>OX421976.1:73990912-76752340 GCA_949128135.1 Parasteatoda lunata | reverse complement strand
TCTTGTCGAACGATAAAGAAGGGTATTCGAGAAAAGAACAAAAAAAATCAAGAAAGGAAAGAAAATTGTGATGTTTATTTGTTTGTTGATAAGGAATGGAATTCGAAATTACGTGTTTCGATGGCAGAGTGTACGAGTTTAGAAAATGTTTATGAAAACACAAACTTAACCAAAGTTGCATCATTTTATTTTTGCTCACTCTTTTTCCAAAAGGAACAATATAATTAAAAGTGAAAATAATTTAAGAGTTTAATCAAAAAATTAAATGCGAGAACTTTAAATTTCTAAAATAAACATTCTTTATCAAACTTTGCTTTAATTTCAGGATAAAAATATAAACCATATTTTTTTCCTTAAGAAATAATATGTTTTCGTTGGAATTTTTTTTTATTCAAAAAAGAGAAACGAAATATATTTATGATATTATTTGAAGGAAAGGATTGGTTTGCATTAACTATTTTTTTTCTTTAAACATAATTTCACGTGAGAAATATTTTTTTTAATAGCAATGTCAAATTACAAAATATTAAACATTTACTTTATAAAGTCAAAGAAAAGAATCATCATTTTATTCATTTACTTATTTTTTGCACGTGGGAAAAAAAATATATATTTTTTTTATTTCTTTATGCAGAGAAAGAAATATTTAGCAGAATAACTAGCAGGTATAAATTAAGGAGCAGGTATAAATTACTAGCAGGCATATAAACTAAGAAATATTTAGCAGGTATAAAACGATCATATTTCTGGTTAATAAAAGCAAAATATACGATTTTTAAACATTCGTGTGGTATTTTTTTTAAATTTATATTTTTAATATATTTTATAATTAATATTTTTTAATAATTAAAATAAGTTTTTTAAAATAGTACTAATTATCACACATTTAATAAAAAAATATAAAATAGAATTCTAAGATTAACCAAATAAATGGTTTTTAAGCCATGCTTTTAAGTATCATAATAAAATTACCAAAGTTCAGTATATTTACTAAATCTAATAACCAATTTTAATGTAAATTTTACTACAATTATTACCAAATTACTCCTATGAATTTCCCGAGCCGCTTAAAGTTTCCATAAAGTCAGAAATACGGTAAAATTTACCACATTCTGTTAGTTTTGTACATTGTCTGTATGTACATTAGACTTCTATACGGTTGACAAACTTGAAAGCCTTTTAGAGGGAATTACTGAATAAGAATTCTAAAAGAGAAGCTCTTTTTATATTCTCTATTATAATATACTAAATTATAAAATCATAGAATAAACAACATTAATTACTAATATTTTCTCTTATTAAGGTTTCGTGTTACGAGCAAGAAAGAAATCTCTTTTATTTACCAATATATTTCACGTCTATAAATGACAAGTTAATCCACCTTTAAAATGGAATTATTTAAATTGTGGTTTTTAATAATGATGCTTATAATGACTTGTATTATTTGAAGTTGCAGAGAAATATATTCTTAGTATGTAGTTTTGAGAAAATGTAGTTGTTTTTGTCTTAGTATGTAGTTGTTGTTCTTCGTACAAAATAATTAACTGAAGTTTTAGTTTTGTGATACTGTTTGTAATTATATATAAATATTTCCTAATTTTAAATAAATAATTATCTTTCATATTTAAAAGTACTGAAAACTTTAAATTTGAGAAAAAGAGATTGGTTATTTTTATGATTTAAATGCTTCTGTTTAATTTTTCTTCGCTTATATATATATATATATATATATATATATATATATATATATTCATATATATATATATATATATATATTCATATATATATATATATATATATATATATATATATATATATATATATATATATATATATATTTATATTTATATATATATATATATATATATTTATATATATATATATATATATATATATATATATATATATTTATATATAAATATATATATATATATATATATATATATATATATATATTTATATATAAATATATATATATATATATATATATATATATATATATATATATATATATTTATATATAAATATATATATATATATATATATATATATATATATATATATATGTATATATATATATAAAATTCACTAACAAGATATATTAACCATTCACACTAATGCTATTTATATCTCTATATAACATAACATAACGAAGCATGCCTTGCAAGAAACTGATTACCTGATCGGAAAAAAAAAACACTTCGCATGATCCAGTTTTCTTAAATACACGTCACCAGTTTTGCAGGGCTCTAGCTTTAAGAGGTTATAGTAATTTAACACAATTTTGGCCTCTGCCTGATTATTCGGACAGCGCTTAAACTGGTACTCCTCTCCCATTACTGCCACACCACCACCAACGAGAGGATTTTCAGCCAAGATAAATTTAGTGTGTACCTTGCTGCGTATATGCAGTCACGTACCAGGATTGATCTGTGATCGTGGTGAGAGCGACGCCTAAGCCAACTACGCACTAAGCCAGTTTTAAGAAGCCAGTAAAAATCCAATTATTTTATTTATTTTGTATCTAAACTAATGGAAATCATGAAGTTATTGAATACTTCTTGTTACCAAATTAAAAGGTATGAATCGTAATATTCAATTAATGACCAATGAAAAGAAGGGAAAATCTAAAAGCTAACGTTTCTTCTAGGGCTACTTTCTTAGAATTTCTACTCTTATCACACTTTCAATTTGATACATACTAACTAGTACTAAATAAGTACTTTTTTATTGTTATGAAGTAATGGTATGTTATCTTATTATGCAAAATTATATGATAAACATATTTAAATCAGTATCTAAATTTATTCATCCTTTTGAAAATACTAAAGTAAATAAGTTGTATTTACTTTGTTAAGTTTTGATCGAAACTGTTTCTTTTCATCTAAAAAATTATAAAACATTACAAGGAATTAAATTTTTACACTATTGTTAAGTAATCGTTTTGACAAAGTGCCTTTACTATATTTTTAAGTAAATAAAAAATTCAATATTATTTTATAGCACAAAATTCTAGTTGAAATTGTAATTATAAAATATCGAAATGTCAGCCACAAATTTTACCACAACAAAATCTCAAACCAAATTTGTGAAGTAAAATCTGCATTACTAATAAAAAGCAGTTTAGGATATAGAAAAAAAATTGCAATTACATAAGATTTGGTAAGTGATGTAAGGAGCCATTCGTGAAAAATAATTAATTTATATCCAGAACCACAAATTGGAATATTTAAACAAACTTTTTTTGTATTTATTTAAATACTCTGTTTTTCCCCCTTAAAAAGTTAATTTTCATACTGTCAAAAAACATTTATACAAAAAAGTCACAATTCTGTGTGAATAAGAAATAAGCATTTGGCGGCTGGAAAATATGGGGTTAACTAGATATGGCGGATACATCAATGCCACAATCATAGGGGTGGACTATAAATTATTGATTTTCTAGCTTTTGACAGTTGGTTTAAAGAATTCAAGTAACATGATTGATGAAGGGTAGTTGGAAATGACAAAAAGCATTTTTGCTGGTATTTTAAAAAGTATATTTTTTCCCTTTAGTTATTTTATTTCTTTTAATTACTTACAAAGTATTCACAAAGTCATTGAATTTAAGAAAAAAAAATTATTAATTATTAATTTTTACCATATTAATATTTTGACAATTTTAAGGATTGAGATATATTTCCTTCCGACGTAACTGATGTTGGCATCTTCGCTAGTTTTCAAAAGTTCATAAAAATTTAAGTCCCGCAGTGAACTGATCGTTAAGACACGTCTCCCAGCAGATCACCGAAGTCAAGCATCACTGGCTGCGGTCAGTGTGCGTGTGGGTGACCACTTGGATTAGTCTGCGTAGTGACCGAGGGTGTGCGGTATTGGTCCTCGTTAAACTGTTCTACCGCTAAGTGCTCGACTTCGCTTGCAGGTTGTTGAGCTACCGAAGCAAGGGTGCCATCCCCTCCGCAGAGGATCAAAATTGTGATGGCATGTCTTCCGATCATCCTCAGGGATGTTTCCCAGGCCGTCGCCAATAGCACATTGTGCTGCTCTAGTGCGACTTAACTGATCTACAACAACTACAACAAATCACAATTTTAAACACTATAAAAACAGCTTTTGCTTTGTTAAAAATATCAAAAGCAATAGCTTTCTTAAAAAACACGGGATAAAAAATAATATTTAATTAATATCATAAGACATTTTTTAAACCTACGCTTTAATTTCATCGTAATTGCGTCTATGTAATTAATTCGGAACCAGCTTTATTATTACCCATATAGTTCATAAATAAATATGTGAATAGGCATTTAACTTGTTTTGAAAGATAATTGTGGTTTCTACGTATTTTCTAATAAAATTTATATATTTTAATTATAGTTGATGATTAACATAATAAACGAAACTTAACTATTTCAAGATAGGAGTAACAATTGTTTTTTAATTTGTTTTTAAAGCTAAATTATCTATACAACTACGAAAATGCGATGTTTCTATTTGATACTGTAGATAAAATTGTCAGAAGCTAGCTTTTAAAAGTCCTGCAAGATAGATAAATTACCTCTTGCAACTTTACTTAAATATAATCTAACATTGCTAAAGTACAAAATGGAGAAAAGTAATAGGATTAAAAAGAAACATTCTCTATTTGTTTATCGTGTAATTATTTAAAATATAAAAACTTAGTAAAAAAATGGTAAAAATTTAGAAAAAGAATCATTAAATTAAGAGAAAGTTGGAGTCTTACCAACTTAAAAAAGTTGATAATCATGTGGCTGAGACCTCTTTATTAAGTCGAAGAAGAATAAAAAAAAGTGCGAAATCTTAGAGATAATATTTAATCTCGCAAAAGATTCTGAAGACAAACAAATTTTGAATTAAAAAAAACAGTAATTAAGGAAAAATTTGGAGTTCTGCCAACCTACAGAAACTGGAATTGACTTTCTGTAAGAACTTCTTTACTAAAGTATTGCATTACAGAGAAGAAATCAAAATCCTCTTAGATATAAGTGCTATAAGAGAATATATCCTCAAGAGTCATATAATGTTAATGAGCAAACCAGAGTGGTAGTGATTGATCTTGAGATAATGGAATCGATGATAAGTGCTCTCTAGATTGAAGAGTATTTTTCACTCTACCGAAGCAAATGAACTATTTGACTTAATAAATTGACTTACCATGGCATCACCATGAATTCGATAAGAATTGATTTCTCCAGAAAGGGTTACTTCATTCCAGAATCAATATAATTGTCGAATTTTTCCCATAATAAAGAAATCGGGGACAGTATTTAACTATCCGTTGTCTTACAATAAAATTGACAATTGTATTTATTTTTCATTCTCCCTTAAATTACATTTATAATTAAAATAAACCATTTTCATAGCTTTAAATTTAAACAAAATAGTAATAGATTTCCAGATTTTTTTTTATGTTTCAGTGAAATAATTTTTTCAATATAACAACAATTAATTTCAATATATCATGATGCTGGCATGGTAAGTCAATTTATTAAGTCAAATAGTTAATTTGCTTCAGTTTATTGAATGAGAAATACTCTTCAATCTAGAAAGCACTTATGAATTCTTATAATTGAAGGTATGAAGTTTAACTTCGTTTTAAAATTTATTTACTCTCTTGCATTACAGAGAAAAAAAATCAAGATCATGTTAGATATAAGCCTGTAAGTGAATATATTTCCAGGAGTCAAACAAAGTCGGTGAGTAAACCATAGATGAAGTGATTGTTATTGAGACAATGGAATCAATGATCAGTGCTCTCTTGATTGAATAGTATTTGTCATTCCTTATACCATAGCGAATGAATAATCTCACTTAATTATGTAATTTAGCATGATATTGCACTGCAATACATTTCGTCACAGCCATGCTGGCTCAGGAGGTAGAATGCTCGACTCTCATTGAGGTGACGCTGGTTCGAATCACAGCGATGGCTGGTCATATGAATTTCGCCTCCGACGCGTACCGACAACAGTGCTGACGTCAAATATACTCAGACTGAATTCGAACTAGCAGAATGTAACTAAATTCAAACATTTTACCCAAACTGCGATAGGAATTGAATCATCATGGTTGATACCTGTTTCTCTTATCATGGTAGAAGAGGTTTCTTTAATCATGGCTAAGAGTTCCCTTGTTGTCAGGGCTAACCGTAGAGATTGTTTCTTTGTTTTCCTCTCCATGTAACAAAACTGCAGGTTAGTTCCGCCAAACTGTCGTACTCGAAAGCAAACGTCTCCCAATGCTTGAACCCTTGTCATCTGGATTGAGTTCAAAATTATAAAGCTACGGCGAGTTGAACATTGGTTGTCGTAAGCTCAAAAATTGGGTCGGCAGTTCAACGACGGTTATAAAATTACAAAAAATTCATTTCGTCAGGATTATTTTCTTCAGAAATGTTTGCTCCATTCACTGAATAACATAGTTCTCTAAGTTTTAGGTTGATAGTGTAATGGAATTTCTTTCAGGATTAGGCAATTCTGTTAGATATGTATTTATTGGAATCGGACTCTTTTAAAGAGCTTATACTATACTAGCTATTACCTCTTTCATTTCTTTTATTTTATTTGATTAATTTTTAATGTACCTGCAGATCTAATAACAGCAAGAAAATGGGAAGATTTTATAAAAGCTTTCTGATCAAAACGAAGCCTTTAAAATCATAGAAAACGAACGTTACGTTAGATACGGAAAGGAAAAAACTAGAAAATAAATTTAATTGAACAACTTTTAATTAAGCGCAAATTTTTAGAAAGAGGAGTTTTTTTTTTCATTTTTCACGAAAAAGTTTAAGAGATTCAGTAGGTTAAGGGCAGCAGCAGATAACAACGCGATATAAGAAAATGTTGCAATTCATTTTTAAACGTTAAATAATTTAAGATGTTAAATATTTAATTGCTTAAACTGTACTAGAGCTTTTGGTGACGTTTAGAAGGTTTTTAATAAGACACGTAGACACGATATGAAATCCGACCATGCACTCACACTTTATCACGTAGCTGGAAATGACCCCAAAAGACATATACACCTTGTTAAAAATGATTTATAATTATTCTACAAGTGAAAAATTGAGATATGAAAGAACGCCGCGTGTTGTGTTTTAATTATAAAGGTAGCACTATAACTAGATGAATGGGCTGCCTCTAATAAGAATTGAAACGAAGTAAATGGGTTATAAATATTGTTCGTTGTTTTTCTTTAGCCTTTTAGATATAATTTTCTGTTGTAAAATTTTGCCCATGATTTTTAAGCAAATAAACTTGACATTCTATATCAGCGTTATCACGGCCATATTTACAGATGCTGAAATAATCTAACTACGTGTGGAAATACTTGTTTAATTTTTAAATGTTACGTAGCCTAGTGGCCTCAACAAAATTGTAATACATGCTAAATAAATCCGTATAAATATTTATGCGCTCCCATTAGGAAAAAATCCAGTGGTTACTAAATTATGACTTGTGGAGTATCACATTAGATGTGAAAAATTGGCGAATTTCAGAGATTTGATGCGAATCTGAAGACATTTTTGCAAGCGAAAATCTCATCAATCAGGTTCTAATTCGCACCTCCGACTTCGTATGCACGATTTTTCGCATCCAGTGTAAATGCCTAGTTTTAAGAGGAAAAAAACCTTCTATTTACAAGTAAAAATATTTTCCCTGGAGGGACTGATGCGATCGACGCTTCTCAACACCTCCTAGAAGAAGGAAGGCCTCAGCACGGATAAATTTAGTAATCCGATATGACGAAGTTAACTGCGCAGTTGATGAAAAATAAGAAATATGTCATTACGTTCGGGGTACTATGCTGCGCAGTGGTTGAAAATACGAAATATGTCATTACGTTTGGACTACTAAAGGATATTTATGGTAACCCGTGCTGAGGCCTACTCTTTTCTAGGAGGTGTTGCGCTTCTGCTCTGTCCCTTACGCATGTGGCAAAAAAAAAAAAAAAAAACTAGTTAATTTTTCACTCTTTGTGAAGCCCAGTGGCTTTAAAATATTTTATTGCATGCTTAATAAATCTGTTTAATGATGTACATATATTTCTAGGCTTACATTATAAATATATCTGCAGTGTGGATTAACGCATGAAGATTTCATACAAATCAGAAAAGGGTTACCACATTTCGGCTTAAGAGAAAAGTATTTATTTATAAATTATAAAATTACTCTTACAATGGCTAATGCAATCGCTGTTTCTGTGCTTCACTTGCTTGAAGTGTAGAAAAAATATATTGAAAAACTTGAAAACAACCAAATATATCCGGTTGCTGTTGAAGTATATTTGGATCAACTTAAAAACAACCTGAAGTTTGAAAAAGAAAAACTTTGTTCACCTTAATAAGCACCTCCATATACTTTCAGGGGAAATCATGTGAAACTATTCACATCTCTAATACACTTTATTTGCATGAAGTGTAAAAAAATAATCTGCACATCATCAAAACAACCACCTTTATCAGGCTGCTACGAAGTAGATTTCAATCAACTTAAAAAAAATAATTAAGCTGTAAAATATATAACCCGTACACTTTCAAAACAACCCCTCCCTCAGCAGGTTGATATAAATTGCAACTAAATGAATCTTAAAACTATTTTAGATATAAAAAATATGACCTATACACCTTCAAAACTACCCCCCTCAACAGGTTGGTATGAAGTGCTGTTAAATTAACCTCAAAGCAACTTAAAGTGTAAAAAAAGAAAAATAACCTTTACACCTATTTAACAACTCCCGTCAACTAAACTGCTTGATAAACACCTTGATTATATACCTGGTAAGAAAGTTTTCTTTAATTTCTTTTGTCAACTTTAATTCAACCTTAACGCCTCAAAATAACCTATAAAAAAATCTCATGAACACAATAATTTTTAAAGGGTTGATCTTAAATTGGTGAATGAGAAGCAACCACGGGGGTTGGAGAGCAAAATGAACAGGGGGCTCAGTTTGATATGTAAAAAGTACTTGAAAAATTCACACTGTTATTCATGTTGTCAAGTGCAGATTTATTGAGTTTTAAAATATATTATTGACGTATTAATGCTCATCTGCTATCTGATATCGATAAGTATACAGTCGACAATTTTGAACATTCAAGAAAAGTATAATAATTGTTAGCTAAGTGTTTTTTTTTTTTTTTTTTTTTGCTATAATTTTTTAAAAACATAGAATAAAATAAAAATATAACATTAGTAATACAAAGATTTTAGCATGTATATGCTTAAACTTTGTATAAAATTAATTTTAAAATGAATTCTTATTCGTATCATTTAACAATTTAACAGAAGATACTTTTTTGCACCAAAAAATACATTTGAAAAAACAATCCTACTAGATCAGACAAAAATACAGTATTTTATCTTATCGAAAAAGAAATCTTAAAAGTTTTCGTATTTGTTACACAAAATAAAAGATTTTTTTTTCTCTGCAAAAATTTCGATCGTTGCAGAGGAACTTAGGAATTCGTTTTAAAATCTCTAACCGAGAAGTTAGATGGAGGAACATAAGAAATAAAGATAACGAGTTATCTTTTATGAAGACGAATCATTTGACGAAGGAAACCAATTTTTTTGAAAAAAAATTCTTTTAGCGTAGGAAACAGAAATAATTAACTGAAACTTCTCAGATTTAACTCTTATATAGATGTAATAAAACTAAAATGAAATTCCTCATCTTTGACTCTTTTTCCAATTCTGAATTCAAGAGTTCAAAATGGCTTTTTTTTTATTAGCTGTACTTTTTGATCCTCAGAAGTTTCGTTAACACACTTATATTTTAGAATCACGCAAAAAAACTGGATAGTAATAAACGGCGAGCAAATATCTTTTTTTATGAATCCGCACTTCAGAGCTTTCTTGCATAATGATCACATTTCCACTAGTTCGTTTCGTGTGACTAATAAAGTTGTTAAAGACACTTAGAAAGAGTGTTCAAGTTTATATCGTATCTGTAATCACATCTTGAAGTTCCAGCATATTTTAAAAGAATTGGCACTTTTAAAAGACATAAAACTTGCTTCACGGATCAATCTGAACAATATTTCAAATGTAATTCGCTGTTAAAGCTCGAATTTAAATATGATTTGAATGTTTTTTAAATAATCTACCTACTTTAGTTTAAAAAAAAAAAAATTTAATTTAACATATAATTAAAAATTTTTCTATCAGTTACAAATTCCGAAACAACATTATGTACTTAAAATAATAAAAAAAAATTCAATAAATCAAGTTTATTAAAAAATACAAATGTCACTCAATACAATTAATTAAGGTAGTAGAAGCTTCAAAAAGTAGTAAATACTACGCTTTAGTTGCTTAAATACATCATTTTTGAGAGGGCCATTTTTTTGGTAGAAATCGTTTTGTAATGGAATAAGAAAAACTTTATTTATGATCGTAAATTGTGTTACAATTTGAAATATGAAAATTTATTTACTTTTCAACATGGTCACCATTTACAACGAAACCTTTATCTAACCATGGCAGCAACTTGTGAATCCCATCAGAAATTAACTCCGCCGCCTGACCGTTAAATAAGTTAGCAACAGTTTTTTTCAACATGTTACTATTTTCCAAGTGCATTTCACCGATCAATTATCTAAGTTTTGGAAACAGATGAAAGTCTAATGGTGCTGAATCAGTGCTGTATAGTGGATGATCCTGTAACATTTATCTGAATTGATATGTTTGTTTACTAGTAGCAAATCTATGAATTTAAAATTATCTGTTTCACAGAAGTTTTTTGTCATTAAAAATTATAATTATTATATTTTTACGCTATTTGTTTTTTTAAAAAAAATGGTCGAAAATATTTTATTTAACAAATTTATAACAAATACAATTCATTTTGTTCTGTATTTTTTGTAACTTTTATTCATTTATGCTTTTGAGGCAAGTATAGGCTGAGATTGTTGAAATCCACGATATAATTATCGAAGATAGGATTTTTATGCTGTAGTAGTGCCCAAAAATTCTGTTATAGTGTTATAACAAGGATAACACGTGAAAAAAATACAGCATAAAAAGCAAATTTTACGGAATAAATAGTTTTTATGCCATGCTCTAAAGTATCATGATGAATTTTACAATATTACAACGTTACCACACAGTATAAATTCATTTTAGCAAAATCCTTTCCAAAGAGATTTGGTCAAACTTAGCGAGCTTCTTAATACTTCATTAGTACCAGATATACTAAATTTAAACATATGATTGTAGATTTGACCAATTTTTTTCTCTCCACGTTCTAACTAGTTTCACGTAAAATATAATATTGTGTTTATGATATTAGCAATACTTTCCTTTTTAAAATTTTTATGGTGATGGTATTTTAAAAAAGTTAATCATGTCCCAACTTGGATCAACGGCAATTCTCAAAATAAATTGTGCTGTAATCCGTAAAAAAAAAAGAACTAATCCTCGAAAAATCTGACATTTTATACCTTTATTTTTTTAAAACAATGCAAAAGTCGATAAGCCTCTTATCAAATATATATTCATTTTTAAAATTTAAAACAAAGCGCGTTTTTTTCGCAAAAAACCCAACACTATTATTAATTTTTCTTTTCTAATCTTAGCTGATTGAAAATGTATCCTAAAATTTCATCAAAACTTAAAATACTTTCTTTATTTCTCTTTACCCTAAAATGAAGAAAATAATCTATTTTTCTAAAAGAAACTTATAACTTTTTTTCCACATGCCATCGTCAGGTGGCTCTCCTGCTGTTTCTATTCATAATAATATTTTCTGACTAAAAGGAAAATACCTTTCAGAGTCAGTGGGATATTCGAAACATGATATCACATAAGAAGCTTTTCTGGCAGCGTTATTTATGAATTATATTGGCTAAGATATTTTTATTGAGTACCTCAATAGGTATTCGAGGCGTACTAGGGCAAAAAATAAAGTAATAATCTTGAAATAAAAGAATAGACTACGCGAGAAATGCTTTTTCGTCATAAATAAATGCTTATTTATTCTATATTTTGTCATCGTAATTCTTTAACTTGCGAGTTTAGGATTTAGGACACATTCAAAGGTTTGTTCCTTATATAATGAATAATAAAACAGAAATACACCGCAGAACCATTTTAGAAATAATTTTTTAGTCTTAAAAGTAATACACTGAATATTTTTATTACTAATAGTTTCTGTGATGGCTAACCGGCCTGTGTTGGGATCAAGGAACTGGATTTGCGTAAGAGAGGTTCTGAGTTTGATATTTGGGCAAGGAACGGATGTTCTTTCATTCTCTTTACTACCTGGCTACTATGGGCAGCAACGTTGGTCCACATAATATAGTTACCTTGAAGAAATGGCCTACAAACCTGCCCTTCAGATGCTTTTATAATGAAGGGTCATTCCCCAGGCGGACATTGGGAAAATAAAGTTTGTGCAATGGTTACAATTGACAGATAAATAATTTGTGACTTTTGTTTAACACAGCGATTCTCAAACTGTGGGGACCCACCCTACTTAATTAAAACATAATAAATTAAAAACAAATTTAATAATTATTAGTGACTTCCTTGGGCCTGTCTTGCAATGCAAAGTTTTTCGAGGTAAGGCTTAATATCAGAAATAGCCACTCTCAGTTCTGTTTCTATATTTGGCCGAGATGTATATTTTGTCTACAAAGAAGCCACAGCAGAAAATCCTGTTTCCCAAAGGTAGGATGTTAAAAATGGTAATAGAATGCGAAATGCCCTTATTTTTAGTGCAGAAAATCATTCTCTACTCCTGCCCAAAATTCAGTCAGTGATTTATTACTGAATCGTATTTTGTTTTCGTCACTTGTCGTGAAGTCTCTGAATTTTTCTTCCTCATCAATTGAAAGTCCTTCGGGAGTCACATGAGATGGATCCCTAACTCACTCGTAACTTGCTATCAGTTTGTTAACTTTATCACTCGTATCCAACATATGCGTATTTACACCTTGGAGTAGAAGATTCAAGTTATTTAATTTCTTGAATATGACAACCAAGTAGCTCAATTTCATCACAAATAAACAATCGCGAAAATTCTCGGCTTCCGGTCTGTTATCTTCTTCTAGGAAAAGGGCGATTTCTTCTCTTAATTCATAAACACGTTGCAAAAATTTTTCATAAGGTAAACATCTTGCCTCGCAATTAAATAGTAACGCTGAATGTACTGAACCCATGTCTTTACAAAGTGCGGAAAAGATTCTAGATTCGCTATGGTTACAACCGTAGTTAACACAATATTCAAACAAGACTCATTTCTTTCGAAGCCAAAGCTTCTCTCTGGATCATGCAATGTGTCCAGACGCATTGAGGCGATTTTTGTTTTTCTAGTTCTTGTATACTTTCGAATCTTCCGAACATTGAAGGAGCACCATCGGTGTAAATTCTGACGCAATTTTTGTATTCTATGTTTTCTTCATTCATAAATCCATTTAAAATAGTAAATAATGCGAGCGTTGTTGTTTTAAATTCGATTGATTTGCAGAAAAGTAGTTTTACTACTGACATGTTATCACAAAATCAAATATAGGCAATTAAAAATGCATCTATATTAATATATGTTGCTTCATCAAGCTGTATTGAAAACCTTTTGACACGCAATGTTGAGAAAAGCTGTCATTTTACAACTATATCACCAATTCGACGAGCAGCAGTATCATTTGAAAGAGGTATGGACTGTAATTGTTTTGAGAAATTATCTCCAAACATAGTTTCTGCAATCTAAATTGCTGCTGGCTTTTATTTTGTTTCGGCAGTTAAAAATAAATTAAAGATAGAATTCAAATTAATCAATACACATTATTGTTGTATACATTTTACTTTAAGCAGGGGGCGCGGTGAAAATTTTGATTAAAAACTGGGCCGCGAAGACTGAAAGGTTGAGAAACGCTGGTTTAACATAATATTTAGGTGTTAAAGTCGTATCTTAAAGATTTCTGTACAATATGCGTTGGAGAATGTAACAGTTTTTTGATATTAAAATTTCATATCTTTTTGCATGTTAAATCCATATATTTCAAATACGTACCCTAATAATAAATAACAAACTAATAGTGAATTACTAGACAAATTATAATAAACCTTGATACATTTTCAGTTTAATTCTCACTATAATGAACATATTTTGACTATACATATATAATGTACATTGCATACGTATCTAGACTAAGTACCGTGCAAGAAAATATTCTTCGAAGCGAAACATATGCATTGTTGATGATGGAAAGCCTATTACTAATACGGGATAGATTCAGATATTTTCCCACTTAGTTTAGCATTCATTCAAATATAATTTTTTTTACTCAACTCTGCAGAAATATAATAAATGCAAATCATTTTAAATCATGTAGAGGAAAGTAAGATAAGATGACAGTTCGGGAAGCTGATGAACTCGAGATATCTCTGAGGTATTCATTGTTAACAGTTATTGTCCAAGCAATCCTTATGATTCAAGTAATGGTTTAAAATGCCCCATGATAATGAACCACTTCAATATATTGAACCACTATACACTGTTAAAATTTTCATTCTTAAATTATGGTAAAATACCTGGCAGCTGTCTGTCCATCAGATTAACCGTAAAGTTTATGGTAAAGAAGATTTTTTTCATTTATGGTTTTGAAACCATTGACAAAAAGTATGGTTAGAAAACCATGAATATAAAACTATACGGTTTTTTAAACATTTAATACTAGAATTATTCAAAAACTGAATGAAAAAATATTTTTTAACTAGACATAGGAGCTCGGCTTTTCGTAAGGTAATGGGCATTAGAGAGTGCCGGACACTGGAAATTCTTCATGTGTTGAATGGAATGGAGGAAATATTGTAGTGTCAACACTAGGACTCGAACTCCAGTTCGGCCTGTCATGAGAATGACAGATAAGCCCGCTCAGCTATGATATGTACGCAGTAGAAAAGAACTAAGTACTCGTAGCTTTATTAGGTGGTTCTTGTTGGTGCGATTAAATTTTGGTTGTTTAACTGTATTAAGTGAAAGCAGTTAATAAACAGCTTTTCTCAAACTTAACAGTTTGATTATCATTTTATTTATGGTTATTTGACTGTTTTGATTAAATATCGTAAAATAACTATTCAATAAATTGTTATTTAACCATTTTTTCCGAGAAATTTCTAACAGTGTAAATAAAATAAGTTGATACCGTTTTGTTAGCTTGGAAGCCTCAAAGGTTTTTTTTTTTATCTGCGTTCGGAATATTTGGCCTTAACAGTACAATGAATCATCTGATTTCAATTTTCTTTTTTGATTCAAAATCTATTTTCATTATACAACTCCTAACGTCGAAAATCATAAGTGCTGCAATTTATTTTCGTTACGTTTGAATATTGATAAGCTAATTTAAATCCTAAATTGTGATGCTAGGTATGATGACCAAAAGTTATTATCCGTAAATAAACCTTTATATCTTGATGTTAGTGCTTCTGGTGCTTGGTGTCAGCTCTTGAGCATATGCTTGTTGTTTTAGCTAAGATGCTCACAAAGCAAAAACAAACTTTCGAATTCTATTTATAAATTTTGTTATACTTTGCTATACTAAATTTTCCTATTTAATTCCTTTTTTTTTTCATTGCGGGTAATTTCAGATGTACTTTTTAAATTATTTGAACCTTTTCTATTCCTTATTTTTTATTTGCGTTTGCAACATTTGGCCTTCACCGAGTAATAATTCATCTGATTGAAATATTTTTTATTTTATTTCCGATACAAAAACTACCTCGCACTACAACTTCTAAGATACAAAATCATAAGTGCTGTAGTTTATTTTCGATATCTTTGAATACTGATAAGCCAATTTAAATCATAACTTATGAGTTTGGGAATGATGATCAAAAGTTATTATTATCCATAAATAAATATTTATTTCTTGGTATTGGTGTCCCTGGTGTTTGGTATAAGCTTTTGAGCATATGCTTGTTATTCTGGCTAAGTTGATAACGAAGCAAAAATCCGTCCTGCAAAATGTAAATATGAATTTTATTATCTCTTGCATATTTCTCTATTTAATTCATCAAATTTTTATTTCTTTAGAGGTAATTTCAGATATACATTTTTAAAACTAATCGTACATTTTTCACTGAGTACTGATGTGAATTTTTTTACAGGAAGTTTGAAAATTAATGATTATATCTTGATGCATTATATTACCAGTAATGATGAAAGATATTTTTGAAGGAAGAAGCGATTCGAAAGAAAATACGTATTTCACAATAGAAATTTTTTTTTTTATATATTAAGCATAATCTTTGAAAGAAGTCTTTCTGGTTCCCCTGGATAACTTAGGGAGAGATAATTGAAGTTTAAGTCTTTCATTTTTTGTCACATGCACCTTTTTTAATAAGAAATATGTATATTTCAAACTCTCTTTTCTAAAGAAGTTAGCTATAAATTAGTGTAATATAAATCTTGATCGAAGCATCATAAAACAGGTGAAAACAATTTAGGGTAACATTGTAACAGGTTACTATTTGCTGTAAGTAAATTTGTTGTTGACAATCAAATAAAGCTGATGTCAAAGACAAATTGTCAATTTGTCTTTAACAATTTGTCTTTGACGTCAGCTTTATTTCATTTTTTGCAGATGATATCAGAAATTAGATAGAAGAAATAATCTGTATTTATTTTATTTTCAAATATAATGTAAACTTAATACATTGTATTAAAAGATCCAACTAGATACAGCTATTTCTATTACTAAAAAAGAAACTATTTTAACTAGATTTATATCTCCATAATACCAAATAATTTGATGCATTATTTTTATTATTGACCAAAAATTTTTTTGAAGTACTCGAATTTCATTTTAACTGTCAGAATTTATATATTTTGCGCAGCTACTTATAATTTATAGTTGTACTTATATTTTTAGTCATGAGAAAATAAATCGCGAAAAATAATTATTTTTTATAAAAATTATTTTGTGATAAAATCAAGAATGCTATTTATGATTCGATTTGTTTATTATGATTTAAAAGTGAAACTGACCATTTGGTAACTTGGTGTTTATTTAATGTTTACTTGTAGTTTATCTTAACTTTTCTTTTCGCCGATAAATATTTCACCATTTAGTGGATTTGTTTAAAAAAAAATTTGCTAATTTTTGTTTTTAATATGTCAAGAAAGTATTTAAATAATAGTAATAGAAAGTATTTAAATATTACTTAATCGTTCTAAGAAGTTTAATCAGTAAAATTGTAATTTTATTTGTGAAGAATATTATTGGAAATTTACAAAATGCGGGGGTGAGATCGATTGGAGAGTAAAAAAAAGAACTCATTTTATTTACCAAATAATTTTAAGATTACACCGTAAAAACCCCGATTTTGGCACCCTTAGTTCATCATCCATAACAATTTACAGTAAAATCCATTTTTACCGTAAAATTTTATGTAATACTTTTTGCAGTAATATTTATTTAATTAGTATGTTTCAGTGATTTTATAGTTAAAATTACTGTAAAAAAACGGTTTAAAAGATATTTTGTTGCGAAAAAGTTTATGCAAAAAAAAAAAAAAAAAATAGATACTACGGTTAAAAGTACGGTAAAATTTTAACATAATTTAATTCGATTTTTTTTACATTTTACTTTCCAAAATTTTGTATTGAACATATTTAATTCCATATAAGCAAACAGAGAAAAATAATGTCAAAGAAAAATGCCAAATTTTTTACATTGTTTATTTTTTATGCTTTTTATTATGTTATTAAACGAATCTACAATAAAAAATAATCCTGAATGAAGGTTGTCAGGAGATTTGTAACGAAGTCACGGGAGTTGATGAGAAAAATTATTTGTGGTTTGAGGATTCTACACTAAACGTCATTATAACGATAATTTAAATTCTAATATTATTCTAACGATAATTTTGGAGCTCTGAAGTGAATACTTAAACTGTATTTTTTTAAATGTTCTTTTTTTTTTGTATATGCTCCCAATTCCTTAGTTAACAGTACGGTATGATTTTAGATAAAATGAAAAATATAATGAAATAAATTGTTTATGAGAAAATGAGTAAGAAATAAAAATGGTATTCAATATACTTAATTTTCTTTATTGAAATTAATAATTATAATTTCTTACTCATAAAAATTTAAACTCATTTTTCTAAAGGAGTAAGTCAAAATATTTTTATTTTTCAGAATAACCTAAATCATATACTCTTCAAATAGTTTTAACAAATATTTAAGGCGCAGTGCAAAATTTACTCAACCTAATTCTCTTCAAATAATGACACTTGTCACAGAATCATGTTTGCTCCCATACCGATCTTATCAATTTTCTGTGGGAATATCTTATCCGGGACCCGTTTGTACGGGCTTATTATCACCACTTAGACTTATGCAGTATCCACTTGTACTTTTACATTATGTTAACGTATACCAAGTTTTACATAAACTTGGTGCTCGCAATTTTCCTATCTGATTCTCGTAATTAGGAAGGAAGAATGAGATCAAATTATAAAGTGTAATGCCGTTAATGTGAGCTTCGGTCGTTAGATTGTAATTGAGATCGCTGGTTGTAAGACGATATTCGATTTTCATCCTTAGAACGTCGCAAATTATGCCTCATGTTGATTAATGACATTAGTTTCTGACGAGAGGTATCCTCTAATTTGCTAGATTTGAGATGTTTATAAGTATAGAACATTTGGGAAATTCATTTATCTTATATTTAATTTATTCTTAAATATTAGTGTTCTTAAATATTGTAATTTTTAGCAATATTATAACAGATAAACAGCTTTATCAGTGAATCTTTTAAAATAAAACATAATTAGCGTAGAAAGTAGTACTGAGTTTTTGTACTTTTGAGGTTTAAAACTCAATTTTCTTGCGTACAAGCAAAATCGACCTCGGTGTTAGAAATATAAAAAGAAATAATTTTATTTAAAAAATAGAATGTTTTAGCTTTTAATTAGAAAAAATGATCATAGTGCTTAAAAATAATTTTAAAAAATTTTGCATGTATAGTAGAAAAATAAATTAAATACCTATCGAACTTATCACTTACCATTCGTCTTTAAAAATATTAAAATAAGTTTCTTTTTGGATTTTTATGTCAAAAACTTACGAGTATTTTTTCTCTTAAAAATTTCCAAAAGTTAACTTTCAATTTATGATTTATTTATTGACTTTAGAAAAGGAAGTTTCATGAAATGAAAGAAATGCATGGATGAATAAATATATTGCATGAAACGAAATACAACCCGTTTCATTACAGAAAATGTGAAAAATTCTGAAAAAATATTTAAGGAAATTTACATGAAGATTGTAGGAAGAATAAATATAATGAACATTCATAATTAACCGAGTGTGACGCTTACTTTACTTTCCAAATATATACTGATTGAAAATTCATAACTATTTACTACATTCAGATTTATTTTAAAGCTGTCATAAAAAGCAATTAAAACCGACTAAGTTCAAAATTAAAGAGGAAATTCAATTCTTCACAGACGAAACATTCTGGTTAAATTACCGTACTAAATGGTAATGGCATTTATGTTAAAAAATGAAAAAAAAAAAAAAAAAAAACATAAATCTAGTAAATAAAACCAAACTTAAGCAGTTCATTTGATAATTTTTTTCTTTTATACCGTTACGAACAGGAAATTCTGGTTTTTGAAATAATAGTTCTTTTTACCACAAATTCAGTAAAGAATATAGAAGTGAAAAGTAAATTTTAAAAAATAACTTATTTTTATGCTATGCTCTAAGATATCAAAATAAAACTATCCAATTTTACCACATTTACCAAATTTTATCGATCTGTTGGATTTTATTGTTAGATTTTATTGCTAATTTTACCAAAATAATCACGAAAGCTCTTCGGTAAATATTACAGAGATTTTCAATGCGCCCATAGTGTCAGAAACACTAAAAATTTTACTACTAACTAGTAGTTCTAAGGGTAAATTTTTGAATACTAAATGCACTGAGCTGAAAAAAAATTTATTCAGATACTTTTTGTTAAAAAAAAAGTATCCTCATCAAAATAAATCAATTTCAAATAAATCGAATCTTCAACTACACATATTAGTGCATAAATTTTACAAATGTATGCTATTAAAACTCAGTCAGTATTATTTTCTAAGAATTTATTGTATGCAATTAAACGAAGCATGAATTCTAATTGGGGATAAATGCAGTATTTTGACATTACGTATTAATTAAATTTCCTAAAGCTTCTAAGCTCATCAATGATCCCTCAGGTATTATTTGTAAGAAGGGCACGTTCTTATGGCACTATTTAAGGGTGTGGTCTTGCAATGATAAACAACTAATCCCTAACGTAAATCCATCATTAGAATTGTATTATTGAAGGCTATAACAGCGATAAAATGTCCAGTAATGCAATGAATTTTCAGAATCTATCACCAATGAAATATTTTTATTATACTCATTATATATATATATATATATATATATATATATATATATATATATATATATATATATATATATATATATATATATATATATATATATAATATATATATATATATATATATATATATATATATATATATATATATATATATATATATATATATATATATATATATATATATATATATATATATATATATATATATATATTGTTTTTATTTCCTTTGGCTAAAGAGCACTTTTAGTAATGTCTTGCAATTTAATAGAAAATTAAACTAATCATTTTTGTAACTAATCATTCTTAAACTTATTCTAGAACACCTGACTCAGTCTGATGAGTTGGGGATGAAGTTTCTGAAGCTTTAATTGCTTTAAAATCGCCTGCATGCATTTTGGAATCCAGCGTTCTTTTTAAGTTAATTTAAAATTTGTCATGCACAATGTACATCATAAAAGCCTGATATTTTGACATTTCTTTTGAAGAATCGAATATTTTGATTAATATCTGAACAACTTAATTCTGAACTAAGTCTGAAGCGATTTAAATGGTAAAAGATAAAGAGTTTGACATTTCATAATAATGATAGAGATTTGAAATTTAAATTTGAACCTCTCTTTTAGCTAAATTGATGATCCAATTATGTTATTTTTGGAATATTTATTTTTGATAAATATTTGTAGTTTTTTGATTTCCACGTACAGGGTTATTAGGCATAATAGTTCAGAGGGTTTGATCTCAATTATACTAAATAATGTCAGATCAATTAATGTATTATTAATTGATCTGACTTATCTTTGAGAAGGAAGAATTGAAAAACATTTACTTTGGAAAATTTTGTAATTGAGGTACAATTAAACAGTTATAAATAACTCAAATATTGTATGTTGTCAATTGAAATTAAAGACTTTGAAAGGATGAAAAAATTTTCATGCATTACTATTTAATTTTTTTGGACCATTATTCAATGCATTTTTTTCTATGAACTTATATATAGGTAAATTAGTTATGAAATTGTGTGCAAAATGTTTTTAATTCATTTAAAATGCATTCATTTCCTGATCAGGAAATAATAAATACCACGTGACCTAAGTCTCACTAACTGAGTCTTTGATTCAGGAAAAACCTAACACAGGTTTAGAAGTTTTCTATTTTTTTTTCCTTTTTTATTTCTGTGTGTACTTTTAGAACAGTTTCAGAGATGAAATCAGTTAACAATATCATTTTTATTAGTAAGCAGCATGATAACAATAATAATTTTTTCTCGAAATAGCCATTGATCTACTAAATAGCTTTGAGTAAACGTAGAACAAGATTAACAGAGTCCTGGAATGGTTCGACATGCAATTTCTAAGTTTTTTTTTATTATTTTTTTTTTTTTGCCAATCAACAGCGCCATCAAATAGTGTATATTGTGACATTGCTTGAAATTAATTGGAAACAAAAATACTTGTTATAATTTCTGTCTTCTTCTAATTTTCTTTAATATATTTTTCTAGTCATTGGTCATTTTTAGAACGTCCGTTGCATTTATTCGATACAGCTATCAAAATATTCACTTGACATATGATTATTTTGGGCATTAAATGAGAGAATGCTTTTGTGAATAATATATATTTTTCGCAACTGCTTGTGTGCTTGCAACAGTTATTCAAGACTATTAGGTTAAGTTAAGGTATTGCTTAGCTAGCATGAAAGAGAGCTACAGTTTTGTGAAAATGAAACGTGTTTGTTGTCTAATTTTTGTAATATTTAAAAACTTACTCTAATGTTGCATTCCTAATGCTTATAAACATTCGCAAAAACTGAGAATAAGGCATTGATTTAGATAATTTTGATCTTGGAAAGAAAAAGCTTATTAACTTATAAAATAACCAAGTTTCTTTAATATCAAGATAATTCTCCATATCCAAATAGCATATATAGCTTAAAAGTATAGCTTTATCATGAGTATAAGGTACTTAAACTGTGACAATTTGTATATTCCCTAATTATAAAACTTCAAAAAACCATGTCCGAAAATATTAATTGGCAGCCAATATGAAATATCTATAAGAAAAAAAACTCTAAACACTACATATTCAACTACAATTAAAATAACATTGCAAAAGAAAAAATGGTTATAAAAATTTACTTCATAATTAAACTTAATATTTCTCAATATTTCGATTAGCTGTTCTTTTATATTGACTAAGTAGTGATCTAAGTAGATGACTTCACTTCAGAAAGGGACTGGGCTCGAATTCTGAACAAGACATGGCTGTTCTTTAATTCTCTGTACTATCTGTCATCACTGTGGAGCAATGTTGGCCCACCTAGTATAGTGCCACTGAAAGAGTGGCCAACAAACATGCGGTAAATATTTCGTTTTCTTATTTTACGATTTTCCAATTTCCTCTCACTAAATATATAATTATTCGTAAAAAATATTACTTGAGTTCAACGTTGGGCATGAAAAATCCTATCAAAAGTATAAGAAAATTAATGCATATAAGATATAGACAATATAAACAACAATAAATGTAGTATCAATCTCAGCAATTTAAAAAATGAGAGGGTTATAATTTCCTCAATATTTGCGGATGATTTAAAACATAGTTAGTTTAAATTTTTATTTTACTTTTTTTCTGGACACTCATTTCTTTCTCAAAGTATAGGTAAGCGAAAGTGAAACACACATAAAGTACTAAGTTAATTTGAAATCAACTGTTAAAATACAAGTTTTTAGAAATACTTTATATTTCTGTAGAAAATATATAGATTTTCCTCTTAAAAATCTAATTCTTACTTTAAACACTCGCATGAAATATGCAGCGAAAAACAAAACACAAAAGTATATTTGAATGATGGTACAGTGAAAATAAATTTATTAAAATATAAATATGCCCACATTTTTTATTTTTATTTTCGTATTTAAATTTATTACTTATAATTAAACACATTCATTTAATTTCTGTCTTTCAATAAATATCAAATTTTTTCGGAATGCCAATACAGAGTATATTAAGTATTTTAAAATTTAAAATAACCTGTATTTCCAATTTCTATTTCTAAATTAAATTCCTTTATTCATCAAATGATAAATAACTTTTATTGTATTTTCATGCGTTCTGTTCCACTTATAAAAACCAGATTAAATGACTAAAGGTGGAAGCTTTGGGAAAATTGAATTTTGTAAGAATAGTTAAATTGAAATGGCGAAGCAAACGATTAGAGAGAAAAATGTTTGTAACGGTTTTCGATAAACCAATTCAATAATTTCCAATTTTCTGCTATGATTATCTGCTCTAACTGTTGTCTTTCTGCAACAATGAAGAAAATTTCAAATTATATAGAATCTCGGAATTATATCTGATGTGTCGAGGTAAAATGTCACTGTTTGTTCGATATCATGATTGCAATCATATAGTATTATTTTTTGTTTGAATACTTAATATCATATACTTTTTTTGAAAAATATAACGCAATTAATATTTCAGAACAATTTTTATATATAAATATGAAAAAAAAATATTACGTTTATAATGTTAAAAATGTTGAAACATGCTAAATTTTTATCTATTTCAAATAAATCTATTATCTATTATAAATCGAAAAAAAAATCATGAAAAATTACAATGATGTATGGTAATTGTATTTCCAGGAAAAAACACAATTCTGGTTTTCTGTTTTAAAAATTATAGTTTTTATTAGTACACTGTATTAAAAATAAAAAAACATAAAAGTAAATTTAGTCACATAAACAGTTTTAAAGCCCTTCTCTAAGGTTGATGAATATTCAAAATATGACCACATTTATGAAATTTTATCACAATTTATAAAACTATATTTTGTAACTAATTTTACCGAAATTATTATCTAAACACTTCATTAAACATTATGGAGCTCTTTGGAGTTCTCAAAGATTCAGAAACAAATGTTACTATATTCTGGTAGTTTTGACCATATTTTTTTTTCTTATTGTAATAAAGGGACGACATTACCATGAAAATTATTCCTTCATGAATATGATTGCAAGATTTAATAGCTAAACTTCATCTATACTGTGTTTCTTCTTAACACCCTTTTAAGGTATCCGCAAAGGTTTTCAACATTATAATTCAAGATACCATCATTACGGTTCAATTTTAGACCGATTTTTCTGAGACTATCTTTTTACGCAAAACACCAATGATAGAATCAGAGATGATGTTCAGTTTATTTTATTGCATTAGTTCTTATATGCTGCTCGCTTATAAAACTATTTAAAATCTTTATTTTAAATTCACTTTTGTCATCTAAATTGTTATTAACTTTCGTAATTTATTGTAAGAGAAGAAAAAAAAAGTAGAAAAAAAGACCTTATTGATTAAAAAATCATTCAAAAATAAAATAATTCTTGATAATTTCCTTGATAAATTTTCAAGACATTTAAAAAAGAATATTTATTAGAATTTTTTTTAAATTTTAAATACAATGATTTCTATAACCATTAATTTTATAATGTATAATTAATCGATATACAACGTAGGTAGCTAAAGATAAGGACATATTTAAATCACTTCTATGTTATTCGCGTTCAAATAACAAACACTCAATAAAACTCTCACAAATCAGAAGCATCATTTATCATCATAAATCTCTTAAGTACAACTTAATATAACATTATTAATTACATCGGCTTTGGTAGCATCGATGCTTAATTAGAAATTTTTAATCCCTAGACTTGTAATTAGTGCGTAAGAAAAACTCGTTCATTACTAGACTAATTAAAAAGATAAAATACGCAGAATTTTTTTTTGATACCTGCTCTGGTATTAACTTGTTTGAAGTAATGCTTTACGCATTAAAACATCAAAAGAGAAAAAAAAATCTATAAGCTATATGGATGGGTTTTTTTCTGTATCTTGTATGAACAACAAGCAAAATATTTTAAAAAAAGATTTAGTTTGTTGTTTATTTTTTTAGGAAAATTAATGCATAAAATTAACTTATAAATTAAAAAATAGCTTTCAAATAAAAAAATAAAGATTTCAAATTAGAAACAAGCTTTATGTTAATAACAAAACAAAACTATTGATGCAAAAAAGGCGAAGAAAACACTGAAATGAAAAGAGGCTGTAGGCGTTTTTGAAAAATATTAAGTTTATAACAGAAAATTTCAGAACAGAAAGTCAATAATTATTTTTTAATGCACACTAAACATTGGTATGCTTACAAAACAGACAAAAACGTAAACAAAATTTATGACAAAGTGTTGAATCAAAAAAAAAATTTAGTAAATATGAGGTTTTGGAAATGAGTAATCTTGTTTAAATAACTTTTTTTTATATGATTGTGAGTGATTAATCATTTTGTAAATATTTAAGAAAATGTATTATGTTGAATGTATGTGCCAAAAGCTTGCTGTTCTCACTAAATCCCTCGATTACAACAAAATTATCTTTGTTTTTTAACAATAATCAAATTATTATAGCTCCATTTTCAAAACATATATTTAAATACTCAATTTTAAACTTTTTTATTACATTATTATAGAAGTGGTTCTACTTCTTTATTTCTTATTGGACTGCAGCTTAAATTTTAATAGTTTTGCTTGTTTACTTATACAACTGCATCAAGAAAATCTTTATTTTAGTTCTTATTTATTTTTTAAATGTTATAAAATCTCGTCAAATATTATTATTAATATTTCTTAAAAGATTAATCATTTTATAACATTGCTTTAGAATTCACAATAGCTATTTTAGAGTTTTAAGTTTAATTCATACATTGACTGAACACAGTTTCATTTAATATCATAATGTTATAATTATATATCAGAATTTCAAAATATATCAGACATTCGCTATATACGCTCTTATTAAAAATGAATAAAATTTATTTGCCCTTATTATTTCTGTTTTCCTTGCACGTGAACATGAAATACGAGTATGATTATTTTTTGTATTTTTTTACACATTGCTTGAAAATTTAATTTCTCGACATGCCCAGTAGATTTAAAATTTCAATCATCATCATCACCCTTATCCAGTTTTTACCCTCGCATGCTGGGCCAAAAGAAGCATAGTAAAAATGTACCATTTAACCAAAGATGATATAAGATACCAATTCGATACCGATAGTTTATTTTAATTTTTATGCATTTTTTTAAGTTATCTTATTTTTATTAAAGAAATATTTACCGAAATTGGTATGTATCAACAAAAAAAAAAATAAATAAAAAAAAAAAAATAAGAAATATTAAATTTGAAAATGTAATGTGAATTCAAAATGGAAAATATCATTAAAATAACTCAAACATTTGTTTCAAATTTTATTCGAATTTGAAAAACTCAGAGCAGGTAAAATGTTTAACGTGAAAATTTCGGTAAAATTTTTTCTTATTAGTAATTACATTTCCAATTTATTCTTTTGTCTTTCTAGTAAGTGAGGTAATAAATATCTGCAAATGAATAGTCATTCACGTTTTTTTTATTTATTTTTTTTTTTTAAATTAAATGCTCTCAAAAAATACGTTTAGGTACGTAAATCTCTTATTAGGCTAATTACGTTAATCTCTTATTAGGGTAATTACGTAAATCTCTTATTAGGTTAATTATCTCTTATTATGTATTTTACAGACTAACATGATTAGCAATGCTTGCAAATGTGTTTGAATTTTTAAAGTTTGAATTGTGTTTGAATTTCCTTAATTTTTCTCTATTCTGTATACTGAAGATTTTCTATTGTAATTATTCGTGTTCATCTTTTTCACTTTTAAAATTATATATGTCACTTTTAAAATGATAATGATATATCAATATCTCTATTGATGATAACTGCACAAAAATTTCCATTCATGCATTCTGTTAAACTTTGTTTTAATATACGTGTACGTAACAAACATAAACCAATACATTCAGTAAATATTAAAAATTTTAATTTTTTTCAAAGATTTTTACAAAATAATAAAAAAATGAACGTTGAATTTCAATTTTAGATTTTCAATTTTAGATTTCCATATCTATTTTTGAGTGTTCGAGGTATGTCGGTAAATCAAATTTTTAGTATCAAATAATAGTAATGTTTAAAAAAAATAAGTTTTAATTTCCCGAACGTGAGTTGCAAACTAAGAAAATTTCCTACTAGGCAAAAAAAAACTGATAATTATTGAATTAATTGAGAGTGGCAAACATGAATTCGCTATCGCGTTCTGAAAGCTATGTTAACCTTTAATCATTAATAAATAATGTAAAATAAACAAAAGAAAAAAAAACAAATTTTAAAAATTGTCCACACTGGGATTCGTACCCGCGAAGCCTCGCTCAGCTGCTATCATGCTATCCGCTCCTCCACGCATACGCGGTGAGCGTGCTACTCCATGGCTTCAAAAGCACTCTCCCGGTCAGTTGATCGATGTACTTTTAGGGGCCCATTGCGACCCTCCTAATTACCCAATAAATATTTCCTTTGGCACAGATGTTGGAGGCATGGTACCCTATCTTGTTACCGAATTTGAGATTTATAACTTAATATTAAAGCGCGTTACGTAGCCTTGAAAATTGACCCATACAAGCCTATTTCATGTTATTTTTTATTCCATTATGCGTTCTTTAACGAAGAAAGATGATTGTTTTTATACAGAGAACATACTAGGCAGGCCAAACTATCGAAAGTATTGTAAATAATATGAATAAATTAATTTTAATTGATTTTTACTGTTTTCAAGCTCTGTTCTCACTTTCCCGAACTTAAAAAAATTATTTTTCATATATAGTTCCTTCTATAATATAGAAAAACACATTAAATAAATAATATAATGTAAAGTTAACAAAAGAAAAAAAAACAAATTTTAAATACTGTCCAAACCGGGATTCGAACCCGCACCGTCTCGCTCAGCTGCTATCACGCTATCATTTCCTCCACGCTTACACGGTGAGCGGGGTATTCCATGGCTTCAAAAGCACTCTCCCGGTCAGTTGATCGATTAATTTTGGGGGCCCATTGCGACCCTCCTAATTAACCTATAAATATTTCCTTTGGCACAAAGGTTGGGGGCATAAATCCATATTTTGGTACCGAGTTTGAGATTCATAAATTAATATTGAAGCGAATTACGTGGTCTTGAAAATTGACCCGTACATACCTATTTTATGTTATTTTTTATTCCATTATGCGTTCTTTAACGAATAAAGAGGATTGTTTTTATACAGAGAACATACTAGGCAGGCCAAACTATCGAAAGTATTGTAAATAATATGAATAAATTAATTTTAATTGATTTTTCCTGTTTTCAGGCTCTGTTCTCACTTTCCCGAACTTAAAAAAATTATTACTCATATATAGTTCCTTCTATAATATAGAAAAACACATTAAATAAATAATATAATGTAAAATTAACAAAAGAAAAAAAAACAAATTTTAAAAATTGTCCACACCGGGATTCGTACCAGCGAAGCCTCGCTCAGCTGCTATCATGCTATCCGCTCCTCCACGCATACATAGTGAGCGTTCTTTTCCAAGGCTTCAAAAGCACTCTCCCGGTCAGTTGATCGATGTACTTTGGGGGCCCATTGCGACCTTCCTAATTAACCTATAAATATTTCCTTTGGCACAGAGGTTGGGGGCATGGTACCCTATTTCGACACCGAGTTTCAGATTTATAAGTTAATAATAAAGCCAGTTAAGTGGTCTTGAAAATTGACCCGTACATACCTATTATATGTTATTTTTTATTCCATTATGCTTCCTTAACGAAGAAAGATGATTCTTTTCATACAAAGAACATACTAGGCAGGCCAAACTATCGAAGGTATTATAAATAATATGAATAAATTAATTTTAATTGATTTTAAGTGCTGTTCTCAATTTCCCGAACCTAGAAAAATTATTTTTCATATATAGATCCTTCTATAATTTAGAAAAACACATTAAATAAATAATATAATGTAAAATTAACAAAAGAAAAAAAATTTAAAAATTGTCCACACTGGGAATCAAACCCGCTCCATCTCGCTCAGCTGCTATAACGCTATCCGCTCAACCACGAATACACGGCGAGCGTGCTACTCCATAGCTTTAAAAGAGCTCTCCCGGTCAGTTGATCGATGTATTTTGGGGGCCCATTGCGACCCTCCTAATTAATTTACAAATATTTCCTTTGGCACAAAGGTTGGGAGCATGGTACCCTAATTTGGTACCGAGTTTGAGATTTATAACTTAATACTAAATTGAGTTACGTGGTCTTAAAAATTGACCCGTACATACCTATTTTATGTTATTGTTTATTCCTTTATGCGTTCTTTAACGAAAAAAGAGGATTCGTTTTATACGAAGAACATACTAGGCAGGCCAAACTATCGAAAGTATTGTAAATAATATGAATAAATTAATTTTAATTGATTTTTCTCGTTTTTAAGCTCTGTTCTCACTTTCCCGAACTTAAAAAAATTATTTTTCATATATAGTTCCTTCCATAATATAGAAAAACACATTAAAGAAATAATATAATGTAAAATTAACAAAAGAAAAAAAAAATTAAAAATTGTCCACACTGGGAATCGAACCCGTGCCGTCTCGCTCAGCTGCTATCACGCTATCATTTCCTCCACGCTTGCACGGTGAGCGGGGTATTCCATGGCTTCAAAAGCACTCTCCCGGTCAGTTGATCGATTTACTTTGGGGGCCCATTGCGACTCTCCTAATTAACCTATAAATATTTCCTTTGGCACAAAGGTCGGAGGCATAAATCCATATTTTGGTACCGAGTTTGAGATTCATAACTTAATATTGAAGCGAGTTAAGTGGTCTTGAAAATTGACCCGTACATACCTATTTTATGTTATTTTTTATTCCATTATGCGTTCTTTAACGAAGAAAGAGGATTGTTTTTATACAGAGAACATACTAGGAAGGCCAATCTATCGTAAGTATTGTAAATAATAAAAATAAATTAATTTTAATTGATTTTTCCTGTTTTCAAGCACTGTTCTCACTTTCCCGAACTTAAAAAAATTATTTCTCATATATAGATCCTTCTATAATATAGAAAAACACATTAAATAAATAATATAATGTAAAATTAACAAAAGAAAAAAAAATTTAAAAATTGTCGACACTGGGAATCGAACCCGCGCCGTCTCGCTCAGCTGCTATCACGCTATCATTTCCTCCACGCTTACACGGTGAGGTGGGTATTCCATGGCTTCAAAAGCTTTCTCCCAGTCAGTTGATCGATTTACTTTGGGGGCCCATTGCGACCCTCCTAATTAACCTATAAATATTTCCTTTGGCACAAAGGTTTGAGGCATTAATCCATATTTTGGTACCGAGTATGAGATTCATAACTTAATATTGAAGCGAGTTACGTGGTCTTGAAAATTGACCTGAACATACCTATTTTATGTTATTTTTTATTCCATTATGCGTTCTTTAACGAAGAAAGAGGATTGTTTTTATACAGAGAACATACTAGGCAGGCCAAACTATCGAAAGTATTGTAAATAATATGAATAAATTAATTTTAATTGATTTTTCCTGTTTTCAAGCTCTGTTCTCACTTTCCCGAACTTAAAAAAATTATTTGTCATATATAGATCCTTCTATAATATAGAAAAACACATTAAATAAATAATATAATGTAAAATTAACAAAAGAAAAAAAAATTAAAAATTGTCTACACTGGGAATCGAACCCGCGCCGTCTCGCTCTGCTGATATCACGCTATCCGCTCAACCACGAATACACGGTGAGCGTGCTACTCCATAGCTTTAAAAGAGCTCTCCCGGTCAGTTGATCGATTTAATTTGGGGGCCCAATGTGGCCCTCCTAAATAACCTATAAATATTTTCTTTGGCACTGAGGTTGGGGGCATGGTACCCTATTTTGGTACCGAGTTTGAGATTTATAACTTAATATTAAAGCGAGTTACGTGATCTTGAAAATTGACCTGTATATACCTATTTTATGTTATTTTTTATTCCATTATGCGTTCTTTAACGAAGAAAGAGGATTGTTTTTATACAGAGAACATACTAGGCAGGCCAAACTATCGTAAGTATTGTAAATAATATGAATAAATTAATTTTAATTGATTTTTCCTGTTTTCAAGCTCTGTTCTCACTTTCCCGAACTTAAAAAAATTATTTCTCATATATAGTTCCTTCTATAGTATAGAAAAACACATTAAATAAATAATATAATGTAAAATTAACAAAAGAAAAAAAAATTAAAAATTGTCTACACTGGGAATCGAACCCGCGCCGTCTCGCTCTGCTGATATCACGCTATCCGCTCAACCACGAATACACGGTGAGCGTGCTACTCCATAGCTTTAAAAGAGCTCTCCCGGTCAGTTGATCGATTTACTTTGGGGGCCCATTGCGACCCTCCTAATTAACCTATAAATATTTCCTTTGGCACAAAGGTTGGAGGCATTAATCCATATTTTGGTACCGAGTATGAGATTCATAACTTAATATTGAAGCGAGTTACGTGGTCTTGAAAATAGACCTGAACATACCTATTTTAAGTTATTTTTTATTCCATTATGCGTTCTTTAACGAATAAAGAGGACTGTTTTTATACAGAGAACATACTAGGCAGGCCAAACTATCGAAAGTATTGTAAATAATATGAATAATTTAATTTTAATTGATTTTTCTCGTTTTTAAGCTCTGTTATCACTTTTCCGAACTCAGAAAAATCATTTTTCATATATAGTTTCTTCTATAATATAGAAAAACACATTAAATCAATAATATAATGTAAAATTAACAAAAGAGAAAAAAAACAAATTTTTAAAATTGTCCACACCGGATACGAACCCGCGCCGTCTCGCTCAGCTGCTATCACGCTATCTGCTCAACCACGAATCCACGGTGAGCGTGCTACTCCATAGCTTTAAAAGAGCTCTCCCGGTCAGTTGATCGATTTCATTTGGGGGCCCATTGCGACCCTCATAATTAACCTATAAATATTTCCTTTGGCACAGAAAATGGGGACAAGGTACCCTATTTTTGTACCGAGTTTGAGATTTATAACTTAAAATTAAAGCGAGTTACGTGATCTTGAAAATTGACCTGTACATACCTATTTTATGTTATTTTTTATTCCATTATGCGTTCTTTAACGAAGAAAGAGGATTGTTTTTATACAGAGAACATACTAGGCAGGCCAAACTATCGTAAGTATTGTAAATAATATGAATAAATTAATTTTAATTGATTTTTCCTGTTTTCAAACTCTGTTCTCACTTTCCCGAACTTAAAAAAATTATTTCTCATATATAGTTCCTTCTATAGTATAGAAAAACACATTAAATAAATAATATAATGTAAAATTAACAAAAGAAAAAAAAAGAAAAAATTGTCCCCACTGGGAATCGAACCCGCGCCGTGTCGCTCAGATGCTATCACGCTATCATTTCCTCCACGCTTGCACGGTGAGCGGGGTATTCCATGGCTTCAAAAGCACTCTCCCGGTCAGTTGATCGATTTACTTTGGGGGCCCATTGCGACCCTCCTAATTAACCTATAAATATTTCCTTTGGCACAAAGGTCGGAGGCATAAATCCATATTTTGGTACCGATTTTGAGATTCATAACTTAATATTGAAGCGAGTTACGTGGTCTTGAAAATTGACCCGTACATACCTATTTTATGTTATTTTTTATTCCATTATGCGTTCTTTAACGAAGAAAGAGGATCGTTTTATACAGAGAACATACTAGGAAGGCCAAACTATCGTAAGTATTGTAAATAATAAAAATAAATTAATTTTAATTGATTTTTCCTGTTTTCAAGATCTGTTCTCACTTTCCCGAACTTAAAAAAATTATTTCTCATATATAGATCCTTCTATAATATAGAAAAACACATTAAATAAATAATATAATGTAAAATTAACAAAAGAAAAAAAAACAAATTTTAAATATTGTCCACTCCGGGATTCGTACCCGCGCAGCGTCGCTCGGCTGCTATCATGCTATCCGCTCTTCCACGCATACACAGTGAGCGTGCTTTTCCAAGGCTTCAAAAGCACTCTCCCGGTCAGTTGATCGATGTATTTTGGGGGCCCATTGCGACCCTCCTAATTAACCTATAAATATTTCCTTTGGCACAGAGGTTGGGGGCATTGTACCCTATTTTGACACCGAGTTTCAGATTTATAAGTTAATAATAAAGCGAGTTTAGTGGTCTTGAAAATTGACCCGTACATACCTATTATATGTTATTTTTTATTCCATTATGCTTCCTTGACGAAGAAAGATGATTCTTTTCATACATACAAAGAACATACTAGGCAGGCCAAACTATCGAAGGTATTGTAAATAATATGAATAAATTAATTTTAATTGATTTTAAGTACTGTTCTCACTTTCCCGAACCTAGAAAAATTATTTTTCATATGTAGTTCCTTCTATAATATAGAAAAACACATTAAATAAATAATATAATGTAAAATTAACAAAAGAAAAGAAAATTTAAAAATTGTCCACACTGGGAATAGAACCCGTGCCGTCTCGCTCAGCTGCTATCACGCTATCCGCTCAACCACGAATACACGGCAAGCGTGCTACTCCATAGCTTTAAAAAAGCTCTCCCGGTCAGTTGATCGATTTAATTTGGGGGCGCAATGTGGCACTCTTAAACAACCTATAAATATTTCCTTTGGCACTGAGGTTGGGGGCATGGTACCCTATTTTGGTACCGAGTTTGAGATTTATAACTTAATATTAAAGCGAGTTACGTGATCTTGAAAATTGACCTGTATATACCTATTTTATGTTATTTTTTATCCCATCATGCGTTCTTTAACGAAGAAAGAGGATTGGTTTTATACAGAGAACATACTAGGCAGACCAAACTATCGTAAGTATTGTAAATAATAAAAATAAATTAATTTTAATTGATTTTTCCTGTTTTCAAGCTCTGTTCTCACTTTCCCGAACTTAAAAAAATTATTTCTCATATATAGATCCTTCTATAATATAGAAAAACACATTAAATAAATAATATAATGTTAAATTAACAAAAGAAAAAAAAATTTAAAAATTGTCTACACTGGGAATCGAACCCGCGCCGTCTCGCTCAGCTGCTATCACGCTATCATTTCCTCCACGCTTACACGGTGAGGTGGGTATTCCATGGCTTCAAAAGCTTTCTCCCAGGCAGTTGATCGATTAACTATGGGGGCCCATTGCGACCCTCCTAATTAACCTATAAATATTTCTTTTGGCACAAAGGTTGGAGGCATTAATCCATATTTTGGTAACGAGTATGAGATTCATAACTTAATATTGAAGCGAGTTACGTGGTCTTGAAAATTGACCTGTACATACCTATTTTATGTTATTTTTTATTCCATTATGCGTTCTTTAACGAATAAAGAGGACTGTTTTTATACAGAGAACATACTAGGCAGGCCAAACTATCGAAAGTATTGTAAATAATATGAATAATTTAATTTTAATTGATTTTTCTCGTTTTTAAGCTCTGTTATCACTTTTCCGAACTCAGAAAAATTATTTTTCATATATAGTTTCTTCTATAATATAGAAAAACACATTAAATCAATAATATAATGTAAAATTAACAAAAGAGAAAAAAAACAAATTTTAAAAATTGTCCACACCGGGATACGAACCCGAGCCGTTTCGCTCTGCTGCTATCACGCTATCCGCTCCACCACTAATACACGGTGAGCGTGCTACTCCATAGCTTTAAAAGAGCTCTCCCGGTCAGTTGATCGATGTATTTTGGGGGATCATTGCGACCCTCCTAATTAACCTATAAATATTTCCTTTGGCACAGAGGTTGGGGGCATGGTACCCTATTTCGAAACCGAGTTTCAGGATCATAGGATAATAATAAAGCGAGTTAAGTGGTCTTGAAAATTGACCCGTACATACCTATTATATGTTATTTTTTATTCCATTATGCTTCCTTAACGAAGAAAGATGATTCTTTTCATACAAAGAACATACTAGGCAGGCCAAACTATCAAAGGTATTGTAAATAATATGAATAAATTAATTTTAATTGATTTTAAGTACTGTTCTCACTTTCCCGAACCTAGAAAAATTATTTTTCATATATAGTTCCTTCTATAATATAGAAAAACACATTAAATTAATAATATAATGTAAAATTAACAAAAGAAAAAAAATTTAAAAATTGTCCACACTGGGAATCGAACCCGCGCCGTCTCGCTCAGCTGCTATCACGCTATCCGCTCAACCACGAATACACGGTGCGCGTGCTACTCCATAGCTTTAAAAGAGCTCTCCCGGTCAGTTGATCGATTTAATTTGGGGGCCCGTTGCGACCCTCCTAATTAACCTATAAATATTTCCTTTTTCACAGAGGTTGCGGGCATGGTACCCTGTTTTGGTACCGAGTTTGAGATTTATAACTTAATATTAAAGCGATTTACGTGATCTTGAAAATTGACCTGTACATACCTATTTTATGTTATTTTTTATTCCATTATGCGTTCTTTAACGAAGAAAGAGGATTGTTTTTATACAGAGAACATACTAGGCAGGCCAAACTATCGTAAATATTGAAAATAATATGAATAAATTAATTTTAATTGATTTTTCCTGTTTTCAAGCTCTGTTCTCACTTTTCCGAACTCAGAAAAATTATTTTTCATATATAGTTTCTTCTATAATATAGAAAAACACATTTAATCAATAATATAATGTAAAATTAACAAAAGAGAAAAAAAACAAATTTTTAAAATTGTCCACACCGGGATACGAACCCGCGCCGTCTCGCTCAGCTGCTATCACGCTATCTGCTCAACCACGAATCCACGGTGAGCGTGCTACTCCATAGCTTTAAAAGAGCTCTCCCGGTCAGTTGATCAATTTCATTTGGGGGCCCATTGCGACCCTCATAATTAACCTATAAATATTTCCTTTGGCAAAGAGGTTGGGGGCATGGTATCCTATTTTGGTACCGAGCTTGAGATTTATAACTTAATATTAAAGCGAGTTACGTGATCTTAAAATTTACCTGTACATACCTATTTTATGTTATTTTTTTTATTCCATTATGCGTTCTTTAACGAAGAAAGAGGATTCGTTTTATACAAAGAACATACTAGGCAGGCCAAACTATCGTAAGTATTGTAAATAATATGAATAAATTAATTTTAATTGATTTTTCCTGTTTTCAAGCTCTGTTCTCACTTTCCCGAACTTAAAACTTTTTTTTTCTCATATATAGTTCCTTCTATAATATAGAAAAACACATTAAAGAAATAATATAATGTAAAATTAACAAAAGAAAAAAAAATTACAAATTGTCCACACTGGGAATCGAACCCGCGCCGTCTCGCTCAACTGCTATCACGCTATCCGCTCATCCACGAATACACGGTGAGCGTGCCACTCCATAGCATTAAAAGAGCTTTCCCGGTCAGTTGATCGATTTAATTTGGGGGCCCAATGTGGCCCTCCTAATTAACCTATAAATATTTCCTTTGGCACAGAGAATGGGGGTATGGTACCCTATTATGGTACCGAGTTTGAGATTTTTAACTTAATATTAAAGTGAGTTACGTGATCTTGAAAATTGACCTGTACATACCTATTTTATGTTATTTTTTATTCCATTATGCGTTCTTCAACGAAGAAAGAGGATTGTTTTTATACAGAGAACATACTAGGCAGGCCAAACTATCGTAAGTATTGTAAATAATATGAATAAATTAATTTTAATTGATTTTTCCTGTTTTCAAGCTCTGTTCTCACTTTCCCGAACTTAAAAATTTTTTTTCTCATATATAGTTCCTTCTATAATATAGAAAAACACATTAAATAAATAATATAATGTAAAATTAACAAAAGAAAAAAAAATTTAAATATTGTCCAAACTGGGAATCGAACCCGCGCCGTCTCGCTCAGCTGCTGTCACGCTATCCGCTCAACCACGAATACACGGTGAGCGTGCTACTCCATAGCTTTAAAAGAGCTCTCCCGGTCAGTTGATCGATTTAATTTGGGGGCCCATTGCGACCCTCCTAATTAACCTATAAATATTTCCTTTGGCACAGAGATTGGGGGCATGGTACCCTATTTTGGTATCAAGTTTGAGATTTATAACTTAATATTAAAGTGAGTTACGTGATGTTGTAAATTGACCCGTACATACCTATTTTATGTTATTTTTTATTCCATTATGCGTTCTTTAACGAAGAAAGAGAATTGTTTTTATACAGAGAACATACTTGGCAGGCCAAACTATCGAAAGTATTGTAAATAATATGAATAAATTAATTTTAATTGATTTTTCCTGTTTTCAAGCTCTGTTCTCACTTTCCCGAACTTAAAAAAATTATTTCTCATATATAGTTCCTTCTATAATATAGAAAAACACATTAAATAAATAATATAATGTAAAATTAACAAAAGAAAAGAAAATTAAAAATTGTCCACACTGGGAATCGAACCCGCGCCGTCTCGCTCAGCTGTTATCACGCTATCCGCTCAACCACGAATACACGGTGAGCGAGCTACTCCATAGCTTTAAAGGAGCTCTCCCGGTCAGTTGATCGATGTATTTTGGTTTCCCATTGCGACCCTCCTAATTAATTTACAAATATTTCCTTGGGCACAGAGAATGGGGGCATGGTACCCTATTTTAGGACCGAGTTTGAGATTTAAAACTTAATATTAAAGTGAGTTACGTGATCATGAAAATTGACCTATACATACCTATTTTATGTTATTTTTTATTCCATTATGCGTTCTTTAACGAAGAAAGAGGATTGTTTTTATACAGAGAACATACTAGGCAGACATATTAGGCAGGCCAAACTATCGAAAATATTGTAAATAATATGAATAAATTAATTTTAATTGATTTTTCCTGTTTTCAAGCTCTGTTCTCACTTTCCCGAACCTAGAAAAATTATTTTTCATATATAGTTCCTTCTATAATATAGAAAAACACATTAAATTAATAATATAATGTAAAATTAACAAAAGAAAAAAAATTTAAAAATTGTCCACACTGGGAATCGAACCCGCGCCGTCTCGCTCAGCTGCTATCACGCTATCCGCTCAACCACGAATACACGGTGCGCGTGCTACTCCATAGCTTTAAAAGAGCTCTCCCGGTCAGTTGATCGATTTAATTTGGGGGCCCGTTGCGACCCTCCTAATTAACCTATAAATATTTCCTTTTTCACAGAGGTTGCGGGCATGGTACCCTGTTTTGGTACCGAGTTTGAGATTTATAACTTAATATTAAAGCGATTTACGTGATCTTGAAAATTGACCTGTACATACCTATTTTATGTTATTTTTTATTCCATTATGCGTTCTTTAACGAAGAAAGAGGATTGTTTTTATACAGAGAACATACTAGGCAGGCCAAACTATCGTAAATATTGAAAATAATATGAATAAATTAATTTTAATTGATTTTTCCTGTTTTCAAGCTCTGTTCTCACTTTTCCGAACTCAGAAAAATTATTTTTCATATATAGTTTCTTCTATAATATAGAAAAACACATTTAATCAATAATATAATGTAAAATTAACAAAAGAGAAAAAAAACAAATTTTTAAAATTGTCCACACCGGGATACGAACCCGCGCCGTCTCGCTCAGCTGCTATCACGCTATCTGCTCAACCACGAATCCACGGTGAGCGTGCTACTCCATAGCTTTAAAAGAGCTCTCCCGGTCAGTTGATCGATTTCATTTGGGGGCCCATTGCGACCCTCATAATTAACCTATAAATATTTCCTTTGGCAAAGAGGTTGGGGGCATGGTATCCTATTTTGGTACCGAGCTTGAGATTTATAACTTAATATTAAAGCGAGTTACGTGATCTTAAAATTTACCTGTACATACCTATTTTATGTTATTTTTTTTATTCCATTATGCGTTCTTTAACGAAGAAAGAGGATTCGTTTTATACAAAGAACATACTAGGCAGGCCAAACTATCGTAAGTATTGTAAATAATATGAATAAATTAATTTTAATTGATTTTTCCTGTTTTCAAGCTCTGTTCTCACTTTCCCGAACTTAAAACTTTTTTTTTCTCATATATAGTTCCTTCTATAATATAGAAAAACACATTAAAGAAATAATATAATGTAAAATTAACAAAAGAAAAAAAAATTACAAATTGTCCACACTGGGAATCGAACCCGCGCCGTCTCGCTCAACTGCTATCACGCTATCCGCTCATCCACGAATACACGGTGAGCGTGCCACTCCATAGCATTAAAAGAGCTTTCCCGGTCAGTTGATCGATTTAATTTGGGGGCCCAATGTGGCCCTCCTAATTAACCTATAAATATTTCCTTTGGCACAGAGAATGGGGGTATGGTACCCTATTATGGTACCGAGTTTGAGATTTTTAACTTAATATTAAAGTGAGTTACGTGATCTTGAAAATTGACCTGTACATACCTATTTTATGTTATTTTTTATTCCATTATGCGTTCTTCAACGAAGAAAGAGGATTGTTTTTATACAGAGAACATACTAGGCAGGCCAAACTATCGTAAGTATTGTAAATAATATGAATAAATTAATTTTAATTGATTTTTCCTGTTTTCAAGCTCTGTTCTCACTTTCCCGAACTTAAAAATTTTTTTTCTCATATATAGTTCCTTCTATAATATAGAAAAACACATTAAATAAATAATATAATGTAAAATTAACAAAAGAAAAAAAAATTTAAATATTGTCCAAACTGGGAATCGAACCCGCGCCGTCTCGCTCAGCTGCTATCACGCTATCCGCTCAACCACGAATACACGGTGAGCGTGCTACTCCATAGCTTTAAAAGAGCTCTCCCGGTCAGTTGATCGATTTAATTTGGGGGCCCATTGCGACCCTCCTAATTAACCTATAAATATTTCCTTTGGCACAGAGATTGGGGGCATGGTACCCTATTTTGGTATCAAGTTTGAGATTTATAACTTAATATTAAAGTGAGTTACGTGATGTTGTAAATTGACCCGTACATACCTATTTTATGTTATTTTTTATTCCATTATGCGTTCTTTAACGAAGAAAGAGGATTGTTTTTATACAGAGAACATACTTGGCAGGCCAAACTATCGAAAGTATTGTAAATAATATGAATAAATTAATTTTAATTGATTTTTCCTGTTTTCAAGCTCTGTTCTCACTTTCCCGAACTTAAAAAAATTATTTCTCATATATAGTTCCTTCTATAATATAGAAAAACACATTAAATAAATAATATAATGTAAAATTAACAAAAGAAAAGAAAATTAAAAATTGTCCACACTGGGAATCGAACCCGCGCCGTCTCGCTCAGCTGTTATCACGCTATCCGCTCAACCACGAATACACGGTGAGCGAGCTACTCCATAGCTTTAAAGGAGCTCTCCCGGTCAGTTGATCGATGTATTTTGGTTTCCCATTGCGACCCTCCTAATTAATTTACAAATATTTCCTTGGGCACAGAGAATGGGGGCATGGTACCCTATTTTAGGACCGAGTTTGAGATTTAAAACTTAATATTAAAGTGAGTTACGTGATCATGAAAATTGACCTATACATACCTATTTTATGTTATTTTTTATTCCATTATGCGTTCTTTAACGAAGAAAGAGGATTGTTTTTATACAGAGAACATACTAGGCAGACATATTAGGCAGGCCAAACTATCGAAAATATTGTAAATAATATGAATAAATTAATTTTAATTGATTTTTCCTGTTTTCAAGCTCTGTTCTCACTTTCCCGAACCTAGAAAAATTATTTTTCATATATAGTTCCTTCTATAATATAGAAAAACACATTAAATTAATAATATAATGTAAAATTAACAAAAGAAAAAAAATTTAAAAATTGTCCACACTGGGAATCGAACCCGCGCCGTCTCGCTCAGCTGCTATCACGCTATCCGCTCAACCACGAATACACGGTGCGCGTGCTACTCCATAGCTTTAAAAGAGCTCTCCCGGTCAGTTGATCGATTTAATTTGGGGGCCCGTTGCGACCCTCCTAATTAACCTATAAATATTTCCTTTTTCACAGAGGTTGCGGGCATGGTACCCTGTTTTGGTACCGAGTTTGAGATTTATAACTTAATATTAAAGCGATTTACGTGATCTTGAAAATTGACCTGTACATACCTATTTTATGTTATTTTTTATTCCATTATGCGTTCTTTAACGAAGAAAGAGGATTGTTTTTATACAGAGAACATACTAGGCAGGCCAAACTATCGTAAATATTGAAAATAATATGAATAAATTAATTTTAATTGATTTTTCCTGTTTTCAAGCTCTGTTCTCACTTTTCCGAACTCAGAAAAATTATTTTTCATATATAGTTTCTTCTATAATATAGAAAAACACATTTAATCAATAATATAATGTAAAATTAACAAAAGAGAAAAAAAACAAATTTTTAAAATTGTCCACACCGGGATACGAACCCGCGCCGTCTTGCTCAGCTGCTATCACGCTATCTGCTCAACCACGAATCCACGGTGAGCGTGCTACTCCATAGCTTTAAAAGAGCTCTCCCGGTCAGTTGATCGATTTCATTTGGGGGCCCATTGCGACCCTCATAATTAACCTATAAATATTTCCTTTGGCAAAGAGGTTGGGGGCATGGTATCCTATTTTGGTACCGAGCTTGAGATTTATAACTTAATATTAAAGCGAGTTACGTGATCTTAAAATTTACCTGTACATACCTATTTTATGTTATTTTTTTTATTCCATTATGCGTTCTTTAACGAAGAAAGAGGATTCGTTTTATACAAAGAACATACTAGGCAGGCCAAACTATCGTAAGTATTGTAAATAATATGAATAAATTAATTTTAATTGATTTTTCCTGTTTTCAAGCTCTGTTCTCACTTTCCCGAACTTAAAACTTTTTTTTTCTCATATATAGTTCCTTCTATAATATAGAAAAACACATTAAAGAAATAATATAATGTAAAATTAACAAAAGAAAAAAAAATTACAAATTGTCCACACTGGGAATCGAACCCGCGCCGTCTCGCTCAACTGCTATCACGCTATCCGCTCATCCACGAATACACGGTGAGCGTGCCACTCCATAGCATTAAAAGAGCTTTCCCGGTCAGTTGATCGATTTAATTTGGGGGCCCAATGTGGCCCTCCTAATTAACCTATAAATATTTCCTTTGGCACAGAGAATGGGGGTATGGTACCCTATTATGGTACCGAGTTTGAGATTTTTAACTTAATATTAAAGTGAGTTACGTGATCTTGAAAATTGACCTGTACATACCTATTTTATGTTATTTTTTATTCCATTATGCGTTCTTCAACGAAGAAAGAGGATTGTTTTTATACAGAGAACATACTAGGCAGGCCAAACTATCGTAAGTATTGTAAATAATATGAATAAATTAATTTTAATTGATTTTTCCTGTTTTCAAGCTCTGTTCTCACTTTCCCGAACTTAAAAATTTTTTTTCTCATATATAGTTCCTTCTATAATATAGAAAAACACAATAAATAAATAATATAATGTAAAATTAACAAAAGAAAAAAAAATTTAAATATTGTCCAAACTGGGAATCGAACCCGCGCCGTCTCGCTCAGCTGCTATCACGCTATCCGCTCAACCACGAATACACGGTGAGCGTGCTACTCCATAGCTTTAAAAGAGCTCTCCCGGTCAGTTGATCGATTTAATTTGGGGGCCCATTGCGACCCTCCTAATTAACCTATAAATATTTCCTTTGGCACAGAGATTGGGGGCATGGTACCCTATTTTGGTATCAAGTTTGAGATTTATAACTTAATATTAAAGTGAGTTACGTGATGTTGTAAATTGACCCGTACATACCTATTTTATGTTATTTTTTATTCCATTATGCGTTCTTTAACGAAGAAAGAGGATTGTTTTTATACAGAGAACATACTTGGCAGGCCAAACTATCGAAAGTATTGTAAATAATATGAATAAATTAATTTTAATTGATTTTTCCTGTTTTCAAGCTCTGTTCTCACTTTCCCGAACTTAAAAAAATTATTTCTCATATATAGTTCCTTCTATAATATAGAAAAACACATTAAATAAATAATATAATGTAAAATTAACAAAAGAAAAGAAAATTAAAAATTGTCCACACTGGGAATCGAACCCGCGCCGTCTCGCTCAGCTGTTATCACGCTATCCGCTCAACCACGAATACACGGTGAGCGAGCTACTCCATAGCTTTAAAGGAGCTCTCCCGGTCAGTTGATCGATGTATTTTGGTTTCCCATTGCGACCCTCCTAATTAATTTACAAATATTTCCTTGGGCACAGAGAATGGGGGCATGGTACCCTATTTTAGGACCGAGTTTGAGATTTAAAACTTAATATTAAAGTGAGTTACGTGATCATGAAAATTGACCTATACATACCTATTTTATGTTATTTTTTATTCCATTATGCGTTCTTTAACGAAGAAAGAGGATTGTTTTTATACAGAGAACATACTAGGCAGACATATTAGGCAGGCCAAACTATCGAAAATATTGTAAATAATATGAATAAATTAATTTTAATTGATTTTTCCTGTTTTCAAGCTCTGTTCTCACTTTCCCGAACTTAAAAAAATTATTTCTCATATATAGTTCCTTCTATAATATAGAAAAACACATTAAAGAAATAATATAATGTAAAATTAACAAAAGAAAAAAAAATTACAAATTGTCCACACTGGGAATCGAACCCGTGCCGTCTCGCTCAGCTGCTATCACGCTATCCGCTCAACCACGAATACACGGTGAGCGTGCTACTCCATAGCTTTAAAAGAGCTCTCCCGGTCAGTTGATCGATGTATTTTGGGGTCCCATTGCGGCCCTCCTAATTAATTTACAAATATTTCTTTTGGCACATAGGTTGGGAGACTGGTATTCTATTTTGGTACCAAATTTGAGATTTATAACTTAATATTAAATTGAGTTACGTGGTCTTAAAAATTTACCCGTACATACCTATTTTATGTTATTGTTTATTCCTTTATGCGTTCTTTAACGAAAAAAGAGGATTCGTTTTATACAAAGAACATACTAGGCAGGCCAAACTATCGAAAGTATTGTAAATAATATGAATAAATTAATTTTAATTGATTTTTCCAGTTTTCAAGCTCTGTTCTCACTTTCCCGAACTTAAAAAAAGTATTTCTCATATATAGTTCCTTCTATAATATAGAAAAACACATTAAATAAATAATATAATGTAAAATTAATCAAAGAAAAAAAAATTTAAGAATTGTCCACACTGAAAACCGAACCAGCGCCGTATCGCTCAGCTGCTATCAAGCTATCCGCTCAACCACGAGTACACGGTGAGCGTGCTACTCCATAGCTTTAAAAGAGCTCTCCCGGTCAGTTGATCGATGTATTTTGGGGTCCCATTGCGGCCCTCCTAATTAATTTACAAATATTTCCTTTGGCACAAAGGTTGGGAGCATGGTACCTTATTTTGGTACCGAGTTTGAGATTTATAACTTAATATTAAATTGAGTTACGTGGTCTTAAAAATTTTTCCGTACATACCCATTTTATGTTATTGTTTATTCCTTTATGCGTTCTTTAACGAAAAAAGAGGATTCGTTTTATACAAAGAACATACTAGGCAGGCCAAACTATCGAAAGTATTGTAAATAATATGAATAAATTAATTTTAATTGATTTTTCCTGTTTTCAAGCTCTGTTCTCACTTTCCCGAACTTAAAAAAATTATATCTCATATATAGTTCCTTCTATAATATAGAAAAACACATTAAATAAATAATATAATGTAAAATTAACAAAAGAAAATAAAAATTAAAAATTGTCCGCACTGGGAACCGAACCCGCGCCGCCTCGCTCAGCTGCTATCACGCTATCCGCTCCACCACAAATACACGGTGAGCGAGCTACTCCATAGCTTTAAAGGAGCTCTCCCGGTCAGTTGATCGATGTATTTTGGGGTCCCATTGCGACCCTCCTAATTAACCTATAAATATTTCCTTTGGCACAGAGAATGGGGGTATGGTACCCTATTTTGTTACTAAGTTTGAGATTTATAACTTAATATTAAAGCGAGTTACGTGGTCTTGAATATTGACCCGTACATACCTATTTTATGTTATTTTTTATTCCATTATGCGTTCTTTAACGAAGAAAGAGGATTGTTTTTATAGAGAGATCATACTAGGCAGACCAAACTATCGAAAGTATTGTAAATAATATGAATAAATTAATTTTAATTGATTTTTCCCGTTTTCAAGCTCTGTTCTCACTTTCCCGAACTTAAAAAAATTATTTCTCATATATAGTTCCTTCTATAATATAGAAAAACACATTAAATAAATAATATAATGTAAAATTAACAAAAGAAAAAAAATTTAAAAATTGTCCACACTGGGAATCGAACCCGCGCCGTCTCGCTCAGCTGCTATCACGCTATCCGCTCTACCACGAATACACGAATAGCGTGCTACTCCATAGCTTTAAAAGAGCTCTCCCGGTCAGTTGGTCGATTTAATTTGGGGTCCCATTGCGACCCTCCTAATTAATTTACAAATATTTCCTTTGGCACAAAGGTTGGGAGCATGGTACCCTATTTTGGTACCGAGTTTGAGATTTATAACTTAATTATAAACTGAGTTACGTGGTCTTAAAAATTTACCCGTTCATACCTATTTTATGTTATTGTTTATTCCATTATGCGTTCTTTAACGAAAAAAGAGGATTAGTCTTATACAAAGAACATACTAGGCAGGCCAAACTATCGAAAATATTGTAAATAATATGAATAAATTAATTTTAATTGATTTTTCCTGTTTTCAAGCTCTGTTCTCACTTTCCCGAACTTAAAAAAATTATTTCTCATATATAGATCCTTCTACAATATAGAAAAACACATTAAATAAATAATATAATAAAAAATTAACAAAAGAAAAAAAAATTAAAAATTGTCCACACTGGGAACCGAACCCGCGCCGTCTCGCTCAGCTGTTATCACGCTATCCGCTCAACCACGAATACACGGTGAGCGTGCTACTCCATAGCTTTAAAAGAGCTCTCCCGGTCAGTTGATCGATTTAATTTGGTGGCCCATTGCGACCCTCCTAATAAACCTATAAATATTTCCTTTGACACAGAGGTTTGGGGAATGGTAACCTATTTTGATACCGAGTTTGAGATTTATAACTTAATATTAAAGCGAGTTACGTGATCATGAAAATTGACCTAGACATACCTATTTTATGTTATTTTTTATTCCATTATGCGTCCTTTAACGAAGAAAGAGGATTGTTTTTATACAGAGAACATAATAGGCAGGCCAAACGATCGAAAGTATTGTAAATAATATGAATAAATTAATTTTAATTGATTTTTCCTGTTTTCAAGCTCTGTTCTCACTTTCCCGAACTTAAAAAATTTTTTCTCATATATAGTTCCTTCTATAATATAGAAAAACACATTAAATAAATAATATAATGTAAAATTAACAAAAGAAAAAAAAATTAAAAATTTTCCACACTGGGAATAAAACCCGCGCCGTCTCGCTCAGCTGCTATCACGCTATCCGCTCAACCACGAATACACGGTGAGCGCGCTACTCCATAGCTTTAAAAGAGCTCTCCCGGTCAGTTGATCGATTTAATTTGGGGGCCCATTGCGACCCTCTTAATTAACCTATAAATATTTCCTTTGGCACAGAGGTTGGGGGCATGGTACCCTATTTTTGTACCAAGTTTGAGATTTATGACTTAATATTAAAGCGAGTTACGTGATCTTGAAAATTGATCCGTACATACCTATTTTATGTTATTTTTTATTCCATTATGCGTTCTTTAACGAAGAAAGAGGATTGTTTTTATACAGAGAACATACTAGGCAGGCCAAACTATCGAAAGTATTGTAAATAATATGAATAAATTAATTTTAATTGATTTTTCCTGTTTTCAAGCTCTGATCTCACTTTCCCGAACTTAAAAAAATTATTTCTCATATATAGTTCCTTCTATAATATAGAAAAACACATTAAATAAATAATATAATGTAAAATTAACAAAAGAAAAAAAAATTAAAAATTGTCCACACTGGGAATCGAACCCGCGCCGTCTCGCTCAGCTGCTATCACGCTTTCCGCTCAACCACGAATACACGAATAGCGTGCTACTCCATAGCTTTAAAAGAGCTCTCCCGGTCAGTTGGTCGATTTAATTTGGGGTCCCATTGCGACCCTCGTAATTAATTTACAAATATTTCCTTTGGCACAAAGGTTGGGAGCATGGTACCCTATTTTGGTACCGAGTTTGAGATTTATAACTTAATTATAAACTGAGTTACGTGGTCTTAAAAATTTACCCGTTCATACCTATTTTATGTTATTGTTTATTCCATTATGCGTTCTTTAACGAAAAATGAGGATTAGTCTTATACAAAGAACATACTAGGCAGGCCAAACTATCGAAAATATTGTAAATAATATGAATAAATTAATTTTAATTGATTTTTCCTGTTTTCAAGCTCTGTTCTCACTTTCCCGAACTTAAAAAAATTATTTCTCATATATAGATCCTTCTACAATATAGAAAAACACATTAAAAAAATAATATAATAAAAAATTAACAAAAGAAAAAAAAAATTAAAAATTGTCCACACTGGGAACCGAACCCGCGCCGTCTCGCTCAGCTGTTATCACGCTATCCGCTCAACCACGAATACTCGATGAGCGTGCTACTCCATAGCATTAAAAGAGCTTTTCCAGTCAGTTGATCGATTTAATTTGGGGGCCCATTGCGACCCTCCTAATTAACCTATAAATATTTCCTTTGGCACAGAGAATGGGGGTATGGTACCCTATTTTGGTGCCAAGTTTGAGATTTAAAACTTTATATTAAAGCGAGTTACGTGATCGTGAAAATTGACCCGTACATACCTATTTTATGTTATTTTTTATTCCATTATGCGTTCTTTAACGAAGAAAGAGGATTGTTTTTATACAGAGAACATACTAGGCAGGCCAAACTATCGAAAGTATTGTAAATAATATGAATAAATTAATTTTAATTGATTTTTCCTGTTTTCAAGCTCTGTTCTCACTTTCCCGATCTTAAAAAAAAAATTTCTCATATATAGTTCCTTCTATAATATAGAAAAAAAAATTAAATAAATAATATAATGTAAAATTAACAAAAGAAAAAAAAAATTAAAAATTTTCCACACTGGGAATCGAACCCGCGCCGTCTCGCTCAGCTGCTATCACGCTATCCGCTCAACCACGAATACACGGTGAGCGTGCTACTCCATAACTTTAAAAGAGCTCTCCCGGTTAGTTGATCGATTTAATTTGGGGGCCCATTGCGACCCTCTTAATTTACCTATAAATATTTCCTTTGCCACAGAGGTTGGGGGCATGGGACCCTATTTTGGTACCAAGTTTGAGATTTATGACTTAATATTAAAGCGAGTTACGTGATCTTGAAAATTGACCCGTACATACCTATTTTATGTTATTTTTTATTCCATTCTGCGTTCTTTAACGAAGAAAGAGGAATGTTTTATACAGAGAACATACTAGGCAGGCCAAACTATCGAAAGTATTGTAAATAATATGAATAAATTAATTTTAATTGATTTTTCCTGTTTTCAAGCTCTGTTCTCACTTTCCCGAACTTAAAAAAATTATTTCTCATATATAGTTCCTTCTATAATATAGAAAAACACATTAAATAAATAATATAATGTAAAATTAACAAAAGAAAACAAAATTTAAAAAGTGTCCACACTAGGAATCGATCCCGCGCCGTCTCGCTTAGCTGCTATCACGCTATCCGCTCAACCACGAATACACAGTGAGCGTGCTACTCCATAGCTTTAAAAGAGCTCTCCCGGTCAGTTGATCGATTTAATTTGGGGGGCGATTGCGACCCTCCTAATTTACCTATAAATATTTCCTTTGGCACAGAGATTGGGGGCATGGTACCCTATTTTGGTACCAAGTTTGAGATTTATAACGTAATATTAAAGCGAGTTACGTGTTCTTGAAAATTGACCCGTACATACCTATTTTATGTTATTTTTTATTCCATTATGCGTTCTTTAACGAAGAAAGAGGATTGTTTTTATGCAGAGAACATACTAGGCAGGCCAAACCATCGTAAGTATTGTAAATAATATGAATAAATTAATTTTAATTGATTTTTGATGTTTTCAAGCTCTGTTCTCACTTTCCCGAACTTAAAAAAATTATTTATCATATATAGTTCCTTCTATAATATAGAAAAAAAAATTAAATAAATAATATAATGTAAAATTAACAAAAGAAAAAAAAAATTAAAAATTTTCCACACTGGGAATCGAACCCGCGCCGTCTCGCTCAGCTGCTATCACGCTATCCGCTCAACCACGAATACACGGTGAGCGTGTTACTCCATAACTTTAAAAGAGCTCTCCCGGTTAGTTGATCGATTTAATTTGGGGGCCCATTGCGACCCTCTTAATTTACCTATAAATATATCCTTTGCCACAGAGGTTGGGGGCATGGGACCCTATTTTGGTACCAAGTTTGAGATTTATGACTTAATATTAAAGCGAGTTACGTGATCTTGAAAATTGACCCGTACATACCTATTTTATGTTATTTTTTATTCCATTCTGCGTTCTTTAACGAAGAAAGAGGAATGTTTTATACAGAGAACATACTAGGCAGGCCAAACTATCGAAAGTATTGTAAATAATATGAATAAATTAATTTTAATTGATTTTTCCTGTTTTCAAGCTCTGTTCTCACTTTCCCGAACTTAAAAAAATTATTTCTCATATATAGTTCCTTCTATAATATAGAAAAACACATTAAATAAATAATATAATGTAAAATTAACAAAAGAAAACAAAATTTAAAAAGTGTCCACACTAGGAATCGATCCCGCGCCGTCTCGCTTAGCTGCTATCACGCTATCCGCTCAACCACGAATACACAGTGAGCGTGCTACTCCATAGCTTTAAAAGAGCTCTCCCGGTCAGTTGATCGATTTAATTTGGGGGGCGATTGCGACCCTCCTAATTTACCTATAAATATTTCCTTTGGCACAGAGATTGGGGGCATGGTACCCTATTTTGGTACCAAGTTTGAGATTTATAACGTAATATTAAAGCGAGTTACGTGTTCTTGAAAATTGACCCGTACATACCTATTTTATGTTATTTTTTATTCCATTATGCGTTCTTTAACGAAGAAAGAGGATTGTTTTTATGCAGAGAACATACTAGGCAGGCCAAACCATCGTAAGTATTGTAAATAATATGAATAAATTAATTTTAATTGATTTTTGATGTTTTCAAGCTCTGTTCTCACTTTCCCGAACTTAAAAAAATTATTTATCATATATAGTTCCTTCTATAATATAGAAAAACACATTAAATAAATTATATAATGTAAAATTAACAAAAGAAAAAAAATTTAAAAACTGTCCACACTGGGAAACGAACCCGCGCCGTCTCACTCAGCTGCTATCACGCTATCCGCTCAACCACGAATACACAGTGAGCCTGCTACTCCATAGCTTTAAAAGAGCTCTCCCGGTTAGTTGATCGATTTAATTTGGGGGCCCATTGCGACCCTCCTAATTAACCTATAAATATTTTCTTTGGCACAGAGATTGGGGGCATGGTACCCTATTTTGGTACCAAGTTTGAGATTTATAACTTAATATTAAATTGAGTTACGTGTTCTTAAAAATTTACCCGTACATACCTATTTTATGTTATTTTTTATTCCATTATGCGTTCTTTAACGAAGAAAGAGGATTGTTTTTATACAGAGAACATACTAGGCAGGCCAAACTATCGAAAGTATTGTAAATAATATGAATAAATTAATTTTAATTGATTTTTCCTGTTTTCAAGCTCTGTTCTCACTTTCCCGAACTAAATTTTTTTTTTCTCATATATAGTTCCTTCTATAATATAGAAAAACACATTAAATAAATAATATAATGTAAAATTAACAAAAAAAAAAATATTTAAAAATCGTCCACACTGGGAATCGAACCCGCGCCGTCTCGCTCAGCTGCTATCACCGTATCCGCTCAACCACGAATACACAGTGAGCGTGCTACTCCATAGCTTTAAAAGAGCTCTCCCGGTCAGTTGATCGATTTAATTTGGGGGCTCATTGCGACCCTCCTAATTTACCTATAAATATTTCCTTTAGCACAGAGGTTGGGGGCATGGTACCCTATTTTGGTACCAAGTTTGAGATTTATAACTTATTATTAAAGCGAGTTACGTGATCTTGAAAATTGACCCGTACATAACTATTTTATGTTATTTTTTATTCCATTATGCGTTCTTTAACGAAGAAAGAGGATTGTTTTTATTTAGAGAACATACTAGGCAGGCCAAACTATCGAAAGTATTGTAAATAATATGAATAAATTAATTTTAATTGATTTTTTCTGTTTTCAAGTTCTGTTCTCACTTTTCCGAACTTAAAAAAATTATTTCTCATATATAGTTCCTTCTATAATATAGAAAAACACATTAAATAAATAATATAATGTAAAATTAACAAAAGAAAGAAAAAATTACAAATTGGCCACACTGGAAATAGAACCCGCGCCGTCTCGCTCAGCTGCTATCACGCTATCCGCTCAACCACGAATACACGGTGAGCGTGCTACTCCCTAGCTTTAAAAGAGCTCTCCTGGTCAGTTGATCGATTTAATTTGGGTGCCCATTGCGACCCTCCTATTTAACCTATAAATATTTCCTTTGGCACAGAAAATGGGGGCATGGTACCCTATTTTAGGACCGAGTTTGAGACTTATAACTTAATATTAAAATGAGTTACGTGATCTTGAAAATTGACCTGTACATACCTATTTTATGTTATTTTTTATTCCATTATGCGTTCTTTAACGAAGAAAGAGGATTGTTTTTATACAGAGAACATACTAGCCAGGCCAAACTATCGTAAGTATTGTAAATAATATGAATAAATTAATTTTAATTGATTTTTCCTGTTTTCAAGCTCTGTTCCCACTTTCCCGAACTAAAAAATTTTTTTTCTCATATATTTAGAAAAATAGAAATAAATAGGGATCCTTCTATAATATAGGAAAACACATTAAATAAATAATATAATGTAAAATTAACAAAAGAAAAAAATTTAAAAATTGTCCACACTGGTAATCGAACCCGCGCCGTCTCGCTCAACTGCTATTACCGTATCCGCTCAATCACGAATACACGGAGAGCGTGCTACTCCATAGCTTTAAAAAAGCTCTCCCGGTCAGTTGATCGATTTAATTTGGGGGCTCATTGCGACCCTCCTAATTTACCTATAAATATTTCCTTTGGCACAAAGGTTAGGAGCATAGTACCCTATTTTGGTTCCGAGTTTGAGATTTATAACTTAATATTACATTGAGTTACGTGGTCTTAAAAATTTACCCGTACATACCTATTTTATGATATTGTTTATTCCTTTATGCGTTCTTTAACGAAAAAAGAGGATTCGTTTTATACAAAGAACATACTAGGCAGGCCAAACTATCGAAAGTATTGTAAATAATATGAATAAATTAATTTTAATTGATTTTTCTCGTTTTTAAGCTCTTTTCCCACTTTCCCGAACTTAAAAAAATTATTTTTCATATATAGTTCCTTCTATAATATAGAAAAACACATTAAATAAATAATATAATGTAAAATTAACAAAAGAAAAAAAAAGTAAAAATTGTCCACACTGGGAATAGAACCCGCGCCGTCTCGCTCAGCTGCTATCACGCTATCCGCTCAACCACGAATACACGGTGAGCGTGCTACTCCATAGCATTAAAAGAGCTTTTTCGGTCAGTTGATCGATTTAATTTGGGGGCCCATTGCGACCCTCCTAATTAACCTATAAATATTTCCTTTGGCACAGAGGTTGGGGGCATGGTACCCTATTTTGTTACCAAGTTTGAAATTTATAACTTAATATTAAAGCGAGTTACGTGATCTTGAAAATTGACCCGTACATACCTATTTTATGTTATTTTTTATTCCATTATAGTTCCTTCTTTAATATAGAAAAACACATTAAATAAATAATATAATGTAAAATTAACAAAAGAAAAAAAAATTAAAAATTGTCCACACTGGGAATCGAACCCGCGCCGTCTCGCTCAGCTGCTATCACGCTATCCGCTCAACCAGGAATACACGCTGAGCGTGCTACTCCATAGCATTAAAAGAGCTTTTTCGGGCAGTTGATCGATTTAATTTGGGGGCCCATTGCGACCCTCCTAATTAACCTATAAATATTTCTTTTGGCACAGAGGTTGGGGGCATGGTACCCTATTTTGTTACCAAGTTTGAGATTTATAACTTAATATTAAAGCGAGTTACGTGATCTTGAAAATTGACCCGTACATACCATTTTATGTTATTTTTTATTCCATTATGCGTTCTTTAACGAAGAAAGAGGATTGTTTTTATACAGAGAACATACTAGGCTGGCCAAACTATCGTAAGTATTGTAAATAATATGAATAAATTAATTTTAATTGATTTTTCCTGTTTTTTTCAAGCTCTGTTCTCACTTTCCCGAACTTAAAAAAATTATTTCTCATATATAGATCCTTCTATAATATAGAAAAACACATTAAATAAATAATATAATATAAAATTAACAAAAGAAAAAAAATTTAAAAATTGTCCACACTGGGAACCGAACCCGCGCCGTCTCGCTCAGCTGCTATCACGCTATCCGCTCAACCAGGAATACACGCTGAGCGTGCTACTCCATAGCATTAAAAGAGCTTTTTCGGGCAGTTGATCGATTTAATTTGGGGGCCCATTGCGACCCTCCTAATTAACCTATAAATATTTCTTTTGGCACAGAGGTTGGGGGCATGGTACCCTATTTTGTTACCAAGTTTGAGATTTATAACTTAATATTAAAGCGAGTTACGTGATCTTGAAAATTGACCCGTACATACCATTTTATGTTATTTTTTATTCCATTATGCGTTCTTTAACGAAGAAAGAGGATTGTTTTTATACAGAGAACATACTAGGCAGGCCAAACTATCGTAAGTATTGTAAATAATATGAATAAATTAATTTTAATTGATTTTTCCTGTTTTCAAGCTCTGTTCCCACTATCCCGAACTAAAAAATTTTTTTTCTCATATATTTAGAAAAATAGAAATAAATAGGGATCCTTCTATAATATAGAAAAACACATTAAATAAATAATATAATGTAAAATTAACAAAAGAAAAAAAAAATTACAAAATGGCCACACTGGAAATCGAACCCGCGCCGTCTCGCGCAGCTGCTATCACGCTATCCGCTCAACCACGAATACACGGTAAGCGTGCTACTCCATAGCTTTAAAAGAGCTCTCCCGGTCAGTTGATAGATGTATTTTGGGGTCCCATTGCGACCCTCCTAATTAATTTACAAATATTTCCCTTGGCACAAAGGTTGGGAGCATGGTACCCTATTTTGGTTCCAAGTTTGAGATTTATAACTTAATATTACATTGAGTTACGTGGTCTTAAAAATTTACCCGTACATACCTATTTTATGTTATTGTTTATTCCTTTATGCGTTCTTTAACGAAAAAAGAGGATTCGTTTTATACAAAGAACATACTAGGTAGGCCAAACTATCGAAAGTATTGTAAATAATATTAATAAATTAATTTTAATTGATTTTTCTCGTTTTTAAGCTCTTTTCTCACTTTCCCGAACTTAAAAAAATTATTTCTCATATATAGTTCCTTCTATAATATAGAAAAACACATTAAATAAATAATATAATGTAAAATTAACAAAAGAAAAAAAAAATTAAAAATTGTCCACACTGGGAATAGAACCCGCGCCGTCTCGCTCAGCTGCTATCACGCTATCCGCTCAACCACGAATACACGGTGAGCGTGCTACTCCCTAGCTTTAAAAGAGCTCTCCTGGTCAGTTGATCGATTTAATTTGGGTGCCCATTGCGACCCTCCTATTTAACCTATAAATATTTCCTTTGGCACAGAGAATGGGGGCATGGTACCCTATTTTAGGACCGAGTTTGAGACTTATAACTTAATATTAAAATGAGTTACGTGATCTTGAAAATTGACCTGTACATACCTATTTTATGTTATTTTATATTCCATTATGCGTTCTTTAACGAAGAAAGAGGATTGTTTTTATACAGAGAACATACTAGCCAGGCTAAACTATCGTAAGTATTGTAAATAATATGAATAAATAAATTTTAATTGATTTTTCCTGTTTTCAAGCTCTGTTCCCACTTTCCCGAACTAAAAATTTTTTTTTCTCATATATATAGAAAAATAGAAATAAATAGGGATCCTTCTATAATATAGAAAAACACATTAAATAAATAATATAATGTAAAATTAACAAAAGAAAAAAATTTAAAAATTGTCCACACTGGGAATCGAACCCGCGCCGTCTCGCTCAATTGCTGTTACCGTATCCGCTCAACCACGAATACACGGAGAGCGTGCTACTCCATAGCTTTAAAAAAGCTCTCCCGGTCAGTTGATCGATTTAATTTGGGGGCTCATTGCGACCCTCCTAATTTACCTATAAATATTTCCTTTGGCACAAAGGTTGGGAGCATGGTACCCTATTTTGGTTCCGAGTTTGAGATTTATAACTTAATATTACATTGAGTTACGTGGTCTTAAAAATTTACCCATACATACCTATTTTATGTTATTTTTTATTCCATTATGCGTTCTTTAACGAAGAAAGAGGATTGTTTTTATACAGAGAACATACTAGGCAGGCCAAACTATCGAAAGTATTGTAAATAATATGAATAAATTAATTTTAATTGATTTTTCCGGTTTTCAAGCTCTGTTCTCACTTTCCCGAACTTAAAAAAAAAATTTCTCCTATATAGTTCCTTCTATAATATAGAAAAACACATTAAATAAATAATATAATGTAAAATTAACAACAAAAAAAAATTTAAAAATCGTCCACACTGGGAATCGAACCCGCGCCGTCTCGCTCAGCTGCTATCATCGTATCCGCTCAACCACGAATACACGGTGAGCGTGCTACTCCATAGCTTTAAAAGAGCTCTCCCGGTCAGTTGATCGATTTAATTTGGGGGCTCATTGCGACCTTCCTAATTTACCTATAAATATTTCCTTTAGCACAGAGGTTGGGGGCATGGTACCCTATTTTGGTACCAAGTTTGAGATTTATAACTTAATATTAAAGCGAGTTACGTGATCTTGAAAATTGACCCGTACATACCTATTTTATGTTATTTTTTATTCCATTATGCGTTCTTTAACGAAGAAAGAGGATTGTTTTTATACAGAGAACATACTAGGCAGTCCAAACTATCGAAAGTATTGTAAATAATATGAATAAATTAATTTTAATTGATTTTTCTTGTTTTCAAGCTCTGTTCTCACTTTCCCGAACTTAAAAAAATTATTTCTCATATATAGTTCCTTCTTTAATATAGAAAAACACATTAAATAAATAATATAATGTAAAATTAACAAAAGAAAAAAAAATTAAAAATTGTCCACACTGGGAATCGAACCCGCGCCGTCTCGCTCAGCTGCTATCACGCTATCCGCTCAACCACGAATACACGGTGAGCGTGCTACTCCATAGCACTAAAAGAGCTTTTTCGGTTAGTTGATCGATTTAATTTGGGGGCCCATTGCGACCCTCCTAATTAACCTATAAATATTTCCTTTGGCACAGAGGTTGGGGGCATGGTACCCTATTTTGTTACTAAGTTTGAGATTTATAACTTAATATTAAAGCGAGTTACGTGATCTTGAAAATTGACCCATACATACCATTTTATGTTATTTTTTATTCCATTATGCGTTCTTTAACGAAGAAAGAGGATTGTTTTTATTTAGAGAACATACTAGGCAGGCCAAACTATCGAAAGTATTGTAAATAATATGAATAAATTAATTTTAATTGATTTTTTCTGTTTTCAAGTTCTGTTCTCACTTTCCCGAACTTAAAAAAATTATTTCTCATATATAGTTCCTTCTATAATATAGAAAAACACATTAAATAAATAATATAATGTAAAATTAACAAAAGAAAAAAAAATTACAAATTGGCCACACTGGAAATAGAACCCGCGCCGTCTCGCTCAGCTGCTATCACGCTATCCGCTCAACCACGAATACACGGTGAGCGTGCTACTCCCTAGCTTTAAAAGAGCTCTCCTGGTCAGTTGATCGATTTAATTTGGGTGCCCATTGCGACCCTCCTATTTAACCTATAAATATTTCCTTTGGCACAGAGAATGGGGGCATGGTACCCTATTTTAGGTCCGAGTTTGAGACTTATAACTTAATATTAAAACGAGTTACGTGATCTTGAATATTGACCTGTACATACCTATTTTATGTTATTTTTTATTCCATTATGCGTTCTTTAACGAAGAAAGAGGATTGTTTTTATACAGAGAACATACTAGCCAGGCCAAACTATCGTAAGTATTGTAAATAATATGAATAAATTAATTTTAATTGATTTTTCCTGTTTTCAAGCTCTGTTCCCACTTTCCCGAACTAAAAAATTTTTTTTCTCATATATTTAGAAAAATAGAAATAAATAGGGATCCTTCTATAATATAGAAAAACACATTAAATAAATAATATAATGTAAAATTAACAAAAGAAAAAAATTTAAAAATTGTCCACACTGAGAATCGAACCCGCGCCGTCTCGCTCAACTGCTATTACCGTATCCGCTCAACCACGAATACACGGAGAGCGTGCTACTCGATAGCTTTAAAAAAGCTCTCCCGGTCAGTTGATCGATTTAATTTGGGGGCTCATTGCGACCCTCCTAATTTACCTATAAATATTTCCTTTGGCACAAAGGTTAGGAGCATGGTACCCTATTTTGGTTCCGAGTTTGAGATTTATAACTTAATATTACATTGAGTTACGTGGTCTTAAAAATTTTCCCGTACATACCTATTTTATGTTATTGTTTATTCCTTTATGCGTTCTTTAACGAAAAAAGAGGATTCGTTTTATACAAAGAACATACTAGGCAGGCCAAACTATCGAAAGTATTGTAAATAATATGAATAAATTAATTTTAATTGATTTTTCTCGTTTTTAAGCTCTTTTCTCACTTTCCCGAACTTAAAAAAATTATTTTTCATATATAGTTCCTTCTATAATATAGAAAAACACATTAAATAAATAATATAATGTAAAATTAACAAAAGAAAAAAAAAAATTAAAAATTGTCCACACTGGGAATAGAACCCGCGCCGTCTCGCTCAGCTGCTATCACGCTATCCGCTCAACCACGAATACATGGTGAGCGTGCTACTCCATAGCATTAAAAGAGCTTTTTCGGTCAGTTGATCGATTTAATTTGGGGGCCCATTGCGACCCTCCTAATTAACCTATAAATATTTCCTTTGGCACAGAGGTTGGGGGCATGGTACCCTATTTTGTTACCAAGTTTGAGATTTATAACTTAATATTAAAGCGAGTTACGTGATCTTGAAAATTGACCCGTACATACCTATTTTATGTTATTTTTTATTCCATTATGCGTTCTTTAACGAAGAAAGAGGATTGTTTTTATACAGAGAACATACTAGGCAGTCCAAACTATCGAAAGTATTGTAAATAATATGAATAAATTAATTTTAATTGATTTTTCCTGTTTTCAAGCTCTGTTCTCACTTTCCCGAACTTAAAAAAATTATTTCTCATATATAGTTCCTTCTTTAATGAAGAAAAACACATTAAATAAATAATATAATGTAAAATTAACAAAAGAAAAAAAAATTAAAAATTGTCCACACTGGGAATCGAACCCGCGCCGTCTCGCTCAGCTGCTATCACGCTATCCGCTCAACCACGAATACACGGTGAGCGTGCTACTCCATAGCTTTAAAAGAGCTCTCCCGGTCAGTTGATCGATTTAATTTGGGGGCCCATTGCGACCCTCCTAATTTACCTATAAATATTTCCTTTGGCACAGAGGTTGGGGGCATGGTACCCTATTTTGGTACCAAGTTTGAGATTTATAACTTAATATTAAAGAGAGTTACGTGATCTTGAAAATTGACCCGTACATACCTATTTTATGTTATTTTTTATTCCATTATGCGTTCTTTAACGAAGAAAGAGGATTGTTTTTATATAGAGAACATACTAGGCAGGCCAAACTATCGAAAGTATTGTAAATAATATGAATAAATTATATTTAATTGATTTTTCCTGTTTTCAAGCTCTGTTCTCACTTTCCCGAACTTAAAAAATTTTTTTCTCATATATAGTTCCTTCTATAATATAGAAAAACACATTAAAAAAATAATATAATGTAAAATTAACAAAAGAAAAAAAAAATTAAAAATTGTCCACACTGGGAATCGAACCCGCGCCGTCTCGCTCAGCTGCTATCACGCTATCCGCTCAAACACGAATACACGGTGAGCGTGCTACTCCATAGCTTTAAAAGAGCTCTCCCGGTCAGTTGATCGATTTAATTTGGGGGCCCATTGCGACCCTCCTATTTAACCTATAAATATTTCCTTTGGCACAGAGAATGGGGGCATGGTACCCTATTTTAGGACCGAGTTTGAGTTTTATAACTTAATATTAAAGCGAGTTACGTGATCTTGAAAATTGACCTGTACATACCTATTTTATGTTATTTTTTATTCCATTATGCGTTCTTTAACGAAGAAAGAGGATTGTTTTTATACAGAGAACATACTAGGCAGGCCAAACTATCGTAAGTATTGTAAAATATATGAATAAATTAATTTTAATTGATTTTTCCTGTTTTCAAGCTCTGTTCTCACTTTCCCGAACTAAAAAAAATTATTTCTCATATATAGATCCTTCTATAATATAGAAAAACACATTAAATAAATAATATAATGTAAAAATAACAAAAGAAAAAAAAATTGAAAATTCTCCACACTGGGAATCGAACCCGCGCCGTCTCCCTCAGCTGCTATCACGCTTTCCGCTTAACCACGAATACACGGTGAGCGTGCTACTCTATAGCTTTAAAAGAGCTCTTCCGGTCAGTTGATCGATTTAATTTGGGGGCCCATTGCGACGCTCCTAAATAACCTATAAATATTTCCTTTGACACAGAGGTTGGGCCATGGTACCCTATTTTGGTACCGAGTTTGAGATTTATAACTTAATATTAAAGCGAGTTACGTGATATTGAAAATTGACCCGTACATACCTATTTTATGTTATTTTTTATTCCATTATGCGTTCTTTAACGAAGAAAGAGGATTGTTTTTATACAGAGAACATACTAGGCAGTCCAAACTATCGAAAGTATTGTAAATAATATGAATAAATTAATTTTAATTGATTTTTCCTGTTTTCAAGCTCTGTTCTCACTTTCCCGAACTTAAAAAAATTATTTCTCATATATAGTTCCTTCTATAATATAGAAAAACACATTAAATAAATAATATAATGTAAAAATAACAAAAGAAAAAAAAATTAAAAATTGTCCACACTGGGAATCGAACGCGCGCCATCTTGCTCAGCTGCTATCCGCTCAACCACGAATACACGGTGAGCGTGCTACTCCATAGCTCTCCCGGTCAGTTGATCGATTTAATTTGGGGGCCCATTGCGTCCCTCCTATTTAACCTATAAATATTTCCTTTGGCACAGAGGCTGGGGGCATGTTACCCTATTTTGTTACCAAGTTTGAGATTTATAACTTAATATTGAAGCGAGTTACGTGATCTTGAATATTGACCCGTACATACCTATTTTATGTTATTTTTTATTCCATTATGCGTTCTTTAACGAAGAAAGAGGATTGTATTTATACAGAGAACATACTAGGCAGGCCAAACTATCGAAAGTATTGTAAATAATATGAATAAATTAATTTTAATTGATTTTTCCTGTTTTCAAGCTCTGTTCTCACTTTCCCGAACTTAAAGAAATTATTTCTCATATATAGTTCCTTCTATAATATAGAAAAACACATTAAATAAATAATATAATGTAAAAATAACAAAAGAAAAAAAAATTAAAAATTGTCCACACTGGGAATCGAACGCGCGCCATCTTGCTCAGCTGCTATCCGCTCAACCACGAATACACGGTGAGCGTGCTACTCCATAGCTCTCCCGGTCAGTTGATCGATTTAATTTGGGGGCCCATTGCGTCCCTCCTATTTAACCTATAAATATTTCCTTTGGCACAGAGGCTGGGGGCATGTTACCCTATTTTGTTACCAAGTTTGAGATTTATAACTTAATATTAAAGCGAGTTACGTGATCTTGAATATTGACCCGTACATACCTATTTTATGTTATTTTTTATTCCATTATGCGTTCTTTAACGAAGAAAGAGGATTGTATTTATACAGAGAACATACTAGGCAGGCCAAACTATCGAAAGTATTGTAAATAATATGAATAAATTAATTTTAATTGATTTTTCCTGTTTTCAAGCTCTGTTCTCATTTTCCCGAACTTAAAGAAATTATTTCTCATATATAGTTCCTTTTTTAATATAGAAAAACATATTAAATAAATAATATAATGTAAAATTAACAAAAGAAAAAAAAATTTAAAAATTGTCCACACTGGGAATCGAAGCCGCGCCGTCTCGCTCAGCTGCTATCTCGCTATCCGCTCAACCACGAATACACCTTGAGCGTGCTACTCCATAGCTTTAAAAGAGCTCTCCCGGTCAGTTGATCGATTTAATTTGGGGGCCCATTGCGACGCCCCTAAAAAACCTATAAATATTTCCTTTGACACAGAGGTTGGGCCATGGTACCCTATTTTGGTACCGAGTTTGAGATTTATAACTTAATATTAAAGCGAGTTACGTGATCATGAAAATTGACCTATACATACCTATTTTATGTTATTTTTTATTCCATAATGCGTTCTTTAACGAAGAAAGAGGATTGTTTTTATACAGAGAACATACTAGGCAGGCCAAACTATCGAAAGTATTGTAAATAATATAAATAAATTCATTTTAATTGATTTTTCCTGTTTTCAAGCTCTGTTCTCACTTTCCCGAACTTAAAAAAATTATTTCTCATATATAGTTCCTTCTTTAATATAGAAAAACACATTAAATAAATAATATAATGTTAAATTAACACAAGAAAAAAAAATTTAAAAATTGTCCACACTGGGAATCGAATCCGCGGCGTCTCGCTCAGCTGCTATCACGCTATCCGCTCAACCACGAATACACGGTGAGCGTGCTACTCCATAGCTTTAAAAGAGCTCTCCCGGTCAGTTGATCGATTTAATTTGGGGGCCCATTGCGACCCTCCTAATTTACCTATAAATATTTCCTTTGGCACAGAGGTTGGGGGCATGGTACCCTATTTTGGTACCAAGTTTGAGATTTATAACTTAATATTAAAGCGAATTACGTGATCTTGAAAATTGACCCGTACATACCTATTTTATGTTATTTTTTATTCCATTATGCGTTCTTTATCGAAGAATGAGGATTGTTTTTATACAGAGAACATACTAGGCAGGCCAAACTATCGAAAGTATTGTAAATAATATGAATAAATTAATTTTAATTGATTTTTCCTGTTTTCAAGCTCTGTTCTCACTTTCCCGAACTTAAAAAAAATATTTCTCATATATAGTTCCTTCTATAATATAGAAAAACACATTAAATAAATAATATAATGTAAAATTAACAAAAGAAAAAAAATTAAAAATTGTCCACACTGGAAATCGAACCCGCGTTGTCTCGCTCAGCTGCTATCACGCTATCCGCTCAACCACGAATACACGGTGAGCGTGCTACTCCCTAGCTTTAAAAGAGCTCTCCTGGTCAGTTGATCGATTTAATTTGGGTGCACATTGCAACCGTCCTATTTAAGCTATAAATATTTCCTTTGGCAGAGAGAATGGGGGCATGGTACCCTATTTTAGGACCGAGTTTGAGATTTATAACTTAATATTAAAGCGAGTTACGTGATCTTGAAAATTGACCTGTACATACCTATTTTATGTTATTTTTTATTCCATTATGCGTTCTTTAACGAAGAACGAGGATTGTTTTTATACAGAGAACATACTAGGCAGGCCAAACTATCGTAAGTATTGTAAATAATATGAATAAATTAATTTTAGTTGATTTTTCCTGTTTTCAAGCTCTGTTCTCACTTTCCCGAACTAAAAATTTTTTTTTCTCATATATAGTTCCTTCTATAATATAGAAAAACACATTAAATAAATAATATAATGTAAAATTAAAAAAAGAAAAAAAAATTTAAAAATTGTCCACACTGGGAAACGAACCCGCGCCGTCTCGCTCAGCTGCTATCACCGTATCCGCTCAACCACGAATACACGGTGAACGTGCTACTCCATAGCTTTAAAAGAGCTCTCCCGGTCAGTTGATCGATTTAATTTGGGGGCCCATTGCGACGCTCCTAAATAACCTATAAATATTTCCTTTGACACAGAGGTTGGGCCATGGTACCCTATTTTGGTACCGAGTTTGAGATTTATAACTTAATATTAAAGCGAGTTACGTGATCATGAAAATTGACCTATACATACCTATTTTATGTTATTTTTTATTCCATTATGCGTTCTTTAACGAAGAAAGAGGATTGTTTTTATACAGAGAACATACTAGGCAGGCCAAACTAACGAAAGTATTGTAAATAATATAAATAAATTAATTTTAATTGATTTTTCCTGTTTTCAAGCTCTGTTCTCACTTTCCCGAACTTAAAAAAATTATTTCTCATATATAGTTCCTTCTTTAATATAGAAAAACACATTAAATAAATAATATAATGTTAAATTAACACAAGAAAAAAAAATTTAAAAATTGTCCACACTGGGAATCGAATCCGCGGCGTCTCGCTCAGCTGCTATCACGCTATCCGCTCAACCACGAATACACGGTGAGCGTGCTACTCCATAGCTTTAAAAGAGCTCTCCGGTCAGTTGATCGATTTAATTTGGGGGCCCATTGCGACCCTCCTAATTTACCTATAAATATTTCCTTTGGCACAGAGGTTGGGGGCATGGTACCCTATTTTGGTACCAAGTTTGAGATTTATAACTTAATATTAAAGCGAATTACGTGATCTTGAAAATTGACCCGTACATATCTATTTTATGTTATTTTTTATTCCATTATGCGTTCTTTATCGAAGAATGAGGATTGTTTTTATACAGAGAACATACTAGGCAGGCCAAACTATCGAAAGTATTGTAAATAATATGAATAAATTAATTTTAATTGATTTTTCCTGTTTTCAAGCTCTGTTCTCACTTTCCCGAACTTAAAAAAAATATTTCTCATATATAGTTCCTTCTATAATATAGAAAAACACATTAAATAAATAATATAATGTAAAATTAACAAAAGAAAAAAAATTAAAAATTGTCCACACTGGAAATCGAACCCGCGTTGTCTCGCTCAGCTGCTATCACGCTATCCGCTCAACCACGAATACACGGTGAGCGTGCTACTCCCTAGCTTTAAAAGAGCTCTCCTGGTCAGTTGATCGATTTAATTTGGGTGCACATTGCAACCGTCCTATTTAAGCTATAAATATTTCCTTTGGCAGAGAGAATGGGGGCATGGTACCCTATTTTAGGACCGAGTTTGAGATTTATAACTTAATATTAAAGCGAGTTACGTGATCTTGAAAATTGACCTGTACATACCTATTTTATGTTATTTTTTATTCCATTATGCGTTCTTTAACGAAGAAAGAGGATTGTTTTTATACAGAGAACATACTAGGCAGGCCAAACTATCGTAAGTATTGTAAATAATATGAATAAATTAATTTTAGTTGATTTTTCCTGTTTTCAAGCAATGTTCTCACTTTCCCGAACTAAAAATTTTTTTTTTCTCATATATAGTTCCTTCTATAATATAGAAAAACACATTAAATAAATAATATAATGTAAAATTAAAAAAAGAAAAAAAAATTTAAAAATTGTCCACACTGGGAAACGAACCCGCGCCGTCTCGCTCAGCTGCTATCACCGTATCCGCTCAACCACGAATACACGGTGAACGTGCTACTCCATAGCTTTAAAAGAGCTCTCCCGGTCAGTTGATCGATTTAATTTGGGGGCTCATTGCGACCCTCCTAATTTACCTATAAATATTTCCTTTAGCACAGAGGTTGGGGGCATGGTACCCTATTTTGGTACCAAGTTTGAGATTTATAACTTAATATTAAAGTGAGTTACGTGATCTTGAAAATTGACCCGTACATACCTATTTTATGTTATTTTTTATTCCATTATGCGTTCTTTAACGAAGAAAGAGGATTGTTTTTATACAGAGAACATACTAGGAAGGCCAAACTATCGAAAGTATTGTAAATAATATGAATAAATTAATTTTAATTGATTTTTCCTGTTTTGAAGCTCTGTTCTCACTTTCCCGAACTTAAAAAAATTATTTCTCATATATAGTACCTTCTTTAATATAGAAAAACACATTAAATAAATAATATAATGTAAAAGTAACAAAAGAAAAAAAAAATTAAAAATTGTCCACACTGGGAATCGAACCCGCACCGTCTCGCTCAGCTGCTATCTCGCTATCCGCTCAACCACGAATACACGGTGAGCGTGCTACTCCATAGCTTTAAAAGAGCTCTCCCGGTCAGATAATCGATTTAATTTGGGGGCTCATTGCGACCCTCCTAATTTACCTATAAATATTTCCTTTGACACAGAGGTTGGGCCATGGTACCCTATTTTGGTACCGAGTTTGAGATTTATAACTTAATATTAAAGCGAGTTACGTGATCATGAAAATTGACCTATACATACCTATTTTATGTTATTTTTTATTCCATTATGCGTTCTTTAACGAAGAAAGAGGATTGTTTTTATACAGAGAACATACTAGGCAGGCCAAACTATCGAAAGTATTGTAAATAATATGAATAAATTATTTTAATTGATTTTTCCTGTTTTCAAGCTCTGTTCTCACTTTCCCGAACTTAAAAAAATTATTTCTCATATATAGTTCCTTCTTTAATATAGAAAAACACATTAAATAAATAATATAATGTAAAATTAACAAAAGAAAAAAAAATTTAAAAATTGTCCACACTGGGAAACGAACCCGCGCCGTCTCGCTCAGCTGCTATCACCGTATCCGCTCAACCACGAATACACGGTGAACGTGCTACTCCATAGCTTTAAAAGAGCTCTCCCGGTCAGTTGATCGATTTAATTTGGGGGCTCATTGCGACCCTCCTAATTTACCTATAAATATTTCCTTTGGCACAGAGAATGGGGGTATGGTACCCTATTTTGGTACCAAGTTTGAGATTTATAACTTAATATTAAAGCGAGTTACGTGATCTTGAAAATTGACCCGTACATACCTATTTTATGTTATTTTTTATTCCATTATGCGTTCTTTAACGAAGAAAGAGGATTGTTTTTATACAGAGAACATACTAGGCAGGCCAAACTATCGAAAGTATTGTAAATAATATGAATAAATTAATTTTAATTGATTTTTCCTGTTTTCAAGCTCTTTTCTCACTTTCCCGAACTTAAAAAAATTATTTCTCATATATAGTTCCTTCTATAATATAGAAAAACACATTAAATAAATAATATAATGTAAAAATAACAAAAGAAAAAAAAAGAAAAATTGTCCACACTGGGAATCGAACCCGCGCCGTCACACTCAGCTGCTATCACGCTATCCGCTCAACCACGAATACACGGTGAGCGTGCTACTCCATAGCATTAAAAGAGCTTTTCCGGTCAGTTGATCGATTTAATTTGGGGGCCCATTGCGACCCTCCTAATTATCCTATAAATATTTCCTTTGGCACAGAGAATGGGGATATGGTACCCTATTTTGGTACCAAGTTTGAGATTTAAAACTTTATATTAAAGCGAGTTACGTGATATTGAAAATTGACCCGTACATACCTATTTTATGTTATTTTTTATTCCATTATGCGTTCTTTAACGAAGAAAGAGGATTGTTTTTATACAGAGAACAAACTAGGCAGGCCAAACTATCGAAAGTATTGTAAATAATATGAATAAATTAATTTTAATTGATTTTTCCTGTTTTCAAGCTCTGTTCTCACATTCCCGAACTTAAAAAAATTATTTCTCATATATAGTTCCTTCTATAATATAGAAAAACACATTAAATAAATAATATAATGTAAAAATAACAAAAGAAAAAAAAAATTAAAAATTGTCCACACTGGGAATCGAACGCGCGCCATCTGGCTCAGCTGCTATCACGCTATCCGCTCAACCACGAATACACGGTGAGCGTGCTACTCCCTAGCTTTAAAAGAGCTCTCCTGGTCAGTTGATCGATTTAATTTGGGTGCCCATTGCGACCCTCCTATTTAACCTATAAATATTTCCTTTGGCACAGAGATTTGGGGCATGGTACCCTATTTTAGGACCGAGTTTGAGATTTATAACTTAATATTAAAGCGAGTTACGTGATCTTGAAAATTGTCCTGTACATACCTATTTTATGTTATTTTTTATTCCATTATGCGTTCTTTAACAAAGAAAGAGGATTGTTTTTATACAGAGAACATACTAGGCTGGCCAAACTATTGAAAGTATTGTAAATAATATGAATAAATTAATTTTAATTGATTTTTCCTGTTTTCAAGCTCTGTTCTCACTTTCCCGAACTGAAAAAAATTATTTCTCATATATAGTTCCTTCTATAATATAGAAAAACACATTAAATAAATAATATAATATAAAAATAACAAAAGAAAAAAAAATTAAAAATTGTCCACACTGGGAATCGAACCCGCGCCGTCTCGCTCAGCTGCTATCACGCTATCCGCTCAACCATGAATACACGGTGAGCGTGCTACTCCATAGCTCTCCCGGTCAGTTGATCGATTTAATTTGGGGGCCCATTGCGACCCTCCTAATTAACCTATAAATATTTCCTATGGCACAGAGGTTGGGGGCATGGTACCCTATTTTGTTACCAAGTTTGAGATTTATAACGTAATATTAAAGCGAGTTACGTGATATTGAAAATTGACCCGTACATACCTATTTTATGTTATTTTTTATTCCATTATGCGTACTTTAACGAAGAAAGAGGATTGTTTTTATACAGTAAACATACTAGGCAGGCCAAACTATCGTAAGTATTGTAAATAATATGAATAAATTAATTTTAATTGAATTTTCCTGTTTTCAAGCTCTGTTCTCACTTTCCCGAACTAAAAAAATTTTTTTCTCATATATAGTTCCTTCTATAATATAGAAAAACCCATTAAATAAATAACATAATGTAAAATTAACAAAAGAAAAAAAATTTAAAAATTTTCCACACTGGGAATCGAACCCGCGCCGTCTCGCTCAGCTGCTATCACGCTATCCGCTCAACCACGAATACACGGTGAGCGTGCTACGCCATAGCTTTAAAAGAGCTCTCCCGGTCAGTTGATCGATTTAATTTGGGGGCTCATTGCGACCCTCCTAATTTACCTATAAATATTTCCTTTAGCACAGAGGTTGGGGGCATGGTACCCTATTTTGGTACCAAGTTTGAGATTTATAACTTAATATTAAAGCGAGTTACGTGATCTTGAAAATTGACCCGTACATACCTATTTTATGTTATTTTTTATTCCTTTATGCGTTCTTTAACGAAAAAAGAGGATTCGTTTTATACAAAGAACTTACTAGGAAGGCCAAACTATCGAAAGTATTGTAAATATTATGAATAAATTAATTTTAATTGATTTTTCTCGTTTTTAAGCTCTGTTCTCACTTTCCCGAACTTAAAAAAATTATTTTTCATATATAGTTCCTTCTTTAATATAGAAAAACACATTAAATAAATAATATAATGTAAAATTAACAAAAGAAAAAAAAATTAAAATTTGTCCACACTGGGAATCGAACCCGCGCCGTCTCGTTCAGCTGCTATCACGCTATCCGCTCAACCACGAATACACGATGAGCGTGCTACTCCATAGCATTAAAAGAGCTTTTCCGGTCAGTTGATCGATTTAATTTGGGGGCCCATTGCGACCCTCCTAATTAACCTATAAATATTTCCTTTGGCACAGAGAATGGGGGTATGGTACCCTATTTTGGTACCAAGCTTGAGATTTATAACTTAATATTAAAGCGAGTTACGTGATATTGAAAATTGACCCGTTCATACCTATTTTATGTTATTTTTTATTCCATTATGCGTTCTTTAACGAAGAAAGAGGATTGTTTTTATACAGAGAAAATACTAGGCAGGCCAAACTATCGAAAGTATTGTAAATAATATGAATAAATTAATTGTAATTGATTTTTCCTGTTTTCAAGCTCTGTTTTCACTTTCCCGAACTTAAAAAAATTATTTCTCATATATAGTTCCTTCTTTAATATAGAAAAACATATTAAATAAAAAATATAATGTAAAATTAACAAAAGAAAAAAAAATTAAAAACTGTCCACACTGGGAATCGAAACCGCGCCGTCTCGCTCAGCTGCTATCACGCTATCCGCACAACCACGAATACACGGTGAGCGTGATACTTCATAGCATTAAAAGAGCTTTTTCGGTCAGTTGATCAATTTAATTTGGGGGCCCATTGCGACCCTCCTAATTAACCTATAAATATTTCCTTTGGCACAGAGTATGGGGGTATAGTACCCTATTTTGGTACCAAGTTTGAGATTTATAACTTAATATTAAAGCGAGTTACGTGATCTTGAAAATTGACCCGTACATACCTATTTTATGTCATTTTTTATTCGATTATGCGTTCTTTAGCGAAGAAAGAGGATTTGCTTTTATACAGAGAACATACTAGGCAGGCCAAACTATTGAAAGTATTGTAAATAATATGAATAAATTAATTTTAATTGATTTTTCCTGTTTTCAAGCTCTGTACTCACTTTCCCGAATATAAAAAAATTATTTCTCATATATAGTTCCTTCTATATTATAGAAAAACACATTAAATAAATAATATAATGTAAAAATAACAAAAGAAAAAAAAATTAAAAATTGTCCACACTGGGAATCGAACCCGCGCCGTCTCGCTCAGCTGCTATCTCGCTATCCGCTCGACCACGAATACACGGTGAGCGTGCTACTCCATAGCTCTCCCGGTCAGTTGATCGATTTAATTTGGGGGCCCATTGCGACCCTCCTAATTAACCTATAAATATTTCCTTTGGCACAGAGGTTGGGGGCATAGTACCCTATTTTGTTATCAAGTTTGAGATTTATCACTTAATATTAAAGCGAGTTACGTGATCATGAAAATTGACCTATGCATACCTATTTTATGTTATTTTTTATTCCATTATGCGTTCTTTAACGAAGAAAGAGGATTGTTTTTATACAGAGAAGATACTAGGCAGTCCAAACTATCGAAAGTATTGTAAATAATATGAATAAATTAATTTTAATTGATTTTTCCTGTTTTCAAGCTCTGTTCTCACTTTCCCGAATTTAAAAAAATTATTTCTCATATATAGTTCCTTCTATAATATAGAAAAACACATTAAATAAATAATATAATGTAAAAATAACAAAAGAAAAAAAAATTAAAAATTGTCCACACTGGGAATCGAACCCGCGCCGTCTCGCTCAGCTGCTATCACGCTTTCCGCTCGACCACGAATACACGTTGAGCGTGCTACTCCATAGCTCTCCCGGTCAGTTGATCGATTTAATTTGGGGGCCCATTGCGATCCTCCTAATTAACCTATAAATATTTCCTTTGGCACAGAGGTTGGAGGCATGGTACCCTATTTTGTTATCAGGTTTGAGATTTATAACTTAAGGTATCCGAACACGTTCGGAGGACTTTTTTAAAAATATTAAGTTTCAGAACACTTTAATTATGTTTTTATATTTATTATATGTAAAAACTAATATTAAATAAGAGAAATTAGACATTTATATTATAATTTGTTTTTAAAAGCTAAATAACAAGAAAAAATTGATGTTTTTTTCATAAAACTTGGGAAAAGATATACTTCACCAAAATTATTGTATTAAAAAAGTGTTGTTATCAAAATAAAGAGCAGAATTTTGTCTAGTGATTTGACTACAATCATAAAAATATTTGAAAAATTAAATTTTTTATAGAAAATCGAAAACTTTTTATGAGATTTTTGTCAAATTTTTTACGTCATATTTCACATTTTAGACCAATAATAAAAAACTATTAAATATTTTTAAACAATTGTAGCACAAGCACTAGAGAACATTATACATAATACACATAAAAAATTTTATTGAAATATATCAACAACTTTTTTAATAATGAATTTTTAAAGTTACTATTTTTGCGTGAAATTACATTCTGAGAAAAAGGCATTTAAAGTATAAATTATATCATTTCTATTTTAAAAATCTATTTTAAAAATGCTATTCCCATGAAAATTCTTTTTTCGTCCATTATTTCGATTTCTTGGATTACCCATATTGCAAAGTACTTAAACATAAAATTTCGAAAAGAAATTCAATTACGTTTCAATAAAATGTAGTCAAAATAATATTAGAATATTCGAATAACGCTGCTTGTAAACAAATCCACAAGAGAGTGAGAATGTTGCCAATTTTAACCCAAAAACTACTAATATAAATGATAAATTGTGAGGCTCATTTCTAGCAACATTAAAATAATAATTATTTAAGTGAAAGAAAGATAATTATCCCAAAATAAAGATAAATATAACTGTTTTTGTCCCACTTCCGGTTTCGGAATGCTATTTCCGGTTTCATTTTTTAATCATCGACTAATATTCTTTTAATCATAACTTTTCTTTTAAATGACGCACAATTAAAATTTAAACTGTTTTAAAAACTAGAATAAACGGAGATTCGTAATATAAAATTAAAAAAAATTGTCATTTTTAGCTAAAATTCATTTTTTCAACGTGTACGGATACCTTAATAGTAAAGCGAGTTACGTGATCTTGAAAATTGACCCGTACATACCTATTTTATGATATTTTTTATTCCGTTATGCGTTTTTAACGAAGAAAGAGGATTGTTTTTATACAGAGAACATACTAGGTAGGCCAAACTATCGAAAGTATTGTAAATAATATGAATAAATTAATTTTAATTGATTTTTCCTGTTTTCAAGCTCTGTTCTCACTTTCCCGAACTTAAAAAAATTATTTCTCATATATAGTTCCTTCTATAATATAGAAAAACACATTAAATAAATAATATAATGTAAAATTAATAAAAGAAAAAAAAATTACAAATTGTCCACACTGGGAACCGAACCCTCGCCGTCTCGCTCAGCTGCTATCACGCTATCCGCTCAACCACGAAGACACGGTGAGCGTGCTACTCCCTAGCTTTAAAAGAGCTCTCCTGGTCAGTTGATCGATTTAATTTGGGTGCCCATTGCGACCCTCCTATTTAACCTATAAATATTTCCTTTGGCACAGAGATTTGGGGCATGGTACCCTATTTTAGGACCGAGTTTGAGATTTATAACTTAATATTAAAGCGAGTTACGTGATCTTGAAAATTGTCCTGTACATACCTATTTTATGTTATTTTTTATTCCATTATGCGTTCTTTAACAAAGAAAGAGGATTGTTTTTATACAGAGAACATACTAGGCTGGCCAAACTATTGAAAGTATTGTAAATAATATGAATAAATTAATTTTAATTGATTTTTCCTGTTTTCAAGCTCTGTTCTCACTTTCCCGAACTGAAAAAAATTATTTCTCATATATAGTTCCTTCTATAATATAGAAAAACACTTTAAATAAATAATATAATATAAAAATAACAAAAGAAAAAAAAATTAAAAATTGTCCACACTGGGAATCGAACCCGCGCCGTCTCGCTCAGCTGCTATCACGCTATCCGCTCAACCATGAATACACGGTGAGCGTGCTACTCCATAGCTCTCCCGGTCAGTTGATCGATTTAATTTGGGGGCCCATTGCGACCCTCCTAATTAACCTATAAATATTTCCTATGGCACAGAGGTTGGGGGCATGGTACCCTATTTTGTTACCAAGTTTGAGATTTATAACGTAATATTAAAGCGAGTTACGTGATATTGAAAATTGACCCGTACATACCTATTTTATGTTATTTTTTATTCCATTATGCGTACTTTAACGAAGAAAGAGGATTGTTTTTATACAGTAAACATACTAGGCAGGCCAAACTATCGTAAGTATTGTAAATAATATGAATAAATTAATTTTAATTGAATTTTCCTGTTTTCAAGCTCTGTTCTCACTTTCCCGAACTAAAAAAATTTTTTTCTCATATATAGTTCCTTCTATAATATAGAAAAACCCATTAAATAAATAACATAATGTAAAATTAACAAAAGAAAAAAAATTTAAAAATTTTCCACACTGGGAATCGAACCCGCGCCGTCTCGCTCAGCTGCTATCACGCTATCCGCTCAACCACGAATACACGGTGAGCGTGCTACGCCATAGCTTTAAAAGAGCTCTCCCGGTCAGTTGATCGATTTAATTTGGGGGCTCATTGCGACCCTCCTAATTTACCTATAAATATTTCCTTTAGCACAGAGGTTGGGTGCATGGTACCCTATTTTGGTACCAAGTTTGAGATATATAACTTAATATTAAAGTGAGTTACGTGATCTTGAAAATTGACCCGTACATACCTATTTTATGTTATTTTTTATTCCTTTATGCGTTCTTTAACGAAAAAAGAGGATTCGTTTTATACAAAGAACTTACTAGGAAGGCCAAACTATCGAAAGTATTGTAAATATTATGAATAAATTAATTTTAATTGATTTTTCTCGTTTTTAAGCTCTGTTCTCACTTTCCCGAACTTAAAAAAATTATTTTTCATATATAGTTCCTTCTTTAATATAGAAAAACACATTAAATAAATAATATAATGTAAAATTAACAAAAGAAAAAAAAATTAAAAATTGTCCACACTGGGAATCGAACCCGCGCCGTCTCGTTCAGCTGCTATCACGCTATCCGCTCAACCACGAATACACGATGAGCGTGCTACTCCATAGCATTAAAAGAGTTTTTCCGGTCAGTTGATCGATTTAATTTGGGGGCCCATTGCGACCCTCCTAATTATCCTATAAATATTTCCTTTGGCACAGAGAATGGGGATATGGTACCCTATTTTGGTTCCAAGTTTGAGATTTAAAACTTTATATTAAAGCGAGCTACGTGATATTGAAAATTGACCCGTACATACCTATTTTATGTTATTTTTTATTCCATTATGCGTTCATTAACGAAGAAAGAGGATTGTTTTTATACAGAGAACAAACTAGGCAGGCCAAACTATCGAAAGTATTGTAAATAATATGAATAAATTAATTTTAATTGATTTTTCCTGTTTTCAAGCTCTGTTCTCACTTTCCCGAACTTAAAAAAATTATTTCTCATATGTAGTTCCTTCTATAATATAGAAAAACACATTAAATAAATAATATAATGTAAAAATAACAAAAGAAAAAAAAATTAAAAATTGTCCACACTGGGAATCGAACGCGCGCCATCTTGCTCAGCTGCTATCCGCTCAACCACGAATACACGGTGAGCGTGCTACTCCATAGCTCTCCCGGTCAGTTGATCGATTTAATTTGGGGGCCCATTGCGTCCCTCCTATTTAACCTATAAATATTTCCTTTGGCACAGAGGTTGGGGGCATGGTACCCTATTTTGTTACCAAGTTTGAGATTTATAACTTAATATTAAAGCGAGTTACGTGATCTTGAAAATTGACCCGTACATACCTATTTTATGTTATTTTTTATTCCATTATGCGTTCTTTAACGAAGAAAGAGGATAGTATTTATACAGAGAACATACTAGGCAGGCCAAACTATCGAAAGTATTGTAAATAATATGAATAAATTAATTTTAATTGATTTTTCCTGTTTTCAAGCTCTGTTCTCACTTTTTCGAACTTAAAGAAATTATTTCTCATATATAGTTCCTTTTTTAATATAGAAAAACATATTAAATAAATAATATAATGTAAAATTAACAAAAGAAAAAAAAATTAAAAATTGTCCACACTGGGAATCGAACCCGCGCCGTCTCGCTCAGCTGCTATCACGCTATCCGCTTAACCACGAATACACGGTGAGCGTGCTACTTCATAGCTCTCCCGGTCAGTTGATCGATTTAATTTGGGGGCCCATTGCGACCCTCCTAAATAACCTATAAATATATCCTTTGGCACAGAGGTTGGGGGCATAGTACCCTATTTTGTTATCAAGTTTGAGATTTATAACTTAATATTAAAGCGAGTTACGTGATCTTGAAAATTGACCCGTACATACCTATTTTATGTTATTTTTTATTCCATTATGCGTTCTTTAACGAAGAAAGAGGATTGTTTTTATACAGAGAACATACTAGGCAGGCCAAACTATCGAAAGTATTGTAAATAATATGAATAAATTAATTTTAATTGATTTTTCCTGTTTTCAAGCTCTGTTCTCACTTTCCCGAACTTAAAAAAATTATTTTTCATATATAGTTCCTTCTTTAATATAGAAAAACACATTAAATAAATAATATAATGTAAAATTAACAAAAGAAAAAAAAATTAAAAATTGTCCACACTGGGAATCGAACCCGCGCCGTCTCGTTCAGCTGCTATCACGCTATCCGCTCATCCACGAATACACGATGAGCGTGCTACTCCATAGCATTAAAAGAGCTTTTCCGGTCAGTTGATCGATTTAATTTGGGGGCCCATTGCGACCCTCCTAATTAACCTATAAATATTTCCTTTGGCAAAGAGGTTGGGGGCATGGTACCCTATTTTGTTACCAAGTTTGAGATTTATAACTTAATATTAAAGCGAGTTACGTGATATTGAAAATTGACCCGTACATACCTATTTTATGTTATTTTTTATTCCATTATGCGTTCTTTAACGAAGAAAGAGGATTGTTTTTATACAGAGAACATACTAGGCAGGTCAAACTATCGAAAGTATTGTAAATAATATGAATAAATTAATTGTAATTGATTTTTCCTGTTTTCAAGCTCTGTTTTCACTTTCCCGAACTTAAAAAAATTATTTCTCATATATAGTTCCTTCTTTAATATAGAAAAACATATAAAATAAAAAATATAATGTAAAATTAACAAAAGAAAAAAAAATTAAAAACTGTCCACACTGGGAATCGAAACCGCGCCGTCTCGCTCAGCTGCTATCACGCTATCCGCACAACTACGAATACACGGTGAGCGTGCTACTTCATAGCATTAAAAGAGCTTTTTCGGTCAGTTGATCGATTTAATTTGGGGACCCATTGCGACCCTCCTAATTAACCTATAAATATTTCCTTTGGCACAGAGTATGGGGGTATAGTACCCTATTTTGGTACCAAGTTTGAGATTTATAACTTAATATTAAAGCGAATTACGTGATCTTGAAAATTGACCCGTACATACCTATTTTATGTTATTTTTTATTCCTTTATGCGTTCTTTAACGAAAAAAGAGGATTCGTTTTATACAAAGAACTTACTAGGAAGGCCAAACTATCGAAAGTATTGTAAATATTATGAATAAATTAATTTTAATTGATTTTTCTCGTTTTTAAGCTCTGTTCTCACTTTCCCGAACTTAAAAAAATTATTTTTCATATATAGTTCCTTCTTTAATATAGAAAAACACATTAAATAAATAATATAATGTAAAATTAACAAAAGAAAAAAAAATTAAAAATTGTCCACACTGGGAATCGAACCCGCGCCGTCTCGTTCAGCTGCTATCACGCTATCCGCTCAACCACGAATACACGATGAGCGTGCTACTCCATAGCATTAAAAGAGCTTTTCCGGTCAGTTGATCGATTTAATTTGGGGGCCCATTGCGACCCTCCTAATTATCCTATAAATATTTCCTTTGGCACAGAGAATGGGGATATGGTACCCTATTTTGGTTCCAAGTTTGAGATTTAAAACTTTATATTAAAGCGAGCTACGTGATATTGAAAATTGACCCGTACATACCTATTTTATGTTATTTTTTATTCCATTATGCGTTCATTAACGAAGAAAGAGGATTGTTTTTATACAGAGAACAAACTAGGCAGGCCAAACTATCGAAAGTATTGTAAATAATATGAATAAATTAATTTTAATTGATTTTTCCTGTTTTCAAGCTCTGTTCTCACTTTCCCGAACTTAAAAAAATTATTTCTCATATGTAGTTCCTTCTATAATATAGAAAAACACATTAAATAAATAATATAATGTAAAAATAACAAAAGAAAAAAAAATTAAAAATTGTCCACACTGGGAATCGAACGCGCGCCATCTTGCTCAGCTGCTATCCGCTCAACCACGAATACACGGTGAGCGTGCTACTCCATAGCTCTCCCGGTCAGTTGATCGATTTAATTTGGGGGCCCATTGCGTCCCTCCTATTTAACCTATAAATATTTCCTTTGGCACAGAGGTTGGGGGCATGGTACCCTATTTTGTTACCAAGTTTGAGATTTATAACTTAATATTAAAGCGAGTTACGTGATCTTGAAAATTGACCCGTACATACCTATTTTATGTTATTTTTTATTCCATTATGCGTTCTTTAACGAAGAAAGAGGATAGTATTTATACAGAGAACATACTAGGCAGGCCAAACTATCGAAAGTATTGTAAATAATATGAATAAATTAATTTTAATTGATTTTTCCTGTTTTCAAGCTCTGTTCTCACTTTCCCGAACTTAAAGAAATTATTTCTCATATATAGTTCCTTTTTTAATATAGAAAAACATATTAAATAAATAATATAATGTAAAATTAACAAAAGAAAAAAAAATTAAAAATTGTCCACACTGGGAATCGAACCCGCGCCGTCTCGCTCAGCTGCTATCACGCTATCCGCTTAACCACGAATACACGGTGAGCGTGCTACTTCATAGCTCTCCCGGTCAGTTGATCGATTTAATTTGGGGGCCCATTGCGACCCTCCTAAATAACCTATAAATATATCCTTTGGCACAGAGGTTGGGGGCATAGTACCCTATTTTGTTATCAAGTTTGAGATTTATAACTTAATATTAAAGCGAGTTACGTGATCTTGAAAATTGACCCGTACATACCTATTTTATGTTATTTTTTATTCCATTATGCGTTCTTTAACGAAGAAAGAGGATTGTTTTTATACAGAGAACATACTAGGCAGGCCAAACTATCGAAAGTATTGTAAATAATATGAATAAATTAATTTTAATTGATTTTTCCTGTTTTCAAGCTCTGTTCTCACTTTCCCGAACTTAAAAAAATTATTTTTCATATATAGTTCCTTCTTTAATATAGAAAAACACATTAAATAAATAATATAATGTAAAATTAACAAAAGAAAAAAAAATTAAAAATTGTCCACACTGGGAATCGAACCCGCGCCGTCTCGTTCAGCTGCTATCACGCTATCCGCTCATCCACGAATACACGATGAGCGTGCTACTCCATAGCATTAAAAGAGCTTTTCCGGTCAGTTGATCGATTTAATTTGGGGGCCCATTGCGACCCTCCTAATTAACCTATAAATATTTCCTTTGGCACAGAGGTTGGGGGCATGGTACCCTATTTTGTTACCAAGTTTGAGATTTATAACTTAATATTAAAGCGAGTTACGTGATATTGAAAATTGACCCGTACATACCTATTTTATGTTATTTTTTATTCCATTATGCGTTCTTTAACGAAGAAAGAGGATTGTTTTTATACAGAGAACATACTAGGCAGGCCAAACTATCGAAAGTATTGTAAATAATATGAATAAATTAATTGTAATTGATTTTTCCTGTTTTCAAGCTCTGTTTTCACTTTCCCGAACTTAAAAAAATTATTTCTCATATATAGTTCCTTCTTTAATATAGAAAAACATATTAAATAAAAAATATAATGTAAAATTAACAAAAGAAAAAAAAATTAAAAACTGTCCACACTGGGAATCGAAACCGCGCCGTCTCGCTCAGCTGCTATCACGCTATCCGCACAACTACGAATACACGGTGAGCGTGCTACTTCATAGCATTAAAAGAGCTTTTTCGGTCAGTTGATCGATTTAATTTGGGGACCCATTGCGACCCTCCTAATTAACCTATAAATATTTCCTTTGGCACAGAGTATGGGGGTATAGTACCCTATTTTGGTACCAAGTTTGAGATTTATAACTTAATATTAAAGCGAATTACGTGATCTTGAAAATTGACCCGTACATACCTATTTTATGTCATTTTTTATTCCATTATGCGTTCTTTAGCGAAGAAAGAGGATTTGCTTTTATACAGAGAACATACTAGGCAGGCCAAACTATTGAAAGTATTGTAAATAATATGAATAAATTAATTTTAATTGATTTTTCCTGTTTTCAAGCTCTGTACTCACTTTTCCGAACATAAAAAAATTATTTCTCATATATAGTTCCTTCTATAATATAGAAAAACACATTAAATAAATAATATAATGTAAAAATAACAAAAGAAAAAAAAATTAAAAATTGTCCACACTGGGAATCGAACCCGCGCCGTCTCGCTCATCTGCTATCTCGCTATCCGCTCGACCACGAATACACGGTGAGCGTGCTCTCCCGGTCAGTTGATCGATTTAATTTGGGGGCCCATTGCGACCCTCCTAATTAACCTATAAATATTTCCTTTGGCACAGAGGTTGGGGGCATAGTACCCTATTTTGTTATCAAGTTTGAGATTTATAACTTAATATTAAAGCGAGTTACGTGATCATGAAAATTGACCTATACATACCTATTTTATGTTATTTTTTATTCCATTATGCGTTCTTTAACGAAGAAAGAGGATTGTTTTTATACAGAGAAGATACTAGGCAGTCCAAACTATCGAAAGTATTGTAAATAATATGAATAAATTAATTTTAATTGATTTTTCCTGTTTTCAAGCTCTGTTCTCACTTTCCCGAATTTAAAAAAATTATTTCTCATATATAGTTCCTTCTATAATATAGAAAAACACATTAAATAAATAATATAATGTAAAAATAACAAAAGAAAAAAAAAATTAAAAATTGTCCACACTGGGAATCGAACCCGCGCCGTCTCGCTCAGCTGCTATCACGCTTTCCGCTCGACCACGAATACACGTTGAGCGTGCTACTCCATAGCTCTCCCGGTCAGTTGATCGATTTAATTTGGGGGCCCATTGCGATCCTCCTAATTAACCTATAAATATTTCCTTTAGCACAGAGGTTGGGGGCATGGTACCCTATTTTGGTACCAAGTTTGAGATTTATAACTTAATATTAAAGCGAGTTACGTGATATTGAAAATTGACCCGTACATACCTATTTTATGTTATTTTTTATTCCATTATGCGTACTTTAACGAAGAAAGAGGATTGTTTTTATACAGTAAACATACTAGGCAGGCCAAACTATCGTAAGTATTGTAAATAATATGAATAAATTAATTTTAATTGAATTTTCCTGTTTTCAAGCTCTGTTCTCACTTTCCCGAACTAAAAAAATTTTTTTCTCATATATAGTTCCTTCTATAATATAGAAAAACCCATTAAATAAATAACATAATGTAAAATTAACAAAAGAAAAAAAATTTAAAAATTTTCGACACTGGGAATCGAACCCGCGCCGTCTCGCTCAGCTGCTATCACGCTATCCGCTCAACCACGAATACACGGTGAGCGTGCTACGCCATAGCTTTAAAAGAGCTCTCCCGGTCAGTTGATCGATTTAATTTGGGGGCTCATTGCGACCCTCCTAATTTACCTATAAATATTTCCTTTAGCACAGAGGTTGGGGGCATGGTACCCTATTTTGGTACCAAGTTTGAGATTTATAACTTAATATTAAAGCGAGTTACGTGATCTTGAAAATTGACCCGTACATACCTATTTTATGTTATTTTTTATTCCTTTATGCGTTCTTTAACGAAAAAAGAGGATTCGTTTTATACAAAGAACTTACTAGGAAGGCCAAACTATCGAAAGTATTGTAAATATTATGAATAAATTAATTTTAATTGATTTTTCTCGTTTTTAAGCTCTGTTCTCACTTTCCCGAACTTAAAAAAATTATTTTTCATATATAGTTCCTTCTTTAATATAGAAAAACACATTAAATAAATAATATAATGTAAAATTAACAAAAGAAAAAAAAATTAAAAATTGTCCACACTGGGAATCGAACCCGCGCCGTCTCGTTCAGCTGCTATCACGCTATCCGCTCAACCACGAATACACGAAGAGCGTGCTACTCCATAGCATTAAAAGAGCTTTTCCGGTCAGTTGATCGATTTAATTTGGGGGCCCATTGCGACCCTCCTAATTAACCTATAAATATTTCCTTTGGCACAGAGAATGGGGGTATGGTACCCTATTTTGGTACCAAGCTTGAGATTTATAACTTAATATTAAAGCGAGTTACGTGATATTGAAAATTGACCCGTTCATACCTATTTTATGTTATTTTTTATTCCATTATGCGTTCTTTAACGAAGAAAGAGGATTGTTTTTATACAGAGAAAATACTAGGCAGGCCAAACTATCGAAAGTATTGTAAATAATATGAATAAATTAATTGTAATTGATTTTTCCTGTTTTCAAGCTCTGTTTTCACTTTCCCGAACTTAAAAAAATTATTTCTCATATATAGTTCCTTCTTTAATATAGAAAAACATATTAAATAAAAAATATAATGTAAAATTAACAAAAGAAAAAAAAATTAAAAACTGTCCACACTGGGAATCGAAACCGCGCCGTCTCGCTCAGCTGCTATCACGCTATCCGCACAACCACGAATACACGGTGAGCGTGATACTTCATAGCATTAAAAGAGCTTTTTCGGTCAGTTGATCAATTTAATTTGGGGGCCCATTGCGACCCTCCTAATTAACCTATAAATATTTCCTTTGGCACAGAGTATGGGGGTATAGTACCCTATTTTGGTACCAAGTTTGAGATTTATAACTTAATATTAAAGCGAGTTACGTGATCTTGAAAATTGACCCGTACATACCTATTTTATGTCATTTTTTATTCGATTATGCGTTCTTTAGCGAAGAAAGAGGATTTGCTTTTATACAGAGAACATACTAGGCAGGCCAAACTATTGAAAGTATTGTAAATAATATGAATAAATTAATTTTAATTGATTTTTCCTGTTTTCAAGCTCTGTACTCACTTTCCCGAATATAAAAAAATTATTTCTCATATATAGTTCCTTCTATATTATAGAAAAACACATTAAATAAATAATATAATGTAAAAATAACAAAAGAAAAAAAAATTAAAAATTGTCCACACTGGGAATCGAACCCGCGCCGTCTCGCTCAGCTGCTATCTCGCTATCCGCTCGACCACGAATACACGGTGAGCGTGCTACTCCATAGCTCTCCCGGTCAGTTGATCGATTTAATTTGGGGGCCCATTGCGACCCTCCTAATTAACCTATAAATATTTCCTTTGGCACAGAGGTTGGGGGCATAGTACCCTATTTTGTTATCAAGTTTGAGATTTATCACTTAATATTAAAGCGAGTTACGTGATCATGAAAATTGACCTATGCATACCTATTTTATGTTATTTTTTATTCCATTATGCGTTCTTTAACGAAGAAAGAGGATTGTTTTTATACAGAGAAGATACTAGGCAGTCCAAACTATCGAAAGTATTGTAAATAATATGAATAAATTAATTTTAATTGATTTTTCCTGTTTTCAAGCTCTGTTCTCACTTTCCCGAATTTAAAAAAATTATTTCTCATATATAGTTCCTTCTATAATATAGAAAAACACATTAAATAAATAATATAATGTAAAAATAACAAAAGAAAAAAAAATTAAAAATTGTCCACACTGGGAATCGAACCCGCGCCGTCTCGCTCAGCTGCTATCACGCTTTCCGCTCGACCACGAATACACGTTGAGCGTGCTACTCCATAGCTCTCCCGGTCAGTTGATCGATTTAATTTGGGGGCCCATTGCGATCCTCCTAATTAACCTATAAATATTTCCTTTGGCACAGAGGTTGGAGGCATGGTACCCTATTTTGTTATCAGGTTTGAGATTTATAACTTAAGGTATCCGAACACGTTCGGAGGACTTTTTTAAAAATATTAAGTTTCAGAACACTTTAATTATGTTTTTATATTTATTATATGTAAAAACTAATATTAAATAAGAGAAATTAGACATTTATATTATAATTTGTTTTTAAAAGCTAAATAACAAGAAAAAATTGATGTTTTTTTCATAAAACTTGGGAAAAGATATACTTCACCAAAATTATTGTATTAAAAAAGTGTTGTTATCAAAATAAAGAGCAGAATTTTGTCTAGTGATTTGACTACAATCATAAAAATATTTGAAAAATTAAATTTTTTATAGAAAATCGAAAACTTTTTATGAGATTTTTGTCAAATTTTTTACGTCATATTTCACATTTTAGACCAATAATAAAAAACTATTAAATATTTTTAAACAATTGTAGCACAAGCACTAGAGAACATTATACATAATACACATAAAAAATTTTATTGAAATATATCAACAACTTTTTTAATAATGACTTTTTAAAGTTACTATTTTTGCGTGAAATTACATTCTGAGAAAAAGGCATTTAAAGTATAAATTATATCATTTCTATTTTAAAAATCTATTTTAAAAATGCTATTCCCATGAAAATTCTTTTTTCGTCCATTATTTCGATTTCTTGGATTACCCATATTGCAAAGTACTTAAACATAAAATTTCGAAAAGAAATTCAATTACGTTTCAATAAAATGTAGTCAAAATAATATTAGAATATTCGAATAACGCTGCTTGTAAACAAATCCACAAGAGAGTGAGAATGTTGCCAATTTTAACCCAAAAACTACTAATATAAATGATAAATTGTGAGGCTCATTTCTAGCAACATTAAAATAATAATTATTTAAGTGAAAGAAAGATAATTATCCCAAAATAAAGATAAATATAACTGTTTTTGTCCCACTTCCGGTTTCGGAATGCTATTTCCGGTTTCATTTTTTAATCATCGACTAATATTCTTTTAATCATAACTTTTCTTTTAATTGACGCACAATTAAAATTTAAACTGTTTTAAAAACTAGAATAAACGGAGATTCGTAATATAAAATTAAAAAAAATTGTCATTTTTAGCTAAAATTCATTTTTTCAACGTGTACGGATACCTTAATAGTAAAGCGAGTTACGTGATCTTGAAAATTGACCCGTACATACCTATTTTATGTTATTTTTTATTCCGTTATGCGTTTTTAACGAAGAAAGAGGATTGTTTTTATACAGAGAACATACTAGGTAGGCCAAACTATCGAAAGTATTGTAAATAATATGAATAAATTAATTTTAATTGATTTTTCCTGTTTTCAAGCTCTGTTCTCACTTTCCCGAACTTAAAAAAATTATTTCTCATATATAGTTCCTTCTATAATATAGAAAAACACATTAAATAAATAATATAATGTAAAATTAATAAAAGAAAAAAAAATTACAAATTGTCCACACTGGGAACCGAACCCTCGCCGTCTCGCTCAGCTGCTATCACGCTATCCGCTCAACCACGAATACACGGTGAGCGTGCTACTCCCTAGCTTTAAAAGAGCTCTCCTGGTCAGTTGATCGATTTAATTTGGGTGCCCATTGCGACCCTCCTATTTAACCTATAAATATTTCCTTTGGCACAGAGATTTGGGGCATGGTACCCTATTTTAGGACCGAGTTTGAGATTTATAACTTAATATTAAAGCGAGTTACGTGATCTTGAAAATTGTCCTGTACATACCTATTTTATGTTATTTTTTATTCCATTATGCGTTCTTTAACAAAGAAAGAGGATTGTTTTTATACAGAGAACATACTAGGCTGGCCAAACTATTGAAAGTATTGTAAATAATATGAATAAATTAATTTTAATTGATTTTTCCTGTTTTCAAGCTCTGTTCTCACTTTCCCGAACTGAAAAAAATTATTTCTCATATATAGTTCCTTCTATAATATAGAAAAACACATTAAATAAATAATATAATATAAAAATAACAAAAGAAAAAAAAATTAAAAATTGTCCACACTGGGAATCGAACCCGCGCCGTCTCGCTCAGCTGCTATCACGCTATCCGCTCAACCATGAATACACGGTGAGCGTGCTACTCCATAGCTCTCCCGGTCAGTTGATCGATTTAATTTGGGGGCCCATTGCGACCCTCCTAATTAACCTATAAATATTTCCTATGGCACAGAGGTTGGGGGCATGGTACCCTATTTTGTTACCAAGTTTGAGATTTATAACGTAATATTAAAGCGAGTTACGTGATATTGAAAATTGACCCGTACATACCTATTTTATGTTATTTTTTATTCCATTATGCGTACTTTAACGAAGAAAGAGGATTGTTTTTATACAGTAAACATACTAGGCAGGCCAAACTATCGTAAGTATTGTAAATAATATGAATAAATTAATTTTAATTGAATTTTCCTGTTTTCAAGCTCTGTTCTCACTTTCCCGAACTAAAAAAATTTTTTTCTCATATATAGTTCCTTCTATAATATAGAAAAACCCATTAAATAAATAACATAATGTAAAATTAACAAAAGAAAAAAAATTTAAAAATTTTCCACACTGGGAATCGAACCCGCGCCGTCTCGCTCAGCTGCTATCACGCTATCCGCTCAACCACGAATACACGGTGAGCGTGCTACGCCATAGCTTTAAAAGAGCTCTCCCGGTCAGTTGATCGATTTAATTTGGGGGCTCATTGCGACCCTCCTAATTTACCTATAAATATTTCCTTTAGCACAGAGGTTGGGTGCATGGTACCCTATTTTGGTACCAAGTTTGAGATATATAACTTAATATTAAAGCGAGTTACGTGATCTTGAAAATTGACCCGTACATACCTATTTTATGTTATTTTTTATTCCTTTATGCGTTCTTTAACGAAAAAAGAGGATTCGTTTTATACAAAGAACTTACTAGGAAGGCCAAACTATCGAAAGTATTGTAAATATTATGAATAAATTAATTTTAATTGATTTTTCTCGTTTTTAAGCTCTGTTCTCACTTTCCCGAACTTAAAAAAATTATTTTTCATATATAGTTCCTTCTTTAATATAGAAAAACACATTAAATAAATAATATAATGTAAAATTAACAAAAGAAAAAAAAATTAAAAATTGTCCACACTGGGAATCGAACCCGCGCCGTCTCGTTCAGCTGCTATCACGCTATCCGCTCAACCACGAATACACGATGAGCGTGCTACTCCATAGCATTAAAAGAGCTTTTCCGGTCAGTTGATCGATTTAATTTGGGGGCCCATTGCGACCCTCCTAATTATCCTATAAATATTTCCTTTGGCACAGAGAATGGGGATATGGTACCCTATTTTGGTTCCAAGTTTGAGATTTAAAACTTTATATTAAAGCGAGCTACGTGATATTGAAAATTGACCCGTACATACCTATTTTATGTTATTTTTTATTCCATTATGCGTTCATTAACGAAGAAAGAGGATTGTTTTTATACAGAGAACAAACTAGGCAGGCCAAACTATCGAAAGTATTGTAAATAATATGAATAAATTAATTTTAATTGATTTTTTCTGTTTTCAAGCTCTGTTCTCACTTTCCCGAACTTAAAAAAATTATTTCTCATATGTAGTTCCTTCTATAATATAGAAAAACACATTAAATAAATAATATAATGTAAAAATAACAAAAGAAAAAAAAATTAAAAATTGTCCACACTGGGAATCGAACGCGCGCCATCTTGCTCAGCTGCTATCCGCTCAACCACGAATACACGGTGAGCGTGCTACTCCATAGCTCTCCCGGTCAGTTGATCGATTTAATTTGGGGGCCCATTGCGTCCCTCCTATTTAACCTATAAATATTTCCTTTGGCACAGAGGTTGGGGGCATGGTACCCTATTTTGTTACCAAGTTTGAGATTTATAACTTAATATTAAAGCGAGTTACGTGATCTTGAAAATTGACCCGTACATACCTATTTTATGTTATTTTTTATTCCATTATGCGTTCTTTAACGAAGAAAGAGGATAGTATTTATACAGAGAACATACTAGGCAGGCCAAACTATCGAAAGTATTGTAAATAATATGAATAAATTAATTTTAATTGATTTTTCCTGTTTTCAAGCTCTGTTCTCACTTTCCCGAACTTAAAGAAATTATTTCTCATATATAGTTCCTTTTTTAATATAGAAAAACATATTAAATAAATAATATAATGTAAAATTAACAAAAGAAAAAAAAATTAAAAATTGTCCACACTGGGAATCGAACCCGCGCCGTCTCGCTCAGCTGCTATCACGCTATCCGCTTAACCACGAATACACGGTGAGCGTGCTACTTCATAGCTCTCCCGGTCAGTTGATCGATTTAATTTGGGGGCCCATTGCGACCCTCCTAAATAACCTATAAATATATCCTTTGGCACAGAGGTTGGGGGCATAGTACCCTATTTTGTTATCAAGTTTGAGATTTATAACTTAATATTAAAGCGAGTTACGTGATCTTGAAAATTGACCCGTACATACCTATTTTATGTTATTTTTTATTCCATTATGCGTTCTTTAACGAAGAAAGAGGATTGTTTTTATACAGAGAACATACTAGGCAGGCCAAACTATCGAAAGTATTGTAAATAATATGAATAAATTAATTTTAATTGATTTTTCCTGTTTTCAAGCTCTGTTCTCACTTTCCCGAACTTAAAAAAATTATTTTTCATATATAGTTCCTTCTTTAATATAGAAAAACACATTAAATAAATAATATAATGTAAAATTAACAAAAGAAAAAAAAATTAAAAATTGTCCACACTGGGAATCGAACCCGCGCCGTCTCGTTCAGCTGCTATCACGCTATCCGCTCATCCACGAATACACGATGAGCGTGCTACTCCATAGCATTAAAAGAGCTTTTCCGGTCAGTTGATCGATTTAATTTGGGGGCCCATTGCGACCCTCCTAATTAACCTATAAATATTTCCTTTGGCACAGAGGTTGGGGGCATAGTACCCTATTTTGTTATCAAGTTTGAGATTTATAACTTAATATTAAAGCGAGTTACGTGATCATGAAAATTGACCTATACATACCTATTTTATGTTATTTTTTATTCCATTATGCGTTCTTTAACGAAGAAAGAGGATTGTTTTTATACAGAGAAGATACTAGGCAGTCCAAACTATCGAAAGTATTGTAAATAATATGAATAAATTAATTTTAATTGAATTTTCCTGTTTTCAAGCTCTGTTCTCACTTTCCCGAACTAAAAAAATTTTTTTCTCATATATAGTTCCTTCTATAATATAGAAAAACCCATTAAATAATAATATAATGTAAAATCAAGCTCTGTTCTCACTTTCCCGAATTTAAAAAAATTATTTCTCATATATAGTTCCTTCTATAATATAGAAAAACACATTAAATAAATAATATAATGTAAAAATAACAAAAGAAAAAAAAAATTAAAAATTGTCCACACTGGGAATCGAACCCGCGCCGTCTCGCTCAGCTGCTATCACGCTTTCCGCTCGACCACGAATACACGTTGAGCGTGCTACTCCATAGCTCTCCCGGTCAGTTGATCGATTTAATTTGGGGGCCCATTGCGATCCTCCTAATTAACCTATAAATATTTCCTTTGGCACAGAGGTTGGGGGCATGGTACCCTATTTTGTTATCAGGTTTGAGATTTATAACTTAATAGTAAAGCGAGTTACGTGATCTTGAAAATTGACCCGTACATACCTATTTTATGTTATTTTTTATTCCATTATGCGTTTTTAACGAAGAAAGAGGATTGTTTTTATACAGAGAACATACTAGGTAGGCCAAACTATCGAAAGTATTGTAAATAATATGAATAAATTAATTTTAATTGATTTTTCCTGTTTTCAAGCTCTGTTCTCACTTTCCCGAACTTAAAAAAATTATTACTCATATATAGTTCCTTCTATAATATAGAAAAACACATTAAATAAATAATATAATGTAAAATTAATAAAAGAAAAAAAAATTACAAATTGTCCACACTGGGAACCGAACCCTCGCCGTCTCGCTCAGCTGCTATCACGCTATCCGCTCAACCACGAATACACGGTGAGCGTGCTACTCCCTAGCTTTAAAAGAGCTCTCCTGGTCAGTTGATCGATTTAATTTGGGTGCCCATTGCGACCCTCCTATTTAACCTATAAATATTTCCTTTGGCACAGAGAATGGGGATATGGTACCCTATTTTGGTACAAAGTTTGAGATTTAAAACTTTATATTAAAGCGAGTTACGTGATATTGAAAATTGACCCGTACATACCTATTTTATGTTATTTTTTATTCCATTATGCGTTCTTTAACGAAGAAAGAGGATTGTTTTTATACAGAGAACATACTAGGCAGGTCAAACTATCGAAAATATAATAAATAATATGAATAAATTAATTTTAGTTGATTTTTCCTGTTTTCAAGCTCTGTTCTCACTTTCCCGAACTTAAAAAAATTATTTTTCATATATAGTTCCTTCTTTAATATAGAAAAACACATTAAATAAATAATATAATGTAAAATTAACAAAAGAAAAAAAAATTAAAAATTGTCCACACTGGGAATCGAACCCGCGCCGTCTCGTTCAGCTGCTATCACGCTATCCGCTCAACCACGAATACACGATGAGCGTGCTACTCCATAGCATTAAAAGAGCTTTTCCGGTCAGTTGATCGATTTAATTTGGGGGCCCATTGCGACCCTCCTAATTTACCTATATATATTTCCTTTGGCACAGAGGTTGGGGGCATGGTACCCTATTTTGTTACCAAGTTTGAGATTTATAACTTAATATTAAAGCGAGTTACGTGATATTGGAAATTGACCCGTACATTCCTATTTTATGTTATTTTTTATTCCATTATGCGTACTTTAACGAAGAAAGAGGATTGTTTTTATACAGTAAACATACTAGGCAGGCCAAACTATCGTAAGTATTGTAAATAATATGAATAAATTAATTTTAATTGAATTTTCCTGTTTTCAAGCTCTGTTCTCACTTTCCCGAACTAAAAAAATTTTTTTCTCATATATAGTTCCTTCTATAATATAGAAAAACCCATTAAATAAATAATATAATGTAAAATTAACAAAAGAAAAGAAATTTAAAAATTTTCCACACTGGGAATCGAACCCGCGCCGTCTCGCTCAGCTGCTATCACGCTATCCGCTCAACCACGAATACACGGTGAGCGTGCTACGCCATAGCTTTAAAAGAGCTCTCCCGGTCAGTTGATCGATTTAATTTGGGGGCTCATTGCGACCCTCCTAATTTACCTATAAATATTTCCTTTAGCACAGAGGTTGGGGGCATGGTACCCTATTTTGGTACCAAGTTTGAGATTTATAACTTAATATTAAAGCGAGTTACGTGATCTTGAAAATTGACCCGTACATACCTATTTTATGTTATTTTTTATTCCTTTATGCGTACTTTAACGAAAAAAGAGGATTCGTTTTATACAAAGAACTTACTAGGAAGGCCAAACTATTGAAAGTATTGTAAATATTATGAATAAATTAATTTTAATTGATTTTTCTCGTTTTTAAGCTCTGTTCTCACTTTCCCGAACTTAAAAAAATTATTTTTCATATATAGTTTCTTCTATAATATAGAAAAACACATTAAATAAATAATATCATGTAAAATTAACAAAAGAAAAAAAAATTAAATATCGTCCAAACTGGAAATAGAACCCGCGTCGTCTCGCTCAGCTGCTATCACGCTATCCGTTCAACCACGAATACACGGTGAGCGTGCTACTCCCTAGCTTTAAAAGAGCTCTCCTGGTCAGTTGATCGATTTAATTTGGGTGCCCATTGCGACCCTCCTATTTTACCTATAAATATTTCCTTTGGCACAGAGAATGGGGATATGGTACCCTATTTTGGTACCAAGTTTGAGATTTAAAACTTTATATTAAAGCGAGTTACGTGATATTGAAAATTGACCCGTACATACCTATTTTATGTTATTTTTTATTCCATTATGCGTTCTTTAACGAAGAAAGAGGATTGTTTTTATACAGAGAACATACTAGGCAGGTCAAACTATCGAAAATATTATAAATAATGTGAATAAATTAATTTTAGTTGATTTTTCCTGTTTTCAAGCTCTGTTCTCACTTTCCCGAACTTAAAAAAATTATTTTTCATATATAGTTCCTTCTTTAATATAGAAAAACACATTAAATAAATAATATAATGTAAAATTAACAAAAGAAAAAAAAATTAAAAATTGTCCACACTGGGAATCGAACCCGCGCCGTTCGTTCAGCTGCTATCACGCTATCCGCTCAACCACGAATACACGATGAGCGTGCTACTCCATAGCATTAAAAGAGCTTTTCCGGTCAGTTGATCGATTTAATTTGGGGGCCCATTGCGACCCTCCTAATTAACCTATAAATATTTCCTTTGGCACAGAGGTTGGGGGCATGGTACCCTATTTTGTTACCAAGTTTGAGATTTATAACTTAATATTAAAGCGAGTTACGTGATATTGGAAATTGACCCGTACATACCTATTTTATGTTATTTTTTATTCCATTATGCGTTCTTTAACGAAGAAAGAGGATTGTTTTTATACAGAGAACATACTAGGCAGGCCAAACTATCGAAAGTATTGTAAATAATATGAATAAATTAATTTTAGTTGATTTTTCCTGTTTTCAAGCTCTGTTCTCACTTTCCCGAACTTAAAAAAATTATTTTTTATATATAATTCCTTCTTTAATATAGAAAAACACATTAAATAAATAATATAATGTAAAATTAACAAAAGAAAAAAAAAATTAAAAATTGTCCACACTGGGAATCGAACCCGCGCCGTCTCGTTCAGCTGCTATCACGCTATCCGCTCAACCACGAATACACGATGAGCGTGCTACTCCATAGCATTAAAAGAGCTCTCCCGGTCAGTTGATCGATTTAATTTGGGGGCCCATTGTGATCCTCCTAATTAACCTATAAATATTTCCTTTGGCACAGAGGTTGGGGGCATGGTACCCTATTTTGTTATCAGGTTTGAGATTTATAACTTAATAGTAAAGCGAGTTACGTGATCTTGAAAATTGACCCGTACATACATATTTTATGTTATTTTTTATTCCATTATGCGTTCTTTAACGAAGAAAGAGGATTGTTTTTATACAGAGAAAATACTAGGCAGGCCAAACTATCGAAAGTATTGTAAATAATATGAATAAATTAATTTTAATTGATTTTTCCGGTTTTCAAGCTCTGTTCTCACTTTCCCGAACTTAAAAAAATTATTTTTCATATATAGTTCCTTCTTTAATATAGAAGAACACATTAAATAAATAATATAATGTAAAATTAACAAAAGAAAAAAAAAGTTACAAATTGTCCACACTGGGAATCGAACCCGCGCCGTCTCGCTCAGCTGCTATGACGCTATCCGCTCAACCATGAATACACGGTGAGCGTGCTACTCCATAGCATTAAAAGAGCTTTTCCGGTCAGTTGATCGATTTAATTTGGGGGCCCATTGCGACCCTCCTAATCAACCTATAAATATTTCCTTTGGCACAGAGGTTGGGGGCATGGTACCCTATTTTGTTACCATGTTTGAGATTTATAACTTAATATTAAAGCGAGTAACGTGATATTGAAAATTGACCCGTACATACCTATTTAATGTTATTTTTTATTCCATTATGCGTTCTTTAACGAAGAAAGAGGATTGTTTTTATACAGAGAACATACTAGGCAGGACAAATTATCGAAAGTATTGTAAATAATATGAATAAATTAATTTTAATTGATTTTTCCTGTTTTCAAGCTCTGTTCTCACTTTCCAGAACTTAAAAAAATTATTTATCATATATAGTTCCTTCCATAATATAGAAGAACACATTAAATAAATAATATAATGTAAAATTAACAAAAGAAAAAAAAAGTTACAAATTGTCCACACTGGGAATCGAACCCGCGCCGTCTCGCTCAGCTGCTATCACGCTATCCGCTCAACCACGAATACACGGTGAGCGTGCTACTCCATAGCTCTCCCGGTCAGTTGATCGATTTAATTTGGGGGCCCATTGCGACCCTCCTAATTAACCTATAAATATTTCCTTTGGCACAGAGGTTGGGGGCATGGTACCCTATTTTGTTACCAAGTTTGAGATTTATAACTTAATATTAAAGCGAGTTACGTGATATTGGAAATTGACCCGTACATACCTATTTTATGTTATTTTTTATTCCATTATGCGTGCTTTAGCGAAGAAAGAGTATTTGTTTTTATACAGAGAACATACTAGGCAGGCCAAACTATTGAAAGTATTGTAAATAATATGAATAAATTAATTTTAATTGATTTTTCCTGTTTTCAAGCTCTGTTCTCACTTTCCCGAACTTAAAAAAATTATTTCTCATATATAGTTCCTTCTATAATATAGAAAAACACATTAAATAAATAATAAAATGTAAAAATAACAAAAGAAAAAAAATTTAAAAATTGTCCACACTGGGAATCGAACCCGCGCCGTCTCGCTCAGCTGCTATCACGCTATGCGCTCAACCACGAATACACGGTGAGCGTGCTACTCCATAGCTTTAAAAGAGCTCTCCCGGTGAGTTGATCGATTTAATTTGGGGGCTCATTGCGACCCTCCTAATTTACCTATAAATATTTCCTTTGGCACAGAGAATGGGGATATGGTACCCTATTTTGGTACCAAGTTTGAGATTTAAAACTTTATATTAAAGCGAGTTACGTGATATTGAAAATTGACCAGTACATACCTATTTTATGTTATTTTTTATTCCATTATGCGTTCTTTAACGAAGAAAGAGGATTGTTTTTATACAGAGAACATACTAGGCAGGCCAAACTATCGAAAGTATTGTAAATAATATGAATAAATTAATTTTAGTTGATTTTTCCTGTTTTCAAGCTCTGTTCTCACTTTCCCGAACTTAAAAAAATTATTTTTTATATATAATTCCTTCTTTAATATAGAAAAACACATTAAATAAATAATATAATGTAAAATTAACAAAAGAAAAAAAAATTAAAAATTGTCCACACTGGGAATCGAACCCGCGCCGTCTCGTTCAGCTGCTATCACGCTATCCGCTCAACCACGAATACACGATGAGCGTGCTACTCCATAGCATTAAAAGAGCTCTCCCGGTCAGTTGATCGATTTAATTTGGGGGCCCATTGTGATCCTCCTAATTAACCTATAAATATTTCCTTTGGCACAGAGGTTGGGGGCATGGTACCCTATTTTGTTATCAGGTTTGAGATTTATAACTTAATAGTAAAGCGAGTTACGTGATCTTGAAAATTGACCCGTACATACATATTTTATGTTATTTTTTATTCCATTATGCGTTCTTTAACGAAGAAAGAGGATTGTTTTTATACAGAGAAAATACTAGGCAGGCCAAACTGTCGAAAGTATTGTAAATAATATGAATAAATTAATTTTAATTGATTTTTCCGGTTTTCAAGCTCTGTTCTCACTTTCCCGAACTTAAAAAAATTATTTTTCATATATAGTTCCTTCTTTAATATAGAAGAACACATTAAATAAATAATATAATGTAAAATTAACAAAAGAAAAAAAAAGTTACAAATTGTCCACACTGGGAATCGAACCCGCGCCGTCTCGCTCAGCTGCTATGACGCTATCCGCTCAACCATGAATACACGGTGAGCGTGCTACTCCATAGCATTAAAAGAGCTTTTCCGGTCAGTTGATCGATTTAATTTGGGGGCCCATTGCGATCCTCCTAATCAACCTATAAATATTTCCTTTGGCACAGAGGTTGGGGGCATGGTACCCTATTTTGTTACCATGTTTGAGATTTATAACTTAATATTAAAGCGAGTAACGTGATATTGAAAATTGACCCGTACATACCTATTTAATGTTATTTTTTATTCCATTATGCGTTCTTTAACGAAGAAAGAGGATTGTTTTTATACAGAGAACATACTAGGCAGGACAAATTATCGAAAGTATTGTAAATAATATGAATAAATTAATTTTAATTGATTTTTCCTGTTTTCAAGCTCTGTTCTCACTTTCCAGAACTTAAAAAAATTATTTATCATATATAGTTCCTTCCATAATATAGAAGAACACATTAAATAAATAATATAATGTAAAATTTACAAAAGAAAAAAAAAGTTACAAATTGTCCACACTGGGAATCGAACCCGCGCCGTCTCGCTCAGCTGCTATCACGCTATCCGCTCAACCACGAATACACGGTGAGCGTGCTACTCCATAGCTCTCCCGGTCAGTTGATCGATTTAATTTGGGGGCCCATTGCGACCCTCCTAATTAACCTATAAATATTTCCTTTGGCACAGAGGTTGGGGGCATGGTACCCTATTTTTTTACCAAGTTTGAGATTTATAACGTAATATTAAAGCGAGTTACGTGATATTGAAAATTGACCCGTACATACCTATTTTATGTTATTTTTTATTCCATTATGCGTACTTTAACGAAGAAAGAGGATTGTTTTTATACAGTAAACATACTAGGCAGGCCAAACTATCGTAAGTATTGTAAATAATATGAATAAATTAATTTTAGTTGATTTTTCCTGTTTTCAAGCTCTGTTCTCACTTTCCCGAACTTAAAAAAATTATTTTTTATATATAATTCCTTCTTTAATATAGAAAAACACATTAAATAAATAATATAATGTAAAATTAACAAAAGAAAAAAAAATTAAAAATTGTCCACACTGGGAATCGAACCCGCGCCGTCTCGTTCAGCTGCTATCACGCTATCCGCTCAACCACGAATACACGATGAGCGTGCTACTCCATAGCATTAAAAGAGCTCTCCCGGTCAGTTGATCGATTTAATTTGGGGGCCCATTGTGATCCTCCTAATTAACCTATAAATATTTCCTTTGGCACAGAGGTTGGGGGCATGGTACCCTATTTTGTTATCAGGTTTGAGATTTATAACTTAATAGTAAAGCGAGTTACGTGATCTTGAAAATTGACCCGTACATACATATTTTATGTTATTTTTTATTCCATTATGCGTTCTTTAACGAAGAAAGAGGATTGTTTTTATACAGAGAAAATACTAGGCAGGCCAAACTGTCGAAAGTATTGTAAATAATATGAATAAATTAATTTTAATTGATTTTTCCGGTTTTCAAGCTCTGTTCTCACTTTCCCGAACTTAAAAAAATTATTTTTCATATATAGTTCCTTCTTTAATATAGAAGAACACATTAAATAAATAATATAATGTAAAATTAACAAAAGAAAAAAAAAGTTACAAATTGTCCACACTGGGAATCGAACCCGCGCCGTCTCGCTCAGCTGCTATGACGCTATCCGCTCAACCATGAATACACGGTGAGCGTGCTACTCCATAGCATTAAAAGAGCTTTTCCGGTCAGTTGATCGATTTAATTTGGGGGCCCATTGCGATCCTCCTAATCAACCTATAAATATTTCCTTTGGCACAGAGGTTGGGGGCATGGTACCCTATTTTGTTACCATGTTTGAGATTTATAACTTAATATTAAAGCGAGTAACGTGATATTGAAAATTGACCCGTACATACCTATTTAATGTTATTTTTTATTCCATTATGCGTTCTTTAACGAAGAAAGAGGATTGTTTTTATACAGAGAACATACTAGGCAGGACAAATTATCGAAAGTATTGTAAATAATATGAATAAATTAATTTTAATTGATTTTTCCTGTTTTCAAGCTCTGTTCTCACTTTCCAGAACTTAAAAAAATTATTTATCATATATAGTTCCTTCCATAATATAGAAGAACACATTAAATAAATAATATAATGTAAAATTTACAAAAGAAAAAAAAAGTTACAAATTGTCCACACTGGGAATCGAACCCGCGCCGTCTCGCTCAGCTGCTATCACGCTATCCGCTCAACCACGAATACACGGTGAGCGTGCTACTCCATAGCTCTCCCGGTCAGTTGATCGATTTAATTTGGGGGCCCATTGCGACCCTCCTAATTAACCTATAAATATTTCCTTTGGCACAGAGGTTGGGGGCATGGTACCCTATTTTTTTACCAAGTTTGAGATTTATAACGTAATATTAAAGCGAGTTACGTGATATTGAAAATTGACCCGTACATACCTATTTTATGTTATTTTTTATTCCATTATGCGTACTTTAACGAAGAAAGAGGATTGTTTTTATACAGTAAACATACTAGGCAGGCCAAACTATCGTAAGTATTGTAAATAATATGAATAAATTAATTTTAATTGAATTTTCCTGTTTTCAAGCTCTGTTCTCACTTTCCCGAACTAAAAAAATTTTTTTCTCATATATAGTTCCTTCTATAATATAGAAAAACCCATTAAATAAATAATATAATGTAAAATTAACAAAAGAAAAAAAATTAAAAAATTTTCCACACTGGGAATCGAACCCGCGCCGTCTCGCTCAGCTGCTATCACGCTATCCGCTCAACCACGAATACACGGTGAGCGTTCTACGCCATAGCTTTAAAAGAGCTCTCCCGGTCAGTCGATCGATTTAATTTGGGGGCTCATTGCGACCCTCCTAATTTACCTATAAATGTTTCCTTTAGCACAGAGGTTGGGGGCATGGTACCCTATTTTGGTACCAAGTTTGAGATTTATAACTTAATATTAAAGCGAGTTACGTGATATTGAAAATTGACCCGTACATACCTATTTTATGTTATTTTTTATTCCATTATGCGTTCTTTAGCGAAGAAAGAGGATTTGTTTTTATACAGAGAACATACTAGGCAGGCCAAACTATTGAAAGTATTGTAAATAATATGAATAAATTAATTTTAATTGATTTTTCCTGTTTTCAAGCTCTGTTCTCACTTTCCCGAACTTAAAAAAATTATTTCTCATATATAGTTCCTTCTATAATATAGAAAAACACATTAAATAAATAATATAATGTAAAAATAACAAAAGAAAAAAAAATTAAAAATTGTCCACACTGGGAATCGAACCCGCGCCGTCTCGCTCAGCTGCTATCACGCTATCCGCTCAACCACGAATACACGATGATTGTGCTACTCCATAGCATTAAAAGAGCTTTTCCGGTCAGTTGATCGATTTAATTTGGGGGCCCATTGCGACCCTCCTAATTAACCTATAAATATTTCCTTTGGCACAGAGGTTGGGGGCATGGTACCCTATTTTGTTACCAAGTTTGAGATTTATAACGTAATATTAAAGCGAGTTACGTGATATTGAAAATTGACCCGTACATACCTATTTTATGTTATTTTTTATTCCATTATGCGTACTTTAACGAAGAAAGAGGATTGTTTTTATACAGTAAACATACTAGGCAGGCCAAACTATCGTAAGTATTGTAAATAATATGAATAAATTAATTTTAATTGATTTTTCCTGTTTTCAAGCTCTGTTCTCACTTTCCCGAACATAAAAAAATTATTTTTCGTATATAGTTTCTTCTATAATATAGAAAAACACATTAAATAAATAATATCATGTAGAATTAACAAAAGAAAAAAAAATTAAAAATCGTCCAAACTGGAATTAGAACCCGCGTCATCTCGTTCAGCTGCTATCACGCTATCCGCTCAACCACGAATACACGATGAGCGTGCTACTCCATAGCATTAAAAGAGCTTTTCCGGTCAGTTGATCGATTTAATTTGGGGGCCCATTGCGACCCTCCTAATTAACCTATAAATATTTCCTTTGGCACAGAGGTTGGGGGCATGGTACCCTATTTTGTTACCAAGTTTGAGATTTATAACTTAATATTAAAGCGAGTTACGTGATATTGAAAATTGACCCGTACATACCTATTTAATGTTATTTTTTATTCCATTATGCGTTCTTTAACGAAGAAAGAGGATTGTTTTTATACAGAGAACATACTAGGCAGGACAAACTATCGAAAGTATTGTAAATAATATGAATAAATTAATTTTAATTGATTTTTCCTGTTTTCAAGCTCTGTTCTCACTTTCCCGAACTTAAAAAAATTATTTATCATATATAGTTCCTTCCATAATATAGAAAAACACATTAAATAAATAATATAATGTAAAAATAACAAAAGAAAAAAAAATTAAAAATTGTCCACACTTGGATTCGAACCCGCGCCGTCTCGCTCAGCTGCTATCACGCTATCCGCTCAACCACGAATACACGGTGAGCGTGCTACTCCATAGCTCTCCCGGTCAGTTGATCGATTTAATTTGGGGGCCCATTACGACCCTCCTATTTAACCTATAAATATTTCCTTTGGCACAGAGAATGGGGATATGGTACCCTATTTTGGTACCAAGTTTGAGATTTAAAACTTTATATTAAAGCGAGTTACGTGATATTGAAAATTGACCCGTACATACCTATTTTATGTTATTTTTTATTCCATTATGCGTTCTTTAACGAAGAAAGAGGATTGTTTTTATACAGAGAACATACTAGGCAGGTCAAACTATCGAAAATATTATAAATAATATGAATAAATTAATTTTAGTTGATTTTTCCTGTTTTCAAGCTCTGTTCTCACTTTCCCGAACTTAAAAAAATTATTTTTCATATATAGTTCCTTCTTTAATATAGAAAAACACATTAAATAAATAATATAATGTAAAATTAACAAAAGAAAAAAAAATTAAAAATTGTCCACACTGGGAATCGAACCCGCGCCGTCTCGTTCAGCTGCTATCACGCTATCCGCTCAACCACGAATACACGATGAGCGTGCTACTCCATAGCATTAAAAGAGCTTTTGCGGTCAGTTGATCGATTTAATTTGGGGGCGCATTGCGACCCTCCTAATTAACCTATAAATATTTCCTTTGGGACAGAGGTTGGGGGCATGGTACCCTATTTTGTTACCAAGTTTGAGATTTATAACTTAATATTAAAGCGAGTTACGTGATATTGAAAATTGACCCGTACATACCTATATAATGTTATTTTTTATTCCATTATGCGTTCTTTAACGAAGAAAGAGGATTGTTTTTATACAGAGAACATACTAGGCAGGACAAACTATCGAAAGTATTGTAAATAATATGAATAAATTAATTTTAATTGATTTTTCCTGTTTTCAAGCTCTGTTCTCACTTTCCTGAACTTAAAAAAATTATTTATCATATATAGTTCCTTCCATAATATAGAAAAACACATTAAATAAATAATATAATGTAAAAGTAACAAAAGAAAAAAAAAATTAAAAATTGTCCACACTGGGAATCGAACCCGCGCCGTCTCGCTCAGCTGCTATCACGCTATCCAGTCAACCACGAATACACGGTGAGCGTGCTACTCCATAGCTCTCCCGGTCAGTTGATCGATTTAATTTGGGGGCCCATTGCGACCCTCCTAATTAACCTATAAATATTTCCTTTGGCACAGAGGTTGGGGGCATGGTACCCTATTTTGTTACCAAGTTTGAGATTTATTACTTAATATTAAAGCGAGTTACGTGATATTGAAAATTGACCCGTACATACCTATTTAATGTTATTTTTTATTCCATTATGCGTTCTTTAACGAAGAAAGAGGATTGTTTTTATACAGAGAACATACTAGGCAGGACAAACTATCGAAAGTATTGTAAATAATATGAATAAATTAATTTTAATTGATTTTTCCTGTTTTCAAGCTCTGTTCTCACTTTCCCGAACTTAAAAAAATTATTTTTCATATATAGTTTCTTCTATAATATTGAAAAACACATTAAATAAATAATATCATGTAAAATTAACAAAAGAAAAAAAAATTAAATATCGTCCAAACTGGAAATAGAACCCGCGTCGTCTCGCTCAGCTGCTATCACGCTATCCGTTCAACCACGAATACACGGTGAGCGTGCTACTCCCTAGCTTTTAAAGAGCTCTCCTGGTCAGTTGATCGATTTAATTTGGGTGCCCATTGCGACCCTCCTATTTAACCTATAAATATTTCCTTTGGCACAGAGAATGGGGATATGGTACCCTATTTTGGTACCAAGTTTGAGATTTAAAACTTTATATTAAAGCGAGTTACGTGATATTGAAAATTGACCCGTACAAACCTATTTTATGTTATTTTTTATTCCATTATGCGTTCTTTAACGAAGAAAGAGGATTGTTTTTATACAGAGAACATACTAGGCAGGTCAAACTATCGAAAATATTATAAATAATATGAATAAATTAATTTTAGTTGATTTTTCCTGTTTTCAAGCTCTGTTCTCACTTTCCCGAACTTAAAAAAATTATTTTTCATATATAGTTCCTTCTTTAATATAGAAAAACACATTAAATAAATAATATAATGTAAAATTAACAAAAGAAAAAAAAATTAAAAATTGTCCACACTGGGAATCGAACCCGCGCCGTCTCGTTCAGCTGCTATCACGCTATCCGCTCAACCACGAATACACGATGAGCGTGCTACTCCATAGCATTAAAAGAGCTTTTCCGGTCAGTTGATCGATTTAATTTGGGGGCCCATTGCGACCCTCCTAATTAACCAATAAATATTTCCTTTGGCACAGAGGTTGGGGGCATGGTACCCTATTTTGTTACCAAGTTTGAGATTTATAACTTAATATTAAAGCGAGTTACGTGATATTGGAAATTGACCCGTACATACCTATTTTATGTTATTTTTTATTCCATTATGCGTTCTTTAACGAAGAAAGAGGATTGTTTTTATACAGAGAACATACTAGGCAGGACAAACTATCGAAAGTATTGTAAATAATATGAATAAATTAATTTTAATTGATTTTTCCTGTTTTCAAGCTCTGTTCTCACTTTCCCGAACTTAAAAAAATTATTTATCATATATAGTTCCTTCCATAATATAGAAAAACACATTAAATAAATAATATAATGTAAAAGTAACAAAAGAAAAAAAAAATTAAAAATCGTCCACACTGGGAATCGAACCCGCGCCGTCTCGCTCAGATGCTATCACGCTATCCGTTCAACCACGAATACACGGTGAGCGTGCTACTCCATAGCTTTAAAAGAGCTCTCCCGGTGAGTTGATCGATTTAATTTGGGAGCCCATTGCGACCCTCCTATTTAACCTATAAATATTTCCTTTGGCACAGAGAATGGGGATATGGTACCCTATTTTGGTACCAAGTTTGAGATTTAAAACTTTATATTAAAGCGAGTTACGTGATATTGAAAATTGACCCGTACATACCTATTTTATGTTATTTTTTATTCCATTATGCGTTCTTTAACGAAGAAAGAGGATTGTTTTTATACAGAGAACATACTAGGCAGGTCAAACTATCGAAAATATTATAAATAATATGAATAAATTAATTTTAGTTGATTTTTCCTGTTTTCAAGCTCTGTTCTCACTTTCCCGAACTTAAAAAAATTATTTTTTATATATAGTTCCTTCTTTAATATAGAAAAACACATTAAATAAATAATATAATGTAAAATTAACAAAAGAAAAAAAAATTAAAAATTGTCCACACTGGGAATCGAACCCGCGCCGTCTCGTTCAGCTGCTATCACGCTATCCGCTCAACCACGAATACACGTTGAGCGTGCTACTCCATAGCATTAAAAGAGCTCTCCCGGTCAGTTGATCGATTTAATTTGGGGGCCCATTGCGATCCTCCTAATTAACCTATAAATATTTCCTTTGGCACAGAGGTTGGGGGCATGGTACCCTATTTTGTTATCAGGTTTGAGATTTATAACTTAATAGTAAAGCGAGTTACGTGATCTTGAAAATTGACCCGTACATACCTATTTTATGTTATTTTTTATTCCATTATGCGTTCTTTAACGAAGAAAGAGGATTGTTTTTATACAGAGAAAATACTAGGCAGGCCAAACTATCGAAAGTATTGTAAATAATATGAATAAATTAATTTTAATTGATTTTTCCGGTTTTCAAGCTCTGTTCTCACTTTCCCGAACTTAAAAAAATTATTTTTCATATATAGTTCCTTCTTTAATATAGAAGAACACATTAAATAAATAATATAATGTAAAAATAACAAAAGAAAAAAAAATTAAAAATTGTCCACACTTGGAATCGAACCCGCGCCGTCTCGCTCAGCTGCTATCACGCTATCCGCTCAACCACGAATACACGGTGAGCGTGCTACTCCATAGCTCTCCCGGTCAGTTGATCGATTTAATTTGGGGGCCCATTGCGACCCTCCTAATTAACCTATAAATATTTCCTTTGGCACAGAGGTTGGGGGCATGATACCCTATTTTGTTACCAAGTTTGAGATTTATAACTTAATATTAAAGCGAGTTACGTGATATTGAAAATTGACCCGTACATACCTATTTAATGTTATTTTTTATTCCATTATGCGTTCTTTAACGAAGAAAGAGGATTGTTTTTATACAGAGAACATACTAGGCAGGACAAACTATCGAAAGTATTGTAAATAATATGAATAAATTAATTTTAATTGATTTTTCCTGTTTTCAAGCTCTGTTCTCACTTTCCCGAATTTAAAAAAATTATTTATCATATATAGTTCCTTCCATAATATAGAAAAACACATTAAATAAATAATATAATGTAAAAATAACAAAAGAAAAAAAAATTAAAAATTGTCCACACTTGGATTCGAACCCGCGCCGTCTCGCTCAGCTGCTATCACGCTATCCGCTCAACCACGAATACACGGTGAGCGTGCTACTCCATAGCTCTCCCGGTCAGTTGATCGATTTAATTTGGGGGCCCATTGCGACCCTCCTAATTAACCTATAAATATTTCCTTTGGCACAGAGGTTGGGGGCATGATACCCTATTTTGTTACCAAGTTTGAGATTTATAACTTAATATTAAAGCGAGTTACGTGATCTTGAAAATTGACCCGTACATACCTATTTTATGTTATTTTTTATTCCATTATGCGTTCTTTAACGAAGAAAGAGGATTGTTTTTATACAGAGAAAATACTAGGCAGGCCAAACTATCGAAAGTATTGTAAATAATATGAATGAATTAATTTTAATTGATTTTTCCGGTTTTCAAGCTCTGTTCTCACTTTCCCGAACTTAAAAAAATTATTTTTCATATATAGTTCCTTCTTTAATATAGAAGAACACATTAAATAAATAATATAATGTAAAATTAACAAAAGAAAAAAAAATTAAAAGTTGTCCGCACTGGGAATCGAACCCGCGCCGTCTCGCTCAGCTGCTATCACGCTATCCGCTCAACCACGAATACACGATGAGTGTGCTACTCCATAGCATTAAAAGAGCTTTTCCGGTCAGTTGATCGATTTAATTTGGGGGCCCATGTCGACCCTCCTAATCAACCTATAAATATTTCCTTTGGCAAAGAGGTTGGGGGCATGGTACCCTATTTTGTTACCAAGTTTGAGATTTATAACTTACTATTAAAGCGAGTTACGTGATATTGAAAATTGACCCGTACATACCTATTTAATGTTATTTTTTATTCCATTATGCGTTCTTTAACGAAGAAAGAGGATTGTTTTTATACAGAGAACATATTAGGCAGGACAAACTATCGAAAGTATTGTAAATAATATGAATAAATTAATTTTAATTGATTTTTCCTGTTTTCAAGCTCTGTTCTCACTTTCCCGAACTTAAAAAAATTATTTCTCATATATAGTTCCTTCTATAATATAGAAAAACACATTAAATAAATAATATAATGTAAAATTAACAAAAGAAAAAAAAAATTAAAAGTTGTCCACACTTGGAATCGAACCCGCGCCGTCTCGCTCAGCTGCTATCACGCTATCCGCTCAACCACGAATACACGGTGAGCGTGTAACTCCATAGCTCTCCCGGTCAGTTGATCGATTTAATTTGGGGGCCCATTGCGACCCTCCTAATTAACCTATAAATATTTCCTTTGGCACAGAGGTTGGGGGCATGGTACCCTATTTTGTTACCAAGTTTGAGATTTATAACTTAATATTAAAGCGAGTTACGTGATCTTGAAAATTGACCCGTACATACCTATTTAATGTTATTTTTTATTCCATTATGCGTTCTTTAACGAAGAAAGAGGATTGTTTTTATACAGAGAACATACTAGGCAGGACAAACTATCGAAAGTATTGTAAATAATATGAATAAATTAATTTTAATTGATTTTTCCTGTTTTCAAGCTCTGTTCTCACTTTCCCGAACTTAAAAAAATTATTTATCATATATAGTTCCTTCCATAATATAGAAAAACACATTAAATAAATAATATAATGTAAAAATAACAAAAGAAAAAAAAATTAAAATTTGTCCACACTTGGAATCGAACCCGCGCCGTCTCGCTCAGCTGCTATCACGCTATCCGCTCAACCACGAATACACGATGAGTGTGCTACTCCATAGCATTAAAAGAGCTTTTCCGGTCAGTTGATCGATTTAATTTGGGGGCCCATGTCGACCCTCCTAATTAACCTATAAATATTTCCTTTGGCACAGAGGTTGGGGGCTTGGTACCCTATTTTGTTACCAAGTTTGAGATTTATAACTTAATATTAAAGCGAGTTACGTGATATTGAAAATTGACCCGTACATACCTATTTAATGTTATTTTTTATTCCATTATGCGTTCTTTAACGAAGAAAGAGGATTGTTTTTATACAGAGTACATACTAGACAGGTCAAACTATCGAAAGTATTGTAAATAATATGAATAAATTAATTTTAATTGATTTTTCCTGTTTTCAAGCTCTGTTCTCACTTTCCCGAACTTAAAAAAATTATTTCTCATATATAGTTCCTTCTATAATATAGAAAAACACATTAAATAAATAATATAACGTAAAATTAACAAAAGAAAAAAAAGTTACAAATTGTCCACACTGGGAATCGAACCCGCGCCGTCTCGCTCAGCTGCTATCACGCTATCCGCTCAACCACGAATACACGATGAGCGTGCTACTCCATAGCATTAAAAGAGCTTTTCCGGTCAGTTGATCGATTTAATTTGGGGGCCCATTGCGACCCTCCTAATCAACCTATAAATATTTCCTTTGGCACAGAGGTTGGGGGCATGGTACCCTATTCTGTTACCAAGTTTGAGATTTATAACTTAATATTAAAGCGAGTTACGTGATATTGAAAATTGACCCGTACATACCTATTTAATGTTATTTTTTATTCCATTATGCGTTCTTTAACGAAGAAAGAGGATTGTTTTTATACAGAGAACATATTAGGCAGGCCAAACTATCGAAAGTATTGTAAATAATATGAATAAATTAATTTTAATTAATTTTTCCTGTTTTCAAGCTCTGTTCTCACTTTCCTGAACTTAAAAAAATTATTTATCATATATAGTTCCTTCCATAATATAGAAAAACACATTAAATAAATAATATAATGTAAAAGTAACAAAAGAAAAAAAAAATTAAAAATTGTCCACACTGGGAATCGAACCCGCGCCGTCTCGCTCAGCTGCTATCACGCTATCCGCTCAACCACGAATACACGGTGAGCGTGCTACTCCATAGCTCTCCCGGTCAGTTGATCGACTTAATTTGGGGGCCCATTGCGACCCTCCTAATTAACCTATAAATATTTCCTTTGGCACAGAGGTTGGGGGCATGGTACCCTATTTTGTTACCAAGTTCGAGATTTATAACTTAATATTAAAGCGAGTTACGTGATATTGAAAATTGACCCGTACATACCTATTTAATGTTATTTTTTATTCCATTATGCGTTCTTTAACGAAGAAAGAGGATTGTTTTTATACAGAGAACATACTAGGCAGGACAAACTATCGAAAGTATTGTAAATAATATGAATAAATTAATTTTAATTGATTTTTCCTGTTTTCAAGCTCTGTTCTCACTTTCCCGAACTTAAAAAAATTATTTTTCATATATAGTTCCTTCTATAATATAGAAAAACAGATTAAATAAATAATATAACGTAAAATTAACAAAAGAAAAAAAAGTTACAAATTGTCCACACTGGGAATCGAACCCGCGCCGTCTCGCTCAGCTGCTATCACGCTATCCGCTCGACCACGAATACACGATGAGCGTGCTACTCCATAGCATTAAAAGAGCTTTTCCGGTCAGTTGATCGATTTAATTTGGGGGCCCATTGCGACCCTCCTAATCAACCTATAAATATTTCCTTTGGCACAGAGGTTGGGGGCATGGTACCCTATTTTGTTACCAAGTTTGAGATTTATAACTTAATATTAAAGCGAGTTACGTGATCTTGAAAATTGACCCGTACATACCTATTTTATGTTATTTTTTATTCCATTATGCGTTCTTTAACGAAGAAAGAGGATTGTTTTTATACAGAGAAAATACTAGGCAGGCCAAACTATCGAAAGTATTGTAAATAATATGAATGAATTAATTTTAATTGATTTTTCCGGTTTTCAAGCTCTGTTCTCACTTTCCCGAACTTAAAAAAATTATTTTTCATATATAGTTCCTTCTTTAATATAGAAGAACACATTAAATAAATAATATAATGTAAAATTAACAAAAGAAAAAAAAATTAAAAGTTGTCCGCACTGGGAATCGAACCCGCGCCGTCTCGCTCAGCTGCTATCACGCTATCCGCTCAACCACGAATACACGATGAGTGTGCTACTCCATAGCATTAAAAGAGCTTTTCCGGTCAGTTGATCGATTTAATTTGGGGGCCCATGTCGACCCTCCTAATCAACCTATAAATATTTCCTTTGGCAAAGAGGTTGGGGGCATGGTACCCTATTTTGTTACCAAGTTTGAGATTTATAACTTACTATTAAAGCGAGTTACGTGATATTGAAAATTGACCCGTACATACCTATTTAATGTTATTTTTTATTCCATTATGCGTTCTTTAACGAAGAAAGAGGATTGTTTTTATACAGAGAACATATTAGGCAGGACAAACTATCGAAAGTATTGTAAATAATATGAATAAATTAATTTTAATTGATTTTTCCTGTTTTCAAGCTCTGTTCTCACTTTCCCGAACTTAAAAAAATTATTTCTCATATATAGTTCCTTCTATAATATAGAAAAACACATTAAATAAATAATATAATGTAAAATTAACAAAAGAAAAAAAAAATTAAAAGTTGTCCACACTTGGAATCGAACCCGCGCCGTCTCGCTCAGCTGCTATCACGCTATCCGCTCAACCACGAATACACGGTGAGCGTGTAACTCCATAGCTCTCCCGGTCAGTTGATCGATTTAATTTGGGGGCCCATTGCGACCCTCCTAATTAACCTATAAATATTTCCTTTGGCACAGAGGTTGGGGGCATGGTACCCTATTTTGTTACCAAGTTTGAGATTTATAACTTAATATTAAAGCGAGTTACGTGATCTTGAAAATTGACCCGTACATACCTATTTTATGTTATTTTTTATTCCATTATGCGTTCTTTAACGAAGAAAGAGGATTGTTTTTATACAGAGAACATACTAGGCAGGCCAAACTATCGAAAGTATTGTAAATAATATGAATAAATTAATTTTAATTGATTTTTCCTGTTTTCAAGCTCTGTTCTCACTTTCCCGAACTTAAAAAAATTATTTCTCATATATAGTTCCTTCTATAATATAGAAAAACACATTAAATAAATAATATAATGTAAAATTAACAAAAGAAAAAAAAAGTTACAAATTGTCCACACTGGGAATCGAACCCGCGCCGTCTCGCTCAGCTGCTATGACGCTATCCGCTCAACCACGAATACACGATGAGCGTGCTACTCCATAGCATTAAAAGAGCTTTTCCGGTCAGTTGATCGATTTAATTTGGGGGCCCATTGCGACCCTCCTAATCAACCTATAAATATTTCCTTTGGCACAGAGGTTGGGGGCATGGTACCCTATTTTGTTACCAAGTTTGAGATTTATAACTTAATATTAAAGCGAGTTACGTGATATTGAAAATTGACCCGTACATACCTATTTAATGTTATTTTTTATTCCATTATGCGTTCTTTAACGAAGAAAGAGGATTGTTTTTATACAGAGAACATACTAGGCAGGACAAACTATCGAAAGTATTGTAAATAATATGAATAAATTAATTTTAATTGATTTTTCCTGTTTTCAAGCTCTGTTCTCACTTTCCCGAACTTAAAAAAATTATTTATCATATATAGTTCCTTCCATAATATAGAAAAACACATTAAATAAATAATATAATGTAAAAATAACAAAAGAAAAAAAAATTAAAATTTGTCCACACTTGGAATCGAACCCGCGCCGTCTCGCTCAGCTGCTATCACGCTATCCGCTCAACCACGAATACACGATGAGTGTGCTACTCCATAGCATTAAAAGAGCTTTTCCGGTCAGTTGATCGATTTAATTTGGGGGCCCATGTCGACCCTCCTAATTAACCTATAAATATTTCCTTTGGCACAGAGGTTGGGGGCTTGGTACCCTATTTTGTTACCAAGTTTGAGATTTATAACTTAATATTAAAGCGAGTTACGTGATATTGAAAATTGACCCGTACATACCTATTTAATGTTATTTTTTATTCCATTATGCGTTCTTTAACGAAGAAAGAGGATTGTTTTTATACAGAGTACATACTAGACAGGTCAAACTATCGAAAGTATTGTAAATAATATGAATAAATTAATTTTAATTGATTTTTCCTGTTTTCAAGCTCTGTTCTCACTTTCCCGAACTTAAAAAAATTATTTCTCATATATAGTTCCTTCTATAATATAGAAAAACACATTAAATAAATAATATAACGTAAAATTAACAAAAGAAAAAAAAGTTACAAATTGTCCACACTGGGAATCGAACCCGCGCCGTCTCGCTCAGCTGCTATCACGCTATCCGCTCAACCACGAATACACGATGAGCGTGCTACTCCATAGCATTAAAAGAGCTTTTCCGGTCAGTTGATCGATTTAATTTGGGGGCCCATTGCGACCCTCCTAATCAACCTATAAATATTTCCTTTGGCACAGAGGTTGGGGGCATGGTACCCTATTCTGTTACCAAGTTTGAGATTTATAACTTAATATTAAAGCGAGTTACGTGATATTGAAAATTGACCCGTACATACCTATTTAATGTTATTTTTTATTCCATTATGCGTTCTTTAACGAAGAAAGAGGATTGTTTTTATACAGAGAACATATTAGGCAGGCCAAACTATCGAAAGTATTGTAAATAATATGAATAAATTAATTTTAATTAATTTTTCCTGTTTTCAAGCTCTGTTCTCACTTTCCTGAACTTAAAAAAATTATTTATCATATATAGTTCCTTCCATAATATAGAAAAACACATTAAATAAATAATATAATGTAAAAGTAACAAAAGAAAAAAAAAATTAAAAATTGTCCACACTGGGAATCGAACCCGCGCCGTCTCGCTCAGCTGCTATCACGCTATCCGCTCAACCACGAATACACGGTGAGCGTGCTACTCCATAGCTCTCCCGGTCAGTTGATCGACTTAATTTGGGGGCCCATTGCGACCCTCCTAATTAACCTATAAATATTTCCTTTGGCACAGAGGTTGGGGGCATGGTACCCTATTTTGTTACCAAGTTCGAGATTTATAACTTAATATTAAAGCGAGTTACGTGATATTGAAAATTGACCCGTACATACCTATTTAATGTTATTTTTTATTCCATTATGCGTTCTTTAACGAAGAAAGAGGATTGTTTTTATACAGAGAACATACTAGGCAGGACAAACTATCGAAAGTATTGTAAATAATATGAATAAATTAATTTTAATTGATTTTTCCTGTTTTCAAGCTCTGTTCTCACTTTCCCGAACTTAAAAAAATTATTTTTCATATATAGTTCCTTCTATAATATAGAAAAACAGATTAAATAAATAATATAACGTAAAATTAACAAAAGAAAAAAAAGTTACAAATTGTCCACACTGGGAATCGAACCCGCGCCGTCTCGCTCAGCTGCTATCACGCTATCCGCTCAACCACGAATACACGATGAGCGTGCTACTCCATAGCATTAAAAGAGCTTTTCCGGTCAGTTGATCGATTTAATTTGGGGGCCCATTGCGACCCTCCTAATCAACCTATAAATATTTCCTTTGGCACAGAGGTTGGGGGCATGGTACCCTATTTTGTTACCAAGTTTGAGATTTATAACTTAATATTAAAGCGAGTTACGTGATATTGAAAATTGACCCGTACATACCTATTTAATGTTATTTTTTATTCCATTATGCGTTCTTTAACGAAGAAAGAGGATTGTTTTTATACAGAGAACATACTAGGCAGGCCAAACTATCGAAAGTATTGTAAATAATATGAATAAATTAATTTTAATTAATTTTTCCTGTTTTCAAGCTCTATTCTCACTTTCCTGAACTTAAAAAAATTATTTATCATATATAGTTCCTTCCATAATATAGAAAAACACATTAAATAAATAATATAATGTAAAAGTAACAAAAGAAAAAAAAAATTAAAAATTGTCCACACTGGGAATCGAACCCGCGCCGTCTCGCTCAGCTGCTATCACGCTATCCGCTCAACCACGAATACACGGTGAGCGTGCTACTCCATAGCTCTCCCGGTCAGTTGATCGACTTAATTTGGGGGCCCATTGCGACCCTCCTAATTAACCTATAAATATTTCCTTTGGCACAGAGGTTGGGGGCATGGTACCCTATTTTGTTACCAAGTTTGAGATTTATAACTTAATATTAAAGCGAGTTACGTGATATTGAAAATTGACCCGTACATACCTATTTAATGTTATTTTTTATTCCATTATGCGTTCTTTAACGAAGAAAGAGGATTGTTTTTATACAGAGAACATACTAGGCAGGACAAACTATCGAAAGTATTGTAAATAATATGAATAAATTAATTTTAATTGATTTTTCCTGTTTTCAAGCTCTGTTCTCACTTTCCCGAACTTAAAAAAATTATTTTTCATATATAGTTTCTTCTATAATATAGAAAAACACATTAAATAAATAATATCATGTAAAATTAACAAAAGAAAAAAAAAATAAATATCGTCCAAACTGGAAATAGATCCCGCGTCGTCTCGCTCAGCTGCTATCACGCTATCCGCTCAACCACGAATACACGGTGAGCGTGCTACTCCATAGCTCTCCCGGTCAGTTGATCGATTTAATTTGGGGGCCCATTGCGACCCTCCTAATTAACTTATAAATATTTCCTTTGGCACAGAGGTTGGGGGCATGATACCCTATTTTGTTACCAAGTTTGAGATTTATAACTTAATATTAAAGCGAGTTACGTGATATTGAAAATTGACCCGTACATACCTATTTAATGTTATTTTTTATTCCATTATGCGTTCTTTAACGAAGAAAGAGGATTGTTTTTATACAGAGAACATACTAGGCAGGCCAAACTATCGAAAGTATTGTAAATAATATGAATAAATTAATTTTAATTGATTTTTCCTGTTTTCAAGCTCTGTTCTCACTTTCCCGAACTTAAAAAAATTATTTCTCATATATAGTTCCTTCTATAATATAGAAAAACACATTAAATAAATAATATAACGTAAAATTAACAAAAGAAAAAAAAGTTACAAATTGTCCACACTGGGAATCGAACCCGCGCCGTCTCGCTCAGCTGCTATCACGCTATCCGCTCAACCACGAATACACGATGAGCGTGCTACTCCATAGCATTAAAAGAGCTTTTCCGGTCAGTTGATCGATTTAATTTGGGGGCCCATGTCGACCCTCCTAATTAACCTATAAATATTTCCTTTGGCACAGAGGTTGTGGGCATGGTACCCTATTTTGTTACCAAGTTTGAGATTTATAACTTAATATTAAAGCGAGTTACGTGATCTTTAAAATTGACCCGTACATACCTATTTTATGTTATTTTTTATTCCATTATGCGTTCTTTAACGAAGAAAGAGGATTGTTTTTATACAGAGAACATACTAGGCAGGACAAACTATCGAAAGTATTGTAAATAATATGAATAAATTAATTTTAATTGATTTTTCCTGTTTTCAAGCTCTGTTCTCACTTTCCCGAACTTAAAAAAATTATTTATCATATATAGTTCCTTCCATAATATAGAAAAACACATTAAATAAATAATATAATGTAAAAATAACAAAAGAAAAAAAAATTAAAAATTGTCCACACTTGGAATCGAACCCGCGCCGTCTCGCTCAGCTGCTATCACGCTATCCGCTCAACCACGAATACACGATGAGTGTGCTACTCCATAGCATTAAAAGAGCTTTTCCGGTCACATGATCGATTTAATTTGGGGGCCCATGTCGACCCTCCTAATTAACCTATAAATATTTCCTTTGGCACAGAGGTTGGGGGCTTGGTACCCTATTTTGTTACCAAGTTTGAGATTTATAACTTAATATTAAAGCGAGTTACGTGATCTTTAAAATTGACCCGTACATACCTATTTTATGTTATTTTTTATTCCATTATGCGTTCTTTAACGAAGAAAGAGGATTGTTTTTATACAGAGAACATACTAGGCAGGACAAACTATCGAAAGTATTGTAAATAATATGAATAAATTAATTTTAATTGATTTTTCCTGTTTTCAAGCTCTGTTCTCACTTTCCAGAACTTAAAAAAATTATTTATCATATATAGTTCCTTCCATAATATAGAAAAACACATTAAATAAATAATATAATGTAAAAATAACAAAAGAAAAAAAAATTAAAAATTGTCCACACTTGGAATCGAACCCGCGCCGTCTCGCTCAGCTGCTATCACGCTATCCGCTCAACCACGAATACACGGTGAGCGTGCTACTCCATAGCTCTCCCGGTCAGTTGATCGATTTAATTTGGGGACCCATTGCGACCCTCCTAATTAACCTATAAATATTTCCTTTGGCACAGAGGTTGGGGGCATGATACCCTATTTTGTTACCAAGTTTGAGATTTATAACTTAATATTAAAGCGAGTTACGTGATATTGAAAATTGACCCGTACATACCTATTTAATGTTATTTTTTATTCCATTATGCGTTCTTTAACGAAGAAAGAGGATTGTTTTTATACAGAGAACATACTAGGCAGGTCAAACTATCGAAAGTATTGTAAATAATATGAATAAATTAATTTTAATTGATTTTTCCTGTTTTCAAGCTCTGTTCTCACTTTCCCGAACTTAAAAAAATTATTTCTCATATATAGTTCCTTCTATAATATAGAAAAACACATTAAATAAATAATATAACGTAAAATTAACAAAAGAAAAAAAAGTTACAAATTGTCCACTCTGGGAATCGAACCCGCGCCGTCTCGCTCAGCTGCTATCACGCTATCCGCTCAACCACGAATACACGATGAGCGTGCTACTCCATAGCATTAAAAGAGCTTTTCCGGTCAGTTGATCGATTTAATTTGGGGGCCCATTGCGACCCTCCTAATCAACCTATAAATATTTCCTTTGGCACAGAGGTTGGGGGCATGGTACCCTATTTTGTTACCAAGTTTGAGATTTATAACTTAATATTAAAGCGAGTTACGTGATATTGAAAATTGACCCGTACATACCTATTTAATGTTATTTTTTATTCCATTATGCGTTCTTTAACGAAGAAAGAGGATTGTTTTTATACAGAGAACATACTAGGCAGGCCAAACTATCGAAAGTATTGTAAATAATATGAATAAATTAATTTTAATTAATTTTTCCTGTTTTCAAGCTCTGTTCTCACTTTCCTGAACTTAAAAAAATTATTTATCATATATAGTTCCTTCCATAATATAGAAAAACACATTAAATAAATAATATAATGTAAAAGTAACAAAAGAAAAAAAAAATTAAAAATTGTCCACACTGGGAATCGAACCCGCGCCGTCTCGCTCAGCTGCTATCACGCTATCCACTCAACCACGAATACACGGTGAGCGTGCTACTCCATAGCTCTCCCGGTCAGTTGATCGACTTAATTTGGGGGCCCATTGCGACCCTCCTAATTAACCTATAAATATTTCCTTTGGCACAGAGGTTGGGGGCATGGTACCCTATTTTGTTACCAAGTTTGAGATTTATAACTTAATATTAAAGCGAGTTACGTGATATTGAAAATTGACCCGTACATACCTATTTAATGTTATTTTTTATTCCATTATGCGTTCTTTAACGAAGAAAGAGGATTGTTTTTATACAGAGAACATACTAGGCAGGACAAACTATCGAAAGTATTGTAAATAATATGAATAAATTAATTTTAATTGATTTTTCCTGTTTTCAAGCTCTGTTCTCACTTTCCCGAACTTAAAAAAATTATTTTTCATATATAGTTTCTTCTATAATATAGAAAAACACATTAAATAAATAATATCATGTAAAATTAACAAAAGAAAAAAAAAATAAATATCGTCCAAACTGGAAATAGGACCCGCGTCGTCTCGCTCAGCTGCTATCACGCTATCCGCTCAACCACGAATACACTTTGAGCGTGCTACTCCATAGCATTAAAAGAGCTTTTCCGGTCAGTTGATCGATTTAATTTGGGGGCCCATTGCGACCCTCCTAATCAACCTATAAATATTTCCTTTGGCACAGAGGTTGGGGGCATGGTACCCTATTTTGTTACCAAGTTTGAGATTTATAACTTAATATTAAAGCGAGTTACGTGATATTGAAAATTGACCCGTACATACCTATTTAATGTTATTTTTTATTCCATTATGCGTTCTTTAACGAAGAAAGAGGATTGTTTTTATACAGAGAACATACTAGGCAGGACAAACTATCGAAAGTATTGTAAATAATATGAATAAATTAATTTTAATTGATTTTTCCTGTTTTCAAGCTCTGTTCTCACTTTCCCGAACTTAAAAAAATTATTTATCATATATAGTTCCTTCCATAATATAGAAAAACACATTAAATAAATAATATAATGTAAAAATAACAAAAGAAAAAAAAATTAAAAATTGTCCACACTTGGAATCGAACCCGCGCCGTCTCGCTCAGCTGCTATCACGCTATCCGCTCAACCACGAATACACGGTGAGCGTGCTACTCCATAGCTCTCCCGGTCAGTTGATCGATTTAATTTGGGGACCCATTGCGACCCTCCTAATTAACCTATAAATATTTCCTTTGGCACAGAGGTTGGGGGCATGATACCCTATTTTGTTACCAAGTTTGAGATTTATAACTTAATATTAAAGCGAGTTACGTGATATTGAAAATTGACCCGTACATACCTATTTAATGTTATTTTTTATTCCATTATGCGTTCTTTAACGAAGAAAGAGGATTGTTTTTATACAGAGAACATACTAGGCAGGTCAAACTATCGAAAGTATTGTAAATAATATGAATAAATTAATTTTAATTGATTTTTCCTGCTTTCAAGCTCTGTTCTCACTTTCCCGAACTTAAAAAAATTATTTCTCATATATAGTTCCTTCTATAATATAGAAAAACACATTAAATAAATAATATAACGTAAAATTAACAAAAGAAAAAAAAGTTACAAATTGTCCACACTGGGAATCGAACCCGCGCCGTCTCGCTCAGCTGCTATCACGCTATCCGCTCAACCACGAATACACGATGAGCGCGCTACTCCATAGCATTAAAAGAGCTTTTCCGGTCAGTTGATCGATTTAATTTGGGGGCCCATTGCGACCCTCCTAATCAACCTATAAATATTTCCTTTGGCACAGAGGTTGGGGGCATGGTACCCTATTTTGTTACCAAGTTTGAGATTTATAACTTAATATTAAAGCGAGTTACGTGATATTGAAAATTGACCCGTACATACCTATTTAATGTTATTTTTTATTCCATTATGCGTTCTTTAACGAAGAAAGAGGATTGTTTTTATACAGAGAACATACTAGGCAGGCCAAACTATCGAAAGTATTGTAAATAATATGAATAAATTAATTTTAATTAATTTTTCCTGTTTTCAAGCTCTGTTCTCACTTTCCTGAACTTAAAAAAATTATTTATCATATATAGTTCCTTCCATAATATAGAAAAACACATTAAATAAATAATATAATGTAAAAGTAACAAAAGAAAAAAAAAATTAAAAATTGTCCACACTGGGAATCGAACCCGCGCCGTCTCGCTCAGCTGCTATCACGCTATCCGCTCAACCACGAATACACGGTGAGCGTGCTACTCCATAGCTCTCCCGGTCAGTTGATCGACTTAATTTGGGGGCCCATTGCGACCCTCCTAATTAACCTATAAATATTTCCTTTGGCACAGAGGTTGGGGGCATGGTACCCTATTTTGTTACCAAGTTTGAGATTTATAACTTAATATTAAAGCGAGTTACGTGATATTGAAAATTGACCCGTACATACCTATTTAATGTTATTTTTTATTCCATTATGCGATCTTTAACGAAGAAAGAGGATTGTTTTTATACAGAGAACATACTAGGCAGGACAAACTATCGAAAGTATTGTAAATAATATGAATAAATTAATTTTAATTGATTTTTCCTGTTTTCAAGCTCTGTTCTCACTTTCCCGAACTTAAAAAAATTATTTTTCATATATAGTTTCTTCTATAATATAGAAAAACACATTAAATAAATAATATCATGTAAAATTAACAAAAGAAAAAAAAAATAAATATCGTCCAAACTGGAAATAGAACCCGCGTCGTCTCGCTCAGCTGCTATCACGCTATCCGCTCAACCACGAATACACGGTGAGCGTGCTACTCCATAGCTCTCCCGGTCAGTTGATCGATTTAATTTGGGGGCCCATTGCGACCCTCCTAATTAACTTATAAATATTTCCTTTGGCACAGAGGTTGGGGGCTTGATACCCTATTTTGTTACCAAGTTTGAGATTTATAACTTAATATTAAAGCGAGTTACGTGATATTGAAAATTGACCCGTACATACCTATTTAATGTTATTTTTTATTCCATTATGCGTTCTTTAACGAAGAAAGAGGATTGTTTTTATACAGAGAACATACTAGGCAGGCCAAACTATCGAAAGTATTGTAAATAATATGAATAAATTAATTTTAATTGATTTTTCCTGTTTTCAAGCTCTGTTCTCACTTTCCCGAACTTAAAAAAATTATTTCTCATATATAGTTCCTTCTATAATATAGAAAAACACATTAAATAAATAATATAACGTAAAATTAACAAAAGAAAAAAAAGTTACAAATTGTCCACACTGGGAATCGAACCCGCGCCGTCTCGCTCAGCTGCTATCACGCTATCCGCTCAACCACGAATACACGGTGAGCGTGCTACTCCATAGCTCTCCCGGTCAAATGATCGATTTGATTTGGGGGCCCATTGCGACCCTCCTAATTAACCTATAAATATTTCCTTTGGCACAGAGGTTGGGGGCATGATACCCTATTTTGTTACCAAGTTTGAGATTTATAACTTAATATTAAAGCGAGTTACGTGATATTGAAAATTGACCCGTACATACCTATTTAATGTTATTTTTTATTCCATTATGCGTTCTTTAACGAAGAAAGAGGATTGTTTTTATACAGAGAACATACTAGGCAGGCCAAACTATCGAAAGTATTGTAAATAATATGAATAAATTAATTTTAATTGATTTTTCCTGTTTTCAAGCTCTGTTCTCACTTTCCTGAACTTAAAAAAATTATTTATCATATATAGTTCCTTCCATAATATAGAAAAACACATTAAATAAATAATATAATGTAAAAGTAACAAAAGAAAAAAAAAATTAAAAATTGTCCACACTGGGAATCGAACCCGCGCCGTCTCGCTCAGCTGCTATCACGCTATCCGTTCAACCACGAATACACGGTGAGCGTGCTACTCCCTAGCTTTAAAAGAGCTCTCCTGGTCAGTTGATCGATTTAATTTGGGAGCCCATTGCGACCCTCCTATTTAACCTATAAATATTTCCTTTGGCACAGAGAATGGGGATATGGTACCCTATTTTGGTACCAAGTTTGAGATTTAAAACTTTATATTAAAGCGAGTTACGTGATATTGAAAATTGATCCGTACATACCTATTTTATGTTATTTTTTATTCCATTATGCGTTCTTTAACGAAGAAAGAGGATTGTTTTTATACAGAGAACATACTAGGCAGGTCAAACTATCGAAAATATTATAAATAATATGAATAAATTAATTTTAGTTGATTTTTCCTGTTTTCAAGCTCTGTTCTCACTTTCCCGAACTTAATCAAATTATTTTTCATATATAGTTCCTTCTTTAATATAGAAAAACACATTAAATAAATAATATAATGTAAAATTAACAAAAGAAAAAAAAATTAAAAATTGTCCACACTGGGAATCGAACCCGCGCCGTCTCGTTCAGCTGCTAGCACGCTATCCGCTCAACCACGAATACACGATGAGCGTGCTACTCCATAGCTTTAAAAGAGCTTTTCCGGTCAGTTGATCGATTTAATTTGGGGGCCCATTGCGACCCTCCTAATTAACCTATAAATATTTCCTTTGGCACAGAGGTTGGGGGCATGGTACCCTATTTTGTTACCAAGTTTGAAATTTATAACTTAATATTAAAGCGAGTTACGTGATATTGGAAATTGACCCGTACATACCTATTTTATGTTATTTTTTATTCCATTATGCGTGCTTTAGCGAAGAAAGAGGATTTGTTTTTATACAGAGAACATACTAGGCAGGACAAACTATCGAAAGTATTGTAAATAATATGAAGAAATTAATTTTAATTGATTTTTCCTGTTTTCAAGCTCTGTTCTCACTTTCCCGAACTTAAAAAAATTATTTATCATATATAGTTCCTTCCATAATATAGAAAAACACATTAAATAAATAATATAATGTAAAAATAACAAAAGAAAAAAAAATTAAAAATTGTCCACACTTGGAATCGAACCCGCGCCGTCTCGCTCAGCTGCTATCACGCTATCCGCTCAACCACGAATACACGGTGAGCGTGCTACTCCATAGCTCTCCCGGTCAAATGATCGATTTGATTTGGGGGCCCATTGCGACCCTCCTAATTAACCTATAAATATTTCCTTTGGCACAGAGGTTGGGGGCATGATACCCTATTTTGTTACCAAGTTTGAGATTTATAACTTAATATTAAAGCGAGTTACGTGATATTGAAAATTGACCCGTACATACCTATTTAATGTTATTTTTTATTCCATTATGCGTTCTTTAACGAAGAAAGAGGATTGTTTTTAAACAGAGAACATACTAGGCAGGCCAAACTATCGAAAGTATTGTAAATAATATGAATAAATTATTTTTATTGATTTTTCCTGTTTTCAAGCTCTGTTCTCACTTTCCTGAACTTAAAAAAATTATTTATCATATATAGTTCCTTCCATAATATAGAAAAACACATTAAATAAATAATATAATGTAAAAGTAACAAAAGAAAAAAAAAATTAAAAATTGTCCACACTGGGAATCGAACCCGCGCCGTCTCGCTCAGCTGCTATCACGCTATCCGTTCAACCACTAATACACGGTGAGCGTGCTACTCCCTAGCTTTAAAAGAGCTCTCCTGGTCAGTTGATCGATTTAATTTGGGAGCCCATTGCGACCCTCCTATTTAACCTATAAATATTTCCTTTGGCACAGAGAATGGGGATATGGTACCCTATTTTGGTACCAAGTTTGAGATTTAAAACTTTATATTAAAGCGAGTTACGTGATATTGAAAATTGACCCGTACATACCTATTTTATGTTATTTTTTATTCCATTATGCGTTCTTTAACGAAGAAAGAGGATTGTTTTTATACAGAGAACATACTAGGCAGGTCAAACTATCGAAAATATTATAAATAATATGAATAAATTAATTTTAGTTGATTTTTCCTGTTTTCAAGCTCTGTTCTCACTTTCCCGAACTTAAAAAAATTATTTTTCATATATAGTTCCTTCTTTAATATAGAAAAACACATTAAATAAATAATATAATGTAAAATTAACAAAAGAAAAAAAAATTAAAAATTGTCCACACTGGGAATCGAACCCGCGCCGTCTCGTTCAGCTGCTAGCACGCTATCCGCTCAACCACGAATACACGATGAGCGTGCTACTCCATAGCATTAAAAGAGCTTTTCCGGTCAGTTGATCGATTTAATTTGGGGGCCCATTGCGACCCTCCTAATCAACCTATAAATATTTCCTTTGGCACAGAGGTTGGGGGCATGGTACCCTATTTTGTTACCAAGTTTGAAATTTATAACTTAATATTAAAGCGAGTTACGTGATATTGGAAATTGACCCGTACATACCTATTTTATGTTATTTTTTATTCCATTATGCGTGCTTTAGCGAAGAAAGAGGATTTGTTTTTATACAGAGAACATACTAGGCAGGACAAACTATCGAAAGTATTGTAAATAATATGAATAAATTAATTTTAATTGATTTTTCCTGTTTTCAAGCTCTGTTCTCACTTTCCCGAACTTAAAAAAATTATTTATCATATATAGTTCCTTCCATAATATAGAAAAACACATTAAATAAATAATATAATGTAAAAATAACAAAAGAAAAAAAAATTAAAAATTGTCCACACTTGGAATCGATTCCGCGCCGTCTCGCTCAGCTGCTATCACGCTATCCGCTCAACCACGAATACACGGTGAGCGTGCTACTCCATAGCTCTCCCGGTCAAATGATCGATTTGATTTGGGGGCCCATTGCGACCCTCCTAATTAACCTATAAATATTTCCTTTGGCACAGAGGTTGGGGGCATGATACCCTATTTTGTTACCAAGTTTGAGATTTATAACTTAATATTAAAGCGAGTTACGTGATATTGAAAATTGACCCGTACATACCTATTTAATGTTATTTTTTATTCCATTATGCGTTCTTTAACGAAGAAAGAGGATTGTTTTTATACAGAGAACATACTAGGCAGGCCAAACTATCGAAAGTATTGTAAATAATATGAATAAATTAATTTTAATTGATTTTTCCTGTTTTCAAGCTCTGTTCTCACTTTCCTGAACTTAAAAAAATTATTTATCATATATAGTTCCTTCCATAATATAGAAAAACACATTAAATAAATAATATAATGTAAAAGTAACAAAAGAAAAAAAAAATTAAAAATTGTCCACACTGGGAATCGAACCCGCGCCGTCTCGCTCAGCTGCTATCACGCTATCCGTTCAACCACGAATACACGGTGAGCGTGCTACTCCCTAGCTTTAAAAGAGCTCTCCTGGTCAGTTGATCGATTTAATTTGGGAGCCCATTGCGACCCTCCTATTTAACCTATAAATATTTCCTTTGGCACAGAGAATGGGGATATGGTACCCTATTTTGGTACCAAGTTTGAGATTTAAAACTTTATATTAAAGCGAGTTACGTGATATTGAAAATTGATCCGTACATACCTATTTTATGTTATTTTTTATTCCATTATGCGTTCTTTAACGAAGAAAGAGGATTGTTTTTATACAGAGAACATACTAGGCAGGTCAAACTATCGAAAATATTATAAATAATATGAATAAATTAATTTTAGTTGATTTTTCCTGTTTTCAAGCTCTGTTCTCACTTTCCCGAACTTAAAAAAATTATTTTTCATATATAGTTCCTTCTTTAATATAGAAAAACACATTAAATAAATAATATAATGTAAAATTAACAAAAGAAAAAAAAATTAAAAATTGTCCACACTGGGAATCGAACCCGCGCCGTCTCGTTCAGCTGCTAGCACGCTATCCGCTCAACCACGAATACACGATGAGCGTGCTACTCCATAGCATTAAAAGAGCTTTTCCGGTCAGTTGATCGATTTAATTTGGGGGCCCATTGCGACCCTCCTAATCAACCTATAAATATTTCCTTTGGCACAGAGGTTGGGGGCATGGTACCCTATTTTGTTACCAAGTTTGAAATTTATAACTTAATATTAAAGCGAGTTACGTGATATTGGAAATTGACCCGTACATACCTATTTTATGTTATTTTTTATTCCATTATGCGTGCTTTAGCGAAGAAAGAGGATTTGTTTTTATACAGAGAACATACTAGGCAGGACAAACTATCGAAAGTATTGTAAATAATATGAATAAATTAATTTTAATTGATTTTTCCTGTTTTCAAGCTCTGTTCTCACTTTCCCGAACTTAAAAAAATTATTTATCATATATAGTTCCTTCCATAATATAGAAAAACACATTAAATAAATAATATAATGTAAAAATAACAAAAGAAAAAAAAATTAAAAATTGTCCACACTTGGAATCGATTCCGCGCCGTCTCGCTCAGCTGCTATCACGCTATCCGCTCAACCACGAATACACGGTGAGCGTGCTACTCCATAGCTCTCCCGGTCAAATGATCGATTTGATTTGGGGGCCCATTGCGACCCTCCTAATTAACCTATAAATATTTCCTTTGGCACAGAGGTTGGGGGCATAATACCCTATTTTGTTACCAAGTTTGAGATTTATAACTTAATATTAAAGCGAGTTACGTGATATTGAAAATTGACCCGTACATACCTATTTAATGTTATTTTTTATTCCATTATGCGTTCTTTAACGAAGAAAGAGGATTGTTTTTATACAGAGAACATACTAGGCAGGCCAAACTATCGAAAGTATTGTAAATAATATGAATAAATTAATTTTAATTGATTTTTCCTGTTTTCAAGCTCTGTTCTCACTTTCCTGAACTTAAAAAAATTATTTATCATATATAGTTCCTTCCATAATATAGAAAAACACATTAAATAAATAATATAATGTAAAAGTAACAAAAGAAAAAAAAAATTAAAAATTGTCCACACTGGGAATCGAACCCGCGCCGTCTCGCTCAGCTGCTATCACGCTATCCGTTCAACCACGAATACACGGTGAGCGTGCTACTCCCTAGCTTTAAAAGAGCTCTCCTGGTCAGTTGATCGATTTAATTTGGGAGCCCATTGCGACCCTCCTATTTAACCTATAAATATTTCCTTTGGCACAGAGAATGGGGATATGGTACCCTATTTTGGTACCAAGTTTGAGATTTAAAACTTTATATTAAAGCGAGTTACGTGATATTGAAAATTGATCCGTACATACCTATTTTATGTTATTTTTTATTCCATTATGCGTTCTTTAACGAAGAAAGAGGATTGTTTTTATACAGAGAACATACTAGGCAGGTCAAACTATCGAAAATATTATAAATAATATGAATAAATTAATTTTAGTTGATTTTTCCTGTTTTCAAGCTCTGTTCTCACTTTCCCGAACTTAAAAAAATTATTTTTCATATATAGTTCCTTCTTTAATATAGAAAAACACATTAAATAAATAATATAATGTAAAATTAACAAAAGAAAAAAAAATTAAAAATTGTCCACACTGGGAATCGAACCCGCGCCGTCTCGTTCAGCTGCTAGCACGCTATCCGCTCAACCACGAATACACGATGAGCGTGCTACTCCATAGCATTAAAAGAGCTTTTCCGGTCAGTTGATCGATTTAATTTGGGGGCCCATTGCGACCCTCCTAATTAACCTATAAATATTTCCTTTGGCACAGAGGTTGGGGGCATGGTACCCTATTTTGTTACCAAGTTTGAAATTTATAACTTAATATTAAAGCGAGTTACGTGATATTGGAAATTGACCCGTACATACCTATTTTATGTTATTTTTTATTCCATTATGCGTGCTTTAGCGAAGAAAGAGGATTTGTTTTTATACAGAGAACATACTAGGCAGGACAAACTATCGAAAGTATTGTAAATAATATGAATAAATTAATTTTAATTGATTTTTCCTGTTTTCAAGCTCTGTTCTCACTTTCCCGAACTTAAAAAAATTATTTATCATATATAGTTCCTTCCATAATATAGAAAAACACATTAAATAAATAATATAATGTAAAAATAACAAAAGAAAAAAAAATTAAAAATTGTCCACACTTGGAATCGAACCCGCGCCGTCTCGCTCAGCTGCTATCACGCTATCCGCTCAACCACGAATACACGGTGAGCGTGCTACTCCATAGCTCTCCCGGTCAAATGATCGATTTGATTTGGGGGCCCATTGCGACCCTCCTAATTAACCTATAAATATTTCCTTTGGCACAGAGGTTGGGGGCATGATACCCTATTTTGTTACCAAGTTTGAGATTTATAACTTAATATTAAAGCGAGTTACGTGATATTGAAAATTGACCCGTACATACCTATTTAATGTTATTTTTTATTCCATTATGCGTTCTTTAACGAAGAAAGAGGATTGTTTTTAAACAGAGAACATACTAGGCAGGCCAAACTATCGAAAGTATTGTAAATAATATGAATAAATTAATTTTAATTGATTTTTCCTGTTTTCAAGCTCTGTTCTCACTTTCCTGAACTTAAAAAAATTATTTATCATATATAGTTCCTTCCATAATATAGAAAAACACATTAAATAAATAATATAATGTAAAAGTAACAAAAGAAAAAAAAAATTAAAAATTGTCCACACTGGGAATCGAACCCGCGCCGTCTCGCTCAGCTGCTATCACGCTATCCGTTCAACCACTAATACACGGTGAGCGTGCTACTCCCTAGCTTTAAAAGAGCTCTCCTGGTCAGTTGATCGATTTAATTTGGGAGCCCATTGCGACCCTCCTATTTAACCTATAAATATTTCCTTTGGCACAGAGAATGGGGATATGGTACCCTATTTTGGTACCAAGTTTGAGATTTAAAACTTTATATTAAAGCGAGTTACGTGATATTGAAAATTGACCCGTACATACCTATTTTATGTTATTTTTTATTCCATTATGCGTTCTTTAACGAAGAAAGAGGATTGTTTTTATACAGAGAACATACTAGGCAGGTCAAACTATCGAAAATATTATAAATAATATGAATAAATTAATTTTAGTTGATTTTTCCTGTTTTCAAGCTCTGTTCTCACTTTCCCGAACTTAAAAAAATTATTTTTCATATATAGTTCCTTCTTTAATATAGAAAAACACATTAAATAAATAATATAATGTAAAATTAACAAAAGAAAAAAAAATTAAAAATTGTCCACACTGGGAATCGAACCCGCGCCGTCTCGTTCAGCTGCTAGCACGCTATCCGCTCAACCACGAATACACGATAAGCGTGCTACTCCATAGCATTAAACGAGCTTTTCCGGTCAGTTGATCGATTTAATTTGGGGGCCCATTGCGACCCTCCTAATTAACCTATAAATATTTCCTTTGGCACAGAGGTTGGGGGCATGGTACCCTATTTTGTTACCAAGTTTGAAATTTATAACTTAATATTAAAGCGAGTTACGTGATATTGGAAATTGACCCGTACATACCTATTTTATGTTATTTTTTATTCCATTATGCGTGCTTTAGCGAAGAAAGAGGATTTGTTTTTATACAGAGAACATACTAGGCAGGACAAACTATCGAAAGTATTGTAAATAATATGAATAAATTAATTTTAATTGATTTTTCCTGTTTTCAAGCTCTGTTCTCACTTTCCCGAACTTAAAAAAATTATTTATCATACATAGTTCCTTCCATAATATAGAAAAACACATTAAATAAATAATATAATGTAAAAATAACAAAAGAAAAAAAAATTAAAAATTGTCCACACTTGGAATCGAACCCGCGCCGTCTCGCTCAGCTGCTATCACGCTATCCGCTCAACCACGAATACACGGTGAGCGTGCTACTCCATAGCTCTCCCGGTCAAATGATCGATTTGATTTGGGGGCCCATTGCGACCCTCCTAATTAACCTATAAATATTTCCTTTAGCACAGAGGTTGGGGGCATGATACCCTATTTTGTTACCAAGTTTGAGATTTATAACTTAATATTAAAGCGAGTTACGTGATATTGAAAATTGACCCGTACATACCTATTTAATGTTATTTTTTATTCCATTATGCGTTCTTTAACGAAGAAAGAGGATTGTTTTTATACAGAGAACATACTAGGCAGGACAAACTATCGAAAGTATTGTAAATAATATGAATAAATTAATTTTAATTGATTTTTCCTGTTTTCAAGCTCTGTTCTCACTTTCCCGAACTTAAAAAAATTATTTTTCATATATAGTTTCTTCTATAATATAGAAAAACACATTAAATAAATAATATAATGTAAAATTAACAAAAGAAAAAAAATTAAAAATTGTCCACACTGGGAATCGAACCCGCGCCGTCTCGTTCAGCTGCTATCACGCTATCCGCTCAACCACGAATACACGATGAACGTGCTACTCCATAGCATTAAAAGAGCTTTTCCGGTCAGTTGATCGATTTAATTTGGGGGCCCATTGCGACCCTCCTAATTAACCTATAAATATTTCCTTTGGCACAGAGGTTGGGGGCATGGTACCATATTTTGTTACCAAGTTTGAGATTTATAACTTAATATTAAAGCGAGTTACGTGATATTGAAAATTGACCCGTACATACCTATTTTATGTTATTTTTTATTCCATTATGCGTGCTTTAGCGAAGAAAGAGGATTTGTTTTTATACAGAGAACATACTAGGCAGGCCAAACTATTGAAAGTATTGTAAATAATATGAATAAATTAATTTTAATTGATTTTTCCTGTTTTCAAGCTCTGTTCTCACTTTCCCGAACTTAAAAAAATTATTTCTCATATATAGTTCCTTCTATAATATAGAAAAACACATTAAATAAATAATATAATGTAAAAGTAACAAAAGAAAAAAAAATTAAAAATTGTCCACACTGGGAATCGAACCCGCACCGTCTCGCTCAGCTGCTATCACGCTATCCGCTCAACCACGAATACACGGTGAGCGTGCTACTCCATAGCTCTCCCGGTCAGTTGATCGATTTAATTTGGGAGCCCATTGCGACCCTCCTAATTAACCTATAAATATTTCCTTTGGCACAGAGGTTGGGGGCATGGTACCCTATTTTGTTACCAAGTTTGAGATTTATAACTTAATATTAAAGCGAGTTACGTGATATTGAAAATTGACCCGTACATACCTATTTAATGTTATTTTTTATTCCATTATGCGTTCTTTAACGAAGAAAGAGGATTGTTTTTATACAAAGAACATACTAGGCAGGACAAACTATCGAAAGTATTGTAAATAATATGAATAAATTAATTTTAATTGATTTTTCCTGTTTTCAAGCTCTGTTCTCACTTTCCCGAACTTAAAAAAATTATTTTTCATATATAGTTTCTTCTATAATATAGAAAAACACATTAAATAAATAATATCATGTAAAATTAACAAAAGAAAAAAAAATTAAATATCGTCCAAACTGGAAATAGAACCCGCGTCGTCTCGCTCAGCTGCTATCACGCTATCCGTTCAACCACGAATACACGGTGAGCGTGCTACTCCCTAGCTTTAAAAGAGCTCTCCTGGTCAGTTGATCGATTTAATTTGGGTGCCCATTGCGACCCTCCTATTTAACCTATAAATATTTCCTTTGGCACAGAGAATGGGGATATGGTACCCTATTTTGGTACCAAGTTTGAGATTTAAAACTTTATATTAAAGCGAGTTACGTGATATTGAAAATTGACCCGTACATACCTATTTTATGTTATTTTTTATTCCATTATGCGTTCTTTAACGAAGAAAGAGGATCGTTTTTATACAGAGAACATACTAGGCAGGTCAAACTATCGAAAATATTATAAATAATATGAATAAATTAATTTTAGTTGATTTTTCCTGTTTTCAAGCTCTGTTCTCACTTTCCCGAACTTAAAAAAATTATTTTTCATATATAGTTCCTTCTTTAATATAGAAAAACACATTAAATAAATAATATAATGTAAAATTAACAAAAGAAAAAAAAATTAAAAAGTGTCCACACTGGGAATCGAACCCGCGCCGTCTCGTTCAGCTGCTATCACGCTATCCGCTCAACCACGAATACACGATGAGCGTGCTACTCCATAGCATTAAAAGAGCTTTTCCGGTCAGTTGATCGATTTAATTTGGGGGCCCATTGCGACCCTCCTAATTAACCTATAAATATTTCCTTTGGCACAGAGGTTGGGGGCATGGTACCCTATTTTGTTACCAAGTTTGAGATTTATAACTTAATATTAAAGCGAGTTACGTGATATTGAAAATTGACCCGTACATACCTATTTAATGTTATTTTTTATTCCATTATGCGTTCTTTAACGAAGAAAGAGGATTGTTTTTATACAAAGAACATACTAGGCAGGACAAACTATCGAAAGTATTGTAAATAATATGAATAAATTAATTTTAATTGATTTTTCCTGTTTTCAAGCTCTGTTCTCACTTTCCCGAACTTAAAAAAATTATTTTTCATATATAGTTTCTTCTATAATATAGAAAAACACATTAAATAAATAATATCATGTAAAATTAACAAAAGAAAAAAAAATTAAATATCGTCCAAACTGGAAATAGAACCCGCGTCGTCTGGCTCAGCTGCTATCACGCTATCCGTTCAACCAGGAATACACGGTGAGCGTGCTACTCCCTAGCTTTAAAAGAGCTCTCCTGGTCAGTTGATCGATTTAATTTGGGTGCCCATTGCGACCCTCCTATTTAACCTATAAATATTTCCTTTGGCACAGAGAATGGGGATATGGTACCCTATTTTGGTACCAAGTTTGAGATTTAAAACTTTATATTAAAGCGAGTTACGTGATATTGAAAATTGACCCGTACATACCTATTTTATGTTATTTTTTATTCCATTATGCGTTCTTTAACGAAGAAAGAGGATCGTTTTTATACAGAGAACATACTAGGCAGGTCAAACTATCGAAAATATTATAAATAATATGAATAAATTAATTTTAGTTGATTTTTCCTGTTTTCAAGCTCTGTTCTCACTTTCCCGAACTTAAAAAAATTATTTTTCATATATAGTTCCTTCTTTAATATAGAAAAACACATTAAATAAATAATATAATGTAAAATTAACAAAAGAAAAAAAATTAAAAATTGTCCACACTGGGAATCGAACCCGCGCCGTCTCGCTCAGCTGCTATCACGCTATCCGCTCAACCACGAATACACGGTGAGCGTGCTACTCCATAGCTCTCCCGGTCAAATGATCGATTTGATTTGGGGGCCCATTGCGACCCTCCTAATTAACCTATAAATATTTCCTTTGGCACAGAGGTTGGGGGCATGATACCCTATTTTGTTACCAAGTTTGAGAATTATAACTTAATATTAAAGCGAGTTACGTGATATTGAAAATTGACCCGTACAGACGTATTTAATGTTATTTTTTATTCCATTATGCGTTCTTTAACGAAGAAAGAGGATTGTTTTTATACAGAGAACATACTAGGCAGGCCAAACTATCGAAAGTATTGTAAATAATATGAATAAATTAATTTTAATTGATTTTTCCTGTTTTCAAGCTCTGTTCTCACTTTCCCGAACTTAAAAAAATTATTTCTCATATATAGTTCCTTCTATAATATAGAAAAACACATTATATAAATAATATAATGTAAAATTAACAAAAGAAAAAAAAGTTACAAATTGTCCACACTGGGAATCGAACCCGCGCCGTCTCGCTCAGCTGCTATCACGCTATCCGCTCAACCACGAATACACGATGAGCGTGCTACTCCATAGCATTAAAAGAGCTTTTCCGGTCAGTTGATCGATTTAATTTGGGGGCCCATTGCGACCCTCCTAATTAACCTATAAATATTTCCTTTGGCACAGAGGTTGGGGGCATGGTACCCTATTTTGTTACCAAGTTTGAGATTTATAACTTAATATTAAAGCGAGTTACGTGATATTGAAAATTGACCCGTACATACCTATTTTATGTTATTTTTTATTCCATTATGCGTTCTTTAACGAAGAAAGAGGATTGTTTTTATACAGAGAACATACTAGGCAGGATAAACTATCGAAAGTATTGTAAATAATATGAATAAATTAATTTTAATTGATTTTTCCTGTTTTCAAGCTCTGTTCTCACTTTCCCGAACTTAAAAAAATTATTTTTCATATATAGTTTCTTCTATAATATAGAAAAACACATTAAATAAATAATATCATGTAAAATTAACAAAAGAAAAAAAAATTAAATATCGTCCAAACTGGAAATAGAACCCGCGTCGTCTCGCTCAGCTGCTATCACGCTATCCGTTCAACCACGAATACACGGTGAGCGTGCTACTCCCTAGCTTTAAAAGAGCTCTCCTGGTCAGTTGATCGATTTAATTTGGGTGCCCATTGCGACCCTCCTATTTAACCTATAAATATTTCCATTGGCACAGAGAATGGGGATATGGTACCCTATTTTGGTACCAAGTTTGAGATTTAAAACTTTATATTAAAGCGAGTTACGTGATATTGAAAATTGACCCGTACATACCTATTTAATGTTATTTTTTATTCCATTATGCGTTCTTTAACGAAGAAAGAGGATTGTTTTTATACAGAGAACATACTAGGCAGGACAAACTATCGAAAGTATTGTAAATAATATGAATAAATTAATTTTAATTGATTTTTCCTGTTTTCAAGCTCTGTTCTCACTTTCCCGAACTTAAAAAAAATTATTTTTCATATATAGTTTCTTCTATAATATAGAAAAACACATTAAATAAATAATATCATGTAAAATTAACAAAAGAAAAAAAAATTAAATATCGTCCAAACTGGAAATAGAACCCGCGTCGTCTCGCTCAGCTGCTATCACGCTATCCGTTCAACCACGAATACACGGTGAGCGTGCTACTCCCTAGCTTTAAAAGAGCTCTCCTGGTCAGTTGATCGATTTAATTTGGGTGCCCATTGCGACCCTCCTATTTAACCTATAAATATTTCCTTTGGCACAGAGAATGGGGATATGGTACCCTATTTTGGTACCAAGTTTGAGATTTAAAACTTTATATTAAAGCGAGTTACGTGATATTGAAAATTGACCCGTACATACCTATTTTATGTTATTTTTTATTCCATTATGCGTTCTTTAACGAAGAAAGAGGATCGTTTTTATACAGAGAACATACTAGGCAGGTCAAACTATCGAAAATATTATAAATAATATGAATAAATTAATTTTAGTTGATTTTTCCTGTTTTCAAGCTCTGTTCTCACTTTCCCGAACTTAAAAAAATTATTTTTCATATATAGTTCCTTCTTTAATATAGAAAAACACATTAAATAAATAATATAATGTAAAATTAACAAAAGAAAAAAAAATTAAAAATTGTCCACACTGGGAATCGAACCCGCGCCGTCTCGTTCAGCTGCTATCACGCTATCCGCTCAACCACGAATACACGATGAGCGTGCTACTCCATAGCATTAAAAGAGCTTTTCCGGTCAGTTGATCGATTTAATTTGGGGGCCCATTGCGACCCTCCTAATTAACCTATAAATATTTCCTTTGGCACAGAGGTTGGGGGCATGGTACCCTAGTTTGTTACCAAGTTTGAAATTTATAACTTAATATTAAAGCGAGTTACGTGATATTGAAAATTGACCCGTACATAACTATTTTATGTTATTTTTTATTCCATTATGCGTTCTTTAACGAAGAAAGAGGATTGTTTTTATACAGAGAACATACTAGGCAGGCCAAACTATCGAAAGTATTGTAAATAATATGAATAAATTAATTTTAATTGATTTTTCCTGTTTTCAAGCTCTGTTCTCACTTTCCCGAACTTAAAAAAAATTATTTTTCATATATAGTTTCTTCTATAATATAGAAAAACACATTAAATAAATAATATCATGTAAAATTAACAAAAGAAAAAAAAATTAAATATCGTCCAAACTGGAAATAGAACCCGCGTCGTCTCGCTCAGCTGCTATCACGCTATCCGTTCAACCACGAATACACGGTGAGCGTGCTACTCCCTAGCTTTAAAAGAGCTCTCCTGGTCAGTTGATCGATTTAATTTGGGTGCCCATTGCGACCCTCCTATTTAACCTATAAATATTTCCTTTGGCACAGAGAATGGGGATATGGTACCCTATTTTGGTACCAAGTTTGAGATTTAAAACTTTATATTAAAGCGAGTTACGTGATATTGAAAATTGACCCGTACATACCTATTTTATGTTATTTTTTATTCCATTATGCGTTCTTTAACGAAGAAAGAGGATCGTTTTTATACAGAGAACATACTAGGCAGGTCAAACTATCGAAAATATTATAAATAATATGAATAAATTAATTTTAGTTGATTTTTCCTGTTTTCAAGCTCTGTTCTCACTTTCCCGAACTTAAAAAAATTATTTTTCATATATAGTTCCTTCTTTAATATAGAAAAACACATTAAATAAATAATATAATGTAAAATTAACAAAAGAAAAAAAAATTAAAAATTGTCCACACTGGGAATCGAACCCGCGCCGTCTCGTTCAGCTGCTATCACGCTATCCGCTCAACCACGAATACACGATGAGCGTGCTACTCCATAGCATTAAAAGAGCTTTTCCGGTCAGTTGATCGATTTAATTTGGGGGCCCATTGCGACCCTCCTAATTAACCTATAAATATTTCCTTTGGCACAGAGGTTGGGGGCATGGTACCCTAGTTTGTTACCAAGTTTGAAATTTATAACTTAATATTAAAGCGAGTTACGTGATATTGAAAATTGACCCGTACATAACTATTTTATGTTATTTTTTATTCCATTATGCGTTCTTTAACGAAGAAAGAGGATTGTTTTTATACAGAGAACATACTAGGCAGGCCAAACTATCGAAAGTATTGTAAATAATATGAATAAATTAATTTTAATTGATTTTTCCTGTTTTCAAGCTCTGTTCTCACTTTCCCGAACTTAAAAAAATTATTTCTCATATATAGTTCCTTCTTTAATATAGAAAAACACATTAAATAAATAATATAATGTAAAATTAACAAAAGAAAAAAAATTAAAAATTGTCCACACTGGGAATCGAACCCGCGCCGTCTCGCTCAGCTGCTATCACGCTATCCGCTCAACCACGAATACACGGTGAGCGTGCTACTCCATAGCTCTCCCGGTCAAATGATCGATTTGATTTGGGGGCCCATTGCGACCCTCCTAATTAACCTATAAATATTTCCTTTGGCACAGAGGTTGGGGGCATGATACCCTATTTTGTTACCAAGTTTGAGATTTATAACTTAATATTAAAGCGAGTTACGTGATATTGAAAATTGACCCGTACAGATCTATTTAATGTTATTTTTTATTCCATTATGCGTTCTTTAACGAAGAAAGAGGATTGTTTTTATACAGAGAACATACTAGGCAGGCCAAACTATCGAAAGTATTGTAAATAATATGAATAAATTAATTTTAATTGATTTTTCCTGTTTTCAAGCTCTGTTCTCACTTTCCCGAACTTAAAAAAATTATTTCTCATATATAGTTCCTTCTATAATATAGAAAAACACATTATATAAATAATATAATGTAAAATTAACAAAAGAAAAAAAAGTTACAAATTGTCCACACTGGGAATCGAACCCGCGCCGTCTCGCTCAGCTGCTATCACGCTATCCGCTCAACCACGAATACACGATGAGCGTGCTACTCCATAGCATTAAAAGAGCTTTTCCGGTTTGTTGATCGATTTAATTTGGGGGCCCATTGCGAACCTCCTAATCAACCTATAAATATTTCCTTTGGCACAGACGTTGGGGGCATGGTACCCTATTTTGTTATTAAGTTTGAGATTTATAACTTAATATTAAAGCGAGTTACGTGATATTGAAAATTGACCCGTACATACCTATTTAATGTTATTTTTTATTCCATTATGCGTTCTTTAATGAAGAAAGAGGATTGTTTTTATACAGAGAACATACTAGGCAGGACAAACTATCGAAAGTATTGTAAATAATATGAATAAATTAATTTTAATTGATTTTTCCTGTTTTCAAGCTCTGTTCTCACTTTCCCGAACTTAAAAAAATTATTTTTCATATATAGTTTCTTCTATAATATAGAAAAACACATTAAATAAATAATATCATGTAAAATTAACAAAAGAAAAAAAAATTAAATATCGTCCAAACTGGAAATAGAACCCGCGTCGTCTCGCTCAGCTGCTATCACGCTATCCGTTCAACCACGAATACACGGTGAGCGTGCTACTCCCTAGCTTTAAAAGAGCTCTCCTGGTCAGTTGATCGATTTAATTTGGGTGCCCATTGCGACCCTCCTATTTAACCTATAAATATTTCCTTTGGCACAGAGAATGGGGATATGGTACCCTATTTTGGTACCAAGTTTGAGATTTAAAACTTTATATTAAAGCGAGTTACGTGATATTGAAAATTGACCCGTACATACCTATTTAATGTTATTTTTTATTCCATTATGCGTTCTTTAACGAAGAAAGAGGATTGTTTTTATACAGAGAACATACTAGGCAGGACAAACTATCGAAAGTATTGTAAATAATATGAATAAATTAATTTTAATTGATTTTTCCTGTTTTCAAGCTCTGTTCTCACTTTCCCGAACTTAAAAAAAATTATTTTTCATATATAGTTTCTTCTATAATATAGAAAAACACATTAAATAAATAATATCATGTAAAATTAACAAAAGAAAAAAAAATTAAATATCGTCCAAACTGGAAATAGAACCCGCGTCGTCTCGCTCAGCTGCTATCACGCTATCCGTTCAACCACGAATACACGGTGAGCGTGCTACTCCCTAGCTTTAAAAGAGCTCTCCTGGTCAGTTGATCGATTTAATTTGGGTGCCCATTGCGACCCTCCTATTTAACCTATAAATATTTCCTTTGGCACAGAGAATGGGGATATGGTACCCTATTTTGGTACCAAGTTTGAGATTTAAAACTTTATATTAAAGCGAGTTACGTGATATTGAAAATTGACCCGTACATACCTATTTTATGTTATTTTTTATTCCATTATGCGTTCTTTAACGAAGAAAGAGGATCGTTTTTATACAGAGAACATACTAGGCAGGTCAAACTATCGAAAATATTATAAATAATATGAATAAATTAATTTTAGTTGATTTTTCCTGTTTTCAAGCTCTGTTCTCACTTTCCCGAACTTAAAAAAATTATTTTTCATATATAGTTCCTTCTTTAATATAGAAAAACACATTAAATAAATAATATAATGTAAAATTAACAAAAGAAAAAAAAATTAAAAATTGTCCACACTGGGAATCGAACCCGCGCCGTCTCGTTCAGCTGCTATCACGCTATCCGCTCAACCACGAATACACGATGAGCGTGCTACTCCATAGCATTAAAAGAGCTTTTCCGGTCAGTTAATCGATTTAATTTGGGGGCCCATTGCGACCCTCCTAATTAACCTATAAATATTTCCTTTGGCACAGAGGTTGGGGGCTTGGTACCCTATTTTGTTACCAAGTTTGAAATTTATAACTTAATATTAAAGCGAGTTACGTGATATTGAAAATTTACCCGTACATACCTATTTTATGTTATTTTTTATTCCATTATGCGTTCTTTAACGAAGAAAGAGGATTGTTTTTATACAGAGAACATACTAGGCAGGCCAAACTATCGAAAGTATTGTAAATAATATGAATAAATTAATTTTAATTGATTTTTCCTGTTTTCAAGCTCTGTTCTCACTTTCCCGAACTTAAAAAAATTATTTCTCATATATAGTTCCTTCTTTAATATAGAAAAACACATTAAATAAATAATATAATGTAAAATTAACAAAAGAAAAAAAATTAAAAATTGTCCACACTGGGAATCGAACCCGCGCCGTCTCGCTCAGCTGCTATCACGCTATCCGCTCAACCACGAATACACGGTGAGCGTGCTACTCCATAGCTCTCCCGGTCAAATGATCGATTTGATTTGGGGGCCCATTGCGACCCTCCTAATTAACCTATAAATATTTCCTTTGGCACAGAGGTTGGGGGCATGATACCCTATTTTGTTACCAAGTTTGAGATTTATAACTTAATATTAAAGTGAGTTACGTGATATTGAAAATTGACCCGTACAGACCTATTTAATGTTATTTTTTATTCCATTATGCGTTCTTTAACGAAGAAAGAGGATTGTTTTTATACAGAGAACATACTAGGCAGGCCAAACTATCGAAAGTATTGTAAATAATATGAATAAATTAATTTTAATTGATTTTTCCTGTTTTCAAGCTCTGTTCTCACTTTCCCGAACTTAAAAAAATTATTTCTCATATATAGTTCCTTCTATAATATAGAAAAACACATTATATAAATAATATAATGTAAAATTAACAAAAGAAAAAAAAGTTACAAATTGTCCACACTGGGAATCGAACCCGCGCCGTCTCGCTCAGCTGCTATCACGCTATCCGCTCAACCACGAATACACGATGAGCGTGCTACTCCATAGCATTAAAAGAGCTTTTCCGGTTTGTTGATCGATTTAATTTGGGGGCCCATTGCGAACCTCCTAATCAACCTATAAATATTTCCTTTGGCACAGACGTTGGGGGCATGGTACCCTATTTTGTTACCAAGTTTGAGATTTATAACTTAATATTAAAGCGAGTTACGTGATATTGAAAATTGACCCGTACATACCTATTTAATGTTATTTTTTATTCCATTATGCGTTCTTTAATGAAGAAAGAGGATTGTTTTTATACAGAGAACATACTAGGCAGGACAAACTATCGAAAGTATTGTAAATAATATGAATAAATTAATTTTAATTGATTTTTCCTGTTTTCAAGCTCTGTTCTCACTTTCCCGAACTTAAAAAAATTATTTTTCATATATAGTTTCTTCTATAATATAGAAAAACACATTAAATAAATAATATAATGTAAAATTAACAAAAGAAAAAAAATTAAAAATTGTCCACACTGGGAATCGAACCCGCGCCGTCTCGTTCAGCTGCTATCACGCTATCCGCTCAACCACGAATACACGATGAGCGTGCTACTCCATAGCATTAAAAGAGCTTTTCCGGTCAGTTGATCGATTTAATTTGGGGGCCCATTGCGACCCTCCTAAATAACCTATAAATATTTCCTTTGGCACAGAGGTTGGGGGCATGGTACCCTATTTTGTTACCAAGTTTGAGATTTATAACTTAATATTAAAGCGAGTTACGTGATATTGAAAATTGACCCGTACATACCTATTTTATGTTATTTTTTATTCCATTATGCGTGCTTTAGCGAAGAAAGAGGATTTGTTTTTATACAGAGAACATACTAGGCAGGCCAAACTATTGAAATTATTGTAAATAATATGAATAAATTAAATTTAATTGATTTTTCCTGTTTTCAAGCTCTGTTCTCACTTTCCCGAACTTAAAAAAATTATTTCTCATATATAGTTCCTTCTATAATATAGAAAAACACATTAAATAAATAATATAATGTAAAAGTAACAAAAGAAAAAAAAATTAAAAATTGTCCACACTGGGAATCGAACCCGCGCCGTCTCGCTCAGCTGCTATCACGCTATCCGCTCAACCACGAATACACGGTGAGCGTGCTACTCCATAGCTCTCCCGGTCAGTTGATCGATTTAATTTGGGGGCCCATTGCGACCCTCCTAATTAACCTATAAATATTTCCTTTGGCACAGAGGTTGGGGGCATGGTACCCTATTTTGTTACCAAGTTTGAAATTTATAACTTAATATTAAAGCGAGTTACGTGATATTGAAAATTGACCCGTACATACCTATTTTATGTTATTTTTTATTCCATTATGCGTTCTTTAACGAAGAAAGAGGATTGTTTTTATACAGAGAACATACTAGGCAGGCCAAACTATCGAAAGTATTGTAAATAATATGAATAAATTAATTTTAATTGATTTTTCCTGTTTTCAAGCTCTGTTCTTACTTTCCCGAACTTAAAAAAATTATTTCTCATATATAGTTCCTTCTTTAATATAGAAAAACACATTAAATAAATAATATAATGTAAAATTAACAAAAGAAAAAAAATTAAAAATTGTCCACACTGGGAATCGAACCCGCGCCGTCTCGCTCAGCTGCTATCACGCTATCCGCTCAACCACGAATACACGGTGAGCGTGCTACTCCATAGCTCTCCCGGTCAAATGATCGATTTGATTTGGGGGCCCATTGCGACCCTCCTAATTAACCTATAAATATTTCCTTTGGCACAGAGGTTGGGGGCATGATACCCTATTTTGTTACCAAGTTTGAGATTTATAACTTAATATTAAAGTGAGTTACGTGATATTGAAAATTGACCCGTACAGACCTATTTAATGTTATTTTTTATTCCATTATGCGTTCTTTAACGAAGAAAGAGGATTGTTTTTATACAGAGAACATACTAGGCAGGCCAAACTATCGAAAGTATTGTAAATAATATGAATATATTAATTTTAATTGATTTTTCCTGTTTTCAAGCTCTGTTCTCACTTTCCCGAACTTAAAAAAATTATTTCTCATATATAGTTCCTTCTATAATATAGAAAAACACATTATATAAATAATATAATGTAAAATTAACAAAAGAAAAAAAAGTTACAAATTGTCCACACTGGGAATCGAACCCGCGCCGTCTCGCTCAGCTGCTATCACGCTATCCGCTCAACCACGAATACACGATGAGCGTGCTACTCCATAGCATTAAAAGAGCTTTTCCGGTTTGTTGATCGATTTAATTTGGGGGCCCATTGCGAACCTCCTAATCAACCTATAAATATTTCCTTTGGCACAGACGTTGGGGGCATGGTACCCTGTTTTGTTACCAAGTTTGAGATTTATAACTTAATATTAAAGCGATTTACGTGATATTGAAAATTGACCCGTACATACCTATTTAATGTTATTTTTTATTCCATTATGCGTTCTTTAATGAAGAAAGAGGATTGTTTTTATACAGAGAACATACTAGGCAGGACAAACTATCGAAAGTATTGTAAATAATATAAATAAATTAATTTTAATTGATTTTTCCTGTTTTCAAGCTCTGTTCTCACTTTCCCGAACTTAAAAAAATTATTTTTCATATATAGTTTCTTCTATAATATAGAAAAACACATTAAATAAATAATATAATGTAAAATTAACAAAAGAAAAAAAATTAAAAATTGTCCACACTGGGAATCGAACCCGCGCCGTCTCGTTCAGCTGCTATCACGCTATCCGCTCAACCACGAATACACGATGAGCGTGCTACTCCATAGCATTAAAAGAGCTTTTCCGGTCAGTTGATCGATTTAATTTGGGGGCCCATTGCGACCCTCCTAATTAACCTATAAATATTTCCTTTGGCACAGAGGTTGGGGGCATGGTACCCTATTTTGTTACCAAGTTTGAGATTTATAACTTAATATTAAAGCGAGTTACGTGATATTGAAAATTGACCCGTACATACCTATTTTATGTTATTTTTTATTCCATTATGCGTGCTTTAGCGAAGAAAGAGGATTTGTTTTTATACAGAGAACATACTAGGCAGGCCAAACTATTGAAATTATTGTAAATAATATGAATAAATTAATTTTAATTGATTTTTCCTGTTTTCAAGCTCTGTTCTCACTTTCCCGAACTTAAAAAAATTATTTCTCATATATAGTTCCTTCTATAATATAGAAAAACACATTAAATAAATAATATAATGTAAAAGTAACAAAAGAAAAAAAAAATTAAAAATTGTCCACACTGGGAATCGAACCCGCGCCGTCTCGCTCAGCTGCTATCACGCTACGAATGCACGCTCAACCACGAATACACGGTGAGCGTGCTACTCCATAGCTCTCCCGGTCAGTTGATCGATTTAATTTGGGGGCCCATTGCGACCCTCCTAATTAACCTATAAATATTTCCTTTGGCACAGAGGTTGGGGGCATGGTACCCTATTTTGTTACCAAGTTTGAGATTTATAACTTAATATTAAAGCGAGTTACGTGATATTGAAAATTGACCCGTACATACCTATTTTATGTTATTTTTTATTCCATTATGCGTGCTTTAGCGAAGAAAGAGGATTTCTTTTTATACAGAGAACATACTAGGCAGGCCAAACTATTGAAATTATTGTAAATAATATGAATAAATTAATTTTAATTGATTTTTCCTGTTTTCAAGCTCTGTTCTCACTTTCCCGAACTTAAAAAAATTATTTCTCATATATAGTTCCTTCTATAATATAGAAAAACACATTAAATAAATAATATAATGTAAAAGTAACAAAAGAAAAAAAAAATTAAAAATTGTCCACACTGGGAATCGAACCCGCGCCGTCTCGCTCAGCTGCTATCACGCTATCTGCTCAACCACGAATACACGGTGAGCGTGCTACTCCATAGCTCTCCCGGTCAGTTGATCGATTTAATTTGGGGGCCCATTGCGACCCTCCTAATTAACCTATAAATATTTCCTTTGGCACAGAGGTTGGGGGCATGGTACCCTATTTTGTTACCAAGTTTGAGATTTATAACTTAATATTAAAGCGAGTTACGTGATATTGAAAATTGACCCGTACATACCTATTTAATGTTATTTTTTATTCCATTATGCGTTCTTTAACGAAGAAAGAGGATTGTTTTTATACAGAGAACATACTAGGCAGGACAAACTATCGAAAGTATTGTAAATAATATGAATAAATTAATTTTAATTAATTTTTCCTGTTTTCAAGCTCTGTTCTCACTTTCCCGAACTTAAAAAAATTATTTTTCATATATAGTTTCTTCTATAATATAGAAAAACACATTAAATAAATAATATCATGTAAAATTAACAAAAGAAAAAAAATTAAATATCGTCCAAACTGGAAATAGAACCCGCGTCGTCTCGCTCAGCTGCTATCACGCTATCCGCTCAACCACGAATACACGGTGAGCGTGCTACTCCATAGCTCTCCCGGTCAGTTGATCGATTTAATTTGGGGGCCCATTGCGACCCTCCTAATTAACCTATAAATATTTCCTTTGGCACAGAGTTTGGGGGCATGATACCCTATTTTGTTACCAAGTTTGAGATTTATAACTTAATATTAAAGCGAGTTACGTGATATTGAAAATTGACCCGTACATACCTATTTAATGTTATTTTTTATTCCATTATGCGTTCTTTAACGAAGAAAGAGGATTGTTTTTATACAGAGAACATACTAGGCAGGCCAAACTATCGAAAGTATTGTAAATAATATGAATAAATTAATTTTAATTGATTTTTCCTGTTTTCAAGCTCTGTTCTCACTTTCCCGAACTTAAAAAAATTATTTCTCATATATAGTTCCTTCTATAATATAGAAAAACACATTATATAAATAATATAATGTAAAATTAACAAAAGAAAAAAAATTTAAAAATTGTCCGCACTGGGAACCGAACCCGCGCCGTCTCGCTCAGCTACTATCACGCTATCCGCTCAACCACGAATACACGGTGAGCGTGCTACTCCATAGCTTTAAAAGAGCTCTCCCGGTCAGTTGATCGATTTAATTTGGGGGCTCATTGCGACCCTCCTAATTAACCTATAAATATTTCCTTTGGCACAGACGTTGGGGGCATGGTACCCTATTTTGTTACCAAGTTTGAGATTTATAACTTAATATTAAAGCGAGTTACGTGATATTAAAAATTGACCCATACATACCTATTTTATGTTATTTTTTATTCCATTATGCGTTCTTTAACGAAGAAAGAGGATTGTTTTTATACAGAGAACATACTAGGCAGGCCAAACTATCGAAAGTATTGTAAATAATATGAATAAATTAATTTTAATTGATTTTTCCTGTTTTCAAGCTCTGTTCTCACTTTCCCGAACTTAAAAAAATTATTTTTCATATATAGTTCCTTCTTTAATATAGAAAAACACATTAAATAAATAATATAATGTAAAATTAACAAAAGAAAAAAATTTAAAAATTGTCCACACTGGGAATCGAACCCGTGCCGTCTCGCTCAGCTACTATCACGCTATCCGCTCAACCACGAATACACGGTGAGCGTGCTACTCCATAGCTTTAAAAGAGCTCTCCCGGTCAGTTGATCGATTTAATTTGGGGTCTCATTGCGACACTCCTAATTAACCTATAAAAATTTCCTTCGGCACAGAGAATGGGGGTATGGTACCCTATTTTGGTACCAAGTTTGAGATTTAAAACTTTATATTAAAGCGAGTTACGTGATCTTGAAAATTTACCCGTACATACCTATTTTATATTATTTTTTAATCCATTATGCGTTCTTTAACGAAGAAAGAGGATTGTTTTTATACAGAGAACATACTAGGCAGGCCAAACTATCGTAAGTATAGTAAATAATATGAATAAATTAATTTTAATTGAATTTTCCTGTTTTCAAGCTCTGTTCTCACTTTCCCGAACTAAAAATTTTTTTTTCTCATATATAGTTCCTTCTATAATATAGAAAAACACATTAAATAAATAATATTATGTAAAATTAACAAAAGAAAAAAAAATTTAAAAATTGTCCACACTGGGAATCGAACCCGCGCCGTCTCGCTCAGCTGCTATCACGCTATCCGCTCAACCACGAATACACGGTGAGCGTGCTACTCCATAGCTCTCCCGGTCAGTTGATCGATTTAATTTGGGGGCCCATTGCGACCCTCCTAATTAACCTATAAATATTTCCTTTGGCACAGAGTTTGGGGGCATGATACCCTATTTTGTTACCAAGTTTGAGATTTATAACTTAATATTAAAGCGAGTTACGTGATATTGAAAATTGACCCGTACATACCTATTTAATGTTATTTTTTATTCCATTATGCGTTCTTTAACGAAGAAAGAGGATTGTTTTTATACAGAGAACATACTAGGCAGGCCAAACTATCGAAAGTATTGTAAATAATATGAATAAATTAATTTTAATTGATTTTTCCTGTTTTCAAGCTCTGTTCTCACTTTCCCGAACTTAAAAAAATTATTTCTCATATATAGTTCCTTCTATAATATAGAAAAACACATTATATAAATAATATAATGTAAAATTAACAAAAGAAAAAAAATTTAAAAATTGTCCGCACTGGGAACCGAACCCGCGCCGTCTCGCTCAGCTACTATCACGCTATCCGCTCAACCACGAATACACGGTGAGCGTGCTACTCCATAGCTTTAAAAGAGCTCTCCCGGTCAGTTGATCGATTTAATTTGGGGGCTCATTGCGACCCTCCTAATTAACCTATAAATATTTCCTTTGGCACAGACGTTGGGGGCATGGTACCCTATTTTGTTACCAAGTTTGAGATTTATAACTTAATATTAAAGCGAGTTACGTGATATTAAAAATTGACCCATACATACCTATTTTATGTTATTTTTTATTCCATTATGCGTTCTTTAACGAAGAAAGAGGATTGTTTTTATACAGAGAACATACTAGGCAGGCCAAACTATCGAAAGTATTGTAAATAATATGAATAAATTAATTTTAATTGATTTTTCCTGTTTTCAAGCTCTGTTCTCACTTTCCCGAACTTAAAAAAATTATTTTTCATATATAGTTCCTTCTTTAATATAGAAAAACACATTAAATAAATAATATAATGTAAAATTAACAAAAGAAAAAAATTTAAAAATTGTCCACACTGGGAATCGAACCCGTGCCGTCTCGCTCAGCTACTATCACGCTATCCGCTCAACCACGAATACACGGTGAGCGTGCTACTCCATAGCTTTAAAAGAGCTCTCCCGGTCAGTTGATCGATTTAATTTGGGGTCTCATTGCGACACTCCTAATTAACCTATAAAAATTTCCTTCGGCACAGAGAATGGGGGTATGGTACCCTATTTTGGTACCAAGTTTGAGATTTAAAACTTTATATTAAAGCGAGTTACGTGATCTTGAAAATTTACCCGTACATACCTATTTTATATTATTTTTTAATCCATTATGCGTTCTTTAACGAAGAAAGAGGATTGTTTTTATACAGAGAACATACTAGGCAGGCCAAACTATCGTAAGTATAGTAAATAATATGAATAAATTAATTTTAATTGAATTTTCCTGTTTTCAAGCTCTGTTCTCACTTTCCCGAACTAAAAATTTTTTTTTCTCATATATAGTTCCTTCTATAATATAGAAAAACACATTAAATAAATAATATTATGTAAAATTAACAAAAGAAAAAAAAATTTAAAAATTGTCCACACTGGGAATCGAACCCGCGCCGTCTCGCTCAGCTACTATCACGCTATCCGCTCAACCACGAATACACGGTGAGCGTGCTACTCCATAGCTTTAAAAGAGCTCTCCCGGTCAGTTGATCGATTTAATTTGGGGGCTCATTGCGACCCTCCTAATTAACCTATAAATATTTCCTTTGGCACAGAGATTGGGGGTATGGTACCCTATTTTGGTACCAAGTTTGAGATTTAAAACTTTATATTAAAGCGAGTTACGTGATCTTGAAAATTGACCCGTACATACCTATTTTATGTTATTTTTTATTCCATTATGCGTTCTATAACGAAGAAAGAGGATTGTTTTTATACAGAGAACATACTAGGCAGGCCAAACTATCGAAAGTATTGTAAATAATATGAATAAATTAATTTTAATTGATTTTTCCTGTTTTCAAGCTCTGTTCTCACTTTCCCGAACTTAAAAAATTTTTTTCTCATATATAGTTCCTCCTTTAATATAGAAAAACACATTAAATAAATAATATTATGTAAAATTAACAAAAGAAAAAAAAATTTAAAAATTGTCCACACTGGGAATCGAACCCGCGCCGTCTCGCTCAGCTACTATCACGCTATCCGCTCAACCACGAATACACGGTGAGCGTGCTACTCCATAGCTTTAAAAGAGCTCTCCCGGTCAGTTGATCGATTTAATTTGGGGGCTCATTGCGACCCTCCTAATTAACCTATAAATATTTCCTTTGGCACAGAGATTGGGGGTATGGTACCCTATTTTGGTACCAAGTTTGAGATTTAAAACTTTATATTAAAGCGAGTTACGTGATCTTGAAAATTGACCCGTACATACCTATTTTATGTTATTTTTTATTCCATTATGCGTTCTATAACGAAGAAAGAGGATTGTTTTTATACAGAGAACATACTAGGCAGGCCAAACTATCGAAAGTATTGTAAATAATATGAATAAATTAATTTTAATTGATTTTTCCTGTTTTCAAGCTCTGTTCTCACTTTCCCGAACTTAAAAAAATTATTTTTCATATATAGTTTCTTCTATAATATAGAAAAACACATTAAATAAATAATATCATGTAAAATTAACAAAAGAAAAAAAATTAAATATCGTCCAAACTGGAAATAGAACCCGCGTCGTCTCGCTCAGCTGCTATCACGCTATCCGCTCAACCACGAATACACGGTGAGCGTGCTACTCCATAGCTCTCCCGGTCAGTTGATCGATTTAATTTGGGGGCCCATTGCGACCCTCCTAATTAACCTATAAATATTTCCTTTGGCACAGAGTTTGGGGGCATGATACCCTATTTTGTTACCAAGTTTGAGATTTATAACTTAATATTAAAGCGAGTTACGTGATATTGAAAATTGACCCGTACATACCTATTTAATGTTATTTTTTATTCCATTATGCGTTCTTTAACGAAGAAAGAGGATTGTTTTTATACAGAGAACATACTAGGCAGGCCAAACTATCGAAAGTATTGTAAATAATATGAATAAATTAATTTTAATTGATTTTTCCTGTTTTCAAGCTCTGTTCTCACTTTCCCGAACTTAAAAAAATTATTTCTCATATATAGTTCCTTCTATAATATAGAAAAACACATTATATAAATAATATAATGTAAAATTAACAAAAGAAAAAAAATTTAAAAATTGTCCGCACTGGGAACCGAACCCGCGCCGTCTCGCTCAGCTACTATCACGCTATCCGCTCAACCACGAATACACGGTGAGCGTGCTACTCCATAGCTTTAAAAGAGCTCTCCCGGTCAGTTGATCGATTTAATTTGGGGGTTCATTGCGACCCTCCTAATTAACCTATAAATATTTCCTTTGGCACAGAGGTTCGGGGCATGGTACCCTATTTTGTTACCAAGTTTGAGATTTATAACTTAATATTAAAGCGAGTTACGTGATATTAAAAATTGACCCATACATACCTGTTTTATGTTATTTTTTATTCCATTATGCGTTCTTTAACGAAGAAAGAGGATTGTTTTTATACAGAGAACATACTAGGCAGGCCAAACTATCGAAAGTATTGTAAATAATATGAATAAATTAATTTTAATTGATTTTTCCTGTTTTCAAGCTCTGTTCTCACTTTCCCGAACTTAAAAAAATTATTTTTCATATATAGTTCCTTCTTTAATATAGAAAAACACATTAAATAAATAATATAATGTAAAATTAACAAAAGAAAAAAATTTAAAAATTGTCCACACTGGGAATCGAACCCGTGCCGTCTCGCTCAGCTACTATCACGCTATCCGCTCAACCACGAATACACGGTGAGCGTGCTACTCCATAGCTTTAAAAGAGCTCTCCCGGTCAGTTGATCGATTTAATTTGGGGTCTCATTGCGACACTCCTAATTAACCTATAAATATTTCCTTCGGCACAGAGAATGGGGGTATGGTACCCTATTTTGGTACCAAGTTTGAGATTTAAAACTTTATATTAAAGCGAGTTACGTGATCTTGAAAATTTACCCGTACATACCTATTTTATATTATTTTTTAGTCCATTATGCGTTCTTTAACGAAGAAAGAGGATTGTTTTTATACAGAGAACATACTAGGCAGGCCAAACTATCGTAAGTATAGTAAATAATATGAATAAATTAATTTTAATTGAATTTTCCTGTTTTCAAGCTCTGTTCTCACTTTCCCGAACTAAAAATTTTTTTTTCTCATATATAGTTCCTTCTATAATATAGAAAAACACATTAAATAAATAATATTATGTAAAATTAACAAAAGAAAAAAAAATTTAAAAATTGTCCACACTGGGAATCGAACCCGCGCCGTCTCGCTCAGCTACTATCACGCTATCCGCTCAACCACGAATACACGGTGAGCGTGCTACTCCATAGCTTTAAAAGAGCTCTCCCGGTCAGTTGATCGATTTAATTTGGGGGCTCATTGCGACCCTCCTAATTAACCTATAAATATTTCCTTTGGCACAGAGATTGGGGGTATGGTACCCTATTTTGGTACCAAGTTTGAGATTTAAAACTTTATATTAAAGCGAGTTACGTGATCTTGAAAATTGACCCGTACATACCTATTTTATGTTATTTTTTATTCCATTATGCGTTCTATAACGAAGAAAGAGGATTGTTTTTATACAGAGAACATACTAGGCAGGCCAAACTATCGAAAGTATTGTAAATAATATGAATAAATTAATTTTAATTGATTTTTCCTGTTTTCAAGCTCTGTTCTCACTTTCCCGAACTTAAAAAAATTATTTCTCATATATAGTTCCGCCTTTAATATAGAAAAACACATTAAATAAATAATATTATGTAAAATTAACAAAAGAAAAAAAAATTTAAAAATTGTCCACACTGGGAATCGAACCCGCGCCGTCTCGCTCAGCTACTATCACGCTATCCGCTCAACCACGAATACACGGTGAGCGTGCTACTCCATAGCTTTAAAAGAGCTCTCCCGGTCAGTTGATCGATTTAATTTGGGGGCTCATTGCGACCCTCCTAATTAACCTATAAATATTTCCTTTGGCACAGAGATTGGGGGTATGGTACCCTATTTTGGTACCAAGTTTGAGATTTAAAACTTTATATTAAAGCGAGTTACGTGATCTTGAAAATTGACCCGTACATACCTATTTTATGTTATTTTTTATTCCATTATGCGTTCTATAACGAAGAAAGAGGATTGTTTTTATACAGAGAACATACTAGGCAGGCCAAACTATCGAAAGTATTGTAAATAATATGAATAAATTAATTTTAATTGATTTTTCCTGTTTTCAAGCTCTGTTCTCACTTTCCCGAACTTAAAAAAATTATTTCTCATATATAGTTCCGCCTTTAATATAGAAAAACACATTAAATAAATAATATAATGTAAAATTAACAAAAGAAAAAAAAAAATTTAAAATTGTCCACACTGGGAATCGAACCAGCGCCGTCTCTCTCAGCTGCTATCACGCTATCCGCTCAACCACGAATACACGATGAGCGTGCTACTCCATAGCATTAAAAGAGCTTTTCCGGTCAGTTGATCGATTTAATTTGGGGGCCCATTGCGACCCTCCTAATTAACCTATAAATATTTCCTTTGGCACAGAGAATGGGGGCATGGTACCCTATTTTAGGAACGAGTTTGAGATTTATAACTTAATATTAAAGCGAGTTACGTGATCTTGAAAATTGACCTGTACATACCTATTTTATATTATTTTTTATTCGATTATGCGTTCTTTAACGAAGAAAGAGGATTGTTTTTATACAGAGAACATACTAGGCAGGCCAAACTATAGTAAGTATAGTAAATAATATGAATAAATTAATTTTAATTGAATTTTCCTGTTTTCAAGCTCTGTTCTCACTTTCCCGAACTAAAAATTTTTTTTTCTCAAATATAGTTCCTTCTATAATATAGAAAAACACATTAAATAAATAATATTATGTAAAATTAACAAAAGAAAAAAAAATTTAAAAATTGTCCACACTGGGAATCGAACCCGCGCCGTCTCGCTCAGCTACTATCACGCTATCCGCTCGACCACGAATACTCGGTGAACGTGCTACTCCATAGCTCTCCCGGTCAGTTGATCGATTTAATTTGGGGGCCCATTGCAATCCTCATAATTAACCTATAAATATTTCCTTTGGCACAGAGGTTGGGGGCATGGTACCCTAGTTTGTTATCAAGTTTGAGATTTATAACTTAATATTAAAGCGAGTTACGTGATCTTGAAAATTGACCCGTACATACCTATTTTATGTTATTTTTTATTCCATTATGCGTTCTTTAACGAAGAAAGAGGATTGTTTTTATACAGAGAACATACTAGGCAGGCCAAACTATCGAAAGTATTGTAAATAATATGAATAAAATAATTTTAATTGATTTTTCCTGTTTTCAAGCTCTGTTCTCACTTTCCCGAACTTAAAAAAATTATTTCTCATATATAGTTCCTTCTTTAATATAGAAAAACATATTAAATAAATAATATATTGTAAAATTAACAAAAGAAAAAAAAATTAAAAATTGTCCACACTGGGAATCGAATCCGCGCCGTCTCGTTCAGCTGCTATCACGCTATCCGCTCAACCACGAATGCACGATGAGCGTGCTACTCCATAGCATTAAAAGAGCTTTTCCAGTCAGTTGATCGATTTAATTTGGGGGCCCATTGTGACCTTCCTAATTAACCTATAAATATTTCCTTTGGCACAGAGAATGGGGGTATGGTACCCTATTTTGGTACCAAGTTTGAGATTTAAAACTTTATATTAAAGCGAGTTACGTGATCTTGAAAATTGACCCGTACATACCTATTTTATGTTATTTTTTATTCCATTATGCGTTCTTTAACGAAGAAAGAGGATTGTTTTTATACAGAGAACATACTAGGCAGGCCAAACTATCGTAAGTATAGTAAATAATATGAATAAATTAATTTTAATTGAATTTTCCTGTTTTCAAGCTCTGTTCTCACTTTCCCGAACTAAAAAATTTTTTTTTCTCATATATAGTTCCTTCTATAATATAGAAAAACACATGAAATAAATAATATAATGTAAAATTAACAAAAGAAAAAAAATTTAAAAATTGTCCGCACTGGGAATCGAACCCGCGCCGTCTCGCTCAGCTACTATCACGCTATCCGCTCAACCACGAATACACGGTGAGCGTGCTACTCCATAGCTTTAAAAGAGCTCTCCCGGTCAGTTGATCGATTTAATTTGGGGGCTCATTGCGACCCTCCTAATGGACCTATAAATATTTCCTTTGGCACAGAGAATGGGGGTATAGTACCCAATTTTGGTACCAAGTTTGAGATTTAAAACTTTATATTAAAGCGAGTTACGTGATCTTGAAAATTGTCCCGTACATACCAATTTTATGTTATTTTTTATTCCATTATGCGTTCTTTAACGAAGAAAGAGGATTGTTTTTATACAGAGAACATACTAGGCAGGCCAAACTATCGAAAGTATTGTAAATAATATGAATAAATTAATTTTAATTGATTTTTCCTGTTTTCAAGCTCTGTTCTCACTTTCCCGAACTTAAAAAAATTATTTTTCATATATAGTTCCTTCTTTAATATAGAAAAACACATTAAATAAATAATATAATGTAAAATTAACAAAAGAAAAAAATTTAAAAATTGTCCACACTGGGAATCGAACCCGTGCCGTCTCGCTCAGCTACTATCACGCTATCCGCTCAACCACGAATACACGGTGAGCGTGCTACTCCATAGCTTTAAAAGAGCTCTCCCGGTCAGTTGATCGATTTAATTTGGGGTCTCATTGCGACACTCCTAATTAACCTATAAATATTTCCTTCGGCACAGAGAATGGGGGTATGGTACCCTATTTTGGTACCAAGTTTGAGATTTAAAACTTTATATTAAAGCGAGTTACGTGATCTTGAAAATATACCCGTACATACCTATTTTATATTATTTTTTATTCCATTATGCGTTCTTTAACGAAGAAAGAGGATTGTTTTTATACAGAGAACATACTAGGCAGGCCAAACTATCGTAAGTATAGTAAATAATATGAATAAATTAATTTTAATTGAATTTTCCTGTTTTCAAGCTCTGTTCTCACTTTCCCGAACTAAAAATTTTTTTTTCTCATATATAGTTCCTTCTATAATATAGAAAAACACATTAAATAAATAATATTATGTAAAATTAACAAAAGAAAAAAAAATTTAAAAATTGTCCACACTGGGAATCGAACCCGCGCCGTCTCGCTCAGCTACTATCACGCTATCCGCTCAACCACGAATACACGGTGAGCGTGCTACTCCATAGCTTTAAAAGAGCTCTCCCGGTCAGTTGATCGATTTAATTTGGGGGCTCATTGCGACCCTCCTAATTAACCTATAAATATTTCCTTTGGCACAGAGATTGGGGGTATGGTACCCTATTTTGGTACCAAGTTTGAGATTTAAAACTTTATATTAAAGCGAGTTACGTGATCTTGAAAATTGACCCGTACATACCTATTTTATGTTATTTTTTATTCCATTATGCGTTCTATAACGAAGAAAGAGGATTGTTTTTATACAGAGAACATACTAGGCAGGCCAAACTATCGAAAGTATTGTAAATAATATGAATAAATTAATTTTAATTGATTTTTCCTGTTTTCAAGCTCTGTTCTCACTTTCCGGAACTTAAAAAAATTATTTCTCATATATAGTTCCGCCTTTAATATAGAAAAACACATTAAATAAATAATATAATGTAAAATTAACAAAAGAAAAAAAAAAATTAAAAATTGTCCACACTGGGAATCGAACCCGCGCCGTCTCTCTCAGCTGCTATCACGCTATCCGCTCAACCACGAATACACGATGAGCGTGCTACTCCATAGCATTAAAAGAGCTTTTCCGGTCAGTTGATCGATTTAATTTGGGGGCCCATTGCGACCCTCCTAATTAACCTATAAATATTTCCTTTGGCACAGAGAATGGGGGCATGGTACCCTATTTTAGGAACGAGTTTGAGATTTATAACTTAATATTAAAGCGAGTTACGTGATCTTGAAAATTGACCTGTACATACCTATTTTATATTATTTTTTATTCCATTATGCGTTCTTTAACGAAGAAAGAGGATTGTTTTTATACAGAGAACATACTAGGCAGGCCAAACTATAGTAAGTATAGTAAATAATATGAATAAATTAATTTTAATTGAATTTTCCTGTTTTCAAGCTCTGTTCTCACTTTCCCGAACTAAAAATTTTTTTTTCTCATATATAGTTCCTTCTATAATATAGAAAAAAACATTAAATAAATAATATTATGTAAAATTAACAAAAGAAAAATAAATTTAAAAATTGTCCACACTGGGAATCGAACCCGCGCCGTCTCGCTCAGCTACTATCACGCTATCCGCTCGACCACGAATACTCGGTGACCGTGCTACTCCATAGCTCTCCCGGTCAGTTGATCGATTTAATTTGGGGGCCCATTGCGATCCTCCTAATTAACCTATAAATATTTCCTTTGGCACAGAGGTTGGGGGCATGGTACCCTATTTTGTTATCAAGTTTGAGATTTATAACTTAATATTAAAGCGAGTTACGTGATCTTGAAAATTGACCCGTACATACCTATTTTATGTTATTTTTTATTCCATTATGCGTTCTTTAACGAAGAAAGAGGATTGTTTTTATACAGAGAACATACTAGGCAGGCCAAACTATCGAAAGTATTGTAAATAATATGAATAAATTAATTTTAATTGATTTTTCCTGTTTTCAAGCTCTGTTCTCACTTTCCCGAACTTAAAAAAATTATTTCTCATATATAGTTCCTTCTTTAATATAGAAAAACATATTAAATAAATAATATAATGTAAAATTAACAAAAGAAAAAAAAATTAAAAATTGTCCACACTGGGAATCGAATCCGCGCCGTCTCGTTCAGCTGCTATCACGCTATCCGCTCAACCACGACTACACGATGAGCGTGCTACTCCATAGCATTAAAAGAGCTTTTCCAGTCACTTGATCGATTTAATTTGGGGGCCCATTGCGACCCTCCTAATTATCCTATAAATATTTCCTTTGGCACAGAGAATGGGGGTATGGTACCCTATTTTGGTACCAAGTTTGAGATTTAAAACTTTATATTAAAGCGAGTTACGTGATCTTGAAAATTGACCCGTACATACCTATTTTATGTTATTTTTTATTCCATTATGCGTTCTATAACGAAGAAAGAGGATTGTTTTTATACAGAGAACATACTAGACAGGCCAAACTATCGAAAGTATTGTAAATAATATGAATAAATTAATTTTAATAGATTTTTCCTGTTTTCAAGCTCTGTTCTCACTTTCCCGAACTTAAAAAAATTATTTCTCATATATAGTTCCGCCTTTAATATAGAAAAACACATTAAATAAATAATATAATGTAAAATTAACAAAAGAAAAAAAAATTAAAAATTGTCCACACTGGGAATTGAACCCGCGCCGTCTCGCTCAGCTGCTATCACGCTATCCGCTCAACCACGAATACACGATGAGCGTGCTACTCCATAGCATTAAAAGAGCTTTTCCGGTCAGTTGATCGATTTAATTTGGGGGCCCATTGCGACCCTCCTAATTAACCTATAAATATTTCCTTTGGCACAGAGAATGGGGGCATGGTACCCTATTTTAGGACCGAGTTTGAAATTTATAACTTAATATTAAAGCGAGTTACGTGATCTTGAAAATTGACCTGTACATACCTATTTTATATTATTTTTTATTCCATTATGCGTTCTTTAACGAAGAAAGAGGATTGTTTTTATACAGAGAACATACTAGGCAGGCCAAACTATCGAAAGTATTGTAAATAATATGAATAAATTAATTTTAATTGATTTTTCCTGTTTTCAAGCTCTGTTCTCACTTTCCCGAACTTAAAAAAATTATTTTTCATATATAGTTCCTTCTTTAATATAGAAAAACACATTAAATAAATAATATAATGTAAAATTAACAAAAGAAAAAAATTTAAAAATTGTCCACACTGGGAATCGAACCCGTGCCGTCTCGCTCAGCTACTATCACGCTATCCGCTCAACCACGAATACACGGTGAGCGTGCTACTCCATAGCTTTAAAAGAGCTCTCCCGGTCAGTTGATCGATTTAATTTGGGGTCTCATTGCGACACTCCTAATTAACCTATAAATATTTCCTTCGGCACAGAGAATGGGGGTATGGTACCCTATTTTGGTACCAAGTTTGAGATTTAAAACTTTATATTAAAGCGAGTTACGTGATCTTGAAAATTTACCCGTACATACCTATTTTATATTATTTTTTAATCCATTATGCGTTCTTTAACGAAGAAAGAGGATTGTTTTTATACAGAGAACATACTAGGCAGGCCAAACTATCGTAAGTATAGTAAATAATATGAATAAATTAATTTTAATTGAATTTTCCTGTTTTCAAGCTCTGTTCTCACTTTCCCGAACTAAAAATTTTTTTTTCTCATATATAGTTCCTTCTATAATATAGAAAAACACATTAAATAAATAATATTATGTAAAATTAACAAAAGAAAAAAAAATTTAAAAATTGTCCACACTGGGAATCGAACCCGCGCCGTCTCGCTCAGCTACTATCACGCTATCCGCTCAACCACGAATACACGGTGAGCGTGCTACTCCATAGCTTTAAAAGAGCTCTCCCGGTCAGTTGATCGATTTAATTTGGGGGCTCATTGCGACCCTCCTAATTAACCTATAAATATTTCCTTTGGCACAGAGATTGGGGGTATGGTACCCTATTTTGGTACCAAGTTTGAGATTTAAAACTTTATATTAAAGCGAGTTACGTGATCTTGAAAATTGACCCGTACATACCTATTTTATGTTATTTTTTATTCCATTATGCGTTCTATAACGAAGAAAGAGGATTGTTTTTATACAGAGAACATACTAGGCAGGCCAAACTATCGAAAGTATTGTAAATAATATGAATAAATTAATTTTAATTGATTTTTCCTGTTTTCAAGCTCTGTTCTCACTTTCCCGAACTTAAAAAAATTATTTCTCATATATAGTTCCGCCTTTAATATAGAAAAACACATTAAATAAATAATATTATGTAAAATTAACAAAAGAAAAAAAAATTTAAAAATTGTCCACACTGGGAATCGAAACCGCGCCGTCTCGCTCAGCTACTATCACGCTATCCGCTCAACCACGAATACACGGTGAGCGTGCTACTCCATAGCTTTAAAAGAGCTCTCCCGGTCAGTTGATCGATTTAATTTGGGGGCTCATTGCGACCCTCCTAATTAACCTATAAATATTTCCTTTGGCACAGAGATTGGGGGTATGGTACCCTATTTTGGTACCAAGTTTGAGATTTAAAACTTTATATTAAAGCGAGTTACGTGATCTTGAAAATTGACCCGTACATACCTATTTTATGTTATTTTTTATTCCATTATGCGTTCTATAACGAAGAAAGAGGATTGTTTTTATACAGAGAACATACTAGGCAGGCCAAACTATCGAAAGTATTGTAAATAATATGAATAAATTAATTTTAATTGATTTTTCCTGTTTTCAAGCTCTGTTCTCACTTTCCCGAACTTAAAAAAATTATTTCTCATATATAGTTCCGCCTTTAATATAGAAAAACACATTAAATAAATAATATAATGTAAAATTAACAAAAGAAAAAAAAAAATTAAAAATTGTCCACACTGGGAATCGAACCCGCGCCGTCTCTCTCAGCTGCTATCACGCTATCCGCTCAACCACGAATACACGATGAGCGTGCTACTCCATAGCATTAAAAGAGCTTTTCCGGTCAGTTGATCGATTTAATTTGGGGGCCCATTGCGACCCTCCTAATTAACCTATAAATATTTCCTTTGGCACAGAGAATGGGGGCATGGTACCCTATTTTAGGAACGAGTTTGAGATTTATAACTTAATATTAAAGCGAGTTACGTGATCTTGAAAATTGACCTGTACATACCTATTTTATATTATTTTTTATTCCATTATGCGTTCTTTAACGAAGAAAGAGGATTGTTTTTATACAGAGAACATACTAGGCAGGCCAAACTATAGTAAGTATAGTAAATAATATGAATAAATTAATTTTAATTGAATTTTCCTGTTTTCAAGCTCTGTTCTCACTTTCCCGAACTAAAAATTTTTTTTTCTCATATATAGTTCCTTCTATAATATAGAAAAACACATTAAATAAATAATATTATGTAAAATTAACAAAAGAAAAAAAAATTTAAAAATTGTCCACACTGGGAATCGAACCCGCGCCGTCTCGCTCAGCTACTATCACGCTATCCGCTCGACCACGAATACTCGGTGAACGTGCTACTCCATAGCTCTCCCGGTCAGTTGATCGATTTAATTTGGGGGCCCATTGCAATCCTCATAATTAACCTATAAATATTTCCTTTGGCACAGAGGTTGGGGGCATGGTACCCTATTTTGTTATCAAGTTTGAGATTTATAACTTAATATTAAAGCGAGTTACGTGATCTTGAAAATTGACCCGTACATACCTATTTTATGTTATTTTTTATTCCATTATGCGTTCTTTAACGAAGAAAGAGGATTGTTTTTATACAGAGAACATACTAGGCAGGCCAAACTATCGAAAGTATTGTAAATAATATGAATAAAATAATTTTAATTGATTTTTCCTGTTTTCAAGCTCTGTTCTCACTTTCCCGAACTTAAAAAAATTATTTCTCATATATAGTTCCTTCTTTAATATAGAAAAACATATTAAATAAATAATATATTGTAAAATTAACAAAAGAAAAAAAAAATAAAAATTGTCCACACTGGGAATCGAATCCGCGCCGTCTCGTTCAGCTGCTATCACGCTATCCGCTCAACCACGAATGCACGATGAGCGTGCTACTCCATAGCATTAAAAGAGCTCTCCCGGTCAGTTGATCGATTTAATTTGGGGGCTCATTGCGACCCTCCTAATGGACCTATAAATATTTCCTTTGGCACAGAGAATGGGGGTATAGTACCCAATTTTGGTACCAAGTTTGAGATTTAAAACTTTATATTAAAGCGAGTTACGTGATCTTGAAAATTGTCCCGTACATACCAATTTTATGTTATTTTTTATTCCATTATGCGTTCTTTAACGAAGAAAGAGGATTGTTTTTATACAGAGAACATACTAGGCAGGCCAAACTATCGAAAGTATTGTAAATAATATGAATAAATTAATTTTAATTGATTTTTCCTGTTTTCAAGCTCTGTTCTCACTTTCCCGAACTTAAAAAAATTATTTTTCATATATAGTTCCTTCTTTAATATAGAAAAACACATTAAATAAATAATATAATGTAAAATTAACAAAAGAAAAAAATTTAAAAATTGTCCACACTGGGAATCGAACCCGTGCCGTCTCGCTCAGCTACTATCACGCTATCCGCTCAACCACGAATACACGGTGAGCGTGCTACTCCATAGCTTTAAAAGAGCTCTCCCGGTCAGTTGATCGATTTAATTTGGGGTCTCATTGCGACACTCCTAATTAACCTATAAATATTTCCTTCGGCACAGAGAATGGGGGTATGGTACCCTATTTTGGTACCAAGTTTGAGATTTAAAACTTTATATTAAAGCGAGTTACGTGATCTTGAAAATATACCCGTACATACCTATTTTATATTATTTTTTATTCCATTATGCGTTCTTTAACGAAGAAAGAGGATTGTTTTTATACAGAGAACATACTAGGCAGGCCAAACTATCGTAAGTATAGTAAATAATATGAATAAATTAATTTTAATTGAATTTTCCTGTTTTCAAGCTCTGTTCTCACTTTCCCGAACTAAAAATTTTTTTTTCTCATATATAGTTCCTTCTATAATATAGAAAAACACATTAAATAAATAATATTATGTAAAATTAACAAAAGAAAAAAAAATTTAAAAATTGTCCACACTGGGAATCGAACCCGCGCCGTCTCGCTCAGCTACTATCACGCTATCCGCTCAACCACGAATACACGGTGAGCGTGCTACTCCATAGCTTTAAAAGAGCTCTCCCGGTCAGTTGATCGATTTAATTTGGGGGCTCATTGCGACCCTCCTAATTAACCTATAAATATTTCCTTTGGCACAGAGATTGGGGGTATGGTACCCTATTTTGGTACCAAGTTTGAGATTTAAAACTTTATATTAAAGCGAGTTACGTGATCTTGAAAATTGACCCGTACATACCTATTTTATGTTATTTTTTATTCCATTATGCGTTCTATAACGAAGAAAGAGGATTGTTTTTATACAGAGAACATACTAGGCAGGCCAAACTATCGAAAGTATTGTAAATAATATGAATAAATTAATTTTAATTGATTTTTCCTGTTTTCAAGCTCTGTTCTCACTTTCCCGAACTTAAAAAAATTATTTCTCATATATAGTTCCGCCTTTAATATAGAAAAACACATTAAATAAATAATATAATGTAAAATTAACAAAAGAAAAAAAAAAATTAAAAATTGTCCACACTGGGAATCGAACCCGCGCCGTCTCTCTCAGCTGCTATCACGCTATCCGCTCAACCACGAATACACGATGAGCGTGCTACTCCATAGCATTAAAAGAGCTTTTCCGGTCAGTTGATCGATTTAATTTGGGGGCCCATTGCGACCCTCCTAATTAACCTATAAATATTTCCTTTGGCACAGAGAATGGGGGCATGGTACCCTATTTTAGGAACGAGTTTGAGATTTATAACTTAATATTAAAGCGAGTTACGTGATCTTGAAAATTGACCTGTACATACCTATTTTATATTATTTTTTATTCCATTATGCGTTCTTTAACGAAGAAAGAGGATTGTTTTTATACAGAGAACATACTAGGCAGGCCAAACTATAGTAAGTATAGTAAATAATATGAATAAATTAATTTTAATTGAATTTTCCTGTTTTCAAGCTCTGTTCTCACTTTCCCGAACTAAAAATTTTTTTTTCTCATATATAGTTCCTTCTATAATATAGAAAAACACATTAAATAAATAATATTATGTAAAATTAACAAAAGAAAAATAAATTTAAAAATTGTCCACACTGGGAATCGAACCCGCGCCGTCTCGCTCAGCTACTATCACGCTATCCGCTCGACCACGAATACTCGGTGACCGTGCTACTCCATAGCTCTCCCGGTCAGTTGATCGATTTAATTTGGGGGCCCATTGCGATCCTCCTAATTAACCTATAAATATTTCCTTTGGCACAGAGGTTGGGGGCATGGTACCCTATTTTGTTATCAAGTTTGAGATTTATAACTTAATATTAAAGCGAGTTACGTGATCTTGAAAATTGACCCGTACATACCTATTTTATGTTATTTTTTATTCCATTATGCGTTCTTTAACGAAGAAAGAGGATTGTTTTTATACAGAGAACATACTAGGCAGGCCAAACTATCGAAAGTATTGTAAATAATATGAATAAATTAATTTTAATTGATTTTTCCTGTTTTCAAGCTCTGTTCTCACTTTCCCGAACTTAAAAAAATTATTTCTCATATATAGTTCCTTCTTTAATATAGAAAAACATATTAAATAAATAATATAATGTAAAATTAACAAAAGAAAAAAAAATTAAAAGTTGTCCACACTGGGAATCGAATCCGCGCCGTCTCGTTCAGCTGCTATCACGCTATCCGCTCAACCACGACTACACGATGAGCGTGCTACTCCATAGCATTAAAAGAGCTTTTCCAGTCACTTGATCGATTTAATTTGGGGGCCCATTGCGACCCTCCTAATTATCCTATAAATATTTCCTTTGGCACAGAGAATGGGGGTATGGTACCCTATTTTGGTACCAAGTTTGAGATTTAAAACTTTATATTAAAGCGAGTTACGTGATCTTGAAAATTGACCCGTACATACCTATTTTATGTTATTTTTTATTCCATTATGCGTTCTATAACGAAGAAAGAGGATTGTTTTTATACAGAGAACATACTAGACAGGCCAAACTATCGAAAGTATTGTAAATAATATGAATAAATTAATTTTAATAGATTTTTCCTGTTTTCAAGCTCTGTTCTCACTTTCCCGAACTTAAAAAAATTATTTCTCATATATAGTTCCGCCTTTAATATAGAAAAACACATTAAATAAATAATATAATGTAAAATTAACAAAAGAAAAAAAAATTAAAAATTGTCCACACTGGGAATTGAACCCGCGCCGTCTCGCTCAGCTGCTATCACGCTATCCGCTCAACCACGAATACACGATGAGCGTGCTACTCCATAGCATTAAAAGAGCTTTTCCGGTCAGTTGATCGATTTAATTTGGGGGCCCATTGCGACCCTCCTAATTAACCTATAAATATTTCCTTTGGCACAGAGAATGGGGGCATGGTACCCTATTTTAGGACCGAGTTTGAAATTTATAACTTAATATTAAAGCGAGTTACGTGATCTTGAAAATTGACCTGTACATACCTATTTTATATTATTTTTTATTCCATTATGCGTTCTTTAACGAAGAAAGAGGATTGTTTTTATACAGAGATTATACTAGGCAGGCCAAACTATCGTAAGTATAGTAAATAATATGAATAAATTAATTTTAATTGAATTTTCCTGTTTTCAAGCTCTGTTCTCACTTTCCCGAACTAAAAATTTTTTTTTCTCATATATAGTTCCTTCTATAATATAGAAAAACACATGAAATAAATAATATAATGTAAAATTAACAAAAGAAAAAAATTTAAAAATTGTCCACACTGGGAATCGAACCCGCACCGTCTCGCTCAGCTACTATCACGCTATCCGCTCAACCACGAATACACGGTGAGCGTGCTACTCCATAGCTTTAAAAGAGCTCTCCCGGTCAGTTGATCGATTTAATTTGGGGGCTCATTGCGACCCTCCTAATTAACCTATAAATATTTCCTTTGGCACAGAGAATGGGGGTATGGTACCCTATATTGGTACCAAGTTTGAGATTTAAAACTTTATATTAAAGCGAGTTACGTGATCTTGAAAATTGTCCCGTACATACCTATTTTATGTTATTTTTTATTCCATTATGCGTTCTTTAACGAAGAAAGAGGATTGTTTTTATACAGAGAACATACTAGGCAGGCCAAACTATCGAAAGTATTGTAAATAATATGAATAAATTAATTTTAATTTATTTTTCCTGTTTTCAAGCTCTGTTCTCACTTTCCCGAACTTAAAAAATTTATTTCTCATATATAGTTCCTTCTATAATATAGAAAAACACATGAAATAAATAATATAATGTAAAATTAACAAAAGAAAAAAAATTTAAAAATTGTCCACACTGGGAATCGAACCCGCGCCGTCTCGCTCTGCTGCTATCACGCTATCCGCTCGACCACGAATACACGGTGAGCGTGCTACTCCATAGCTCTCCCGGTCAGTTGATCGATTTAATTTGGGGGCCCATTGCGATCCTCCTAATTAACCTATAAATATTTCCTTTGGCACAGAGGTTGGGGGCATAGCACCCTATTTTGTTATGAAGTTTGAGATTTATAACTTAATATTAAAGCGAGTTATGTGATCTTGAAAATTGACCCGTACATATCTATTTTATGTTATTTTTTATTCCATTATGCGTTCTTTAACGAAGAAAGAGGATTGTTTTTATACAGAGAACATACTAGACAGGCCAAACTATCGAAAGTATTGTAAATAATATGAATAAATTAATTTTAATAGATTTTTCCTGTTTTCAAGCTCTGTTCTCACTTTCCCGAACTTAAAAAAATTATTTCTCATATATAGTTCCGCCTTTAATATAGAAAAACACATTAAATAAATAATATAATGTAAAATTAACAAAAGAAAAAAAATTTAAAAATTGTCCACACTGGGAATCGAACCCGCGCCGTCTCGCTCAGCTACTATCACGCTATCCGCTCAACCACGAATACACGGTGAGCGTGCTACTCCATAGCTTTAAAAGAGCTCTCCCGGTCAGTTGATCGATTTAATTTGAGGGCTCATTGCGACCCTCCTAATTAACCTATAAATATTTCCTTTGGCACAGAGAATGGGGGTATGGTACCCTATATTGGTACCAAGTTTGAGATTATAAACTTTATATTAAAGCGAGTTACGTGATCTTGAAAATTGTCCCGTACATACCTATTTTATGTTATTTTTTATTCCATTATGCGTTCTTTAACGAAGAAAGAGGATTGTTTTTATACAGAGAACATACTAGGCAGGCAAAACTATCGAAAGTATTGTAAATAATATGAATAAATTAATTTTAATTTATTTTTCCTGTTTTCAAGCTCTGTTCTCACTTTCCCGAACTTAAAAAATTTATTTCTCATATATAGTTCCTTCTATAATATAGAAAAACACATGAAATAAATAATATAATGTAAAATTAACAAAAGAAAAAAAATTTAAAAATTGTCCACACTGGGAATCGAACCCGCGCCGTCTCGCTCTGCTGCTATCACGCTATCCGCTCGACCACGAATACACGGTGAGCGTGCTACTCCATAGCTCTCCCGGTCAGTTGATCGATTTAATTTGGGGGCCCATTGCGATCCTCCTAATTAACCTATAAATATTTCCTTTGGCACAGAGGTTGGGGGCATAGTACCCTATTTTGTTATGAAGTTTGAGATTTATAACTTAATATTAAAGCGAGTTACGTGATCTTGAAAATTGACCCGTACATACCTATTTTATGTTATTTTTTATTCCATTATGCGTTCTTTAAGGCGACAAGGGGGTTTCAAATTTTTATTTTTTTATTTTTAACCAATTTACTTGAAATTTTTACAGATTATATATATTGATAAAATAAGTGCGGAAATTAAAATTCAGAGTGATATCTTAAAAATTTAATTAGTTATTAAATTTTAAAATTTAATTAATTAACATTTTTAATAACGCTCCATGCGTCTCATATTTGAAGTAATTGACAAAATCTTATCTCTAAAATAGTTAACGGAGCCACAATAACATTTTGTTGGACTCACATTTTTTATATTTTGTCTCAAATTAGAAAAAATTTAAAAAAATCAAAGTTCGATAAATTTTTGGCAAAAAAATCGTCGTTTCGCAATGTAAAAACCAGAAATAAAGAATGTTATGCCAAATAATTAAACATTTTGCTTCCTACAAACTGTTTTAAACATTATTACGTAGTTTATAAAAAATTTTCATTACATTTGGTGAAAAATTGAGGCGCATGGAACATTTTGAACATTACGTTCACTCTTAAAAATTTCATTCTGAGAAAAAGAGGATTTTTAATATAGTAGTCAAAACTTTACTTCTAAATACCAAAATCAAGTAAAATAATGTAAATATTAACACTATATATTGTTATTTTGCATGCTAAAGAATTAAAAAATATATAATAAAGATAAATGACATAGAGAAAGACAGATAATATGAATAATAAACACAGAAACATTTATATATTATGTGATATGAACAAGATTTTTTGATATATGAAGTAATATGCCACCCATATCTATGAAATATGCAAAAAAAATTCTGAACATTATAAGTTAAAAACCGCCAGAACAATAAGTGGCTCCCTCTTTAGCTTGTTTTTTTTTGTCGTCAGAAGATTTCTTATATTTTTTGGAATTTCTCTTCTGACGATACTCGCTTGATTGCCGAAACCTCTTTTGAGAAGCCCTGCGTTTGTCTTTTTTCACAGCAATAGCTAACGAGGCACTGTTAGCATCGAAAAAAGATTCCGGTGAAGCTAACTCAAGCGACTTTGCGCAACCAAGATTGAACTCGCTTACAGCAGACGTTACAGCAATGTCCAACCTTTTTTTGGAGATAAATGTCTCCTTTGAACATTTAGCCCAAATACAGCTATGGAGACATTCATTGGCATTTTGAGTTTTGTTTTTAGTGCAGCGCGAAAGAAGCTCTGTGGATGCCAACCGCTGATAGATCGGCATTATCTTCTCGACTACCTGCTGGCTCAAACATGTTCTCATCGTGGAATGTTTTTTCGGAATGGTATTAGTAGCCAAAGCCTTATTGTAAAAACACCAAGATTCTGCACCAGGTGGACATTTTTGGTGTAGAGGTTTTTTATCTGTCGAGATACAATGAAATAATGTAGCATAAATAGCAGTTTTCATGTTGTCGACGTTTGGCGCATTGTCTCGAATAGCATTTCGATAGTAAGCTTGCAACATAGTTATGGTGCTGTCCTTCAAGCTACCAATCTTGCGCCCACCAAGAGTAACACCTTTAGCACGCCACTCTTTAACCTTGTTGCGAAGCCCTGTTCCCACTCTTTTGGCAACTTGGTTCAAGCACTCTTCTTTTTCTATTACGGTATCAGGTCCATACACGTGAGAGTCATTCAGAGCATCAAAAGTTTTAGTATCTCCATCCGAAAGAATAGTTGTGTACCTGAGGAGGCAGGTATCGACAGAGCGCTTCCACAGAGTGAGAGCAGCATGCATTTCCATGCTGTTAGATGAGCCCTCAAAGTTTTTTTCACACTGAGACCTATGCCCTTCAAACCATATGTTGTATTCAGGTGTATCAGCACCCAAATCTTTCGCTGTTGTGGTACACTCGTGGCAATACTTCGATAAGATTTCAAAGTCCACTACCAATCCTGTTACAACTTCAATTACAATTCCGATTCCATACAATGACGTATGGCCACGCTTCTGCCATGTACCGTCATATGAAACGCAAACATCAATGACACTTTTGTCATTGAGGTTAGAGTTTGCTTCGAAATGAACTTTTCTTACAGTTTCTCGTGAGGTTTGGAGAACACTGTGCTTCAAATTTTGTTTTAATTCAACAATAGAATTTAAACATTCACGGAATGTCTTACTATTCATAGCAGACATTCCCAGAGCCATTGAAAAAGTTTCTAGGGCTGCGTGACCTCTGCCTACATCAATAAAGGCAGAAACTATTTTGTTGTTGATATCAAACCGACGGCAATTATCAACACGCAGGCTTGAAAAAGTTGAACCAGCTATGTTACCACACGTAGAACAGTTCAGTTGAAGTTTCGATGAGTACCCATAAGAATGAGAAGAGTTCACTAGTAATGTCAATGATTTACATTCAGTACACGGTACAGATTTGAGAAGATTGTTCAGTGCAGACATATCAACAATCTTATAATTGGGAAAATCCGCAGTTTCTTTATTTTGCACTGACAAAATATTATCATCAATATTTATAACTGGATCAGAAATAGAAACTTCCTCCAGCTGACGATTTTTTTTGAAATTATCAGACAAAACTTTCTTCCGTTTTGTTTGACGACCTTGTGGCTTTCGCCAACGTGCACTAATACTGTGCATATTTTAAAACAAAATAACGTCGGAATAACAAAAAATTAACGTATAAACACTAACTAATTATTATAAAACAAAAACAATAACAGAAAATAACAATAGTAACGGAAAATTCAACAAATTTAGAGAACGAATATCAAAAATGAGCGCTAGTAAGTTTCAGTTTGTAAACAAACAATCTAATAATGCTTTGCACAGTTGCAGTTAAAATTGTGTTGCCAACTTTCTCTTATCAGTGTGAAATAATAATTATAAATAAATCTTGGATAGCCAAGAGAACAAAATGTAAAATTCACGCTATCAGAAAACGAAAGCATGGCAGCAGAAAACGAAACTAGCTTCTTGACAGGCTGTACACTGTAAACAAAGGGGCGTGGTCAAATACAAAAATAAGCATATATTCGTTATTTTTTCGTTAATTTACAAAATTTTTTTTGGCCAAACGATCAGAAATTTACCAAGAATGAAAATATAAAAAAATCTGAAAATCAAAATTTTGAACAAATTTTACAATTTTGAAACCCCCTTGTCGCCTTAACGAAGAAAGAGGATTGTTTTTATACAGAGAACATACTAGGCAGGCCAAACTATCGAAAGTATTGTAAATAATATGAATAAATTAATTTTAATTGATTTTTCCTGTTTTCAAGCTCTGTTCTTACTTTCCCGAACTTAAAAAAATTATTTCTCATATATAGTTCCTTCTATAATATAGAAAAACACATTAAATAAATAATATAATGTAAAATTAACAAAAGAAAAAAAAATTACAAATTGTCCACACTGGGAATCGAACCCGCGCCGTCTCGCTCAGCTGCTATCACGCTATCTGCTCAACCACGAATACACGGTGAGCGTGCTACTCCATAGCTTGAAAAGAGCTCTCCCGGTCAGTTGATCGATGTATTTTGGGGTCCCATTGCGACCTTTCTCATTAATTTACAAATATTTCCTTTGGCACAAAGGTTGGGAGCATGGTACCCTATTTTGGTACCGAGTTTGAGATTTATAACTTAATATTAAAGCGAGTTACGTGATCTTGAAAATTGACCTGTACATACCTATTTTATGTTATTTTTTATTCCATTATGCGTTCTTTAACGAAGAAAGAGAATTGTTTTTATACAGAGAACATACTAGGCAGGCCAAACTATCGAAAGTATTGTAAATAATATGAATAAATTAATTTTAATTGATTTTTCCTGTTTTTAAGCTCTGTTCTCACTTTCCCGAACTTAAAAAAATTATTTCTCATATATAGTTCCTTCTATAATATAGAAAAACACATTAAATAAATAATATAATGTAAAATTAACAAAAGAAAAAAAAATTACAAATTGTCCACACTGGGAATCGAACCAGCGCCGTCTCGCTCAGCTGCTATCACGCTATCTGCTCAACCACGAATACACGGTGAGCGTGCTACTCCATAGCTTTAAAAGAGCTCTCCCGGTCAGTTGATCGATGTATTTTGGGGTCCCATTGCGACCCTTCTCATTAATTTACAAATATTTCCTTTGGCACAAAGTTTGGGAGCATGGTACCCTATTTTGGTACCGAGTTTGAGATTTATAACTTAATATTAAATTGAGTTACGTGGTCTTAAAAATTTATCCGTACATACCTATTTTATGTTATTTTTTATTCCATTATGCGTTCTTTAACGAAGAAAGAGGATTGTTTTTATACAGAGAACATACTAGGCAGGCCAAACTATTGAAAGTATTGTAAATAATATGAATAAATTAATTTTAATTGATTTTTCTTGTTTTCAAGCTCTGTTCTCACTTTCCCGAACTTAAAAAAATTATTTCTCATATATAGTTCCTTCTTTAATATAGAAAAACATATTAAATAAATAATATAATGTAAAATTAACAAAAGAAAAAAAAATTAAAAATTATCCGCACTTGGAATCGAATCCGCGCCGTCTCGTTCAGCTGCTATCACGCTATCCGCTCAACCACGAATACACGATGAGCGTGCTACTCCATAGCATTAAAAGAGCTTTTCCAGTCAGTTGATCGATTTAATTTGGGGGCCCATTGCGACCCTCCTAATTAACCTATAAATATTTCCTTTGGCACAGAGAATGGGGGTATGGTACCCTATTTTGGTACCAAGTTTGAGATTTAAAACTTTATATTAAAGCGAGTTACGTGATCTTGAAAATTGACCCGTACATACCTATTTTATGTTATTTTTTATTCCATTATGCGTTCTATAACGAAGAAAGAGGATTGTTTTTATACAGAGAACATACTAGACAGGCCAAACTAACGAAAGTATTGTAAATAATATGAATAAATTAATTTTAATAGATTTTTCCTGTTTTCAAGCTCTGTTCTCTCTTTCCCGAACTTAAAAAAACTATTTCTCATATATAGTTCCGCCTTTAATATAGAAAAACACATTAAATAAATAATATAATGTAAAATTAACAAAAGAAAAAAAAATTAAAAATTGTCCACACTGGGAATCGAACCCTAGCCGTCTCGCTCAGCTGCTATCACGCTATCCGCTCAACCACGAATACACGATGAGCGTGCTACTCCATAGCATTAAAAGAGCTTTTCCAGTCAGTTGATCGATTTAATTTGGGGGCCCATTGCGACCCTCCTAATTAACCTATAAATATTTCCTTTGGCACAGAGAATGGGGGTATGGTACCCTATTTTGGTACCAAGTTTGAGATTTAAAACTTTATATTAAAGCGAGTTACGTGATCTTGAAAATTGACCCGTACATACCTATTTTATGTTATTTTTTATTCCATTATGCGTTCTATAACGAAGAAAGAGGATTGTTTTTATACAGAGAACATACTAGACAGGCCAAACTAACGAAAGTATTGTAAATAATATGAATAAATTAATTTTAATAGATTTTTCCTGTTTTCAAGCTCTGTTCTCTCTTTCCCGAACTTAAAAAAATTATTTCTCATATATAGTTCCGCCTTTAATATAGAAAAACACATTAAATAAATAATATAATGTAAAATTAACAAAAGAAAAAAAAATTAAAAATTGTCCACACTGGGAATCGAACCCTAGCCGTCTCGTTCAGCTGCTATCACGCTATCCGCTCGACCACGAATACACGGTGAGCGTGCTACTCCATAGCTCTCCCGGTCAGTTGATCGATTTAATTTGGGGGCCCATTGCGATCCTCCTAATTAACCTATAAATATTTCCTTTGGCACAGAGGTTGGGGGCATAGTACCCTAATTTGTTATGAAGTTTGAGATTTATAACTTAATATTAAAGCGAGTTACGTGATCTTGAAAATTGACCCGTACATACCTATTTTATGTTATTTTTTATTCCATTATGCGTTCTTTAACGAAGAAAGAGGATTGTTTTTATACAGAGAACATACTAGGCAGGCCAAACTATCGAAAGTATTGTAAATAATATGAATAAATTAATTTTAATTGATTTTTCCTGTTTTCAAGCTCTGTTCTCACTTTCCCGAACTTAAAAAAATTATTTCTCATATATAGTTCCTTCTATAATATAGAAAAACACATTAAATAAATAATATAATGTAAAATTAACAAAAGAAAAAAAAATTACAAATTGTCCACACTGGGAATCGAACCCGCGCCGTCTCGCTCAGCTGCTATCACGCTATCTGCTCAACCACGAATACACGGTGAGCGTGCTACTCCATAGCTTTAAAAGAGCTCTCCCGGTCAGTTGATCGATGTATTTTGGGGTCCCATTGCGACCCTTCTCATTAATTTACAAATATTTCCTTTGGCACAAAGTTTGGGAGCATGGTACCCTATTTTGGTACCGAGTTTGAGATTTATAACTTAATATTAAATTGAGTTACGTGGTCTTAAAAATTTACCCGTACATACCTATTTTATGTTATTTTTTATTCCATTATGCGTTCTTTAACGAAGAAAGAGGATTGTTTTTATACAGAGAACATACTAGACAGGCCAAACTAACGAAAGTATTGTAAATAATATGAATAAATTAATTTTAATAGATTTTTCCTGTTTTCAAGCTCTGTTCTCTCTTTCCCGAACTTAAAAAAATTATTTCTCATATATAGTTCCGCCTTTAATATAGAAAAACACATTAAATAAATAATATAATGTAAAATTAACAAAAGAAAAAAAAATTAAAAATTGTCCACACTGGGAATCGAACCCTAGCCGTCTCGCTCAGCTGCTATCACGCTATCCGCTCAACCACGAATACACGATGAGCGTGCTACTCCATAGCATTAAAAGAGCTTTTCCAGTCAGTTGATCGATTTAATTTGGGGGCCCATTGCGACCCTCCTATTTAACCTATAAATATTTCCTTTGGCACAGAGAATGGGGGTATGGTACCCTATTTTGGTACCAAGTTTGAGATTTAAAACTTTATATTAAAGCGAGTTACGTGATCTTGAAAATTGACCCGTACATACCTATTTTATGTTATTTTTTATTTCATTATGCGTTCTATAACGAAGAAAGAGGATTGTTTTTATACAGAGAACATACTAGACAGGCCAAACTAACGAAAGTATTGTAAATAATATGAATAAATTAATTTTAATAGATTTTTCCTGTTTTCAAGCTCTGTTCTCTCTTTCCCGAACTTAAAAAAATTATTTCTCATATATAGTTCCGCCTTTAATATAGAAAAACACATTAAATAAATAATATAATGTAAAATTAACAAAAGAAAAAAAAATTAAAAATTGTCCACACTGGGAATCGAACCCTAGCCGTCTCGCTCAGCTGCTATCACGCTATCCGCTCGACCACGAACACACGGTGAGCGTGCTACTCCATAGCTCTCCCGGTCAGTTGATCGATTTAATTTGGGGGCCCATTGCGATCCTCCTAATTAACCTATAAATATTTCCTTTGGCACAGAGGTTGGGGGCATAGTACCCTATTTTGTTATGAAGTTTGAGATTTATAACTTAATATTAAAGCGAGTTACGTGATCTTGAAAATTGACCCGTACATACCTATTTTATGTTATTTTTTATTCCATTATGCGTTCTTTAACGAAGAAAGAGGATTGTTTTTATACAGAGAACATACTAGGCAGGCCAAACTATCGAAAGTATTGTAAATAATATGAATAAATTAATTTTAATTGATTTTTCCTGTTTTCAAGCTCTGTTCTCACTTTCCCGAACTTAAAAAAATTATTTCTCATATATAGTTCCTTCTATAATATAGAAAAACACATTAAATAAATAATATAATGTAAAATTAACAAAAGAAAAAAAAATTACAAATTGTCCACACTGGGAATCGAACCCGCGCCGTCTCGCTCAGCTGCTATCACGCTATCTGCTCAACCACGAATACACGGTGAGCGTGCTACTCCATAGCTTTAAAAGAGCTCTCCCGGTCAGTTGATCGATGTATTTTGGGGTCCCATTGCGACCTTTCTCATTAATTTACAAATATTTCCTTTAGCACAAAGGTTGGGAGCATGGTACCCTATTTTGGTACCGAGTTTGAGATTTATAACTTAATATTAAAGCGAGTTACGTGATCTTGAAAATTGACCTGTACATACCTATTTTATGTTATTTTTTATTCCATTATGCGTTCTTTAACGAAGAAAGAGGATTGTTTTTATACAGAGAACATACTAGGCAGGCCAAACTATCGAAAGTATTGTAAATAATATGAATAAATTAATTTTAATTGATTTTTCCTGTTTTCAAGCTCTGTTCTCACTTTCCCGAACTTAAAAAAATTATTTCTCATATATAGTTCCTTCTATAATATAGAAAAACACATTAAATAAATAATATAATGTAAAATTAACAAAAGAAAAAAAAAATTACAAATTGTCCACACTGGGAATCGAACCAGCGCCGTCTCGCTCAGCTGCTATCACGCTATCTGCTCAACCACGAATACACGGTGAGCGTGCTACTCCATAGCTTTAAAAGAGCTCTCCCGGTCAGTTGATCGATGTATTTTGGGGTCCCATTGCGACCCTTCTCATTAATTTACAAATATTTCCTTTGGCACAAAGTTTGGGAGCATGGTACCCTATTTTGGTACCGAGTTTGAGATTTATAACTTAATATTAAATTGAGTTACGTGGTCTTAAAAATTTACCCGTACATACCTATTTTATGTTATTTTTCATTCCATTATGCGTTCTTTAACGAAGAAAGAGGATTGTTTTTATACAGAGAACATACTAGGCAGGCCAAACTATCGAAAGTATTGTAAATAATATGAATAAATTAATTTTAATTGATTTTTCCTGTTTTCAAGCTCTGTTCTCACTTTCCCGAACTTAAAAAAATTATTTCTCATATATAGTTCCTTCTTTAATATAGAAAAACATATTAAATAAATAATATAATGTAAAATTAACAAAAGAAAAAAAAATTAAAAATTGTCCACACTGGGAATCGAATCCGCGCCGTCTCGTTCAGCTGCTATCACGCTATCCGCTCAACCACGAATACACGATGAGCGTGCTACTCCATAGCATTAAAAGAGCTTTTCCAGTCAGTTGATCGATTTAATTTGGGGGCCCATTGCGACCCTCTTAATTAACCTATAAATATTTCCTTTGGCACAGAGAATGGGGGTATAGTACCCTATTTTGGTACCAAGTTTGAGATTTAAAACTTTATATTAAAGCGAGTTACGTGATCTTGAAAATTGACCCGTACATACCTATTTTATGTTATTTTTTATTCCATTATGCGTTCTATAACGAAGAAAGAGGATTGTTTTTATACAGAGAACATACTAGTCAGGCCAAACTATCGAAAGTATTGTAAATAATATGAATAAATTAATTTTAATAGATTTTTCCTGTTTTCAAGCTCTGCTCTCTCTTTCCCGAACTTAAAAAAATTATTTCTCATATATAGTTCCGCCTTTAATATAGAAAAACACATTAAATAAATAATATAATGTAAAATTAACAAAAGAAAAAAAAATTAAAAATTGTCCACACTGGGAATCGAACCCGCGCCGTCTCGCTCAGCTGCTATCACGCTATCCGCTCAACCACGAATACACGATGAGCGTGCTACTCCATAGCATTAAAAGAGCTTTTCCGGTCAGTTGATCGATTTAATTTGGGGGCCCATTGCGACCCTCCTAATTAACCTATAAATATTTCCTTTGGCACAGAGAATGGGGGCATGGTACCCTATTTTAGGACCGAGTTTGAGATTTATAACTTAATATTAAAGCGAGTTACGTGATCTTGAAAATTGACCTGTACAGACCTATTTTATATTATTTTTTATTCCAATATGCGTTCTTTAACGAAGAAAGAGGATTGTTTTAATACAGAGAACATACTAGGCAGGCCAAACTATCGTAAGTATAGTAAATAATATGAATAAATAATTTTAATTGAATTTTCCTGTTTTCAAGCTCTGTTCTCACTTTCCCGAACTAAAAAATTTTTTTTCTCATATATAGTTCCTTCTATAATATAGAAAAACACATGAAATAAATAATATAATGTAAAATTAACAAAAGAAAAAAAATTTAAAAATTGTCCACACTGGGAATCGAACCCGCGCCGTCTCGCTCAGCTACTATCACGCTATCCGCTCAACCACGAATACACGGTGAGCGTGCTACTCCATAGCTTTAAAAGAGCTCTCCCGGTCAGTTGATCGATTTAATTTGGGGGCTCATTGCGACCCTCCTAATTAACCTATAAATATTTCCTTTGGCACAGAGAATGGGGGTATGGTACCCTATTTTGGTACCAAGTTTGAGATTTAAAACTTTATATTAAAGCGAGTTACGTGATCTTGAAAATTGTCCCGTACATACCAATTTTATGTTATTTTTTATTCCATTATGCGTTCTTTAACGAAGAAAGAGGATTGTTTTTATACAGAGAACATACTAGGCAGGTCAAACTATCGAAAGTATTGTAAATAATATGAATAAATTAATTTTAATTGATTTTTTCTCTTTTCAAGCTCTGTTCTCACTTTCCCGAACTTAAAAAAATTATTTCTCATATATAGTTCCTTCTTTAATATAGAAAAACATATTAAATAAATAATATAATGTAAAATTAACAAAAGAAAATAAAATTAAAAATTGTCCACACTGGGAATCGAATCCGCGCCGTCTCGTTCAGCTGCTATCACGCTATCAGCTCAACCACGAATACACGATGAGCGTGCTACTCCATAGTATTAAAAGAGCTTTTCCAGTCAGTTGATCGATTTAATTTGGGGGCCCATTGCGACCCTCCTAATTAACCTATAAATATTTCCTTTGGCACAGAGAATAAATGTATGGTACCCTATATTGGTACCAAGTTTGAGATTTAAAACTTTATATTAAAGCGAGTTACGTGATCTTGAAAATTGTCCCGTACATACCTATTTTATGTTATTTTTTATTCCAATATGCGTTCTTTAACGAAGAAAGAGGATTGTTTTTATACAGAGAACATACTAGGCAGGCCAAACTATCGAAAGTATTGTAAATAATATGAATAAATTAATTTTAATTTATTTTTCCTGTTTTCAAGCTCTGTTCTCACATTCCCGAACTTAAAAAATTTATTTCTCATATATAGTTCCTTCTATAATATAGAAAAACACATGAAATAAATAATATAATGTAAAATTAACAAAAGAAAAAAAAATTACAAATTGTCCACACTGGGAATCGAACCCGCGCCGTCTCGCTCAGCTGCTATCACGCTATCCACTCGACCACGAATACACGGTGAGCGTGCTACTCCATAGCTCGCCCGGTCAGTTGATCGATTTAATTTGGGGGCCCATTGCGATCCTCCTAATTAACCTATAAATATTTCCTTTGGCACAGAGGTTGGGGGCATAGTACCCTATTTTGTTATGAAGTTTGAGATTTATAACTTAATATTAAAGCGAGTTACGTGATCTTGAAAATTGACCCGTACATACCTATTTTATGTTATTTTTTATTCCATTATGCGTTCTTTAACGAAGAAAGAGGATTGTTTTTATACAGAGAACATACTAGGCAGGCCAAACTATCGAAAGTATTGTAAATAATATGAATAAATTAATTTTAATTTATTTTTCCTGTTTTCCAGCTCTGTTCTCACTTTCCCGAACTTAAAAAAATTATTTCTCATATATAGTTCCTTCTATAATATAGAAAAACACATTAAATAAATAATATAATGTAAAATTAACAAAAGAAAAAAAAATTAAAAATTGTCCACACTGGGAATCGAACCAGCGCCGTCTCGCTCAGCTGCTATCACGCTATCTGCTCAACCCCGAATACACGGTGAGCGTGCTACTCCATAGCTTTAAAAGAGCTCTCCCGGTCAGTTGATCGATGTATTTTGGGGTCCCATTGCGACCCTTCTCATTAATTTACAAATATTTCCTTTGGCACAAAGGTTGGGAGCATGGTACCCTATTTTGGTACCGAGTTTGAGATTTATAACTTAATATTAAATTGAGTTACGTGGTCTTAAAAATTTACCCGTACATACCTATTTCATGTTATTGTTTATTCCTTTATGCGCTCTTTAACGAAAAAAGAGGATTCGTTTTATACAAAGAACATACTAGGCAGGTCAAACTATCGAAAGTATTGTAAATAATATGAATAAATTAATTTAAATTGATTTTTCTCGTTTTTAAGCTCTGTTCTCACTTTCCCGAACTTAAAAAAACTATTTTTCATATATAGTTTCTTCTATAATATAGAAAAACACATTAAATAAATAATATAATGTAAAATTAACAAAAGAAAAAAAAATTAAAAATTGTCCACACTGGGAATAGAACCCGCGCCGTCTCGCTCAGCTGCTATCACGCTATCCGCTCAACCACGAATACACGGTGAGCGTGCTACTCCCGAGCTTTAAAAGAGCTCTCCTGGTCAGTTGATCGATTTAATTTGGGTGCCCATTGCGACCCTCCTTTTTAACCTATAAATATTTCCTTTGGCACAGAGAATGGGGGCATGGTACCCTATTTTAGGACCGAGTTTGAGATTTATAATTTAATATTAAAGCGAGTTACGTGATCTTGAAAATTGACCTGTACATACCTATTTTATGTTATTTTTTATTCCTTTATGCGTTCTTTAACGAAAAAAGAGGATTCGTTTTATACAAAGAACTTACTAGGCAGGCCAAACCTTCGAAAGTATTGTAAATAATGTGAATAAATTAATTTTAATTGATTTTTCTCGTTTTTAAGCTCTGTTCTCACTTTCCCGAACTTAAAAAAATTATTTTTCATATATAGTTTCTTCTATAATATAGAAAAACACATTAAATAAATAATATCATGTAAAATTAACAAAAGAAAAAAAAATTAAAAATTGTCCACACTGGGAATAGAACCCGCGCCGTCTCGCTCAGCTGCTATCACGCTATCCGCTCAACCACGAATACACGGTGAGCGTGCTACTCCCTAGCTTTAAAAGAGCTCTCCTGGTCAGTTGATCGATTTAATTTGGGTGCCCATTGCGACCCTCCTATTTAACCTATAAATATTTCCTTTGGCACAGAGAATGGGGATATGGTACCCTATTTTGGTACCAAGTTTGAGATTTAAAGCTTTATATTAAAGCGAGTTACGTGATATTGAAAATTGACCCGTACATACCTATATTTTATGTTATTTTTTATTCCATTATGCGTTCTTTAACGAAGAAAGAGGATTGTTTTTATACAGAGAACATACTAGGCAGGCCAAACTATTGAAAGTATTGTAAATAATATGAATAAATTAATTTTAGTTGATTTTTCCTGTTTTCAAGCTCTGTTCTCACTTTCCCGAACTTAAAAAAATTATTTTTCATATATAGTTCCTTCTTTAATATAGAAAAACACATTAAATAAATAATATAATGTAAAATTAACAAAAGAAAAAAAAATTAAAAATTGTCCACACTGGGAATAGAACCCGCGCCGTCTCGCTCAGCTGCTATCACGCTATCCGCTCAACCACGAATACACGGTGAGCGTGCTACTCCCGAGCTTTAAAAGAGCTCTCCTGGTCAGTTGATCGATTTAATTTGGGTGCCCATTGCGACCCTCCTTTTTAACCTATAAATATTTCCTTTGGCACAGAGAATGGGGGCATGGTACCCTATTTTAGGACCGAGTTTGAGATTTATAATTTAATATTAAAGCGAGTTACGTGATCTTGAAAATTGACCTGTACATACCTATTTTATGTTATTTTTTATTCCTTTATGCGTTCTTTAACGAAGAAAGAGGATTGTTTTTATACAGAGAACATACTAGGCAGGCCAAACTATTGAAAGTATTGTAAATAATATGAATAAATTAATTTTAGTTGATTTTTCCTGTTTTCAAGCTCTGTTCTCACTTTCCCGAACTTAAAAAAATTATTTTTCATATATAGTTCCTTCTTTAATATAGAAAAACACATTAAATAAATAATATAATGTAAAATTAACAAAAGAAAAAAAAATTAAAAATTGTCCACACTGGGAATCGAACCCGCGCCGTCTCGTTCAACTGCTATCACGCTATCCGCTCAACCACGAATACACGATGAGCGTGCTACTCCATAGCATTAAAAGAGCTTTTCCGGTCAGTTGATCGATTTAATTTGGGGGCCCATTGCGACCCTCCTAGTTAACCTAAAAATATTTCCTTTGGCACAGAGGTTGGGGGCATGGTACCCTATTTTGTTACCAAGTTTGAGATTTATAACTTAATATTAAAGCGAGTTACGTGATATTGAAAATTGACCCGTACATACCTATTTAATGTTATTTTTTATTCCATTATGCGTTCTTTAACGAAGAAAGAGGATTGTTTTTATACAGAGAACATACTAGGCAGGCCAAACTATCGAAAGTATTGTAAATAATATGAATAAATTAATTTTAATTGATTTTTCCTGTTTTCAAGCTCTGTTCTCACTTTCCCGAACTTAAAAAAATTATTTCTCATATATAGTTCCTTCTATAATATAGAAAAACACATTAAATAAATAATATAATGTAAAAATAACAAAAGAAAAAAAAATTAAAAATTGTCCACACTGGCAATCGAACCCGCGCCGTCTCGCTCAGCTGCTATCACGCTATCCGCTCAACCACGAATACACGGTGAGCGTGCTACTCCATAGCTCTCCCGGTCAGTTGATCGATTTAATTTGGGGGCCCATTGCGACCCTCCTAATTAACCTATAAATATTTTCTTTGGCACAGAGGTTGGGGGCATGGTACCCTATTTTGTTACCAAGTTTGAGATTTATAACGTAATATTAAAGCGAGTTACGTGATATTGAAAATTGACCCGTACATACCTATTTTATGTTATTTTTTATTCCATTATGCGTTCTTTAACGAAGAAAGAGGATTGTTTTTATACAGAGAACATACTAGGCAGGCCAAACTATCGTAAGTATTGTAAATAATATGAATAAATTAATTTTAATTGAATTTTCCTGTTTTCAAGCTCTGTTCTCACTTTCCCGAACTAAAATTTTTTTTTCTCATATATAGTTCCTTCTATAATATAGAAAAACACATTAAATAAATAATATAATGTAAAATTAACAAAAGAAAAAAAAATTTAAAAATTGCCCACACTGGGAATCGAACCCGCGCCGTCTCGCTCAGCTGCTATCACGCTATCCGCTCAACCACGAATACACGGTGAGCGTGCTACTCCATAGCTTTAAAAGAGCTCTCCCGGTCAGTTGACCGATTTAATTTGGGGGCTCATTGCGACCCTTCTAATTTACCTATAAATATTTCCTTTGGCACAGAGGTTGGGGGCATGGTACCCTATTTTGGTACCAAGTTTGAGATTTATAACTTAATATTAAAGCGAGTTACGTGATCTTGAAAATTGACCCGTACATACCTATTTTATGTTATTTTTTATTCCTTTATGCGTTCTATAACGAAAAAAGAGGATTCGTTTTATACAAAGAACTTACTAGGCAGGCCAAACTATCGAAAGTATTGTAAATAATATGAATAAATTATTTTAATTGATTTTTCTCGTTTTTAAGCTCTGTTCTCACTTTCCCGAACTTAAAAATTTTTTTTTTTCATATATAGTTTCTTCTATAATATAGAAAAACACATAAAATAAATAATATCATGTAAAATTAACAAAAGAAAAAAAATTAAAAATTGTCCACACTGGGAATAGAACCCGCGCCGTCTCGCTCAGCTGCTATCACGCTATCCGCTCAACCACGAATACACGGTGAGCGTGCTTTTCCCTAGCTTTAAAAGAGCTCTCCTGGTCAGTTGATCGATTTAATTTGGGTGCCCATTGCGACCCTCCTATTTAACCTATAAATATTTCCTTTGGCACAGAGAATGGGGGCATGGTCCCCTATTTTAGGACCGAGTTTGAGATTTATAACTTAATATTAAAGCGAGTTACGTGATCTTGAAAATTGACCCGTACATACCTATTTTATGTTATTTTTTATTCCATTATGCGTTCTTTAACGAAGAAAGAGGATTGTTTTTATACAGAGAACATACTAGGCAGGCCAAACTATCGAAAGTATTGTAAATAATATGAATAAATTAATTTTAATTGATTTTTCCTGTTTTTAAGCTCTGTTCTCACTTTCCCGAACTTAAAAAAATTATTTCTCATATATAGTTCCTTCTTTAATATAGAGAAACACATTAAATAAATAATATAATGTAAAATTAACAAAAGAGAAAAAAATTAAAAATTGTCCACACTGGGAATCGAACCCGCGCCGTCTCGCTCAGCTGCTATCACGCTATCCGCTCAACCACGAATACACGGTGAGCGTGCTACTCCATAGCTTTAAAAGAGCTCTCCCGTTCAGTTGACTGATTTAATTTGGGGGCTCATTGCGACCCTTCTAATTTACCTATAAATATTTCCTTTGGCACAGAGGTTGGGGGCATGGTACCCTATTTTGGTACCAAGTTTGAGATTTATAACTTAATATTAAAGCGAGTTACGTGATCTTGAAAATTGACCCGTACATACCTATTTTATGTTATTTTTTATTCCTTTATGCGTTCTATAACGAAAAAAGAGGATTCGTTTTATACAAAGAACTTACTAGGCAGGCCAAACTATCGAAAGTATTGTAAATAATATGAATAAATTATTTTAATTGATTTTTCTCGTTTTTAAGCTCTGTTCTCACTTTCCCGAACTTAAAAATTTTTTTTTTCATATATAGTTTCTTCTATAATATAGAAAAACACATTAAATAAATAATATCATGTAAAATTAACAAAAGAAAAAAAATTAAAAATTGTCCACACTGGGAATAGAACCCGCGCCGTCTCGCTCAGCTGCTATCACGCTATCCGCTCAACCACGAATACACGATGAGCGTGCTACTCCATAGCATTAAAATAGCTTTTCCGGTCAGTTGATCGATTTAATTTGGGGGCCCATTGCAACCCTCCTAATTAACCTATATATATTTCCTTTGGCACAGAGGCTGAGGGCATGGTACCCTATTTTGTTACCAAGTTTGAGATTTATAACTTAATATTAAAGCGAGTTACGTGATCTTGAAAATTGACCCGTACATACCTATTTTATGTTATTTTTTATTCCATTATGCGTTCTTTACCGAAGAAAGAGGATTGTTTTTATACAGAGAACATACTAGGCAGGCCAAACTATCGAAAGTATTGTAAATAATATGAATAAATTAATTTTAATTGATTTTTCCTGTTTTCAAGCTCTGTTCTCACTTTCCCGAACTTAAAAAAATTAATTCTCATATATAGTTCCTTCTATAATATAGAAAAACACATTAAATAAATAATATAATGTAAAATTAACAAAAGAAAAATAATTTAAAAATTGTCCACACTGGGAATCGAACCCGCGCCGTCTCGCTCAGCTGCTATCACGCTATCCGCTCAACCACGAATACACGGTGAGCGTGCTACTCCATAGCTTTAAAAGAGCTCTCCCGGTCAGTTGATCGATTTAATTTGGGGGCTCATTGCGACCCTCCTAATTTACCTATAAGTATTTCCTTTGGCACAGAGGTTGGGGGCATGGTACCCTATTTTGGTACCCAGTTTGAGATTTATAACTTATTATTAAAGCGAGTTACGTGATCTTGAAAATTGACTCGCACATACCTATTTTATGTTATTTTTTATTCCTTTATGCGTTCTTTAACGAAGAAAGAGGATTGTTTTTATACAGAGAACATACTAGGCAGGCCAAACTATCGAAAGTATTGTAAATAATATTAATAAATTAATTTTAATTGATTTTTCCTGTTTTCAAGCTCTGTTCTCACTTTCCCGAACTTAAAAAAATTATTTCTCATATATAGTTCCTTCTATAATATAGAAAAACACATTAAATAAATAATATAATGTAAAATTAACAAAAGAAAAATAATTTAAAAATTGTCCACACTGGGAATCGAACCCGCGCCGTCTCGCTCAGCTGCTATCACGCTATCCGCTCAACCACGAATACACGGTGCGCGTGCTACTCCATAGCATTAAAATAGCTTTTCCGGTCAGTTGATCGATTTAATTTGGGGGCCCATTGCAACCCTCCTAATTAACCTATAAAAATTTCCTTTGGCACAGAGGTTGGGGGCATGGTACCCTATTTTGTTACCAAGTTTGAGATTTATAACTTAATATTAAAGCGAGTTACGTGATATTGAAAATTGACCCGTACATACCTATTTTATGTTATTTTTTATTCCATTATGCGTTCTTTAACGAAGAAAGAGGATTGTTTTTATACAGAGAACATACTAGGCAGGCCAAACTATCGAAAGTATTGTAAATAATATGAATAAATTAATTTTAATTGATTTTTCCTGTTTTCAAGCTCTGTTCTCACTTTCCCGAACTTAAAAAAATTATTTCTCATATATAGTTCCTTCTTTAATATAGAAAAACACATTAAATAAATAATATAATGTAAAATTAACAAAAGAAAAAAAATTAAAAATTGTCCACACTGGGAATCGAACCCGCGCCGTCTCGCTCAGCTGCTATCACGCTATCCGCTCAACCACGAATACACGGTGAGCGTGCTACTCCCTAGCTTTAAAAGAGCTCTCCTGGTCAGTTGATCGATTTAATTTGGGTGCCCATTGCGACCCTCCTATTTAACCTATAAATATTTCCTTTGGCACAGAGAATGGGGGTATGGTACCCTATTTTGGTACCAAGTTTGAGATTTAAAACTTTATATTAAAGCGAGTTACGTGATCTTGAAAATTGACCCGTACATACCTATTTTATGTTATTTTTTATTCCATTATGCGTTCTTTAACGAAGAAAGAGGATTGTTTTTATACAGAGAACATACTAGGCAGGCCAAACTATCGAAAGTATTGTAAATAATATGAATAAATTAATTTTAATTGATTTTTCCTGTTTTCAAGCTCTGTTCTCACTTTCCCGAACTTAAAAAAATTATTTCTCATATATAGTTCCTTCTATAATATAGAAAAACACATTAAATAAATAATATAATGTAAAATTAACAAAAGAAAAGAAAAATTAAAAACTGTCCACACTGGGAATCGAACCCGCGCTGTCTCGCTCAGCTGCTTTCACGCTATCCGCTCAACCACGAATACACGGTGAGCGTGCTACTCCATAGCTTTAAAAGAGCTTTCCCGGTCAGTTGAGCGATTTAATTTGGGGGCCCATTGCGACCCTCCTAATAAACCTATAAATATTTCCTTTGACACAGAGGTTCGGGGCATGGTACCCTATTTTGGTACCGAGTTTGAGATTTATAACTTAATATTAAAGCGAGTTACATGGTCTTAAAAATTGACCCGTACATACCTATTTTATCTTATTTTTTATTCCATTATGCGTTCTTTAACGAAGAAAGAGGATTGTTTTTATACAGAGAACATACTAGGCAGGCCAAACTATCGAAAGTATTGTAAATAATATGAATAAATTAATTTTATTTGATTTTTCCTGTTTTTAAGTACTGTTCTCACTTTCCCGAACCTAGAAAAATTATTTTTCATATATAGTTCCTTCTATAATATAGAAAAACACATTAAATAAATAATATAATGTAAAATTAACAAAAGAAAATATAATTTAAATATTGTCCACACCGGGAATCGAACCCGCGCCGTCTCGCTCAGCGGCTATCACGCTATCCGCTCCACCACGCATACACGTTGAGCGTGCTACTCCATGGCTTCAAAAGCACTCTCCCGGTCAGTTGATCGATGTATTTTGGGGGCCCATTGTGACCCTCCTAATTAACCTATAAGCATTTGCTTTGTCACAGAGGTTGGGGGCATGGTACCCTATTTTGTTGCCGAGTTTGAGATTTATAACTTAATATTAAAGCGAGTTACGTGGTCTTGAAGAAAGAGATCGTTAAGAATGAGAAATTGTTTTAATTTGTAGAAAATAGGAACTTATTGAAGCTGTTTCTTATTTATTGATATTTATTCTTGTAATTAGTTTTAAAAACAAGTTGTGATTATATACAAACTGAAAAGAAGAAATATATGCTTGGCAATGAAAGTTAACAATGTGAGTAAAGCAAATATGCAAAATCTTGAAATTTGAAATATTGTGGAACACATATTTATAACTAAGGTTTGATTTAACACTGAAAAAAGTCTAAGAAGTATTGTTTTGTTATTTAATAAGCTACGACGATCTTTTCTGTAATTTCTCCTTCTAATTCCCTACATCCTGTTCCTAGCCAAGGCAATCTCAACTTGTATACGTCTTCTTGTCCTATCTCCATAGTTATTCTAATGAATTAACTTTATTAAACAGAGTCACCTGATTATAAGCCTTCCTAGTTTTCTATTAGGATAACTTAATTTTAGCTTTGGAGCTGGTTTTGACAAGTTGAAATAGTTGCGCAAGTTAGTTTTGCAATAGTTGTATTGAAATAGTTGTGCAATATTTTTTGTGAATATTATTGACTTTCAGTGTCCTTGATGTAGTAACTTCAATTTTTTTTCAATCGTATCAAGCCGCCCTGCATGGTTTTCTACCTTGGGTAATTAGTTCAGTTAAGTTAATTTCAGTTTTAAAACAGGGTTTTGTGTAGTCCACTGGACTTAGACATGCAAGTCATCGTAGCCAGCTGCATTGTATGACTGTCATAATAGTGGCTGTCTGTTTCTTTGTTATATTTCAACTGAATATTATCCACTTGATATACGATAAATATTCTTAAAAACACTTTACGTCCGAATATCAATAAATTGAAAGCACGATATTTTGTAATGGACCGGAATCCACGACCACTTTGCAAATTGTATTATACCAAGTGTTTTATAAATATAATTTTTTTTATTTGCTATGTCTAATAATATGTCCATTTGCCCTTTATTTTATATCAGTCAAACCATTGAAGTAAGTAAAGATAATAGGAACTATGTCATATTTTTATTAAATTGAGTGAAATTCTTGAAACTATGAATCTAGACATTTTTCAAAGGTGAAGTTTATCCTTGTTAATGACACAAAGTCAAGAAATATCAAGAATGGAATACTGTTGATTTTAAATAAATTAAACAAATAAAGTGGAAATTTCTGTTTGCTGTTTTAAAATGATTCAAAGAAGAAATCATACATACTATATTTTCTGCTCTCTTCACAAAACTATTTGTTAGTATTTATTTATTTTTGCTTAACCTCATTCCTTATCAATTGCAATAATTAACTTATAATAAAAAATAATAAGCATTATTTAATTATTTTACATCACTACAGTTAAAGCTGTTAAACTTTTATTTCATGTTTTAATTTTTAGACCGACATATTCAGTTTATTAAGTATAGTAAAAAATTTTTCTTTTATATATTCTTCTTAAACAAAACCCAAAATAAACTTTAAAATTTTCATCTTAACAATAATAAAGATGTAACCTAATATATTGTATACTTTAAATCCAAAAAGTTTTATTACGTATAATTATAACTTCTGAATTTTTTCGTCAACAATAAAATATTTTTTATTAATTTTATTTATCTCGTTGAAATTTATTAAATCCATTAGCTTTATACGTATTTCTAATTACTTTTGAGTATCAGATTGAACAATTCTCAGTTGTCATCCATGTTAAATCAACGCATAGAATAGTTAAGCAAATTTCTCAGTGTGAACTAATTAAAGCTTCCATTTCGCATATTTATTATCTGTTTACTGAATTTTGAATAGTTTCAAAACTCTAATTTTCAATATGAGCTTTACTTAAAAGTTCTGACTAGATTCCTAATGTTAGAATATTTTTCAATAGTTTATAACTCTATCTCTGAAAGCAGCATGGTTCGGATACATTCAACTAGACAAATTTAAATTCCCAAACCATGCCTTAACATTGTTAATATTTTTAACACCATAAAGATGACTATAATTTGTCGACCAGAAAATTTTACATAAGTCTAATTAGTTATGATAATTCTTACGAAATATAACACAATAGCTTTGTTCGTTTAGGAATGTGAGGTTTTTCAATTCAAAACTGTCGTTTTTTTTTTCTCTAATTGATTCAAAAATATATGATTTTACAATAGTGAAATATGAATAATCCTAAAAATTTTCATGCTTATAAAGTTTTCTTTTTATTTATATTCTCAAGGGACAATTATTTTCTTTTCAAAGAGTTCAAAGATTTAAATAATGTTTCTTTAATAAAAAATCTTTTTTATGAAAAAGAAAAATTACATTTTTTTGATTATTATAAAGGATATTAATATTTTTTTTATATATTGCAACAATTTTATGCATTGTTTAGTATCTTATTAGCATTTAATTTTAAAAACAGTATTTTTTTATTTAAATTCAGACATATAGTTTTTAAAATATCTGTCTTTTTACTGTAAAAAGTATAAATATATATAGAATATACACATTACCTGTTTTATTGTTTTAAAAAATATGTAAACGTTCTAAGCAATGAAGCTTGTAACTTAGTATTCAAGGAAGAGAAAAGAATAAAAGTGCTATTTGAAAACTGGAATAATATTTAGTATAAAGTATCTCAACCTGCTTCTAAAAAACTGTGAAAGTATTAAACCTAAAAAATATAGAATCTTATTTTTCTGTTGAAGAAAATTGAGCCTATTAGGAACTACTCCGTATTTCATGCAGCAGTTAAACTTCGATATTTTTGATCTTTTCTTCCTCAAATGTTATGTTATTAATTTTGATCTCATTTTTGGTTTCTTTTCTTAGTCAAAATATTAATTTATGCTACTTAAAAAATATACTACTTTACTTTATTTTTGACAAAGATTCAAAAGCCAAATTACTTTCAATGTACTGTGATAAGATAAATTATTTTTACTCTTCATTTCATTATGCACATAAAATACTACGTATATTGTTGCTTTACGTTAACTTTGCAAATATTTCAGTGTTTTGTATTTTCATCGCTATTTTAACACTTTCTACATTTATTGTTTACTTTATAAAAAATTAAAATTAATTTTCAATGCACTTCAGATTGTCTGCATTAATAAAGGAAACACTTGAATAAGTTTCTGTTCTTGAAGATATGGAACTACCTTTGCTTCAAAAAGTATGAGGAGGCAATCAAAGACAGCATACTCTGATACTAAATAATAGATAAATATTCTCATAATTTGACAGACATGAATAAGGAATAAAAAGTGACTTGAAACAGAAAAACACTAAATTACAAAAATAGGAATTACAAAAATAGGAGAAATGAAGGTGAAAAACGCTAGACAGACCGTGACAGCCTAGAGTGAAACGCAAAATGAAAAATAAATAAATGCGAAAAATAGAAAATCCGTGGTGGCCAAGAGAATGCAAAACAAGGCAAAATGTATTTCCGAGCACTTATGAAAGTTGGTGAAAGGATTAAAATTACATACAAGGAAATCATAACAAGGGAATTGGCATTCATATGAATGCGTGTTTCAAGATAAGCTGATGTAACAGATGAGGAGAGAATTTTGGCCTAATCGAAATTAAACGAATGTCCAAGATTCCAACAATTTGAAGGCAATAAATGATTTATCGCATTCTTGGTAATAAATCTAACGTGTTCATTTAGCCTAAATATTTAAGCATGTCTGGTTAATCAGATGTCATCAAAATTACATTTAGTAATGTTACCTTATGCTTTTACAGAATAATATGCTTATTGCTATTAATTGAGCTGAAAATTTATTAGTTAAAACTGATTAGAAACATACTTTGTTTTAATTTTAAAACATTAAGCTAATTAGTAATGTATTAGGTAAAGTATTAAGATATGGAATGGAATAGGAAATTCTTGTGTCTTAATTTTTAACCAAGTGAACTCGAAATTCGTCAACAAATTTATAATACAAATCGAAGCAAGTATTTGTTTCGAAACTTTGATGACTTTTAATGACCCATGCTCCCTTTTAAACAGTAAAAGTATTTATTTTTGATGAAATCTACAAATACATTTATTCGCTTCCCTGGAATTCGTCGAGTAAAAGTTTTATTACTTTTATTACATGCCCTCTGAATCATATGTAGTTTATTGAAAGCCTTTTAAAAGCCATAAAAATGAATCTTTATTTTCAGTTTGTTTTTTCTTTACTTTTATATCTTACAAAATGATAGCAAACGTTGATCGGCTGAATCTTTATTTATAAAAAAAATATTAGCTTATAAAATGCAAATAAAATTAACTGTTTTCATTTTCAGAATAATTATTAACCATTAATATACGAAAACCATGATCGAATTTTCATGTATTAAGGCTCTATGTTAGTGGTTTAAAGGCCTAATACAAAATATATTAATTAATTACAACAGAGATCATTTAAAGTTACGAAGTCGGACACAAAAACGTATTTTATCTGAATACACCTCTTTTTTTCTGATAAATTTAGTTTCTTGAGCCTCAAAATATGAGGGAACCATTTTTTTTAATCAGGAGAGCAGTTAAATTTTTTTCCTTTTCTGTAAATTTTTTTTTTAAATTTCACTATGCCTCGAAATATTTTTAGCGAATTTGAAACCTTTTGCAAGCAATTGTAAATTTTGTTATCGAAAGGTATATGCTGCAAATATTTTTTTTATAATCAGATATTATTTTTTAATATTTTTATTTAGCAACAAACTGAAAATTTTTGAATTGCACGGTGTATGAAATTAAAAAAAATGAATATCTGAGAAAAAATATTGTCGAAACTATTTTAATATGGTAAAATTTACCACATTTCTGGCTCTGTGGGAACACCAAAAGGCTCGGTAGCTTTTACCAAGATGTTTCATTAATGATTTTGATAAAAAATAACAGTAAAATATGGCTTTGTAATTTTGTTAAAATTAAAATGTGGTAATTTTATCAAGATACGTTAGAGCATGGCATCTATTTTTTTAATAATTGCGCGTGAATAATAATTCCATCAAATCGTTATCATATGAATAAGAATATTACCACATGAATGGTTTGAAAATCGTATTTTTTTAATCTGAAATTCTTTTTTTTAATGTTTTTACCATACAGTATCAAATTTTTTTTTCATTCACCGGACACATCCCCCCCCCCCATTTACCAAAACCAGCATTCGTGAAAACTATAAAAATCATCATTTGCTGCCGCAGAAACTATCAAGAATTTTAGTATTTCCCTAGATCCAGAAATACGGTAAATTTTATCATATCCTGGGAGTTTTGACCATATTTTTTTACTCAGTGAACAATAAAGTAATCATTTAAGAAATCATTTGAAATAAAGAATAAATCATGAAATGCATCTGCAATGAATCCATCTACTTCATATTTCAAAAACCCAACTTTTCTGTTTTATTTACACGTTTTTCTCTGACTCCAAATTCAAATAATCTCATCGACCTCTGATTTATACAACACTCCCCAACAAGCAGATATACTTCATCACGTTTCGAGCATTTAATGTAGAGTTTCACTTTGACTTCGACCCCGAAAAGTCAACTTTAGATTTTCATTAACGACGTTCCACAGTTTGTACATCATTAAAATTGCCTTCGCCTGCGGGGGATCCTGACTAAGACAGGGGGAAAGATCTAAAAGTACAAAGTTAGTTGAGAGCGCCACCATACGTTCGAAGTTGTTAAACAGAAAGTTCGTTGATACAAGAGAGGGTGTTCGTGGTCCGTCAAATGAAGTCATTAGGGACCCCTATCTGATGTCAGCAGAGAGATTTGTGTAGTTTATTTGCATGAATGAATAATTAATTTTTGTTTGTTCTTTGGAAATGGAGACTTTTGCAAAGCATCTAAATTATGCCTGGGATGTTTTAAATTATCAAAGTTAAATACAAACTGATGTAATATAAAAGAATAATGTTTTAAAATAACAAGTTAAGGAAAATCTTATTTAAAAAAAACTGACAAGAACAAAGAGAAAAAAGTGTGCTAAAAAGTGAATATAGTGAAATGTACCGTGTTTCTAGCGCTGTGGAAATACTAAAAAGTTTAATATTTTTTACAGGAGCGCTTTGTAAAATTAAGTTTGGTAAAGTTAACAATAAAACATGATTTTATAATGTGGGACAACATTTTTTAAATATGCTACAATTTGGTATTTTTTCATGATACCTTAGATCATAGAATAAAAATAGTGTATTCGGTTGAATTTAATTTCCAGATTTGTATGTATTTATTACTAATTGTGCTGTAATAAGAACTAGAATTTATGAAAATCAGAATTTCCGGTAAATCGTTTGCGTATGAATGGAGGAATTTCCAAGAGAGTAATTTAAATGCCGTATATATTGGCTTTACTAAACATTTATTTTTTACCAAACATATCATATATCATATCATATAATTTTCTTTCTTCTTGAAGGCAGCCAAATTGTTATTTGCAAATCAAGTTGAGGTTTTCATACAGGTGGACAGTTTAGTTTAGAAAGTAAAATATATAAAAAATGTTTATTTTGTTCTTGTTGTGTTGATATCAGTTAATGAAAATCTAAGTACAATGAAAAAAAAGAGAATTATAAAAAATATTAATTTTCCCGAATGTGTGAAACGGATGCCAATTTAAAATCATATTTAAGGACGTAAAAGCGCAATGGTAAATTAAGATCCCAACTACTTTCTGTATTTGGAAATTCAAAAATCCTAATTAAACGAATAAAACTATTTTTAATCAGAAAATAATGTAATTTTATTTCTGATTTCGTAACTCATAATGTCATCAAGCTCCAATTATTTATCTTATTTAGGGTGTAAATGTGTATACTTTAAATATTTTGCAAGTCGTATTTTTATTTCTTATATTGGTTTCTAAAATTGATTTTAATTACTTTCCTAAATGAAGTTTCTCACGAGCTATTTTTTAATATATTTTGCCTAAAAGCTAATAGTAAAGAAACTAGATAGAGTAATCGTATTATATTTAGTGCTCAAAGAAATATGTATTCTTTTTTTTTCTTACTTTCTCGAGGTTAATTACTTATTAGAAATCTTAATCATTATTACTCTTAATCAATAAGTATTCAACTACTAGAGAATAAATTAATAACAATATTTCATCATTATCAAGGCATTCGTTAAGAAGAATTACTCGAACTAAGCTCGGTATACCTGTTTCTTTTAACTCAGCCCTCCTTTTCAAGAAGAAATGTTTTTTTTTTTTTTTTTTTGCCAATAATATTAAATTAATTGAATTGCATTTTTTGTTTGCGTTCCAGAGCAAAATGCGAAACGTTAAGTAATTACCAAAATTTGAGAAGCGTCTATTCCCTGGAATTCGAGCACTTCATAAACTAAGTTCATTATCTTTTCAAACAGTTTTATTTCTGTAAAATTCTTTTTCTGGAAAATTATTTTCTAAAATTGTTTAGAATGCATTCAGGAAAATTACTTTTCAGAAATTATACGGAATAAATGCGCTGATAAAGAAATATCTCAGCATAACAGAACTGTGTATTATTTCCAGTTCTAGCTCTTAAAACATGAAAATAAGTGCTTTATGGAACCACTACTAAAATACTAATGTTTATAAGATATTTCTGTTATACCTCAGAAATATTTTCAACCTAACAGTTTAAAAAATAATGTGTGCAATCTAAAACATAATGACGATGTTTTATTTCTTTTTTTTTTAATATTCGCAGGTGGTTTATATGACTAGTTTTTACAATTTAGGATTTTAAAAATATGAGTCTTATGATTCTGAAAATTCAATTTTATTAATTTTAAAAATTTACTAAATTATAAAATGGCTACTAAGGACTAAACTAAAACTTGCACAGTGCACAAAAAAATAAGAAGCAGGCCACCCTGAATAACTTTTGATCTAATGATCGGATCTTCAGTTTCTAGGACTCAATTTTAATTGTTCAAGGGGGGGGGGATCTTAAATATGCTAATTATCTAGTGCATACGATATTTCAAATAACAACATATAAAAGTTCTTATTAATGGTAACTATTAGTGGTTTTCAACTAATATTTTTGTGTTACTGCCTCTACTGATCTTTTATTTATTATCACTCAACGGTAATGCTGGTTGAAGAGAGTCTTGTTTAATGCTCCGTAACTGATGTGGGTAGAAAATTAGAAATCGATATAATGACAGCTGAAATAGAAGAAATAAAAGAAATGTATGATCTTTAGAGAATGATGATGATTGCCCTTCTAAAGATTTCTTCTGATCATTCTAAAACAAAAAATAAAATGTTGTACGACAGTGTAAATGAAAGAAGTTATGTCATTAATATATTCTTACAAAAAGTAAAAGATTGGTGAAGTTTGTGTGGTAACTCTCTTGTAACTTGAAACCGGTCATGAAATTCAAACAGTAGGTGAAAGGGGTCACTTTATTTAAAGTTATTTGAAATTTTTATTAGTGTAAAATCTCTTCTTCATGACGTATATTTGAAAGCATAACTCTTAAACAGCTATAAATATGCAGCAGGTACGAAAAAGGAGCTCTGACAATACGATAAGCCAAGGAAACCTACTCTTTTTAAAAGCCTTATAAATAGTTGCAAATATATTGTAAATACCGCTCAGAAATTCATATGGTTGGATGGTTAGGATGTGGTTCGATGGAAACTATCTTCACGATATTGATTCAAAATGGTTTTGTTCTAATAAAATAAGCAAATTATTGCACAAAGAAAATTATGAATAATTGATATTTTCAGATTTTATTTATTTGTACGTCAATATACTTTATATGGGTGCCTTACAACAAATATTTATATAAAATTGAAAATTTATGTAGAAATCTAATTTGATTTTTTAACGATAATAATATACTTATAGTGTAGTCCAAATATCATTGATGGAAAATTTACCGTTTTTAAAGTGAACACTATCAAGCAAAAATAAGTGAATTAAGTGCTTGAAGTAAAGTACATAGATCAGTTTTCTGCATTTCCTAGAAAAATAAATATGTGACTAAATTATTCCTCCCGCCTTTCTGAAAATGGCAATTTCATAAAATGATGAATGACATCAACGTGCGTCAGAGCCTCCAGAAATCCGTTCGTCCAGCTTAAATCTTTCTGCGCTTCGATATTTTTCTAAGAATTTCGTAAACTTTGTCGTATTTGTAAGAGGGCTCTTTATAGATTTAAAGTTTCCCCATACAAGTATTATTAATGGCGAAGGATTTATTGTTTGAAATTGAAGTCGTCTGTCTTGATGAGCGTCATCTTCAGAAATATATAATGTCAAGATTTCCAGATTAGTGCTAAGTTATGAATATTGCGCTTTCGTATGTGGAAAAGTCTTTTGATAAAAAGAAAAAAAATATTGTTTTATAAAATGAAACTTAAAATATGTTGCATAAAAATGATTCATTACCATAGAAATTTACTCCACTTAGATTAACTATGCTTTATATGTAGCAATGAAGTAAATCTGCAGCACTATCTTCAGAAATCTAAATTTGAATGCGATATTAACGCAGGAAGACAAAGACTATAATGTAAAAATTCGGTTTAATCTAACACATATGTAGCAAGTATAAGGCCCTTATTCATCGAAGTTTTATTTTGTCTGAATTTTGGTTGAATTTCATACAATGATATCAAAGAAATGGAATAAAACTCATATACATTTAAATCTATAATCAGGAAACAGAAAAAAAGTATTTAGTGCTTGCTCTTTGCGGTGTTCCCTCAATTCTACTTTTTTTATTTTTTAGAAACAAATCAAAAGATGTTTTTTTTTTTTAAAAAAAAGGATTCATCGAGAGTTTTCGCTTTTATTTTTTTTATCTTTAAAAAAAGAGAACTTACAGAGGAAAAAATCTGCAGATGCTGTAATGATCTGATGAGTCCACTGTCGTGCTGAGGTTTCTGCTACGGAAGCAGTGCATATGAAGCAGTATGTTTTGGAAACGAATCAAAAGATGTTTTAAAAAAAAAGAGGAGTCATAGCAAGTTCTCGTCTTTATTTATTTTTTTATCTTTAAAAACAGAAGGAGAACTTAAATTGAAAATAATCTGCAGCTGCTGTAATGATCTATTGAGTCCACTGCTGTGTTGGAGGGTGCCTGCTACCAAAGCAATGCGTATAAAACAAATTGAATTTTCACTTTATTGCAAGTTTAAAAGAAAAACATAATTCATGTGATAACTACGTTCTTTATAATAAAAATCAATTTAGTTAAAGTGTATAAATGCGTGTCAACTTAATTAAACTATACTAGCGCAGCACCCAACGACCATGGGTGCTTGCGGCCCATTCATCGGTTTACGGTCGTGGATCGTGTGTTAATTGCTACACATGCTACACAATTGCCTTGTAGTATCAATGCTAGAAATTATGTTAATGATAGCGTATCTAATGTTCAAATAACGCTTTCGATTTTTCATTTCAAGAATTGTGTACAATCAATGTTAAGTCAACCCCAAAATACATTTTTTAATGTTTCATTAATTAATATATGAATTTCATATTCTTTGAGTTAGACTTTACCATCTGCTCGTATTGCACAAATGTTCTACCAAAATAACAGCTGATTGTATTCAAGGAATTGATTTTAGAACTAAAAATATACCTAAATTGAGTTAAGCCTAAATATCCATAAGAAGCCTGCATTTCTATGAATTTATTATTTATAAAATGTAATGTTCTCGTTTTCTCCCTTAAAATGCTAGAACGAATAGACGAACAAGACGATACACCAGAAATTATAAGAAAACTATATTATAAAAGGCCACACGCTATTTATTGTAGACGATTTATATAGGTTTCCCCGAATATCCATTTTCAATACTTACGAAAGTTCTTTTTAGTTTACATTTTCAAAGAAAACCACTATTCGTCTTATTTCATTCAATTTCAACTTGTGCATATACATCAAAAACATCCACTACAAGAGTGGATACTGCTCTAGAAACGCGGATTTAACTGTGGAGCATAAAACTTAATTTAAAATTATTAATAATAAAATGAATAAAATAAATTATTTCTCTAGTTATTTTTTATTTAATATAGTTTTTATTGGTTAATTCGTTCACAATTGCATTTATCCACATTTTTATAAAGTCGTGGTTCCTTTGAGATAAAGTTAAGCATTTAGTGGTATATATCTGAGAAAAATTGGGTTGGAATGGGGATTCGAACATATAAAAGAAACTAGGTATTAAATCAAATTAAAAATGCTAGTAAATGCATGATGTCTTTTTTTTTTTTTTTTTAGATTGGTCTTTTTGAACGTTCATACCCTAAGAACCTTCTAGCGGGAAATATATGAAAGAAGATATTTCAAATTTCTTACATAGTTTAAAATAATTTTTTTTCTCATCAAATACAAAAATGTGACAAGTCATATTTTCCTTCTTCAAATGAAAGTAAATTTAATTTTTCTGATTAAAGCAACATTAAAAATATATATTTAAATATAATACAGTCTAATGTATGTATCATGACCAGCATGTTCTTTTCTAAATATAAAAATCCAAAATCGCAAGCTTAAAATAAATTGACTATTTAAAAATATATTTATAAAACAGACACTAGAACTTAAAAAGAGTACGAACGAATATAAATAGGTTCTAAACTTACAAACACAATCCATCACTGTAATAGAGAGTTTACTGATTAATGACCCCACAGGGTGTGGAGCAAAAGAAAATTTCGCGATCTTTGTTGGAGAGGAAACTGATTGAGTCATTTATCAGTGAAGCGTCTCTAAAGACTAATGCTTATATGCAATTGTATTCCTTTATCTTTCGACATAATGACGCAAAATATTTTATTTGTCAAAACACGAAATAATGCCCAACAAAAGTAAAAAAGAAGGAAAAAAAATATTAAAATTTAAGTGATAAAAAAAATCTTGAGATTAATTAATAATTCTTTAAAATTTAATAAACAGATTATAAAGCGATTTGTTTTTATTGTTATATGGCTAGTATGCAGTCTTAGAAATATCTAGGAAAAAAATAGTTAAATAACAATTTATTAAATAATTGTTTCACCACATTCAAACTAAACAGTCAAATAACCATAAATAAGTTGGTATTCAAACTGCTTACTGAGAGAAAAACTGTTTATTAATTGCTCTCCCCTAATACGGTTAAACAACTAGAATTTTATCGTACCCACTAGGCCCAACTAGACGCATAGTGAAGCCATTCAGTTCTTTGCAACTGGATATATGATATAGCTGAGAGCATTAATCTGTCATTCTCATTACTGATAGAACTGGGGCTCGAATCCCAACGTTGAGAACACAATATTTCCTCCATTCTCTTCAACACATGAAAAGTTTCCAGTGCCCTGCGCTCCAAACTTTATGGCCCTGAACTATTAGATAACGATGCTTTTATTCACGCATAGATGGCAACATTATATGAAGCTGTTCAAAACAAAAAAGTATCGTATTTCCCATCTCTTACGATACGTGAAAAAGCTAGATAAACGAATTAAATCACCTTTTATTCAATTAAAAAACTCCAATGCCCAGTACCTAATGTCAGCAATGTAAAATGTCGTTTACCGAGAACTATACAGTTAATTGGATAGATATAGTGCTGCCTGTTATTTTATTGTAATTTTAGAATGGGAATTCTAAAAGTGTGCCGCATGTCCTAAAAATGACTAATGATTTGAAAGTAAACAAATAAATGAACGGATTGATAAATAATTGCACAGTTTTGTATTCTGACCAGGAAAGAAAGAAATGGTAGTCAAAATTAATTTAAAGAAACTACAAGTATTAATATACTACAAGTATATTTTGAAAGTAAGCATAAGTAAGAGTAAGCATTGAAACAAATTTGAAATGCATAATTGGTAAAAGTTTTCATCAAGAAACAATATCACATCACACTTCCTCATTCAAAAATTACATTTCACATCATTACATATAATACTACAAAATTTCAGCAATTTTAACAGATTATCTAAATTCATTCTTATATATAACTGGAATACTATTATGGAGACAAAAACATTTGAGAATCAGAAATACGTAATTGGTAATTTACTTTAATATGACTTTAACAATCATTTTTTTTTATCAATCATCGATCCTTTTACCCTATACTGTAAAAAATTGCTGTTCGAATTCCGGTAAAAAGTACCGTCCCTCAAAAGAGTGGTACTTTTCCATGTGAAATTAATTTTCACTGGGACATGGTATGGAACAAAAAAATACCGTAATTTTTAGAGTAATAATTACCTTGAAATCACGGAATCACTCTAATTAAATAAATATTACTGTAAAAAGTACGGCATAATATTTTACAGCAAAAATGACCTTAACGTTAAAATGTATTATAGGAATTAAGCACCGGTGTCAGGTAAAGGTATAGGGATTAAGTGCCGGTATTTTTCGCCGGAATTGGACCAGAATTTTTTTACAGAGTAAACTGTTCGAATTCTGTTGACTCACTTCAGAACATTTACCAAACTTTTTTAACTTATTTTCATCAAAATATTACTTACATATTTCATAAGTCAGGTACCAGTTATTATTATAACGAAAAGAGAAAACAAAAAATATCTTAAAGCTTTAAATAAATTCTTAATGATAAAGCAATTTTTAATGCTTGAGAAATTCAAAATAAGGCAAAAAAGGATATTTTGTATAATTTAATACTCAGAAATTATCGTTCATTTTGCCAGCTGGCTTGCACAGCGCTTCACACTATTTAAAATAAAGGTTTACGCGCGAATGCAAATTTTTGTGATAAAATAGCTATGCCAGATCAATTTATACAAGTATTATAACAAAACTTACTGACTTCTTACAAATATTTATTGAAAAACTAGAAGTTTGTTAGAAAAACACTATTTTTATTGTCAGAAAGCATACAGCATTGATAATCTCAAAGAAGTATTTCCTGATAAAAAAAAAAGTATAAATGTTGATCTAAGCATCCTATTCACCAATTCTTTCATTGTAGCAAAGAAAAAGTAACACATAAAAAAATTAGTTCATTGAAAACAGACTCAAAAGTTGTTAGTTTTCTTTACTTTATGTTTCTTTTTTTGCTGATAACATAAATCACTAAGAGCCTTGAATCTATCTTTTACCTTCAATACATCAAATAATGTTTATTTTTTTAAAAAAGTAGTAACTATGTTGTTATTTCGTAATTCCCTAAACTATAATCACTAATCGAGTTTTTCAGTTTCCAGACTGCAAGAAAAATATTAAAATCTGTTAAAAATATAACAGTTATAAAATAGTTTGTATCCTACACATATGAGTTCTAATCCTTTAGATGTTTAAAACATTGTTTCAAATTTAAAATGGTACTGTTTTATATTATAATACTAATAATTTCGTCGAAATATTATCAGAAAAATCACACGAAAATTACATTGATTTCAAGTATGGTAAATAAGGTGGCCATTCCTGAAATGTAATAAGGTTGAACAAATTAGCTTTTCAAAATTGTTGAGCATTTTTAATTACACTGTAAAAAACTCTGCATCAAATTTCTGTAAAAAGATCCTTAGTTTGTTTAACGCAAAATTCACTCTTACTGCAGCATGTTACGGAAAAAAATTGGACATAATGTAATTTTTACTCTCATAACTACCGTACAATCATTGAATCTATCCACTTAAACAAATATTACTATAAGCATTACAGCATGGTGATGTGTAGAAAACTGGAGTTTACGGTAAAATGTGTTGTATGGATGTTGCTCAAAAATGCTGGTATTTTACACCATAGTTAGTTCCAAAAAATAGAATTACAGTTATTTTTTGTTCTGTTAAAATTCATATGAACAGCATATACAAAATACCAAAATTATTACACATGGAAAACTATTTCCAACTCTTTATTGATTTTGCATTTCTGTATATTTTTGTCAGTCTGTATTAAGTACTATTTAGACAATGAAGTATTTCTTACGAAAATAAATTGACCAAGCCTCCTGCAGTTATTAATACTCATATATCCCGATTATTTCTTTAAATAAATTGGAAATTTCACTGGAGTTTTTATTTTTCGCTTCTTCATGCCTTTCTTTCTTTTCTTTTTTTGGTTAAAAAGACTTTCTTTACGATTGAAAAACATTCTGAATTTATAATCTCGTTAAAAAATCTTTATTCTCGGGAAATGGTTTTACCAACGATTTCCGATTTCATTTTTCAAGTTCAGTCTCAAAGGTATACTCGCAAAATAATTTTCGATTACCGTCTCAGTTTAGGAAAAAAGAAAAAAAAAGTAATTGTAAATCGCTCGAGCGAAATCAAATCCAATGAGGATTTAAACCTTTACTTGCCTTTTCCCATTAATTTCCTCATTGTTTTTTTTTTTCAAATATATTCTTAAAAAATACATTTCAATATCGAATACTTTGCTAATTACCGTTTATACGTTTTCAATCAATGATTCGTGGTTAAAAGCTTTTAGCGTAAAACCTTATTCCATATTTTTATATACATTTAAGAAATCCAGATCTTCAACTAATTTTTATTTATCTTTATATGTGCCAACATTTTTCCAACAATGATAAATAAATAAATAAATGAGTTATAAAGGTGAATGAAAATAGATTGTTGCAGTATATTTTGACACTCTTGGTTTTCTTTTCACATTCTTCATTTACATTCTTGTTTTCAAATAAAACTCTCATTTTTGATGATTCTTCAATCTTGAGCTATATTTCTCTAACTTTGAGAGTCATTTTGTCAAGAAATGACGTGATTTGTGAAGAACGCAAACTTTCAAATATAAGAAACTGTTTCCTCAACTCGAAACCTCATCGCAGTGTACTGCAGGAGATTGTTAGCTAGAAACACCAAACACGAATTAAGACTAAACGGTCGAAAATAAATTGATAAAGTAAACCTACTGGCCAGTGTGGCCTCGTACCTAGAACATTCCAAGATCGAATCGAGGTTTTGCCTGGATGTTCTATATCTCTGTATTGTTCTTTATATGTGCATTTTGAGAGACTGTTCACTGTAATGACGAAACTTAAATGGAAACTAGAAGATCGAAAATAAAGTGAGGAAGAAGGCCTACTGGGCTGCGTTTCGATCAAGGAAATGGCTTCGTACTTGGAAGATTCCAGGTTCGAATCTCGATTCGGCATGGATGTTTTTTTTATCTCTTTATTGTTCTTTATCTGTTTACTATCTCATAAGATTTCTCTAATTTTGAGAAAATTAGACGAAAAAAATACAACCAAAGTTTCTGGTAGCATATTTTGGTTCAGTAATTCGAATAAAAATTGAAGACTTTAGCACATCCAAAATTAAGCCTAAATTTTGTATTGGCTGCACTCGAAACAAGCAATTTAAGAAAAAAAGAATATAAAATATGTTAGTACTATAAAAAATATTCAAATGTAAGAAGAAACGCAAGAAAGCGTTAAAACTTTGTAATTATCTATCCTTTTGGGCAAATTAAGCTGTCAAATAGATCTCATTATCCTCTTTAGTTACTAGAAAATAGTGTTAATTATTCACTTAATACTGTTTTTTTTTCTTAAGAAGACAGATTTTAGCTTTATTTTGCACTTTTGGGGTTTGCTGTGCACTTTTCTAAAATAATCATTCTATATACGATGTTCTTACTCTATATTTAAAAAAGTCATCAGTTTACTGAAAAATGTCTATTAAAAAGTGCAGTTGCTGTTATGGGTATTTAAACGTATTCAAACGTATTTTCTTCTTCTTCACTAAAACCTATGAGACTTTGAAAATTGAAATTATGAAGACGTGTTGAAACATGTAAAGGAATACAATGGGTTAAAAAAAACATCATTAGATATTTATTTCAAGGATTATAAACTCTTATACCTGTAATACAAAATATCAACCTGGTTGCTTTCCAAACCACGAAATTGCAAACAACAGAATTGAAATTTGACGTGATGAATGGATCATTTTTATGAATTTAATATGAGTTTATTTCAATTTGTTAGAAAATAATTGCAATTTTCCGAATATTTCTGCAAATATTTTTCTTTTGTAACATTTCATTTTGTTGTAAAAAAGTATAAGACGACAAGATATTTACGATAAAATAGAAAGAAAGTAACATTCAATAATTACTGACTGTTAAACTTAATAGTACAAAAATACCATGTTTGTTGATTTGTATCTTATTGAAAAATGAAATTTAAGTGGTACTGAAATTTGACTGACTGAAACAGCCATTTTTATTTCTATAAATGCTGTTGCAATTTTAGGTTCTTTTTTCTCGATTTTTTTCAATGCTTTACGTTAAATGATTACTATTTATCCATTGTCGAATTCTCACTCGAGATCTTTATTTTATAAGCGAGTACTTCACTTTGTTAAAAAAAAAAAAATTAAATATGATAAAAAATAAAAACATTAGAGCTTTGATTAGATTTTTTCAGGTATAACATTTAACATTTGTAACGAAATTTTAAAAAAAATATAATAGGTCAAGGAAGGAAGAAAACTATTTAAAACTTTAACCTGTTTAGTTTCGAAAAATTATCCTTGTATATTGTTAACGAGTTATTGTTCTCATTTATCACATTTTATAGTGTTTGAGAACTTTATGTGTCCCTTAGATTAAATATATTTTTTTCACAGATGTTCTTTTTTTATTAACGAATTATCAAAGTGCCCTTAGAAAATATTACAAGTTTGTATTTTATAAAGAAAATTAGATTTTTTTTTCGGCTTTTAAGAAAAAAAAATGATAAATGAGAAGCAACTGCGGATTTGGTAGGTCCAGACTTGCAGTGACATGAAATAATCATAATATTCACATTTGGGAATCAAAATGTATTATAAAATCATGTATTAATCATGCAACCTAAAAAAATATTATCATATCATTATTTAATACTAAAATGTTAATAGGTACAATTTTTCATATAATAAAAAAAATCTAAATGAATAAAATTTTTATTTCAAAAAGGAAAACTTTTTATAAAATATTATCATAAACATTCATTACTAATTTTTTTAAATAATTTTAGAAAAAATAAGTTTTAAATTTATTTAAATGCTTGAAATTTAAATCAATGTTGTGAGAATTTGCAGGTATTTTTTAAAATGCATATTAATTTATTGGGTTTCTTGATTTATTCTTTCTTATTATTTTTCACTGAAACAGAAAACCTCAGTGTATTCATTATGTATTCTCCGTCAATCATGATTCAAAAATTAAGGAACTTAGATTCAATCAAAGCTTCATAAATAAATACATTAATTTGCAATTGAATGTGGCTTGAAAATAAAATTCATAAATTAACAGTTTAATCGAGGTCAAAATACATGTTTTGAAAAAAAATGCCAGCTGCCTCTTTGGGTTTTTGATTCCCAGAGCTTCAAAAACTTATTGCTTGATTTAGCACAAAACTTTTTAGTTGGATTTGTGTTGTATTTTTATTAGAGATGAGATGTTTATGTATAGGATGGATTAAAATTCAACTAAGCCATAAGTTAAAAAAATTAAAAGATCCTGAAACAAACAGACATAAATTTACAAATATATTGAATTCAAAACTAAACAGCTCAAACTTACAAATGAGCTTAAAAGTAACTAATATAAGTTTAGGTTTGAAGTTTAAAATTTAAATTATTAATTAAACTTAACTAAATGTTTTAATGAAGAAATGAATTAAAATCCAACTACTTTTTTAAACTACTTTTATACTGCTTTTAAAAAGTCTAAATAAGCTAAACTAAATGCTCCATTAAGGCATTTTCCAATCTACTGTACATAAAAAATTTTGCATTCCCTTTTCTCATACTTACTTCATTTGGTGGAAGAATTCTGGTACATTAAAAACCTCCGATTTCATTGCATTTTCTGAAAGAAAAAAACTAGTGAAATGAATTAATTACAAACTAACAGTTTTAATGGAACTAAAAATATATGCAAAGATAAACAGTATTTGTTACCTTTTAGCCATTTGTGCTTATCTGAGTGTTATTGACTTATTTTTTGCTTCTGTTCTTTAATAATGCTGCATTTCTTTTTAATAAATTCATATTTTTACTTTATTTGTGTTCAAAAACTTGTTCTATTTTATGTATTCTATTCGTGTTGATATATTTATATGTGATCGGATAATCCAGTAAAGTTTAAAAAAGCAACAACAATTATACGGAAATTAAAACCAAATGAGCGATTGAATCTAGCTCTAATTTAATCTACGCAAATAAAGAATTTAGCAGGATTGAAACTAAATTCCATATACTTTTATAATTGGCTGATGCGTGGAACAGAAATTCTGAAATAAATTAAACTAAATGCTTCAACAAGAAATTTTCTAATATACTAAACATTCCGCAACTTTATTTAAACCCAGAAAAACTATGTTTATATTTTAAAGTTTATTAATGTATGTTTTTCTTCAAACTAATATAATAAAAAGTAGACATAATTGCAATTTTATATGGTAAAGTTACCAACATTGTTCTTTTATTCTGGATATCGGTCTGATTATTGCTGTTTAACAACTGATAGTACTCTTTATGCATGTTCACTTCATTTAGCAGAAAAATCCTGGTATATTAAATAGCTCCATTTCCATTACATGTTTAGAAAGCAAAATGTTTTAGCTAGTGAAATTAATAAACAAAAAATTTCAACGGAGCTCAAAGTATATGGAGTGAAAAACAGTGTCTTTTTCCACTTTGCTTTTTGCTTCTCTGAGCGTTACTGACTTACTTGTTGCTTCTGTTATTTAAGTTGTTAGTGAATTGTTTTACCCATTGGCAAAATGGGTCTTGATTTGGATTTGAAGGCGTCCACAAACTTTTCAACTTTGTTCAAAAGTAATAGTAACCAGTGCGCATGCGTTGCTATGGCGACAACTGCTGTTTTTAGTTTCACTAGCAGGCATTTTTAATGTATTTACTTAATAATAGTTTAAAGTATTTTTATTTTATTTTTATTATTAACGTATAATTACTGGCTTTACGGTGATTTTAATATAAATATGAATTCTGAAGAAGGAAAAGTATTTTGTGACGTCTTGAAGCACGTACGTAGGCAGGATATGAAAACCAAAATCAATCAAACTGGACAAACATCAATTGAGACAGTTTTTGCAACCCATGATTTGAAATGCTGTGGCGTTTAACGGAGTCAATCTAGAAATAAAAAGCATTTCACCAATGGTTAACCAGTGATAGTAATAAGGCGATCACAACATGGGGGTTGCGTTACTAACAATGTTCTTGTATTCTTGGTATCTGTGCCATTATTGCAGTTCCAAAGCTGATAGTACTTTTTTTCCTCATGTTTACTTCATTTAGAGGAACAATTCTGGTACATTATGAAGCTCCGTTTCCATGCAGTTTTTGGAAACTAAAAGAAGCATTTTTTACATTTAAGTTGGGGAAATGCATAAATTAAAACTTTTAATGAAGCTTAAAACTTATGTAATGAAAAAGGGATAAATAGTCTCTTGCCTTGTTGCTTTTTGCTTTTCTGAGAGTTATTGATTTATTAGTTCCTTCTGCTCTCTGAGTGATTATTGTAAATGTGTATTCTGTTAAATATTCTTGTTATTTGTTATTCTTGTTATTTGTATTCTTGTTCTTGTTTTATTTATCTTCTTAAATTCTTAAACTTGTTCTTTTTTTTTATATGTCAGTGATGAGATATATACATGTAATGGGTTAAAATCTAGTAAAGTAATCACAAAAACAACAATTGAACGGAGCTTAAAAAAAAAAGTGAAAAGTTGAATCTAGCTTTAATTTAATTTTCGTAAACAAACAATTGGACAAAATTTAAATTTGAAGTTCATGAACTTATAATTTAATTGTGCTTAAAACTAAAATTCTTAAGTAAATTATCCGAATGCTTCAACAGTAGAATTTTTCAATATACTAAACATTACAAAATTATTTCAAATAATAATCTAATAATTGATTTTCTGATTAATTTCTCAAAAAAATCGTAAAACTATTAAACCCAAACAAACTCAATTGAATTTTTTTTAATGATTTGTGTTTTTTTATTAGACAAATCTAATAAAAATAAACATAAGAACATTATTGCATTTTGATGGGGTTGCGTTGCCAAAATTTGTTCATGTATTCTAGATATCGGTCCTATTATTGCCGTTTCAGAACTGATGGTACTCTCTTCTCATGTTTACTTCATTTAGCGGAAGAATTCTGGTACATTAAGGAGCTCCGTTTCCATTACGTGTTCTGAAAGCAAACATAAGCATTTCTTTCTCTGTTTGAAGTAAAGGATATGCAGGAACGTCAATATTCAAGTCTAGACAAAGCAACTAATCTATTTACTCATCTTCAAAGACAACGTAGTTTGAGAAAATGTCCTTACTTCAGAAGCGTACTTTGATTTCTTAATTAGATGAACTTTAAGAGTGAGAAGTAATTCTGTTATGTTGAATTATTAGTGTGCGCACGTTTTTCAAAAAGGTTTGCATATTTGAACTGAAAGTTTAATTATCTTTTGAAGTAATGTATTCATAGCGTATGTGCTTTGGCATATTAGCATTTCTAAGTTTTCTCACTCGTTTTTCTGTTTGCGTCTAGAATAGTTATTAAAATGAGTTTTGGGAATGTAGGATTGTTCTATTAGTTATGATCATTTGTGGAGTCAATATCACTGAATTAAAACAATAACTTTTCTGAGAACAAACTTTTATATTAGACGTTATCAAAGAAACAAGGTTTATTGTGTTATATTTCTCCTTCGATTTACTAACTAATGTAAACATTAGTGGTTGTTTTGGCTTAAAGATTTATATTACATTTTGGTCGAAAGCGGTAACTATGAAAATCATGCGGGTATTTTGAAAATGTGTTTTGTGCTTTTAGCTAATAAGAGTGCTATTTTATGCTTTTAGAAAATTAAAATGAAGGCAAACTGAAAATAACTAAATAAAAACTTTAAAAAAAAGTAAAAACTGTAAACGGAAGAAAATCAAAACTATCTTTTAAAACAAAGTTTAAAAGGTGGTAACACAACTTCTATAAAAATAGGATTCAAAAATGCTTAAGAAACGTTCAGAAGAAAGATATGATAAAATTATTCGTTGAAACAGTAAGGGATAAAAGATCATATAAGGCTTCAGAATCGCATGGCAATCCTTGACCAAAAAATGTCACTATACGCCGTTAGGGACATTTCCTGTATATGGACTTGCGCGTGCGCTTTTGAACCCGGACTTTCAATCAACGATTCAACGATTTATCGACCAATGTTTCGTGGACACCATCTTGGTTAATAAGCCATTAAATTATCGTATGATAGTCATTTATGGGTATATTTAAAATAAGTTTTCCACAATAATTATTAGAAATCATAATTTATGAATTTACTTTAATTGGATAAGTAAAGGTCTGGAGCAAATGCGCGCGTACATATTGCATTCAACAGCGTATGATGAAATTTGCGGACCTCGGTCGCTATGCAATATTCAATTCTTATTATTTGTCTTAACACTTTTTAGAATTATGATCATTAGTTTTGTAACAATCTGCAAAAATAATGAATATTTTACTAATGGTTATTGCCTTTTTCATGAAAATATGTGGTATTTTATTTAGTTTCAAATTTGTTATATTCTCTTAGATTAACTTGATAATATTTAATTTTCAAATTTCAAAGTGAGATTCGTCGTTGATCTGTTTTTAATTCTCAGCTAACGAATGGGAGTTGAAGTAATTTACAAAAAAAATCCTATTATAAAATTTAAATATTTCACTTTTCAAAGAAACTTTATATATATTTAATAAAATATATTACTTAAATTTTCTTATTGTAATTCTATAAAATAAATAAATGCTAATATATTGCTATTCATTGAATTCAAATGTTGCACAATTATTTACTTTTAATAAAAATAATCTTTGTACATGAAATAGTCTTAAATGCAACATAAAACATTGCTTATTTTCTTAAATAAAAACAATTCTCCTTTTTTAATAGATTAATTAGTATAAAATGATACATATAGATTCAAAATGTTGAAACATATTTCACTAAATAATTTATTACTCAGCAACTATATTTTTTTAAGTTTGAAATTTTTATATACAGTTTTTTTTTGTAAAAAGTAGTCCATACTACATTTGAATGAAAACAAGATTATACCTGTTTTGCGTAAATTTTAAACAGCTTAAAATAGGTCTAATATTAAGTTACTTCATTTAATATTCGAATATCATGCATCAAATAACATTGTAAATGATTTATGATAAAATCTTTGGACATCAAATGAATTTTCCTTCTAGATTAATGAAAAGGTAAATAATCTATAAAGATATCTGAGATTTAAATTTCCGCAAGATTCACTGTATGAGGATGACTGAATTACATATTCAGTAGTAGCGGTAAAGTGTAGAATTCGATAAAGTTTTAGACATATTCACGTAAATCATCAAAACGAGTATTTGCTTTAATGTCCATTCAGTATGAATGATTATGGTTGTTTATTTAAAAGACATACAAATCTTTAACATTCACATTGAATTGAATAATTTACATTTATATAGCTGTTTTTAACAAAATATTGCATTTAACGTAATAATGTAAATATTATTTAAAAAAAATGAATGTATAAGATATGCTTAAATGAAACTGAATAATCTGTACAAATTACATAGATTTATAATTTATTAATTAAGTTCAATTAAAAAAATTAAGAATTTCTTTTTTTTACAAAAAGTATATTTAATATTATTATTTTATTTAACTTTTGAATAAATATATATTGAGGTGTGCCACCATAGCCGAGAGGTTAGAGTCGTCGTCCTGGAGAGACAAAGATACAGAGTGATATTCAGAACTCGAAGAGAATGTAAAAATCTCTAATAAGCTTTTATTTATTATTTCTGTATCATCTAAAAGCTTCTAGAATGTTCTAACTTGACATTTAATGTTCCGTTATTTAGTTCTATAAATGATCAGGTGTTTCAAGCCGAAATGCCAGTTACTTTGTTCCCTGTACGTTTAAAGGTTATTAATAAATCTCTCCAACTTTCTGGACTGATTCAGATTCCTTCTACGTGACAATATTAAACATACATATACAAAAACAATATTAAATATATTCTTAAATATTCGTTATTTTAAAAATTACTTATAAGCTAAGGTATACAATAATAAAATGTTAATGAAATGATTTTTGATAAATTATCTGTGTTTGCTATATTATTAAAAGTTAAATACCTAAGAAACATAAAGAAAAAAACGATAAGAAATGAAAAAATTCAAATATGTCCACGTGCAAATTATTATTGTTTATTATTGGTTAAGAATAATTTTTAAACGAACGTTTGGCGTAAAGGTTTTGACTGCTTAGTACAAATATGATTAACAGTAGATGAATAGGAAAAGCTGCTGTAACTTCGCTCATGTGTATCACGCATTGGAGTAAATATTTGCACCATCTAGTCAATAAATACAGAATTTATCATTTGTACTTGATACTAGTAATAACATATACTATCTGATGTTATGGTGATTATCTTAAGTTTTGCAGGTTTAAGAGTTTATGAACTATTTCATTGCTCCAGTTGTTGCAGAATTTTTTAACCAGTTTTATCAAGAGAAAAACTTTAAAACAGAACTGAAGTATGTATGTACAAAAACTTATTTTTGCATAAGGGAAAACAAACAAGATAGTTTTTTATGCATAAGCCAAATATGTTTCAGAAAAATAACGTATTTTGGTTAAACATAAAAAATTTAAGGAAGATTAATGCATTTTCTTCCTTTGGCTTTGGTCAGTTTGTAACCTTTGATCGTCTCAAAGAATTTAATTGTTAGTCAGAACATATGGCCGCTTCCACTCACATGATGTTTTTATATATTACAAAACTATATTTATTTATATTTGAACTATATTTATTTATACAGCTTATATTTATTATAATTTTTAACTAAAAAGAAAAGAACTCAAAATGTGTTTTATCCAAAGTATATGATTGATGAAATATAAAGGAATAAGTTGAAGGTTCTGTACATCGTACAAATTTTCTCTTCATTAGTGATCTGGGTGTTTTTGATTTCTTTGAGAAAGCATCAGTGCATATGTATTATTTTTTGACTTTCTATAGCTTAACTAAAATTTAACTTTTGAATTTTCTAAATTTAATTACTGGAGATTCCCATAAGTTGAAAAAATATATTTAAAAATATACCCTTTTTTAACAATGTAAAGAACTTTCCCAATTTAATTTATTTTAAAGCTAAAATTTAAAGAAAAAAAAAACACAATAAATGTCATAAAAATAACTTTAATAACTTGAAGCATTTTTTAACAAACAATCAAATATGATATTTTTACATACTAGTTCAAGGAAATGGGACAAAATAGACAGAATAGTTAAATTTTCAGAAAAAAAAAATTAAAAAAATGAAACATACCAATTTTTAAGTGCTAGTATGAATTTAAATAACAAATAAATCAATTATACTCAAACGAATACGAAGTTATAATTTTATTAGAAATAGAGATTAGAAGTAGAGAGATATTGAAAAAAGAGATATTGTAGTTAAAAAAAATGGACTGAAGTTGTTGCGAATTTCTTGGATTATAATCATTTTAAGATCATTATTTTTTATGTTTATATCACATTTTTAAAATTAAAAAGTCTTAGATACTTTTTTTATATTATGGAGCTACCAAGAATTCTAATGAATATCATACATATCTGTTGCCGAAATATCACAGGTTAAACTTCAGCCCTATGGCATAAGTTTTTTAATAATTTTGCAAAGCTTGCATGCCCTCTGTTGATAACTTTTCTAACTAAATTCCAAAGTTGATGCATATACTTGTACAGCAATCACATTAAACAACCTGATAATTTCATTCTTTTATCATTCTTTGACTTCGAGATTTTAATTTTGAATTCATTCAATTGTCTAGCACCGTGTATATATTTAGATTTCGATGCTGTTAATAAAAAAAAAAGAATTTCTTTAAAACCTCAAACTTATACAATCATAAATGCATTAGAAATGACTACTAAGGAAACCTACTAAATGAATGTAATACAAGATACAAAATGATACCAGAGAAACATACAAAACTTGTCTTAAATAATTTTAATAAATATAATTCGATTGTAAACATTTAACCCACGGGCGGTTTAGAAAGTGAGAAAAATTGGGAGAATGTTTCTAACCAATACACGGCGTTCCTATCTAATAACGCGGAAAAACCGGTACCGCTATTGGGAGAAAACTGTAGGTTAAAATACGACCTTTTATGTGCAGAACCGTCAGTAGGTTAAAAATTATATTTTCACGAAAATGTTAAGATTGTTTTAAGTTAAAAAGTTATTCATGTCAATTTAATCTCAGGAAAACAATTCAATTTTCTGCTATATCTATTGATTCTTAAATTTCAAATAAAATCATTCTTAAAAATGTAGAATGCGTAGCAAAATATAAGTTATGAACTTCTGATAAAATAATATTTAAATTTAAATTAGTAATTTTGCTATACTGTGCCCTTTATATACATTTCATATCTCAATAATCAATAAACCAATTATTTTCCTTGGACTGCTATTGGTATGAATTAAACTAAAATCATTATCGGTTTTCTTCTTGTACTTGCGATACAATACAGCCTGGGTTGAAAAGAATTAAATATAAAAATAATGTGTATTGAGCTTTAAGATAGGTATACTTATGATTGATGAAACAATTAATTATTAAATATTCTACTCATATAAAGTTTAATGATTTTTAATGCATATAAAAGAAATTCAATAACTAGTTTTCTATTGGTATACGTTATTGTTACACTATTAAACTTTCAGATTTAATTGAGAGAAAATAAGCGCAATTGTTGTATAGTGACTTTCATTTTATGCAGTGAAGCTAATAAGGAGAAATATATGGTTAGTTATTTCATTTTTAATAAACCACAGAGAATAATTATATGGAAGCAGTTCCGATACAATTAAACCAGCAGAAACTATCTAATGGATTTAAATAATATATACAATATTTTTAGTTCAGCTAGAATTAAACCACCTAAAATGGTCCACGCGAGTTGAATTAAGTGGCTGGGAAATTGAAACTATATAAATATTTAAGTGCTTGGTAATATGAGTATTCAATAGACTGAAATAATATATAAAGAAAATTAATTTAATCAGCTAACTTTAAATCATATAAAACACTTCAATTAAGTTAAATAAGGTATTAGAGAGTAAATTAAAATTTTTTTACTATTTATTTGCATGACATTACCTAATAGATTAGATAAACTATTTATTTGCATGACATTATCTAATAGATTAGATAAGTCGGAGAAGCGATTTTACTATTAGCTAAGTTTAAGAACTATACGAAAATGTTTTAGATAAATTAAATAATGCGACAGAGAAAAAAGTTAAATTCAATTAAGATTCAAGTGCTAAAAATTGTTTAAATGAATTACATAATAAGTAAGAGAACATTTTATGTTTAGTTAATAAAAATCCACACAAAATTATTTCTGTGGAAATAAAATGAGGGAACAAAACCTTGTGTAGTTCATTTAATATTAGAGCCCATTATTAAGCAGGTTAAGATATTCAGAGTTACGAAAATGTATTGTTTCAGTTATATAATTAAATGCATTTTTCTGGATAGCTTAAATACTTTTTTTTCATTCAGTTGGTGTAGTGCAATGGTCCAAATTGATAAAATAGCTATTGCTCGTACAAAGCTAAGAACATTCTACCTGTTTCAACTTTTTAATGCAAGCTTTATAGTTTCTAGATTCTTAATAATACTTGATATGAGAAGTTGTCTTCCTGGAAAAGTAATGTCCTTTTATTTATTTTTTCAACTCCTCTACAAGGCTCATCTGTTTATATCTAGACCTGAAATCAGAGAAATAATTTTATGCAGATGAGAATAAAGCTAGTCCTAAAAGACGTTCTGCAATAACAATTAAAAAATATACTGCTGTCGTTTAGAGTATTTATAGTAAATTGCTTTATTAATAAAAAATATATATGGTTGAGTAATATCGTTGATGCTTTGCATTCATTTTGACTCTACATTAAATTATACTCGTATTATAATCACCTGACACTTTTACGGAAATATACTGTTGTCTGACAGTGTTGTAGCTAGATTGTTAATGCATTATAAAAAAGAAGAAAGAAACAGCCTTGATTTGGATTCTTAATTTATAGGGCATGATACAGTGCATAAATATTATTTAACTTAAGTGTCGCTGTTAGCCAAGTGCATACTATAATGTTAATTATTTTCCCCAATATCAAAAGTTAGCTTCACAGCGTTTTACTGTTGTAAAAATAAATGATTTGCTGCTTTGACATTCACAATGCCCAAATCTCAATTCTATTGGGCATTTGTTTAAAAATTGTTTTTGCATCTAAATACGTAACCATCCGGGCTCACACTATTGCTTAAAGTTATTAAGTTGTCCTGAATTACCTTTTAGCATCTTGTAAAGTCGATACTAAAAATAAAAAAAAAACTACTTTTGTTCGAGTCTAAAACAGGCAAAACTAAATATTGAAATGAATGTCATAATATACTCCTCCCTTAATAAAGGTTTAAAATTAAACCCTTTGTATTTTAACTATTTGAATTAAATAATATATATATATATATATATATATATATAAATATGTTTAGTGTAAGTTAAGAATGTGTTAAAAAATTGCCTTTATAGTATGTAATAAAATTACATCTCATTCAAAAGAAATCCGATTATATTTTTACAATCCTGATATATGTTATTAAATTCCCGATAAACTATTAGACAAAAGTATAAAATAAGCAACAGTCTGATGCTATAGGCCTCTGCATCAAAACGGGAAAACTGCAATTTTTATTCCATCTGTTAATGACTATTTTCAAGTCACTGTCTCCTTTAAAATGTATAATTCATATATTTATATGAGCATTATTATAAAACTTAATAAGAATGGTAAGAATCCATGAAATTATTTAAGCAGCAAAAGCTCCAATATTACGTATTTTATGACTTGTCTTATACTTATAAAATTGCTAATAAATATGTAAATAGCATATTATACAATACATTTTCCGTTTATGTATAAATAATAGCATATGTAAAGAAACAATGCAATATGGAAAAACATAATACAATGAATAAAGATTCATTCTTGATATTCCCAGGCGAGACTATTATTAATATAGCACATAGTTAATCATATGTGAGACATATGAAATTTGTTTTAGCTAGCTTAAAATCTGTGTCTACCAGTAAACAATCTCGAGATAAGAAATTTGTTTTAGCTTTATTTAATATCAAATTTCAACGATGTGAATTATTTTAGTTTTTCATATGTATTATAAAAAATAGATTTGTATAAGAATTACTTTAATACATTGTATCTTATTTTTTTAGAAAAATATCGAAGTTTAAAGCATCAGCAAATTTATTTCGTTTCGAATTTCTGAGTTTTTATCTTCACACATGGAATAAAATTGAAAACTGTTGATTTCTTCTTTTTTTTCTGTACAGTGCTCAAAACGAAAATCATAAAACCTTAATAATGTTTAGTCTAGTAGTAGGACAATCACGTACTGTGATATAATCTTAGTCATCTGAGGGGCTAAACTGATTATGACTAGTTTGTGCAGACAATATTTCAGTACTTTTTTCGTCAGATTTCGTGACCTATCTCTGATTAAAAAAAAAAAAAAATCAACCGATTTGGTTCCTTAACGCTTAAAGTACACTGTAACAAATTCTGAATCAAATTACGGTATAAAGCTCCGAGACTCAAGGTACTGCGAAATCTATTTTTACCGTCAAATTTTACCGAACAAAAATTTCGATGCAACGTTATTTTACATTTGTATTTATTGCAAATTTATTGAATCACTGTAATTTAACAATTATTACTGTAAAAATTGCGGTATAAAATTTGATGGTAAAAATCATTTTTACGGTAAAATGTTTTTATACGGATCCTGCACTGAGGGTGCCAGCTAGAGTTAGGGGTTAGGGTGTGTAGGGATTTTAAGAAATTTGAAAATAATGGTATCAGTGGCTTAAAAGGGATAGCAGTTGATAGTTTCGATTCTCTAAAGGTAGTTTAACTTTCTTCTTGCTGAATTGTGTGAAAAAGTAGTATCTTTTAAATTTTCATTTATCAAAATCATTTTAATCGATTCCGTTAAATTTTTGATTTTATAATAATTGCATTCTTAGTCAATGATGTTAGAATTTATCTTTTTTTAATTAAAAATTTCCTCAATCACTATAGAATAAATGATAAAACTAATAAATCATTATGAATTCGGATAAACAACTATAATAATTTTATGCAAAAATCATTTATTTACTTTAAAATTCGTGCAGATAAGGCGAAGTGTAAGAAAGAAAAGAAAACTTAATTTTAATTTTCTCAAATTCTCTGAAATTCTAACAAATATGGTCTTATGTGGGACCATAATTTTCAGATTACGGTAACATGAACCCTTCCCCCTTAATTTGAGGGACAATAATCAAAATTGTTCGAAAAAAGGAAAATTTTCTCTTAAAAAGTAGATTTCGGTTACTAATATTCTCTTAGTATTGTTTACATTACATTTTGCTTACATAATACTATCTTAATTTTACAAAAATTATAGATCAACGATGTAATTTCTGTAAAAATCCTTATGTTCTATCTTCTAATATATGACACTAAATAACACCTTTCTTGGGATAAACAAGTATATTATTATCTAATTCTATTAAGTGTAACAAATTTATTTTAAATACTGGTTTTTCCGAAAAGTATACTGGTTTTCTAGTAATATTATAAAAAAAAAATACTGATTGTTTGGCAAGAAAAGCAACTAATGAAAGTACGTATGAAGACTTTAAAGACATTCAGTTGATGAAATGATAAGGATCTACAATGTGTAAAAATCATTTAAACAATCTGAAAAGTTGATGGAAATTAAAAAAAATAATAAAAGTGATAAAAGTAATATTGTTTTTCATTCTTTAATTTTTTTTTAAATTCCACAAATAAAATGAATTTAAAAAATGGATATTTTTACAGTTTCATACGAAGGAAGTAACTTAACGTTTTTGCTGGTATGTAGCATAAGTTCTAACAAATTAGAGTTTAATAACTTGCTTTTACCAAAAAATCATATTTAGTTATCGAAAAACTTTGAAATACTTTTATCATTGAAAAGACATTTCAAATGTTATTTGAGATTATTTTTTTCCCATTGTCTAAGGCATATGTTCAATGTATTCGCTTTCATTTAAACATTCTTTTTCAATATTTGTAATTACGAAAGTTCAACCAAGAAAAAAATTAAAACCTAATCTAAATCAACTGAAAATACTGCAATTCCTAAAATAATTTTATAACAATGTAGAACATTTCCAATAAAAATCCAATTTACGAACCTTATAGATTAAACTTTACGTTCCATTTACTCATTTTTTTTTATTCTTATTAAATTGAAACAGTTACCGTTCTCAACGCTTTAATATTGAAGAAAAAAATGAGAATAAAGAGTGAAACAGCAAAATGGTATACAGATAAATTCCACTAATGCGTGTATTAAATTGAATTTTGTGTTCAAATGGTACTTTTATTTTACATTTTATCGAAATAAAACGATGGTTCTCTTTTATTATTAAAGTAATAATCTGCGAAACACAGAATCTTTTTCTTCGTATGAATGCATCCATTTTTATTATTGAAGCGAATTAATATATATATATGCTCATTTTTTAATCTGAAAAAAAGTTTTAAAAGCATTCTTCATCGCAAAGATATTATAAAAATTAATAAAATGTCCTGAAATTTTTAACTATATTTATGCACATTACGCTGCATAGTTTAGACAAAACAAATGCTTCTTAGAAATTGTGGGTATTATGGGTATTTCTTTCGTCACAACTATGGGTACCATGCATATCTATAGTTAACATAATGGAGGACACTTTGTGAATTTTTTATAATCTTTCTAATGAGTAATTCATTTGAAAGTTGTTTCAGATTTCAAAGTTAGTGTCCTTTTTTTCAAAAATATCCACATGTGTCAAGAAATAAGTACTCAAAATTTTTAAATATAAAGTAATTTTTTTTAATTTTTCTGAAATGAAGAAGTCATTTCAAATGTCTTTCGTATTACAAAGTAAGCACGAATTTTTTTTTAGAAAAATACACATAGATGTAAAGAAATAATTACCAAAAATTCTTAAGAAGCATTTGCTTAGACCAAACTATGCTACGTTAAGAGCATTAATACGGTTAACAAAATTAAGGATAAACTGCAATTTTTCTTAGGATTTTTTGCTATCAGGAATTCATTTGAAACTTATTTAATATTACAAAGGGAGCTTTTTTTTAAACAAATACTAATATGTTTCAAGAAATAAATACTCAATACTTTATGCTTTGTAAGAAGAATTTGTTTACTGACGTTACGAACATGTATGTATAATTAACGTAATGAAGGGCGATTTGCGGTTTAATTTTTACTTTTTTGCAACCAGGAAATAATTTTAAACTTGTTTCACTTTATAAAGTGAGTGTCAGTTGATTTCAAAAATACCAATATGTTTACAGAAATAAGTATTTAAAGTTTTTAAGTAGCAATTTGTAGTCGAAAGAATGATGCGTTATGAGCATAAAAATTAAAGGAGAACATTTTGAAATTTTCATTTAAAACTTGTTTCAGATTACAAAGTATGCTTCAAATGTTTCAAAAATATCCTTAGTTGTGAAAAAAAAAGTACCCCAAATTTTTAAGAAGCATATGTTTAGTCCAAACCATGCTGGCATATATATAAAAGCTTTACATAATATCATAAATATAAGTGTAACACTTTGCGAATTTCTTATAATTATTTGCAATGAGAAATTCATTTAAACTTGTTTCAGATTAAAAAGTAAGCATTAACTTCTTCATATATATACCCATTGAAGTTAGGAGCTAAATACCCAGGCTTTTGCATGAACATATGCTTTGCGCAGACTATGTTATGTAAAGAGCCAAGTTACGTCTTCCCTACTAAGAGCTTATTAGTGGAGTTGAACTCTCAGCCACACCGAGGAAGTGTGATGTAGCACTAATCATATAGACAACAGGTCATCGATCCGGAGTGGGGTGAAGCGATCATACCATAGCATTATAGAAAGATAGGTCATTAAGCCTAAAAGTGAGGTGTGGTGCCCATTTTCCCTCTACTAGCCATAAAGTACATTACTGACGAAATCGGATTTGTGCATCATTAACGACTGTACATCACTGACGACGCATCGAATTTTACATCTCCAACTGCCCTTCTAATGTTTCGCTCATAATCCATATTTGCTGTAAGCATTCGCGAGGTATATTCTGGAAATGTGTTTCCCGCGAGTCTAGATACTTCTGAATGAGTGAAAACGTTTCAGATGAACGTGTACTGATGCGGGAGTACTATGCACATGTACAGAATCTTTTCATACTCCTGCTTTGTATGACGCTAAAAAGCAACGTGTCTTTTAGGAAGAAAGGCGCAAAATTTTTTTTATACCATTCAATAAAAAATAAAAGTTTTTTTAACCTTGTTGTCTCCTTATTTAATCGGTACATAAGCTGTGTAACTCTTATATGAAGCTACCATGTGTTTGTAACTTGAATTTAAATGCTTTCTTTTTAGAGTAGTATCAAGACTTAAATTACAATGAGTACTTTTGGAATGTTATAAAGAACATTACAAAAGCTGAACAATCAGACAAAATCATTTCTACAGAATGTTTCTTCAAACTCTAGACTTCATCGTGTAGCAATAATTTTCAAGTCAAGAGGAGGCCTAACTAGTTATTTACTTAGTACTAATTCAGGGGCGTTTTAATTCATGTCACTTTAAAATCTAGCGGAAATATTAAATATTTTAAATTTAAATAATTGTTTTTATTTATTAATTAACCTTTTAAATTTAAACAACATATTTACTTTGTTGACAAAACAAGATTAGAAATTTTGTATCACTATATTATTTTTATCACTATTTTTTTATTATTTACCTCAGTAATGTTTAAGGATTTCGGTTGAAACTTATGGCGATGTTTTATAATATAATTTTCATACGTTATAAAATTCCATTGGGACAGTTCAATAAGTTATTTGTATTTATAATTTGATGCGGGATACATATTACAAAACATACAATATTAAAATTTGCATATTCTTTCGTTTTTAAAAATATAAATTATTTTATTATCTACAAACAGTTATACTTATATAGTAAGTTATACTTATTTTTATGTGATATACTTATCCATACTGAAAACTGGAAACATTTAAAATTCGACATTTCTTTTTCTAAATACAAAACTATTTTTCAAAAGATATACAAATTAAAGTCTGTATAAAATAATGAAAATTGTTTAATGAAAAAAGAAATAGTTCTTGTAACAAGAAATGACATACCCTAAACGACTGTTTCTCGGAAATGAAAACTATGAACATTTTCATTCAAAACACTTTAGAGCTTAAGACTTACGTAAAAGGAAGAATAACAAAATGGTACCCGAAATTTCTACTTTAAATGTCTTTCTTCCTTGAGATTTAATAATATGGTAAAAGAGGAGGAGAAAAACAGTTTAGTTTTTCAGCCGTCAAATGGTTTTCTTTGAACCAGAAATCTTCTTTTTATATCAAAATGTAAAATTTGCTTCTGGAAAAGGAAAAATGTTTTTTTTCTTTACTCTACGTCAAAAAACAATCCGTATAAACAAAAATTCTGAATTTATATGTTTCAGTGGGGGATTTCACGAACATGTACTTTTGATTTTGCGACTGTTTTGATTGTTTTAATTTTTTCCTGAAATTTATTTATTTCAAGCACACCACTCAATAGTAATTTTTTAAGATTATCATTTAAGTAATTATGATACACTAAATAAATATGGTCAGAACTACCAAAATTTGATCAAATTTACCAAAGTTCTGGCTTTATGGGAAAACCCAAAGGATCGGTATTTTTACCGAAACGTGATTATTTACTTCAGCGTATTAAAATTAACAATAAAATATAATCTTATAAAGCATGATAAAATTTACTCTTGCGTTTTGTATTTTTTTTTTTACTAAATGTGTGGTAATACGAAATTAAATACTATATAGAATTACATTTTGAATAAAATATAACTTACCATAACTTTGGAAACCAGAATTTTTGGTAATCATTTAGCATATGAACAGAAAAATTACCAAATGCATCGTCTAAACAGTGAGTGTTTTAGTTTGATTCACCAGAATTATAGTTTTTTTTTTTTTTTTTTTTTTTTTTTTTTTTTTTTTTTTTAACAAGAAAAGCCATTACCATAAATATTCCTTCTTCTTTTTCTTGGCACTACACCTCAGAATAGGCTGGGCCACCTTAATAAATTCTTCCCATCGGATTCGATCAGGCCTGTTGTCTGAAACTGGTTACCGTTAATGTTTTATTTTTCACAACGTTACAAAGACATCAATGTAGAGAAATTCCTAACTCATTTCGATGCTAACTTGTGAGAGTTTAAGCAGCTTAAAGGAGTTTCCTTCCTGTGATCTAAATAAGTTCCAAAAATACCTTATTCGGTTTGATTCAATGATTTTTACTAAAGATGGTTGTTACTCTACGGGGCATATCGCTGTTGCATGATCCAAACACTGAAAGAAACGTATTTTTATGAATTCTGTATCGGGTTTCGTGTCTGTTATTTGAAAGTTTTACAGTTTTATAAAGTTCTTACTTTTTAAGAGATCAAATGTTTTACCAATAACACATTTCACATTCAAACATAATAATGTATTTTAAGATTAAACTACAAATGCACTATTGTAAATTAATAGAAATTACAATGTATTTTTTGAATCTCCAAAACATATATGAAACAATATATATGAAACCAAATATAAGTGAAAATTTGTTGAACATGCATTCAATAACTATTTTAGGTATCCAAAAATGTAGCCGATGATCAATAACTCAAGAAAACCGAAAGGAGATACATATGATGCGTTTTCATGCATTGATGTGTTTTATTTAAGAAGTCACTTTTTTAATAAAATTTCCAAAGTGTTTTCGAATGTTTTCAACAAATGGACAAGCTGTAAAACAATTAACTCAAATTATTCACTTTCTGCAGAGGATATGTTCTATATCCTTTCGGCAAAATTTACTGGTAATAATATTTTAGTTATGCATGCAGCATAAAATCTTTGTTTTATAGTTTTTTGATCAGTACTTTCAACTATTGAAAAGGGGATGTAATCTCTATGTTTCAGAGATGTGACTGGATGTAAGGTTTTGTAAAATACAAGTACTTCCATCTGTTGACAAAACTTTTAATGACTTTCGGACAAAAAACGTCGGCTATTTCCTAAGCAGAATATAACAAACTATATCTCCTTTCAATTTCTTTAATTATTTTTTATAATCATCGATCAATACTGCGTGAAAACATTTTTACCAAATAATACGATCAAATTATTCATTTAAATTATACAGAGTATTAAAAGTATTAAGTACAGAGTATTAAGTCCTAAACATTTATGTCCAAAAAAGGATTTTAATTAATTTAATACTAAAATCTTTAATATGTTTCAAAGCAAAATTTTCTATTCCATACTTCATTAATAATGCCCTACATTATTTTTATTTTATTTAGTAACATGTAATAATTGAAACAAATAGATAATGAATATGTTAATTAAATATTTTTGTTCAACATTATTATGAATATATAGTATTTAATAATATTATATCTCAATACTATCAAGAAATTAAAATAATGCCAGATTCAGCTGTTGTCAACATATCAATTAATTTGTTCACATCTTTTACTTAGAAGAGAATTAAACTGTTTTCATTTTAAATTAAGTTTGAGGTAATAAATGCATTTTTAATGTTTATTTCATTCCACTGAAGCGAAACAGAACTCATTAATTAGTGGTTTAATTGAACGGACTCATCAATGGTCTCTATCACTGTCCAATATTGACCATTGTAGTATACCAAGATGTGATAATATAAGTATGGACTACCACGATTAATGCAAACAGAATATTGATATACAGTTACTAAAGCAAATATGTTAAAAGTTAAATATACTAATGATAATTTATTTGTTTTTAATTTAAATAAAACTATCACTGTCCATAATATGTATTTAAGAATCTTTGTCAAAAATTAATATAAAAATGTGTATTTCTTCCAATTTTTGTATTTACTTAATTTTCACAATTTAATTTAATTCTTATATTTTTATTTAATACTTCAATCCTTTTTCCCAAAATAAAAGTTTCGGTTAATTTATTATTTACATATATCTAGGATATGATAAATTAAAACGATGATAAATTTAACCTTAAATTTATACGAAATTAAACGACGAAAATAACAGATAGCTGTACCTTATTATTCAATGTCTGAAAATAGGATATTAAACTCTTATTAAGATTTTCTTTCTTCACTTGTTTATAAATTATAAAAAAATTATGACCCTTTTATAGTTTCATAATTGTACTTTACGAAAATAATTAAGGTACTACACCATCTGGGGGTATAAAATATTTAAAAACTAGTTTTAAGATAATTTTGTATATTATTCGGTAGTTTTAATATTTCATCAAATCATTTAAAACAGAAAAATCGCTTTTATTAGTTTGGCTCTTGAATTTTCGATAAATGGCCAATAATGAATCTATCGATAAAAGGTTGACACTGCTACCTGTTATTATTTGATTACAAAATTCTATTATATCTGTCTATAAAAATCTATTATATCTGTCTATAAAAATCTTTACCTATTTGATTGATAAATCTATTATTTATATTTTCATTTTTAAAAATACATGAATGATTTGTTCAACAAAAAAAAAACCGAAGAAAAAAATTAATAACAGATGCTATTTTTTAAAAAAAATAAAATATTCGGATCATTATGGAATAATTATGGATTTAATTATATAACAAATATCTCCTCGTTAATTTAGATCCTAAAAAAATTTCAGAAGCTGTAACTACCTCTGAACAACTGTATATTCTATAAAAAAAACTCTACAATCCTTGAAAAACTGTAAAATAATTCCGGATCAAATTACGGTAAAAATTACTGGCACTAAGATTGCTGATACTTTTCACCATGAAATCCATTCTTACTGAAATATGTTACGGACTAAGATGTATGATATACCGTAATTTTTACAGTGAAAATTACTGTAAAATCGATCAATCACTCTAATTAAATTAAAATGACTGTAAAAAGCTGGGGTACAATATTCTACGATAAAATTTAATTTTATTTTTAAAACTGATTTTACGGTAAAATGGATTTCATGTTTGATGCACTCAAAGTGTCGATGTGCACTGCAACTCGATAAAAATTTTTTTACTGTGTTTGAGTACAGAATTTAGTATGCAACTTATAACTGTTAATATAAATAAAAATAAAATTTTTATTTCAATTGCTTTAAAAAAATATTGATATTTAATCGATATAATATTGATATTATTGCGAATCGATATTTAAGCAAAGGAAAACAAGGAATCCATTGTTTTATTTTTTATTTTTTATATATACTTACGAAATATTTCTTACTGTTCCGAACTAATAAATGATGTTTTTAAGAAAATTCAAATAAAATTTCACTATTTCCTAAAAGATATTTGGAATTGAATGTCACTATTTCTAAAACTTCTTGAAAATCCAGTTAGTTTTCTTAAAGATCAAGAGTTTGCAGAATCTGGTTAAAAATTCTATTTTTCTTTGAGTTTCGGAAAATATTTACTTAACGATTTCCAATACCGTTTTACAAAACTTCAAAATAACATGCAAAATCTTTTCTATTCTTATCTTTTTCTTCATCTTAGTTTGAGCATTAAAAAACAAAATTCGAAAATTACGTGAAATATGTCAAAAATAAGGATATACAACTTTACTAATGGATTTCTTTCTTCTTTCAATGAAATTAGCAAAATAGTGTAGGTAAGTTGTCAAATGTACTGTGCAACTTTTAGCAAAACATTACTTTACTATGTATAAAACCACATAGTTGAATTTCTGTAATAAAAGATTGTTGGATGAAGTAAGAAATATATATTGCAGTGCAATAATATTAAAAATCACTGTTTAAAATTTGTTCTTTTTAACTAAAAAGTTAACCTTCAATTTAATTATTATTTTTTTTATTTAAAGATTATAGATATCTGTGCTATTATTTGTACTTGATTCCCGTTGGTTTTTCATTAACTACAAAGCAGAAAGAATAATATATTTCTACATTTTGAGATAATTATATTTAGTTGCAATCAGCTATTGTTATAATATAGCATATATCAGCCTATAAATTTTATTTTTTGAAACCTAGCGCAAGTGACCCAAATCTGGGTTTACAACAAATAAAGTTCAACTCTATTGCCTTAAAAATTTTGAAACTGATACAGAAGACAAGAGAAATTCTGGATCAAGTATTGGAAAAAAATTGCCTCAGTGGAGAACTTTGTTTATTGAATTAACCCGCATTTGCGTTACACAGAGTGAAAAACTACTAAAATTCCCTTGGTTAACCCGGCAGCAAGAAAATTCTAAACCATGAACCATCTACCTCGGAGGATAATTTACATCAGCACTGTGGTTGGTGCGAGCCAGTGCTGCAGAATTCGTTTCAACCAGCCGCAGCTGGTTGAAACGAATCCAAACGCATCCAAACCTGATCCACCTCATTGAGAGGTGGTTGTTTTATAATCTATGTCACCGCAAACCCAGATAAAATATATTTTATAACTGCCGTTGAGCAGCCGACCCAATGGTGAGTTTAAAACTACTAATGCTCATATTTTGTAATTTTGAACCAATATACAGGTGACAAGGGAACTTTTGGATCAATTATTGGGAGAAATTTGCTTTCGGTGAGAATTTTTTGATGGGAGTAACCCGCATTTGCGTTTCATGGAGAGGGAAACCATAAAAACCTCCCTTGGTCAATCCGACAACAAGGAAATGAACCCATCATCCGTCTACCGCTGAGGATATTTCAGCACTGTAGTCGATAGCAGAATTCATTTCAACGAGGCTCCGCTAGGATTCAATCTTGTGTGATCTTAGGTGGTTGTTGCATCTCCTTCTATATATATATATATATATATATATATATATATATATATATATATATATATATATATATATATATATATATACAGCAAAATAAATAAATACAAAAAAATTCGGATATAATCGTGTGGGCTGATGATAAGATTATATCTTTTATTTTCCGGTTTTTTAAAAAATCTTTTTTTTTAAAATTAATTAATTCTTTTTTTTTTTTTTTTTTTTAATTAATTCTTTTTTTTTCCTTCCCAGTTGTTTGTTATTGCTATTATTCCCCCCCCCCCTTTTCTTTTTCATTTGTCTGTAATTTACCTTTGTTTTATCTTCATTTTAAACTTATATATATATATATATATATATATATATTTCTGTAGTTGGGCAGTGTCGGAGTGAAACAGTTTCGCTCGAAAAATTGGCTCTTTTCTGCTCAGTAATATTGCACAAAAAAAAAAAAAAAGAACAGCACTTTCCGCAGTGCCAAAACTACTACTTGTTATTTTTTTCTTCTTGTATTTTTAATCTAAAGAAATTTGATTTTTTTTTTATACATTTCTTATTTTTTTAAAGTGTGTTTAATTTTACAATGTAATTTACTGTTGTAATGAGGTATAAAATTTTTATTAAAAGAATTAATAAATAACACTGGGGAACATATTCTTTGTTGCGTTTATACAAATACTTGATTTTGCCTTATTCGGGTGTTGGATTTCAAATCTGAAAATAGTTTTGTTTCTAAAGCTAGAGTTTTTTTAATGAAAAATTGCATTTTTATTCTAATCTTTTTCGAAATGTACACGCTTAATAACGTATAGTAGAGGTTTAATGGATAATATTTTTAGGCGTATTGGATAATTGTTTAGACAAACTTCTGGGAGAGGTTGGGAAAGATTAAAATTATCTAGAAACCTTTTTGCGGAATTGTTTCCGTACGCATTTAGGGACCCTATTATGTCATGCTTAGAAGTACACAATAAAAATTTAAAAAAAAAAAAAGGGGAGCGTCGTGAAGACGATTCCGGGAATGGGTTCCAAGTCATTTGTATTTCTGATAAAGTTCACGACCCCTGTTGTACAATTTATATCTTTTTTAGAAGTGTACATTACGTGTAAAAATACAGTAATAAATTAATACACTAATAAAAATAAAAACTGAAGAAAAAAATTTTTATCTTGGAAAGAGAAATCGATTGCAGTGTAGTGATGCGAAATACGAACCGATACGAACATATCTAAGATCTGTTAAAAAGATCTCACGCTTCAGAAAGAAAGAAAAACCTACCCTTTTTAATTACAGGAAATAAAAGAATATATTTTTACTTTAACTATAATTGATAAGAATGATCAACAAAAACTCACAAATTGCACTATTGTTAAACTGTTGGAGGTTGCTATCAACCTTGAAACTTGACATGTTATAATGATGCCAAATGATTATTCTTTCACTATATGTTCACAGATTAATTTTGAATGCAAAAATGAATGAGATTTTGAATGTGATTTATTAGACAAATATGGAAACCTGGAATTGTAACGAGTGAGAGATAATCGTTAGAAGTAGTCGTAAAAATAAGTAAAAAATAAACAACTAAAATATATTGTTTAAAAATACAATGTGGACTTATAAAAATGATTTCCCCAATAACACTAATCCACTTTTGAAAAACTCATAAAATGGTGAAATAAATCTTGTTTCATTTTATAACAATCTTTTGATAACGTGATCAGTAACAAACAACATGTGTTCACTAAGTTAACAGACCGATTCATCATCGCATGTTGCGTGCACATCATGAGAGTTATTTTCTCTCTTAACACCTCCAAATTCCGCAACCACTAAAATAGATTATGCTTTCAACTCTTTGAAGCACCCAGAAGAATATTACTGGAGGAAATTCCTCCTGCTGTCAAGAAAAATGCAATGAAAGATATCCATGTCAGGTTGAAGCGAATTAGAAAGAAGTTTATCTTAATTGACGAAAACAAGTTTTATTTGATTTACAAAATTCATTTTATTCATTTTACCATATTAATAATTTAAATCCATTCTTTCAAATTCATAAGCATTTTTCCTTTTGTTGTAGGTATACTTGTTTTCCTTTTATTGGATGTTTTTATTTTCCGACTAGTACACATTAAAATATGTGTACTAGTCGAATATGTGTAGTATATGTGTGTTTATTGATACGAATTATCGATTGTGTGTATATTGATACTTCACCTAATACATATAAATCTATGAGCCCTTGAAAAACGTGATAATTTGCTTTTTGCTACATTATTATGTATTTGTGTGTGTAATAGAATATGAGTTTTTATCTTTGACTAATACCCATGAGAAGAATAGAATAAGATAAGTACATGTGCATCTGGAAGGCATTTATTGCTAAATTAATAATTAATTTTGGTAAATCTTGAATTGAAAATGTGCATTTATTCTTTGATATGTACCGTGTGCAAAACCTAAGTGGACCAGCCTGAATGACTTTTGAGGGAGTGATTGAATTTTTTCATTTTTGATCTAAATTTTAACTGTCCGAAGGATTGGCCTTAAATAGGCTAAATAATTAGTACAGAAGATACTTCAAGTTATGAAATCACGCACAAACTTGTATTTTCTCTGAATAAACATATTGTTTTGAAGGATTAAGATTTCTATCATTTAAAATATAGGGGGTAGTCGCAATCTGGGGAATGTACCCCCAATAATTTCAACAAGAGAGTGGTCTAAAGTTTGGACACATTGATGTTAATTTTATTTTTGGTGTATTTCGCCATTTTAAAACTAATATTAAAAAAAAAAAATTGCTCACTATTATAAAAAATGTTAAACACTCCCGGTAGACTTTTTTAAAAAAACATTGAACCAAAGAAAAGTTAATGCAAAATAGCTTTAAATACAGATTTAGTGTGTTGAAATATGATTTAACTTTGATATAAAATTAATTGAATTAGAACACAAAATAAAATTATCGCATGATCATAAACTTCATAAACATAATTGTTATAAAAAGTGAGAAAATAGCTCAGACAAAAAATATCTAAATTTGATATTACGTAAAGCGCAAGTGCAATAGAAGCTTCATACAAAACATATCAAAAATATTATATTAGGTTTTATACGTCAGAACTAAATAAATTGGTTTTTTCATTGTTGTTTAATAATAAAGTTAGGTAACAGAGTGCTTTTACTAAAATTTCTTTTATGCTTAAGTGAAAGACTAGCTATTGTTTGAGTTTGAAAAATTACTACGGTATAAAAATTTCAGATAAATAACATTTTATTCCTAAACTTGTGGAAACAAAGAAAATATGCTGTATATCAGTTACTCCAGTGTTCGATTTTTCATATCTGACAGAATTTCCTCCCCCCCCCCAAAAAAAAAAAATAATATGATTTTAAGTGTTACTGATAAATATTAATGATCTGTTCATAAAAACTCGTGATGCATAATTGAATGATCTCTTTTATTTTTCTTTCAATATTTTACATTTAAAAATGATAATCATTTAAAGAAGAGTTCTTTTAAATATGAAAAAAACGACTTAACTACGTAAGAAAACATTCATATTTTTCAGATTTTTTCTTCTTCTAATTTTCCTTTCTTTTTTTTTTTTAAAAAAAAGTCACAGTGATTTTTCTAAATATATACTATAAGGTGGGTATTCATTTTTCCGCGTCAGGACTAATGTCTTCGAATATATATATATATATATATTCATAACAAATTGAAAACCAAGAAAAACATGGATATACCACCATTTCACTTTAAAGTTTAAATCATTTCAATTCAATCCAAATTGAATAAGGCTTCATAATGATTTTTAAAAAATTCAGACTACTCTAAATTCCAGCTACGTTAGCTATAAATATATGACATATCCGCAGATCAAAATTTTAAGGTTTTTCCAGCCCCATTTAATAAAATGTTTCACATTATGAAACCTTATTTTATTGTTAATTTTACCAAAATCAATAAAGCTTAATAATCCTTAGCTCTAATTTGATATTACCAAAGCACTTGAGTAAAAATTACTAAGTTTATGATGCTTCATATAGATACAGAAACACGGTGAATTTACCATATTCTGGTAGTTACGATGCTTTTTTCCTTAGTTCAATAAATATTTGCGTCAGTATTAGAAATATATATTTCATAGGTGACAAATTCATCACACCCTCACTTAGTATGATTATTGGGCAAATTCTTGGAGTAATTTTGAATTGCCTGAAATTGTGTCTTAGTTTCAATTAAAATTATTTCTCTTAAATTGTCAAATTGATGTCTTGATGCAAATTGTGCACAGAATAAACTGGGCTATTACTGCACGAGCCAGTTTTTATAAGTGGTAATGTGAATAGTTAGAAAAATTCAGTCAATAATTTATAGAAATAACAATAATTCTCAGAAATACACTGGTGTACGAAATTAAGAGACTTGGTCGATTATCTATAGAACTACTGGACCGATTTAAATTAAATTTGATATGCACACACATTGATACAATACAAGCAAAGAACCATTCGACAATTGTAATACACACGCACGATCGTGCGTAACACTCGTCGGAGTCGGGAGGTATTAAATTGATACTGGAAAATTCAGGCATATTGCCACAGGAAATGATAATCTGCCTTATTTCAAGTATGAAACCTTTTTTTGTTTTGCTTATTCTGCAACCGCTGTTTCATACTCTCCGACTTCAACGAGTGTTAAGCACTATCATGAGTGTGTATTACATTTGTTGAATAGTTATTTGTTTTGTATTGTATCAGTGTATGTACAGTCCTCAAAAAAAAAAAAGATTTCACCCTGAATAACTTTTGTTCTAATGATCGGATTTTCACGTACTAAGTGCCAATATTAATGGTTTCTGGGGGTAACCTCAAATTTGTTAATTGTTTAGTGCTAAATATTAATTAAGTTACGAAATCAGACACAAAAACACATTTTTGCTGAATAAACATATATATTTTTTTTACATATTTTGTTTCTTAATCTTCAAAATAGAGGGGGCAGCCGCAATCTGGGAAATGTGGTCCCCACAGTTTGGTCAGGAGAGCCATTGAAAATTTGGACTCCTAAACGCTGATTTCACTTTTTGCGTCTTTAGTCATATTTTAAAAACTAATTTACACACTCATAAAACTCATTTACCCAAAGATAATTTTCTGAAAAAAATAACTTTTAATAATTATTTATTATTTTTTATTATTTAATTAATTTGAGGATGAAAAAAAGTTGAAATATAAGGTATGAATTTTTTATACCATATTAATCTACATATTTTTCAATTGAAAAATCTAAAGTTTCAACTGTTTTTATTTATTAGAAGCTGAGGAAAATTAAAATTAATTATTTTTAAAAAAATAATTTGGTGACAATGAAGAAGTAATTAAAAGGGGCGATAAATATTAAAATGTGATGAACTTACGAGGAACTTGACTTCGCGCGTAGCGTAAAATTTCATTCATATTTTTTTCGCTAATAATCGATTCCTAATCTTTTTATTTTTATTTCTTTTAAACTATAAAATGCAATGTTTCTTTTTTAGTCGTTTAATAATTTATTTGCAATTCAGTAAAGAAATTTGAATATAATATTTTGAATAAAAAACATTTTATTCACCGAATGTCGAGTTTTATAAAAGCATGCTTCTGATAAAATATGATTATACACCAGATTGTGCTTATTTAATGTAATTATTTTTTAGTTTTTAGTTTTTTTTTCTCAATAACTGATGCGATTTCAATACTATACATACGTATGAATTGATTTGGAATAATATATTTATCAATTTCTTGAATATATATTTTTTAAATATCAATAAAAATACGAAGTTAAAAATTTTACGCATCTCTTACATCATCGCAAATTTCTCAATATCTTATATATTGTCTTAATCTTAAAAGAAATTTTTAACCACCTGTACGGGAGTGTTTCTCAGAAATATTTTACAAACACTTTAATTAAGTTTTACCATTTTTAAAAATCTTATTCTTTACCTTACTACGTATATTATTTTTTCAGTTCCTTTTTAAATTATTGTCAAGTTTTTTTAAAAGAATTACTGTCCACTAGCTAAGAATAAAACCTTGTTAAAGAATTAAAAACATTCCACTGTTCAAAATTATTTGATGCAAAACAGCTGATTATTTACAATGCATACTATTTTTCTCGAAAAAAAATATATAAATTACTGATTGTCTCTTTTTTTTTTGTTTATTGTGACTTCAACATATATTATCTGAAATAGTGCTGATGCGTTATAAGTCACTATAAAGAGTATAAAGATACCAAACATAAAAAGCTGTCGAATACGTAGCCAAAATTTTTAAGCGTCTTAAAATATCTCAGTATCTTAAATGTCGTCCTAACATCTTAGTCCTGAAATTAAATTTTTAACTATCTGACCACGTGTTATTCACGGAACTACCCATCATTACATTATACCATTTCATTATATCTTTTACTCTCTCTTTATGAGACAATGTAGATTTTTTTCCGGATAACATATTAAGCTATTTTGTTTAATTTTTAATTTTAGCGCGATTCCCAAGATATTATTGTTGTATAATTTGTTATCAGTAAAATGCCATATTTTGTTAAACAGGAAATACTAAAAATTGAAATTTGTAAGAAGATTCCGAAGCCGTGCCAATTTTAGAATCATCTGATTTTTAAAAAATGCAATAAAAAATACGCAATTTTTTTTGATAACGAAAAAAAAAAAAAAAAACGCGGCAAGAAGACTAACATACTTTTTACAGAATTTTTTCTTATATTCCGTCAAAAGAGGATAAGAATGATATTGCTCCAAGGAACCTACTCAATAATTTCGCTATTTCCAGAATGAAATCTGTTTGATCGAAACATATTATTCCTTGAATATTAAAACGAGAAAAAAATTAACTTTTATTATTTATCTAAGATTATCCCATTTAATGATAGCGGTATCAAGGTTAAGGATATGCGATGGAAGTCCCGGACTTTGGAATCGATATATAAGAAATGCCTTTTCAAACAACTTCGAGGAGAATGGAAACGCTAACTTGTTTGAAATAGCTGTCCTTGTAACTATTTAATTTTGATTCCTGGTGCTAGGGGACATTCTATTTTCACATTCGACTTTTAAAGTTTCGATTGCAAACGGATTTTTTTTATGTTCTTAAAAATGTTAAGGCTTGCAGCAAAGAAAAAAAAATGTACTGCATTGATTTTTTACAAAGTAGTGAATTCAAATTTTTTCAATCTAAGAACCTGTGCCTATAACTTATGTCAAACTTATATTAATATCGAGTGACATAATTTAATATGTTGTGTTACTAAATGAATAATTCCGAGAAACTGAATCGAAAATATAAAATCTTCATTGATTTAAAAAATAATAGATGATAATAAAAATAGACATGTTTTAAGCGTCCAATAATTAAAGTAACAAGTTATTCAAGCCTGACAAGTCTTGAGAATAGGCGATTATATTTGAACGCTCGAAACATGTCGACTTTTACTTCCCTCTTCATATTTTTTGAAGCCCGTTGAGTTTTTATCATCAATTATACTGTTTTACATTTGAGTCTTGATCATTATTTTTATAAGAATTTTACACTCGTTAGTGTAAACATATGCATTTTAATCTTTTAACAGGATTCATGTGGTCTTTAAAAACGTAAGAGCATCAATATTGTAAAAGTTATATTTAATTTAAAATTTAAAATTTTGAGACCATATATTTTGAGTTAATTATTAAATTTACCATAGTTAATTTTTAAGCAATGAATCATACAATATGCAACATATTATTTTAATATCTTATTCTTAAACACAACATATTTCAATGTTTTGAAAATGCCACTAAACATTCAGCAATTCCTTGAGTTATAGAAAAAAAAATATCGTAAACTGTAGAAAATCTTTTAAATGTGCATTAGAATTTCTATACAATCTACATTTATTTTTCAAGCACTTTTTTTCTTCTTCAAACTTTCTTGCCTAGAAAACTCGATTAAAGCTGCAAAAATAATTATCCCTAAAGTTTTGTATATAGCTATAATAAGTAATGTTAATTTGATTTTAGTATGAAATCATCGAATAAATATAGCAAAAACAACATAATCTAAATAATGTCAGATAAAAAATTCATATATTTAAATTCAAAAATCTTAGAAAATCAGAAATAATTTATAAATCGATTCAAATTATCTTTTCAAAGGAGAAGAAAATAAGAATAAAAAATGCTTGCTTTTTGGACAGAATATTGTTAAAAATTGTCTATTGTCAGGAAACTTCAAGATATTTTCTATTAACTATTAATTAAACCTCTCCGAGCAATCACAGAACATTATTTCAATTTTTTTACAGTCAGAGCTCGGTTGCTTAGCAACCTAGTGAAATTAAGTAATCCTCTTTTGAATTAGTCTATTGGTTATCTTAAAATATTCATTTTCGGCGACTTTTCTTGGCTGTTTTCTGGACTATCGACAAATATATAAAACTTTATTTCGACCCAATTTTATCAAAAATTCGTCCACCTCCACTACATTAAGGGTCAGGGTTATAAATATGTAAAAAAAAACATTCCGTTTATTCAGAGAATGTACGTTTTTATGTCTGATTTCGCAACTTAATTAATAGTTAGCGCTAATTATTTAGCATATTAGGTCAACCCCAGGAACCATTAAATTGACACTAAGTCCGTGAAAACCCGATCATTGGAACGAAAGTTATTCAGGATGATATCTTTTTTTTTGAGGACTGCACATATCAAATTTCATTAAAATCGGTTCAGTAGTTGAAGAGATAATCGACAAAGTCTGCAAATTCTTTTAATTTCTTACACCAGTGTATTTTAAATAATGTTGGCGTAAAGTAACTATACTATTGGTTACGTGTAAATAATACGAGTTATTGAATTTTAATTGAAATATATTTGCATTAATTTGAGCCAATTTAAGTGAATTACTTTCTCGATGGAGAATTTGTATGGTCTGGAGAATGAAAACTTAATTATAAAACATTTTTATCAGTTTTAATGAAATATGAAATTTTCAAACAAATCTCAAAGACACTTTCAAAATTGTAAAATCTTGCTCAAAACCTGCAAAAATGAAAAATAAATAAAAAGTTATCCTCTATCCACCTAAAAAATGATGGAAACCCATTGTTTATAATACAAAAAAATATAAAGAAATAATCATAAAAACAAATCGATTCTTTCTGTTTGATATCTTTCATTTGCGAATTCTATTTTTCAGTCTACACAAAAAAAGTAAAGAAATTCAAATGTTTTTTCTCAAAGTAAAATTTTCAAAGTTGCGTATTTCTATTCATGAGATTTCGTCATAAATATAAGAAGTGTAAAATTACTTTATTTCAAAAGAAGCACTCAGTGGGGTCATACATTCACCTTCAATGCTTCCATTTTTTGCTTCTACTTGTAGAAGGAAAAGTTTTTGGTGTACACTGAGAAAAGGAAATAGCAGAAGTAGAAAATAAATTTATGAATAGAAAAAGAGGAAAAGGGGAAAACGAAATCTTTAAGGCCTGTCTGAAACTCGTATCACTCAGTCTTTCATTTAAAACTAGGAGTTGCTTCGCTTGTTTCATTACGAATGAAAGACAGTTTGGTAAAATGAAACGGAAAAACCAATTTCAATTCTTTAGACAGAAGAGTTGTAATTCAGAAACATAAAGAAAAAAAATGTATTAAAAAAGTAGTGGGATCCATAGTTATCCATTATTTCAATAAATCTTTAAAGAAGCTGGAGAGAGACTTATTAAATAAAAATTTAATATTATTATATAGAGACATGGTATACATAATATTCACTTAAATATTCCTGATATAAAATAAAATTGCTTCAATTTTATTGATGAAATAAAAGTCTTATAATCTCTCAAATAAAAGATATCGAAAAATTGTCAATTATGTTTAATTATTTGTAGTATTTTTATCTGTTTTTCAGTAGTATATATAATGTATAGTATATTTCCTACGCATATACCAGTATAACCATAAATAAAGTTGCCACAAATACTGATGTATTTTTAGCGAATTCGTTGCTGGTGGCTGCGATTCTCCATCAAACTCATATTATTTTTTTCCTTTCTTTTATATAAGCATGACTTGTTTATTTCTTTCTGCACCCCAGCTGACTACACTAGCTGGCGACTCTTGTCTCACAATATATCTCATAAATATATTTATACTTTTGAATCTTTATCATTTTTAGATACTTGTACATTTTGTATTGCCATGGAAATGATAAAAAAAAATTTATGACTTAATAAAAATGACATACATTGTTTATTACAATTAATAATAAATTATGTTGTAATTATTTTTTGTAATACCAATTGATTAACGTGATTATATTTAAAATTATGCGTATTAAATGTGATAATATGTATTTTTGAGGGGGTATGGAGAATAGAGGGGGTATACATATTAAATTAAACTCGAATACAATTAAGTATGAATTAATTATTTTGGGATGTAAAGACTATCACTGTTTGTGTTTGAAAAAAATGCTCAGTTTGTGTGCTAACAGAAGCTATTTGATAAATACTTATTTACAAACTGTTGATCAAGAATCATTATTCACTTTATTGTACAAAGATGTTAAATACAATTCTTATTAAATTGTTATAAAATGTCTAATTATTTTAAAGCGAATCTCGTAAATAAAATTTAAATTAAATTAAAGTAAAATTTCTTTTTTAAACATTTGTATATAGCACAATACATTTGGTTGCGTATTCTGCATCACTCATTTGGTTTATTCTTAAGCGAATCTCATTTTGATTGACATCAAAATATATTTCTGACTAAATGTTTTACTGCTGTTTCATTTCGGTGCAAACAATCAGCATGTATTATCTGCATTTTTAATAAAATAAAAAAGCTAACTTTGTATAAAAAGAAAAATTAGAAGTAATGTGCATTATTTTAAATATAACAGCGAGAAAAATCTTTCATTTTTATGTCATTTTCAATTTTATAACCAGAAGAAAATTTTGTCTGAGCAAAATATTTGATGTGAAAGATGTCATTTCAAAAATATATTTTACATTTCAAAAAGTGAATTGAAAAAGTATGCGACAAGATGTGAATCATGTTTCTGGCGTATTTTTATTTCCGTTTCAAAGTATGTATCAAAGCTACTGTTGCGTATTTTTTCTAAAGCGTGATTTTAAAGATTCAAAATCCCTAAAATGCACGAGATTTAAACTGGAATTTGGCTTTAAGATTTAAATACTGCATTTCTATCTAAAAGATGCTAAGTACAAATAAATTGGTTCTCAGAAAATTTTTCCACCTTTTCAGAAAATATATTTCGAAACATGAGCTATCAAATGTCGAATATTTAAAAAAAATATCTATATTTCTGCTATGATCTGTTTTTTTTTCTTTTTTTTTCTTATCACCTCTCCTTTTGGCTCTGTATTTTCATATTATTTCTTCTCATTTTAGTTTGGAAATGGAAAAAAAAAATATTTTCGTTAGGAATTTTATTTTTTATTTCAGAGAATGATAATTTCAAAGGTATTGTTATAAATTGCTTGGGCACATAAATTTACTTATATCAAATACGTTTAATTAAAAGCATTTTAAAAACTTAATTTAAAAAAAATTAATATTTTGCGAAGTAATCATGGATAAACAATACGAATATTGTTTACATAAAGTATTAAAAAAACAAAAAATTTAAATTCAAATTGAACTTTTTTATTCAATTGAAATATTTCTTATTTACTGTGTGAAATTAACATTTTGATTCTACTAATAACATAATTCATATTAATTATTGCTTTGCCGTAAATATAGTATTTATTCTTATAATTATTAAAAAAAGGAAAACAATAAAATTAAATAAAAAATAACAATAATAAAATATTTGCTTACAATAGAATTTACAATTATTAAGACGATTAAAATTTCCTAAATAGCTGTTATTTTTCAAAATTTTTAATTACTATCATTAAGAAAAAACTTATTTCAAAATTTTTTGTGCTCGCTTTTTACTTGCATTCTTGATAAATGTTTTGAACAGAAGAGTTATAATAATAAATTCTGCGTAAGCTTATTGTTTACTGGAAGCTTATAATATTTTAATAAGTGATCAAAAATATTTTGCTATTCAATTTTGGAAATACAGTAGAATGATTATGAGATATTTTTAGTGTATTCTTTTTCCTAGATTTTTTCATGTTTGCTGAAGTAGCTAATATAATAGAAAACGTAAATATTAAAATAGAAGAATAAAAAAAGTGTTAATAGGAGAAACAGGAAAGTATGTTTTTTTTTAGTTGCATTTGTTAAAATCCCAATGCCATAACAAGAAAAATTTAAATTGAAAATTTTTTTGTTATATGTGCGCTTTAAACATATTTCATTAAACTTTGATCTGGTATTCTTGAAATACTTTTTTTTGACCCACTGTCAAATCTCTTATTTTCGGAATCTTTGATTAAATTTTTTTTTCTCCTTAAAAATTTAATATCCATGATTTTTTTCATTTTTTTCTTCTAATATTTAATAAAGTGAGCATTCTTGGAAATGATTTTTTACTCCATTCCTATTTTTCTAAAAGTATGCTTATTTAAAAATGCCATTATTTTATTCATTAAAAATAAATGTATTAAAATAATTTTATCTTCGGCAGGTAATATTTTCTTCATTATAGGCACTACAGCCCAGGGTGGGCCTTAGCCTGCCACACAATATTTCTCCAGACGGCTTTTTCCCTGACTTTGATCTTCCAGTTGAATAATTCAAGACATCATCTATCCATCTTTTCTTTGGCTCACCGCTTCGCCTTTTGCACAAGGGATTCAAATACAGGGTTTTTTATAATACGGTTGTCAGGTGATCTCTCAATGTTACCAAGCCAAGCAATGTAACCATCATTTCGAAGAAAATGAAGCTTTTATTCAAGTAATATATCATAACTACCTTATTTCTAAAAAGTAAAAGTTTAAACAAAAAGCGTCTTGAAAAAGTTGCTTTTAAGTTATTATTATTAAAACTATTGTTTCTATTTAGTATGAGTTATGAAGTTATAATTACTATGTTTGTATAATGCTTTCTATTTTTAGAAATGTTGAGACATATTTAGGTTTCTTATTTTTTTTTTTAAGAACTGCACACTCTTTTAGCAATATTATACTGTACCATTACGTAAAATTCATTTTCTTTTAGACAATATTGAAACTTTATTATGCATTAATAATTTTTTTTTGAAAACTTGGGAGAAGTGAAATTTAGGAAGAAAAAAATTCTATAGTTTTTAAATATTTTTTTCTTAGGTAATTGCATTTTTTTTATATTATTTGATTATATGATATTTAAAAAAAATCTCGTTTGAGTTTTATCCAATGTAAGTCAAAGGAGTATCTCTATTTTATGCGACAAGAATAGCAAATTAAATTATTTTCTTTCATTTCAAAGAAATAAGTTTTTAGAACCACAAAAGCACTTAGAAAAATTTTCTCAAACACTTAAATACGTCTTAAATTCCACATTATTGCTTCCACCCCACAATTTTAGAATTCTTCTTAAATTACGGATACCCAACAACTCAACTTCATGCACGTCACGTGTGAGGTCTTAAAGCGTATGTAGCATTTTAAAAGCTCATTTCTTTTCTTTAATTGCATGAAGGCAGTTTCAAGGAATAAAATAAAAAATTGAGAAGGGAGTGTCTCTTAAAAATTCTTGTTGTAGAACGTTAATTTCAGCTTAGCCTTAATTTGAGTTTCGGCCTTGCGCTTAATGTTGGACATGTTGCATCGCTTGATGAAGTTAAAGAAGTTTTTGTATCCTTAATTGCTTTAAAATCGTCTGCAAGATTTTTGGTTTGTATACCAGAAGAGTTTGGAATGCTGAAGCCGATTAATTGCTTTTAAAGTTGCTTTACATTTTGCTTGACCTAGCATTTAAAAACTAAGTTTAAAATGATGTAAACCTATATATGTTTAACTAGCTGATGATAAATGCTTTAAAATTTATTTACGTTCTGACGCAGATTAGGTTTTATAAATGCACTTTACAAAAGCAAATTTTCAAATAAAAAGTAAGCAAAAAGGCAAAATAAAAATATATAACAACAGCTAAAATGTGTTTTTTCCGTAGTTCTTCCACTTTATGTTTCTTATATATTTTTATTTTGTGAGTGTTCAGTTAATAAAATATATCCTGTACAAGAACTTATGAGCATTTAAAATGCACTAACATTTCTAGGCAAAGTTGAATGTTAGAATAAAACCTTCACTAAAACTATTCATGAGTTTAGTTCAAATTTTTAACAATTTTCTTATAAAAAGTAGCTACAAAAATGAAAAAATATCTTATAGTAACATTAATATCAAGCGGTGTCTAGCACATTAAAATTACGTTTGACTTAAAAATTTAAGAAAATAAATACGTACTTGGAAAATTAAGAGTGATTTGTAACGAAAGTGGTTTACAACAAATCATAACATTTTAAAGTGATTTTTTTCTTATTAATAACGTTTTGTGTTTAACACTGAGCAACATTTTCTAATTTTGCTTCTATTGCATGAGATGAGATTATTTAACAGAGCTTAGATAGTTTCGTATCACTGATTTCAAATCAACAACCAGTTTCAATCAACAATCTGCAATCCAAGGTACAGTTTTTATTCTTGTTTTTTAAATGGCATTTTCCTTGCAATGGCCTCTTCAGAAGTACATGAAAAATAGTTCATAATAAGGAATCATTTATAGTGTCGTATGGCGGCATTTCACAGCATGGTTTTCTATAGAATTTTATTCCTGATGATGTGCTCTAACTCAACTAGATAGTTTGTCGCAACATTCCAGGACGTTATATTTAGCAGGGGTTATCCTAATAATAATTCCTGATTTAAATCCCCTACACCTTAAATTTGCAATAAAACTCAGAATTTTTTACAAGTAATTTCAACTGAGTTACCAAAAGTTATGGGATAGCAATGTGCAAATATACAGATGGCAGTTGTATCGCGTACAACATGTATACATGTGTATTGCACTGGCATAAATTTTGTCTGATACGTACAACTTATTTATCGGAGAATGTTTCTGATATAATTAAGACTGCAAGAGGAGAATTAGCAGACTTTGAACGTGGATTGGTATTTGGAGCGAGATATTTCATTTCAGAAATTCTGAGAATATTCAACATTCCTAGATCTACAGTATCAAGATTTTCCCGAGGATATCTAATTTCAGGTATTACAGCACATCAAGGGTAACGAAGTGACCAACCGCGTGCAACTAATGACTAAGACTACCGATGTGTGAGTAAAATTTGAAGTGTTAACAGACAAGTTACATTGTCTGAAGCAACGGCAAGCATCAATGCTTAAAACGTTAAACGTTGAATAGATGCGTTAAATGGACGCATCCGTTAGAAGAATGCTGTGAAATTCGGCTGCTGTGGGATCTGGCAACAGAAGACAGAATCGAGCACCTTTAGTCACAGTACGACATCATGTTTTCTTAGCACCTGCACATATGGGTTGGTCCCTAGACACTGAAAAACTGTAGCATGGTCAAATGAGTCACGATTTCAATTGTTCAGAGTGATGGATGACTTTTAGTGTGGCGCACGTCCCATGAAGAAATGGATCCAAGTAATAAACAAGGCACCGCACAATCTGGTGATGGGTTTATTATGGAGTGAGCTGCTTTTTCATGGTATACGGTCTGGCTCCTATACTTCAATCACATCAATCATCGACTGGAAATAATTATGTTTTCATGAGTCCATGTGTAGCTATTCACAAACCTACACACACAAAAATGGAATTTTTATAGATGACAATGCATCCTGTCACCGGATCTAAATTGTCCGAGACTGGATTGAAGAATAATCAGGACCATCCCAGCGAATTATTTGACCACCTAATTTGCCCGACAAGAATCTTATCGAACATTTTTGAGGTGTAATCAAAAGGTCAGTTTTTTCACAAATATTGGCCCAGTAACACTTTCGCAATTATAGACATCTAGTGAGGCTTCCTGACTGAATATTCCTTCTAACTACTTAGCGAATCCATGCCCTATCGAGTTGATGCACTTTGACATGATATTAAGAGATATCCTAAGACTTTGGCAAAATCAGTGTAATTTACATAATATAGCTAAAAGTTTTAAAATTTTATAATAGAAAAAGTGCATACCTGGGTGTTTCTTTTTAGATTTCTTGTATTATTTTTATTTTAAAACATGTATTCCAAACAATTTTTTTATTTACTAAATAAAAAATAATGCTCTGATTTTATTCACACAACCAGAAAAAAATAGCAAAGATTGTCTAGTAAAATGAAGGGAGAAAGAAAATTTAAAAAAAAAATACGCTTACTAAAATGAATGACACTGCAGTTACACAAACGCCATTGTAAATCAATCGAAGTAAACAAAAATTTTTATGATGAAATTTATGCGATCAAAGAAATTTATTTGGTTTAAGTACCTTATATTATTGAATATCATGAAATCTTGTTTAAGTGTGGTTTTTCTATTTTTCTATTTTATATCAAAGCGTTTTCAAGAAATTTTTCTTTCATTGCATAAACGCTTGTGGCTGAATAGACATTGATTATTTTTTATTCGAGTACTATACTTTTTAAAGTATCATCAGTATTAAAACACAAGACGTAATGATATTCATCTTAACGGTTATTACCATAAAAACATATTTTTATTCTTCAAATTACTGAGATATCTGAACACGTGATTTTGTAGTTTGCATTTTAATAAGAAAAAACAAGCTTTATGTGCAACTGATGTTTAAAGATTTCAATGATGACAAGACATTAATATTATATAACTATCAAATTTATCTAGCTTGTAGCATTAACCTCTTTTGTTGGTTAAAAATGTTCATAAAAAAATCATTCCATGTTAATTTAAAAGATTACAGTGATACAACATGCGTTCACACGAGTTTTGCGAATCAAATAATCCTTATAAAGTGTTTAATTTACTTTTATTCATAATAATGGGGGGGGGGTAAAGCTGTTCAAAGAAGTTCAACAAGCAGTTTATAATTTAAGTAAAAATTTTGTTCTTGCGAAGTCGAAGTTTTAACCAGATTATTATTAAAGCTGTTTAAACAGTTTCTAATGTGATTTTCGAAAGAAATAAAACATATCATGACGTTTAGAAATCAATTTTAGAATTTTTGATATTTGCTAATTTACTAATTTTTGATAATTTTTTAATTTAATCTAATACGATTAATTTAATCTAATACGTACATTCATACGTTCAATTGGATTTGTAAGCATAAAATTAAATAATCGTCAAACTCAAAACATATTTTTCTAATTTTTCTCCACAAATAAGTAAAAAAAAAAAAATACAAGGTGAGGGTCACATATTTATACATAAGCGGAAAACAATTGAAACTTCATGAAGGTAGAATTAAGGGCAGTACAGTAAAATTAAAAGCAATAAAACATGTCTGATTGTCGAACGAAACTTAACAAGTTTTATAATAATAGCCTTTCAATTCCCTTCTGTGTCCTAGTGATTGATGTTTTGGTGTTTTATTATTTTTGGTTTTTATATTTGATGAAAGCTTATTGTCCACCTCGCCTACTCCAGTGATAACTCATAATTTTTTCTTAACGTTTTCATTGTTTCTAGTTAAAGTAATTGTTTTCAATTCTTAACGGGCATTTCCTTCATCTTCTCTATTGACAAACGTTAAAAAATATTTTTTAGAATGGTAATTATGGACACAATGCATATTCACTCATATAAAGCAATATGTAAAATAATGATGATAACGTATCAATCGGTGAAAAAATCGAATCATAAATGATATTGATCGAAACAAAACTAGAAAAACTTGAAGATAAAAATTTTATTCAAAAGTTAGGTTTAAGGGAGTACCTAGGTATAGATATAGAGGGAAATATATATCGTAGAAAATTCATATTTATCTCGCATATCGTCGATTGAAAAAGACGAAGTGTAGCCTTATCGACTGTTCTAATATATCACGCACATTTTGCTTTATCACCTCAGTAATATTGTCGAAATAAGGATCACGTAGAATATTTTATTTAGATAAAATATTAGGAATGGAAGTATTGATTGAAGCAAAAATGGATAGAAAACTATATTTTACGTAGAGAAGATATATAGTTAGAGTTTATTTGCTTTATCAAAAAAAAAAGAGTGTCTTATAAATTGAAGTTATTACTCACATCATTGTTACTTGTTGTCATGCGAATTTTTCTTACTTATTTTGAAGCATTTATCATTTGTAAAGGCAATGAAATTATTTTTATCTCTCCACGTGATATATATATATATATATAAATATTTTTTTCTGATTTTTTATTTTTTATTTATTTTTTTTGTATGTATTTATTTTGCTATATATATATAATATATATATATATATATATATATATATATATATATATATATATATATATATATATATATATATATATACAAAATTAGCAATATGATATTGTATCCGAAATGAAGTTTTTCCTGGTAATTAAGAAACATTATTTTCCATAAGATTATTTTTATCGAAATTAATTTTGAAAAAGTGCTCCATGAAGAAAGTGAAGGCTCTTAATCGCAGAAGAAGTAAATTCCCGAGGGAAAGGAAAACAGATAGAGTGATGATAATGTTCGAGAGATTTCTTTTTCTCCAGAAAAGAAGCTGTTTGCCTGGAACAACGCCAAAAGATGTGTTTTGATGAAATAATTAGAAGAAAAAATAGAAAAAAATGAAATCTAGTAAGAGGTTTATGAAAGGAAAAAAAAGTTCGAGATTTTGATAGGTGCTAAATAAATTACATATATATATTTTTTTTATTTACTTATTCAAAATTACACTACAATTTGAAGAAAAAAATTAATGATTATGATGACATTTTAAAACTTCGTGTATAGTTAAAAAATAACATTATATATTTTTTTAACGCCATAACGCTTCATTCCGCAGATAAACGTTATATTTTAATTTTTATGCAGATTTTTAAAATTATGAATATTCCATTTCTTTATAACGTATGGGGTTCTGTTATCATTTTCCGAAATATAAATGTTTAACAGTCCTTTTAAAATCAATCAAAAACTTACAAACGTTTAACGTTTTTCTTAATGTCATTTACATTTCTGGTCATAACATTATCATAATAATTATTATTACTGGAACTTGGAACCTTATTATCAAGGGTCTCAAAAGATGCAGTTTAATTTCTGTAATTACTAATAACTACAATGTGTCAAAACAAAATGTCTGTTAATATTAAGGAATAGGATGTAATAACATGAAAAATTATGGCTTACTTTTTTTTAACATTGATAATTTTTGAACACCAAATAGAATTTTACCGCAAAACATAATAAAAGATAATCAGTCCTTCTGACTCATGTACATAAAATCCTATTGCAATATAACCTAACTTAATAACGTTTAATTTAACTTAAACTTAACTTAATAACGTTTAATTTAACTTAAACTTAACTTAATAACGTTTATTTTAACTTAAACTTAACTTAATAACGTTTAATTTAACTTAAACTTAACTTAATAACGTTTAATTTAACTCAAACTTAACTTAATAACGTTTAATTTAACTTAAACTTAACTTAACGTTTAATTTAACTTAAACTTAACTTAATAACGTTTAATTTAACTTAAACTTAATAACGTTTAATTTAACTTAAACTTAACTTAATAACGTTTAATTTAACTTAAACTTAACTTAATAACGTTTAATTTAACTTAAACTTAACTTAAATAACGTTTAACTTCAACTTAAATAACGTTTTATGATTTTAAATTCCCAAGCATCCTTTAATTATCTTAGTCATGTTATAACACTGTCTTATTTTCCTCATTTTGGAATTGTAAGTTTTTCAAATATTTTATTTATACAATTAAAATTTTTTTTTTATTTAGAGAAACTATTTTTATTAACTGAATACAATTATTAGCTACTTGGTGCATATTTTTCTTTATATATACATATATATGATTTTATGTATACTAATTTTCTAAAGCCATTAGTAAAAGTATTTGTCCTGTCCATCTTTTTCTCATCGCTCTTGCTTTACCAAGAAACTAGTTTATATTTGAGTCTGTATTTAGAAAAAAAGAGGTTGTTTTTACCCAAAAGAATTTTCGTCTTAATTTAGTTTTCAATAATAGGTGCACCGATTACCTTCAAGCTACCAAATTATTATCGATTTACGCTAATTGCTTGGTATGCCTTAATTTCAAACTATTAATTACGTCAAGTTTGCCTGCATTGTAGATAATTAGGATTTTTTTTTATTCTGACGTTTTGCTCATAATCTCATAAAAAATGCCTCAATTAATTAGAAGGATTAAGTATGGCACCTGTTTAGCAGTAGAAGATAAAAATTTTATTCGTTAATACTAGAGAAAATACTTTTGCTATGTCATCAGTTTTTGATTTTCCATTTTTTTTAAATAGTTAGCAAATCATAAATATTAAAACACACTTTTCTGTTGCCTGATTCAGAAAAAAAAAGTATTCTATATTTTATTTTATTTTATATTTTAAAACCAATGATGAACTGTCTTCCCATTTGTGAGTTTACGACTATCAATGTTCAATTCCATACTTTTGAACCTATCACAGAAGACAATGGAACTCCTGAATCAAGCAGTAGGCAAACAAGCTTTTGAGGAAGACTTTTTAATGGAACTAATGCGCATTTGCTTTACTTGGAAAGGAAAATCAAGAAAACATACCACGGTTAGCCAGATGATAAGAAAATTCTTACTCAGAATCCGACTTCCACTGATGACAGTTTACGTCATCAATTTCGGAGGTACTAGCCGAGTGCAGACTTAGTATCAACCAGGCACAATTTGGATTAAAATCCGGCTCACCTCATTGGGTATGCTCTATTTATTCAGCCACTGCGGTTTAGATTTAAAAAAAATATTGAAAATGACATTTAAAGAGGATTTGCATGAAGCAGACAAATGTTGCAGAATAGAACAGAATATTTTTCATTTTGTTTTTTGCAGCAATAATATTTCCAAATTATCTAAAATTGAACTATTTTGATAGATTCGTTTTTCAGAAATATGTTTATAAGACTTAAATCGTTAATTTTTGGACATTCTTTTTAGAAAAATTAGCTATTTTTGGTCAAATATTATGGCTTAAACATAGGGTTTAGTTAATGGATAATGATCTCAAGGATTATTGATCTCGCTAGATAATAATGTTGGCTAATCTTGTTTGGAAGTTTTGGAGAATCTGTAAAAATTTAGCACTTATTTGGTTTTTTTTTTTTAAATTCCGAATAAATGATCGTTTTAACGTACAAGAAAATTTGAGAATCATTGGCGTGGACTAGATATTTTAATAGTACGGGTTATTCTCTACAAGCAGTACTCCAATGGTAGAGATTTATAATTATCCGCTCACGTGCCTTGTATTAAAACGCAAACATAAAATGAACAATAAATATGCTACTCTTATTTTATTCTGGAAAATAATTCCGGATCAAATAACGGTATACCGGCACTTTGGGTGCACCATCCATAAAATCCACTTTAACAGTAAATGTTGCGGCCATATTTACTTAATTATCGTGATTCAGTGATTTCACATTAATTATTACTGTAAAAATTATGGTAAAGCAGATATTTTGTTCCGTATGTTCCCGTAAAAATTAATTTTACGGTCAAAAGTATCAGCACTCTTAGTGTCGGTGCTTTTTACCGTAATCTTTTACGGTTCACGAAGGTTATTTTGTTTTTAAGATCTGATTGGTTGCTAAATGAAAGCTTCTCTGAAAATCCGCTTGGTTTGTGAGCAGACGTCTTGAGCTGTATCTGTAGTTGGCCCGAGAAGCGGGTCGATTCGTGGTTGTCATTTCTGAATAAAAAGAGAGCACATAAAAATGCTTCGAAAAATAGAGTATCCCGCCAAATGTGAATTGCGTTCAGTTGATTCGATTTCTGCATGCTGAAAAAAGCAATGAAGCTGAAATTCCTAGACAAATGTGTAAAGTGTAAGGAGAAACGTTCAAGAGTGACAGCAAAGTGCGGAAATGGGGCAGAAACTTTGATGCTAGACGCACAGGTGTTCACGATATAATCAGCCAGGTAAGGAAGCCAGTGTCATCTGATGATCTAGTTCTGCGCGTGGATCAAGAGATTCAAGGAAATCGTCGGCTCACAATTTCTGGGTTGAGTGATTTGTTTCCTAAATTTCACGGTCAGCTCTCTATACCTTTGTGAGTGAAAGACTCGAATTCCGCAAACTTTGCTCGAGATAGGTTCCGAAGATGCTGTCTGACCATCACAAAACTCAGTGAATGGACGCCGCATTAACCTTCAGTGCGCTGCTTTACAGAAATGAATTCTTTTAAAATTACCATACTGTTTGGTAACGATGGTAACAACTATTTGGTAACATAATGTTGATTAATAAAACAACAATATACGGATTATAAATCATTCATTTTGGTAATTTTTCCGTTTATATGGTAACCATTTACTGGAAAATCTGATTTTCAAAATTCTAATTCTTATTACCCCACTATTGATAAAAGATACCGATTGAAGAGTAAATTTAACCGAAACATTAGTTTTTAGGGTATGCTCTAGATAAGAAGAAAATAATAAAATTTGCTATATGTTATCACACATTCTAAAACCGTATTTTATTGTTAATTTTACGAAAATCATTACAAAATCTCAAAGGTAAAAATTACCGAAAATTTGGGTGTTACTATAAAGCCAGAAACTTTTACCATAAAGAAAACTTTACCATATTCTGGTAATACTGACCGTATTCTTTATCTCAGTGTTTAAAGGCAAATGTAGGCGTATTGTTTTTGTACCATTCAATGGCAAATAAACTTTTTTAAACGAAAAATGGGACCAGATAAACTGTAAAAAATTAACAAATAAATGGTTTAAATACCATATTTAACTAACCAGAAATGTCAGTTCGATCTGTAATTTTCCTAGATATCTTTTCTATTTAGAATAACAAGACGATAAAAAATCATTTTATGCTTCAATATATCTGTATATTCAATATATCTGTATAACGTATAATATAAACTATTAATATATTTTTAAAAATTCAGTTTGCAAATTTTTTTGAACTTGTAAGTGAATACCTTTTTATTTCTACTGTATTGGAACACAGCTAAAATATTGTAACCAGTATTAGTAAAAGATAGTCCCTCTCCAACTCATACGTTCTAAAAATGGAAAATTGTTAAAAACGCAATTACTTTTTTTAAAAATTATAATCTTTAGTGAGCCTTTAGTAGATAATTTTTAAAATTTAATGTCATTTAGTTTATCCTTTCTTTATTTGCTTTTTATGGTTAATATTATTCTATAAATTAATGAATATAAATAATGAGTGCATCGATGTTTTTTATTTAAACAAAATGTATCAACTGATATTTTCTGCAAAATTTATACTATATTTTTTTCACAATTGACATTTTAATTATCATTGGTGTGTTTTATTATTTTCCTTATTTTTCTCACTTTAAGAAATAATATCTGGAGTACAGAACTTATGAAATAAGAATAAGTATTTATTTTATTAAAAAGCATTGTATTTACGATTACAATATCAGTTTTCACTTGCTCCAGATCTACGCAAATTATGAGGTTTAAAGGATTTTGACAAGTTGACAAAGGGAATATACTTTAATCATAATTGTGCATTCAGGGGTTTTAAAGGTATCAAATTAAACCCAAATTGGAAGCCATCGCTGATGATGACTAAATCCTCTATACTGGAGTCATTTATGCAGTTCTATAGACTCTTAAAGTCTTATTTAAATTAAGTTGAACAGCCAAATCTGACACAGGTCTCAAAAACCTAATCTTATCATTGTTATTAAACGAACTATTGTGTACGTTAGTAAAGCCATGAAAGATAATAGAATATTAATCACTATTATATATTTAAAGCCATGCTTGCAAGGAGTTACAGCTTACGCCTTCGAATGAAATGACACAGATGTGAATCCCAGCGGTGGTTGTTTAATACGAATTCAGCTCCCGGATCGGATCGCAACGAACGCAGTCCTTACGTAAAGTATTCTTAGTGGTAGACAGATCATGATGGTAAAAATTTTCTTGTCGTCGGGCTACCAATGGAAGGTTTTCGTGGATTCCCAGTCCATGCAACGCAAATAAAGGTTAGTTCCATTAAAACGTCCTTTACGAAGGCCGGTTTTCTTGATCCAGGAATTCCTGAGGAAATGAAAATGAGCGTTAGTAGTCATGAACTCAGAATTGAGTTGACTGTTCCACGCCGGATATAATAATATACATAACTTAAATGCATCAACATAATTCTTTAGAAATATACATTATGGAAATATTCTATGCATTAACAATTACAAAAAGAAGAAAGCGGAATTTCCTCCAACGTGACTCAACTATTTTTTGAAAATGATATGGGTTTCTAAAAAAATTCTTTCATATTGACTAAATAACAATATTAATTGACGATAACGTAATTTCATTTTTTTTCCTTATAGAGAAGTGTAAGGCTGATACAGTTCTTAAAAATGACTTAAAATATAAAAACAAAATTTTTATTTCTGATTCATTTTGTAATGATTCTGGATATTATTTTCTTTACAAATTATATTGTTAGTTTTCATACCATTTTTTTCTTTTTGCTAAATTTCTTCTCTCCACTATGCGCCTCTAAAGAATTCCATTATTTTTTGCACTGAAATGAATATCTATATTTTTAACACTTTTTGTGGATTTATTTGTTAAACATTTAGTATGGTTTATATTTGAAAAAAAAAAACATCAGGGAAAACTGTTTTCTAATAAAACATAGGTAACATGAATTATTTACTTTACTTAAATCTTTAAAGATAGCTTTTTTCACATACTTTAAAATAATTTTTTTATATGCTAATTCTTTAACAAACACGGTGAAATTACAAATAAGGTGTAAAAAAGAATGGTTTAAGTAAATATTTAACAATGCTACAAAGCATTGATCTTTCAGCTGCAGTCAACGCCCGTCAAAGGGTTTAATTACCTGTTTTGGAGGTGACAACTGCAAAGTGATGACATCCCCCTTCAAATTGTATTGACAGGCCAATTGTGAACGCGTCATAAGTGTGTCAGTCCTTAGGCAATTGCCAATAAATGACATGTGCGCATAGTTATTATATAGATCAAATGTAATTGTAAGATTAATTTTTTAATTACACTTTTTTATTAAACATATAAGATAGCGTATTAAATTATTATATATTAGGTCTTGTAATGTATTATAAAATATTTTTAACTAATATTTTTACAGATTCAACTGCACTGAGAAAAATGAATTCTAGAAAAAAATCCCATATTTATACAGTTGATGTCCCTCTAATTTATGGTAGAGACTTTCCCGCTGAAAAAAAACATGATACTTCTGATAATTAAAGTTATAATTAATAACACTATAAATCATTTATTTGATGATTGTTCTTTCAGTTGTTTTAATGGTTCAGCGGATGTACTGGTGTTTAAAATTATCCAGTTAATATTTTGAAAAAAATTAACTTTCATTTTTTTTCTTCATGCCATACTTTGAAGAATAAAGATAAATTCACCAGACTTTTTATCCCTGGGTATGATTTTTTTTAATATTTGTTGATCATTTTAAGATTTTGATGGATGTACCATTGACCACGTAAAAGGGCGATAGACATCAAATTTTGTTTTGTTTTGGATGGATGGTTTTAAAAGAGCAGTTTATTTAATTATGGGGGCTTGTATTAAGAGAGTTAGCTGATGGATTATTGGTTCATTTCTTAAAGGTTCTTTCATGTTTTTATATTATAAAAGAAAAAACGTGCATGAATGATGCTTTAAAGCATGTAATTAAAGTGCTGTAAATATATTAAAATCTAATAGATTAATTGAGGGTGTCTGTTATACTCATCTTTTTCAAGGGGTGTTGAAAGTTGCTTATTTTTTTAGTTCAATATTATGATAATTCTGACAATATGAATACAGGCTTAAAAGCGCTTGTCAACTGCAGAACAGATTGCACATTTTTTTTAAATAGTCAACTCAAAGACGTATCTACGGTTATGGTGGGATTCGATCTCACTTCCTTTAAACTCACATCCTTTCAGGATGTTTAGCAAAATGGAGACAGAGCTCTCTTAACACAAATGTCATTTACTGAAAGTAAAGCAACCAAACATTAATTAATTTTTTATGTATTTTTGGTATTGTTTTGAAATGGATGCTAAAACTGTTAACATAAAATCTAAAAATTTTCTACTTTTCACCTGCATTTTACAATGAGGCATCTAAATGATTCATCCCTATTTAGTTCAAAAATATGGCGCTTTAGTTGCCAATTTAATATTATTTAATTTTCCAATTTAATAAGTGATAGCAATAAACCTCTAGGACAGCGCTTATTTTATAAATGACAAAAATATAAAAGTGCTATTAAAAAATGCAGTATGTATTAATAATATTCTTCACACTAAGCAATAAATATGTGCGCAATATATAGATGTATTTAACACACTTCATTTTACACTGAATAAGACTATAATTTTAAAGACAATGGATCTAATTGACATTTTAAGTTTCCAAAATAAGCTTTTAGTTATTTATGATATAATAAATTTAATTATTTTAAAATTGGCAATTTTGAAGCTTTAAAAGCTTACAAAAAAATGAAAGATAAACTTAGTAAGGCAAATAAATGAAAAAAAAACAAGGAAAATAAATTATCTGATTTTCTTAATAAAAACATGATTTTCTCAAACATGATAATAAAACATGATTTTCTTAATAAATTATCTGAGTTTCAGAAATTTGGATAACATATGAATCATTCAGATATTTTGCAAAATGTTGTTTAAAATTTTATAAGTAAGTAATTTTAGGATATGAAGAATCATTCTTCGTGTGCAATATATTTAGCGAGGCCTATTTCTCCAAGGAATTTTTCCATGACTTATTTTACTGGTACTTTTTCTACCATCTATTTTTTTTAGAGATGGGAGTGGATAAACAAAAAATCGATATTGCTGGCTACAAAATTTATATTTATCAACGCTACAAAATTGGTATTGATCAAAATCGAAATTATGTACTAACAAAATTAAATTTCAACCGTTTTAGTCTTTTTTATTTATTTATTATTATTTGTTGTCCTATCCCAAATAGCTTTATGATATTTAATTTAGCAAAACACATTTTTAAATGTTAATAACATCAAAAAATATTAATTATATACAGTATCATTTGAGATAATACAATTTCTAGAGTCAAACTCCTAATGTTCAAAATTTACCTTAATCAATAAATGTTCTTCTGTACTTATTATCTTTTGGTGTCGTCGCTTTTGGAGGAACTTTCTGAAGTTTAAACTATTTGTGGTTTTACCAAGCATATTCAAAGATAGTAATTCATTTTTTCTTAAAACGCAAACAAACCAATTTATCTTTCATAATTACACAAAGTAATTATTTATTTAAATACTTTCGTTCTTTGCAAGAGATTGTACTTTGAAAAAATTATAGCTGGAATTTATTTCCTAACAATTTAAAATCAGACTAATGCTTAAATTAAACATTTTTGCAAAATTCATTTCATTTAATGAAGTATTGATGACATTTATTGAAGATAAAACATATGTTATTTTCATCTTTATCATAAGGCGAAAAACGAAACTTTATCAAAACAGAAAGGAAAAAAAAGTTTTCCCATTTAAGCCATAAAGGTAATGAATGTTTCTGTTTTGATTTTGATTTTCCAGTTACGCTGTGTTTTTACTCTTTTTTTGTTTCTTTTTACAAGTTTTACTACTTTTTGTTATTTTTTGACACAACTATAAAATACAATTACACAAAAAAATTAATGACACCTTAAAAACACATTTTTAGTTTATTTATTTTTTACGATATCTTTTCATAAAATAAAAATAACAAAATCACAAAAAACTTTGAAATTAGTTATTTTGCAGGATAGGAACTTTTCCGGAGGGTAAACTGTTCCCCAAACAACGCTCTAATACGACGAATAAGAAACACTTTTTATTTCTTCTCCATTCTATTTCATATTCAAATGCTTTTTCTTTACTTAAAATAATGCGACCGAGTTTTATATTCTTTGAGATAATTGAATATGTTTTCAAATATTGCTTCCCTAAGGCCAAAATAGATGACTTCCATTATATCAAGGTCTATTTGTTCTAGTGTGTCGAGTTTATAGAAGAATATGAATGTTTGAGCTTTCAGATTGTAGTAAGTTTTTTATGCTTCATTTGCTACAAATTAAATTGATATGATTCTTTACGAATAATCATTCAAATACTACTTCTATAAAAGTTTATTTTCTAACAATAGTACATCCTCTCTAACATTTTCGATGAGTTCTATTGTAACTTTTGAGAATAGATCCGGGAAAAATAACTCTGATACAATGTAGCAAAATTTTTTACATATCAATTCATTACACGTGTACCCCCTCCTTCCCATATGCTCATATAATTGTTAAATATTTTTATTAAAAATTTTTTTTTCATAAACCTTAATGTATTTATTTATCTTTTTTACCACACACCGAAATGTGAAAAAAATAATGGATAAGTTTTTTTATTGTGCATTCTAATCATCATTCTTTGCTATATTAAACCTAGTTTTCAGCCTCAGCGGTACCTGAGCATTTTTCAATTCTACATAATTAACTTTCAAAATATCTTCATTTTGAACCATGAACAAATAAAATTAATTATTCATACATTCGACCCAACCACAGAAATCTTTCCACAGAAAGCTCTGCGGTCTCTAATTATCCCCACAGAGCAACTCAAAGTCCAATGGCCGCCCCTCCCCACTGCAAACTGAATTTCTATTGCAGTTAACTTCTACCAAGTAGTAGCGCTTGTCAACTATCTATGCCTTTGGGGGCCTTTTCACCTGTCTTCGACAGAAATCCCTCTTTGGCAGAGCAATTTTAATGATGTACCGACTCCGGATAGTCGCTAATGAAAATCTAAGCTTGACTTTTCGAGGTTAAAGCGAACCCTTCTGCCCCAATGCCTTTGACATGATTAAGTATGCTTTCTTACTAAATGATGCACTTCTGAATGCTCGGAAAGATTTTAGAGTTTAAATGCCTTAGAAAAGGCTGACTTAAATGATATAATGTAGTATTCGGTAATGGTCGCTGATGAGTTCATTAAAGATGCATACATTTAAGCTAATTTGCATGTCCGTCCACTTATTTCACTAGTGGGCAATGGCAATTAGAGAGCATGTATACATCATAGATTTTTAATTTTAATTACATTAGAGAGTAAAATCTGAAACTTAAATCAGTTTCGTTAAAGGAAATTTTTAAAGTTAAATTACACTAGGGGTTATTTCTCTTTTCTTTTGAATGCGATTTTTTAACATATTATGGACACTTTTGTGTTGCTGATTTCAAATCTGCTATAGATTTTCGTTTCCAAGCTACAGTGCTTTTTCAAAGTTTTCTTTTTTAGTCGATTTTTGGTCAAAATGTTCAAGTTTAAATACGGTATATGTAGCAGGGGTCACATGTCATCATACGCCCCTAAGGGTACTTCCCTATTATGTACTGTGTCTTCGTGTGCTTCTGAACAGTTCATAATGGATAAGCACCCCGAACCGGGTATGATGACATTTCTGGACATGTGTTTCTAATCAATATTAATCCTAGTTATGTGCCTCATCTCTCTTAGAAGTTTGTCGTAACATTTATGCAACATCCTGTTATTCGCAACGTTCTTAAACTTCTACATTTCGTAAATTAAAATACTAAAAATGTTATTTAAAAAAGTCTGTAGACAAGATTAAGTATTTGTATAAATGCAGCAAAAAATTTTTTTTTCAGTTAGACAAAGCAAAAAAAACACAGCTGTGAAGAAATTTAATGCTTTTTTATTGCAACTATTTTCTTAAATTCTTTTAAGCAATAAAATTACTTGAAAATATTTGTTAGATATTTTTAAATGTGTCATAATGAACCCAAAAAAAACGTGCTAAGTTTTACCATTACTTTAAGTTGAATAAGTCTTATTATGTTCTAATTAAAAAAAAAGTATTAAATAATGTTTGAAGGACAATTAAAAATAATAATGATTTTTTCACTTGTTGACAATAACGACAATAATGAAACTAAAATGACTTACTCTTTTGATTTCTGCTTCTCGAACAAACTGAATTACATTTCCAAAATTATTAAAATCTTTAATTATATTTTTTAATAATATAATAATATAAATATAATATGAAATGCTTGAAAAAATAATTTTATAAAATTTTATTCAAAATTACGTGAAACTAAAATATAAAAATTTCCTATTTGCTAACCAATGAATTTTTGCTCAAAATTGAAACGCTATTTAAATATATGAATTATTTTAAACATTAATTATTCCAAAAATTTTACAATAAAAACGGGTTTAATAATTTACACAACTGCATTTTTCAGAAAACTATCCAAAAAACAGTAAATAATCAAGATTAAAAAAAAAAGAATTACTGTATGAAGTACGGTGTTGCATAAAAATAAGAATTGCATTGTTAAAAAAATATGCTGATACATTCATATTTTAGCCTAAAACATATGTTTTTTAAAGAAATGAAGGAATAAAAATGTATTTATTATCAATACGAGGATAATTCTCAGTGTATATATATATATATATATATATATATATATATATATATATATATATAATTTTTTTTTTTTGAAAAATACAATGAAACGTTATGTAATGTATTTTTTTAATGTACAGTTGCAAAAAATCTGCTGCTTCTCTTTTAATGTAACTTAAACACCTATGGTTTTTAGGAAATAATCTAAATTTAGACTTTGAGAATCTAAAAATCTGAATTTAGGAATATAAGCCTATGCATCGAGAGAAAGGAACTACAAAAAAATATATTGTTGCATAAATTTAAGAATTTTACGATTACAAAAGCGGGTTGATACCCTTAAAAATTAACCTGAAACAATAAACTGTTGTATATTTCAGGGTAATTAAACTAAGTTTATTTAATAGCTTAATAAAAATATAAGTGTGGCTGTCTAAAACATATATATTGGTAACATGTTTTGAAGAATGATTATGCATGAAAATGTGATATTACATAAATATAAGAGTTGCCCTGTTATAAAAATATGCTGATGCACTTTAAATCTGGCACAGTTGTTTATTTTTGAAAAGGAATGCTAAAATTCTAGAAGCACTGGGAGCAATCCGAAATAAGAATTTGTTAATAATACCACGTGCAGAATTCTTAAAAAACATATACTAAAAAAAATAATTGTTTTTTTTTTTTTTTTTTTTTTTGCATTTTAGGAAAAATTCAAAAGAATGCATATATTCATATTTTTCAGGCTTATTCTCTTGCAAAATATTTATTCTAGTTATCTAATAATGTAATTTAAACATCTGTAATTTTAAGGAAAATATCTAAGCTTCGTCTTGAAGAAACTAGGAATCTAAAAATTTAGGTTTAAAAATATAATCAACAAAAGATACATCGGCAAAAAGAAACTGCGATGTTTCAAGAAAATACGATGTTGCATAAATGTATGAATGTCACGGTTACAAAAACAGTTCGATACCCTTTGAATGCAAACTAAACAATAAACAGTTTTATTTTTCAGGATAACTAAACTTAAATATTTAATAGATAAATGAAAATGACTACGACTGTCTTAAAATGAATAGTAATGAATGAATAATTTTTAATTTTTAAATTTCTTTTTTGTTGAAGAATAATCATGTATGAAAATGCTATATTACAAAATAAGAATAGCATCAGAATTATGTAAGAATTGTACTGTTATAAAAATATGTTGACGTTCTTTAAACCTGGTACAGATGATTAGCTTAAAAAGGAATTCTAAGAAATTTAAGAGCAATCTAAAGTCAGAATGTTGTAATAAAATAATTTTCATAATTCTCTAAGACTATTCACCGAGAAATAAGAATCAGAAATAAAATTGCGAGATAATGCAATATTTCTCAGATCTAAGCATACTCTGCTGTAAAAAAAATGCTCAAGATTTTAAAATGTATGTTCTAACAGGAACCCGTTTAGAAAATAATTTAAAATTAGAAATTCTCTTAATTAAACCAAGTGTATGGTTTTAAAAAAATGTATGACCAAAAAATACCATTTTGTTAACTCTGTGAAGAAGAAATTTCATTAAACATGTATTTTATACATTTGTCATTATTTTGTAATAATTTAGATCAAAATAAGTAAAAAAAATACTATATTTATAATTTTAATAATTTTTGTTTTTGAAATACATCATCGGACACAGTGGTCCTCTCTGCCTTAAAGGTAATATTTTTGAAACAAGGATCAATTTCAAATAATATATATTTTTTTTCAAATTTGCACTTAATTGCACACATTTAGATCTAAGACAGACAGTTATAGATCACTGAAAATTTCTTTCATTTACAAAATCATTCATTATAATTTTAATAATTTTTGTTCTTGAAATACATCATCGGACACAGTGGTCCTCTCTGCCTTAAAGGTAATATTTTTGAATCAAGGATAACTTTCAAATAATATATATATTTTTTCAACTTTGCACTTAATTGCACACATTTAGATCTATCACAAACAGTTATTGATCACTGAAAATTTCTTTCATTTACAAAATCATTCTTTATAATTGTAATAATTTTTGTTCTTGAAATTCATCATCGGACACAGTGGTCCTCTCTGCCTTAAAGGTAATATTTTTGAAACAAGGATAACTTTCAAATAATATATATATTTTTTCAACTTTGCACTTAATTGCACACATTTAGATCTATCACAAACAGTTATTGATCACTGAAAATTTCTTTCATTTACAAAATCATTCTTTATAATTGTAATAATTTTTGTTCTTGAAATACATCATCGGACACAGTGGTCCTCTCTGCCTTAAAGGTAATATTTTTGAAACAAGGATCACTTTCAAATAATATATATATTTTTTCAAATTTGCACTTAATTGCACATATTTAGATCTAAGGCAAACAGTTATTGATCACTAAAAATTTCTTTCATTTACAAAATCATTCTTTATAATTTTAATAATTTTTGTTCTTGAAATACATCATCGGAAACAGTGGTCCTCTCTGCCTTAAAGGTAATATTTTTGAAACAAGGATAACTTTCAAATAATATATATTTTTTTTCAAATTTGCACTTAATTGCACACATTTAGATCTAAGACAAACAGTTATAGATCACTGAAAATTTCTTTCATTTACAAAATCATTCTTTATAATTTTAATAATTTTTGTTCTTGAAATACATCATCGGACACAGTGGTCCTCTCTGCCTTAAAGGTAATATTTTTGAAACAAGGATCACTTTCAAATAATATATATTTTTTTTCAAATTTGCACTTAATTGCACACATTTAGATCTAAGACAAACAGTTATAGATCACTGAAAATTTCTTTCATTTACAAAATCATTCTTTATAATTTTAATAATTTTTGTTCTTGAAATACATCATCGGACACAGTGGTCCTCTCTGCCTTAAAGGTAATATTTTTGAATCAAGGATAACTTTCAAATAATATATATATTTTTTCAACTTTGCACTTAATTGCAAACATTTAGATCTATCACAAACAGTTATTGATCACTGAAAATTTCTTTCATTTACAAAATCATTCTTTATAATTGTAATAATTTTTGTTCTTGAAATACATCATCGGACACAGTGGTCCTCTCTGCCTTAAAGGTAATATTTTTGAAACAAGGATCACTTTCAAATAATATATTTTTTTTTCAAATTTGCACTTAATTGCACACATTTAGATCTAAGACAAACAGTTATAGATCACTGAAAATTTCTTTCATTTACAAAATCATTCTTTATAATTTTAATAATTTTTGTTCTTGAAATACATCATCGGACACAGTGGTCCTCTCTGCTTTAAAGGTAATATTTTTGAAACAAGGATCACTTTGAAATAATATATATATTTTTTCAACTTTGCACTTAATTGCACACATTTAGATCTATCACAAACAGTTATTGATCACTAAAAATTTCTTTCATTTACAAAATCATTCTTTATAATTGTAATAATTTTTGTTCTTGAAATACGTCATCGGACACAGTGGTCCTCTCTGCCTTAAAGGTAATATTTTTGAAACAAGGATCACTTTCAAATAATATATATTTTTTTTCAAATTTGCACTTAATTGCACACATTTAGATCTAAGACAAACAGTTATAGATCACTGAAAATTTCTTTCATTTACAAAATCATTCTTTATAATTTTAATAATTTTTGTTCTTGAAATACATCATCGGACACAGTGGTCCTCTCAGCCTTAAAGGTAATATTTTTGAAACAAGGATAACTTTCAAATAATATATATATTTTTTCAACTTTGCACTTAATTGCACACATTTAGATCTATTACAAACAGTTATTGATCACTGACAATTTCTTTCATTTACAAAATCATTCTTTATAATTGTAATAATTTTTGTTCTTGAAATACATCATCGGACACAGTGGTCCTCTCTGTCTTAAAGGTAATATTTTTGAAACAAGGATCACTTTCAAATAATATATATATTTTTTTCAAATTTGCACTTAATTGCACACATTTAGATCTAAGACAAACAGTTATAGATCACTGAAAATTTCTTTCATTTACAAAATCATTCTTTATAATTTTAATAATTTTTGTTCTTGAAATACATCATCAGACGCAGTGGTCCTCTCTGCCTTAAAGGTAATATTTTTGAAACAAGGATCACTTTCAAATAATATATATATTTTTTCAACTTTGCACTTAATTGCACACATTTAGATCTATCACAAACAGTTATTGATCACTGAAAATTTCTTTCATTTACAAAATCATTCTTTATAATTGTAATAATTTTTGTTCTTGAAATACATCATCGGACACAGTGGTCCTCTCTGCCTTAAAGGTAATATGTTTGAAACAAGGATCACTTTCAAATTATATATATATTCTTCAAATTTGCACTTAATTGCACATATTTAGATCTAAGGCAAACAGTTATTGATCACTAAAAATTTCTTTCATTTACAAAATCATTCTTTATAATTTTAATAATTTTTGTTCTTGAAATACATCATCGGAAACAGTGGTCCTCTCTGCCTTAAAGGTAATATTTTTGAAACAAGGATAACTTTCAAATAATATATATTTTTTTTCAAATTTGCACTTAATTGCACACATTTAGATCTAAGACAAACAGTTATAGATCACTGAAAATTTCTTTCATTTACAAAATCATTCTTTATAATTTTAATAATTTTTGTTCTTGAAATACATCATCGGACACAGTGGTCCTCTCTGCCTTAAAGGTAATATTTTTGAAACAAGGATCACTTTCAAATAATATATATTTTTTTTCAAATTTGCACTTAATTGCACACATTTAGATCTAAGACAAACAGTTATAGATCACTGAAAATTTCTTTCATTTACAAAATCATTCTTTATAATTTTAATAATTTTTGTTCTTGAAATACATCATCGGACACAGTGGTCCTCTCTGCCTTAAAGGTAATATTTTTGAAACAAGGATCACTTTCAAATAATATATATATATTTTCAACTTTGCACTTAATTGCACACATTTAGATCTATCACAAACAGTTATTGATCACAAACTATCGATCTATCACAAACAGTAGTTGAAAATAAAATTTCTTTTATTTTCAAAATCAATTATTTATAAATAAATTTTAATAAACTGTTAATAAATTTGAAATCAATTATTAATAAATTTTACCATTCAAAAATATTAATAAAAATATAAAATTCGAACTACTTTCTTTAAGCTTTATATTTTAGTACTACATAATTCAGATAATCTAACATAGTTTTTAGAGACTATAAGACTTTTAATTATTTAAAAATACCAAAATATATTTGAATTGTAATTAGAGCGTCAAAATATATATATATATAAAATCGAAAACAGTGTCCCATCTGCACCAAAGGGTCAACAACAAAAGGATATGAATTCTTTACATTGTTACTTTAAACAGATATATTTTTATGGAGTAAATCTAAAGACATTCTTTCTTTTACATGAAAGAAAAGAATAAAAAAAATAACAAGCATCGAAGCTTATTTTCTTTACTACTATCATATTTTTTCTCATCCTAATAGAAAGTCAAGACCACTCGATCGTATCATAAAGATACAAACCCACTCTTGCTAAAGAGCATTTGAAGTGGGAATTAGGAGGGAACCTCGACTCCAATAATGAGTCCAGCAATCTCCTGGGACGAATAGCCCTCCCCATGGACTGAACACCAGTACATTCCAGAATCTTGTCTCCTGAACTGTCTCAATTGTAGCGTAGTAGGAGTGGGGAATTGCCGAACTGGACACGGGAATTGCCGGAGATAAATCTTTTGTCTTTTTTTTTCTCCATACGACACATGCAATTGATTGACCCTCCACTGGGCAGTTTAGTCTACACACAGTTGTAACCCCACAAGAAAAAAAGTGACCCTCAGCGACTGTATGATGGAAGAAGAAGAATCATTAAAGTAAATAGACAATTAAACGATAAACTGAGGTGACATAGGCCGGCAAAAATGTCCAAGTTTTGTGATAGCAGTTTTCCCTACTCTTTGTTTCTTACTGTTTTTTTTTTTTCTCTTTTAGAAGGAAGAAAAAAAAGACTTGCATGAACTTTAAATGATTGCATCTATCTAATTTTAGGGTTTTGCAAAAGAGAATCACTTAACTTATTTTGTAGGAAATTAATCTTAGCAATTTGTGAAAGAAGTTGCAAAGCTTCATCATTTTTGGATCTTTTGGGGTAATTGTTTGTGTAAAAGGTTATGTCTACATGATTATGTCTATATTATTATACGGGAAATAATGATAACTGTTTGGTACCAACTGAGAACCAGTATAATTTGCTTCTTTTCTGTCATGATGATTTTTTAACATGCAGTACCCTAAAATAATGGAAGAGACACTTTAATTTTTTGAAATTTTTTTTAAATTTCTCAAGAAACACTAAGCATAATTTTATAACTTTTTCAAACTCAGCGATATTATTTAAAGCTTTCAGAGATTTGAGGGACCGGTAATAAACTACGATCAGAAACAAGTAATTTTGGACACTTTATGCCATAAAATATTCCAAGATGCTTCTAACTTGTTACGATTACTTTGGTTGTTTGCAATGATTGCATTCAATTTTGCTAAGTTAGCTTAAATATTTAAGGAGATTTGAACATTTTTACATAAAAAAAACTATTTTTTTTATTCTAAGTTTTTTTTTTATTACTTTAATATATTCAAAAAAGTCAAATAAATCTTTAAGCAATTTTTTACCATAACAAAATTTTCCTTTTCAAATTTGAAAAACAAATCCCTTTAAATTGTGCAAGATATGAACACTTAAACACGTTCTCTGAGACTGCACAGAAAATTATCTTTTTTTTGTTTTTATAATTTTTTAAGGAATCGTATTTAATAACTAATGAATGAAATCTGATTTGAATATTTTGAAAATTTAAAAAGTTTTTAGCAATTTTCTAATTAGTTTTTGTACTTTCTTTGAAGAAAAGATAAACTCTGATCAGGTTATAAAGCAATATTTGTAAAAAATAACAACGGTATTTTGGGGATCATCCACCATAAAAATATGTTTACTGTCAAATGCTTTCTTTTCTTATAACGTCACATTTGTGTTTGCGGAAGATTATTGTAAAGTATTATTTGTTAGTTAATTTTGTCTTATGATGCTAAATAAAACTAGCGGAAAATCATTTATTATTTAGAGCTTCCTTTTAAAAAGTACAAAAACTACTGAGAAAATTCCTAATAACTTCTTTGATTTTCAAGATATACAAATTAGACATTTTTCATTAGATTTCAAATATTCCCTACGAAATTTATAATTTTTCAAACATACAAAATTAATTTAAATACGCATATCTTATACGATTTTTAAAAATTTTGTTTTTTAAATTAAAAAAACATTAATTTTGTAATTTTTTGAAAATAACTCAAGAAAAGTTTGTTTCAATGCAGAAAAAAATATAACAAAGTAAAAAAACAAAACAAAAAAAGCTTTTTTTATAATAATGTTCATGATTTCATAAATATTTAAACTAGTTTTACGAAATTTAATACGCTTATTGCAAATAACAACCACAGCAATCGATACTAATTACATGCTTATGGTTATAGGCATTATCTGTTATTGTAGGTTGATGCATTTTATCTGATTATATAACTCACAGTATAGAAAGAATAGTGCAGAGGATAATGAACTATTTTTAATCTCAAATCCTAGCAAGGATAGAGTGTCCCTTTAGTCATAAATTTTTATTTTTCTACCGTAAATTTTATGATAATAACTGAATGTTAGTCAAAAACAATTGGCACACTGAGTATCTGCCCAATTTAGTTTAAGTTTATAGCAATATTACTTTATAATATACTTATTGCATTACATCTTTATGTAAAATCTGCAGGATTATAGAAATAGCTTATTATAGAAATAGCTCATTATAGAAATAGCTTATTTTGAAACCGAGATTGCAAGTAATTATAATTACTTATAATAAAAATGTCTCTTGTGTTATACAGAAAACATAATTTCCTAAGAATACTGATCATTTTAGAAATTCTCATCATTTGTACCCTTTTATAAAATATATTTAATGATAAACGATTTGCATAAATCATAATTCAACTTCCATTTAAGTTAAAGATTTGGCTAATGCATATTTTTTTAAATATCCTTAGTAGTGTATAAATGGAGAGGAAATGTAAATGTTTGAAATCTCAAGCGGTTAATGGAGTAAATATTTATTTCTCATAAGAAATTTTTATTTAAATTTTAGATACTCAGAATCGAGGTAAATAATATATATCGAGACCAACATACGTAAAATGCCAGCATACGTAAGACGAAACTAGAGTTTTAGCTATAAAAAAGTTTTTTGTTTCTTTTATTTATTACTTTCGCTTATTAATTTTCATTATTTATTTATTTATTATTTTATTTATTACTTAAAACATTAAAACTATTAATTATTGCGCTATAGTGTCAAACTAATGTAATTTTCGCATTTCCATACGAGCTGAGGAGTAGTTGGTTCGAATCCTTCCGGCAGCCAACTAACATTTGTCTCACACTTTTCGCCCTCCACATCAGAGCTATATATTTTGCTCAAAAATGAGCTCGCAGTTTCAATTTTGAAAGCATGGGGTTTTCAAATTCAACTATTTAACTATTCTTAAGCTATTTTGACACATTTTTGTTCAATTTTGGGAAACTCTTTTTGCATTATGGTTCTAAGTGTTGATTAATTAAGAATTTAGAAACTCATTTTCTTACTAAAAACCATTTTAATTAATGATTTGTAAGAAAAACAACTTCATCTAAATAAAATATGTTTAAAAACTCGACATTTTTCGTTTTCTAAAGGTGACACTGCAGTATGTTTCAGTTTCTTTTTAATAGCCCCTTTTAATATATATTTTTAAAATATATGCCAAAAATAAACTACTAAAAGATTTTTAGGCTGATTTGTATGTCACAAGTTAAGATTTAAGCGAGGAGGAAGCAAAAATACTTTTTAAAATCTAAAGAATCACTACTCAAGATAAGGTTTTATGTTATAAAACATTGAAACCTCTTTGATTTCCAGATGAATTTAATGTGTTAGTAATAAGAGTGGAACAACTATTTTCTACATCCTTTCTTTACCGAACAGATTTTGATGCTTTCTGCATTATCCTCATTATTTATTCATCACATTTCAATGAATTTTCTTTTTTAAATTTTGAAATATGTACGCTTTTTTCAATTTATAATATGCATGCTTTATTTACTCAATTTTAGGCAAGAATTCCAAAATTAAATGTTAAGGTTGGTCATTATTAAACACCCTAAAAGAAGATATATCTAGCATCAAAGAAGTGTTTACATAATTGTAGTCATCTTCAAACGAATTAATATAGCCAACAATATTTTCAATTTTGTAGAAGATAATTTATGTTTTTAAATATAAAAATATTAACAAAATTATTTGAAATATCACTAATGCTTGCAAATAATTTTCATAAACAGATAAGCAATGGGGAGCAAAATAATTATAAATTAAATTCCATAAACAAAAAAAATATATAACTTATTAATCTTATTTTCTTGTGACAGGAAGAAAAAAAATTAAAAAAGGCGTAAGGATTGGTAACTACCAAGCTACTAATACATCAACTATATCAAATTACATAAAAAAATCATTCACATTTTTAATTTAATTAATATTATTAAATTTACAAGCATTAACCCGTACTAAAATAAAGAAGCGTATTCATTAATAAATAAAGTTCTTAACTTTAACCAAAACTGTTTTAACAACCCTATGAACTCTTCTAGTCACAGAATGATGTCGACAGAGTAGAATCTTAGTTTTTTCTTACCTTTCAAATTTTTTTTTCATATGCTTTGTGTAAATATTTCCTTCGTATTAGTTTCAGTTTAAGTTTTAATTAAATACTTTTTTTCCCTTTTGTAGTTTACTGTTTTAAGTAGAAATATTTCTGGTTATTTATCTCTTTATATTTTATGCCACTAAGAAAAAAAAGGGTTCACCAAAAAGAGAATACAAAAAAGTCACTAAAACGGGTACGAATATTAGGGGAACCGGAAAGTAATGCCGTTTTGGCGCATTAAATATTCGCTAGTCTTAAAAACCAATTCAGTTTTTTCGATCCATTTCGTTTCATTTTCAATCTGGCATTGGAACAAGGCTGTTGCGAGAGTGGATGCATTATTGATTAAAAATAAAATCTTGTTAACAAATATCAAATGCTCCAAAACAACATTACTTTCCGGTTCTTCTAATATAATTATCATGAATATAAGCTGGGAAATATTTTGAAATTAGTTTTAACATAAATGTGACGAATGAAATGAGAGATTAATTTTGTTAACATCGATAACAAAATTAAATATTGGCTAAACACAAGAATTAATTTTAAAACAAAAGTCATAAACAGATGCAGATACTAATTTTATTAATCCAAATATACTTACTGGATTAAAAAAATTTCACACATTTCTTTTCTTAAAAAATTGCATTTGTTGAAACCTTGCTCTTATGTTCATTCTTAAAACTTTGATACTGGAAAACAAAAATATATAAGAAACATAAAAAGTTGTTATGGCAGGCAGCCAATATCATTTATTCTCAAACTTTGACAAGGTGGTACTGCTTTAGTTCGAAAAACGATTTTTCTTGTTTCCACGCGAGACATGAAAGGTGAAGCTCAGGAATTTTTTTCAGTCTCTGTTGACCATATGTTCGAATATATTTCATTTTTAGTTTTAAACATTCGTTCACGCAGGCAGAAGGTGTTTGTTTGCAAATATTCTTTGAAATTTATTATACATGTTTCGTTCGCAGTAGGTTTTCTGACACTTGGATTGATTGTTTTTTTTTTCTTTCTTTTTTTTTTTTAAAAAAAGAGTTTTAAATGAGAAATAGAACAGAATTTCCAATTTTGTTGCATATTTTTGAACTTTGAGCTAAAAATGTAGCCCAAAGTTCCTTGGATATTTGTTATACTTGGATAAACGTAATATGTTTACAAATGTATTTATTAAAAAAATAAGAAACAAATAATAAGAAATCTAAAAAAATTAGAACAAATCAAACTGAATATTTCTGCGCTTTCTTCATATTTTTGTCGATGAGAAAAAAGTAACATTTAATGTTATTCATCATTTTTTTAAACTCGAACAACGTTTTTCCAGGCATGACTTTCCCATCTTCATATTTTTTTGAAACTATTGAAGATTGTATATTTTCATGTTACGTTGATACATAGTCTTAATAAAAATATATTCATAAAAATTTATTATTTTTTTAAATTATAAAGATTTTTTCTTAAAAAAAGCTTTTAAAGAAATCGAGAGAGAAGAACAAATTTTTTTAGTTATGTTAAAATTTTTATGTGTACATCTCGATAGTCGTAAACGTTTTCTGTGTGTGAAAAAACATATAAATTTTTTTTAAAGGGACAACTTAAGAGCCTTTTTTGTTAAATAGAGACTGATTTGCTGTATACATTAACAGGTGGTGTGAACGTTACACTCAGCGCTTGCATTCCTTAGGAACAACTGTGCACTGTTGCAGCTGTGTAGGTAACCTGTACGGTAAGTTCAGTGTCGTTAACATATTTGAGATTATTGAATCACCTGCCTCGTACGAGATACGGTCAGTAATACGTTTTTCTTTCTTTTTTTTATCAGCAAAAAGCCTGTCTGCTTCAAATATCGGCAGATTTGTGAAGTTTATAGAGCTACTGCCATGCTGATTGGAAATTTTGCTACTCCATGACAATAATTCCTCAGCAGCTCAGCTCAGAGCTTTATTATACTCTTTTGGGTAGGCAGTTTTGGTCCCTCCCTCTTGTTGCCCAGACCTTACGTCTTTCCTTTTTACTTATAACCTTTCCCGATATTTCAAACATGATTTCAGTAGCAACCACTTCAACAATGACAAAGACGTGAAAATAGCCATGACCTCTTGTTTGTTGGGCAAGTTCCTATGAAGAGAATATTCTAAATCTAGTTGTAAGGCATTAAAAGTGTTTAAACAAACTAGTCAATTTTGCTTTCTGCTTATATATACAAAAAAAAAAAAAAAATCCATGAAGAATCTGAAAATAAATTTGCTCCTCAAGAATTTTCTTTTGTTTGGTTTTTAGTTTCAAATGATGGCCCTTTTATTTCAATGAACTTTCGAACGACGGTGCAATTTTTTTTCCAATCAAGGTAGTAATGACTTTGCCCAAAACGAAGCAATATTTATAAATATTTCCGTTTACCACTTTAGAAGGAAGTTCTTTGTAACACACTGAAAATGATCAGCCCAAGCAAATTTTATAAAATATTCAGAACTCAGCGCTACAGTATATAAAAATGATATTTTTCTTTTTTTAGGGGTGTACATTTTGAAGAAGTTTATTTTCTCTCCTGAGATAAGGAACTTTGATTTTTGTTTAGTAAAACTTGAGAAAAAACTTTGATTTAGGAAAGAATTATATTTTAATGAACAATATACGCGTTTAATTAAGTCTTAAATCTAATTGTGTATGCCCTGAGAATGAATTAGCAAATTTATTCTTAGAAAAACAAATTTTCTGAATTATTTATAGTTGAATAAGTTTCATTTAGCATTTTCAAAGAGGAAGGAATTCTTCCAATGCTCTAAAAAGAAGGATGTGATTCTTTAAATAAATTTTTGAACTAACTACAGAACTTTAAAATAGTTTTTGAGCTTATCCTTAAATCCAGTTATTTCCTCTCATTCAGTAGAGACACATTGGTTTGTAACAATTAAAAATTGAAGGAAATTGAAAGCAATTTGTGTTGGTTGTTTTGAGAGACCATTGCCAAAGAAACCATTGCCAATTGTGAGTGCAATAATCAAAAGTTAAGGTATAAAATACTACTAAATACTATTTAAGAATCAAAACATGTAAAACTATAAAATTTAAAGGGATTTTTTGTTCGATTTGAGTAACAACAATTTCGTGTGTTGAAGAAACCACGATAATTCTTTTAAAATATCATTTAAAAAAAAGAGATACTTTTTGTTTTAGCCATATGCAATGCAGTTAGAAAACCTTTCCGGTTGAATTCAAAATACCCTTCGAAAATTCAATAATTCCAGTTTGTGGGGTAGCATTACATTTCGAACTCTAATTAAAATATTTTGAAACTAAGAAAAACAAAAGGAATTATAGTTTTGCGATCATATTTAATGACGGTTGATTGACAGTATCATAAATTTGCAGGTAATTATCATTTCTTAATTTTTTAAATAGTTCAATATAATTTAAATCCCTTTAAAAGAAATTTTGAAATATGTTGATCATAAAAATTAAAGATAAACGCTTCTGAATAATCTTTATTACAAACAAGAATTCAATTATTAGGTTTTTTTTGCATAGAAAATCTTGATAACAATAATATTAAAAAAATTTAAAAATTAAAAACCCCAACAAATGTTAAGTCTCTTCAATGCTGCTTCTTAAGATGAGTAAAAGTCTGCACTAAATTTATAAGTAATTATGTAAAATTTAGAAAGATACAACTTCCTTTAGAAAGATAAAATTTCTGAAGAAAGATACAACTTGACATTTATCCTCGAAATGTTAAAAAGCATTTGAAGTTTTTTTTTCCCGACCTGTTTTAAAATTATTTAATCCTACAATACAATGGCATGTTTTTCTTGACGCAAGCGGTATTTGGCGCAAATGGTGTTGGATCAAAGAGCCAGATGTTTCATGCGTCGTATATCTAATAGGATTTCCTCCTCGTTCTTTAAGAGACTATAAAAAAATATGCAATAATTGATATTTAATGTGGATGCAATAAACGAATTTCATTTTGATTTGCTTGACAATACATTGACTAGATATACATATCATACTGTACTAGATTGGCTAAAAAATGTAAACAATTTAAAAGGAAACTTATTTCGTTGATCTCTACAATTGAGTATGTATGATATTTCCATATTATATGGGAAAGGTACCTCAAACTTTGTAGCTGACAGGTTACCTAAAAATATTTTTTAAAAAATTATAATTATTAGTAAAATAAATAATGGAAACTATTTTTTACATCTTCTACAGTTAAAGGAAAATCGCAAGGCCCAACAAAATGATAACTTAACTGGAAATTTCTTTAAAATCTATTATTCTTTATGTTTACGTAAAAAAGATTTCTCCAAAATCGTTGCCCAGTTTCTTTTAGACATAAATTACTTAAAAATACTCATAAAAAACTCTGTCGAACGGGGATTTGAAAAACTGTTTAAGATTTCTACTAACATATTCATAAATTTGTAAAATTCAGATGACCATTGCTCATTATATAAAGTTTTATATTTTCAATTTGTTTGTTCTAAAATCTGACTTAAAAAATTATTTACTGACGTTATTCATAGATATGCAAACATTTATTTCCTTTCTTCTTAGGGTTGATTATCTGTTACTGTGAAGATGAAATGCTACAACGTACTATATGTCTGTATCAAGATTTAAAGCCATAACAAATTGAATTTCTTTGTGCAAGCTGATCGCAAAACAAATAAATTTAATAACTCAGCCGGCTATCTAGCAAACAGTGCAAAAGCTAATGCATAGTAATTATTTACTGCAGCGAATTTATTACAGCAAATTTATGGAAGTGAAGTAAGACGTTTTCAACAGTATAAAATTGGCCCATTTTACTATTTTAAAATGTATAGTTTTATTACGAAATGCATTATAATAATTTAAATGCTGCATTATTAAAACGACGTAATAATTTCAGTCAGTAAAAGACAAATTTTATTTCAAATGCTAATTTTTTAATGGATGTTTTGAAAAATGTGTTTACAAATTTTGGCACACATGCATAGTTCTTCCGAAACACAAATGAATTTTATTAATTCAAAAAAAAAATCTTGCAATGATTTTTTTTTACAATTTACAAATAATAATAAGGTATTTATTTATATTATTAAAAAATACATAAAAGTTTCACTCTTTTTATTTAATATAAATTATTTTAATTATTTCATAAATAAAATCTATGACAATTAAAGAAATTGAAATTTTAAATTTAACAAAAATGAAAGATATCAGCAATAAACTTGATTCTATAGAAAAATTTGATTTTATTGTTAATAAATGAAAAATTAACTTTATTCTGCTTACAGGAAGTCCACGAAACTTAAAAACTAAAATTACAACATGAGAAATTAAAGCACCGTTTTCTCGATTGCTTGTAACCCTTTAAGACATGGTGGCATGACAGAAAAATAATTTTTCGTTAAAAATAAATGTTTTTAATGGCAAAGTGGTCAATATAGGAAACCAGAACCTCCAAATTGAATTGTAATCTTTTATTATAATTACTACCCTTAAATTCAATCTTTCATTGAGAGATATGAAACTCTTACAAAGAAAGAAACAGACACCGTGTTCAAATAGCTGCACATTTCACCAAAATACCGCACCGGCAGCAGCATTCAGAACTTTTAGTTTTCATTTAACTTAGAGATAAGATACTGAACCATTTGAAAACTGTGTATTTGAATGCTTTTCTATAATATCAATTCTTCAAACCGCTCATTTATTTTCTAGTATTGAATGTTTTTAAAATTGCTTGTTATGTTGTAGATATATCTATATACTACTATATGCATTTCTTACTATTGTTTTTTTTTTTTTAATTTTAGATTAAGTTTGTGAACTTTACCACTATTTTACTTTATAACTTTTTTTCATTTTCGATCTTTTCACTCTCAAAACAATCCACAAATAATTAATTAAAAAAACAACAACAAAAATATTTAGTGCAATATGCAAGTATACTGAAATACATAATGAAATGCACACCTGATGAAGTTACACTATATACAATTCTCGGAGGTAAAATTAATAAAATATTTGCTTGCATTCATGACAGTAATTAGCTTTGAATATAATAATTTATGAAATTAGCTGCTTCAAGGGATTTTTGAAGTAGAATTATTTCTTCGGATTAGAAAATTTATTGCATATTCAACAGCCAGGACACAAGTTCCTATGTTTCTGCGATCCTTTCAGTCATTGTGAAGACTACCTACAAAGGTCGCGGGATCTTATCAGCTTCAGAGTTTGATTATTTAATGCTACCGTGGTGGATATACATTCTTGTAAGCATTAAATTGACAAACTTTTGATGCATCAGTGTATGTTTGAAAAAAATACAGGCAACCATAATTCAGGAATAAATTCACTTTGACGTTAAAACAGATGTTTTAGGATTGTGATAATATTACTCTTAAAGGTCACAATTGTCATTTACAGCATGTAATAAGTAGCTGTTGCTTAAAAAATAAACTAAGTTTATCCCTGTGACAGGACTCTACACTTTGATTACATTAGCAAAATAGACACATCTAAGAAGCAAGAGCCACCGTACATCGTTATGCAAGTAGGATGTAGTAAGCCTTATCACCGATGGTTCACATATTGAATATTTGTAAAAAAAAAAATATAATAAATACAAAAAAAATAAAGAAAACTTCTGATATTTCTTAATCAGGTTCGTCAAAGTATTAGTAATATTTTACTTTTTATCGACATACCTACCAAAACCCGGAAAAAAAATGGTACCACATCCTGTAAAGTAACACAAATCAGTTTTCAAGTATAAAGTAAGACTACTGATTTCAAAAAAGAATACCAAGATGCATTAAAATATGTTAAGCGCCTTGGAATTATAATTATATTTATTATTTGTATTTGAAAATGAAGCGTTGAAGTATCATCCATAATAGTGGACTTTAATATGCCGCCGAAGAGTTTGCAAAATTCAAGAAAGGAAAAAATCAGATAAGCATTTCTTTTACCAAACTGGAAAAAAATATAGATCTTTACGTGAAAGTTTCATTTCCTAAATTTGACTTATTATTCAATGCAAATTTACACTTTAATCATCAAGACAATGTATTTACTCTTATATGGAAATATTTAATTTATTAATAAGAAACATCATAATTTTGTTAACGAAAAATCTTATCCTTTAAATTTTATTAAAAACGTTTAATATTTTAATTTGATGGAATTCTCATGTTTTATAAAAATAAGATGTAGGAAAATTCAAGTAACAGCCAGTTGTGGGACAGAGTTGTGATAGAGAGGTGGTTAAGATTCTATAGTTTCGTGACCTACGTCATCTAGTCAGCATTATGCAATGGATATCTTTCCTTCACAGACTAGCTGCTATCCATCGATCTGAAGCTGGGAAGGTTTCAAGCCACCACCGGGGTTGGAACCCCGGTTTTTTACATTGACAACCAAACCACTTTTACCAATTAGCCAGTGTTGCTCGAAATAAGACTTGGATCATCAAACTGTCTAAAACGAAAGTTTCCTTCGGCAACCAATAATTCCATCTTATACATAATAATAACCGATGATTTCATATGAATTTATTTACATTTTTTTTGTATCATATTTGATTTATTTACATTTCGTGTGAATTCATAACATTATCTATTAGACGAGGGAAATAAAAAAATATATGAGAGATTGTGTATAATATGACTAGACACAATAAATCACTGATAAGACCACCGTTTTAAGGAATAGTGGTACAAATTGTTTATAAGGAAGTTCACGAGAGCGGTCATTGAATCACTCTTTTATATTAACAAAGAAAAGTCAACATAGGAAATAGAATTGTTGCCCTCAGAAAAGAAGCTTTTTTAAAAACTTGCTACGCTTTAGTGAATAGTCTTTTGTTGACTTCGTCTCACGAAGTGATTTTTCTAAGTAAAAAACGAACAAAAGCAGACTTATTTTGTTCATCAAGACGAGTCAACAAGAAGCGAGCAATTTCTTGTAATTTTTGTGTTTTTTAGTTAAGTTTACTTTCAAAAAGAAGAAATGCATCTTCTGGTTTGTGATAATATCATTGCAAAACGGCAATATCTCAAAGATATGTCCTATCTTGAGTTGTTTTTTGTTTTATTATATTTGTTTTAAATGTTTCATATTTTATACATGAACCAAAACTGCATATATTTACGTTTTTTCAGAGCATTTAAGGGAAATATTTTTTAATGATTATTCCATTAAAATATATCTATCTTCTGATATTCTTTTCCTGGTATTGAATCATAATATTGTTTTTATGTTTGTAATTTGGTGGAAACACACAATATATTATTAGAAATTTTTTTCTATTTTTGAATTAAAAAACTGCAAAAATCTTTTTTTTGACATTTTTAAAAAAAATAAAATAAAATACACACTTTTTGTGCTCTTTATAATTCTATATAAAAAGGCAATAAAGTAAAATTAGGAATAAAGTAATATATATATATATATATATATATATATATATATATGGGTATATGGGTGTGTGTGTGCTTTCAGATGGACAAACGATAAAATTTTACTTTAATTTCCACATAACAACACAGAAACATTTTGCTCACCGCTTAAAAAAGGATACTATGTTTTTCACCATTAGAAATGCGGAAAATCTTTTTTTGTATCAAATCGTCTATTTAATTGTGTTTATGTATTCTTGCCTGCATTGCAATTTATATCAATGATAATACAATATACTTTGATAATTTTTTCTACTTAATTTTCATAACGAAAATGAGTATAAATAAATCATGTATAGTAAATCATACTTACTATAATACGCATATTTTTTTATTAATAAACAGTTCTCTCAGAGTATAATAAATGCTTTATGCAACACATGTATTCATTCGGCAATGTCTCTTATTATGCTCATTCCAGCTATTAACAAAAAAAACTGAACTAATGATATAATGCTCGCATCCTTCCAGTTCCATGGCAACAATATATTTCCTATTAGAAAATGTTGCGTTATAAATGTTTATATATTATAATACATTTTAATGATATAAAATGTTATGTTTATATAAATAAGATAGCAACTAGTGCTGAAATAAGGAAATAAACTCATATCCAGGAGTGAAAGAAAAATTTACACTTAAAACGATGTTGTTCGTAAAATCTTTGAATTATCATCACATTTTTTTTAATTTAAAGACTGCGCAAGAAAATAATCCTGTAAAAAGAGTTGTTTTGCACAGTGTATTAAACGATTGCCCGCGATTGCAATGACCCAGAAGAGCATATAAGTTATAAAAAGATAATAATGTACAGAATTTTTGAAATTTGATTAAACAGAAAAAGATTATTGAGTAATACGCATAGACCGGATTATTTTATAAATACTTTACAATGCAATCTTATAACTTACTAAGCAATCTGGATCTAGTGTGTCTTTTTTTAATATATTGATTTTTACTTCTTATAAATAATATACGTACCGTTGTTAGTTGGTAGATATCAGAATTGGTTGAAAAAATAGTTAATTGATTTACAAATGTTTATTGTTTTGCAACTTTTTTATAGCACTGTTGGCAGTGTGAGCTGGATGTAGAATTCGTATCAACATGTTACTGCTTGGATTCGAGATTGGGTTAACTTCTTTCAGGGGCACACATTCTATCCCCTGATCTATCGCTGATCCGTATCTAATTCTTAATCGGGGTGCTTTGAATATTTGTTAAATAATAGATAAAATATTTTGTATTTTTTATGTTGACTGTGCATTTTATTCATATGATTGGCAGTTGAACATTCGGATTGTTTAACTAAATTTTACCACATTTAACAGTATGATGTATTGGTGAACAGTGGGATTAAATTAAAGACTTAAACTTTTATAAAAACAAAATGAGATGTCACTTTTCTGAAGGTAACGGAGATTAATAAAAAAGAAAATATTATGGATTTGAAATTTACTGTAGCATTATTTTGAATAGAATCTGGCAGGAACCGGAAGATCACATTGATGCCTACCGTGTCACCAGATGATCACACAAAGGAAAACTTTGTAATTGCTATAGAAACTTGGAACGTTTATGTATATAGCGCAAGGTTTGTTTCTTTAGCTTTTTTTATTACAATAGCTTTGGAAATCCATGAAGTAATAATAAATAAAACTGCGTATTACTAATTATATTTTTTTTTTTGTTCTTAATGTACAGAAAAAAACTATATTTTTGTAACGTTATTTTTGTTGATCGTAGGAGTTAAAAAAATGAGAGAAATTATATAAATTAATGATTAAGGTATCCGACTACCTTCGGAACTAAAAATTTCAGGAAACAATATTTTTAACAATATTATTGATTTTTATTGCATATATTGATGTAAATAGAAATAATTAATAGCAAAAATTTTAAAAATACCAAAAATATTTTATTTAAGAGAGGTTTTATAATGTTTTTTAGTGAAAATTAATCGCTTGCGGAAAACACTCTATATTAAAAACTATCAAAGAGAAGGCAATCAAAATTTTTATCAATACTTTAAAGCTATCAGTTAGTGTAGTGAACCACAGATTAAGAGATATCTTGACTAGAAAAAAAATTATGTTACATTAATCATGTTTTTTCAAAAATTTTCATTTTTTTTCACTTTACGTAAAAGAAAAAATCCTATAAAACAAAATCTATCCCAAGTTATCTGAATTTTAGAGGTTAGTTACACAAACATATATGTAAGAAACATTCACTAAAAATTTGAAGACAAAATTACAAAATTTGTTGGAGTTATCTTGTTTTTCGCAAGTGAAAAATCGCAAAAAACTCATTTTGAGAAAAATGCAATTGAAGTTTATAATTGCACTTTACTTAAAATTTATGACTGTTTGATAGCTAAATATTATTATGTTTTATAGGCACTACTCTTCTTAAGATATATGCACAGTTTTACACTTTTATTTAATGCCTGGAATTTTCTGTGCACATATTTTATATTAGTCAGTTTTACTGCATGAGCATTCTCATAATGTTATAATACTTATAAATGCATGTATGACAATTAATAATTATACTTTATAGTAATAACAAAAAATTTATTAAGAATTTTGATATTGTGAATATGAGCAATTTTTAACACAAACAGGACAGATATTACAAATAACTTTCTTTGAGGTATAAAATGCTTTTGCATAATCACATTTTTTGCACACCAAAGTTAAATCAAACTAGTACAGTGCCCCACCAATTCTGCATTTTTCGCATAAAAAATAATTAATTTTATTAAACATAAAATCTTTATTCAATATAATAGCATTGTTTTAGAACTATATATATTTTTTATCTTTTAAATTTCTCCCTAATAATGCACGTTTTAATTGCAACAGATAAATCACCAAACTCAATTCGAAGCAAAAGTTTCCAACTTCAACATTAATGAACAGAATACGCAAGCAATTAATCTATGTCCATAAATTCAAAATATATTATTCCATTTCCGTTTCCGTGTGCATATTTGGATTTTTTTTTCATTCAACAAGATGTCTGGTTTTAATGATTGCTTCAATATCTCACGCATTCGTGTCGGAAAGCAATAATGGAAAAGCTTCCGATGACCTTAAGCAATAATTGATTGCTATCTCCGCAACTGACTTCAAATAAAGTAATAGAGATATTTTCTAAAATTGCAGATTCATCGTACTCGTTGTGATGATAATATATTTCACATTTTATCTGAAAAATAGCCTGCAATATTCGATGATGTATTTCACGTCATTAAAATAAGTAATTTACTTATAACTATATTTAGATAGTGTAATTTTGTATCGATGAACTGTCTTGAGAAACATGATAAATGCTAATAATAATTGGATTTATTGAAATGTAATTATTTTAAAATGTGTTTGTACATGAAAACAATGTTATTAATAAGATTAGTAGAATGTTCAATTATTGTATGATAGTGTAGACCAAAAATATTGATAACGCAGATTCATCTTCTTCATTGTATTGATATTATATTTCATATTTAATCAGAAAAATAGATTGCAATATTTGATAATGTATTTTATATCTTTAAACAAGCAACTATACGTATTACTACATTTAGTAGATGTAATTTATAAATAACTTCTTGGAAAATAAATAGTGTTGGGAACTGGGATAAATGATGTTAATTATTGGATTTAATGGAATGCAAATATTTGAAAATGTTGAGAGCATATTTGTGCATAAAAACAATTTTTTCAATAAAAATAGTTGCATGTTTAATTAGTGAGTGTTTCAGAAGAATCGAATCGTAGTGGGGAGAAGAAAGGATGATAATGCAGTAGGATGTAATACACATCCATGTTCCAGGAGGAATATCCATAGTGTTAGATACATGCTTGCAGCTGGAGGAAAATTGCATTTAGACGAATATTTAATGAGTACACATGACATGAGAAAAGTTAATGTAAAGGAATACTTAATAGCTATATGTAACGTGAAGTATGTTAATGCAGGAAAGTGTTTTATGTCCGCATGTAGCAAAAATAATGTTTAAATGACAGAATGTTCAATGCATACATGCATATTGGAGCATGCCCATGTAGTACAAAGTTTAGTGCATGAATGGAGCAGAAAACATTTTAATGCCGGGCAGTAAAAGATAGCATACTTCTAAGTTTCCGTTAAATTATAATTTTTCACAACTTCTTTTCCCAAATGTAAAAGAGAGATGATTATTTAAAAGCTCCTGCAATTTTTTTGAAAATTAAAATGAACTTTTGTTGAAAATCGAGTTAAAAATATTTTTTTAATTTTTAATGCTTTTATTTTTAATATCTAAGATATTTTTTTTCTAATATAAAAATTTACTTATAAAGTTTGCATCTAATTATAGTTTTTCACATTAAGGACGTTACAGTTCCAACCAAACAAAAAAGGTTTATCGCTTTAAGAGATCTATTTATCATCTTACCTTGCGTGAGCATTTGGCGCGATACTTCCTTCCCCATGGTACTATATTTTGAGAAAATTCTTGCAGGTGCTGTCACGGAATACGTAATAAATGATATAATCAAATAATCAATGTATTATTATATATACGAATTAAATATGAACAAAAGATATTAAATAAATAGTTACACAGCTTACCCGAAACTAATCTCCAGCTGTGTAATTTGGTTTAATATCTTTTTCATAGCTATATTATTGATTTACAAGTTAAACTGAGTTAATTTCTTGCTCAGAGATACAGTAAAAAAGGCAAACACCTTAAATAACTTTTGATCTAAGAATCATATTTCCACGTAGTATTCTTCAATCTCAGTGGTAAAATGTCACCTCATATTTCTAAGCTAGCTAAAAAGCTTATTGTTTAATCAACTTTTGAACATTAAAAAAGAAAATATGAGTTAATTAACTCAAACATCCGAGAAAATATGAAAAAAAGTAACATTTTCTTTTTAAATAAGTAATTTTCAAGAAAAGTGAATATTTTAAAAAAGAATTTCATTTGAAACTATTTGTTAAAACCTTTTATTAAATACAAGAAAAATTTAAATTTTTGATTTCCAACTACAAAAAATACACATATTTCTGGAATAAGTGGGAAATATATGTTTCATATAAAATTTTCAGAGAATGCAAATAAATATTATAAAATGAAACACTACTAATATAATTTTTTCATTTAATTTTAAACTTTATATTGAAATAAAAAACGAAGAAAATATAATGATTACTGATCAAACTCGACAGCTTAACTTTTATAAAAGCATGTCAGCTGAAACACTGATTTTAAAAGACAGACGGATATTAGGAATATTTTGAAACGATTCATATCTGAAATGTTTGAAAAAAAATGTCAAATGATTCACTTTTTATTTCCGTTTACGTCAAATCCAAAGATAAAAACAGATTTTTTTTTCTTTTTTAAAACTGTCAAAAAATTGCGTAATTTAACACACATTGAATCATTGTTTTCTTTTGGATTATGTATTATAAAACCACATAATTTCGAAAATTAGATAAATCAAAATGATTGTAAAAATCAAAAATTAATTAAACAGTTTTAAATAATCTAATACACTGTGAAACAATTTCGTGCAATCTGAACCCCAAAATTAGTGGCAATTACATTACACCAAAGTAATGGTACACTAAGTGTTAAATTCCTCCAATACAAACCACCACCATGTTTGTTATTCAATAAAGCTAAAATTTTAATTGAAGTAACGTATTATCCACACAAAATACTTTTACGATACTTTTGCGATACAATATAATGCAAGAACCCTAAATTCAGGATACATGAATGGAATATTTTTAAAATACAATTTGTTTGTTAGTAACGCATATACACAACATAACCAGAGTACTAATATGAATTATAACAAAACGAAAGTGAATCGAAGTTGAATATCAGAAAATTAGTTAATAAAATTGACAGAATTATATAAATGCTAAGAGAACCTAGATTTCTAATACAACTATAAACATGCATGCAACAGTTTATATCAGTAGTTTACCAAATTGACCAGTCAAGAAAATCTAAATTGAAGGGCAAAAAATCAAAATCCTTAATCTAAAAAATAAGAGGAAACACATAAATAGGCTATGAAAGGCTACGAATTTAAAGAATTCCCCTAAATAATCAGAAGATTTTAATATTAATGATAATCTTACGAAAATCTGAACATCTTTCTAGTAAAAGTATAAACATGCATGCATTTTATAACAGTTTATATGAGTAGTTGACCAAATTGATCCGACAAGAAAATTTAAATTACTGGGCAAAAAAATCGACCACAATCAGTATCCTTAACCCAATAGTGAAATAGAAACATATAAATAGGCTATGAATTTAAAGAATACTTCTTAATATTCAGCAGATTTTGAAAGTTGTATATGCGCCTTAATTTTTGTTTCATAGCTCCTGCCACAGAATTTTGAAGCAATGCCTATCTGTTAAAAACTGTAACCTTTAAAGCCTGTATGAATTCTGGTTCGTTCAATTTATTAGTAATATAAACATTAAATAGCGGAAAGAACTGAATTTACAAGCAAAAGTATATTTTTTTAAATTAGTATAAATCAAAAACTAAATTCTTATCCTCGTATAACATGTTTTATTACAACTTGTTATGCTTTTACTGAATCGAGATATTTAAATCCAAGGGATTGAGTTTCAATTTTATATCATCTTAAAAAAATAATTTTCGTTAGATTAGATTTCTGTTTGAAGATAATTGGACGGATAAACGAAAGAAATACAATATTCTGTTGTTAAAGTATTTGCGAGAAAATTAAACTAAAATTACCAAACATATATTTCTCGTTTAATAATTTATTCGCAATTTTCAAAATTGCAATTTTATAAGCTATGTGCATTTTTTTCTATTTTGTACATAATTAGCTAAAAATAACAGAAAGATGAATTTTCGCATTGAACATTTCATCAATTTTAATTTATTCCTCTGGCAAAAAGCATTAATGTTTAGAAAAGGTTACTTTAATGTAAATTTAGATCCAAATTGGAAGAAATATTATTTTCTTCTCAACTGGAAGCTGTAGTAGTTGATTTTTATAAGGATAAACTCAAAAATTTAAATTCGAAAATCAAAACTATTTTTTTTAGTAGTAAATAAAAACTGTTTGCATAATATTGCATTTTATAATTATTTTAATAAGGAAGTATTTTATCCGAATAAGAACTTTAATAAGAATTTGTACAGAAATCAATTTTTAATGGCATTGTGATGAATTTTGTACCAAATTACAGTAAATAAATGCCGACATTAGTGTAGTATTTTTTGAACAAAGTCTCCGATTTAAAATGACTCTCAAGACTGACTCTCAATGATGACTCTCAAAGGTTCAATGATGACTCTCAATGGTCAACAGGTTTTATGGATGCTACCCTCAGGGTGGCAATACTTTTTTTTTTGTAATTTGATCCGAAATTCTTTTGCATTGTATCTTATATATTATTTTTCCATCTGTATTATTTATGCATTCCACCTGCAAAGTTTCTGCATTTTTTGCATTCTGATTTTCTGAATTTTTTTTACGCTAACTTGCATTTTCAATAATTTATAGTTTAACAACCAATAAGAAATAGACAAAGTGTTATATGAATGTCAGATTTCAACTATAAGGTTCTAACTATATAAAAAACTCATCTTTATATATGAGAGACAGGTATCCTCCTTAAAATTTATAATGCAATTTTTGTGTGTATTAATCAAGTTCAAATTATACATTTGTTTGATTTATTTCAATAATATTTTATAGTGATTTAAATTATTATGTTATGTATATCTGTAAGTAACGTTCATTCAGTTTATTAACAGTAAATATAAATTAAATTAAAATATTATTCAATGACTACTATTTAAATTTATGTCAATACTTCCTTTAGTTTACTTAATAACATAGGCAATTGATCATATAAACGTATTTTATTTATTTATTTTTAGTTAAAAATAAATAATATAGAGCTAATTTATGTTGAAATTGTCTGTTAATTAAGTTCATCTCTTCCATTTATATCTTTTAACAGTTGGAATGTATCCAAATTATGATAGTATTTTTCCTTATGTGTCAGTCATTTTATTTAAACAAAAAAAAAAAAAATCATGGTTAATTTAAAATTTTTACAATAAGAATATTTCAATAAAATTGATTTGATTCTATTAAATTTAAGAACTATTATATGAATTATTTTATACAAAGAATAATACTATTTTACTGGGAAATTTTATATGTTTAATACAAATAAATTATTTATGTTTAAAACATGATCAGGAAATATTGAATGCGAGCATAAAAATTTACGTCCCAAAGTTTAAAAAAATAAACATAGATTTTTATAAAATTCAGAAAGACGTAGATGTCAATCAAAAAAAGAACATTAATATTTGACTAGGCATGTTCGAATCGAATCGTAAATAAGAAAGTCGTAAATACTTTATGTATCGTATTACTCTCTGCATCAAAAATAAAATTTATATTTTATGATACCATATATATACGTCTCTTGATATTATCTTACGTTCTATTTTTTATAATCCTCACAGATATATATCTGTAATAAATTTATAGTTAAGGGCAAATATTGTAGCTTACCTTAGAGGTTTAAAGTGCTTATTTTATAAAGTGATGTTTGTAAAAAAACGTTTTACTTTAAGGCTTCTAAAAGCTAGACATAAAACATAGACGTAATGTCAATGAATCGTAAGTTATAATCTCATCAAGTTTTAATTTGATATTATCCTATAATGGATAAGCATAAGTAGCTAAAAATAAAAATGTATCGTTTATTGTAAAACAGTAATAAGCCACGTACTGCAAATCAGAACAATTTCAACATAAATATAAAGCTAGTAACTATAATATTAATAATATTATTGTTTAATTCTTGCCATCATAAACATATATTTTCTTAAAAAGAGGTCTGGATTAGGTATTGTATAGAGAATAAGCTAGTGCACGTGTATTTTTAATTCCTTATACCATAGGGGATAAATTTGACTCTTAGAAGGAATTGGCGTTATTAAAAAGTAAAAAAAAAAAAAATGATTATTGTTAAAAATACAATATGAATTACTTTTTAGAGATTAAATTTCTTTTCTTCTTTTTATTGACTTAATGATAATATAACAATATGGTATAATATCGTTTTGCAGATTATTCTTTTGCGGTCATAGATGTAACTAGGCCATAGATGTAATTATCAAAATTGATTCAATTGTGTGAGGAAACAGAACAGAGAGGAGTAAGAAATTATTAGAAATATAATAAAGTTTCAACCTTAAGTTAATTTTGCATTGACAAAAAATTCCTGGTATTCATAATTAATAATTCTGGAAAAAGGACTGCAAGGAAATGACATTTCTATAAAAAAATAAAAAAAATATTTCGGTTAAAACCAAAATATATAGTATTAAGACCATTTTAAAAATTGTCCTTTCATATGGTAACGGCTAACTGGAAATCCCGCTTTTCACAATTATAATTCTTGTTACCATACATTTAGTAAAAAATACAAAACTGAAGAGTACATTTAACTTAAAGACTGGTTTTTAGAAAATTCTCTAAGGTTTCATGATATAATTACCAACATTTGATACATATAATTAAACATTTGATACATATAATTTATTTGATACATTAATAAATTACCAAGATTTTTGATAGACTCATTAGAGTCGAAAACACAGTAAACTTGACTATTTTCTAGTAGTTTTGATCATGTTTTTTTTATCAGAGTTTCATTCGAGAACCCTATCGAGTATGCTTTTATTTTCATTTTCGGTCAGCATTCTAAAAAATTTTATTAAGAATGGCTACTCCGAAACATTATATATTTTATGATAATCGTACCTACTATTTATATTCAAAATCCCTAATACATGTTCTCTTTAAGCCTTAATATTTTGTATGTTTAGTAGACGTAGATGGACTAAATGACTCTACCTGGTTAAACTTATTTAATCAAAGTATTTCTACAAAAAACTTATAAGTGCTCTGGAAAAAAAACAAAAAAAGAATGAAAAAAGCAATATTTTAGTTTATTTATTTATTATTTATTTTTTTTTTTTGAATCACAGATTGAAATTGTTTAACTTATCTATTTTATGAAACATTCAAAATAATAAAATAATTAAATTAGTAATACATATATTTTTTATATATAATTATTTAATTTGTAGTTCAGTATTCAAAATGTTTTTTTTGAATTAATCAGCTTAATATAAAAGTAATTATTATGGTTAATGTATGCAACAATATTACAAGAAGTCATTAAAATAGTGTTTAAGACAAAAGATAAAAAAAAAATAATATATGAAGATAATTAGCTATACAGCATAAATATTATTTTATTATATACTAAAAACTCAACAAAAAAAAAATATTTTTCCGCATCTCTCTTTCCTCGTATATATTCACGATAATATTTGTTTTGTGTTTGTTTTCATGTTTTATTCAGTAACAAATGTCTTATAACCGAATTTTATAATTTGAACAAGAATGAAATATTTGAACTTCAGATTGAAGTTTTCTGGAAAACGTGATATTTTTAAGATGGCTTGAAGTTTTACAATACATTATTTTTGAATATATTATTACCAGAATTGATTTTACTGAGCAAAACATGTTTATCTTTAATTACGATTTATCGCAGTTAGGAAACTTATTTTCTTAAAACTATGCATTTTTTAAATATCTATCATAAACCTTTTTTTAAAATATAAATTTAACGATTTTCAGTTTCAATAATAGTTAAGAAGAAAATTTCAGGTTTGTTTGCTTTTAAGGTTTATTACGTACAGCAAATCTTTTTAAGTATTTCATCGATTATTTTTAAATTATATAAGTGAAGCTAATTTAAAATTAGAGCTATTAAAAGCTTTAAACTTAATGCAGAATTAGATTATAGTGATGAAACTTCAACCAATATGCAAGTAGTTTTTAATATGTTTATTAAAAAGAAAACTAAGTATTCATTAAGAATAATATTAATAATAATAATAATTATAATGAATAATATTTTTAACTAAAGTTAACAATTATAATTATAATTAAGATAATTTAAGAATATAAGATTACTTGCTTTAAAGAGAAATAAATTTCTATAATTTATTAGTTCGTTTATTTAAGTTCCATTGATTCTTTGGTTTACAGGAATAAATAAGTTCTTAATAATAATAGTACTTTTTTACCGAAAACAAATCTGAGAGATTTTCAATGGAGCAAATAAGACAAAGTTAATTTATAGATATTTAAAATATTCCAGATTAATACTTACCTGAATAACTATTAGAAAGAATTATTTCAGCATAGATTCATAGCGTTCGAACAGTGAACTGCACATTTTAGTGTGCGATTTTTTTTTTCAATCATTATATTTTAATAGAAATCGTAATGAATAAAATGAAATTTAATTTTTAACTACATATTTATTAAGTTAAAATTTATTAAAAAATTATTTAAACAGAATTATTAAAAAAGCAATTTATTATGTTTGCTAGAAAATATTTTTTGATACACCTACGAAAATGTATGGTCAAATCTACCTGAATGTGATAAAGTTTAACGTGTTTTTGATTTTATTGGAACAGCAAAAAGCTCACGCTAGAATTAGCCATTATAACTTATACACCAGTTTTAAAAAACTTGGTTAAGAACGATTAAATTAAAATGGGGCTGTACGTGGTACAACATATTAGTTATATATGATATTTGAAAAATATAGAGTTTCAGCATGCTATAAAATCTTTAACAGTGCAAGTAAGCATAAGACATCTAACGTTAAGACATATTTAAAGGACTCAATAGAATCCACAATGCAGTCTGTGAGTTTGTTATCACTTTGTTATTTAATAAAATTAAAATTCTTCAACGCTTACATACACTCTACAAACTGTTGTACTTAAGTAAATAGTCCGTCATTCAGGTTAGAATTTTAAAAGAAGACTTAATTCTGTATTATGCAGTGTGCACAAAAAAAAACTCTATACCGGAATAAATTATGAACTAGAGAGCAAATTTTAAGGTTCTATGAGGCAGTCGAAATCGTTCAAAAGATTCGAAACAATCAAAATTGTGATGGCATGTCCTCAGATAGACCTAAGTGATATTTACCAATAACGCAATGTGCCGCTCTAGTGTGACATAAGCAAAGTGCTACTACTTCTACTTTACAACAATTAAGCCACTGATTTAATTTACTGATTTAATTTAATTACTGTCTGCTCCAGCTATTTTTTAAGTTTTAAGGGATGGTAGATGTTAGCCGGTGGCTGAGTGGTAGCGCTTCGCGCTCCCGTGCTACAGGTCCTGGGTTCGATTCTCAGGTCGGGCAAGGCTGACTCAGCCTTTCATCCCTTCAATGGGTCCACAAATGAGTACCAAGCATACATGGGAACTAAACACCGGGGGTTTCGCGTTCGGCTAACCACGTAACCGGAACATCTGCTTCTGCACTTTAGAGCCCAATGTCAAGAAAACTGAGATGGGCACAGTAGGCCTTGGCCTTCTATGGGCTGTTGCGCCACTGAGTTTAGTAATAGATGTTAGCTTATTGCTTACATAGAATCTAAAACAACTAACCGAAGAAAAACTAAGTTAAGATTTTACTAAAGTAATAGTAGTAGTAGTTGTAGTTGATATACTTCGCTCTAAAGCTGCCAAGCGGGCTATTGGTGATGGTCTGGGAAACCTCCCTGGATATCATTTGAAAACAGGTCATCACATTATGATCATTTGCGAAGGGATGGATTTGGTAGCCCTACGACCTTGGCATCTCTGGATCATCCTCACGGATATTTCACAGACCAAAATTGTGATGGCATATGCTTGGATAGACCTAATTGATATTTACCAATTACTCAATGTGCAGCTCTAGTGTGACATAAACAAAGTGCTACTGCTTCTATTGTACAACAATTATGCTACTGATTTAATTTAGCCTGCTCCAGGTATTTTTATATTTACAAATACAATTCTTTTAAGTTTTAAGGGATGATAGATGTTAGTTTATTGCTTTCATAGAAACTAAAACAACTAACCGAAGAAAAACCAAGTTAAGAATTTACACAAGTAATAATGGTAATAAGATAGTAGTAGTAGTTGTACTTTATATACTTCGCTCTAAATCTACATAGCGGATTATTGGTGATGGTCTGGGAACCATCCTTGTGTATTATTTGAAAACAGGACAGCGCAATCGTGATCATCTGCAAAGGGATGACTCATTCACTTTGGTAGCCCGACGACCTTGGCGTCTTCGGATCATCCTCACGGATGTTTCCTTGAACGTCGCCAATAGTCTATTAAACAGCTCTCCATTAAACAGCTAGTCTATTAAACAGTGTGGCATACAAAAAATACCTAAATTTCTACTATAAGTCATTACAAAAGCCTTTCTGAGAAAATTGCTTTGTATTTTAGTGTTCTCATTTTCATAGAAAGAAACGCATTATAAATTTTACCATATTCTGATAGTTATGACCATACTTTTTCCCAGTGTGATATTTTTAATTTGGACATTGATATTTAGAATTGCAAATAATGAATTTAAAACGTATAAAAAGGGGAACTATTTACATGAACAATGAAAAAAAATAATAACGAACCGTCAAAAATTGCATTTTGTTAATTTTACTGAATTGTGATTATTTTATTTTATTAGCGTCTCCTCCAATACGACAGCTTTTACGCAATAAATTAGCATTAATATAAAAATAAAAAAAACTTTCACCCTTTTTTCCGCATCTTTTTGGGAATATATTACCCAAATCATGACATCCACTTCCTTCTCCTTGGGTTAAGGTCAAAAGTAAGAAATTAGTTGAGAAAAAACTCAGACAATAAAATTTGCATCCTATATAACGAGAAAGTCTTATCACAAGATAAGATAAAAGTTTTATATTATCTAGTGATTAGAATTTTCTTCATTTTCTTTCATTCTGTTTACTCTGCAAGCAACAGATCTTCGTGAAATTTATTCTAAGCTCCATTGATTATCAAATTAGGATGGGTAAACTTGTTCATGTTTTCGTAGTAACAATACAAAACTGAAAGAAATCATAAAAGCCAAACAAGCTATATTTTAAATTTATAAGTCCGTTTGTAAAATTCATGCAGCTTTAGAAAATAGCATAAATACTTGTTATTCATTTTTGAAGAACTATCTGCACCGCCAATCCTTATAATATTATTTTTTTTTTTTATACAATGGCTAACATGTTTCTCCATGGCATTAGTTCCGATTGACATAAAAGGAAAAATAGAATTTTTCCCTATCAAAACACTTAAGTAAGAGAAGCATCGAATTTCTCTATCTTTTTAAGAATTTTCTTCTAGAAATATAATAAATTTTTACTGAAAAAATACACAATTCCCTAGGGAATTTGAGGGGGGGGGAAACTATATGAGTTTTTTTCTATAGAAACGTAGAGCCTATTTCAAAAACTTTTATTTCCTTGTCACATGTTTTAAGCTTCAAATAATACAACCCTGTCTTAAAAATATGCGTTTTAAATTCAAAGCTTCGGATTGTGTGTCTGTCAAACATGATGCATGCGTTAGATTCAAATTCCGCATTCTTATGTAAAAGAAATTGAATACAAATAAATTGCTTCCGTGTATTTTCTACCGTGACGTAAAATATGTTTAGGAAGTGTGAAAGCAATATTGCCGAAATGAGATAAGACTTGACTTCAGCTTTATAATAACAAATGAGGAAATTTAACTTCAAAAGATAGAATCTTGAATAATATCTTTACTTGCATTTGAATTACAGTTGTTTGGAAAGTAGGATACTGTAATTTTGGCATGAATCAATTCTCTTTGTTATGAAAATTCCATAAATTTATTTTTAAGTTAATAACGTTTAACGGTTTTTATTAACGAGTTTATTTAGAGAATCCCGTAACACATTTGGTTTAAAACATTTAGTTTTAAAATTGCTCTAGAAATATTCTATGCATAATTACTTAAATTAAAATTTTATAAAATATGAAAGATAAAAGTAATTGGAGAAAGAATAAATTGGTGGGTAATAGTTTTTTTTTTTCATTTAGCATCTGTAAAAAAAATAATTGAGTTTAGGTTTGCTCTTAAGCATCGGATTATGAGTCTCTCAAAACTGCGTCAGGTTTAAACTTAAGAGAAACGAAATAAATTTATTCAGTGAAAGAGATGCTAAATAAAATGAATGACCTTCTTTTTATTTTTTGTTATGATGTAAAATATGTTTAGAAAGTGACGAAGTACTGTTTCAGAAACGGAATAAAATTTGAAGCCTCCAACTTAGGCAGTTCTCATTCCATTGGAATCTAAAATCTAAAAATCTACATATTATACAATTTTCAATAATATTTTGGAAAAAAAAAATGGAAAATACTGTAATTTTAGTATGAGTCAATTCAGAGCAGAATTTGTATATCTTAAACGGTATATCTAAATATTACATTTATTCTTAAATTTGTATTTATGTTATTAAAAAATGTGCCTCGCACTTTAATTCGTGGTTATCTTTAATAAATATTCACGAAGGCAGATAACACAGAGTATTTTCTTACTTGCCCTCTGCAAAGCTGATTTCAGTTATAGAAATGTTCTCAAAAGTATGAAATCTGACGTCACGAAACACGTGTCTGACAAACTCGAGGCATGTGTAAGGAGTTCTCCAATTTCCGTGCAAAAGTTGCTGGATTAAAAAATATTTATATATTTTAGGGATATTAGGATTAGTATTGACATATTTCCGGACTATTATTAGAATTCATTTACTATTAAAAACAAAAAAAATGACATATCTTATTTGATGGTTCTCATCTTACTGAAATATTAAATAATAACAATTAGTTTCAGACGTCAACAATATAAACTTTTTTTTTAATATTTTTATTATAAATACAATTATTTAACGTAAATTTCTTCTAATTTTTAGGAGAGTTTACAATATCGTAAACAATATATAAAAGGTGGGCCAAAGAAAAGATGGATGAATGATGTCTTGAATTATTTAAAGATCTCAAACTAAAGATCAAGGTCATGAACGGAGCTATCTGAAGAAATAATATGAGGAAGGCTAAGGCACACCCAGGACTGTAGTGCCGATAAAGAAGAATACGTACTTGATAAGAACGAGGATTTATTGCAATGCAAAATAATATTTAATATGTATATGCAACTTCCTAATCACTTTTACAGCTCTCATTGGGTATGCAAGTAATATAATATGAAGTTAGATTCAGCCATATTTAGCTTCCATAAGGTTTAAAATATATTTGATATAAATGTATCTTTCCTCGTTACGGCATATGTGAAAATTATCATTGGACAAAAAGTCACATGACAAGATTTACATTAAATTTTGAAATTTGGACATAATAAGTTATTATCAAGTTAATTCCTGTTCTCGCTTTATTTATCATTTATTTTTATTTATTTTCTTGCTAATCTATATTTTCCAAAGTTAATTTCTGCGGAATCCAAGATATGCAAGGTCCAACTAAAATCAAACCACGAAATTTAATTTGAAAATTCACAAGTAAATAGAGCCACCTAATAGACTTTTTAAAATTGCTATTGAATGCATTAAATAGTCAATTATGATGCATTTGTGAAGATGTGCCACTTTAGCTTTTTGTTTTTGCTTCAAAAATATTTCAAAATTTTTAATAGAAAAATGGTGAAAAAAGAAAATGTCAGAAAATTAATTTCAAACTCTGTCAACAAAAGGAAGAAACTTCAAGTTTGTGTATAAACAAATCAAAAATATAACATTCAGCTCAATAGAGTATTAAAAAATTACTGTATTGATATGTACTACATAGGCAATAAAAAAAAAAATCATTGTTTTATATTGTAAACATTCAGAAAAACACTTTAAAATAAACAATTATTTCTATCTAGCTATTAAAAAATAAACTTTGTTGTGGATACTCAATAAATGAAAATAATTTTATTCAGAAGATTTAATTTTACAGTATATGTACGAGGGCCCATATATTTTACTAAAATGATTTTCGTATTGATAGTTAATTCATTAAATTGATAATTAATTTAATGAATAAAATGAAATAATTAGAGGATTTTGATACAAAATCAAAAAAATTTACATCGCAGATAAAAATATAATACTTTTAATAGAGACAAAAAAGCAAGTTTAAATTTCCTTCAAAAAAAGTTTTTTTAAACCTATTGAATGTTTTGAATATAAAAATATTATTTTTGTGATCGCTTAATCTCTTTTGAGAAGAATTTTTTAAAGAATTAAACGATTCAATTTTCAATTTCTACTTTTTACTCATTCCTGAACTTGTTTATTTCAAATATAATTTTATTTCTGATTTACTTACAAAACATTACTTGTAAAAAAAAAAAAACATTTTTGAGTTATTATATTTCAATTTCCAAAGAAATAAGAAACAATATGCGTTTAAAATAGATATATTTATAAATAAAGCAATATTTTTTTTATAAAACTAAAATATTAACACACTATTACAAAATCTCAGGATAGATAAATGAAAATTATAAATCTAATTATAATGGAGCCTTTAATAAGTTTAAGAAACAATAACCAAATAAAAAAATAAAAAAACTATTAAGCGTGTGAAGCAAACAAAATCTCTTTTAATGGAATGTTGATAACTTGACGCCTGTTTAGTTATACATTTCACTAGATAGTTTCTATGCTAATCTTTTCATTTTTAAACACTTTTTTAAGTATAATTTTAATAATTTAGAAAAATCACTTTTTTTAAATGATGTGCTTCATTATATTCGTTTATTTAGAAACTATAAGCATCGGTAGGTGGCAACCTCACAAAAAAATTGACATTCTGTTACGGATCTGTAGTCATTGTGTTGCATGGATTAATGAAGCAAATACCGTAGAACAGCTGCTACAAGCTTATCGCACGGAACGCGTGAGTGCTCTATTGAAACGCTTTCAAGCGATATTACTCGTTGATAACCATTAGACCGGATATTTTAGCTAATTAAATTTGATTTGAATAAAGGTTACAGCAGAAAAAAAGTTCATAATAAGGAGATTTCCTTTATGTTAAGATAGAAAACTAAACAAAACTTTCATCAGTGTGGAAAGAATGTGATGCTTGGTTTTAATGTAATGCCTGATTTTTTGTAATTATCTGTATTCACGTGTTCATGATTGAATAATTTTCTACTAATTTGTTACAGTAAAAATGTATATTTCATGGTGATACAGTCTCTTTTCATTCGAAATGTAAAGCAAAGTAATTCCCATAAAGTACTAAATAAAATTGCAATGTTTTTAGGGCTGTTATTTCATATTATGTGGAAAAAGAAAACAATATATATGTTGTATTTCTTTTAAACAATACGTACTACAGAGATGTTTTATTAATTTATATAAATTTTTTTACTTGATTAGGTTTTTCCAATTTTAGTATATTGAATGGTATCTCTAAAACACACTATGGTGAGTTAGCTTTAGTATTATATTTCGTGAAAAATCTTGCAAACCTAATTTTTTAAAAAAATTAAATTTTTCTATTTCATGTAGATAATAAATGCTTCTCCACTTAAATTCTCATATGCAGAAAATTTTAAAAGATTTCAGACATACTTTTTAATATATTTATTTTTTAACATGCTCTCAATTGTGTTTGCAATTAATAATCGTATTTAGTAATTTATTTTATTTGCTCAAGTCATTTATAAAAACAATAATTGCGTTTTTAGTGTGCATCATATCTAGGTAAAGAACGGCTAAGATAGTATTCAGTAAATAAATAAGAGAAATTATTTCAGTAACTAAGAAGCAGCAAACAATGGAAGAAGTAATGGAAATTGTAGCATAATATATGTTGACTATATTTTTATGTCAGGTGTCGAGTAGCTCGAGAGGGAGGAATATATATATATATATATATATATACATATATATATATATAAATATATATATATATATATATATATATATATATATATATATATATACATATATATACATATATATATATATATATACATATATATATATATATATATATACATATATATATATATATACATATATATATATATACATATATATATATATACATATATATATATATACATATATATATATATATATATATATATATATATATATATATATATACATATATATATATATAGAAAGAGAGAGAGAGATAAAATCAAATTCGTCTTTTCTGCTTTCTTTTGAGGAAACACCCACAATTTTAATAGAAATAAAAGAATTAAAAAAATACATTTATATTTTTTATGAGATATATATATAGATATATAAAAAGTATGCCTGACTTTCTTCAATCTTTAAAGGAATAATATTGGCCTTGTAACTTTTCTTATTTGTAGGAATAATGAATGAATAACCAGTAATTTTTATTGTGTTTGTGTCAATCAAATCAAACAGCAAGTACAACGCTTGCCGTAAGGTTGCTTGCTATTTGGGATTTTATCTTTCATAATCTGTTGGGTTTCAGTAAAGTAGTATCGTGCCCTACCTAGTCCTACAGTAGATTAAAAAAACGCATTAAAACTTTCAAAAAAATGTGTTTTATATGCAAGAATGTGTCCCTAAGAGCACTTAAAAATAAGTTCGAACAAATTAAAGGGTTGCGGTCAGAAAAACTGATAACATATTCTGAGTGAACAAATTGCTTCTAAATTTACTATTTTTTTAAAAATTTAATCCAGTTCAAGCTTAATTTTTTTTTATCTGAAATTAGATTTTTTAGATGAAAAAGTAATTTGATGTTATTAATTGTGTTCTTTTTTAAATATTTCTTTTTAAATAAGCTATAAAATATTTTAAAGTTACACAGCATATTGAAATATAGAACTTTGAGTTTAGTTTTAAGATGGCAGCACCATAAAATACTTACTTATTATCTGTTTCAATGTAAAGTTTTTTTAAATTTTTGCTGAATGAAGTCATTTATTAACATTCAGATACTAATGGCTTCTCATTTAAGTTTTTAATTTTTTCAATTAGTAATGATATAATTCTTTTACTCATAAAAAACTGACTCAAATAAAACTGTTTATGATCCAGTTATGACAATACGGATAACTTTCTTTTATTACAAACTTCATTTACATTACTGTTAAATTTAAAAGTTTATTTTAGCAATCTTAACAAATTTATGTTCAACAATATTTATAAAAGTTAAAGCCTTTAGTTTTAAGGTTATAAACGTCATATGTAAGAAATAAATACAAAAATAAATCCTATTTTAACAGTAAAAACCCTTTTATATTTTTAAAATAAACTAATTAAAAAAATTATGTGTTGCATTTTATTTTTATTAAAATTAGTTTTGATAAGAGTTTATAAAATCTAGCAAATATATATTTTAACTAATATTTTCAATAAGTAAATTGTTTCATTATATAATTTTCAAATCAACCCAAAATTCATTTCTTAAGTTTTTCCAAAAATGAACTTCGCTATATATTATAATTTGTGCAACCTAAATTGAAAAAAAAAGAAAGAAGATACAATTAAATCCTATTTCAGAGATAAAAATTTTACATTTTTGTATTCAACTGCTGCATAATAGTGCAGTTTCAGAAAATCTAACATAATATTATTTTTACTTATTAGATGGCAGCACCTTAAGGGTAATGATGGAAAGATGAGTTTGTTATCATTCTTTAAAAGCACAAATAAAACTGTTAACGACATTATTTTTTGATAAAAAAGATATCACTCTGAGATACAGTATTGGTCACAAGGGAATATCAAGGAGATGATCACAAAAGCCATTTTAAGGGAGGATTTTTAAATAATTTAAATATTATTTTGAAGTTTAACAGCTTGAGAATATTTTTGGGAAATGTTTTTTTAGACATTTTTATAGTATCATTGAAAGAAAACTCCTTGGCATTGTCACTGTTTTTCTTCAATTCAATATCTCACAATCTTAATACAAAAAAAAATGTTTCCTAAAAGGTCATTGATATCTATTTGACGAAAACTGGATATGTTGATTTTTCAGGATGTGTGGGAACGATGCCTATTCTTAAAAACTTTTTCGTTCCGAGATATTTTTGCGAGATAATTAATTCTCAATGAATTTTAATTTATAGAAATAAATTAAAGGATTTCAAGTAAATAAAAAATTTTTTTTCATCATTAACTGTAGAGGTATGTATAAAGTTACGTCAAGTATATTAGGTGAGTTTCTATGTAGGTCGCTGAAATATTAAAGTAAACTCCACTAAATAGTTTTGCCCATTAAAACCACTGTTTCTTATAAAACTAAATTAGAATTATTAGCATTCTCATTACCTATACAATATGTATGTCATGCCGCAACATTTCTTGAAAAAAAATTATGCCAGTCTAGTCGATTGTTTCTGTACAATATTAATTATTCGAAATTATTTTTTTAATATTACTGCTAAATACGAAACAGAGTTCTGCACTGTGATCACAAATAATTATAAAAATTCAACTTTGTTATCAAAAATATTTTACATGTATATTTTTATATTCTGAAATGGGAGGATATCAATCGATTTTTTTTCTTTTTTGAAGGGATACATTCATTAAATGCGGGGCTTTACCTTTGATAACGAAAGCCATTTGTCTGCAGTTTAAAAACCTATTCCTTCCTTTTTTTTAAATCAATTCATTTTGTTCCAAAATTATTCAATGGAAACATTTATCATTTTACTCAAATATATTGTCGTACAATTCAAAGAAAATAACTGTTTTGTTGTTATTAATAGAGAAACATTTTAATGCAACTTAAATTAAACTGCATCTCATGTAATATTTATACACATAATTTTCATACAAAAAATTGTTTTACCGAGATACATGATTCATTAAATATTCCTGTTGGGTTTTCGTTAAATGTTCTGATGTATAATTCAGTGTATTTCTGGAAATAAAATTAGAAATCGCGATATAATTAGATAAAAAGTTACATAACTTTAGATTTCAGATGACACACGCTTAGGGTAAACAGAAAACATTTTTTTATCTGATCTCAGTTAGATTTTTATTAATTCTTAAATTTAATTATTAATTTTAATTCTTTTAATAATATTTAATTATAATATTTAATTCTTTTAATAATATTTAATTATAATATTTAATTCTTTTAATAATATTTAATTATAATATTTAATAATATTTATTTATAATATTTAATAATATTTATTTATTAAATTTAATTCTTTTAATAATACTTTGTTTCTATCTAAAATAAATTATAGTTTTATTTCGACAAAATTCGGTAATTATTTTTCAAACTAAGAAAGTACTTTTCATACTAATATAATATTTTTCATTCCACTCTAAAGTAAGTGATATTTAAACTTATTTTTCGAAGCAAGAATTTTCGAGCCAAAAAAAAAAAAAAAAAAGGAAATGTTCAAGGGCTTTTATAAAAACATTTGTTAGGGACAAATTAGTTTCTATAAAAATAATCCTTTTTTGAATGTATAAAAATTGGTGCTGCCATTTCAGAGACTAACATCAAACTCAGTTTGATGTTAGTTTTGGAGATGGCAGCACCAATTAGACTCCACCTGTCTGATATCATAAATGTTTTTGTATGTCGATAGTTTCATGTAATTTACACACAAATATAAAAAAAAATATTCATATTTATACAAAATTATTATATCATCCTAACTATGTATATCGTAAAAAACATTAAAATTTGAATTTGACTGATTAGTTGAATAAACTTCGGGAAAAATATATTAATATACAACAGTCACGATAAAAATAATCATAGTTTTTACGAACGTATAATTAAAAAGGTAAAATTTTTAAAACCTTCTTTGTTTATTTATTTTTTCGTTTTTAACATTGTTCGAGAATTTATGTACAACAGTGGCGTCATCTCTACTTAATAAAACGCAATATAAGTTGATAAACTTGAGGAGTTAATACAAAATTGATTTTAATTGTATAATCAATCATGTATGGAATTATAAGATCGATAATATTTTTTTGATTACTAAGGTGCTTCTTATATAAAATAAATTGAGAAATTCCATTACAGACAAGTATAATTAAAGGATATAATATTCTTATGGTTTTGAAACACCGAATCAATGAGCAAGATAATCTTTCCTTCAATAATATAAGTAATTTTTTAAATTAGACTAATGAAATCAATAGTCTTAATGATTGATTTTAATCTCAAAATAAACTGTATGCTTCAAAAGTGTAGTTAAACTATTTCTAAATTTCGATTTATGTGAAGTTTTGTTAGAAATCATTTAGGGTACGAAGTAAATCAATTTTAAAAACTAGATAAACTCAATTTATTTTTAAAAAATATTTAAAAAAAATATAGTTAAAAGTACTTAAAACAAATGAAAGCAACAAATGTACGACTAATGTCTTAGAAAAATGAAATTTTAGAGAATTAATTATTTCTACAGACATTCAAAAACACTTAAAACATTTTAATTCATTATTCCAAATTCAATAAAAATTCATATATTATCCCTGCAATCGATGAGTCAAATATTTCAAATAAACCTACTTTTCACCGATTAAACTGAAATTTATACTTCGGCTTCAATTAACCTTGTCACACAAAATTATAAGTAATGTAATCGTAAACGCATATAAATCTAAAGATTAAATAGATAAAGATAAATATGATGGAAATGTACAATTTTCATTATTATTCCAACTTATATTTTTCTTGTAATCTATTGAATAATAAAAATATTAGCAATTTCTTATGGAGGAAAATCATAATTGCGATGTTTGCAAGTTTATTTGCCTGTTTTATAATACTTAAAATTTTATACCAAATATATTGAATAACACACATTCAATATTTGATTGCCGCCTAAAAATATGTAAAATATTATAGGGTGAATTCAATTCTTTTATCATGTGTTGTATATTCTTTTGAATAATATTGAAAACTTGTATTTATTGAAAAAGGAAACATTTTTTGTTGTTATAAACCTTTCAAAATTATTACCGGAAATATTGTGTAGCTAGATAACTGAAGTATTAATACAAAGACAATTGCATTGAGAATACATACATACATACCTATATTTATATATATATATATATATATATATATATATATATTTATATATATATATATATATATATATATATATATATATATATATTTATATATATATATATATATATATATATATATATATATATATATATATATATATATATATATATATATAACATATGTTAGCTATTTTCTACTGACGTTCAATTTAATATTCCAAGAGGTACTACTGCTGTTACGTTGTCAGCCTATTTATGCTCTGGCTCAAAAAGCGGTGCTATCAAAAACAGCTATCAAACAAAAAATGGTAATATATACCTGTGTATACTAAGTGGATATTTTTTTCTATTACCTACCACTTAATTTTTTAAAACCGCAATGATTTACTTCTAATAATTAGATCTAATAAAAGTTTATTTTAGTTATATATTATGGTAAACAGAACTATCTCATTTCTGCATAATTAATCCTAGAAACGAATTACACCACTTGAAGAATACAACCTGTTGTAGATGTTAAATGTATGAGAAATTTAGTAATGCCAAAATTTCAGTGAAAAAGTAGCAGATACGGCTATTTTATATGACAATTTAAAAATATTATGCATGTGATTTACATGTCTTGTAGTCAGTCATAAAGGTTTGGCGTAAGTGTGATTAGCTATTTTGGCCCTTTACCCTTATGACGGAACTTGAAGTGATGCCTTTGCGGCCTTTGTAACCGAAGCATAAAAGTAGAAAATTAATAATTGGACACTTAACCCAAATTCACAGCATCATAATGGTTCACAATGCACACAAACACATTTCCATTTGCATTCAATATGAATTGAGTCATGGATACATACAGACAGCGCTTATTCAATATTTTTTTACGATGAAATATATTATCAGTTCAACTGTATATTCAATATGGACATTATCAAAGCTTTATTATCTTTGCATTAAAATATTTTATTATGTACGTATCATTGATTTTCACTCAAATGATCATTATTGCATCACTTGTAAAAAAAGTGTACGCTTGATGAGTCCGTCTTCTAAGAGATTCTCATTGTCAAAAATACTGTTAAAGTTCGCAGCATCACAGCTCATTCTTCGTCATAGAAATTTTTATTCAGTTTGTTAAAGGGATGGTCGAAACTCTCAACTTCAAGGTTGAAATGAAGATCACTATTTCTTTGACACCATGTCGCATTCCTTAGCTTTTACTAAGAATTACATTATTTTTTCTTGTGAGTTTGCCAAGCTGACTCTTAGAGGGACACCATGCCGGATAGGCATATGTCATGATCGTTCTAATGAAGAAATAAAAAGCAAGCTTTTCAGTTTAAAACTCAGTTTTCTGCAATACATACAGTTGCAGAAGTTACTTTGTTCTTAATATTTTTCACATAATTTGACCACGTCAGTTTGTTATTAATTTCTAGACCAAAGTAAATAGTCATGTAGTCAATGTCATTATCAAGGATAGAAGAGAGAGACAATTCTCACGGAGCCGAAGCTTGGGGCCGAATCAAAATTTCTTACAAAAAATATAGTGCTTATCAATCTTATATTTTTTAAAAGAAAATTGCAGACAATTTCTTTAGATCGCCATAACAACTACTATATTCCATGAAAGTTCAACTACATAGGAAAAAAAATCATTCCGTGCTTTGAGGAAATGGCTCTCTATAAATTTTCCCCTGTGTTCCATAAATCTTTTTTTTTTATTCTTAGATTTATTAATCTTCATGCACTGCAGCTTTCTGTGGCTCAGCATCGACACACATGGAAAAGACAAGGGGCAAGGTCGAGTAATACCTGATCTTACCCAGAAAGCAGATTTTATCGAAACAAAGCAGAGCGGTGTATTATTGGACTGAATCTTTATTGTTTGCTAATTTTTATTAAACGTAGATTAGGCTGGAATAAAAATAATTTGCATTACTGTAATGAAGAAGGAAAAGTTTAAAAACAATAGAAAATTAGAGAGTTGATATCGTAAAACAAAAGTATCTACACGTACCTCTTGAATAAATCAACAACAACATGCCGATATGGTAAGTTCTTCTTTTTCACTAGAAAAGTGCAGTTCAGAGTTTGCTCGCGAAAAAAAAAACATAACAAATTTTGATACAATCGAGGTACCAGGTCTCCTCCCACCAGTTGGTCTTACACTATTCTCATCTATATATCTGTAAATGTAATGTAATTGTAAACAGTTTATGGTTGTTTGGTAAAAGCATATTTGGAATACGATTATCTTCACTTTGTGAGTTTGGCTTATTCACATCTAACATCTAACATAATGAGCAAAGAGAGGCGTGGTGAAAATTATGAAGCAATGTTCAACTTCGTTTTATTTTATTTCAAATGTTGCGAAACTGTAAAAGAATATATTAAAATCAGAATGTAATTCAATGCGTGTTAGAAAGTATCAAACAAGCACAAAAGTCTAAAGCTTATTTTTTTCAAGTACTAGCCAATTAAAAAGAAAAAAACATAAAATGCATAACTTGTTCCAGTTAGGAGGATATTAACTTATTTAAAAAAATTCTTATGTCGTTTTTATTCCTTTATCAATTTTCTGCACCAAACTCTTTCTTTCTTTCACTCAACTCGATTGAAAATATATAAAGAAATAACAACAAATAAGTGAAAATATCGAAAACTGAAAATTAAATGAAATGAAATCGAACATGTTAATATTATAATGAATTAGTAACTGACAATTACAATTTCAGCTAACACAAATTTCTAGTTTTATTAAGAAATTAATCAAACGCACTAGTTTAAATAAATTTATAGTTTCCGAAATAAATATTTAAAAAGAGTGCATAAGAATAAATATCAATACTTATTATTACAATTAATCTCTACTCTTAACATCAAAATGCATTTTTAATGTACAGTCAACCTTTGTAATATAAAAATGCGTGTGTCCCTTTGAAGTTCAAATATTCTATTACGTTGTTTTGAAAAGTACTTAATGTATATATAAGAATAGATCCGATTGTGATTGCTACATATTTTAATTCTCTGTCAACAAAATAAGCTTTTATTATTCTCAGTTTTGAGCACTTAATGGTTTATTTCGTTTAAATACTTTAATGAGCAACTTAACTTTCTAAACGCTAAGGCTACATAATTAATCTATACGTGAGTTTTAAATTTAATCTTAAAATATTATTTATTTTTAAATAATAATTAGAATAGTACAATTTTTAAATTTTATTTTGTATACTTATTAACCTTTTACCAAAAGAATGACATTTCTTTAAAGATAAAAAAAATTCTTATAATGAAAGATACAAATACCTCATACAAAATATTATGCATAATTTTGTGCGATCAATGTTTAATGAAAAATCGATTAATCGCTGATTAACGAACGATATGTTTTCGGGCCATGCATATTTTGCATGTATTTTTAAAGATATTTTTTTTAAAAAATGTGATATATTGAAATTAATAAGTAAAAGTGTAAATATCCTGTTGAATTTATAAAAACATTTCTTCAGTTTTGTGTTTGTTTTAAGAATGTAAATATTTAAATCTACTAAATATATAATTAGATACACTAATAATATATATTAGAATATATTTATATGTATATATTTTATATATCTATCCTCATTATTTCTCTGAGCTAGTTTCATTTTAAATAAGCACTAAAATTTAAAGAAAATTCATATTGACATCTGCAAAAAAACATAGAATGTGAAAATATTCTATGAACAGTAAGGCAATTTGGCAATAATTATCTTTTAGATTTTCTTTTGTTCTCTTTGTATAAAAAAATAAAATCATGTGGATCACCAACGATCCACTATTTTGCGTGTTTGAATACTGTAATTGGTCGATCTGTAGCCCACTAAAATGCAACTACATAGTAAAAGAATTTGACATACTGAAAGAATCCATTTTGGTTCTGAACCGTACACAGCTTTTTGTTTCAAAATTCCTATTAGCTCGAAAGCTATTACAAATTTAATTGATTTTTCGTGCTTCTTTTCCTACTTTTTGCATTAATTATTGATTATTTATGCATTGTTGTAGGACATTTTTTTTTTCTCCTAAGATCTTTATTTCTTAATGAGTTCATGCTCGAGTAGATATCAATCAAAAGTAGACAAAGAATGAAAGTTGTTACATGTTGTCAGATACAAATCTTAACGTTTATAATGAAATTTTTAAAAAAATACAGAAAAGGCATAATATTATGAGATGAAACCAATTCCCGAATGAATTGCTATAAATCTTCTCAACGAGAAAAATCACTTCTCCTTTTTCTTCCTTATTAAGCCCCACAAGGTAAACGTTTGGATAATTTTTTTTTCTTCCAAAAACGAGTGATCATTTTTCAAATGCCTATTTCACTACGTTTAGTATAATAACAAGACGTTCTTCAATAAATGTATTAAAATTGTATATTTTTGAAAACAAAGTGTTCAGTGATTTTGTTGAAAATACTGACTTTTCATGGAAAAAAATTAAATCCACTATCAAATAAAATAAAAAAAATAGTAAACGTAACTGTTTAAAGTTTTGTTCATAAGAAATTATTTGTGAATTAAAGTAATATCTAGGAAAATTTAAATTTTTACTATGCTAGTAAGTACGACAAGAAGGATTAAAATACATCAAATTATAAAATGTAAATTCTTCCAAAATATTGAAAATGAAATTTGATACAAGTTATTTTTTCGAAAACTTTAAAACAAATTATTAAACGATGCAACATAAATTTCTTCAGGATTCTATGTCAGTTTTTATTAAAAAAAATACTCTAATGACTTAGACATGAAAAAAAAAGAATCTAGAGAAGAAGAAAAAAATAATTAAAAGGAAACTATTATGTCTGTTTCAAAAGAACTTAATTAGAAACACATTTATTTTTTACGCTGTGTTTCGTCTTTAATGGGAAACCACCAGGTGCTAGTTCTGTTTAAATTACAGAACTATCGTTTCAATGAAAATAAGATGAACGAACAAGAAAATTTCCTTTTTAATTAAAAGTCTTTCTCTGTTCGATGTATAACAGAATAAAAGATTATTTCTTGATTTTTTTTTTCATTAACAACGTCTCCCCGAGCAACATCATTAATACTTTTCATATTTTAGACATATTAAGAATTATGAAATATGTAGTTCATATTTCTTTTAGTTTTGAATTATGCATGTAAAATGAGTTAAAAACATGGTATTTGTGCCTTATACATGGAAACGCTTTTTTTTTTCAAATTGCGAAAAAGGAGAAGAATTGACAAAATTTGTCACGAAAAAGGACATTTTTTTTACCGCTCTTAACTTTGTTAAAAAATATTTTGATATTAGAAGTGAAAACTTAGCAGATTTACATATAAACCAAGGAATGATCCGTAATGTACATTCTTAAGATATATTTTTTTTATCAATACTTATCCAAATAGATTATAAATGTTTTCACATGGTGTTAATCTTAGTCATAAATATCTTAAATCTTGGATACATAAAGTATTGAATTGCCCGGTATTATTTTGATGACTGGATATCTTGAAAGCAATATATGTACCTACTGATTTAAAATGAACGATTGAATATATATATATATATATATATATAGTTCAAAATGAAGAGAAAACAAAGGAAAATTACAGACAAAAGAAAAAAGGGGGGAAGAGAAAAATAATAATAATAAAAATAACAAACAACTGGGGAATAAAAAAGAATTAATTAAAAAAAAATAATAAAAAAATAAAAAATTAAAAAAAAGGATCAAGTTTTTTTAAAAATCCGGAAAATACAAGATATAATCTTTTCATCAGCCCACACGATTATATCCGTAAAAAAAGTGCTTTCTTATATTGTATCAATATAGCCAAAGCAAAATATATCAATACAATAGTGTGAGGAGCACAAAAAAATTTTTTTACAAAAATTACGACAAATAGAATTAAACACAATAAGTAAAAATAACACGTAAAAACAGAAAATAAAATATAAAGAAAGAGCAGAATAAAACAAAATCTATAAAGCGATTAGCGAAATAAAATGAACTTACATGAACGGGATTTTTTTTAAGAATGATTTAAAATATTTTCGTAACAAGATTGCCAGATTGCAAAATATGAAAACAAAAGCGCAAATTGAGCGAAACTAGAGGAATTTAAAGTGCGTTCTTGCTGCATTACTGAAGTGCGTTTGATTTTTTAGTTACCAATGTGTTGTATTTATTTATTTTGCTGCATATATCTATCTATCTATCTATATATCTATATATATATATATATATATATTGTCACATTTACACTTAATATAAAGTGACAATTAACTGTTAATTATATCGTATTCTTTAATATTATTAAAACGTTATTCCTTTTTTTTAATATAGCATTTATATTTATTTTAACCTTTCTGGTTGACCTTGGTCATCGTGGTCATCAAACTTCATGTAGGGAAAGTAAACCCCTCTATTTTTCCACGCCTTTCTTTGTTCATTTATTTATTTATTTATTTATTTATTTTTTTTTGGGGGGGGGTAACTTAACTAATCTCTTTCCCTTTGATTTTCAAACTCTCCTCCTCTTTAAATTTAATTGTCTGTATCTTTTCTGGTTCAACACCAAGTTAACGAATTTTTAAGTCACTTTTAACACATTCTCTTTTTGTGTTTTTTTCTTACAAGTTCCTTTTTTTTTTTTTTTTTTTTTTTTTTTACTCCCCGCGATGCGGACTTGATCCGTATCGAGAGGACCGTTTTTTTTACATCCTTTTTCTTAATCTTATTTTTCTTTAAAAATTTAAATCCTTAATTGTAATCAAGTTCTATAAATCATACATCTACATGTTTTAAAATATTAAAGACCCTCCTTAAATTAAGCTGTCTTTCTATAATTGTCTTTTCAATAGTTACATTTTTTTGCTTTCCTCTCATTATGCATGACACCATTTCCTTCGTCACCAATTTCTATTAAAGGCATTCCTAATGTTATGAAAATGTTTTAAAGACGTCTAAAGACTAGTTACGTTGTTTGTTTGTTCTTCTTAAATAAATCTTACGTGCAAGTTAAAAATGAGTGCTTCTTTTGTCTTTTCTTTATCACCTCAATGATAGTCTTCATCCTGTATGTGTGTGGTGAGTAACTTTTTTTATTGTTAGGGGAATTTGTAATTTTCTCATTGGAAACAGCAGCTTACTGTATTAATTCACATATGTATGTTTGGATATAGCATGACTTTATCTTATTTATCTTTAATATTTAACTTATTTTTTAATGTTGCCCTTTTTTTAAACTTGGTGATACCAATTTATCCAATTTGATCAAACCTCACACTTTGTGACCCTTTGGACGTATTGGGTTATTGTTATCCCACAATTGCTTGTACTACCACTTTCCTTAACGATCACGTTAATCACGACCTATTAATCACCTTTATAAATTTCGGCCTTTATTTGTTTTTCAAAACATTTCAATGATTTAACTATCTTTATCATGACTATATCCAAATACAAACTCAAACACAAGTACTTTATACAAATGATTTCAATCTATCAACCTTAATACGTTAAATAACTTCACATTATACGCACCAACTTAATATTTAATTAAACTCTAACAAATGGTGACGTCGTGTCGTGAGGTTATTTTTTAAAAATGATGTAACTAATTAAATTTATTAATGAACAATACTTGTTCTTATTTGAATTTTTCTCTATTTGTTTTTATATTGGATTTTGTAATGATAAAATTGATATATATATTTATAAGAATATCATAAATTACTCTCAAAATGTTTCTTGAACTATATCTAACTGCTTAGAGGATGTAATAATATTACAAAATGGATTTATATTGTGATCATGTTTAACCTAAAAAAAATATTTAAAAAAATAAAAAAATAAAAAAATAATTTAAAAAAAAAATTATTTACTATCAACTATAGAAATATATTTATTAATATTGCTAATCTTATAAAAAATGATACTTTGGTTATATTTTTTACACAATCTAATAAGTTATGTGTTTTGTTCCATTATTCTACATTTAAAAAATGTATCTTTGAACTAAATTAATCAAAGCTGCTATATTGTTGGACTTAGTCCCAATTTTTTAAAATTTGTTGTATGCTGGCCATTTTTCAGAATTGCTACTTTGCCAATCCTTTGGATCTTTCTTTAAAATAATTCAAAGTTTTTCAGAGTATTTTAATTGTTTTCCTATTTAAACATTAATTTGTTTGAAAAAAATACCATACCATCACTGTATTTATACGTGACCTTATGTATTTTACGAATTAGAAAATTTCATGACTGTTATTTTGGTTGACTTAGATTTCTTTTGGTCAATTTTGTATCCTTTTTTTTACAAAAAAAAATTTGTTTTTCTTCTTTCCCAATTTTTTATTATTTAATGTTCTCAATTTTTTTGAGTCAATGTTTTGATATAAGACTTGCCAGGCTTATTTGATTGATTATGTTACGATTTTCATAATTGAGTATCTGATAATTTAATGTTTTGTTTGAATTATTACACACAAAAAAAAGAAGAAATAATATTTGGGATAGTGTAGGTCCTGAATTTGCTTGAGGTAATACTTGAGCTCATCATTTTGTTCGGGATAAATTTTCAAATTATTTGGGATAAAACTAATGTCCTAAATTGCGCCTGGTAATACAGATGCCTCAAAATTTTATTTGAGATTACTTTATTAATCTAATTGGGATAAAATATGTCCTGATTTGCTCTGGGTAATACCTGAGCTCAACGATTTTTCGGGAATGATTTTTTAAGGGGTTCCTTCTGATGTTTAACTTTGGTTAATAAGATAGTATAAAAGTAGTACATTGCGTCATTGCAAAAGCCCAGGTTCAAACCCTGGTCCACTGTTAATTAAGGTTTTATTCATTCAGGAACTTTCTTCTTTTGTTTATTTTTTTGCTGGTAAATTAAGCCAGATTTTTTTCCTGGTCAAAATAGAACCAGAAGTTAATTATTATTTTTATTTTCTTGATCAAAAATGAATCAGAAGGTTATTCCTGGTCAAAGAGACCAGATGCTAAATTATGATTTCCTGGTCAAAGAAACCAGATGATATATATATGAAAAAAAAATAATAATAATGATTCAGGTGAATTGTTGAATAATTGAACTGTTTTGATGCTCTATGGCAAAAATCATTTGTATAACCTGTTGAATCCTTGTTGAATAATTTGAAAATATATATTAATACTTACTAATGTACATGACTTAATTAAACTCTAATATATATATATATATATATATATATATATATATATATATATATATATATATATATATATATATATATATATATATATATATATATATATATATATGTATATACTTACTGTATCAGTAAATGGTTTTACTCGACTCAACGGTATTTCTTTTTATAAATACCATGAATTTAAAATGCTTTAATCTTTTTTACACTAAATGTCCTCTTTATATTAATCATCCCTTCAATTTTATCCCTTCAACTCACTTAATACTACCTCGATTCTTGATATGAATTTCACAACACAACATTTTTGGCGTTTGAAGACTATTTTCTAACTCAACTCTGAAAATAAAAATGTGGTCAGAACTATCAGTTTGCGGTAAAATTCACCCGTGTTTTCTAGCTGTATGAGAAACGAAAAATTGTTCGGTAAATTTTTTTAAACCACTGTATTGAATTCAAAGCACTACATTGATATAAATATTTTTTATACAAAAAAACTCATTTTTTCGTCTTAAGTCTTTTTGCCATAACTTTACAAATATTCAATAAAATTAAACAAATTTTTGGAACGATTTAAAATTAATTAAAAACATAATATTTCAAAATTTAAAAACATTTGATAAGAAATGCGCAAGATTTGAGCTTTAAAAATCATTATTTTGTTCTACAAAAGCACCGAAAAAATTTTAAATAATTTTTTCATCATTTTGTGGGTAATCGTATTTGACAACTAATGGTAATAATCTGATTTAAACGTCTTAATAATATAAAAAGTTTCAAAAAATTCACTAAGTAGTTTCTGTAATTTTTAGAAAAAATGATCAAAATAACTTTGAGTTTGATAAATTTTATTCTGTAGTATTGCAAATTACTCTACAATATAATGACTGAAACGTAAGAACAAAATTACATATGTAGAAAATTCCTTATTGATTTGTGCCTTCTTTTAAAAAGTACAAAAAAATACTTTACAAAAAAATAAATTTTTAAAATATTCGAATAATGTTTTTTCTATAAGTTGCCTAACAAGATTCACTATGAAATTATGAAAAACAAATCCCTTAAATTTTTTTTATGTGCAGTATAAAACAATTTCCTTAAATTCTTATATCAACTGTTATATTAATATTTTCAATTTTTATGTTCAATTAATGTCATATTTTTATGTCATATTAATATTAATATGTTCAATTTTTAAAACAATAATTTCGTAATTTATTTTAAATTGCTCCAAAACTTTTGTTTAATTTTACTGAATAATTTAAAAGTTGAGATAAAAATATGAGATAACAAAATTAGCTTTTTACGAATATGTCCATATATCCATAAATAATTAAGATAGATATTCGAAATAGTATGCAGCTATTGCAAATGACAATCAGGAAATTGATGCAAGTTACAATCCTACTGCTTGATTTTCTGACATAGGGTGTTAAACACTTGTTGTCCTTCGAAATTTATAGTCGTTCCTTCAAATATTTGAAAGCGTTAATTTTTATTTCAAATTATGAAAAATCACATGAACCAGACACTTCTAAACTTACAAAATAGCCATCTATCAAGTATTTTTTTAGAAATTCAAGAGGATATCAAAAACCAAAAGTTTTTATTGTAGGATAGATTATAAAGAGAAAAAGAGCAAATAAAAATAAATCTAAAAAGAAAACGTTTTGTTTTAGGTTAAGACAAAATTTATATTTAACTTTTTTTATTCACGCTTGATAAATTATAATATCAATACAAATCATTAAACTTAGTCTCAGCTGACAAAAAAATCAAATAAACACTATAAGGATTCATTTAAAAAGTTCATGAGCAAATGAACATTTGAATTGAAGTACCAAAATCCAAAAGTTATTTCATTAACAATAATTAAAACTTTACTAATTATACACTAGATTTATTCTGAGCAATTTTCAATGTTTTCTTTATTAAAATTACTGTGGAATTATCAAGAAGCTTTACTGTTAATAAAACTAAAAAAAAATTAAATTAAAATCAATAATTAATTACCAAACAGCGTTTAAAAAATGTTCCGAAAGAGGGAGAAAAGAAGTGTTTCGAATGAAAATAATTAATATAAATTTGTTTTGTTTTTTTCATTTACTAAAAATTTAAGATGGTCGTTAATTAAAAAAATCCTTTTAATGGACTAAAAGATATTGGTTTTTAATTTGCTTTTAAATTAAAAGTTGGAGAAGAAACATAAAAAGTGGGTATTTTAGGTGCGTTTAACGCTTTTAAAGTAATATTAAAAAAATCGGTTTATTTCTTTGATTTATTAAACAATACAAAAATGATTACTTAAAAAAATAATTAATTATAAGACGCATTCCCGCAATGAGTATTTTTTATTTAGCTTATATTTTCTTAATACCGTAATAATATTTTTGTTCAATTAATAAAGGATAAAAACTGCTAATGAATCAAACATAAACGGTGTAAATATTAAATAAAAACATAATTACGATCAGAAATTGTCAAAATGAACATACGTTAGGATATGGTAAAACTTATATTTTTTGTTAAAAGGGATATGAAATTGACAATTAAAAGCAAATACTCTCTTTTTAAGACAAAATAAATTTAACTAATAATTCTAAAATAGACTAATTATACTCTAGTAATACATTCTATTCTATTTGCTTTAAATGCTTTTAAAAATATGAAACATTTTTAAATTCCTTCTTACTATAATCTGGCGTGTTTGCCTTCAATATAAGCTACATTGTCAAAAGTAAGACTTATTTTGTTTTTGAAAATCTAGCAATACTTATGCTGATTTCCGAAAACTTTTGTCTCAAAATAACTTGATTTTTGACGAAAAGATTCAAATATTTGTGGAACTGCTTCCTTTTTCTTACTGTACCTCAGTTATTCTAAATGTTCTACATTTTTTTCATAAACTTTTGAAATCAAATAATAATTTATGAGCTCTGCGCATGTACAGTTCCATAATGCTATTGAAATTGATGGGTATAATTGACATCACAAGTTTTATAGCCGAATGCATTTCGATTAAATTATCAATATAAGCATCAAAATCATCATCTTTAAATATTAAATTTAAACCTTTAAGGTATATTATACTTTCTTAATAAATAATATTATCATAAAACTTTTATAAAATAAAAATAATTAATATCAGTGCAATTGGCTAGAAATAATGTCACTATTACATAACTTTATTAAGATATTATGTATTAATATATCAGTAATTAGTTGAACACAATGCTCTTTTATTCAGCAGATAAAGGTTTTCTTTCATCATGTATTGGTCTAAGATAGCTTCCTTCTTCATCAAGAAGAATTCTTAAAGTAAAAATATATATTGGTTTTTCCATTAATATGGGCAAATTAACTCAAATTACATGAAATTAAGCAGTCTTCCTAATTACAAACGTTTTGAAGAGTATCGGATTCAATGGATTTTAAGTTATTGTGTGTTTTTTATAGATTCTTACTAATAAATAATAATTTTTTTTTCTGTAAAAGGCATGCTTGTTGACTGCTAACTTCAAATACAATAACTTCAATCATTAGAAAATGCATTCTACAACATCAAATGAATATCTACTGATATTTTGAGGCTAATTGTTCCTAATTAGTGTTGATAAAACGGATAATATACAACTGTAAGTAATAGAACTCTTTTTTCTTATAGTTATATTTTATTATTGCAGTCATCATTTATTGAGCATTTGATAAACGAGACAAATTTCGTTCATTAATTTAATTATTCACACTAAATAGATAATGATAGAGGAACTTGTTTTATATTGGCACAAGTAGCAAATAAAAATTAACTTACAAATGGGTTATCAAGAATAACAATACTTTATCCGTAGTTTAAAATATTAAAATTATTAATTATTAAATATGTTCAACAGTGCATAGCAATTTTACTGTTCCAAATGTGTTAAGATGAGTTTTTTTTTAAAATTTAGTTTCTAGTGTTAAGTAAAACAAAAAGTCTATGCCGAATCGAGGGTAATCATACTTTAAAATAGACAAGCAACTCAAAATTTTTCAAATTCAAATCTAAAAAAATATATATAAATATATATGGATTCTAAGAATAATTTAAATACTTGCCGAAGGCAAACCCATGTTTTGAAGTGAATTGTTTGAAATGAAAAAAAAAAAAAAATACCATCCAGTTTCCCAGAAAAAAAAAAACCTTATTGTCACATTGCTTATTTATAAGAATTTTCCTATGAGAATAAATAAGCAAACAAACATCTTAGTGTGTAAACCTCGAAAGTAATATTTTTATAACGAGAAAATAAATTACCCCACTCGCCATTGAAATATTTTTATACTCACAAAATATTATTCAGCTTGAAACAATCTACTTTTTTAACGTTAAAATACAAAACATGAGTTTTTATTCAAATATCATCCATTACAACAAATACTTCGCAAGTTTGCTTTTTTTAACACTGATAAAAAAGATGAAAATTGTTTTATACAATGCTAAATACATGCTTTTGTTTCAGCAATTGTTTTTCTTTAAGTATTATGCATATTTCGAAGAAATATATTTTTTCACACCAAATTAATTTAATACTTTTTATTTTCTGGATTGGCAATATACTAATTGAAATGTTTAAAGAACAATTAACTGAAACTCTTTATTAAATGCTGATGATCATTGATAGAAAAAAATAAAGATTCGTTAGTTCAGACAATTGAAAATATGACTATTAGAACAATAAAATATCGAAGAATAAAAACTTACTATATCTATTTATTATTTTTTTGCATTATATATTTTCAAAAAAAATGAATAAATTAAATATTTTTGTTACGAGAAGTAATATATTTTAACGATTTTACTTAATGAAAAATACGAATAATTTATAACTTCGATCGTTAAAAATAGTAATTTAAAATGAAACTTTTTGACGGAAGTTATATATTTTTGTATCTAAATTAATGGAATGTTTTTAAATATATTTTAGAATACTAAGCGCTTAAATTTCTTTTGAAATAGTATTTGAAAATCAAACATCATCGAGTCTCAAGAAGGAAGAGATTAAGCAAGATGACAGAGAAGAGATGACAGATAGCAAACAATTGTGGTGATGTCGAGCTACATAAATATCATTAAAATTGACGAACATTGAAATTGATGTAAACCGATATTGATGAGTATCGATACTAATGAATATCGACCAATGTTGATATCATGGAATTTGAATACTGAGTTTGATCTTGATGTACAATTGATGTTTGATGCTGATTTTGATGCTGAGCTTGATTTTGAAGTTTTAATCTTTTTATATCACGGTTTGTAAATTTTATAAAATTCCATGGAAATTTTTTAATTAAATTCATTTAGTAGGATTATCATGCAAAATCACGTAAAATTAAATGCTAAAAGTTTTTGTAAAAACACAGTAAATGGAATTAAAATTTTAAATAGGAATTTTAATGTAGACGCATTCGAATGACGTAACAAAGTTAATTCCGTAGTCAAGAATTTTAAAAGCATAAAATGTGTTCTTATTATTTTTTCTTGCCATTTAAAGGTTTTAACAACTCTCGCTTCAGGGATCATGAAAAATGTCGATCTGAAAATCCTAGTTCCAGGCAAAATCCTAGTTCTTGATCTGAAACTACCATTACAACTTTATTTTAGGTTTTTTACAGTAAAGATTACATTTGGATAAGAAAAAGTGCGTGATTCCATTTGAAACTTTTGTAATTTTAACCCTGTTATTGTAACCGCGAGTTATTATAGAGCTTTTAGGTCATAATACCTGCGTACAAAATTTTATTCCTTTCACACAAATGGTATGTTCTCCAGAGATTATATGTTCGCAAAATTATTTTATTATCCTCATGTATGTATATGTGTGCTTGCATATCTGTCAATTGATTTTAAATTGTTTATTTTTACTTTTTTAGTTTGCCTTAGTTATTATACAATAATATATAAATTTAGTTACATAGTTCATGAAAGTCCTTAAAATTTCCATTTAGTTACATAGTCCTTAAAAAAGCTAAAATAAAAAAAACTATATTTTAAAAAATATATATATTTAATAGCATAAACTAAATGTATATGAAAAATATAACTTACTTTTATAAGGTATATTATAAAGGTATGTTAATAATAACAACTAAGAGCGACATTTTACATAGATACATGTATAATCTCACGGAATGCTTGGTTTTATGAAAAAAATATTTAGTCTTGGAAGGATTTCTATTAAAAATATTCTTTCAAAGAAGAAAAATTTAATTTCGTTAGTAATAAAGGAAGGGTTTCAAATCACTTTGAAAAAGGTAATTATAGCAAATTAATGAAAATTGCTCTAAGTTTCGAAACAATTTGACAGTTTAGAGAAAATAAAAGGGTTTAAATTCTTCAGAACTTTATTTAAAGACTTTCATTATAGCAGATAATTAAAAAAAAAAACAAATTTTCAAAATAAGATATTTTAATGAATTATTCAAAAGGAGATAATTTATTGAATAATAAAATCAAGTTCCCTTGGCAGAAAATTTTTAAGGCTTTGATCAAGCATGTATAAATTTTTTTTAATATTTCAGTTAAGATTTCTTATAAAAGTGACAATACATTAGTTTTATATGTTAAAAAATCCTTTTTATTTAAATTTAAGAGTCACTATTTGGTTAAATGCATCGCAAAAAAAGAGCAAAACCATCTAGAATAGCAGCTAACATTATTGTAGTCTGGATTACGTTGTGTTTTAGTTATGTTATATCATGAACGATATTAAACGATATTAAAGTAATAAGATTGTTAAATAGGATTGTTACAATAGTTCACAATAGAGCCGTAGTGGCTGAGAGAATTGAGTCTTCTCCTTCCAATGCAATGACGTGAACCGTGTTCGAATCCTATCGATTCGAATTCCGCACCCAGATCTACGACTACAGTGATGACGCTAAATATCCTCAGTGGTTGACATATCGTTAGTTAGAATCCCCTTGCAATCAGGCTAACCGTAAGAGGTTTTCATGGGTTTTCTCTCCATTTAACGCAAATGCGGGTTGGTTCCATTAAGGAATTTTCCACAAAGGCAAATTTCTTCCAATACTTGATCCAGGTGTTCCCTAGTCTTCTGGATTGGGTTCAAAACTGCAAGACTTCAGCGTTAAACATTATTCGCCATAAACCCAAACATTGGGGCGGCTGTTCAACGACGGTTATTAAAAAAAATAAAATAAAATAAAATGAAAAGAAATAAAAAAAAAATGAAAAAAAAAATATATAAAATAAAGATTTTAAAGCAATCCTTAACTTGGCATTGTATCTTTGAAGCACAGAATTTCGTTTAAATAGATTACTTAAATAGATTCGTTGAAAAGTTTACATTTACAATAATATAAGTAAATTATGGGAAAGAATCAAGGAAAGTAAAAATAAATAAAATCAAATTTAAAATTTTGGAATTATTATCTTACTATCGCGAGATTACATTTTATCTAAACTAAGAACCAGAATTTTACTTCACATATTGAAAAGAAAAGCTAACACATCTTTCAAATTTATTTGTAATCCTGAGAAAAATACATCATTACTTAAAACAAATACTAAAATACTACTTAAAACATATATCTATATCTACATCTACATTATTTTTTCTATATATTTTCATTTTTAGAATATTAGAAATCAGTTTATGCTATCGAAAGTTAATTTTTAAAACAGTTCACTTAAATAAATTTCGATCGAAGATATAACAATATTCAAGCTGATATTCTTACTAAACCATGAAACAATTTTACTCATTAAAGAGCTACAGTGAGGAAGATATTAACATCGGAATTCAATTAACGTCTGTCAGATTTATTGATATTTGCTAAGGTTAATGATATCTCATTGTTTATTCTTCCAATAAAGTTCACGTGTCTGCTACCTCTTCTTCAAAGTATTGAATATAAATAGATGCAAATAACACTTTTGATTAAGTGTCATTTTCTCTCAATAAATAGTGAAGTTCAAATATTGAATTTGGGAACTCATTTTTAATCTTATTGTATCAGTATTCATCCAGTTATGTTACATTTTAAGGCAATAAATAACAACATTCTATTGTTTATATATATATATATATATATATATATATATATATATATATATATATATATATTTATATATATATATATTTATATACATATATATATATATTTATATATATATATATAGCTAAAATATGGCTATTATAAATGGCTAAAATATAGTTATTTTCTATTTATATATTTTAGAAGTAAAGGAGATTTTTAATCAGGTAATATATTACCACTTCAGTGAGTTGGAATTAATTATTTAAACTTTTCTGTTATTTAATTTACCTATTTGTTGGCTTTACATGTTTATATTGGACAAACAGTACTTTATTGTTATATTCTTATTCAAAAAAAGAATGTAAATTTTTTTATCACATTTTAGCATCGAGAAAAATGCTACAAATTCCAGCCGACTGACAATAGTTCAAATTTATCATTAATAAATATCAAAAGTCAAAATAATATTTTGAGGAAAATAATTTACATAATTACATGTTATTAATTACATGTTATTATATAAATTAATATATATAATAACATAATACTTTATGAAGGAAAAGAGTTTATTTTTTTATGTGACTTTCATAATCGTGTTGAAAATGGCTAACTTTAAAACATGCAAATATAAAGTTGCGATTTTTTAAAGGATCATTAGAATTTAGTTATTTTTTTTAGATTCCGTGATCACTTTAAATAGGAATTGTATTAAATGAACAGGTTTCCAAAAGATTTGAAGGGATTGCAATTTACTTATACTAACAAAAGATTCAAAAAATCTTTTTGAGAGCATTTAAGTAGTAAATTTTGATTATAACGAAAACATTACTTATTTCAAAACATGCATTGTTAAATAATTGAACCCTAATTGTATTTCAATTCATCAATCTGACTCACATTATTTTCCACTTCACCTAAGATCAATGTTAATTATTGTCTCAGTCCTAATGTCCTTATTTACGTGAAATATCCCTCATTGAAATGTAAACCATATTTCCGATAGCTTTCATGCTTGATTCCATTTGAATAATTCTTGGAATTATTTTTATTCACCGGCAACGACCTGTTATGATTGTTTCCATAACTGATACTTTGTGCAATGACCGTAATTAACATATCGGGGTATTTTTAGAAATGGATTCGTGCCTATTTGTGCTGGTTTGATAATCACAATAGCCTTTACAATACGTTTAAGTATTATTTATTTTTATAATTAGATTTATTTTGTGATATTTTTATTTATTTTATTAGTTTAGATTTTGAACAAATAATGCTGTTACTTCCATGCGTTATAGCTTATAGCATTTCACTGATATAACTAATGAATGGTAATAAAACATTTCTATTCATAGGGTATACGGAAAAGTTACTCGCTGTCGTAAGTTCTCAATGGCAGAAAAGCCCTTGCTATGGCGTTTCTTTTTTTAAATAGAAAAAAAGCTGTTTTTTTAAAATAGAGTGTTTGGCGTTTACTTAAATAGAGACATGGTTGCTCAAGGAATAGAGCAGTTGCCTCCCAATGAAATGACCTAGTTTCGATTTCCAGCGTTGGCTGGTCAATACTAATTCGGCACCTGACTGGTACCGAACACAGTGCTGACGAAAAATATCCTAAAGTATTAAAGTTGTATATAATAATATAAAAATTGTAGACAGATGATTGGTCCTATTGTCGCCAGAATAAATGCAGAAAGTTTTCGTGATTTTCCTCTCCATGTAACACAAATTCGGGTCAGTTTCATCAAACAATTCTTCACGAAGGCAAATTTCTCACAATAGTTGATTCAGAAGTTCCCTTATCTTCTGGATTGGGTCTCAATGAATTGGTCTGGATGGTGTGGTGATCGTAAACTCAAAATTGGATCGGCTGTTCTCTGACGGTCATAAAATAAAATAAAATGGTTTGCATAAATACAACCAATTATTACAATAATATTAAGTAAAACACTTGTAAAAGTCGATGATATTGGTAGTCCAAAAGTTTCAAGTAATAGAAAACAAATGGTCATTGACTATTCTATGTATTTTTAAATACACATGAAATAGGTAAGTTATAAATCCATTGTGATCCATATTATGAAGATATAATCCTCTAGTTTCATAAAATAAAAACAGGCACAGAAATACTGAGGCTAATACATTAGATTATAATTACATATATTGAACTGATTTTTAATATTTTTATATTAGTCCGGTAAAATCATATTGCCGTATATATTTGTTTTTGAATTTCATTGTATTGTAACTGTATGCGTTTCGTAATGTTACATTTTTACAAAAAAAAATATAATCATCAACAATCACAAGTTATTAATATTTTACGCTGTTAAAGTCGGGATTATTAAGGAAGAAAAACAAGAATTCATGTAAGATACAGAAATATATCCGAGAGAAGAATAAATATATATGTTCGTTAGTTGGTTATTGAAGATTTAAATATATCAATGTAAATAGATTTTGGCTATAAGTTTATTAAAATTGTTTATCTACTGAATTATAATTACTGATTTCACGTGTTTGTTCAGCTTATATTTTAAATTAATTCGATTAATTAGAAATAAATCCCTATTCTGGTCGAATATTTTGTTTTATAATTACAATGTAAAAAACTCAACAAGTAAACATGATTTAGATAATTAAAATTATTCATTCTTTTTTATAATTATGATGTTTTATAAATATTAAATTTTCTTTCGATTGAGAATATTTTTAAATAAATAATTAAAAGAGACTATAAGAAGAAGAACACCTTTGTTTATCATTATTATTATACATTTTTTTCCTAATATATTTTTAAGAGCAAATAAGTGTTTCCTTTTTGTTTTTCTTCTTCTTTTAATTGCTACAATTAGCTGACGCTTCATCTTTCTGTACTTGGATAATGACGGCAATTTTCTTCTAGTTAATTACTTTGGTAATTGTGAAGAAATTCGAGATCGAAAGAATTTTGTGCACAGCTAATGGTTCTCCGTTCAGTTGATCTGTTATGAAGTTAATTGTTGCATCATTAGCTGTAAAAACCCACGACAATAAAGTAAACTAACGTTTTATTGACGCGGCTTGAAGCCATTTGTTCCCTGAAGCATTAGATTGACGTGTTTTCTTTTACAGCAAAAATCGATTACATTTACTAGAAGTCGGTTTCATATGAAGTCAAAACTCTTTCAATTTTGTTCAGAACATATTAAAAGCAAGATGGTTAAACTTTTGAATTCCATTTGTTATAATTTTGACATACAAATTCAAGTTAGCTTTTGTAAGATCAATAGATAGATACACAGATAGAAATATGGATAAGTAGAAAAGAATATATATATATATATATATATATATATATATATATATATATATATATATATATATATATATATATATATATATATATATATATAAAGTTTAAAAAGGAAATTGATGTGAAGTCGAATTTATTAGTTTTGCTCCCTTTTTTAAATTTTTTCCAAATTTTTAACCGTAAAAACCGTAAATAAATACCTTAAACAATGAATTCACAAATATGAGCTATCTCGCAAGATCTTGATTTTAAATGAAATAATTATACTAAACATTGTGAGCTTAATTATCCAACAATTTCTTCTTCAAAACAGAAAAAGTATCGGGATTTTATTCTAAGTCATTAGTTTAATCTATTATACGTTATTTATAATATTAATTAATGACAAAGGCAACTACGTGATATTTGTATTTTTTTATATATTTGTAATTATATATATTTGTACAATATATATTTGTAATATATTTGTAATTATATATAACATTTATTTGTAATTATATATAATATATATTTGTAATATATTTATATATTGACTATATATTTGTAACACCGTGTACATTTCTCTTCGAACTTAGTTTAAAAAACAAAATTAAATTTTTGTAGGCATCCAACTTGAATGTATTTATTTTAAATCATACTGTTATTAGCAAAAGTAAATAAATGAGATGCGGGCTTCATTTGAAAAAAATATTTGGGACAAAAGCAAAGAAAAATAATAATAATAAAATGTATTTAATGGTAGATCTTAAAATGTTTTCTTCAGTTGAATTACTTCTCCTTGAATATTTGATTAAAAATTACTGGAAAAACTTGTTATGAAATATCTATCAATTCCGAATCTATTATTACAATTTCATTTTTATATTTGATAAAAGAAAGTTTAAGAAAAAGTCCTATATCTTAATGGAAAAAAAATTGATAGGGATTTCGGGAAAAATTTATTTAATTTTTTTTTTCAATTTTGAGTCTGGCAAAATAAAGAAGCAAATTATTATACTCTTTTTTCAGAATATTTGGCTTGTTTGAAAAAGTTTGTTAACAATTTTGAAAAATTAGAAATTGCAAATAATGAAACAGGTTATTTAATATTGTAATGTTTTTTAAATGGCCTGAAATGTTTTCAGTGTTCTTTTTTAGTGTAATTAACATATAAATAATTTTTTTTTTTTTCTATAGAGAACAATAATGATTATTACCAAAAACATATTTCTGAGTACTTAATTTGAAGTTATTTTCTTTGCTTCTAATTAAATTTAAATAAAAGAATTTTATTATTTCTTTTTTTACTTAACATATTTAAACTGTTTCAAACATCGAAAGACAATAATACATGAGATAAAGAAATACTGTAAAAAGGGGTTTCACAAAATTAAGTAAAAAATCGTCAAAATTGCTCTGAAAGAAACATGATAGAATTTGAAAACATGTACTCATTATTGATTATTGTAAAATGCTCAAAACTAATTTTGAAACTAATTTGAATAAAAGCTAATTTTGAAACGCTGCTCACTCTCCTTTAACCAATAAATTACTCAAAATGAGTACAGTACAAGATGTGTCATTTTTGAGAACGTAATGTTCTTTTTTTTTTTTTTTTTTTTTTTTTTTGCTCTCAAATGAGTATACGCTGTTTTTTTTTTTTGCACGTTGCTATCCTCAATGACGACTACCTCTGATGAGTAAACGGAATTAGACTACATTTGTTTCGGCGCTATTTTAATATATTTTTCTCAAAACTCTTCTTTAGAGTGAATGCTTTTTAAAATATATTTAAAAAATTGTATTACCAGAAATACATTCTGGAATCGTATACCTTAATTTATGATATTTTTTCTTTCTCTTAAATATAAGCTTGAAATATTTTTTTTTCTCGTGATAATTTCTAAAATATTTTTTTGCAGAACTTTGTTGAACAATTATTAAAATGAATTTTGTAAAAATAACGAAAGTCTTATAAAACTTTATTCTACCCATAATTAAATAGCACTCTATACAAAATCTGCTAAAAGCATAATAATTCTGTAATTTCCCAACAGAAAATTTCTATTCACTTAGACTATAGAAATTTGCTTCAAACTACATCGTAAGAGATATTGTTTCTGTTAACAAATAAAATCTCTGGCCATTGAGACAGGTTGTATCTGTTAGGTATACTTTTTTCTTTCGTTTTCAAAATGAAAAACGTTAGTTTTAAAAGCGGCAACAATTAATTTGAAGCATTTAATCATTGCTTATCAGCCTGCATGGTGGTAAAGGAGTTGGCTTTGTACAAGAAAGTTCCCAGATACAAATTCCGCTTTGGAGCGTTTCAACAACAACAACAACAACAAAAAATCTATACATATATAAACTAATCCAAATTTTTAAAGTCTGGTGTGCAGAGTAAAAACTCTGCACACCAGAGTGTACGCTTGTCAAATTTTTGTGTAGTAATCTAAGCACCGTACCCTTACCAATGGAAAATATATGATGCGTGTAGATATTTTCAGCCGTGTTTTGTTACTAGAAATTTCTGCCAGCGTGTTTTTTTACTTTATCGTCGGCAACTTTACTGGCAGAAATTTTAAGCATTTTAACAGTTTTTTTAGGGTACAGGATAAAAGAAGATATTTTATTTAATCATTGTAAAATGACGATTATTAGAAGAAGAAAAAATTAGAGTCGTTTTAAATTCTGCGAATACTAAGGTTCATTAGCATTTATTATTAACAGAAGAAATTATTTAAGTCGTTCTAATTTATGTATATAATGAGATTGAAACTTAGCATTTGTTCTTACGAGAAAAAAAAATATTAAAGTTATCTTAATTCTGCTAGTAATGAGATTGAAACTTAGTGTGTATTATTACCAGAATAAATTCAGAATAAAATTATTTTGATTTCTGCAACCAAATAATTAAAATTTTGCATTTTGCTAAAGTAACGACTTTCCCGAAACATTTATATTTAATTATGTTTTTTTTAAAATTAATTTTATAGCAAAATTGTATATTCCGAAATATTCGTGTTTTATATTTAGTATTTCTTTAAATAATTCGCAATATTAACAATCTATTTTAATTGATTTTAAGCTAAGAAACATTCAGTAAATTGAAGAGCATTTTACCTTACTGAGTGTGCTTAAAATATATGCAAATTAAATTTTTTCTCAAAACTATTGTCATTCTAATTAAGATAATTGATTCTGAAAAGGCTTCAAATCCAATTAAGCATGGATATTTAACAAGATGTTTTGTTTTTTAATATTTTTTTCTAAAGTAAACAAGTTTGAAATAAACTTACTTTAAGACATTATTAGAAATATCTTATTTTTATAAAAATTGAACAATTCAGATTAAAATTTAATTAAGTATACTGGAAATTCACAAGTTTCATTAAATTACAGCTTAAAAGATCTTTTTTCAAGAAAGTTAAATTCACTATATGATAAATGATTTTTAAAAAAAACAAAGTTTTGAGGTATATTTAAAATTTATTCTTAATGTTATTTAATTTATTTATTGCATTTCGAAATACAATGGAATTACTAAAGTAAGTTAATTAATACACGTTGTTTAATTAAACAATATCCAAAATTCCAGGGAATATATCCATAGATAAGCTAGTAGAATTTTTTTTTTTTATTTTCAGAATGATTTAGAGCAAGAAAAGTTGTCTATGGTAATAAGAATGAAAATCGGTTTTAAAATTGGTTTATAACTTCGATCCTTGTACGCACTTAAAAAAAAACCAAGTATTTAAATTTTTTAATGTGAGATAAAACTTTTTTAAATAAGCAAGCTTTAGATTTATACGCTTTTTAAAGGTTTTGAGTGCTTCGAAACTCACTTTTGTCTTCAAAAATAACATACGAAATAAAAAAAAACGATCAAAATAACCCCTACTGCGCTTTTAGTGTAAAATGTACCCTATAATTTTGAAGCCTATAGTATGAGACATATACCTAAAACCTTTAGTTTACTTAAATATATACTTAAAACCTATAGTTTACTGAGGAAATATAACCTCGAATTTGAGTCACATGGAAGTATTCATCATAAGTTTCTCGCCCACCGACTTTATTTGAATTCTTTGTAACAAGTTTAATACATAGCATATCCCATACACACACACACACACACACACACATATATATATATATATATATATATATATATATATATATATATATATATATATATATATATATATATATATATATATATATATATATATATATATATATATATATATATATATATATATATATATATATATATATATATATATATATATATATATATATATATATATATGTATGTTACGGCCAAAGTCCGAAATAATTGAAACGATCAGTGAATATTTTACTTTGGCGGCCTTCTATAATTATATAAATAATTCTTGTAAATCTTTTAATTTAAAAATATAAAAAATAGAAGTTTTTAAATTGTCTATTAAATAATCATAAATTTAATAATCATTATTAAATTGTCTATTTAATTGTCTAATCATACTAGTTATACATATACCAAAGGTCTAGTCATACTAGGTCTGGTTAAGTGCCACTGCCCGGTATATCCTACACTGATGCTTTTTTTAAGGTTCAGTGCCACTGCCCGCTATACATTTTCCCGGTATATCTTACACTGATGTTTTTTAAGGTTCAGTGCCACTGCCCGTTATATATTTGCCCGGTATATCCTACACCGATGTATTTTTAAGGTCAAGTGTCACTGGCCGGTATATCCTACACTGATGCCTTTTTAAGGTTCAGTGTCACAGCCCGCTATACATTTGCCCGGTATATCCTACACTGTTGTTTTTTTAAGGTCAAGTGCCTCTGCCCGGTATACATTTGCTCGGTATAATGAATTTCTTCTTCCAACCCATGACAATTCGCGATTTGGCTGGCCAGATCACGAATTGGCCGACTTCGGGCTTTGGTCGTACCATACATATCTTCAATGTTCGTTGTGTCAGAATATAATGAGTGATTTAATATCATTATCTCCTAAATCAAGCAGCAATTGGGAAGATATACCACTCAAAAGTACCAAATTTTTGATTTTTTAGCAATCCTCAATTTGAAAGTGTATTTTTTGAAGCACAGCCCTATTTCAACAAATCCTTCTCACAAAAAAATATGTATTCGACATTATAAATCCAATAACTTTGAAACAATGTCCAGAAGAGTTTCAACCATCGAAACCATCGATTTGAGATAGTAGGTATTTCAACTCTATGTTGTCAACTCGGTATCCATTTCCTCCCTCATTTCCGATGGACAACTGTTTACAACTGAGTATCCAGAAAAATATTGTTCGAAATTTCGTACTACTAAAGAAAAACATTCACTCTTCTGACTGATTAAAATTACAATCTTTGAACTTATAAAAATGCTTATGCGGTATGTCCCCCTCCCCAATGCTGCTAGTCTAAAGTAAAGAAAATACGAGTATTGAGCCACTCACAAGTTCTGACATTAGGCGTATTTGAAAAATTCCAGTCTCGCTGTCACTGTTAGATTGCAGGATAGGGAGGACAGGCAGAGGCTTCGAATGAAGTATGTGAACATAAAGCTTGAGGTGGATATTCCAGATCAGTAATTCCTGATTTTTCAAAAAGAAAAAAAATAATAATGTGATTAATTGCGGAGTAGATATAAATAGGAAAGGTGAGCTAATAAACATTACTCCATTGAAAATATTTTGAAATAGCTGTAATTATAATGTATTCACCTGTCCAGAAAATTTTATTAATGGTTGGGTAGGGTGTTGGAGGAAATTGACTCTTCACGTGGTGAATCCCAGTTACACAATGATCCTATCTAACACAATGAGCGTAAATAAGAACACCGTAAAAGTACGAAAAATTGGTTTCTTTAGTTTTTTCCAAAATGCTGAGTAAGTGTAAATATATAAATTATTAATCAGAATTTCACTCATTTAGGATATTCAAGACCCCAAACAAGCATAAAACCCACATATTTGTTTATTTTAGAAGTTTTAGCAAATTTTAAAAATTTCAAAATTCAGAAATTTGTATAATATCCAATTTCAATCATACCTCTTTGGTCCAAAATCTACAATCCTGTTGGTATTATTACTTTGGCAAAATACAAAGTATTAAAAAATATTTAAGTTGAAATTCTTGTATCAATAGTCTGTTTAAAAGTTAAGAGTCTGTTAAGAATTATCGAAAACGTATAAGCATTTTCATCTGAAAATTATAATTATAATTGTTAGAATTTGTATTATAATTATCATATTTATTAAAGTTTCCATTCATTTGATCATTGAATGCCTTTTTAAAAAATATATTTTTATTTAAGAAAAGCAGCTATTTTTCAAGTTTCAACTTTTATATTCCTTAACAAATCGTTTTTTTCTCCATTTATGAGACTTACACAAAAGAATAAAAACTCATTTTGTTTAAAAGCAATTTTAAGCGAAATTGAAGCTCTTTTTTTCACTTTTGTGGTTTGTCATTTTCCTTTTTATTGTCTCTTTGAAAATGTAAGACTACGATCAGAATAAAACTTACAATTTCATACTCTGAAGAATGTATTGTTCGTTCTTCAGGCTCTTGCAAATATAACGATAAGTAAAGTAACCATAAAGATGCTGATCTGTGTTAAATGAACCACATATCAAATCTAATTATGAAGATGGTTTTGAACTTAAATGGATATTTTTTATGCAGGGAGTCATTAAATTTTTATGCAGTTTGCACTAATAATTTTGCACAAATTTTTTTATTATTTGAGAGGAAATTTCTTATATTTTCATGAAAATTACCTCATGATTTTTATGCAACCTGTGTTTTTTTATTAAATATATATTATTACACTAGGTAACAAACTTCATTTGCTTTCTGTTGCATGGGATGTTTTTTTTCCAGATCTTAGATACATTAGTATTACTGATTTCAAATCTGTAATCAATTTCTCTCTCCAACCACTTTTTTTAAATGAAATTTTGAGTCAATTTATTTGTTTAGTTTTGCACAAGTTTAAAAAACCATGCCACACCAAGTTTAAAATCTTTATAAACCATTGAAGTAATAATAATTTTTTTTACATCAAATAAAAATAATTTTATTATATGCTAAAAATATATTTTTAAGTAATCTTTCAATAACAATAATCCTTAATAATTTTTCTCTTCTTAATTTTATGCCATTTAACTTTTTCTGCTTAAAGTTTAACTTGTGATGAATGTCAAAAAGTAACAATAGATGCTCTTTTGAACGCAACAACTGCGTGTAATTGGTGTGTAAACCAAATAATTATTTTCGTGTCTAGAGGATAAAAAAAAATTAACAGCAAAACTAAAGACAATAAATGCATTTAATTGATAGTACTTTTGTAAAAGTTTGTAATTTTTTCCTATTTGAATTTCGATATTCAAAATAAGTTAGGATTTTTTTGGCCTTAATAGTAAATGTATGTTTTCGATATAATATAAAAAACATGTCTTTTGATCAGTTTACTGGCATTGACATTACAAACAAATGGGGTTAACATAATTTCTTAATAGGCATTTAAATAACATTTGCAGCATAAAACATAAAAGTTATTGAAAATAAGTTATTTAAGAAGTTATTGTACATAAAAGTTATATAAAAGTGGTCTGCATAGTAACAATTATTTTTAGTTTCATTTTTACTATAATTTAAGGGAACAATGCAACTTTTGAACACTCATTGTGGAACAACTTTAATGTGGAATAGCTGCTTAAATAGAAATGAGTGTTCAACTTTTGAACACTTATTTATATTTAAGCAGCTATTCCATATTATTTTCTGTTTTGGGAAATAGAGAGTTGTAGTTAAAAGTAACACCCATAAATAAAGCTTCAAATAATCAATATTAAAAGATATTTGAGCTTCTACTGCTTTAGATTGTTGTCTGATTGTATGGTATATCAGATATAAATAACAATATTTTTTAGATATACAGCACCACTTTAAAAGAAAATATTGAATTAGATATAAATTCAATATTTTTTTTTTAAAGTGGTGATGTGTAATCAGCATTTGATCATATTTTAAGGAATGAATGCCATTTCGAAAGCACTAAGAACTGTATATAAATTACTGTAACTAATTTTAGTAGCTGAAAAGTTACTCTTGATGTTGGATAATTTAGTTTGCATTGATTTAATATATGAGCGTCAAGATAATTTGCTTTTATTATGACTATGAGACCTGGAAATTAAACTGCCATGCAAATATTTTAATTATGGCTTTATTAGCATTACATATCCAATTTTTTTCGTAGTTTAAAATTTCTACCATCATACATAGGGCATCAACTGCATACACCGTATTTACATACCAATAAACCCCTTACAAAATTATTCAATTCCATATTGAATGTATTATGAGTGCGAGCTAATTTATAGAATTATTCTCCCGTTTCGGGATAACATTCTCGAAATGTCCTGTTTTGCTACAATTAATTTACAGCGTTCTCATTTGACCAGAAATATTTAATTTTAGTCTTATTGTAACATTGGTGTACAATGTACAAAATAAAAATAAATCCTCTAAAAAACTTTTGAATTAAAAAATCTAAATTTTTAGTGTTCTGGAAATTACTCTTTTCATCGAACCTTAAATATGATGATTAGTTTGCAAAAATAGTACTTTAATTTATAAACTCAGACACAAAACGAACAGATTCAGATTTCTGCAACCCCTAAATACGGTTGAGGGTTGTCGCAGTCTTAAAAATTTATAGTTCCAATAATTGAAGCCACTCACAGTTCTGAAGTTCAAAAGTGGTATTCTAACCTGCATTATTTTCCTCACATCAAAAATATTTTTTTTCTCCATTTTATAAGATAGGGAAATAGTGTACAGAGGAGAAACGTAAGCAGGACCTCTTTGAATTCACCTTTTTTCATAATTGGAAAAATGCTTGGCATGCAACTCTAAGACTCGTATATTTAAAGATAACAACGCGTAAAAGTACTTTTTAATAAATATTGAAGACTTTTTTATATTTAATGCAATTCGAAGTTAAATTGTACCGTGTAAAAATAGGATGGTCAAAACTACCAGAATACGATAATAGTATTTACCGTGTTTCTTACTCTACGGGAACACCAGAAAGCCCGAAAATGCTAACCGAAGCTCTTTGTTAATGATTTTGGTAAAATTATAAAGGAAATAAAAATTATAATATGTGATTTGAAGATTAAGCTAATGTACGAAAATGTTATACCTTAGAGCATGGATTAAAAATAATTTTTCTGGTTAAGTTTACATTGCAGTTATGTATTTTTTAGTAAATGTGTGGTAATAAGAAATCTATATTTTGAAAAATATATTTTCTGGTAAATCATAACATCTTACAATATGGTAATTTTTTTTCACCTTGTTAGGTATAAAATTTCTTTGTATAAATTTAACTATCTAACTTTAAAAGACAAAATATAACATTTGTAAGAAATTTGTCGAACAGACCTCGAGAAATCAAAATTTAAATATGTGACTTCAATTACGATTTATTTATTTCAGGATGGAAACAATTTAATTTTTCTGTATAATTTTTAAGAAGAACAAAAAAGATTGTATCTAGAACAGAAAAAAAAATACTAATAATTTTAAAAAAATTTATAAAATTTTATTAACTAAAGGTTTTTGTTTCTAATCAAAAGTTACAGAACATAATGAAACATAGTTAAATCCATTTCAGATATCATTAATTAATTACATAAAAATAATTCCTTCATCTCAATCATTAAATAAAAGATCGCAAAACTGAAAAAAAGAGATTAAATATGTTTAAAATGAGTTTTATTCTTAGTAACTAATTTTCTTAAATATTTTTTAATCTATTTTCTTTGTAAAGACTTAAAGCACAAACATTTGCATAAGTCAAAAGAGATTACTAAATTAGTTTTTTTTTTTTACTAAAATCTACTGAATAATAAAAATATTATTTTAAACGTTAATTAGTGAAAAGATTATTGCATTAATAAACCAATATGCATGAATTAAATTTTCAAACTTCAATAAGGAATTATTTTTCAAAACAAATTCCTAAAGGATTACTTGTTATAAACTTTAAATGTAATTAACGAAAAGCTAAAATGTCTTAATTTTAAAAATACGATAAAATTGTGAATAAAATATACTAATAAAAGTTTAATTATTTACTGCTATTAGTTTATTAAGATTTGTAATAAATTTTTTAATAAATTAGTTTTTAAAAAAAAAACATTATGTAATATTTTTCTTCATTTTAGACAAGAGAGATTATAGATTCAGTTTTCTGTCTTTTGGAGTAAATTAAAATCAAAATTACCGCTCAAGGGTTACAATTCTTTAATTACAGGTTGAAACATGCTTGTATACATGTTTACCAAAATACCTAAAACATTTACTTTTACACTTTAGAGTATATTTTTATGTGCAGTTTTGAACGAAAGAAAAAAAATAGAAATCATCTTCTTTTGTCTTTTAAAAATTGCATTCTAAATAAATCTATTTTTATTTGGTTTTCCACATAGCTTTTCTTGAATTCCTTAAACATAAGCTGAGAGTATTTCATCAACCGCTATAATTAAGTTGTGCTTAATTAAAATCATAAATTTTATTGTTACCATGGATTTAGCTGTAATTACAAAATAGAGTTTAACCTTTGTTTGCAAACTTTTATTAAGAAAAAAGAATAAAAAAAGCACAGTTGCGGGAATAAGCTGAAGAAACAAATATATGGTCAAAGTAGTAATTAAAATAAAAACACAAATTAAATTAAGAAAATAAGGTTTAGAAGTAAAAATACGAAAATATAATAGAAAAAGAAAATGGAAATTTATTAATTATGCAACTGAATAAAATTGATAGTTATAATATTATTTATAAATAATAGTAAGTATTATTGGTAGATGAATTTTTTGTTTTGTTTTTTAAATTCCTTTCAATTATAGCTTTTTGCAATTTTTTAAATTAATAAATGTTTTGGTTTGAAAAACTGCTTTATTTTTTCGCATTTTATTGCACCTATTTTTTCTTTACATTTTAGTGCACAGTGAGTGAATTTAGTGAAATAGTATTGCTAGGAAGTGAGTGTGTATAGTCTGGTCCGAGAATATATATTTAAAACTAAACGTTTTCTCTTTAAACAAATTCAATAAAGGAAAATATTAATTGTGAGTGCATAATTTAGAGAAAGTATTATTGTTTTCCCTTTCTTTTTCCGTAAAAGATACTTAATTGAGAAATTCTGATCTTGTTAAATCTGAAACTGAAGAGTAAAATTTAAAGTTATAAAAAGAAATTATTAGTAACATTAGCATTTAACTTTAAAATTAAGGAAATGTATTTTAGAAATTTGGCGAAGACAATATTTTTTAAATACTTTTGTACTGCGTGCTATTAATTGAACTTCAATATATTTGTAAGAAACATAAAAGAAAATTCTGTCCGTTATAATTTTTTTTGTTTTGTAAATTGTATTCATTCGCTAAGCATAATTTAGTCTTTATAAAACTGACAGTTACCTTTTGACATAAAATATTGAACTTATATTTCAAAGCGTTTTTATGTACAGTAACAAAAGATGCTGAAAGCTCATTCATCTTGCTAATGGTGAAATATTGCTTCAAACTAAAACTGAATATGAGAAAGACAAAATCATAAATGAAAAATGAAACATCGGAGAGAAATATTGTCTTTTCAAATTTCCAAGTCATTAGTGCCAAGTTGACCCTAAATAGTTCCCATTTTAAATTCATTATCAAAACAACGATGCATTTCGGATTTAATGAGAAACTGATTGTTTTTATTTTATACTTTTTTTTTTTAGATTACATTTAGGAAGTAACAGCATTATGACATAATAATGATTTCTTCTAATGAGCATTTTGCAATGATCTAGGAATAGTTTCTAGTTTATAAGCATCTATTATTTATTTTAATAATATTTTTTTAAACTTTCAATAAAAATTAAAACTAATAAGAGATATGTAGTATAAACTCTCATAGGTCTTGTTTTGAAAATGGTATAAAACGTCATCAAAATAATGTGGATAAATAAAGCTTGTAAATTTATTTTACTAATTAATTTATATCCACGATCATTTTATGGGGTTTTTTGGTTTTTGGTGGTTTTTTAGATTGATAGTTTTGGGGTGGTTTTAGGTGGCTTTTTATATTTATATAGTTTTTAATTTTTCTGAATAAAAAATATTCACTTTAAGTGATGTTTTCACTTTAAATTTAGCAAAACTTTCAGATGAGAAGCAGTAGCTCATGGGATAGAGCGTTCACCTCCCAACGAGTTGACCCAGGTACGAATCCCAAAGATAGCTGGGGCTGGTTGATACGAATTCTGCTCCCGGATAACACCAACCACAGTGTTATCTTAAAAATATCCTCAGTGGTAAAAAGAACACGTTTTCGTGTTTTTTGTCTCCTCGTATCGCAAAAGTGGGTCACTTTCATCAAAAAGTCATACACGAAGGTTAGTTTCACCTAATGCTTAATCCACGAGTTCTCTTGTACTCTGACGTAATATATATATATATATATATATATATATATATATATATATATATATATATATATATATATATATATATATATATATATATATATATATATATATATATATATATATATATATATATATATATATATATATATATATATATATATATATATATATATATATATATATATATATATATATACATATATATATATATATATATATATATATATATATTTAATTTCAGGTTCTCAGCGTTTCGTCCTTAAAGAACAAAGAACACTATTTTTAATTTCCACATATTTCCACTTGATAGTTCCATAATATCCACTTGAAACTGGTTATTAACAATGTCTAAAAAGAAAAACAACTTCTGATTATTTTTATAATTAATTATTATGGATTAATCATTTTTAAGACTTTAAACTCAGAAGAAGGTGCAATAAACGCAATTCAATAGTACTTTTTTTTCTTTTTCTCCCTATGATTAATTAATTAAATACTGGTCAATACGAATTCCGCACCCTGGTCGCACCGAAAACAGTGCTCATGTAAAAAATTCCATGTGATAGACGGATCATGGCCTAGAGTCTCCTAGTCGTCACACTATCTATTGAAAATTTTCGTGTCCCCTCTCCGTGTAACGCAGCTGCGAATTAGTTCCATTAAAAATTAATCAACGAAGGCGAACTTCTCTCTATATGTGATCTAAGAGTTCCCTTGCCTTCTCGATTGTGTTCAAAATTACAAGGTCATTGAGTTGAACATTGTAAGTCGTAAACTTGAAATTGTGTAGGCTGTTCAACGACAATTTTGGTGCTTAAAAACAACTTCTTGTTGTCGCTAAAATTACTTCTGGTGGGAACTATTGTGTCAACAAGCAAATATAAGAAATAAAGTCCAAAAATAACTGGGGGTTGAAAACAGCAGAAGTTGTTTGGTGTGAAGCATCACTCCTTGGAGCAGCGAACATTAAAAAAAATGTGAAAAACTAGGGAAAACTGGTGAACAGTAGAAAATGAATCTCTAGATAGATTTCTCCCTCTTCGGTTCTTATCCCGAAATTATTATACATCATTATCCATACAAGCATTTCTCTTCCGTTTGCGAAGTCTACTGTAGTTACGCTTGAATGAAGCAGTGTCAAGTTGGGGTTTAATTGCAGGCGAATAATCTATTGCTTTAAATAGAAACAATGGAATAATGAATCAAAAAATGATCACAACGTTTTAATGTGACTTGTTGTTTCATCAGTAATATGAATTTTGTGGCATGGTCTTGTTTTTTCACAAGATAATCTCCCAAAACAGACTTAAGTATATGCATTAATTATATGAAAAGAAAAGGAGATGGTGGATATAATCATCAAGTTATCCAAAATATTTTGCGATAGAAGCCACCACAGCATCTTCACCTGCCCCCCCCCCATCAGTTTTTGTGGAATTAAATGTACAGGTAAGCTAGCAAACACCGAAGACAGATGGAAAGATTTGCATAACATCTGGGTTTAGGTCAAGTTGATCAAGAGAATGCCTCTGAAATGTATTTCTCTTAAAAGAGGAGAAGAGTGGATCAAAGGTTCTGTAAAATATAAACAAAGTGCATTTCTTCATTTTCTTATACTAATAATGCTATTTTAATCTAAAATGTGTCCTATAAACATAGTTTTGGATCGTTACAATAACTCATAGTTGGAAATTTCTGGAAAAATAGGGGTGTGCTTAGACTTTTCTCAATATTAAATAGGCTTCTTATTCATATTTTATTTATTTTTTGGTTTGTCTTGTTCTTTTACTTAGTTTTTTTTTAATTTCATGTTATGGGTTCTGTATACTTGCCTCTTGTACACAATTAATAAAACTAAATAAATTAATAAAACTAAATCACAGATTACAAGACACAATTAATAAAACTAAATCAAAGATTCTTAATTTTTTTGATGTTGATATTCTCAATTTTCTTCAATTTTTCCTGAAAAAAAACTAAATATTCACATGACAATTATTTTCAAATTAAGCATTTAGTTTTGCTAATTTCAATCCTACAATCTCTCCCACTGGTGGTGGGTATGGGAAAAAAATACACATTTGATTAGGAAAGCCTATTGCAGGTTTGGATTCTCTGCAAAAGGTTAGACAATTCGACATACATGTTTTTTTTATTCCTTCTTTCTTTCTTTTTTTTTTTTTTTTTTTTTTTTGCAAATTGGTTAGTTTGGTTTGGTTTGTTGAGCTAAAATTGCAAAATGAAAATGAAATTAAACGTGTTAATAATGGTGATGTCTAAACTAATGTATGTCGGATAGATTGAAAAAAAATTAACATGTTCTTGCCAGTTATTTTAAAAAGCCCTTTCAACCTTTCCCAAATTAGAACTCCTCTATAAGAGTAGGCCTTATTCATTAGAATAAAAAATAGGGCTAAGTTAGATGGCAGTTAATAAATTTTATTATGTTCATTATTTGTAAAAAAAAAATTATATAATTTGATTACTAAAATAAAGTCAAAAGCTTATTACAAAGATGCACTGCTTCACAAAGGAAATTCTGATCTAATTACCAATATGCTTAGAAAAAAAATTGTCATATAAAATATTTTTACAAATTTTGACTGGGTAATCAAATTAAATTGAAATTTTAAAAAAAAATCGAATTTCTATCTGAAATATTACAAAATGTTCTCAATTTAATTGCAAAATTTAATTAATGTTATGCTTGCAATGTTTAATTGATTAATGTTTGTAATTACATGACTCAAGTATACAAGACTTTAAAGTAAAAATTAGAATTAAAATAGGAAATAATACTGAAGGTTAAATAAATAAAAACAGATAAAAAGTTTTATAATTTCTATTGTAAAATTTGTTTCTATGAAACTACTTTAATTTTCTGTAAGTATGAATTTAATTAATATTGTTATTTATGAAGAGCGAATTCTAAAAATATTTAATAAATGATTTCCAGCCTGCTTATGTGAAAAAAAATTAAAATTTATCAATATACATTTTATACTTTTTATGAACATTGCTGTTCTCTAGCAATTACTTTAAATTATTCCTGGTACAGTGAAACAATAAAGGAAGAAAAAAAAACGGGAGGAAGTGCGTAATATTTTGTAAATATTTCAAAGAAATTTCACGACGCTTTATTATTATTTATACGTATTTTTGAGCTTTGAACTTTAATAATAGTTTAAATAAATGAATGCAATACAACCCCATACAAAAATACAATTCCGACAATAAACGAAATTCACAAACATTAGAAAATATGACTTTATTTTCAATTCTTTAAAAGCAACTGTACTAAGACAATCAATAATATTCAAAACTTTGGCATTAGAAATGTAGAAATGAGAACCTAAAAATAGTTTTAAGTTATTGCGATCGAATTGTTTCATGGAAAATAGTCATTAATTACAAAACTCTAAGAGAATAAAGTCATCAATTGCACGCAAAATATTCTTTAAGTAATGAGCATGTCGTTTGACTAATAGTTGAAATGTTCGATAATAGTTGTTATCCAAATAATTCCCTTGAAAGCTTTAAAGATGCATTCAATAAGGAATGCCTAAACTGCATTATCGAATACTTAATTTGGAGAACATACGTTTATTTTGATCTATACATAGTTACGAAATTTGCTTTTCTTGGTAGAAATAATGAAAGTAAGTGTTAAAAATTTGATTCATGATAGTACATTTCTAATGTCTCATGTTCCCAATGTAATTTCAATGACTTTTTTTTACTATTTGTTACTCTTTTAATGGATTTACGTTATTAGATTAAGCAAAAATTTCGTTATTAGATTCGTTTATATCATCAAAATAAATATGAAGTTAACTGCATTAGTATCACTTGGCATAATGCTGTTACTTGAGGCAAGAATCGTCATGCCATTTAAAATTTGCCACAGTCAAGCCACGTTCTCCTTTACTTATCTCTTCGAAGCATTGTAAAAAAAAAATCTAGCATAAAAAAAGTGAGTGAAATCTACAAATTTACTTTTAAAAAAAATATGTAACTAAATTTTGGGTAATATTTGGTACCTTAATAATACTTCACCAATTAACATGATGCCAGTAGTGCCTATTACCGAAATTAGGCATCATTGGTGTCAAGCAAGGCGAATGTTTAGGCTGTCTGAAACGAATTGGTAGCATTTATACTTTTTTTTTTTCTTTTTGGTAAGTAAATTTTTTTTTTTTTACTTCAGTTAATAACAATCATTACAGTTAATTATCATCGACGTCAATAATAAAAATTGGAGTTTCGTTACCTTTCTCCTCAACGAATTAGTACCATTTTTACTTAATTTTGCTTTTCAGTTCATTTTTTTAAAAATTTAATTACCGTTTATTCTAAACATTTAGTTTTACAGTATAGGCATAATATAATCAAATAAACACGAGCATAAACCTTAGAAATATTATACTGGGAGCGTAGTGCACTTAGGCTATCATGATCACGTTGATAATTCTGGCATAACGAACAACCTGGTATAACGAACACTAATAAGTAAAAAAGAACGAGCAATAAATAAATTTTTTTGATTGGAACCAGAAGCTAGCAAACATCGCTGATGTTGTACTAAGGGTACAAGGGACGTTTAAAATTTTTTTTTTTCAATTTTTGAGCTAAAATTTTAAAATTTGCAGCATTTAGTTATTGCATCTTAAACAGACTAAGCATGAAGTTTGTTGATGTTTGTTCAATTAGTTTAAAAATAAATTAAATTTTAATTTTTTTTTAAAATACCAAAAAAAGGAAATATTTGAAATGCTCCATGCGTACGGAAAAGCAAAGTAGGAAGTTAATTTTTTATTACAAGATTCTTATAACATTTCTAAACAAAAGTTGCGATAATTCATAACTTTTAAACAAATTTAATTTTATATAAATAATGAAATATTAAAAAACACATAATTTTAGCTAAAATAGTTACATAAGAATTTTCATTTGAGACTAAAAATTTTTTTTACTCGAGTTAAACCTATAATGCATCGCAACTTTCATTTATACATGTATAACGAGCAAACTGATGAAATATAATTAGAAACAGAACAAAATTGAAACTCATGGAACATTTTTAAAACACAAAATTTACCAAAATATTGATTTGGAGAAAAAGCCAGTTTTAAAATTTGCACACAATAATACACTATTTTTTGCTTGAATAATAAATTTTTAAAGAGTTAAATATGTGTAAAATATTTATGATTAATCTCATCAGAAATTATATAGTATTTAATAATATTCAAATGAAAAATAATTCAAAATAACAATGTTGCTACAATACTTGAAAGATGTGATAACACATTTTTAAACATATTTTAAATATATTACTTTTAACACTTAATTTAATGTTCAAAATTTGCCTGCAGAATATGTCAACCCTTCTTTTTTAACTGATTTCTTTTCTAATGATATTTTTTTATATTTTCTTGATTTTTTCTCTTCTTTGAATTTTTGAGAGGATTTTCGCTTTTTCTGACTTGCACGTCTCCAATCTTTCTTTTCAGCAACTGTTTCAGAGATTTGATAAATATGTTGATTTTTTAATTTTAATGTCTCAACATAACCTAAATTGTACTCTGCAACTGCAGCAATAACGCCAAGCTCTAATCTTTTTTTGGAGATAAACACTTCTTTTGCACACTTACGCCAAATGCAACTGTGTATGCTTTCATTAGCATTTTGTGTCTTGGCAGAGGAACAACGAGTAAGCATTTCACTTACTCGATCGCAAGTCGCTGATAAACAGTTACAATTTTTTTAACGACTTCTTCTAATAAGCGAGTCTTCATTCCATTGTGCGATTTTAGTGTTTCTTTTAAACTCAATGCTCGTTTATAAAAACACCAGGAATACTCGCCATCTGGACATTTGTGATGCTGGGGCTTAGCATTTGTGGACATACAATGATACAGAGTGGCATATATAGAGGTTTTCATTCTGATCATATTAGAAGCACTGTCAAGAATTGTACGACGAAAATAATTTTGCAATTTTTTTTTATCGTTGCTTCCGTCAACATTCCAGGCTTCTTTCCTCCAAGAGTAACTTTCTTCACACGCCACTCCTTAATTGTGTTTCTGAGCGCTGTCCCCAATCTCTTCGCCACATGATTGACACAATCTTCTTTATGAACAATAACATCTGGACCATAAACTTGATTCTCATTAAGATAGAGATGTGTTTTAGCATCCCCATCTGACAACACAGTTGTATAGCGCATTTTGCAATCAGAAATGGAGCGTGACCAAAGAATTAGTGCAGCTTCCATTTCCATACTGCCAGAGGAACCACTAAAATATTTTTGGCAATTCGGATTATGGCCCTGACTCCAAATTTCGAACTCTGGAGAAGTGTTACCTAAGGATTTTGCTGTCACCGTGCAGTCATGACAGTACTTTGACAGTATATGAAAATCCACTACTAAACCAGTTAAAATGAGAATGACCAGACCTATGCCGTATAATGATGTGTGGCCTCTTTTGTGCCACGTTCCATCGTAAGAAACATTAATGTCTATTACGCCATCATTATCCACTAACAACGTGTTTGCTTTTAAATGTTCCTCTCTCACTGCTTCACGAAAAACACGCAACATTTCTGTTTTAACAATAGAATTTTTTTTCCCATAATACATCCAAGCAATGTGCAAATGTCTTTTTATCCATACTTGGACAACCGAGAATTGATGAAAAGGTCTCCATTGCAGCGTGACCTTTTCCAATCTCCAAGAAAGCAGACACTAGCTTGCAATTTACATCATAAGTTTTGCCCGAACTCTCTCTTTCACTCGAGTATGTTGATCCAAAGCTTTTAGAACAATTTTTGCATACTAGTTCTAATTTTTTTGAAAAACCTAAATTTGTATGTTCTTGTACAAAAAGAGCACTTTTGCTACAATCATTACAATTGATATTTTTCATAAGAGAAGACAATACAGCTGTGCTGACGATGTTATAATTAGTTATCTCAACGCTAAGATCTCTAGCAGATACAATTTCAATATTAAAATCTAATAATTCTGTAGCTGTACTTGATTCAGATGATGTTGCTGTATTTATATCGTTTACTGTATCACTATTAGGATTATTTTCTCCCCGTCGCTTTTTAGAATTCAGCGATGAGGCAAGTCGCCGTTTAGTCTTTCTGCCCTTAGGTTTTCTCCACCTTGAACTAATCAAATCCATTATAACAGAAATAAGTAGTTTAAAATAAGTAGGAAACTCAATCCACTTTCAAAATAAACTAAAAAAATTCAAAAAATAACTTTAGAAAGAAAAAAATTGATAATTAACACAAAACAACGCATAAAAACCAAGGCAAAAAAAGAAAAGCAAATAAATATTTTGTTCTATAATCAATTAATCAAATTCAAAATCTATTGCCAACAGTAATCAGAAAAATGTATGTAAAATCATGAAATGTTATAAGTTTAAGGGGCTAGTTCATAGCATCGAAAGTGGAACATACCAATTCAGTTTCACGTCAAAGTATTTCAAAATGTAAACAAAGGGGCATGGCCATACTAAAAAAGCTTATATCTCAGTGAAAAATGATCAGATTTTAATTATTTTTTTTAATTTAAGGTTTATGATTCCTACTTCAAATATAAAGTAAAATCTCAAAATTTAAAATTTAGTCATTTTATTCAAATTTTAACGTCCCTTGTACCCTAATATTTGACAAAACTGAATCATTCATATATATATATATATATATATATATATATATATATAAAGTTATGCTTTATGTAATGATATAGAAATGAATTAAACGTGAGTCTCCCCAAAAAATTTTCTTTTTTTAATTTTGCATAAAATATCATTTTCAGAAAATCTATAATTTCAAACATTTGCATTAAGGAAGTTATCCAATTTAAAAGAAAACATTAAATCTGAATAATAAATAATTCCGCAAAAATATTTTAAACAGTTCTTTGGAAGATAACGAAATTTAAATATATGATTCTAAATTCTTGTAAAATGTAGTGCTGATTATGCACAAGTTCTTGAAGTACTTAGATATTAGTTTTCGGAAAACAAGATTTACGGTTAATATACTTGCTATCGATTGGAAATCTAAACGCAGATTTCAGTTCTCTCAAATTTACGAACGTTAGAAAGTAAAGTTTCCTAATTCATTTTGATTAATGATAAAAATGCTCCTTGAAGTTTCTACGTAATGTACGTAAAACAGTAAGTTATAAATCATTTGCAATATATTAAATGAAAAACAATTTTCAGGATATTTCAGCCATTAATTTTGAGTTTTGCTTTTCTTTTTGACAAATTACAGCATTTTATAAAGCAATATATCATGAATAAAGTAACTGAAATGAATACAGAAATGCCTGCGAAATATGTAGAATATAAACATCCTTAATTTTTTCTATACATACCAATTATGGGCATGATTTGAGTTAATCGTAAAACCACTTAGTGTTTTTTTTTTCGTTTTAATTTATTTTAAATTCATTCTTTGTCGAAAGAAAATTTAAGATTTTGAAAAAAATAATTAAAAATAAAATAATTATAAATATTAACGATATTGAAATCTAAAAAAAAACGGATTGAAAGAAAAAACTTATTTCAAAGTAATATTTTTTTTTTAATCTTGGCCAAAAAATAATTACCTTAAATGTTCAAGCATTAATTAATAATAAATTTTCATTCTTCTAAATTAATTCAAATAAATAATTTTTTTTTTATTAATTACTCTTTCTGCCACGTGTCTTATTTTTTCGGAGCATGTCCTTTTAGGGTATTTTTTAGAAAGATAAGTAATAAAAACAAAAATTGTTTTATTTTTTATTGTATCTATTTATTGAAAAATTTCTTCCATCAGTGCATGCATTTTTTTTCTAATTTTAAGTTGTTGTTTTTTTTTTTTATTTTCTAAAAGAAAAAATTGTGATCTATTATTTAACGACATAAAATCACAGAAATAACTTATGAAAATAAATATTTTCTTACATTGCAAAATGATGTTGGATATAAAATGATTGTTTTAATAATTTTACGTTCTGCATTTTGTTGCTAATTAGAAACATTAAAAAATCCATTTATCCATTGAAGGCTTTTACATTTTTCTTTTAATCTAAAAATATATAATATTTGAAACATTATCTCGTATGTATATATAAATTCCATGCAATCATTTAAATAAATTATAATATACCAATTTATTTAATTGAGAAAAACATATCATGGGATAAGCATATCATGAAATAATTGTATTACAACATAAATTTTATGCAAAAACTTTGAATCAAATGTAATGCATTTTTTTTTTTTAAATGAAAACAAAAGTAATGGATTTAAACAAAATGATCCATTGTTGCAGGAAAAAATAAAAAGGAATGGATGTTTCTCTATCCTGTTGGACAACTTCTAACCTAAATGCATGATGCGATAAGGTAAGGCATTGAGGCATACAGATATTTTAGGATGTCTTGTAATATCTTATTCCACAGTTGCCGTAAACGTGCCTCTAATTCGTCTAAATCTAGAGGCTTTCCAATTTGACGCCCCACGTGATCCCTGATATGCTCTATCGTCGACCAATTGTTCAGGAAATTGGGATAATGGGGTGGAGGCATTCCAGTAACAACCTTGCTATGTTTAGCCAAGGATTGTCCTGATGTCAAATGACTGCTGGAAGCCCTGCTAGGGAATTCATGTGGTTGAAGAATGTCAAGAGCATACAATTGAGCCATAGTGACGCTGTGGATCAATATTAGGTGTGATCATGAGTGGTTAGCGATTTCACCCCATACCATCACACCAGACACTGTTAAGACGAAATTGACTGTGACTGGTGTGATGGTATGGGGTGCAATTAAAAATTTAAATGTGGGGATAAAATAAAAAAAATAAACTTCAGTACAAGAAAAAGTACTGGATTTTATTATATTTTTATTTTATCGCCATCGTTAAAAATGGCCCAATATCGATATTAAAACTATCATTGCTTAACTGCTTTGCCTTGTATTTCTGAACCTAATCTAGAAGACAAAGGAACTCCTCGATCAAATATTATTAGAAATCTGCATTGGTAGAATACTTTTCTGTTGGAAATAACCAGCAGTTGCTTAACATGGAGGAAAAAAATAGGAAAACCTCTCACGGTTATCCTGGCAGTCATAGGTTTATAACCCCTGATCCGTCTATCACAGATGGTATTTTATGTCAGCCTTGTGGTTGGCGTGAAAGGGTGTGGAATTTATGATGACCAGCCACCCCCGTGATTCCAACTGGGTTGGTCGCTGAGGATAACATGGCTCTCAGTTTCAGTCCGATCTCGTCATGCGTGGCACATCTTCGAACTGAGGCAATGGTCAGTTGGTGCCAATGACAGCACACGCAATGGGCACGCTAGCCAAATGCATCGCAATGGCACGGACTGGCACAGGAGCCCGCACTGAAAGTACTAAATTTATCCGGTTGATGGTCAATCAGACGTTACAATATTTGCGTGCGTGTTACGTAATATTCCAGTCTGCTCGAACAATGGTCAGCATAGGGCATCCTGAGCCTCTTCGCTGTGTAAATTGACCTCTCTATTGTCCGTTGGTTCCAAAATATTACATCATTTGAATCAGGACTACTCACCAATCTGACCAACTGACTTCCGGTATCTCGATTATTTTTCTCCAATCAAACTCTGACGGATTCATATTGTGTTCTGTAAAGGTACGAATGGCATCCCTAATGGTAAATGGTAAAAAAGCTTCCCTTCGCAACAAATTAAGTGCACGAAAACAACTCTGCATACCTATATTATACTTCAAGGAGAACAAAGTCCAAAGACTTCTAGTGGCATGACGCAATGGACAATCACGCAGCATTTCTAATGATTTACATATTTGCGAGGCTTCATGCCAATTTTAATAAGGGGACGTAATTAAACTTAGCATTACTCCTACAGTTACTTCTTGATGCACTAATTGATGCACTAAGGCAATCATTGTGAGAAGTATAATAAAGATCTTCCGACCTTCAAACTTTAGCAACACAATAAAAAAAAAATTAAAAAAATCTTGAAATTTTAGTTTTTTTCTCAATATAAAGATGATGATTTATATAGTCTAACAGTCCCAAATACAGAAAAAAAAACATTGAAACAGAATATCTCCTGTAACTGAAGGTGTAATGACGCAACAAAAAAAATCTCTACCTGCATACAAATATCTAAACCTTTCAGTACAAAAACAAGTTGAAAATATCCTGAAGGCCCGAAGTTAATGTAACGCTTATTAATTTCATAAGAAATGAACAAAACAGGCGTTGAGCAATAAACATATAAATATAGAATAAATAACAACAACTCAATTCTACTAAATGAAAAAAGCAATGCAACATCAGAATTTCATGTTCTTTAATTAAATGAAAGTTTTATATTAAAACTTCTTCCATTTCTGCCTTTCCAATGCAAAATGATAACTTATTCTTTCTTACTGGAAATGAAATATAATCTGCAGAAGATTTGGAAATTACTCTGTCCAATACCTATTTTTTTCTTTTGTAATTGTTGTGTTTCAATTATAAATCCATATTATGCCGTACCAAAGCGACTTTCAGGAATGCTGATTTTAAATGCATAGATTTGTGTATTTATTATTTTTTATTTTAATGGAATGTTGGAATCCCAAGAGGGTAAAAGTTGATTATTAATTAAAAAATGAAATTTTTCACGAAGCTATTACTTGTACATTTAATCACAATTCTGATTTTTTGAAAATATTACTGCTGAATTCTTTCTGATCAAATAGTTTCAACAAAATCCTCGTTTCTTGAAGATATTTAATGGCTTTCTTTAGGGAGTTAATTATTTTTAAAACTTACACTTGTGAATTTCTTTAATTAACTTATGCAAAAGTTGAATGTATGGTTTATTTAATATTTTCCCGTTTTAAAATCAATTTATTTTAGTTAAGTAAATAAAAGTATGTGATTCAGCTGATTTAATTTTCAAATATAGTTTTATTATTATTAAACTACAATTGTAGGAAGAATCCAGATTAATTCACTAGTCTATTCTAAATTTTGAATGCAAATAGCAGATCATTTTAATAAAATGAAGCATTCTAAAATTGTTTCCCTGTAGATAACGGTCAGAGACCGGCATTAAATGTTCAGGTGAACAGATATTAAAAAGAAATTACGTCTGTAAATCAAATATGATCGTAAAAATACATGTCAGCCCGTTTTTTTTTTCTCGCAGAGTGTATGGATAATGACCATAAATGAACGAGTTCTGGCCTTTAACTTAGAGACTCAGGCTATTTATTTCTTAAATTAAAGCAAACCATGGATGGGTTTGACATCTGTCGAGGAGTGCAAGAGCTGTCCCCAATATAGAGTGAGTGCGAGAGAAACATTCTTTGGTTCCAGCCTGGATCGAGCCAGAGATCTTTACACCCGTAGCCTCAACACCTACGAAAAAGTTGGGTCTCTCGTTTAACAACATTTTTCTTCAGATATTAGGATGAAAAGTAAACAAGTTTTTTTTTTCTTTTTAAATGCGGTGTGATATTTAATTCTGTGATAAATTTCCAGATATGACAAGACTGTTAGCCATAAGCATTATCTTCTCGCATGTTGGTGAAAAGGCATCAAGTTCTAGTGCGACTCCATGACAACTTAGGGAACACGTTCCTGATAGTGCAGCCAACAAAATTTCATGTCAAAATTAGAAGGCCAATAAAATATTATCATTGGGTATCAAATTTTCATTATTTTCAAATAATATTTCATTGAGTAGCAAATGTAATCTACTCAATGATGCATACATTAGAATAACAACATAATCGAGGCCCTAAATTGAAAATAAATACATACATAATTTAATTTTGAAGTACTTTAACAACAGCCAATTATTTTTCACCCATGCGATTTGTGGATAGGTCGCCTTTACTTACCGACTGACTTATAATTTAAAGCTAAGTGAGCTTCAAATATCCACGGGCGAAAAAACTCTGATCCTTCTCAATGGAAGCTTATATACTTAAACCACTGAGCTTTGTAGGTATAAAAAATTCTGAATTGTGTATTAGAAATATTTAAAGCTTGCAATGTTAATGCAGTGATTACCATCAACAAACAATGCAATATATCAAATACAATGTTAGAAATGAATCGAAAAATCGATAAACAAACTTTTAATTCACTAAATATTTAATATATGTTTTGCCAGGCATAAAAACGCAATGTATTTTTTTTACTTCGCATTATTAACATAATCATAATTGTAAGCCATGTAATTGGATAAATCGTATAAAAAAAGATAGATGAATGAGGTGCTTTAAACAAGGTTTTATTTTTAAATCAGAAATATGATAGAAATATGATCTCTTTTCTTCATAAATCACGTTTCAATAGAAAAGTGGATGACAAAAAGTACTTTAGAGAAAACATTTTACCGTCTATTTTCGGATAAACTGTTCTGATTGATTGATGGAAGAAAGATAAAAAACAAGCAGGTATGTATTTTATTTCTTCTTTTTTTAGAACTGAGAGAAAAAAAAAGTTGATCATATTGAGTTAAGTAAATTAATTCAGAAAAATATGTGGATGATTTATTAGGATTTTAAACTTAGTATGTATTCAAGGATATGTAAGCAATATGTTAGAATAAAACTAAGTGATGATTTTCGAATAATTGTCTGACTATAAAATTTTCTTTCAATTATGTCTGAACAATTGTCTTTCGATTAAATTTCTGTACATTTTAATATTATTGAATATTTTCATCAGAAAGTCTCTATTCTTTCTTTATATATTCCTGACTTGCTTTTCATTTAAATTACTGTAAAGTAAAATTTCAAAAAATTCCTAGCAAAATTCTGTAGCTATGTTATGATTCAAATATTATTTCAATTGATATGATTACTATTTTATTCGTCTAATTGATTCATAAGTTTGAAAAGGAGAAACAGTAGAATAATTTCGTTAAATTAAGTTTTTGCACCCCGTTTTCAAAAGGAACATACTTTGATTGATTCAATTTTCACGCTATTTTTTTTAATCTTAACTTGCACATTTTGTAATTGAATTCGTTTAAAAATTTTCCAAATTTAAACTTTAGAAATTAGAATCTAAATGTATCTTTAACTCTAAATGTATTTTAACATTCAAGTTTAAATAGTTATTCAAATATCTGCTTCAAGTTCTGTCATTGGTTATTGATTTTTTTATTTCTAATTTAAAATCGCAACATATCATTTTGTCCTTAATCTTTTAAAAATTGCTTTTAAAAAAATAAACAGCGCTTTAATTTCAATATAGAAATTTAAAATGATATTATCCTCCAAGTTTTTTTTTAAAAAAAAAAAAAAAAAAAAAAAAAAAGTTTAAATGTGTTAAAATAGTATTTTATAAATCACTATTGTTGGTCTGAAATTGAAGCATTAATGTTTTCCGCCATTTAATGTCATTGACAAAAAATATAGTTGCATAATTTAATTAAGAAAAAAATTACAAATAGATTAAATTCGCAAAATATTCTTAGTTTTAAAAAGTTGAAAACAATTACTTACAATCGTGATTTAATTTTTTTATCAAAGACAATAATCTATTGTCTTTTGAATGATATTTTGTTATTTTATACTGTTATTATAAATGATTTTTTTTTCAATTAAATATAACTGAAGGAATAAAAGAATTAAAATACATCAAGAGAAGTTTGAAAAATTTAAAAGGCGTTTTTAAAACTTACCTTGTTAAAGTTTCTGAACAAAATAAATATTTTTATGCTTCTTTATGTGAAATTTAATTAATTTATTTAATATATTTAATGGCTAGTCAATTTGTATTTATAGGGAAGAGTTGCTATTGCTTTAAAATGAATAGACATCAATTTTACATTTTACTTTAGAAAATGGGAGAAAGTTTAAGAAAATGGTGTTTCATTTTTCAATCTTGCCGTTTACTTTGTTCTCTAGACTAGAAAATGAGTACTAATTAAACTTTAAATGAGTTTCTCATTCAAGGTAAAAATTAAACATAAGGAACTAATTAATTTTTTTTCAATGCCTTACTTTACTTTAAAAGTAAATTTGTTATCATTAATTAAACTTCTTCTTTTTTTTTTAAATTTTCCTTCAGGTTATTGGGTGCAGGCAGCTGAAAATTATCAGTAAATTATTGCCGTGTTTAAGGGCACAATACGGATACATATATAAGTTCATTGTTGTGCATCAAAAAGTATTTTTGTACAATTGTTTTATAAAAAGAATATTTATATAATTAATTGATCGTGAAATATCGGTGCATCTAAAAACAATGAGATAGAAATGGATCAATTTACTCCTTTCAAAAACTATTTTCAATATGTCACTGTCAATAATTTTTGCGTTTTATTTTATCATATTTTCTTTACAGTGATTTTTTTAGAAACAATGCTAAAAACAATGCGTTCAGAAAAAAATAGGAAAATTAAGCAAAAATCAAAATATATTGAAAACAATTGACAAATATTGAACAATAAATTGAAAACTTCTAACTTTTATCAAAAAACTGCAAATTTAAAGATTCCAGAACATCATCTGCCGTATTAGAAATTTCTCAGAGAAAATGGTTAATCAATAATTTATTTAATTGTTATTTTACTATATTCAAACAAAACAGTCAAATAACCATAACTGAGTTAGTATTCAAACCATCATAACTGTGGGAAAAAAAACAGTTTATTTACTTCTTCTAATTAACAGGCTTTAACAACCAGAATTTTATCGCTTCAAATAGACCCACCTAATGAAGCCACTTATTGTCATGTAGCTTTCTACATATTATAATAGAGAGGGCTAATATTATGTCAAACTCATGACCGATAAAACGGGGATTCATGTCCCCCATATATTTTCTGCTTTCCCTTCAACGCATGAAGAGTTTTTAGTATCATGCATCCTCAATTTAATTCCTAGACTATTTGAGTACAATATTCTTAATCACGCATAGATGGTAGCACTATAAATCTGCTTAATACAAAAAGTTATAATATTTTCATACTAGTTGTGTACGGTTAAAGAACTTAACAGGTAAAGTACTAACTGGAGGGTTTTACGATTAATTGGGGAGATTTTATGGTTAATTGGAGGGACAGACAGCTACCAGTTAGTTGTGAAGGGTTAAAGAACTTAACAGGTAAAGTACTAACTGGAGGGTTTTACGGTTAATTGGGGAGATTTTATGGTTAATTGGAGGGACAGACAGCTACCAGTTACTTACCGTAAATTTAGAGTAAAAATTCTAAGAGTGATGTTTCTTTCAGCTGTCGACTTATGCACCCGGCAAGTCATAAATTTGCAATCTCATAACCAAAAAAAAAAAAAAAAAAAAAAGGTGGGTAGACTTATACATAATTGAAATCTAGAGTACGAAGACTTTATATTAACTCGTTTTTGAAGATTAACAAGTTTAAAAATACTTTAAACGTAAGAGAATATTGAATTACAAATGTATAACTTACTTAGTTTCAGAAACTATTATGCTATGCGCAGATTTTGTTTTAATAAAGTGAAAAAAAAATTGTAACTAACATTTTTATGATTAACTAGCTGTTTTATGCTTTGATGACAAACTCTAAAACAAGACGATTTGAAAAACAAATCTTACAAACGATGATTTTCAGGGGAAAAAAACGTACCTTTTAGATTAGCTAATTGTATTTTGTAATATAAATTATACAACAATTGCTTCTTGAAATTGTTTATGAAACGCCCCTTATTATAAAAGGGAGAATCAGCAGACTAAATTTTAAAGGATGTAATTAAGTAAACTATTTTTCTATTTATGACAGTAGTTTAATTTTTCGATTTAATTAATTGATTTTTTTTTAAGGAATTTCCTGATTTGATATTAAACGTTTAAGAGTCATAAGAAAAATTTAGACCCTATAATACATGTTTTTCTGGAAGTAAAAAAAATAATTTCTAAAAGGAATATTTTAATTAGCTTAATAATACAATTTCGTAAAATACTTTATTACATACTCTAGAGAAAATTCCGGATTATTTTACAGTAAGAAATACCAGCCCTCAGTGTGCTAATACTTTTTACCGCAACCGTAATTAGTTAAAGTAATTTTTACTGTAAAAATTTTCGGAGCAAAAGATTTCTTATTCCGTAACTTTTACATTAATATTTGCTATAATTACTGTAATTAAATAAATACTCTGGTAAAAATTACGTTATAAAATTTACGATGAAATGAATTTTTAACCGGAATTTTTTACAATGTGTTTGTTAGTGGTAAGAAAATGTTATTAAAAGGATATTTTAAATTGAACTAAAAATAAATCCTGTACCGGTATTTTTTCAACTGTTTTTTTTTTTTACTTAAAGAGGTCTATTTTATTTATTTAAAAATATTGTGAACGTTTAAATAATTAAGAAATTTTACTTTCGTCAAGAAATATATACGAATATTCAAGGATGCGATTACACAGAAGGAACTGTTTCAAATGATGAGAAAAGCAGTACAAAATTACAAAAATATATAATTAGTTGTTAAAATAAATTTTATAAATACACTGTATTTAAGAGATTTCTTAATAATTATAAATTTTCATAGTTTGGGTAATTACATAAAATTTTCAATACATAATAATACCAGACATACTATTTTTAATGTAATTATCTAAACACGTTTTCTTTATCCCTTCGAATTTCATTTATTTTGAATAACTTCCCCCTAAACTAAATTTATCAAATATCAAATATGTTATTAAACATTATTACTGTGTTTTTCCATTACTGAAAATAGCTATTTGAAATCAGACATTTGATGTAAGGTCATAAAATCTTTCACATAAATGCACTGAAAAATTTTATTTAACGCGTGTCTTAATGTCTTTTTATGGGTACTTTAATCTTTGCTTAACATATTGTAAAGCTTCCTGAACTTACTTAAATTCATAAAAAAGCACTTAAAATAGAGAAACAATAAATTTACAGAAATATCACAATATCGACAAACAGGTTAAATCAAACAAGTTTAGTATCGTTTTATACTTTTAAAAGTGCCAGGGGTAACATGTATTTATGTCTTAACTGCGCTCCTTCGCGAAATAAAGTGGTCGTTAACGCAGCGATTTCAAGAAAACATTATGCATTTACAAAATGGGTAATAAGTTTTAAAAGCAATGTTATCTCTAAATGTCTCTTAAATCAGATGCTTGAATATATTTTGTAATTCTACATTTATTCAAAGAACCTTATGCTTCTGAGTTTAGTCGACAGGGGAATATAAATGTCAGAAAATCAATTTTTTCTTGGTTTTAATCTTTAGTGAAGATACTCTGCAAAGAAAATTGATCCATAAAATTGATGAAATTTTCTTCGCTGTAGATTACACCATTTTTTTACTAACTGTTTTAGGTGAATAAGTAAAAAGCTGTTATTTTCACGTATTTTTTTATCGAAAGCACTAGTTTTGTCAAATATGAATGATTAAGGCCGGGATGGCCTGGTCGGTAGGGCGCTGGGCCCATATCCAAGAGGTCGTGGGTTCGATCCTCGCCGGCCGAAGTCTCCCCGTGTAGTAAATGGTGACTGATGCACGTTAATTCTGTCGAGTCTCAAAATCCTCCATGTTCCCATAACAAATCAATACCTCTGGGGGTACTGATCCAGGTGTTTCCTTGTCTTCTGGATTGGTTCAAAATTACTAGGCTACGGAGTTGAACATTAGTAGTGGTAAACCCATGAAATTGGGTCCGCTGTTCAACGATGGTTATAAAATATAAAATAAAAAATAATAAAATATGAATGATTTACATTACATTTAAAATCACATGATTTTATGAAAAGAATGATCATCAAAATTATGAAATAAATGTTCCCTGATTAGTTTAATTTTTTAAAATGAGAGTTTTTTTTTCTGAAAAATGTATTTATCTGTAGTAAATGCCATTTTTTTAATCAGCTTTTATGCTACTTTATATAATATGATGTAGTTTTCAAGTTCTTTAGGTTTACAATTTTTTTATTATTTGTTTCTGAGATTGTAATTTAGTGTTTGAAATTAAAATGCGTGAAAATGGGAAAAGTCAGATTTTTTTAACAAAATTTAAAAATCACATATTTTTAGTAAAATTTGAGTTGCTAAAGATTAAAATTTCAATCTATATTTTCTTTTCTCTTTCTTAAAATATTATTACTGTAAATTAAATAAAATCCAATTGAAAAATATTGTATTGAATATAGATCAAAAAGTTAATCTATTTTATAAAAAAGACATAAAGCAATCTGTTGTTTTATAAAAAAGACATAAAGCAAGCCACAGCCAATCTAATTTCTTTTATAATTACCAGGCTACTATGTTCTTAGAGAAAAGTACATTTTTCAAAAGTATTACTCAAATAAGATCAAGCTAAATTTAAATAAATAAGATAAGTCTAGATTATTAATCATATATTAAGTAGAACTTAATTTATCAAATGAGTTTATCTCTGAATAGTTTGACCACTTATTTGTTTTATTGTTCTAAATGTTGATATCCCTTAAGATGTATTACTAAGGCAGTACGTTTTGCATGCCAAATTAAGTTTCTTTAGTTGAATGGTTTCGTTTCTACGCTAAAAAAGTGTGATTAAATCTACCAGAATATAATAAAATATACCGTGGTTTGGGTTCAATACTTCACCAACAGAATAGATAACTTTTACTGAAATGCTATGGTAATTAGTTTTGTAAAATTGGCAGTAAAATATGATTTTATAAAATGTTATAAAGCTTGGTAAATGTAGAAAATTTTAGTAATTTTATGAAGATACCTTAGAGCATAGAATGCATTTACTTGGATAAATTCATTTCATAGTTTTGCATTTGTTGCTAAGTGTGAAAAATAAGAACTATAATTTTGAAAACCTGAATTTCCGGTAAACTTTTCCAATAAGAACGGAAAAAAATTTCAAATGAATGTCTTAAATACTGGATATTTAGGTTTCATTAACCAAAATTATGTCTTTTTTTTAAAATAATACAGAAACGTCACCATTATACAATATGATAATTTCAATTAATTTAATAGGGTAATTTTATTACTAACTCCCTATAATATCTAATAATCTTCCTATCCATCCCATCATATAAAAAATTCGAAATTTAGAAGAAGATAAAATTCAAATAATTATGACAGAACAAATATGTTTAAACTGTATAATTTAAACTATTTAACTTTTATAATAATTTAAGCTATTTAGTTTGTAAGAAAAATTTTTTTATAATGAAAGATGTAATCGTTACTCTGACAAAAATAATCTAACTATGTTGCCATTTGTTAAACTCGTATTAATTCAATCTTAATACTTAATATTTATAAAATTAGAGAAATATGTTTTAGAGATATACGATAGGTTAAGACATTTACTTTTTCTTATAAAATAAATATTAAAAAATTGTAAACTACTAAAAAAGTTTTGTAAAATTTCTCAAGCTACAAACTTGTTTGGTCGCTGCTGCTAAAATATTTTTAAATTAGATTTTTTACTGAAATTGTTCTTTAACTATACTTTTTATGTCAAATTTTGGACCACTTTTAAGAGGGAAAAAGAACATTCATAATAGGAATTAGAATAATATTAAGAATTCATAAAAAAGAATATCCATATGAACATTCATAATTCCTGAGATTACTTATACTGTTAACAATTCAGGATGAAATTATTGTAAAAGTATCGGCACTGTGAGTTGCCGTACTTTTTACCGTAAAATTCATTTTTATTGGAACATGTTAATAAACAAGAAATCTGATATACCATTTTTTACATAGTAATAAATACCTTAAAATAACTGAATCACTTTAATTAAATGATTATTACTGTAAACAAAACGGTATAATAATTCACGGTAGAAAGGGGTTTTACGGTAACATGGATTTTACGGATGACACATCCAAAGTGCCGGTAAAAATGTACATTAAATTCTGAACTACTTACTATTTTGAAATTGCTATTTATATTCTGTAGTTACGACCAATATTCAATGTCAAAGAAATGTAATTTTTCATGTTTTGTAAACAAACTTACGAAAAATTATTTACTTAAATATTTTAGAAAGCACTCAGTTTTTACATATAAAAGCAGCAAATAAGCAGGAATTTAGACTTTAAAACAATTGAAATATTCATTAAATAATGTCAGCAATTATAACACGTACTTAATATGTACATCAATCATCGCTAATACTCTAAAATTTTTAGGAGGAAAATTTTTACTTTAACTATTTACTAATACTATTTACAAGTTAAAACATTATATACTTAAAAAACCCTTCGTTAAATTATAAGTAAGTTATCATAATTTAGGTTTTTTTTTCTTTTTTTTTCTTTTTTCTTTTGCAATGGAATGGAAAATTTAGAAAAAATGTTATACTTTTGTTCGACCTTTTAATGAAGTAAGCTTGAAATAATATGTATTGCATTTTTATAATATGTGTCTACTATCGTATAAAAATATTCATTTCATTTCGTGTGTGGAGTTAATTAGACGTTTCCATAACCATTAACTAAGTTTTTGTATTCTTTCTTTTTATGAGAAAAAAAAACTTATTATTTCATGTTATTTATGATACGATTCGCACTAAGTAGGAAAAAAAGTTTAAAGTTTGTGTAATTGTCATAAAATAATTAAATACGCTCATCTTTTTCTTAATGTTAATCTTATTTTTCGAATATTTCATTGAAGTACATTTTAGAAAAATGTAATTAATAATTTATAATGATATTGTTACAAATTATTTTTACCTTCAAAAAATTATAAATTCATTCGAGTAATACTTGAAGATTATTAGTTTAGAAGATATTCTAAGTCAATTTCATAAAGGAAACTTGTTTCTGCCAGAATATTATTATTGTTTGTCTTGAATGGCAAATGAAGAAATTTACTTTATATTTTAAACAAACAGTAATAAGGAGGCTCTATCTTAATTAAAACGCTTTCTTGAAATCGTTTGCACAAGAGAGAAGTGCTACTTCGTGTTAGCCTTACATTAACCATGACGCTAACATTATCTTCTACTCCTTTTGTGATTTGCAAGAAAATGTTTGTACATGTGCTGTGAAACTCAAATAGCTTTGTGATTACGATAAACTACGAACTATTTGGTCAAGCTTTTTCGCCGTTTCGCAAAACTTCTAAAGCAAGGAAGCTAGAGGCTCTATTCCAGCCATGAGACTTCATGTTTCTTACTTCATCTTTCAAATATATTTTATTTTTTCTCAATTTAGACTAGCGTTAACAAGCCGTACTTTTCTGAACACACTAGTCTGCATATGTATGGCAATGCATTAAAAATAATGTAAACTATAACGCTTAGCAAAGTTTCTCTACTATGGGAAAAAATCTTGGTATGTGGGAAAGATTAGCAACCTCAGAAATCCTCACTTCAATCTCAAACTGATAAAATCAATGAAAATGGTACTAAAAATCACTTTTTTTTCCCTGTTGTCATTTGGATAGAAGTAAAACTTTTTTCGAATGTCTTTACAGGATAAATATTAAGTAGCCTTTCTTTTTTGTTTAAATTTTAATAAAGAGGAGCCTTTATTTTGCCAAATTGTTGGGAGTTAATATTTGTTCCAATATTTTAAAGTACGCGTACACCAACTGAATATCCGAACCAAAAACTTGAGCAAAATGAATGATATTGTTTGTTTCACCATAAGTAAAAAATAATTTTGCAGGATCACGTTTCGTTTTTAAAAACCCTTTTTTTAAAAGTGGTTCATACCCTGGCTCATGGTGATCTGAGTACCTTAATTTTTCTCTCTTTCATACCAATACTAACTAGAAGCATGCTTATGTTCTTCAGACAGTAGTTATGAATGTATTGTGACTAACACAGAAACATTTGAACGAAGACAATGAAATAAAATCTGACTTAACTGAAGGGGCAAATGTGTCCCTTCCCAGATGGTTTGCGTTCGCAATTAGACTCCCAAAACTTTAAAAACTAACCATAATTAATTTAACAAAAATTTATTAGAGACTCGATCATCAGAATTCTGTGGAATTTATTTGATTTGGTTAACTAAAATATTTGATTAAATGGAACACTGACTTTTCAATTACACTTATACATTATTTTCTTTGATATTTTGATAGATCGTTTTCTTTAAATATAACAATTATAGATATGTCGAGTTACCTTAAAACCTACCAATAAGTATATTTTACCCATACCTATACCACCCAGGCCGTTCCTGTCATTCTGGGTATAAGGTTCTATATATGCGTTCCTATAAGGTTAACTAAAAAAACTAAATAAACACTTAAATTGGATTAAATTATGAAGTTCGAAAATACTTTTGCAGTAAGTCATTTTTTGAATTCACGGGCAATAAAAAATTATAAGGGTCAAATTCGTCTTTTTAGTGTTAATTTTTACTTGACGTATTCTACTCTTTGATATTTAGTTATGCATAACATCAATACAATGTCTTATTTCATAAGAATGAAATAAAATTAACCGAATTCGTTTTTTTTTTCATATTTCATCTCACCTGTAACAATAATTTCCTTTTTTTTTCCAATTTTTCTTCTGTTCGTTGCAGCATGTATCTTGACTTTTTCGACTACTTTATGCAAATTATGCATGAATCTGTTTGATACAGGTGTATGTGTTCAATTGTAAAATTTGTTTTATTTAAATGCACAGCAAAATTCGAGTATCATTTTTAACCCACTGGTGGTTTAACAAATGGTTAAAGAAAGGACCGATTGCGCACCGTGTTCGCACATCCTGTCAAGTGACGTCAGATCAAGGTCGGCAACTCTTGGCAAGTCTCTGGCTACATCGTCATTACGTTTCACTCTGCAGTTGTTGGTTGTATGGGTAATGCTGCTTCTTTTATCTTAGATGATGGAGAGAAATCTGGACATTCTGCTATCAGGAATGTGAAGTTTTGTTACACCCGCCATACATCCTTGACTTAACACCATCAGCCTTTCATCTGTTTTCAAAACTTAAGGAATTTATTGGTGGTAAGTGCTTGGAAAATGACGACATATTGAAAGGAACTGTTACTAATTCGTTTAACAGTCAGGCGGCAGTCTTTGATGGTAGAAGTCAAAAGCCGGTCCAATGACTTGACAAATACTTCAATAATAATATTGACAATGATGAAAAATGAATAAATGTTCATATTTTAGTTTGTGATACAATTAGCGTACATAAATAAAGTTTATCTTACTCCATTTCAAAACAGTTCTTATTAAAAGTGACCCTCGAAGTTTTTGAATGTATTTTCCTCCTAATTTCCGTTAAGAATAATAAAACGTTTTAATTTATTTATAAAAATAAGTATTTTATACTGATATAACTTTATAAATTTTAATTGTGTTTTTTTTATTTTACAAATAGATATTTACAGAATTATAATACATACAATAATACTGATAGCAACAATAATAGCTTTCACTTCTTTAAAGTTAAATATCATCTCACTTTACTTTGAGCACCAGTAAAGTCGAATATCTGTAAAAATGAGAAAAAATTCAGTAAGCATATTAGTAAAAACTAGCAAAACACATCACAAATTACGCATTTAAAATTTTATTCGGCAGAGTTTGACTGATATTCGAAAATTGAATTATTATAAATATCGATGGAAAAAAAAAAAAGATGTTTCTTTTTTGAAAAAAATAATAGTATACTTATTTTTCTTATTATTTGTGCTTTACCCAATTTACTATGTGTGTCTGCTTATTTAGTTTTTTAGGTAAAAATACGCAAAACACATCACAAATTTCGCATTTTAAATTTTATTCGGCAGAGTTTGACTGATGTTCGAAAATTGAATTATTATAAATATCAATGTTTCTTTTTTGAAAAATTAATAGTATACTTATTTTTTTTATCATTTGTGCTTGACCCAATTTACTATGTGTGTCTGATTATTTAGTTTTTTAGGTAAATAGCAGCTTTTTTGTCTCGTAAAATGACTGGAAAGTTTTGACTTTAGCCAAAAGATTACGTATGCGTTATACATTTACAAAATGAAAAAAGCAATAAATCGCCTGGCATTTTCCACAATTACCGATTTTAAGAAACGTTTTTGTAGATAAATAAAAATATATTCCTTAAAGTCACCAGTAATGTGAAAATTTTTCATCTATTGATGATGGATACTACCTTACTAGTGAAAATGTAGCGTATTAAGAATAAAGAAATTTAAAAAAAAAACAAACAAAAAAAACATCTCATCTGAAACGTTTGTTTTTTGGTATCATACTATATTAACTTTCCCGTAAATAATAATGCTTTAGGGAAAGTTCAAAATTCGAGTAAAATACCTTTTTAAAATTAAATAAATAAATTTGATTTTGTTAATTATTAAAATTTGCCTAGACTAATTGGAATAGGAAATCAAATAAGCAGCAACATACTTTTAATAAAAAGAACTGAAAGAATGATTCACATGATTAATTTAAGACATGGTATTCATTTTTGAAAATAGCTTATCACACCATATGGACAGATAATGATAATCAGCTTATCAACACATAATGTTAAGAAACACTCAGTTTTAACGTGATTACAGGTCAAAAAATATTTTACGAGATTTTTTTTTTTTCAATAAGGCTTACGACAACATAAATGTTTTCTTAGGAAAAAAAACTTCTAAATATTAAAAAAACTTAAGAATATTCATAATATTCACATAATATTCACATTAAGAATATTCATAAAAACTTAAAGAATATTCATAATAGATTATTACTTATTATTATATTTTATTGTCTCCTTTGCGAGTTCCTTTATTTTGAGTTTTAATACATTGGATGATACCTAATTAAATATTTTTTACTCAAAACAAAGCAAGTTAAACGTATTACAATTATACTTACGAAACTTAAATCATGAAGAAACCAATGCTCCTTCTTTCCATCTATTGACTTCTTTACACTGGGGAATTGCATAAGATTTCCCTGAAACAAAATTGAGTTCTCAACAAATAGCAAAAGAAGTGAACACTGAAGTAGACATCATGTCTCTCACCAGTATATTTGTATACAAATACTTCCTAACATAAAAGAGTAAAAAAAGTTTTAGTTTACTTTAATTGTGTTTCAGTAGAGAGGAAAATACATTGTTTCCACTTTAATGCTCGAACAAGGAAGAAGGTGAGAAATTCTATTTTTTTCCCTTCAAAAGCGCAGTAAAATGTAAACACTTTACTTTTATATTAGTATTTTTATTCCTAGGAAACTGTAAAGAAAAATTAAAACTAAGAATAGGTTTCCGAATGTCTGCAATACGGTAATATATCGATACTAATCGCTGACAATTTATATCACACGAGAAGAAATCTCACTATATATTTTCATATTCATATTATTGGTTTTTAACGAAATTCACGTAATCTCATTGATATTTTCATTGCAAGAAAACAAAAATTATCTTTAATTTTACAGAAAACAAATAACGGTTAAAAACTATGATTGAAAAACAAAATGATAGGTGGCGGAGCATCTACACTTCAGAGATACAACATGGAAGACAGCAAACTTGTTTCAAGAGTAGCTGAAAGAAGCCTTCACAGTGAGTAGGGCTAAATTAAACTTTGAAAAACGCAGTGTTGTGATGTTCTAATGGACAAAAAAGTATTATTGATCCATTATTTTAGCAATAACTTGCCTACGAAGTTCTTTCATGTAGGTCTAAGTAACGTAAACTTTAATTCTACGAACACTGAGAAAAAATCGACACTCCGGGTGCCTGCAATTTTTACCGCAAACGCAAAACATGTTACGTAAAAATAACTAATATGATGTAATTTTTTCGGTAATATATATTGTAAAATCACTGAATTATTCTCATTAATCCAATATTACTGTAAAAATTACTGTAAAATATTCTACGGATAGTACACCAAAAGTGCCTTTGCTTTATACACTAATTTGTTCCAAAATATTTTCACACACACATATATATATATGATATATATACATATATATATATATATGATATATATATGTATATATATATATATATATATATATACATATATATATATGTATATATATATATATATATATATATATATACATATATATATATATGATATATATATGTATATATATATATATATATATATATATATATATATATATATATATATATATATATATATATATATATATATATATATATATATATATATATATATATATATATATATATATATATATATATATATATATATATATATATATATATATATATATATATATATATATATATATATGCATATACATATCTATATATAACTTATACTAACTATTTAAGCAAAATGTATATATTCCGACTTTAATTTTTCAAGATCTGTTCAATAGCATTCACCTTTCCAAACTAAAAGATTGAGTAATTGAGAAATTTTGAGAAATTACTAAGATTAGAAAAATATCCTTAATTTTGATTTTGATTATGGGGAAATTCTAATTAATATTTATGTTTTTAATAATTATCGTTACAATGGAAAACATATTTTTGTTCAAATTAATGAAATATCAAAATGATCTAATTAATCATCACTTGTAGCTAGTTTATTTGCACACTATTATCAAAAAAATTCTACTCTTAAAATGGAATTTGTTTTTCAATTTATTGATTATTTAATTTTGAAAATTATAAAAATTCAAAAATAAAATTTACCCCGAGGAATTTTTACTGCTTCGTAATACTGACAATAATACTCTCTCTCTCTCTCTCTCTCTCTCTCTCTCTCTCTATATATATATATATATATATATATATATTCACCGGTGAATGTTTACAATCAAATAGTAGCTTTGGTGAATGTCCGAAATATTTATTACATCTGGTTTGATATTAATTTATTCATGGATAGAATTACATTTATTCGATATTTTAATACTTACTGACGATAGATTACATTTATTCAAAATTTTAATACTTACTGACGATAGATTAGAAGAAACATCAGTGTTTGGAGTATCGGGCATGTATACCGGGCAGTGGCACTTGACCTTAAAAAAACATCAGTGTAGGGTATACCGGGCAAATGTATACCGTGCAGTGGCACTGAACTTTAAAAAAACATCTGTGTAGGATATACCGGGCAGTAGCACTTGATCTTAAAAAAACATCAGTGTAGGATACACCGGGCAAATGCATATCGGGCAGTGGTAGTGAACCTTAACAAAACATCAGTGTAGGATATGCTGGGCAAATGTATACCGGGCAACGATACTGAACCTTAAAAAAACATAAGTGTAGGGTATACCGGGCAATGGCACTTAAATAGACCTAGTATGACTGGACCTTTGGTAAATGTCCAAAATATATACTAGGTGTAGTTAAGTGCCACTGCCCGGTTTACATTCGCCCAGTATACCCTACACTGATGTTTTTTTAAGATTCAGTGCCATTGGCCGGTATACATTTGCCCGGTATACCCTACACTGATGTTTTTTAAGGTCAAGTGCCATTGCCCGGTATACCCTACACTGATGTTTTTTTAAGGTCAAGTACCACTGCCAGGCATATATTTTCCCAATACTCCAAACACTGATGTTTCTTCTAATCTATCGTCAGTAAGTATTAAAATATCGAATAAATGTAATTATATCCACGAATATTATAATATCAAATCGGATGCAATAAATATTTCGGACATTCACTAAAGCGACTATGTGATTGTCAACATTCACCGGTAACCACCGATTTCGGTCATTCCCATTAACATGCAAATCATTTACATAATAACCTCATCGTTTATTTCATACTTTGCCTAAAAACGTCAGGCATTCTATACACACACACACACACACACCCACACACACACACACACACACACATATATATATATATATATATATATATATATATATATATATATATATATATATATATATATATATATATATATATATATATATATATATATATATTTTTACTGTACTTACATAGTCTATCACATTCAGTCTCAGACTCTCTAGCATCTTCTCTCAATGGCAACTCTTTAGTTGGTTGTAAGGATAAAAATAAATCCTCATTATCTGATTCTGAACTGGAACTTCTGTAATAAATGTTTGCATAATTGCTTACAAATATCACATTAATATAATAAGGAATGTTCCTTATGACTTTATAATTAAATTTTGAATAACAATAAATAAGTTACCCGTCTCCATCTTCTCTCCAAAACTTTTCTTCTTCTGATAGTGTAGTTCTACTCAAAGGAGTTTCATAAAGTGCAATTTCTCTGTTTGTGCGCAATTCTGCTCCATTATAAACTATGTGAAAAACATTGGATTTTTAAATATACATATCAAAACTTCACAGAATAGAAAATTAGATGTTAACCTAGAGTCTAGAGGATATTCTGAGTCCAATTATTTTGGATTAGAGAGATTTGTACCACTTCTTCACAAACTATTCCCATTTTAATCACTGCAGCCCGAACTCCGACTGACCGATTCTATTTATTACATGCTTGTGGTAATGGAACTTAATTCATTTGTTTATTGCATATATTGCGTTTATTTTATTCAATTATTTATTTTTAAAAATAAGGAGGAATATTTTTGTCTACTTATTTTGTTTAAACTAAATAATCTAGCATCCTAACATCAAGGCATTTTATAAATGATTTTACCATATTTATTATTTTATTTATTAATCTTAAACCTTGTTCATATCTTTCAGAGAAACAATCAAATGCATTTTGCTAATTGATTTTATGAAATATATATTTAAAAATAGCAAAATAAATTTATAAAATGACACATATTATAGCCAATTTTTATAAAATGAGAACATGTGAGTATTTTTAAAACTATTATGCCAAACTAAAACATGGAAAGATATTATTCAAATTTAAATGAAGATAAAGTTTATTTAAAAATGTTAAAACAGTGGTATAGTATTTATGAACAATTTTAACTTTGCATAAATAAACATTGCTTTTCATAAAGAAAGGTAATTGAGCAGCGAATTTATTTGTAAAACATTCTTTTTTTGCTCATTTTCCTTTTCAAACTATTGTTTCTAATTATTGATGTTTACTTTTCAATGAGAGATGCAGCAGAAAAGTTTGTAAATTTTATGTAGATAAATAGATGTTTCAAACTAAGAACAGATATTTGTTGAGCATGGATTGTCAAAACAAAATTAATTCTTTTCATTTTTCTTCGTTAACTTACAGGATTAAAATGTGCAGAAATCCGAATGGTATTTATCATTGTTTTCTTTAGAAATTAAAAAAAAAAGCTATTTATGCCTATTTTTTTGGAAAGAAACTAACTAAGCTAGTATTAAATTATATGCAAATTTTTCTGCACTTACCTAGTTGATGATTTGTAGAAAAATAAACAGATGGTGTGGCATAAATACAATCTTCAGTTTTCATCTGTTAAAGAAAATTATACTATTTAAATAGCTAATTTAACGAGTTGTATATGGTGTTATCAATGTATATATACAGTAGGGCTATAGACACATTTATAACTTGAATACTGAGCTGGTGTAATAACTTCGATTGGTTGGTGAGGTACACCATCACCCTCCCCCAATTTTTTTAAAGTTTTCACAAAAGTAAATATTACATATTTACGTTTGAGAAATCTTCAAAAATACTGTGATGTGATGGATTTTAATTTATTTTATTGCCGTCGTTGAACAGCAGACCTAATTGTTTTGTGTTTACGGCTACTAATGTTCAACTCCGTAACCAAGTAATTTTAAACGCAATCCAGAAGACAAGGGAACTCCAGGAACAAGTATTGGAAGAAATTTACCTTCGTGGAGAACTTTGTGATGGAATTAACCTGTATCTGCGTCACATGGAGAGGAAAACCACGAAAACCTGCCACGTTTAGTCTGAAGGCAAGGGGTTTCTAACCCATGATCCGACAACCACAGAGGATATTTTATGCCAGCACTGTGGTCGGTTCGAGCCGGTTGCGGAATTCGATTTGAAGAGCCATCACTGAGATTCGAGCCCGGTTCACATCATTGGAAGGTGAACGCTCTATCCCTTGAGCGATCATGGCTTTGTGTTGTGTTGGAGGTAAAATATGTACCTCAAAAAACGTCAACTGACTAGTTTTACGATAGTTTTTATCTATTGTTGTGTGAAAAAGTAAGTTAACAGTTATTGGAAAAAGTAAGTAAACCAGTGTCCTCAAAATACTAAAAAAACTGAGTGTAAAATTACTCTACGTATATTTGATAATCCACTGCCTTATCTTTAAAATTATTTTTCTGACATCACACTGTAATAAATTCAGGATCAAAATACGGAAAAAGAAATACATATATACGGAAGAAGTACTCCAAATGGCTGGCTGCCTTTAACTGTAAATTTTACAGAGCATTAAAAATCTGCTATACCTTAATAATAACTGTATAATTTACTGAAAAATTACTGCATCATTGTAGTTAAATAAATATTAATGTATGAAGTTTTACGGTAAAAATGGATTTTACGGATGTTGCACTCAGGGTTCCAGTGCTTTTTACCAATATTTGATCCGGAATTTTTACAGAGCAAAAACATCTATCGCAGAGATTTAACTTTTTTTGAATAATCAGGATAGTAAATATGTGAGATTTAAACTTTTTCCACTTTAATACATTTTTCTGACAGTTTTACAGTTTTTTGAACACGTTGGTTAGCTTAGAAAATTATTAATTTAATAAGCATATGTTGTACAACGGAAGGAAATACAATCATTCCAACATTTTAATTACCATGTAAACGTTGCGCGCAAATTACGTAGCTGTTAAATAATCTTAATGGTTGTGTAAAAAAGATTAATTACCTCTTCTTTAAGATAATCAAAATGCGAATCTGAAATATAAAATAGTATTATTTGATTGAACTTCTCTAGCTTGTGATTATTTTGCAAGTTTATTTTACTATACGCTAATAAGCCGTGGTGGTTCAGAGAAATCACCTCCCAATGAGGTTACCGGGTTCAAATCCCAGAAATGTCTAGTCTATACGAATTCCACACCCAGCTACCACCTATCCCACTCCCGACAAAAAATATTCGAAGTATAATAAAATTTTCTCACCATTTAACGGAAATGCGGGTAAGTTTAAAAAGTCCTCAGGGAAGGCAAATTTCTCTCAATACTTAATCCACGAGTTCCCTTGTCTTCTGGATTGGGTACAAAATTACAGGTCCACGGAGTAGAATATTGGTAGTCATGAACTCACAGAAATTGAATCGGCTGGTGAACGGCGGTTATACAATAAAAAATAAACTTGATTAAAAGAAATTAATGTAAGGAAAAGTTTACAAAATCATAAGTAAAGAATAAAAAAAATACTGTACTTTAATTTGAGACAAAGGGATGTCATACGTGTATCCACTTCGCATACTGCCAAATGTGTTTGCGTTTTGAGAATTTGACTTATTGGGTGGTAAATTGAGATCTTTTGTGTAGTTCTGTATCCTGCTACTTGCATAATGCGTCGAGTGATAAGACTGATCGTCTCTTGAGTCATATGTTCCAGAAAGAGGTGTATTTTCATGTTTAGTAACATTGCAATCTATGGTATCTAAATAAGTAAAAATAATCTTATCAGAATAATATATATATATATATATATATATATATATATATATATATATATATATATATATATATATAAATACCGATATATATTAAGATATACCGATTACTTATATTTCATTAAGTCGCTGAATTTGGGAATTATCTTAATTATATGATATTCTCGTAATACAATTATTCTCTGAATGTAATTATTAATTACTAAGAAACAATTTTTTTGCATGAAATTTTTTAACAGATATTAGAAATTTTTGTATCACTGATTTCAAATTTGAAATCGGTTTCTTTCAATAAGAAAGCAGTAACTTTTTTAGGATTTCATTTTTAGTGTATTTTTTACCGAAATGTACAAGTTTGCATAAATGTTCTTATAAACGGTACTTGCGTATTATCCCGTTGACGATTTTCGCCAAAATACATCTAAACCATTTTAGTGTTTTCCAGATTCATTTTTCAATATTAGTTGATCACAACGAGATAGACAGCAGAAGATTATAATTTATTGCATGCCAAAATCAGCAAATATTTAATATGGAACTACTGCTACATGTATTTTCTGATTTGGCGTAATGGTTAACGAGATAATAGGAAAATACCCGTCAATATTTTTGGGAAGTTAGAGCGAATCATCAGTATTATAATTGCATTGAATTTCTAGCCTGGGAATATCGTTGAAGGGAATTAATTATCGACTATGTCAACCTTTATCTGTCATAAGGTACTTCAAGATATAATCGAGTCAACATGTCTTATATACTAGTGAATTGGTATTTAATATTTATAGTGGTAGTTACACCACATTACTCCCCTTCCAGAATTTTAACTGTGATAGAATTTAATGAACGAGTACCATTAGTTGATTTATGCTATTTTATTTACTCCAATTTTGCTCATTATATTTTCTTTTTTTTCCTTTTTTTTTTGTTTATAGCATATCGCTCATTTTTTTCTTCATTTTTGTTTATTGACCGGGAGACCTTATTGACTTCACCGGATTTTTTTTTCTTTGAGCAGTATATTTTTAAGCAAATCAACTATTTAATGTGTACCATCCAACAATGTTGCCAAGTTCATATCACGTCCACAGGTTACAATTGAAGGGAATAAATTATCGACTATGTCAACCTTCATCTATCAAAAGATACCTCAAGGTAGAATCAAGTTAACATGTCTTATATACTAGTGAATTGACATTTAATATTTATAGTGGTAGTTACACCACACCGTCATACGCCGCTAAATGTGTTTTCCTTTTATGAACTGTTTCTTTGTGCGCTTCTGAACAAGTCATAATAGGGAAGTGCTCTTAGCCACAAACAGATGCAATTTAATCCTGCAATTTTCCTATCTAATTTTTCCTATTCAATTTTAATCATGACGTTGTGTCTTAAAGTCCTAGAAGCTTCTTCCTCAGCTTCATTTATGCAGTCCCCTGCTGTATGTAACGCTTGTAAACTTGTACGTTTCAGCAAAAAACACACTCATTAAAAAATATGCAGCTTTAGGCGCAAATTTAACTTCAGATTTCAAATCCCTACGACCAAATGAGGCAAGATCAAGTATTAGTGTAATTGCAACAAAGCATTTGATCACTAGTTTAATAATACCGGGCAATTGGAAGACTCAGGTTATGTTTTCTTCTTGTAACTCTCATCGAAAACAGCACAGGCTTGCGATGAAAATAATACAAGAAGACTGATAGCTGAATTTAATGTATTTTTTGGTGCTGAAATGGAAAAAAATAATGAAAAATTTCCCTCACATTGCATTTCCTTGAAAAATTCAATTTTACTAGAATTTTTATGAGCATTTACCATAAAAAAAATTTCGTTTTTGAATTTCATGTCTGACCGGCATTCTATTTTGGTTAAATCTACAAAATTACCCCTCTATGACATCTTCCTATCACCGTCCTTCTCTCTGTTACAATATCGTTCTACCCATAGCGTCACGAAAATTCCCATCTTGGTTCGCTGATCTCTCAGGAACACTAGCAAGCGTATTTGGGAGTCATTTTTCGGAAGCAATTTTAAACATCTGCTTTTCTCTGTGCGTTTCGTGAAACATAGCTTCCAGCTCGAGACGTTGTGAAAATTTCATTACAGACTGAGCATTACAAACTATGCAAGCCAACTTTATCATGCGTATTTTGTCGTGAAACTCAAATACCAGGACAAATCGTGGGCTCCTCATAATGTTTGCGTGCACCATCTTAATGATCTAAGCGTATGGCTCCGAGGAAAGAAGACTGCCATGCGATTTGGAATTCCTATGACATGGAGGGAGCCTAAAAACCACATTTATGATTGTTATTTTTCTACCTGCCATGTTCGTGGGTTTAACCGGAAAAGATCAAAGACTAATATCTTATCCTTATCACTTCCATCGGCCATACGCCCCGCTTTTAGAGGACATAATGTTCCTGTGTCTTTTCCTCCAACTGAATTGCCAGTCATCTCTTCTGAGTCTTCAGACACGAAACATACAGAAGTTCAAGGCCCCCATATTGAATATTAGTCATCTGTCACCGGTTCCTCTCAGCCCCTTTCTCTGATAAACTAAATGATCTGACTAGAGATCTGGGGGTTTCGAAAGAGACAGTTAAATAATAGTTAGTCTCCAGACTGAAAGAAAAAACATATTGGCCAAAGGAACATCTTTTTATTGGTACAGGAATCAAGAAAAAGAATTTATTAAGTACTTTGATGAATAGAAGAACTTGGTCTATTGCTCTGATGTTCCTGGATTGATGAGCAAATTTAAAGTCATCTACGATAAACATGAGTGGAGCTGTTTATAGATTCATCTAAAAGAAACCTCAAAGCTGTTCTTCTTCATCATGGGAGCCAGTATGTGTCTATACCAGTTAGATACTCGGCATATATAAAAGAATTCTATGAAAACCTGGCCCTCGTCTTGGACAAATAAAACATATCGTACACAGTTGGACGATTAGCAATGATATGAAAGTTATATCCATACTTCTTATTCAACATGGTGGATTTACAAAGTTCTCAGGTAAACTTTGTGAGTGGTACAGCCATGGCAAGACTCAACATTGGGTCAAAAAAGAATTGCCCAAAGGACAAAATCTTGACCCAGGCTCTAAGAATGTAATTCGAAACAGCTTAGTTGTTCCAAAAAAGTATTTTTACCCCCTCTAAATATAAAATTAGGTGTAATAAATCTGTTTGTCAAGGCTGTTCCAAATTATGGCGGTTGTTTCAAATATATTTGGGAAAAGTTTCCAGGTTTATCCCAAGCTAAGTTGAAAGAGGTAATTTTTGTTGGTCCAGACATCCGCAAACTCATCAAGGATAAATATTTTGAGATTAACATGACAACAACAAAAAAGAACCTTGGGTTGCCTTCGAAGATGTCTACAGTAAGTTTCTGGATAACTTCAAGGATTCTGACTGTAAAACAATTGTAATGGAAATGTTAGACAAATTTGAGACTTTGGATTGCTCCATGAATTTCAAAATGCATTTCCTTCACTCACATGTGGACTTTTCCCCGAGAATGTAGGAGCAGTCAGCGAAGAACAAGGTGAAATGCTCAATCAAGATATCAGATGTGGAGCATAAATATCAATTAAGACGGGACAAGAACATGCCCGAAAACTACTGTTAGATGTTAACTTAAGATAGGTATGAGATTAAGCATGAAAGAAGATCATCAAAAATGAGTTTTAGAGAAAAACGAGTATGTACTTAAGTAGAAACTGTTTTGTTTTGTTTTTTGTTTCAAACTTTCATGTACACAAAGACAATATTTGCTATTTTTAGTCAATCGTCAATTTTACGTAAGTTACCTGTAAATTAAAATGGTATGGTTATGATTTCCTTCTAGAAACTAATGTAAACAGTTTAAATTCAAGGTTTTTCTCTCGACCAGAGGAAACCCGCACCATCTGGAAACAGTATTTTTCTTTCATTTTAATCAATAAAAATTAAGTCGGTCACTCAAAAATTAGTTTACCTTCACAAGATTCAATTTTACATAGATTGAAATTAATAAAGACGACAGTCACCAGATAGTACATGCACAGTTGCTTGAGAAAATTCTTTTTCAAATAGGATTTTAGTGCAAACATCGATATCGATTTTACAAAAAAATCCTGACGTGATGGTGGAAAATGAAGATCATTTTCGGAATCAGGGCATCAAATAGCATATAAATCAACAATAACTTCTCTTACATTTTTTAAACACTTCAATTTCACAGGCTTCTGTAATTTAAGAGAGAATTTGTGTATCTGTATGTCTCTCCTATAACTAAGGAAGTATTTATGCTAGACTCACGAAATTTTTACTTTCAATGCAAAGAATAATTTTAGTACCTCTATCTAAATATCTTTAAAAGTGTTAATTTGTCTTCATATTGGAAGGGTCGTATAAAAAAACGATTTTTGTATTGATATACGAGGACTATTTTTTTCAAGGTCCGATTGGTCGCTAAGAGAAAATCTCAGTCAGAATCAAGAAAATTTTATATGGAACAATGTGATACAACATTAAGCTACATTTCGGCGCAATCGCCGTTCCGATTCATTCATTTGTCGTAGCGTGGCATCAATTTTTCAATGCCTTCATCGTAGAATGCAGCCGCCTGTGTTTTCAGCCAATTCTGTACGCTGGTTTGCAGCTCGTTGTCTGTGGCGAAAGTTTGTCCTCCTAGCAAATGTGTCTTCAGTTTCGTTATGGACCCACGGCTCATCTCCTGTGACAATTTTGTCCAAAATTCATCTCCGTCGTGATGGTAACGATGAAGGAAGGTTAATGCGGCGCCCATTCGTTGAGTTTTGTGATGGTCAGACAGCTTCATGGGAACCCTTCTCGCGCAGAGTTTGCGATATTCTTGTCTTTCACTCACAATGGTATAGAGAGCTGACCGTGAAATTTCCGGAATCAATTCACTCAACCTAGAAATTGTGAACCGACGATTTCAGTGACTCGCCTGATCCACGCGCTGAACAAGATCATCGGTTGACACTGACTTCCTTCCCTGGCCGCCTACATCATGAACATCTGTGCGTCCAGCATCAAAGTTCCTGCACCATTTCCACACATTGCTATCACTCATGAACACTTCTCCGTACGCTTTACTCATTCGTCTATGAATTTCAGCTGCATTGCTTCCTTCAGCATGCAGAAATCGAATGACTGATTGAAATTCACATTTAGCGAGAGACTCGAGCTTGTTTATGTGCTCCATGTACTCAAAAATGACAACCGCTAATCCACGCTTTACCCTGACCAACTAAAGACACAGTGCAAGACGTCTGAGCACAGACCTAGCGAATTTTCCCGAAGATTTCCTTTAGCGACCAATCGGACCTTGAAAAAAAATAACCCTCGTACATTTAAATATTTTTCAACTCCAGATTGTTATTTAAAAGATCTTTACAGTTTTTTTAAAGATATCACATAGTGATTAATGTTTGCTAGCTTGCAACTTTATTTATCTAAAACATTTTCTATTCGCAGTTTATTGCAGGTACTTAAATAATTATTTGTCTTCATTTTTTATTTTTTATATATTTACTTTATTATATAACTCAAGTAAAATCAACGCTGAGAACACGAGGGAACAAAATCACTAAATTAATGTTTCAAAAGCTATTTGAAAGGCATTATTATTACAATTTCAAACATTATCGATGTGTATAAATGTTAAAATAAAGACAATGCTAATTTAAATTAAAAAAAACTAATAAGCTTTGAAATAAAATGCCAATTGTTACAAAAAATTGCTCCGCTAGAGATAGTCTTGACTACCATGAGTTATACACGGCTATTAACATCTTTTTGTCAGTTAAAAAAATTGAGTATAGTTAATCTTCACATTTTTTAAGAAACTAAAAACTCATAAAACTAAAACTTATAAAATGTATTGTTAATCTTTATTTTTTAGGAAAAAAAATGTAAATCTATCTCATTCGGTTTGCATAGTTAAATAGTTTTTAAATAGTTTACGGAAAACCTGATACTTTTTCAAAGGTTCAAGTAAAATTCAAGATAATGATAATTTTTATTGTTTCTGAAGATACTAAATTCGCTTACGATTACAAATCATACAAAACATGCTGAATGCGGGATCGCATTCTGCATATTTTTTGATGAATTTTTTTTAAAATATATACTTATACACTGATGCAATTTATTGTATTTATCTATTTATTTTTTTTCAGGGGGGGGGACATGATACGTTTTTAAAGCTTTAAGACAAATACTTGTGGATAAAATTTTTTAATATTTCTGTAATTTCTGAAATCGCTTAAGCTTATATATCATACAAAAAATTCGGAATATAGTATATTGTTGTGTTTAATGGGTTTTAATCACATTAATAATTGAAAAGAAGCAATGTCAATTTTCCCGAGCACAATATTTTTCCTTAAAATTCTGTACCGACTTAAGTTTAAATAACATAAAAAAGCTTAGGGAACTTTAAATAGATTCATAAATTTTTATCTTATCATTAATGAGTAACACAAAAGTCATAATAATAATAAGCAATTTACATTTTATGATGAAATAGTAATTTCAAGAAATAAAAACTTTTTTTTATAATAACATAATAATTTAGAGTTTCAATATCAACGGAAATAGATTAAGTGAAAAAAAATCATCAAAATTTCGTTAAAAGCAACTATAGTTTGCGAACTAAATTAATTAAAAGTGCACTTTAGTAAATTCTCTAAAGAATTCTCCTTTTAGCTAATTCTTTATTTCAATAAATATATTAATCATTTAAGTATAATTCATACTAACTGAATTGATTAGTAAAACTGAAGTAAATTTCGTTTTTTAACTAACAGCAGCCATTTATTGAAATAATAAGCACGAAGCATATTTTTTGAATAAATTACAACGTGTTATATTTTTATTAAAATATTTTACTCGAAAGAATTTCAGTAAAAAAATATTTTTAAATAACGCTCTTATTTTCAATAATTATTAAGCGATAAGCTCTTCAAAATAGTGTATACTCTTGATTATTTTTGAAGTAAATTTTTAATTAAATTTGAATTTATAAGAGTTTGTTTATATTTTATTTTTGAAAGCGTTTTTCTCTTTAATTAAAAATAATTTTTCTTACTTCATAATTAATTTTGCGATAATTATTTCAATTATAATCTCATATGAAAGCTTTGGATTTAAAAAGAAATGTCCTTTTTTCCTTATAAAATATTTACTAAATAAAAATTTTAAAGTTTTCATTTTTTTTTCAAATGAGATCAAACAATTTCAACTCTTCCGCATAAATATTTACGCAACTGAGTAATTGAAAAAAAATATATATATATATATATATATATATATATATATATATATATATATATATTTGTTAGAGGATATTAAATTGTTAAGTATATGCTATTCTATCTATTGTAATATTTCAGTTAAAACTTTAATCGATTATTGTTTAGTAGAAGAGGTAAAACGAACGTGTCATTAGATCTTAAATTGAAATATAGTTTCCTGGGTATTCTATTTCAAATGTGATTTGGTAGCTTAAATTAACTAAATATTAATAAAAATTACTATTTTTAAAATTTTTTAAAGATATTTTACCTTGAATAGTGCTTGGTCGGCAGCGTGGAGCTCTTCGTTTAGTCACTAAACAAACCACACAGAACACTAAAATTAGGACAACGACCGAACAGAGAACAGGAATAATGATAGATAGATGCCGGTAAAACTTTCCAGTTGAATCAATCACTTCAGATGGATGTGGTGGATATTCTTTAAAATAATATATATATATATATATATATATATATATATATATATATATATATATATATATATATATATATATATATATATATATATATAAATAATAATAACAATAATAATAAATATCCAGTATTCAGTTATAAAGTATCAGTAATATGTGACAAAATTTTTCTTTTTAACAAACCTTAAAATAAAACTTAATTAAAATCTCAGCTAAAAAAAAGCTATTTATAATAGAAAAAAAACGCAAGAAATTTCGAAACCTTAGCTGCTGATTTACTTAGAAACTTACAAATTTAAAAAAAAATATTTACATAACTTTGGAGCTACTAGCAGTAAAGGCCTGTTTACACGGTCCGAGTTCTCGAATCCGAGAAATTGGACGGATTTCTCTGTCCAAGAAATTGGATGATTCGTTGACACTATCCAAGTTCTTGAATGTCACTGATTCGTTGAAAGAAAAACTTGCGCATGCGCATTGTTCATATTCAACATTATGAAATAATAATTACATAAGTATAAAATTACTAAATAAATTCAAATAAAATCATAATAACGCAAATAAACCGCAACAGATCAATTTATTTGAACTAAAATATATGAAAACAGACAAAATGACATAATTTTCTGCCTGTTTGTTGACGTCACAAAACCTAAGACGCTGATTGGTTAAGGGAGAAAAAACTTGGATGGAAAGTAGAACATGATCTACTATCGTCAAAGAAGTTGGACCAAGTTCTTGGATGCTTGTTTACACGATCCTAGCTCAAAGCAAAACAAGTTTCCATCAATATCAATCAATCTCTGTCCAAGAAATTGGATCGTCTAAACAGGCCTTAAAAAACCAAAAGACAAAGTTTATTTTGTTGTATGCCAAAACACCAGCTTAAATATTTACCTGGGTAACAGCTAATTAAGCCCCCACACAGATAGCAACATGTTCTGCAGAAAATTGTGATTGTTTTGAATATAGTGTTTTCTAGTTTTTTTTTCTTTATAGCCACTAACGCCATCTTCTGTCTACATTTATAATTAATTTTGAAAATCCAATTATAATTAAACTAGTTTCTAGGGAGGAGCATTGTAAAGCGTAAATATGTGTCTTCTTTAGTTTTTCGTACTTGATTTTTAAAATGTAGGACTTGCTGGTAAAATGACGAACGGGATATCTTTTAAATAAAAACTCTTTAAACTAAGCTAATATTTGTTAAGTTTTAAAAATATAGTGACTTTACTAAATTTTTTATATCGACACCATGTGTAAAATTTAAATCTAATTTATGTTTTTTTTATATTATTTATAAATTTTATATTATTATTCATTACTATAGTTAATCAGATATATTTAAGCTTATATGAACTTGTCACTGCATAAGTAAATACCCCGTATCACATAAATACCGCATTTAACTCCTTTTACACTATTTGATTTTCGTGTTCCAACTTTTTTGATACCTGGAAAATTTTCTATTTTGCTCTTTTTTGTGAAATGCATTTCAGTTTAATAGCTTTGATATTTGTAGTGAAATTTGGAGAAAATGTGAGTCGTCTGTGAATTGTCTGCTCGATTTTGAACTGGGCTGCTGTATTTTATTTCATAAAAGGTAGAAAGAAATTATGACATAAGTCAATCATAGCAAAAGTAAAGCATAGCATAACGTAAACCACGTCGAAATAAATCATAGCATAAACCGATCTCAATAAGCGTGAGAGTTCCATGAAATTCCGAACAGATGTTTGGCCACCAGCGGTGATAGAGCCAAGAACCTTTTGATTCGTTGCTTGATACTCTGAACAACATTGAAAACATTATTCATTCAATTAAGGTGAGTTAAGATACTTTATTATTCTGCACCTCCAAACGTATCACTTTGATTTATTTGCATAAAGAAGGTATAATTTTATACAAAACTACAGAAACACATGCCATTTGGAAAAAATATCTCAAATGGAAGAAGATAACATAGCAAAATATGTTGTTTCTTTGTTTTTCTAATAAACACATTAAAGTTGTCTGTGTTCAAAAAAAGTTAAATCTGCATATAGCAAATTAAATCTGTAACAATTGCTACACACTATTTTTCATACTGAAAATATATATGACTTTTCTCAGATTGAGATGTAATTTTACACTAAAACGGCAGAGTTTTTCTGGGGTTGAGTTGGAGAAATTTTTTTTAAAAGAATAAAATACATATTACAATTATAAAAATGTTTAAAATTCATATATACCTCCAGAAAGAGTTAATGTAGCAAAAACATATTCAGCATCCGTTGATCCAGCATCGTTCTTTGATGTCATCAGAATAGAATACCACGTGCCAGGTATCAGGTCAGTAATTGATACTGCCTGTTGCTCTGGAACAATATTATTGCTTACTAAGACCCAATCCTGCTGACCACTGATTTTGTACTGTATTATGTAGAACTTTATTGGACAACCACCATTATGCCAGCTGTTGAGATTCACTGTTACTGTTGTTGAGTTGATCGTTAGTAAAAGTCTTTTATCTGGTGCAAGTGGTGCTGAAATTATTTTAAAAAAAGTTCTAGACGTGATGAAAGTAGTCTTAATACGTAAATCACTATACTCTATAAGAAATTTTTTAAAATTCTGGAATCACAATAGAAAAAAAACTATATGAAAATAGTTTCCAAACGAGAATCTGAAGCTAAGTTTCAAAGGAGAATTTGCTACACCACGTGAGAAATTTCTCACCACCAATTCTGTTCTATCCATTTTAGTTATTTAAAATTTAATTTGTTGAAAATGTGGGTTTCAAAACACCCTGTGCAAATAAAAATATTAAAATAAAAATAAAAATAAAAAATAAAAATAAAAAAATAAAAATAAAAATATTAAAACAAAAAATTTCAAAATACTAAACTGGAAATTAAATTGTGGCAGGATTTCTTAGTAATGAGTAGTGAGGAAGTAATTTTGCTATAACTTGTAGCATCTGTTTTTGTTCTTGCTATAATTTGCTATCATAAATTGTCGTAAATTAAAAAAAAACACAAAAATGAAAACTTAAAAAATTTAATGAACTGGCACTCATTGTAGTACACATAATGTATAAACAACATGAAAATTTTTAATCAGGTAATTATTGTTTTGCAGAAATTAACATCTGTATTGAATTTATGAATCAGATGTGTGAGATAGGAATTGAAAATGTACCTACAGTAGGGAGTATGATCACCTCTAGCAGCAATGGAGAACATACAGCGATGTGTTTTATTGGAAGTGCAAACCATTGTTGTTGTAAAGAAGTTGCAAACTTGATTTTTTTTCAATTTTTGATTTTTTTTTAATTTGAAATTGAATTTGAAATTTTTTGATGATGAATAATAAAAAATTGTTTTTTTATGAAAGCATATGGAGCTTAAATGTAAAAAAGTATTTTTCATTTCTATGTACGTATATGCTATTAAATATAAAGAATTTTGGAAGCAACCCGGAGGGTTTATAGCTGCAGGACAAAGGCCCATGGGACACCACTGTTCATTTAAAAATCCAAAATGCGAGTGCCATGTATACATCAAAATAGTTTTTGCAAAGGAAATTTTTAAAAAAAATCCATGTATAGGCCATTAATTAATTAAATTTATTGCCAATGCTCTTTTTATTGGCCTTACGCATAAAATTTGCTCGGAGGGGGAAAGTGTGAGAAATATTAACGAATTTTAATGAAATTAAATTATTATCCACCATTTAAGTTTTTTCAAATTCTATGCTAATGTGTTAAGTAGATGTAGAAACGTAAATGTTAGGCAGATGTATCTGAAAAAATAGATGTTAATCTGCTTTCAGTTCAAGGCTGTGGTACTAATAGATAACCGATTATATTACTGATTTTTATTCACCGAATTTTATTAAATACGACTATAATTTCGTTTTTAAATGTTAGAAAATATGTAATGCAATTTTAAGCAATTAAGAAGCACAGCGAAAATTTCAGGTTCGCAATGAAATATGCATTTTTATACAGATGACGTTGTTCTATTACATCGCCGCTAATTTACATGTTGCAGTTTTACTTAGCAATTCATATTTTACAGCATATGCAATTTTTTGCAGTGGGCTTATTTTTGGGAAAGTTATCGCAATTTTTTTTTTTTTTTAATTTTTCCTTATTTTTATGATAACCAGTAACCAGTATAGTTTTGCATTGTTTTCTAGCAGGAAGAGAGTTATAATGTTCACAAAATAAAAATTTAGAAATTTTTTTTACTCACCACTTCCGGTAGTTTTCGTTGTTATAGTTTCACTGCCATTTCCTCTGCCTGCATCGTTAGATGCAACAATAAAACAATAATATTTCGTCCCGCACAGTAAATCATGCAACGTGTACACCGTTTTGTCACCCGAAACATTTGATTCTTGCCAACCTGCCCCATCGGTTCTATGATAGATTGTCAATCCTGAAAAATTCAATTTTATTCAGCAGTTCAAAGATACAAAATATGTGCCACTCTGTAAATAAATTCCGGATCAAATTATAATATAAATAACGGCACTTTAGGGACATCATCAGCAAAATCAATTCTACAGTGAGATCCTTTTTTACTATAAATTGTTATTACTCAAAGATTAGAGTAATATCTATTTAATTAGAGTGTTTTAGTTTTTATACAGTGAATACTGCTATAAAAATTACGGTATACCAAGCTTTTTGTTCCACTACCTGTTTTGGTAAAAATCAGTGATGATGCTTTTATCATAATTTGATCTGGAATTTTTCACAGAGTAGGGGAGGGTGGGGTCAATTGTAACAATTTTTACTTAACTATTAACTAACAAAAAATCCAATATATTATTAGTATTAATTGACAGACGAGTAAAGTAGACTATCCTCTACTAGAAAAAAAATAAATACCTTATTTTAAATGTTATTATATTAGTTATTAAAAATTTTTGACAGTCGTGCACTTGTTGCAATTGTCCCCACTTACGGGGTCAATTGTAACAGTTCATAAATTCAACTAAAACATAGTTAATTATACATATTATCATAGTTGTGATATATTTTTTTATTGATCAAAATAGTGGTGATATTTTAGGAGTAAAAATAATAATGAGCAGAGACCTAAAGGGTTAAGCTTTTAACTTTAAGGTATTAAAAATTTTAATTTATGCTGTGAAAGGTGACAAATAAAATAATGCACATACAACATAATATAAATGATATAGGAAACTATTGGTGGTTCTTAAAGAGTTAAGTAATGGTTTGTAAACATAAGATTATATATTTTCAGCTGTTTCATTCGTCCCTTATATTATTGTTACAATCGTCCCCAAGACGCCATTTCAGCTTCATTTATTAAAAACAATGCTCGTTAATTAACAAAACTAAACTTTTTTTTAAATGTTAATTAAGGTGTCCACTTACATATTCGGTTAATAATTTTTATTTGTTTAAACAAAATTACTTTGTTACAATAAAATATTCTAATACCAAAAAAAGGACTTGCGTAGCGTGAAAATATCTTTTGTGATGTAACTCTTTCAAAAGTACATAAAAATGGTTGCCAGCAGGGGTGTGCATGTAGATTTATTAAATACACCTTGTGAGCCACCTAGGAACCAAATCTAGAACCCGACACTCAAAATTTTTGCTCTGTTACAATCGTACCCTGTTACAATTGACCCCACTCTCCCCTACCGCATCAGAAAAATATAACGAGCATAAAATACCTTGAATGATTTGTGTATTTGAGGAGGATTTTTGTTTAAATCACATATTCTAAATACAAATTACATATATGAAATATATGTATATGAAATGTATATACGTATGTAAAACAAGTTTTATTGTAATGTAAAAATCATAATGTTTATACCTGTAGTAGGTGCATGCTGTAGACTTCTGCTTTCCCATATGATTTTTATAGAATTTGTAGTGGTATAATAACTTTTAATTACTGGTGGTAAAGGTCTATCTACGAGAAAACACAATCTATAAACAAATTTAAAATCATAAAGAAAAAAGCGATAAATAAAATTTTACAGTAGACATTTTTCACTTATTTTCGGAATGTTTTTTTTAAATTACTGTCGTAAAAACGATGCATTATTTTTTAAAATTTTTAATGCAAATAACCTTTAAATTTTTATTCGGCTGTTTTCTCATTAAAAATTATATTTTTTTAATATTCAGGGGTAAATTAAATAATATATATTTTCTTTAATTCATCAATAACTATAGCAACGCTTAAAATGTCTGAAAAAAGACTAAAGAATTGCATTAAAAATGTTAACAAATTGACTTAACTGAAAAATAGCTTAACATTCACTATTCTAACATTCATTATTCCATATGTAAAAAACGTAACGTACTGCAATAAAAACTCCCTTAAGATAAAAGTAATGGTTTAAATCCGATAATTTTGTTTTAAAGACGAAATATAATTTTAAATAAATTTTTTAAATACTAGTAAAAATGTATAGCTTTATTAATTTTAAGGACTGAGAAGTTTCAAATAAAGTTAAAAGTAAAAGAAAAAAAGAAAGCTTATGCATTTTTAAACAAATTTCAGGAATGGGAAAAAGTTATTATTTTTAATTTTGTGTATATATATATATATATATATATATATATATATATATATATATATATATATATATTATATATATATATATATATAATATTATATATATATATATATACATATATATATAATATATATATATATATAATATATATATATATATATATATATATATATATATATATATATATATATATATATATATATATATATATATATATATATATATATTTGAAAATATTTCTGCGATTAAAAATTTTATGTAACTAAAGCATAGAAATTTTCATAGGTACCATAAGTGAAAAAAGTATTTTTAAGAATTGGAAAAATTTGAGAAAAATAATAATATGGTGAAATATACTTATATCAGCTGGTGAAACGTGGGATAGACCCATGTTTCTGAAGAAAAATTCTGTAAAAGCGTTAAAAATACGACTTATAAGATGGAACCAGCCTGTCTTTACAATTTTAACTAAAGGCATGCTTTTAGAAATGTTTGAAAATTTTATTACTTCGTATCGAATTATCTAAAGTTTCAAAATAGCATTCGAAAAAATTTCATAACTACACGACAGAAGCTGCTTGCTTTTCCATTTTTAAATAAAGAAATCTTTTTAAGATATCTCGTGAATCATGCTCATTTTAGAAACATCGTTGTTCTTTAAATGTTTGGACAAAATATTCAAAAAAATTTTAACACTTTATTGATAGAAAATGCTTATCTTCACATTTATGACAAAAGTGTGTTTTTAGAACTTTTTGAAAATTTTTTTGATTTAATCCAGCATGTCACTTTTAAAATATATCGTAAGTTTTTAATTGAAAATAATATTCCAGAAATAATATTAAAGTTATGATTGGAAATAATATTCCAAGGAATTTCAAAACCACATGAACGAAACTGCTTGCTTTCACACATTTAAATAAAGGCATATTTTAGAAAATTTTACATTTCCTCATCTATACCTATTTAAACTCGTTGATTATGCAAGTGTTTGAAAAAAAATATTCGTTAAATTTTATTTTCCTCATCTCATAGTTGTTTTCTTACTCTATTAAAAGTTTCTGTTAAAGATATACCCATTTTTGAGTTTGTTACTTTTGTGTTTGAGAATATGATAGCAAAATTGAATAAATTAAGCTTTATATTTCTTGGCTTAAAAGATCTTTCGTCTTACAACTTTTGAGTTTCAACCTAAAGTAATTAAAAAATTTCACAATGCCATTAACTTAAAAAGCTTTTTTAAATGCTTGTATTTCAATAAATGCACAATAATTACCTTTTCAAACAACTTTTAGTTTAATTTGCAAAGCTCTAATTAACACTTAGTCATTATACTAATAATTTTCTGAATAGAGTATTAATTTTTTTTCTTCGCCAATTGAAATATTCTAGTTTATTGAGTTAGAATAAATTTAAAGATTTATATTTAAAAGCTTGTTAATTAGAAGCAAAAATTTAAAAAAAAAATTGTGTTTTAGGAAATTAATAATAGATTTTGACTTTCAAAAGGCTGTGTAAAAATATTAGTAGAAAGAGATTTAATAGAATAATTAAATTATTCAAAGAACCATTCATTTTATATTTTTTAATATTTCTAAGCGTCGGTGAACTGGCGACCCAATTTTGAGTTTACGGATACCAATGTTCAGTTCCGTGTGTTTTTGAACCCAATCCAGAAGATGAGGGAACTCCTGGATTAAATGTTGGTAGGAGTTTATTTTTGTCTTGGATTTTTTGATGAACTAAGCCGCATTTGCGTTACACATAGAGGAAAACCATGAAACCTTCCTACAGTTATCTTGACGGCAAGGGCACACTAACTTATGATCCGTTTATCACTGAGGATATTTAACGTCAGCACTGTAGTCGGTGTGAGCTGGGTACGGAATTTGTATCGACCAGGGATCACCTCATTGTGAAGCACCCCTGAACCAACACGGATCCAAAGTGCCATCTATATCCTTGACATTTAACTATTTTTTTTAAAATTTTTTTTTGCTACGCGTACATTTAGATGACCACTGTTTCTCTTTTAAAGTGAAACACTTAAGCTTGTAATTTTAATAACAGTAATCTTGTAAAATTTTTTAAACCTTGTAAAATTTTATGTAAGGGGTTTTAGTTTCATTCTTCTTACCGTATTCCATAGTCTTAGATGAAATTGTTTCACTTGGTGGACCAGCTCCTCTTTGGTTAAAGGCTTGGACGATAAAACTATAGTCAGTGTTACGATTCAAATTTTTTATTTCATAAAAATGTTCTAAATGCTTTCGGGACTGTTCAATGGTTGTAAACGTAAAAGGCTCAGAACTTGAACTCATTCTGTAGCCGATATAAAATCCATCATAGCTTGATTCATCATTTTCTTCAGAAGGCATCTAAAAACGTTTAAAATTATAATATGCTTTAAAATATATAAATTAAATTGTATTAATTAGTTAACAAACGCGAATGTCAATTTTATAAATTAAAATTGTATTTATAAAGAGAGTTATCTTAAAGTTTATAGATCATTGTAGAGTATTTAACTTAACTAGTGGACTGTGCCCCCTCCTCGCTAACGCTCGCCAACCCCCGAAAATTGCTACGCAATCTTATATGGTTTGCTTCGCAAACCAAGCTCGCTTCGCTCGCTATTCAATCAACATTGGATTCAATAAAAAACTTCTCTTATTCGTTACAAACCTTAGTCTTTGAAATATAATTTTGCGACCTTAATTTCGATAATAATGAATTGAATAAAATTAAAACTGTTTAAAAGTGTTTGTTATAGCGAATATCTCATTTCATTAACCACAAACATAGCCTTTGAAGCAAGGTCTTGTGACATACTTCAATTATTAATAATGATATATTTTCATTATTATAACACATCGGCTGATAAGTTTCCGGTCTGACATACAGATGGCGCCCTAAATGAAGAATTAGTATTCTGTTTAGTAAATCCTAACCTTCAAATAAAAGGTGTCAAAATTTTATAACGATCTGCAGATTTATTTTAAAGTTACAGTGATTTTAATCGAACACCAATTTTTATTATTGAAACAATGGATAAAAAAGAATTTCGTGTTCTTATTAAACATTGTTATTTAATGAGAAAAAACACGGTAGAAACTAAAGCTTGGCTCGATAAGTGTTATCCGGGTTCTTCACCAGGAAAAATCGACCATTATTGACTGGTTTACTGATTTTAAACGTGGTCGTAAAAATGTTGAAGATGCGTCACGCTCTGGACGCCCTAAAGATGTGGCTAATCCGGAAAACATAATAAAAGTCCACAAAATTTTTATAGAAAACCGCAAAGTGAAGTTGCTGATACTCTAAATATATCAAAAGAGCGTGCATGCTTTATTTTGCACGAACATTTGTTTATGAGAAAGCTGTTTTCGAAGTGGGTGCCGCGTGTGCTATCAGTTGACCAAAAACAACAACGAATTGATGATTCCGATAGCTGTTTGACGTTGTGTCAGGCACCCCCTATTCACTCGCACTCACCCTATTCACCAGATTTGGCTCCTGGTGACTTCTACTTGTTTGCAGACTTGAAAAATATGCTCGCGGGATTCACGAAATTCTTTTTTATCCATTGTTTCAATAATATAAATTGGTGTTCGATTATAATCACTGTAACTTTCAAATCAATCTACAGATGGTTATAAAATTTTGACACCTTTTATTTGAAGGTTTGGACTTGCTAAACAAAATACTAATTCTGTATTTAGGCACCATCTGTATGTCAGACCGGAAACTTATCAGCCGATGTGTTATATCTAACTAATAACGACATTCTTATAGCTAGAACTTTGGTGCTATCTGAAAGAGGGTTTGTCATTGATCATATCTTCTTTTATTTATTACTTTTCTTAGCTTTTGATTTATGGTTTTGTAAAATACGTTTCATTATTATCATTTAATTTTAACAATAATCTTAGAGCTTCGTAATATTTTTTTTTGATTTTTAATGTGTACATTCATAAGATTCCATTTAAAATAAGGGGATTTTTATAGCATTAGGCTAAAAAATAAAAAATTGTAAGTAAATATAACGATATATGTTACCTGCCAAGTTACATTAACACTTTTTGAAGAAGTTGCTTTTGATGTAACGAAAATTGGCGGCAGTCTAGGAGCTACAAATGAACAAATTAAATGAAATAAAATTTAAAATGGTGATACAATATATTTTAAATAAATAAAATTTGCATTGAACTTATAGCTAAAAAAACAGAGCAATATTGCTAATAAATAGATTTTAAATCTAGCATACAATACTTTATTTTGAAATTTAGTTTTGTTTAATTAATTTCGGTGAATGTAATAATAAGCTGGAAAATCTGAAAAATCTTAATGGTAATTATTAGGTTTTAAAATTTTTAAGAGCATTTCAACTATTTATTTATCAATAGTTAGTTGGTTTAAGTAAGATTTTACTATTATAAAGCTGTAAAATATAATGTTCCAGATATCACGTACTTATCACGTACTTCAAACCATGCATTGTTAAAAATTTCTTAGAAAAAATCACTAACTAACATTTTATTTAATTTTTTATTTCGCCATATTCAAACAAAAGTACCAATTGCCCATAAATGAAATGCTAATCAAACTGTAAACTCTGACAAAATCAGCTTATTAACTGCCATCACCTAATACGGTTAAACAACCAGAATTTTATCGCACCAAATATGCCACCCAATGAAGCCATTTATACATGTTATAGCCGAGAGGGTTTATGAGTCAGTCTCATGACGTACGTACTTAGGGTTCCAGTCCCAGGGTTGACACCACTATATTTCCTCCATTCCCTTCAACAGATGAAGAGTTTCCTGCACTCCCCAATTCTTGTCCTGCACTCTCCTTTACCAATTACCTAACAAAAAGCCTTACTCCTATATAAAATTAAATTTCCTTTTTAAGGTTTTGAAACCATGCTAGTTGTAAGTGGTAAAAAAACTGTATAATTATGTATTTTTGGTTATATATATATATATATATATATATATATATATATATATATATAGATAGATAGATAGATAGATAGATAGATAGACAGATAGATTAGACGTTATAATTGAAAAATAATTAAAAAAATTGCGTATGACTTATTTTTGAATCATAGTGCAACAAAGTTTTAATGACCTATCTTTGATGATCTTTTAGTAAGAAAGACTTTATTGAATATAAACCTGTCCATTGAAGATCTTTATTTTTTGCTGTTTGAAAAAATGTCAAGTTTAAGTTATTTATTAATTAGTTATTAATATTAGTTATATTAGTTATATTAGTTATTAATTAGTTATTAATATAATATTAGTAATTAGTTATTAACGTTAAGTTATTTTACTAATTATAATATTTATCAAGCAATTATTATTATTAGAATTCATAATTACATTAAAATTTTTAATTAAGGTTAAATCATTGTACCTACGTTCTTCCAGAGTTGTTGCTGCTACTTCAGCTCCAAATTGACTTTCTCCAATAGAGTTAGAACACTTCACACGAAAATAATATTTAGTTTTCGGCTTTAATCCTCTTACTGTTACAGTTTTCTCTTTTCCTTGCACCTTTAAGGGATCGTCTGATTCGGCTGGGAAGAAAAAGAAAACAAATTATTGTCCAAACTCGATCGATAAAAAAATGGCCATAAATGATATAAAAAAGCTCATTTTGGTTTTATAAGTTCATTGGTAATTTTTGCCCTCTTTCAAATTGTGAACAATCTTATAAAGACATTTAAAAATTTCATCATTTCCTCATCCTACGCTTTGAGAGTTAGAAATCTGAGTATTCCACAAAAAAAGGTGAATATGTTTCAGAGAAAATACATTTTTGTGTCTGACTTTTTTACAAACAGAATAAATTAATAAATTTGGATGTTTAAGATCTGCTAATTGAACACCTTAAGATTGCATCTTCATACAATAAAATCTGACCATTTCTTTAAAAGGTACTTAATTGTTTTATTTCCCTTTTCTGGAAGTTTATAATTTTGATTTATTGGAGGTGGATGTGGCGACTAATTCAATTTACAAACTTACCATCTGTATATCTCCACATTATGGTGTATTCCGTAATTGGAGAATTCCCATCAAACGGGCGATCCCAGGTCAATCTGATGCTTCGACTAGAAACATCATGAACTTCTAAATTTTGAGGAGCATCTGGTAGGTCTAAGAAAAATTTAATGCATTTTTAAATATTAAAAGTGCAGCATATTGAAAATCAATTTATGAAAGAAAGGTTATTTCAAAACTTTTATTTACGAGTTTTATTTTTTAAATAAGTTCTGTAAAGATAATCACTGATTATCATTACTCGGTGAAATTAACACTGCTGATAACATTTGATTTTGCCTTAAAACCGTCAAATATTATAAAAAACTGCTGAAAAAATAATAAAATGCTGAATATTCTGGGTTTTAAAATTTTACCACTCATGTAGACGTGCTAAATTGAAAACTAAATTTTTCCGAATAAATGTTTTTTCCGCCAAATTCTACGATACAAAGATAAAATCACGAAATTTTACCACATTTACAAAATTTTTACACTTACTAAAAATAAATTTTTCTTGTTAATTTTGTTAAATTTTTTTTGTTAAAATCATCATCCTTGCTTTGGTAAATATTACCGAGATTTTTGTTATTCCTATATAGCTAGAAATAAGATAAATTTTAGCATAGTCTGGTAGTTCTGTTCATTTACTCTCCCACCAGTTTAATACTAACATAAGGGCTATTTTTTAAAATACTTTTTTCATTTATAAAATTTTAAAATAAATAAAGTTTGGATTTTCCGGAATTTCAGTGTTCTGGAACTATTGAATAGCGTCTGCATTTTTTTCTGCTATAATAGGTTGCTTGCGATTCGTAAAATGCTTTTATAAGGTTCGAACTTTTGAATTTAATATCATTCCCTGTTACTCTAACTTATTTCTAGATATCAAAGATGATTAAAACTTGTTAATGTAATTAAAAAAGAAATAATTGAAATATTAATTTTTAATGTAAATTTGTTTTCAAAACTAACTGCAACGCCATACCATGTTTCATTTCAATCAATGAAATGATGTTTTACCTTGAATTGTTACTTGAATATTCATGGAATCTTCTCCGTAATCATTTATCGCTGTACAAATAAACAAAGAGGAATCTTTTCTCTCTGTTTTATCAATAGTTAATGTAGACTTCACTCCCAGAACAGTTTCTTTCATGGAAAGTGAGTACCTGAAAATAAACTTTCTGCAACATTATATTTATTTGTATAAATATACAGTGCGCAAAAAAATAGACCAACCTGAGTAACCTTTGATCTAGTGATCGGATCTTTACGTTCTGGGACTCAATTTTAATAGTTTGAGAGGGTTACCTCAAAAACTCGAATTATTAAATGTAGAAGATGTTTTCAAACACAAAGACAAACATTCTCTGAAAAAACATATCTTTTTTCAACGGATTCAGATATCTGACCGCAGTTTGGGAAATACTGTCCCAACAATTTGGTCCGGAGAGCGGATATATATATATATATATATATATATATATATATATATATATATATATATATATATATATATATATATATATATATATATATATATATTTCAAAATGAAGATTAAATAAGGTAAATTACAGACAAATGAAAAAAGGGGGGCGAATAATAATAATAATAAACAACTGGGGAAAGAAAAAAAAAATTAATTAAAAAAAAAAAAAGAATTAATTTAAAAAAAAAAAAAAGAGGAAAAAGTTTTTTTAAAAAACCGGAAAATAAAAGATATAATCTTTTCATCAGCCCACACGATTATATCCGAAAAAGAGTGCTTTCTAATATTGTATCAATATAGCCAAAGCAAAATATATCAATACAATAGTGTGAGGAGCACTCAAAACATTTTTTTACAAAAAGTACGACAAATAAAATAAAACACAATAAGTAAAAATTCATTTATTTTGCTGTATATATATATATATATATATATATATATATATATATATATATATATATATATATATATATATATATATATATATATATATATATATATATATATATATATACTGGGTGATTCTCTAAAAAGATGGGTAAAATTTTAGGAAGTGATAGTACACACCCAAGCAAACAATTTTCATCAAAGAATGCATGGTCGAAAACAAAACGCAAACTTGCTGGAGCTTTTGGAAAGTTGTTTGATGCAGACGTGAATGCTCCAGTCCTGTTGTGAGTTACTGCGCTGCGAGTTATTATCGTATGCGAACTTATATTATCGTATGCAGGGAAAGTTTGTGATATGCCTGGTGTGTTTCAGAATGTTCGCCTATCTTTTCTTCGGCGTTGTACTGCTTGCATAGCCGCTGCCGTAGTTTTGAACACTTATTGTAATCCAGTAAATTTGCTTTTATAACTTAACTTCATCGTTGTTTGTATGTTTTTGCCTCATATAGGAACATAAACTTTGACGCCCTCTAGCGGTTTTGCGTTTTGTTCTCGACTATGCATTCTTTGATGAAAATTGTTTTCTTGGGTATGTACTATCACTTCCTAAAATTTTGCCCATTTTTTTAGAATCACCCTGTATATATATATCAATTCGATTAAAAAGCTCACGAGATATAATAAACTAAGCAAAGAGTGAAATTTGATCTGAAAGAGTCCAAACTTTGGACCTCTCTCCTGATCAAACTATTGGGGCCATATTTTCCAGATTGTGGCTACCCCCTATATTTTGGGGGTCATAAATCTAATTCCGTAGAAAAGTAAGTATGTATATTCAGAAAAAGAACGATTTTGTGTCTGATTTCATAATTTAAAATATCATCTGCACTAATTAATAATCATATTTGAGGTCACTCTCTCGAATCATTAAGATTGAGTCCTAGAAAGTCAAGATTCAGTTAATAGATCAAAAGTTATTCCGAACTAACTGAATTCGAAAGTTTAAGTAATTTGTCATCAGGTTGATTTTTAATCTGGAACGTATGTTTTATGATTATTTTTTGTGATTAAAACTTTATCCATTGTTTCGTTTTTAGTCTGTGCTTTTTCATTTTTTAGCAGATATTTGTTTGTTACTTTTCGTGAACATGGGAAATCTTTTTTAGTTTAGAACAAAAAAAAAATATTAATATTTTACATGTCTGTCAATCGCGTAGGAAAAAAAATGTTCTAAAAACAATTGTTTTCAATCCCTCTCAAGATTTTGAAAAATTAAGTCGTAAAATAATATCAGCTATTTCTCTTACTTTGAAAGAGGGATTATTTATTTTTCATTCATTATTTAAATATCATTAATTATAAATCGAGCACAGTAACAGATTAACTTCCTAAATATATTCAGTTAAAAATTTAGTTAACAAATATTTTATGACTACTGACCTCAATATTCAATCTAATTTAGATGCATTATTTTCTCTTTTATATTTATAAGCTATAAATTTTTAAAAAGAGTCCAACAATCACTGTACTGGAACATTTAATTTACTTCTGAAAACCAAGTAAATGGAAAAAAAAAATCCGAAAATGTTTCAACGCTAAAATACAATATTGGTTCCGTGAAACATTACGTAATGCAAAATAGTTGCAACATAAAAAATGTCTTAGCATGTGTGTGTGAGGGCATAGATCAACTATGCTTCGTTTGATTTTAAACTTTTGCATCATGTAATCCAATTTAAGTTCGTCTATCTCTACGATATCTATTAACTTAGTACTGTAGTTTTGTGAAATATTGTGCTTCAACATACTCATTATTTCTAAGAGTGTGCATTGTAACATATTTGAAATACCATATTCAAACCTCAATAAGTTTCAATCTGACGATTCAATAATCTGATTGACAATATTATTCATTACCTAGTTTCAGAGGACGGATCAATCATTTGATTATTTCTTTTCCATGTAAATCTCAGTGGTTGATCTCCAGTTGCTTGACAGTCAAGTGTGAATTTTTCACCTCTCTTGACACTCATTATTAAAAACTTAGATAGAATTTGTGGAGCACCTGAAATGATACAATATACTAGTATAAAAAACCATTAAATAGGTATTAGTTTAGTCACCGCAGGAGGTCAGCCTATCCGCAAGGCTGTTTTACGACTTTGTAGAGGCCATTGAGTAAACAGTCTTCAGAAGTTCGAAGGACCCAGGTTCATTGGACACGAAAACCACCAGCCGCCACCCAAACGAAACACGTGAGGCCCTACGTGCCTACTGCCTAATCCTACAATCCTACAGATCCACTAAAGTCTATCTAGGCTTGACTGTAAAAATGGATATTAGTGACATTAAATAAAAACAATTGAATTAATTAAATGGCGTAGTAGTACCCTGTGGTTTTGTTCATACTTAATAATAAAATTATTAGAATTACAATTAACCTGATTACAGCTACACCAGGTGGAGTTCAAAAATAAGTCATAGCCAGAATAAAAATGGACATTGATTTATTGATTAAATTAAGTCGACATAATAATTAATAATGATTTCATAAAACTGACAATTAATATGATTATTAACATATATATAACAATAAATATATTAGTTAGGATTAAGCAATAACAGTTATAATTACATTAAATTTTGAAATTACAATTCAACTACATTGCATTGTATATATATATATATATATATATATATATATATATATATATATATATATTCATTACACATACATTAATTACATATTAAAAGCATTATGTAGGCGGTAAAATTATAGCAACTAACCGATACCACAATGATTTACAATAAAGATAAAACAAGTAAAATCTAAAAAAAAATATTATCAATTACAATGGCCGGGATAGCCTGGTCGGTAGGGTGCTGGGCTCATGTTCAGGAGTTCGTGGGTTCGATCCCCGCCGGTCGAAGACTCCCCGTGTAGTAAATGGTGACTGATGCACGTTAAATCTGTCGAGTCGCAAAGTCATCCATGTTCCCATAACAAATCAATATCTCTGGGGGTATAGATCCAGGAGTTTCCTTGTCTTCTGGATTGGTTCAAAATTACAGCTACGGAGTTGAACATTAGTAGTCGTAAACCCAAAAAAGTGGGTCGGCTGTTCAACGACGGATATAAAATAAAATATAATCATGAACTTATTAAGATATTAGTTATGTTTTAAGTTAGGCTTAATTATGCGATAGTTAATTACGTTAAATTGTAGTAAAGGCGGGACTTGGGTCGGGACAGTTTTCCAAGTTCATTAAATATTGAGAAAAAAATATCATCTAGGAAACATGGAAGTCTGAAAAAACAAAACCTGGTTTCTTTTTTCGCTTTCCAGTAGTCCTTGCTACCGGTTCCATAGAAATGCTCATGACGCCTCCAGGGTGGCAATGCAATTTGTACAATGTTTCACCCAACTCATTCTTGTAGATTTGGTGACTCCAACACGAAAAAATGAGTTACCATCTCATTGTATGCTGGTAGTAAAAATAAATTGGTTAATTGCGCACTTATCATCACTGGCCTTTGTCCATTGAGCAGCCAGTTGACCAAAACACCCCCGTCCCTCTTATTAGAAAACTGACCCACTTTCTTCTGAAAGATCAAACTTTTTGTTGTTTAACCCTTTTCATTTATACTTGGAGGTCTAGATATAAAAATCATTAAGTGTTACATTTAAGTAACTCTTAGCATCACTTCTGACATTATTTCTTTATGACATTGTTTGATGGTTACAATGACTAGTATGACTTGACTTAATAAGTTCAAGTAACTGAACTTATCTAGTCAACTGAACTAGATATGTTCAAGTACTTGTATGAATACACAAAAAATTTGCTGTCGAGGATTATAATTCTATTTAATTTATACTGGAAACTTAAAAGAATAATATAATACGGATATATATCAAATTTACATGTAACGCTTCATGCAGAAGAAGCAATGAAAAGTAGAAGCTAAAAACAATAGATATAAAAATAAGAATTTCAGTGTGTTAAATTAATTTTAACTCTGACATAAGATTTCGTTAAAAACATTTCTTCAACACCTGTAAAACGCATTTGCTTTCAGTTGGGTAATTGAATTGTCTCATAAAAGTTTCACAAGAAAAGTTAAATGGACATGCACTGCCTACTTCCATTAGTATTAAGTTTGGTTTTTTTTATTACATTTGTCAATTCCGCACCTTACCTTCCCCCCTAAAAAAGAATATTTTCTGTCAAAAATTTTGAATACGGCTCGTTTCCCTTCGGAACACACGCCATTTCCTAAAGAAAAAGCGTTTTTTTTCCTCCTAAAAGAAAGAAAATTATTTTCTATTTTTAATCTTTTGCACAACTTTGAAATATTCATTATGAAATTTAGTTTTTTGTTTTATTATTTTATTTTTTCATTGTTTTTTTTCATTTTTTGTTAGAATTTTGGAATTTTGTACACTTTTCGTTATAATAATTTCCATGCAAACATGAAAGGCCTTAATATATATTTTAGAATGATAGATAAACAGAATGTAAAATATTATTACCTATAAATGTGCGCAAATTAACATTTTATCAATGGAGAAACAGCAATGCTGTTGAAATATGGCAAATCACCTGTGAGAAGTCGGGATGAAAGGCATCAAAACTAATTTGATTTAATGATTGAATTTTAAAGTGTTTTTCTTTTAAAAACAGCATTTTAACACCTCTTAGTTATCTCAGACGATCGAACCGGTACAGCTTATTTTCTTTATTTCCTTATCGGTAGTAATTCGTTAAAGTTCTATTAATGTTTTTTCTTATTTTCTTCACAAATTAAATAGAGGCTTCTAATATCGATTGGTAGAGTTAATTCAGTTTTAATCCCAAAAGTGTTTAATTCATTTTTTCATTCTAATGATATTTTAAATTTTTTTTTATAAAAATTTAAAAAATAACTTTATATAATATAAGAAGCGAGAGTGAAATGATAACACATAGCCAATCACAGAAGACTTGTGCTTAGTAACGCACAAAACAGCCAAGCGAATTTGAGAACGCATGAGTGTGAAAAGATAATATCTTGTAATAATGCTGTCTGCTGAATTGTTGCAACTAAATTTGCCAGCTAAAGTTTGTTGAAATTTTTATTTTGTTTTGAGTAAATCTAATGATGGTGTAGCAGTTTTACATTGTTGTCCGTGCATTTTCATTGGCCGGAAAAACGCGTGTTAGGATCCTGTTTTTCCTCATTCATTTCCATATTGTTTTGGTTGCCATCAGCTTATAGGTAGGAGGATCAATGTCACCCTGAAAACACAAGAAGGCCAGACAGAACAGAGAAATAAATGGCAGCTATGCCCGTAGCGGGATTCGAGCCCAACTCTTTCTAGTACGAGACCAACTCTTTGATCAGTATACAGCCCTATCGGCTTACGTTGCCACTTTATTTTGAATCGTCTAGTCTTCATTCTAAATAAGAATATCCTACATTTCATACGATGAGGTTTTGAGTTGAGTAAACTTTTTCGTCATATATTTGAGTGTTCGCGTTTCATCCCAAATCACATGATTTAGGGACGAAATTTTTCTTAGTATAAACGAATTATAGCTCAAGGACCGCTGCACAGTGCCGCCTCGAAAGAAGGAGGCTCCTTCTTTCGAGGCGGCCCTGGGCTGCATCGCTAAAAGTGAGACTTTCATTTCTGAGAATGGGGGCTTTCAGAATTCTTTCTAGTAAAAGTAGAACACGCTAATACTGCCCCTTATATGTTTAGAGAAATTGATTTCTAGCACAAAAATTTTATAACTTTATTTATCGTCACTTCTGCTTAAACTGAGAAAATTACTTAATAGCTCTGAATCATCAGTGCTGTTGCTGCTGCTGCTTTAATCTGGACTCATAAAATTTTTCCAGAATTCGTTTGCCGTGGTATAATTTTTTATGTGTATAGAAAGGTAGATACTTTTTCTCTATATTAAAAAATCTTAATCATTGTTGTTGCAGCTGTTTTTGGTTCTCAATTTATGCCTTATCATTTTTTCTTTGCTTTGGAAAAACTATGAAACATAAAGGGGTATAGAAACATGTAAAAAATGTACGACGGGATAAAAGTGTAATATTCGATAACTAGTTTGAGAACTATTATTGGTAATATTTGCATTAAAATAACATGTGACAGACATGCTGTTCACTAAAATGTAACGACGAAGTTTAAATTTGACATGCTGTAAAACAATTCTTTTGTTGACTCTAAATACATTTTTGTGTAAATTCAAAAGTTATTGGAATGTTAAATGTTTTTTTGGAAAACAATTTAAGTTTTTTTCTATTTTTTTTGCTATAAATAAAACTATTTATCGATTGTTGTAGAAAAATTTATTTAACTTTCTCGAGATCTTTATTTTATAAACATGTGCTTGAGTTGATGGCTAAAGAAACAAAAAAAAACAAAAAAAGAAAGTCATTAGATGTAAATGTTTGTATTTATAAAAAATTTTTGAAAACGAAAAAACTTAATGCAAAGAAGATGAAAATTATCTCCTAGTTGAACTGTTGTGAGTCTCGTTAAGTAGTATAGTTACGTATTTTGTATTTATTCTTATTGAGTCAAATAATCTGTATTCTTTTAAAATATATTTCTTTCATAGACAAATCATTATTTTTAAAATTCATGCAACCTTAAATTTCGAAATGATTAACCGATTATCGACAAAACAGTTTAACATAAAAATATAATAATTGTATACCTTGTTAAAAATGAAGCATTTGTCTTTTTTTTTTCTTTTTTTTTACAGAAAATACTGATTTTAAAGAAAATAATAACTGATGAGAATTAATTTTAAGTGTTGAGGCCGACTAGCAAATTCTAAGAAACCAATCTCTAAAACTGAATCTTCCTCTCAAAATTCAACATTGAATCACGTGATCAATTAAAGAACTAAGATAAACTAGAAACTATTGCAAATGAATATATAAAATGAAATAAAAAACATGAAAAAGCAAAGTTGAAGCAAAAACTTACTATTGACAGTTAGACGTACAACAGTACTTAAGATACTTCCAACTCCATTGCTGGCTTCACAAAGGTAATATCCACTGTCTGATTTTTCAATACTTCGAAAGTTTAGAGAACCATTTACTAAAATGTGAATGTGAGAGCTGCTTACAATTGTTTTAAAATTCTGGTGAGCGTGATCTGAAATGAATTGAGTGAAATTAAAGTTATATATGCCTATTTTCTACGAAACACGTAAGCTAGATTACGCATGCTTTACAATTGCATTTTTGACGGTAAATCCTTTTGTAGTTACTTCTGTAAAGCTACAACCCTAATATTTTTATAAACCATCGGATCGAACTATAATGGAATTGAACTATATTAGTGTGACAAATTAATAACTCGTACTTCTGTTAAACTTGATCGGGAATGCAATTAAATTTAACACATTTACACATTTTCAGAAATTTTGAGCCATATTAAAATTGAATGAACATCCGAATATATGCGATTCTTTCAACGAAGAGATACAAGGTTCGATACCCGCAGGCCAAAGACTCCCCGTGTAGTAAAAGGTGACTGATGCACGTTAAATCTCTCGCGTCTCAAAGTCCCCCATGTTCCCATAACAAATCATACCTTTGGAAATACTAATCCAGGAGTTTCCTTGTCTTTTGTATAGGTACAAAATTACAAGGCTACGGAGTTGAACATTAATATTCGTAAACCCAAAATTTAGTCGGCTGTTCAACGAAGGTTATAAAATAACACAAAAATAAAATAAATTTCAACATTAAACCACTCAACTGTAATGAATCTATCATTCAACAAGTATTTACTTTTTCTTATTGTGTTTCTGCTTTAAGTTATTTGCATCCATTCATTGTTCATTGCATTAAGTATAATTATTACAGTGTATATTATACACTACAAAAAACATGATCTAACTACTGTAAAAAGTAGCGACAATAAGATTGCCGGTACTTTTTTCTGAAATTTTTTTTTTTACTGGAACGTGCTTACGGAACAACGGGTCTAAAATACCCTAACTTTCACTGTAACAACTACCCTAAAATCACTGAATTACTCTAATTAAATAAATATTAATGTAAAAAAATACGGTATAATATTTACGGTAAAATTGGATTTTACAGTGAAATGTGTTTTATGGATGATGCTTCCAAATTACCGGTACTTCATACAGTAATTTGATCCTTACTTTTCTGCAATGTAGGTGAATCCAATAATGCTGCCCTTACCGTTACTGAATAATCTTATAGGCTTTCTTTAGTTTAGAAAAATAAAATCTTTGGTGGATTTTGTACCAAGATACAACTAATTTTTTCGCAGTTTAAATATTAAAATTTCTAAATTACTAATTTCCAACGTATGTCGTTTTTAAATATTAGTTTATTTTTTAAAATACTTTTTAACAAATTATTCTAGTACCTGAAGCGACTTTCCAACGAATGTGGGGTGGTGGTACACCATCTGCTTGGCAATCAATCATGGCTGCTCTACCAGAGACAGCATTAATATCGCTCGGCTTTAAAATCCATTTTGGTGGTGCTGCAAAAAACAGTGTAGATAGTATATAGTGCACATTGATATTATTTTATCGGTATTCTTGTTAATAAACATCACATATAGTAACAAACAAAACATGAATTATTAGATGAAAAAAGCAACAACTTAGCTTTATGATCGAATACGTAACTTCGAATCACTAATATCATTTTCAGTATTCTTATTTGAACTGCGATAATGTATACTGTATCCCATTTATTCCTAAGTGCTGAAATTACCTAATCATTTGTTCTAAAAGGACAGGATTCGACAAAAATCACGTAATGCACTGCTAAGTCTCATCACTGCGGATCACTGGTAAATGAAACTACAGACCTTTTGGTAAGGAAGGGTGCAGTGGTTTTCCAAGTGCCATTGAGAGCATTTTCTTTCCACTCTGTGAAACTCGTGACACAAGAGCTTGATGCTAGGATAAAACAAAGAGTGCTATTTGACTCTGCCGGAAGCTACTTTGCTTCCCTGACAAGAATTAGGGAATATCTCACTCCCATAAAAGTGCAGCTTTGACACTTTTTGTCTTTACATTGGTCGCAACTATTTGCCAAAATATTTGCTCTGGCTTGGATTATTCAATTCTTTTACTCAATGTTAAACATCTTGAATTGTGCTCTAAATTTGTGCTTTTAATATTACAAGTTCAGAGACATAAGATAGTTCAAAAACAGAATTCGTCAATCTTTCGGTATAGTTCAGATAGTGTTCACGAAGTTGAATTAAAATATTAGTAACTCATGAAAACATATGTTTTCAGCTAGAAAGAATCAAGAAAACACCTTTGTCAATGATTAAGATATTATGATGGTAATTTTTGATGGTTCATAATGGTATAATAATACATTTCCATGATGGAAAATATATTCTTGATAGTTCAGCCGGAATATAGCAGCAAAACAATTTTTTTTTTTTTAATGTTGAACCATCATAATTTAGTCCCAATTTTAACATTGGTTAGATGGTGGTTCATGATCAATCTAACATTTCTAACAAACTAATGATGGAAATTTCTGATGGTTCGACTTCAACAAATTACCAAAATAAGTTGCAATGTTTATATTGGACTATCATAAATCATTACAAATTCATACATTGAGGTGGTGGTTGCTCCATCAAAATGTTGGTTACGATAAACATTATAGTGGTTGATGATGGAATTAATTATGGTTACCATCAAGATTACGTTGGACCATCATTAGAAAACTATTCAAAATTTTGACTAATGTCATAGAAATGAACTATTTTGTTGTAAAACTGAAAAATCACGAAATATCTAAAAAAGAAAATTTTAAAAAATCTTTTTACTACGATGCGCATCTAGTTAACTTAAAATTTCATTCTGAAGATGGAATTAATTTTTTTTTATAAATTTCTTCTTGAATTCTCTTTCTAGAAAGCAAGTTCTTCTAGATTTCAAGAATTCAAAACTTGGATAGTTGAGACCACTGGCAATAATGCTTTGGTATTAAGGAGAGCAACTTCAGAAACTCGTATTCGAAAGATTGACGTTTCCCAGTTTGGAAAACATGTTTAGTGAGTAAACAAGACATGACATTTAACGACGTTCACGATAATATAAAAATCAATAATTATCATAATATCATATATAATACTCATCGTTATAGGGAGTAATCACTTTTTTATTGTAATCGATATTCATAATTAACGATAATTTTTGTTAGTTAGCTAATGGTCATAAAAAATAAAAACTCAATATTTCGAAGGTTCATCAGGATATTTAATGTCGTGATAAACGATAAATGCTATAGGTATAATGTTGCGAATATTGAAATATCACTTTTGTGATATTTAGCACGATGTTTTTAGATGTATTGCCTAATTTTACCTCGTCTTTTCAAATATCCCCTTCGATTTCTTTTTCTAAATTAATTTAAAAAAATTATAATGGATATTTTTAAAATTATATCTATATAATAGAAAATTGTCAATGATTAACTTTAAGTCTTACTGTTTGGCTGACAAATACAAGAAAAAGAAACGTAGATACTATTTACCTTTGACATTTAATTCAGCACTAAAAGAAGCTGTAGAAATATCATTCGTGGCGAGGCAAGTATAGTTACCGCTATGCTTTTTGGCTAATGATTTTATCGTCAAGGTTGAAACGTAACCTTCTTCGGCAAATATTATTGAGGCTTCGAGACTTCTTTCATTTATAGGGAATCCATCTTTCAACCACTGAATGGTCATCGGACTATCTCCCGCAAGTACGATACAAGTAAAAGCTGTCCGCATTCCTTCGTGTAAATTATCCTGCAGCAGAAATCTGGCAACTTTGGGTTTTGCTACAAAACATATTTTTTTTTAATTAAATCATAAAATCAAACAAATTATATTTTAGCTATTATTTAATTATGCATTAAATGTATTTCTTTTACATACACTCATTTTATTTTATTTATTTTCGCAAATCTAAATTGTTGATGCCATCCAGTCATCAAGGTTGGTTAAGTTTTAGTTTAACACTTGGCTGGGAATTGATTTCCTGTGGTGCAAGCTGAATTTCTGATTGAACTGTATTTTTTTCGTTCTTAGCTGTCTTTTATTTAATGTGATGTCCTATGTGGTTTCAGAACTGGAAAAAAAAAATTCATGCATGTTTGGGTGGTGAGAGAGCGAGAAACGAAGGGTGGATGATTATCAGCAACATCTGCTTTCCGAACTAAATTGTAGTAGTATGGTGAAACATGTGTCAGTATTGTCTACGGATCAACATTAAAAGTGAATCCTTAACCTTTACAGGAAAAGTTTTTGCAGTGTCAGATGTTAAAGGAAAGGTCAAAGGTGATTACTATAACCATTTACCACCCCCATGGTTTAGATAGTGGTAGTGTAGTGTGAGCAGGGATCAATATTTTCTCCGGATTATCATTAACGATGAATATCATTAACGGAATTAATCATGACGTTAACATCAAAAACAAATGTTAAATAACGATAAACAGCGAATACTGACGAAACTTATATTCAACTTTAATATTTGTTTATTTAATATTAAAATTTATACGGTTGATTTATTAAAAAATTCACAAATATAAATATAAACATATTTTCCTTACTTCGTATAACTACTCGAAAAGATCGTGATGCTGGAATTTCTTGGGCTGACCCTCTAACCTCGCACGTGTATACACCGTCATCAATGCCAGATAGCATTTCTTCAATCAATAGTGTCCCATTTGGAAACACGTATTGTTTTTGAGAGTCAGGAAGAGCTTGCTCATCTATAAAAAAATAATTCAATACTTATAAATAACAGTAAAACAAATCTTAGAGCTTGAATTAAATGAAAATCAGTTTAACTTATCTGCTATAGCGAAACATCTCAAGTTGACCGCTTTATATGTTGAGCACATGCCTAAGATAACCTCAATTATTAAGAAAAGAATTTGCCTTATATAATATGAAGAGGCGAAACATTTATAACTTAACCAGTTGTATATCTTGTATGTTGACCTCGAAAATAAGTTAAATTTATTCAGCAGTGTTAAAAAATTCTATTCCGAAGCGTTCTTATTTTGACAAGGGGGACAAATTCAGTACACTTTCTGAGCCAGTTTCATTTTTAATAAAATAAATAAATAGTGCAAAAAGCTCACAAGCAATCTTTGATGGTCTCTTTCATACACAAAGTTGTGAGTAATAATGGAGTAAGTATATATTTAGCTCTCACCAATGCCTATTCAAACCTCATATATATGAATTATATTTTTAGTTTTAGATTAAAGATGCGATTGTTTTAAATCAAGTGATGCTGGTTGTTCCAAAAATTAAGAGGAATATAAAATATCAATTAAAATAAAAATGGAAGTATGTAGATAAAAACATACGGTTTTCTGTGTTCTCCCTAGGAAGTAAGTTTATTTTATAAAGTTTCAAAATCAACGTTAATTACAAATTTTATAAGTAGAATTGGTGATTAGGATCAAAGTTTGTTGATTATCATGACTAATTCAACGACTAGGATTAAAATACACTCTCATCCAGAGATGTAGTCTTCTTTGTATTAATAGATAATCTAGTTTTGTGAGTAGAAAAGACAAATTGTAGTTTTTTTCTCTAAGTAAAAGTATTTTAGTAAAAGTATTTAAATGCGTTTGAAAAGTTCAAATTGTATTAAATGTGATGCCATTAGATCCCATGTAATCCTTAGTTAGATGATGAAAATGCCTGATATCCATTATAATTTCCGTACTGACTAGAAATATACAACCGTATAATAAGTTTTTAAATTGAAAAAAAAAATATTAAGTGTAATAATTGTTTGTACGCAAGCTACTTTTTGAAAAGAATTTACCTTTTCTCCAGGCAATTGATTCATATGGGTATCCTCCAAATGGACAATTTACTTTAAAAGGCTCTCCAGAGATAGCAGTCATATTACCAATCGATCGAATAAAAACTGGTCCAAAAACATTAAGTCTGTTTGAATAGCTACTTTCTCCAGCATCATTTCTTGCTTGGCATGTGTAAATTCCACTGTCGGTTAAATCAACTGATGTAAAATTTATTGAGCTGATAACATCACCGTTCAATGTCTGATATGTATTGATTTGAACACCAGCACTGGTGGACAACGGCCAAATTCCATCCAATGTCCATCGTATTGTTGGCTGAGGGTGACCCGTAGCCTCGCATGTAAGGGAAACAAATCGCCCGGAACGAACCGTTTTTTCTGGAAAAGCTGTCCTAATGGTTGGTTTTAAATCTGAAAATAAATTAATACATTTTTTTTTATTTTTGGTGTCTACTTTTACTGTAGATATATTATAGTGATTATAAATAGTTAAAAAAATGTTTTCACAAAGAAAAGATTTTTATCATCTGTATATTCAGCATTTTATATATTTTATGAAATTCTATTAATCAGAAATTATATATTTTAATTGACGTTCGAAAGACTGATAATTAATGTAATAGGTCTAAAGAGCACAGTCTGACAATTCCCAGATAGTTTATAGATTAATTCTACTTCTGAAATTTTTAAATATAATCATAACTAATTTAAGACAAAATATAGACTCGTTTATCGAAATTCTATGGTGTTTTATTTAATTCGACAAACGAAAATATTTCATGAAATGGAAAATTGACTTTTCAATTATACTTATAGATTAGTTTCTTTGATATTTGCATTTCCTTTTCTCCAAAAATATTTTTAAAGATATGCCGAAATACTCTGTTTTTTTTTTTTTTAAATGAAAATATAGTACCTTATACCTACGAAAGAGTATCTTATGCTTTTACCTATGAGAAACATATCAAACAATCTAGTAGACCACTCTGACCTCTCCCGTCATTCTAGTTATTAGATTATTTATAGGTTTGTAAAAGACTAGCAAATAAATTATTAAATTATCACTTAAAATGAACCAACCACAATATGCAAAATGAAAAAATACCCAATATTTTAAGTAATTATTATTTTTTTTTTGAGTTACAGAACAAATAAAAATGAGAGAGGCTAAAAAGGTCACATACATCTTTCTTGTTCTAAAACCTGTTGGTTTCATGATTTCAATTGTTTTTAATTAGAAAAACAAATTAATGATCATGAATTGGCTAATTAATGTGCGTGTGTTTTCTAACCGATAAAATATTCCAATTTTACTAGAGAAATATTTTAATTACTTATTTTAAATACAAAAAACTTTGTTTGTAATTATTTTTCTTAGTAAATATGTTGTTGTTAATATTTTTCATGTAAGAACGGTTGCATCCCCTGCGTCAAACCTAGTAATTTCATTGAATTTGATACATCTTAAACAAGTTTTTATTAAAATCAAAAACTGGGATATCCTCAACGAAAATAAAGTGTATTAGCTGTGAAATGGTGAAAAAATAAAAAAAATATGTATATTATAACAGGCATTTCAGTTTTGCACAAAAGGAATTTCTAGATAATATACAACATGACGCACTTCATACTTGCACTACCTCCCTTCCATCATTATGATATTTAACACGAATGGCTTGTAAACATTACATTGATAATCAATATCCTCTTTTCGACTGATTATTATCTTTTCGACAGATAAGATAAAACTCTTTATTTAACGCACAATCTTTGGACATTATATTTATTAATGCTGAACTTAGTGTCCCAATTGCCTTTTTTCTTAATTTAGTTCCTCTTATTTTATCTTATAACATAAAATATTATCTTGAGATTTGGCAAAATGCTGTTACAAGATCTATCTATCTTGTAGCAGCTGAAATTACAATAATAATAAAAAATACAGAACATACAGAAATTTAATTCCAGTAGTGCAAAGAAATGTAAACTACCTCCAATAATGAGTTGTGAAGATGCCTGTGAAGAATAGATATTTCGGTGCACAAAACATTGATACATGCCTTGATCTTGTCTCTTAATTTGGCGTATCTGCAGTAGGTAAGGATTCGGTGAACTTACTCTTGGATTCATATTTATAGTCCGCATATCTTTTTTCCAGCTCACTATGCCATGGGGATTACCAGAAACGGAGCAATTGAATGTGGCAGTTTTTCCTATCTCTAATCGCAGTTCTGGTGGTGATACAGAAACACGCAGAGGCTCTAAGATGAATAAAATGTTACATTATTGAACATATTAATTAAGAAAGCGACGTGTTTATTAATACTAAGCATGGGAATTCAATTCTAAATCGCGTTAGAATAATGGTCTAAATTTTATTATTTTTTCAAAATGCTGCTTGAAGTGCTAAAGCTAATATGTACATACCACAAAGTACTAAAGCTCTCAAGCGATAAAAAGCAATATTTATATTATTATTATTAAGTACCACAAATATTTATTCTTCAAAATAAAGACATAATATTTATATCCCTTCAAGACTGCAGTAACACATATGTTGTAAATTAAACAATTCTGATCAGTTTATGATATTTTATAACTAAACTAAACTCAGCGGCGCGACTGCCCATAGAGGGCCAAGGCCTACTGTGCCGAGTTTTCAGTTTTCTTGACCTTGGGCTCTGAAGTGCAGGATCAGATGTTCCGGTCAGGTGGTCAGCCGAACGCGGAACCCCCAGTGTTCAGTTCCCAAGCATGCTTGGTACTCATTTATCGACACACTGAAGGGATGAAAGGATGTGTCAACCTTGCCTGGCCCGAGGATCGAACCAAGAACCTGTGGCACGACAACGCGAAGAGCTACAGCTCAGCCGCCGGGCGTCTTGATAGTCTATATATTCTATATTGATTGGAAAATATATTCTATATTGATTGATATTCTATGTTGATTGGAAAATATATTCTATATTGATTGATATTCTATATTGATTGATATTCTATATTGATTGATATTCTATATTGATTGATATTCTATATTGATTGATATTCTATATTGATTGGAAAAACGAGCACCACAGTAAGCACTGATAAAAACTTACTTTGTCATACATATTAGATCTTCAACAGGTACAATGCACTTGCGCATCGTGGATCTAATCTTATCTATATGATAAGTTATTAAAGCCAAATTCCGCATAAGGACTAAGATGTATAAATAGAATCAAAGCGCAAACTATACTAGTGCATTCATTAAGTTTTAAAAAAAAATTCTTATGATAAACAATGGTTTTGTAAGTGTTATTTTCTGATTTTTATCTTAAAATGGTTTACATTCACAAAGAGTGTATATTGTTATAACAAGATAGACAATTGAAATATAACTTTAATATTTTTGATTTTTATTTTTAATAGTAACAGACTTTAAATTAAGGTAATTAAATCGCCTTTTGAAAAATATACATTTCATTATATTCAAAAATAGAAAAAAAGCATACAGTTCTTAAAACTATTTCTGTTAAAGATGTACAAATGTTTCAAAAGAGAAATGAAGGTCTGGATATCGTTGTAAGAGTCATACTTATGGCCTTATAAGTAAGAGTCGTTTACCAATTAGCTTTGAAAATTTGTTTAATCTGAAAATAATATGTATTTGAAAATAACCTATCATTTTTTCTTCATCGGTAGCAATTTATGATTTAAAATGAAAATGTAACAAGAAAAGCAATATAAAATGTTATTTTCATCAGTAAATAACACTATATAAATTGATGTTTTTGTAGTAAGATAGTCGAATTACTATTTCAAGATTATTATAAATGCATCAATAATGGTTTTCTATGTGTGACTATGTGGGATTTTTTTCTCTCTATTTTTACAATATAAAGTTGCATTATCTTCAACATTTCATTCCATGTTAGAATGCCAAAAAAAGTTAAGTATGCATTTACTTGTTTCGAAACATAAAAACCTTCAGGATTCCCTTTTCTTGAAATGTATGCTTATTTGTGAATGTATAGACAACTGCAGTAGAGCTAAAGTAGATTTGTTCGTTTTCGAAAATATACATTTCCGTGCTAAAGCACGGAAGTGTTCTTAGAATTCGAATCTAAGATCATGATATTTCGAAAACAACGCCGAATGTTTTATAGAAAGCGGGCTTAAAAGATGTGATTTACAAGGAAAGAAGAAAAGAAAATCGAAGAAATTTTAAAGTATCACAAAGAATTCCTCTAAATCGAAATAATAAATAAATAAAATAAAAATAAACCGTAAGCTGTGTTCTGTGTTTTTTCAACGTAAATGAGATATTTTTATTTTCCACAAAATGTTTTATATACCTATATATGTACCTATATATGAATAGGTAAGGTAACTTTGACGATGAGTTTGGGATAGGTGTTATTTGGTTAGGTGGAACATTTTGTTACGATAATAAATGCATTGTATTTATGTTTTTGTAAAAATTATGAAAATTAATATATCTTTAATTGTATAAATCTAGGAAAAGGGCTCTTTTTTTCCTAAGAAGAAAATAATTTTGCAATTTTATAAATTTTAACATTTAGTATTTTCTAAAGGTACATTCAAAGAATCTCAATTAAAAGAGCAAGAAGTGTCTACTCTATTGCTAGAGACTGTAGGGTCGGTTGGGGCAATTATGGCAACTTTTTATTTATTTATATATTTATTTATTTTCTTGCCTGCTCAATTTTTTTAATGTTTCAGGATGTATTTCTTTAAGAATGTAGAAAAAAAACATTTTAAGTAACTAATGCAGGCTCATAAAGTGATGTTCATAAGTACCCCACTAAATTTCTAAAATATCTAAAATGTGGGTTTAGTTTTTACCACGTAGGGGAAGATTATGACCAACAGCTGATACATATTCTAGAACTGTTGTCTCGTGGTCAGACCATGCAAATACATAATCAGTACTTCACCTATTCCATACTTACGGGTTTAAAATCTGCAAAAAATAGGCATTAAATTGATTTGTAGAAAATATATATTATCAAAGGACTCTAAATTAAATTAACATCTTGACCAATCTTCTAATTAAAGAAACTTATGCTTATTTTTGAATCGTAAAAGTAGTTGAAAATGACTTTAAACTTATATTTCAAATATAATTCACATTTCTAAATTGGTAGTCAATCTTCAGACCAGATCAGAAGTTTAAAACGAAATTTCAAGAAGCTGATCTACGATATTCATCGAAGGATTTTATGAATTATCATACTAGGTGAGTACTAGATATTATTCCTTATTATATACTTTTCTATGTATTATTCCTACTTATATTACTACTAGATATTATTCTTTTTTTAGTCCTTGATATTGACCTTTCTTTATTTTAAAATAAACATATTGGACGTTTCTTCATTACAAAGAAACTTGCATTTTTTACAGGATAGTCTTAGGCCATTGGCTTTCTCTCCTTTTCAAAAAATTTTTAGGGTGATTCAATTATACACGCCCTTCTCAAAACTTACCAAACATTTCTCTGCAAAATTAATTATAGAAAATCTGAAATGTTAGCTTTGTTTTTACTTAAACTATTCAAACACAATTACCTTTATTTTCTTGTTTAAAAATATTTAGAAACAAAGCTTTTACTTTTGCATTTTTTTAGAGAATTTAAGTTTGATTATAAACATATCATTTTTAGAAATCGCAAATAACACAAATTAAGATTAGTTAATAGTGAATTCTTAAGTTTATTAATTATATCATTTTCGGAAATATAAATTTCTTTAAAATAAAACCCTCTGAAAGAACTATTCATATTTACAAAGAATAAATAATATCGTTGTTCTGTATAATTTAATTAAATTCTTATAATTTAATTCTTCTTTATAATTTTCTCTACTTATTCTCTTCATAATTTAATTTATTTTCTTCTGTATAAATTAACATTACAACGCATGAGAACAGAGGTAATAAATTATTATTGAGTAAATTTTCCTTATACGGTGTTATTTTTCTGAGTAATTTCTTATTCTCTTATTAAATTTCTTATATATTTTTATTTCTATTTATTTCAGATTTATAAAATATTTTTATCACATTTCTATTTTCTCTTTACCTTACTCTTACTCCCTTTTTTGCATGCAGTCAATATATTTTTTTAAAAGAAAATGATTGATAAAAATGTATATTGTTTATTATATGTGGTCAGTTTCAAATCTCAAAACAAACTATATTGTTTCGTAAGTATCCAAATACCAAGAGAAATAAAAGATAAAATTTAAGATGTTGTAACAAAAAAGTAGCTTATACAAGCGAGAGGGAGATCTTACCGCAAGAGATTTGCCGGAAATGGGCAAAATGTTTTATTCCAGAACATTATCCATGAAGGTTATTTCATTTGACAGTAGGAGGATACTGGAAACTATTTCCCCGATTTAAAACATCAAAGAAAATTGCACTGCGATTTGCCTCTGAATAGCACCATAAATGTGAAAGAGAGCAAGAAGGATGCAGTAAAAATAGATGTTAAATGTTGCTTGGCAGTATTTGCATAATAGCATCCTGAAAGTACTGGCAGTAAAATAGCGGCTATGAATTTATCTTACGTGTCTTCCGTGGATGTGGCTTCTTGATTAAAAATCTGTTTTGAAACAAAGTACTTTTCATTGACGTAAGGATTTTCATGAAGATAAAAATAGGAGATATTAATAGAGAATACTCAAAGTTGCAAAGATAAGAGAGACATTATACTTGATGAATTTATTATGGTAGGTATTAAACCTGAATATGAAGACTACTTCATAGTGAGATAAATTTTTTTCTTCATATATCTTAGATATTTTGAATAAAATACCGCTAAAATTTTAATAAAAGTTTTATGAATCTCATTTATAGAAAATAAACTGTATTATTTCTCATTTATAACATAAACTTGGTCATTTTAGCGGTTAAATTTTGAATTATAATACGCGGAAAAGTTTTAACCGTGATAATATTCCAATAATAGAACATGACTTTGAGATTGAATTTAGCGAGCAATTATCGACCGAATAACCGTATTTTAACAAAATTTAAAATTTACTTTATGAAGAATTGTTTTTTGCATTTTTATTGATTTGGGTTCCAAAGTTATTTATTTTTTCATGAATTTCGTAATTCTATTTTTTTTTTTTAATTTTTCTCCTCTTTGCATTTATTAAATTCCAATTCTTATAAGGCGGATATACTATTTACGTGTTTCCGAAAGTTCATTATGACCTTCAGTTAAACATCGGATTCTAAGTTTTGGTTTAAAATTTTAAAGTAAAAGTATTTGTTTCAACCAACATTGCTCATTTCTGAAGTGTAAGTGCTTTAGGAGTTCCATTTTTAGATTCCATGTAATTCATAGAGTTATGGTTTGAAAACTTTTATTTAATTGTTATTATGGAATTTATTTAAGAAAAGCGAGAACTTTTAAATAAAGAAAGGGGAAGGAATGCGTATAGGTTCAACTTCTGTTAACCATGACGTTCAGCAAATAACATGAATTCGTAAGTTGTAGCAGAGAGATATTGCCAGAGGTTATCAAAATGATTAGAAAGTAATGATAATTCACTCATACTGAGTATTTTCTCTCTCACTTTCCTCTTGATGTAGGTAGGTACTTTATTTAGGTCACACTAGAGCAATGGGATATTGGCAACGGTATGAGAAACATCCCTGAGGATGAACCGAAGAAATGTCATCGCAATTTTGATCCTATGCATAGGGGATGACTCCCCTGCTTTGGTTGCCAGATGACCTGCAAGCGAAGTCGAGAACTTTACTGTAGAACAGTTTAAAGAAGACCGATACCGCGCACCTTCGGTCCATACTCAGGCTGATCAAAGTGGTCACCCACCCGCTTACTGACAGCAACCAGTGATTCTTACTTCGGTGTTCTACTGGGAACCGCGTCTTTAAGATCAGTTCATTTTCCCCCTTGAAATTTTAACTATTATTAGAGAAATTCTCTTTGATAAGATGATTGCTTTCAGATGATTATTGACTTTTTTTGCGTTATTTGACAGTGATCAATTTAAAATTAAAGTAGCTTATCAATGTGCTCCTTAATTTGAATGTAGATATTTAGATATATATGTTCTACAGTTAAAAAGTTGTGCTTGTTGGTATTAATGAAAACAATATGGCTGATGTCTTGGCAAAAGAGGCAAGACAATTAAGCAAAAGCAAAGTTACTCATGTCACTCTCAGCGATATCAATTCAGTGATAAAGGCAAAATTCAGTGATAGGAAAATCCAAATAAAACACCAAATACCTGGAATCAGTACCAACCGAACTCTCATCAGCACACTAACAAGACTCCGGACAGGAAACTTTAGGGGGATGAAGATACTTGGCGACGGAACAAGGACTTACTGCCTCTGCAAAAATTGCCCAGATATAGAACTAACCCCCATACACCTTTTCAACTGTCCCGCTATACTGGCGCAATCGCAGCAAATAAGTGACAATCCGTGGGCGGACTTATATGAAGAAAATTGCCTTCAAATTGCAGATGTTGTATATAGGACCTTTGATCACATTTAAAATTATTTTCTGTCCATGATACGATACCAACCAACGAACAGTTAAAAAGTCTGACGAGTCTGGATATTCTACTTAGACAACAAAGATGAAAACAATTATGACTTTGTTATTCTTTCTATGCCTGCGTTTACTCTATGGGAGAGAAAAATCAAATCCCAAGATCGAGTGGAAATTTAAAAAAAACTAAAAACTGAAATTCCAATTATAAAGTTCAATAAGAAACGGAAATTTGATAAAGCAACAGAATCGAAAAAGATGGAAAAATTTTTTTAGAAAATATCTTGAAATCATATTTTTTTCTCTTTTTGGAATATTTTATGACATATTCCATTTGGATATGTAGAATATCTCGTTAATATATGATCATTTTAAGTTTTATAATGACACGGTGAAATTATCATTATTTCCTGAGATACATCCTGCATTTTCTTTGAATTGTTTTTAAAAATAAAAGATTAATTTTTAACGAAGACATATGGTTACAGAATCACAGCTGTAGTGTTAGTAACTTCAATAAAAATCAACTTTTGTCAAGTGCCATTGTTCCAAAAATGGAACTACATTAAACTTAATTTTCACTCATTTTTTTTTCTTTTGTGTTTAGAAACTCTTTTGTTTGTTTAGAAATTATCAAATTTAAAGTTATTCGGATAAGTCTTTCTTAATTATGTGTTTACGTAGTTGATATCTCGAATTAATATTTGAAGATAAAAAAGTATAAATAGTAAACTAATTGTAGATGCAGGAATGAGAACATGCTGGGTCCATGCATGTTGGCAAGTTAACCTGTTTCGACCAATGTAATGTAAGTTCTGGTATCAAATGTCAAAGAAATTTGGTATGTACGTAATATGCAATATGACAAAAATGAGGCTGTGACAATTTTTTCTTTATTTTAACAAATAGAAGATGTTTCTGCATTGCGATAAAATATGTTTATGCAATTTGACCTAGTTTCAAGGGCTAATTTAGCCTGCCGTCGAATCATTCAGCACTAGGCCATAGCAAGAGGAAAGGCTGATTTTAATGATTCGTCTAAACTGGGAAGTCAAACGATATCAGGACGAACGAAAGATTCGAATTTTGAATGGTACTACACAGCAAGATTGCAACATTTGGAGACTGTGACATATCGGAACTGCAACATTTCGAGGAACCCTTCGTATTACGATCAAATATGCTGTAACGTGTTTTAAATGGCTGTTCTATGGAAAATGAATGTATATATATATAAAAAAACAAAGTTTTGATTGTCCAATTTGAGTTTTTTTTGTTCTTTATCTAACTTTATTTCATTTTTTAATATTAAAGTTATCTTAAAATCGCTTTTATTTTTTATGATAACATTACTAAATTTCTTAAACTTAAAACAGAAATACGAGAGAACAAATCCCTCAATAGTCATCAAAAAGTTGTATGCATCAAAGGTATAAAGCATCTGAGTATCGGATAACTTCCAGAAGATTCTGTACGGAAGGAAATAAGCCTTTAAATGCAACTTTATTGTGTCGCTATAGTTCAATGTTTAAGTGTCTAGAATTTTTCATTATTTGTAAACATGTCTGTCCTCCACTAAATATATACTAGCAATCGGATCAACTAAACTGATACTGATGAGCCGAAACTGATAATAATAAGAGATAAATAAGTATATTTACTTTGTATATTAAATAGCATTTCAATTGCGTGCAAATGAGCTATCTTTAAGTTATTTGTTACGGTGTCAAGATGTAAACGCTACAAGCGCTCTTACATATTGTGATCTGAAGGGGAAACATCTGAACGCGTATAAGCAACTATCAAATTTAAAGTTTAGAAAAATAACTGTTGGTCTACCCTTATTAGTTGTACGGGAACTAAGTACTGATCAGATATATATTTTTAATTTGTATCAAGTCATATATTCTCGAAAATATTCAAAAATATTGCAAATGTTTTAGGATAGCTCTCTAACGACAGCGGGTAGCAAAAAAATTACAAAGCTTTGCCTACATATATTGGTACAGAAGAGAAATTACTTGAAATTGAGGCTATTGTGGAATACATTGTAAAAGTGTATGCAGAAGTCTAGCCTGTAACGAAAAATTAGCCGTTTGATAAAGCCGATGTACGTTCGATAAAGCCGATGTACAGCATCTTCGGTAAGCTGTTACAATGCAAGGAATCTTTCTGCTGATCTAAAATTAGTAATTTATCTTGTTATTCAACTGATTACTGTGATTAACAATAAATATCCCTGCATGAGGTCCCGAAGGTTGAAGTAGTGACATCTTTATTATGCCCCTTAACATTAGAGAAAATGACCATACAGATTCAATTGGTAGAATCGTATTTTTTTACCGAACATCCACTACCATATATACTGTGCGGAACTTTAGAAAAAAATTTAAACGGCCGATATGATTGGAAGTAAGTTGTAAAAGCCATCATAGCACGCGTAGTCGAAAGAGCCGTTTATTTAGTGATAGAATCATCTTCTGCATGTGAAGATAAAGGTCGTGATGACTAAACACGCACTGCCGTGCCATCCTGAAAACCTACGCCAAGATTCTGGAAAAAGGAAAATATAGATTTGAAGATTACTAGATCATCGAAAAAGAAAAAAAAATACTATGTCCATGTTTAGCTGGGGGGGAATTGAAATGTATCCACTCCCTTGTGGTGAATTCTGAGAATTTTGCCGTAGTTTTGGAAAAAATAAGCAGAGAACCGTTTTAACCCTTTCACGCAGATAGTGCATCAACAGTTCTCAGGTGTTTTATTCCATTCCTTAGTTTTAATCCTAAACAATCACGTAGTGTTATGATAGAAAACGAAAAAGAAAAATATTGAAATTAAAAAATTATAATAAAAACTTTTTTTCAAAGAATAAAATATAAAAACTTAGCAAACTAAGCAAATTTAAAAAAAAAACCCAACTAGGAGATAAATATAAAATAATATAATAATATTTAGAAACTAAGCCAAATAAATGAATATTTATACAGTTAAATCAAACCAAAATAAGAACTTTCTCCTGCAAGTCTTCTTTTATGCTTCTCTGCTGTTATACTCTACATACATGAATAAGAAGCGCATAGTGACAAAAAAGATATTTTCTGCATCTCTAAATAATGTTGATTATATAAAGTTGATTATTTCAAGTGAAATAAATAATATGTCATTAAAATCGAACCTGCTACGATTAATTCAGTATCAGCTTTATCTTCTCCGATTATATTAGTCACGTGGCAGACATATCGTCCAGAATCAGTAGAAGTCACTTTATGAAACACTAGAATTCCACCTTCTTGGCTGACCGGAAGAGTGTGATCTGGTAGCGGTTTCAGCCCTGTCTCGGATCTGTACCAACGATACGAAGGTGCAGGGAACCCCTGGGCAATACAAGGTAGTGTTGCACGGTGACCGACTGATACAGATACCCTATTATATTTTAGAGTGATTCTTGGAGGCTGGCTATGATGTGGTTCTAGAGAGGAAATAAATTGGATGTTTGAACAAGAAAGACATGCGTTTTATTATGTAGGAGCTTTTAAATTAAAAATTTTAGAACATTTTTGATTCTTTATTTACCTGTTACCACTAATTTGGAGTAGTTTTTGCTCACTTTCTTATCTTTAGTTATTTTGTTTTCTGTGTGACAACGGAAACTGTATGATCCATCATGATCTGTTACGTCTTTAATGTATAAATCACCACTTTCAAGCATTCCATATTTCGCTATAACAAAGAAAGAAATCATATTTTATCTATCAAATATTATAGTCCGTATCTCGTGTAACAAGCAATAGAAGATAGTCAACTTTGTAAAGGATTGTTTGAGTGGAAGTGGAATTAAGTTAATAAATTTAATGTATTTTACAAAATTTAAACATGACAAAAATAAAATGTAATAAAAGTAATCTTTAAATTAAATATAAACTCCCTATCACTGACAATGAGATAAAATGAACATAATATTAATTATTGATTTAATGAAAAATTAATTAGTTATTTTAATTTGATTTAATTTTAAGGGATTGGACTATAATTAATAATAGTATTAGTAATTAATTTATAATAAATAGGGAATATTTATTGTTTATTCTGGGACACATGTTTTTTGTTGCATTAAGACAAATACTTGAGCTTGCATGATTCGGGTGTAAGGATTTTAAATTTGAAATTAGTTTCGCTCATAAAGCTTCAGATTTTTTTTAAATGAAATTTTTAGTCAATTTTTCCTCGAAATGTGCAGGTTTAAAAAACGTTAAACGTAACAGGGAGTCGTTTTTATAACGCAAAGAACTGACAAGAAAGTTTGAGCACACCTACAGGTAAGGAACGTCCTCCCGTAAATGAACTGTTCAGAAACTTACAGTTCAATTTATAATGGGGAAGCGCCCCCTGTGACGTATGGTGACATTTCCAGACATGGGTTCCTATGCTGTTTTAGTCCTGGTGATACACTCTAACTTTCCTTGAAGTTTTTCGTGACAATTGCGTGATTCACTATTATATAGAAAGTCTTTAAACTACATATTTCAACAAAAAATAAAAAAAAATTGTCATTTAAAAAAATTGTAACTTGAAGAGAGAAGCCGACTGCAAATTTGGAATCAGCGATACGAAAGTATCTAAGATCTAACAAAATCCCATGCCCCTTAAAACAAAAAAAATTTTTTCACCAGTGTTATTAGTTATAATTAAATTTATCAATTATAACTAAATTCTGATACTCAATTTTTAATGCAGCTTACCATTTATTAAAGCAGGTGTTATTATGAAGCCGTCCATTCTTTCCCATGATCTAACTTTTATGTAGTCATTAGCATAACTTGGTATAGGGCAGCGAAGAATAGCTGTATTACCCTTGAGAACAAATTCATCGAATAAGTGGATATTGAAGTCTTGTAATAGTACTGAAATAAAAAAAAAACAATATTTAGAATTAATTTTAATTTTGCCATGAAATATTATTGGGGCTTTAGAGTGAAAAAATAACTTACATCGTTTAAAAATTATTGAAATTTTTAAAAAGATGCCTATTTGGCGACATTTTTCTCCCCAGATGAAAATTATAAAAATCACTAATTTATTCTCAATTTTTGTAAATTTTTAAGAGCGTAGGTAATGCAGCATTGGAGTAAGTTTTTAAATATTAAAAAATTAGTCCACAAATGATTTTCATTTTCACGAAAGTGTGGCTTTTCTCTATAGTAACGTTTTGCACCATTTTCAAAATAAGCGTAAATAGCGCTGACTTTAGATGGGCTACACTTAACCTAATAGTTATAAAAATTGCATATTATTCTCAAAAAATTATAATTTCAAATTACGATAGTGACTTAGTTAGCCTAACAATCAGAGAGTTTGCTTAAACTGATAATCAATATAGTAGTCAATATAATAATCAATATAGTAATCAATATATAAGCTGATAATCAATGCTACATTATGCCGAAAAATGAACTCTCTGAAAGCAATCTATATATTGTTCCTTACATTTCATTTAGATATATTTAACTGAATTAGCGTATGAATTTAATTATTTAAAAATTATTATAATATTAATAATTGAATAAATTATAATTATTAAAATTAAAAAATACTATTATTTAAAAATTATTATTGTTTTTATTTTGCATAAAAATCATTATTCAGATAATAAATCATTTTTTTCAAGCCCTATGAGGCAATTGCGATAATAGAGACAGGCATTTTGAAAACGTCTTTTTTAAACATGCATTTTTAATTTGAAAGTTTTTTTTTTGTACTATTAATAATTTTGTTGCAATATAATCTATTTGAGTACACAAAAAATATATCAACGTGATCGTGGGAAATGATAAGTGATTTGAGTTGGAGGTTATGGTACCTAATCTTTGATTGCTCAAATTTTGCGACCTTCGGTGACTGGCTGACCTGCACTTTTAAAAAAGAATAATTATGTGATTTAAAATCGCATATTCAATATTCAGATAAACAATCATTTTTTTTCAAGCGCTGGAGAAGAAACGATAAAAAAAAATATTTTAAAGCAGTGAAATAAAAAAAAATAAATAAATAAAAACAGAAAGTTTATTTTTTTATAAATGTTTACCACTCCAAACCCTTATAATTTGAAATTAATTTAATTATCTATTTCATTTTACAATTCATACACAAATAAAAATAAAAAAAGTAAACAGAATACTTCAAAAATTGGCATTTTAATTAAGACTTTTGACATAATTATATGCATTAAATCCTTCAAAAGCCTAATTAAAGTTTACTGATATTTGAATTTTAATGAAAAATAAGAATGATTTTTCTTTCAGAAAAATACAGTTTAATATTTAATTATGAAAGATGATTAAAGTGACTTAAAAGATTTAGCATTAAATTCAATCAAAATCATAATTTGACCAGGTTTTTCCCAGATTTTTTTTTTGAATATATTGAACTAGGATATAGACTGTGATTTTAAACTTTAGCATCTCCTAAAACAGTTTATTATTTTTTGAATTTTTTTTAGTTAGGTTTAAGAATATTTTAATACAAGTTAAAGTATTTCAAGCATATCAAAATAAATTAAAAGTAATTTAATTAACCTGTGTTTCTATAATATATCTTTTCTTCTGAAACTTTATTTATTCAACCTATCGCTGATTCATTGTAATAAAACCTCTTATTTCTTCAATACTTTTAGAAGCCTTATATTGCTCGTGGTGACATTTCCCTAGAATATAAAAAATTGACTCCTTCTTTCAGGCCTGAATTGTTACTCATTTTTATTTCCAACACAATATTCTGTCGAATTTTCTGAAATATAAAGACAGACTGACAGATAACAATTCCGAAAAGTTACGAGGAAATGTTCGGAATTTTAAATTAGGAGCTTTGCTTTATACCTTAGAAGGGAGTCACAAATTTCAGAAGGTTGTAAAAAGCGATATATTTTTATATTTATTTATACACTGAGAGATTTGTTAAGTGAGGAAGTTAAATGGCATCTTACTGACAAAAACCAAAATATCGCTTCAATATATCCTGCATTTATTTACTTCACAAAAAAGTCTGAATTATCGGAAGTATAAATATTAAGCGTTTGATTTTCAGCAGAAAGCTGAAACTTGAAACATTTTACCTCCCATAAACTTGAAATGTGTAAGATCATTAATAGTTTACTGTCTTTATTTTGCTAAAAATTAATTTGAGTATTGGGTACACTGTAAAAAATTCAGGATCAAATTGTATTCAAATTGTGTTTTTTTCCTTAAAGTCCATTTTTACGGGGACATACTATTTTTACAGTAATAATATTAACTCAAGATCACCGAATAAATCTAATAACTAAATTTTGCTGTTGAGCTTAAAATTAAGGTATATTTTTTTTAAGTAAAAATGGATTTTACTGTAAAATGGATATTACTGATAAGTGCATCTAAAGTGCCGGTTCTTTATACCGTAATTTAATCTGGAATATTTTACAGTGAAATTGCAATAACTATGATAAATATTTTACAAAACACTGGTTGATTTTTGATATTAGGGAAATTAGAATGTAAAATCAATAATTTTTACAACAATTATAACAAATAACTTGGTTTTAAAATTATTATTTTTACTCTATGGTATAATGCACTTAAGTACTGGTTTTTAAAGTCGTATTAATAATTAGTTATAATAAAACATCTGTATATGACACATTTCGTTTGGAAAAATATCTGTAAATATTTTTTATCTCATTGAAACTGATGTTGAGATCAAATTTACTGCAAATCTAACGCTGTAGACTCACACAAATATAAAGGTTTAGTTAGTACCTCCAGTAAATTTCCAAGATTTAATTTTTTAGAACTCTACGAGTCATAACGAGTAAAATTATTGTATATATATATATATATATACAGTACCGCTCAAAAGTATCAGTACACCTAGAAACTTATAAAAAAATGGCAAAATTCAAAAAGTCATAACTTCTTTAGAAATGATCGAAAATGCTTCTGCTTTAGCTCATTTTGAAGCTTAAAATCTCTACTTTTATGTACTTTAATTGTTTTTAATTAATTTATTTTGCAACTATGTACAATTACACTCTAAATAATCATAGAAAATTGTATTAATTATTTGTGAAGTTTGACGCGATGTACGGGCACAAAGGGGTTAGATATTGTTAATTTTTATTATACCATTAAAAAATGTGAACTTTTAGCTTTCATTTAAAAAAAAAAATTCCAAAAAAACATGTTTTTTGACGAAGTTATTGTCAAATAAAAGAAAAGGTTTTTTTTTCAGTATTTAATGATTTTTCAGCAATTATAATGAATTTTAGTGTAATTATAATATGATATGAAAATTTTTTAATTAAAATAAATTAAAATTTAATATTTCTCGATAATATTATTTCATAATTTATTATAACAATTTTAAATTTTTTTTTTGGAAAATATAATAATGAAATAAGAATCAACGTTTACAATTTAATATTTTGAAATTTATTTTTTCGTATTTTTCTCTGAAAAAATTTGAAAACGAAAATGTAATAATGAAAAAATATTTTACATCATATTTTGTTTTCTTCAAAATATCATCCCCGCGCTTTTATATTATTATATTCATATTATTATATTATATTATTATATTTCATTATTATATTTTCCAAAAAAAAAAAGTTAAAATTGTTATAATAAATTACGAAATAATATTATCGAGAAATATTAAATTTTAATTTATTTTAATTAAAAAATTTTCATATCATATTATAATTACACTAAAATTCATTATAATTGCGGAAAAATCATTAAATTCTGAAAAAAAAACTTTTTTTTTATTTGACAATAACTTCGTCAAAAAACATGTTTTTTTGGAATTTTTTTTTTTTTAAATGAAAGCTAAAAGTCCAAATTTTTTCAATGGTATAATAAAAATTAATAATATCTAACCCCTTTGTGCCCGTACATCGCGTCAAACTTCACAAAAAATTAATACAATTTTCTATGATTGTTTAGAGTGTAATTGTACATAGTTGCAAAATATATTAATTAAAAACAATTAGAATACATAAAAGTAGAGATTTTAAGCTTCAAAATGAGCTAAAGCAGAAGCATTTTTGATCATTTTTAAAGAAGTTATGACACTTTGAATTTCGCCATTTTTTTATAAGTTTCTAGGTGTACTGATACTTTTGAGCGGTACTGTATATATGTATATATATATATATATCTATATATATATATATATATATATATATATATATATATATATATATATATATATATATATATATATATATATATATATATATATATATATATACATATATATATATATATATATATTATATATATATATATATATATATATATATATATATATATATATATATATATATATATATATATATATATATATATATATATATAAATCTTTTTTTTGTACTGGTTAAAGGTTCTTAAAAATAGTGTATCAAGTAAATGAGTTAGTATATGAATCTAAAATAGAGAAAAGATAAATATCTATACATAAAAAAATGGTTCTAGTGTAGTATGCTTTGTTGTCTTTGTTTTCAATGACGTCACCTTCGGGTTACCCTAACCTTTGTTTACCACTATGTGATAGGTTCGTGTTTTTTTTACACATATATTCTTCAAAACCCAATCTTCAAAAATGAGAAGGACCTCGATTTCAACCTATTACCAAAAAGATAATAAGCATCATCAGAGGAGTTTTTTTTTTTTTTTTTTTAAATTTTATTTTATTACCATCGTGAAATAGCCTACCTAGTTTTAAGTTTATGACTAACATTGTTCAACTCATTTTCCTTATCATTTTGGTTCTAAGACTGAAGACAAGATAACTGTAAGATCAATTTCGTAAATACTTGCTTCCGTGAAAGCATTTTCGATGGAACTAGCCTGCATTTGCGTCACATAAAGAGGTAAACTACGAAACATCCCGTGGTTAGTCTGACGACAAGGGAACTCTAAACCATGATCGTCTACCACTAGGGATATTTTACGTCAGCACTGTGGTCAGCACGAGCCGGCTTCAAAATTCATATCGATCAGCCACCGCTTATTCGAGCCCGGTTCTCCTCATTGGGAGGCGATCATTCTATTCCGCAGGCTCCTTCGAAACTGAAGAAACCAAGCCACGACCAAGTTTTCACCAATATGATCTTTTTCTATCAAACCGATAAGTGCCAAATTTTATTTTGAGCAAAAATACGGAGAATAATATCGTGGAACACTGTTCCCCTTCATGTTGAAACAAGTAAATTAAGTTTGAGTCCAACGTAGAATAGCTCAGTAACATATTACGGTTACAGAAAATCTGTACAATTTAGTGGTCCGACAAACTTTAAACCGTTTTGATTGCAGATTCGGAAAAGAATATGGCAATAAGGTAAATAATTTATTTCCAAAACAAAATAATAAAAGACTTATACAGAAAAAAGTATTTTCTTCCAAATATCTGTTTCAAGTTCTTATTTCTTACATTTTCTTTTGTTGGATTTATGAAAGCTTTATAAGTTTAAGAATAAGTCTTTCAAACTATAAACAAAGAAAAGAAGCACTAAAGATATTGATGATGCTTATCCATTGTTATTTTTTTTCTCTGTAAATTTAGAGGAAGGTATCCGCTGAACAAAAAGTTCTGTGTGGAAATAATACTAAAAGCAACATAAATAGTATACTCGTAGTTTCTTTATTTCAACGGGATTGTTTTTATGATCAATACAGTCTGTAAAAAAAGAACAATACAGAGAAAAAGTTTTTAAATTTTTTCTTTCGTATAAGTTTTTAAAAGACTGAAAATGTTTAAATATTACAGGGAATATAAATAACAAATATATTTCGCTATATAGTAGAAAAGAAAATTACATTCTATATTGGATTCACATTTTTAATAATTTAAAAGTAATGGATGCATATTTATTTTAACTCATATGTCCTGTGCTAAATATTTCAAATTATTAGATAGTAAATTATCCAAATATCAAAAGTATCCGTAAAGAAAGCTTTCGCTGTATTCAAACTTTTCATGGTTAATTGTTTTCCTATATAAAACTATTTCACGGTAGGTTGCTTAAGGCTTACATTATTTGGACCCAATTTTAATTGGTTATGAAGTGCATCTACCGATAATAACTGTAATCGAATAAAAAATACTGATTTGTTTAGAAAAAATTCATTTTGACATCATTTTGAGGATCGAGTTTCCACTGAGATGTCATTACTGAATGATTTTTAAAATGGAAAGACAAATATATATTTGTCTTTCCCTTTGAAAAATCATTCACTAATTTTTTCACCAAAACACAATTTTTTGGGCCAACTTTCCGATTTTGACGCATTTGGCGAGGTGATGAATGCTTATCAAGGACCCTGGCTATATAAATTGATATAGGTCAAATTTAACTTCCATAATATGTTTACCCATTAAAATGTTTGTTTTAATTTTGATGTCGAAATTGCGATGATGACTCGTTGCATTTGTTACATACGGGATTTTTCAAAATCTCTTATTTTCATTAACATAAGTTTGATACTTTTTCATGGTGGCAGGCACATTTCCCCAGAATTAACAAATGTGTACTTCAAGTGCACAAGCGCGACTACTTCAAATCTTAGATATGAGAGCGTACGAAATGCAATGTAAAAGTGTGAAATTTCGTTACAATTTGGCATGTAATAATAAATTTTCACAAGCACATCTCATTATTGAAAAACTGTGGTTTTTCTAGTAGCATAAAATGCTTCTGTTAAAGATGGGCGAAACTTAGCCTATGAGTCGGTATTTACTATTACAAAGTAAGAACATTATAAAAACATAATTCGCTAAAAAGCGTTCTTTTGCTAAAAAGTATTTTTAAATAACAGACAATACTTGTATTAATTCAATACTACGAAAATTAGCACACCAATATATTATTGTAAAAGTAACTTACCAGCTTTGACATGAACATCGCTGCTACCAATAACACCGATTATATTTGAAGCCTCACATCTGTAGGTTGATGCATGGACGTCTGCCCTATAATTTTGGCTGGCAAAAGAGCTGAATACTAGAGAGCCATCATGCCGGGTATGTCTCAAGCCGGATATATCTTGCAAGATTTCACCATCCTTTTTAACCCATTTAATAGCTGGGGAGGGCTGGCCCTCTGCCCCACAATGTATAATAGTACCGCTTGAATTGAAAAATTCAACAATATTAGGAGGTTCTAGATGAAATTTAGGGGCTTTCAAATTAAACTCTATGCTAAGACCTGCAAAGAGAAAAACAGGAAACTTTATTACAAACTATATGCAAAATTTAAATTGTTAGTTTAATCTTCAAGGCTGTATTGATACATGTTATTATTTTCTGTTTACTTTAAACAAGATATTCAAAACATTTAGGGTAATTTAATTTATTTTCATTTATTTAGATAAATTCTGTAAAAAAAATATATTTAGAACTAAGATTGGATATTTAAAAATTTATTTAAAATTTAATAATTTTATAATTCTTTTAATGGCATAGAGTTTGTACACTGACGCATGCTAAAATTAAAAAAAGAGTATAAATTCTTTTAACGTTACTATTAAATTAAATTCATTACTTCTCATAAGGGGTATATTGAACTGATAAGTAATTTTCTTGATATTTCTAATTGATTTAATTCGAATTTAAAGTCCATTTTTTCTTCCTTTTTTTCTTTTATTTTTTATTAAAAATGTTTAGATGTTTGGTTTGATTCAAACTTTTAAAGTTTGTTCACTCTGTGCGGGCCAATTGAGAGCTTTAGAGTAATAAATAAGTTTAATAAGTTCTTTTTCTACTGGGTTCTTAAAACCTATACACTTTTCGAAACGTTAAAGCTATCTAATTCAAATTAACATTTTATTTAACGTTTTAATTTTCGTCAATTTAAATAATTCAGCTGACATCTCAACATGATTCAGTTTCATTTTTTTTAGTGTTGCGGCAAAATCAAACCATATTGGGATTCACAGATGAACAAGTATTTCTAGAAGTGTAGATAACCATTTAGTTTCTTTGAACCATACAACATAAGCTGGTTTTAAACATACATGCTATCAAATAAATATTTATCTGTTAATCTTTATTGTTATGAAAATTCGCTGACTTATTGAATTGCTGATTAATTCTTTTGACGAAGAACATGTTCTAAAACAAACAAATAAATAAATAAATAAAATTAATTGCAAAAACGATGAGAAGCATTATTTTTTAAGTTACATTTATTTCTTAGCTAATCCGAAATCAAATATATATAAATATCTCCTCACACTGAAAATACAACGTTTTACTTATTGTGCGCTTGCATTTGTTAATTTCATTTAATCAATTATAATAATTAAAGTTTAATCTATTTTTTCTAAAGCATATTTTTTAGTAATATTAAAATAAACATTTAAATTTAGTAAAATATATGCACATAATCATACAAAAATCTCCAAATAATACCAACAATTTTATATAACGTGAACGTTAATTAAGCTAAAGTCAAAGTAAATAAAATAAGCTAATCGCTTAATTTTGAGTTAATACAGCGTTGAAAACTTTGCTTTTAGTAGTAAATAGGTAAAAATAATTGTAGCAGAAAATCTATATACCACTACTTATAACTGTTTAATCTGATAAAGTTTCCCTCTTTCCCTTAATGAAATTTATGCAACTGATGATAATTTGACGCATGTATCTTCCTTGCTTTCGTTAATGGATGCATTCATTAAATGTAGTTTATCTGGGAACATGAGCGTAACAAGAAGTACTTAAATCTATCGCAACCGCAAAATAATTACAGTTACGGGAATTATACGCTTACAGATTACATCAAACAGTTTATCTCTAAGCTTTTTCGCTAAATGTTTATTAGTGCATCATTTTTTTTATTTTTAAAAAAGATTATTTTTAATAAAAAAAACCTTAGTTAATAAAATACGATATTAGTGAATAAAAAATTTTGCAGCTAATAAAAATATGATAATAAGACTTATAGTGTATCTACATATATTTGTTACGGTTTAATCATTTCGTCTGGTAAGTCTTATTATTTACCTGTGAAACCTAGTTTTTACCAAAGTGGCTCATGTTAATTTCAAAGAAGGCTTTAATATAGTCCTTTTCCGTCTCTTTACCAAACATTTTTGGTAAAACTTAGAAGGGGCAAGTTAATTTGATAAATTTAGAATCCATTAGATATATTTTAACTTAGATTTTACCACCAAAATTTAGAATTTGTCAAAAGAAAACGTATGTCTGCTTTTAAAGAATCTTCGGGCTTTTAGAGTAATATATGCATTGTATTCAGATAAAGTGATAACAACTTCCCTTATTCTATATATTCCGGATAAAATAAATTGCTATTGGAAAGGAATTTAGAAAAAAAAAAGCTATTACTGAAGTTTTTTCTTTGGGGAAGGATATATATATATAATTTAATACAATGTTGTGTTTGTGCTGTAGATAATATTTTAGTTTATTACTTAATGTATTTGAGTCATTTTTAAACTTCCGATTTCGTTAATTAGAGAACAATACAAGTGATTATTTGTTATTTATTATCATGTTATTAAGCGATCCTGCTTTAATGCGAAATTTTAAATATTGTCTTTTTGTAAATATGCATTCATAATGAATCCCTGGGGGATGCAGATTCCCGAAATCAAACTCACTGACTATAATACATGTTGAGTTACAAGTTCAGAAACAAACCAGAAAATATTCTTAGTACGTGCATATTTGTGAAACCTTCAACATTTGAAACCTTCAACATATATGACTGTGAGCCAATTACACGATGATAGAGACACGCATTTTTCAAAAATCATTTTTAAACGTGCATTTTTGGTATTTTTAAGTTTGATAGCTTTTTTTGTACTATTATTATTTTGTTGCAACATAATCTATTTGAGTACGCAATAAATATAGCAGCGCGATCGTAGGAGTTGGGAAGTGAAGCGAGTTGGTGGCCATGCTCCTCAATTGGTAAATGTAAAATCTTATTTGGTTCTCAAATTTTGAGAGCATGAAATTTTGCATGGGAATAGAGCAATATTTCAGTTGAAAAATTGAAAAATTTCTTTGCATGCATTTAATCTACCTTATTGTACGAATTATAGATTTTTTCTCATAACGCATATCGAGTTTCAAAACCGCGATAATGATATCTCCTATGTGAGATTAAGCGTATAAAATATTTTGTTGAGTTTTCTTGCTTGAGTTGATGGCTGTGAAATTTCTAAATTTTATTAAGTAATGATTATTTTAATCATATTAATAAAAGAAATAGCTGAATACCCTATTTTATCTGAAATAAAAAAAAAGAATAATAAAGGAACCAACATTTATTAACATTACACAATCATGCATAAAACTGAAAGACATATAGTAACCCAATTAAAACAATTTATTTCATTTTTTTTGCTCTTTTCGTTACTTTTATTGAGCGAAAGTCGGTGAACGGTTGAACTGCCTTTTTAAATAAGAATAATTTTTAATTTAAATAGTACATTCAAATTTGAACACAATAGGCAAGCATAAAGTCATATGACGTAAGTGAGAGTGGATAAAAAATTTTCCTCTATCATATTAAACACTTTCAGATGTTAGTATTTTTCAGACTTGACTAAAATGGATATCGTGGTGAATTTTTAACAAAAATGTTCAATAAAGCATATTCTATGATTTTAAACAAAAACAAATGCGCTAATTGGCTTGTGGTTCTCTTGATGGATATTAAAATAAATTAGCAACCTTATTAAAATTAAACTATTCTATATGTTTCGATTATTAATTTTTGTAGGGTTTTCAAATAAAACTTTAGTTTGCAATTCAATGAGTTCTTTCCCCCAAAATGAAATTAATTTTAAGAAAAGATCGGTCAGAAACAGTAAATGGAACAATTTAAGAACCAAGTAAAGTAGTATTTATATTAAAAAGTTAAAATTGTCTATTTCCCAGTGGTTAAAACTTGGGAATTCAGTCTGGAAAGGTCGATGTCCAATCCCCAAAACCCCCTCAAAGCAGTCACTGAGCACATGCAATATACAATCTCGTAAAAACTGTGGAATTGAAAGTCCTGTGATCGGTCTCTAAGCCGCACCGTGGTTGCAGAGATCTGGATAAAAATTTCGTTTCCTATTAAATCTAGGTTTAAATTGTGGAAGTAGCCATACAAATGAGTGGTGTTGCCACTTATCCAAAGGGTTCTGAGCAATTGGAACTCACCTTTGTGGAACTCTCTTTTCAAACGAAAGGTTCTCCTTTTTGACTTTATACTCAAAGCCACTAGCTGTTGAGTTTATCTTAGAGTCACTAGAAACAACAACACATTTATCTGAAATATTTAATTCGAAACTAAAATGGAATTTGCCTGATAACCGGTTTTATATAACTTTTCTTGAGTCTAGGCGAAAGATATTTACTATTTACATGATTTTTTTTAATGTCATGAGTTGAAATTTAACTAAAACTAAGTTTCAAAAGACGAGGACTCAAATTTATAATTTATAAGCGTTTTGGGCATCTATACAATGTTGGCCCCCAAACTCTCCCCTTCTACTTTTTAGTTTTAAAGATGGTGTACTGGCGGCTGCTTTTTTGCGTCGATACCCACACAAACATTAATACTTCTGACTGACGCCGCGATGGCTCAGGGAATAGAGCGTTTGCCTTCCAATGCGGCGAACCGGGTTCGAGTCCCAGTCGATACGAATTCCGCATCTGGTTTGAACCGACCACAGTGCTGACGTGACATATCCTCAGTGGTAGATGGATCATGGGTTAGAATCCCCTTGCCGTCAGGCTAACTATGGGAGTTTCTCGTGGTCTTCCTCTCCATGTAACGTAAATGCGGGTTAGTTCCATCAAAAAGTCCTCCACGAAGGCAAATTTCTCCCAATACTTGATCCAGGAGTTCCCTTGTCCTCTGGATTGGGTTCAAAATTACAAGACTGCGAAGTAAAACATTTGAAGTTCAAAAAATAGGGTCGGCTGTTCAACGACGGGTATAAATTAAATTATTATACCGATGACTGAGCCGTAGTGCCTCTAAGTGAAAAAAGAACTCGCCTCTAAATGAGATGACTCATGTTAGATTCCTAGTCGATACGAATTTCGCACTCGACTTGCACTGATATCAGTGCTAACTTATATATCGATATTTAACAATGTATCGTGATATTTTCTGAATTGAGCTTATTTAAGCCGAAAAGTAGTGATTAATAGTGAAGAGACCTATCCCAATAAAAATTTGCAAACTGTAGAGAGAAACAACAATTGCGTCAAATTTGTACTCCCGTTTTCGAGCTATTAGTGATTATCTATACTGGCAGATTTCCCCTTTAGTATAGATAAAGGAAATTGTCGGTGTTTATATATATGTTACCGTTGAAGTATGAAATCCGTTATTTTATAGAATACCTAGTTATTCCATGAAGTTACTGATCGTGTCCGTTAAAATGTAAAACTCTCTTGTATTTCATGGTTTAACTATTTATTTCATAGAATAACGATCTGCAGCCCGTTAAAGTGTAAAATAATCTATATCATATATCTCGCACGTCAAATGCATTTACTTTCCACCCCTACTGCATTTATGAACAATTCCAGGCCATAAGGAGAGAACTCGTTTAGCGTGTTGGCGCCAGTTCATTCCGGTTAATTGATTGCTTGCACGTACAGTGCCGGCTGCTGTTCGTCAAATACTGTTTCCATGTATCAGGTATTGAGATACATTTATTTTTTTAAGTTTTATAATTTAGTCATTATTTATTACGTTAATTTAGTTCGCTTACGTTAAAGTGCAATTATTTTTAAGACCTTAAATTGCCTTGAACAATGAATTCTTTAAGTGATAACGAAAAAAAAAAAAAAGCTGCAATGAAAGAAAAGTTTGAATCTTTAAATAAGTGTGATGTGAAAGAGAACTGTTCTTTACTCACCCGTGAAATATTATTAAGTTTGATAGCTGAAATAAAAAAAAATCTAAAACATCAGATAAGAACGTGCCACGGTATTATTGATTACTTCAACATTACGATGTCCTTGAAGTTCAAGGAGTAGAAAAATTATTAGCCCCAGAAACAAATGCAACGCCAGATGTAATGTTTTATTGCTCAAATAATTTTTTGTTTAGCATTTTGTATGAAACTCATTTATCTATTAGGCACGGTGGTAGAGAGCGAATTATAAAAGAACTTAATCGTCGTTACAAAAATATTACGCAAAATGATATTAGGATTTTCCTGAATTTTTGTGAATCTTGTCAACAAAAATGCAAAGCGGGCGGAAAACATGTTGTTGTTAAGCCCATTATTTTTTCAAATATGAATTCAAGATGTCAGGTTGACCTCATAGATTTTCAATCACAACCTGATGGAAACTATAAATTTATTTTAGTTTATCAAGTTCACCTTACAAAGTTTGTGGTTTTAAGACCTCTGCAAACAAAGAGAGCAGAAGAAGTTGAAGGACAGTTGCTTGATATATTCCTGTTGTTTGGAGCCCCATGCATATTGCAGTCGGACAATGGAAGAGAATTTTGTAACAAATTTATTGATGACTTAAAAGTAACTTGGCCAGAGCTTAAGATCGTGCATGGCAAACCAAGACATAGCCAAAGCCAAGGCAGTGTTGAGAGTGCCAATCAGGACATAGAAAATATGCTGACGACTTGGACGCAAGACAACCAGTCAACTTCGTGGAGTAACGTGTTAAATTTTATTCTGTTTATGAAGAACAGAGCGTTCCATTCTGGTATTAAAAGGTCCCCCTATGAGGCTATGTTTGGTTGCACAGCTAGAGTTGGACTGTCAATAACTGCCATTCCGAAGGAAGCACTTAATTCGTTGGTCGACGAAGATCAATTACAAAATACTTTGACTGCAATGAATGTCAACCTGATAATGAAAAAGTAGTTGATCAAACAGTATTAAATAATCCCATTACGAAAGTATGTGTTGTCTGTTTAAAAGAATGCAGTGAAGATATAGTTTGCTTCAAATGTATGGAGCCTGTCTATATATAATGTTCGGAAAATAATGTTTCAGAAGATGAAGTTGAGCAGAAAATCTGCAAATTGTTTTAATGAACTTAATGTTCCAAGAGAAAGAGAAATGTCTAAAAAATGTTTAGAAATCCAAGTGAAAAAGATGAAATTAATGTCGGATAAATCTCACTCTTCAGCCTATGTGGGGTTTACCGTCCGTATCCCAGTGCCTGAAGTTGACAGAGGAAAAGGTGATGCCAAATCTATTTTAGCTTTCATCATAAAAATAACAGAAGAAGGATTTTTCCAATTGAGTACAAGAAACGACCGCATAAAACAATTATATTCCCGATCCCAGTTCAGTGTCTGCGAACAAAAATTATTTAAAATCGAAGAAGTACCGGATGTAGAAATATCGCTCCGGTCGGTTGCTACAGCTCAAAGTTAAGGTACTGGCTGGTCAGGGATTTAAAAAATGTTCGTGTAAAACCCAGTGTGTCAACAAAAAATGTTTTTGTTTTAGAAATAATGTTCTTTGTAATTCCAAGTGTCATTTTAGTAATCCTTGTTGTAACAAATGATTTTATGGTACGTTTCCATAAATACCATTCATACGCTGCATAAATTAGATAAATTGCTTCTTTTTCATTTTAATTGTCTATTTTCAGTTTATTTATAGAATACCTAGTTATTTCATTTTAGATAAATTGTTTATTTTACACTTTAACTGTTTCTCATTAGTTAATTTATAGAATACCTAGTTATTTCATTTTAGATAAATTGTTTATTTTACACTTTAACTGTTTCTCATTAGTTAATTTATAGAATATCTAGTTATTTCATAAAATAACCAGTTAAAGAGTCAAATTAATAACATATTACACACTTTAACGGACACGATCAGTTATTTCATGATATAACAAGGTATTCTATGAAATAACTGCATTATATACTTTAACGGTAGCATATATATATATATATATAACTTTTGCTGTAAATATGTTCATTACTTTCTGTTTGGAATGTGAACGTGCCTAATGAAAGTCAATTATTCATATCTTCCCTTTATCATGGAAATCTCTGCCCCACACAGGTGACTACTTTACAAATTATTTCTCTTTGTAATTTAGATTCTATTATCGCTTTTTTTTAACATTTTACATATTAACCTGTAATAGACAGATCATAAGTTTTAAAGAGCAATAAAAATTTCCTAACATTGTGTGATTGTTAATTTTCATAATTATTAAATGTCGCAATTTCATTGTTATATTTTCTTTACTTCATCTCTATTGATTTTAAACTTTTAAAGTTAATCCATTGAAACATTTTAAATTATATTAATATAAAATATATTTTTTTTTTTACTATTTAATTAAAAAAAATGCTTTAATCTATACCAAAAAATTAAGATAAATAAACGTTTATGACAGTGACGTTTTTAAAAATTATAAAATTAAATATTATAAAATTTTCACTTTTTTTTTATTTAACCAAAAAATATTTTTTTTAACTTAAATATAGAATTTAAAAAACGCATACATTATTCAAAGACTTCAATAATACGTTTCATTTAAAAACAAATGCACTGTTTTTATTTTAAAACTTTTTCTTTTTAAGAGTAAATAAATTATTATTGAAGGAGAACTTAAGACAGAAACCAAAGATTGACGGCTTAATTCCCAAGAATGCTTGATAAAAATTTTCAACATATCGTCTCGATTAAATTTAAAAAGTTACTTAAAATCCTTTCCTATCACAAAATTCTCTAATTTAAGGAGAATGCCTCTCTTTTTAAAAGCATTAAATGAGATGAGGTAAAAAGCAGCTTAATACTCCGGAGTATAAGTATAATGTAAACTCTTTTTGAAGTTTATGAAAATTTATTTTTCTCTTGGTAAAAATCATGCTCTTTGAACGAAATAAACGAAAAATATATCACAATAAGAATATTGCTGTTAAGCTTCATAAAAATTTAAAGACATAAAATGCTACATTAATATTTCATGAGTCACTTATATCAATAAAGTTGAAGAATAAATTACAGCTTCGGCAAAACTTAACTCAACCTGCATTGTTTTGTTTTCTTGTAATATTCTTCCTTTAGTAATAAAAACGTATTATGTGTATTAAAAGATGATAAAAATCTAATCTCCGTTCTTCTCAAAAGTAGTACCAACTTTAATAACTTATGTATTATTCATTAAAAAAAAAGCACCAAAACGAAACAAAACTCATAAATGTTTCACTGCTCTACGATGTTTTCGTAGAGATTATACCGAAGCAAATCTTTTAGGGTCATTTTGAGGTTATTATCAGCCATATTCAAACCTAGTTACAGCAATTTTAACAATTCTGTAGATATTGCCTAAAATCGTTTTTGGAAGTTATCGGATGTATTGTTTAAATGTTTTGTAATATTACGCAATTGCTAACAGGTAGCAATTTTTCCATAATATTTTGTTTATTAATAAAATGAAAAAAGTATGGTTAAAACGACCAGGATATGGAGAAATTTATGGTTCATGCTCTATAAAAACGTCCAGTGGCTCCAATTTTTATCGTCGCACTTTGGAGATGAAATTAACAATGAAGGGTATATATATATTATTAATAAATATTATTAATATGGTAAAACATGGTACTTTTATTGTTAAATGTTATAGAATAGCTTAAAGACAACATATTTGATAAAAAAAATTTAAGTTTTGTATTATTTACAAATTGAATGGTAATAAGAGCTGCAATTTTGAAAACCAGAATTTCAGGTAATATGTTTACTATATGATCCGGAAAAATACCAAATATATGGTTTAAATGTCATATATTTCGGATTTGTTAACTGGAAATGGTTTTTTGCTCATCGGAAATGCCAATACAGTCCAGTACGGTAATTTACCAGATATTTTTTCCTCCGCGTAAAGATCGCTATAAAAATAACTGAAAACTTCTGAGAAAAATTCTTTCTCAAAACTTTTAGTTTTAATAAAATAAATACATAAGTCCTTTTAATTTCAGAGCTCAAAATTAAAAATACTATAAAATATAAAATGATGTTAGATTTGAATAAAAAAATATTATTGATAAATGTAAAGCAATGAATCAAAAAAGTAATTTTAAAAAAAAATCCCTTTTTTTCTTAGTTCCGCAAACAAATTAAAATGTTTTTGAGTCAGTATCAATGCATGCTAACAATACTCCTAGAAAAAGATGTGTTTATTGTTTAGCAATATTTTTATCACCTAGAATCATGAAGATAAGCAACGTTAACGAGGTTCTTAGTTTCGGTTCGTGTTGAATAATTTTTTTTTCACGGAAACGTGGTTCCACTCTGAATCTTAATAATATTGCAGAAAACTTGAAAGAAAACATAGTTTCTCATAGTCCGAAATTACTAACAGAGCAATTATATAAACAAGAAATTAAAGCAATTAATGTCAAACTAAATTTGCAAACAAAAATAATAGAATTCATACGGCGCATTTTAAGAATCGTGATTAAAAAAAGAAAGATAGTCATTAATTATAATTTTTCATGATTTTCAAATGAAATATAAAATAAAGTACAACGCATGAATATTATCAAAGCTAAATATTGCTTAAGGTATCATTTTTCTTTATGTATATCACATACATTTCCCAGAAAACACTGCAGTCATTTTAGGTATATTACGTTTCCAAACGGAAAGGGAAAATGACAACCGTCATGTATGTGTTATACAAAAAATTATAACTTTTAAATAAAGCTTCCGCCTGTATTCAATTCTCATATTATTGTTTTTATCTATAGTAAAACTATTCATACTATCTAATGAAATTTGAAGTCGAATTTTATTTCACTTTTCGTTTCACCTTGTTATAACGGGATAAGTATCCAAATTGCAAATATTTTGAATAAATTTGAGTTTAAAGTCGTTTTCGTTCAAGGAGAAAAAACTAATTTTACCCAGCGTAAGGAAAGAAGAATAAATATAATATTATAATTAATAAATAAATAAGATTAGGTCCCAAAACATGAAGATCCGATCATTAGATCGAAAGTTATTCAGGGTGGTCTGTTTTTTTTTTTAATTTTGCGTACTAATGTATACATTTTGCATTACTGTCTTCGGTTAATATAAAAACGTAAAGTATTGTTTCTAATATTTTACGTAGAATTGAATGAGAAATGCCGAGATGTTCAGACTTATAGATTAGTTAAAAGCCTTTTATGAACAAAAAGTGAAATTTCGTACTTATTTTGTCGCCGTGGATAGCTATATAGACAAGGTATTGTTTCATATCTTTATTTTTCTTATTTAATTTAATGAGACCAAACATGAATTAAAATAGCTTACATTTCAACAACATTTTTTAGCCAACATTCAGTCGGAACAATTTAGTTTTTCATAAATTATACTTCTCTCAAGTTGTCGCATGAGGAAGGAAGGAAACCCTTAGAACTTCAAAAGGAATTTATTTTTTCAACTCGAACTTTTATTTCATTCAATTCAGTATTAAAAAAAAATATCGAAATATGTGCATCCCCCTAGATAGTCCTAGTCAGTCACCCTAAATAGTAACGTAAATTCATGTCAAAAATAGTATTTTTTATGCATGAAAATGCTCAGATCATTTGAGACATTCGTTCCATTATATCGTTATATTTTCATTTGATTCAACGTAAGAAAATACATATGAAAGAATGTCTCATTATTTACACATATATAGCAAATGAGTAAATAAATGTAAGTGGAAATTTGAATTTTTTGTTTCACTTAAGACCTTTATAACTTTTAAAATATTCGTCTCATCGTCTCGCGATTGATTTCATTCGATTCAGCTTAAGAATACATCAGAAGCAATGCTTAACATGCCTGCCTAGAAGTCTTTCCCTTACCCATTTGCCTCTAAAATATGAAGCGTACGAAGCAGAGTTGGGGAAAATTCAGACATCATTTTCTAAGACATATATTCTATTAAACAAAGAGAAAAAAATATATTGGTTGTCAATATTTCTAAAGTTTTACTTGACTATTAATCTAATAGATATCTAATAATAGATAATAATTAATGCTAAGAAATATTTCGTAAGTGTTTGAACTTAATAAAACTAGTAAAATATTTCATAACTTCTTTTGAAGTAATCACTGGAATAATAACTTAAAATTGAACTTTATGATTTTTACTTTATCTTTATCTCTCAAAGTAATATTTAAAGAACTATTAAAATATTTTTTAGTAAAAATATGCTATTGACTAAATATTATCTTTATACATAGCCAATGGGAAAACAGTATGTCTATGCAAATGCGAACCTTATTACATAGTTTTAGATATAAAAAATAAATAATAATAATGAGATATTTTAAGCTAGTGCTAAAAAGCAGAAGGAAGAGAAAAATTTTCATAGCTAGATATTTTAGAATGATGGAAATAGGTGCAAACGATGTAAAAAGGTTTTTATTCTTTGGTCATTAAAAACTTTAATGACTGTTGTTTTTTTCAATAACGCTTCTTTTCCCTTCTGCGCTTAAAGGAGTTTTAGTGTATTGTAAACCCTACTTTTTCATTTGTAATATGTCATATTTCGAAAAAGTTTTCATTCTCTTTTTTTTTTTTTTTCGCTTAATTCAAAATTTCTTAATCCGAGATGAGCACACTTTTTTTTTCTAAATAAAAATTCTGAAAATACATACAAAGGAAAGATTTTACAAAGTTTATAATATTATTACACTTGAGGATTACTAAGGATTGCTTCCCATTAAAATACTTAATTACGTAAGTACTATTTTGCATTTTCAAATATCATGCAAGTAATAAATATACATTTTATAAAAATGAGAAAACTGAAAGGAACAACTATCATAACCATAACAATTAAAAAAAATAGCTGATTCACGCATTTTATAATTATTTTATAAGCAGTTGCAAAACTATTATAATGAAATTAAAATAGTTTTCAAATAATTAATTAAACCGGCGAAATGAATTAAATTTATATATCATGAGCTGTATGTAAAAAACTGATAAAACCATTTAAAAATATAATGCACAAAGAGAAAACTGTTTTAATGCTGTTGCTGCTTATTTCTGCAATTTAAGACATTACATGCAAATTAATCTACTACTTTCCCAATTTGTGTGCATTGTTTTAAATGTTTAATATTAATTAATTGTAATTTTAATCCTTTTTTTAAGTTGTAATGTTTAAAAATTTTTTAAAAAAATATTTAGACACAATATGTTTTTATTTAATTTTTAGGCCCATTAAATTTTATAAATATATATTCTTTTTCAAATTTTTGGTCATGAATATTACAGTATATCATAAATTGATGAAGTTTTATTATGCCTTCAATTCAATAATATAATACAAATGAAAAGTGAACAATAATTTTTTTTTAGTTACTGTTGCAGTTTTAGTAACAGCTGTTAAGTAGTTCTTTTTAAGGCACTGCTTTAGTCTTTTTATCACAAATTTTACACTTTTTTTAAACTATAATTTTCTGTTTACAGATTAATAAATCCTTGTGACATGCCTTTAATGCAGTGAATTAATTATACTGATATATTTTAATTGCATATGAAAGGAAATACAGACTCTACTTACCAGTGCTGAGAAATACAGCAAAAAATAATCCACACAAATATTTGCGATAAATCCGCATACTAGATGTATTTATTTTAACAAATAAATTTTTATCCATTCTTCTTTCCTTTTTTTTTTTTTTTTTTTTTTCAATTTTGCAATCGAAATTTATCTGCTGTCATTTTTGCACTGTGAAGTTTTTTTTTCCCTTTCAATAAACAATCTCTGTCTTACAATTTATTAAATGTGTACAACTTAAAATGATTTTTCAAAAGTATATCATAAATAGTTTTAAATTTTTAAGATATTTGTATAGATCTCTTTTTTTTTTTTCAATCGTAAAGTGCGATCTGTAGGAAACGAACTTTATGAAGCAAATGACACATTTCTCGTTTTCCACTCGAACTCAGAACCACGCAGGAGAAGCACTTCTTATCGACTTTGCTATCAGATGATTGAAGCATCAGTAAACATTTGGTATGGAATTTCTACCGCTCTTTCGCTAAGAACGAAAAGGGGGCGCTGTGTCCCTAACACAATATTACAGTTTGGAGCGGGCCTCATAGTTTACGCTAAGTTTGAATGGGGAAAAGTTGAGAACCGTTTGTAGCTACTGAAGCACTTTTTTTTCTTTTATAAACTTTCGGTGTAAAAGTCAATGAGTAATGGATTGGAAATGAGTTTGATCGCGAAATTAGTTTCGTTTAGACGTCATCCTAAGTGAACGTTTATTGACGTTATAGGATTTTTCTTAAATGTTCGCTTCGATGCATTTGACGGATACGTTTAAGGGTTTGAGACGTGAAAAGAATAATAAATTGCTAGCATTGGACAAAATAACACAGTATAGGGAATAGTGTATCAATAAAAGTTGTGTTTCTATAAAATCATTCTGTTATCCGTAAATCGACAATTTGAGTACGCTGAAAAGCTCTTTGTATCAGAATCTTTAAACCTTTAAACATGAAGTAAAAAATTTGACGTTACGCTCATAAATTGTTTGTGGTAAAATTAAAGCTTGCTAGCATGTTAGACACTTCATAAAATTATCAACAACTTTTTTTTCAGATTTACTTCATAAAAACGAAAATAAATAAATAAATATTAAATAAAGCAATTTAAGTAAAAAAAAAAAGTACTTTCAATTTAAGAATAATTAGTTTGGCCAATGGAGTCGAAAAATAATTAGACAACAAAATATTCTATGATACTTTAATAGGTTACTTTTTTTAAGTAGTGTTTGAATTAAAAATTCACCAACTTCTAATATGCTCGGAAACGAATTACAACATGGTGTAAAAATTTCATGTAATTCATATATGTTAAAATAGACACGATTCTGTATTTTATAAGTAATTCAGAAAAATAAGCAATTAGTGGATCACTATTTTTAATACAGAAAAAATAGTTTTTCTTTTCAAAAAACGGAGTTAAAATATATTTTATAATTACGTATGACATTTAACTTAATTCATGAAACTTTCTTCCATCTTTTTATTTTTAGCTTTGGAAACCTTGTAATAATTAATACAATCTCATTATTGAAACTACTATTCCTTAAATGAAATAAAAAGAAATATAAAATTTAATTTAAGAAAGAAATGAATTTTGATGCTGGTAATATTTCTTTATTAAAGACATAAAAAATGCAATAATTAAATGCAGAAAAAAAGTTTAATAAGTATGTGCAGTGATAAAAGTTCTAAATCAATAAATTATAAATTTATTTTTCCATTCATAATCTTTATATATATATACCTTTTCAGAAACCTCAATTTGATTCCCACTTTACTGTTATAAATAGTTATTTTTATACATTTAACACTTAAATATTTTTTTTTTCCAGAAATAAGGAGCACTTTATTTTATTAAATCTTTTACAAGCCCCTTTAAATTAAGTTAAACCCAGTCAGAGAGAACATTGCAAGAGTTCTTAAACAATAAAACTTTAATCAGTCATTACATCACTGTCCTAATAAACGTAAAATGACTAGCGTTAACATATTGAAAGCTTTTAATAAATTTTGTCCTATAATGTAGAGTAACAAAGTTGTTCAAAAGTGCTTTTAAGTGAAGTCATTTACATTTTTTGAGGTTTAAACTTTTGAGAAAATTTTTAAAGTTAACGCCTTTCTTAATTATTTGAAATTCTGTTTTTAGACGGAAAATAGCTCGCAATAAATTTTTTATAGAACTGATCAATATAAAATATATTCCAAAGTTATAGCCTGCATTGTATAAAAAGGACTTCTTAAAATATGTAAGCATAGCTCCGAAAAAAATGATAGTCGAGTTTAAAAAATTTGTGCAATCAAAATTAAAAAAAGATTATACTCATTTTTGAGCGAAATGCACAATTTCAAAAGTGATACAGAGGAAGAAATGTGAAAGAAAATGTATTAAATGCCTCAAAACAAGGACTTCCGTTTTCGTAGTAAGATTCTAATATCACTATAGTAGTACGCACAAGTCTAAGAAGAGTTAGGAAGCCTTATATAGTGATCAAAGCAATGACATACTACAATGATAGTCGAGTTTAAAAAATTTGTGCAATCAAAATTAAAAAAAGATTATACTCATTTTTGAGCGAAATGCACAATTTCAAAAGTGATACAGAGGAAGAAATGTGAAAGAAAATGTATTAAATGCCTCAAAACAAGGACTTCCGTTTTCGTAGTAAGATTCTAATATCACTATAGTAGTACGCACAAGTCTAAGAAGAGTTAGGAAGCCTTATATAGTGATCAAAGCAATGACATACTACAATGATAGTCGAGTTTAAAAAATTTGTGCAATCAAAATTAAAAAAAGATTATACTCATTTTTGAGCGAAATGCACAATTTCAAAAGTGATACAGAGGAAGAAATGTGAAAGAAAATGTATTAAATGCCTCAAAACAAGGACTTCCGTTTTCGTAGTAAGATTCTAATATCACTATAGTAGTACGCACAAGTCTAAGAAGAGTTAGGAAGCCTTATATAGTGATCAAAGCAATGACATACTACAATGATAGTCGAGTTTAAAAAATTTGTGCAATCAAAATTAAAAAAAAATTATACTCATTTTTGAGCGAAATGCACAATTTCAAAAGTGATACAGAGGAAGAAATGTGAAAGAAAATGTATTAAATGCCTCAAAACAAGGACTTCCGTTTTCGTAGTAAGATTCTAATATCACTATAGTAGTACGCACAAGTCTAAGAAGAGTTAGGAAGCCTTATATAGTGATCAAAGCAATGACATACTACAATGATAGTCGAGTTTAAAAAATTTGTGCAATCAAAATTAAAAAAAGATTATACTCATTTTTGAGCGAAATGCACAATTTCAAAAGTGATACAGAGGAAGAAATGTGAAAGAAAATGTATTAAATGCCTCAAAACAAGGACTTCCGTTTTCGTAGTAAGATTCTAATATCACTATAGTAGTACGCACAAGTCTAAGAAGAGTTAGGAAGCCTTATATAGTGATCAAAGCAATGACATACTACAATGATAGTCGAGTTTAAAAAATTTGTGCAATCAAAATTAAAAAAAAAGATTATATTCATTTTTGAGCAAAATGCCCAATTTCAAAAGTGATATAGAGGAAGAAATGTGGAAGAAAATGTATTAAATGCCTCAAAACAAGGACTTCAGTTTTCGTAGTAAGATTCTCTATAGTATCACTATAGTAGTACGCACAAGTCTAAGAAGAGTTAGGAAGCCTTAAATAGTGATCAAAGCAATGACATACTACAATGATAATCGAGTTTTAAAAATTTGTGCAATCAAAATTAAAAAAAGATTATAATCATTTTTGAGCGAAATGCACAATTTCAAATGTGATACAGAGGAAGAAATATGAAAGAAAATGTATTAAATGCCTCAAAACAAGGACCTCAGTTTTCGTAGTAAGATTCTCTATAGTATCACTATAGTAGTACGCACAAGTCTAAGAAGAGTTAGGAAGCCTTAAATAGTGATCAAAGCAATGACATACTACAATGATAGTCGATTTTAAAAAATTTGTGCAATCAAAATTAAAAAATGATTATAATCATTTTTGAGCGAAATGCTCAATTTCAAAAGTGATACAGAGAAATGTATTAAGTGCCTCAAAACAAGGACCTCCGTTTTCGTAGTAAGATTCTCTATAGTATCACTATAGTAGTACGCACAAGTCTAAGAAGAGTTAGGAAGCCTTATATAGTGATCAAAGTAATGACATACTAATTTCCATGAGTGCAAAGGGTTGCAATTAAAAAAAATATATGATTTATATATATACTCAGTCAGAAGATCAGTAATTTTAAAATTACTTTTTTTTATTTTACTTTTCGCTTATTTCACTATATATTAAAAAAATTTAAGCGAATGGAAAGTCATGCGTCATAGCAATGGCCACTATGTATAAGGTGTGTTATACAACTATCATGGTAAGAGCATCCTACTTTGAATCCAGGCTTTCTAGGATTGAATCCTTCCAGCAGGCCATGCATATGTCTCTAACATATTTCGCCTTCCATATCACTTTTGAGAATTTGCATTTAGCTTTTAAATGAGTTGAAGCTGTTTCAATTTTGAATATACTTTGTTTTTCAAATTCGACAATTATTTGCTTCTGACCCTTTACCACTGTGTACTATGTGCATCTTAACTTTAAAAACATTCATTAAAAGAAATACATAAAAATAAATTTATTTTTTACTTAAAAATTTTAAATTGCACCATATGCAAAAAATAATTTTTTCTACAATTTAAAATTGAATATTTTCTATCTGTTTTTTCAATCAAAAACAACGATTAATTTTTTTTTTTTAAAAAATACATTCCCAATAATGGATAGTCGAGAAATTTATAATTTTTTTTTCTTTTTGATTTCTACTAAATTTTAAAATAAAATACATTTTAAATTACTTAAATGTAGTTATAATATTTGTTTTATAGCACATTTGAATTAAAGTTTTTGTTAAAAGTCATGCATTAGTTAAACAATAACACATTAAAAAATAATTTTAATTGCTATGAAATAGATAAGAATTTTCCATATATAATTAACAAGTCTTGAAATTTTATTGTTTTTATTTTTCCCGTCGATGGACTACTACTTCATCAATTAATGAATTTATGAGATAAAAAAAATATTCAGTTGATTAATAATGAAATTATCTTAATCTTATAAAAAGGTAATTTTATGAATTAATTTATTTAATTTTATGAATTAATTTATTTAATTTTATGAATTAATTTATTTAATTTTATGAATTAGTTTATGAATTACGTTCATAAAAATAAAAGAATGTTTAATCTGAAATCTTTCTTTTCTTCTACTCTCTCCTAAATTCATTTCTTACATTAGAAAAAGAAAGTATTTCTGGTACAAAAAGTCTCAATAAAATGTTTCATTTTCGAATAAAGCTTTAGGTAAGATATATTTCAATTAGCAGATCGATTATGTTTTTTCTCTTAATTTGAATTCAAGCTAAAACTTTGTCCCCTTGCTTACCAGTCATTTCCTCAATTGATTCTTGCATATGTAATCATACTATTCTGCGTATTTTTTATGTTTTTTTGCCAAGTTTTATAAAAATTTATATTAGAACCTATTATGTTGTTGTTGTTTCTTATGGCTCTTACCACACGGGCAAGCCTGCTTGGTGAAACCAAGCAGATTTAAGGCAGATGGTGCGTTTCTTATTATTTCAGTGGCGCCATTCTATGGCCAAGAATCCGACTTCAGCCACACATACGTCGCACCCGTTTATAGGGCAGAACCGTTCATTCATCCACAGATCGTAATTTTGACATGAATCAGAGAACGATCGATCTCCAATCCAGTACCCCCAGAGGTATTGATTTGTTATGGGAACATGGAAGACTTTTGCGACTCGACAGATTTAACGTGCATCAGTCACTTTACTACACGGGGAGTCTTTGGCTGGCGGGGTTCGAACCCACGAACTCTCGGACATGGGCCCAGCGCCCTACCGACTAGGCTATCCCGCCCCAGAACCTAATATAAATATCTCTATCCCGCTTAATCTAAAATTTTTTTTCGTTTGTTTTAATGTATTTCTATTTAATTCTTTCTTCTTAGTAAAATTTAAACAAAATAAGCAGTTTTAAAATTAAAACTTAACAGAAGTATGAAATATCACTTTTTTTAAAGAAAAATATTTTTGTAAATGTTTATAACCTAAACTGGATCCTACAAATATTTTTAGTTATAAGGATGTTAGCATACATTGTAAAAGTGACAGCTATATTATAAATTCTAAATGACAACATATTGTGTTTTAAAGCTCATAAATTCCATTATTTATTGCTATCTATTCGAATTTCCAGTTAGCAGTAATATTTTATGAACCACAGAACCAAAGATTAATTGTAATAGGACAATCGTTGCAGGACACGTCAGATGGTTAATTGAAATTGCTTCAAGTACTATTGCATTATTCTTCCGCAGATAATCACTATCTTTAATTATTCATTAACTATTTCCTTATTCAATATAACTGTTTAGCTGCAAACGTGATATCATTTCGCAATGTATAATACAGCTAAATATAATATTTAATTCTCTAACAAGCGTAATATTCAAAGTTAAATTAAAACGCAGATATTGTTCTAAATAAAGAAATAAAAGCTTAATTAACTTTGAAGGATATTTGTTACGTATATAATCAAGTTTTCGAAAAGAGGCTATTTTATTATGTATGTATAATACGGTCATTTAAAATTAGAGAGTTAGTTTTATTGTATACGCAAACTCAGAGAAAACAACATATTTAAATGTTAAGAATTTTAACTTCTTGATTTATCCTGTTTTATTTTTGCAATTAAAACGTCATTAATGATGTGTGGGTAAATTTAACCAATTTTTATAAAATAATATTAATATGGAAATGTATAGTGAGTATAAAATATGAACACGATTCATTTGAATTTAACCACATGCAGAGAATTATTTATTTCATTTTGGTTATTGAGTTTGATATTGTTTTTGAGAATGCTATGTTTTGTTTTTTTTTTAATTAATTTTCAACTATTTGATACCTTAATTTTAATTTAATATTTTCTTTTATCTTTCGTAAGTTCTATGAAGTTTATTCAGAATCAATGTGGATTAGAATTCAGCTTGTATATGGTTAACATTCATTTGAAATTTGGCATGCCTTGGTCGACTTTGAATGTAATTGTTATAGGCCGATTACTACTTATCTCATTTTATTTTTTTCACTTAGTAAAAATACCCATTTACACGTATATACATTTGGTTAATGTGTATAACACAATCCAGATTTAGTGACTAAACTTGGGTGTAAGTAGCGAAACAGAACGATTGATTTCCTCTAACAGTTTAAAATGCCTTTCAATTTAATAGTCATCAACATTTTGAAGAAATACAATATTTAATTTATATAGCACATGCATGTGAAAATTAAGATAATAAATAAGTATATGATTTTACTGCCCTTTCTTAAAAATTACTTCCAAATGGAACTTCCAAATGGAAGAATTTATGGCATAAAAAAAGTAAAAATATATACATGATATTTCAAATGAATTTCGCAATAGTTTTTAAAATTAAGTTGGAACTATTTTAGTAAAATTAAAAGAAATATATATTGTTTTTTTTAATATATTTAAATTACTTTTTTACCAATAAGAAAATGCAGACAGTTTGATTTTCTGTCTTAAAATTTACATCAATCTCAATTTGCAACAAAAACGTCAGGCCTATTTTCAACTACCTAAATGAGGTAAATTTTTGACTGCCAATCAATTGTTTTTCAAATTGAGTTTTCAAGAAAATTACAGTTTATTTGAATATTTTATTTTAAAACGAATAAAAATAAATACATAAATTGCCTTTTTTAAAAAAAAATAACTTGAAAAACTCAAAAGTAACGACGCTGAAATGGGATTAGAACAGTCCATAATAATACAATTAAAACATTACTTAAAAATTCCCCTTTACACCGAAGTATTTCAAAACAAAGATAGGATATGCTTTGTGCTGCCTTCAGAATCATTCAAAATTACAAGAATAAAACGCAAATAATAACACAAAATTACTGTTTGACTTTTTTCCTGTTGTATAGGCTTTTTCATGTGTATCACAAAGCAAATTTTATCTTCATTTGGTGGATAATATAAAAGTTCAAATGAAGGTAAGGAATACTTTGTGCTACTTATGAAAAATAAATGTAGATAAGTACCACATAAAATTACATAAATAGATACTCTACACTGCAAAAACATTTTATGTATCTTAATACAAATGGTAGCAACTACTTTACAATAAATTGGTGAAGTGAAAAATTTGATAACTGTTGATCTTGTTGCTTTACTACGCCAGGAGAATGTCCCTTTACTCTATTTGGTATTAAGTAGTTGCTATCATTTTTTTGCATTCAGTAGCAATAAAATTAAAAGGAAATGAAATATAAGATACACATTAGAGTCATTAAAGTTATTTTTACCATTCATCATAAAAAAGGATCATCAATGTAAGATGCATACATTCACTAATTTTTAAAGTTAAATTAGCTTGTTAATCAAAAAAATGCGCAGCACAGAGAATATATTAAGACAAATTGAAACATGGCTTAACGAAATCGTAATTTATAAAATTAAAAATTTTATGATTATTTTATACAGTTCACTGCTAATCAAAAATTAAAATATAATTATCTTCATAAAACAGTTTGAAACATACATACATATTTTATTGGTGAACGTTGTTTCAGTAGGATTTTTTTAGCAGCAAAAAAAAAATGAAAACCTCATACCAACTCATCGGGTTGTAAATATTTTATTTCAAAAATCCATAGCACGCTAATATCGGTGCTTGCGGAACCATTGAATGCGTATGAGATAGATGCATGCTTTTTAAAATTTAAATGTTTAGATTTAACTTACAAGCTTTTAAATTGAAAGCTCGATTTGTTGTTAACTCGAAAGAAAGTGTTCCTCTATATAGTTTATATAGTTTACATAGTTTACATAGTTTGCATAGTTTACATAGTTTACATAGTTTATATAGTTTATATAGTTTATATAATTCCTTTATATAGTTGTTCAACAACATATTCAGAATCTTGTTACACCATAGTTTTCACAGAGTATAGTTCGCTTCTCATAGATGAGAACTTTCACCAATGTCTAAATACAAATACATTTGTTTGGACATTGAGGAAGTGTCTCTTGTATAAAACTGAAACATTGTCCATTTATGAGTAACTGCGACCATTTATGAATATTTCTTTGTGCTTAATTCGCTTTGTTTTGTTCTATTCAGTATATTAATTGCATTGATAATTTTTCCATCCTTACCTGTATGATAATTCAAAATTATTACCAATAAAAAAAATAATGAAAGTACAACGCATTAAATGCCTTTTTTTAAATTTTAAACAAAAATCAAAATTATATGTTGTTTTATTAATTTAATCAGCGATCTTCTTGTAATATCATTTATTTTGAAATTCTCGTCTCAACATGCTTCTTTTTAGCAACTTGAAATTTTAATTGCAACAACAAATCCAATTACAGGAAGATAAGTTAGATTTTGATTAAATGCAGCATTAATATTCAAAATATTACTATCTGACTATATATCATGAAAAATTGCATTATTTAGCATAGAACTAGAAATAAATAAAATTTGAATTACCATTATCTGATATGTTTCACCTTTTAGTGTTGCAAAGGAGGAAATAATCTAATTATTGTCTTTTCAAATGATAAATTCACAAATGTATGAAAAATGCATGGAGAAATCACGGCAATAATTTCTCAAGTGGATTGTATTGTTACGTTATGCATATTTTAGATAAATTGCTTTCGAAGCATAATTTATTATTCATTTGTATCTTCCTAACATTTTCAAAAACTTGAAGTCATTAATATAATTTACTTTATTTTTTTCCAGAATAACGATAGATTTGTATATGTTAGTTCATCAATATTAAAAAATACTCTTTCTGTATGTATTTAAAATGTATATTTTATTTTCGTATTTAATAAGAAATGTATAAAAACTAAACACTTCTCATTTTTTGTCTGTGGTTTGTTGAGGAAAAATTTTTTTTAAAAATTGTAAATTACTTAAATTGTTATGCTTTAAACTGAAAAAAAAAATTTCAAAACTGCGATGAACTTATTTAACAATTAATCAGGTATTGGTTAACTTGAATATTCTCGAATAATCATTGTAAAATACAAATTTCTTTCATTATATTTTTTTCATTTTTAAATGTTTAAATATTTCATGCTAGAAATATTGTTATTATTTCATGTAAAAAAATACTGAGTTTTTCGCCAATAAAAAATGTAAATGTACTTGGCAAAAAATTCCTTAGGTCATTTAACGTATTTTTTACTTTTAATTCTAATTTAATTCTCTACCTAGAAAACTATGTTCTAGCCTTTTTTCTATATTCTAGTCTTTTTTGAAAATTGTTTTATGCTAATTATGACTTCAATGAAAAAGAAAGTATAAATAAAACTACGAGACTAGAGAAACATTTACCGTATTTCTGGCTTTAAAGTAACACCAAAATACTCGGTATTTTTTAATAAAGCATTCCGGTAATGATTTTAGTTAAATTAACAGTAAAAGTTAGTTTTAAATTCTGCGACAAAATTTGGTAATTGTCGTTAAATTTTGTAGATTTCTAATGATAATTTAAAGAATATCGTAATTTCCCCCCCCCCCCCATTAATTACACTTTACAGATTTGTATTTTTTACTAGATGTGGGTAAAAAAGAAATTTAATTTTGAAAACCAAAATTAAATTTTTTATCAGAATTGTCATTACCAATGATAATGTAATTTTACAAGATATAGTCGAAGAAAAAAGGGAAAACTCGAACATCTAAAAAATAAAAATAAATTAAAGAAAATAAGGAAGGAAAAAAAGAAGAACCAATATAAGTAGCCAATTCATTACATCATGATTCTAACATGGAAAAATATAATTAAATATTCATTGAAATTAAAAATGTGCATTTCATTCCTCTAATTAATTATTCCAACAGCAGGAGTAAAATAATATGCTCAGTTTTTACTAAAAAATATAAGAAAATTTAAAATACTAGAAAGACGGATGGGGCCAATTTGATCCTATCGTTTTTCGTTGCCCTGTAATTCGAAGAAAAATTTACTGAAAGGGTTGAGTATTTCCGTTAGAATTTGATTCAAATTAAATGCAGATTTAATCATTCACATATAGGTCTTATAGAAGCGTATATATAGAACTCTATACTTAGAAGGACGAGGAAGGGCAAAATGATACCTTAGATATTTTGATAAATATCCCATACCTCTAGGTAGTTTTGGGTATAAAGCACCCATAGGATGGATATAAGGTATTTTATTTGCATGAAAAAAACAAGGTTATTTCAACTTTCCTATAATTATTATTTATAGAGAAAATTAAGTTAAGTTGCTTGAGAGAATAACGTACACGTCTGACTCTATTTAATCAAATATTTTAATTACCTAAATCAAATAAAATTCCATAGTTTTTCAAAGATCAAGTCTAATATATTTGGGTACATTTTTTACTTCTCGAACTAAAATATGTCTTTTTTTAACCCCTTATTTGAACCATAATATCTTTAAAATATGCTACTACCGTTATATGTTGTTAAGTTAAATAATACTATCGTAAATCTTGAACTCGATTGTTACTTGAATGGATTTTAAGGCAAAAGTAACACCTTAATTGAAGAATTTGCTGCCTTTATATGTAGCAAAGTTAAATCATATCATAGCATTTCTTTAACTCTATTGCGAATTGTCCGATTGTTACTTGAAGTTAACGCATGTTATTTGAACTATGATATAAAATCTATAATATTAGGAAATTTGAACTTGATAATATAATCTTAATATCGAATTAAAATTTGCAAGTATATTGTACTAATTTGAAAAACATGATTAAAATTCTGAATCATTATTGCTACGTAAACGGAAAAATCGACCAAATTAATGTATTTTAAAATTACTTCGAATATGTTACTGCATATTATGATACAACTTTAAACTAATTGTTTTCGGTAGGTAGGAAGGTTCTTTAATTACGTTGCACTAGATCTTAACAGTAGGCTATTGCCGATGATCTGTGAAATATCCCTGAGGATAACCCGATAACATGCCATTACAATTTTGATCCTCTGTAGAGGGGATCTTAATTATGAGGCCACTTCCTCAATCTAGACATTGATCTAAGGGGAAGGAAATATTCTTCACATTCTTGTACCCGTGGTACTTTTCAGCAACCGACCACGGGACTTCCGATTCCACAAAATTTACTAAAACGTATATAGCAATTACTCAGCAGATTTCTGCTTAGTGGAGAATCGAACCTCGGTGCTTCAAGAGCTTCAAGAGTAGAGTCCGATTTCCTAGCTACTACTATCGCCACTGAATTTTTCAGAAGGAAGGATAAATGAAAATTAATTAAAAAAATCATAATTAAGAAATAAATAATTAATTAATAAAAACAATTTTTATATTGATGAAGTCCAGATGATTTAAAATAGAATTTGTGTTTACATTATTTATCAAAACATTGACTCTTATCACTTCACCAATGTTTTTAGATATCAATATTAATAAAGCCGAAATCCCAAATTTACAAAAATGAGCATATACAAACGCATTACTTTCAAAACAAATCCTAGTGTTTTCCAGTACAGGATTTAGAATTTCGTCAACAAACCCAAGTCAAAAAGAAATAGAAAACCAAACTGATCTATAGTCTATCCATCATATTTTAAGACAGCTTGTCAAAAAATAATGAAGCGAACGAAAATCCCTACAGGGCCATCGATTCAAAGAAAATCTTGCTTTGACAGGCTAAGCTTTGATAAATTATTACTATGGTTTCTATGAAGTCGGTAAAGGCTTTTACTCAAAGAACTATAGCAAATATAAGCTAGAGATTGTGTAAATAGAATTTAGTTTGCAAGCAGCAGTCGTATATTGCATTTTACTCGTAATAGATTTCAAATAAATAGTCTTGTAATCTAATGGTTAAGGGGAATATGTCATATATGACTTTTTCAAACAAAAGTCACTTTAAGTTTATCATTTTTGTTTACATTAAGGTATCCGTACACGTTGAAAAAGTGAATTTTAGCTAAAAATGACAATTTTTTTTTATTTTATATTACGAATCTCCGTTTATTCTAGTTTTCAAAACATTTTAAATTTTAATTGTGCGTCAATTAGAAGAAAAGTTATGATTAAAAGAATATTAGTCGATGATTAAAAAATGAAACCGGAAATAGCATTCCGAAACCGGAAGTGGGACAAAAACAGTTATATTTATCTTTATTTTGGGATAGTTATCTTTCTTTCACTTAAATAATTATTATTTTAATGTTGCTAGAAATGAGCCTCCCAATTTATCATTTATATTAGTAGTTTTTGGGTTAAAATTGGCAACATTCTCACTCTCTTGTGGATTTGTTTACAAGCAGGATTCTTCGAATATTCTAATATTATTTAGACTACATTTTATTGAAATGTAATAGAATTTCTTTTCGAAATTTTATGTTTAAGTACTTTGCAATATGGGTAATCCAAGAAATCGAAATAATGGACGAAAAAAGAAGTTTCATGGGAATAGCATTTTTAAAATAGAAATGATATAATTTATACTTTAAATGCCTTTTTCTCAGAATGTAATTTCACGCAAAAATAGTAACTTTAAAAATTCATTATTAAAAAAGTTGTTGATATATTTCAATAAAATTTTTTATGTGTATTATGTATAATGTTCTCTAGTGCTTGTGCTACAATTGTTTAAAAATATTTAATAGTTTTTTATTATTGGTCTAAAATGTGAAATATGACGTAAAAAATTTGACAAAAATCTCATAAAAAGTTTTCGATTTTCTGTAAAAAATTTAATTTTTCAAATATTTTTATGATTGTAGTCAAATCACTAGACAAAATTCTGCTCTTTATTTTGATAATAACACTTTTTTAATACAATAATTTTGGTGAAGTATATCCTTTCCCAAGTTTTATGAAAAAAACATCAATTTTTTCTTGTTATTTAGCTTTTAAAAACAAATTATAATATAAATGTCTAATTTCTCTTATTTAATATTAGTTTTTACATATAATAAATATAAAAACATAATTAAAGTGTTCTGAAACTTAATAGTTTTAAAAAAGTCCTCCGAACGTGTTCGGATACCTTAAATTTGAGTGTATTGAATTTTATTTGAAAGCCGATTTTATTTTCATTTTAGGATAAAAGAATGCATTTTATTTTTAAAGCTCGTAAAAATCCTTTGTTCATAAGTATTTCACTTTACAAAACTGGAAAAGTGTGGTTTTAAGTATGAATTTCCCTCTATTTTTTTTATTTGATATTCTTAGTGCCTCTATATTGGAAAAATTAGTTTGACTACAACAAAATAAATCTTGAATTCATAGAAAATTAATTTAATATAACTTTTCGTATTTTGTAAAGAAAAATGAAGCAGACAATTTATAAAAAGCCATTGTTTCATTGTTTTTAAACCATACTAATTGTAAATGGTTCAAAACCGTAGAGGTAAAAAAAATATATTTATGTTAAACTTTACGGTTAATGACTGGACAGACTTCTGTCAGTTATTTTAATCTAATTTTAGTATGAAAAGTATAACATTGTGTGTATACCATAATCTAACATGATAAGTTTTGATCTCATTTCCCCACACAAATAAACATTTTTTTTTTTTTTTAAAACTGGGACCACTAAATGACCCCAAACGGTTTTCCATTTCTGAGATTTAACTTAGTCAATGAATATTTAATGACATCAAAATGAAGATAATATAAAAACAATAGTCAAATATGATACTTAAGTAAGAAATAAAATTAGTATAATGTAGAAGAATATATAAATCTAAAGTTGCGTCTGAAAAAAAGGGTGGATACATTTATTAAACAAAAGAGACTTATTATATATTAAAAATGGTTGCTTCAAATATAGATATCAAACAGATGCTGCAAATAAGAGTTCGCACCAAGAACGATTTTGACTTTAAATTTAGTAGCAATAAATATGAAAATCCTCATATAGTATACCAACAGCATCTGTATTGGAGAAGCACAGAAGTATATACCATGGATACTTAATTCATTCATATATACACCAATTCATAAATATGTATGACAAAAGAACTATCTTATGTTAATCAGGCCTTACTCAAAATCAGATTGTATTTTGAAAGTTTTGGTCTCAAAGGTAGTATTTTGAAACGATTTAAATAGAGAAGTATTCTGATCCATATGGATACGCGGTATTGAATATCTATTCATAATAGGATTAAGAAGAAACACATCAAAGGGAGAAGTAGGGCACATTTGGTTGGAGTGGGGAATTAAAATGAAGTTCATAAATGTTAATGATACTAGAATTTCCATCAAATGTAGTAGATTATAAATTAACAGTTTTATGATCCATATGGGATTCATTAAACGGGAAAATTGTGTCCTTGTATTGCACATATTATACCTTATTAGATATTTTGATATTCATTACTTTGATTTCTATGAAAGGTAAATTTGTCCAAGTGCATGATATTTTTACATTATGGATTGCATGTATAATATTTATGTATAAGTTATGTATAATATTATGTTATATTTAATATTTATGTATATATATTTATGTATAATATTATGTATCCTCATAAATTTAAGGGCCTTGGAAATATTATTATTTTAGTGTCATCAAGTTTGCGCTTTTTGAAATTTATAATAAAACATTGCGCAAATAATGAAATTTAGCACAAAATCTACAAAAGCATTATATATCACAGCTATTGAGCCATGATTTCAGTAGGCGATGGCAACCTGATGGAAACATCTCTTTATCAGAAGCAAGATGGGAACAACTCAACTCAACAGGGAACTACCTAGCCAGAACACCCAAATTCTAAATAATGCTGATTGATAGCTCAATGATAAAGACGCTAGGAACTAGGGTTTGACAGGTTGAAGTCCAACCAGCTTCAGAGTGATTGCCACCAGCTAGTTTCAGAAATAAAGACGACTAGTGCGCAGTGCTGTCCTCATTGCTAAAATCATGCCGTTTGTCACGAAATTGTGGTATCTTAATTTGCATTACTCGAATGGTCCACGTCGAGCTGTTGCTGAAATGCTTTTACAAAACTTATTATAAATCAAATGGAATCAGAAAATATTTTTAATTTTTTTAAGAATCATGTGATATTTTACCAAATAATAAGTATTCACAAATAATGCAAAACTTCTAAGAATGTGCAAAAAATTAATAAGAATAAAAAAATAAAGTTTCTGAAATAAGATTATAAATAAAGTGTGTTGCTAATTTTTTTTTATTATTTCTTCGTTTTCAATTATACGTTTCTTTAATATTAAAAAAAATATTTAAAAAATTTCTCAATTATTTATTTTATTTTCAAATTAGTTCTATTTATTTATTATTACATTTGAAATATTTTGAAAACAATTTAAACATTCTGAAATATGTGTATTTATGATTGTATTTATTGCAGAATAATTAAAGGAAAAAAAAAAAACATCAAAAGACATTGTCACTTCAAATATTATCGAAAAGCAATGGAAATAAGATTTACCTCACTTTTTTAAATAATAAAATAAATCAAATCACCTCTAAAAAATATTGTTTTCTTGCCAACGATTAAGTTTTTTACATACCCATTGACGTTTGTTAATCGAAAAAAGTTTATTTTGTATTAGAAGACTTGCTTGAATTCATTTTACATATTTTTGTATTTAAATAAAATACATTGGCTGAAAAAAAAATTTTTTTTTTATTAATCAGTTACATTAATTTTAAATTCTGATTGAAATAAAAAAATCTTGCCAAATATTATATTTTAAATTAAAAATTTAAGACTCAATTCCGAAAAGCAACTGATATTTCCTTTTGTGTAACATTCATTTACAAAATACTTATTCTTCGAAGGAATTTAAAGGATATGGAAAACTCGTGTTTCTTAAATTTCTGATAAATTAAAAACTTTTTAAACTTCAGCAATCGCAGCTCTTAGTTTCAATCTTCTTAACTGCATTCAGTATTATTAACTGTGAATTTATTGTTTCTGATGACAAGAATGGATATGCCACAGTTGTTTTTACAGAAAGAAAAAAAAAACATGGCGAATTATCTTCAAAGTCCTTGAATCAGAAAAATAATAGGAATTATATGTTGTCACTGTAAAATATGGTGTCTTGAAACTGAGCGCTAATGTGTCTAAATAGATCCAAGAATATAATAGTCGAATTAAATAAACCTATGCATTCAAAATTAAAAGAGAATATACTCATGTTTGAGCAAAATGCATAATATCAAAAGTGATTATCGGGAGAAATATGTGATAGAGGGCTTATTGGCTGTTGCCAGGATTTGAACCGAGAAAGCCTTGGTTCGTAGTATGGATGCTCTTACCAAAACAGTTCTTCAAATAAGACCAGGTAGAGTAAGGAAGCTCTGAATATTTTGCACCGCAATGACGCTTCATAGCATACGAGTTTCCAATTACAATGGTGCAAAGGTTTGCAATTTTGCAACTCTTCCTGCACCTGGTCATACAAATATGGTGGTTAGAGCTTCCTATTACAATCTCGGAGATCCTTTGTGGTTCGAATCCTGCCGCCATCAAACAAACATCTATCTTGCAGATTTTTCGTCATCATCACTTTTGAGACTAAGCATTTTGTTTCAATTTTGAATACACTCAGTTTTCTAAGTTGACCAGTTTCTGTTTTGGAAACATTTCGACACATTTTTGCTAATTTTTTTTTTTTTAAACAAAAACTTCTTTTGCTGTATACTATTTTTTTTTTTAAATATTTAAAGCATGTAACTTAAAAGCCGCAACTTTGATATGTCTGATTTTAAAAATTCATTTTAAGACATTCCCTTCGAAAGAAATTTATATTTTAAGCTTACAAAGAAGAACTATCTTTTCATGAAATCTAATACGATACTCTTAGCTCCAAACATTTCATTTTTCTAAATGTCAAAGAAGAGTATTTTATACTTATTTTTCAAACTAAACAATTTATGAAAATTCTTCAAATATTTTACTCAGAAAAACACTACAATATACAAGCTATCAGCAATACATTAGCATTCATTTTAAAGTCAGGTTAGAAGTTGTGGTTTTAGCAAATCTGATCAAACTTGGAGTCTTATATTGCAAGCATAAGTAGCTGTTTTAGCAATTTTAACCGAGCTCGGAACCTTTATATTGCATATATGGTATGATGTGGGTGAGGATTTCAAACATTCAAGAAAAAGACTAGATCAGGTAAAAACAATTGCTAATGATATCTAATCAACACAATTCCTATTTTTTTTATTATAAATATTGTTGTTTCTTTTACCGTAAATAAAACCATAATACTTTTCACAATGCATTGATACTTTTTGTTTGAAATAGAATAAGAATTTATTGGAAATTCTGTAAGTTTTCGAACAAAGCATTTAATTTTCATAAACATATTTAATTATTTTTTTTTATTTTAAGTATTTACTTAATAAAGCAAGAAGATGTCATGGAACGCTCTTTCTTTAAGCATTATTTTTTCATCGCCGAAAATAAATTGCATGAAAGTTGATTCCTTCTTCTCCGAAACATATTAAAAAATTCATTTAAAAGAACAATGAGATTAGTTGTATGAACAACAGCTTTCTATATAAGTGTCCACTTTATCTTATGTCACGTGGAAGCTCCGAGCACTGAAACAAAACATCATATCTTCAACTATTTATTTCTTCACTGGTATCTGTGACAGTCACAGGCAGAAGAGTTTGTTCAACATCGATATTACTTTCACAAGATAAACATATTAAAGACAAAGTCAAGCAAAAGCATTAAATAAGACGAAGAATGTTTACTTAAAACATAATAATTTAGAAAAAAATGTACTAAGGCTACAAAAAATGTAATTCTCGTAAGGGAAAATTAAACCTGTTTCAGAAATTAATATTTTAACTATTTCTCTCATCTTTAACGACTTATCTTTAATATGCTATTATTTATTATTTAATATACTACAGTAAGAAAAATAGGATATTTTAACAAGTCTTTGACTAGTTAGTTTAAGCGTTTATTGTCAAGATTCATAAGGCTTAAATTCAATGTTCTTTATACTAATAATATTAAGAGCAATTAATTTTTTTGCTTTTAAAATATGAATGTGTAAGCAATTTTAAATCATACTTAACTTGATAAAAATGAGATTTACCGCTTTATTCAGTTTTCCTTTAGTAGCTGAAAATACATGGATAGCAAAGAATATTAATATACAAATTCAGCTCGCTTTTCGAATTATAATAATATCTTTTGAGCAATTTGAATTTTCAGCAATTATATGAAATATTTACATATCTGAGCTCATTAAAATTATACCTAACTTCCAATTATGATTTTGCAAATAAAAATGATTCAAATGATTCATTATAATACAGAAAAGCGAAATTATTCTACCGAAAAGAAATATTTATAAAAAATTAATACTCTAAATTTTCACTAAATTGCAAATTTATTCTATGTAGTCTAAAACTTACCATGCATTTAGAAAATAAAATATTTATGTTTTCTGATACAGAATACTATTTTAATCACGCATTTTTGTGCGAGTAGAGTAATTTTATATTAAAAGCTTGGGGGATAATGTGACGTCTCTAAAATTTCAGAAATTCTTTCCAGTACATGCGTACAGTTTCTAATTAGAATATTTCCAACTCAATGGTTCAGTCTCCGTCCAATTAGTAATCGTGTTCACGCTAACTAGTTGGAGGAGACACACGACCTTTCTAATTGAAACTTTCGACATCGAATTAATATTGTCAAAGCTGAGAGAAGGAGTTAAATGGATCATTGATAATACAAGTTCTCCGTAACTTTTATGCAAATGTCAATAAATATCTAGCGGCAGTGTAATATGAAAGGCGGGGAAAATTTCTGAGGAGCATTTGAGCTAAATTAACTTATTTTAATACAATTATAATCCCAGTGTTTTAATTTTTGGCATAAAAAGAAATGGTATTTTAAGTTTAATGAAAGTTTTAAAAATGATTAATTATTTATTAAATTTGTCCTCTTTTTTTAATAGTTTTTTGAAAAAGTTGAACATTAGTTTCCAGAAATAATTGAAAATAGTTTCAAAACATGAATACTAATTATGAATTAAAATTTCGTTAAGGCTTTAGTTAAATGTATCTTTATAATTAAAAATCGTAACAATAAAATTATTTTTAGCACAAAGCGATATAATTATTCATTTGGTATGTATTATTATTATTATGCATTAGAACACTAATACTACACTGAGGAAAAAAATCTGGTAAAATTATCTTTCTAAATGGTTATGACATTACTGGTAATTTTTTTTTTGATGATAACGGTAAATTTTTATCGAATATTCTGATTTTCAAAATTATATCTCTCCTTAATAAAGACTTAGTAATAAAAAAAATGAAAATTTAATTTAATCGAATAAGTGGATTTGAAGCCATGCTGTAAAGTATTATGCAAAAATTACCAAATTTTAATGCATTTAACAAATTATATATATATTTTTTTTGCAAATTTTAAATCATTATCACAAAGTACTAAAATGAAAAAATATAAATTTTATTGTTAAATTTGCCAAATTCATTGCCAAACTGCTTCGGTAGAAATAATTAAGATTTTGTTTTGTTCCCATAGAGCTAGAAATAATAATTACGCACCCTTGTACCCCCTCCGAACTAATGCGCTAATAATTACGCAGCTTCCACTCGTATTTGCTTACATTAAATTAAACTAGTAAATGTTTGGAAATTATGGGTTGATATAAAATAAAAATATCTGCATTCATGTTTATGATGAGAATTAAAAAAAAAATACAAATAATACTGTTAGGCACCCTCGTGTCCGAACCTGTGACAGGCCACCGAGAGATTCCATATTACGTTTTTGAGATTAGTTTTTGGGATAACTTTGGGACTTTTTACCATATCACGCGAATCAAACACATTTTTTGCGTTTTATGTAAGGGGCATAATGGAACATTATTGTGCCTCATAATAACGCTCCGTATTTGTCTATAATTTTTCGGCTAGGCATCATCTTTACTTATATTAAAATAATAAATGGTACAAAGTTGTCAAATTATAGGTAAATATGAAAGAAAATAAAGACCTTTACGTATAAGCTGAAGACACAAGATACTTCGAGAAGTGTTTCATAGTGTCCTGACATTTCCTACAAGAAGGGGAATCTTGAAATCTAAAATTTTAATTCTATATTATTAAAATTCTGCTAAATATAAAATTAAATTAATATTGAATTTATTTTTTTTACATAAATATTCCCCTGCTTTCCAAGGCTCTTAAAATTATTTTTCCAGATTAGCTGAATTAAAACTGTGCAGTATGGATGCAATTTTAATAATTACCAAATATATTTAATTTACCTAATTTAGCTTATTTGATATTGATTAAAATTGCACTAATTACCATACCAAAATCGCCTATTAGAAACATTAAGTAGGCACCATTGTGGTGCTACTAAGAGTATGGCAATTTTATATTCCTCCTGAAAGAATTAGTGGAAGAATTAGTAATTATTAGAAATAATTAGGAATAATTTTTAGGAATAATTAGGTAAAATATGGACTAATTAGAATTAGGAAATAGTAGGTTCAATAATTTGGTAATATAATTTGTTTTTATTATAGTTAGTATCTGCTTTTAAAATTACTACTTTCAGTATATGGCTTATTTTTTTTAATTTTAATGAAGATCTTTTATCAAAATTTACTTACCATTATTGGTTTTAATAATAGTATAGCGATTTTTCACTTTTCTCCTGAATGAGTTAGTACCTTTTTCTCCAATACGTTGACTTTTTAAGTTTATTTTTATAATAAAAAATAAACCTAAATTGTCAAAGTTATATCAGTTATATATTATAGTTATATATTATAGTTTATATCAGTATCCAAAAATAATTAAGAATCATAAGCATCATTCTTGAGGACTATAGGTATAGAGGTTTTATTAATTATGGATAGTATGATTCATGATAATTTAGTATAATTTCGCTATTAATTATGCTTCTAAGTACGCAAAATATTTTTTATTTCAAATACCACTGATTTTAAATAATTTAAATTTTTAGAAATATGCTTTAAAAGCGTAATTAAAAAAAATAATCACATGGTTTCAGATTACTGAGGAACTGGTGACGTAGTCCGCTTATGCTACTAATCTTTCGCTGAACAAGGTGTTTATCTGGCAGAGTGAATTACATATCTAATATTGAATTAATTATTTAAATTAAATATCGATGAACGTGCAATAAACTCCTTTTCTTGATTATTGAAACTTGTAAGCAAGTAAACATTACTGACACTGTCTTTAAATTCGCCTACAGTTTCATTTATATCAATGGCGCAAGCTCCAGATCATTGAGAATATTTCTTTTTTTAAATGCCTTTCTAAAATAGCCAATTTCAAATTTTTGAACAATTTTTAGGATCTCAGGCTAAAGTTACCTAGTTCACCCACTGTCTAAATTTCAGAACGATAGCTCAAACGATTCTGAAATTAAGAGGAACACACGCACAGAGACACAAATTCTTTATTTTATGATTATAAATTCGGTTTAATAGGATGCTACCTCATAAACAATGCAATTCAGATTTTTCTGGTAGAACGGCATATTTTCGATCTTTATTAATGATTGAATTAACATTTTTAATATTAAATTCATTTTTGTTATTTCTACTGTCACATAATAAATGTAGACATGTCTAATACATTTTTTTCTATTTAACAGAGAAATATATATATATATATAAATATATATATATATATATCTTTATATAATATAAGAAGAGAGTGAAATAATTACACAAAGTCAAACAAAATTGAGAACGCATGAGTGTGAAAAAGTAATAATTTTTAATAGTGCTGTCTGCTGAATTATTACAACTAAACTTACTAGCTAAAGTTTGCTGAAATTTTTATTTTGTTTTGAGTATGTCTAATGATGGTGTACCAGTTTTACATTGTTGTCCTTACATTTGTATTGGCCGGAAAATCACGTGGTAGGATCCAGTTTTTTCTCATTCATTTCCTTTTTTTTTGGTTGTCATCAGCGTAAAACTTATTTAAGTCGTAAAGATATTGTTTTTCTGTTCGCGATCGCAACACTCGAGTACGCCCTCTAGCGGGAGCCAGAAAATATCAGATATTAATTTTTCATTTAGTTCCATCAAACTCATTGGCAAACGAGGAAGCCATTTTGTTAGCAGCAAATAAGAAGCAAAATTACCCTAAGGAAAAGGCCGAAGAACTTGAAAAAAACTCTCCAGAATATTGGCAAATCTTTCAGAAAAAGAACACGCCAAACATTTGGGAAAAAAAATTCCTCAATAATTTTTAACTACTATTATCAACATACTTGCAACTGATAACTTCCGATTTCGGGATCGCACACTGTTACAGGTGTGTGTAAAATACACTGTTACAGGTACGGTAAAATACATTTCTTTTGTCTTCAATTCATTACAAATTAAAGTGAAATCAACATTGCTTTCATCATTCCAATGAATAAATGTGAATTCAGAACGTGCAGAACTGTGATACATAAAAAATATCCTTCTTTATATAATAGTTTATATTTCTGTATCTATATAATTTGGAAATCAACAATAAAAAATCATCTGAATTACTTGAAATAGTGCTGATTATGAATAAATTTTCATCATTTTCTTGGTAAGTGTTTTTAGTCTTGAAAGAATAATTTTAACTAGAATTCAGCTATTCTGTTTTTAAGCTATATATTAAAATTCATATCGAGATCTTACAATTATAAAATTTCGCTGTCTAAAAGTAATGAAGGGATAAACTATGTGTATATTATTTGAGAATAAAATTTTCAAACAAAAAACATATCATTTTGGAATTCTCCGGATTTATAAATCAGGTAAGTGTTATGACGTTTATAGTAAAATGTTTGCTTGCAAATATTTTTTTTTCTTATTTGATGATAGTTTTCTACAGAATGGTTTTTTACTTCTGATTAAGAACTATAAGAATAAAAAAAAGAAACAGTATGGAAATATTTTATTTCAATATGAGGAATTTTTAAAATCATTTTTTTTTATCCTAAGAATTCTTTATTTTACGTCTTTTAGTTTATAATTTTTTGATAAAAATTGTTGTTAAATGGTATAACATTATGTGTTTATGCATACATCTTGCATATTCTAATGTTTGAAGTATTATGATTCAGAAAAATATGAAATAAAAATTCGGTACTTAGATATTAACACCACCGCAACTACAGATTTGGCGGTTTTTAAGTGCCGCCAATCTACACCTAAAATTTTTGAGACAAATCATAAAATAAAACACTTCATTTAAAATGAAAACACTTTCAAAATTCAAAATCAAAGTAGTTAATAGGAATTCGATGGAAAATGGGCCGATATAGAGTTTAACATAGATTCAAAACAATCTCTATTTTCTTTCAGCTGATGCTGTCGCCATAGGAACTCTAATAAATAAGATTCCAGATGAATTAACTTTTCCAAAATGCACGTTTACGATAATAAAGTTTCATGTCATGAGAATTGGTACATTTTCGTTTTTTGTTTTTGGTAAAATATTTCGCTCTTGAAAAAATAAAATTGCATCTTGTTTTATTTTTGGCAAATCCCAAAGACGCATTTTCGTAACCGTAAAAAATTGTGTCAAACTTCGAAGAACATATCATTTTGGAATTCTCCGGATTTATAAAGCAGGTAAGTGTTATAATTTATAAAATAAAAAAATTTACTTGTGAATATTTTTTTTTGCTTATCAGATGATAGTTTTCTATAGACTGGTTTTTTACGAAAAAAAAAAGCACTATGAAAACAAAAAACATGAAAGTTGTTTATTTTAATATAAGGAATTTTCAGAATTTGTTTATTTATTTATTTTTTTTGCTTCGTAAGGATTTTTTATTTTACGTTTTTTAGTATCTAAATGATGTTTTTTCATTAAAACTTAAAATTTTTTCAAATGAAGAACATATCATTTTGGAAATCTCCAGATTTACGAAGCAGGTAAGTGTTATAGTTTATAAAATGAAATAAATTTACTTGTAAATAGTTTTTTTTTTCTTATTTGAGGATAATTTCCTACAGAATGGTTTTTTACGTCCGAACATGAAAAAAAAAACAAAAACGAAAACATGAAAGTTTTTTATTTTAATGTGAAGAATTTTTAGAATTTTTTATTTATTTCGTAAGCATTCTTTGTTTTACGTTTTTTAGTTTCTAAATAATGATTTTAATTGAAACTTAAAATTTTTTGATTAAAATTGTTGTCAAAAAACTTTTTCTACAAAATTAAATTATATAAAATTATGAGGCTTATGTATACTTTTTGCTTATTTTAATGTTTTAATTAATATAATTCTTAAAACTATAGAATGTAAAGTTTAAATAGCCTTTAATATTATATCATTAAATTTAGTAAAACTATTTCTCAGGCATTAGGTTTTAACTCCAATAAGAAGACACATATTTTTCTTCTGTTTACTTAAAAATATTTTTCAGATGTGTTTTGGATGTACCGTCTCTAAAAAAAGAGATACCATTCTGTTTTCATTTGCATAAGAAAGAATATCAAATATTTTTTTTTTCAGTTTAATAAGCCTCAATAAATAAGGAACGTTACAATGCTGCACACTACATTAAAGATGTCTCCAGAGTAACTGAATAAATGTTCATATAGAAATCGCAGGTATTCGTCTCATACAACAACGCCTCTTATAGTTCGTTGCGATCGCGAATAAAGATTTTTGCATCCCTAATTTAAAGTGTTTTTCCTGTATAGCTATTGTTATGATTTAAATCCATTTTCGAGTTTAAAACGAAGAGAGCAGTTGTATTTTTTATTACTATTATGACGTAATTCTGCAGTACATTTTCAGATAAAGTCAGTTAGAAAGGTCGTCAAATCTTATTATCAAACTGTCTTACAATTATTATTGTTATGCATATAACGCTAATATACTGTACTAAGTTACAGTTAAAGAGATCTGTTTAATGATTTATAACTTAATGATCTGCTTCTTGCGCAATGAGAAGCAAGCAAAAGTAATATTTAATATATCCTCCCATTTGGTAAGCGAAAATTTTAAATAATGTTTTTGAACTCATCAAATTTGTTTGAAAAATATATTGTTATAAAAATTGTTATTTTAAAAATTGATTACCTAGAAAAATTACTTCTGCTTACCAATAGATCTAAATATTTATAATACAAATAGATATTTGGACGTGGGAAGTAGAGGCACAAGCATAAGCAAAAAGAATTTCCATTACTACATATATGTTAAGAGGATAATTTTATCTTTAGTGGAAAAATTGTGTTCTGCCAAGAAACGACAATAATTGCGAAGCAATTATCGGTCGGGGTTGGTGAGCGGCAGCGAACAGGGGGTATATATATACATACATACAGAGAGAGAGATATTCTAGTCACATACATTGGAGCTGCTCTATATACGTATTATCACCACTTTATCAAAAGAAAAAAAAAGCTCGTGCATGGCAATAATTCGAAAGGATTTATATCTGTGACAGAATTCTCCATTTTATATTCAGTAAAAAAAAAAAGAAAAAACATTGTTACTGCAACTTTGATATTTCGATAGCATTTCAATAAGTGTTACAAATAATATAACAGCCTTTATTATGAAATGACATAGATTCATGGTAATTGCCTCATGCATAACTGAATAATACTTTGACGTCACAAATTGATATGCATACGTCGTGTAGGGCTCTCAAGTTCCTCGTCGTCACCCCACTATTTGACTCTGACATAGAACATGTTCTGCTAAGCCAGAATAATGATTACCTAATTGATAACGATTGCCTCAGGTGTAATGAAACATCAATGAATAGAGTTAATTCCAATTATTCAGTGAAATTATTTTTTTTTTTTTAGAATAACACAATTGAAGTAGCTTTACTTTCTTATTTTAATACATGGCATTAATTTATAAAAGAATATGAAAAAAATATACATAACGCAGATAATTTATATAAATTGATGTTTTCAAAACTTTTATTACATAATTTAAGGCAGAGATATTATTTTGTAATAAGAATGTAATACTAAATTAGTATAATCTCATGTTTCTAAATTGGAAAAACTTATTTATAATTTCCAAATTTATTGATTCATACAAGTGAAACTATTTCACAAAATAATACATTTAATTTCTATATTTTAACATCGATTTTTATATATATTTTTAAATAACATATCTTTAAAAGAATATGTAAAAAAAAAAAAAAAACAGAATGCTCATAATTTATGTAAATTGATGCTTTAATAAATTTTGCTACGTAATTTAAGTGGGAAACATCATTATGGAATTAGAATGCAATAAAACTAATTTAGTGTAAACTTACATTTTTAAATTAAAACAAAATTATAATTTAAAAATTTGTTGATTAATACAAATAAAGCTTTTTTTTTGGATAATTTCTGTATTTTAGCATATATAACTTCTAACACATATTTTAACATATATAACATGTATAACTTCTGTATTTTAAAATTTATTTAATTTCTGTATTTGTACATAGATCATTAAAAAATATTAAACCCATTAAGCACTTATTCGTATAAGGGTATGAAAAAAAATGAGAATGCTCATAATTTAAGTGAATTGTTGCTTTAAAGATTTTTACTGCTTAATTCAAGGCAAAGATATTATTTTATAATTTAGAAAAAAATTAACTTAGATTTATAAAACTCATTTTTTCAAATTAAAAGCTAAATTATAATTTTAAAATTCTTTGTTTAGAGCATTAAAAACTATTTTACTTATAAATAGCAACTCTAAATTTTAAATATTTAATTGTCTTTTTAATAATTTTACATTTTGAATAAATATAAATAAATTTAGTTTTTCACTTAGAATTTACTATATATTCAACTCAAAATCTAAACTAAAAATGTCTTCACATTTATTTTAAATAAAAGTCTAATATGATTTTTCAATTCAGAAATTTACTAGCCCACTGATTCATGTTTGGGGCAACAAAATCATAAACAAATCACGTTTCCTAAACAAATTCAATAACTAAGACATTATTTACATTGAATTTCATTATATGAAACATGCATTATAAAATAACAGTCTTTGTTTTCTTATTTTTAATAAAAGAAAATATGAATGGAGTTAATTCTAATTCTATTCACAATTCATTACATTCTCTATTCTGTTGACAAAATATGAATAGAGTTAATTTTAACTCTATTCACATCTTATTGATTATACAAAGTTAGTTCTAACTCTTTTTAAACCATTAAACTTTTGGTTTAAGGAAATAATTTTATTTTTCACTACTGTTTTTCTACTTCTGTAAAAGATTATTATTTTCTGGTCGTAATTCATAAATATTCAATAATGAGCTCTCACATTTACTTGCAAAATGAAACGTCCATTTAACTAAACAGAAAAAAATATTTCTAAGATATATATACTATTAAAAAGCATGAAAGGATTTCCAAAACAGTTTTTTTTTCTTTTCATTTAAAAATTCCCTGATATTGAAACATTTCAATGGAAGAACTTAAACATGGATTCGAAACTGCTGCTTTATACTGCAATCTCTTTGAAGTTGAATACATATTTGCTTAAGAAACAGAATGAAAGATATACAAACAGTACTATTTCATTTATTTAAAAATGGAATAGAAAATTTAAATAGGTACTTGGTCATTGAATAACATTTTTTTCTAAACAAATACAAATTCTGGTTATAAACAGATAGGAAACATTTGTAAAAATAAAATTGCCCGCATCTTTGAAATATTTTATCTTGGGTTAAACATCAAATCGGTGCAGACCTATCTCTAGTATTTTTTCAAAAAAAATATTTTTTTTTAAAAATTGACATAAAAATCGTAGCGCACTCATTTCGTAATGCCACAGATATTTTTATTATTCTCAAATATCAAATTACTTTATACATTTATATGGTATAACAGCTCAACTACATGTTTTTAAACCATTTTTGTGGGATTGCTTAAACATTCTATTAATGGAAACATTTTATGCAATCAATTCTTAATTTTATACAAGAACATATTAATTAGAACGAATGAAACTTATAATATACTAGATGAATTAAATTTCGATAACCTATTCAAATTTTTATTTTAATAATTATTATTAATTTATTTTAAAGTAACTCGTTTTTTTTATCAAAATTACATCTATTTTGTCGTTGAAAATAAAAAGAAACAAACAGTAAAATGAATTTTAAAAAAAATTCAAAAAAAATTCTAATAATTTTTGAATAAAAAAAGACATATCCTGAAAATTAAAAAAATAATAATATTAAAAATTTCAAATTACTAAACCTGCCTAATTTTCCTTTTCTTAATTTTTTTTCTCTCGATATTTTTGGGGTCTTCTGGAATTTGAGAAAAAAAACATCTATTTACAAGTGGAAATACATTTTGCCAAACGAGTGAATCATAGTAATGCCCATTAGCTTAAATTCTATTATGTATACACTCGCAAATATTGTCTGTCGAAATTCTTGAAAACGGCTATTTTCTTAGACTTTAATCTTCAAAATCAGTTCAGTGCCTGCCGTTAAAAAAAAAAAAATAATAAATCTTCAAAATGTACTGGTTCCAACAGGGAACCACAAAGATATATTTTTCCGAATACATATAACAATTACTGAGAAATAAACATATGTGTCTTATATATTTGGCGGGGTCTTAAAATTTTTTTTTAAAATAACAAAAATCTGAAATAGTAAGCTTTTTCTAAGTCATTAACTGCCTTCTCAAAATTACAAGTAAAATATCTCTATTAAGAAAGCCGTCAGTATAGTAGATGAAAAATCATTTAACAGCTTTATGGTTACTGATTCATTATTTTTTTTAAAAATATAACTCTAAAATTTGAGATCCGTACCTGAGTGATTAAATTCAGAAATAATTATGGGAATGCTATAATTTTTTCATTACAATATGATTTACGCCCGATATAAGAAGTCGAAAAAAAAAAACGATTAGTAATTTCTTTACATAATTTTTCTTTAAAATCATTTAAAAATTAAAAAATATTTTTCCCACATCTTTTTTGTATTTTTAACTCATTTATGAGTTCTACGTACAGTAAGTGGGAAATATGAACCACAGAGAATAGTTTTTGTTCTAATTATCACGTTTTGAGAAATCGAATTTTTGAAAAGTCATTTTTTTTAAGTTTGATTTCTAAGGAACTTGACAATCCATTTGACTCAAATTTTGCAATTCGTCATGTAAATGTACATTCTTTTATACATTACAATTCAAATCTTTTTTCGTCGATTATTGAATCAAATAATAAAAAAATTATAAATATTTTCTAAATTTTATTTTTTGCATGGAACTGTCTTTCGGCAAACAAATTGTATAATTGTGAGCAAAAATATTTCAATTCACTCGAATGTTCTCGCGATATAGTGAAATATGCAAAAAAGTGAAATTAACATTAAGTGGTCTGAAATTTGAATCTCTCTCATGACCAAACAATGAGGACCATGTTTCTCAAAACGCATCCATGTCCTATATTTTGGTGGTCAGAATCCGGAATCCGCTGAAAAAATTCAACTAGTTAATCAGAGAAAGTACGTTTTTGTACTCAATTCCGTAACTTGAAATTTCGTCTGCACTTATTAATTGGCAAATTTTATTTCACCCTCTCAAACCATTAAGATTGAGTAATAGAGAGATCCGATGATTAGTTCAAAAGTTATTTATGGTGGTACGTTTTATTGGCGCAATGCACTTGCAGCTTATGCGCAGTAAATAAAACTTATTATTTTTTTTTTTTAATTTTCTCTGTTAATTTAGTTTTAATAATTTGTTATTCCATGCATGAAAAAATAGCAATTTAATTTCACTTTAATTTCATACACAGAATTTTATTATCATTAAAACCCATCTCATAATAACATTATAATATATTTCTTTATTTAAATTGTTTAAATATTCATTCCGATTCAACTATTTATTCTGATTTAGTTTGCATGTCTCATTAAAATTCCCGATCCACAACCTTTAAAATATCTATAATGCTTGAATGAAATGTTTCTCTTGAAGAATCTCCTTCCACATTTCGAACAGAAAATGAGAAAACTTTCACTGCCATTCAAGCAAAATGAAGCTTCTCAATTTTCTTTGGAATCTTCATTTCCAAAGGAATTTCTAGAATAAGATAGTGAAATCTTTCATTTCAAATAAGTTTGTTTCAAGCCTGTGTGCTTTTTTAATTTATCTTGGATAGATGTATTTATTTTATTTCTATACAAAGTATTTCGATATCTGAATAAATTTTAAAATCGTAAAAGTAAATTTATGTAGGATGTAATTTAAAGCATTTTTAGAGTCAGTTTTATTTCTAAGTAATTTGAAAATAAAAATATAAATATACTTCATTGTGTGGAAATAAGTACAGGGTGGTCAAAAAACACGTAAATGATCAAATACATTAGGAAATACCCATTGGATCGAAAATGTAAAAATATAGGAGTCAAATTTATATTATCATTTATAGATACTTTTTCTGATAGATAATACATTGATACATTTTATGATTGATCCGGTAGCATTAATTAATTATTGATGGATTTTTTATAATACATTTAAACATTGATGCAAAACAATACTTATATCTACCTTTCATTAGGCCTGAGTTTGGAGGTGGGATTGATTTGTCAATAATTAAATTTTTTAAAATATCAACCACAAGTATGGTTATGTTTTTAATCTAAAATATATTTGTCAAGATTTCTTCGTTTTGAACATTGTACCCACCTTTTTAATTTTGCAATTACATATTAGTCAAAATACAAAGAGCCATACGATTTCTATATGAAAAATCCAAATCAGCATTAAAGACATGTGCTTCCTTAAGAAGCACGAGTTACCCCTACTGGATTGAGTGATAATCGAGTTTGGTACAATTAAATATGTATCCTTAAAAAAAAAATCACGGCAACATTTTTTGAAGCAAAGCGGATATCTTTAGACATATTGTTTTATCCATTATTTTCGAACACTCTGTATGTGCGGTTAATTCAACTAAGTTTCGTTTTTAAAAACAAAGTTTTACAAATATTAATCACTAGAAGTGTTGCTGCAGTCATTTATATTGTTTTCATTTCTCTGCAAGTATTGTTATTAGATTTAAAGATATTATCTCCTGAGTTATCCATATAACTCATATATGTGTATATGAATTATCTATCTAGGAGTTATTTATGTATAACTTATCTATCTGACCTATATATACCTATATATACCTGATACATGGAGTGTACTCGCATTTCGTATTTCTACACTTAAAGTAAGGAGTCTCCAACCATGCGGCTGCTTGGATTGGATCATGGTGCTGTCCAAATTCTCTTGATGTGAGCTTAACGCAATGCTATCACGATGAAAAAATAATTCAGTTTCCAATAAATTTCTTTGTAGAGCCGTGATGGCTCAGGGAATAGAGCGTTCGCCTTTTAATGAGGTGAACCGGGTTGGAATCCCAGTGATGGCTGGTCGATACGAATTTCGCATCCAGCTTGCGCTGACCACAGTGCTGACGAGAAATATCCTTAGTAGTAGAAGGATCATGTGCTAGAGTCCCCTTGCGTCATTCTGACCGCGGAAGGTTGTCGTGGTCTTCCTCTCCAATTAACGCAAATGCAGGTTAGTTCCTTCAAAAAATCCTCCACGAAGGCAAATTTCTCCCAGTACTTGATCCAGGAGTTCCCTTGTCTTCTGGATTGGGTTCAAAATTACAAGGTTAAGGAATTTAACTTTAGTGGAAAGCCCAAAATTGATCAACTGATCAAAGACCGTTATAACATAAAATAAAATTTCTATGTAAAGATATAAGTTTTAAATATATAATAACTTCAAAAATAAGTAATAATGTCCTTATTCCGAGTGAATTTTTAGATGGACCCTCTAACTTTTGGACCCTTAATCTAGGAGTTCCTTTAAATGTTTTTGGGGCTGATATAATGGGATAGGGATGCACTTCGAAACTTTGAAGTTACAAAAATAATATCAATTTATCTTAATCGGCTTTGACTTTTTCCTTCCTATCAGCATTTTGGAAAAGTAATAGGCTTTTTCTCAAAATTAGACAGGAGAGAACTGGATGTTTGAAGAACTTTCTTCAAAGCGTTCATATCATTCTTAGTCTTTCTAGCTATATATTGTGCCCGCCATTTTTTTCATGAAACAAAAGTTAAGTCATTTATGGGATAAGTTTAAAGAAATAGCAAATGAAACTGGCAGACACGAGCAATGCTCAACATTTGTGATGTCAAGATATTTATTCATTAAGTTACTTTATGAACTAACTAAAATAAAATTAAACCCTAAAGCAACAAAACAATGTGAATAAAGCACAAATGAAAGTACGTAAGCTCTTACTTTCATTATAAAGCTCTTTATAAAGCAGTTTTTCTACACTAGTCAATACTTACATAAACCGCTTTGCAAAGTACTTTAATTTATTGTATGTGCACGTATATAATAAATGAAAGTGGCATATTCACTATCCCTTCATGCTTTTGTCTGCGCATAAAGCATTTCCAATCCTTTGTTAACAATTAAATTCGATTTTAAGTAATTATTGACCGTAGAGAAAAGTTTTAAAAAATATTTTTAAGAAGTTCTAGAAAAGCTGTTGTTTTATCTTAGGATGGAAAGTCATTTTTTTTCTCTTCACAAAATCTTAAAAGCATTTTAAAGAACAACAACAAAAAGGAGGGTAGGTCGCAATTACAGGAGGGTAGGTAGCATGTTTCTGGTCTATATATTTCATTCCGAGATTCAGTGACTTACTACTTACTCGTCATGTCAAAGAAATCGACAATTGTAACAGCAATGGTTTGAAGAAATGGGAATATATCATATTTGATAGCCGTATATTTCTCCGTGTATTTGAAAGAAGCATTTCAGGAGTCTGGTGTTAGGCTTATAGATATTACAGAGCACTATGTTAAGTGGCATGTCGGCCTTTAATGTCAGACGTATTGATGATGTTACAGAATGCTATGCTTGCCTTTCCAGCGATGCAGTTACAAAAGCTTTATTGTTATGAACGACAACGCCTGATATCGAAGCCCTATTAGTAAAAAACTTTTTTGAAAAGTAAGATTATTTGCTAAATGGATAGTTCACTTTGTCTCCAAACATATCTTTTATAGAGTATATTAGGATTATTCTCAGGAGGATAATTGCAATTCATTGCAATTATATATATATATATTTTTTTTTGCAACCATCTATATTTTAAAAGCATTGTTGTTGAATGAATAGGAACAGTAGTTGCAGGAACACATAAATAGTCTTGTTTTTTGCAGAAAATATCATAATATAATTCTGTATATCATTAAAAGTAGACTAGGAGTGTCACTACCGTAATTAAATCAACTTTTGTTCAATTCTTAATAATTCATAATTACTATGAGATTAACTCATGTTATTAAGTGTGCATATTAACTTTTGATGTTTATTTTTTGCATTATATAATTTTATTCGGATTCAGTGGTTTTTAAGTTATTCAGAGAAGTATTGTTCATCTTTAATAACTATGAAGTGTATATATTATTGAAATTTAAAACAATGGTAACGATAGGAAACAATTTCTCGTTGCATTTATACAAATACTTGAATTTGTCAAATCTGGGATTTCAAACTTAAAATTAGTTTTGCGCCAAAATTTATTCAGATTTTCCGAAAAAAAAAAAAAAAAAAAAAAAAAAACAGGTTTCAGACGAGGAGTTTACATCTTTTTTAAAAAATTTGTTTTAATCTATTTTTGCGGAAAGCTTAAACACATTACTGTGTTTACTGTGTGCACAAGTTTAAAAACATTATCTATAACAAGGGATTGCGTAAATGTTGAGAGAAACTTCTAAGGGAGTTAGAACACATCATCAGGATTAAAATTTCATAGGAAACCTTTCCGAAAATGTTGTCGCACACTGCTAGATGCTTTCCTATTATGACCTATTCAGAAGTGCACGAAGAAACAGTTCATAGTAGGGAAGCGCCCCTAGCGACGTATAAAGTAATTTCCGTTCATGAGTTTCAATGTAATTTTAATTCTTATGATGATTTTAATTTCAATTCTTCTTTATTACTTTAGAAGTTTGTTACAATGTATATGATACCCCCTGTTATATATATATATATATTTTAAACTTGCACATTTTGACAAAAATAGTAAGAAAAGAACTACAGATTAGATAGAGCACAGGTTTGAAATCAGTGAAATGGAACTATCTAAGATTAGTTCATAAATTTCAAGCAGTAGAAATTGAAACAAAAATTCCCCAATACAATTCATTTAATAAATTCATTAACATAACAAATGTTATGTTTCGAATATTACATCACTTTTTGTGGAGTGTAACATATACATGTATACGTAGCAGGGCTCGAAAAACAGCCCGTCCTTGGGTACAAAAATTCCACAGCGACGACGAATTTCTCGAATCCGACGTCCGCGCGGACGGCCTTTTTCCCGTTAATGTTCGTGATACATTTTCAATTTCTGTTATCTTACAATAGTCTAGCACCTCACTTCTAAAATGACCCTCTAATCTAGAAATCCTGTTAATTCCTTCATCAGACCAAATGCGCATGCTCACGTAATCGGCAAACAAAAGAAAAGTTGCTCTGTGCATGTGCATTTGGATTCTAACAAAGGAATTAACAATTCCTCTGATCACGTGCCGCCCAGCTTCCCCCTTTCAGATTTCTGTGCAAAAACCTCTGTGAATCATTGACTTGATTGTGGAACTGACAAACTTCATATTTGATTCATTTAAAAAACGCAGTACACTCAGATAAACTGGCATTCCAGATAACTTGACCTTTGTCATTTAAATTATTTCACAAAAGAAATTTATTATTTCATAAAAGAAATACTAGTATTTGTAATCCTAGTAACTATTAATTCATTGAGCAATTTATATAAATGTTTGTAATAAATAAGAGGAAAATTATATTTTTATTTATTTAGAAGCTACGGGTTAGTTTCAAAGGAGGACGGGTACATTGTTGGACAATCCGTCCTCGGGGACTCGGGGTTTTTTCGAGCCCTGATATGTTGTGTTAAAATAATTTAATGCTTTTAAATTTTTTACAACACAGTTATGCTTGTATTTAACAAAAATAAATTCATTCTTAAGAAAAGAATATCACGCTTGTGGAATCATCTCTATTACCGAATTTATTTCCCGCAATGTAGTATATGGATGTTAAAACTAAGCACAAATGTGTAAATATAACTAAAAGTGATAGCAAAAGATACGTGTGCTACCATTGCCCCTACTATGTGAACGAAAAAGTAAACGAACGTGGAATCTTACGGGCTGGAATTTACCAATAAGCCTTTAGTAAATTGGCTCTACTATAAGTATAAAACTCTTTTTGAAGAAATATCGAGGCACACTTATTTCTTTGCTAATAATAACGAAAATAGGGTTTCATTCTTATCTCATATTGATTTTTTTTATAAATGTCCAAGAATTTTTTAGAGTTAAAAATAAAAATAGATATTCCGCTTTCTCGTTTCAAATCAGAAAAGAAGATTTCGTGAGTTTTAACAAAACTTTATTTATTAGAATGATGTTTTTTTTTTTAACGATATACCTCCTGAAGCGGTTTTTAATTAATAACAAACGTATCGTTTTTTGTAATATTCTTTATTTTTTTAATATCCTTTGTTTTTTAAGTGTAAAATAAGTGATTGTATTGTTATCGGTATGCTTCAAAATTAAATAAAAATACATGTTCCTTGTTTTAAGATAAAAATACTTTTTACATTTATTTTTTTTGAATTGGAAAAAAAAATATATATATATATAATATTTTTCTTATTTATTTCAAACAAATATGGAAAAAAATACTAATAAAAACAATCAATTAGCACGACTGAAGTTTTTAGAGGCAATAGATAATTGTCGTTTTTTTCTTTCACAATATAGTTTTAACAAGCTTTTTATTTTTGTTCGATTTTCATAAATAATGACCATGTTTTTAAATCTAAACAAAAGCTAAATCTAAGAGTTCATTGTTTTTAATTGCCTTAGTCCTTTTAGAACAGTCTACATATACATGTTCATTTTCTTGTAAAATAAATAAATGAATAAATAAATTAAAATACTCAAAAGATAAACTTTATTAGATTTAATTTTCTTTTTTTAAAAATCTTTTTCATAATTAAATTTAAATTTCAAATACGGCAATTATGTTATATGAATCATTTTAAAATCCTATATAAATGAATAAAAATTTATGCTAACTTAATAATGCTATGCGTTATCAATTACAAAATGGTAATATTATTTTAATACAATTATATGTGTATAGTAATGTTACTCTCACATTAAACCTACATGCTATTTGGTACTATTTAAGAAAAATACATTTTAATAGATTTTTTTGCATCAATTCTATTTGTAGCAATTTAAACAAATAATGGGCAAATAACCATGAAAAAAATTTGTAAGCAAAAATGTTTTATTTTGTGTAAAAACTAATCTAAAGCAGCATTTAATGAATCTAATTTAGCGTAAATTATCTTATTTTTTATTTCAAGGCGTTTTGATCTTATCTAGTTAATTAATAAAACAAGATATCAAACAAGCTAAAACTAGTTATCTTAATTAAAAGAAGTTATTAAAAGAGTCATCAGAAATAAAAGCGTAAAAAACATAATGTAAGGTTGGATCAAAAAAGAGTCTAATTCAATGGCAATAAAATATTATAAAAAATATATATAATTTTTTTTAAAGATAATTAACAAACAACGTTGATTATTTACAAGCAAAGTGTTCTATATATTCTGTTGCCAAAATTTCTGCACGAATGTTTCATCATTCTGCAATGCGATATAATTATATTTATATGAATCTTAGATTTCTCAATTTTCTAGATTTTCACTGTCAGATTTCTATCATATTTTCTCTATCAGATTTCTCTATTAGAATTAAACTAAAAATTCAATTTAATTAAAATTAATTAAATTGAAATTAAAATTATCATAAATAAACTTATTACTTGGAATTCTAATGTTTCTAGGAGCATCTATTTAAATACCACATTTAATAAAATGAAAGAATATGCAGTAATATTTATTTATCCAAACCACAAATCGATAAACTCTTTCAAAACTTGAAAAAAAACAATGGATACCCAACTAATGTAATAAAATTCTATATACAATCATTGAGTTAATCGTATATTATTGTAGATATATTTACTAAAAATTTTCTTTGTTAGTTTATATAGTTTTCCCTTGTGCAAATCCATTTCGGGTAAATCAGCGAGCAAATTTATTTAATAAAAATTTTCTTTTGTTAATTTATATAATTTTTCCATGTGCAAATCCATTTCGAGCAAATCCGTGGCTAAAATTATTTGTTAAAAAATTTCTTTATTAATTTATAAAACTTTTCCATGTGTGAATCTATTTCGGGCAAATCCGTGGCAAAAATTATTTACTAAATATTTTTTTTTTTAATTTATGTGATTGTTCCTTATGCAAATTCATTTCGGGCAAATCCGTGGCTGAAATTATTTACTAATAAATTTCCTTGTTAATTAATAAAATTTTTCCATGTGCAAATCCATTTCGGGTAAATCCGAAGCTAAAATTATTTACTAAAAAGATTTCTTTGTTAATTTATATAATTTTCCCATGTGCAAATCCATTTCGGGTAAATTCGTGGCTAAAATTATGTGCAAAACAGGCAACTCATGCTTCTTTCTATTTTCAGTTTTATTATTTTTTCTTAAATAAATATTTATTTTCTAAAATTATTTATAATCATTTTCTTTAAATTATCCAGCATAATATTACCTTGCGCACATCCATTTTCGGGCCTATCCTTGGTAACTAACAAATCAAACGCACTTCAGTAATGCAGTAAGAACGCACTTTAAAATAGAACTCCTCTAGTTACGCTATCTCAATTTACGCTTTTGTTTTTATACTTTGCAATCTGGCAATCTTGCTACGAAAATATTTTAAATCATTTTTGAAAAAGTTCATTTAATTTTGCTACACGCTTTATAGATTATGTTTTATGTTTTATTCTGTTTTTTCTTTATATTTTATTTTCTGTTTTTACGTGTTATTTTTACTTATTGTGTTCTATTTTATTTGTTGTAATTTTTTTAAAACTTTTTTGAGTACTCCGCACACTATTATATTGATATATTTTGCTTTGGCTACATTAATACAGTATTAGAAAGCACTCATTTTTGCAGATATAATCGTGTGGGTTGATGAAAAGATTATATCTTTATTTTACGGAATTTTTTTTTAAAGAATTCTATCCTTTTTTTTCCAAATTTGTTATTTTTATTTATTTTTTAATTTTATTTTTTCCCTTCTTTTCATTAGTCTGTAATTTTCCTTTGTTTTATCTTCATTTTGAACTTATTTTATGAGTTCTATTTACTTGCAGCTTATGCGCAATAAATGAAACTTATTGTTATTCTTAATTTTTCTTATTTCTCTTAATTGTATTCGTGTTTTTTTGTATTTATTTTTTATGATATATATATATATATATATATGTATATATATATATTATCATTTTTTTTTCAAATCTGTAACATAAATTGAACGCTGGGGCTTAAAGTTTTTACTGATCAAATGCAGTCTACAATTACTATGCATTTTATATACTATTAAAAAACTTCATTTTATGACGACAAAAATATTTCAACCTGTCGTTTTTTTAAATATTATTAGTGTAGACCAATACTGAAGTACCGAAGACTAGAAATTTTTTTTTTTGAAGAATTCTGTTATTTTCAAATATATTTTTTAAAGTAACTTTTATAAATCCATTTTAAATTTCCAGATATTGAAGATTCAGCAAGAATCATTTGAACAAACAATGCATTTATTCCAAAAAAAAATCTTCCTTTCAAAGATAATCGAAATTGGATTTTTGAATCCCTCCTCGTGAAAGCGTCAGTAAAACTTGTTCTCTATTTTTCTGTAAATTTATTTTGTCACAAAGTGAAAATATTAAAACTGCTTTTTTCTAATTTTTTTTTCTCGAGAAAGTACATATTGTGAATTACAGGGTGAATACATAATATTTTAATAACAATGTATTTCACGTAAAATGTCCTTTAAATGAAAATATGTGTTACTCAAACAATTTAGGCTAAATTAATGAATCTCAAACAGAATTTATTTTCCTATGCGCTTTTTTCTTTCTTTTCAAAATTCCATATTTTAGCTTTGTTAGACTTAATGCATATTAACAGCACAGAAATAAAATATACTGTAAAAGAAATGGTGATCTTACAGACAGTATAACCATCGTGAATATTTCGGTTATTTTTTTGATATTGAAATGCTTAATATCGGAGAATTCGCTTGAAGCTGGACGACAGAAAAAAATATTGAAATGCATTGCACAGGGTAATAAATAAATTACAAATTGATAAATTTATATCATTCATTTAATAACAAAAGAGTAAAAAAAATCCCGTTCTTTTAAGCTAGATTATTAGAATTTTCATTATAAATTTATGGTAGAATAGCCAGAAGCAGTCTGTTTATCTAATTAACCGTGAAGTTCACGTAAAAGAACATTTTTTTTCTTTTTATATTTACGGTTTTGAAACTGCTTACAACTAGTGTTTTTAAAAAACCAAAGTTATATATTTATTTAACCATTTACAACTAGCAAAGTTTCAAATCTTAAAAAAATGTAATTTGACTGGACATTGGAGCTAGGCTTTTCGTTAGGTATTGGAAATTGGAATTAGGAATATATTGTTTTGTGTTTTACGTAATGTATCACGACATGTCGTTTAATTAGTTTATCTATCGTAAGGAATGGGAAATGCATTCTTCTTTTGTGTTATCTCTTTTTATTGTGCCACCATCTATGAATTAGCCCTATCGGCTATAGTATGTACCCAGTTGCAAGAAAGTAAAAGATTAGATAGGCCTAGTTGGAACATAAAAAGTTCTGCTTGTATAACAGTATTTAGTGGAATCAGTTAATGAACGGTTTTTCTCACAATTAATAGCTTGAATACCAACTTATTTATAGTTAGTTGATCGTTTTCTTTGAATATGGTAAAGTAAGTATTAAAAAAATGTTATTTCACCATTTTTAACGAGAAATTTCTAACAGTGCATGGCTAAATAGGTTATTTTCATCTGTTTTTTTTTCTCATTCCGATCCTAACACAATGTTCATAATTATTTTTTAAAATATTTATTTAACTTTTTCTCAACATAATGAAGATGTGATATTGATTTTAAGCGTTACTCACTTTCATAAACCTGAATTTCATTTATCTATGAAAATCCTCAAAACTGACATACATGTAGGCATGATTAACCGATACGTCTGCACGATCCATCCATGATTAACCGATACATCTGCACGATCCAACTTGACTCGAGAACACATGATTTTTTTCTATTATGAATTATAATTGGAGCATTAATCATAGAAACCTGTTCCTGATTTGTTTCTTTGAGTAAAAATTATATAAAGTTTTTGTTTCAATAACTTTAAGACCTGAATATTGTAAGAAAATGAAACTAAAAATTTTCTTTCACAAAATATGTGTTTCTTAAGAAGAATATATTGATTTTTTAATGCTTTATAATTATCGTTTTAATTACTAGACGTTACTAATAAAACAATTAAAAAAAATAAAGAATCGTGATGATTTTTTTAATCTGCACATCGAAATGTAGGTACTTAATGGTTAAATACACTATCAGGACTTTAAAAATTAAAATTTTGCGAGATTGACAAAATCAAAAAAAATAATGAAACACACAACGCTAATATCAAAAGCATGAATATGATACCTGGAAGTGACGTAGCGTGAGAATCTTGATATTTAATGGTTGTTAAAACAAGGCACTTTTTTAAGTTAGCAACTGTTCTTTCCATTTATTTTCGAGTAATGCCACGCCCGTCAAGTATTAATTCTCGTAAATCATGCATTCTAGATACATTTACAAGGATTTGTTCATTAAGATTTCAATTCTTTGACTATATATTTACACAAATTCATAACACAAAGACAGGCACGAAGCAATGTGGAACATAAACATACTAATTAAACATACCAGGTGAACAAAACAATATATATCTTGCTTACAATAAAATAAATAAGCAAATAATAAATCTAAGGGAAGCAAATGTAGGTGATATAAAATTGCCTTTCTACAAATTCACTGTAAGATACTGAGCTATATTTAGTTAATATTCTAATTTATATGGAGAAACTTAGCACAACTTTTAACACTCATTTTGCTGATAAACGAACAGTTGGCGCTGACGTAATAGGTCACGTGTGTGGGCATCGGTGATCATCCTCTTAAAGTAAAAGAGCCCAATTGTAAAATATTGTTTATTTTTAATTTATATTAAAACAAAATGAGACTGGGTTTTGTTCGAAGAGGTTGTAAATTGTTTTAGATGTACTTGATGTGGTTTAATAAATGAATGTGTTCAATGAATCAATTTTTATAAATTGTCATTTTAAATCAAATTCTTTCATTAAATAATTGGTAGTTCTGCTAGTTTGACTGTGCAGCTATTCCCCTGCCACACTATTTTCGTGATTTCTTTCTCGAGACAAAGACTTGAGATGAACACAACTTGAGAATATTGACAAGTTTTTGAAACGGAGTGCAGCAGCAGCAAACGATAAACGAATTTCATGTCAAACTTAATATGTGACTCATTAAAAGTTTGTTTCAACAGAAAGTATATCTCACGCTTAAAAGTATATAGTTTACAACATAAATGATTGGAATATCTAGTTTATTTGTTTTAAGGGAAACTAAATCATTCTCTAAACATTGTAGTGCACAACATAAATAATTGATATATATATATATATATATATATATATATATATATATATATATATTGTATTTCACTACGTTACTAGAAATTTGACCTTAAGAAAGTAATTGCTTAGCAGTACTTCATTTTTTTAATTTTACTAACTGTGCATGTAAAACTTTTATTAAACTTCGACAATTTATTAACTTAATAAAACTTCGACTTAACGAAAAAAAAAAAAAAGCAATATTTAACTACACATAATAAAATAACTGAAATTTTTCTTTCGCTTATTTAGATGCTATGCCTATTACAAAAATTGCTCATGTGAAATAAAAAATAATTGAATTACACATTTTGCATCTTGAAATGCTAATAAACTAACTTAATCTTCAAGAATCCCGCAATTCTTCCAACTAATTAGCAATTCCACCTCAAGTGCGTTTGACGGCATCTTATTCAGCTTTTAATTATATTTGACTGTTCTGTCAGAGACCGAATTCTAAACCATTCGATGATGTTTAAACTGCGATAAGTTTAACGAGTGGACGTTTTAATTAGGTATCACTTAGAGATGTCCCAAATCTAGTTTAAGAAAAAATATAATTGTGTACCTTCTTTATTGGTTTAAGTACACCACACATGATAATTTTTGCTTGCGTGAAGTTATTTCAGAAAAATATTTCTAACAAAACAATGGATCCAATTACTTAAAATAATGTGCAGTATACGAGACATTTCTGGTAAAGTTTTCATTGAATTTTTCAAAACCCATTTTACAGTTCAAAAACAAATTCTTTTCTCCTGTTAATTAACTATTGCAGATATTAATTTAAATATTGAAAAAAGATTTTTTTTGATTCTTTGAAAGAGCAGGAATGAATGTACACCACACATTGAATGTGAAGCACACATTATGTTAATTTTTACTTGTATGAATTCCGTCAGAAACACAATTCTAACAAAACTATGGATCCAATTATATAACATCCTGTACAATATAAGATCCATCTCTAAATTAGTTTTAATCGAATATATGAAAACTCATTTTACCGTTAACAATTGCGAATAATAATTTAAGTTCTGAAAAGAAATTAATTCTTTCAATGAAGCACAAATGTTAATTTTTACTAGTGTGAAATTGCTTCAAAAAAATCTTCCAAAACAATGGGTCCAATACATGACTTCATGTGCAAAATAAGAGATATCTCTGAAGAAGTTTTGAAAAATCATTTTATTCTTCAGAAACAAATACTAGGCACCTGTTAATTAACTATTGTAGTTAATAATTTAAGTCCTGTAACGAGTTTAATTCATTTATTCTTTTAATGAAAATATGGTTATTCACCTCATTTTCTTATATAATATAATTTTTCATTGATTTTAAATCTGTTTGGTTCTGATATTTGGACACTGATCAAGGTACCGGAGACGAAAACCACCGGTAAAATGTTCTCTGAAGAATTTAGCTAAGAAATGGACATAGACATGGATAATGGACATAATGTTGTTTTTTAATTTTTATACTACCCAAAAAATTCTACTACCGAATACTATATTCTATACTATATATATAATACTATATTATATAATTCTACTATACTACCGAAAAATTATAAATATTACTAATTTTGTATTGAATTTAAAAAAAGAAGATTGGAAATCCTAAAATTGAAACGAGATTTGTAAAAGATTTAAAGTAATAAAATTTTAGGACACGGTTCTTGTGAATATTTTTTTCTGAACCCCTAAACTATTGAAGCAACCTAAATTATAAATTAAATTAAGAATTTTCCTTTGTTTTACATTCTTTACAATTAAAAGTAATTCTGTTAGTTTTCTCTAAATTATCAGTAAAAATTAATCAGATTTTAAGTAAATAAAACTGTACGGGAGAAAAGCTAAAGTAATTTAATTTGAACCAACATACTGCAGTTTCAGTTCTTTAATAAATGATGAGATAAAAGAAACAAAAACATAAGAGCTCACCAGCACAGTTCAAGTAAGCAAGAAGGTAATAAGATGACCATTTGTTATAATCTTGATCAAGATAAACTAAAAATACCGATAAGAAACAGGTTCAATGTTTAATACCAGTTATTACAGGATGTAAATATGGAGCGAAAATACACCGAAGAGCCATTACATTACTACCACCCTGCTAATAACATGTAAGACCACCTTTTGCCCTCAAAAATACTAGCACCCGCCGTGGCATTTATTCCACAAGGTGCTGATAGGTAGTCTGAGGTATCTGGTACCAAGCGCTCACCAAATGGTCCTGCAATTCCCTCACATTGCGAGGGGGTAGCGTGGCAGCATGAATTTGGTTTTCCAAGTAGGACCATAGATGCTCTATTGGATTAAGGTCAGGTGAATTTGGGGGCCAAGGCATGACTTGAAAGTCACTGGAATGTTCCTCGAACCAATTCATGACGATTCGACCCTTATGACATGGTGCATTATCCTGTTGGTAAACACCACCCCCCCGTAGGAAAAACTGTTGCCATGAATGGGTGAACCTGGTCTGCAACTATGTTTAAGTAGCTTATAGACGTCAGGGATTGTTCTATGAGGATTATGGGTCCTAATGTGCCCCATGAAAACATTGCCCACACCATACTACCCCCGCCACCGGTTTATCGCCCACTGTTTTATATGGAGGGTGGTCATAATATAATGGCTCTTCGGTGTAAATTTCCTAATATTAGGAAATAATGAATTACGATCCTTAAATTAATGCTTAAAAAAGATATTTACAGAATAGGAAGAAAAAAACCAGAAATCAAGTTTAATGGCTAAGGAGCAGTATTGAGTGATTTTAGCAGAATGAAACTTAAACCTATGCTTAGATGACCAGATATGTTGTACAATTGAATATTTAATGTAATAATTCTCTAATGTAAGATATCTCTCATGTTTTTTTTTTTGGTAAAAGTTTAATTGTATTCTGTATTTGTCTAATATATGTATTACCCCCAGTCAAGAAATTTGGTGAATTCGTTAGATGTCTATTAAAAGAATAGGTTTTTGAAAGTTTGGGAAATTTAGTTCACTAACAGGAGTGGAAATGAATTTAAGCATCTCAACTGTTTAGAGGCTGAATCTGGAATAATATAGTAAAACAATCAAACCGATAATGAGAGTTTATTGGCTTGCGTAATTCATTTATGCAGATATAATGAATGATCTTAGAAGGAAATCATCCACGTTCAAAAGTTATAGGTAATGGAGTGCATTATTGCATTATTGAAAAAATTGCTATTAGAACAATTATTTTTCATACACGGTACATAGACTTACGAAAGACATCCGCATATTGTTTTCGATGAACAATAGTGATAAATTCATTATAATATCAAACAATAGAAACGGCTAAGAATTGTAACCATTTATTTGATTTCAATGGTAAGGTGAAAGCGAAGAACAATTTTATGGATGATGATCAATCTAAACTCAGCTAAACTCTAACTGTATAAGAATTATTATTGGATCAAGGAGAAATCATAAACAAAACACTTAGCTGTTTTATAAGAAGGGGTGCAATATACGAAACAATAGGTTTAAAAAGGTATACCAACCTTTCAATTCAATTATTAAAGTATTTCGAAATTTAGAACTAGTGAGTTTATATCATGAACATAAGAAAACAGACGCATCACAATATCGAAATATAATGTCAGTGTTTCAGTCAAAGTATAATGCTGAGCAAGTAAATCATAATTCGTTGCCCTAAATAGAATCTCCACCATTTATTTTAATCTACAATGGAACTTCCATTAAGATAAAACTGAGATGCTTTAGTACAACCGGAAAGATGAGAGGACGGCTGTCATTAAGATGTCGAAAGCAATTAGCCATTGTTATCTTAGATACTTTCAGGTGACATTAATGATTTAAATTTGCAAAGTTTAGCTGCCACATTATCTAGATAACAAGGCACCTGAACAATTCTAGTCCGTTGAGCTACAAAAGTTCAGTATTTGAAGTAGTATATGCACTATTTTAATGTGTATATCAATGCAATACGCTCTCATTTTTTTAATATTTAATGAACGTACTGAATAGACAAATGAAAGACACAAAATAAAGTATCCAAATCACTTAATCCCAGGAAAAGTATTTACTGAAAGCATAGGAAATGCAAAATAAAAGGAAAATTAAAGTTGGTATTCGGTGAAAAATGGCACTTGGTGTGTATGGCACCAGAGCAATTTTTACCTGTTAATAGCAAACTGTTAATAAAAACACCTTAACGTGATGTTGTGGTTTGTGTGTGTTGTCGATCCCGAGCGCTATGCTGGTGAGAGCTTCGGCTCCTGGTAGGGTCACCTAAGCCGGACAGGTCATAGGGGAGACACCAGACAAAGAGGAACACCCTGGTTCTCCAGGTTGGGGGTTGGGCGTGGGGCTAACAACACCACCCCGTAAAAACCTACCTGTTTCGAAATCCAAAGAAGTAAATGCCGGACCGTGGGTGAGGATTTTGCCATCCTAAAAGTAAAGAACTGGAAAACAATTGCTGGGAGAAGGGCAGAATGGGAAAAGCTTCTGAGGAAGGCCCAGGCTCACAAAAGACTGTCGTGCCAATGCTGATGAATAGCAAACTGGAAACAAACCAGGGTTTCTAAAACTTTTTTTGCAGGGGGAACCTCTTAGTTTTAGGAACAAAATTGCGAGATTCCATATGAATAACGTAAATACGATATAGCCGTAAGTAAAACTGTCAGTTCCTCCACTTGTGCTGGTCATTAACTTTAATGCTTTCTAAGACATAGATCAATTTGAAAATTTTAAGTATGTACCCAGCTTAAAATTACAATACAATAAAAACAAAATTAATTTGGGATAGGTGAATTCTTTATGTTATTTTCATATTTTTGTGTATATTATTGATCAATATTTGGAAACTGCAAATAATATCAAAAGTAATTGTAATAGTTAAAGTAGTATCAATATTGATGATATTTATAATGATTCTTGTTGTAAGTTCACTGACCCAGACCGGCATTTTAATGGACAATAAACTAATAAACAAACTAAGGGAGAATGAAAGCAAAAAATCATATGCCATTTGAAATTTCGACGTGAACTAATAAAAAGTAGAGTTGATGAGATGACGTCAATGTTCAGTGCCTTGTTTGAATTTTATTTCTAGTGCAAAGATTAAAATTTGAGTCCATATCATTTTTCTTATTCATAATCATATGATAAATTTTTGGTACTTGTTTCCAAATAATTTTTGAAATAATTTCGAAAGTATGCTCTTGTTGTTATTCATCGTTTACGAATGATATAGAAATAAAAAGAATTGTAACAAACCATTAATTTAATTTTTAAATTATGCTACATTGTCTCAAACATAAAATGTAAGTCTCCAAAACTAATACATGTGATTTTATTACGAGATATTTTCTTACAAGACTTTAATGATGCATCTGCTAATAAAATCTAGTTTAATCTTTACTATCGAATGAAATACATTTTAAAACATGTTAGCACAATTTTTCTTTAAAGAAAACAGAGATTTATAACTAAAGCAAAATTTTAAAATATGCTAAAATGCTTTTCTGATGAAACAATTATTTTTTAATGGTCTGACTTCGTATATTTACTGCAACTTTTTTCTGAACTGTAAGTGTGTAAAAACTAAAATATATAACTATTACTTTGGCTCATTTCCAGTTTTCTAGTTATTGGAAGGGAAAATATTCTTTAATTAAAGTTACTCATCGTAAATAAAATCTTTTATAACATGAAAAAGCTAAAAATGGCTATTTCTTTTTCTAAAGAGGGCTAATTATCTGTTTTGAAGGAATTGAAAGGCTGTAGCTATTTATAACCACGTATTTTTTTAATATTTTTTCTTTGAAATAACATTTGAATAAATGGAACTTAAGCAATGTTAATGAATGTACACAACATTTTCGTTTCTTAATTTTAAACTTTTAAAATCACTTTTTATTCATTTGGATTAAATTTACTTATAAAGTACCATGATTTAAAGAAGAAATGCAAACTTTAAAATCTATAAAACAACTGATATTGAATATATTGGGTGATGTTCTGAACATGAATTGAATATTTTAAGGGCAGTTCTTGTAATTTCTTACAGCATTAACAAGCAATGTAAAATATATGAAATTGCCCAGATATTTTAACAATCGTTTCCATTTTTATTAATAAACTAAAAAATCCGTATGCCATGCATTAATTAATTATTTACTAACTTAAAGTTTTTCCACGTAACGACATATGAAACGCAAAATAAATTAATAAATAAATACAAAAAACTAAGTCCCCTTAGCCTTTGATCTAACAAATGTAATGTAATCTTAATCTTAATGGTTCGAGGATTTAACCATATATATGCCCTTACTATTAGTGCTGTCGATATTTACAAAATCAGACACAAAAATGAGCTTTATTTGAATAAACATACATTTTTTGTAAAGTGGGTATTCGACCAAATTACGAAAAAAAGGTAGTATTCAGCTTACTGCTTTAAACTATGGTTAGATGTCGCAGCTAGAAAAATATGATCCCGATACGATTACCAATTTACTAGCAGAACTGTCTAAGGTTTAGAAACCTTAATGCTATTTTCTCCTTTTGCGCATTTCGTTACATTTTGAGAATTTTGTTGAATTTGAGAAATTAGTTGAAATCTGGAAAAATGATCTCAGTTTTAGAAAGAAAGAATTTTCCATATTTGGCCCTTTTTTGTTAATTTCATCTTTCGCGTGTCACATCATATGAAAGAAATAAGATTTTGAAATTTTTATTTTGTAAGGTATTTATCATTATTTTTAATATATATATATATATATATATATATATATATATATATATATATATATATATATATATATATATATATATATATATATATATATATATATATATATATATATATATATATATATAGGCTTTTCTATCATTAAGATGGTGTTTAATAGATCAACAACTATTTGGGCAACTCCTTTTATATTTTGCGTAATGTACTGTGCACGAAAAAAAAACGGACTACTCGAAATAACTTTAAATTTTATATTTGGATATTCCCTATATTATTCACGTTCTAGGACGACACGTTAATGGCCAATGGTGGTTATCTCAAATATGCTATTTAATAAGAGCAGACGATATTTTAAGTTATTAAAAAAATTTACTTTATCTGCTCTTTTTATTCGACTCCCCCGGATTTCTGCCCCCTCCCTAAATATAGGGAATAGCCTCTAACTGGAAAATATGGTCTACATAGTGAGCTCCAAAATTTGGAAACCTTAATTTTAGGTTTACTTTTTGCGTATTTCATATCTTAAGGAATTTTAAAGCAAATTGAAAAACATTTGCTCACAATTATTAAATTCATTATTCCAACGATAATTACATGCAAAAATAAACTTTTATTAGCTATTTATTATTTTAAATGTGATAATACTGCCAGAAATCGCGAATTGTAAAGTTTAGAAATTTTTACAGCATATTAATGAACATAATTTTACATGCAAAATACAAAATTTTAGCAAAATCGAATGAATGGTTCTTGAGAAATCTAATTTTAAATATCTGACTCTTGAAATTTTTTAGAAACTCTTCTACCGATTTTACTCAAATTTTGTATTTTGTCATGTAAAATTATATTATTTAAAATGGTGTAAAAAATTGTATACCTTACAATTTAAATACATTTTGACCTTCATTAAAAAAATAATAAATATTTACTAAAATTTTTTTTTTACATGTAACTGTATTTGTATAAATGAATTTTATAATCATGTGCAAAACGTTTTCAATTCACTTCAAAATTTCGAGAGAAAAAGAAATTAAATCCTCAATAATAAAATTAACATTAATGGGTTTAAACTTTTGATCTCTCTCCTAACCGAACGATTGGGACAATATTTCCCAGGTTGCGGCTACTCTCGATATTCCAGGATTCAGAAATCTGAATCTGTCGAAAAAAATGTATGTTTATTCAGAGAAAATACGTTTTTGTGCCCAATTATGTAACTTAAAATATCGTCTGCGCTTATTAATTATAATCATTGAAGTCACCCCCTCAAGTCATTAAGACTGAGTTCCAGAACGTGAAGATCCGATCATTAAATCAAAAGTGTTGTTCGTTTTTTTGGCACACTGTACATTTTATATGCTTTAACTTTGCTTGTATTTTTTCCACCAGAACCAGATGAACAGTAACGCGCATTTTTGAAAAATGAATTCCACACTTCTCAACTCTGTTACATTTTAATACCTATTATTTTATAATTTACAATTTTTCGAATTACAATTTACAATGTTGAACCTACTTGCTATTTTGAATAGTTATGTGGATTCTCTAAATTATTTACAAGAAATATACATATTATTCATTTGGTCATTAGCTTAGCTTGTAATTTCAAAAAATAAAAGCTAGTTTATATTAAGATGAGGAATTTTATATTAGTGCAGCAAACCAAATATTTAAACTTGCGGAATTACTATTTTAATTACGCCTTTAATTTATGATTCTAAACGAACCCAGTAACGAATGTATTTGCGAGTATATCTATGCTGCAATGATAAATTGAAAAACTGAACTAGAATAGGAAAAAAAATGACTTGAAATATGTCGTTATTAATATAGATAATTGTATTCTATAGACTAATATTAACAAGAGAAGTAAAATTTTTATATTGTTACTTCGAACAAGATAATTTAAAACTATTTGTTTCAAGTGATATTGAAACACATCATCATATTTAACTAATTTATAATGAATGCAAATACCAAAACCCTAATTTCAGGGCATTTTGTTTCAGTTGGTTTTATTTGAGAAATGATGATTAAATTTAATGATACTTGTTATACTTAAATATTTATTTATTTCTTTTTTAATGTAAAAAAATTAAACAAATATTGATATTTTTTTAATTAAAATTTATTTACTTATTATTAGCATTATTTATAATTTACTATTTATATAGTTGCTTTTTAAGTTCAAATTTACAGTACTAACAATAGATTTATGAAAATTATGAGGAATTATGAGGTTTTGTGAGGGATTCATTAACTTTATATTTCCGGCTATTATTCTAAGTTTTTTTTTTTTTTTTTGGTCTTCAGTTTAAACAAAAATTGAAATGTTTAAATATTTATCGTTTTTTTTTCAGTTATAGAGGCATGAGTTTCCCTTTCAGCAATTTTTGAAGGCACAATTGCTCCGGTAGTATTTTGCAAATCAATATTTGTCCATTAATCTTTTAAATAATTAGAAAAATAGTCCATTAAGTTGAGATATTTTTAGCTATTTTTTACATCAAACAGTGATTCTGAACACGCTACTTCTTTAACTATTGGTAAATTTTTAATGAAACTTCATATAAGTGCTAAACTTCATAAAACATTAACTTCATTAACATAATTTTGTAAAGTAACTTAATCAAAATTAATAAAAGAGCTTCAGTTGTCTTTGTCATTTTGATTGTTGCCCTTAGATACAGTTTTAAGATTCAGTTGTCCATATTATTACCTTTTAATAATTACTTCTAAAAAATTCTACTGGTTTCTTAACTTTAACCTATTTAAACTATTTTTTAATTATAATTAAAAACCAACCATCTATTTCAGGTAATAAGAGAAAAATTTAAAGTAATTATGTATTACGTTAAGATTAAATTACGTTACAAACCAAAGCCTAAATGCTCAATATACCTAAAATGGTAATCCTTAGAGAATACTAGACACTCTTATAATAGACTAAAAAATCCAACTTTTTATTGTCTTATTATTATTGAAAATCTAATAATTTAATTATTTATTGATTATATAAAAGAAGCCAAAAACTTTTATAAATTATAACATCCAACAAACTACAGAATTTTTTATTCAAAATCTGTTTAAATATTGTTTGAAAATATCATGCTTACATAATTACATTACTTAAGTGTAAATAAGCTTACAATTTTTGTTTCAAGTTTACATATGGTAAAGCAAAAAAAAATTACGCATAATTATATAAAAATTACAGTTTATTTTTTATTTTCTCCTTTGTAACTCGAACAGCACCCAGGCACACAGCATGATCGTGGCATCTGCGAAAAAAAAAAAAAAAAAAAACATTGAGCATGTTCCATTTATTTGCAAAAAAATAAATATCTAATTTGATATGAATTTTTAAAAAAAATTGAAAAATGGAAGAAAAAAAGAAACTCAATTGTATATATTTCCAATTGAAAAGGCATCTAAAATTATAAATTAAATCTCAAGTGTGCATTATAATTTTAGAAATAGCTTTAACAAATTTATAACACATGGGTCAAGCTAATGCTCGAAAAGTAAGAAATAAAAAAATAAGTACATGAAACAGATTCAAAATATCATGACAAAATAGTCACATAATTTGTTTTAAAATAGTCACTTTCTGCAACTAAAATGGTGTAAACATATCTTATTGCTTTTCATACTTATTTCATGCAAAATTAAAAACAAAACTAGTTCCAGTAATAGCTTTTATAGTCAGTGATATCTTTTTTTAATGAAATTTATTTATTACAAGTAAAAAAAATAAATTTTAAAGACTATTTATTTATATATTGTAAAAACAAGAATAACAGAATTACGGCTTAATGTCAGTTAATTTTTTAGATAGACAATTAAACCTATGGATATTAGTGCAGTAGATAATATCTCTTCATAGCATGTAAGGCGTAAAATAATTGAAGAAAAAAAATTTTACAAGTTGAATAAGTTTAAAAAAGACATATGACTTCATACGCATAATGTTTCAAAATAAACTAAAGACGCAAAGTAAAATTAAAAATATATTTAAAAATTTTGCAAAAATACAAAAAGTCATAGCCCATCATAAAATAATACGTATGTTCAATCTATTGAAATTAGTTTTTATTATTTTCATTAAAAAATTATTTTATTGTTTTCACAGTCATTTATAGTACAATCATATGTGTTAGTCTTCATAAAATATATATAGATTTCCAAAATATTTGCTCAGTAAAACAAAATTAAAATTATGTGTATTTCTAGTTTTACTTTATTGTGTATTTAAATTATTTATTATTATATTATTATTTTTTAATGTTGTTCGTAAAAAAAATGTCAGGTAATTGAAAGAAAAGCAAAACAGTAATATAAGATTTATGTTTACAAAATGCTTCAAACCTAAACTAATATGCAAATCAAAATAAAGCCGCAATGTAATTTGAAAAACATTAAAATTTAAAATGTAAATAAAATCAGGTGTTAAGTTAGTAATCAGAAAATTTATAAATTTTTGAAAACTGAAAATAGACTAATTAAAAAAAATTAAACAGCAATTGGCAATTGGTCATGGTGTTTAAAACACTTTTATACACACTGATAGATACTTGCTATTTATTTTATATGTTAGGTAAATACTCAATAGAAAATACTTAAGAATTAAATAAGACCTGATGTTTATATAATGTTTCAAACCAAAACAAATGGAAAATCAGAACTAAAACTACAGTATAATTTAAAAAACATAAATCAAAATTTTGTATATGTGAGTATAATCTGTGTTTCAAGAATTTAAAATGAGAAAAAGTGTACTAATAATTCAAAACTGAAAACAAAAAAGCAATTGTTTTTATATGCGTGTGTAAATAATTAAATTTATAGGTACTAGACCTTAGTAGATATTGATGCATCAAGCATTCCCTATGCCTACTATATTACTAGCCTGGTAACAAATAAAAAAATTTAATAAAAGATACTTAATAATAAAATATGACTTCATCTTTGCTTAATCTACCAAATCAAATTAAAGAATTTTTAAAAATTTGAATTAAACAAAAAACTATAACAATTATTCAAGACAGAAAATTTAAATTAAAAATTCAAATATTTAACATTTTATATATTTAATTTATAAAAATCAATTGAGAGAAACTTATGCAAATATTATTGATACTTATTCATTACTATGTTAAATGTCAGATAATTATAAAAAAAATCAACTTAATACTAAAACTACAATTCAAAACAAAGATGCTATGTAATTTTAAAAACACATATTAAAGTCTTAAAGGAAGGTAAAATCAGTCTTCCAAAAATTTTAATCTGAAAAATTAAACTAATTATTTAAGACTAAAATTAGAAGAAGAAAATTTATTAAAAATTATTTTAGCATATATGTAAATGGATAAGTATATGCATAAGTATTATTGCTTGATCTTCAATATTACACGCAAGATTAGTAAAAAAGCATGACATATAACCTCATGTTTACATTATGTTTCAAAGTAGAACTATTTGTTATTAACATAACAGCTATTCGTCATTGATATGTAGATAAATAAGATATTCAACAGAAATGTACTGTAAATTTTGTTTGTACTTAATATATTACAAACAATAAAATATACATTATTATGGAGTGATTATAATCGATACGATGTTAATTTAAACGTTAAATTTTATTAAAACAGCACACAATTTCCAATTAATACATTAGAAGAAACATTTTAAAGTATTTAAATAAGATAAAGTGAACTTACTTCTCAAAAGGTTTGCTTTTCAAAGATAAACACTTTTCAAATAGGTCGCTTCCAATCGGTTAAAATGGCTAACTCTGTCCGCTGTCTTTCTTTTTGACCGCTTGTCCTTCGTCAGCTTAAAATCTAACCCCCAGAGAGTGACGTCACAACTAGAGAGTAGAAGCAATATTTCGGCTTGTACACCCTATCTAGGAGGCTTTGATGGTACCCTATTTTGGTACCGAGTTTGAGATTTATAGCTTAATATTAAAGCGAGTTATGTGGTCTTGAAAACTTACCCGTACATGCCTATTTTATGTTATTTTTTATTCCATTACGCGTTCTTTAACGAAGAAAGAGGATTGTTTTTATACAGAGAACATATTAGGCAGGCCAAACTATCGAAAATATTGTAAATAATATGAATAAATTAATTTTAATTGATTTTTCCTATTTTTAAGCTCTGTTCTCACTTTCCCGAACTTAAAAAAATTATTTTTCATATATAGTTCCTTCTAAAATATAGAAAAAGACATTAAATGAATAATATAATGTAAAATTAACAATAGAAAAAAAAATAAACAAATTTTAAAAATTGTCCACACTGGGATTCGAACCCGCACCGTCTCGCTCAGCTGCTATCACGCTATCCGCTCCACCACGATTACACGGTCAGCGAGCTACTTCATGGCTTCAAAAGCAATCTCGCGGTCAGTTCAACGATGTACTTTGGGGGCCCATTGCGACCCTCCTAATTAAGCTATAAATATTTCCTTAGGCACAGGGGTTGGGGGCATGGTACCCTATTTTGGTACCGAGTTTGAGATTTATAGCTTAATATTAAAGCTTAATATTAAAGAGACATGCGATGCAATCAGGGAGTGAATTCCTCCTGTCTCTAAGCAAGAAATGTCATGTCTCTCAGTTAGAAATTTATTAAAAAATGGTATAAAAAACTTAAAAGTTGTGTTGGATTTTCAAGAAATATTTTGAAAGGAAAACAATTTAAGAGAGTTTAAGTAAATAAAATGCTGTTTACTTTTTTACATGTAAAACGGAAATATTGCGTATTATCTTGTTACACGCCGTAAAATGAAAATCAAAAACAACTAAAAAGTATATTCTGGTATATTCATATATAGTTATATGTATTATTATGTTATCCGAATTTCATTTTTTAATTAATGTGTATTTAGATGCAATATTAATATCTAGAATTACTTACTTTATATATTTTACAATATTTATTTTTTAATAAAAATTAAGAGAATATTTATTTGAACTTTTTTGTTTTGAATTTTTGTTTACTCGTAATTGGCAATTATTTGAGTCTTTAAACTTCACAATACAGATACATGAGTTTCTTTTAATATTGAATCTATATTACATTTTAAAAGCTATTATTTTTGTAGACATTTTTCTTATTTTTTTTTTTTTTTTCTTCTTTGCTATTCTTTTCGTTTTGCAACATTTTTTCTTTTATACATTTGCAAAGACCACAGCTGATTACACTAAGTTATTTTTATTATTTACCTGTAAGAAAAACATTTATTTATCTAAGGCAAAATAAGGAATAAAATAAAACCAATGAGGAATAAAATAAAAATTATATAAAAGTATGAAATTATTAGTAAAATATTTTTTAGTTTAAATAACAGAATGTCGATATTTATGTTGAGTTTGCACTTTATAGCGATAAGTTTTCATTTCAAAAATTTGTAAAATATTTTGGTCTGTGCCAGTATAAAAATGTTTTATTGATTTCCAGAAGCATGTTTGCTAAAATTAATTCATATTCGCAATGAAATTGTACAACACTTGAAACAAAGCAAACTAATAATATTAAAAAGGTAAAAGATCGAAATAATATTAAACTTTTTACAAATTATGGAATAGTACTTCAAATAATACAATAACTTATTCTGCAAATTTAAATTGCTAAAATGCATTTGTAGTGAATCGCTACTTTTTGTTACTCTGCTTTATATTAAAATTGATAAAAAGAAATATTCTTAATCGTGTATATAGATTTTTACGGAAACAAAATTGTAAAAATATAAGTTAAAAAATATAAAAAAATATGTATTTCAAATTATAATTTTTTCATGTAAAAGTTCATTTGTACATAGACTATTAAATAAAACGAAAAGTCATTAAAAAATTTATTGTCTTTCTATTCTTTTAATTTACTGTCCGAAAAATAGGATTTACTTAATGCATAAAAATTAAATAATTGTTTTTTTAAATTTAATTAATTTTGTTTTAAAAATAAAATTAATTTTTAGCAAATTCGCAATTATTTAGTATCTTAGAATTCAAACTTTGATCATCAAAAGTAAATTCAAAAATTTTAAGTAAGACTTGAGAAAGTAGATGTGAACTAGTGGCACCATCTGTATGTTACAAAATTTTCTATATTATTGATTTAAACCGTCGGAAGATGCAACACAGAATGAAATTTTACTATTTCTGTTTTTTTTTTCTTTACAAAACCAAAAACAGAATTCTTAAATTAAAACTTTGAAGTTCAGTAAAAAATATTTTTGCACTTACTTTTGATACTTTTTTCAGCTTTATTTTGTTTCCTTAATCTTATTTGAACCCTTTCGATATAATCTAGTTAATTGGCCTTTGATACTTAAACACGCCTATGACTAATATTTATTGATATGCGGAAACTTTTTCTCCTCGCATATCCGCATTTATTATATATATATATATATATATATATATATATATATATATATATATATATATATATATTATAAGTAGATGGTTTTCAAAAAGGAAACGACTTGTCTTCAAAAGGAAAGGGTATACTTTGTACTATCTCGACTAAATAAAAGAACAATGTAAATAAAGCGCAAATAAATGAATATAAATTGACACTCTGTAGTTTTAGTTTGATAAACAAGAATCTTCTTCAGTGGTGTCAAAACGTCAAATGACGTCTTTTTTGTTTATACAGCTGAAACTTAATGTTAATTTATGTACTTTCTTTCTAATTTATTTACTCTGTTTTTTGCTTAGGGTATATTATTTCTATAGAAAAGTTACAAGTAGTTTTTTTTTTCTTTTTACTACTGCAAATAGAGCAAATGAAAATTACTCAATTGTAAAAAAATATGTTTTTACCAATATTGAAAGTAATGATGTTATTAATGGAAATGGGTATACTTATATATTTATACAAATTATATGACACTTATATACAAATGATATTACACTTATATACCTATTACAAATAATATGAACATATTACAAATAATAATCTTTATGCGTAATGCATAAAAATATAAATACAGATTTCATTACCTTCCATCTATGCTTCTCCTAATTTCATAAGAACCAGCAGTCGTTCGTTTCATTTGCAGGGCCACCTCCACTATTGGTAATGATCTTGCAATGTTCCTGGATATATAATTAAAATAACTATTTAATGGTGTCAAATCCGGATACTATCCATATTTAGAAATATCCATGGGTTACCCATGGTCCAAATAGACTCAGTTTAATAATAATAGGAAGTCCAACTAAACTTAAAACTTGTAGTAATACAGCTTGTATAAGAATCGTTTATATTTCAAATCACTTTAGTAACCTTGAGTTTCAAAATTTTATTTTCGGCAATTTCAAATTTAATTAAATTAGCTTCTACACAAGGCAAGTTTTGCATTAATGAATTTCTATCACTTTCAAAATTTTGCCTATATAACAACTGCGTTAATAATTAATGTTTTGTTTCTTCTACAAATTAATGGTATTTCCATGAAAGGCAACTTTCATTTAACTATGGCTACCTTTTTCTTAAATTACAGTGAAAAGCAACCTTACGGCGAAATTAATCACAATTTCTTATCTTGCTTATATATTGATTACATTTTTTTGCATGATTTTTTGCACGGTTTTTTACATTTTTTTCAGGTTTACGACTACTAATGCTCAACACCGTAGCCTTGTAATTTTGAACCCAATCGAGAAGACAAGGGAACTCCTGGATCGAGTATTGAGATAAATTTATCTTCGTGGAGGACTTTTTGATGAAACTAACCCGCATTTGCGTTACATGGAAAGGAAGACCACGAGAACCTCCCACGGTTAGCCTGGCAGTAATGGGATTTATACCATGAACCGTCTTGAGGATATTTCACGTCAGCACTTTAGTCGGTGAAAGCCGGATGCGGAATTCGTATCGACTGGGATTCGAACCCGGTTCGCCTCATACGAAGGCGAACGCTCTATCTCCCGAGGTTCGTTTGCATCGCGGTACATGATTATACATGATATATATCATCTTTTACATGATTATATTACATGCATACACATTCCATTTCACTCTGAATTAGAGCAAAGAGCTTTTATCATTGTTTTCCATCTGTTTTTCCAGAATTTATTACGAATAGCGTAACTGCTTTGGTCTATGTTTAATCTATTTAGTATAGCTTCCCCAGTCCATCCTTTGTTATTGGCAATACTTATAAGTTACGTAAAACTGCTTACTTTATCTAGTTTAATATTTTCCAAGAATATGTCATTTAATTGTTTAGGACAAACTTTAAAAATTTTAGATTTATTTTGTTTGATAATAAGACCCATTTTCTTTGTCCCTGTGTTTAAAATGTTTGAACTTATTTGCTTGTCTTGAAGGGTGTTGATCAGTAAACATAAGTCGTTTGCAAAATCATAATCAGAAAGATATTCAGCTTCCATCTTATACCCCTTTTATTTTCCGATACTCTATTGATATTACAATAAACTTTTTTAGATTTATATAGTGTTTGGCCTTAAACCCTCTCGTCTGTATAAGATTGACGTGAGGACCTTCAATTTGAGATGATTAGTTGAACCAGTTCAGTCACTTTAGTACAAGATTGTTCAGAGATCATTTTTATATTTCAGATTTAAATGAATTTGTACCAACAAAACCTTAGCAACAATTTTACCTTAGCCTCAGTTGGGCTCAAAATTGACTCAACATGGTTACCATAAGAACATGCACCGAGAGGAAAATATTGGGAAGTCAAGATTTTATAATATTGGACCTAGAATGGCCTATATGGGGCCTACATTGGCCGATATAGGATCTATATTGACTAAATAAGGGATATAAAATATTGGGTGAACCTGAAAATTCTATACAAGACCAATATTGGATGTAAAGTGGATGTAAAATATCGGGTGCATTGGAAAATTTTACATAGGGCCAATATCAAAAAAATAATGGCCATTTGAACCCATATTGAACCAGGATTAATGAATATAGGCCCAATGATTGTCCAAGTTGTTTTGCTGCTAGGGAAACAAATTAACATTTTAAGCTGAAAATTTTAAATCGTATTTGTATTCGTGGTATTTGTATACGTAGACTTGGAACGAATTAGGTTTTGCTGTGACTTTGGATTAAACTTTTTGGTCTTATATTTTAAATAATTTATTTTTCTTTAGTAATACTTAATAGTATTAGGTCCAGCCAGTAGCTACATGGCCTAAGACATTTTCTGTTTGGGACACTGTTACAACGAATCTCAACGCATCTTCAAATAAAAAGGAATTCGGTGTTGTTAGCTGTAGATGACTTTTAGAACTTTTTTTTTATTAGTTTTTATTTTTAATTTGTTTATAAAATTACATTCTTTATATCACATTTACGGATAATTTTAAAATACTCATGCTAAAATAATTAGGAAAAACACTAACGACTAGAAATATCACAAGTAACAATATTCGAACAGATAAAATTTATGGCGCAAACATTTAACATGATTTTTCCAAATTTGTTTTAAAACTATTAAATATTTCATATGAAATGTCTTTAATGCTGTCCTAAAGTCATTCTGAGAATCTTAAAGACATTCCCGCGTGCATTCACTGGTGGCCATTACCGTGATTAATGAGGACAACTCTGATCGGAGACATCTGACGTTGACATTAATTTCCTGAGCAGCAGGTGTTTTATATCTTAGTTTAGTCATTTATGTCAGTCTCTATCTAAAATCGATGAAATGAGATTTACAGTTATATGAGACTTTTAACAGTAAACACGTTGCATAAAATGAATGTACGAAAATTTTCGAAGAATATATCGTATTAAATAAACAATAAATTTTAGTAAAAACAATAAATAACAATCAATTTTAATAAATTTTCATTAAAAATAAGTATAATAATGTCGGAATTCTTATAAGTTTTAATAATTATCTTCATTTGAAATTACATTGCTCAAAAGCCGGCCAGGTAGCCGAGCGGTTAGCGCGCCTGACTGCGAAGCCATTGGCTACGGGTTCGAATCCCGCTCTGGGCGTGGATGTTTCTCTCTCTCATTGTGCTGTCCTCTGTTGCGTGTGTGTGTGAATGTGGCCCATCCAATAAACGGGTTTGTGGCGTGGGCAATGTAGCTCGCCTCCGTGACTTTGGTTCGCAGGTGCCCACTGGGTAACGCGAAATGAGCAGCAATTCTGGCATCTTCATAGGCAAAGATTCAAATTCTGTGCCAGCCATTGGAAAAAAAAAACATTGCTTATAAGATAATAAATGTTTAGATATGCAAGATCCATGAATTAAAATTAAAAAAGGAAACAATTTGGATAAAAGAAAACAAAATAGTTAAGTTAAAACAACAATTTGACTTAAACAATATTTAAAATTATCATCAGTTCACTTAATTTAAAAGCAAGGTTTATAGATCGCTAGATAGATTAAGAGATTTTATAAACTTGTTTAAAAATGATTTTTGAGAAAAATAAATGCGTTTAATGAAATCTAGGTACAAACTTAACACATATAAAATTAACATATACGAATATAAAATCATTCGTTTAAAAACATTCTTTTTACGGAACCCTGACAAATTAATTGATTGACTTGGAAATCAATTATCAGTCTACTGTAGAAAAAATGGTGGTGGAACATCGACAAATGTGGCTTCGACAAATTTGGTATTTTGTAGTGATGGCTACGACTTAGAGGTTTAAAATATCACTTTCCTGTACTTTCAGAATATTGTAGCCACCAATTTATTTATTTTTCACCCAAAAAATTAAAAAAAAAAAAAAAAAAAAAAAAAAAAAAACATTGGTTTGTAATTGGTTGACATTAGGAAGACGGAAGGGGCTGAGTTTACCTTCTTGTTTTTTTCCCTCGTCTTGAGTAACTCCAAAAAGTGTTAATTTAAAGTAGAGCAATTTCATAACTTTTCAAATGTTGAATTTGTCTGCTTGCTTTATTAAATATTTATAATTTCCCTTCATAGAAAATATTAAATTTATATACCTTCCCAGAAAAAAGTATGATCAAAACTACAAGAATATCTCAAATTACCATATTTCTACTTCCGTAGAGACACTGTAAAGCACGATATTTTTTATCTCAATGCTTGTGTTAAAATTTACAATAAATTATTGTTTCGTAATGTGTGATGAAATTTTTAAAATGTAGTAAAACTTTTAATTTTATCATGATACTTTACAGCATGGCATAAAATCCTTTTTCAATAAATTTGCTTTTTAAATAATTATGCGTAACGCATTTTGTAACCTCTACATATGTTTATACATAGTGTATTATGCCTTATTTTGCTTATATAGAAACATATATTCTGCGAAACGTCGAATACTTGTTGAACGCCATACCCAAAAATATTCCATTCCTAAATAAAAAAAAATATGCATGTTATATTTGCACGTATATTCTTAATAAATTTGCATGTAATTTTTCTTTGCATGTAGTTCTGTTTAAAATATCTAGTTTTATTAAGAAGCGCAGCAGTCCAGAGATAGAACGAAAAATGCAAGATGTAAAATTAATAAAAAGGAACTCAAAATTTTGAGTCGACTTTTCACCAAAAGAATAACATCCATGAAACATAGGTTAACTAGTATCTGAATAACTTGAACGAAAAATTTTGTTTAAAGAAAACTTCTTTAAAATTTAACTGTTTTACGCTACATAATTTTTTTTTTATCCGAGATATAACTAAGAGTTTAAATGTGGGTCCCTCAGTACAGAAAATGTATGTCTCTGTGACTGAAAACCTTATAATAAGGCCAAAAACTTTTTGTTGCTCACAAAATTTTACTCGATTTCTTACTTATTCTTTATCATATGAACAGTAAAAAAAAGTAAAAAAAACATTTTCATGACCAAATTTTTACCCAGAAAATATTTCATCACTACAGTCTCGGAAATAAACTTCTCCCTTTTGACGATTCAGAAATCCTTGAACTATATTCAGTTAAATTTGAGAATCATTTCGTCACGTAATCACGTCTCTTTAACCCCTTAACGATCGGTAAATTTTCAAGAAAACGGTCATAAAATTGCCTATTTTTTATTAGTGCTATTTGATTAGGGCTGACATCTAGTTTAAAATGAATTAACTATCTACAATTACCTTAAAAATATTCAGGTACTGCCATCTGGGTGAAAATACAAAATGAAATGCTTTCCGGGCAAAAGAAAAGAATTAGTTTTATTATTATTGGCGCGTTACTACTGAACAGTCCAGCCCGGAAATATCACGGGAGCGAGAAATAGATGACGAAATCTCACCCCGTCACTTTCACGGGAGCGAGAAGGAAGGGGTTAACTCGAAAACTCATCGGGGTGCATTGTGGGAGATGAACTAGAGTGACGAAACTTGAATGAAAATTTGAATGACAGCTTGATTGAAGTTTGAATGGGGAAAAAGAGCCGACAGTTATTTCATCACTAATTCGAAATTTTTGGAGCATATACCAGGAAACTGTTTCGTGCAAAAGGAAGAAAGTTTCGCTAACTTTATTACAGTGATTTTTTTACAGTGCACAAAGTTAACGCGAATATATTAAATACGTGAAAATTACACGAGGAGTTTAAGGTCGTTACTGGTCCAGTAAATTTTATCCTTTAAAACAAAACGCAAAATATTTATCCTACATGTTTTCAAACAATGCTATAAACTTTAGTGTTTTGTTTAGAAAAGAGAAAAACTGTTGAAAACACCAGTAATTTTAAAGGGGTAAAACGTCTTGACTATATCAGGGGAATCATTAATGTCGCTCTCTGAGGACTAGTAACGACGACAATAACTCTGACAACACAACCAGTCGTCGAAAAGAAGCGATTTAGTAATGAATTATTGCCCCCGCAGAAGAGAGGACACACATCTTCCTCTTGGATTAAAAGACCTATTAATCTCCTGGCCTCTCTTACCCAGAGACAAATTATTCTTATCAAAATAAGAGCCTGTCGCAACTTTTAGAAGTTAAGAAGAATGTCACAAGTAATTAGAATTATTTCTTAGACACAAACTCTGTTTGTCTTGTCATTTTGACAAATTAGCACTTTGTACTTTTCTTTCACTTGTGTCGTACATTAATCAAAGTTGTAGTTAAAAAGAATATGCTAAAATTATCCGGCTGATAAATTTTTAAAAAAAACGAAGCATGACTGTATGTAATTATCTAGTTTGTATCAGCGTACCTTTTTTAAAATCAGAACTATATATATAGGACGCACACACAATAGTACATCAGCTCATTACATAAGCTAACTGGATAAATAATTGTTTTGGGTTATACTGAATAATGGCTAATTTTTAGATTCATTGAGTTAATAGTTTTCTAGCTCACATAGGAAACAGCTGGTGTTACCTATAAGAGAAGTAAGGTAGAGAAGCATATTTTTACAAATTAGTCAAAAGCCTTATTAAAGATAAGGTTTTAAGGAAAAAGTTATAAAAATAAGGTTTAATAAATATAGAGTTCGAGAATTTTCCTGCATTCTGATTTAGCATCTTAAATAAAAAAGTTGTTTTCATAATAATTTTTTAGAAAAAGTTGTTTTTGCTCACTCTAGTCCAACTATACGATGCTAGTGCGAACAACCTTGAATACTTGTTAAATATTATTTTATTACAACACCGAAAACTACATCTAAAACCAAAAAGATATTAACTTTGATATAGGCCTAATCGGAGAATTGACTTATATTAATTGAAATACTAATTCATATTAGAGCATTTTATTATACTGAGAAAAACAGTTTTAACGTAAAACAATACATTTAAAAGCCATTATTCAATTTTGTTTATTTGATAAATACTTTGAATTTTTTTTATCAGAACAATTTAAATGAAACTTTCGAATTTCTAATGAAATGCAGTTAATTTTAAAAGTTACTGTTAGAATTACCATTCCAAAATTCGGAAAAAACCGTCAGCAGTCCGACCATCCGATTATCCCTAAAGTTTACGGAAAGGAATTTTTTTTACATTTACAACTTTAAAACCGTTTACAACTAGTAGGGTTAAAAAATCATTCATTCAAAGTCGCACAGTTTTTTAACCATTTGCAACTTGCAAAACCATAAAAAAAGACATTCAAATTTACATTGGAGCAAGGTCTTTTATTAGGAACCTGGAGTTAAGTAGTGGGTGAGTTATATTTCATCAAGTGAACCGTGGAAACTGACTTAAGTACTTTATTTGATCATTTCACCAGCGGTAAGAGACGGGAAATGCTTTGCTTTTTGGTGTTGAGGAGGTTTATATTGCTGCCATCTATACTTTAATGAGAGTATCGTATTCTAATAGTCCATAGTCAAAAATCGGGAAGCGCAGGACACTGAAACTCTTCATGCGTTGAAAAGAATGAAAAAAATATTGTGGCGTCAACTCTGGGACCCAAACCACTTGCTTTGATTGGCAGATTAACTTTCTCTGCTATAATATGTACCCAACTGCAAGGGACTAAGTGACTTCATTAGGTTGATAAATATTGATTAATTTCAGGTTGTTTAACCGGAAAGCAGTTAATAAACTAATTTTCTTCTAGTTAACAGTTTTAACGATCTTTTTAATATTTATATGACTGTTTTGTCTCAATATGATAAAATAACAATTAAATAACTTGTTATTTAACCATTTCTTCTGAGAAATTCCTAACAGTGTGACAATGGAAGTTTGGAAACTATTTCTCCTCTTAAGATTCGAAAAATGGAAAAAATCAAATTTAGAAGAGCTATGAGCATCGTTTTTTTTTCTTTAGTGAAAATCATACTTCTCAGTATAAAACAAAAATCGCTATATAAAACCTAACTAGCTCAAAGTCGTTTACTCTTAGGGAATTAGTATTATCCAGAAATTTCTATTTATTTCCTTGGATCTGGTGTTATTGCGATTAAAAAAAAAGTTGCCTACTTATAAATAATAAAATTCCATAAACTGTGGCCTCACTATCCTCACCATCCTGTGTGTACATTAGCCCAATCAAAATATATGTTTGTTTTTGCCTATTTCTGACTGAATAAAACTATGCAGAACATAGGGAATTATTAAAATTGGTAAGAAACAGTGCAATTTATAACATACTACCACCTTTAGTTGAAGTTCTGAAAATAAAACACATAATTAAAAAGTTAAGAGAAAATTTATAAGCTACTTTTGCGTTTTAAATTCCTTCTTTATAAAATTTCTTCTGAAATAGTCGATGTGGGATTCTTCATCAATGTCGACAATCTAAAATATTTCCAGAAGATGTTTTGCCTATAAATAAAAGAGTTATTTAAGATATCCACTTCAGCCCTTGTCCACACTAGCTTTCTCTCCCCTACAAGTTTCAATATATTTTATACATCACAAATTTTGTCTCAAAACATAATTTTCCAATCTCAAAATATTTTTTCCTACTTACCAGGGTATGTAGAAATCTTAAAATGTTTCAAAATAATAATTTTTAGTTTAAACATACGCAATTAAGAGGAGTAAAATTCTGAAAATCTAATGCTAATATGGAAATTAACATATTAATCTATCAAAGTTTTCTATTTAAAAAAAATAAATATATCTAGCCTAAAGGAATTTATACAAAATGAGGAAAAATAAATCTGAATCGTATTTCGTCATTTATATTTGAATCTTTGCACTAGAAATGCTCAGCATGATGTCAAAAATGAATTCCTTCTGCTTAATCTCTTACAAAGAATATTTTTCAAAAGGGCAGTATACACTTCAGTAGAATTTTTAAATGTAACTCTTCAAAATGTCAAAAACAAACTGCGAGTAATTATGTTAATCAACCACTTTTCTGTCTGCAAAGAAAATGTCACAGTTAAATGAATGCAACTTACAGTTTAAATTATTTGAATCAATCAAGAGTAAGTAATTCAAAGTGTTTAAAGAATTATTATAATTTTTTTTAGATTTCTTGAAACATGTGCCAAACGTTTCCAAAATATAAATATAGTACAAATATTTATTTTAATTAATAACTATTTATTTTATAAGTGTCCAATTTTTGAGTTAACTACTGCTAATGATCGATTCCGTAGCCTTGTAATTTTGAGCCCAATATAGAAGACCAGTTTCTCTTGGATCCAGTTTCGGGAGAAACTTGCCTTCGTGAAGGACTTTTTGATAGAACCAATCAGCATTTGAGTTTCATGAAGAGGGAAACCACGAAAACCTACAATGGTTAACCTGTCAGCAAGGGGACTCAAGCTCATGATCCATCAATGTGGATATTTTACGCCAGCACTGTGTTTGGGCGAGCCGGGTGCCGAATTCGTTTCGACCAGCCCACTCTGGAATCAAATCCGGGTCATATGTTTGGAATACAATCGTTTGATCTCCTAACCCACCATGACTCCTGACTATTCATTGGAAATAAAAACCATCTACGTAAAGAAGTTAGGAAGAGTCAAGGGTAGAAAAGCCTGCTTGAAGATGAGCAACCCTACACAATTTCTGTTCGGCATATTACGTAACACCATGATGCATAGTGAAATAGTATAGCAGTATAGTGCAAAGAACAGTATAGTGAAAACAAAGTTATACATGTGCATATTAACTGATGAATGTCGTACGAGAAAGTAAAGAATTTCTCCAGGTGATCAATATTGCATAATAAAAATATCTAAAATAAAATTTTTGTTTCGTTGCATTTATTGAATTTTCAAGCAAGAGGAAATATAGTTGGATGTTGAATTTGTTAATCAGGCCTCCTATTTACATGTTACTTGTCCATTCTCTAAAATCATTAGAAGAGATGCACCTCACTAGCCCACTCCGAAGTACAAACACCAGTGTAAGGCACTAATGCAATGTTACAAAATGTATATTATAAATGGTACAAAATCTATTTCTTAAGATATATGGAGTAGGAAATGATAAATTAATCGAAAAAAATATGCATTTGTTGAATCTAAGCTAACCTAAATATAGTAGACAATTCTAAAGAAGATACATTTATAATGCAGGTAGTTAAAATCACTTAAATTAGGGATAATGAATTGTTTTACTAGTAAACAATAGCCTTACAACTTTACTATTTTTATACTCCTCACAATTTAAGAAAACTGGCAATTTATGTTAAAATACTGAACCGTGATTTATTTATCAAATGAAAATGCACACACACGTTATCATCTTCATCTGATTATATATATATATATATATATATATATATATATATATATATATATATTTAAAAAAAAGTTTATATGTGTTTTGACTTTGTTATTTTAAATTTAAATTTTAAAGATGGTTAACTAGAACCATTACGTACATCGCTACACAGAAATTTCCCGAACATTAAAACAAGCGTTTTAATGTTCTGTGTTTGAAATAAATATCTTTCCTTTCTGCTACAATGTTTCTAAAACTGTAGCAAATTCTCGTTATATCATAAATAACGTTTATTACTTTACGATTTAATGTGTCATAGATTTGTTCTTTCTGCTATGTATCGTTCAGAAATATTACTTCTATGGAAAGTCTTATTTTTTACTGGAGTGTATTATATCGGAGTTTATTAATGAGTGCAATAATATTGTAATGTATCTTTTTAACTGTATGTACGTTGTGCTTCCAGTAGTAATGATACGATTTCATAAAATCTGTTTATAAAGATTTTGATGTTAATAATTAACCTGATATGTTCTTATTTATTTAGTTTTATTTTCATAACAATCGAATATAGTTAATTAATTTTCTTTTAAACCTCTTAATTACTTTTATTATTATTATGGTATATAAATACATTTCAATAATTTATTTCGATTATTTAGAATTTATTTAATGAACCTTTAATATCATACTAATTTGTATAAAAATAACACGTTAATAATAGCTCATATATCATAATATGACTTAAAAATTAGACGCTATATCTGTAAAAAGAGTGAAAGCTGTAAATAAAATCTTATAAATCATATATACATTCTGATATCTACATTTCATCCAGAACTACTTACGTTTATGTCAAAACTCAACAGCAATAAAAAAATATTCCTTCCAATTTCCCACTCCATTTACCTGATGTGATACAAACCGAAAAACTTTATTGAAAGAATATCATTGAAGGTGGTTAAATTTATCACTGGTGACAGCTCCACATATGGTCCTCGCAAGTTCCTTTAGTGTCAAAGGCAAACATATTGCGATACATACACATAAATATAAATAAAATGTTTTTACTGGGTACAAATACATATAAAGGCACCAAGAAAAATGCATTATAGCTTCTTGGCACCATGATATCAAAAACTGTATCATACTATTTCTTATTTTATTTTATCTCTTTATATTTTTATTTTTATTTCCTGGTAGTTAAACAGATCATGTCTATTATTAAAAACAGAAAAAAAATAATAATTTGCAACCATTTAGTTTTTTTGGCGATCGAAATGGGCTGCAGGTGGCGTAGAGCAGAACTCCCTACCTATGGCACCACTTCACATGCTTCCCCCATGAGCGTGTGGAAAGTCATAGAGGAAGGAAGTACGTTAGTTTCTCTCTTGATTTTCATATAAATTAAAATCTTTTAAGTTGGAAAACTATATGGATCTGAAAACTAGATTAAACATAGTTCTAATGAAAAGTATCGCGGAAATTTAAAAAAAATATTTTTATTAGATAAAAAGGAAAAATATTAAGAAAAGGGAAAATATCGTAGTACATTCCTATACAACTGAAAAGAGGAGGAGAGGGATGGGAGAAGGGCTAAAGGCATGAAACCGGTCTCTCCCCAGATGGCGTATTCGAGTGTTGCGATCGCCAATAGAAATAGATATTTATATGAGGAAAATAACTTTCTTGATCGAAAATATTCCTGATTTGAATTACTACATTTGCAAATGAAAACAATAAACATTTTAGAGTTCCTAAAGAACTTCGAATATTTTTTTGTCTTTTTCTAAGTTTTTATTTTATTTCGTACCATTGTATTCACTATTTTAATAGCAATAGTTTTCACTTTTTCCTAAAAACGAAACAAGGGAAGAGCGCGAAGAATAGTTTATTTACCTTTATTTCATGGTTGTAACACATATTTTTTACGTCATATAGGAGATTTCGATACTGTACTATAGTATAGAACAAATTAAATGTAATATTACGACGAATTCTTGTTAAGTTGTCTCTAAGAAAACGCTCGACTTTTTTTAGTTTATTACATTAATAAATTGTCTATAATTTCAATAAATATGCATAATAGTTTTCTTCGCATCTACTATGGTGTCGAAAATAATTTTCGATTAAATTTCTTCTGACTAGTCAGAATATATGACAGTTGGTACATGGGATAGCATAGTAAATTCTTAATTATTTCCTTCGGGATCGGTTTCTGCCAATGATGAATTAGTCAGTCACTTATGCTCTTTAGTGGAATGCACTGCAGCTTGATTACTGTAATTTTTTTAAGAATTCTCAGCTTAGTATTTTTTAGGGAGATAGGTACTTTATTTACGTCGCACTAGAGCTGCCCAATGGGCTATTAGCGATGGAGAAAACATCTCAGAGGATGATCCGGAGACATGTCATCGCAATTTTTTCCCTCTGCTTTGGTAGCCCAGCGACCTGCGTGCGAAGTCGAAAACTTTATGGTAGAACAGTTTAACAAGGACTGATACCGCGCACCCTCAGTCCCTAGATAGGCTGATCAGAGTGGTCCCCCATCCACTTACTGACTGTAGCCAGTCATGCTTGACTTCAATATTCTACTGGGAACCGTGTCTTTACGATCGGGACTGCTATTTTTTAGATAAAGCGCTTTCTTGTAAAATATTATTTTATAATTCAGAGGTAGTGCTCGTTAACTATCATGTTTAAAAAGAGTCATATAGAGAATTGAAATGACATTGTCTTTTGGGTATCTTTTTTATTAAATTTAGAAAAAAATAAAAAAATAAAAACTGTACAAAGCTAATGAGAGAAAAAAAAACGATAGTTTTAGAAATTGCACTTTTTACGGTTACTTTTTCTTACCTTAGTTCTTTTTCCGTACGATATTTCGTTTCGATATTCTTTAAATTTCAACTTAATGCATGCTTAGGTTTGTTTTTCAGCCTTTTAAAAAATAAATCGAAAGTCAAATATTTGATTATTTAATTGATATTTTAACATTGTTTGTTTAATAATTTTAATAATGTGTGATTTGAATCCTTAGTAAAACATACATTTGTTTCTTTTATTTGATTCGTTTAGTTATGTGATTCATATACTAATGTCACTAGCGTGATCGGATGAAATCAGTTCGATTCAGAAAAAATATCAGTTCGACAAAATATCTGTCTGTAAATAATGTTTTTTATATATATTGCACGATCTATTTCTAAAATTCGATGAATTTAAATGAACCATCTTAAATGATTTATCCGCCAAAAGTGCATCGAGACATATACTTATCTTGGCACTCTCTACAATGTCATGCATAAAAGATGAACTCTCCATAATGAGGAAGAGCGTCTCATATATGCATTATTCACAGTTTTGTTTGCTTTAAGCAATTTTGCAACGGCTGGTTTTGAATGCTGAAAGGAAAACTCTTTATCTAAAATACGTTATTAATGTATATGAACAAATATGAATTAAAACTTTAATCTAGAAAAATATTACTTAGATTTAAAAATTAAGTTATCAAAATTTCATTCTTATTTAAAGAAAGACTAAAAAAACACCCTGCTTCATGGGCAACAATTTTTTTTTTCTAATTTTAAAAGTTATTAACACTTATGATCCTGATTTAATATCTGAGGGTATCAAAGTCTTATTTTTAATAAAAACAGAAATTAATATTTAGAATGTAACCTTGTTTGTTTATTTCATGGGAACATCATCTAAACTTACATTGTTCCTTGCTTCCGAATTATCTTTTTTTTTTTCCATTTAATACTCATAATCAAATAAATATGTTCTCATTTATAATGTATATACTAAAATGACTTTATAAGTCAGAGAACAGTACCTATCTCAAATGTAGAAATTAGAGTTTTATTGCAAACACAATCGAGACTTTTTATATAATTTAACGTTTCGGAACGGCTTCATTTACATTTGAAATGAGCTCGAAGTATTTTCAGTATTGAATCGGGCTACCATCAATTTAAAAGATAGAAAACTGATCTTTATAGAAAACAAGGACTTAAAAGGTGTTGTGTTGTTGTTTCCAATGAAACTTGGATTAGCCAAGCTCGCCAGCCATTAGCCTTTTGTGAATTGAGTTAAGAAAGTACGGCTTTTGTTTGGCAAGAAAGCACTGCAAAAGTTAAATAACAGTTTAGCTCTGAACCCCACGGATAGATGGCAGCTTCACTCATTCGTGAGCCCACTTCCTCAATTTGTTTGTAGATCTGAAGGGGAAGGAATATTTCTCCTGATGCCTGATCCCTAGTACTGCTCAGTGACCGACAACAGGACTTTGAATTCCACCGATTTTACAATCCCTTACTTCGGCGAATCTTGGCGACTTTGAGGATCGGTCACCAAAACATTCCAAGCCGAAGTCTGATGTTCTAACCACTGAGCTACCACCGCCCGTAAGGAAAAACTGTTTTAGTTTTAATAATTTAATTTTAATAACGAGGAACAATTCATAATTTGCTCATAATTCTAGTTTCAAATCTTCCTTGGGGGTCATAAGACCATATCAAACTTATTATGTAAAACTATCGATACTTTCGTTTATATGAATTATTTTTAAATGTTTTTTTTCTTCTCATAAACTATCTTTTTTTTAAAAATTTCAGCTAAAAATAAATAATGTCGCAGTTTAAAACTTCATTGCTATGTAAGTTTATCTTTTAAATAACTTGCGTTCTAAGCTGACTTATTTTTTTAAAATCTCACTTTATCTAGAAGAGCATTAAGTGTTAAATGTATGCTTTATGTATCGAATCTCTGTTTTAGTAGCGAATAAACTCTTTGCTTAAACTGTTTTCCGATTCAAAAACTTTCAGTTTCCAATGTTAACCATACAAAACGTGTCATATTTATAAATTAGACTATTGAATAAACATAAACTTGCTTTGTACAGGAAAGTAAGTATTGATTGAAATTGGAAAACATATTTATTTGGATAAATAGTTTCAATACCAGCTTTAACTTTAAAATATATGGACGTAAATGGCACAATATATCGACACTTTGTTTTCGAGATTCTTTATTTTAATATTTTAATGAAATATATGCTTAGCTGAAATATTTAGTTTTTTAAAATAAAAAAAATTTAAGGAAAATTATACTTGAAAATTGCAAATTTCAATAGCTGCAATGGAGAAATGGAACACTATTTGTGGTGCCAAAATTTTGCTCTGAGAGTAATGCATGGAATTTATTAATGTATACATCTTGAATACATTAAAAAAGCTTTTTTATTCTTATTCGTTAAAAAATGGAAGTATGGATGTAAAATTGTTCGGCTTTTTATCCATTTACAACTAGCATGATTTCAGCATGATTTTAGCAAGTCGTAAAAAAAAAATTTAACTGACACTAGACCTAGACCTTTTATTAGGTAATGGGCATTGGAAAATTTCATGTGTTGAAGGGAATGGATGAAATATTGTGGGCTAATGCTTGAAACACCCTTTCTGTCTGTCATGAGATTGACAAATAAGCCCTCCCGAATATAATACGTTCTCAGAATCCATGTAGCTACCTTAAGTGATCCTAGTGGGTGCGATAAAATTTCTGTTGTTTAAACCGTATTGGGTGAAAGCAGTTATTAAACGGTTTTTCTCCCAGTTAACAGTTTGAATACCATCATATGTATGCTTATTTAATTGTTTTGTTTGAATAAGGTCAAATAACATGTTGATAAATTGCTGTTTAATCATTGCTTTTATGTATAACTTTCTAACAGTGTGTTACATATAACGCTTTTAAATTACTTGTACATCTGTTAAAATGAGCTAATTTTCTGTTCAACTTGAATTGTAGAGTAGAATAATAGAGCATTTAAAGAATTCGATGAGTTAATTTGTGCATCGATTTGGTACCGTCAGAAAATTATAGCTAATTAGAAAAAATTTGTGTCTCACTTTCATTAAAATTTTAATAATGTATTTAATGTATATATTCACATTGGGGAAAAAAAACGGAATATTTTAGCAACTTTTGACAAAGTGATTGGATGAACACGCGCTAAAATGTGATCTCAATGATTTGAGATCATTAAGATTAATTATTATGGGTATTAATTTCTGATCAAAATGTTGTTTTTTATGAAATCAGATACTGAAATACACTAGATCTGAAATATTTGTCCTCATCAGTTTAAGCAAAAGTATGCTCGATAACTCAATTTTAAAGCTAGATTATGTTAACTTAGGTTAGGTTACTGGCTTAGGTTTATCAATGTTGAGTTCATTTTTTTTTTAAATCTGTATAGCATTAAGAAAAAATCCAATTTACCAATTTTTATTTATAAAGAAAAATTTATCGAATTCCATTCAAATTTTGGATTTTTTTCAATTCTTATTTTTTATACCTTGCTAAAAATAAGGCAAACATGTGTATACTTTATAGTTAATTTTTATATGTAAAATAATTTTTGGTTAAGCAAGTTTCAAAATTGAGTGTGCAAAAATCTTAAAATTAACATTAATTGTTTCGAAGTTTCTATACTGTCCAAACTGCCTTGACCATATTAGAACTTGCAGAGAAGATATGTCTTTGTAACTAATGTCGTGATATAAAATATTCTCTACAAATTTTTTTTTAAGAATTGGTGAGTACCATCCTCGATATTGGAGGTCAAACAATCAAGCACTTTGAAAAAATATTTCTTGTTAGTGTAGAGAATTTAAGTTGCGTCTCAAACTTACAATTTCATCGCGTTCAAGTATTTTAGAGTATTTAAAGTATGACAAATGAATCGATAAGACATTTTTTGCGATTATTAATTAATTGCAGAAATTACAATTCATATAGATTATAGAATTATAGAGTTTACGTTAATCATTATGATTGTGCTAGACAATTTAAAAGTTGGATCAAAGATATTTAAGAAGTATCGGTATTTTTTTAATTTTATTTTTCATTTTCACACTGCGCATTCTGAACTCATTATTTAATTAATTATAGTGTTCTTGTATTATTTATAAAGGAAAAAAACATTCTTAATAAACTCAGATGATAATTATTCTTTCTGTTGCGATATTTCAATTAACAATCAGGATAAGAAATAAAATTTAAAAATTTTTACTCTTAGTTCGATAGAGAATAGTTTCTTTACTAATTGCTCAAGTCATGAAAATACGTAATTAACGTATTTTATATTCTTTCTAATAATAGGAAAGCAAACTCGATAATCAACAATTTTACCGTAGAATTTGTTTCAGGAGAATAATCAGGTGTCACCAAGTTTTCATATATAGTAATTATATAATTTTGCTTCAATATATAATTTACATAATTATTGGTTAATTAAGATTTCCATTAGAATTCGAGTGAATCAAATGACATGCAAATTGTAAATTTATAGCTTATTTTCTCTAGGAATAATTTGCTTTCTCAATTAAATTCTTAATAAAATTATTTATATGTTATTGTTATGTATTGTGTAGGTTAAATATTATATATTGCACATTCTATATAATATGCAGAAGTATATATACATAATTCAGTTACGGAATAAATATGTAGAATCATTTGCTGGCTTTGTAATTAATATTTTCTGTACCAAAAATTTATATATTAAAGAGATAATAAATTAAAAATATATTTTTCTTTTCCTGGTTTTTGACATTGTTTATTTAATCAATCGATGATATTCATGTATCCATGGAAAATATTTCGTTATTTCTGTTTTTTTTCTGTTTCTGTCTTCTTCTAAAATTTCTTATACACTGCAGAAAAATAAGAATACTAAATATTTTGCAAAAAAAGATACAGTGAAAATACAACTTAGGATAGGACGAGTGTTTTTAAATAATGTATAGACTAAACCAAATAAAAATAAGTGCATATCCGATTTAGTTTTAATTAAAAAGCTGCAATTCTTTCCAGAATTAGATTTTTATCAAAGACTTTGATAAATTACGCATCTTTTTAAGCAGATAAAACAACTTAGGAACAATTTCAATAATAATTTTTTATTTAATTTCAGAACTTACCTAACAAATGAAAAATTTTACGAGACTTATCTTTTCTATCTTTTTAACGTTTCTTCAAAACACATTTTTTTGTAAATTAATTATATTTATTGGGAATATCTATTAAGAAAGAAACTATTTCAAAACAATTGAAGAAAAATATCTCCGCCAATTTTTTTTTTCATCGTAATGATTTGAAAAAAAAAACACTGATTTATTTTAAAATATAACCATTAAAAAGTCATTTTAAAGTAATTAAAACACACCAAAAACATTTTTTAAAAGGAAACTTTTCTTTTCATTGAAGATAAATCAATTTAATTAATCTGAATAAAAACTGTTCCATAATACTAATTGTGAGAGTAAATGAATTAACTGCCTGCGAAAAGGTTTTTTTTTTCAGAATCAAGATTCTTTTTTTAAAACTAAGAAATAGTTTTTGTGGAATAATTGTCAAACCGAAAGCTTAGTAGATACCTCTAATTAGTTGTGAATTAGCGTTTGGAAAATTTATTTTATATATTTTTTGTCTTTAGAAGTAACTATAAATTATCACGAATATTTAGAATAATTTACCGTAACTGTATTAATGTCAAACTCTCCTGATAAGCAATCTAGGACACCAGACAATTTTCTACGTTATGTTTGGGCAAAGAAAAGAAAATTTTCTTTGCCTGCACAGATGCAATCAAGTAATCGATATCAATTAATTGTATTTTCTTTAAATACTACCAAGTACATAGTCTTTTGGAATAGGTTACTTTTAGTGTTTGATTTCTATATGCAGGGTTCGTGCTAAGCATTCATCACCGAAGAAAATGCAATAAAATCGAAAAATAAGCGCAAAAAAAATATTCTGGTAAAGTATTGGTAAATGATTTTTTCCTACCGTAAAGAAAAATATATATTCCCTCAATTCTGGAAAAAAAAATCGAAGAATGTCATACATTCTATAGTTCAAAAGGATTTTTTTAAACTTATCCTGTATTTTTATCCGATTACCTTAATTTCTATTAGATAAGTCGCATAACAAATGAAATAAGTTCAGATAGTGTAAGCATAAGCAGGAAGAGAAATTACGTATGAGACAAACTTCCCTAAAATACAGATTTACGTTCATTACTGGATCTCGCAATATCGCGCATATTTTTTGTTGTAATTTTTTTTTTTCACAGTTTGCGTTAATGAAACAAATTAAGCGGTCGAAAGATGTATATTATCATCCAATTATTTCTGAGAAAATGTACTTTCTCATAACATTAACATATCATTCAAATTAAGGATTTTGTTCAATAAAAAATGAAACATTCATCATTGTTCAATGAGCAATTGAACAATAATACATTCTAAAAACTGCTCAATTGCTTTAAAAACTACTCAACTGCTTTACAAAGACATCTTCAGCGACGTAGGTATTTTTAAAATAGGAAAATACATCGGATTTGCCTTTTTAAGTAAGTTCACATATTACCTAAATTGTATAGAGTTAAGATGTCATATATGATATAGATGTATTCTATTTGAACATATTTATCTTTGCTTTTTTTAAAATCTTTTGTTAAAAAAACAATGTAAAATTAGTTAAAAATTAGAATTTTTTCTAATGGAAGTATACTAGATAATAATAATTATTTTTTGTTGATATAGAAAAATAATTTTAAAATCTAAGCAACTAAACATTAATTCCAATAGAAATATAATAACTATATACTTCTGAAAAAATTTATTATTTTTCAGCTAATCATTCACTTAATCTGAGTCTCTTACATGATGCGAAAAATCTGTGAGTCTCAAAGATTTTTTTTTTTTTTATGCTTTTTATTAAATTCTGAAATTGGTGACGTATGAAATTAGATAAAGCAATTTATTTATTTAAACATATTTTTTTTTAAATAAATATATCGTTATCATGGATTCAGTAGTTTCTTTTTATCAATGTATCACATATAAACTTATACCTTTTAAGTAACATGAAAAAAAAAAAAAAACATTAACCAAGCAGTTCAGATAATAAGAAAAAAATGCCATCAGTGTGATAAAAGAAAATTTTGGTAATTACTTCTGAGATCATTCAAAATTAATAAGAAATCCCTTTTTGATTTAAAAAAAAAACTTGCTTTGAAATGCAGATCAAAGACTTCTAAAAACAGAAACTTAAATCAACACATTTGTTTTTTCGAAAACTAATGGATGTGTTACATTAGCAAGTATTTCTTTGTAAATCCTATGAGACCTAAAAGCATATTCTTTTGAATTGCTTTATCAAAGTAAAACAGTGAAAGGTCTTTTGTTAAAATGGTGAATTAACTATAATGAGTGTGTGAGGTTTTTATCTAAGTATATAAGACGTATGAACAAAGGGTAATGATGAATTCGGGCAGAAGATAAAAATTCAATTGTAGAGGGAGTATTATTTTTCCAATTATGTAGTGTTACCTACTTTACTTTGCTATCATGCATTATTACTGTGCAAGCATTGTTACATTGAAAGTAAAATCTCATATATATTGTAACATTTAAAAAATATAATTTTAACTAGGAGGCTTCGCCCCCTGCTCGCTGGCGCTCGCCAACCCCCGGAACTGCTTTCGCAGTTCATTTCGGATTGCTTCGCAATCCAATGCTCGCTTTGCTCGCTCATTGGATACATTCTTAACGTCTAGCTTTTGTAAACTTTTTTGAACACTGAAGTTCCGAAAACTTTTCACTGTAGAAAATTCTAAACCTGCACATTTCAATATTAGTTTGAAATTGCAAACAGTTCACATATTTTTCTTAATCGCACTATTCTAAATTTCAGTTGTTGAGAAAAGTAACTGTTGTAAGTTTTGTTTTAAAGTCTTTCCCACCAGAGTGTTAAAGCCATGTGTTGTAAAACAATATGAAATAGTAGTCTAAATAGTAGAGAGAGAGAATTTCTTTAAAAACACAATTGTTAATTTGGGCATTTGGCGATACAACACTTATAGAATTGAAGGATTTGTTACGTCAAGCGCTAAGGTATCTTAATTTTGATCTAGTTGCACTTCTATGCCATTTTGATTTATGTTGCTAAGTCAACTTTCAAAAAATTCTATGGCTGGCAACAGCATTTTTATTTTTTAAGTTGTTTATTTTTATTTCTTTTAGAATTCGTTCTTTTTTTATCGAAATGTTTTTTTAACCTAACAGAATTCTTTGCCGACTGTTTTCTCTATAAATGAAGAAAATAAAGTAAATATTTAAGTGTTGTGAAAAGAATCTTATTTATTTGTACAAACGTACTTCAGCCAAAATTTGGGAGCCACGTAAGAGAATTATATATATTAGATCAGAAACACATCATTAAAAAGCAGAATGCTTTGGTGTTTTCAAAACGTAAACAAAGCAAACGTTGCCAACGGCGAAAAAGAAATACAGCCAAAATTTGGGAGCCACGTAAGAGAATTATATATATTAGATAATATAATTGTGTAAAAGTCAAACAGTGAAAGGTCTTTTTGCTAAAATGATGAATTAAATATGATGAATGTGTTAGGTTTCATACTTAAGTATATGAGAGGCTAGAACAAAGGGTAATGATGAAATCGAAAATAAGATAAAAATTTAATTGCAGAGGAGACATTAATTTTGCTATAATACATTGCTCTTCCCTTTACTTTGTAAGAATATGTTTTTATTGTGCAAGTTTACATTAAATATAAAATCTCATAAATATTGTAATGTTTATAAAGAATAAATTTAATTATATAATTGTGTAAAAGTAAAAAAGTGAAGAGTCTTTTTGTGTAATCAGTGAATTAAATATAATGAATGTGTTAGGTTTTATACTTAAGTATTTAAAACTCATGAACAAAGGATTGGGATGAAGATAAAGATGTAAATTTAAATGCAGAGGAGGCATTAATTTTCCAATCTCGTTTCCAATTCAAATATGAATAGTGCAGCAGATAAATATTATGGTGTAGAGAGATTTAAAAGTTCTGTCACACGTTGAGGTACTCGACAACCTTTTTTATGTATATTTTGACTAAACTATCATTCTCTCTTTCTACCCATGTATATATATATATATATATATATATATATATATATATATATATATATATATATATATATATATATATATATATATATATATATATATATATATATATATATATATATATATATATATATATATATAATATATATATATATATATATATATTTATATATATATATATATATATATTATATATATATATATATATATATATATATATATATATATATATATATATATATATATATATATATACATGGATAGTGCTGACATCTAGTTTAAAGTATCTCCAATTACAATAAAATTAGCCTAGGGCAGTCCTTTAATGAGTAGAATAAGAAATAAAAAAATTCCGGGCACAAGAGATGGATGTAATCAAAACTTTTTGGTGCATCATTTTTGAAAGCTCGAGCCGGAAATATCACGGGCACAAGAAATGTGTGTGTGTGTATTTAAATTCGATATTGTAAATTTTTAAATATTAATAGAGCTATTGCGTAGTCTATTACCTAAGTTTATTTTTTATGAGTAATATAAAGCAAGAATAGTTTAAAAAACTAACCAATTTGAACAAAGCTAAGGGTTTTTAAAACGAAGACAATTCTCGCTCGTTTAAAATCTGTCCCCCCCCCCCTATTTTCTAATATATTTGTATTTTTTTTTTATTTTTTAGACTCATGCCATTTATAATTCACTACTAATATACTAAATAAAAAGGTTCTAAATTAAAAATATCAAAATTATGCATGCGAATGTATTTTGGTACCTTAATAATTCTAAAAAAATAAATTTTATCAAAAAGAGGAGAATCGGTCATTTGGATATCTGGTAGTTAGCATTCTTCTCATAATTTCTACCACATTTAGCACCGAAGGTTAATACCACTACTTCGAGGACATACAAAAGTACTTCTTAATAAAGTATTTTTTTTCTGTTAAAGAGGCATGAGAGCACATTTTCTGGTTTCCAACACGTTTTACATTTTAGACTATCTGCAAAAAGTTTTAGATTTTCTGCGAATCCCTGAAATATTTCATGTTGTTTTCAGTCAGAAAGAAAAGTAGATGAGGGAAGTTCTATTTGCTTACAAAAAAATGTAAAATGGTGAATTAGCCATTGAGCCATACAAGCTGACGTTTTAAGTGAGAGACATGTTGACGTAAGACAAAAATCGGGCTTTATATGGCTTTTATATATCAGTTTTGTTGAATTAGTAATTTATAAAGATAGTAATAATAATTAAAATTAGAAATTTAGTAAATTCGTTATTATAATTAAAAAATAATTAATTATAAAATTAGTAATAAGAAATAAATTTGTCTTTTTTTAAACTTATAATTAATTCGATTTCTGAGAAGGAATATTAAATTTGGCCTTATTAAATTAGCGTTAAAAAAACACAATATTTAAATGAAAATCATATTTTCTTAATTGTTTAGTAAAATGCTCGCTTCATGCATTTGTATTTATTACTTGTTTCTACAATAATTTTTGAGTTGAATTTTTTTAAAACTTATTCTAATAAATATGTATTCTATATGCAAGCAAAGCTTACCCGAAATACGGAATATAAATGCCAATGCCTTGTTTGCATATTATACGTGAAGTAAACAAAAGTGTAGAAAGAATGGAATGAACTAAAATGTAAAATTTAAATTAATTATGTTTTTAATTATCCCTCTTTAACTCGTTTTACAATATAAGTGACTTTAACGGTATTAACAATTTTTTTCTTACGTCATTTTTTGAAGCGGTACTTTTTGAAACTCTACAAGATTTGTGTGAATTCTACTGCCCTTCTAACTAATTAGTATCTTGCCCGGAAGTGTGCTTAAAAGCATCCAATTTAGCTTTTAATTACATTTTTCTCCAATGACAAAGTATAAATTAGGGGAGCTCAATGATGCTCAAGTATAGATAAATTTAAAAAAGACGATATAATTACTGGATCTTTCTCAAGGCTTTCCGAACATCAGTTGGAGAATTCTTTAATTTCTTTGTTCCTGAGAACTGTAGCATGTGATTAATAAGTATTAATTTCCTCAAAATACATACTTCAAAAGCATTTAGTGAGAAATTAATGAGCAATGTCTTTAATGGTTATGCAATTAAAAATAAATTGTAATTATATTAAAATGTAAATTTAAAAATTAAACATTGTTAAACTAGTAAAATTGATAAAATAGAATACTTGAAATGATTTTTTTTTTTAATTTATGCATAGTTATAATTTTTCAGAAAAATAGCCTGATTACTTAAAATTATTTTAAAAGTATAATTATTTTTATGAATTTTGGTAATTAATTTCATGACAACAAGACGATATTCTTTTTTATTTGTCGAAACTTTTGAAATTTTTGAACCATTTTCAATACTTGCCAGATGTAAAGGAGCGTATTTGAACGCTTAAAAGATGTCTACTGTTATTTCCTATTTATATACATTTTTGAAACGAATGAAATTCTTAATCAAACTATATCTTACCACTTCAGTTTTTTAGGGATTGTTAATTTAAAACTCGAAAATGTTTAACATTTTCATATTAAACTTATATATCTATGATACAATCCATTATCTATTTTAATTTATTTTATAAGTGATCATAATTCATTGAAACCTTTTTTTACAGATAGCTGGTTAATTTTCAAGCAATAGTTAAAGTCACGAGATAAATGATATCACAACATTTTTTGGTCAAGTGATTGTATAAATTTTCTACTGTCTTCACTTCGTTGCTGTTATATTTATAATTTTATTGTATTTTTTCTGTTACAAAATAGTTGAAACCATTGAAAGCAATTCATTGATATCTGAAGAATAATTTATCATTCCTGAATTCAATTTATTGTAGCATCCACAAAGGTGATATGATTTATGTGAGTTGTTTGCAGGAATCATATTTCACTTGAAGAAGTTCTTCTTGATATCCATTTACATTTTGACAGGTCATAGAGGAAACGCCAGAGTTTGGCACTATGTTCTGAAATGTTTTGGATGAAATGAATTGCATTTTTTTAAAAATAATTACACTTTCTTATTAATTGTATGTTTACTAATAACGTTACGATAACAGATAAAAAACATGGAATTTAATATATTAATTTATTTATGAAATCCAAAAACGCAATTTGCAATGTGATGGTTCGTGCAATTTGATGAAAATGTGTAAATGTGTTTAATGTTCAGTAAGGAAAAATTTTCTACTTAAATTACATGTTTTTAATAAGATATTGCTGCCTAGCTGTAAATATTTTACAACAATAATTAAGCAAAGAGATTTTTTTATTATTATTCATATGAACTATATCTAAAACCCATCATTGTTTCAATACTTTTGTAAGGAAAATACTCACTTTATTGCGCATTTTAAAGGTTTTATAGCGTTGATAAAATCATAGTATAATATAATACTACTGCTGAATACTATAATATCCTATCACCGTAATAAGAGTTGCTGAAAATTTAAACCACATTATGGGAGATTGCATATCTTGTATATTTCTCAAACCAATGAAATAATTATTATAATTCAGGTCACTTTTACAATTCAAAGACATGCAAAAACGCAATATTTTTTTAGAATTTGTAATTTCAGTCAGTTCTTTGCTAAGTCGTAAACAAAACTGACATCAACCATGGCTATTTATTTTCATTGTGCTAGCAGCTATTTAAATGCTAAAAATGCAACAGAATTTCTGCTGGGTATTTTGCTGACCTTTCTTGGAATGAACACTAAGAAAAACACAAAACATTTTATTCTGTTACTTGAAACATGTATTTCTATTCATTAAAACAGAAAACAACATATAAATCAACAACATTCAACAATTATTTAACATTGATATACCTTTATGTACGATATATACATGAATAGATACTCTTTTTACTAAATAACTTAGTTAAATTTTATATAATTAACTAATTAATGGATATATAATTCGGTATACTTATTACTCAATAACTTTGTATATTTATGACTCGATAGTCTCTTACACTAATGACTTCAAATTTTATATTTTCCGGTGACATACTTACTGTTAACGTAGAAAGGAAATGAAACGGTCTATTTTCAACAAAATATGCTTCAAATATTTTCATAACTCTTTTACCTTTTAAATCCGGTATCCTAATGCAATATAAAATCATGACCATCATGCTCCACGTTTTGAAGAGCAAACACGAGTAAAAAAAAAAAAAAACCCGATATATATTATGAGAACAGATGCCAGAAAACAGCGTTCGATTTTTCTGTCAAGCCCATTACCTTAAAAGACTTCAAAGACAGCGTCTAAATAAATACACTTAGCTATTGACCGTTTTTATAGGAGCGTTGCAACGCAGTTCTTCAAACCTCTTGGATAAGGTATTTTGAACAAGAAAAATTGAAAACTTTTAGCTAGGTATAGTATTTAGTACTCTTGTGTTTGCATTCATTGCAGATTTCTTTTGATCCATATAAACTTCCCTTTAGTGTGGGCATTTCATTGAATTTTCTTATAAAAATGTTGTATTATTTTTTATGTTTGTTTGCTACGGTTCTTCAATTCATGTATGGCATTTTTCAACATTTTCAAGAAATGCATATTTTTTCTTAACTCTATCAGGAAATTGAAGTATTTAATTACGTAATTTATTATAAACAATATATTATTTATATAAACAATATATTTTAAACATTATAAACAATTATTTTTTCTTTATCAGAACAATGTTTTTTTTTTAAATCATATTTACTCGATTTTATTTAATTGCATTCAATCACTTCACACAATTGATTCTACTTTCTTATAATTATTAAGATACTGTTATAGAATGACACATCATCTTTCATATGCTATAAACCTGCTTCTATTGGAAATGATAAACAAACAGAAGGTATTAAAATTACGACATTGTAAGGTCATTTCCCAGAAGAAAGATATGATAAAATCCTTAAACATTTTTTTTAATAAAAAGATTAAATAATAATTTTAAATGCTACGGACAATGTAAAAAATAATAAATACTGGTAATCACTCACACACACACACATTATTAAAGTTAACTAAGTAGGTTAAAGTTAATAATCTGTCAGAATTATTCACATTCATTGGTCATTCTCGATAATTACCAATAATGTTTAATCAATTCAATAATTTTTATTTTATTTGGCATGATATTTGTATTATGCATTTGAATGGTTATTTCTCGAGCAAAAATCTGGATAACATCAGTAGCTTATTTACTTTGGGTGCAGACTGCGTGCATTGTTCATTTGATGTGCGAATTTGTAATTAACTATTTTGAATTTTCATTTTTTTTTTACGTTTCTTAAACTCCTTAACATTACCAACCAAAGAAAATTACTGTCAAGTTTTTGGAGCATATTTTTACATTAAAGTATAACAAATAAATATGTATACGGCAGTATCACTTAATCTTAAAATACATCAGGGTGGAGAATACTGGGATGTATAGCAGACAGTGGCACTTAACCTTTGAAAAATAAAAACACGACGGTAGGGTATACCGGGCAAGTACGTACCATGTGGTGTTATTTAACCATAAGAAACAGAGTAATTTTAACAGGGAAATGGCACTCGTTATTTTTGAATTACAAAAGAATTAAAAATAATAACAACGATTATTGTCAATAGCTGCATTATTTTCTTAATATTTTTGTTTACTCATATTATGCATATTTAATATATTCATGGTATATTTCATTGATATTTTCATATATTTACTTATATTTTCATTAATATATTTTGTAAAGGTATTAAAATTTATGGAGTAGAGATTTTTAAAATTATCATTTATCAATAGATAATATGGCATAAAAAACAAATTGAACTTTTAAAGCTATAATTTTAATTTAAACATAAGTAAAAATCCATGTGTTTATTCAATTTTTTGTTTATTTCTTTGTTATTTCCATCCGACTTATTTTTTTTATCTATCCACATCAATAGTTTCGGGATTTGATCCCAACACTTATTTTCTTTAGGGAGATGATACCAACTAGTTTTTATTTTAACAGCTTCTGTGAATTGATCATCTCCTTTAGGGATTAGATCAAATCTCTGTTTTCATCATTTTCTTGTGACATTTACATATAAATGTTTAGATCAAGAGTCATGAAAAGTAAGTTCCCGAAACGATTATTCCGTTTTTTTTTACTGCATGCTATGCAGAAATGCGTAGAGAGAATTATTTTTTGAAAGAAGTTTATTTATAACAATTAATTTGTGATAGGTTCAAAAATGTCGATGAATTAACAGTCACTTCATTAAAAAATTGATATTTTTATTATTTCATGTTAATAAATTAATAAAAAGAATTATTAGTTTATGTCTTTTGGTGCATAATGATGTTTCAGTTTTTGAAACTGCAGATGTTTTTCATAGAAAAAATATTCTTACAGATGTTATTTTTCAATTATAAAGATGATATTCTCGTAGATGGTAATAAAAGTGTATAAATGCAAACATTTAGGAAGCAATTTCTGATTTTTTAACATTTTGGTTGGAATTGTAATACTAGAACCTAAATAATATATTTAAAGATCAAAGGTGAAGTTTTACCTTGTATTCCAAGTATTTAAATAGGCCTGGCATTTTATTATGCATTCGTAGTCGGCAAAAACCAGGAAAACTGAAAGAAACGTAGATTTTGAGAAAAGTACCTAATACGCTATATGACTGAAAACGTTCCATTTTAAGTGAAAAGAACTTAGAATGAAGTAACGAATTATTTTAAATATATAATGAGATTTATTTAGTTAGTTTTTTTTTTTTACCTTTTTATCTAAGATAATTGAAAATTTAATCACTTAATGTTATTATGTAAAACTGAAGGTTAAAACGAAGAATTTTTATCCTTAACTTTACCGTTCACTAAGATTACGATAATATTCTTCCAAGTAAGAAATGTAAGAAACAGTTTAATAAAAATATTTCTATAAAATTTAGTTTTTACAACATTTAAATAAATATGTCATGAGATATTTCAACCTGTTATGTAAAATATGCGTGAAAACAATTATTGATGATGTCTATAGATGTAAATAATAGTTTTTTGTCATCTACTATAACTCCATTGTATTTTTCTCTGACTTTACATTATGAGACACATTGTTAACGACTCACCTTGTGAGACATGATAGTTCAGAGTTTAGTGCATTGGCATGTTGAACATTTCCCGTGTGTTCATGATGATCTCTGAGAGGATTTTTACTCATACATTTTAGGTCCGGGGTAGCCTGGTCGGTAGGGCGCTGGGCCCATTTCTGAGAGTTCGTGGGTTCGAACCCCGCGGCCGTAGACCCCCGTGTAGTTGGTGACTGATACACATTAAAATTCTGTCGAATCGCAAAGTCCTCCATGTTGCCATAACAAATAAATACCTCTGGAGGTATTGGGTTGGAGACCGATCGTTCTCTGATTCAGGTCAAAATTACGATCTGTGGATGAATGAATGGATGTATGAATGGGTCCGCCTTATAAACAGGTGTGACGTATGATGCGGCAGAAGTCGAATTCTTGGCCATAGATGGCGCCACTGAAAAACAAGAATCACACACTCTGCCTTAAATTTGCTCGGTTTCACCAAGCAGACTTGGCCCTGTGGTAAGTGGAATTAGAGCCAACCAACGACCAACTCATAAATTTTTCTTTTATAATATTTTTTGTAGTAAACGTTTGATTTATATTATACAGGGCTGGTAGAATGAGTGGTACTATTTTTTTACCATAAATTTTCAATATATTTGTGCAATATATTTTTTACTCTCTATCTATAATACGCAAAAATAACGTAAAATAATGTAATGCATCCACAAAGCAGGTTCAAGCAACACCTCCTAGAAAAGAGTAGGCCTCAGCACGTGTTACCATAAATATACTTTAATAGTCCAATCGCAATCACATATTTTGTATTTTCAACCACTTCGCAGCTTAGTACCCCGAACGTAATGACATCTTTCATATGTTTCATCAACTACGCAGTTAACTTCGTCACATCGAACTGCTAAATTGATCCGTGCTGAGGCCTTCCTTCTTCTAGGAGGTTTTGGTTCAAGGCGATCTTTTCGCAGCTTATTATGGTTTAGTACAGAAAATGCTATATGTCTCTGGAGCATGCTTACTTTTGCTTACTATGGTATTCATTCATTAGTTTACTAGCATTTCAGTTTTTAAAAGAAGCATTGGGGCATTTGGAAACGGTAGAATACAGGAACTGTACCGGGATACCTGTACATTATAGATTAACTCGCCATCGACGTAAAAATGAATTAAAAAAAAGACTTAACATTTTTATATGCGCATTAAAAAAAAAAACATACAGCAGTCAATGAAATTCTAAACCAAAATCAAAAAGATTTTATCGCATTTTATGTTATGAATAATAAAAATGCACAATCGTATTAAAATCGTGTTTCTATTTTTTTAAGCACTTATATAGCTCTGTTGGATAGTAAGACAGTTTTGTCGTAGACAATCAATCGTCAAACTTTCATGTAGAGAAACTTGATCTAAGGATTCTGTCATTGAGTGTCGGCGAAATTTGTATTTTCCTTATTATTTAAAATATAATTCTAACTACTATTAGAATCTCTTTGGTTTCTTTATTTGTTGTGTGCTAACACCAAGTAACAGTATTGCGGAAGTGATATATAGTTAATGCAGTATTTAATCAATTAAAATGCTTTTTGAGTACTGTACCAGTAACATAGTTATTATTTCTGATATGAATGATATATCGCTCATGCAATAGCGGCACAACTCAAAAAATCAAGTTTTAAGATAAGTGTGTTTAAAGTTTTCATTACTGAGGAAAGTGCATAAGAAATGCTTTAGTGTGCTTAAACGAAGATTACCTTCAAGTTGAATTACGAGTTGTGCTAGTATTGCTACTGAAAAGAATGTGTATTTTCTATTTACATCCAATTCGCGTGTTTTTTGAGTTGTGCCACTATTGCAGCCCATGAGCGATTTTTTAAAAATATGTCTAATATCGGAAACTTGCAACTCGAAAAAATGAAGTTATTTTTTTGCAATAATGACTTTATGGTTCTATGTTCTCATCTTGATATTGATGGAACATTTGGAAAAAAAAAATTAATTATAAAAGTTGGCATATTTTTTTTTAAAAAATAAAAAAACATATCTGCATTTGGCAAATTATAGATAACACATAGGTTGAATAATTCATACTATTTCTTAAATTGAAAAAAGGATATTATATATATTTGTGATACAAATACTAGTTTTATATTTTTTACTAGATGTGTGGTATATGGACTATCAATTTTGAAAACTATAATATTTCCTAAACCGTTGCCATATAAACCGAAAAATAGTTTATATACCGTATATTTTGGTTTTATTAATCAGGACTATGGACTTTTTTGCTAGAAATGTTATTACCATGCATCATGATAATTTTACCAGATTTTTTTTTCCTCCGTGAAAAACATCCATTTGAGAATCATAGAACTATTTATCTCTCTAAAAAATTATCAAAATTTAATTTGCAAGTCATCTTTTATCGTAAAAGAGAATTTATATTTTTCAGAAAGGAAATTTTCTTAGAATTTACCTACGAAAAAGATTTAAGAAATGTTTACACAGATCATTCCTTGACAAAGAAAAACGCCTGAAGCTTGTAGTACTTTTGAAAAGAATTGATTTTGCTTTGCAAATTGAAAATCGATAGAGTAATTCTACACTTTTCATATCATATTCTTTGACTTTTAGTATTTAAAATTAAATTTTTATATGCGCCTTATTCATTCATTTATATATAAAAAATATTTCAAATTTTATCCATTCTATTTATTTAATTTATTAAAATTTTATCTATTTTATTTATTAAATAAATTATGATTTTATCTAATTTATTTATAATTTTATCAAATTTATTAGTTTCTCCCTAACAGTCACTCTCAACTTGTCAAAATTAAAAGACAAAATCTTTATCAAAAATGAAGTAAAAAAAGTACATACTTTGGGGATTGCAAATTTGTGAAAAGAAACAAAACAAATTTGTCAACTTCTGAAAAGAAACAAAAATTATGTACAAATAGGACAAATCACTATAAAGCAGTGAGTGTTCAAAACATCGAAACCTAATTGATCGCAGATTTGCTTCGAATAATCATTTTTTGAATCCTCTCAGCCTCCCCCCCCCCGTAATCAAACATTTTTGCTGTACATGCTGTACATGTTTTGTTACATATTTCGGTACCATACATACATACATACATACATTGTTACTTACCATGTTTTTTTGCTATACCTACTTTGGAAATCGTAAATTCAAATTTTTTGACAAAAAATAAAAATTATGTACGGATATGGCAAGTCAAATTAAAAAAAAAAGTGAGTATGCAGAGCTCCGAAAACTGTTTGAACCTAATTGATATTTCTTTCGAATAGTCATTTTTCATATCTTCTCAGTTTCCTCCCATTATCAAACATTTTTGTTGTTACCTACAATCACTTTGATAAACTTTGTTTTACATATTTCAGTAGCTTCTTCTGTAAACTATTGATTTTTGGTCCCCTAAGCTCATGTATACTCATACAAAAATAAGATGATTTTGAGGTTTTCTATAAATGACAGGTTTCTACATAAATGACAATGCTTCTTCTGTTAACTATTGATTTTTGGTCCCTTAAGCTCATGTATACTTTTACAAAAATAAGATGATTTTGAGGTTTTATATAAATGACAGGTTTAAAAAAGAATAAATTAGGTAGAAAATTAGTTTATGCCTTTCACCGAAAATAACTTCGTCTATAAATCTCAATTTCAACGACATTTAATCCTTAAAATCAAGCTAATATATAAGAGTAATAACTTTAGATAAAATCGTATGAAATTATTCACACATCAGATATACGTTTTTGCTTGAGGTGCAGGAAAAATAGTAAGTTCAACTCAAAAAAAATTTCTCTAAGCTGGTTTCTCTTGAGTACGTTTTTATCAACCTCAAAACAATCTTATGTATGAATAATAAGACTTCACACATTTTCATTATAAAAATTAGGAAGTTAATTTTGTAAGTTATTTTTGAAGTCAACTTTAAATAAACCTCAAATCACTCAGAATACCTTGAACAACATCAAATAGACCTCAGAAGTACCTTAAATCTTATTAAGGGCATTTTAGTTAACTTTCAGTATATTATCAGGTATCAACTTGCATCTTATTTTATTAAAAATCCTCTTACGTATTATTTTGCTTTATTCTATCGTTATTATCAACTATAATTTTCTTATGAGGTGGAGATAAAAATTAAGGCCAAAATATTGATGTATGGACCATTATTCAGTTTAGCTGTTTTCTTACTACTTGCAATCAGGGCTCTTACGTTTTTCTTCTAATTTTTAATATCATATTTTAAAAATAACATATTTTTTAAAGTCACTTTTTTTTTAAATAGTTATTATGATTACCGTAAACTCCAAATCCTAAGAAATGGAATTCGTTGATTTCATCTACTTTATTTTCTTTGAATTGAGTTTCAAATATGATTTTTTTCTTTAACCTTTAAAATAATGAAAGTAAAAATAAGTTCAATACACAACAAAAATGTTTGTAAAGAAAATGGAATATTATATACAAAGTATACGTATTAAAATGAAAAATATGTTTCACTGCAGATAAGCAAAGCTCATTAAGGCTTCTACAAAAGCTATATGGCGAGTGCGAAACGAAATAAAGGAAAAATCTCGAAACAGCCTTCATCGAAAATTCAAAGTAATCAAAGTTACTCGGTAAATTTAGAGCTAATCTAGAATATTCTCAACTTCTCAGTGACATTATCTTAATGACGTGAACCCTTTGAGCTATGTAATTTGGCGCTTTCCTCTCAAAGAATTTGATTATTCTTTTTTCGAAAGCTGCTCATGCTTCACGGTGAAAGAAAGAATATATTTTGAAACTTAGATTTTTTTTCTTTATTATCGTATTTTATTGATGTAGTTGGCTGGATTGATCGAGTTATTCTAACACTATTATAGTTTTTTTTTCTGAAATAAAGCGTAGAAAAGTTTTATTTTTATTATCTAATTAATATTATTTTACTAATATTAATTGAAAAATATTTCTTTAATGTTTATTTATTATTTTTTTACTTATTAGTTTTTTTTTATTCATTATTTATCCAAGTGAAATGTTTTACTTTTGTACCCACATAAGGAGATACAAATTAAGATTAAAAATATATTATTCATTTAATAATTATCAGTAATATTTGATATTATGGTGACGGATGGAAGATTTCGGGGTGTTTGGAGGTTGTAAGAAATTGACAAATTGAAGATTGATGACAACAGGAGATGATGAAAATGACAGTTGAAAACTGGATCATAATTTAATAATACTTTTAATTAGTAGTATATTTGCAGAGCTCGAGATTTAAAATCCATGGTAACGTTCAAACGTACATTATCCATGATAACGTTCAAAGTTAAATAAATTTTGCATAGTAATATATTAATAAGGACAGGCCATCGAAGACAAATCCCCCCTGCCTAATCAAAGGCCAAATTAAAAGTACGTGTAATTCGTTCTCAACGGACATAGGAGAACCAAAATTAGCGATTTATCAAACTATAACATAGCCAAAACAAAGCCAACCCCGCATATCAATATAGAGTTTAAAAAATACCAAGGCGATCACGGGTCGCCAACAAATTTGAGAATTATTACAGCCATGCAACTGAAACATATTTTCGGTTAGAAATTAGAATAAAAAGTTATAAATAGAATTTTGTTTTCGATTAGAGGTGACAGTGTATAAGTCTGCATAGAAATTAAATAAAAAGTGTCCGTTACATTGATCGATGCAGAAAAAGAATAAATATTTTATATTCGCTTTTAAAAGATTAAGTCTATGATTTATTTAAATATAATTTTATAAATAAAAATAAGTATAAGTAATAATATATATATATATATATATATATATATATATATATATATATTAATATCGATATTTTAATACTTACTGACGATAGATTAGAAGAAACATCAGTGTAGGGTATACTGGTCAAATGTATACCGGTCAATGGCACTGAACCTTAAAAAAACTTCAGTGTAAGGTATACCAGGCAGTGGCACTTAGCCAGACCTAGTATATATTTCAGACATTTACCAAAGGTTTAGTCATAATAGGTCTAGTTAAGTGCCACTGCCAGGTATACATTTGCCCGGTATATCCTACACTGATGTTTTTTTAAGGTTCAGTGCCATTGCCCGGTAGATATTTGCCCGATACTCCAAACACTGATGTTTCTTCTAATCTGTCGTCAGTAAGTATTAAAATATCGAATAAATGTAATTATATCCACGAATAAATTAATATCAAATCGGATGTAATAAATATTTCGGACATTCACTAAAGCGACTATGTCATTGTGAACATTCACCGGTGAAAATTAAGAACCACCGATTTTGGTCATTCACAGTAACATGCACATCGTTTGCATAATAACCTCATCAGGACGTTTATTTCATACTTTGCTGGTAACATATATATATATATATATTGCCTAAGAACTAAGAATAGCTAAGCAACAAAAAGTTTTTTTGTCCAATATTTCATTGTTATATCGGATAGTACAAAAATGATATTTTTTCAATGATACAACTTTTTAATTTTAAACAATGTTATGAAATTTTGAACAAAGTAATTATTATAACAATCAAATTGTTGAAATTGTGATAGTCTAAAAAAACTGTCATTCTTGATTGAACTGCTTTTAAAAGAGGTTTGATTAAGTGCTTGAAATATTTCAAAATGCCTTTTGGTGTAAAAAAGTGGATAAGAAAGCAAATGTAAGTCAACTTTTTACATGCTTAATTATTTGCTGGGATATTTATTTGTATTACAGTCTAATATCATACAAATAGTGTCAAAAAAATTTTCTGAATAATCTAGTATATAATATTAGCTATTGTGTTTAGGATATTGCGTTACTTTTATTTTTCAGTCGAAATCCTTATAATTGCATATGAGATAATTCTATTCATGAGTGCCTTTTAAAAAAAATTCTAACAAGTGCTTAATTAGTTCTCATGAAATAATGAATTTAATCAGAGTAACCACGTTTATAACTTTTTTCAGTTTATTCCCAAATTGGGTTCACTACCACTATGAAATTTGATGTAAAAATACTACATATTTATTATCGAAGCTTATGTTGCTGTTTTTATTTAAATGATTTTAATTTTTTTTTATAAAATAATACTGAACTCTCGCCAATTAAGTGGTGTAATTTTTGATGGGCCTATGAGCTTCTATAATTCGCCCTGATATCAGAATATAGAGTTTTATATTAGTGGTATTAGCAAATTGGAGAGCATTATATTTTGTACCACAATCTGAAAAGGGAACATTACAGATTATGGAGGATTAGTTATAGTACCAGTATTATAGCATAGTGCATTTTTAGTGCCAGTAATCAGAATATACATCGCTTGATTTAGTGGCAATATCATTGCATAGGGCAGTGGATATATGATGCCAATAATCAGTGCATCGAGCCTATAATTTATTTCATCTTTATTTTTTTTAAATACACCACAGACAAAATGAATTTACACTGGTGTATACAATAAGAGAAAAGGAAAAATCATTTCTACAGTAAAAATTTTTACATAATATCTTTAAAAACTGTAAAACATTTAATAAAAATCATTTTTAGCATACGTGATAAAAAATAAATGAATGAAATTTTCAGTGGTAAATTATTTTAATAAATTTGAAATCAACTATTAGAACAAGAGAGTCTTTAGATCAAGAAATAATTCGAGACTTTTTTTTGAATTCTTAACTTAAATAGCCAATATTTCTATAAATAATAACCAAAATATCATTCTCTTATCTTATATTTTTTCTCTGAATAAACATTTTATTGGAGAAGCTATTTTGCACTATTAAAGAAGGATGTTAGACACCGTAATTAGAAGCGATTATAATTAAATTTTAAGTTGCGCCATTTATCTTAAAAACTCGGCTCACAGGTCAACTTTTAAATGATTTTTATGTACTTAGTGCATAATATTTATTCAAAATTATAAAAAGTGAAATCTCATATTTATTGGGATAAATAGAAGGTATAAGTTCATTTTATGTCATTTTTAATTTCCCTTTTAGAGTCAACGTCAAAAGATCTGGCGTCAAAAAGTATGACTATTTGCTGGATGATGTAGTTGTGAAAAAGAAGGGAAAACCCTTCAATCACAAATCGTACTTCAAAGATGTTGTTTTAGACAACTATGATGTGATTAAACCATTCGTGGGACGAATTGGTTCGGAATATCTAGATCTCAATTTGGCACAGGTAATTTAGTAATGCTTTTTCATGCATGTTTATTTTATTTCAAAATTAATTTCAGTTCTTGATTATATTTTAGGAATCTTAAAAAATGGATTTTTTGTTCTACTTTTATATATGCATGTTACCCAGGTAGATATGTTTACCGAATTAATTTGCAACATATCTTAATCAAATTTCCAAATAATTCTAAAACAGCCAGAGAGAGATTATTATTATTGTATTAGAGCTTATTGTAAAATGCGTTATGAAAAGTTAGCAGATATAAGGTTGAGAATAATTAAACTCAAAGAGAAACTAATTTCTTTAATTAAAATATTTTATGCACTTTTTAATGAATGTTAAATTGAATAATTGAGACTTTAACACTAGAACAGCGGAGCGGGTCAATTTGACCCTAATCGATGTTTAATTTATCACTACACGAAAAGTTTTAATTTAAAAATAAATTCCTTTCATGATTTTTAATAATTTTATGTAAACAATAACTTACCAAATTTTAAAACTTGTAACATACTTGAATGGGGTATTATTAACACTTATACCTAGAACCGCGGAGCGGGTCAAATTGACCCATAAATAAATTTGATATATGAATTATTAAAAATAAATGCTTTTATTCGTGGAAACAACGTTAAAGCCACAAAGCATGTCTGTCTCACCCCCTGAAACACTCAAATGGTCTGAACCGGTGGTTTTGAGATAAATGAATGTATTCAATCAAGGTCATAATAACTATCTACGTTGGTTTTCAAAGTTGGAAAAGATTGGACGGTATGGAATGTCTCACAATTAGGAAGAACTTAGGAGGAGAATCAAAGCATAATATTGTGAACGAAGTTGGGAGCCCAACACCACATGCTAAACGCAATATTATGAACGGTAGTTCGGCAAGTGCCTGGAGATTCTTCATCGATGAATGGGTATTAAAACATACAAAGAAATAAATGTACTGATGATGAAACTCATCGCAAAATAAATGGATTCATAAAAATAAATGGATCGTAATATTAGAAGATGTTGATGCTTTTATAGCACTTTTATATGCATGTGGCAGATATTACGCAAAAGGACTTGAACTGGATAGTCTGTGGTCAATAAAGGACTGTAGACAACCGTTTTTCCGAAATACGATTCTGAGAGAAAGATTTCGTGAAATAAAGAGATTCTTGCTCTTCGATGTAAAGTCAACGAGATCAGATAGTCTACAAACAAACAAATTTGCCCTTGTATCCGATATCTGGAATCGTTTCACTGAAAATTGTAAGACTAACTAAACTTTAGGCCCTAACTTCACTATACATGAATAGTCATTTCCTACGAAAAATAGGTGTAGGTTTATTCAATATATGCCAAACAAGCCTGACAAATTTGGCATCAAATTCTGGTTGGCTGCGAATGTTGACTCAAAATACCTGATTATATACCTGATTAATACCTGAAATATAGGAATTTACATGCCTCGAAAAACATCACCATCAGTGTCAACCAAGCGTTCCTCTTTCCGAACATGTTATATTGTGACTAATAAGTCCATATGGGAACAAAGGGAGAAACCTTACAACACATAACTTTTTTACTACATTGAAATTTGCAGAGGCATTAAAGTCCCGAATCACCAGCCCTGTAGGAATTGTAAAACACTCAAGAAGAAAAATATTCTGAAAAAGTGTCAAAATCCGAATCGCATTCGACTACAGTACTAACTGATAAGGACATCAGTCTAACTGGGTCAGTCTAACAGAGGAAAAAAAAATTTTTGTTGTTGAGTAGTCTTCATCCAACTGTTGAAATTACAAATGACTAAAAAAAAACTACCCGATACCATTACTCTCTACAATGCAACTAAATTCGGTGTGGACGTAATTGACCAGATGACAAGGAAATATACTGTCAAAGCTTGCCCACATAGGTGGCCGGTGCAGGGTCTTTATAACATTTTGGACCTCGCTGCTATCAATGCTTGGTTTTTATACAAATCTTGTAAGTCTATTAATAGACACCAATTTATTCAAGGCTTAATTGAAAAATTGCGATAAACTAATTTAAATGGACAGCTCTGTTTTTACCATTAAAATGTAAAGGTTAAGCTATATTTTGAGCAAGAGATTTCTAAATTAAAAAATTCCTTTTTGAAAAAACAATTCTTCTTGCAAAAAAGATTGATCTTCTTTCTGGTTATTGATATGAGATATTATTTATTATTATATTAAAATATATATTTCAGATTTCTAAATAAATGATTACATATATATTTTTATAAGGTTTACTATATCGGGTCAAAATGACCCACTCCGCGGTTCTAGGTATATTAAAAATCCCGCGGTTCTAGCGTTAAAATGAAATTACTCTTTATACAGTCTATAAACAAAAAGCTATAAATACTTATTCTGAACTTGTTTTTAGAATTACTTTTTGCATTTTAAATTCGTTATTTCTCAAACTTTCTCTTAAATAAAGGGAAATATTTGGAATCTTTTAAAGGTCAAAAATTTTAAGAGATGTTATCTTCTGAAATGTAGTTACTAATTAGATGAACTTATTCTTTATGTACAGCTAAAGTATTCTGATTTCGATTATATCACTTACAGTTCTAGTAAAAATCTCAATTTACCTTTATTTTTTATTTTTTAAATTTACGTGGCATTAAATAACGACATTAAGAGAGTAAAGTGCATTTCAGCGCCAAATTTGGATTGGTGTTACACTGCAATTTTTTCAATGTACGCATTAGACTAAGTAGTTGCTCAAAATTTAATTGGTTCATTGTTTTTTATTTTTAGTTTTTTATCCTTAAATATTAGCCTTTAAATTAAAGGAAATTTTTCCTTATATGCTTAATATCTTATTATTTACTTTCTATTGTCTTTTTACAGCCAGAAAGTCTTGAAGCGTTCGATGTTCCCAATACATGTTTGGGTGATCCTAATGATACTGGTGGTTCTGGGATCAAAAATGATCCAAATGACCGTCAGAATTAAATTGCCCATACTTTGAACATCAATGCATTCGAATAATATTCAGAAGACATATGAAGAATGCGACGTGAAAATTGTGTGTGACATGAGTCTCTAAGGAGGTGGACTCTGTTTGAGAAGTTGAAAAACTGTTTAACGATTTTGAAAGAATGTTGACGATAGAGTGATATGAGCCCTTAAAAGGGTGAACTCTCTTCTTGAGCCCCTATATGGCTGGACTCTGTTTAAAAAATTAGAAAATTGCTTAAAGATTTTGAAAGACGGATGACGATTGTGCGATATAAGCCATTAAAAAGAGTGGACTCTGTTTTTGAGGTCTTAAGAGGGTGGACTCTTTTTTCTGAGCCCCTGAAAGGTTGGACTCTATTTTAGAAGTTGGTAAACTGTTTAAAGATTTTGAAAGACTCATAACGATTGTGTGATATGAGGCCTTATAAAAGGTGAACTCTGATTTTGAGCCCCTAAAAGGATGGACTCTGTTTTATAACGACAATTTTTGTAAAAAAAAATTTGATAAGTTACAGATTTTTCTTTAATGAATACTAAAAATTTAAAAAATAATAATAAAAAAAGTTAAAAAAAAAACAAAAATATTGTTTTATTCTTGATATTCTTCATGTAATGCATATGACATTATTGTACATCACTTTACATGTTTTGACTTGATTAAATAAGATGAGATCATAATGTAAACAAATGCTTTTCTTAGTTTGAAATTTTATAAATTTTGTAAAACTCTTTATTATTCCACACAAATTAGATATTATCTTCGGAAAATTCAATACGCAAGATTTTTTTCATAGAAAACTTAATTGTGTTTTTGTAAATAAAACCTAATAAATCTACTCTCTTCTGTTCAATTTACTTTAATTTGAGGAAAATGGGATGATTTTTAAAAACAAATTGAATTTTTTAATTGATGATAGTAAGGCGTTCCTTCGATGTATTTTTGCATGGCCAATTGAATGAAACTATACATGATGTAAAAGAACAAATAAAAGAGCAAATATATATTATTTATATATAAATGTTGCTTCTTTAGACGCATACTTATATAAAGTCTATTTTCCTATGCATTTTATGCATCTAAATTGAGTGAGATAATTTGTGCATAATCGGACTAATGGTGTAAAAGTTATATGATTTTTATATGAAACACGTTTATGTACTTGAAATCATTTATGCAACTTCTTTTGCCACAAATACTTTACCGTTTCTTTAGTATTTTTTCTAGTCTAATTGAAGGAGACCGAATGCGAATCGAAAAGACTTATATTTAAAAAATGTAAGTAGATCTAGAGTTTATTAAATCTAGAGTTTATCCATTTTTGAAGTGTGAAATTATTGTATTACTACTCTCAAAAACTGATGAATATAATATATGAATATAATATATTTTATGAATATAATATATTTTTTACAAAAACAAATGAATATAATATATGAAAACTCCAATTACACCGCTATTTACAATCTTTTTTTTTAAGAATTTTGTCAAAAAATTTTAGTTTTTAACATAAAAACCTATTTTAAAAAACAAGGGAAAAAATATATAATATTCTTTGTTACTATAGATAATGACATTTTCCTATCTAAAACTGACTTTTTTATGCACTTTTTTTCATTTATTATCGGAGAATCTTATTAATAATTATTTTTTTTTTCCATATGTATTTTATTTATGTGATTTTCAATTATAATATTATGTTTCATGCTAATATATTTATGTATTATTTAAATACGTATTAGGTATATGTCTATGCGTTTTTTATAAATTTATTAATTTTTTAAAACATTTTCTAAGATATTAGATATTGGAAAATTAAACAACAAAATATGTATCTTTTATCATGCAAGGAGGAAAAATATGACATACATGAATCATAATATTTTATTTATAACTAAATGAAATGACTAAGAGTTTTATTTTTTATACTTCTAAATTGACGATATTTTTTTTATATGTTATATTATCCTTTTTTTTTTTTGCTTTTAAATGTTTTAAATATTATGAGTAATTTTCTAAACACAATTTTTACAAATTATTATATGGTGTGAATTTCTTTAAACATTTTTTAACTTTGAATATATATTGTTTGTATATGAGAAAATGAGAAGGTATTAATAAATATTTGATTCTAATTAATAGAAATGGTTTTTAAATACTGCACTTATCTGTACTTAGTAAATTCTATTGTGGGTTTTGAATTAGAAGTAAATAGAATAAGTAAAATGAATTTTATGTAGATTATATAATTCGTTAAGTACAAATTTTTTTATATATAATTGAGTGTAATTATTGCATCCATCACGATTTTTAAATATATATGTTTTAATATATTTATGGTGTGAGATGATTCATAAAATTGACTTATTACAAAATGACGTCGCACCGCAAAAAGCATAATAAACTTCGTTGAAAGTTTGCAAATATGCCGATTTTTAAAATAGAATACGAAATATATATCTTTTTTTTTACAAAAATACAAACATAGAAAATGGAGGGAAAACATTCTTCGTAATTGATGATAATGGAAAATCTGATTACGAAACTGTAAATCTGATTAACAAAACCAAAATTTAAGGTATTTAAACTATTCATTTGGTAGTTTCTCTGTTCAAGATGCAAAGATTTAACCGAATTCTTTTTTTTCTTTTTTCAAAATTATAATTCGTATTACCACACTTTTAGTAAAAAATTAAAAATTTCATTTAAAGGAATAAATGGTATCTGTGCCATGCTTTTAGGTATAATTTTTATCCCATGTAACAAATTTTATCACACATTATAAAGTGATATTTTATAGTAAATTTTTTAAAAATCATTACAAAATGCTTTGGCAAAAAAAAAAAAAATAAAAATAAAAAATTGGGGGTATTTCAGTAGAGTTAGAGACACGTTAAATTTTATCGTACTTTGCACTGTTAGAATTTTCATTTTAAAAGTATGGTGAAATAACGTGTAGCTGTCTGTTCATCTAATTAACTGTAAAGTTTACGGTAAAAAATATTCTTTACGTTTACGGTTTTGGAACCATTATGATTATATTAACTAGTATGGTTAAAAAACCATGAATAAAAAACGCTACGGAGTCGTAACCATTTAGACTAACAAGGGCTCAATAAGGAAATTTAACTGGACATTGGATATTGTTTCGCACCCTGCCATCTGTGGTTATATCTGCCATCTGTGGGTATATGAGAGTATAGTATTCTAACTGAATAAAAAAAAATGAAGGAAATTATTGTGATGTCAACGCAGGGGCTTGAACCTCCATTATGTCGGTTAAAAGATTGACGAAGGATTTGCCCTCTGTACTATAATATGTACCCATTTGCAGGGAACTAAGTGGCTTCATAAAGGAGCGGGGGAGTTGGTGTGATAAAATTCAGATTGTTTAACCGTATTAAGTGAAATCAGTTAATAATCAGTTTTTTCCCCACGTTAATAGCTTGAATATTATTTTATTTTAAGGTTATTTGACTGTTTTGTTTGAATATCGTAATATAACAATTAAATATATTTTTCCTTAACGATTTTTATGTGAAATTTCTAAAAGTGTGGTAGATTTGACTATACTTTTTTCCTCAGTGTGTTTATCTTAATTGTATTTTTATAATCTAAAGAAATAATTTAACGATGAATCGCATTGAATACATTATAAATTTCATCATCAAAGGTTGTTATAAAATACAAAAAGTCTATTGTAGAAATTCCGTTATGAAACCATAAAATTTAGTTCCTTCTTGATATAAAGGATTCAGTTTATTTCATTTCAATCTATAGCATTCAATAAATTGCCTTAGAACAAAGATAAATATGCTTTTAAACCTACTTGACTAAGCAACTCATTTCAATTTGTTAATTTCAACTCATTTCAAAGTAACTGGTCTTAGGATAATTGCGCTCCATTTCGTGCCCCAACCACAAATGCAAAGTATAACTCGTGTTATTCTGTTGCTGCCGAAACAGAAGGTCATTCGAAATTTAATTGAAGTTGCAAATTTCAATTACTTCGCAAAGCACCTGGCTCTGTTAACAAGGACAATAAAGCCTGGGTATACGTCATGAATTTAATTTAAATCAAAGATGTAACGCCTGGCACAATGATATCCATTATAATTAAGGCTTCAATTACTTAACTATTACTGAAACTAATCATGCATATAGCACATCACTTTATCTTTTACTTAATTTATCTCCACTACTATATACAGGTTGGGGAGATAAATTAAGTGAAATATATGTCCCAAACTTGCTCGATTGGGTGAATGTCCGGAGAACATATTGACCAAACCAGGTGTATATATATATATATATATATATATATATATATATATATATATATATATATACACCTGGAAAATTGCGTTTTTTTTTTAATATTTGGGTACAAAAAGAAAAAAAAGCACACTTTGTGCATTTGAGAAAAACAGGAAAAGGTGCACTAAAAAGTGAAAGAAAGGTGTATCCTTGAAAGAAAATCGTTTTTAGTAGGGGGTAGGGTTTTCCCGGACTGTCAGCAATGTTTGATACCTTTGAGACATAGAGTCAATGAGGTTATATTAATGAGGGGCTGGGGTATTTTGTCCCGATATGGGGGTGTGGTTGTTGTGAGGGTGGTAGGCGTCCAGCATATCGCCTGCCCAATATGTCCCAAACTTGCTCGATTGGGTGAATGTCCGGAGAACATATTGACCGAACAATTCGTATGATTCCTTTCTCCATAATGAAGTCATTAACCAAGTTAGCACGATGCGGACGAGGTGGTGCCTTGCTGTTAACGTGACACACACCATTGGTCGGCGTGCAAACATAACTGCAGCTCGAAGGCGGTTTCGGACAGTTTGTGTCGAAACTGTGGTGACAGTCACGAGCAAATGTGTTGAAGTAGTGTGGCATTCCTCCGAGCCAGAAAATTAAGTGTTCTCTCATTAAATCCTGTGAAAAAATTCCTATGTATGCGAGAGTCTTTAAAAAATCAGAACTTGCAGAACGCTATAATTGCCAGATTGCAAATATGTAATATTAATTAAAAAATATATATCTAGGACGGAAAGAAACGCAATTTTATCTTTATTAATTTCATAAAAATAATTAAAATAAATGGAAATACATAAATAAGATGAAGAAGAAGTTATCAGAAATATAATAATTCGCTAAGGATTTTTTTTAATCACATTAAATGATTTGTTTATTATTTTTAACTTTCACTATTTATTCCTCGTTGTACAAACACGGCAGGCGATCTAACTACATTTGCTGAAACTTACGTTTGGTTGTTCAGCCATTTGCTCGCGTAGCATTGCTTTTTTGTTATTGAGACATATTCCGTTATAATATAAATAAAAAAGAAATAAACTGGAAGCAGAACACAATTCTAACCTTAAGATAATTCAAATTTCTTCTTCGGAGAATTTTTTTATGATTTTTTTAATAAAATGGCAACTTTAAATACCCTAACATATTAGGGGCACGTTTTCTAGTCCCTTAGCAATATTAGGGGCAATATTTCTAAGAGATAACAGTGACCGAGTGACTGGTATTTCTTGACCCTAGGTAGCAAGATATTACAGTTACGAGGAATTATGTATGAAAACAACGTAATTAAATACTATTCTAGTAATTCGTATGTTCGTTATTTAAAATTTTTATTAATGTTGAAACTGAATTTTTGTTTCATCGTATTCGCAGTAAAAACAATTCGATCGAAAAGCAACGATGACTCTTTTGACCAAATCTCATCTCACAAATATTTCACAAATTTAAATAATTATTCTTAGTTTAAAAATGAACATCAATTTTTTATAGTTTTAATTTTCTGTTCATAATAATATCCCCAGATAAAGTACATAGCTTAAAAATATTCTGTTCAATGCAGACGATTATGTACAAGAACCAAAAAAAAAAAAAAAAAACTCAAAGCAAAAATTGCATTACTTCCTCAGGCTTTGTTGTTAGTTTTATTTGTATGACGTGATATGAACTTAAATAAACACATTAAATATTTTGTCATATGATAAGTCTATAAGTTTTAAGACTAAACTATTTAATTATCTGCACAACAAAAAGATTTAAAAAATTGAACCTAGTTGACACTTAAATCTTTAATTAGATGCTTAGGCTTAAGGACTTTATATATTCTTTTTTATGTTTAGTTGAAAAATGCTTAGTCTAGTTAAGAGACACAAGACAAAATGAACTCTCAGGAGAAAGCTTCAAAATTTAATTGTGTTTTATAACATTAGTTTCCATCTAATTATTGAACTAAAAATGATGTAAAAAAATAAAACCACCGAAACCATTGGTTCTTATAATCTATAAGGCTTGCAAGAATAAAAAACATTGATGTTTGCCAAAAGTACAGCATTAGGTGATTTAAAATCTCTTAATCAGATTTATTTATAATTTTTTTTTCTTTACGGCCTTTAATATTTAATCTCTTACTGTTTTAGTATTTTATTTTAAATAAATGCATTAAAAATGAATCTCTAAATTTTTCTATCCATTGATGTGGTTTATAAACCAAATTTATTAATAAAAAATTAAAACATTTCTTGAAGATATGGTATAGGGCGGTAAAAAGCAATATTTTTGATTAGTTAGCAATATTTTTGAGAAGAAAAAATTTTAAATTAAACAATCAGTTATATTAAATAATATAATGTGCAGGGCACAAAAATAAACACACCACTCTGAGTAACTTCTGAACTGGCGTTCTTCAAGTTCAGATCTCAATGTTAATGGTTCGAAGATATGACCTCAAATGTGCTTAATAACCAGTGCAGAATATATTTTACCAGTGCAGAACCAGTGCAGATATCCAGATAACCAGTGCAGAATATAAACGTAACTTTTATGATTGATTCGGATTTCTGATACCCAAAATATAGACGGTAGCCGCAAGCTGGGAAATAAGGCCCTTATAGTTTGGTTAAAAGAGTGATACGTATTTTATATTTGTTCCTGAGAAATCAAATTTTAAAAAAGTCGTGTATTTAATATTCTCAAACTATTTTATTTTGCCATGCACCATTACATTCCTTAAAATGCAAAAATTGTATTTCTTACAATTTATAGTTTTATTAGTTATTAATTAATTAATATTTAATAAAACTATTAATTAATGAAATTAGGAAAAATAATAAATATTAACTAAAAGTAATAATATGAACCAAAAGTACCAGCATCCTGAGAGCCTATACTTTTTTATCATAATTTGATAAGGCATTTTTGCTATGTAGGTAAAAAATAGTCACGTTTTTCTTCCAGCCATTTTGATTGTTCAACCATGGATAGAAACCCTTTCTACTATTTCAGACTATTAAACATGTAATAATTTTGGTAGCGTTGTGACTATATGAATTAGATTGACTTTTTGAAGAGATGGCTACATAAAATCGAGGAGTGATGACGACTTTTCATCAAAGCTTATAAATCAAAAACAAATCAAAAAGGAATTTTGACTCTCGATTGAGGCAGCAGAGCAAACCAAAAAATTCTCTATGTACATACACGTTCATAAGTATTTCGTGATATTGTACTAATTTTTGCTGTTAGTATGTCAAACACAGTCGCAAAATGTGCAAGAAGAAACAGACGAAATCAATTTAGTCAAAAACTTAGAAATAATAAAAAATAATTTTTATTTAAAACATTTACCATATTTTACCCATTAAGAATGATTATAGATCAGAAGCGATTTATTTTTTGTACCAGCACAAAACGTGGTTCACAATCACTGGAAATAACGTTAACATTCCAGAACTATTTAGTAACTTGCAGTGAATGCTAAGAAAGCCACTAAAGTGATGAATTCAATTAATTTACTTGAGTTTCTTGAAAAAAAAAAGAATTTCTTCAAAAAATCACTTACTTGCATCAAAGTTATTTCAAGAAATGGGGTGAGTTATTATACCGTAAAATGCATCTGAGTTCTATGCAAATGTGTTTAATATCGGTTGGTCACAATCTCTTAAGACAAATTTATTCCGTTACCACTTCATTAAATATTCAAATTGGAAATTCTAATATCAATCTAATACCGTTTGCTTTAGAGACCACAATTATCGAACATTTCAGTAATTAATATATATCCTATATATTTAATGCGTAGCTTTACTACACCACTCCTGTAATTTTCTTTTAAAAAAAAAATACCTGTTTTGTAAAATTGTTGTGAAAAATAAATAACAATGTATGATTATTTTCCTAGTATTCTATATTTTATCCATGTTTAAACACTTTCTAAAAAAAAGTGTGCATCTGAGATTTTAGGCATATTATCGGTATGAATCGATAAGCTAGGTAATTGAATTAATGTTAAAAATGGTAACATAATGTATTTAAAAATACTCATCTAAGGCTGACTTATTTAATATTAAGAAAATATTGGTCCAGACGCCTCTCTGCCCAGGAAATGTGTGTCGTATTTAGATCATTTTTACGTATCTTAGATAAAAATGTTCAAGGTGTGTAAGAAAAGTTGTGATAAAAAATGGGAAATTTTTAAAAATTCCAAAACTGTGTTTTTCCTTATATATTTAAGATTTTTAGATTTTTTTCATTCTTATTTTTTTTTTTTTTTTTAGATTTTTAAGATATTTTTATAGTTTTAACACATTTAAAGATTTTTAAAGATGAAATATTATTAAATATTCTAACATGTTACTCCCAAAATAGTAATCCATGACCCACATTTGAGTACCCCTAAGCATTGAAATTATTGTAATCCTTGTTTCTTAAAAAATGACTAGAAGTAACAAGGAAAAAAAGGAGAATCTAACTTAAAACATGACTTAATTTCAAAACAGAAATGCCCACATTTGGAACATATTACCATATTTTAAACCGTTACACCTAATATTGGTGTTAGGATCCACTACACTTTGTGATGGTTGGCAAAATAATTAAACAACAATTGATTCAAGCTAACAGAACGAGAATGGCTGAGGAACGAGATTGGCTTTTTAAAAGTTTAAGTAAATTTTGAAAAGCCATTCTCGTTAATCGATTTCGTTCCTCCAGCTCGAATCAATCTGTTATTTCTTTTAATCAGGGGAATTTTTTTGTAAAACGGATGCTGTAAGTTTTCTGGATAAACTAGGTAGAGAGAGTATCTGATTAAACTAGATAGAAAGATGTAGTTCATTGAATTTTTTGGCTATGACTTACATCTTGTTTGGAATACAATTTATAGTTGTTTTATTTTTAAATGTATTATATTTATTTTTTTATAAATTTCATCTTGATTAAACATTAGGTATTCATCTGCTAACATAATCAAAAATTGACCAATCGAGCATAACGTCGACATCAGTTACAATGAGCACTATATAAAATTATGAAAACAAAACATTTAAAATCTTTAGAAAACTTTAAGAAAAATCATAATATGATAGACACAAAAAATAGATCGTATTTTCTCTACTTTGGTCTATTATCCGAATTCTCTTTAAGTTAGCAAATACAGTACGTAATTCAATGTATCTTGTCTGCTTTTTATGACACATTACAGAATACCAGAGTTTTTTTTAAAACTGTATCGACCACTGCTTATTATTGCTATTGTTATTATCATAATTATTATTATTATTATTATCATTTCCATTACTTTTAATATTATTTTATAAAAATAGGCTTAGTTATAAACTTAAATGTCAATAAAAAAAGCAATAAGTATTTCCTAAATTCACATAACTTCCTTTTAAATATTTAATGAACGAAAGATTATAGAAATTTTTACCTTTTTTAATTATTACAATAAATGTATCTATTATAATTATAATTATTTATACTATTAATTTAATTGCTATACTTAAATAGGGTAAACTGACCAGTGAAGGAACATTTAAGCTTAGCCTGTCTTTAAAAAAAATCATAAAAATTTCAAAATTTGTAATTTTAGTTAAATGACAGTGTCAACATATTTGTTATTAAATGCAAATCATGTAAAAAAAAAAATTAGGAAACTTACATAATATTGTCTTAAGCTTTTGGTGGTTCAAATAATAAGTAATAAGATAACCAAGTGAAGGGGCAGCTCTAACTAGTGAATAAACACTAAATTTTCCAGTAAATGAACACTTAGTTTCGGGAAATTAGTCTCTTTAGGAATTCATAGGCCATACAAATGTCTAAAAACAAGACTTTTCTTGGAATTATAGCATATAACCACAGTGAATGTGAAAAATTTTACTTTATTTCAGTCATGAAATGGAAAAGGGAGTTGAATACAGATTTAATTTTTTTTTTTTTTTCATTTTCTTTCTTACAGTTTGATAGTTGTTTCTAAATCATGAATGTTTATTATTGTGTAATAAGATGATGTTTTTATTGTTATATTATCACTTTTTTGTTTACTCTTTTTACCCCTTATTTTTTTAAACTTTTTTTTAAAAAATCTTTTTCAGTGTTTTTTTTCTCTTCGTCATACTTTCTTGCTTTAACTTTTTTTCACCACTTTCAGTCTCTTTATATTCTCACCATTTTTCTGAAATTAATGCAAAAAGGTTATTTATTTCGTCTTCTATTGATTTCTTTTGATTTCACCTTCGTCTTTTTCCTTAGTATTTGGCCAATGTAAATGTATCTTTGAAATTTTTTCTGACTTTTCAGTACCATTTTCAGAATTCTTCACTAGATTATAAATGGGAGAAAAAAGTTTCGGAGTTTGAGAAGAATCCATTTTTAATTGATTTATATATAGTGGGTCTTCAGCAGTACTTAAAATTTTTGAACATTGATTAATTATAGAACCAGTTATTTTTTGTAACTAACAATGCCTCATGAGGACTTATCTCAAAATCAGTTTTCAAGATATATTAATTGATTCTCCATGTTAATTGTTTCAGCTTCAGTACGAAAGTTTGGCACAACCAAATGGTCTTTTTGCGATAAATTCTTCCATATTGAGAAAAGCACAGCTATTGGATGTTTGGGAGATTAGACTCTGCTCTCAATGTCCCTTTAAAAATTTGCTTTATATCTTGAGAGATTTCATTCTCAAGCTTCTGAAGAAATTGTGCATCGTTACTCATGAAGTATGTGTGTTGTTGATAAGCTTTTTCGCTCATTAATTCTTTGTGCCTGTCTTGTATGTAGTAAACATCAAATGGAAAAATTCCACATTCAATTCAACAAAAAAAATACCACATTTCTTAAAAGCTTTTCAAATTTTAATTTCATCAGTTGATGCCTCAAAAGTTAATTTAAGAATGGGTGTAAAATTCCCTCTACATATCATTTTACAACTCTTTTGTTTAAAAGATCTAGCGAAAGATTTCCTTGAAGCTTGCAAAGCTCGAAATACACCTACATCACAAGGCTTGAGTATATTAGTAGAATTAAGTAGAAAGCTAAACCGGAGAATTTTGTTTTAATGAGCAAAACTTGCTCAGTATCAAAGTGATGTGAGATTTATGCCCATCCAGAAGAAGCAAAATAGGGATAGCATCTTCATTTAGCTATGGGTAAAAAGAAGTATTTGTAATATATTCGTAAAATGTTGCTGCTGTCATCGTTTCACTTCATGAATCAAATGAAATATGTAGCATTAACGGATTCTGCAATACCTCGAGGAATTCTTCATTAGGGAAAAAACTACCATTGTGAGTACTTTTTTCCACGAGCTGAAATGTTGCTCAAAACTGCTGCACTTTCTTTTTCTTTCCTTGGAGCTATGAAGCATAAATCCTTATAATTTTTAGGGCCAAAGATTTTTCCCCGTTAAGGGCAGTATTCAACTCCTGTTTTGTTTGCATTGCAGATGCGATTACCTTCTTAAAATGATGTCAGGGCTACTTTCATCTTCATGATTCAACTAAAGTTCTTTATACCACTCTTGAATATTATTCTCTGTAAGGAAAGTTTAGTCTTTCGGAATTATCTTCGCATTGCGCTGAGTTATCAGTGGATGTCGTCTTAAAAAACTCTCACCTATTTTTCACCTGGATGATTGTCTTTAAATGGATGGTTCCTACCCGTTTCCGCTAAGACGTTAAAGACCTCATTAGGAAAATAATTTAGCTAATTATTGCCACAAAAGCAAGCAAAGAAATGTTCTATTCAAGATTTTATAATTATATTTATTTAGTTTTCGATTAGTAAACATAGTTTATTAAGCAGTCTAACGTATGATGTAACTAACCACTACATTTATTAAGATAAATTTTAAATAATTTATAATTATAATTCTTTTCGTAAATTTAGCAATTAAATTAGCATTTTGAAATGAAATTATTTCAGGACTTATTCATACAACATTTGACAGAATTTTAGATATCCTCTATATTGCAGAACTTAGAGCCATGTAAAATCATATTTCACACATGCTGTTCATTCACTGGGAAATCTATTCCCAGTGAAGGAACATGGATGTTCCTTCACTGACTGGAAGTTGTCTTTTGTATTTTTTACAGAATTTTGATGTATTATATGATTAAAGGTACAAGAAAATTAAAAAAAAAAATTCTTTTATTTTTATTAACTTGGAAAAATCCCAGTAAAGGAACACTTGTTCATTCATTGGATTTTCATCGTTTGGTAATCCAGTTAATAAACATCCCCTAATCTCAGTACTTGCTTATGATGCTTAAAATAAATAAAACGTAACTTCAGTAACCATATTTTGAATTCTTTTTTCCACAGTGAGAAAAACAGAACTATTATATGCAATTAATACCACTTTAAACGGACACATACAGACACTGACCTTATAATTTTGTCATAGAAACAAGGTGTTGCACAGATACCAACAAATTAAAAAAAAATATCCAGAGAAGACTTTATGACCAGTTAACCCTATGCATTGTAGGATGACTTCCTATTGTTAGGTAGTAACCTACTATTACTAATCAATCTAAGTAAAAACGTTTAAAATATTATTTTTTAAAAATATTTATGAAATGTTTCTTCACTGGGGTATGTTCCTTCACTGGTTGGTTTACCTTATATTTCCTATATCATTGCGTTTCTTTGCAAAATCAGATGTCATTAATTAAATGCTCTGCAGTGGCTTAAAATAATTTCTTTAAATACCTATTAATTTTAAAACAAGTTGTAACTTTATTTTTTTTAAAATCGTAGATTTAGAACGTATATCTTTAAAGTAAAATAATTCATTCTCTTTCAATAAAATATGCCTATATCATTAAATACTGCGTATTCAAATAAATAGCTTAATGTGAAATAAAATGGGAAAAAAATAAATACTTTGTTTAGCGTTATACACTTAAAATCAAATTTAAAGCAGCGCTTTGAAAAGCCATTTAGAATTTAGTTTATTAAACGAAAGTTCTCTAAAGACGGTAATTAATTCTTTCAGCAATACCAGAGCACTCAATGTAAAAATTTAGGTAATATACATTCCATGTTTCTTAATGATCAGGATGAAGTGCGTATTTTAAAGTACTTGACATTGCAATAATTGAAGCGAAATTAATGGATACGACGTTAATTGCAAATTTCAATTTGTAACTACGAGCGTGGAAAATGTTTTAAAGTTCAGGCGCTTTTAAAACTCAAGTTTTATTTAAAATTAATAGCTTCTTTAAGTAGAATTCCAAAATTTTGTCAAAAAATAAATATCTATTTACTATGACATGATGACATATGATATTTCTCAGTAAGAGACTGTGGACTGTTGTCACGATGAAATAAAAAAATACTAATGATCATAATGATAATAAAAAATACTATATTTTTTTAATTTCAAAGCAATTTCTTCCATGTATTGAACTTAGGTGCATAAATTTTATTTTTATACACGTATGAGAACAACGAGGTTTGTTAGATGTGTTTTCATTACAATGAAAAGTATGATGAGAATTTAAAATGGAAAAAATTATAATTTTTATTTTAAATGCAACATAACTATACTTAACTATATGTTTAATAAAAATAAACTACTAAATAAACTATTTATAAAAAATAACGTTAGCGTCACAATGCCACAGTTAGTTGAAACGCAGTTCTTAGCACAGGGATGGGTAACTGAATAATGGAAGAATTATTTGATATTCAGTTTTAATTCTCAAGAAATACTAAGAGGATTACTTTGCAATATAAGAGGTTGTTTAGTTTATGTGATTTTTCATGCTTCGCAATAAGGTTTAGAGCCTTTAGGGGTTTGAGGGATCGACAATAAATTACGAAAGAAAACAATTTTTTTTTAAACACCATATGCCAGAAATCAAACAAAAAGCTTGTAACTTTTATTGATTGCATTGGTTGTTATTTGCAATATTTGCATAACAGTTCGTAAACCTATCTAAAATATTTATAGACATAAATACATTTTTATAAAAAACCAAATTTTTTGTCTTACTTTTTATTATAACTCTAAAAATATTAATAAAAATTAAACCCGATTTCGTAGAATTTTAAAATAAATTACAAAATTATTGCAGTGGACCGTATTTTGCAGCTAATAAAAAAGTCTAATTTAATTGTCTTAAAAATTTAAAAAGTTGAGAAATTGTAAGTTTAAGAAAAATGTCTAAAACTGAAAATATATCTTCCTTTATTTTAGCCCAGTGTTTATGGTTTATTTTCTCCCATCCAAAATTTCCATTTAGGGCAAAAAAAGGAAAATAAAAAAGGAAGGAAAAGGAAGAAAGGATATTAGTATTATTAGCAATCTGATGTTATATACAAAACGTAATTATTTTATTTAACTTTAAAAAAATATTTCTCCAGTTTTAAGAGCTTATTTGAATTTATTTATACACTTATGCATAATGTACTACTTTCAAATAGTTTTTGAGATAATTGAAAATATTAGAATATTTCCAATTGAAAAAAAATGTGAGAGAAAAATAAATAACTATCTTAAAATAACTTTCCCTTTTTCATAAAGGCTTTATACCCATTAATTTCCAAAACTCCCTCAATGGTAACAACTAGTGCTTACTTTTCCCTTCATTGATTATTTTACATTTTATTAGTGTATCACTAAATATATATTTATTATGTTTATCTTAAAAAAAAATTATGAGAATGAAAATTTAATTACTTAAATGAGAAAAATGTTTCACTTTGAGAATCTTTAGAAGTTAGTTATCTTCAATACTTGTCAAAAGCTTTTCAAAAATTTATTTTAAGTACATTTAATGACGTCTGTTTTTGGTCGGTATCAATATGATAGCTTTGGAGGGCAGTGAAATGGAATTCTCTTATCATTTTCTCTCCCCTTCAACATCTCAATGGTATTAATCAGATATCTTCTGTCTATTAAATGTAAAAGGCAAAGTGATCTTTTCGCACATGTGTTTTAGGTAGTCTTCTTAGATATATAACTATTGACCATTTTTCATAGTTTGTATATTAAGACCTGCTATGAAATATACTCGTTCAATACACTCGTACTATGACATATACTCGAGCTTTGAACGAATAGAACTTCTTCGAAGTTCTATTCGTTCAAAGCTCGTACAAACTTTAAAGTTCACTAGCTATGCTTTTCGCTTCAGAAAGAAAGGGATTATATGGAATGATCTTCCTGATGATTTGGTAAATGTTCGTTTTCCCACCAAGCAATTGTTTACTTTTTCTTTCTTCTTTTTTTAAGAACTTATCCCGTCGAGCAGGAAAAGCTCAAACCAAACGCCTGTCATATCCAAATAATGATTCAAGATTTAGTAGAATAAATCATTTTGTCGAAAGTAGATATAAGCAATCTTGATTCAAACTACGTAAATAAAAATACTCGGTTGTGCTGTGTTAAATTCAAAGTTAATTTATATAAAGAGTATTCACATTTGTATCATAGAAAATGACAATTTGAAACAAAAATAAAAATAAAAAAATTTAAAAATATTTAAAAAAATTTTCAGTTTTTTAAATTGTTAAGCTTCGTTTTGTTTAAATTTATCATTCTTTATACTTTTTTTACAAAGAAAAAATCTTTGTATGTCTAATGGACTTAAAATGGTAGAAGCCTTTTCAATCTGCTGTTGAAAATCTGAAAGAGAATGTGACAGTATGCATACCTACACTGTAAAAAATTCCGGATAAAGTTAAGGTAAACAGTACTGACCCTCAGAGCTCCGGTACTTTTTCACAAATGAAATCCATCTTTACTCAAAAATGTTACGAAAAAAAAATCTGATGTATTGAAATTTTAACGTAATAAGTACTATATACCGCTATTTTTACAGTTATAGTAAATGTAAAACGTTTGGTATAATATTTTACGGTGAAAATGGATTGCACGGTAAAAGATGCTCCCAAAGTGTAGTTTTAACGTAATACTAATACCGTAATTTGTTTAAGTTATTTTTTTACAGGATACTATTTAGCTCCCATTTCAGGGTCAAGCTATAACAATAAAAATATTTTATTTTTAGTGCAAAATGTTAAAATCTGTTTTACATATAAGTTATTGAATTATGTCATTTGATACAGTGGCATTTAATGGGTAAAATATAGGTAATACAGTTTTTAAAAATATGTGGCTTACAACAAGTTTCTTTTTAACTGTGCAATAAACTTCTTAAGCTAAATATTTTAAAACAATTTTCTTCAAAAATCGTTTCAAGACAAGATTTTTATTAACTAAAAGAGCGAAAGAGATCATCATATTAATTTTTAATTCAAATAACCTAACATACAAAACGTAAATTGTTTAACAACGAAAAAAAAAAAGAACAACAACTATAAGTAATACTTTAAATTAGCAAAAAAAGTACAAATATATACTTAAATAATTTCTCAAATATAAATTTTTAAAAAATTTATGAAAAATACTGTTTATACTGTTCAAAAATACTGTTCAAAAATCTGAGAGCCAAATATTTATAAAACTCGTAAAAACCTTTTTTTTATTGCAATCCTTTTAATCTTATAAAAGAATTAAGAAGGGTACTTGAATTTGTTTTATCTGAAAGTATCAAACACTAGAAAACACCTTTACGTACTTAATATTTAATAAAAATTATACATATTTTTATTTTCTTATTCAATATTACTTTTTTGGAGGTAGATATATTACCAAGAAAATCACCAGGCATTATGTATTAAAAAAGATATTAATCTCAAGATCGAAAATAAATATTCGGATTTGTAATAGACTAAAAAAGATATTTGTTAAAAAAATATAATAATATACTTCATGATTTATAAATTTGTAGCAAGTACATAAGGTGACAGATAAACATTGATCATACCGATAGTTCTTTTTATTAATATTAACTGTGCAATAATATAGAGCTACGAAAATCTAGAGCTCTATCAATTTTTTCTTTGTCAAATGGTTTTGGTTAATTCCCTAAACAAAAGGAATACTTGAATTAATATATGAAATGAGAAAAGAAAGGTAAAAAACTTAGTGAATAGAAAAAAAACTAAGTCTTTGGATTATCTTGTCTTACTAGTCTATGAAATATCTGTGTAAACGTTATTAATAATTTCCTTGTTTTCAATAATATTTATTTTATGCACCGGATCTTTTAAATAAATTGAAAAATAAGAACATTTTTTATTCCAATAATTTTTTTTTTAACTGTTCGAAAAATGATTAAAATTTAAAGTTTAAATATTAACAAAATTCTGTTAACATGCTCAACGTGCATGCAAACATTACATTTCAAAGCATTTGCATTTTAAAGGATTAGCGATTCCCAAGTAATTGATAACATTACCTGGGAATTGCTTATCACTTACTTGTTAAATAAAATTTAAGATTTTTTCTTCACTCATTTAAAAAAATGTAACGATAAAAAGAGAAGATAAAAATTTGAAGTATACATCAAAGTATACATCCAACATTATTTTAAATATCTGCCTTCTTTATCAATCGATGAGATGACATCTTCAAGGGTTTATTAATTTAGTATCTGGTTTTTTAACCTAAATCACATTATTTATATCAAACAATAATAGAATTATCTTGATTTAATTTCGAAAAAATATTTTCAAAAAATATTTGTAAATGCACAATATTAAATGAGAATCACTATAGTTCCTGCAGATGATAGATAGGCAAATAAAAATACTAGGATATATGGGTTGGTATATTAGGAAGAATAAAGAAATGACGGGAAAGATAAAGAGTAGTATTTCTGTTCAAAATTATTGAAATACTGAGAACTTATATATTATTCAACATGTTTAATTATGCTAAAAATATGTATTTCATATTAAATATTCCGTATCAGTGGAGGTAAAAATATGATCTAAATTTATGATTGAAGTAATTTTTAATACATATCTAACATAAAGTATTTGACCTAAAGGCATATATTTCTTATCAAACATTTACAGAATTATCTTGATTTAATTTTAAATATAAAGTTTTAGCAATTATCTCTTCATTCGATACATTCTTTTTCTTGATCTTTAAAACTAGCTGATCAGAATTGAATACGCATTTTCCTTTTGAATTATGATAGTTCAAACCTTCAAAGAAGTCAGAAATCATTATGCAGAGTGGAATATCGAAAACTCTTAAGAATTTCATAGAGAATATTAAGAATTTTATTTGGTGCATCTTGGCGTACAGGAAAAGGAAAGTCAATCTTTAGTGGGAAAAGAATTCCTCTTAAGTGAGTCAAGACAGTATTAGTCAAAGTGAATCACATAATAATTTCACTTTTTTTGCTAAATATTCTAAAAGGGACTATAAACTTTGGACCTATTGTCTTGTCACTTTTGAAAGTACCTCAACTCATTAATTTTATGCGCCTCATAGGTTCAAAAAGAGATCAGTTAAAAGCAATCCAGCAGCATTATATAAACCAATTACTTTCATGGAAAAACTAATCATCAATGCAAACCAATAAGTGACATCTTATGTAATTACTTCAGAGGTAACGATTTATAAAAAAACACCAACAACCTTAGAGACGTGATTCAGGTGTATAAAGTAATTTAATATGGAGAATTATACATAAAATTTATGTCCATGAAACCTGTTAAACTGAAAAGAATTTAAAGAATAATCGTCGTGATGCATTACAGTTTATATGGTGATGTATGAGCACCGTCCACAATAGCTAATGATTTTGCTTTAGTCAATGAGATTTATGGGTCAAGATATTTACAAAGAGGTTATTAAGCAGTATAGTCCATACTTAGACTTAGACGTGACATTTGCTTATTAGCTTCAGAAAATGTTTTTCATTTTTCAAAAAGTAGCTGATTTTCAATTTGATGTCTGCCAATTTCGAAAAACATTCTCAGCACTCGAAATAAGTATAATTATTATACCATTTAATATAACACCATAACGCAGCAAAACATTAAAGTAATGAAATGCACAGAAATTATATAAATTAATGAGTACACACGTCTATGCGCATTATCATACAAACCAGTCCTCTGATCCGAAAAGAAAAATTCAAGCAAAGAGCTCATTAACACTATCCGGCAATACCATGATGTCATGGTTCTTCATCACTTTTCCGTCAAAAGACACTGAAGAAGCTATTTGAGAATAAAACTGTGATCCTAGAGTGTATAGAAAGCATCATAAAACTTACTTACATTTCAAAGTTACAATTTCGGTGATTTATCTAGAGATTTTTATTTTTTCTTCTTTGAACGTATCAATTAGCCACTAAGAAACTGTTTTTATTCGTAAAATTCACCGTGCCTTGCAACAAATAGTGCAGCCACCTTTGGAGCCTTTTTCAAGAGTGGTTTTCTTTTAAGATTTCCTCTCTCCTTTTCAAGCTAGAGACTTACGAAGTTATACCCTTATAGTGCTTGATTGCATGTGTAATTTGCCCATTTTGTGATCATTAGAAAGAGATGGACTTCATAAATTCGAATAAGCTTTGCTCGTATTCTATTTTTTTGGAAGTGCTACTATATATATATATATATATATATATATATATATTATTCATAATATGAAGATGAAAGGTATTAAAATGTCAAAGTATATTTTACCCTGAAATAACGTAGATTCTTATTTTCAGATCTCTATCAGAATATACATATATTTTCATAGACTTTCCAAAATAAATGCTAAAAATTCTTAATTCAACATGGAGCAAAGATTTATCTTTAGTTCCCCTTAAATAAATGAAATAATGACTCAGAATACTTTTAGAAATGTTTTCTGGAATTCGAAGCAATCAGTGTTAGTAATCGGAGAAGCACGAAAGAATTTCAAGTAATTCTAACTTCTTGTACTTTCTTTTTCCATTATCGTTAAACTAGAAGTGATTTGAGTTGTATAAGTTATTTCCCTACTCAATTTAGGGAAATCGAGAAAAGTGAACGGGCAATTACCATTAGTTTCTTAGTGGGAATGTGGAGAATCTTGATCTTGATACTTTTCTATTTTTTAAAGGGTTTCAAATTTCAACAAATTAACTTCAGCCAATGTATTTTTTTAGAAATAAAGTTAAAAGTTTTTGTAGTTACTGATTCTAGTTAATGATTGATCATGTGGATTCTTTTTTTTTCTAAATTGACTAATACTAATAAATTTTTTCGTAAATTCAATATAATTTTTTTGATAGTTAAATAATATCAATTAAGAGATATAACTAAATATGTTTGTAAAAACTCTCTATTCCATAGGGAAACCTGAACAGACACTTATCATTTGTATTTTACAGTATATGCAGTATTTTAAATTTTAAGAGTATTTTTTTACTTAATTGGAGTTTCATACTCTCCAGTTTTTTTGCATGCATTTTATATCAACATATTTAGTATTCTTAAAAAAATATTCTATTGATTATCACTTGATTAATATTACATAAAAAAATCAATTGCAATTTAATTACTAACTTTAGTTTTTTTAATATTATTTTCTTTAAGGAAGAACGAAAGATTTGAATTAAGTTCTCCTTATTTGCAGCATTTATGAAAAAAATACGTGGAAAGAATTTTTTTTACTCGTAATTGTTTTTTTTAAATTTTCAAGTCGTGCACAAAACTTAAAAATATAACGGTATTTTTTTTATTTTTTTAGAATTTGCATTTTAAAAAAATCCGTTATGCCGTTATGAACTTACCCTATACTTACCTAAATTTACATTTAGGTAAGTATAGTGTAAGTTACATGTTTTCATCAAACAGATCCATAGTAGTGTTTCCAGGCATGTTTTTATTTACTTCCCCTAGATAACAGCTCAAAACAAGACCCCAAAATAATAAGTATGTAAAAGTTCTAGTGTCTTTACCAAACTCTCTGTTAAATAACGCTCTTCCTAAATATTCTAAAATGTTTTATATCATCTTACTGCTCCAAGCTCATTTTATAATATTTCAATGTTTGCTTGAGATGGGAAATTAGGAAATAGTTTCCTATTTAAATATTTCTGGAACTTTTCCTTCTTTTTTACAGATTATAGCAAAGTAATAACGATAGTGAGACAATAACGAAAACGTGTTATATTCGAGTTTATAATTGCGAATGTATATAATAGCGAAATTGTTTTTAAAGATCATAGCGAAAACGTATTAAAATCATCTCATTGCTCCAAGTTCTTTCTGTTATAATTAAATGTTTGCTTCAGATGGGGAATCGGGAAATGAAAAAAATTCTGAAATAAAAAAATAAAAAAATAATTTTAGAACTTCTCTTCCTTTTTTAAAGATAATAGCAAATAAAACTAAAGACAGACTGGTGTCTTTGTTTATATTTAAAGTGACAGAATATTAAACTTTAAATTTCATTTTTTCTATTTATTTATTCTATTTAATAGGTTTTCAATTATTTTTCTCAAGAAAAAGAAATATTATTATTTTGAAATGAGAAAAAAATAATACAAGTGTTAAATATTTGTTTAAAAAATACATTTTCCTATTTAAAAATAATTATAGATTTCATTACTTGACTACAAAAAAGTGAACAACTGAGCATATCTTGTTTTTAAACCCGCAAGTTAGCACTAGTATCAGATTTAGTACCTGCCTTTACCAAGTTTGTTATTTTATTAAATAGCTTTTTTATAGTTCTTATCATGAATGATCAAATGATTTATTTACGATCCTTGGAAAATAAATTACTTTTTCACATATCAATTAGCCATCACTTTTATGAGAGTATATAAATCTGTTAGTCTTTTCACATTACTTCTACCTGTATTCTATTTCAAGCAATATCTGCTATACCTCATAATCAGATGTTACTAGTAAGCGAATAATATTTTAGTTCCATTAGAGTGACAATTAGTATCAAAATTCGCAACCGTGTCATTTGTTTCTAACTCTAATTGCATAATGTGATACATTTATGGTGCTAATACTTATCTTCACGATCGCCTTCCCGGACGAGAGGCAACATAGTTTACGATCACTCCAATTGTTTTGAATACTTTATAGCAGCATGCATAACTGTCTTTTCGAATTGTTCAGACCTGTCTCAAATGCTATTGATTTTATTTAAATTATTTCTATACTTGTATCCGATATTTATATACTCTTAAATTATTAAAACTTTATTTTTACTTCAGAAAACGGACCAAACGATTATTTTTTACGTGAGTGCTACACTACAGTGAGACTCAAAAATCTGGTCATTTTTCTGATAAAGGACTTATAACAAATTTATGGGATCCTTTATTTTATGAGATTTAATGTGATTTTTGCTACAAATTTAGTAAAAAATATTGCTGTATTAAAAAAGCGTACATCACATTTATTTTGGTATTTAAACCAAATTTAAAGTAGAATGATTTAATTAAGGTGACATTTATTTTCAGTAATTGCTATAAAACAGCGTGGTGCGGAAATCTGGAACATACTGCATTAATGATATAACATTAAAATAAAACTTATTAAAATTTTATGGGATCATTTATTTATTTAATTTTAATTTTAGTTAATGTAAATAAATTTGAAAAAAAGAAATACTTACCATAAAATTATATGCTTTCCATATTTCAGGTATTTAAACCAAATTCATAAGTAGGAATTTTAATTTTTCAATTCCTCCTTTTTGTACTTGAGAAAGATGAAATTACCACGTTTAGAAACAGCAAGATGTAAGAGCGACTCTGAAATTAAAAATTGCTCAATTGCAGTAATTCAGCATTTTTGGACCAAATGTAGGGTCGAAAAAAAAAGTACAGAACTTCCTTGCAAGCTTTCATTTCGGAAAGAAAATAAATTTATTCTAACAGAATTAAATATGTGGATATCTGCTAATGAAAAGAGTTCAACCTTGATGTCTCAAAGAATGCTGTTTTTCGAGCAATATTCTCCCTTTTATTTTCGAAAATGAAGAGTGCTTTAAGTTTGCAACCTCATACTAAACAGTTAAGACAAATCAAAAAAGTCATGAATACCCGCAGGTCATTATTAAATTTCAAAGTCTCTAATGCCATTGAAGTGAGAACATTATTCTCCAAATAATATTTTTCATTTTAAACCAATTTTAGTATGACCAAAATGAGAATTAATTAAGTGACCCAGACTAACCTACACTTTAATACAATAATTAATAGCTGATTAAAAAAAACTGAAATAGAATAGAATAATAGAAACATTAGAGCGATTTGGGTGAAACAATACATGCCACATATAAACAAAATAACAAAATGGAATTGCAACTAACAATAGAGAGTGGTCAGAATGAAATAGATTTAAATTTTGTAAACAAATTATTATAATAGTTAGTTAAGGAGATTATTTGACGTTACTAAACAAAATGGAACTTTACGTGATTATTCAAAATATTTCCGTTCAGAAAATTGCGAAATTATGTGGTGTTAGTTTTATAAATATTATGCATAATTTCTCTGTAATTTAGATTTTCATAATATTATTTTATTAACTATATTTTTGATTATCTTTTCTAAAATGTTATTAATAGTCTTAATAAAGACCACGTAAATATTAAGTTTACTTAGTTTACTTGATTTACTTGATTTACTCAATTTACTTTATTTAATGGATTTTAAGTCAATTTACTTGAACAGGCTGAATATAAAAGCAGTGTTTATAAAAAATTGAATATTTTTTCTTCAAATAAAAAAATTAACATTAACATTAACACAATAAATTTTAAAAAATAAAGTAAAGTAAATAAAACATCCCTTCCTTGTTAAAGCTGCGTAAGATACTGCCAATAAAAGGATTTTTTTTCGAAGTAACTAACTGTAGAACATTCAAGAAAACCATGAGAATTCATTTTTTTCATTTCAAATGATTAAATTAATTACAATAATAATGGTAACCGAGTGAACAAAATAAAAATATTTGATTTTTACCCAAAAGTTATTTCAAAATTGTATATTACATAAATTGTGCTATATACTACATATAACACAATTTTCACTACTAGAAAAATTTATATAATTTTCAATTAGCAATAGCTATAATTTCAGTTGAATAAGAGGAAATGAAGACCGTGACAAGGTGTTTTAATTTATCTCACTAATTAAAAAGGGTTGTATCTGACAGTTGATTAAGTACTTAATTATCCATTATAATGCCAATTTTTAAAATACTAATATCTATATTTCTGCATGTAATATGCACACAGAGTCTATTAATAGATTGATAGCCCAAAAATATTATTTGAAATTTTATTTAAGTAATTAAAACTATTTAAAATCCACTGGCGGTTAAGGAAATGGGCGAAATTGGGAGAATGTTTCTCCCCTACACACAGTTCCCCTATCCATTAACATGGGAAAACCGGTTTTGCTATGCAGTGAAGACTGCAGGTTAAAATACGACTTTCTACGTGCAGAACCGTCAGTGGGTTAAAGTCATAGGGCATCGAATATACAAGTCTTTTGAAAGTGACCCATGTAAAACATTGCCTAACACTGTTCTATGAGAGAAAATAATACAAAATGGACTATATTGCATTAGAAATTATGCATTGTTTGCAAACTGAGCCAATATCTCTTTCAATTCAATGATAATATCCAAATTGCAATGCAGAGTATAATATCCAGTTTGAAACCATGTCTTAACAGGTAAACCATGTCTCTATAGCCCATGGGATAAAGGACAAATTCAATTCATATTAATGTAAAGGAAAATTACGATTAAATTCCCCGTAAAAGATAGTATGTTACTGCAATTTCTATCAATGTTGGAAAAGTATCACAGTTACAATTTAAAGCTACTTAGGACATAAATTTAAAGACATTTGTTTCATGAATTATGTATGTATTACTTATATTTTAAAACTGTTTTTAAACTTTAGAAATATAGTTGATTTTTAAATTTAAATGTGTGTATCATGTTAATAGTAGCATTTTAAATTTACATTATTTTGTCAGTGACCATTTTATAATTTAGAAAACTTTCAAAGAAATGCATGATTTATTTTTAATTTGTCTATAAAATTTATAAACCAAATAAAACTATTTTCTTGAAACGCAGTTGAACGTTAGTAGGCTTATAATTCTTAAGAGATTAATTTCAATTCCTTTTGTTTTAATGAAATGAAATGTCTGAAATCCAAATTTTTAAATTTTATATCATTCGATATGAATTAAAAGCATTATCATTTTATGTTTCTTTGTCTCGTAGTCTTTTGCTATCATTAATAAAAACAATAGCTATTTTTTAAAGCAACTTCCTTTACTAAAAAGTTAGAAAAACAACAGATCGTGTCATATTCTTCAAGCAGGGGAAGTTTAGAACAATTTTTTTTTATTTAAACAAAAACAAAAATGCTTCTTTTATCAGAATGCTTCTTTTATTCAAAGCTGTAACTTTTATCTACAGTTGAATGCACAAAACAGTTTATACCATAGACAGCAATGAATATAATGCCAAGACTTTCTTTTGCTGTCGTAGACAGTTTTAAGCCAGAATACAATCTTTCGCTGGAAGGATTTGAAAGCCGCAGAAATGTGTCATACGCTTCGTTAAACATTCTGAACTGAAACAAAAGAAGTACGTGAAAAACAAGGGAAGTTGATAAAAAAAATGTGCAAAAGAAATAGTATAAAAGAATTATTAATAGTATCTTTTGTTGTAGGTACAATAAACATAAAACTTTCCAGCTTCTTTTTTAAAAGATGTTTGAACCCTGTCCAGATAAAAATAATCTTTACAGTCCGCTTAAAATTTACTTTAATTGGTTGTTATTACGAACTGCAGTAATTTCCAAGCATAAAGCATGATTTGTTCCACTCACTGGGAGTAAGCAAGCAAGAAAGAATGTATTCTGAAGCAGTTGTTTTTCTTGAATGAATTTTAATGTATACAGCAAATTCGTAATATCAGATATAATGAAATTTATTAAAATTGAACAGTAGAAATGATCGTCATATATATATATATATATATATATATATATATATATATAACTTTTTAGAAGTCAAAAACAAAGATAAAAAAAAATATATATAGGTCACGTGTGAAGTGTCTGAACAGTGGGGGAATTAAACGATGAGAAGTAGTGGCATCTGATGGATCGAGATGGATAAAACTGGTAATACGGTAAACTTGATAAAACGGCTGGTAATTGGCTGTAAAGTTGGTAGAAGAAATTCTGACTTGCGGGAATACACATGTTTAATTCTAGAAAAGTTAACGGTATTTCTAACTCACACCTGTGAAATCCATGTGTAAACTTATTTTTCATAACGAGGTAGTCTTTTTCTTTTTCAACTTTTATGACGCTAAAATTATCTAGCTAATGAATTTTATAATCATGACATTTCTAAAAATGGTTATTCTTAAAATATATATATAAATTTTCTGAATGCTTACAATGAAAAATATTTCGTTTTGTTTACAATAGCAGGGTGGATTACAAACAAAGTGTTACATTAAAAAAATAATAATAAATAATAGGTAACAAGAACTAGAAACACTGAAAAAACGCGAATTATTAAGCTCTTATTATGAAATTATTGCTCTTGGTAATGTTCCTGGAATTCCAGGGCAATGAAATCACAGAGCTACCATGCACTGATGTATACAGTGGTGGAGGTGGATACAAAAGCTTGAAGTATTGATGTCAATTCCATGGAGGTGTTCACCCCAATAAACATAACCATCAAGATTCGTGTCATGACTGTTTGGACTAGAAGATAGGTCATCATCAGAACTAGGACTAACTATCAGAACTTTCTAACTCAGCTAGCCGTGAACCATTGGAGGTGAACAAAAGGAATGTATCTTTAACATTTCAGTTATTTCAGTTTGGTCCTCATTCTCTTCGGTACCCTTAATGCGTAGATTTTATTTGGCTGCTTTTCATATTGAAAAATAATTATTTCATTTCACAACTCTTTCAACGAACATCTAATTAAACTGAAGATAGTAGTAGGATGTGAAACTTAAATGCAAATACAATAATGAATTGTAGTATATAAAAATTAATTTTACTGGCGTGAGTTCTTGTGAATTAGTTGTGGTGGAAAAGTGATTTGCCGTGATAATGTATTAGAATAAATTAGATGAATTTTCAGATTTTTTTCACATTTCCGAAGCTTGAAGATCATGCTCTGATCTTATTGTCTTTATAATTCAAATAAAATAAAGTTTAATTCTAATGAAATTAGGTTCTTTTCTGACAACATTTTGAAAAGAAATAAAAATCATTGCTTGAATAAACCAATAGCTTCCTAACAGTTACTATTATAAATATAATTGCATTTGATTCAGTAACTGTTTGAATTATATCTAAAAAACGACAATAAACTAATTGCTATTGCTAAATGAAAAATTACCATTTTAGAAAAAATTGTAATTAGGATTCTAGAAAAATACAGGTACACACACAATTATAAAACTTTTCCTCAATAGAGTTTATTTATTAATTTTTTTTTTTATTCTAGACATTTTAAGTTAAAAACTTCAAACATAACTGCTTCTTTTTTCAAACTTTTAATGAGTTTTTTTAGTATATCATTAAAATACTTATGATATAAATTATTTAAAATCGTCAAAGTGAGAGAATGATTTAAAAAAAAATGTTCTAGCTAAAGTGATAAGATTCAAAGAAAATGAAGATCTGAAAAAAAAATCATTACTGTATGCAAGTTTCATACACAATTTTTGGTTTTTTCTTGTTCAAATCTCAGGTATTCATATGCAAATTTTTCTGAGACTTAGATTACTTAGTTCTACTTGAAAATTAAGAAATCATCACGATGTTTTTTTCTATCAACTTAGAGTAACTTTTTTACATTTTTGACTCTTAGTATTGATAGGAAAGATTATGTAGTGATGGTTTCTTCTTCATAATTTTAGCTAGAAAGCTATCTTTTGTGTGTGTTTTTAAAGTGAAAGAAGCTCTTTTATTAATGTAGATAAAAAAATACTTAGTTCCAATATTAACATTCAAATTGCACGCAGGTTTGTGATTGGAAAGTATGAAAAAGTTTAACTTACTCTTAATTATTTAAATGGAAATCCGTGACTCATAAAAAAATATATCCAGCAATATAATTCAGATATATCTATTAAAAAATTTTAAAAAAAATATAAGTTGTTAAACTTTTAAGTATTGACTTCAATCAAAAAAGGAAAACAGTCTGTTCATTATGCATTTGTAATCCCCTCTCATTGCACTCAAAATGTTTTTATAACCAGCATAGAGGGGAAAAAATACATATCAGGTACGTTGCAAGAAATTTCTCTGAATAATGGTTAAATAAGAATTTATAAAATTGTAATTTTACAATATCCAATCAAAACAGGCAAATAACCTTGAAAATTATGGTATGTGAATGAAATGTTAACGATGATTTAAATCATTCATTGAGTATTTTACTTAAAATGGTCAAATGAGCAGAATTTTCTTCGTACCAGATAAGCCTGGTAGACGAAGCTGCTTTGTTCTTTTCAAGCGGTCATGAGATCTGTCAATTCCATGACGATAGCTCTAACGGTCGGGGGTCAGCTTTCTACCCAACGTATACACCACAACATATCTTCGAATCGTTCAACACATGAAAAGTTTCCAATGTCCTGCACTTTTCAATTTGTAACTGCAAACCAGAGTTTTTTAAACTGAAGGAAATTCAGCGTAGAAAATAGATTTTAATAGAATAGATTAGAGTCCCGGGAAGAATTTTGTCTAGAAGTCGAAGAAAAGAATGTCAAATGTTTTCTGAAACTGCCAGAAACTTTATTTTTCATTTTTTCAGCACTTATTTGTGTGAAACGGCATTTTCATTTTCAGCATCTATCAAATCTAAGCGTTCATCAAATCCAAAGAAATGCTTCATCCTTTGGGCATCAACTATTTTCCTAAGATTTTGATAGCCTATTTTTTTTAAAAAATAGGCACTTCCTTCCCATTGATATTTGCACATGCGCTGTTAGAAGTAATTGGGTTCTTTTAGTAGTACGCAAATGGATAAAGAAACATTTACCCAATGTATATTATGCTTAAATTTACCCAATTTATTAAATTTATTTTTACTATTGTGCTATGGTTTCATTAATTATTTAACATTTCCTCATCGTTCTAGATTTTAAAATAGAAATTACAGACCTACAACTGCAATAGCACAAGTTTTAAAAAAATACAGCACAAGTTTACAGCACAGTTAATTACAGCACAAGTTTTAAAAAAATAACTAATTTACTCACCCATGTGACGGGCATGCGCTATGCTCTCCACTAAATATTGGTAAATATATAAAAAAAAACGTCACCTACGTCAAAAAGTTTAAGAAATATAGTTCTAAAGAAATGAAGTACAAAAACCTCAATCATGCATAGATTGCAGCACCACAGGGCTGCTTAACCCTAAAAGTCCAGTCTCCCCCATCTTTTACCATAGATGGCCCCACGAGATAAATTAATTTAAGCATATAACGGTTCATTTGACAAAATACAACCCAAACACAACCTACCTCCAGTTGAAAATTATTTTTATGGTTGGTCCAGTTGAATATCATATTTATTTTTTAACCATTTACGATATACATGGTTTTTTAAACTATGCAAGTTATAAATGGTTAATAAACCATTTATTATTATATTCAAAGTTTTTATTGCGATACCAATTATTAAAGGGAAGCGCATGGAAATCATACCAACCAGACGAAACCATAAAGGTGAAAAAACGTTCCCGATCATAAACTTTAATGTTAGTTGATTGGACAGACTGCTGTCGGTAATTTTACCGTAATTTTAGAATTGAATTTCTAACAGTGTAAAATGTGTAGCTTAGCAGGATTTTAAAGGCAACAAATGATTAGAAATTACATTGTACGCCCGTATGTAATATTCAGCCTCTCACTTACAATGCTTATTTGAACTAAATAGCGCTGAATGGGATGTGCTTGGTGACTCCAACTCTCACTTTGTTTATTCAACTTTCATTTATTTTGGTGATAATGGTCCGGTCTTAAATGATAGTGATCATCACGAGCATATGAAATCTGTGATGGATTTCGTGGTTTGACTTGTTTGCACCGCTGCTTGAGTTTGAACTCCTGATGTGTTTGACCCCATAGGGCATTCATTCATGCATAGGACGTAAAAGTACAGCATCTATTGTAACATTATGAAGAGTTTAAATTTTATATGACACATGTTTATTGCGAAAAATAATACCTTAAATCACCCTGAGCCTAACTGCGGGTTTTCAGTGTTGAAATTTCAATACATTTTATGAATTATTTATGCAGTGAACATTAATCAAATTTTAAAAATGCAAACAGTTATAAAACTAGTTTTTATACAGTTGATCTAGCACAAAAGATTCTTCAGATTATTATTTTTTTTAAAGTTTAGGTGCCCAAAAATTTTTATTAATAAAATAATTTTGAAAGTAAAACTAATTTATTATTAACTATTAATTTTGAATCGCAAAATTAATTTTGAAAAAAAGAAATCTATTAAATCTATTACGAAAGAAAAATCTAAGTGAAACATCCATTAATTTTAGCTTATATAGATGTTTTTTATTTTTTTTAAATCATCATAATTTCCGTTTCATGGGGCGTAAAAACTGAAGGAGAGAAATACGTAGTTTTATTATATGAAAAATGAATTTTATACTGAAAAATGACATTTTGTTTAAATTAAATAAGTGAAGATAGTCGGGTATTTTAAATTACTGTCTCAAAAATTTTAGAATTGTAAGAAATATATTATTTTAAAGTATGCATTTTAAATGGAAAACAAAAACCTGCGCGAGTTGAAGGCTCTCGAGAATTTTTTTTTTTTAAATTCAATTTTGTTTTAATTTTTTTTTACTTAAAAACTAATGGAATTTTTAAATGTCTTTCTTACCAAATACTTTAAAAAGAACTATATTTTTAGGATCCCATATTTTAGCAAGTTTTCTGTCTAAACTATTAGGAACAATGTTTTCGCATTGCGCTCCATTTTTAAGGCTAGAAAATTACGAAACATTTTCGAGCAAAATGCCCGTTTTCTTAATGAAAAGTATATCTATCTTTGTAACTGACTGGGAAGCTTCAAATTTTATTCGAAACTTTATTTAGCCCATGTAAAGTGGTTCTTCATAGCTTTAATACTGCATCGTAGCTCTTCAGGACATTAGATCAAAAGTTATCAAGGTTTTCCATTTTATTGCATACGCGGTATACTTCAAGACAAATTTTTTTCATTTAATATCACTCAATTCTTATTTTAATTTTATTATTGTCTCGTGTCATCTAACTTTGCTGCCACTTTCACTTGCAATTTAAGGTTATGGGTCACTGCAATTCGTATCCTGTACAAAACAGTCCCTATAAATATTCGATGCTTTTTTAACATGAAAAAAACTGATAATAATTTATTTTCATTTTACCTATTTCTCAGCAGTTCAGTTTTCTTTTTTTTCTGGCATCAAAAATTAGCAGAAAGATAGTAATTATCATTGTCAAGTTTGTCTTATATTAAATGAGCTGTTTTCTCTGGTACATTTTGACGCGGAAATCAATGCCATAATCAGATATAAAAAGCTATTTCTTCCGAAAATAATTCTTTCTTAAAAGAAAAAAAATGCCATAAATCTTTAATGAAAAAGCTTATGAGTTTCCACCCATGTCTATCGATTTTGCTTCTAATCATTTACTTGCTTGAAAGACTAATTTTAATGGAATTGTAGGTGAAGACAAAGAAGATACTGATTAACGATTTTATCTCCGAACTGACACATTAAAGAAGAGTTTTCTCATTTACTCCCCACCTTCTGTGACATTCGTTACTAATATAATATCGGGCAAGATAAAGAAGAAGAGCTCTGTTTTATGTATAAAATGAGTTTTGTTGTTAATGATGATGTTTATTAAGACGAAAAGTTTAATGAAAATAATTTAAAAATGGAAAGAGTATTTTTTGACTAGCACAAAAATTTTATATTTTGTTATGTCTAGATTTAATAAATGGAGATAATGACAGAAATTGAAAATTTAAATTTCACTTTCAAAGTATGTTTCGTCAGTCCTTAGGTGGCAAGAAATCTTGATCATTATTACTTTTCACTGTATTTTTTTAATAAACATTTTCAGCTACCTTTGAAGTTTGGGTTATTTATGTTCTAAATTGTGATAACAAAAAAATGTTTCTATAACATCTAAGCTTAGAACAAGGTAACAAATTTCTGCTTAGATATTATTATAAATATTTTTGATAATAATAACCCCATTTTTTAAATTAGTATGATATTGGTTTCCATTTTAAGGAACTTTAGAAGGTTTTCTTTGGTCGAGATAATTTAAATGCGACATTAAAAAATTAAACAAAAATTCACCACTACATGTCACCTTAACACATATGCAATTTGCATGAAAATGTGTATTAAAATGTAAATGTATATGCTTGAGTATTTAAAACTATGCAAACATAAAAAAATAATAATAAATAAATATTTTTTTTAAGTGTAGCATGTACTAGGCGACTCCGAAATTCTTGTATTACATTAACTCTTCCCTATATATCTCCTTTGAGTAGTGTTCGCCTTCCAATGAGGTGAACCGGGTTCGAATCCCAGATATGGTTGACTGTTACGAATTCCACAACCAGGTCACCCCGACCACAGTGCTGAAATAAAATATCTTCAGTGATATGCTGTTCGCGGGTTGGAATCCCCTTGCCGATGGGCAAACTGTGGGAGATTTTCGTAATTTTGCACTACGTGTAGCGTAAATGCTGGCTAATATTATCAAAAAGTCCTCCGCGAAAGCATATTTCACCGAATACTTGATCCAGGAGATATCTAGTGTTGTAGATAGGGTTTGAAATTACAAGGTTACGGAGTTGAACATTAGCAATCGTAAGTTTAGTGAAATCTGGATGTCACTAAATTCTTTGAAGCCTTTTGGTGTTGCCATGAATCGCCACCAAACCTGCCTTTTTGAATCCTCTTTTTTACTGAGAGGTCATGTGCGTGCACTTAGAGTCTACAGTATTCTCTGGATGCCCCCTGACGGGGGTGGGACGGGGTAAAGCTTTGATTAGCAATCGTAAGCCTAAAATTGTCTCGGCTGTTCAAAGTTAGTTATGAAATGTATACATCCTTCATTGATGATTTTTCACTGTTTTTTTTTTTTGTTTGAAATATATAACATGAACCCATGGACCTCCTCAATTTTCTTTTTGAGATGCGTTCCACTCTTCAGTTGTAATTTCTTCAATTAATTACTGAAATCGCGCGTTCCTTTGGTAACTTTATAACTTGTATGGCTTATTATTTCAAATATCTATTTTGTTTCCTTACCTTATAATAATTTCAGTCTCAAACTTTCTTAAAAGAAGTAATTTCGCGAATTAAGATTAAGTAGTAGGGGAGTGAAGTGGTGAGTCAGGGAGGGAAAATCAAGCACTGGAAAATAATCATAAGATCAGCATCAGGGTGCAATTAATGTGTGTATGAGCTGTGTTTAATTTTAATTCGTTTTACAAAATAAAATGCATCGGAGTTTTTTTTCTAACCCATATTTTTAGCTCAGTTAATGAAGAGTTACGCAAAATCGATCATGTCGCGAACGTCAATGGACCTATTATAATTAAAGTGCATTATTTTAATTTCAATCTTTATCTTATAAAATTACTGTTCTTGCGAAAATATTTATATGACTTTCAACACATGTAACTGTTTGCATAACTACTTAAACTAACGATACAGTATACATTAAATTAGCAGATCTTTATAAAGTGCTCCTTTAAAAATATCGACAAATATAAGATTTTTGCAGAAAATGCAGCTGCAAGATCACATTTACAGTAAACCGTTACACATATGAATTAAAAAATTACCAATTCAAACGTTTAACTACCGTATATTTTGGTTTTATTTCCAGAATTATGCATGAATGCTATTACCATACAAGTACATTAATGTTACCAAAATTTTTTTCTGCGTACGCTTGGTATATATAACTGCTATTATTCATGAAATCTTAACTCAAAAAAATAAAATAGAACTTTAAAACATTTGAATTTTGATATACGTTTTAGCAATTTAAAAACGTAATAATAGTTTATTTAAATAAATTTTTGTTATATACTATTGATCAGTTGCCAAAAGTGTGAAAACAGCTGAACTATTATATTGTTCAAATATTTAATAATTTTTGCTCGCTGTTGAGTTATATATACTAAGCAATACACACGATGAATAATTATTTTACTAAATTTAAAGATTAATAAAATAGAAGCTGAAATAGAACGATTTCAATAATTTATACAAAAAGTTTTAACTTATTAATTAATAAATAAATTAAATTAAGTGTAGTCGGGAAATTTCAAAACTCGACATTTTTACCGTAATTGGAATAATAATGATTTTAAATTTTGATTCCCCCTAGATTGACGACAACTTATAATGGAAAACTTTTGTTAAAAAATAGTTTGAAAAAGTTTATCCTAAAATACTTCAAACAACCTAAAGAAAAAAATAACCTGCATCAATTTTTGTTTTTACGACTTTAAGCAGTAAATTTCCCTCTGTTTAAATAATATACAACTAAGTCAGCAAAGGTGTGATAATAATTTTTTAAAACTGTCGTTTAATGGGCTACAAAACTTTTTAACTGATACAAATTGCTTTTCTTTTTATAATGCATGCCTTTAAGAGCTGGCAATTTTCAAAACTTTATTCTTTTTCTATTCTCCTTAGGAAGTAATTATTTTTAATAAAAGTTAAGGAAAAAAACAATGATACATGGTTGTCGTATTTTTGTTCAAACATTTAGCTGTACTCTTAAACTCTTCGAACAAAAAAAAAAACTTTTTTTCCGAAGTAACAGCTTGTTTTGCAATGTAACATGTTGTTTGAGAAGAAAAATGCCTTATATCTTAGTTCAGTCTTCGTTCTTCTATTTTCAGGGTGATTTATTTTTTACATTTTTATTCATTAACACATTAATCATTTTTATTTTATTTTAATGTTTAAAATTTTAGTAAACCAATAACACAGATATTCAAAATTTCCAAAACTACACAAAGAAAACTTTATTTCCCCAAAATTATTAATTTATTTCTTTTCAAAAATGAATTTTAGCGAAATTTTATGTTTAAATATATTTAGTTCCTTCAAGTATTACAGTTTTATTATGACTTTTCTAAGAGCATTGAACATTTCTAATAACATCATTACGAACAATATGGCTAATTTGAGTAAATGATTTATAGCTTATTAACATTCGGTTAAATAACTGTTCAGAAACATTCTTCAGTGTACTTTTCTTGTAACACATTTCCACGTTGAAATGTCTTCTAAATTAGGCTGTTAAATTGCTTGTGATTTATCTCTTAGTTAATTAACTCTAAAAAAGTCTAGTGCATTGTCAAAATATTGATTTCAAGAACAAATCTTTCTAGGCATGAATGGCAAATCTATATATATTGTATTGCACGTTTTATACATATTTAGCAAAACGTAAAGTTTAATCACTTACTGGTGTTCCTAATATTAGAGTTTAGTATTTCGTCAATAACCTATCTTCAAACTAGAGGGCATATTTTAATAAAATTTGGTCTAAATATATGTTGATATAACATAAATAGAATAACCATTTTTAAAGTAAATACTTAATGCAGTATTATTGGTTACCCTAGACGAAATCAGAAAGTATGAAATTGTGGTCACAATACTATCGCCCTGAAAAAAGTAAGTATTGTTTATTTTTCCCTCTTACATAAATGCATGCTTGACAAATTGGCTTAATATTGTGAAAGACGGGCCATTTAGCACTTTTAGTCTGCTATTTTATTTAACAGTAGTTGGCTATCTTTATTTACAAGTAATGAGCTATTTTATTTAACAGTAAATTAGCAGTTTAAGAATTCTTGTGAAAATCAGTCCCACTTTATCAGCATTGCTATCATATGATAAAATTAGTAAATTTTTGTACATTAAATATTTTATATCCCACTTCAATTAATGTAATCTCCCGTGACAAAAAAATAGTTTACCGTGTTTAATAATATTTTTCTACTTTTTGCCGTTGTTTAATTTATTGGTTTTGTTAGACAGAATTAAATTATTAATCATGAAAAACCAAAACCGACTATACTTTAGCAAATGCGAACGCTGCACTGAGAATTAGCTGCTTAAGTAGAGATTAAAACTAAGACAATAAATCTTTTTTTAAAAGCATAGGATTGATGTTTACCCCCCTAAAAATGTGCAAGAATCAATTTTAATATTTGATGTTACCATTTCAATCAAACCAAAACACTTCAGAAAATTGGTGTAATTGATAGCTTGTTGTCATGGCTTATAAATATTAGATTTTTTTTCATTTATTTGACACCGTTCCTTTCTCCAAAGAGACTAATTTTTTTCAGGCTAAAACTTTCCAAGTCTTCTTAATCCATGGTGAGGAAATAAATGGTGACTTTACCAAAAGAAAGCTTGCATCATCTTCAAATTCCATAATGTCATTCCTCACCCTAAATGCAATTTGTTAACTAAACCTTCTCTTCAATCAGTAATGGTTTTTCACTAAAAGTAACGTCTTAAGGTGCAATGTTTTCTGTCCATTATTCAAAACCATCCGCTGCCAAATGACTTTACGCAAACAAAACTGCGAGTAATATATGTATGAGGAACTTTCCCTCATTATGGAGAGTTCATCTTTTATGCATGATATTGTGGTGAGAGAGCCAAGATCAGTTGTATAGCTTGATGCAATCCCTGAGTGGATAAATCATTTAAGATGGTCTATTTAAATTTATGAAGTTTAGGATATCAATGTTTTTATACGGAAAAGTTGGTCAATAGGGCTGAATATTTGTATAGTTGTGTTAGAAAAAGCAGGACTATATTCGTAGTTCACAGGTTCGTATATTTTTATTAGTAATTTCACGAACATATTATTAAGAAATATATATCTGAAATATTTCATATTGTAATGTAAATTTAAATTTAATAATTATCTATTTTATAAACTATTACAATTACTTACGTCGATAAAAAATAAATATAGAATATAATAATACCTTGAAAAAAAAGATTTTATTTACTTAATATTTTTAAATGCAAATAATTTTACAGAATAAAGTTATTTTATTTGATAGAATACTAGTTAATATATAGTTAATATTATAGATAAATAATTTAAGGAGCTAAAAAAAAAATTTAAACGATTAAAGCAAAATAATTATAATTCGGGACATTAAAAGAATCATAAATGTAGGGAAATGGCACAATGTTATTCTTGATTGCTTGATTAAAAATTTAATTCATTCAAAAAATTACAAATCGGAGATAACATTCGACGTGTTCCAAGCACTCAAAAAATAAGCGCCAATTTTCAAGACCTACCAGACATGAATGAGAAGAAACAGATGGGATTTGACAGAAAAGCTTAAAGTTGCCAACCAACGATGAAAAATAAAGGCAATAAAATAAAAACTATTGTTCGTAATCTTTTAAAGTGAATGCTGCTTTTAATCAAGCAATATATTACCGCTTCAGTTTCTTAGGATAATACATTTAATATTATTCTTGATTGTTAACAATAGCTTTAAACATCAATATTTTTTAAAAAAAATTATGATAAAAAAGTATTACTTTAACCAAAAAATATAACTTAAAATATTTTGAAATAAACACCTGGAAGCTAAATTTTTAAATTAAAATATTAGATTTTATTTCTTGTTTGACTTTCTTTATTTTAAGAAAAGCTTTATTCCATCTCAATAAAAGAAAATATTATTGAGCAAGAAAGAAAATGTGTTTAATAATAATTTTTAAATAAATAACAACCTTTAATGTTTTAACTTAGCTGTACAATTTAATTAATATTTAGCGTAAACGTAATTATATGTTATGACAAAATATATTAATATTTTATTTTGAATATTTCATTTCGATACTTTTTTCTTGTGGCTTTCAGCAAGAAAAACTTATGAAGAGAATATGTAAGACTGCCAGGTTTGATAAATGCACTCACTTCGAATGTGACTTTATTAAATAAGTTTCTCCATTTGTAAGGCAAGAGGAAAATGGTGCATAAAATTGAGAGCAATACTTTATGTTACTACTTGAAATTCGACATGAAGATAGATTTAAACCTTTGAAGGGGTGTTGCATAAGTTCAGTATTTTTTGAAGATATATATTTTCGATTCTCTGAAAGAAATTGTTCTTTATTAAATTTGACGAGTTCTAAAATTACTTTCAAATATTCGAGAGATCAATCGAAAAATTTTTTTATTGCAAATGTAATTGGTAACTTATTAAAGGTAATTTGAATTTAAATGTGATTTCTTCAAGGGGACACGAGAAAATATTTCAGAGGAATTTTCTCTAACTTCTTCTTTTAAGTTAAACTGATATCACATTTTATAATATATATTTATTTCAATTTAGAAATATATGGGAATTTAAAAGAATTCCTAGATGGAGAAAAAAAAGTATGGTCAAAACTACCAGATATGGTAAAATAACATGGTCGTATTTTTTGCTCTATAGGGGCATTGAAACCTCGGTAATTTCTTTCTTAAGTGCTTCGGCAATGGTTTAAAAAAAATTGAAAATGAAAATATTTTTATAATATGAGATATAGTTTGATAAATACAGGTGAAATTTATCAAATCAGATAGTAGGAATAAAGAAATTAATCAGGTAGTTAATTAATTAATTAAATTAACTAAATTTAGTTTTCAGTTTTATAGTTAATTTCTACTAAAAGTGTGGATGTAACAACAATAATTTAGAAAATCAGAATTTACGGTAAACCATTAGAATATAAACGGAAAAATTACAAAAAGAGTGATTTAAATACCATTTGGTTTTATTAAACAAAATGTATTTTTAATTTTTTTTTATTTAAATCAGAAATGACATTACCATATAGTATGACTATTTTAATATAATTTTTTTTCTCCATGTAATAAAAAAGGAAAACTTAAGTACGAAAAGTTTTTTCTATATTTGTTTTTTCCCAGGTAGACTTTTCATCGTTATATTAATCTGCAATTTAGATTAGTTTACTGAATGATTTTATTAGCTACTATGTTACATCGTGTAATAAAGCTTTATTGAAGAATTAAACAGAAGTTCCGTTTAATAAGTTTTCATTCTTTTGAAATATTTAACGTGTCGTTATAAAAACGCGCTATCATTTACACTTTTCCGAGTTCATATTGAGTTAGGATACATAAATAAGACTATTCCAAACTGACAAATACTGCAAGAAGCATTTTAGTTATTTTTTACAATAATTATTTTGATTTTTTTTTTTTTTTTACATACATCATATTAAATAAATTTTAAATAAAGATTTTCTATTTTCAATTAAAAAATATTTCTTTATATAATTTATCATATTAAATCAATATTTGCTGACCGGTCTGTGTAGGGGGCAGGTAACTGTCCTGGGTTCGAATCCCGGGCATGGCATGGATGTTTCTTTCTCTCTCTGTGTGTTCTATGTCCTTTCTCCTTTGAGTGTGTGAATGTGTGTGAAAGTGACCCGCCCTATAAACGGGTTTGTGGTTGTGTGAATGGTGTGGCTGAAGTCGAATTCTTGGCCATAGATGGCGCCACTGAAAAACAAGAACAATCACACCCCTTCTGCCTAAACAGGCATACGACCAAAAAAAAAATATTTCATAAAAAATATTTAATAATGTAAAACTGTAATAAATTTTTTAACTGTGCATTATACTAAATTTGTATTATTTTCAAAAATAAGAAATGCTTCATATAAATTTATTTATACAAACCTGTAATAAAATTTTTAATTATATATTCATCATTACACTTAATTTTTTCTTTTTACTTATCCTAAATAAGAAAAGATTTAGATTGAATGTGTATACAGTTAATGCATTTAAAATGCAGACACATTAAATGCTCTCAGAAAAAATTTGTTTTGTTTTGATTTCGTATTAGACACTTACAAGAGAAAAAAAAATGAATCGGAATAATTAAATTGAAGAACTTGTTTTACAAAAGTGGCATTTTTGAGAAATCGAATTAAAACTATAATAGATAAGAACTTAAAAAGTTTCTGAAATGGTTTGTGAAAGCAACAAAATACTTTCCTTCAAGCAATAGTTTCTTTATTGCTATTGAGAAAATGACTTCATCGAAAGCCTAATTAAGAAGAAAAGCAATTTACTTTGCTCTTAAAATTTTATTACAAGAAATTAATAAAGTTTTCATGCGTTTCTTTAGATCTTTTACAAAATATTGACTGTTTTAATTTGCAGGAAATAATTGCTTTTGTCTAACGTAAGTTGATTTTCTTTTGTTTTAAAATCATCGAACATTAAATAGTAATGGCATAATTATATTGTTGGTACAAAAAAGAAATTTTCGAAAATTAAAATTAAAAAAAAGTTGGAATTTTATTTTCAAGTACGAATAAAAGTAACTTTGAAGAAGGACTGAAATGAATCTATTGATTTTTGCTCTTTTATTTAGCACTTTTAGTTGTAAATTGAGTTTCCTGAAATGCAAATAATGCAAGACTTTCAGATGAAAAAAGGGGGAATATGGGAATAAAATATTGGAATTAAATTAAGTATTTTAAAGTAGTATTAAAGTAAAGCTATTTAATTTTTAAATTTTATTTAAAATTTTTAGTTTAAAAAATGGTACTATTTAAAAGACATATAATGTAACGCTTCTAAAATATAAAAATAAAAATGAAGGTAAGTGATTCTAATGTAGGAATAAATTAAAGCTATTTATTTTTGCACTTTAATTTTATATTTTTGTATCTAAATTGAGTTGCTAGTAAAATAAGTAATGAAAAATTTCCCAAGATAAAGGGAGAAAAAAAAGGAAAAAAAAAACTGTAATTTTAAAGCAAGAATGCAATACTTTATATTATCTTTTTAGCATTTTTTTAAAAAGTATATTTTTAGTTTAAAATTGGATTGTTTGAAAAATATCTTGGCAATTGAGAACTCTCTTCTCCCCGTACCAGCAAACCTAAATCAGTTACAAACTCCTTCCAAGTTTTAGCATTTTTTTGTTCATTTTTAATTTCAAATTGGATCGCTTGAAAGACATGATTTTGTCGATTTTGATCTCACTTCCCTCCTTGTCGCAAAAATAAACAAGTTAAAATCCTTCTCCCGAGTCCGAAAAAAAAATATGTTACTCCCCTACTTTTTTTGTTTGCTTCAACTTCCGCCTTTATTGTAGCAATACAAGTTTGAAACATAGAAATACGATGTATTTTTTTATACGATATTTCACTTCATTTCATGAAATAATGTGTTTGTCTTCTGGCCTACTGTAAAAAAAAAAGAAAAATACCAGCACTCAGGGTTCCAGTATTTTTATACCGTAGAATCAATTTTTACAGAAACATGTTAAGGAACAAAAATATGATATGCCGTAATTTTTACAGTAATAATCACCGTAAAATCACTGAACCACTGCAATTAAATAAAAATTACTGTAAAATGTATTGTATTATACTTCACTTTAATAACGGATTTTACGGTGAAATGGACTTTACAGATGAAGTTCCCAAATTAGCACTATTTTATACCATAATTTGATCCGGATTTTTTTACAGTGCTTTTAAACTCTTGAACTCTTTCACCAAACTTAGTTTTAATTTGGAACTATTTTTTTGAATTTTCGAAAACATAATGTGATTTTAGTGTGGTACGTAAGCAATGATACTTCCCATCTCACCTTGAAAGCAGAAATAAGCCAATAACAAAAACCCTTCTTTTTCCGTTCGGCGCTTATAAGCAATTAAATTACATTTTTTGCACTATTAATAGTTTATTTTAAAAATAAAAAAAATATTTACTTATATGTAACTAACATTTCTCTTGCCTTTATTTTTTAAAAGGAAAAAAAAGTAATTTTTTCATCCATCAGACTAAATTTATCTTTAATAGGAGACACTACGTTGATATTTCTTGCGACTGCTCATTTGTTAACTAAACGGAAATAAGATACGAAAAGACCTCACAGCAACTAGATAAAGTACGTTTCTCCGTTTACGAGGACGACAAATCTTTTCCAGAACAAAATTGCTGTTTTCTACGGTATTTTCTGGCTATTTACTTCCATTTCTTTTACAGTAACTTGAAAGAAAACTGGTATGCTCGCATTACTTGCTAACCTAGCACTACATAATTTTAACAAGTAACATTATCCGTAAGTATCTGAAAAAGCAAAACAAATTTTGTTTCAGTAATGCGCTATTTATATTGTTTATCTGCTGCGTGTTATTACTTTCAGTTTTCCAGATAATTACTTTTAATTTTTTTTTTTTATCAGGGAATAAAGTAATCTTGCAAAATAGCTTTTATGCAAACTATTTTATGCATAGTGTTTTCTCACATTTTATCCCTTTGAGTTTCATTTTATTTCTTTCAATTAGGCTAAGGCTTTATTTATAATTTAGGTTTTTCTCATATAACTGTAACAATAAATACGGAATTCAGTTTTCCAGTTCCTACGCACTTTACTAACAATAATATGCAGTTTGAAATTCTAAAATAACTATAAAAATGTGCATATTTTCTTTTATTAAAGTTTAAAACTTGTTGAACTAACTATCAAATGCAGGTTTGTATATTGCAGAATATTTTCTCAAATGTACTTAACTAGTACTAGTACTTAGCTTAGCTTCAGCTTGTCAGGATTGGGAGTTAAATTTATTGTATATGTGGCAAGCGTTAGATGTATATTAATGCTTTAAATTTTCAACCATGTTGTAAACATCAGTTAATTTTTTTTTCAATAAATACTAATAATTATGAAAATTGTGTGCATTTTCGTCTGTATTGATTAACTTAAAAATATACACACAGTTTTGTTTTTTTTTACAGATTTTCCAAAAAAAATTCGCTGCTTTGAGAATAGCGCTTACTTTAATTATTTCTAGGGATAAATAGTAACAATCATAATTAATATTTCTGATGTTAAACTTTTATTAGCTAACTATTGAGCTTATGCAAAAGCTAAAGTAATAATGTACCTTTAAGGCAAAAACTGGGAAGAACAAATTTGCTGCCGTAGCATTAAAATTTCCCAGTAAAATTTTTGTTCATTTACTTTTAAATTAACAATATATTCCAGCTCCTGCTTATTCGTGGCGTTTACACCTTCTCCATCGAGGTCAAAGGTTCAAGTCCCAGCTGTGCAATGTTTGAATTTTATCTCTATTTTTTTCTTGAAAACAGAGCATTACAGAGTGTTTAGTGAAACGGCGAGACGGCTGGGTCAGGGAGAATCCACGAATAACTGCCAGCATACTAATTTTGCTAATCTTTAACGACATCAATCAACGCTGACCGATATGAAATATCCAAGACTTATTGCTTGGGTTAAAGAAACCATGATGTAATTATTTTATTTACACTAATATAGTATTTATTTAGTAACAGTTAAGCTAGTGATTTAGTCCAACCTTGCCCAGGAATTTGTACATTTAAAAACTCATATTTTTAATAATTTTAAATGTTGGTAGATGTTAACTTACAGCTTACATAAGAAAACCACCAACAAGAAACAAAGTTAACAAGTTTACTACACTGTTAAAATTACTAACTTTTGAAACTTTGATAGGACACATTTTACAACAGGAGCAGAATTGGTTGCTAATTTTCTTTCCTAGCCAAGATTTAAAACTATGTTTTTTAATTTAATTTTAATTTTGTTTCCATATGAACTTTACAGATGCGTACTAAACAGAAGAACAATCGTTTCAATAAACCATAGAACTTTTTTTTCTTAATTCAAACATGGAACTTTTGATTTTAAACTAAAAAGAGGGTTAATTTAAAACTAAGATATTCCCTTTATAGCAAAAATTATTCTTTTTATTCAACATTATAATTGTAATTTCATTTAATTTAAAAATAAAACCTTATACTTCAATTTCAATTGAATAAAAAAATTTAATGGATTCTTATTAAAAATAAATGAAAGTTAGATATTTTTTTTTATATTTAATATTAATCTTAAGTTAAATTTTTCATTTCAAATATGCGATTTTTTTTTTTGCAAAAAAATAAAGAAACAATTTTCAGATTAAGTTATAAGCGCAAATATTTTCACTGCATAATTGAAAACAAATTCGGTTTTAAAGCATAGTTATGCTTCGTTAATAGGAAGAAAACAGCTATTTTTCTATTCAGTATTAATTTTTAGTTTCTTTGCGTACACTAATCTAAATTTTATAAAATAAACCATATTTATAATTAAAGTAATTTTTTTAACGAAATTTAAATGCTAACAAAATATAAATGAACTTGTAAGATTCGCCTTTTACATTAAACAAGATTTTATTAAGCCTTTTTAAATCTAATAGTAAAAAAAATAAAGGTATTATAGATGAGAGTTGCATTTTTATTTTGTACGACTTAATTTAAATTTTAAAAATAACATAGGATGCAGAAAAAAATTTACGCCCTATGAAGCAAATCTTATTTCAAACATAGTAAACTACTTAAATATGCATACAACTGTTTTTCAAAACCTTTCAATTTATTTATAATTTTTAAATGCATTTAAATTATAAAATTATTCACTTTTTCGGAAAATGAATAAAAGCCTTTTTAGCTTATATATAATTCATAAGATAGGATAAAATATTTTGCAGAAGTGCTATTCGAATAAACGTCAAAACTTATTTTTAGGTAAGATGAAAGCTGAAAAATGTGTCATAACAAAACAAAGTTTTATTACATAAGTTGCTTCTGAATTTATGAATACATGAAATAATCTTTTTTATAAAAATATTTATAAATTTATGTTACCTTATAGAATAAAATATTTATAGCTTTCATTCAAAAGAGAAATTTAATACTTTCCTTATAAAATAGCATAATACATTATAATGCTTTTTATGTTTGAATTAATTTCCTTTTCAGAAAGTTTCGAAAAGCGTTTTTTTTTTTAATCTCTTTCACTGTTAAAATTTTCACTCTAAAATTATGGTAAAATAACTGGCAGCTCTCTGTCCATCTGATTAACCGTAAAGTTTACGGTAAAGAAAATTTTTTTCTTTTATGGTTTTGAAAACATTAACAAAAAGTATGTTTATAAAACAATGAATACAAAACTATACGGTTTTTTAACCATTTACAACTAGCATTTTTCATGAATGAAAAAAAATATATTAATTATTTAACTGGACATGGGAGCTCGGATTTCGTAAGGTAATAGGCACTTGAGAGTTCTGGAAACTGGAAATTCTTCACGTGTTGTAGGGGATGGAAGAAATATTGTGGTGTCAATGCTGAGACTCGAACTGCAGTTCTGCCGGTCATGATGCCAGCTCGGCTATGATATGTAAGCAATTGCAAAGATCTAAGTAGCTTCCTTAGGTGGTTCTAGTTGGTGCGATAAAATTCTGGTTATTTAACCGTATTGAGTGAAAGCAGTTAATAAACAGTTTTTCACAGTACTCAACAGTTTGATTACCATTTTATTTATGGTTATTTGACGGTTTTTATTAAATATGGTAAAATAACCATTCAATAAATTGTTATTTAACCATTTTTTTCCTAGAAATTTCTAACAGTGTTGTACAAATTAAACTCTTGCTTTTAACGATTCAGCAATCCTTCAGCTGTAATTTGATAATTGTGAAAATCATCTCATCACGAAATCATGTAATTTGCGACAAAACATGAATTCTCAAATTTACGGATAAAAAGGTTTCCTCTGTTCGAAACCTCAACGTAGTGCATTGTGGGAGATTGTTATCTAGAATGATGAAACTAGGATGGAGATTAGATGATCAAAAATAAAGTGATGAATTAAGCCCACCTGCCTGCATGATGGTCAAAAGGTGGCCTCGTATCGGAAGGATGGCGGGTTCGAATCCCGCTTTGGGGATGGTTGTAATTTATTTCATTGTTCTATCTGTCCTTCCTGTGCTGTTAGGGGGGCGTTGAGCCAAGTTTATATTGCCCACGATAATGTGATTATTAGAAAAGTTAGATACATTAGAGGCCAAGTGGTTGTTTCTTTCTTCTTTTGGGAAAGAAACAGAATAAAAAAATATTTTTCTAATTTTGTAGACACCAAGACAATAAGAGTTACATATACATTGGAAGAAGAAAATATAATGTAGTATGTTTACAATATAGTATTTTAAAATAAATGGATGAAATTTTCACGATAGGGTTACAAAATTCTGGTATAAATATAACTCATCTTATTGAACTTATTGAATAATATTGCGTTATTAGTTTGAAGTCAAATAAATTTACTGCATTTTTTGGTAGTATTTTTGCAGATTGTAGAGATGTTCAAGCAAGAGGATGAACTACATCACTTAACTATTGTCATTCAAACAAATCCTCTAATAGTGGGGTTGTTAATAAAAATTAGTTATTTATGCTATTTTATTTGGAAATTAAACATTGCATTCACTTACTACTTCTAATTGATAGATCTTTTATGGCACTGATAATCAACCACTCATTGGTTAATGATTGATGGATCAGTTGGCAGGTAAGTGAAGGGAAGTTAAAGTAGACATCTCTATTATAGGAGACTCATAGAACTGACTACGCTAGACTCAATGTTCAACACAATGCTTAGTGTCATATATTTTGTTAGCTTTTTAGTTTGTCGGTTCATTAATGTCTACAGTTCACTTATGCCGAAAAAACTTTCTTTAAAAATTCCTCACAATGTCTTAAAACATCAACTACCGGGTAATTTTGTAAATGCGGACTTCCCTTGCCAGTGTTAATATGTCCAAACATTTATACCTATGATAGATGAAAAAAAAAACAATATTTAAAGCACTCTTTTGTTTTTCTTTTTCTTTTTGTAAATAAATAAGAGTTCAGTAATAACAATTACTTGGGATTTTTTAAGGATAACTTGGAAGATATTAGGAATTTTTGGACGCGTTAAATTCAATTTGATATTTTTAAATAATTAAAAAATAGTTTTACTTTTCTATAAGTTGTGCTACACGAGGCATAACCAGAAATATTGACCAAACGTAACTAACAATTTCAACTATTGCTTTCATACACGGCGTTATTAGCATAAAAGCCTAACATACATGTCAATACTAGTCTAAATAAAGTAACGTTGCTTTTGTGGTTATTTATTCTAGCATAATGGGAGAACATGATATGTAAAATAAGTTGACTTTCACAAGACATAAAGCCCGGTGGCTTAGTGGGAGCGCATCGCACTATCGTGCCACAGGTCCTTGGTTCGATCCTCGGTCCGCACAAAGGTTAACTCAGCCTTTTACCCCTTCAGTGGGTCGATAAAATGAGTGCCACGCATGCTTGGGAACTAAGCCCCTCGTTGTTCTTCTTTGTTCCTCGAGTTCCTCGTTGTTCTGACTATCCAACAGGAACATCTGCTCTTGTACCCCAGAGCCCAAAGGTCAGGAAAACTGAGATGGGAACTGTAGGCCGTTGCGCCACTGAGTTTAGTTTAGCTTCATAAGACATATCAAGAAGTGTTGACTAAGCGTAACCGATAGGTTAAAAAATTGTTTACAATGATGTTGATACTAGCCTAAAAGCAGCAATGTTGGTTTTATTATAATCCATTCTAGCCTATTGAAATATTCTCATATGTAACTGTAACTAAGTTGTCTTTCACAAGATCGAGCCAGAATTGTTGACTAAGCCTAACTAACAGCTTCAACCATTGTCTGCATAGGCGGCGTTGCCAGCCTAAAAAAGAGACTTTTATTTTGTGATCATCCATACTGTTATAGAATTGATGCCCAATATTTTATGTTATTTTCTAATATAGTTCAGCATTGAAAGATAAATGAAAATGTTACGGGTAAATACCGCAATAAATTTCATTATAATTATACTGATGATACCAAAGTTGCTTGAATTTACTTTGTTTGTTAACGAGGAGATAATAAGATTTTTCGCTCAAGTGAACATAAGCGAAACAATTAAATGATACTTCTTTCTTTTATGGTATAACGGTAAATAGAAATACATAACATATTTTTTAAAAAAAAAGAAAATTAAAATACTAGAAAATCACTAAATTTAAAAAAGACGATTTTTTTCTCTCTTGAATTGAATGCGGTATTATAAGAAAAACTTCCCGTAACTTTAACAAAACATTTATTTTTTCTACTGTCTTTCTAAAATCCGTTTTTAAAAAGAGTGAGCAATTGTCTTCAAGTCACAACCCATTCTTCAGCAGATTTCAGCCGAAAGGGACTAATTGCATCCGGCGTCTTAATGACTCCTTTCCTTCCGCATTCTTTCAGCTTTTCTTACTCCACTGCTGACTCTGCGCGTTATTTTACTTAACTTAGGATTTCGCGGAAGTCGAGGTAAAATTCATTTCACTTAATTCTAACAATTAGTGAGGATTACTATGCAACCCAAGGTTCTACTTCAGCCATCAAAATCCCATGTTTAACTTGGTTAAAAGCAAAAAAAAATGAAATGCATTGTTCGCAATTTAAAATCTAACAATTATTTTCTGAACTAGGATTATTGTCAATCTGAAACTTAATAAATGTTATAAGAAAACTACTTAAATACTTGTTATAAGAAAACTACTTAAATACTTTATACTTGTATTGAATAGATGCGAAATTAACGAATTATGGACTTACAATATATATGATTAATTTGATAAATGTGGTAAAATTATTTTAACGTGATACCTTTGAGTATGGCATAAAAATCCATTATTTGGTTAAATTTTTTATTCTTAAAAATGTATCTAATTTGGAATTTTCGATGAATTGTTAGCAATTAGAGGAAAAATTATAATATAGTGGGTTTAAATACTATATTTTAGGATTTCCTTTTCCAGAATTATGTTTTTATTGTTCTGTTTTTTTGTTTTATCAGAAATGTAGTTACTATATAGTACGGCAATTTAAGCAACGTTATATTAGTGACTCCTTTTGACTCTTCTCTGTTTTATCCTGTAACCAAACAAGTATTGACAGCGCCTTCATATTTCGTCAAAATAGCCCTCTTAATGATTCGTAAGTTTAATTGCGATGATTCCCGGACTCACAACATGATTAAACATCTATTTCCTTAAATGTTATGGTAAAAAATTATCCATTTCATAATAAACCTAAGAATGAACTTTTATATAAAGTTTATATCTTCTTATCCAAAGTATTATATGCACACATATTTCATTGGTTTTGGTATCACCTAAAAATAATATATATTTTTGTTTATATTTTTAACTAAACTGTTATTCAACTTAACTTGTCATGTTGTTATTCTGAAAACAAAAATAAGAAACTCAGCTTGAGACCTTAAAAACTGAACATAAATACAATTTATTACAAATGAAACCTGAGGTAATTTTTTTTAAATTTTTATTCTTATATTATTTTGTGGTGTGATGAATATTGTGTGTACTCTATGAGCCACAGGGAACGAAAATTATTTTCCCAAAATTATTTTTCGTTTTATGTTTGTATTAACTGTTCAAATTGGAAAAAAATCTATTTTCAATATAATGTCGTGCAGATTCCTTAATAAATACTTAATAAAAACATGTGATTGCTTAATAAAAACATATGATTTTATCAAACCATCTGTTGCAATCAATAACTTATATGAATTCAGAAATTTATAACTTTTTAGCACTGATAAAAACGCATCAAAAGTCACACATCTGATATTATTGTAATTAAGGAAAAAAAGTCTATTGTGCTTTTCCTTCTGTCGATAATTATATTTTATGATAAATAACGACAGAATTTTGCTTCTTATTTAAATTAGTAAAACTTAAAATATTTTACTGCAAAATCTATGTTTGCAAGTTCTTTGATTACACCTTCTTATACCCCCAGAAAAGCTGCTTTATTACAGCCACAACAGGTTTCAATATTTAACGGTAAGGAATTATTTTTTCCATTAATTTATTAGCTTGCCTTTTCATTAACTGCACTCATTTTATCATCATAAGCACTTGACATTCTTTTAGGCTACTTAAGAAAATCCTGAAAATTACGGTAAGGAACATTTCCGACATTAATTAACTTTAATTAAGAAACAAAGTTCTGTCTTTCATTATCATAAAATATAATGCTGGACTGAAAGAAAAGCGGAATAGACTTTTTTTTCATTAATGACTACAACATCTGGTGTGTCACTTTGGTTGTGGTTTAATCAACGCTGGAAAAATAATAAGTTTCTAATTTTAAATAATTGATTGATTGCAGCAGATGGTTTGATTAAATCACATGTTTTTCCATCAAACTTGTATTTATTCAGCATTCTGTACTAAATGTTAATAAAAATAGTTTCCTTTTAGATTTGAAAAAGTTAATTCAAATATAAAATGAAGAATAATTTAGCGAAAATGCTTTTTGTTCCTTGTACCCCCTATAGTATATAAAATATTCATCACACAGATTATAATATTAGAACAAAAAGCTTCATAGGATATCATAGGTAATAAATTGTATTTATGTTTATTTTTTTAAGATTTCATGCTCAGCTGAGTCGATTGTTATGTATATATATATATATATATAAAATATTGAAAAAAAGTATTTAAAAAATAGTTTGAACTTTTTCAAATGAATTTTTAAGCTACGCATAATCTAAAAATATATTTTACTGCCATGTCTTTTTTCAAAATGAATCATCTAATGCTGTAGTAAATGATTATTTTTTATTCTGTGAGGAGATGTAATTATTATTTAATGGAAAGTGGTTTATGCATTTTTTACATAAAAAGAAATATAAGAGTTTGTAAAAAGAAGGAAAAAATATCAAGGAATTAATGAAAAACTTTGAAAAAATATGAAAATAATGTAAATATTTAATTTAACATTATGATTGTAGAAAGGTACTGGTTTACTTTTACAGTGAATTTTACTTTACATAACGGTACTGAAAATAAATGTTTACTTTTTGTATTAATTAAAAAACGAAGTAGTGCAAGAAAAGTATCTGAATCTTAAAGTATAGTTGTTATAATAATATATGAGTCAAAGAATTGCAAACTACAGTGGAAGAAGTAGCATAATTTCAAACATACCGTCATTCAACATAATTGATATTTGATTGAAGAAAATTACTTTAATGTTCTTTGCTAATAAATGTTCCTATAATAATTATAATGGTATATAATAATAATGACTCCTTTAGTTAATCTTAAAAGGAGTTTATGTTTATTGAGAATTAGATTCGATTTCTGACTTTTCATGAAAATAAAAAAAGAATGCGAACTAAATTTACTGCAGGTCTTTAATATTTATCAGTTGCTTCAATTTAGAAAGTGCTTAATTGTAATTAAATATGAGCTGTATGGGAAAAAACTCTCTTTGTTGATTTTATACAAATATTTTATCATGCCTAATTCGATAAAGAAAACTCCAAATTTAAAATTAGTTTGGTTTTAAAGCTACAGATTTTTTTTTATAAATATTATATTTTTAGTCTTTTTTTTTTGTCAGAATGTTAAAAAGAATCGTAAAAATGTTTCGACAAACTTCGAGGGAGTTATATCCCTGCCCGGAAATGTGATAAACTACTAGGTTTTGAACAGCCTTTATTTTGAACTGTGCTTCTATAGAGGTCATAATAGGGAAGCGCCACCAGACACTTACGTCATATTCGATCATGTGTTTTTATGTAGTTTTATTACTAATCACTTGCCCAAATTCTCCTAGAAATTTTTTATCTGGCCTCTATTATACATAAAGTTTTTTGAGTGTCTGAGATTTGTTAAAATATCTCTAGTGATAGAAAACACATACAAAAAATCTTCCATATTATTTACTAATATTCTTACTTGTAATTTTTTTCCGATTTGTTGTGGAAAAAATAATCATGCTTGCATCATGCATATTTTAATAATATTATGATTTAACAAAATCAATCTGGATAATTATAATTAATTATTTAATCAAAAAAAATATTTTGGATCAATTAAACTATTTTTAAACAATACAATTATCACCAAAATTATTATTTCAGTGTAGACAAATACATTAAACATTAACATTAAAAATTAACATCTAAAATCATTAAAAATTAACATTCATTTGATTTTTATTTTCAGTAATAGGTTAGGTAATTGTGATACAATGAATAATTACTATATAGAAAATGTTTATTAACATTTGCCGTGTTTTGACTTGTACGGAAGTAATAGGTATTTATTGCCTTTTTTTTCAACTTTTAAGAAAAATGCTTATTATAGCAAAAAATATACGTAAATTACTCAATATACATAATGTTATCAAAGTTATCGTGCACAAAAGAGAAAAGCCGGGTCTTACTCGATACATAACTTGTCAAAGTAAGCTTTTCCAAAAATTGATGGTACAGTTGAGAGTTCTTATAAACAATATTTGTCAACAAGATGTCATACAAACATGATGGATAGATTCTAAGACCCGTTTATTATTAACTTTTCCTTTACTTCTATATGTATTTTATTTCTATAATAGTAGCTAGTTTACATTTATTTAAACTAAAACGTAATTGTTTGTTTCAATTGCTCAATGTTAGTTTATTAAATCATCTTTAGATTAAATAACAACTATCCTGTTTGCTTTCTAATCCAGAAATGAATAAATAGATTTAAGAATGAGCTTATCACCATCATATTCCTAACAAAAAAGTTTTCGTTAAATTTGATACTAAGATGAGAAAAAATGCACGAAACTCTCAGAAAATGATAAAATTTACTTTGTTTCTGATTCAGCGGAGACCTCAATAAGCTTGGCAATTTTTACTGCAGAGCTTTGATAATGATTTTTTGTAAAGTTAGCAATGGTTATATAATTTGTCATATGTGGGCATAATATAAAAACCATTTATTCAATTAAATATACTTTTTGATTTTGCATTTTTCACTAATTACGCAGTAATAAAAATTATAATTTTGTAAAACCAGAATTTCCAAGAAATAGTTCTTCCAAGAATGAAAAATAATTACCAGATGAATGATTTATACACAGTACGACTTTGTTTTATTATCTAAAATTATAAGTTTCCTTCATTACTATATAGTCTGGTAATTTTTCCCTCTGTTTGAAGTTTGCTTATAGAACAATACTTCTATAGAAGATGGTTTAAGTTTGAGGCAGCTTCCGCAAGACACGAATTTGACCTCCCCTGCATTGAATGGTGACATCTCTAAAGCGAACAAAAAAAAAGTCAATTGTTTTTTAAAGCTTAATATTTAAAAAAAGAATTAGTTGAAGCTGATGAAAAGCTCTACGTGAAAAATACAACTCAAGATTTTACGAATATAAAGATTATTCTTTTCTCAGAAATGAGTCTTCTATATTCAAGTGTAAGTCAAAAATCTTGTTTTATCAAGTATTGATGGGAAAATCAACTGTTTTTTAAAGCTTAATATTTAAAAAAAGAATTAGTTGAAGCTGATGAAAAGCTCTACGTGAAAAATACAACTCAAGATTTTATGAATATAAAGATTATTCTTTTCTCAGAAATGAGTCTTCTATATTCAAGTGTAAGTCAAAAATCTTGTTTTATCAAGTATTGATGGGAAAATCAACTGTTTTTTAAAGCTTAATATTTAAAAAAAAATGAAATACTTGAAGTTGAAGAGAGATCCTACAAGAAAAATAAAACTCTACATTTCATGAATATAAAGATTATTCTTTTCTCAGTCTTTAAGTGTATAATATTCAGTGTTCTACATTCAAGTGTAAGTCAATAATCTTGTTTTTATCAAGTATTGATGGGAAAGGAATTTTAATGCTATTATGCTTTGTAAAATCATTTTCTTAACACATACTATTCGAACAAAAAATTAATTTCGCCATTTATTAAATGTTTTCCGAGAAATACTCATTTCATAATCCTTATCAACTTTTATTTTGAATAAATAGCAAGTATCCTATTTGAATCTGGAAATCAGGAAATGAATCTAATATGGAAATGAATATAATCTGGAAATGAATTAATAGCTTTAGTAGCCTATGCTCTGCATAAATGTTAAAAGTATAATGCATGCATTAACAATCCAGTAACGTTACTCTTAATTTAGGTTTCGATCGTGAATGCGGCATTTAAATTTAAATTATCTGGAGAAGGAAATTAGAATCATGAATATTGAGTAGAATCGTTTTCTGGGAGCTGAATGAAAGTAATTGAAATGAATCCGTTCAAAACTTATAAGTTCTGAATTTAAACTGAACAAAAGTTCCAAATAGAACAAAATGAAATTCTCTTGAAATCACCTTACTTATACGGTAATGAGATTTCTAATAATATAAAAAAAAAACTATAGTTTTGGTATTTATGAACAGCATATACGAAACTTAAATCATTGATTTGGAAATTGATTTTCGTTTTTATGGTAATGGTATACAAGAAATTCTGGTTTTAAAAATTTTAGTTCTGTATTTAATAAAAATACAAAACTGAAAATGAATTTTCACCAAATAAATTATTTCTGTGCCGTGATTATCATGGCAAATCTATCAAATTTTACCACAATATCTAACAAACAGTCTGGTAATAAAATCCTATTACTACTAATTTTACCAAAGGTATTTACCAAAACACTGGGATTACCGTGCTTTTTGGTGTCCGCACTGAGCCAGAAACACGGTACATTTTACTACATTCTTATACTGGCACCACACATTTTACCGCATTTAATCACATTCCAAAAGAGTTCTTTACATTTCAATAAATTATACGAAAAATTAGTTATGCTAGTTTTTTTTTTCATTTCATTTAATTATAAGAAAAATTATTCGCAGCAGCTTTAATATGATCCCTCTTTTTACATATTCGTAAAAGTAAGCTGATATTTAAAACAACTTTAACTTACTAAGCTATGTTATACTCTATTTAGCTTATTAAACAACATTCACTATACTAAAATGAATACATCTATATTTAATTTTCTAAATTGCATTTATCATACAAATGCATTTGACTTAAGTGTTTAATTTCTCATAACTGACTTATAGTTTTATGGATAACCTTTGATTAAATCATAAAATAACTCTATTTTGAGTGTTTTGCATTCGCATGTTGCAACTTCCCTTTTTTCATACTAGTTATGATGAAACAAAAAAAAACAAAAAATACCCGAAATGCCACAAAATTTGCATTTCATTTTTGTTATTGAATGTTTCATAGATTTCTAGAAAAAATATTTACATTGTCTATAATTCCCTTTTTCATAAATTTTTAACAATTATATTTTATCCCAATGATTTATGTTTATGTTTCATGACAATATGTCCACAAATGCCTTCACACTCAAATATAATAATTTAAATGGAAAAAAAAACGAAACATAAGCACTCTATTACGGTTCATGACTGGCAGAAGGTGCTCCAGTAACTGACCAGAAACGTATGTCCGTAAACCTATCATGATCATAAAAAATACTGGTCTACCCATAAAATTTTCTTTGTAAAGTATGTAGCCACTGGCCGTAAATTAACACTATGCTCATGAAAGGTGCCAGTTTGTTGTAGATGTAGTTTAATTTCGGGCGATTTATTTGCAAAATCAAGGCAAACATAAAACGAAGATAACCGACAAATCTCAAAAGAAATAAGGCCTCCGTACTGCCCAATTTTGTAGTCCAGTGAAACGAACACAAACTGCAAAGTAGGGGTATGTAAGAAAGATGCCACAAAGTTCGAGTTGCTAAACTGCCAGGGGAGAAAAAATATGTATGATGTCACAACATTCGGACTTAAAAAGAATCGGAGTTCTCGTTTATGGTAACATTCTTTGAGTAAGGCAACTTTATAAATTGTCCGTGTAGATAAACGGACAGTTCTACTAATCTCTCAGATGTTTATTACAGTTTCGGGTATTCACCCTTTTTTGAATTATATATATATATATATATATATATATATATATATATATATATATATATATATATATATATATATATATATATATATATATATATATATATATATATATATATATATATATATATATATATGTGAAAATATATATATATATATATATATATATATATATATATATATATTATATAATTTTTGCAATTTCTTAAGAAAAAAAAAGCCTTTGGTATAAATTAAAAGCCAAACTTTTTAAAGTCTATGAATTTAGTGAAATTTCTTGACCTGCACAAATAAGTGATTCGTGTGCAAGCACAAAATGAAAACATGCCCACTTCCAGCCTAAAATGATAATCTATATACCAAATTTTAAGGAGGAGGTTGGCGTATTATTTCTTTAGAAAGTGTCTTTATTGTGCTGCACATTACAACATTATAAAATGCCGTAATGAACATTTCGCATTTATACTAACTTACAAATCTTTCTATGACTGCTTTTAATTATGGAGTACAAGCCTGTGCATTATCATGGTAATAGTTAACAAAAAAGTGCTGAACATATCTTGAATTTTGATGGTCAATATATATATATATATATTGCTACAGATCATATACTCTAGATATATTTGCGAAACATTCTGATGAATGATATCTTTAACGATTCTATTTTTTCATATGTATTAAAAAATTAGACGGGGTTTTATCCGCTTCTTATGTATTGTTAATCCCTCCTCCCTCTATTCTGCGACTATCATCTAATCCAGAAAATAGGGTTTCAATTTAAAATTTGATACTGGGCCTTTTATACTTGATGCTAATCAGTTCTAAAAATTCAAAACGTTGAGTCAGGAAACTAAAACATGCATTGTGGTTCGAATTGATTGTGGTTATTCTTAAGCTACAATATACTTAAAAGTTTAAGAATTTCAAAAGGTATTAATGTTTTTTCACACGTGATTCCTGTTGATTGGTATGTCATTTTAAAGGCGTTTGGAACTTTTGCTTCGAAATATTCAAAGTTAAATGTACTTAACAAAAAAAAATCTTATTTGAAAATAAGACTTAAATTAAGCATTTATTTTAATATAATTTCTAATCATTTAGCTAATAAAGGTAAAATAAAATCTTAAGAATAAATAAATAGAGATAATAAAAATTAAGTGGTTCTCAAAGCAACCCTATTAAGACATTTAGCCAGTTAAATAACAGTATTTGAATGGTAATCAATTTGTGCTGAAGTCGCTATAGCTTTTACCTATGGATTAAAAAGTTTGGTGTCTATTACATAAAATAATTGGGACTAAGATTGCCTCTAAGTCGCCTTGTTAAGCCTCCTCGAATTTCGGCAGAAAAAATCAGTGGAAAAGTTCTATAAATAAAAAAATTACTAACATAATATCACTCTTGTAATAATCAATCTCATAATATTAATAAACAATAAAATAAAATAATGATGACCATTATTTTTATGAGACATAAAAAACGATATAATACGTTACGTATTTTTGATACATGTACTAATCCATGTGTAATATTCGGTACATACAGATATAAAACTAGAAGAGATTTCCGACAAAATAAATAGCATAGCAATTTTTTCAGCCAAATAAAAGACGGTAAAAGCTTGTCATTTTCACCCGTCCTCGGCCAAAATAGCAGCCAAAAAGAATGCCAACTATTTACCATGCACAAAAGACTTATTTCCCTTTCGGAACTTGAGTTCCAGATTGCTTTGACACTTCGTTCATCGTTGACTGATGTAGAAGACACAGACACTTGATGTTGTCAGTAAACAGTTTATTTTTGATTTCTTCTTCGTCACAATAAATATCTCTTATGCAAGTGGTATACTTCTGCAGATTTAGTAAATGAAATTTCAAGGAACAAGATTGACTTTAGTAAATTGAAAAAAAATATTAATATGTTTGTTATTATTTTTATTAATATAGTTTTTACTAAATATAAAATTATAAACATTTAATTGTTGTTAAGCGTTATATTTATTAAATTTTATTATTTCTATTATCATTACCGTTGACATGTTATAAAAATCTGTTAGCAAATGGTAGATATGGTAGACACGGTTATGGTAGATGTGGTGTGGCGGTGGGAATATGCGGTAAAAGTTCGTTTGCCCTAGAACGCCTTTGACGCACGTAATTAAATGTGACGAAATTGAAGATAAAAAACTTGTGAGATATGTTTGTACTACCAGGCATCAGACTTAACGAAAAATAAAAATAATAATAAATTCGTACATTAAATAAATTCAGAATTCAGAAAATTAAAGGCCATGAATCAAATATGTTCCTTTATTAAAAAAACTTGTTGATATTACCTTATCACGCAACATTTTTGATAAATATATTTAAATCGATATCAAAATTATTAACAGTTTCGAAATTATTAGATAATAAGTAAACTTTATTAACTTTATAATAAGCTTTGTGTTAAAAACATTTCAGTGGACGTATGCAATTATAATAACTAATACAAAATTGTAAAACATACTTAGAAATTAATTATTTAGAAGGAACTTGCCAGTGAACTCAGTATTAAATAATACAATGAAACGCTCTGGTATCGTCCAATTAAACACCTTTCAATCTAGGTGAAGCAATCTGTTTCTCAAGAAAAAAAAAAACAATACAGTAGCAATTATGAGGGATGGTGAGTGCACCGAGTACCAGAAAGACCCTCTTAGTGTTGTTTACATTAAAACTAATGTCTCTTAAAATATAGCTTTATTAGAGTTAGTACAAAATCTTTTGTCTAGAAAACGTATGGTTTTGTCAGAGTCACTTTATACATTTGTTAAAACTTTGGCAAACGCTTTTATTTTATTAAAGCTTCATGTTCAGCTATTACAAGCTCTCTCAATTATTGATCACTTTGTCAAATTATTACATAATTGTTAGAGAAATGCGTGTCTCGAGGCAATTAATAATTACTTAGTTGAATAACGACGCTAACTTATATCAATCACTGCTGCCTAAAGCTCAGAAATCCAATATAAAGGACCTTGCACTGAATACTAACACTGAAAAAGGTAAATGGGTGAAACTGCTAATAACATATTAAGGATTCGCATTATATATTAATTTCACAAGGGAAGATAAAACTTAATTTAATATTCAGATAACCTTACAAATTTGTTGAAGAGAAAATTCAGAATTCATTTGATTGCAAAACAAAACCAAACTTACATCGGTAAGTTTTTCATTTTGATTGAAATAAAACTGAAAAAATCTAAGAAAACTATGTTAATAATGATTATTTATAAAATTTTTGCTGTTTTCGGTAGTTCACTTGTTTTTTCTTTCCTTTTATTTCGTAAAATCTTATTTAAAAGAAATATTGATTGCAGTCATAAAAAGATAAAGATTACGTTACACTGATAGAAATTTCTCAACAAATGGTTAAATAACAACTTATTTAATTGTTATTTAAACATTTTAAACAAAACAGTCATTTAACCATGAATAAGATGGTATTTAAACAGGTAACTGTGAGAAAAACCACTTATTAACTGCTTTTACCTAATACGTTCAAACAATCGGAATTTTATCGCAACAACTAAGCCCACCAAATCACGCTACTTTAGAGCTTGGTACATATTATGGTCCAGAGGGCAAAGTCTCTCACTTCTTTTTGCCGCCTGAATGGTGGTTTAAGTCCCAGTGTTGACATTGACACAACAATATTTCCTCTATACCCTTTAACAAATGAAGATTTTCCAGTTTCCTAAAATCCTCAATTTTGCATACTTCAAATACGGCTGATTGGATGGGCATACTGTTGCCGGCTACTTTGCCATATTTTCAGATTGCAAATTTTTGCAGTGTGCCTACGATCTCTTGCTTTATACTTGCCATAAATAAAATCTATTATCACAGCACATGAAATATTCAAATATGACAGTATTATTATTTCATTGGTTTAATCTTGCAGTGGATCTAAGCATTTCGTCAAATCTTTTTGTTCCACCATTGCTGAAAACTGATTTTGCAAATCGAAATTGTATATTGAATATATTAGCACTGATTAAAATTACATAATATTGCTATAAATAACCAGTTTTTTTTTAAAAAAACCTTATATGGAATATTAATAAAAGTATTTACGTGTGTCGATTAAAAAATGAGTACACATTTATTTCAATGTTGTTAAGCAGCCATACATTATTCTACGCATCTACTACATCTATTTGAATTCACACTCAGACAAATAAGTCTTCCCATTTACGACGATCCAGTAATTCTTGCGTTTCTTTTCATTAGCTTTTAAAATATTTTCATCGTAAAAATACGTTTTTTAAGTGAATTTAAATACCGTTTAAACTATATAACTATGTAACTATGTAGTTTTCTTATCACGGCTCTTCGATATCTTGTAATATTTCAGGAATTCAATAACATTCTTTACTTGTATATTGCAGTTTATATCGCATTTCTAAATTAAATATGCTTATCGATATGCTTCAATCACTATTTTTTAAAGCAACTCACATCCACTAATATTTGAAAATTTTAAATTTGTGCAATTTGACGAAATATTTAGTTCTCTCAAAATAATTCTGTCACAAAAGAAGAAATTTTCGTGAGTATTAAGTATTAATTTCCCTGTTTTCGTATGAATAAACTTGCAATTAGAAAAACGCTTAAAACTTAAATTAAAACATATTGAAATTAACCTCTTTGATTAGTAACAAATTAAAAATAAATGTTGAATTTTTTTTTTCTCCATATTATTCTATTTAACTCATTAGCACTGCATTGTGCATATAGGGCATTTTAGTCAAGTTGTAAAAAGTGTCTAAATAAATGGATTATTTCATTTCGACACTCTGTTACCCTGACAGTTTGAGGTAATGGACCCGAAAAAGAGACTCTAATACAGATTTTGGCAACTATCCACAGCACATTTTTTTTTCTATTTCAAAAAATAGATTTCAATAAAACGCTTATTTCTACTAAAACTTTTCAATAAATAATCAGTTTTGAAATGATTTCAGATAATTTTGAGTAATTTGTTTTGATGGATGTTATCTAAACCTATTTTCTTTCCAAAAAAATGAGTAACGCACTATTTTTTTTATTGTATATTGTATTTGAAATAAATAGTGCAGAAATCTATATTATCTTTCTCTTATTGTTAAAATGCATTTGTGAAAAAGGCAATTTTTAGCAAAACTGTATGGAGGAAAATGACAAACATGCTTATAAATCTCCAGGATATGCTCAGTTAATTGAAAAGTCAGCTCTTAATAATGAAGATTATGAAAAGATCAAATGAAAATGTATGCATCTCTTGTTTAGATATGATACGATAACCATGTAATAATAGAAAATTATAACTTCCTAGAGGAAATAAGAAAACTCTATTGTATAAGTGAATAAAAAATCGATATTTGGAATTATGGACTTTCTCTCAAACAAATTTAAAAAAATATGAAAAAAGATTATTTTATTGCCTAGATTATTATGTGACATTGTAAAAAATCATTTATAAGACAGTAAATACTATTATAAAGAAAACGTTATTATTTCTAAAGTTTTCATATGTATTTTAGTAATACTTTAAAATAAAGTAATTAATCATTATTTTTAATAGTAACCATACAAATTAAATTTGGCAAATTACTACATTTAAGGAAGTATCATTCGTTAAAGTAAGTCAATCTTAAAATTTTACAGACGTTTTGAAACACATGAATCAGTTTTTTTGGTATTCGGTAGTTCATGCTAAAATTTGAAGAAAATGTCTATTAAGTATAACTATTAGTCTTGATATAAAATCATTCTTTAAGACTTCGCAGATTTGTTAAAACACATTAATAGCTTTCTTTTTCAGAATTCATGGTTGAAGTTAAGGAAGGTGTCTACTAAATATAATTATTAGCGACATCATAAGAAATGCATGCTACAAATTATGGGTAATTTCTTTTAGATTTTTTTTCACTATTTCTTTAGTTATAATTTTTTTTCGTTTGAGGCTTAATAAAGTAATATTTACATAACATATTTCTAATAAAATAATTAGTTATTAAAACTTAAAAGGGTTTAATTTCATCATTAAAAAGGAGTTGGTAGACGGAGCACGCTTTTCCTATGATGCCTTAACTTTAAACGTTAGTTTGCATAATTTCCAAAGCGAGGAAAATGGTTCAATAGTAGTAACTCAATAGTTATAAGTTCTATCCAATATTTAGCACCAAGTAATGTGGAAAAACATTAATTAGCTCACTTATTATATTAAAAACAAGCAATTTGCTTTTAAAAAATAAATAAATAACGTCTTTATTAGAAAAATCTTATCCAAAAGTTAATAGTACATTGAAAGAGGAAATCTGACATTTAATAGTTCCTGCTCAGTACAACGACCAGAAAAAGTATTAAAAATATAATTTTGTTTATATTTAATATTTTAACTTGTTTACTTTTGTCATTGAACCCTTTACTAATGGCGAAGATTTAAACTGAATTTAATGAGATTGTCAGACGTCAATGTCATTTAAAGAACCACAACTGAACAAACGTTATAAAATGTAGTTTGCTAAATAATTGCTTATATCTTCTCCTGTCCTGGTTTTGAAGTTATTTTAAGGCCTGTTAAAAATATCAAATTTGAGTCTCTTAAAGACCCTATTAGCAATAATAATCGTTGTGGCATTTACCTCATTCCTTGTAAGTGCGACCTTCGCCACATAGGGAAAACTAAACGCGATTTAAAATTTAGACTTAAGAAACATGACAGCTATGTCCGTTATCGAGAATTCGAGAAGTATGCAATTGCTTATTATTGTTGGAATCTTGGGCATAAATTCAATTTCGATAGTACTAAAATTATTTCCTCCCATTCACATCAACTCATATATAAGCTTTTTTATTCATTTAAATGCTATTTCCCAAGCTAACAACATTAGTTCCTCCTCACCTCTTCGTAACGCAAGGAATGCATTTTACCCCAATTTTCCTCTCTACCACTGTGATTTCTCTCTTTCTGTTTTTCATCTTTTATCCCTGTCTGGTTCTGTGGGTTTTCTAGTATTCTTTCTCTTTATTTTTCCGTTTTTCATTTGCAATTTTTACGTTCCATTTCAAATAATTTTTGTTTCTTTACATTCACGTCTAGAAGTCTTGAAAATGGGCACCTATTCTCAAAGCTTTTGAAACATGTTGATTGTTTTTTTTTTTCTTCCATTTTTGTATATTTTTGAAGAGGATGAAGTTTTCAATCAGATAATATCATACCACTTCAATTTCTTGAGATTATTTTTCAATACCAAATGAATGGTTTAAATACCGTTTGCTTGGCTTTCATTAACTAGATTTATTGTTTATATAAACCGGAAATTATTATAAACCAGTTATTTAAACCAAAAATACCATTATCATAGAATTACTAAAATTTTTTTCTCCATGTTCATTAAATAATTTAAGTGCAAATTATTTTGATGAAAATAATTGTTGCATGAGATATCTTATCACACTTTGATTTTTTTTACATGACTTTTAATCCTTCAGTCTAAACATCCCAGTACTGAATCATTTCATACCAAAATAAATAATACTTAATCCGTTTCTATAAGACATTTATTTGTAAATATAAACTCATCAAATAACTCCATTGTTTGAGCATATTGTTGCATCCAATTCCTTTTTCACTCTGTTGATAATGCGTGAGTATTATCTCTAATATCTTCCTGATAGGTGATCTTTTTTACATAACTGCACACTCTACTGTCTATATATTCCAGTGCTGCTTCATCGTATATCAAAATAAATAGTACTGAATCCATTTCTATACGACTTCCACTTATTTGTAAATACAAACTTATCAAATACTTCCATTGTTTGAACATATTGTTTTATTCAATTTCTTTTTCACTCTATTGATAATTCGGGAGCATTATCTCTAATATCCTCCTGATCACGCATTGATGAAACCCGTGTTCACCAAGGAATGTCACGTTCTCTTCTAAATGAGTCTTGTATTTGATGATGGCTGATAAAATTGGTTACTAAAGTGGATTTAGGCTGCCTTGTGTAAAATTATCACGTCTTTTATGACACAAATGTGGACTTAAGGTAATTATTGAACGAATCATTGAACAATGTATTATCATTACATACGGTAATTACGGAGACAATCTTATCTTTACCCTGAATTTTCAACCTGTATGTACTTATTGACTTTGATTGATATCCCTGAAGGCATAATTGAATTAAATATTTAAAACTATTATTGATTTTTATCGTCGTTTGCTAACTGATTCAATATAAGTGACCAGATATAGCATTTTTGCATTCAAGCATAATTAGTATTTAAAGTATTTTCATATTTCTAATTATTGAAGATTCTAGTTTTTTTGATATGGTGGTTTAAATAAAATTTAAGTTTAAAATTTTTAAAATTTATAAGTTTTTGGTTTGATATAAAATGTTTTAAATGTTTGGAAGTTAAGCAACATAATGCTGTATGAACTTCTATATAAAGATTTTACATCACATAAAAACAAATAAATTTTGTTTCACTCTATAGTATTGAAAAAAAAACTGAAATAAAGATGCAAAATGGGTTAAAATAATGTGTTTTATTTGAAAAAAAATTAGCATGTACATTTTAAAATAGAATAATTGTTTTTTATCTTGTTATAGTAATATTGTTTCTACAATGCATTATTTTTTATTACTTAATTTACATTATTGCAAATAGTTTTTTATTCCTTAAACAAATGCCTATTTTCAAGTTTGAAACTAATAACTTCTAAAACACATGTTTAAGGCGATATTGTTGACTTTTATATTTTGCATCAACCTTGATTATTTTTCTTTGATCAGATGAAAAAGCTTTAAATTTGAATATTTATAGTAAAATTTTGGTACTATTTTTCCTGCTATATACTTTTGTAAACTGGTTAGACAACTGCATTTTTTTTTCTTTTATCTTAAATTAAATGTTCAGTTTTTAGACTGATTCAAATACTCAAAAATATTTGACAGAGATCTATAAAATTTTTACATTTTACACGATGCTCTAGCGTTTGTTCAACAGCACACATACGAGGATATGATTGGCTATCTAATTAATCCATTCATGAACTGCCTATCCAAGTAATGAATAAACTGCAGCATATATTAACTACTTTATGAATTGATGAATAATTTTTCCTTTAACTTAAAAGCCTGATTCGCTTTTTGTTTTAAAAATTTGTTCCAAATTTATCGTTGGGATTGATTTATGCTCATCTGCTATTTAAGAAGAAAGAACTAAATTCATCGTTCATTTATTCTGATGTAATTAGTAAGTAAGTTAAAGTTTTTAATAAGTAGTTACAAAAGAATTCTGAAAAACTCTTTTGACAAATCTGTGGAGCTATCATGCTTACTTAGTCTGTATTAACTGAATTTTCATTTTTCCTTATGAATAAGATGCTATAAAGTGAATAATTAAAATACATATATAAAATGGAAACTTATTTCTTCTTCACTCGTAATAATGCATCATAAGTCGATGCATATGTTTCAATGTATGTAAGCTTCGAATTTTGAGCACATGATTGCATTTAAAACAATCTAAATGCAGTGAACTATAGCAGATAAAAAAATTTATATTTAGACTAAAATATAGTATAAAACCATACTTTAATCATTACAAAAAATTTATTGATTTAAATAAAAGGTTAATAGTTTTAACGCTAAGATACTTGTACATAATTTTAGTAATTATTTCTAATTTGGTGAGTGCCCCCTATTTAAAAACTTAATCGTGGGTTATGAAAGCAATGATGTAGCAAAAAATATATTCTAAATTATATTTTAGAAGTTTCTAAAATTATTAAAGCAGGGAAGCTGATACTAAGATCAAGGCTATCATCTACAGATAGACTTGCACAGCATTGCAGCATATGGCCACAGAAGGTAGAAACATTTCAAATGTAACACCTGGACACTAAAGGTGACATGGTGATTGAGAACAGTGATTAGAAACATTGATAGAAGGTAAGACAAATTTCATGAGGATTAAGTATGGCACAATAACACATTATCCCAAGTGACACAGCATGTCGATAAAGTCCTATATACGTTTATTCGTGAGTATTTGCTTTGGTACTTAATCTATCTAAATTATGGTTAAAATTATGGTCTATTAATTATTGCATAAAAATGCAATAAAAATAAGTTAGAGGGCCCACATTTAGCTATTACAAAAACTTAGGCATACAAGTTTATTGTTTATATAACTAACTTAAAAAGCATTTGTTGTTAACAGTTTGATTGTGAAATCAGTTTATAACGGTAAAAATGATTCCTGGGCTTTATATAAATATATAAATATATTTCGTAGCAGTAAGAAACATAATAAGAACAATTTAGAGAGTAAAAAAACCTGATCAATCAAATGCGCACAAACACCTAATTCATTATAGGAAATCTATGCTGCTATGCAATTCACAATATTTATGATATTGCTTATTGCAAGTTTGAACCTGCTGTGAATCATTCTGGTGAATTCCAAGCGTAACAGAGGGGAAATCACATAAGTATTTTTTTTTTTAAATATATTAAATATTTTTTGAAACAAAAATTCTACTAAAATATAATACTTTAGGGTGCAATGCTTAGTTAATTGGCATAAAATAATAAAAGAGACGCATTATTAAATTGCACGTTAACTAAATGTAGTTGTAACAGAGGGGACAAATAAAATCCCACATTTTTGACATTCGCTATGCTAAATTCTGTGATTCGGACCATCCTAAACATGATCTGTATTTTTTTTAAATTATCACATTTCAAGGTAAAATAAATTATTATAAGACTTTTAAAATTCCAACCCCTTTTTTTAAGTCCAAATAATGCATCGTAACAGAGAGGACATGGAATGCTTACAAACTTGACAAAAAGTTAGAGGGAGATATCACTGTTAAAAGTGACTCTTCGGTTATTTAAAGTTGGAGTTGGCAGCACTGCAATAATTGAAACCTGTACTATATCTTTGTAGTTAGACTTGGAAATTTTTATTTTACCTGACCCTGTTAAAAAAAAAGTGCGCCGTTTGTTTCTTTCTCAATTTCAGTTATTCGGGCAGCAAAATTGTATTTTGGATTGTGTTCAAAATTACCAGGCTACGGAGCTGAACATAGGTAGCCGTAAACTCAAATTCGGGTCGGCTGTTCAACGACGGTTATAAAATAAAAAGTCAGTTCAGCGATTGTCGCAAGTCGCTATATTTAGGAATTATTAGGCAAACAACTGTGACTTTAATGGAAAATTCTCATTTTCGTGAATAGCACATACATATTTTATATGGTGTTTTAGCTACGCATAAAATTTGGAATGGTTGCAGTACAGCAGAACTTAGATTCGCCAATTTTTATGTTTGGATGCATCTGCTTTGATACTTGATATGCTTCTATGGTGCACATTTGGCTTTGTGGACTTTCTTTCCATTTTTTTTGATAATCAGGCACTCAGCTCTACCTGAAGTCTGGTAAGAAAGTTTATCAGATAAGTAGAAATTTATTACAAGTTTTTTTTGTTTTTGTTTTATCAGAGACTTTGTTACTAGGCTATTTCGTTTGCTTTGATAGTAAGGTTACAAAGTATGCACAGAACAGTACAACGTTTTCTTGGAGATGAAGGTAATGCGCGGTTTGTTTTTTTAATAGCTTTCCCCAATGCCTAAGGAATAATATAAAGATAATATCTTTCATGAATTGCTACTGCTTGTATCAGTGAATTTTTATTTTTTCTTTGTCTTCTTTTTTTCAATTTATCTATTTCTCTGTTAAGTTTTTTTCCAAAATACTTCTGTTATCATAAATTTCCATTTAATATTCCTTTTATTTCTTCTTACAAATATCTTTATTTTTCTTTTTTTTTTGGAACATTCTAGTTCTATAATTTCTCATTTCTTCTGCTGCTGCTGTTTTCCCTCTATTGATTACTCACTTGAAAAACTTTTAACTATAAACAAAACAAAGTAATAAATAAAAATGGCACAGCTTCGTATAAAAAGTGTGCTCTAATAGTGGAGAACCTGATTTAAATTAGTTAAATCAAGATGTATTAGCATTTGTTTACATTCCTAGAGTTCCTTTTTAATGGTCAACCTATAAATTTTTTGTAACTGAGGGGAAATTTAGGTTTTGTCATCTCTGTTACATCCCCTCTGTTATATGATGAGAAATTAAAATTTTTTAATTTTTTTTTCAAAAATATAACATAACATGTTTGCAGTAATAGACTTTATTGTAAAACCCATACATTAAGTTAAAAAGTTTTTTGTGTAATAAATAAAATAAACTTAAAAGAATAATTGTAACAGAGGGGACAGTTTATATTTTAGATAATTTTTTACTTAAAAAATAAGAAGAAATTTTTTTTTTGACGGTAATCACTGCATAATTAGAATCAGGGACAATTACAATATTATTTACAATTTTAGAATATAAATCAAACTATATGCAAAATCGTAATATTTTTAATAATTTTTTCTTCTTTAAAATAGACTTTTTTTTTTTTTTGGTAGAATAAGTCAAAATCATGAATGCTCACTATTTATGATAAATTATACTATATTCATAAATAACTCCGAAAAATATTGCTTAAACTTTAAAAATTCACTTCTGGTTTAAGTTTGCATGGAATTCAACTTCTGTATTATGTAAAATATTTAATTTTATAATTAATTTGAATGTAAATTTTAAAAAATCCGATTCAATAAATATGTGTCACATACTTAGATAGTTTTTTATCAGAAAATTCTATCTCAGAGAAACAAATATTGTAGCAAAAAAATGCCACTAAGAATAAACACCTGATAAGAATGAACAGAACTAGGTCGAAAAGTTTCATTACGATGCAGGTCTCGTACGAGAAGCTAACCTTGAAAATTGATTTCGCATTAGTGGCAACTATGGGTGTGAGAAGAGGAAATTGTTTCATTCAACAAAAATATTCTCGGAAACGAAACATATTTTAAAACAAGTTTTATTATTCTCGGTATTGTTTTAAAGAGATGTATAGCTTGATTTTTTTTTAATTTTCTAAATAGTTCGGGAAGTACAGTGAATTACTCAGAAACTGATGTTAAATTTAAGTATCCAAACTTTCGACAACTCGAATTAAGCTATTTAAAATATTGAGATTATGAAACATAAAAGAAAAGAACAACATATCAAGACAATGAAAATAATTTTTTTCCTGATCATTTAACTAAAAACACCATAACTTAAATATGCTAACATTAACTAATAAGCGTAGTTAAACGATGAAAACTGAATAATTAAACTTGAATATTTATACGTAAAAATCCTATTGCTAGGCCGCGTTAAAATGTATCCTTATAAATGTGTTCAATGTATCGTGTATGTGATTTAGTTCCATAAAAAAGTACTCGACGAAAGCAAATAGGTAGTTTTGAACTCAAAATTAGGTCAGCTGTTTATTCAACACCGTTTATAAAAAATAATTTTAAAAAAACATTATATTATATTCAACAAATAATTAAACCATTTGCAGCACCAATTTTTATTAAACAATCACTATTGCAAGAAGTATTATATATATATATATATATATATATATATATATATATATATATATATATATATATATATATATATATATATATATATATATATTGAGCCGTGACCTTTATTTTATTATTTTATCATAATATTGCAGTCTATAATATTTGCAGTCATATTTTAATATCCTTTTTTATAAGGATGACAACATACTAATTTTTCTAGGCTTTTATTAAGGAAAAGAATAAAGAAATCTATTTACAAATTATGTACATGTGGAGCAGAGCTCCGGGACACAACTTCACTGTATTTCCAAAAGATAAATGCACTTTTTTTAAGTGTACCATAAAAAAAATCGTTCATGTCATGTGATTACTCCTACTCCTAGATGGCACTGTCTATATGTTAGAGGGAGAGACTCAGGCATTCTTTGTGAAGCATTATGTCAGATTGAAAAAGCCTGTGTGGCAAACAGAAAAACTTCATCTATTTATCATAGAATGTCTGTGTGACAAATTTTAAGTCTACAATAAGTTTATGTTTTTTTTCAAAGTTATTAAATTTATTTGTTATGTTTAACGTATTAGTTATTTCGTATTAGAATACTTTGAAGCAGCTCGCTCGGGCAGCATATCTGATACATACATATATATATATATATATATATATATATATATATATATATATATATATATATATATATTTCTAAAAAATTACAATTAAAGTAACATAAGTAGAAAAATGTAAGAAGAAAACAGAAATAGTTGAATTAATCAGCTATAATTCAATGCGCTCGCATTTTTAATTTGAAAGTAGGGATTTAAAAGAGTTTTTATTCAATAATATTAAAAGTTACACACAAGCTTTTTTTTATTCTACATGGTTATAAATATCACTTTTTTAATTCTATTTTCTTTCTCATAATTAACAAAACGTATTTATTTTGGATGTAATTTCAAATACAACTTTAACAAACAGTTATAATCCTAAAGTGACATGTGTAATTACCATCCGCTCTTTACTTTGAGCATTCAGATGTACTATTATTTTTTCAATCTGTTTGAGTCATTAGAAATGCAATTATGCTTGTTTGAAATTTCTTAATTTATTTTGCATATTTCTCGTTCTCGTTTATATTCTACTTTTAATTTGGAAATTTTGATGCTAAAACTTTTTAAGGTTTGATTTTTTCTTTTTTGTTCTACATTTAGATTCAAGCTTTAAATTATTATATTTCAAATAAGATAATTAATTGCCTGTGAGGTTTTAAACAAATATATTGTATAACATTGTTAAATATTTTAAGAAAAGCGTGGTGGCCCATTTGTTAGAGAATCAAACTCCAGTCTGGAAGAGGTGGTTTTCAATCTCCGACTCCACTAAAACAAACTGAGTACATACGATATACATGCTAGTAAAGTCTGTGGAAATGTCTGTACTATAATCGTTAATTGAGTTGTACAATGGGTTCAGAGATTTGGTGATTATTTCCCTTTCCTTCAGATCTATGTCAAAATCGTGGAAATGACTTCATTAATGAGTGGTGATGCCATATTTACGTGGGGTTCTGAACTAAGATCGTACTTCCACCCTTACCTTAAGATTTGTACTTCCCTTGCGGTGCTATCTTTCATTGAACGAAAGGCGCACCTTCCTGAATAAATTCACAAAAGACCAATGATTGTTTGGCATGGCTTGTCCTGGGCTCATAAGGAACAACAATAGCAAATAATTTAAAGCATGATGGTTTTTACATTTTACATTAAAATTTATACACGTCTACCAGATCTGTTTGAAATTCGGAAAACAGCCATAGAAACTTGAAACTCGTAGAATCAGCCCCGGCATGAGAAATGACCATACTCGTTGGTTTGGTAAACCATAACCATGGTAAGCAATAAAAACTTGCCCTTAAAGAAAAATTTGTTTCTCTCAACGGTTTATTAACTCATATAAGACACTGATCTATTTTCTTATAAGCGTAGTTTAGTTTTACATTCCGCAAGCAATAAATATTGTACTTTAAACAAATGACATAAATTTTTAGAAACTTATACCCCTAAATGTATGAAAAATAAAATGTTGTCTTTGTTTAACACATATTTAAATAAAATAACGTAAGCGAAATCAAGGTTTCTTAAAAAAACAAAAGCATAAAATTAATAACTATTATTTTCTGCCTTCTCTATCTTACTATTTTGTTTTAAAAACTAAGTTATAGAATTTTAAATTACTCCAATTATTATATTAAGATAAAATACATGTATATTAAGCATTTTAATCCTTTTATGCATGAAATAATTAATTAAAAAAATTTTCTTGTATAATTTACCGATAAAACTACCACTGCAGGCTCAAAATACACTTACTAATTAGAAATCTATTGTGATGCTTGGAAAATAATTAAATTTTTCCCCAACTGAGATCTTAATAGTCTTTTTCTCAGTCAACTTTAAAATTAAGCTGCATCATCATTTTAAACTTTTTTTAATCAGCTAATGTATCAACGTTTGCGTGTGAAAAAGTTCAATTGCAGAATTGTTTAGTTTGTGTCGTTCAAATAGAGAAAATAGTCTTTCAAATAGGAAAAAAGAAATGTAGAATTTTCAGCATACTTAAAATTTTTTTGCTATAAAAAAATGGAAAATTCTGTTCAGGCAAAAGGAAAATTATCATCTGAGTATGAAGAAGATTCACAGTATGCCAGAGCCAAAACGTTCTTAAAAGATTTCGGTGTATAAATTTTGATATTGAAGATGCAACACGTTCTGAAACTCTAGTTGGAAGGAATAAGAAATAAGGGCATTAGTTGATGCAAACCGGTGAATAACAATTCTTGAGATTGTTGAGAGAATAAATTTATTAAACTTAACAGCTGAAGATCATTTATTCATAAAGCTCAACTTTTGGGCTTCTCATGCTCTCTTGCAGAAAGATATTAATGTCGTCCTGTTGACGTCTGCAGGACGACATTAATATCTTTTGTGAAGCAGAAAATTTATTATTTTCTGCTTCACAAGAAAATAATAAATTTTTGAAGTGCACCATTTCTGGTTACGAGAAATAGGTTCCCTGTAATAATGTTAAACACAAGAGATTATTGAGTAAAAAGGATGAACAGCACCAAGCAGAGAAGGTCAAAAATCATCTGGAAAAGTTTTTTGCAAAAAAAAAAAAAAAAACAACAAAAAAAATAGATATTAACGGGGAATCATTGGCCCAGGTTCAAATCCTAGCGGTTCGATGCAAATTCTGCTACAGATGCTCTGCTTACACCAACGAATGGGCTGGCGTAAAATATGATCAACAGTTGATGGATCATGGAATAGAATCTCCTTGCTGCTCGGCTAAATCTCGAAAGCTTTTGTTGTTTTCCTCTTCATGTAACGGAAATTCGGATTTGTTCCATCAAAAAATTCTTTTACGTAAGATATTTCGTCACAAGGCTTGATCAAGAAGTGCCTTTTTCTTCTAGGCTGGGTTCAAAATAACAAGTCTACGTGGTTGAACATAATTAGCCGTGAATTCATGGTGGGATAAGCTGTTTAACGCCGTTTATAAAATAGTATTAGAAATAAGAAAATAGACTTTCAATTTCAGAAAAAAAAACGAAATTAATTTCCGGGGCAAAGCAAATATGACGTATATATGACAATTTAAGAATGGTAATCCAAGCAATGTGAGTATGTAAACATCATGCTTTTTGAAAATTTTCATCATACTTCGAATAGGAAGTTTGCAATAAAAGAAAATTATCCGCATAAATGATTTTCAGATCTAAAACTCACATACATATTCTTTTATGTTAAATATTACAGTACTTTATGGGGAATTTTTTAAATGGAATCAGTTTCTTTTTAATGAATTTGAAATTGAAATCCTTCATAGATGACGATGACATAACTTGGACTAGTATGCCATTAAAAATTATACTTCTTTTTATTCTTGAGTGTTGTGAACATTTCTTTAAAGGTAAATGGAAATACAAGTAGTTTTGGGAACAGAAAAACTTAAAAAAAATCCTTCTAATCCAGAAAAATTTTATATCATAATTTAATAAGGTGTGTCACACATTTGACGTGATTAACCACCTGATCAATGGTTCCCTCATTCGTGTCAAGAGATTAATGATAATAATAGGATTGTAAGTGCAAGAAGGATACTGCCCTGATTAAAGATCTTATCAGGAAGATGATTGAATGAAGTGCCGATTTATCTATTCAGACTTCTTTCCTTTTGAAGCAGCAATTATTGCCATAATGACATGTATTATGTCATAGGGTGTTATTTCATAAGAGAAAAATTTGTTACCAAAGATAATGAATTAAAAACTAAACTCATTTTTTTTGTTTGAGCTGAATAGAACTAAGGGATCTATTATATAGAAGAATTTCCTAGATTTGTTCTTCGTTGTAGTTTCTTCTTGTTAAAATTTTCATTTAAACTATAACATCATTTGATAAAAAGCTTCTATAAAATTAAATTTCTCTTTTTTTTACCTTTGGGTGGCATCGTACTTTTTAAAAAGATCAGAAATGTGAAGTATTTGGTCTATTGTGTGATTTTGATTGTTAAATTTCAAATAACAATTTCACAAAGAAAATTATCTATCAAAATATAATAAACGTAGGTCTGAACACCTTATTTAAATTTAAGTTGTATTATGTAATAATAGGAGTCCAATAATTATGAGTTTTAGTGATTTAAGGGTTCTCTCGTTAAAAGCTTTAAATAAAAAAACTGATAAAACACATAAGTGTATTTTAGATTTTTAAAGTTCCTTAAAACATTAAGTAGCCTACATCTTAAATGCGTTTTATTTACAGAGATTTAGGAAATTTTTTCCCAAATTATCTTGTCTAATATTTAATATAAAATGAAATAGTATGGTGTTTAAATATTAGGTAGCATTACAGTCCTTATCTTTGCTGCACACAATTCATACTCAGTTTGTTCGTGATGCCACTTGTAGTGAATTCAAAATATTATTTTTGATATTTTAGAAACATTAAATGTTTTTTAGATGTTACAAGGTAGGACAAATCTAAAAGTAAAATCCTCTCCGATACGTTTCGTAAAATTTTCATACTTTTTAAATTTGAATTAAGAAAATATTTTTAAGCTCTATTTCAGCATATTAATATTTTTAAGCACATAAATTCTCCACTTGCCATTATATAGAACCTACCCATTTATCTTATGTTTCTAAATGGATTTAATTTGTATTATAACATATTAATTACATCCGAATCAGCGTAACTCTAACTATGAATGTAAAACTCGCAAGTGACGTAGTGTGGGTAACTCTAAATTTTTGGAATAATATTTATTTAATTAGAATTATTCATTAATTTTATGGTAATTATTAATGTAAAAATTAAGGTATATCAATTTTTCTGTAACATGATCCGGTAAAAATGGATTTTATGTTAAAGTACCGGCAACCTGAGTGCCGATACTTTTCTCTGTGGTTTAATCCAGTGTTTTACAGGGTATTTTAATCAGAATTATGAAACTAGCAAGAAATTAATCATGTAAAAATTTTTAATCAATATGCCTGAGGGCATATCAATATATCTTATCAATATACTATACTTTATCAATATACTTTATCAATATACTCTATCAATATACAGTAAATGTGTAGAGGCATTAAAAATTAATTTGGTTTCGAGTGGTCATTTTAGCTAAACTATTAACATTATCAATCAGAAGGAAGAATTTATGTTACGAAATTATCAAGTATTACCATCATTTTCATAAGAAATTAAAGGGACTTAATACTCATTATTAATTCAGTATAATTTCAAGATGATACTTATTTAATGAGTCACTTTTATAACTAGTCATAACTTAATAATTCGTTTCAAATTTAATGAGTGTTAACACCAAAAAAACAATCAGTTCGATGTTTGTGGCAACATAAAAAAATTGTTTTATTTAATATTACAAAAATTTTTGCTACACAAGCTGGGTCATGGTCAAAAGAAGAATTTTGATTTGGAAATATAAATACATTTAACATTTATTTAAACATTAATTTTCATGAAAATAAAATAAAACCAAAATTTAATGTTGGTTTATGTATTGAAAGTAACGGTTCAGTACCTTCATTCTACTGAACATTAAAATAATTTTACATCTTTATAATAGTAAATAGGATGAAATGGATAATAGGAATAGGATGAGCATTACAATTGAAGGGTATAAAGCTCATAAACTGTATTTCTAAATCTTTTGTTTCTGATCCCTGAAATAAACACAATAATATTTTTAAACGAACATTTAAATAAAACTATAACTCTTAAGTTGTTTAGTGCTTTTAATCAATGTGGGGTTTTCACTAAATAAGAAATAATTTAATGAGTGTTTTTTTTTATTAAATATCCTATCTTAAATATCCTATCCTTTTATTAAATATCTAACTCTTTTTTACGATATTAATAGATGTAAATAACAGTAATGAATGTACTAAAGCTCAAATTTTAAGAAAAAAATATGTATTTCACATTATTATTGACTTGAAGGTAAAATTTTATTATAAAATAGCAAGATAAATACATAAAAATAGTACTTAGATAGATGTTTTCTGATTATTTTTTAGAAAAAACATTGTATTCAATTCTTCGCAGTTAGCAATAAAGAAAAAAACCTATAAACATTTAAATTTAATTATAAAAAAAAGCTTCAAAGAATAAAAATTACATTTAAAGAAAAATGAAACAATTGTTAAACGTAAAAAGTAATAAAATTTATTAAATGTATACTTTTTTGTTTTTTGATGTCAAACGCTTCTCAAGAAAAGCTATTATGTAAATGCGATGTAATTTCGTATTTCTACTGAAGCAGGACAAAATGTACTTGTTTTAATAAAATGACATTTTCAAAGAAAAAGAAATGGTTTTCTCAGGAAAATTAATTTGTTATTCCACGGAGAAAAAAATATCAGTTATTTGTGCTTTTTAAGCCTTTAAAAAATATGGTAAATATAATATCAGATGTTTTTGACATTTTGCATCATCGCATTTATTAAAAAAACGGAAAACACGTGTTTGGTATAATATCAGATTTAAGCACATATAAGGAATTTTTTTTCCATCTTGAATTTGAATTTGGAATAATCATACGTCGCTTCTGCGTCTTTTCGTTTATATTTTAATATAACTCGTTACATAAGTTTGCATATTTCGAGGAAAATTAGTTTTTATATAATAGAAATTTATGTAATAGAAATTTATTTATTAAAAAGAGTCATGTACTATGCACGCTTTAAAATTTATAAATTTCTTTAATTGTCTGATGAAACATGAACATGTTTATAATAATATTATTTGTATTAGGCAACTAAGGAAAAAACATGATTGAATAAACTTAAAATTTAAAAAGTTTCAAGCATTTTTCTGGGTAGTGCTGGGTATTTTTTGTGCTTTTTAAGCAAATCTCAAAATGATATGGGAGTGTTCAGCAAATATTATTTTGCATAAGACAAAATTAAAACCGATGATAATACCTTACAATAAATTTTCATACACCGAAATATGGCTGTTTATGGAAAGAAAGCCTACGAAAGAAAAGAAACTTTGATTTGTAATGATTTCCAACAATGCTGATCTCAATTTTTAATAGTCTAATAGTTCTTGTTTAATTTGGTGTATAAAAACATTATTTTCCGTTTGCAATTTATTTTCGGTCCTTCAAACTTTTAAAAGCTTTAAACCTCCTGGATAAGTACGAGAAATTGCATAACTTAAACATTCCTACATTTATAAAAGGATTCTCTAAATATTGTTGTAAAAGGAAGAGGAATGAGAGGTAAAAACACGTTGTACATGATGGCTTGATCATGTGGAAAAAATTATTAATAAATTAGCTTTTTGCAACCAAAATGTCCTTATATTTAATATGTTTTTAGAAAATAACTTTAGTTGCTTTCTAGTGACCTTTATATGATATGTGAATGCATGGACCTATATGAACGAGATTAAATAAGAATCATATTTAAAAGAGATAAATCTTTTAAATAACATATACAGATACCGAATAAAATTAAGTGGTTGTAGTCGATAGTGTAAATTTAAGTTTTTTAATACTGTCTCTTATAAAGTTAAGAGAATTCATTCTAACAGTCGTCTAAATTGATATATATTTTAATAAAAATTAGACTCACATATTATTATGATCTAATTTTGCAGTGAAAGACAGTGAAGACACTGCTTTTGGTGTTTTCCCAAATATAGATTGCTCTAGCAATTTCATTTTAATTCCATCTCGTTGAACAATCCCTGCTGCGTAAATTTCACGTAAAACTAAGCTACGGACAGAGCAGGGATTTTCTTTTTCTGTTTGGTCTATTACAATATCAGCATACATTTTATTTTAAATAAACATTTCTGAAAAAGGGCTAATGATCTAGGGTTAAAAGAGGTTGATTTCATGTTTTCAATCGTTAAAGCCTGTTAAAAGTCGTTCGCAAAGAGTTCAGAAACGTCTTAAATTGACATTATTCTATGTTAGGTGGGAATAAAATGAACCACATCACTTGCATCCAGCATTAACTTAGATCTGTTGACAACTTACGTGAACACGGAAGTAATAAGATTAAAACAATACATTAAATTTTGCTACATGTAACAAAAATGATATATTTGCAAATGTCCCGGTATGGTATTTATACTAAAAATATAACATTATAATATTAAATAGTATAGCTAAAGTTATATTTTAATTTTGGTAATTAATGATATTTTTTTGTAATTCCTAACAAAGCAAAAAAATTAATAAATAAAAAATATTCTGATTGTTTATTTAAAGTGAATATATTTAAAGTTTTTTTTTATTTTGAAGTGAAGAACGACAGAGACTACTTTCTATTGAGAATATTTTGATTTTAAATTTGCTCGTTTGGCATATCATGTTCATATGCACCCCATGTTCACATGCGCCTTAGTGTATCGTATATTGTAAGAAAATTCTTATTTAATTACAGTAATAAAGTACTGGCTTAAAATCCATTTTACCATACATTTTATATCTATCGTAAAATATTTTCGCATACATTTTACACTCATATTTATTTAAGTAAAGTAATACAGAGATTTTACAGTAATTATTAGGGTAAAAAGTATGGTATATCAGATTTTTTCCTGTTACATGAACCGGTAAAAATAAATTTTACGATAAAAAGTGGCTTTGCTCGGATTGTCGGTACCTTTTACACTAATTTGATATGGAAATTTTTTACAGCGTAACATAGGAAAGAAAGAAGTTATTATTCTTTCTCATATTTTTATTGTATTTTTTTAAAAAAAAAATTCTTTTTGTAGTTTTTACATATCCAAAATGCATTGGTATTCATAAAAAGAAGCACAAGTAATATCTAAATGTAAATAATCAAATAATAAATAAATTTGATTTCTTAGTAAAATAAGAAAATTCGCGATTTAAAAAAAACAAAATATTTCTGTTCATTTTAAAGGTCTCAAATTCACGATCAGTAGTGAATAATAAGTTTTTATGGTGCAAAGATTTTTTCTTTGATCTTTCTTTTAAGTTGTTTTATTCAAAGCAATCGCAAATCCCTTTGGAGTCATTTCTGAAAGACTTGAAACGTATCATATTTTGTTTCAGTTTCTATTTGATGTTGGATGGCCTTTTTTTTTTACGGAAAGCGTTAGATAATGAGATGTTTATAACTTTTTTTTCCATATCTTTCTTTTAAAATAAACCTTTTTTTAGGTTATTGAAATTGTAGCAATCTGTAAGAAGTATGGACTTCTCATGCTCTGTATTATTATTTATAAATTTCAGATTTATAGCATTTGTAAAGATAAAACGAGATTTTAGTTATTTTAATTTTTGCATATGATCAATTACTGCATTCAAATATGTATATTTTGTACAAATAATATTTTAATTCTATGTAGTTTCAATTACATAAAAAATTAAACGTTTTCTAATATTAAAAAACAAATAAATACAATTTATAATGTGAGTACATTTTTGTTCTAAAAGGTTGTTTTTTTTTTATTCCTTATGAGAAATTTTAGATAATGAGATGTTAATAAATTTTTCAAATCTTTTTTAAGATATCAAAATTGTAGCTTTCTGTAAGAAGGATCAACTTCTTATGTTTTAAATTACGGTCTTCATTAATTTTAGACTTTTGAAAACAAAATATAACCATGTATAATTATTTTAACTTTTTCATACGTTCAATTACTGCAATCAAACATACGAATTTTTGTCTTAAAATTATTTTAGTGCTATGTAGTTCCAATTAGATAAAAAAATTAAACATCTCGTAAAAAAATTGAAATATAATTTATAATGTTCGAGTATGTTCTTGTTCTTATATGATCATAATTTTCCCAATTGGTCATACTTTTGCTTTTGTTTAACATGCTTTAAGTACAAGTAAGAAAAGAATAAATTTTTAATTTATTTGAATTTTTTTACTTTAATTAGAATCAAGTATTTATCTATGAGTGTTAATCATTTTTTTTAATTAATCTAAATAAGTATAAAATTAAAAGTTTCAAGCTCTTTTAAATTCATACTATCATATTTAGAATTGTGTTGCCTTCTACCAATGATTTTATTCTCTTATGTTTTTGTCAAGCTAAATATTATTCATATTTTGATTATAAAACATAGGTTGAAAAAATATAAACGACTTCTTCCAATTTTCATTAAAGTCTCGGGAACATATCGCTCATGGGCTGCAATAGCGGCACAACTCAAAAAAAAAAAAAATAATAATGTTTTGAGATAATTGGGTTTAAAGTTTTCATTGCTAAGGAAAATGCATAAGAAATACTTTAGTTTGCTTAAACGAAGATTACCTTCAAGTTGAATAAGAGTTGTTCTAGTATTGCTGCTGAAAAGAATGTGTATTTTCATATTTACACCTGTTCTTAGTCCTGAACTCGTGTTTCTTTTAGTTGTGCCACTATTGCAGCCCATGAGCGATATTCCTTTGTCTAAAGCGCTCAATGTGTTTATTTATTTATTTACTCTCAGTTAAGGCATTTTATCAATTGATATTCATGATTGTTTTCTAAGCAAAAACTGTTTTTCGACGGCTTCGTCGTCATATTATGCTTTTTTGCAAAGAATATGCTATTTCCGTAGCTTCTGTGAGTTTGCAAATACCAGGTCAAGTTTATCCTAATTAAAGCCAGCGATGGCTATGCTTATTCTGACAAAGACTCAAAATTTTAAAATGGAATGAAGCATTTGTTGTTTATTTATTTTTTTTTTTTTTAATTTTTAAAAACTTACTCCAATGCTGCATTATCTGCGCTCAGATTGCAAAAAGTTGAATATTTGCAAAAAGTTGAATAAGGCAGTGATTTGATAATTTTCATCTAAGTGGGAAAATGTCACCAATTTGGTGATTTTTTTAAAATAAAAAGTAATAATTTTTACTAATTTTTAATAATTTTTTTATTTTTTAATAATTTTTTAATAATTTAATAATTTTTTAATAATTTAATAATTTTTTAATAATTTAATAATTTTTTAATAATTTAATAATTTTTTAATATTTTAATAATTTTTTAATAATTTAATAATTTTTTAATAATTTAATAATTTTTTAATAATTTAATAATTTTTTAAATATTTAAATAATTTGTACATTCTAATACCGATATAATTCTAGACTTATTAATCGTTCATCTATCTAGACGACAAAATCTTTGCTTTTCTCAAGTGTGAGGCACTTAAACTGTGACTATTTATATTTTCCTAGGCAACAAAGCGTCAATAAGCCATGTTTATAAGAGCTTTTATACAAGAAAATTACCTTTGACGACGTTTATGTTTGTTCACTTACTAAAAATCAAAGTTAGTTCTGGTTTGTTCTCTCACTAAAGCACTTTACCCTTCAATTTTCATCAACAGTTTTCTTTTACTTAATTTTTTACATTTTTAACTAATTTTAGCTTTATTTTATTTTATTTTTTGAAAAATAACGGAACCATGCTTACCTGTGTTCCCAAAAAAGTCTATGCCCAGAGTATTTTTTTTTACCTGAATGAGTTGTTAAGTTGCTTATGAAGAAGTCACAACTAAACCTTCTATAACATGTATATTGTCAAATTTAATTGTAATAAAGTAAGCAAAATAAATAAATGGTTATGAAATAATTTAATATAATAAGCAATGCACATAAACTATTATTTTAAACAGATCATTTTACAACATTGAATGTCTTAAGTTTTATACTCCTCTTAAATGATGACAAAATATAAAATTATTCAAATTTTAATCTTAGTCATAATTAATTTTTGAGAATTTTATCCAGTCTTCGCATTTGTTTATCATGCTACCACGACAGCTTTGAAAGTCGCATATAATGAAGACATTTTAATTAGATATGGCATTTTCCCACTAAACTATGAAGGCTAAAAGTTGCATTAAGCGCAGGAGTTGATAAGAGCCATTTGTCCGCAGGCAACATCTTTAAGCTGATTAATATTTTACTCAAGAGCAAATCCGCCTCGACTTTTCTCTTAGAATTTGCCCTCTACAGCAATATTAATTTTGATAGAGTAGCGACTAATTCACGAGGAACAGTTTAGAAAATCACTCTGCAGTCTTCCATTTTAATTTTTTTTTCTCCGGAATAAAGTTTACTTAATTGTCTCAAAGAAGCTTTTAATTCCAAAAATAGTGCTTTTAATACTAATTCACATGGAATAAAATAATTGTTTGTGATATAAATTGTTTAAATATAGTTATATAGATGCGTATACACTCTGAAAAATGGATGCTGAAATGTGACGAAACTTTCTTCTTTTTTGACGAAACCATTTCCTAGTATATGCTCCGACTCCAAGCAAAACTTTCACCAAAGTGACGAAATAACTATCACCACTTCTTCAAGAAATCGAATTTCATCAAATTAAAGAAATATTTCGCCATTCTATCAACCCCCGAAAAAAAACCTCATAGTGCCAAATGTATCTTACTGTTCTATTAATCATTTTATCTCGGGCACTCTTTAGGTGTATCAATGCCGTCCAAACAACACAAAAAATACATATATAACAGAGAGATAAATTACACACATACCTGAAGCAGGATTCAAATTGGGGATCTTCCTGATTCGAGGCCAGATCCTGAACCGAAAGGTCAACTAGGTTTGTCACTTTTATTTCCCTTTTTATTTCAATAATGAATCACAATTTAAAAAAAAAAAAATATTTCATTATTTAAACTTCCATTCTAAGTAATTACTTAAACGCATTTAATGCAAAAACACTCTAAGAAATCTTCGGTTCGTCTAGTTTTTGTTTATAAATAAATAAGTAAATTCAATATAACAAGCATTTATAATCGTATAAATAAACTAAAGCGTTTTGGGTGTCACTTCACTGTCATAAAATTAAACAAAATTATAAATCGCTGACATACATATTTCTAATAAGAGACATCAGCATGGAAAAATTCTTGTTCTAGTTTATGACTTTAAATCTATTTAGCGGGTTTTTAGCTTATTTTTAAATCTAAGCATATTTCAATTTAAAGCACTAATTCCTAATAAAAAGCATTTAAGTATGCTGCACAACCTCGAGTTGTCACCTGTGAAGATGCGAATGCTGTCGCCAGACGAAGGATATACAAGCAGCATTAAAGCAAGCCAGCAATCCCCAATCTAAACTGCTCGAGAAACCTCTCCTCTACAATAGCTAGGCTACGTACTAGACATTTCAAGGGCATGAAGATTTCACGTACCCATCCAAAATTCTATCCCATCTGCAAGTACTGTCCTCATTTGAAAATAACTCCAGACCATGTTTTTGACTGCCAGGCCATTATCGGCTATCTCTTTCAACTTGGAGCACCTCCCATCGAAATTCTCTATGGCCAACGGGCTACAGAACTTGCAAATCTTGTTATCAAGACTTTTGGAGGACTCTAATCTTTGCACTAACATAGACACGACAACAACAACAAGTATACTACAATTCCATTTAGTAATTTAGAAATGTAGTATAAAAAATGTTGTTTTGAACTTTTTGCCTGTATAGTCCAAAGTTGAAGCCATCCAAGTGAGGACATATGCTATCGTGGCATATTTCATCATTATAATTTTAATCATTTGAAAACTGAATGTTTAAACTTCATTTATAAACTATAAGAAGATATAATAGAACACCAACCTTTCCAGCAATGTAATGCACATTCCATAATAAATAAACAAAATATAAAATTTTCACTTCTTTCTAGAATTTTGACTTCCAAAGGAATCATATTCTTTTAACTATTGTGAATTGCCTGCCACCAGGTATGGTTTTCAAAAACTATTTGATGTCTCCAAATGGGGATTACATGCAAATTATAAGCAAGTTGTGAATCTGCTGAATTAATATTATGAAGTAAAAAAAGTATCTCATATGAGATTGATTTTTTTCTATTATAAAAACTCATATGAGACTCATATGAATTACTCAAACTCATTTAACTCATATGAGACACACATGCATGAGAAATTTAAGATCTAATTTTTTACTTTGCTGAAATAGCTGGATAATTATCAATAAAATTGTTTATTCATGTAAACAAGTTTTCTTGATACTGTTAAAACATATCAAAAGGAATTGTGTAACGTGAATCTTTGCCGCATTTATCCTATCTGACGTATTAATTGTCTTAAAAGCGACTAGAAACTATTATATGTTTATCTATTATGACTAAAAATTAATGTGTGAAAAACATATTATCCATTGAAAACAATGCTATTATTTTAAGCTTATGAAAATTTTTAAAGGCAATCTCTGGCCAGTTTTGAAATTACGTTTCAGATGGAAGCTTTTTAAAACTTCTTTGAAGTTTTCAATGTGTAACTAAATGAACATATAGTCTTTTTTTCCTTTAAAAATAAGGGAATAAATATGTTAACGGAATACAAATCATGTCGCTTGTTATTCTTTTGAATGTAAAGAAAAGTTAATAAAAAATAGCTATTTTATTTACTTTTTTCAGAAACATATTTAGAAAGTAACATCCTATTCATTGAAATATAAATGAGCAGGGCAAAAATTTTAACAAGCTTTTTTTTTTCGAAAAATTGTACCGGCAATTATATTTCGGTAATGACTTCAACAAAAATAAGGAATCAAATTCATATATTTGTAGCTTTGTAAACAAGTGAGATTATTTTCGTTATAAGAGACAGAAAATAAATGTTCAGTGGGTGGCTTTCAGGAAAGTCCATTTATACTCGCTTTATTCAGTTACCCTTTAATTATTTCTCGTTCATCATTCATTTCTCTTAAAAGTCTATTTTTTCCACAAAAACAAAGAGCATTGTGTTCAAAAAACATACATGTATTTTAGTTTTAGTGAAGAAAATTTCATTTGAAAGTAAATAATTATCTGTAGTATTAGTATTATTATTATTGTATCAAATTCCTGTTGAGAAAAGTACAAAGAAAGTTACTATTTTTAATTCCTTACGAAGAATAGGTATTCAGATCTCTGTTACAGACGTACAGCTGAATAATTCATACGACGAAAGCGGATATTGTGATTATTTTTTTTATTTCAAAAGAAAGAAAGAAAGTAGCAGGAAGGCATTATTTTATTAAAGTCTAATATTTAATATTAAATTATTTATTTTTTTTTACATCAATTTGAAATACACTAACATTTTCTATTAATGTCATCATTTTTGTTTAAAATACGGACACAAAATAAGTCCAATTTTCTAAACTGAACATCTAAACAACATGGATTTGAAACGAGCAAATTCCGTGACAAATTTGGAAAGCATCTTCTTGTATTTTTTCTAAACTTTAAAACAGTTATTTTAGAACGATTATGATCCGATAATTCTTTTAAAATTGTATAGTTTACATTATTATGAAGTATTTTAGAACAAGCTGGCATGGAAAAAAATCTGGATAGAACAATTTTCTTTTCAAAATTTTTTATTTGCTTCTTGGCAAAGTTGTTGTTATAGTTGTGTGATTGTTTATATGTTTTAATAAAGTAAAAACATAAAATGAAATATTTTCCTATAAATAAATGTTACTCAAATGCACTATAAATTATAGGGAAAAAATCAGTTTTGACCATTAAAAAAGTCAGTAAAATTGTTATAACACTAACTCCTTCATAACAAGAATACTGGTTATCACTTAGAAATTGACAGAACGTGAAGATTTATTCGCCTGAAAAAGGTAAACTACCGATTTTTATCTTTAAATTAAAAAAAAAACCTTAAAATTAACTTAGAGCTAGCTCCTTCATAACAAACATCATGATTATCATTCAGAGATTAACATTATGTGAAGATTTGTAGAAAGTAGATCACCGATTTTAATCTTTAAAAAAATATCAAAACTATCACAGCACATGCTTAAAATTATGATAGTACTAGCTCCTACATAACAATCATGATGATTTTCATTAAGAGATTGACAGTACGTGAAGATTAGCAGATGGACAATCAATTTTAATCTTTAAAAAATTTTTAAAATAATCAAATCATAGCAAAGAAATTGTCAGCATTCAATGATTGACAGTGCACGATAAATTAGATCACCTTATCCGTCGGAAACAGGTAAACTATCAATTTCAAATATTAAAAAACAATAACTATCATAGCAATAGCTCCTTTATAACTAGCATGGTAATCATAAAGTGCAAAGATTGTGAGCAAAAGGCAGTAGACAAGATTAGACCACATTGTTTATCTTCAAAATGTTATCTAACAAATTCTTTATCTTCAAACACACTTTTTTTTATCAAATTCAAAGAAATTCTTATGACGTTTAGAAACCCTAGGTATTTAAGATTAAAAATCTTAATAAAAAGTAAAATGTTAATAAAACATAATAAATTTACTTTTTTTTAGCATATTTAAAGAAATACATAAATTTAAAAAAAATCTGCGTTAATTATTGCACTGAGAAATATATTATAGCCAAAACTCTCAAAGTATAGTAAAAACTATTCTGTATATAACATCAAAAAACAATTACCGGAGCGCAATTTTATCATGATACCTGACAGAATGGCACATAAAGCATTTATTCGGTTAAAATTAATATTCAGTTTCGTATTTTGATTAAATGTGTTTCGATAAGATCTATCATTTTCAAAACTAGAATATCTGGTAAACTCTTACACTAAGAAATGACAAATTTACAAATGAATAGTTTAAATATCCTATATCTTGGTTTTCTAATAAAATAAGGAATAAAAGTCTTTACAATACAGTACGGTAATTTTAGCAGAATGTGTTTTCCGTGTGGAAAATTTTATTTAGTATATACACACTAGTTAACTGCATAACACGTTATTGGGCAAGTCCCTCGCCCTTATTTAAATTTAAATTTAAATTTTGAGTAAAATAAATTTATACTTCAAAATAAATGTCATAATTCTGAAAATTATTTGTTTAAATAACGTATATATTACATTATATTTAATAGATTCGTATACATTTTTTTACATTTTAAATATTGTTTGCATCACAAATCAAGAACTATAAGTATTGAAACTCATAACGATATTTCAAAAGCAATTTACTGCAATATCCTTCAATCAATCATTTTAATGTTTTATCCTTTATCAAAGAAAATAACAGCTGCTCATAATAATATAAATCCCCATGAGATGCACATCAAATTCTCCAACAAAACTGAAACATGGTATATGTTAATTTTAATAAATAATTATATTTTACAATAAAACACTTAATTTCATAAAGTGGAACTCATACAAGAGATTTCAAATGAAAATTTGATTTCTACAAAATATCTTCAATTCAAAATCATATCGATGAATATCACGTTAAAATTCAATCTCCGTATGACCAGTAATCTCATCAAAACAAAATTTTGAATATAAATTATGAATTCAATTTAGAATCTAATAACATCGAATAACCAGAACAAGTCAATAATAGATATTATGTTTTGTTTACATCTAGAAAGTTCCGGAGAGACTTAGAGTGTACAAAATTAGAAAACTAGCTTATATAGAGAGAGCTTGGTATAGAGGGACAGATAAGAGATTAAGTTTAAAGTTATTGGTTTTGGTTTTGATAATGAACAAAATTTAGAATCTACTAGAATAGAAATAATCATAACAATTCCGAAATGGGTATTATGTTTTGCTTTTAATCTAGAAAGATTCGAAAAGGCATAGAGTGTACAGAATCAGAAAATTAGCTTATAGTTGGTATGGAGCGATAAATAAGAAATGAATTTTAAGGTTCAAATTGAAACTTAAATAAAAATGAAATTGAAATTGTTGTACTATGGATAATAAATAAGAAATCTAGTGGAAGAAAAGGGACAATAAACAACATCACAAAGTTCTTTAGTTAATAACAAAAATACGTTATTTTTATTCCATAAAAGTCATATGCGTCATTTCATAAAACTAATTAAATGCGAATTTAAAAAAAATGGCAAACAATCGACAATATTTATTGTCTATTTTTTGCTTTTAAATATAAATTCATTTACACAATTAATTACGATACATCAAATAATTAAAACTAAGATAATTATCATTTTCTTAAACTTTCAACTTTTCTTAAACTTTTTTCATAACTTTTCAATGAATAAATGCTTAATGCAACTTATAATTCTAATAATAAATCTAATGAAATTTTGTAAAAATATGCGAGAGAAAGTTTTTTCTCATTATTTGACCTAATAACTAATGATTTTAACCATTTTTTCTTTTCAATTGACGAATCAACTTTTCTATAAATTAGATTACTTATGTTGATTTGTAAGCGCAATTCAACATTGTCATTATAGTTTTAAAATAGTTATTATTCAATGGAAAGTTAAAGTTTTTCTAAGACATTGAAAGTCTTAAAAAGTGAGGAAAGAAAAAACGCTTATTCTGTTAAAATTATTTTTAAAGCCATTTTATACTAGAATTGTAACTTCCATTTTCTGTCGCAAACAAAACATTGATTTTTTTTATATCTTTAAGTGAAGCAGATGGTGATAAAAACATGTATAGTGGAAAGAAAAAGAATTGCATTTGTAGAAAACTCTCTGTTTATGGACATATACAGATTGTTCGACATTTCATTCCATTAAGCTCTTGACGCCTAAAATTTAATGCATTAAATCAAAGTATTATTGAAAAGTGCCTAAAAGACTGCTTCTATGGCGGTACTTTGTTATCCTTACACTCTTTTAACTTGATGGACCTAGCAAAGTATTGAATATAGTTTTTGGCATCTTTCCATTGAACTTACTTATTTTTGTGTTTATTGTTTCTTTGCTTTGTTATTTGATGTTACTTTATTTTGAGTTTTTAAGTTATATTTTGGAATAGTGTGATGATCAAACAGATTTTTGATAAAATTTCCACAATTATGCAATTTAAAATATATTGAAGTACATTTTATATAAAAATAGTAGCGTTTTGGAATGGTTTTTTGTTAAATTTATTTCCAGGTGAATTTGTTTTGTAGGGGAATATTTTCATTGAAAAGCGTTTTATTGTAATTTATTTATAAGGTAATAATTGTAACTTTAATTTATTTCTAAGGTTTGGGGTCTCTCTTTTGAGCTTGGGCGAAAGACCTATTCAACGTGCACGAGGTGTGACTCTGCACAGGCTTCTCCCGATCACATTTTACACTGTCTTGGCCTGGAGAAGAAAGACCTCTACTCTGGCCCTTTGACTGAAGACTTTCGAGCTCATTGACTTGGTGCAGCCTGCAGCTGACCAAAAGGAATAAGTCAACAACAACAAAATTTTATAAGGTTAGTATAAAGAAGAATGATATATAGTTATATACTCTTCCTGGTGTTTTAAGTTAACTTTAATTGAAGTTTAAGCAATTATTTTCAAAAAATATAATCTTGGAATTTCACACAGTTATTGTAATTTAAAGCAAACACAGAAATGTAGATTTTTGCATAAATATAATTTTAATTAGTAGAATTTAAAAAAAAACAATGTTACTTCAAATCTATATTAATTTGAATTAACTTTAAAGATATGTTTATTTCTTATTAGGTTATATTTAATGTAATGAAGGTTATATTTAATCTAACCTTCTAAGCAAAAAGGAAGAGAAAAATAATAATTAATTATAACCGATATTTTGTTTTCTTTTACTTGGAACACTAAGTTTCAAGGAAAATGAAGATTAAGGAATTTTCGATTAAACTTTGGATGCACAGTTCCATAAATTAAAGCAAAAAATTGAAATGCAAATAGTTTCGTTCTTTTAATTTAAAATAATACTCCACAGGAATTAGTTTATTATTAAATTTATTTATGTTATGTGAACCTGCGTAAAAATGAAATATTTGCCTCACACGAAGTTTAATGTTACATATACAATAAGTATGAAGAAAAATAAAATAAATATACAGGTTCCACCTGGTATTTTTGTTTCCATTACTTGGAGTATAAAGGGTTTCTTTCGAATTAAATTAAGACCAAAAACGCTCTTGTTTAAATTTAACTCGACAAGTTTATTTATATTTTTAAAAAAATATGGAAATTAAGATATTTACGGAAATTGCATTTAAAAATGTAGCACTTTGAAAATATCTGTATCATAAATCTACTTTTACGTGGGTGATCTGAGTAATAGAATAAGTAATTTTAAATAATAAGTTTTTAATGTTACGAAAAAACTAGTAGACCAAAGAAAGAAACAATTAAAAAGAAAAAAAAAATTTGTTCTTTTTGATGTGTTAATGACTTGCGAAAAATAATGTAAAGATCCATTGTAAAAATTCTTGAAGTTTTTGAACGCTATATAGATTTGATATTATTTTAATTTTCTTGATATTTTAAATTTTGAAATTATGATAGAAGCACAAATTTGTTTTTGTAAATTAAAAAAAAAATTTGATGTAGCTGGATTAACTTTATTTCATTTTATCCCCTTTTAGAGTCGAGATATATTTTTCTTTTCAAATAATTTTTTTGTGAATACTATGCCATTATTTGCAGCATTTTCGTCTGGACTCGATGATTTTTGATGTAGCTGGAATAAATTTATTTCATTTTATCCGCTTTTAGAGTCTAGATATATTTTTCTTTTCAAATAATTTTTTTGTGAATATTATGCCATTATTTGCAGCATTTTCGTCTGGACTCAAATTAATTTGATCAACTTCAAATTTCGAAAACCTCTACATATTGAAAAATACCAACTGTTTTCGGCAGAAATTCTGTGGAGTTTAAAAATAATTACTAATTAGTATAACTAATAATTAGTATTCGACTGCACCTAGTGGTACGTTAGATTTGATATGAAAAAGAGAAAAAATTATATTGATACGCTGCGGTCATTCTACATGAATCACTCAGTTAAACATAATTTAGGGTGTATGAAAATTGTTTTGTTTGGCAGCTTTTCTTCTACTTCGGCAAGGTAGTACTTTTTTAAAGGCGCCAAATGATCTTAATACTATCCTGATTTTGGTACATGTCTGTTTTGGAAGAATGAGTAAGAAATCTGAAAACTAATATTGACGGTAAAGGATTATAGGTGTTATGGTAATAAGTAACTGATACACCAATAAAAGTAGGCACTCTGCAATATAGGCATTCATGTATCTGATTTTTTACAACTCCCAAAAAGTTGACTACCTCTTTTTTTATTTATTAATAGCAAATAAAATTTTTTTAGTTTTAGATTGGAAAAAAAATATTATGTAATTTAGAATCTAAAATTAAAAGCTTAACTTTAAAATTTACTTTTTACTTTTTCCCTAATTAGACATGAGAGCATGTAGAGTAAAAGTAGATTTACTATTTATATTATATTCGCAAGCCGGGATAGTCTGGTTGATTGAGCGTTGTGCTTGTGTTCATGAAAATGTGAGTTTAAACATTCTCAGTCGAAGAATCCCCGTGAATTAAATAGTGCACGTTAAATCTGTCGGGTTCACAAAGTCCTCCAAATTCCTATAGCAAATCAATATTTCTAGGGGTTTTTAATTGGATATTGATATTTCTGGTTCAAGTCAAAATTATGATTTAGGAAGAATGCATGGAGTAAAATTGGGTTATCTCTATAAAACGGGCTGTGAAGTGTATGGCTGAAGACTTATTTTTTGGCAATAGATAGCGTCAATGAAACAAAAACAAGACGCGCACCTTCTTCTTTACAAATTTTGCTTAATATCAAGCATGGTTGCTGGTATTGGCAAGTAGCTTAAGTAACAATAACAACAACATACTCGCCATTTAGATTAAACCTTCATAACAAACATTCAAAATTTCCCCCAGTAACAAAATTATCGACCCCGTAGCAAACATTCAAAATTATTTCCGCTGTATCAAAAATATTTAAAAGTCTTTGAACTCGCAAATGTACTTAGTTACTTACAAGTACATTAGTGTCAGTAGCTCTTTGCTCGAATTCAAATCGTAGTTTTAAGAAAATAATGCACAATAGGTAGTTTTTATATTACTTTTTAAAGAAAAAAAATCAGTTTTGAATTATTAAATGGAAAAAAAAAAGAACTCGTGTGTGCCAAGTTAATCAAAAATAATATTCGAAAGCATTTAATCAAACTGAAAAAACGAACTAAATAAACTGAATGAACCATCACAATACTAAATAAGAAAAAATATTTATATATACGCAGATGAACATTCCAAGTAAGTTTGCGATTAGAGGATTATTTCATTCAAATTTTAATTCAAAACTTTTTTTTTCTTCACTTCTTCCAAAAAAAAAATTTTTTTTTGAGAACTCCGTAAGTAGCAGAGAAAAGAATATGATATAAAGACAACAGTAAACCGAGAATAATCATCTCCATCATGCACGCCTCATTCAAGATACCAACCCTGAAAATTGATTTCGCATTAGTGGTATTGATGTTTTCCACACGAAGAACTTCGTTAAAACAAAGAAAGATATCTGTATTACGCTTTGCAATTGGAGTTAGTTTAACTTTTTTTCTTCACTATTCTTCAGTATTTAAAACGGTGTAAGAGTTTTAGTTCTAAAATTATGGAAAATAACCACCAAAGGTTTATCCAAATTATCTGATTAATCAAAAAGTTTACGGTAAAGAACGTTTTTTACCTTTATTTTTGAACTGTTTCCCATTCGCATGGTTAAAAAACCTTGAATACAAAATTATACGGTTTCATTAATCACTTACAAGAATTATGGTTTTAAAACCCTAAAAAATAAATTTAACTGAACATGTAGATAGTTTAGCAGCTCCATGGTGCTGCCATCTATTATGTAAATAAGAGTATCGTATTCTACTTACCCAGGGTCGCAAATTGGAGAGTTCAGGACATTGGTAACATTGAATATTGGCTTCATGAGTTGAAGGGAAGGGAGGTAATATTGTCGTGTTAATGCTGGGACTTGAACCTCCGTTATTCCATTTATCAAACTAACAAATTAGCCCACTCGGGTATAATATGTACCCAGCTGTAAGAGACTAATTGGATTCATTAGGTGAACTTAGTGCGATAAAATTCTGATTGAATAACCGTATTAGACGAAAGCAGTTAATAAGCGGTAGGTTTTTTTTTCACAGTTAAGAGTTTGAAAACCATCCTATTGAAGTGTATCATCTGTGTTGATGGCATCATCAGTGTTGATCAGCATCTCATTTATGTATTCTCACAGAAATTTATAACAGTGTGTACTGAAAATAGAAATAAAACAATTTTAAAAATCCATATATCGACCAAACATTGTATAGATGCCCCAATGCGCTTTTAAATAATGTATATGAATCATAAAAGCACATACAAAAGAGACAAAATAATAAAAGACGGAGGTTTATTTATAAAGAAAGTATTTTCTTGATTTTATCAAAATTTAAAAACTATTTTTTTCCTCCATAAAGTATGGTATATAAATGATATACTTGAGTACATTTACTGATATAAAACCAATATGCAAAGTAGCTTATCTCAAAAATTTAGATAAATGATCCGTAAACATCCATTCTTTTAAGAGAAAAGAACGAAAACTGTTTTCCAGAAAAGGATTTTAGATACTATATTATATATGCTATGAATAGAATTTTGGGCCATATTGTTTGCTTTAGTTGAAGAAGATGATAAATTATTTATTTCCCTACAAGCTTTCTATTTATAATAAAATTTAATACACATATGCAATATTAATTTTACGTTGAAGTGACGAGTTTTAGAATATTGAATGAACATTTTCGTTTAATTGTTAGTCTCGTAAAATTTGAGTAAAATATTCTTTAAATTTATGTATATTCAGCACTACTACCTCCTAGAATTTTAACTCCAACAATAACAAACTATCACCATTAATATTGACACTTTACTTTTGTTTCTAGAAAAAAATAGTGTCTAAAAAATATAAAACATTATTTGCATATTGGCAAGTAACTACTATTAACTATAAATTTTAAGTACTTGTACGAGAGGCTCAAAATAACAATTTATGACAGCTTTATTATTATTTTTTTCTTCGTAATAACAATGTGTATTCAAAATTTACATTTTCTGAATATTTATTAAAAACAATATTACTTAAAGAAATGCATTTGAATTTAAATAATGCGTTTCAAATTTAAATGAAGAGGAACGTATAAATTTTAAATAAAAAGCAAACCTGGTAGAAAAAGTAATAAACTATTTCCTTATTTCAGAGAAAAATACCTTTCTAGAATAAAACTACAAAATCATGTATATTATAAAAAAGCAGAATCAAAACTCATAAATTTCTTTTAATCATACCTAAACAACAAACAAAAATTTAAAATACGGAATATAAAATGAAATAAATAAATGAAAAAAAAAATAGAAAAAAGAGAAATAATGATTTGTGCAAAATGTCTTCTCTAAATAAAACATGAATTTTGATTTTATTGATTAAAGAAAATAGTACAAACAAAAGAATAAAAAACTGGAGAAAAAACTAGAAAATATTTTCCATTAAAATGTGATGATATATAGATCAAACCAATATTATATATATATATATATATATATATATATATATATATATATATATATATATATATATATATATATATATATATATAGTACGGTTGATGATAGAGATTGTGGTTACAGAATATTAATTAAAGTAAGAAGCGTTCATTAAAAATTAGGACGCAATACCAATACTTAGAAACATAGTAGCCAAACTGAACGATTTAAATATGCATAAAATTATTTAATTTGGTACACTGTAATAATTTCTAGATCAAAATTCGGAAAAAAGTATTGGCTCTCAAAGTGGCAATATTTTTTACCGTAAAATTTAATTTTACTGGAATGTATTAGGAAATAAAAAAAAATCTGAAATAAAGTAAATTTTTGCAGTAATAATTACCGTAAAATAACTGAATGACTCTAATTAAATAAATATTACTGTAGAAATCAGGGTAAAAGATTTTAAGGATGATACACCCAACGTGCAAATACTGATAGTGTGATTTGTTTTATTCAGATATTTTTTACTATTATGCTTATTTAATTTTAATGAACAAAAATTTGAATATTTGACTTTAAAAGTCTTTATGTTATAAAAAAAATTCTACCACTGGAAACGTTCATGATGCAAGTAGGCAGCTTAGCACATACACAAAAAAAATTTTGACGAGCAACTTTTTATTTCTAAAGCAAAGTTATGCATTATGAAATTTTTTCCCTAACAGCGTAATTATCTGTTCATTTTGGATAAAAGTGATGAAATAATTTTAAATATTTTATTTACTGTACATTGAAATTTGCGAACTTCATTATCAATATCAAATGCAATGATTAATTACTGGAAACATGTATCATAAAAATTGCTATTTTTTAAAGAGGGAAATGCCAATGCAGACAAGATGACGAAACAAGAGGAACATTTTGTTTTGAAATAAATGCACGCAAGGAAAAAAAAAATTATATACGTATATTTTAAATCTTTTGATCATGAACTTTGCATTACGAAACTACTTGTCTTAGAGTATTTCTAAATCTTGTTTGTTAGGAATTTGAAACCCACTCTTCCTTTCAAAAGGAACGTATCAAAGAAATCTACATTACACATAATTAAAAATGTACTAATGATCACTATTTTCTATGAAAAGCACTTTTACATTCAGATCAAAGGTTGAGATCAATTTTTGAGTTTATAACAGGGAATGTTTTTTAAAGATTTTTCAGTGTACTTGATATCGAGATTAACATTGTAACTTTCATAAACATGCTATTCGGCTTTGTTTTTAATACGACTTAAGTGACAACCGTGTCTTTTATAAACAAATATGTGGGAAAAGATATCTGAAAATAAAAGAAAAAAGATAGGGTTATCTTTATAAACTTGCTTTTATTTTATCATTTTTGAACCTTTATTCAAAGCATTTTTATGCATAATGTAAATAGAATTTTTTTTAAATGAATTTAAAAAGAATGAATTAGCAATTATGTAATTTAATAGTTTGAGAGACTGGCTTGAAATATGCTAATTAGTTTGGGAAGACGTATTTTTAAATTACGAGACTCGACACAAAAATGTACTTTTCCTGCATAAACTTAAATTTTTTGAACAAATCAGAATTCTTAACACTAGAATTTTCTACAGAAAGACATGATTCCGAGATATGAAGGTGAAACACTGCCGTAATCAAGCCCTATTTATAAATAAATTTCATCAAAAACTACATATTTTTATTATCGTGTAAAATTGATAACAAATAACTGCAACACACCAAAATATTGTACATGAATTGAAATAATCAATCAATCAAAAGTGAAAAAAAATGACCGATACTGAATTCTGCCCAAAATTGTGAAAAAAATGAGTATATAGAAAACAGACTTTTCATTTCCGTTGCATTGTAACTGAGATAAAAACACATTTCTCTTAATTTGAAAGATGATTAATTACATAAACTAATTACATTATAATAAAAGCTCGTGATTTCCAAATATTTGCATATTGGCTACAACCTAGAGAAATTTTTGAAGTGCCTTTGATGAACTTTGAAATTTAAAATTATTACATGCCGAAAGCAAATTTGAGGCAGCTAAGGGTTTGAAAGTGTTGCTAAATATAAGAGTAACTACTTTTACAAGCAATTTTAAAGAAACTATTTCAATGGCTTCTATATTTCTAAGTAATTGCTGTCTTTACACAATGAGATAAAGGAATTAATTTGACTAAATTGGATACTTTTCAACTATTGAACGAAATAATATTTAATTTCATATCACTATTTCAGATGATAATCTCATTTTACAATGTGAGAGATATGAAATATTTCATATTTTGTTACAGTTATCGATAAGATTTTAACGAAAATTAAATTTTTAGATATTGTATATGCACCAAGGATTAAAATATTGTATTCTCCTACCAAATTTCATACTTAGAAGCATTTTTAAGCTGAATATTATCTGTGTTCCTTAAAGTCATATTGAAACATTTCATGCTTGACTTCTTAAGTGCCCTCTCATCATTTTGCGTCGGGATTAAATCCCTACGTAATTAACGGGTTGAATTCTCTAGTTAAACAAAAGAGGATATAAAGATTTATTCAATCGAAACATCGTGAAACAATGAAAGAGAAAATAGATACTGCCGCTAAGGATTAAGGAAGGTATTCGCTAATGTAACGTATCCAATAGTTTTCTAATGGGTTTTCGAAATTTATTCTTTTCCCTTATAAATTGTTAGTAGAGCAAATAAGATGAGTGCTACTCAACCCTTATTGATTTGAAATTTTCAATTAGTATCATCTTAATTCTTAGAAAAATGAATAGTATATATTTATTTGTTTCCAATTATATTAGAATTATTAAAATAGCTCTTGTTTTTAAAATAGCTGACACAAATTTGGTAATCAGTTTTTATTTAAATTTATGTAAAAAGATCAACTTCTTAATCATTAGATAGAAATACTAGCCCTTGTTTATTTACGTTATTGTTGAGTTGTATACTAATATTATTATAAATTAAACACATTTCAACCGGTTGCATAAAATAAAGACTGTACTGATTGCTGAAGAACCTAGTTAGTAATCATGTGCACTGCATTCGGTACACTTTTTGAAAATTCCAATATTTTTTTAGTTTACACTGAGAAAAAAAGAACCATGCCAAAACTATCAGATTATGTGGTGGGGTACCACCAAAATGCTTGGTAATTAATTCTGAAGCACTTTGATAGTGATTTTGGTAAAATCAATTGCTAAATATTTTTGATAAGTGATAAATTTCGGTAAATGTGGTGAAATATGGAAATTTCATCATGATACCAACTACCATGGCAGGAAAACTGTTTTTTCGTTTAAAGTTTTATTAAATATGTGGTAATAAGAACTATTTTTATGAAAATAAGAATTTCTAATACAACATTACCCTGTGAACGGGGGGAAATATCAAATGCCAGCTATAAATACTTAAAAAAATTTTTTCACCATAATTATGTTTTTTTTTTTCTCTTTTTTTTTCAGAAAAATAATTACTGTGCGGTGCATTAATTTTGTCTTTTGTTTTCTTCGTGCATGTTTTTAATTTTTAATGTACCATATATTATGTTTAAATTATTTCAATCTAATTTATTCACATGATTTATGATTAGATTATATATATGATAAAGATAAATATTTTACGTTCATCAGTGCATTTAACATAGTTGCGAGGTCTTATGACCCTTGGTAATTCGAAAAAAATATTTTTGCATTTTTATCAAATTATATTCAGCATTGTTTGTAAAAGTTTACTCAAGATCTCGATCTCTCACAAATAATAATAATACACTGTTAAAATTTTCCTTCTAAAATTACGGTATTATAACTGGCAGCTGCCTGTCCATCCGATTAACTGTAAAGTTGACGGAAAAGGAATTTTTTTTCCTTTATGGTATTATAACCATTTACAAAAATATCGTTATAAAACCATGAATACAAAACTATACGGTTTTTTAACCATTTAAAACGAGCATTTTTTAAAAACGTAATAATTCTTTAACTAGATATAGAAGCTCGGCGTTTCGTAAGTTAATGGTCATTGGAGAGTGCCGGACACTGGGAATTCTTAACATTTTGAACGGAATAGAGAAAATATTATAGTGTCAACACTAGGACTCGAACTCCAGTTCTGAAGGTCATGAGATTGACAGATAAGCCCGCTGGGCTATGATATGTACGCAGTAGCGAAGAACTAAGTAGCTTCCTTAAGTGGTTCTAGTTGGTGCGATAAAATTCTGGTTGTTTAACCGCATTAAGTGAAAGCAGTTAATAAACAGTTTTTCTTACACTTAACAGTTTGATTACCATTTTATTTATGGTTAGTTGACTGTGTTGATTAAAATAGCCAGACTGTGTTGATTAAAATTGGTAAAATAGCCATATAATCAATTGTTATTTAACCATTTTTTCCGAGAAATTTCTAACAATGTAATAATAATCCACAAAGTTTCCCCAAATTTTTATTCATTTTCATACATTGTGTACATTTCGGAAACTGAATGTTTAAGCGAAATTCTATTTTTTTAATTTTTTTATTTTTTATTTTATTTTTATTCTATCGAAGTATAGTGAAACTTCCAGGAGATACCACTTCCGTGTAGCAACATCCTCTATTTCCGGCCTTTTTTTGGGAGTCAGGAATTGAACTTCTTGAAGAAAAACTTCTGGAGAGACCATTAAAACCTCTCCCAGTGATCGGGCAAACTGCCGCACCAAATGCGGGAAAAGTCAAATAATAAAACGCGAAAAAAATATCTAAAACAAAATTATAACAAAATAAATAAGTTGATTAAAATACATTCAAAATATTTGTGTAAGATTTTGCACTCAGAGGTCACTGAAGACGATGAGATATTTTTAGAGGTGAAAATTAATTTAGATAAAATAGTCATTTTAGAAAGAAAAATATGCATCTTAAACAAACAAAAATCTTCTCATCTCTTAAATCTAACTAATTTTTATGATATAAAATCAAATGCAATCTTAAACAAAAAAAACATAATTATTTAATTTATTATTTTTCTTATTTTTGTAATTGAATTTTTTTTATAAATTCATATTTGGTAAATTTAGTTTTAAAAACACAATTATATAAGTAGAGATTATTTTTATTGACGCAAAATTTTATTCATGGATCCGATTTATCTGACACCAACACAAGAGGCGATTCCGCACTCAGAAAATGACAGTAAATAAACTTAAAATTATTTGTGAAAAACCATGTACCTTTGATAACATTTTGAAGTCAATGGAGGTAACTTTTAACAACAACCAACCTCTATTTAAGACCATTTCGCTCCCAAGAGGTTTCCCTGTATATTTACTGCTGTTTATGTAAATGAACTCAGGATATTACGCACTACAAATTAAAAAATTCGGGTAAAAATACACAGCTAAATATAAGAATCTAATACTTAATATACATAATCTCTTGTTTAAAAGTAACTTCCTGTTTGCATGTAACCGAATTTCGCGGTAACAGATAATTTTTCCTGTATTTTTCTCTGCAGGAAATTACTTTCAGATAAATAATGACATTCATTTCAAAAGTAAACAACCACTATTACGGTTTAGTGGTCAGTTCCTTCCCCTGCCACAGTTATATATAGATTTCAATTTCACATGCAAAAATTTAATATCTAAAGAAAATGCTTAATGTGCAACAGCCAGGAAGTAAATTACATTCATTTACTTACTTTATTTCTGTACAATTACACGGAGAAAAAAATTCTTGTAGAATTACCGTACTCTAATAATACCAAAATAAATGATATTTAAACATTCATTTGTTAATTTTTTTCGTTCATATCATAACGGTTTACCAAAGATTCTGGTTTTTAAAATTATACTTCTTATGAGAAAACATTTTGTAAAACTACAAAACTGAAAATTATATTTAACCAACTCAATGCGGTTTATTTCATGTTCTCAGGTATCGCACACATTTACCCCATTTTAATACAGATTATAAAACAATATTTTATTGTTAATTTTACCGGAAGTCATTACCGAAGCGCTTCGTTAGAAATTAATGTACCTTTTAGTGGTCCAATAGAACATGGTTCATTTAACTATACTCTAATAGTTTTGCCTTACTTTTTCTCAGTGTAGAGAGTTTCCTGTAAATATTTTTCAGTACATTTCTTCATCAGTGATACAAGTTTCTTCAGCTTCCTTTTCGGAAATTTCAGTCTCTTCTTCAATAATCCCCATCTCTTCTTCACACTCATTCTTAAACCCAGCTTTTTTAAAACCATTTTGAATGGTCTTCTGTGTTACATTTCTCCATGCGTGGTCTGTCATTCTGATAGAATTCAGTACATTTATCTTGGGAAGGGTACTTCCTTCATTAATAGCATCAACAAGTTTGCGGATCAACTGTTTTCTGTAGTTAACTTTAAAACTTCTGATTACTCCCTGATCCATAGGTTGAAGCTTTGAGGTGGTGTTTGCGGGAAAATACTTAACACAAACATTTTTCAGTTCAGGCAGATTGTTATGCGCACTACAGTTGTCTATAAAAAGAATAATTTTTCTTTTTTTTTAATCGCATGGATTTGTCTAAGGACTTTAACCAATTTCCAAAGATTTCACTCGTCATCCAAGATTTTTTATTTGCTTTGTATGGAAAAGGGAAGGATTTTACTTTAGAAAAGCATCTAAGCTTTTCTGAGCGTCCGATCATGAGAGGAGAAAGTTTCTCTGTGCCTCCTTAATTCGATTCTTAATAATTGTAGAAAGAGTGCTTGCTGGTAAACCGAACTTCACTGCAACTTCGTTTTTTTTTTCATTAATGGATTTCCGTCCAAGAATGTTAAAATTTTCATTTTTTCTTCAATGGAGAGAACATTCAATTTACGTTTAGCCCCTGCCATACTTAATCAAAATTCAACTGAACAATGTTTTAAAAAAAATGAGACACTCAAACCAACGACCTCCTAAAAAAATTCTACTGATAAAATGAATTTCTATTTGTGTTGTTCTTATCCATGTGTGGAAACTGATGCCCAGTGGTGACGCCCCCCTCATCAATCAACTTTTCATTGTCCGAATACACTCAATTGGTTGGAGAGTGTGACGATAGTAACCGGAAATTCCAAGAAACGACCCCCCAAACTGCTCATTCTTACTTCCCATGGGGCTAGGGAATTTTTCGGTTCTTCTAATGTAGCTTGTTTGAACAAGTTCTGCTGTCCAGGCATCGGTTACGATGATGTACATTCTCCTTCAAAATTCGAGAAACACAGGTTTTGAAAGAAATTCTTTCGAGATAAACTTGGAAAAATACATTAAAATTAAATTGTTATGTCGGGAAACTAAGAAATTTCGAGAAGTACAGGTTTTCGAGATAAGCAGGTTCGAGATAAACAGGTTCGAGATAAACAGGTTCAACTGTATTTTAAAATTAAATTCCCATTAATCATTCGTAAACTCAGAATCTGTTTAAAAAATTTAAAACTGAAATTTACCAAGTCAGTTTATTCAGTTTGGAGAGAATAGAATAGAAACAATAGAATTTGTGTAATTTCTTTTAACTTCTGGAAGAGAAAAGGGGAAATGTAATCCTTGTTGGTGCATTTGTCAAATTATATTCAGTATTGGCTGTCAATACGTACACTTAATCTCGCACAATACACTGTTAAAATTTTCATTGTATAACTATGGTAAAATAACCAGCAGCAGTCTCACCCTCCAATTAACCGTTAAGTTTACTGTCAAGAGCATTTTTTTACCTTTCAGTTTTAAAACTCTTTACGAATAGTATGGTTAAAAAACCATTGCTACAAAACTACACAATTTTATAATCATTTAAAACTAGCATAGTTTTTAAAACCGTAAAATATAATTTAACTGGTCATTGGAGTTTGACTCTTCGTTAGGTAAAGGGAATTGGAGTTAGGTTATGTTTGAGTCAAGCAAAAGAAACCTAAGATGTGGGTTAACTATTTTATCTGGTTGTTTCACCTTTTATAAGAGATAGGAAATAATAGACTTTTTTTGTGTTAAGCAGCTTTATGGTGCTACCATTTATGTGGGAATGAGAGTATACAAATCTAATAGTCCAAGATCATAAATTGGAAAGTGCAGAGCATTCGGAACTCTTCATTTGTTGAAAGAAATGGAGGAAATGTTGAGTGTTCAACGTTGGGACTCGAATTCTTGTTCTATCGGCCAAGTTTTTGTCAGATAAGTCATCTCGGCTCTAATATGTACGTAGCCAAAAGGAACTAAGGAGATTGTTAGGTTGTAATAAAATTCTCGTTGTTCATATGTATTAGGCGAAGGCAGCTAATGAACTGTTTTTCTCATAGTATAATAATCTTATTTATGTTGATTTAATTGTTTTGTTTAAATATCTCAAAATAAGAATTAAATAAATTGTTATTTAATCATTTTTTCCGAAGTTTTGTTGTTGCATCAGTGTATCTCCAATTTAACACGAACTATTAATTTACATATAATTTAACTTAAAGGCATTAAACAAGAAACCAGCGGAAAAAAAATTAGAAAAAATTTTGAAGAATAAAAAACAGCTAAAATCATTTTAAAAAGAAATTTTTCAAGGAATACATTTATATATATATATATGTTCTTTCATCACTGATCACAAAAACATCATTCATATCCTTATACTTCTTAATAACGAAAGATGTTTTCAAATAAAATGTTTTTTCTTCCTTCTTTATGGCAATAAAATGAGAAGATATCATTTTTTCCTTCCGATCTTTGACGGCCCTTCACGTTATAGAAAGGTTTCTTTACACTTTCTGTCGGATGGAAGAATCGAAAATGAGACAGCTTTTTTACTTGAGTTTGAAAAACCCAAGTTCAATTCCATCTGATAACACGTCTTTGCAATTTCAATCTGAGATCTGGAGAATCAGATTTGAATACTTGAATATATTTATTTCTGCAATCTATGCTATGCAGCAGTAAGCATAAAAAATCATGCTCGTGTTGCAGTAAAAAAGGAAGAAGTTTAAATTACATCCTACTTTTAAGAGGGGATTTCATGTATCTTTTGCATTTATATTTCAGAATATAGAATGAAAAAGTTTATATATATATATATATTTATATATATATATATATATATATATATATATATATATATATATATATATATATATATATATATATATATATATATATATATATATATATATATATATATATATATATATATATATTATATATATATATATATATATATATATATATATATATATATATATATATATATATATATATATATATATATATATATATATATATATATATATATATATATATATATATCTTTTTTTTTAAAAAAAACAATTTTTGAATATTCTTTTATTTCTCTTTAAAAAAACCTATTTGAAGTTAAATACTATAATTTTGTATTAAATATATTTTTTTATATATTAAACAAAATAATTTTCATTAAAATCAAAAGTATTACTTGTTAAATTTTACGTTCAAAATTTACAAAGTAAAACACAAAATTAAATTTTATTGGATGAGAAAATTATTAGTTAATTTACATTACAAAATAAAATATAGGGATTTAATTTATTGTAGTAAAATATATTTACCATTGAACTGAAATAAAAGTTTCATCTATTGCATTTCAATTAAAAGTGTCGCACAAAGGTGTTGAAAAGTTCTTAAAGTTTAAAATCAAGTGATTAAATTTGAAATTTTAATTGGATAAAATACAGTAATTTAAATAATGAGCGTTTCTTAATTCTCAAATGCTTATAAATATAATTACGTTTTTTTTTTAGAATTTAATAGAGAGAACTATTTTAAAAACTTAGATAATTAATTAGAATACTAAAACTTGCAACGAAAAAATTTATAAATGAAATTTGAAATAATATTTAAAGTCAGAGAATTATTACAGAACAGAAGGATTCTTCTGAACAAGGGTTTTCGAAGTATTTTTAATTTCATTCATATTATTTTATTTCATAACCGGCGTTTAACAGCCTTCTCAATAATGAATTCTGAGTTTATGAGTATCAATACTCGACTTCGTGTCCTTGTGATTTTTACACCAACCAAGAGGGCAAGGAAACTCCTGGATCAAGCATCAGGAGATACTAGCCACCGTTGAGAAATTTTTGATGAACTGACCCGCATTTGCGTTACGATAAGAGGAAAATCACGGAAACCTCCCACGGTTAGATTGGTGCCAAGGGAACTCTATCCCATCATTCTAAAGATATTTTACGTCAGAACTTTAGTCGATAAAATCCGGGAGCAGAATTCTTATCGAGAAGCCAGTGCAGGAGTTTGAATCCGGGAAACATTTTTTGGGGGTGGCAAACTTTCTATCTCTTGAACATTTACAGCTCAATTAATATTTTTGAGAAATTTATTTGTTTTCATTCCAAATTACTCACATTAAGCAAAATTTTATTAGATGCTTTAAAGAAAAAAATACGTAATGCATGTTTTTATATTAAGAAAAATAACTTTTAAACTTTTCATACGAAGTATTTGCATATAAAAATGTACTTTAAAATGTTTGTTTTTCATTTGATTTGAATTTTGATTTAAATATAAAAAAAGTGTTTTTTCCCTTTCTTTTGTATGTTTAATAATGATGTCAAAAATGTCACAGATTCTTGCAAATTTTCAATTAATTTTCCCTTCCTGGGTTGAAAGTGTTAAGTTTAATATATTTTCTAAAATTATTGATCCGTGTTGTTTATATTTCCCAATTGTTTATATTTTATACTGCTTATTTATAAACTTCTGCTTGTTTATATATAATACTTTATAATTGTTTACTAATATTTTTATGTTTATTAGAAATTTAACACAACAAATACAAGAAGTATTTTAGGCTTTTGTAATGCCTTCTAAAATATTTCTAACCATTTAATATTTAATTTAACATTATTTATGTAGTGGAAATTTAAGAAATAAAATATAAGATAAAATGCGTAAGAAATGATATTTCCCCTATCCAATTTACATAGCTTAATCAAAATTGTATTCTCACAGCATATTTAACTGAATCTATTTCATATTTAACTCAAAACAACAGATTTGTTTTTTAAATTTTGAACTCGAGTAATAGTTAAACACAGGCTACTCGTGGAAATAGAATGCACAAAACATTTTTTTTTTTAAAGTGTAATGTTACTGAAGATATAAATGTTTTAAAAACCTTTGCTACGTTAAACCAGGATAAAAAAAATCAAGCTGAATCAATAAATTTCTCATGATTCAAACAAAAATTTAGTTTAAATTAAATTCACTCTAAATAACACTCATTGCATAGTTTAAATAATTATGAAACTTTTAATGTGAAATATTTGCAAATAAATCTATTTCTTAAAAAGTTAAGGAAATTACATGGTTTTTATATTGTTTTGTTTAAAATCTTAAAAAAATATTCAACATAATATTGCTTTTTTTTATATTTTATAAATAAAATAAGAAATTGTAGCAGTCTTTGTAAAATTTCAGTAAATGTGTTTGAATTTATTTCCCCTTTAAGCGTTTGAATTGTTCAATAACACATTCTCAGCAGTTGTTGATCTGTAAAAAAATATTTTTATTTGCCAAAAACGAGTGTTCTTTTTCATTCCAGAGAAATAGTAAAAATTCACATTCCTGAGGTATTTGTAAGTGAGAGTTTTGCCCAAAAGCCAAAAATTTTATTTGGAAATATCAAAGGATTTCGCAGTTCATTCCTTCTTTTTATGTATCCGAAGGTAGCAAAAAATTTACATATTTGTCGTATTTTTGAGTTAACAAAATATTATTGAAAACTCACTGCATGCAAATTTAAAACAAATGCGGATTTATAAATTTTTTACTTCTTTGTGTAATAAAATTGCTCATTACAAGCAATTTAAAGTAAAAGCTTTATAAAAAATCAAAATTTTGACTAAAATTGCTTTAACTTTTTTTCAAACAAGTAATCATTATCAGGTATTTTAATTTCTTTTTTTCGGATACATGTCAAAGAAAAAATTAAGAAATACACAATTTGTACATCTAACCAATGTTTAAACTAGGACTGAGAAAGAAAACGCTATCGAAATCTGGCGAATCACTATTGAGGATATCTACACTAGAAACATCAAAATTGTATGATTGCACGTAGAAAAAGAGAGGAGTTAAATTAAAGTTATTAAAAACAGCTTCAAGTAGTATCCGAAAATCGAACCAGTTTCTTTTTTCAATATTTGGTGGCTTATAAGTGATTTGAAGATTTCAAAAGGGTTTTAGACCTTTATTTGATTTAATATTTTTGAATACTTTTGCATATTATTTCCGAGAAAAGAGTTTTAAAAAAGCAATTTTTTCTTAGAAACTTGCAGACTTAGAAAAAAGTAAACTCTTAAATCGATTAAAAAATGATGAATATTTTTAAAATCTTGTTTTATTAAAAAATTTTAAATATTTTCAAGCGACAAACAATCAAAGTATTTTTCACATTTCAGAAACTAAACAACGCACACTTCACTTTTGTGTTATATATTACAATTGTCTGATATTTTACTTGAATTAAATTCACAACCTCAACTTATAATTTATTTTTTATCTAAGATAGTAAGAAAATTTTCATTTTTACGTTGACAATCGTGATTTGAAAACATATAAATAGAAATTTTCTTGCGATAAAATTGTTCCATGAGGTAAAACGTTTTTGAATTCAGTTCTTAAAAGAATTATTAAAGGCAAAATATCAAGCATATATAACTGAATTTTTCATGCCACAAATTATGATGAACGGACAGGATCTCATGGGTTTATTTGCCTAAAGAAATGGTAAAAATTATCAGAATATGGTAAAAATTACCAGAATATGGTAAAAGTTGTGGCGTTTCTCTGGCTCTATAGGAACACCAAAAAGCTCGATTTATAGAAGTGATTTGGTAATGATTTTGATATAATTAATAATAAAGTATGGTTTTAAATTATGTAATAAAAATTAATATGTTGGTGAAAGTGGTAAAATGTTATGATTTTATTTTGATACCATAGATCATATAATAAAATTCATTTATTAGATCCGATTAGTTTTTCAGCTATGCATTTCCTTTTCTAAATGTAGGATAATACGAACTATAATTTTAGATAACTAAATTACCTCCAAACTGTTACTATATGAATGGTAAAATTACCGAATGATTAGTCAAAACATCATGTATTTAGTTATATTAACCGAAGTTATGTTTTTGTTTTATAACAAGTGTTATTGCCTTACAGTACGGAGATTTTGCATATTATTTTGTGGGTGGCCCATAAAACTTATTTGGATATTTTGGAAAATAAAAATAATATTAAGAGAGCAGGTAAAGCAAAACTATCGTGAGAGCGGAAATACAATATTTTTTTTTTCAAAAGTAATTAACAGAGGATGCAGAACATGATATGTATAAGGATTTACAAGGACAAGGCAAACCCATTGAAAGAAGTTTCAAACCTATCGTTTACAACCAAAATTTTTTCGCTTTATTATTTAAAACGTTTGATTTAAAATTTAAAAAAAAAAAAACATTATTTATTTAAAATTGGCGTAATTTACTCTCGTCAAATCCTTGCCTACTCTGGAAGAAACGTCTATAATAATGCTTTTGTAACCTCAAATTAATATATTATATAGTAAACCCTTCTTTTTATTACCTTTATCAACATATGTGGCAATAACTTAACTAGCTCATAAGTCTCGTCTCTAGCTACTTTATTGCAGACTTCTTCTAAGATAGAGTTAAGCATTTATATGATGTAATTTCATATATCCATATTTTCCGTGAGAGAATATCTCATTATTGTTAAATTGGGTTTTTATCTGGAAACTGGTATATATGGAATTATGAAGCAGCTATAGCATCAAATAAAGACCGCTATTTGTTTAGGGCCATTGTTATGCTAAGAATAATACATCGTCGCTTACATTAAGCTCTTTGGCACTTGCCATTACACCTTTCAGTCTAAACAATGTATCAATTTTGTAATAGTATGTATCTGCTTTATTTATTGTAAAATCAATGAAATGTTTTAAAGGTATTCGTAACCATTCCTTCAAAACCACATACTGTTTTTTTAAAGTTTTCGTAGTCTTTAAAATTTTATGGTTAAAATTTCGCAAATAAAATTAACGTCTTACTTAATTAAATATTTCATACAATACATAATTCTAGTAAAATAATTAAAAAAAACTTAATTGTTGTAATTTTTTTTGTTTAATAATAAATATTTTGAAATTTTAATCACACTGATTGAACATTTTCAAGTACTACAAAGCATTATTTGTTTGAATCGAAGTGCTTTTTTAAATAATTGCATAAATTAACTTGCCATAATATATTCAAACCATAAAAATATATGGAGAAATGAAATATTTGTATTTTGATTGCACGTAAGTTTGATTTACGCCCGGTGGCTGAGCGGTAGCGCTTTGCGCTGTCGTGCCACAGGTCTCTGGTTCGATCCTCGGGCCGAGCAAGGTTGACTCAGCCTTTCATCCCTTCAGTGGGTCAATAAATGAGTACCAAGCATGCTTGGGAACTGAACACTGGGGGTTCCGCGTTCGGCTGACCACCTGACCGGAACATCTGCTCCTGCACCCCAGAGCCCAAGGTCAAGAAAACTGAGATGGGTACAGTAGGCCTTGGCCCTCTATGGACTGTCGAGCCGGTGAGTTTTAGTTTAGTTAAGTTTACTTTAATAACGATAAATTTTTTCCTCCATCTAATTTAACTTTTTCTCCATTATAGCTTTCAGGAAATGTGCATTTGATTTGCAATTCATTATCAAACTAAGTGAATTTTATAGGAATCTGGTTTGTCTAATTTGTACTAGTACATCTAATTCTCATACTAGTAAATATAATTCTCACACAATTAGACAACTCTCTAATTATTTCAAATTATTGAAATTTAGTATTGTAAGATTTCTATTGCAATCATGTTATTAATTTTAAATTGAAATTTTCTTTATCTATTATGGAATTGCATTTTTTGTTAAAGTTTTGTTAATATTTTCGAACTTATTTATTTAAACCGATGACTATGTTTAAGAGGAATATTACATAAAAATTTATTAGTTCCTTGAAATATTATATTTTTTGCTTATATCTATATATTTTTTTAAAAAAAATATCTTAATTCTTTTATTATCCCTCAGTATATCTATCAGTCATGCATCTAGACTATTTCTTTTATTAATTTTAAAAGTTTGGCTGATATCAGGAAGCACTCTATATTACAGTCTCATCATATTATATTAAAGAAAATACTATAAACCACATTTATTTGTATGAAAATTTCTGAAAAAAATTTCAAAAATTAATCTACTATTCTTTATTCCCTTTCAAAATAATACGATAATTTAATTTCTGCTTCTATATGTTTTTAAATAATTTAGGAATGACAAAATAATAAAATAATTAAGTATATGTACATAGGGACTACTATATTATCGTATGGAGTTTACCTAAAGACCTTGCTCACTTATCCTATTAATTCGAAATGTATTGAACGGTAAGTCACATGTTCAATTAATAAAAGAGAATAATTCTCATTTTATTGCAGGAAATTGAAGCTTCAGTGCTAATGCCGATGGCAAAATCTTTGAACTTTGGACAGAAGAATAAGTGTTATTTTCACATCCGATAAATTGTAAGACACGTGATAAAATAATCTAATGAAAGAAGTAAGGAAGAAAGTTCTTACTAAAGTAATAAAGATCTCATTTTATTCAAGAAAAATTGATCCTAGGGTCTTGTGTAAGTGCCATAGTTCTTCACCTCCAGCAGATAACATGTTTTGTATGTCATATTTATTATAAGTTTTTCTTTCACGTGGAAAATTTCTGTCAGACAAATGTTAAATGAATTTATGGACTTCGTTTATAAAAATAAAATTGGAGTCCTTTGCTCGGTGTAAATGACGCAACTTTAAAATTTGAAGTAAGAAAGTATGTTTGCTATAAATGCGGTCAGAACTGTGTGAAACATGGGTTTAATTTATTGAAAGGAATTCTCATTTTATAAGAGGAAATGTGAGTCTTTGGAATAAAGATAATAGTGCAATTCTCAAAAATTACCGTGCTGTAAGATTAAAAAAAAACTTCTGCATTTTTTAAAAAAAAATTCGCTTGGGTTAATTATTCGATAACCTTTTAATTTAAAAAATAACTGTTTACCAGAAATCCTGTTTTGCCTAATTAAATTATTTTTACGATAAATTTAGTAACAAATACATAACTGAAAGCAAATTTAACTCAAATAAATTGTTATTATGGCATGCTCAGAGGTATCATGATAACAGTATCAATTTTTACCACATTGTCAAATTTTATCACATAATATGAAACCTTATTTTATTTTTAATAAAGCCAAAATCATTATCCAAGTGTTTCGGTAAAAAAAATAGCCAACTTTTTTATGTTCCACTAGAGCCGGAAACACGGTAAGTTATAGCATATTTTGGTAGCTTTGATCATATACCTTGCTCTCAGTGTATAATTTTAAATGGGTATGTAGCTTTTGTTTTATACGTGTTAAATTTTATTGCACGTTAAAGAGTTTGATTAAAAAATAATACTTTCCAAAGATAAGAAATTTAAAATTAAGATGTCAGTCATTATTATAAATATTGTTACATCTTAAGAAGTATTGATGTTTTTGATTATTAATATATATGTAGATTATAAGTACCAGATAAAATTGCATGATTTGGAACAAAAACTTGTCGGAGATACTCTTCGTTAGACACACTATAAAAATTAATTTCGGCGAAAAGTACCTGCACTCATGGTGTAGGTACTTTTTACAGTAAATACCAATTTTAACTGGAACAAAATACGCATTAAAAAATCTGATATACCTTAATTTTCCAGTAATAGTTACCGTAAAGTCACTAAATCACTCTAATTGAATACATATTACTATCAGGATTACGTTACAATATTTTACGGTCAAATGCATTTTACACGCGATGCTCCCAAAATGCCAATACTTTATACCGTAATCTGATCCATAATATTTTAATGTGCACACGACAGAATCAGATATTATGTCGTGTGATAGGGAGTATAATGATAGAGAGTATTGTAATATGAGTTAAATGTCCTCAACATGAATTCATAACATGTTAAAATTACATAAAAATGCTCATAACTAGTCGATAATTCATCATCGTTTTTTTATACCAACTGTACCAATCAACAGTACCAACAAAGAACCAACAGTAGAAACTATTTGTCGTATTAATTTCAGTTACTGCTTTGTCACATAACCATGCAATGAATTTAATATAAAAATGAAATACTCTTGATAATTTTAGTTTTATAGTATTTTATAAATAGTGAGCTTTTATATTTTAGAGTCATATGAATCAAACATTATCAAGACAATTATCAATTCTTCTTTTATTTCATTACTGCATACAGTAGATCTTAAAGTGCTGAACATTGCTTTCCTTTTCCTGTTCTTAGCTTTGAACTTTCAGTTAGTGAATTTCATTCTGGTTATAAATTTTTTATATTACTTAACTACCTTTTTTTTGGTCTCCCTCTGTCTGTCGTTGAGTACATTGGATTAATATCCAAATTTTTAAGCCCCATACTTTTTTTTTCATTCCTTTTTGTGCTATTACCATGTCAAATTTCTCAATTGTGTGTATCAAATGATTTTTTTAATAAATGTTCAAGTTTGCACTGTTAGAATTCTTATTCTAAAGTTATTGTTAAATAACAGGAAACAATCTGCCGATCCGATTAATTGCAAAATTTACAGAAAAGAACCTATGTTTCCTTTATTGTTTTGAAACCGTTTACAACTAGTATCGATATAAAATTATGAATAGAAAACGACCCAGTTTTCAAACAAGTTAAAACAAGCATGGTTTCAAAACCATAAAAAAGAAATTTAAACCAAGACATAGAAGCAAGGCGTTTCGTTGGGTAATGGGCATTTGTGTGAGGCAGTGATTAAGTTATGTTTTATCATATGGATCATGTAATGTAGTTTGTTTGTTTATCTAGTTGTTTCTTCAATAGTAAGAGACGGGAAATACAAGATTTTTTCATGTTTAGCAGCGTTTTTCAAAATAATACAATAATATAATTTCTGCTTCCATATGTTTTTAAATAATTTCGGAATGACAAAATAATAAAAGATCATGCATAGATGGCAGCACGCGTTTTGGTGCTGTCATCTATATGCATGAATGAGAGTATCAAATTCTAATAGTCGAAGATCATGAATCGGAGCGTGCAGGACATTGGAAACTCTTCGTGTGCAAAAAGGGAATGGAGGAAATATTGTGGTGTCAACGCTAGGACTCGATCCCCAGTTCTGCCGGTCATTAAAATGACCGATTAGCTCTTTTGGCTATAATATATGGACAGGTATAAGGAACTAAGTTTCTTCATTAGGTGGGCCAAGCTTGTGCAATAAAATTCTGGTTGTAGAACCTTGTTGGGTGAAAGCAGTTACTAAATGTTTTTTTTTCGCAGTTAACAGTATGAATGCTATCTTTCGTATAGATATTTTAATGCTTTGTTTAAATATAGTAAAAAAAAAAAAAAACAAAAAAAAAACAGTAAAATAGATTGTTATTGAACCATTTTTTTCGAGAAATTTTTAACTCTAACATGGTGGTACTATTGCATTTAATATATTTGTTTCACTGCAGGACTGACAACTGTTAAATAGTTTTTTTAATTAATTTACTTTGCATTGAAATTGTTTTTGAAGAAGTATTTGTATAAGTAAAAGTTATTGTTAACTTTTTGTACCATTGAGTCAATTTCTTCAGAATTATTATTATTATCATTGATTAATGAGACAAGGTAAGTAAGACTAGAAACCTTTTCAAAATCAGGTCTGTGCCTGAAAAAGGTCTGTGTCTGTAACATAAAATATATCAATTAAATTGTTTTACTTCGATATTAAATAAAATTTTGAAAGAATCAAGCATTTGAAGGTACATTTTTGAACAAATATTTTGTATGAAAAGATTAAAGTTTCCTTTTTTATAACAAAAATAAGCACACCACGCATTTTCTCCTTAAAAAGATCAAATAAAACATTATTTTTTTTCTCTGAATAAATATGGAATGAAAACAAATGATTTTATTTTTAAAAAAACGTTAAATAAATTTAAAATGTGCTTGTTTATATGAATCTTAATCGATTTCTTCTTTTAATTAGTATCATAAATTTAATATCCTGTTGTTTTTCTTGTAATTTTTAGTATTTAAATTAACTATTTTTGTTGTTGTTTATGCTTTTCAAAAAATTCTTTTTATCAATAGAATTCCTGTAAATAGTAATTATTAAAACACAGAAAAGACTTAAGAAGCTCGATTCCTATTTTTTCAGTCATTTCACCTATCGTTCTGTATTTTTCCAGTTATTACCTATAATACAGTATTTTCTTGTTATGCTTCCATAAATAATTACTAAACTGAACCTTTAAATATTTAACAGAATACTTACTTACATTTAATTCGAGAGATATAGAGATATACTGTGTAAAGCTGGTTATTTTTTTTTTTTTTGAGTTACAGCTCAAGATCTTCGACAAGCGTAAGAAAGTAAAAACAAATTAGATTTGTAATCTTCTAATTAATTAAAATGATGTAAATGAAACGTTTCTTATAGTTTTGTGGTAGTTATAATTTTATTACACTGACTTAACTGTTCATAATTTTTCTATGCAGTTTTAATGTGATTTCATTTGTTCATTAAAATAATTATTTGTTAAGTTAGTGAGATAATATATCTAGTAATACTTTTAATATTAAAGAATATTATTTACTCTAATATTAAAAAGATATTTTAAAATTAATTTATTTATTACAAAATTACAATATCTCACCTCAAAGAGTTTTAAGATTTTGTTGTAAGTAATCAAATATTGTTTGTCACGAAAAGGAAATATTTAAATTATTCCGAGAACTTAGTTTTTTTTATTAAGTTACATAATGCTATTGGTTAAAAGCTGAAATTAAAAAAAATAATAATTAAAGTTTAAAATAATAATTATAATAAACATATAGATGCAAAACTGAACCAAGTTATTCACCAACAACATTAGATATGTCTGTTATATGTGTGTTACATTTTCACTGTACTATAATATTCGAAAATTTCAATAATATAATTTTAGTGCGTGAAACGAAGTTTCATTTTTAGTTATTACATTGCATCCACAAGCTTTCAGTGCAAATCAAAATTTCACAATTCATTAGAAACTATGTGGATGTGTTGCTAATTTAATTTAGATCACCAGAAAAATAACTGAAATTAGTTTGGCAAAAATTGTGTAACTCCATCTATTTTTTAAATTGTGAACTAGTATTAAGAGCGGATATATAGTTTTATTGTTAGAATCTATTAATTCCATATATTTTATTTTTAGTTCATTAAGAATGATACAAACTTTTGATAATATTTAAAATTTGTCTTGAAAGAAAAATATAAATAACAAATAAATAAAGTCCCTATCTATCTTTATTCATTGGAAAAATATAATACATTCAAACTCTATCCTTTGTTTGGAATACTTCGAAAACATTCGACTTTACTTGTACCTTCTTTTAAAAGATTCCATTACGGCATAAAGAATTTAGTATAGATCTCTTTAACTATAAAAGACTATAAAGGGACCTTTATAAAAAGGGAGCTTGTTTCGTTTTCCAGACGATTACCTCAATTTTCTCTTTTAGAGTATATTATTTCTTACTGATTTTCTGGCAATTGCTTACTTGTTTACTGAACGGAAATCGAAAACGGGAAGAAAAGGCAAGAAAAAAAAAGGCTGGATTTTTTTAAACATTTGTTGAGTTCTTTGAAGGAATGTGTTTATACATCCCAATAATATTCGTTTTATTTAAATTTATTTGAAGAGTAAGATTTGGAAAATCATAATTTGGATTTTTTTTTTAAATCTGTGTTGTAATTATTGTGTTATAACATTCAGCATGCTTTTGTTTTTTTTTGGAATAAACTTTCGATGAAATTGATTTCAATTATGAAAATCTTTTTAAAAACATTTAAGTTCTTTATTACGTGAAAGTTATATTGTAAAAGTAAAACTGTGCATACACTGTAGAATCAAATCTAAGAAAAGAGAACATTGCAATTTTTTCGAATGACCTTGATGCACTCTTCTAAAAATATTTCAATTACGGAAAGATTATCGGATGTAACATTGCACGTTTGAGCCCATGTTTTGAACCACACTCACCTTAAAAATAATTCTGATGTAAGCTTCACTAGTGCAAGAAATTAAGAGAATTTGCTGACTTGGCTGATTGTCTCTAGACCTACTGGTTCGATTTTAATGAAATTTGATATGTGCATACTTTGATACAATACAAATGACCATTCAACAATTGTAATACGTAAGCATGATCGTGCGTAACATTCTTTGGAGTCGGAAAGTATGAAATTGCCATGAGACAATTCAGGCCAATTGCCACATAAAATGATAAACTGTCTTATTTGAAGTATGAAATCCCACTGCAAGGCCTGTACATCTGAAAGAGGGGATCATAGCCCTATTGACCTATTTTTTGGTTTATTCTTCAGCCCCCGGTTTATACCTTCCGACTTCAACGAGTGTTACGCAAAATCATGCGTGTGTATTACAATTGTTGAATGATTATTAGTTTTGTATTGTATCAATGTATGTACATATTAAATTTAAAATAAAATCGCTCTAGTAGTTCTAGAAATAATCGACCAAGTCTGAAAATTCGCTTAATTTCTGACAAAAGTGTATTGTGTAGTGTTATGTTTAGATTATGACACATCAACCATTACGTGAAAAGTAATATTTTTTCCTACGTATCTTTTAATATAACTGATTATAAGTTTTGCTACATTTAAAACTGGCTCTAAACATTAAAACTGGCTCTAAAAACTGTCTGGAATTATGGCATGACCTGAAAAAGTATTGCTAGTTAGATCCACTTGATTCAAACAAAACTATGAAATCTATGGAAGGACTCTTAGAATATTTGACAAAAAAAACAATATTGTTCAACAGTAAACAAATTATTATCAAATGTTTAAAATAACTAAAAATGTTTGGTAATTATCATGCAGAAAACATTCAGAATTCTTAAATTTAATTTCTTTATTTTATTGTTCATTTTTTGAGAAGAAAACATTTAATAAATACAACGAACTTGAATATTGTTCAATAATAATTACTAAGCTTTACTAAACTTATATTAGCAATTAAAGTATCGTTTCTTTCATATCTCCAAGGGGTTTTAGCATAGTAAATTGCGAAACATTTGGCAGGAAACAAAAAATACCATAGGCATTTATTAGTTAACTGCTACAATTATTTACTTTAAACAGTAATTAAGTATATTTACTTATTTAAAACTTCCTCGAGTATATTTCTTACAAAGAATAAAACAAAAAGAATCAAACCTTATGCTTCTTCACTAAACTCGAAAAAAGAAGAAATCCTTGAAACAAACTATGCATTGTGTTATTTGAGCTTCCTCTAATAAAACAATTCTAATAATTGTCTAACTATTTTAGGCACAAAAGAATATCTCTAATTAGCTTTCCTCAAACTTTAAGAATATAGCTCTAAGATTCAAATGCAACAATTTAAAATGTTAAAATAACCCTTTCTTGCATATAGCATTTTGTGGTGTAATTAGTTGTTTTTTGAAGAAACGTTCAGGTGTAGTTGAACAAATTTTCTGCTCTAAATATGTAATTTCAAATAGGGGCTTTAATTGACGTGTTTTAGTGTAAATATTAATTTTGTTTATTTTAAAAATAAGATTCTTTTTTTTAAAGTTGCCTTAGTTAAAGACTATATCATAAGGGGAAAAAATGCTTTTATGCATATCATAAAGGAAAAAAAATGTATATCACAATTGAAAAAAAATGTATATCATAAATTAAAAAAATTTATCTCATAAATGAAAAAAATGAAATAAAGGGCACATTACCTTTAAACAAGACTGTACCTTCTAAGTAGCATTTTTTTTATTAAAACTATGCAGTGAAATGTACGCACCATGGTTAAAAAAATTTTAAATCATAAAAAGTATGTATACTTATAGTTCTTTACTGTAGAACACATTGAATTCCTTTCATTGTACCGACTGTACTTACATTGTATTTCTTTCATCTTATCTTACTTTTCTAACAAATCTCAAAATTTGAAATAAATATTTTGATGATAAATGCACCATTATCTTAGAATAGCTAAGATGAAAATGTCATTGCATTTGAAATGAAAAAAAAAGTTCAAAGAAAACATCGTAGAAAATATTTGGTTTGTTTTCAATATTATATATTCTTCCAAATAAATCCTAAATATTGTGAAAATATTTTCAAATCATATTACCCTGTTGAGAGAATAAAATAAAAACAAAAACAAATATTTTCAAGTATAAGAAACACCTTGTTAGGTAATGAAGTTAGGATTTCGCAGTACAATTCTAACACATTTCATTGCTGAAATTAATTATCTTTGTCAAATCATAGTACTTAAATAATTACAAAAACTTGGCTCAAAAATATTAATAATGTACATATGTGAAGAACAACATGAACTCTAATATAATACAATATATGATAATTTGTCTGTAACAAAATAAATGCCGCTGATAAAAGTATGTTTTATATTTATAAAACACAAGAGCTTTTAAAAATAATTTTTAGAATATTGTGAAAACTCAATAAATCAAACGGTATTCACTGAACTATTCTAAGGACTTGATAGTTTGCAGCATAAAAAAGGTTGTAAATAAAAGCAGTGATTTCATGATTTAGAGGTATTCGGTGAGCGTTGAAAAACAAAGTCTAAGGAGTATAGAGCTTGACTGCACTTCAAATTTATTATTTACGCTTTTTTTTTTCCTTCTTTCGGAAAATGTGGTAGTAGAATAAAGAAGTCATAAATGACAGCTGACTAAAACAATGATTTGATTTAAACAAAGAGTAAAATATTTTAAGGCAGATTTTAGGGCCTGCAATTTTTAGACTATTTTGATGGTTTTCTGTGAGTTTTGATAATATGATTAAGAAGAAAATATTTGAACACTTTTATACAATAAAATACTTATAAACAATATTTATTTTCATTACATATAGTTGAAAAATTAAAATGGAAATCATTAGTGTAAATCCGATCAACGGCAGGGAAACAAAACAAAATATTATTTTATATTAATGAAGAGTAAAATATTTTATGACAGTTTTGAAACTTGCAAAAGTAATGCTATACTGATGGTTTTTTTATAATTTTAAAATTAAAACATAATAGAAAATATAAGATTAAGTTATTAAGCGATATTGATAATATTATTTTTTCATTTTATGTTCATTTCCCTACCGTTTAAAATAGTTCAGATGATTCAATGTAAAATATTCAATGTAAATCCAGTATATGGTATAGCTGACTACAATAATTAATATTTTAAATCTTATGGCAGTTTTTAAAGTCAGCAAATTTTATTCCATAATTGATTGTTTCTTGTAAAACATAATGTTTTTGCTAAATAGAAAAATATAAATATATACCATACATAAAGCATTTCCCTGTATTTATATATTTATAAAGATAATTATTATTAGATAATAATTAAATATATTAATTGCTATTATCTAAATTAATTTAGATACTAATTGCACTTCAAATCAACTTTGTGGTAGCATATTAAAAGAAATAATTTGAACAGCGTTATTTTTACAGAAATAATTTGAACAGCATTATCGGTATCCTATCTCAGATGTAAATGCAATTCAAGCTTCAAAGCATGTTCAAGAATTTTTCTTAAGAATCGTAGAGCTGTTAACAGGAGGAAAATAAGGTTAGCGTTAAGGCTATCATAAAACATTGCAAAATATCTCTACTAAATGTCAGCGGACAGATACAATGTGATTAAAAGCGACGATAATTTAATACTTTAAATTATCTTTCAAGAATCATCGATAAAAGCAATAGAATGAAACTTTTTTTAATTTCCGAAGTCTCCTGATCTATTTACCACATTTAAAGAGTTTATTAACGAAAAGTTTTGCATTGCAATTTCATTGCTTATCTCTAATTTCCCCCAGTATGTCCTAAATGAGGAGGAAACGATTAAAAAAAGTAGAGTCACAACTATAGATTTTATCTCTGATCATACATCCTATTATCCACTTTGACATTCTTGAGATTATTTTAAAGTCTTCCGCATGAAAAATGGGTGAAAAAAAACATATATGACTTAGAATAATTCTTATATCATCCTGGCATGTTGATTCTGATTTTTTGATTGATCCTAATTACGATGAATTCATGCCTTTAAATGTGGAGAGGATTTTTACTTCGCCTCCAAAAGTCACCATCGATTACATGATTAAAACAAGTAATGATTACAGATAATTATGACTATGTATTACTTGTAATTATTGTTACAAGTAAAAATTACCTCTGATAGCACGTGATCATAACTACTTGTGTGTACAACACGAAATTATATCTGGTTAGGATGATTACTTGTAAACAAAAATCATTATTGTATGTATAATAAGATTACACGTAAGTAAAATGTACAATTCAATGTAATTATGATTATCTGCACTTACAATCTGACAAGTATATGCAATAATGAGAGCAAATAATACTATTATAAAATTACAGTACAAATATTAGTAATCAGATCTATACGAAATAACATACATTTTTTATATGTAAATACAATGCTGAATTGTGACTGTAATTAAAATGTATGTATATCAGCACATAGAATTGACCTTAATTCTTTAATTTAAATATAGAGTATGATACTTGACATTAGTTATTAGAAATCGAAAATTTTTTGCTATCGCAATGGATTAAAATAAATGCAAAATCTGTTTAGTAAAAAGACAAAAATTTATAAAATTGGTATGAAAGTTGATATAACTGTAAACTAGTAGCTAAATAAAAACATTCTAATAAATTATAGCAATTTTCATTATTAGGAAATATATCTACTTATATTAGCTTATAAAGTACACGTGTTAAATATGATGGACTAAATACATGCTTTAAGTACAAACTCTACTCTTGAAACAAAACCTATGCGCTATTTTTGCTCCTTTTTTACAACAGCGAACTGTAGAAAGATTTTAACTATATTAAATTTTAAATGTCGGGATAAAGAAAGTTTTCAAATTACATTGAAAAAATGAAAAATATTCTTATTTTTTTAAAATAATGATATCTTTTTTTTTCTTTTTATATTTTAGGCAAAGACTCAAATAAAGGGTGTTCTTTCTGTAAATTTAGATAAATGTTTGGAAAACATATTTTCTTTTTCAGACATAAGTAAATAAAAACAATGCTCTTACGTGACTATATCCCTTGCGAATTCTAATATAAAAATTCAACTCAAGTATATATTTCCCTATTCAGTACACTAAGAAAAAAGAAATACAGCTGACAAGACTTTGATAAAATACATATGATCTTACATTATTTACTTAAATTTGTTTGTTCAATAATGTTATTAATACGTTTTTTTATAAAAAAGGTAAAAAAAAATCTTTATTTTGAAATTAATTTTAATGGTCATCACACATTTTATTTAATTTTATTGGTGATATGTTCTCTTATTATAATACTCCCTATTTTTTATTTTGTAAGAAAATTATTTTGCATTTGTTTGTCTTATATGTTTTATATTTATATACCTTATGTTATTTCAGCCTATTTCATAATTTATTCTTTATTAATGCAAGTCAATACACTCGTAACATACTATGTATTTTGTAACATATGGGATTTCAAATACACTAGGTACATCAGGTACATTTACTATAAGATAATCATCAATGTAAAATAAGAAAAGACCTCAAATTTAATAAGAATTAATAGAATATAGTTTTAAGAAAAAAGATAAATTAAAAACTAATTTCGTAAACTGTAGAATGGTATAATTTTTTCTCAAATTAATCACATGGTTTTGTAAACAAGAACATTATTTTTCGAGTATTTGTCAATTAACCTGTCTTTATTTTAAATAATAAGTTAATATTTCAACTTTAGAAGAGGAAACAATGTGATTAAAAGAATTATTTAGCAACAAAAATAGTAAAAGTAAATAATTATTGAGTAAAGATGCAGTCAGTGAATTTTCCTAAACGAAGAAATTTAGTTAACTATATTTGTTTATTATTTAATTCATTGTAAATTTCAGGTTATACAAGAGGTTTATGCTTTAAATAAACAATGTTTTTTTGTGTAAAAAAAAGGAAGCACTAACAACAAAGGAATAAAAAAGGAAGCACAAACAAGACAAAATGATAAATGACAGCGTGCTTAGATAATATTTGCTCATTAGGTACGAAAAATGACTATGTGATACAAAATGAAAAGTTGGATGAAGCTGAAAATTATTCTACAAATGTTGAAAGTAATCTTGTCTGCGATGGTGCATTGAAGTTAATTTTGAACTTCAGACATTCTTATTGACGTTATAGTAACGAAGAATAACATAAGATTGGTAATTTGTTGCTTCATTCATCTTTTCTAATGCGAGTCATAAAAATACATCTTAGATTTATAGATAAAAAAAAGTTGCTGATTGTCCGTGATATACTGGGTGCTCAGAAAGTATAACATTCAATATATAGTTTTAGAATCTTTATCAAACATGAGAAAAACTCACATTACATAAGACAGTAGAATAAAAATCAATGGTAAATAAATAAATATAGACTTAGACAACGTAATGGAAAACATCAGCTGTAAGTCATGTTGCATTTTGCTGGACATTATGCACAGAGGAAAAAAAGTATGTAAAAATTATCGTAATGCGTGGTTAAAACATGCTTCAAAAAAAGATAGGGTATACATTGTTCTAAGTGGAATAAAGCAAAAAACTACGCGTACAAAGCATAAATAAATGTACAAAAATGGAACGAAGAATAACATAAAATTGGTAGTTAGTTGTTTCATTCTTCGTTTATAATGTAAGTCATAAAAATGCAACGAACGTCAAATGATGTAAGAATAGTACGGAGACAAGCATGCATCAAATTGTTTAACCAATAGGTACAGAATAACAAGCTTGAATAGGGAAATAAAAAAGGGGGAGGACAAATGCTGCTTGCAAAATACTAAAAAAAATTCAGGCATAAAAAATCTGTTAGTGAAAAAAGAAATACAAATTTTCTTTTTCAAAGCTGCTTAACTGCTTCATTATAATAATAATATTAATTTAAATCATTTATTAAAACTTTTTTTGAAACTATCTTTTTTTAATCTGCATTATATATCTATCTGCATATATATATATATATGCATATATATATTTAATCTGCATATATATATATATATATATATACATATATATATATATATATATATATATATATATATATATATATATATATATATATATATATATATATATATATATATATATATATATATATATATATATATATATATATATAATTGAAAATTATGTTCATCTATTGGTAAACTAAAAACTAGCATGGAATGAGTGGGTGATTTACTTCAAAAGATTGTGTCTGGAAAATCCTCAGGAGAAATCCGGTAATTGGTTCTCTTTTAAAACTTATCCACGTTTGAACATTATTGAACGGCTCTCTCTATCTTTGACGTCTTCAGCAAATATAATTAGATACGTAAATTGGACGCTACCGGGTATTCTTTTGATGAAATCACTAATTAGTTGGAAGTTCGGACTCTTCCAAATCAATTAAGATGCATTCTAGGGTAATCTGTAAAGAGTATCGAAGTTAAGAGTTTGTGTTTAAACAAGTTAAACTTTCATAATAAAAAAGCAAATTCATAATTTATAAGCCAGTAAACTATAAACATTTTGATGTGTTATAGAAGATTTTGATATTTTTTTATTTAATCTTTTTTTGATTGAAAGTGGAAATTTAAATGGACTTTCTTTTACCCAAACTACTAAGCTTTAACTTCAACTAACTGATTATAGAATAATTCTCAAATTTTAATTCCTGTTACTTTGTATATAACACATAATTTAAGTGTTGAAATATCTTTTTGAAACGTAAAATTTATAAATATGACAAATTCCTTTTTTTAACAAGAGCTTTCCTTCATACTTGTCTTCATTTCATTAAATGGCACAATGTTTGACTTCACGATAAAAACCATTGTAGAAAGATTTTTCGCTTTGCTTTTATTATTTACATTAATATATTTCGCTGAAAATTTGGTAAAATTAAAACGAAATATTGTTCATTTATATATGATAAAATTTAGTAAGTGTGATAAAATTTAGGCAACTTTCTCATAATACCAGAGTACAGCATAAAAGCTATTTATATGTTAAAATTTAACTTCAGTTTTGCATGTCTTACTAAATTTGAGGTAATAAGAACATAATTTTGAAAAGCAGAATTTTCGGTTTTCCATTACCACAAGAACAGAAAAATTGATTAAGAATTTTTTAAAATTATTATTTTTCAAAATTAATTAATATTATTATAAATCAATTAAGTGTTACAAATGTATAGTTAAAAAAAAGTATATTTTCAATTTATTAACCGAAATTATGGTTTGTTTACCTGGAATGTCATAAGATAATTTTACAATTTTTTTCTTCGCTCCTTATGATTGAAATTTTTTTTCCATAGAGATGCAGTAAAATAACCAATGCATTGCAAGAATTTTTTTCTGATTTCACATAATCAGTAATCAGATTGATTGAATATATATATATATATATATATATATATATATATATATATATATATATATATATATATATATATATATATATATATATATATATATATATATATATATATATATATATATATATATATATATATATATATATATATATATATATATATATATATATATATATATATATATATATATATATATATATATATATATATATATATATATATATAAGATTGTTGTTGTTTTTTTGTTTTTTTTTTTTTTTTTTTGCAAAAAAAATTTTTTGCTTGCATTTGCGTATTACTTGATTAAATATATTTCAAAATGATCTTCTATACAATATTCCAAGTGGAAACATCTTTAGAAGTAGAACATAAAAAAAATTTTTTTTGGCCGTCGTGGCCACGTTTAAAATTGAAACCTATAATGTCTTTTAGTTCACATTATTTGCTTCTTAAACTAAAGTGCTGTGTCAATGTCAATTTTTTCTCTCCTTTTTATAGTTTGGTTTGTTAATGTTTCAGCAAAGAGTGAACCCTCCATTTCATAACGTAATATAAATAATTTTTGTAAGTCATTTTTTGCATAAAAAATTGAGCACACACACACATTTTCTCTGGGAGTATTTCAAGCAAACATCGCAAAGATTTCAGTTCTCAGAAATTTCTCTTTCTCCTTTCTTTCATTTAACTCCTTTTTTCACTGTCACAATGCAGTATCCTCCTTTTTTTAGCACTATAGTTTCTAAGTTAAAGATAACTTTTAGCAGATATTTTTATTTATTATTATTTTTAATAAGCTTATGAATTCTTTGATTTACGATAAATAACTCGTTAGATAAAGAGCAAAAAATATCTAGATTTTGGGAGTTTGAGAAAAATATAAATAATTGTTAAGCGTCTTGAAAAGCTCCCCGAGTCTCAATGAAAGTAGCAGCATGAAAATTTAAGTGCTTTCTTTAAAATACATTAGTAAGTAAAAAGAAGCCATTTTGCTCAAAGAATTTCTTAAAAGATTTAAAAAGAAACGTGCAATTTAATGTTGCTTTACTATTTGAAAGAAAGTAATTTCTTTGTTAGAAATGTATAAAATAAAATTTAATATTTTTACGACTATAAGGCATATTAAATAGTTTTTTAAAAACGATAGTACTTGTTCTAAGACACTTTGTGATGAATAAATACATATAAATAATTATTAATTTTTTTTAATTATATATTTCATATTTTTGGCTGCATTTACTTCCTCTAATAATTTATTTTAATAGCTATATTTGCAATCATTTTTTTTTCGATGAACAACCAACAAAATACAGGTAAATAAAGCGTAACATATTTTTTAATAATTGCTGTTTTCTTTTAGAAACTTTCATATTATATATATGTGCTAAAAATAAAAAAATAAATATAAATAAAATAAATATAAATAAAAACTACTGCTCTTGTCAAGGCCACGATGGTTCAGTGGTTAAGGCACTGAACTGTCATTTTAAAGAACTGGGGTTCGAATCCCAGTTGGGACTTGAAGTTCATCTAGCATCAGATCGATGGGTACCAGTTTGTGTGAGAAGTAAAAATGGCCTGTGTTGCAGAGCTTATCACATTGCCATAATCAAGCCTTTGGTCACGAAATCGTGGAACTTTAACCTCCATGACCCCCCTGACTCACCACGGGATGTTACGGAAATGCCTTATTTTACAGTTCTAATCAAGTCGAAATGTAAAATTTTCTAAAAATTCAATGCCTTACTTTAATATAAAAAAAGTGAGGAGTATAAATAGGAAGTGTTAATCACCAGTTAATTAATAATATTTTATTGATAATCATCCATTATTAATAAATAAATAACATTGATATTCTGTTATTTTTATATATTGATTATCATTAAGTCCCGTGTTAACCTTTACCCAAATGACTCGATAATGAGATGATTTTGAGTATAGAGCAGTTTAACCTCTTAAAGCCATTGTGCCGTCTAATTATACAATTAATCAATATTTTTAAAATGCATGCTAAAACACTGTTAGAATTTCCGGGTCATGTTGAACAAAATATTGGTCAATTTAGCTGCAAACTTGAAAAAAAGAACAAGTTTAACCATTTAACCATATTATGTAGCAAATCTAATTTTACTCAAATTTGTTGTACTACACAAAAAATGGCTCAGCTTGTATGAAATGATGGTTCAATAATTATACTGTTTTGGATCAAGATATAGCTACTTTTCTCAGAATTTTAGAGTGCGATTTGCTTTTTCTCATTTATTTGTTTTTATTTATTTCGAGTTCATTATACATGATTAAATTAAAGTACAACTATATAAAGGATGTTTTATACATTCAATAATGTTATAATTTAATCTTTTTATTCAATAACCTTGATTAAGCTCAGATTAAAATCTATTTTCAGGGATTCCCTCGACATATGCTTGAGATATTTTTGCAAAATAAAGTTGCCAAGTGTTTCGATTTAATTAAAATTTGTTATTCTCTCTCTTTCTCTCTTTTGTCAATATACGTTTTGAATGCAAAAAAACTAAGAAAAGGAGCATTGTCAAAATATGAAAGTAATTAATATTTAATTCATAGATTCCTTAGCTCGGCTTAGCCATGTCCCAACCCTCCATACTGGGCATTCAAGGAATATTATTGACATGAAGTGCACGCACGTAACTGCGTCAGTACAAAATAAGAGGACACCAAGAAGAAAAGGCTGGATGCACGAAAGATGGCAACACAATAGGTCAATGGACTGACCAGAGATTTGTTTCTACGGGGATCTCTGAAGCAGCGATGTACACGAGTAGGTTAAAATTGAATATAAATTGTTAGCGTATACAGCTTGTAAAATAAATTGGATTCAGGTGGAGCGCGAGCATAGCAGCAACTGCCCTCCATTACCCCTTCCTCCAAGCAGAAGGCTGAAAAGGTTAATTAGAAAATTCGGATGTACAGACCAGCATAAATTAAGTCAGATTTGGACTTCAAAGAAACATTAAACATGGATTCCTTAACTTTTTTAGGGGGAAACTATTCCAAAGTATTCATGTCACTCACATGTTTGATAGAAGAAGGCGTCCTGTTGGGCTCGCTCTTGCAGTTACACCCTTTGGACTACTTTCAAAAATTCAATATTTGTATTGTTTAAATATTCGTTTTTGAAAAAATCATTGAAGCTATTAGTAAACAAAGACATTTTTTTCATTATTCATCTAATATGACTCACCATTTAAAATAATTCGCTTCTTTATGTCTTCAACATTGTGAGAAGGTAAATGGAAAATTGAATAACAATTTAATAATCTTATCTTTATCAATACATTTCTTCAAGCAGCGTTTCTCATGAACAACTTATTATTGTTCAATAAAATGTAATCTGGAGAAACAGGATATAAAATCTTCTAATTCTTCCTATTCCCCTGTCAGCAAGTACGAATTCTTCCATTGCACAATTCATTGATTTAAGATTTAATGTTTTATTGAAATACAATCATATTGATTAAAATTAAAATATTTAATTGCTAAAATTTCCTTTGAAATCTGTCCTGATATTCTAAAATTCTGCTTAAACTTTGAAAGTAACAAAAAAGAAATAATTAAATACTTTTGATAAAAGATCTTATAAAAGGATTTAAGCTTTTACTGATTTTTTCCCCAAGAGATTTCAGTTGTTATACTTATCTGGCGGATTCAGCAGAACTGCTGGAACTTAAAAGAGTTAAGAAAAAAGCTGGTCATTAAGACGCCGGAAGTAATTAGCCTTTGTCATCCGGAATCTTCAAAAGAGGGTCTAGTGTCTGATTGACTTTTTTTCACTCCTTCTAATGCCAAACATCTTGAGGAAGAAAGCATTAAGACTATAAGGAAATACGCCATAAAGACTGTTTTAAAACAGAATTATTAAGGCTAATTTTTTAAGTTTAAAAACATTTTTAGAACTATAAATATTTATGAAACAATAAGATTTTTTTTATTTTCAACGTTTCCTCCTATAATATAAAATACATAATATTAATGATCCGTACTCATTTATCTAAACAAATCAAATTAAACACTAAGTTGTTAGTAACACTATTAAACAACGACATTCAATATTTCATACTGAAACAGTACCCAAAAACTTGTCTTATAAGAAACGAAACTGTTTTATGGTTTATGGATCAAAATAAGAAATATTTAAGGAATAAAATTAGCCACAAAAATTTTTCATCGATTGTAAGAAAAAAAAATTTGGAGTATGGTTTGGTGGCGGTTGTGATCGATACTGGAAGCCATTAATCGTAAAGTGGAAATTCATCGTGGGTTTTACTTGGCCGTACGGAAATTTATCCTGATTATGGAATTCTAAAAATGATCATGTCCAGGAAAGAATCCATAAATCGCTTAGTAAAAATTCAATTTATTAAACAATAATTTGTGAAGTAACAATGGCCATCATACATAATAACAAATTATCAAAATAAATCCCTTAAAGGGATCAAGAAAATATACTAACTTCAATATTCAGAAGTTTTGTCAGCAATTCGTTAGAATTACACTTCTTTAAGAACGGTTAGTATGGCTGGGACTGGAGCGCCCAAAGGGCACTTTCAGTCGCCACAAATTTTGAATTAAAAGTGAATACAATTGTTCCTAACGAAAACAGGAGAAGCATGGGTAGGAGATCCAAAATTGGCGCGAATTATCAAAATATAACCTAGCCAAAACAAAGCCTACCAGCATATCAATATTGGGTTTAAAAGAATACCTTGGCGATCACGAGTCGCCAACAAATTTATGAGAATTATTACAAGCACGCAACGGAAACATATTTTCGGTTAGAAATTTAGAACAAAAAATTATAAATAGATTTTTGTTTTCGATTAGGCGCGACAGTGAATTAAGAAGTCTAAATAGTAATGAAATAAAAAGTATCCGTTACATTCATCTATATGAGAAAAAATATATATTTTAAATTCGATTTAAAAGATTAAGTCTTTGATTTATTTTACATATAATTCTATTAATAAAATAAGCTTAAGTAATTAAAATATATTTTAAAAGATAGGAAGTAACTATGTAATGCCAATTGTGGCATCACATATGGTTAATTGAGCAAAAAAATTTATTTTAGTGAAAAGTTTATTTATTTCATTTTTTTGATCTTATTCTATTTTAATAGAAAAAAACTGGATGCACAAAGAGTCCAGAAAGTAATAATAACAATTACTTTCTTTATATTACATCGGAGCATAGTTAAACTGCTTTAGTAAAAAAGAAACACAATTGTCATGCAATGCACCGCGAAAACTTCCAGGAAAATTTACGATCTAAAGTACCGGTGTGACAGTTGCATCATAAATAAAATTCATTTTACCATAAAATACTATTCCGTAATTTTTACAGTAATATTTATTTTATAAGAATGATTCAGCGATATTACGGTAATTATTATTGAAGAAATTAAAATTTATCAGATTTTTGTTACATAACATGTTCCAGTTAAATGAATTTTACTGTAAAAGGTACAGTCCCCCTGAGTTCCAGTACTTTTTACCGTAATTTAATTTTTCCGAAACAAATTCCGCATCAAATTACATATTCATACAATCTGTATACTGTAAACATTCTCATGTAAATAGATTGGATAATCATGTCATTATTAGTAGTTTTTTTTTCAAAAGAATTAAGTACTATTTACATACATGATTAGTAACAATATTAAACAAAATAATGCATTGAAACTATAATAAAGTTTTTCAAATAATTATGAGATAAATATTTTTAAATATCAATATAAACACTAATGCCACGAGCATTAAAATATATAAATATTTTTTTCTAATCTTTCCTTAACAAAAATTCTTTTATTTAAAAAAAACCTTTAAAAACAAGTATTGTTCAAACTGCCCAATCTCCATCTTCAACAGAATTTTCTTAAACCTTTCTATTGTCAACAAAGCACTCAATATTAAAAGCAATCTTAGCCCACTCAAGGATATCATGCATAAAAGATGAACTTATTACAATTAAGTAGAATTCCCGCATGCATATATTATAAGCTACTTTGTTTACTTAAACTATCGCGGTCACAGGTGGTCCAAAATAATGGGTAAAATACATAGAACAAAGCACTAAATATTCAGTAATAGTTATTATAACGGAGTTAATAATTTTCTTAGTACAGTACGTATTTATTTCTAAAGGAAGCTTTATTGAGTAATTCATGGCCAGAAAAGATATTTTACCATAATGAATAATCTTAGATGCTTGAATTTTCTTCCAAATTTGTTTACTGAAAGATTGCTTTAAAGTTTACCTTGTGATATCCCATTTATCTTTTTATTAAATTTATCATATGTTTAAGAAAAATATTGTCTCATTCAAATTTGGAGACGTAAGAATTAAGAGTCAAACAAAGAGGGATGAGAAAGTTAATACACGTGAGGATTATACATGTAAGTTTAAATTCATGCTATTTCAACTTGAGTAGGTAAAATTTTAAGCATGCGTCACACTTTTGTTATAATAAAAGAAAAGGCGTGTTAGAAATTTAATATAAAAAATATTTTTGAAAAAAATTATAAAGTATTATTTTTAGGGTAAGTCAAAATTTCTGGTTACATGCAATGAAATATTAAAAACAAAGTTAAATTTTTAGCCATACTCCTGATGTATTTTTGTTTTTTATTATTCTTCTTTTTAATTTTATTATAATTATTTGCTTGGAAATTTAACTTCCATTTTCAACTTTAGCTTTATTTTTAATTTGTGTTTATGTTTCAACATAAAAATATAGCTAAAGCTTATTATTCTTTGGTTTGAATTTTTGACTAATTTATACTGTTTTCTCTGTGTGAAACTTAGCTGGTCTCAAAGTTTAGGATTTGATTACATAAAAGTTGAATCCAAGCCAAACTTAACCAAAGATCTGTGAATTAATCTTGTTTTTGCTCGACTTAAGGCTTCTTTTCCAGCAAATTTTCTAGCAGTGTTGCTTTAGCAAAGACAGTTAATGACCTTGAAAGATGTGGAAATTATACGGAATACTATGAAATAAATGAAAAAAACTTACTAATTCCATATGTAATAACATTGAGGATAAAAATAATAAAAATCCCGGATAATTCGTAATCCTTGATTGGAGGTTCGTTTCGCCTCTTATATTGATGCAGAGATTATTGAATAAAAATAAATGATATCATTGCACACTATTGCTAGTGTTTACGAAATTTATATTGTTTATTTCGCTGAGCCCACTGTGCAAGACAAAATAAAACTATTGTTCCGTTGAAGTTTGGAACTAAGGCTAACAAGAATGCTGTACTGCTCAAGATTGTTTACATCAGGCATATTAAGTAACATTTACAATTACATTAATTGACATTCACTTGTATTGCTTATTTAAATTAGTTTTGTTCTCAGATCATACTGAGAAAAAAAAAAGAATGATTAAAACTACGAGAATATGGTGAGACTTACCGAGTTTGTAGTTTTATGGGAACAACGAAAGGCACGGTAGTTTTTACCAAAGCGCATTGATAATTATTTTGCTAAAATTAACAATAGTATATGGTTATATAATGTGTGTTTAAATTTGATAAATAGAGTAAAATTTTATCATGGAACCTAAGAGCATGACATAAAAACTATTTATTCGTTAAAATATATTTTTAAATTTAATATCTTTTTTTACTACTTGTGTAATAATAATAATTAGAATTTTGAAAACCAGAATTTTTGGTAAACCGTTACAGTATGAACAAAACCCATTACCATATGAATAGTTTAAATACCATATATTTTGATTTTATTAACCAGAATTACAGTTTTTTACAAGAAAAATTTCCGTAGAATAGATTATTCTACCGTGCATAACACGTTTTAACAGTATTTTACTAAGCTACTAGAGAAATTATTTTTAATAATACAATATCGATTATTAACCCTATTTCATTGTAAACAATGTTTTTAACAATAAATACCTAAAGCACTACGAGTTCTTTAACTGTTCATTCTATATAAAAAGATTTTATTTTCATTTTTCGTAGATAAGTCCAATTTTCTGCAGAATCCTTTCTAGTTTACTAACAGAAAATACAATGGAGAAAAAAATAATAATAATATATATATATATATATATATATATATATATATATATATATATATTACTTTTGTCATACAGTACTTTTTGTCTGGTTTTTTTTTAAATATTTATGTATGGTTTCACTTAAAAATAAACCCACAATTCAAACAATATGTTATATATTTTAAACTATTTTCTCTTTAAGTAAAAGTATTGTTTTATCTGAAAGTGTTGTTTACTAAAGAAAAGATAGAATTTACTATTTTCAGGTAGTCTTAACAATGCTTTTTTTTTCTACAAACAGGATATTAATATAAAGGAGAACAGTATTCGGTATGTCTTATAATAGATTTTTAAAATATCTTAAAATACGCAAAAATGGATATTTTTCTAAACAACGCTCTTCAATTTTATAGGTTAAATCATTTCTTAAAAAGTGCACCGTAAAAAAAATAAATAAAAAATAACTAAATAAATAAAAAATAATAATCCCATAACGTTTTTGAATATATAATGAAGCTATGGTGCATGTAGTTTTATAAAAGGTTACTTAATGTTTCTAAGCTACTAACATTTTAATCGTCATCTGCAAAAAGTATCTCAAGATAGAATAGAATTAACACGTCTTATACATTAGTGAATTGGAATTTAATTGCTGCAGTGACGCTACATTAATCCCACATTTAAATTTACATAAAAAAAATTTACTGTGATAGAATTCGATGAATAGATAACACTAGTTGATTCATTGCTGCCTTGAGAGAGGCAGGGAGAGCTACATTAAAATTACCGGACTTCGAGTGCTGATCGTGAGAGCTGTATTAGGATCGCTATTCTGGGCATAGTAGCTCACGTGTTGCAATTATTAGTATAATGCGTACAGAGCCCTATTGCGTATGGTCTAGACTGAGTAGCAACAGCGTGAAGAGGACGATGTCGCAGTCACAAATAGCAACTCCATCGAACTTGGTGTGTCCAAATGAAAGTGGGCGTTTCAGTCGAGGTAAGCGTGTTCAGATCACGTCCACGAGTCGCTTATGTGGGGCTAGGCTACCGACAGTGTCAACAGTCATATAGCAAAAAGTGCTTCCTACTAGAATAGAGTTAACATGTCTTATATACTAGTGAATTTGATTATAATAGTTGTAGTGCTACACTTTACTATTACTTATCGTTCTACGCGCTACACTTTGAAACTAAATTGGCGACAATGAAATTCTGTTTCCTACTTTTAAAAATAAAAGAAATGCTTATCGATTGATCAGAAACATGATATGAAATGAAGTTCTCTGAGATTTTCAATCACATTTTTGTCGAGTCAAAATTAGTTTCTGACATTTTTACAGTGTGATTATAAACAGTTTAGTTTTAATTTTTGTATGAAAAATAGCTAAAACATATTACAGGCGGAATAATTTCAAGTTCAATCACATTTTGTATCACTGTGCACTAAACCAAAATACCAGCCAAATACTAAAGAAAAGGAAAGGTTCTCTTAATAGTATTATTGTATTTGTGAAAGCCCAAACAAAAACATATTAAAGCTGCAACATTATCTTAAAATATTGTTTGGCTTTTATTTACAACATTAATTTACAATAACAAATATATAGATTCGCCACATACATGTTTAAAATTGTGCTCTAATGTATTTGACTAATTTGGGCAATAGCACAATGATAAGCCAGATTCTTAAATCATTCAGAAGAGCATTTAGAAAACGGAAATAAGACATTCATGGGCGTTTTGTATTGAAAACTTATTAAGTATAGATCAAGAAGTACTCTGTTATAAAAATGTCCCCTTTAAAAAAATAGGAATTTTTGGTATATAATCTTCTTTTTTTTGCTAATAATAAACTTTTTTAGCTTTATTACTACTGTTTAAGTAACAAATATAAATATGCAAGTGTAAGTAAAAAAATGAATAATTTAAATTATACTTTGAAACAATATTTTTATTTTTAATTTATGTTTTTAATTTATTTTTTCTGTTTAATAAAAAAGTAATCTAGCACATATATTAACACTTCTATATCTCGAAATTGTGGGCAGCACAAATGTAAAATATATTTTATTTCTACGAAGCTGATAAGGGGTTATAATATAAAATTGTTCAATGTAACTATAAATGAAAGAAAACAATATCTAGAAGTGTTTCTTATAGTGTCTACAGCGGACAAAAAGAATGTCTTTACACAGAATAATATATTAATTTAAACCACAATGTTATCGTTTTCCCTAAAAGAAAAGAAAATTGTATATTTGAATACAATGAAATATAGTTGGATATATTTTGCCGTTTACATCATTGTTCCTACTGTAAAGAAATTATAATACTTATCATTTTGCAATGATACTAAGATTAGGTTTAATTCACATTCCCTTTATTTAAGCGTCTTTTTCTTCCCTGATTCGGTGGGAATAAAATATTTCCACTTTAAGTGAACTATGGTTCTCACAATAAAATAATTAGCTTGTTCCAATGTTTAATAACTTTTTCAATGATGGATAATTAAGGTTTTACATTAACACTAGAAACACTAAACATTGCTATATACCTGCCAAAATGGTGGATATATAGCCTACCTATGAGAGCTATTAGGGGCCGGGATAGCCTGGTTGATAGGGCACTGGACTTCATTTCGTAAAAAGAGTTTAAATCCAGCCGACCGAAGACTCCCCGTGTAGTAAATGGTGACTAGTGCACGTTAAATCTGCCGAGTCGCTATGTCCTCCATGCTCCCATACCGAATTATACCTCTGGGGGTACTGTATTGGGGATTGATCGTTCTCTAGTTCAAGTCAATATTACGATATGTGGATGAATGAATGTATGTATGAATGGGTCCTCCTTGTAAATGGGTGTGGCGTATGGGTGTTGCGAATCCTTGGCCATAGATGACGCACTGAAAAACAGGAACAATCGCACCCCATTGCCTTAATGGTCTATTTCAACAACAACAACACGAGAGCTAGTGGTAGTTAGCCTATCAGTGGGATACTTACCAAAATATAATTGGACCTCCCCCCACTGTCATTCTAAATATAAGCTTCTATAAGGCTCACACAAAAATGATTAAAAAATAGTACTTAAATTGGATAAAATTATGTAAAGTAAGAAATTTTTTTTCAATATTTCTTCTTAAATAAACAGCAACAAAAAATGCATGGATGGTACTAAGTGGGACCCCTATCTCCTTCTAGGTTAACATTTATTATTAATATCACGAATAAAGATTGTTTTACTTTTGTTTCCTGCAAAATAATAATGTTAAAGATACACTGATGAGTTCCATGTCTCAAAGTCGATACATTGTTTGATTATTGATTTAAGATGTGGATATTATAACTAACAAAGACACAGATAAAAAAAAAATCGAAATTTTTTGATGATCTACTAAGCAGTGGTTGAATCATAATCCTTCAATACAACACCTCATTTAATAATCTGTTTAAATTTAGTCCTACTTAAATTTTAGAGGGAATTTCATTCAATAATAATAATTCCGTACTCGCAATTTAATGTAAAATCCCACCACTGTTAATTAGCTTTACTTCACATCTTGTAAGCAGATATTGCTTTTCAGAGTTTGGAAAATTCTCATTGCTTTAATAAATTGGAAATAACAGACCGGCATTGGGGAATGTGGTGTAAAATTTCAACCCTAACAATTCCAGAAATGCTTTACTGTTCAGCTAATGATTATTAGATTTCAACAAGCAAGCAGTTTTATATTACAAATTAAGGGAACTATGTCCGATGTAAACCTAATATATATTTCTAAACTAAATTTTATTGACAACAATCATAGATAAACCATCAGTTCACCGTATTTGTTATTCATTATATTAGAGAATCTGTTTTAATTATTAAGTCATTGATAGTGTGTTATAAAATGAACAGAAACTTAAAAAAATTACGAAATTCTAATGGTTTTCATTAACAGCTTTAATTTCAATATAAAATCTTTTGTCTCACTATTTTGGTATTCACAAAATGTTTAGCATGAAAAAATATAAAAGTTACTTAACTATTTTGTTTCATTAAGGCAAATAATAATAATAATCATTTATAAAGATGTTTACAAATATTCCATTTGCTAAATTGTAAGAGAATGATCTTAGTTAAAAAAGCTATAATTGCTATTTCAAATTAAAATTGGAACTTTTTTATATATTTTATATGTATTTAAAACTCATCAAAAACTGACAAATAGATTTTTCAAATTTAAATTTCTGAGCTGTTCCACACTATTAAGAATAAAACTCTAATTTTTTACGATTTAAAAATTCTTGACATTATTCTTGAATTATGTCATTGACAGTGTGATCATTTCAACGACATTCGTGAAGAATCATTTCGTCACGAAATCACGTGATTTGAGAGGAAATGAGAACTCGTTATTGTATGACGTGAAAGATTTCTCAACTTGAAACCTCATCGATATCTCCAGCAAATTAAATCTATGAAAGTAATTCCAAATTTGATGAAACTAGAATGAAAAAATACAAAATATTTCTGTACTTTTGATAAAATTCGCTTTCTCAAAGAAAAAATAAAAGTTATTTCGTCATTTTGACGGAAGCTTTTATCAGGAAACGGTTTCGTTAAGAGCTAAGAAAGTTTCGTAAAATTTCAATATTCATTTTTTATTGTGCATAAACAAGTGTAATCTTATTTTATTTATTATTATTTGACAAGCAAAAAGTAATTCCTCCCATTTACAGTTTTAACAGAATAGATAAATTGGTGTAAATGATTTTGGCACGGAATTTTAAAACAAAATTTATAATTTTTTCACCTTGCAAAAGTATTGATAATAATATTGACAATAAGCTACAAGTTTTTTTTTCTTCCTAATTCCCTTTTACTCATATTGCGCTGTTACGTGTTTTAGAATAAATTTTAAAAAAATTAATTAATTTTTTTTTTGTTTAATCAATCATATCTCATTATTGCATTCGTGGTAGGGTAAGCAATTTAAACATTTGCCAATACTCAGAGTTAAGTATATAGGAACTACACCTTGTTTTAATTCTTTTTTATCGCCATATTGTTCAGTTCAAAGAGAAAAAAAATCATTGACAAAAAATTAAATCTTCAAAACTATCAATCAAGTTTAAAGACAACTTGTTGACAAATAATGAATCTGGCAAACTCTCAGATGGGTCATCTATTTAAACTAAAGCTGACTTTGACAAGTTAAGCACAAGTAAAAAATAAAAATAATCTTTTTTCCCCCCTATAAAGCAAGTTTTATTATTTATTGTTTGATAAACTGAGAATATGCCTGTCTGAAAAAGAATTGATTCGCTATTGCAAACAAATAAAAATTTTGATTTTTATCGGACATCTTTTGCGAAGGTTTTCAAAAAAAAAAAAAATATTAAATATAACGAATTATGTTTCTGTTCTAAGTCTCAAATATTTTCCCGGCACCTATTTAAAATAAGATCTTTAAAAAAATGAAATCTAAAATAAGATTTGCAGACTTTAAAATTAAATTTATATTGATATACATCTGTGAAAGCAAATTAAGTTTTTCAATTGTACAGCCACGTCTGCGCTTTAACCAAGGAGGATGCATGTCTCCTGAACGAACATTAGAACGAGCGAAGGCTGTTGAATGACCCCAAATTTATTACTTAATAATTACCTAATTATCAATTAATAAGTACCTAATTATTACTTAATAATTGCTTAATAATTAATTACTTCATGGTTTTCATTGGAAATATAACACTTTCATGTCTTCTTCCTATTTCTTCTTTATGCTTTCATTTCCTATTGCTTAATTATTGGAAAATTTTTACTATCATTTTTGCGATGAAATATAATAAAATACGATATTTACTTTTTTGATAGTACATAAATGAGTATATTTTATTTAATATTTTTGTTTTAATGCGAACACAAATGTGTGTAATTTTTTTTTACTATCTTATTGACAATAATTACTTATAGAAATTATATATTTCTTTTAAGAAAACTTGTACACAAAATGCTAGTTACAGTAGTTCTCGATTTCTAGAGCAAAGCTTTTATTTTTACGAAGTTTTAAATTTTCTATTTGATAATTCCAGGCAACAACTGTTTATTATTTGAACTTTTAGTTCGCGATTCAAACTCTGATTACCCATACGGTTGCTGGTTGCTGATCACTAAAACGTGAAATAGCAAGGTTTTTGGGAGAGTGGCATCAACTCAGGCATAGCCCACGTCGTCTGCCAGAGGTCAAAATTACGTGGCACTCCTAGCATGTTTAATAAAATATAGAGACTAAAAAATAGGGCTTGGTCCTTGGCCATCGTGGTAGGATGATGTATATGCTGCAATTACTCTCTTCACATACTATCACTCTTTAACTAAAAAAATAAATCAAACTCGCAAATGAAGGATAAACGAGTTTGGCTTGTTAATCAAATCAAACTTATTAACCCGCTCACATTTAAGCTCACTCAGAAAAAAAAGTATGGCCAAAACTACCAGAATATGAAAAACATTTACCCTGTTCTTGCCTTATGGCAACACCAAAAATACTTCTGCTGAAGCGCTTTGGCATTAGTTTTGGTAATATAAATGTTACCGGCAAAGTATGAAACGCTGGCATTGTATAGAATGCCTAGGCATTCTATAGAATGCCAAATGCTATTTAGGCAAAGTATGAAATAAACGTCCTGATGAGGTTATTATGTAAATGATGTGCATGTTACTGTCAATGACCGAAATCGGTGGTTGTTGACTTTCACGGGTGAATGTTGACAATCACATAGTCGCTTTCATGAATAACCGAAATACTTATTACATCCGATTTGATATTAATTTATTCGTGGATATAATTACATTTATTCGATATTTTAATACTTACTGACGATAGATTAGAAGAAACATCAGTGTTTGGAGTATCGAGCAAATATATACCGGGCAATGGCACTTTACCTTTACCTTAAAAAAACATCAGTGCAGGGTATACCAGGCAAATGTATAACGGGCAATGGCCCTTGATCTTAAAAAAACATCAGTGTAGGGTATACCGGACAGAGGCACTGAACATTAAAAAAACATCAGTGTAGGATATACCGGGCAAATGTATACCGGGCAGTGGCAGTTAACCAGACCAGACATTTACCAAAGGTCTAGTATGAAGTCTAGTAGTAGGTCTAGTTAGGTGCCATTGCCCGGTATACCCTACACTGATGTTTTTTAAGGTTCAGTGCCACTACCCGGTTTACATTTGCCCGGTATACCCTACACTGATGTTTTTTAAGGTCAAATGCCACTGCCCGGTATACCCTACACTGATATTTTTTAAGGTCAAGTTCCACTGTCCGGTATACATTTGTCCGGTATATCCTACACTGATGTTTTTTTAAGATTCAGTGCCACTGCCCGGTATATATTTGCCCGGTTTTCCTTACACTGATGTTTTTTTAAAGTCAAGTACCATTGCCCGGTATATATTTGCCCGATACTAAAAACACTGATGTTTCCTCTATTCTGTCGTCAGTAAGTATTAAAATATCGAACAAATGTAATTAAATCCACGAATAAATTAATATCAAATCGGATGTAATAAATATTTCAGACATTCACCAAAGCGACTATGTGATTGTCAACAACCACCGATTGTGGTCATTCACAGTAACATGCACATCATTTACAAAATAACCTCATCAGGACGGTTTTTTCATACTTTGCCTAAATAACATTTGGCATTCTATAGAATGCCTAGGCAATGTGTGAAATATAAACCATTTCATACTTTGCCGGCTAATTTTAGGCATTCAATACAATGCCGGATTTCTTACTTTGCCGGTAACATAAACAATAAAATATGGTTTTATAATGAGATAAAATTTGGTAAATATGGTACTTTTATAACGGTATCTTAGAGCTTGGCATGATAACAACTTAATTTTGTATGTTTTTACTAAATATGTGGTAAAAAGAACAATAATTTTGAAATCCAGAATTTCTGCAAATCGTTACCATATAGGGGAGAGTCGGGTAGCCCCGCCCAGCGGGTACCCCCACCCAATCTCAATTTCATATGTATAGAATATTTTTTCAAGTCAATGGGCCATCGGACAAAAATTTTTATATTAAAAAAAGATTATTTTCAAAGTTTCAAGTATTTATGCAGCTGGTAACATGGAAAACAATAGTTTTGAAAATATGTTGAATACAGTTGTCATGATATTAAGAAAAATTGGTTGAATGTTTCGATTAAACTTCATTTTAATATTAAAAAAATATTTTTTTTCTATACATACAGCATTAAAGTATCTAGTCTTAAGTTAAGTTTGCACAAAGAACGAAGTTTATTTGTGAAAAATTGTTCGAGTAATTACAAATTTACAAAAAAATTGGATTTCGTCGATAAATGTACGGTTCCAAAGATTTACTTAAATTAAATTATTTTCTTTAAATATTTAATATAAATATATATTAATATATATTAATATTATATAACAATATTAAATATATATTAATATTATAATATACTAATATACATTAATAATAATAAAAAATATAACATTTGTTGTTAATAAATTATGGAATTCACTAAAAGTATATAAATATGTAATAAAAAAAATAATTTTGTGATAAAAATGATAAATAAGGTTTATCTATTGTCAATACATTGGTCATTTTCATTTACACCTGAAAAAACAATAAAAAAATAGTTTTGTAACTGGGCGGGGCTACCCGACATATTTTGAAAAGAGCTGAAAAACATATTTTTTTAAATTTCTATTTTTTGAAGTTAAATTATTCTTTTTTTGGTTTATTCTTTTTGTATTATTTTATTAAATGATAGAACAATAGAAACATACAAAAATCTTGATTATTACTCAATATTATAAAGAAATATAAGCAATAGTCCTTAAGTGGGTGGGGCTACCCGACTCTCCCCTAAATAGAAAAATTATAAATACAGAAACCATCTTATTAGCTAGAACTGTGTTTTTTAAAAACTAAAATTTTATAACCATATAAAGCGGAAATTTTACCAGATTTTTGTTTCTCCACGTTGATTTAACGAGATCTCAGATTTACAGAAGAAAGTTTTAATAAATGGTTGAGTAAATGCTAAAATGCCTCCTTGAAATTCTATCAGTATGAGCTTTATTCGGATTTATAGAAAATATTATCATAATTTTTGAAAAGTGTTTTATTGAAAATGTTAGAAAAAAATAAGTTTAAAGTTTATTGCCTATTGAAAGCTCTATTAAGTCATGATGCAAGTTGTTCAAAAATGTATGTAGCCAAGCAATGGAAAATGAATGTGAATTTGATGTCAATCTACGTCATCAATCACGAAGTTAAAACTAATGAATGAACAAATGCGCAAAAATTGTGCGTGCGGCTACATGCATTTTTCCATGCCAATATTTTTGTGAATCATGAGTTCTTTACATAACATTTATTTTATCAACTTGCAACATTGATAATTAATACACGTAAAAAAAAAGGTTATTTCCTCTCCTCAGAAAAAAAATCTATCAAAAAGTTTTTTTTTTGCTTCCCTTTAAATAAGAGACTAAATTAGTAATGTATTGGTAAATACTGTTATAAACTTTCATTAATTTCCTCTTAGTTTAAAAAATAAATAAATAAATATACTTCTGAATTCGAAACTTTGTTTACAATGAAATCATTGTTAAAAAAAGGCACATTGATAACAAGGAGAACAATTATCAGATTATTTTCTTTTTATGTAATTACAGTGCTAATCTTCAACTTTATAAACTAATATCAGAATTTTCCTGAACAATTTACGCATTTTTATTGAAACTCTAAACGCAAAAGAAGGAAATAATATAAAGTGTAAAAAAATATCATAATACACGCATAAAAGAAATTAATATAAAAAACGTGAAATAAACTAAATAAAATAAGAGTATAAAAAAATGTACCTCAAAAAAAAACATATTTTTAAATAGAAAACTACAGATTGACCTATTTACGCCAGATTATACTTCAATCAAATCTTTTAGTATAAAATCATTAAAGTCGCCCCAATGGATTTTCCAGAACAAAGGATAATTACTTCCGGCGTCTTAACGACATCCATTCTTGAATCTTTCCGGTTTGACTTAAGTATTGTTTTATCTCTACAAGTATTGTATCTTGATAAGCACAAAACGTAACAGGATTTAAAAGTAATTAAGGTATTTCTTGTTGAATGAGGAATTTCTAAGAGACTTATTTAAACTGATTTCATCTCATTAATTTTTTTTTAATATTTGTTTGATTACATGAGTCATTCTTCTACTATGTGAAAGGATTATTGTAACAAAAGAATGTTTTTATTATCTTTATTAGTTTTATTTTATAATCCTTGGGGTTTATTATATCGCTTTTTTTTCCCTCAGATGAAGAGATTTATTATGTTTCTTTTAGATTACAACATATTGTTTTAAAATGTTTATCTATTTTGACATTGTTAAAAACATCGTTTTTCGTTCGTAAAACCTCCTGAATATATTTTTCTTGTTAAACATAATTGAGGCTAGTGGTTTTATAAACAGACCAGTTTATCTACTCTACTTTTAAGTGTTTGTTTTTTTTTCAATTGCAAGAGTTTTAAAATAATCTTTATGCGATTCAAACTGAAAATGTTGTAATACTGCGATGTACATTTTGTTTTGTTTTCGTGATGCTATTGTGTACTTTTTTTCTTTTAATAGAATTATTTCGTACCTTTACTGTACTGCACTTTCATGTGACGTTTTTTACTGTAGGTAAACTTATCAATGTCACCAAAATAAGAGGCGAATCAAAAGAAAAACAAAAACAGAGAGAAATGTATGAATTCCCATGTTATAATGGAAACTATACAAATTACATTTAAAAGTTATAAAATTAGTAACAATTCTAGTTATATATAGATATATATCTTTTTGGTCAGCAGAGAAAACATATTGATGGATAATGCAACTATTTTTAAAACTTTAGTAGAACAAATTTTCTGGTTTCTTTAAAGGAACGCAACAAATCACACATTTTTGTCTTGTCTTCTTTTAATTTTTATCTTTTATGAGAAAGCCGATTTTTAACAAATGTACTTAAATATATTGGGGCTGTCTAGTTTTTTATTGTAATATCACCATTTTCTTTATAATTTGTTAATGTAAACAGGCTTAACATTTATTTTATAAATATTTCCATGCTATAATTTTTTTTTTTCCTCTACTTTATTTTGTATCTTTTAGATCTTTAAAAGGGCGAAAAGTATGTGTAATCAATATTTTTTCCAGACGTTTTCTAATTAAAAGAAATATTTCCCGACTATTTTTTAATCATAAAATTTATAATAAGTTTATTTTCTAAATATAACAGCTTTTCTGTATATTTCAATTTTTTACCATTTTAATATCCCCCATTTTTTTTTTAATTTTTATAATTGTATTATTTCTGAGCAAGCTCTCTTTTCTACAAAACTATCTAGAATAATATACTGAAATTTTTTTATTTTTTTTATTTAGTATACTTAACTGTTAAAAAATATATGGAAGGTACAATTTTTATGAGTAGTCTTTTGGGGAAAATTCGTCTTCAAGAAACGTATATTTATGATTGCCATTGGGAAAAAGAACAACTTTTTCTGGGAAAGAATGTCATATTTTTTACTTTGTTCCATAAATTTCTTTGTTTATTTGGCATTTACCCTTAATCCAAAATTGAACAAAACCCTTTAAGAATATATCCTTTTTAACTAAAAGCTCTAAAGAACTAAAAGAGTAAATATGTGTCCCGGATAACTATATATATATATATATATTTGTAAATAAAAATTATATATTAATGTTACAGACTGTAATTAATCTATGATAAAGATATCCGTAATTAAGATGAGCTTAGGGTTTTTAATTCTGTATAATTATGTTCTGTCATTTTTGGAGGGTACGAATTTATAGGAACCACACATACAAGTAAGTCTTAAAGAAATTTATATTAGCCTAACAGCTATTTTCTTTTTTCACTTATTATCATGATCCTGGTTATGTAAGACGTTGGGACTCACTTAATCTGAATGAAAGTTTAATTATTGATTTTGGCAGCATTGTAACTTGCATGTCATCAGTTGCATGTTTTAGCGAAGTATCTAATGGCAAGTTTTATTATTGTGAGTGTTTTAAAGTTATGTATGTTTATAATTAAAATAATGTCATCCTAAAAACGCACATTGCATTATTTTAATCATAAAAATAGTAATAAGGTGAAATATTTTCAAATATGTTCAAATATTATCTAAAAAATGTACTTTTATGGTTAGTTTATCCAGTTGTTTATTTCGACTACCTAATTAGTTTACGTCCCTGATTATCCCCTTGATTATCCTCTTTGTATTTTTTTGACATTTATTTCCAATTTTTGAATTTAATGCTGTTTTCTATATGAGATTATAAAAGACACCAAATTATTTCCCCTGAACTCTGCATGTGAATATCGCATGCAGTTGAAGTACTGCAATATTTGTAATAATAAACAGAGATAGCTATGACTCTTTGAGCATAACAAAAGTTTAATCACTAAATTAACATATAGAATATTTTAGAGTAAACTAAATCACCGAAACCAGAAAAATGTAATAAAAAGTCCTTAACATATATTTTTACTAATAAATATTTGAGCAGTTTCTATGTATTTTATTTAGCTTTATGTTTTGTACATTTTATTTAGAGCAATAATAAATCAACATAAGTAAGCCTTTGAGTATTATTGCTAACTTAGGTTACCCCATATTATAGAGGGCTCCCCCCCTGCTCGCTACCGCTCGCCAACCCCCGATAATTACTACGCAATTACATTTTTGTTCGCTTCTCGAACAAACTTAAAGTCGTTTTCCTGGAGATAAGCTGGCAATGATAAGATTGTAAAATGTCAGAGGTGCTTATTATAAACATTATAAACTTATATAAAGCAATTTTAATACAAACAATATTACAAACTTATATAAAGCGAGGAAGCAATATTATTTAACACATTACTATATGGCATAGTATTCGAAGCACGCATGGCAGAGCCTAAGTCAAATCATTGTTGATCTTATAGGATACCGGACGCTCCACTATATGGTGCTTTATCTCCCCCCCCCCATTAATTTAAATTTTAAACTGAAAATAATTAAAACCTGATGAAAAAAATTTTAAAATATGGCAAACAAATTAAAACATGTAATATTAATAAGTTGATGCTAAGTAATATTTCAAAAGCAAATACCATTGCAAGTAATTGCCCAATTAACTTCAGTACTGTTAACTAACAAAATATTTTAGTTTTAATCAGACCAAAAGCACATTATATAATAAAAACATATGCAACTGAAATTCGACATATTAAATTAAGCAATTCAGTTTTTTTTTGTCATACTGAATACTAATAAAAAAAAACAAATATAAAATGAAATAATTATTATATTATCAATGATCAATAAACATTTTTGTCTGAATTGTTATTAAAAAATCGCGATTGATCGCCAAGCTGGGCGATGTTGAAATCCAATCGTGATTCTGATAGGTTTAGATTTCAGCTTTATTTTTAAATGTTCAACAGTATTTATAATTTCAGAGGTCCGTTAGTTCTACGTTAGATACCGGCTGGTAAGGTTACTTTTGCTTATGGTCAATAAGATGGAAGGTATGTGGGCAGTTATAAAAAGGGACTGTAAAAAAAATTTCACTACCAGTCCGGTACCACGGACGCCATTTTCGATTCTTATTTCGCCGAATTTATGTGGCGATGGAGGTACACAGATTCTATTCCTGATAAATTTAGACAGTATCTGACTGCTATTAGAGAATTCTGTGTACCTAAATCTGAGGATATTCAAGCTTAATGAAGAAGTGAGATTTTCTCTTTTTTTTCCTTTTCTTTCTGTGCTTACTCCATTAATTTTTATTTCGATTCAAAATTCATTTTATTGTGTTAATTAATTTTGCTTTCATTGGGTTCATTACAATTTTATAAAGTTTTGGCCGCCATTCCTGTTACCTATGTGCTCCGCGCAAACAGGAATGGTGCCTAACATAAGTCGCCAATTTCGCCAAAGGGCACCCTCAAGTATATTTTTACCTAAAAAATATAAAGTGAAAGCAATAAAATAAAAACTATTTACAATCGATCTTTGAATATTCACAAAACCTAGCTATGTTCTTTTTTCATTGATCTTTCTTTTCACATTATTTTGTGAACCAATGATTTGCACTTTTACGCATTATTTAAGAAATATCTCAAATATGAACTGTTAATTAATATTTCCGGCTGAACAGTTCTTTTAAAGTAAGTAAAAAACAATTAAAAGTAAGTAAAAGATATTCACGCCTAAGATATTCACGGCAATCCATTTTATGTAACAAAGATATGAGTATTTTAAAGTAAACACTGATCATAGAGGAATCAATATATTTCACACATTCAATACGAAATAGAAATCGAAGGCCGGGATAGCCTGGTCGGTAGGGCGCTGGGCCCATGTCCAAGAGGTCATGGGTTCGATCCTCGCCGGCCGAAGTAAATGGTGACTGATGCACGTTAAATCTGTCGAATCTCAAAGTCCTCCATGTTCCCATAACAAATCAATACCTCTGGGGGTATTGATCCAGGAGTTTCCTTGTATTCTGGATTAGTTCAAAATTACAAGGCTACGGAGTTGAACATTAGTAGTCGTAAACCCATGAAATTGAGTCGGCTGTTCAACGACGGTTATAAAATTAAATAAAATAGAAATCGCAAAAAGCTGGTAAGTTTAGTTGTAACATTTCTGCAGGCAGCATTATTAAAAATTATTACCTTTTCATGCACACGCGTTCTCAATTTTGATTGGCTGTTTTGTGCATTACTAACCAGAAGTCTTTTGTGATTGGCTATGTGTTATCTTTCCACCCTCTTCTTTTATTATATAAAAATATAAATATATAATGTATATAATGTGTGTGTGTATTATTAAAATGTATGCTGTTGTAAAAGTTAAAATGAGCAAATATATAAATCTATTTCCATATGCTACTATATGGGAACATAATTTGATTTGGCATGAATATTATTTATTACCAGCATATAAAATGTTTAAGCAGAGTTTAAGTTAAAATATTGACAAAAACAATTGTTTAAAAGTTAACTAAATGTCATACAAAATTCAAGAGATATTTGAACACAGAAATAAAAGAAAGCAAAAATAACACAAACAACTACAGGACTTTGTTATGAATTACGTAAAACAATATATTTCTATTATTAAATTTCTTAATTTACCTATAAACAAATTAAAAATATTAATAAATACTGTGATAATTTCCAACTTGCTAAATTTCATGTTATTATTTATTAGCTAGCTAAACCAGTTGCTCTTTTCACTATTTTAGCTCACGCATTCTTTCCATTCAATCGATAACATAAAAGGAGACAAAGAAAAACTCAGAATGAGAAGTTGGGAGCACTAATTAACTTTAATTAAGAAAGGGAATTTCGTCTCCCATCTTCATTAAATAAAAGGCGAAAGTTAACGCCAACAGGGTATTAGGTGACACTGTTTTTTTCTCCCAACGACAACGACATCTGGTCATTTGAGTTGTTTGAGGAGGAAAAGCCCCTGCAATTAAAATAATTAGTTTCCGATACAATATAATTGCTAGTTTCAACAGATGGGTTCATGTGAACAGTTGTTTTTGTATAAAAATGCATTAATCAAGAAATTCATTTACCATAATGAGTATTTTCTATTTCAGTTTACATGTACTAAAGGTATTTTTTTGTATCCATTCACTACTACGCGTAAATAAGAAATATTTTAATGACAACTTTTTAAAAAAAAGAATAAAGAAAGATTCTTCGGCAAATTGAATTTTATAATCAGGTTTATTTTATGGTAATGAGAGGAAAAACACATTGTATGTATGCAAGTGTGCATCGTCATGATTTTCAAACTGCAGTATTCGAAAACTTAAAAACATTTATAATTTATTTAGTAATAAATTTTTAAAAAATGTTTTTTTTTTTTTTGCATCACAGTTAAAAGTAGTTGCTTCACAGTAAAGAAAGAAAAGTCGACATGTTTGAACGGTTCCTCTTTGTGTAAATGCCCATGAAAGAAAGATAAACAAATCATATTAACATTTGGGCATTGTTATTGTTTCTTGCTCACAAAACTCCTTAACTTCTTTTAATAGCATTAGGTTAACTTAAAACGAAGATAGGGTCACTTAGTGTTGCGTAAGAATTAAGAAACTCTCTTGGATGATAAAGCAAAGAGCGTGGCATAAGGTGGAACATACTGTTGGTTTAGTTTTATGAAAAAGAACCTTCCACAGCGTCGAAACTCACGAGGACAAAAGAAAATAACGAGCCAAGCAAGGGATAATAAACATAAAAATTAGTTTAAACAGAAAAAAATATAAAAAAAACAAGCTCTTAATTAAAAATTAAAAGGAGGTGTATAAGAAACATGTAAGAGAACCCTGAGGTTGGATGAAGATCCGATGTGAAAGAAGAGGAGAGTAAATTAAAATAGATTTTCAAGCTTCAGAAAAGAACGATTCTCTAAAAAGTAGGCAAACTAAATTATTAGAATTTTTCAAAATATGGAAAAATTACCGACAGCAACTGTCGATACATGAAAAGCATACACAGAATTCCAACTATCTAATACGATGATAGCTTATTTTATATCCTGACTTTGAACTGATATTTTAAGTATAAATTGAAATCCCAATACAAATAATTCGGTTGGAGCGATTTGAATTATTCTGAAATCTCTAGCTCTAGGCATTTTTTTATTGATTTACGTCAAGGATTGTAAGAATATTTTTAATTGATGGCAATTATTGTGAAGCATCTTATAAAATATTTTTTTTTAAATACAGACTGGCACCTAATTATATTTCAAGGTGATTTCCAATTTATTAGTTTAGTTTAGTTTTTATCAAATATTTTTTTTAAATATTTCTATCTTAGATTTTTTTTATATCCTATTTTGACACAAAAACTAATTTAATACTCAATATTGCAATTCTTGAATCTCATTCAAAATATCGTGTATCCTTTCCATTAAATTTATATAATTTTTCTTCGATATTCGAGAACTCAATTTATAATCGTCATCTGACTAACATTTGGCTTTTTGCGCCTCACTCTTTCTTCGTGTCGTCGGGTTATAGTTGTTTGTGGTAACCGCAAAAACTGCTCCGCCACTGACAGCATCTGTCTCTGATGACGGTGCCATATCTGCAGTTCTCCCGTTTCAATTTCCACTCTTGCTATTTTTATTGTGTTAATTTTTTTCTTTTGTAAGGTTTCAGATGCTGTTCGGTTGATTTACTATTACCACTTTGCGCAATCTTTCGGATTCCTGAAAAAAAATTATGTAGATTTTTTGAATGCAAATATTAAACTTAATAGCTACAAACACTTTACTTTTTACCATGTTTATTTAGAGTTTTTATTTAAGCATGCATTTACAAGAAATCATTTTCAACTTCAGTATTCTCTTTAATGATTTAAAAATTAAAGTATTCTTTAAATAGTTAGCTATCAATATTATTTTGAAAATAATAGTTTAAGTTCTTAAAATATATTCTCATCAAGCAAAATAAGTTTTAAAAAAATCGTATTTGATTTTGGATGCATACAATTCTTATGTTATTATTATCACTAGATTCGTAATGCCTTTGGATATACTCTAACGATGGGAATAATAAAAATGAAGCATTATGAAGTCTTTGATGTTACAGAATGAATGTATTTTTCTTTACATATATGTTGTTGCTTGTGAGAGATTTCAGAAATATTAGAACGAGAAAAAAATATTTTAGCTTCAGTAGAATTCTTTCAGAAGCTTGAGGGTATGGATTTTATTCTGAATATATTTTAAGAGCTTGCATCTTTCTAGTTGGAAGCAATGTAGTTTAGACTTTTTTTCTTATTCATTTGTCCAAACAAAAAAGAGAATCAAACTATTTCACTAGATTTTCTATAAAATTACATCAATAATACAAAAAATATCTCAATTTTTTTTTAATAAATCGAGAAAAAATTATAACATCTTTAAATTGTTTGTGAACATGCAGAATTTATTTGTGCTTGCTATAACTTACTCTTTCAACTAGATTCTGCATTCTAAAATTTCAGAAAAATGAATTTTTATATAATCATTACATTGTTTAAATTTACCCCTATTGGAAAAAAATCGTAAAACCAGTATCAAAAACCAGTAAAAATGATACCAGAACCAGTATGACCATACTGGAAATTTAAAACCTGGTATAATACCATACTGGAAATTTTAAAACCAGTACGGCACCATACTGGAAATTTTAAAACCAGTATAACACCATACGGAAAATTTTAAAACCAGTATAGTGCCATACTGGAAAGTGTAAACCCAGTATGGCACTATATCAGAAATTTAACCTGTATGGATCATACTGGAAATTTTGATACTAGATATAAAATCGCACTGGAAATTTTGATACCAGTTTTCAAACATACTGGGAGTTTTAAAATAGTTTTAAAATATAGCTTCATTCTTAGTAAGTACGTATTGTTCTGAAAATCTAACGGTTTTGACATTTTCAAACTTCGTTTATTTTATTTATTTATTTAAATTATATACTTCTTTCAAATAATGAATTTCTTAGATTTGTATAAGAATTCTTAACGTATATATCAAAGGCGGTTATAGCGTACAATTTCTATGTACATTAATTAAAAAAATACATATTTAAAAATATTAAAATCATTTTATAATTTTGAAGAAAAGGAAGTTTTTGAGTAAAATTTTTACACATTTTAATTATTTTAAATTCTGCTTAAAATCATTTAAATGTAAGTAATTTTCAAATAAAAGTAATTTAATACTAATAGATTGTGTTTTTATACGTTTATTATTTATTTACTTATTTATTTTTTGATTTACAAAATTTATTTTATTCAAAGTCATGATGACATATTATTTAATTGTATCACTTTAAATTTTATTATAAATTGTTTTTATTTATTTATTATATTTGAATTTATTCTAGAACAATGTTACTCCCAACCGAAACTAATTTATCAATTCGCGAAATAAATTAATTAGTTTAGGTTTCAAACAACTTCGTAGCAAAAGAAATATGTTTACATAAATTAAAAATTGATATAAAATCTCAAATTTTTTCCTTCAAACATAAACCTCTCCTTCATAAATTTATAAATTTCAGTCCGTTTTAGAAATTTGTAATTAATAAATTTAAATCATAAAACAAAATAAACTATTTTTTAATTAAATAAATAAATTTGTTTTATAATTATATAGTTAATTCAATTCAATTGAATCTATAAAAGCAAAAAAGAGCGATTAATTCAGAAACGAATGGGAACCACGCAAAAGACGAGAATCGACTTTTAGTAGTTCGTAAATTCCATATCAAGCTACCACGAATCGATGAATTAGTTCGTTAAATCCATATCACGCTACCTGAGCTATATTGCACAGTTTTTCTAGTTCTTTTCGTTTCTCTGTCTGAACTTCACAGCCAATCACACTTGTTTACATCCGGTCCGGACATCGAGCATCGTGGAAAGAATGGCGGTATATTTTAGTAAGTGCATTTTTCTCTTTATTTCCTGCTTTTATTTGCATCTTTGTTAGTTACAGAAATGTTAAAACGTACGCTTGAGTATGAATAGTGTTTATATTTTAAGTTATCAAGACATATATTACGTTCTTGAATTATTACTGCTTTGCTTGTGCATGCACAGGTTAGGGTAACGATATATAGACTTCATTGCATGAGAAGAAAGTATTTTTAATGTTTTTTTCCTGGGTTTCTTAATGAAACTTTGATTGAATCGCTTTGTCCACATGTGTTTTACATAAATTCTCAATAATATCACCGTTATTAACAAATTAATTATTTATTTAGTTGTATATAATATTTGTAAACTACGCATTATATATTAAAGTGTTAATCTCAAATTCTTTTGTTATTTTTAATATTTAATTTTATTTTAAAAATTTTAAAGCATTTAGTTTTAATGATATTTTATTAACTGTTGGTACCCGGAAGTTTCAGTAAAACTAAAATATCATTTTAAAAACAAAGCAGTTGATACTTAAAAGTTTGATATTACTACCTAGTTAATAGCGTACATATATTTTGTAGTTGTATAATTTCTAAATCAATTTTTTTTTTTTTTAGAAATGATTTGGAAAACAGCATATTTCATTTTTATTTCAATAGAGGTATGTTTTTCTAGTTCTTGACACATTCAACATGCAAACTATTATAGAATTTTTTTTAAAACTTCGATAGTTATTTTATCTTTTATAAATCTACATTTAGGGATATTTCAGTGTCAGGATCCATTGCACCAGCTACAACTGCCTAAAAGATTTTAAGCTTACAAAATTTAATTATTATTTAAAAAAGAAAAACTAGTAGAGATTTGCCTGGGATGGCTACAAGTTATACTCTTTAAATTGGTCCTGTTCTTTCATGTTTTTGTTTTAATTTCTCCTGGAGGTGGGCCGACCCGAAAGTGGCGGTGATGTTTTTAAGATGTTTGCAAAACTCCCAGAATTCTGAAAGTTTTAGTTATCTATATCAATAAAACATTTTGCAAAAAACATAGTAGTTTGCAGTCCCGAATTCATTGTATTCTTATCTTAAAAGTGATACGGTGTATATAAAGATATTCAGTTTGTTAATAAATTGAATTAGTGAAACCTTTTTGTAAGTTTTCATATTGTAGATACAAATTAATTATAAAATAGAACTGAATGCTTCTTAGATTTTAATGAATATAAAAAGTATATGCAAATTTAAATGTTTCAATATTTTTACTTCTGAGTTCAGCCACTGAATAGTTCAATTTTTAGCTTTACGTTCAAATTTTATTTGTTTAAAGACTTAAATATGCTTTGCATGATAATGAATTTAAGTGTTAACCTTTTGACGAGGTTATAAGCTGAACTGTTTAAAAATTATTTTACTGAAACTAAAATGGTCAAAAGTTACTTCAGATCATCCATACTTAAATTTTTGCATTGAATCACTCTAAAAAGTTCGTTGGTAATGTGCTTTCATGATGTGGGCGCTTGTGAATTCCTTTGTGTTGTCAACAAAAAGTGGGTAGTATGAGCCTATGATACCTATGTTAGACATTAACTTCCCTTTATTAGAAATCTCTTTTAAATTACAAAAATAATAAAATTTTGGTGGACCATCATTTTTTCTTACTATTGTCGTGTTGATCTAAGTTTCAATTAGCCAGTTGAAATATTGAGTATATTTATAATTGATTGGTATACTAGTTGAAAAATAAGTAGTAATTGCAATTGTATTTCTCATACTTAATAGTTATTCTGAAAAAAATTTTTACTGCATAAATTAGACTATATAATTTGGATAATTGTTTATTCTTAATTATAAATAATTTATTTTGATCTTTTATTTATTTACAGTCTGTGTATTACAATAGCTAATCTGTAAATTAACATCATACATTGATTGAAATTTTAGATCATATTTAACTGTAACTGTATATACTTATTTTGAACCAAAGTAAGGTTTAATTTAATCTTATTAAAATAGTATCAAATTTCTATGGTATTATGTTTCAAGATCTTAATAATAAGATTAAATATTGAGTCTAACTTTTTGTATGCGTTGCATATGTTACTGTAGACAATGGATTTTTTAAAAAAATGTATGATTGAACAGTTCCCTGAATATTCGTAATCTTATTAATATGCATACATATTTCATTTTAATTTTGTAAGAATTGAATATATGAAATCTGTTTTTTTGGCATTCTGGGTCTTTGTCTAAGTTATTTACATCTCTAACAGCTAGTTTCTGAGTTTTTAAAATGCATAAAAGTTAATTAAAAATTGGAGTAAATGTAGTACCCTATTGATATAAATATTATTATTAAAAATAAATAATAAGCATAATGCTTTACCAATTTTAATCAAGTCATATGAGCTGAAAAATCTATGCATCCTATTTGTGTCATGGTAAAATTTATCATAATCATATGAAAAATGTAACATAATTAAGCTTTTAGTTAATATAACCTTAATTAACTGTCATTTATAGCATTTTTCATTGTCTATTTATTTATTAATATAATGTGAAAACAGTTGAAAGCTTTTAAAAATTCTTTACTATTTTTATTCATTTAATAATTTTTGTTGTCAATTTAATATTCAGGAGAGTATACAAATGTCAAAAATGTCTAATGGAATTAACACTGCAATCTGAAATATTGACTTAATCAACATTGTAATCTAAAATTTAGCATAAACAGATAAAGCATAATATTAAAAAATAAGGCATACAATGTTAAAAATGAGATTTTTTGAAATTGTTGTTTAGTCTACACATTCTGTTAATTCAAATTTTGTTTATATTAGGAGCTCTAAATGGAAACATTGTTGCTGGCTCTTATTTGGAGAAGTTAGAAAGATAATTCTAAGAGATAGACATTAAAGAAAAGTCTGAGGGATCCTGCACAACCAAACAACCTCCAAATAGATGGTTAGGTGACGTCGAAGAGACTTGAAAATTGACTGTTAGAAAGTGCATGTTTGACACAGCTAAGGCCTGCAAGCGACGGATCTGTTTGTGGAAAATAAAAGTGAATCACAACAAGGGAGAGATATCATATTTAAACTATGCGAATCAATCAACTTTTTGAAAGCTATATTTTTGAATTTGCACACAAGTGTACTAAAAGTGCTTTTCAGTCGCTTCACGTCATAGGAACTACTGTAATATGACAAATTTGATTTCATTTGATTATAAAAAGATTAATATTTTTTAGGCTGTTATGGTAATGTTTATATCAATTTAGTAATTGTGTAATTCTTATATCTTATTGAAGACAGAGTTTAAATTATGTCATATTCAATGTTTAAAAGTTTTAATATTGTGTTGTGTGTTTTTATTCAGTATATATATTTATTATTATATTAATTATATCTTGTTGAGTTCACACCAATTGTGAAATAAGAAAAGCCTTTGAAAATTTATGCTTTATGAACTTGTGTCGCTATATAAATAATTCGCTCTTGAGATTTAAATTTTGTAGGCGATAACTTTTTTCCTAATTTAATTTTCAGATATTACGTGATAAGTAAATTATCATAAAAATTAAATACTTCAAATAGAAAATGGGTATAACAAATTGTGTTTTAAGTCAAGGAATCTTAAGAAAAATGTCAATAGAATGACAGAGTAAAATAATTCAAATTTTTTATTTATATTAGTTAATAACTTGTGTCATTTGAGCTTTTATTTGTAGCTATTATTACTACTCTAACCACTATTATGTTTTAATGATTAAAGTTAACTATAATTTAAATATCCAATGTATCTAAAATTAAAATGGTTTGTATTTAAATCTATAGTAGCAAGCAAGTAAATTGGTCAAAATGTAACATAACTATATAATTATATTTTACAATGTCCGATTTCAAAGTAAATGAACAATGTCAAATTAAATTGATTTCAAATATTTTTGGCGGCATTTCAAACATTATTTGGTATATGTGTTATTTGTATTCCATTTTATTTATCAATTACTTAAATATAAACCAAAGTTAATTGATTTAAATGAAATCATAATTTTATAATTAGATTGTTTAAATTAATATCTATAGATATATACACTTAACATGGTCTCCTTTTTGTGCATGTGTATTTGCATTTGTCAAACATTTCCGTGGCTTAATTATTAAAATTTATTTTGTCAGTTCAAAAGATATTTAAAAAAAGTTAAAAATTAAGATTTTGACTTATTTTAGTCTGGTTTTTGGCTATTCGTTACATAATATTTCTAATCCTCAATCAATTTTCATAAAATATGAAGAATGCATTTACACTTTTCTAATGTTGCTGCGAAACATTTTTCGTGTAGTATTTTAGATTCAAATATTATTGACACTTATTTCTAATATATTAATTAATTGTTAAAAAAATTTCATTAACTGTGAAGAAGTTTAAAAAATAAAACAGTTTATTTGATTTTTATAAACATAATGCAAGCTATAGCTTTTGACAAAATGTGAATTGAGGTCAGTGTTTTATTTCCCTGTATAAATCAGGTGACTTTATTTATTTACACAATTGTATTAATGTTTTATTTTCTAATTCAGAGCAGTTTACTAACCTTCCTGTATCAAATTGTAGTACCTCACTATACTTGTGTTAAAAATAAACCGTTACACCATCCCAGTATACTGGGTTCCTGTATCATACCGGCTTATGAAACACCGGTCCCGGTATGTTACTGGTTCCGGTATCATACCGGAATAAATTTTATACCGGCTTATAAAACACCGGTCCCAGTATCATACTGGTTCCGGTATTATACTGGAATAAATTTTATACCGGCTTATGAAACACCGCTTCCGGTATGATACTGGTTCCGGTATCATACCGGGATCCATTTGATACCGGCTTATGAAACACCGGTTCCGGTATGATACTGGTTCCGGTATCATACCGGGATCCATTTGATACCGGCTTATGAAACACCGGTTCCGGTATGATACTGGGTCCGGTATAATACCGGATCCAGTATCATACCGGAACCGGTGTTTCATAAGCCGGTATAAATTTTTTTATACCGGGATTTTTTTCCAATAGGGACAGCAAACTCAATAAGATGCCGAATTTAATTTTTTTTTTCAGTTCGGGTTTGATGATTTTATCATATAATATAAAGACGGATGGAGACAACTTGGCGACTTTCGCTCGGTTCTCTTTAATTCCAAAAATAACTTGATAAGTAATATTGTGATAAGTGATGAGTATTTCTGCGTCTTTTTTTCATAATTTGATCCAATTTTAGTGACTGTTTAATCATTCATGCGTTAGTCTTCTAGAAACGTATATGGAACCTTATACGTAGAAAGCCGATAGGGCCAGAGTGGTCCCACATCTATTTTGGTAGGTGTGCTACAACCTCAGTTAGTTTCGGGCATAAGGATCTCAATTTCATTAACATTCGAAGCACCGTTGGGATCATTTTGATTGTTTATTGCTACGGGTATTTAAGTTATTTTTGAAGATACACATGAGCTTCGAAGCACATACTTTTTTTTTTACTTTTCCTAAATTGTTTCCAAGTAAACTATGTCAAAATTTCATGCATTTCTCCTGATTAGTAAAGTAGAAAGTTGATTAGTAAATAACTAAAACATCCGAAAATTGTCATTTTTACCCTTCATTTTTGGAGTCTTAAGTCTGTTTTTGATTTTGCAGAACTGCAAACATTATGTCGATGAACTGAAGATAGGAAATTAGATTCCATAAGGTCACGAGCAACAGTTTTCGCGAAATTATACTGTGTTTTCGATTCAATTACTGAAATATCTTAGTTTACTAAAGTACTTGGTTCCTATTGAAGTATGATTTCTTTTTTACGTCTAAAACTAGCCAGGTACACGCTGATTATAAGCGTTTATATACGTTATTATCCTGGACAAGATAGTATCATTGGGGAACAGTTATTGTCAAATAAATAATAAGGAAAATTTATTGTATGGCGTTCAAGCCACATAACTTTGATTTCAACCAATATCAAGTCAAAAAAAATAATAATAATGACTATTTCTATTTGTGTAAATTGGAAAGTAGGCAAATAAATTACGACCTGGGAAAAGAATAGTGAACTAATTAAGGAATCACACCTAAACTTCAGACGCATCAGAATTACTGTATTTTACCTTAGCAGCAGATTTGACTTTTTATTACGAATCACAGAGCCAAACTACTTAAAAATGATTGTCAAGTTTAATATAATTTAAAGACATATACTACTTAAAGGGAGTTACATATTTTTGACAAACATATACTTATGGCCTAAATTATTATCTTAATATGCTGCATTTGCATAATGAATTTGTATTTAAAAAATATATATATATTTTCCTTTTTATATGCGTTTTCATTAAAAAAAAAAAGAAAGTTAGCGAATATTTCTATCTAGAAAATGAATCAAAGATTTTTAAATTAGAGGATTTAATACCAATTTATGAAATAAAGTATTTAAAAAGCTCGAAAATATATAGGGTGTTCCATGATCATTGAGGCAAACTTTAAGGAGAGGCTAGTTACATCACAAGGATTCATATTTGCATAGCAACCCATTGTCAGAAACGTCTTCCTTCACCGCAAGATAGTGTTGCTCACAAGAGCACTCGAGGAAACAAATATGCATGTCTACAGTCATGTAAGCTATCTTCACCCGAAGAGGAGTATACGTTTTAAGAACACCGAGCTGGCAGATAAACACGTCATGTACGAATTGATAAAGGGAAATGCTCCAGTTATAAAAAGATTGTAAAGTGGAAGGAACCCACAGTATTCTGGGTGCTTATTAATTTGCGTCACAAAGGTCAATATAGATCATTACGTAGTAATAGGTATAGTGAGTTTGGACCGAGAGTGACCCAAACTTTCTAAATATAATTGATATCGTTTAAAGGAATCAGAGTTCCAAAGGATCAGCTGTCACTGCTTCTATAGAAGGATCTCAGAGTATAGTTAGTCGTGTTTTTTTTTTTTTTTTTTGCAGTGTGAAAGTTTACATTTATACTATATTCAAAGAGTACTTTTACTGTTCCCTACAGATCATCCTCCGCGTGTGCATTTCGTACAGCGGTATTTCAACCAATGTCGAGAAGATTCGCGTTTCCCTACCTACACTTCTTATTCACAGTTCCGCCATAATTCACGCGAGATGATGTTCTCAACCATAACTATGTGCATTTATAGTCTGGTGGAAACCTCTATAACGTGAGGTCACATGCTACGCATCATCTTTTTTCAGTGAATGTTTGGACTGATGTGGGCGGTGACCTTTTATTAGGACCTTACTTGATCTCATCATCTTTAAACTCTTAAAATTATATCATCTTTTTCCTTAAACTGCTACCAAGCTTACGTTACCCTGCGTCACAACATGGCAGACGCCATATGCGGTTACAACATGATGGGGCTCACATATTCATTATGGCTGATATGATCATGAACATTTGAATCAATAAATTTGGTCACCAATAGATCAAATCTGGCAGACTGACTCCCTCTCAAACACATCCTCCTGATTTAAGCTGCATCTATTTATTTGGGGATGCACCTGCGGATATCGAAATGGATCTGGTTGATGCAGATATCCAACAAAATCCAGGTATATTTGGGAGAGTGCACCCATCCCTGGCACATCAGTGTAAAGCATGCATCACTAGCATAGATGAAATCTTTGAACATCTTTTGTGACATTTTTGCATATCTTCTCATCTATTACAGCACATGTAATATCTTTGGTCAATAAATATTTCAGATGATCTCAGTCATGTCTCTTTTTGTTTCTTGTACTGGTTACACTACTTTCCCATTGCGTTTCCGACCATGTGTTGCTATGCAATTCTGAGCCGTTGTGATGTCCTCTACCTACTCTTATTGTTTGTCCCAATAATTTTGGGACAACCTGCATAATTATTTTAAAGGTTTTTTAACACTTAACAGTTTAAACATTTTAAATGAGTAAACACTTATTGATGATTATAACACTAGTGATGCAACAATGATATTTGCGAGATTAATTAACACTTGTCTTAGTTCACTACTCTGTATACTTATACTTCTCTATTGCTTTGTTTTATGTATACATCACATAATTTGTTCAGTTATTTTAAACATTCGTTTATTTTTCTGTAAATAGGATAAAAAAATGTCCACAGTGTTTTTCAATTATAAAGTAGTTAATCATTAATTACAGTTGCATTATCCATAATAAAAATGATATCTTTATTGTGTAAAATTCCCTATATAAGTATATTGCAATAAACTTTTAACAAAGGAATTTATACAAGCCATACCACTTTTGAATTTATAGCTTAAAACCTTTCCTTCTGTTTTCATAAGATATCCTTAGGGAAAAGTCATAAAAATGATCGTAAATTCCTGTAGCATTTTGCGACACTCAGTTGAAAATGAATCTTAGGACTCGAAAATCGATGCTGCGTGGTGAAGAGGTGCTCTTCAAATTTATTATTTAGATTTTTTTAGTGTTTCTGAGGGAATTGCCAGTGTAGTAAAGATGGGCAGAAATCATAAAAAAAGTTGAAATCAAAAAAAAAAAAAAATATTGGATTTCTGTTTTTTTTTCTTAAATAAAAAGAAAGCAGTATCACACAGAATCATAATTTTAGATTTTCTGCTTAATAAGAAGTTATCAGGTTCTTAAATTTGTTCACTTTGAGAATTTGGCCAAAAATATTTTTATATTTTTAGAAGAAAATATTAGATGAAACTGTTATTATATATACCCCATATTTCTCTTTCAGAAAGTTTTTATAAGAACTACACCGTAGTACGTTTTCAGTTAAAAAATACATAAGAATCAGCTGAAAAACATAAGAATCAGCTGTCTTTGTTTGAATGGAGTCTAATACAAGACTTAAGAAAATTAATGCTTTAGATCCTGCTATTCCATTATTTAATGATCCAATTGTTTTATATCCTCTCTCTGGAGATGTGGATGTTGTTTTTAAGAGTAATATTACACCAATAGAAGTGAAAAAAAGCAATTTCAAGGAGTAAGTGCAAATGTAAAGAAAAAAAAAGTATACCCGTATTGTAAAATTGAACAAGGAAGTGGAAATTAAGAAGTTAAAAGAGTTTAAAAAGCTCAAAAAATGTTAGCAGAAATGTCTCGAATTTAGAAAATGTGCTCCCATTGATATATTTTTTAAACATTAACTGGAAAATATGTAGAATATCCAATCAATATAAGATCATTTTACGCTTTAACAAAACTGGAAACTATTTGTTACATTTGAAAAATTGATATTTTGCAATTACTTGGACTTAATACCATTCCATTCCAGCTAAATATATATACTGGAAAGCAGCTAAAGCAATAATAACCACCAGAAATTCTACCTAACGCCTATTTTTCAAAAATGGGTCATCCTTAAAAATTACTTTTTTCCAATTAATTTTTTTTTAATAATTTTCTTTAGATATTTAGCAGTAATTTCTTTACTACTAAATATCTAATTTCTTTAGATAATTAGTAGTAATTCCAAGTTATTTGGATAATATGTTAATTAATTCTTCAGCGTTGTAATGGTTAAAATAGATCCTTGTTTTTCCCTTTGTATTTTCTTAGAAATTTTTGGTCTTATGCGTTATGACATTCAGCCGCCATCAATCTATTTTCGAAATCTTCCTTTTCTTACATCAGTTTTATACTTCTGACACTCTATTCAAAGCTACACAAAAAAATAACAAATTCCATTTGTAATCTTCCTGTCCTTATTTTTTTTTTTTAAATTTTAATATCTATTTTTTCCTTTATAGGTTTGCTTTAATATAATAAGTAATTTTATAGTTTATTCTTTTGTCAAGGTATTTAAATATTGATGTTAGATATTCAGAGAATTGCTCAGTTAATCTGAGATGTGGCAAGTCACATTTTTCAGATAAAGTGCCAGTAAAATTATATCCCCTAATGTTCTAAATCGTTTCTTAATGCTCAATTTTAAATCAATATCTTATTTGTTTAGTTTAGTTAATTTTTAAATTGTTGATTTGATCTATATCAAGTCACGAGAGTTTTTACTTTCGTGATTTGTATATAAACTCCGTCTATAAAACTTTATTGCTATTAAACTTGTTTAAAATAACTAAAATTTAAAAATGAATCTATAAATTTTTTTTTGCGTAGGACCCACTTAAATGTTTGTCTGCGAAACACATCTTCATAATTGATATTTTCGTAACAAAAAATATTGAGATCCAAAATATGATCAAATGTCTAACTGAATAATTTTTTAGTGTTTATATATTAGCTTATACGGACCTTAATCCGTTGATATTAATAAGACCTTATGCACTTAATAAATATCATGTTTCATTTAGAATACATTTAAAATATATATGTTCTTAATGAAGCTGGTTCTTTCCAAATTCTTAAAATATTAATCATATTTTTTTCATATAAAAACTAGTTTTCTATTTTAAAGACCGACCAAAGAGTTTATTCTGCATCGTTGTCACAATCTGATACAGAAAATATTGCTATTTTGTAGAAGTGTTATTTAATTATTGCATTTAATTTCATTATTTAAAAGTAATATACTGAGGGAAGTTCAAAAATTAGCTTCTCTTCTTGTTTTTGCTAGGAATTCGAACATCAATTGGGTAAGTCAGCAGTAGAACGTAAAGGAAGCCTATACAATGTACACCTTTAAACTATGGCCACCCAAATGGAGCTGTTGCTGTAGCCTCGCAGTTTGTATCCGGAGTCCACAATCCACCATACAGTCCTAGTTTCACATCCAATTATATCCGACTTTGAAGAAAAATCTAGATAGAAGGCGTTTAGGAAGCAATGCCGAAGTCATACAAACCGTTCAACGCTTTTTCCGTATGTAAAGCCCCGATTTTTTTTCCTGGAGGATTTATTGAAGCCTCTAAAGAGATATGACAAATAACTCCACGTACTTTGTAATTATTTGGGAAAATAAATTTTCGTCTTAGCTTAATATCTCATAATATATTTTTGTTTGTCTTTCATACACACATCTGTCCAAACTCGCCAAGAGGACATTATTTTTGGACCCCTCCTCATATTTTGTGTAGTACTTTTCCAATGTTAAAATCTTTAAAAATGATTCAAGACATTTAAAAAATTGTTAGATGCTATTCTAGTTATTTCCAATTTGAAAGTTTTAGTCAATAAAGAGAAAAATTTCTATTATAAATACTTAAATTACATACTTAATACCTACACGTAATTAAATTTAATTAAATTTACGTCACATATGAAATTTTTGGTCAATAGAAAGAAATTTTTTTTTATTTTAAATAATTAAAATAAATATTTAATACATCACTTATAATTCACATATCAGCTTTATTAATAATAACGAAACTAGAGCAAAAGGAAGCGAAAGTTATTTTCGGACTTCCCTTTGTATTTAGTGTAGTTATGTTTGCTGTGGTTAAAGCTTTACAAATAAATTACAATTTGTGAAAATTTGTTAAAATCAATTCTATTTATGTCACTAAATTTAAGTCAATGGGTAGAAAAATTTCTATTATTAAAAATACTTAAATTACTTATTTAATGCATACACATATAATTAATAGTATTTAAAATTCAAAATAGTATAGTAATAGTATTATAAATTGCGATGTTAAAAAGAGTATTTTTTATTAATTTTGGCAAAGAAGTCTCTTGTTCCTAACCTCATTTTCTGAGTACCATAGATAAATATCCTTTATTTATGAATCCCAAACAGAACTATCAATTCTTCTGCATAGAATTAGGGCAGGCAAAGCGCAGTGGAATAGTTCACGAAATGGTATTAGATCTGCCAAAATATCGGTTTTTATTATTATTATTGCAAGTTATATATCAAAGTTGATATATAATTTCACATTATTTATCTCGTATAGTGAATTTCTTTTGATACTGCAATCAAGGAGAGTTGATCATAAACGGAGAAATGAATAAAATGGAGAAATAAATAAACATACTTGAAAAAAAAATAGGAGAAAGCTACATAGTTAAAAAAATTAGATTTTTGTTTGTTTTTCAGGTCGTGAATTAAAAAGGAAAAAAAGACGTTCGCAAAATCATATCACATTAAAGAATCTTAACAAATTTATACGATAGACTGAAATTAAATTTATTTAAATGGCTGTATTTTAATTAACATTTAAATAAATATATCATAAATAAGTAACATGGATTCAATATATTGTTTTCTAAATGTTTCCGAAAAGTACTTTTGAAATAAAATGTTGTAATTATATTAATTATTTTAACAAACAACCGAAAAATATATGGTTTATTGGAAAAAACATAATCGAAACATAAATAGAAAGGAAAAGAATCATCGCAGCTGACAGTTATTATGAAATTTTTTTATACCACTAAACTAACCGTTTTTGACGACCAGTTTTGTCACTTTTCAAAATTATCTTGTACACCATATAAATTTTTTCAAACTTCTCTAATTCCTAAATTACCTTAACTTCTCAAATTCTTCAACTGCTGCGATTGTTACCCTTTAATTAGCTTTAAATAATATATTAACCAAATTTCTTCACCGACTAGCTACTGTCCACATAAAAAAAAAAGTTTCAATTTTAACCATTCTTCAAGAGATGTATGATAGATTGTCAAAGTTATTTATGCATTGAATTTTAGAAAATATTTAAACATGCATCCAGCAGCGATTAAATCACGCAAGTTCTCCTTCAAAAAATTGCTCGAGGGATTTCTTCCGTTCTCATGGTTTGGTGATGGGGGAAACTTACAATGCTAATTCTTACATTCCTCAATCTGAAAATAGAACCAAAAGGTTAATGTGAATAATAAAATGAGAGAATGAAACCTATCGAATTCTAAAGAAGCCTAACTTTTATTTAATCAAGTTTTATCTAGGCGACATTTAACTATTGAGAAATTTTAATTTTAGCATTCAATTTTTTAAATTTATTTATTACTTTATAATTATTTAAATACCAATGTAGTTAACTGATCTTACTTGAATTCGTCTCTATCCGTTTTGATACATTAGCTTACTAGCTTTAAATCGGAGTTTATTCAAGTTGTATATTTAGCAGCGAAATAAAACATTACTTAGAATCATTTGAAATCTTAGACACAGAGAAATATGCTTGAAACGTGCTTGATTCGGTTTGTGGCATATAGAATTTTTTATTTTTAAATTTAAAAAAAAAAAAAAAAAAAAAAAAAAACACTTTCAGTTTTAAATTCTTTGAAAAATATTTTGCTCTGTTAATTCATATTTTCACCTCCATGGAAAAAAAAATTCTGATAAAATTACCATTTTGTGTGGTAATGACACTTCTGGCATAAAATCTATAATTCTGGTCAATATAACCGAAGTTTGAGGTATTTAAACTAGGAAATACTATAAGATATTAACTATAAAGTAAATACAAAAGAGCAATAAATATTAGTTTTCAAAATCATAGTTCTTATTTCCTCATATATAGTAAATAATACGAAACTGAATTGAACCGAAATAAATGTTTTTTCCCCCTTACTCTAAGTTATAATGATAAAATTACTAAATTTTAAAATATTTACCAAATTTTATCGCATATTATAAAACCATATTAAGGAACCATATTTGTTGTAAAATCATATTTATTCTTGATTTTAACAATAAACTTTAACAAAGCAATTAGAAAAAAATTACCGAGTTTTATTTAGTTATCCCATAAAGCCAGAAAAACTGCAAAATTTAGTATATTCTGGTATTTTTTATTCCAACGGATAAGCATGACTGACTACAACTGACAATTATTGTTTTTTAGCCACTATTGTTTTTATCATTGTTTGTTTTATCAATATTGAAATTTTTCTTGTTAAATTTCAATTAATTTCAATATAACAGTTATTTAAATAATTTTATTTGTGTATATCTTTTGAGATAATAATTAATATGCCTAAATACTATATTATAAAATTTTAATTATTTTAAGATATGTTTTTTTTTATAAATTCATTTAAAAACATGCCCGAGATAAATATTGTAAATTTCCCAATCTATATTCGTCTGTTATAAGATAATATTTACTTTCGCAATCATTATTTTATTTAATTATACGCAATATTTTATTGCTCGATTTTCTTGTTATTGTGACAAGCAATTACTAGATTTTATCTAAGTAATTATTAGAGTCATTCAAATGCTAGCCAGTATATATTGCACCAAGATATTGTTATAACGTTTATTATTTCAAGATCAGCGTGAAATTAAGCCATTCGTTATTAATAAGAAAAGAGAAATAAATATTTAACGATAGAACAGTAAATCAGTGTATTAAAAAATAGGCAGGAGCTAGTCTCAAACCTGCAATTTATAAAGCAGCAAACAACTATAAATTTTTTGTATTATTTATGTTATTAATAAAAATAAAAGTCTGAAGTCTGAGTCGAGATATAAGTCGTTTAAAACATTTACTGTTTTCTACTTACAATTTAAAATTTGAGTAAATATGATTAAATGTAATTTTGTTTTTTTAATATAATCACACATTAAATAGACATAGTTTTAAGCTGAAAATGATTTTTTTAATACTAAATATGTTCTTATTTTATTTTTAATTTTAATTTATAAATAAATTTAAGTTTTAATCAAAGTGGCTTCTTGAAACCATTAATAACATAAACTACATAAATTTATCAGAGTTATTTTAAGAAATCATGTTGTTTTCTACAGAATATAAACGTCTTAGGCCAAAATATTATATTAAAGTAAAGTTATATGCTATAAAATAGCGAATTTGTCATTATCCTGGCTGTCATTTTCCTTGCTTATGAATGCCAGGACATTGAAGTGTTACCAGAATCTTTTTTAACTGCTAATACTGTAAGGAGGGAAAGCAAATATTAACCCAATACCAAGTTTATGTATGATTATAATATGCTTGGATGTAATCAAAGTTATTTATTTATTTAATGATTGATTATTATCCACAATTTTATTCTGTATATATCAGGAACAAAACTTTTTTTGATTCTTTCTACAGTGGATAAAAAGATTTAATTTATGCAATTTATGGTTCATCAAACATAAAGGCTTAAGTTGAGTTACTTGCTATTAACTTAAAATGACTGTTTTTTAAACTTCGAAGCTAATATGTCATTTTCCAGGTATTCAAGATTTGGTGAATTTCTATTTTATTTTTTTTCCCGAGCAAATGTCAATAAACTACACTGCTGTCTGTAAGATATTAATAAGTGTAACTGAAGAAGTATACAAAAAAAATATAGATTATTTTGACTACTTTAAATTTGAAGAAATTTTTTGGTCTTAATTGTCATATTTCGTGAGAATCACCCATATATCACTTAAAAAAATTTCAAAAAGGCGGAAACAAAATTTTAAATACTTACTAAAAAACATCATCATCTTAAAAACTTACAAATGTTATTTTTTATTTCAATCTTTATCCATTTAATTTTCAAAAATTAAATAATTTGATACACATTACCTAAATGCCAAAACAATTAACAAGTACCTAATTAATTAATTATTTGTCAGATTAGTCAGATGTGCCGAATGAAATAATTTTATCTCAATTATTAACGTATGTGCCAAATTATTAATCGGGGATCAATTATTTTTAAGCATGTGCACCAGTCAGCTCTAAACGTTGCCAGTGTCTTTAAGTTAAACTTCATAAAAATAATTTAACGTTTCTTCGATTCTTAGTAAAATATTTATAATAAACATTATTGGAAACTTGATTGCTCATTTTTTTTTATTTGCCTCGTCTCTATATATAAAAGCAATTGCAGAAGTTTCAAAAATTAAATACTTAAGCGGTATATTTCGTAGCAATGCGTTATCCCTGCATTCCGTAACTCGACTCTAATGTGAACTCCAAATATACAGCACCCTTCAATTGGTAGTGACTTTCTGAAATTTTATGCTCGCCTTTAACTGCTTCCGATACGCAGATCCTCTTCAGTCGATCGGTTTGCTGCAATTTCCTTTGGTAATAAAACAAGTGGTACAGATTGCTTATTGACTACCTCAACCGTTGGACTAAAGCTTAATAATCGAAATGGGTGCAATGTGTTGGGCAATTTTCCCTGAAGACCATTAAATATATTTATGGAACGATTATTTTAATAAATGAAATGGATGGTTAAATCAAAACTGCTCCATGTGGAATAAAGTTTTTCTCTCTTAACAAGCATTTGCTAATTTAAAACTTTTAAAATTCTAAATGCTTATTGTCTATTCATTTTTATTTAACTATAATGAAATTTATTTTCATTTTTTTTCTTAAAATGCATAGTTGACTTTAAAATGTGCTTTCACACAAAGAGTTATATTAAACCTTGTGATGTATAATGTGTAATGGTATGTGTAAAAAAATGCTTCTAAGTGTTCCAGAACCATTAACTGCACCAGAATAATTTTATTTACTCCCTGAAACATGCAAGCATCTGTTTTATTGCAATTAATAATCATTCATTTACGTTTCTAAAAGAAAAGATTATCGTCGTAAAGAAGTTTTAATGATTTATGGAATTCTATAACGTAGTAGTAAATGTGCTGCCCTCTTTGTGTCGTTAATTGAAATAATTTAAATAAAAATTAAAAGGTGACAAAATATTTAAGGAATTCATTAAATATACAAATCTAGTAATTTCTCAGGATTTTATTATTATATCCAATTCGATTAAGTGGAAGCAAGTTTCACGCTTTAACACCTCATGTAAAAAACTTTTAACTATCGATGCATTTTACATATAAAAAAACAACTGAAAATCATTTCAATATTTTTTGAAGGGATGATAAAATTTTAAAATCATTTAATTGATTTCTAAATATAAATTAAAATAATACGGGTAGCTTGTTCTTTCGATGAAAGCTCGAATGATGCATTGTTGAAAAGATCAAATGAATGAAATATTTTCAACTTCATTAACTGCATGAATGCGGTACTAGCTGCCTCTGGTATTCATCCGATTTGAAAGACCGTTTTCTTTTCATTGCAAACTACCAGACACTCGGATACTAAATTTTTGCCCAGATTTACATACATTCTGGTTCATATACTGATAGGTTCACAATCTGTTCTCAGTTCGCATCGAGCACAATGTTGACGTGAAATATCCCCTGTGGGTGACAAATCAAGGAACTTGCTTTAGGATTTTAGAACTTGTCTTTAAGCGTTACTTAAATGCGGGTTGGTTCTAACATACGTCCTTTAAAAAAGCAAAGTTGTGCAAAGCTTAATTGATGAGAGTTTTTATTTTATTTTTTGGGTTTCGTTAAAGTGCAATACTACGAAATTCATTTACACCGGCTAATCCGATATTGATTTATTTGTAAGCGTCGAAAAATACATGAATTAACTAATTTAATGTTCGGATGACTCTAGACAGACATAGCACTTCACTCCTAATGGTTTTAACCAGGTTCAAATCCCGGTGGTGACTGGTGGAATCATATACTCATCCAGATTGTTAATATGATCCCAGTAGTAGGTGGATCATAAATTAGAATCTTCCTATATAACAGCTCTTAGCGTGAGGCTAGCTTGGCTTTATTATCTATATAATGCAAATGAGGGTGGGTTCGTTTTATTAAAGATCCTATATTTTATTGACTTTATTCGAATGATGCTGATTTCACAGCTTCAGATTTTCATGATCGCAAATCTGGTATAATTCGGATCTCCAAAACTGGGATAAAATCGTAGTGAAAGTAATATTAAGTGAAGGTTATTAATATGTTAAAAATTCTTACGTATAATAAAGCATCCAAAAAATTAACAAGATTAGCTATTTTCAAAGCTTAAATACGACGTTTCGAGCTACGTGTGTACTTGTTTAGCAATGTTAAAAAATAATTTCGCATAATTAGAAATAAAAAAAAAAAGAACTCATCGTATTACATGCAATATTTTGAACACTTTATGTGTTCATCTATACTGCAAAAATCTAAATTACATATCTAATTGCGGCATCTAGTACCAGAATTTTAGGTGCATTATCCATATAATCCAGTTTACCGTAAAATCCATTTTTTCTCTGAAATATTATACCGAAATTCTAACGTAATATTCTTTTAATTCGAGTGTTTCAGTGATTTTAGCGTATAACTATTACTGTAAAATTTTTTGTATATCGTATTTTTTGAACCTCAACACATTACAGTAAAAAGGACCAGCACCCGGAAAGCCGATACATTTTACCGTCATTTGAACGGAATTTTTTTACAGTGTACTTCCTCAAGAATATACTTTTTTAAAAAACCCTAAAATATCTATTTGGAATCAAATCAAATAAAAAGAAACAATAATGGTTATAACAATGCATAAAAAAACTGCCTATTGTATTTCAATGTATCTAACTTTAGTATAATTTCAAAGATAATTTGCTTTTTAGTTTGTCATTTATTTTCCATGCTATTAGTTATCATTACCAACACTCATAATTAAGTGTTAACGAGTTTCGCAATTAAACTAATTATGCGAGAGAAAAAAATTTTACTGGTGAATTTTCTTGCCGACGCATTTTAAGCCAATTAGTGATCGGATTTCGAGCATATGAAAGGATAAGAGGAAGAATTATTTGCTAAATTAGAGTTCGAAATTGATGAGCATAATAAACTTCTTGCATAAAATAATTTGAAATAATTCTTTAACATCTAAGGTTTTTTGTTGTAAATCAATTTGTATTCTGTTAATCAGGAAGAAAATATTGGTTTTACTCTATTCTAATAAAAAAAGTGTTTTATTTGCTCTTTTTTTTCTACTTGTTACAATACAAGAAAAATAATTATTAAAATATGTTAATGTTAAGTTTTTTTCTTATACAATAATATTTGTTATGGAGGTATTATCATTTAAAAATATTTCTATTCTATATATAATTTTCCTGAATTTCCAAAACAATTATATCACTTTTATTTTAATGATTTTGTTTACTACTAAAATCGCACTTGTGGGTGTTATTATTTTGCTATAAAAATTGCACATAAAATTAAAAATATAATCTTAAATATTAAACTAGATTCAAAACTAAAAAAATTACTACTACTTCCTCTTAACATTTTTTAGGTTTTACTAAAGACACATTTACGGCATAAAACATTCAATGATATGATCTAAATTTTTCATTTACTGGGATATTATGAGGTGTGGTAAATTAAATAAAACTTGCAGAATGAATATTTAAATCTTCATCAGTAGCATAAGACACGGAATTTTTTTCCCATGTGGTACGTCCATTTCTTATTTAAAATAAGTGTTTGTGAAAAATGTGATAAAATTAAATACAAATTTTAAAAACAACGTTTTCAGGGAGAATAAAAATAAAAAAAAATTACATAAAAAAAAAAAAATTCTAGTGAATTACTTTCATAAATCATTGACAGAATTTCTTTTGACGGTATAAATATTTATAAAGTTGATGCTCTCATTGATATTGTTTTAGACATGAAAAAAATAGAAGCTTTTTCTTCTAATTGTACCACATAAAAAAAAAAAAATCAGACATTTTCATAATGAAGTTTTAAGGGGGGCACTCGCCTCCCAATGAGGTGACCGGGTTTCAATCCCAGCGATGACTGTTCGATACAAATTCCGTACCCTGCTTGCAACAATCACAGAGCTGGTGCAAAATATCTTTAGTGGTAGACGGATCATGGGTTAGAGTCCCCTTGCCGTCAGGCTAACCGGGGAAAGTTTGCGCAGTTTTACTCTATTGTAACGTAAAAGTGGGCTAGTTTCATCAATAGATACCCTCCACGAAGACAAATTTTAGATGTCGTAAACCCAAAATTGGGTTTTATATAATTATTTTTTTTATTATAATTATTTTTAAGATTTGAGTTATTATTTTTAATTATCCAATACACTCTATTGTATACATTAATGTTTCCTGCTTAAAATGATTTGCATTCAAATCATATGTCTATCTAAGTTATTATTATTCAAATGATTTAAGACATGACGAGTAATTTAAGTTTTGAATCTCAAAATTAAATTCCATTTCCATTCTTGTAAAACGCAAGAATAAAAATAATTTCAGTTAGCATGGTTATTTCTTTTAATCAATTACGTTTCAAAATGTAATAGGCAGATATTTGTCACAGTTAGTGGGTAAATTTAGGTGGGGATACTTCAGTATTGACAATTTTGATCAATCTTTTGTGTTAGTTTGCAACAATGAATATTAAAACAGCTGATGTGAATAATTTATGTCATAGATATATAGCCACAATGCAATCTTCAGATACATTCAGTTATTCTCAGAATAATTATTGAAATCAGTGTAACATGCTGGTATATAACGTGATAATATTACCCAATTTGAATTACGTGTTAGAACTCCTCTGAACTATTGATATTTTAATTTTCAATTTACGTATATCAATAACACGAATTAGAGTACGTGTTGTTAGTTTAGATCGTAATCTCATGAATTTGAAATTATATTATTAATCACTTCCTAATTTATAAAAAAACATACTTTGATTCGAATGTAATCATTTATTAAGTGTTTTAAATTACGCTTGCCATTATACACGTTATCATTCATCGAATTTAAAATATATTATATGAAATACACTGGGTTTGTTTGCATGTCCATTACAGAAACTTAGAACTCTTAACCGATTGGTAAGAAATTTGGAGTACTTAGGGTGTTTGATTGTTTTGGTTAGAGATTTTGGAATATCAAGAAAAACTATTAAAAAAAAAGAGGAAGAATAAAGATGATTCGTTTAACAGTTACACTGTGATAAATAAAAAATTATCAAAATTATTATTATTTAGAAAATATTAATATTCAAAATTTATTGAAATATGTTAGATCTGTTGTATCAAAATTTGGTTTAAGTTTTAATTTTGGCTCTTTGAATGATGTTCTGACTGCCGCGCACTAAGAGAATTAAGTATTGTCAGAACTATTAGAATAAGGCGACATTTCCCCGATTACTAGCTCAATGGGTGCACCAAAAAACTCAGTAATTTTTACAAAAGCTATGTGTTAATCATTTTGGTAAAATTATCAACAAAATATAATTTAACAACTTGAACTAAAACTTGGCAAATGTGGTAAAATTTAGTAGTTTTATTGCACTGCCCATGAGAATCGCATAAAGTACATTTATTCGGTTAAATTTACTTTTCAGTTTTCTGTTCACTAAATAGAGTGGAAATAAGAGTTATAATTTTGAAAAACAGAATTTTGGGTGAAGTGTTACCATATACATGATAATATTACCAAATTAATAGTTTACAAAAAATTTTTAAGCCAGAATTATGTTTTATTTTAACAGGCATGTCAGTACAATACAAAACAGAAATTTTACCAGATTTTTTTTCATCGTGCAGAAGCAAGTTGGCCAGTGAATAAAAATTCATATAACTATTCAGATAATTCAAATTAAAATAGCAAAATAAAAGAATGGCTCCCGTTCTAATAAAAACAATGCATCTCATAAAAAAAAATAAGCACAGATATCAATGGGGCCCAACGAAGCACCAAATTATGCAAATTTGATGTTCTTATTGTTTAAAGTGCTTGCATCATATTTGAATTACACATAATGACTGATTAACATATTCCAAAGTTTCTGACAATATAAATTTGCATATAAAGTGCGCTTAAAACGTACCCATTCATAACTTTATATTTAATGATAATATTATCAAATACTTTGTAAAGGTTAGGCCCTTAACAATCAACTATTGTAATGCCTTAACAATTTAAACACACCAAGGTCCCAACCTTAACTGATCATTAATAAATGCTGAATTTATTTTTCTCTGCAAAATTAAACAAAAATATTTTATTTAAATAAACATTCATTTTTTTTTTTAAACTTAGATTCTTGATCCTCGTAATAAGTTAGGCAAAGAAGTGTAAATTCTTTTTCTCTTTTTGATATTAATTTTACTTTTTTATGTACTAATGAATCTTAAAAACCGGCTGACAAGCAGTGGCAAGATAAAATATAATTATTATTAAAAATGCAGTTACTTTTAATTACTGGCTAACAAGAAGAGAGTGCTATTTGAGAAATTCCTTTTGAAATTAAACTTGATATATTAGTGGAATATTATAAAGATATTGACCTTTTTATATAATAAAGCGCACTAGCCAGGTAATTCTGAGAAAAACAGATTTGAAAATTAAATCATATATTATACATTATTTAAATCCATATCTTCCACGGGGCAAAAGGGGTTGGAGGTAAGGGGCCTTCCTATTGGCTAGAAACTTTGGGATCAAATCGTGCATTTGCATCTTATTACTTTTAGGAATTTTTGTTTTGTTTGTTCCGTTGTATTAATTTTCCCGGTCTTCGAATACGAAACTAAAGCGTTTAACTGCTAGGTGCGGTACGCTATACCATAAAGACAACTTATAGGATGAGCAACAGACTTAGATTTGATAAAGAGTCATTTAAAATAAGATCCAGCACATGCGCATAAGAAACAAAGTTGCATGAGGTATGTCACCAGTGAACTGGTTGTTGGACTACTCTATTTACATGATTGAGTATGCTGCCTGCCGCCAACCGCCATTTTATTCGTTCTTTCTATGTAAAAAGGTGTTAGTGGATAAAATTAGCAGGGATGATATAAATGCATTCTCAAAGAAATATCTTAATTAAAAGTACAATACTGTTTATCAATAGTGTAAAAATACTGAACAAACCAACCACAAAAAAAAGAGAAAACTTTCCTTCGTCACACCAGCACCAACATTGGTTAGGAGGAGAGTAGGGTGCAAACCGTGACCTTCGAGACTGAGAAAGTCGAAGGTCACGTGAAGGTCTCGTGCAAACCAGTTTCAAGAATCTCCGCTTTTGGCCCCAAAATGTTTTTTTTTCCTTCCTTTGATCACAAGGCTACTAACATTGAAGGACTGGTTCACATTATGTCAAAGAAAGCTAGACTTCTTTGCCTATGTATATTCTTTTGTTGAATCAAACATTTACGTTCTTGACGTAACTGGTATACAATGTGCGCTAAAGTTTTCAAATGCGTTTTTCTCGAAATTAAAAGGCAAGTGCGATTTATTATTTTAAGAGATAGACAGTGAACGCTCTTAAGGTATTCTAGTAATTAATTAAGTCCAAAACAAAATTTCCTAAGTCGTGCCCTTTCCTTTGAAAGCTTAATATGCTTAATAGTTCGTGACTTTTGAAACTAGTAGATAAAATTATTTAAAGAATTTATATTTAAAGTAAGTTGGGGGTTGAATTTCATTAGGCTCAACATAACTCATATAAAATTATATCAGGTATTATTAAATCATTGCTTCATACTTTAATTACGTCACAAAATTTATACCTGCTAGTTTTCAGATATATTGCTTGAAACATTGTGAACTTCAAACTCATCTTCAACAAAACAAGATTTAAAGTTTTTTATTAGATTTAGTTTAAATCTTTAAAAAATTGACGAGAATTTGAATTTTTTAGATGTCTAATTCCAATTTAAGAAACGCAGGAAATTTCTTATTTTACGACTGTCATAAAAATTTCTGGGATATAAAAAGAATGTTTTCATATGTAACTAAGTTATAAATGTAGACCATTTAAATATTTTTGAATTAATTTGATTTAAATCAACTGTTTAAAAATTAAGGCATGAACTATTAAAAAAAATTATATTATGTTATAATTAAAATAGATTGCTTTCATCAATGTTTCCTGCTAAAATAACTTGTAATTTTATTTTGTTTAGAAAGAAAAGTATAAGCGAATAATAACAATCAAAAAATAACACTTCATCATCCGTTTACTCTCGAATCCTTAAACAAATACATGAATTTTAACGATATGCAAATCTTTGTAAAACGAGTGTAAGCTTTGGGATCAATAGCACTTTATTTTAAAGTTATTTTAGTGCGTTGTCGCGTAAATTGAAATTTCCACTTTTCTGCCCTCAAGAATTCAGACCGAGAAAATCAAATCACTTTAAGTTGCTTTATTCATTGAAACCGAATAAGAAAAAAAATCTTTTCTTATTCTCTCTTAATCTGACCGGCGGAGTGTGTGAAGGCGGTTCTCCGAGACAAGAACAAATGCGAAAAGTTGAGTAAAAATGCAACTTCCCCATTTATTTGGTCAGAAAAGAAATGAGAAAATTGTATAATTTAAGCAAATCCATTTGAGAACTAAGGAAGGAGTTATTCGAGTGGATTACTTTCTTTATTCCTTATACCAAGGGACAAATTTCTTTTCGGCATTCATTGCAATTTTCTTTGCTTAGAATAAGTGATTTGTTTCAATTTATTGGATTTATTTCCGGGCATGTAACCAGATAGATTCTGGAAGGAATTATTTCCATTGGTTGAAGCTCAAATTGCTTGATTGTAGGGTTTGAAATTTAGAATACATACTGAATAAACTTTTTAACATAAGCAAAATACTGATTGCTGCAACATTAACTAACACTTTTTTTAAAAGTTTCTATCAAACACTAGACAGCATTAAATGCTTGGTCGTGTTAAATGTTCTTTGACAATTTTTATCATTTTATGCAACATTTCTATAGCCGTTGCGGTTTATTAAGACTCCATAGTATTCTAAAAGGAAATACTTCGTCATATAATCTAATTCTTTCAATCTTTAAGTAGTAGTTTAAACGCTGATCATTTCCTTTTTTAGAAGAAGCTTGATTGTTTTGATGCGTTTGATACGTGTTATATGTTACTGCTTATCATTTATGAGATGATTAGTATTGGCTTCTTAAAACACTGAGAACAAAAATATGATCGATCTTCCAGAATATGGTACAAATTTATCATGTATTTGGCTTTATTGGAACACCAAAAATATCGGTAAATTAACCGAAATACTTGCGTAATTTTTTGGTGAAATTAACAGCAACATATAGTTTTATAATATGTGATAAAATTTTATAATTTTATCATGATTTCTTAGAGCATGGCATAAAAACCATTTATTTATGTAAATTTACTTTTCAGTTTTGTATTTTTTACTAAATGCGCAGTTATAGAAACAATACTTTTGCAAACCAGAGTTTCTGGGAAACCGTTACCATACAAACGGAAAAATTACCAAATGAATGATTTAGATACCGGATATTTTTGTTTTTATTACCAAGATTAAGATTTTTTTTATTACCAGATGTGTGTCATTACAATACACTAGGGAAATTTTACCTGGATTTATTCTGCATTCACGTAGATTTAAAATTATTTGCGATATGAGTTGGAAATAGTTCCGTTAATGCATTCTTAAATCTAACAGAATGGTTCAAATCTATTTTTTTTAAATGTCTTCCATTTTTCAAAGTTCTCTCAATCCCTAAATAATTTACCTAACTAATTGCATTATACTGTATACCACCTGTAGAGTATATACCACTCTAAGGAAAAAAACATTCAAATTCAAAAAGGAATTATAGAAATTATTGTTAATGGAAAATAGAAATATACATTAACGTCAACTTAAGACCATGTTCTTAAACATTTTTCTTATTTAATTTTAAAACCATTTGTATTATTTGATGAGATGACACTGGTTTTAATTCACTCTATCGACCGATTACTGAATGAAATGTTTTACAGTTTTCATTCCTGAGTAAAGGCTCAACTGATATTTCATTAATTTAGCGTTTTTTATTCGATCAATAGGCTGCATTAAGTCTAATGTTTCTGACTAAATCCATTACTGTTAAAAAGTAAAAAAAAAAAAAAAACTTACGCAAAATGTCAGAATATTTCTTTGAGCATTGTTTAGATAACGAAGTCATGAAAAAATGACGAAGGTTTTCCCAAATTTGAGTACCTATTTTTTCAGTGTAGATATTTTTAAACTACGAAAGCTAGTTTTACAAATCCGTTGTTACATTTCCAAGGGAAAAACAAATTGATTTTTCTAGGGGAAAAATAATTTAATGTTTCATAAGTTTCTGTTGTAAGCTTGCAATAAACATGTTTTTCTGCTATAGTACTGAAATAAATTAGACTATCTTTATTTAAACATTAGACAAAGCTTATAAAAATGCCATATTTGCTTTCTAAATCTATTCCATTTTTCTCCAGATGACCATTCCATTTCACTCCACATTCTCCATAATTCTCCTGTTACACAGTAGAATGAATGAACAAAAAACTGAAAAATTCCTATATACAATACATTTTATATTAGGTTATACAATTTGTCTAATGTTTCGAACCACTAGTTTAACTGTAGTAAATATTTGATAAATGATAGCTGATTCTGATAAAATGCACATCCTGAATGGAGAAAGGCTTTTGTTACTATCTCGGTGATAAATAAAAATTATCGTTGAAGTGTTTCAAACATTCCCTGATAATTAAACATATTTCAATGCTAAATATTTAAGGATTAATTTATTATTTTGCTATTTAATTACTATTTTTATCATTGAACTATTGTATTACATAAAAATATTACAATTTTGAACTAAATTAGAAACATACATAAGGTCTTTTTATTGTTTTTACGATGTTAAAATAAATCAATTTAACTTTTGTTTTTCAGATTGTAGCACTAGTAACTTTAGTAAATTTCAAAAACAAAAAATTTATATTAAGTATTGTTATTTATCTTTGGTAAACATTAAAACTGATTGATTTTGTTAAATAAACTTAAATTATTTGATAACTAATATTTTTAGTTCAAATATTATATTAATGCTGACTATATTACGTATTACTAATTACGGTACACATTATTATATTACGCCTCCTATTGAATGCTAATACTCTAATTCTTTGAACAGTGAAAAAAAAAATTTCATTAAAATAATTTATTTACTTGTTCACATTTTTAAACTGCTCAAAAAATTTTTTTTCTTTAAATTCTCTTCATTCTTTCCAATTCCTTGTTAAACAGCAATGAAAATAATCAGTTTTTAAATACGAATCCCAGATGCAAGTTATGGCAAAGAAAACTTATATTGGATTGAAATGAGTGAAATGAAGAGTACTGAAGCTAAGCGACCCTGTATCGAAAATGTTTCAAAAATAATTTTTTAATAATTAATTGATTTTTAATAATTATTTCTTTAATAATTAATTAATTTTTAATAATTATTTCTTTAATAATTAATTAATTTTTAATAATTATTTCTTTAATAATTAATTAATTTTTAATTATTAATTTTCTAGTAATTAATTTTTTAATAATTATTTTTTAAAAAATAATTTTTTTAATAAATTTTTCTTTGTTTAGTTCTTTATTTTTCGGTTCATGAAACACAATTCTATTGAATTTATTCTATTGTGTGTTGATCGCAATTAGAAACAAACTATTACTGATTAACTATAATATAAACATAAACACTAAATCATGTTGCTCTTCTGAAATTTATGCCCCTAGAACCAGCTTATTCTGGGATTTTTTTAATTGCGTTGCATTGAATGAATAATGCACTTTCAGATTGATGGACTATAAAAATTTTGTATAACCACCTTTCAAATGGCAGTGATATTTCGTACAGCTCTAACTATAACATTCCATGTGCTAATCATTGCTTTCCTATCATTACGAGATTTCTTCCAAGCAGGGTTGAGGCATAACCACCTAGAGGCATAACCACCTGAGGCATAACCACCTAGGGGGTTATGGTTGAGGTTGCCTGCTGCCTTTAAAATAAGATTGAACCCATTTCTTATGAGGAACGTACGTATATATACAACTCGGAAACATTATTTGTTAATTTTTTTTCTGAATTACGGGAATTTTCTAAGAGCTATATGAATGGAATATTTATTTATTATCTTTTGGTGACTTACGCTAAACAAAAAAGTCTAGCCTTACATACCTCATCAAATTAACTTTCTCTCGTAATCATAGTAACCGTTAACAGTGGCGTATGCAAAGGGGTGTTTAGGGGTTTAAACTGCCCCCTTGAGCTCAGACAAAATGGAAAAAAATATAAAAAATTAGTAGAAATTATGCGGGCTATTATTTTTTTAGATTATATATTTTTATTTGCTTTATGCCTACTTATTTTTCTCATGGTATTTCTCAGAATATTGAAAAAACATTTACTATAATAGGGTTGTACTTTTGAAACCAAATTCACGTGATTCTGTTACGGGCAAGCCCCGATCACTGGTTCCTTTCTGTCCTGTCAGTCGCGATAGTTTTCGAGACTGGCTGGCATTCGCGAGGTCCTTACGTGATGATTCTGGAATCCTAGACGTTCTGTCGTCTTTGAGACAATTCGAAAATGTTGAAGATGCGGTGAAAAATTATTTAAAAGGGGAAACGGAGTACAGTGGAGTTAGTTAGTCAGACTAAGAGTTATCTCCGCCGCTTGCCTTTCGGACCTCTTCGCTAATTCTGTTTTGTTTTGTCTTAACAAAAAGTCCATTTAATCGCGAACCCGTCGTCGCCACTATTTCGACTAATGAAGAAATCAGTAACAATACCATTGGAGATACTGTGCTCGTTGAAGTTATTTGAAGTTTTTACTTTGAGATCGTAGCATAGCGGATATTTCTGTTCCTTAGGATGTCAAAATGCAAGAATTTAACAATTTTTAATTATTTTGAGAAAAAATCACGACCTGAAATTAGTGAGGGGACAGCATCTAGTACCAATGTAAGTAATCTGTTGAACAGAAATGTGGTACTTCCGTTGAAGAAAACGTTTCTAGCATAACAAAATCTGATGAATGTGAAAGTGGCCCTCAAAGCCACTGTCCCACCCATATGACATTGGACTTTTTTCAGACATTGGACAAATCCCTAGAATAACGGGAAATTAGAAAAATTGCGCTAATTTTCCCTTATCGACGCCCGAAACATATTTCAGAGTTAGTGTATTTATTCCATTTATAGAAAATTTTATAACACAATTTGACTTAAGATTTGTATCGCATCGTGATATTTTGAAAGGATTTCAGTGCCTTCTTCCTGCCGATCCTTTCATTTGCCAACCTTCGAACATAAAGGCTTTTGGAGCAGTAGTGGAATTATACGCTGAAGATTTGAATACCTGTAAAGAAAGCCTTATGTCTGAACCAAAACTCTGGTATAAAAGATTAAAAAGGATTAGTGACGACGAAGGTACTGCTCCAAAAGCTGTGGCGGGTGCTCTTGGAATGTGTAATAAAGATATAACACCTAACATTTTCAAACTCCTTGAAATATTGGTCGTTCTACCTGTTTCAACGAGTGCAAACGAAAGAACCTATTCGACTTTACGCTGTTTAAAGACTTATTTACGCAATTCAACGGGTAATATAGAATGAATGGATTGGCGCTCTTAATCATTCACAGAAAATTTACCCCAGCTGCAGAAGACATTTTAAACGAACTTGCAAAAAAAAAAAAAAACGTCGTTTGGATATTACTGTATAAATCAATAAATTTTTAGCGTGTTTATATACTGGTTTAATTCCCTATTTGTTGGTAAGTTCTTTTTTTCTTATTTTTTAGACAAATTCATTGGTTTTCTATAGAATATTCACATTTATAAGGTTATTATTTAGGTAGCTGTTACATTATGAGTAGCTTTTTCTGGCTTGATTAATTTCCACTTTTTAATAAAAATAAAATGATTTACATCTTCTTATTAAACAAAATATGCTCTTAAGCTTAAAAAACAAATTAAAATTTAACTACACAATGTTGTCTAAATAAAAAGTCAAAATTGTCTAGCTGTCTAAATTAGGGAAATAATAGTGCTTTATTACATACTCGAATTTCTTTCAGTAGTTTCAGAAAATGATGAATCCCCCCCCCCTTGAAAAAATTCTGCGTGCGCCACTGACCATTAGCACAAGATTTCAGTGTTTGGAGAAGTTCTTGTGATTGGAGGATGGTAAACTCTCCATCGTTTCTCTTTTTCATTTTATATATATTTTTTATCTTGAGAAATCTTCGGACAAGGTAAGTACAATCTTCAAATCGGATTAAAAAGTTGAAGTTAATCTTAACATGGATGAAACTTCACACCATACATGTCACTGAAAAAGCTAAGATAATAGTATTTGGTATAAAATTAGTAGGTTTATTATATTTCCCTTAAAAGAGATGTGAAAAAATTGGTTTATTCTCAAAGTGGATTGTTATAGTTTTGTCTTTTTTTTTTTCAAGTTCCTATGAAGTAACTCGAATGAAACAAGAAAAATGACTGAAAAGATACATTGAAAGCAAATAAGGAAAAATGGAGTCAATAAAATTGAGTTAAAAATTTATACTAAAATGGAAATTACTTTTTGCTCCCCTAATTAAAAGAGAATACAAACATAAGCACACAGTATTTCCTGCACGCAATGTTTAAGTGCATTGGATGAAATATTTCACTTTCCAAAATAAAAATAAAACAAATAATAGCGAGTTTTTTTTTTTGTTTTTTTTGTTTATCTTTTGTTACTTCTTGCTTCTCTTTTGTACTGTTTGAACAAAACGACTGGCATGTTGTTAAGTGAGAGTTATGGATTGTACATTCTGAAGTTATTCCATTAATCTTGAGAACCTAAAGGCATATGTTTTACATTTAAGTTAGCTTGATTTATGATCCTCTCATTCTCTGAAAAAATGTAAACAAAGAACTAAAAACAAAATTATACGACAATCATTTTTGAAATGCAATGAGTGAAAAGTATGGTCAAAATTACCAGAATATTGTAAAAAGCATTGTGTTTTGGCTTTATGGTTACACCAAAAAATTCGTAAGTCTTACTGAAGTGATTGGCAATTGAACCGGCTTTTTTGGCAAAATTAACCAAAAAATATGGTTTTATTGGAATGCTGTTTTGTAGTAAATGTGTTAAAATTTAGTAATTTTATCATGATAACTTTGAGCATGGCACAAAACCATTTCTTTAATTAAATTGACTTTTCATTTTTTTTTTTTTTTTTTTTTTGTATTCTTACTAAATATGTAGGGAAAAAATTTCATTTTGAAAACCCTAATTTCCGATAAACCGTCACTATATAAAGGAAATGTTTTTCGTTTTTTTTCCACTTAATAAAGCAACATTTGTAACGTTAAATTATGTCAAATTTAAAAAAAGAACTTTTTTAGCTGTATATGAAGGGAAAAACATGAATAATAATTCAATTTATTACGTCGATTATTTGTTTTCTAATTAATGGAAGTAAAAATTTATGTAATGGAATTAATAATGTAAAAATACAACTAATCCCAAGTTTCCTTCAGTTAAAAGCCATTTGTTTTTCAAATTAAAGAAATAATTTGGTAGTTAGCTCAAATTAAAATACTTTTTTTTATAATACTTAGAGTTTCTATGCATGAGGCTGTTGTCGACCAACTAATTAATAATTTAGCTAAAGATTAATTGCAACAATTTCGAATTTGGTTTTTGTAAACAAACCTACAACTTTCCAATTATTATTTCTCTTTTTTCTCCGTTTTACATCTCGTGGGATCATTAAAAATTTAAAACTTGCAAACTCCTACAAAAAATTAATTAATTAATTGATAAAAATCAATTACTGGTGCGCTTAGAGAGTTGATAACACCTTAAATAGACCGAGTTACTATGTTTCAATTCAAAAGGAATTTTATTTGCAGAAAAAAAAAGTGTTTTTATACACATATTCATACAAAAACAAATTAACTTTTCATGTTTATTACAATAAGATACCATGTTATAATTTTAACCATAAATCAGCATCTTGATAATTTAACAACTTCATAACAACTTTCGGTGTTATTTCTAATACTGCAGCATTTCAAGGAACTTCAACAAAACATTGGATATTTTTTTTTCTGCATACAGGATTTTTTGTAATTGCAGCCCTTTATATTTGCAACCAGAATCACTATTGAAAATAAAAACAAATAATGTTTCACACTGGAGTCACAAATTAGTTTAAAACTCCTGAAAAAAGAAAACCGCTTTCGAAATCTTACAAATCACAAAACAGGAGGGCAATTAAGGATGGATCTGACAGAAGTTTAAACACAATTATAAACATTTTCTACACTCCTCACACTCCAAAGAAACCGGTTTTGATGTTTATTACACGGGCTTTCATTTACCGTAGTTTGACAGATTTCGATAGTGTTTATTTTTTCTCCTCTCTTAAATATGAATTTGCACACTTAAATATTATTTCATTTAAATATTAATTTGCGTATTTAAACTCTTTTGTTTCCATTTTTGAAAAAAAATAAAAATATAAAGGAAAAAAGGACAAAAAGGCATGCCCTGTACATTAGGTATTATGTTTTTACTTTGAATTTTTATGAGTTATTGCTCTACTTCATTTTAGCAATAAATGTACGTATATTTAGTTAATATTGAAAATTAATAAAATTTGACTATTATATACGAAAAATATTGACTTACACTTTTTTCATTGTACACAGTTCATTCTAATTATAAAATATTATATTATACTTTTCTAACCGTTTAGTCCTTTTATCCCTCTTTACGCTTCTAAATGATCATTAAAATAATATCTTTGGGAGTGTAACATGATATTTGACATGGGTCACAAGTATGTTTTAGACATTTTTCATTGTACACAGTTCATTCTAATTATAAAATATTATATTATACTTTTCTAACCGTTTAGTCCTTTTATCCTTCTTTACGCTTCTAAATGATCATTAAAATAATATCTTTGGGAGTGTAACATGATATTTGACATGGGTCACAAGTATGTTTTAGACTTTTTTCATTGTACACAGTTCATTCTAATTATAAAATATTATATTATACTTTTCTAACCGTTTAGTCCTTTTATCCTTCTTTACGCTTCTAAATGCTCATTAAAATAATATCTTTGGGAGTGTAACATGATATTTGACATGAGTCATAAGTATGTTTTCAATGATTTAATATTCAAACGTAAAATTAAAATACTGAGTTTTTTTTTTTTCGTGCCATTAACGAATTACAAATTATTACAGTTTAACATATATTTAGAGTCTTTTTTTCCAGAAGCAATTGAAATATGGAAATTTTAAAATTACATTCATGTCTAAGAAACTATAAGATTAATAACTGTTCTTTTTTCTTTTTTTTTTTTTTTTGTAATTTTTTATGTTTGATTTTTCTTTAATGTATTCAAAAAAATATATTAAAAGTTAATTAAATGTAGATTCCTTTCATTGTTCAATATATAACTAACAAAGAAAGAAAGGAAGTACGTGATGGGTCACTTAGAAATATTTATTTTTTTATTTTTAATTTCATAAAATATTTATTTCTTGATTATCTATTAATATAAGACATTTTATCGATTTCGCAATGGTTTTAGAGCTATAAATCATTGATAATGTTAGTTAAAATAATTTATAAGGAATCACAGAAATTTAACCAATCACGCAATTAATAATAAATTCGAACACTTATTGAAAAATAACATCTTGCCCTTCATTGCGGGAGTTCTTATTAAAATAATAGGTTATTATGAGAAAAATGCTTGTGAAATGCCAAATTATACAGGAAATTTTGAATTTATGGCTCAAAGCAATCACATTTTTTATTTTATTTTTTTTTTCATTATATCTCTTAAATTTAGACTTTTAAAAACGTAAATATTAAATTTTCAGATAAAGGAGAAGACTTTTAAATAAAAGTACATTTTTATAGTCAACAATTATCTCCGTCTGTGGAATGAATTATTTTTGACAACATGATCAATGTATTATTATTAGTTTTTTTTTTATACTTTATAATTTAATATTTATTTCAAGATGGACAAAATGAATTAAGATTAAATAATTTCAGATAAAATTAATCTTCCAAAAAAGGACACTATACAGTAAATTAGTCATGTCAGATACTGCAGTAGTCCAAACCCGTGGACACATGGATTCCAAACCTTGCAGAGTTTTTTTTTTTTTTTTTTTTTTTTTTTTAATAAACCGTTGTTTGGATTGCTTTTACACAACCGAAGCAAATTTTTTTTAGCGATCTTTGAGTACAAATAAGTTAAATATATTTGCAAACCAGCTTCATCAGCATCTAAAGAGTATCAATCTGATATGTGCAATTCTTTTCTTACATACCAGCAAACTTCTTTATCTTGCAGTTGTTGCTTATCCCCCTTGACTTACAAAAATCAAACCAAGTCCATGAGACTATGTCGTGCAATTAAACCAAAAACTGCATCACCCTCTTTCTAAAGCTGCCCCCCCCCCCAGAGACACCATTACAATCTAAGATACGACAAGAAGAAGCAATGGCAGAACAGTGTAAGTCTTCTCGCTTCCGTTAAAAATTACCAGTTACCAGACCAAAATCTAAGAGTGGTTTAAGCAAATCTTGGACGGGAGCACACTGTAATGACTGCCCAGAGGCCGCAGCGGTATATTAGGCATGTCCGGGCGGGATTCTCCAAATGATGTTTGTTCCGCAGTAAGAAGATTGATCATAAAGACACGGTTCCCAGTAGAACACCAAAGTCAAGCGTCACTGGCTGCGGTCAGTATGCGGGTGGGGTACCACTTTGTTCAACATACATAAGGACCAAGGTTGCGCGGTATCGGTCCTCGTTAAATTGTTCTACCGTATAGTTTTAGACTCCGCACACTCGTTGTCAGCCTACCAAGGCGGAGGAGTCAACCCCTTTGCAGTGGATCTAATTTTTAATAGAATGTCTTCGTGTCATCCTCGGAGAGGTCTCCCAGACCGCCGCAAACAGCCCATAGGGCAGCTCTAGCGTGACGTAAATAAAATACCTACCTATCAATTGATGCTTATATTAGCCAAAAAAAGGGAGTGGACGTCAGAAGTTTACAGTTCGGTGGAAGGGGCAGTGAGTATTAAACCACTTTTTTCTGAAGCAATGACTTAGTTTAAATATGTGAACCAGTACCATTTCTTGATTATGTGATTTGTTTTTAATAAGGACTTTAGCTTTATGTAATCTACTTGAAATGTATCAAATAATTTATCTTTTATGGGTTCTCATAATTTGCAAAATCCAAGTTACGTTAGAATCTTTGCGAATAATATAAATCGTAACAGAATCATTTTTTTTAAATAAAAAAATATATATATTCCTTCAACAAACTAAAAAAAAAAAAAATACATATAAATGTTTGGTTCTTTTTTTTTTATTTGTTAGCAAATTTTATTATTTTAACTTTTTCTAAGCATTCATAAATAAAGATCGTTATAATTTATATAGTACAACTATTTTACGTTAAAAGTTAGCTAGACGTTGAACTTTTTTCTTATTTTTATTTCCAAAAAAGGGCTATTTTGCAGCTTATGTTGATCGTAAATATGCGATAGTTCATGAAATTTGTCCCAGAAGAATGCTCATAAAATGTCGGTCGAAGGATTCCAGGGAAAATGTTTCCCCTACAGTCATGCTAAATCCTCAGGAAAAGTCACGATCTTTGATAGTAAAGTGTCCGTTGGAACTTAAAAATGAAAGCTGTGTGCTAAGTATAATCTTCACAGAAATAAATATTTTTTACTGTTGCCATAAAATAAATACTCTTTTTATCTCTCTCCATCTAAAGAGGTATTTTTCCGAGAAAAATTTGAATACTAAAATTCTGTTGAAGTGAAACTTTTTTGCGTGAAAGCAAAAATGCGAGTTTGGAAAAAAAGTAGTAGCTCGGAAGTTGCTAAGAGGCATTAGACACTACACACTAATTGTCTGCAATTAGAAAAAACTACAATCCTAAAAATATAATTTCACTGTACGACATGCAAAATGTCTTTTAGATAAAAAAAAATTGTGTTTTGGTTATTTCGTATAAATGAAAGAATCAATAGTGTTTTTTTTTTTTTTTTTCTTTTCTTTTTTTGGTTTATGACACACCATTTCTATATTAGGCAAATGGAAGGTTCTTTTATTCACAGTGGGGCTGACATTAACTTGGAGAAAATTTTGTGATATTTCCGGCATTCTACTCAAAGTTTCAAGCCTCTCTTTTTAGGCTCCAGATGAATAAAGAAGCAATATATCAGGCAATTCACTGAAAGCTTAGTAATTTTTTGCCAACATTATAGACGGATACATGGATTAAACACATTTTGTTTACACACAATCCCATAGATTTATTTCAAAGAAAACAAATATTAGCTTTCAAATTTGTTGTACATTTTGCACTGTAATCTCACGGAACCTTTTACAAAATGGAGAGGCATTTTAAAATAATTTTCTCAGAAAATTAAAAAAATCCATTTACAGCATACGAAAATTGTAGCTGCGACTGTAATATTTTTTGCGGATAAAATTTGAAACGGCAATGATTTGAACCTAAAATTAAAAAAAAAAAAAATTTAATGAACACTAACTTGAATCCGCATATCTGCAGTTTGTTCCCCGCATATTTGCAATGTTTACAATATTAACTATTGTTAAATATTGTAAACCATAGCTTAAAAATATTTAAATCAAATAATAAGTTATTTGAAACAGTAAATATCACAGTTTTGGCACCTAGATTAAAGTTAACAACATGGCAATATCAATTATTTTTCTTTATGTGTTTATATATTTTTTTTTTATTAGAAAAGATAAAAATATTTACCTGCTACTATTTATGGAAAATTTATAAGCTATTATTAAATATACTATTTTATTTTTCTAAATATTAAGAAAAAATGCTACGCAATTCTCACTCTAGTCAAATTCACACTGTTAACTACTAAAATTGCTTTCTTTTTAAATATATAGGGAAACAAAGCTTAATAAATAGCAGGTAACAGTTGAAAAAGGTAGCAAACAGGAAGGGTGTAAGTAGAGTTAAATTTTTAATGCTCTTGGATTGCAAATTAATAAATTTTTGTTAAACGAATAATATTCCGAACATATATATTTTTTTAATAAACGTAAAATATAATGAATTGAAGCCAATAAATTAAAGTTGAAAGAAATCTTTCTCTAATTGTGATTTAAAAGAAAAACATGGAAAATTTTTATTTATTTCTTATTTAGTAGTTTTAATTTATTTAGAAATATTAACTCTATCGCATGTATTAAACTAAGATACATAAAGCTAATTTTTTAATTTCAAATAATCTACATTTAAAATTAACTAACATAAACGTGATAAAGAATGAAAAAGTTACAGATCGGAAAAAGAAACTGCAAATCAATTTACTTAAGCAGGTACGTGGGAAAAGTAGAAGCTTTTATACAAAACTGAAAAGTATAATATAATTTTAACTGTAACAAAAATGAAATTAACATTTAAACAAAAAGTTAAAATAATCATGTTAGTAACGGAGGAATTAGTTAATAAAATGCAACTAATATAATGAAAATTTTTAAAATGGCTACTAAAATTATCGAAAATTAAAACATCCAGAAAGACACTGGACCTATTTTTGCCAATTCAACAGAAATATTTTAATACAATAAGTATGATAACAGCGTGGGAACATTAAATAACAGTGTGGACAAAATTTGGATGGACACATGTGAAAAACAATGTGAACAACATTAAATTGTTTGATCTTTACTTAAAAAATAAATTTGAATCTGTATATTAGAAAAGCTGATAATTAGATAGGATGAATGATGATAGCTTAAGCTGTAAATCATTTAAAAAATCTTTTATTATAAAATAAGTTAAATAAAATTTTTTTACTTAAAAAAACATAGTTCGTGCTTACTTTTTTTGTTAATAAAAATTTGTCATGTTTACTATTAATCTTGTTAATTAAAAAAAATTATCTCCTTTATGTCAGTGATGCCATTAGTTGCATAAAAAATAACAGCTAGTTTTATTACTACCCAGGGAAAATTATCTGGTTAAAATACTGTACTATACGGTTGTGAGATTTCTAGTTACATACACATACAGTAAAAAATCTAAAACTGAAAAGCACATTTTTCAAATAAATGGTTTTTATGCCATGCTGTAAGGTAGCATGATAAAATTACCAAATTTTACCACATATTACAAATTTTATAACCCACTATGAAACCATATTTTATTGATATTTTAACCAAAATCATTGCACATTGGGGAAAATAAGCGAGCTTCTGGGTATTCTCATAAAGACATAAACACTATTAAATCTACTATATTCTGAAAGTTGTTACCATATTTTTTCTCAGTGTGGAAATCAGTTATTTTTATTCTTTCATGTGTACGTCATTTGTACGTCACATGCATTGCATATACACATGCTAATTTTTCAACGATTTTTTTTCTTCGGAATGGATGCTTATGGTGTCGTATCTAACATTTTTTATTTCAGAATAATTTTTTTCACGTTTTCATGCTCGCTTACTGTCGGGCAGAAGTATAAATTCCTTTCCGCATTCGAATGAAACTGAATGCCTTTTGATGTTATTGAACATCAGTTTAATCTTCAGTTTCCGGTTGCCGGGCAAATATAAAGGAAAACTCATAAAAGTGTCAGCCTTGATAAATTCAACTGCTTTACGAAGAGTCATACAATAAGATTTTCCTGTTTCGATCAGTTCTCAGAAATAACTTAAGAGAGTCGGTGTAATATTTCTTCTTTGCTCCAGGATATTGGATTTCGCGCAAAAAAATAGTGATATGTCTGGTCACATTTGAAATGTTGTTATTCGGACTGTCTAGTTATCTTTATTGCACAAGTATCATATTGGGGATAACGTATGACACAGTTGTTATTATTATTGAAATAAAACTCATTAGTGGTAATAAATATGACGGATATTTCTACTATAATAAAAATAAATGCGTTTAATTAAGTTCAAGAAATTAGTAATATTGATATATTTTATTACTAACTTGGTTAGATAAATGTCGAACAGAAAAAAAAAAAAATGAATGACTTTTTTTTAGGCTAAATCGAAAAATAAGAAAACTTAAAATAAAAATAAACTAAATTAAACTGAAATTAAAAACTTTTGATTTTTTCAATGCTGAGAAATAAATATGAATTTAATACACACATTTCAAACTGCTGAATTTTTAAAACTTAAAACTAGATAAATAAAAATAAATAAATAAATAAATAAAAATACATAATTAAATAAATAAAAATAAATCAATAGATAAATAAAAATAAATAAATAACTAAAAATAAATAAATAACTAAAAATAAATAAATAAATAAAAATAAATAAGCTAATAAATAAATGCATAGGAAATTGAATAATAAAACAGTCAATGTTTATCTGAAGATCATTGTAATTTTCAAAACTTTCTACGTTTTCGACGTCAGTGTAAAATAATCAATCACAAAAAACACGTGAAAATGCATTGCAGTAGAGTGTTCATAAAATTCGTTCGATAGAATCGGTAAACATTTAAATTTTTGGCCAAATGCAGAAACTGCACTATTTATTCGACGTTGAAATGAGCATGGTCATTGACTTTCTGGTTAAAGGTCTAGATATATCCGAAACGACCAGTTTCAAAAACTGTTAGTATATAACCGTGGTAAATGCACACTATATATATAACAAAATGACACTGTCCAAAATCAGCGACATGGCCAATTTGATGCACCACGGACCATAGATGACACAGTCAAACGACAGCTTAGAATATGCGTTTGGTCGAATAGATGAGCAACTGACCACACAGGCGAAACAAAGGGCTATCAACAGTGTCTTCTTAACGGCATGGTTTAAAAAATATCGCTTTGTATGAGCCTTCACAATAGACACCCCTATGCTAACTGCTGTCCATCGGTAAAGAAGGCTAAAATTTGCACGTCAGTATAGCAACTGAACATCCATAAAGCGGTGGCAGGTGGCATTTTTCGATTTATCACGCTTTATGCTCGAACAAATAGACGTTGTCGAGTTCGCTGGGAAATGTCTGAAATCAAACACCCTGCAACAATTGAATCGGGGATATAATATGGAAGTGTGGACATTAAGGTATAGGGATAGTTTTTGTGGCATTCTCTGAGTGTACTTTTTATTGTGGAAGGCATGATGAATCAACACATGTATGCATCATCCTTGCGGATCACCCCTCCATATGAATTGTTTTTCCCCAGGATGATAGCATCTCTGAACAGAACAATGCCACATGCCATACAGCTTGTAGTGAGCGTGAGGTGTTCAAATAACACAAGGATAAATTTAATGTCCTCCCCTTACCACCAAACTCTCCAGATTTAAATGTAATCGAGAATCTGTGAGACCACCTCGATCAAGATGTTTGCCCCATACGTAATCCTCAACTACGTAATCTAGCGCAGCCTCGTCACTGGAGTCAGCATGTCTCAACATCATAATAAACACCTTCAAGAAACAAATTGACTTCCTCCCAGCGCGTCTTGCAGCGATCCACACTGCGAGAGTGACTTTTAACAGGTGGTAGCATGGTTTTTATGGTTATTGACATCTGGCCACTTCTTACTGAAATGCGTATCTTTAAACTTATACGATGTTGATTTTCGGCAGCATTTGTAATATACTAAATTTAACTATGTCTCCGTTTAAGTTGGTCCGTTATAACGTTTAATAATGCTTTAAAAATAAAATGAGATCACACAGAATTTATGGAAAGTATTTTACACAATCCAAATTTTTAAATTCAATTTTTTTTTTTAAACATGGTTTATGAGTTTTTAATATATTTTTAAAATATAATTTTATAATGAAAAATGTAGCATTTTTTAATGATATAAAATATTATCTTAATGGATTTTTTCTCTTTTTTCCTATGTCTTTCTTCTCATATATTATATTCTAACAAATAGATAAAGAAGTTTACATAATTATTTTTTTCATGAAATAATTTACATGGTACTCGAGATGTCTTCATAATGTCGGAATTATTAATGCTGAGAGCCTTATAAATGCAGTAAAATAGTTATTAAAAAATTTCCCGACATTAAATGAATAAGCTTGGAATAGGATATTATGGAAAGTCTTTTAAATAATCCAAATTTTTAAATTAAAGTTTAAATCGGTAAACATGATGCATAGTTTTTTAAAAATATTTTCTATGTCAAATCTGATTATTTGTTTAAAATTGTAGCATTTTTTTTAACAATATAAAATATTAATTCGAGGGAAAATTTTCTTTTCCTCTATGTCTTTTTTCTTAAATATTCCACTCTAACACGATCACCCATTATTTTTTTTTGCATTCATGTCAAATAGATAAAGAAGTTACATAGTTATTTCTTGCATGCAATAATTTCCATGGTACTCGAGAAGTCTTGATAGTATCGGAATTAATAATGCTGAGAGCCTTACGTATGCAGTCAAATAGTTATTTATCAATATCCCGACAGTAAATCAATAAGCTTAAATAAATAGGTCTGCGGATCTCATTAAATGACCGCCAGATGCATTTTATCGAGTTTCAGGTTTATGCTCAGTGAAGGGTCATTAATGAATATTCTATTTGCCTTAGCCCTATGTTATGAATCTGATGTATCCTGAGGGGGCTCTTTGAGATTTGAGATAAAATATTCATATTTCACATATTTCATAAAAATGAATAATAAAATGGGACTCGTAATGATTAAGTTTAAGTTTACAATTACCGAGACTTGTAATTTTTGTCGCTTTAAGATATTTATAGTTAAATTAATTTTATGGTTGTAGTTAAAAAAATTAAGGGAATTCTGATAACCTGCATTTGTGTAGTTTAGAGATAAATAAAATATAAAATATTAAATTTTCTAAAATACATAAAATATATATTAATAGTGTGAAAACGTATTGTTAAACATGATTTGAGAAAAATGGGAGCTGAGAAAAATTTGAATAAATTGGTTAAATTGATATTATTCACGTAAAAATATTTTTTATATTTTCACGTAAAAATATTTTTACTCGAAAAGTCTTCAACGTGTTACAAATACTCAGAATTAATAATACTCAAAGTCTTGCAGAGGAAGTAAAATAGTTGTTTATTAGTATTCTGATTGTAGTAGTTTTCGATAGTTGAGTATTCCGATAGTTATAGTTAAGAGATAAAAAACATGAAATTTTTTAAAATATATTTCCTATTATTAATTAAGAATCGGATAACTTATTGTTAAACATGTTTTGAGAACAATGGAAGCTCTAGTGTAGTAGAAAGAAGTTAAGAATTTTTGCGATAGAGTGGTTGATATTAATTGCTATTATTGCGCTGGCTATTAATTGTTTTAAATTATTGTCAAAACTCTTTTTGTTAGTCTCTCGCATTCAAATGTGTGGGCAGAAAAACGTAATGTGTGAAATAGAAAGGAATGAAATCAAAACATTTAACAATCATGTGATGGTTTTCAAGTTCTATACCGCTCCAGGGATAGAGCAATCGCCTTCCAATGAGGTGAACTGGGTTCGAATCCCAGCGATAACTGGTCGACAGAAATTCCGCATCCGGCTTTCACCGATCATAGTGCTGACGTAAAATATCCTCATTGATAGAGGGATCACGGGTTTGAGTCTCCTTGCTGTCAGGCTAACCATGGGAGTTTTTCGTGTTTTTCCTCTCCATGCAACGCAAATGGGGGTTAGTTCCATCAAAAAAAAAAAAAAAAACACGAAGGCAAATTTATCCAAGGTTATGGAGGTGAACATTAGTAGTCTTAAACTCGAAATTGGGTAGGCTGTTCCACGACCATTATGAAATAAAATATAAAAATTTGTATATGCGAGCTGGTGGTGGCTTAGTGGATAGAGTGTTTGCCTCCTAATGAGGTGAACTGGGTTCGAATCCCAGCGGTGACTGGTTGATTAGAAATCTGCGCCCAACTCGAGCTGACCACAGTGATGACGTAAAATGTCCTTAGCGGTAGACGCATCATAGGACAGAATCCATTCGCCGCTGAGCTAAACGTAGGAGGTTTTCATAGTTTTCCTCTCTATGTAACACAAGTGTGGATCAGCTCAATCAAAAAGTCCTCCACGAAGACTTGTTTGTCCCAATACTTGATCCGGGATTTCCTTGTGTTCTGAGTTTACTAAAAAATTACAAGACTATGGAGTTGAACAATAGCAATCGCAGAATTAGGTTGGCTGCTTATCGTCAGTAATAAATTTAAAATTTGTCTCTGCAGATTCAGAAATAATCTTTAAAAAAAATAACTTACTCTGCACTCAACTCAATTCAAGATTGCGGTATAATTAAGATTACAGATTATAATGATTTTTATTTATTGAAAAAAAAAGGATTGTATAAGACAATAATTTAGTTTTTATATATTACGAAATAGGTTATGCATACTTCAACATGACAGTTCTCTTCCATACAAAAAAGGGCTCTGAAGGTGAGCATGTGCCTCCATTAGCTTTAAGTGTTAAGGAATACTTCCAAGAGCAATGTTCAGTATGTCGAATGAGCAGCTTTATCTCTTGTCTTGAATCTCACAGAACGATTTTGTGATGTTCTTGTCTGATTAATTTCTACTCGTCATCGACTTTCCAGAATACTTGCGGTTCCAAGAACCACTGAAGAGGAAAAAGTGAAGCAATTTATGAAATTATGTATTTAAAAATTTAAGATTTCCAAATCGAAAACAGTCAACGTAACTGTCATGTGGGCTAACAAGACTCAACAATAGCCGATCACCTAATAATTTTTCTCAGAGATAGGAATGATTAAAAAAATAAGTTTAAGAAATTAAAGAAATATTAAAAGATAAGAAATATGTATATGGAATGCCTATAGTGGCATCACATTTATTAATTGATATTATTTATTGCCAAGGTTCTTTTTCCTAGCCTTACGCATTCAAATGTGTTGGCGGGAAAGAAAGTGTGAGAAAAAAGAACGAATTTATTGAATTTAAAATATTAGCAACCATATAATGGTTTACGAATTCTCTGCAAATGCATAGAAAATATCTAAAAAAAAGTTTTGCACTACTCTAAATTCAAGGATGTTGAATTAAAAATAACTGATCATATTAATGATTTTTATTTACTGAGAAAAGGATTAAATAAGGATAATAATCCGGTTTGGAAATTTGCTATGCATATTTCCGCATGACAATTAGTATTTTTATAAGGTTAAAATCGCATTTTTGTGATTCTATAAATTACTAAATTATCTAAGAAAAATAAGTAATCATTTATAGGCCGACGTCATAAAGTTCTGACTAGATAGTTCCTACAGGCTGCACACAACCAACGAATAAATCCTTATCTCTATTTTCTGCTTAAACAAAAGTGGATCAATAAAAAGTCCCATTTTCTTGATACGCTAAAACGAAAATTGCTCTTCACCAAGAAGGATTAAAAAAGCAATTCATTCGAGTACAAATCCATTACTTCACTAATGCATTTCCTAAAATTATTCTTTCCATTCATCTTCACTAAAATGATTGAACATCGTTTCATCAAAAAAGTTTTACTTGTTAAAAGGAAGAAACTTATCACTTCTATAATCTTTTCAGCCAGTAATTGGGAAGGCTTACTCATTTTATCGAAAAGTTTTCTACATTGAAGAAGAGCTAAATCTTTTTTTTTTTTTTTTTTTTTAAATTGGAATTCGAAAAGTACGATCCGGCATATATTTCCAGTCAACTTAAAAATATTTTCCAGTAAAAAATGAGTTTAATTGGGAGTGGTTTGATGAAAATATTTTTAATAGCTTTTCTAATTGAAGATCTGTTAAAATGTTAAATAAAAAAAGAAAAAAAAAGATAATGCATATTCTGAATCTCTCTTGTCAAGATGTGTCCATAATTAGTCGCGTTTTGAAATGTGAACACTTATCAAGCTACTTATGTAACTATCAAAATGATTGTGAATATAATGAGATTTTAATTTAATTAAGGGTCACTTAATATTTTTTGCCATAAACAACATACTTTAATTTTTGTTTATTGAAACAAATCCAAAAACAAATTTAAACAAGTTTTGATCTAGCTGTTTTAGAAGTAGTTTAGTTTCCTAATTCCCCAAAATCACTTTATTTCGTTTTTCAACATCACTTCCGGTTATATAAAGTGGCATTTTATTTAAAGCTGTAACTTTCTAGACGAAAAAAATATTTTATCTTAAATAACTATCTCAATTATTCTGGAACTTTATAAATTAATTTAGGATCATTTATATTTATTTAAATATAGATAATGTTTAAAAGTTTCAAATTATTTATTATATATAAAACCAAAGATTGTATGTTTATTTTTATTTTATTTTAAAATTCTCTTGCTAAACTTAAAAATAAAATTATGAAAGTAGAGAAATTTGTAAACTTATTGCTGAAATTAAGTTTAATGTTTGTACGTACTTTTAATGCTTTTAAACTAATCTACTTTTCAGCAATATGGGTAGAAGGAGTGATTTGCGTGATGTGACTTATTTTAGTTTTGTCGCATTCTGTCCTTCCTGAAGAACTTAAATATATTGCTTAGATTTTAAAAACATTTAAATTTAAGCAAAACCACTGCAAGAATTATGGTAAAAGCAAAAAGAAATGTTGATATATTTAATGGTTGCTTTCAATATGCAATTTCATAACTGGCAATGTATTTAGTTCTTATTACTTTTTTTATTTGTAAAAGATTTCATTGGATTTGATTTCATTGGAATTTTTATTTCATCAGTGAAAAGATCTAAAATCCTTTATAAGCCAATAAGTATTAAAACATGTACACTATAAGAGTTAATTCTGCTTTTTTCACACCATTATTTTGAGTTTTTAATTAAAAAGCTAAACAGTCTTGTTTAAAAGTATTTTTGATTTTCTTTTTAATTTTTGCAATAAAAGAAAATTCTAAGATCTAAATTTAAACTATGTAATTCTAAATTTAAACTATGTAAGTATGTAAGGTTTGTAATAGTATTATTTTGCAAGTGCAAAGTTAATAACAGGCTTACAATGTCATTTTTTCAAAAAGAAAGTTTTTAATTTAAGAAAAAAATGCATTTATTACCAACTGTAAATTTCGTAAATTACTCATAATCCGGAGGAAAAAAGATTCAGGGAAAGTTGTTTGTTTAAAAAAAATGGGAGACTTTTAATTACGCAATATTTATTGTTTGAAAGAATTTTTTGTACGCAGTAAAAACATTATGTAAGGAAACAAAATATTAAATGGTTTATATCTGTGTCAAATTTACACATCGCGCAATGTGATAATTTACTCTTTAATTTGAATCTAATCTTTTAACTTTCTTGAACCATTATTTCCTTTCTTTTATAGCATTTTAAATTTAGCTTAATTTTTAACTAACTTTTCTCGGTGTTCGACGCGGTTATTGCACTTCCTGTGGGGAGAGATAACCCCCGATCCCAACTTACTTTTTTCTTCATTTATCGTTTTGAACTTTTCCTAATCTACTTTAAGGCATTCACTCTCTCGTGCACGCTTGCTTGTTGACACCTCTGCTCTTTTTTCGAGATGTGAACTTTGGTCCGTATCGAGGGAACTAATTCCTTTTCTCACATCCTACGTTTTGACTTAAAAAATAATATAAAATCTTCTAACCTTTATAAATTTCAGTAAATTAATTTTCTTTATATCTACCCTTTTATAGCTTTGTGCTGTTTTCGGTTGGGTATTAAAATTATATATAAAAAAATAACAACTGACTTTAAAAGAGATATGGCCGAATTAAAATTTAGTGGAAGTACATATTGAGAGACGTTGAATAACCCAATAACTGAATCAATAAATCATACCTTTTGCTTGGACAAAAATATCTGTAAAAAAAAACAATCCTTAGATTACCCACAGAAAGAGTTGAGAAACAGTCACAAAATCATGACAACATCTTAAGGGAACCAATGCTTTTATTTGTAGAAAAGTTCACTATTGTTCACACATCAACTTGATAAGAGAAGTGGTATACTTAGGCAGGTGGGCGGTCAATGATTGGCATTACTAGATCCTTTTTTCTTTTATCAAACAAAAATATCTTTGAACAAACTATGGATGAATTCTATAATTGACACAAACGGAAGCTGCAGCCAATTTCGGGGAAATCATAACTCGGCGATCGTCCACGAAAACATGTTGAGAATGGTGGATGGTATTTTAAAAAAAATCAAAGTTTTGAAAAATTTAAATGAAGGCAGCGACGACAATCAGCCATAGCGATGGTAACGCCATATTCCAACCTCGGGGGTGAGGAGGGAGTAAAAATAAAAAACTCCGTTAAGCGGAGGGACTGGAGGATAATCAGGTCTCGAAATGCTAATGAGCCTCTCTGCGCTCAGATATTTATACACAATACTTAAAGTTGAAGTTGAATTACTAATTTTACAGAAAGTTAAAGTCAAATTTCCTATCTTTTACAAGTTGAGGTGTTCGATCAATATTTATTTTGAAGTGTGTTTCCCACTTTCTGATTGAAATGGAAGAGTTAAGGTCACGAATACTTCGAGTCCCTCGTGGACTTCACGTGGACATGAAAGATGCCAGCAAACAGGTGTCATTCCAAGAAAAAAAAGGGGTAGGAAGCAAAGGAATTTCCGTGTAAGAGTGTCTCCATTGCCAAAAAGCTTAAGGGGCGAGAGGAATCGGATCAGGAATTAAAGGATCTGTATCAGAACATAACAAAAGTGTAAAAAATTTAAATAAACTTGTGACTCGATGTCACAACCTTAAAATTTTCTTTGAAAATCATAATTTTTTATAATTTAATTGATTCTCTTGTATTTATCTTCTCATCACCCTTTAAGTTTCTTTCTTTTGTATCTATATAATGTAATACCTGTGATTGCGTAATTTTTATAATAATTCTAAATTACTCTTCGTCACCAATTTCTCTGAAAGAACCTTAGCATTTCCTAAAAATAATTTCCCTAACTTCATATTCAATTATCTGTTTTTGTGTGTGGGTGTGTGAGTTAGAAAATTAATAAAAAGATTTGACTCCTTATTTAGTGTTATTTTTATCAAATTGCCCTGTATGTGGTGAATACATTTTGTAATTTTATTTTTTGGGCATGTGTTTATTTGCTTAGTTGGAAGCATTATATCACCAAATCAAATGTCTAGCTTGTATCTGGATATAGCATATCATTGTTTTATTTATCTCTTATCTTTTTTCTTTTTTTTTTTTTTTTTTTTTTAGTTTCGCCTTTATTCTAAATTTGGTCATACCAATTAATGCAATTTGTTCAAACCTCACACTTTGTGACCTTTTGAACCTATTGAGTGATTGTTATCCCAAGATAGCTTAGTACTACCACTTTCCTTAATGATCACATTCTCCTTAATTTAATTAAATTTTTTACTATTTTCGGCCTTAATTTGTTTACTTGTGCAATTCAATAATTGCCTGTTTCTTCACTCAATGACTATATGCAAATGCACATACATAATTTCAAACCACCTATTTCAATATAAAATAAATTTACTTTAATTTGCACCATAATATAAATATTATTTTAAGTGTTTCAATCTGTCTTTTTATTGTAATTCGTTATTAAAATATAAATACCCTGAAAAAATTTCAAAAGTGTGTTAATTATTTGACCACAAAAAATAGCCGTGGTGATAAAGTTCTGTAGTATATTTATGATAAAGAGTGATATTGTTTCATTGCTTAGAGTGAAAATAATTATTTATAAGATTAGTCATCCGTAATTTACATTTACAAAAACTATGTGGTAAATCTGTGAGAGGTGATAATTTTTTTTAATTTCTTGCAATAGAAGTAATTATTCATTAAAAAGAGTAGAAAAGCATTTTAAAAGTTCATAACTTTTTTGACGCAAAATTAATAAAATTTATTTTTTAATCAGGCGAAATGTAGTTAAAATAATTGAGTTTTTGAATGTAATCATAATAATGAATTAACTAAATATAAAAACGTGTATCTAAGTAAACCAATTCCTAGTAATATGCTGAGTAAGTGAAACTTCTCTAAATGATTTAATTTTGACTTCCACTCATATTTTTCGTGTCACAGAATGAAACAAATTGCTAGACCTTTCAAAGTAACTTCATTTTTTACTATTAAAAGCAAGTAAAGAAAGTAAAAAAAAAAAAAAAAAAATGAATGAAAGAACTTTTTGAACAAACTGTACGCTTCATCTTTGATTGAGCCTAAGAGGTACTTACTTTTTTACGGATCTACGATTTCACATTGTCGCTCTTCTCCAATTTATTTGGAAAGTCCATGAAGTAAAGTCAACGAACAATCTCTTAAAAACCGATCCGAATCTAGAGTGTAATTATTTTTTCTAAAAACTGAAACTATCTCTCGGTGCTATCTTCTTGATATTTTCTAAAAGCTGATATACTTCATCCCTGATAAAACTAACAAAGAAAATGGAATGAAAGATACTTATTTTATATGAAATAGATTTTTGCTTGCTTTGCTCAAATATAAAACTCGATATTTATGAGAAATATAAAGTATCATGAGACTTGATATCATGTAGATTATACAGTATTTTTAACACAAGTTAGTAACTTTTCTTTAACTAAGTGATAATAGAAATATATATATATATATATATATATATATATATATATATATACAGTCGGACTTCTATTTAACGAACTTCCCTTTTACGAATTTCTCTATTTTGCGAATTTTTTCCTGGAACCAAGAAAATTTTGGGAATTCCTTTGTTAAATAACTTCCAAATAGCGAAGTGAATTTTTTATTTAACGAATTTTTTTTTGAGAGCTACTTTACGTATTTCCTAAAATATTTGAGAAAATTATAAACTTGTTAACGCATTTTATGGGCGAAATGACCTTGAACTGATTTTTGCATCCCCTTAACTTTTAGAGAAGGCAGTAAAATTCCTTTCCCTTTTCGTTTGCATTTCATACAGGAAATGCAACACCTCTAGAAAAAGGGGGGGGAAGGGTCAAATTTCTTGAATAGGAAATGAGCAGAGAAGATAGCAGGAATGGGTCATCAAAGTGTGTGGTCCCTTATTGACATGTTCCATGCTTCATAGTGTCTTTATCCTCACCCCCACTGTTCACTCAGTAGAGTTCCGTTCTTGAAGTCGCCTCCTGTTTTTACATTGCTGATCAGTGTGCTGCTTGTTGCTTTTCTTGCGGCTGCAAAATGTCGAAGCGAAAGTGCCTGACCATTAAAGAAAAAAGTTTAAATCTTCAAGAGGTGGGAAAAAAAAAGATATTGCATCAAAATTTGGTATTTCTTCCAGCTTATCAACGATAATAAGAAACCGTGATAAGATTGAAAACAATGATTTACCAAATCCTCGTTCAAAACGTTTTAAAACATGCGTCTTTGAAGATGTGAATGAGGCAGTTTCGAAGTGTATACATGCAATGCGAGATAAAAACGTGCCGATCTCTGGACCTTTAATAACCGAGAAAGCAATGCAATTTGCTACGGCATAGGGTCACGATGAATTTTGAGGAAGTAGTGGATGGCTTGACAAATTTAAAAGAAAACAGGGAATTATAGGAAAAGTTATGTCTGGGGAAAGTAATGACGTCAGTTATAAAGATTGTGAAAGTTGGATTGCAGAGACTCTTAATAAAATTTTAAAAAAATATAAGCCAGAAAAAAATTTTAATGCTGAGGAGACAGCTTTATTTTTTCAATGTTTGCCTCAAAAGACCCTAACATTTTAAAATGAAAAATGCTTTGGAGGAAAACATAACAAAGCAATAATAACTATCATGCTAGGTGCAAATATGACTGGCAATCAAAAATTAAAACCCTTAATTGAAGGAAAAAGCAAAACTCCAAGATGTTTTAAGGTCACAAAATCTTTGAAGGTTGATTATGAATTCAACAAAAAATCATGGATGACGTCAGAAATTTGTGAAAAATGGATTCAAAAGTTGGACAAACTTATGATTGCAGAGCATCGCAAAACTGCTCTAATTTTCGACAATTGCCCTGCCCATCCTAAGGAAATCAACAAAAAACTGAGAAACATTAAAGTTTTTTACTTGCCTCCAAACACTACATCGAAGCTGCAACCAATGGATCAAGGGGTGATTCAAAACTTTAAACTGCACTACCGCAAAAGAATTGCACGAAAAGTTATCACTGCCAAAGATCAATTTGCGAGAGAGCATAACAGAAATTTCCAAAGCATGGAGCTATGATGTTACAGATAGTACCAATCGTAACAGTTTTGCTAAAGCTGGATTCTTCGTCAATGCCGAGAATTTGGAAAGTGAGGACAAAGATGATATTCCTTTAGAAGAACTTAAAAAAATGTGGGTACAGCTAAGAGAGAACCACGAAATTAATGATGATGTACGGATTAATGATTTTCTTTCTATTGATTCTGAAGTTGAAACCATCGAAACATTAACTGAATCGGATGTTTTGGACGGTGTTAAAAATAAAAACAATACAGCCATAAATTGTGAGGAAAATGAAGACGGTAATAATGAAGAACTTCATATGATGAAATGTTAAAATCATTTGAAACAATTCGAAGTGGATTGCAGTTTGAGGAGAATACGCCTGAAGGAATTTTTGTTGCATTACAAAAATGCGAGACCTATTACGAGAAAAAGCACTTTTTCAAACGAAAAACTCAGACAAAATTAACGGACTTTATCAGTAGCAATATGTTTAAAATTACATTTATAATAAATGCAGCAATAATTATTATATATATAAAAATTTAGCATTTTTATTCAGGGGAAAATATATGTGGCATGATAGTGTAACACTGGATAATGTTTTGTTCTATTTTTACTTTCATTGTAGATTTCTTTTACGGGGAAGATTTATAAAATAAATAATAAATAATAATTTACAAGATAAAGGTGCATCAATTGCAGTTTTAATTATTTCTAATATCTATGAATTTAAAACCTGTTCTACGTTGTGTAAGTATTTCAAAAGAAGATTTTCTATTTAACGAATTTTCCATATAACGAACTTTTTTTCGGGATTTAGTGACTTATATATATATACTATATATATATATATATATATATATAGGAGCACCCAGAAAGTAAGTTTCCCAAATTTATATAAAAAAAGAAATCACACTTTCAGGAGCAAATTTACTGGCAACAAGTACAGCAATGTTTAAATGTTTAAGCTATTTTTCAACATGGCCACCACTGGAATTGAGACACTTGTCGTATCGTGGGATCAACTTTTGTATCCCTCTGTCGTAGAACTCTGCCGCCTGAGAATGGAACCAGCGTGACTGACGTCTACCGTTACTGTGACACACTGCGGAAATTGTGACGTGCCATTCAAAACGAGAGTCGTGGAATGCTTACTGCAGGTGTTGCGCTCCTCCATGACAATAATGCTTGTCCACATACGGCATGACGCACAGCAGCTGTTTTGACGGAATTTGGCTGGGAGTTATTTGATCATCCACCCTACAGCCCTGATATTGCTCACAGCGATATTAACGTTTTCTTGCACCTCAAGAAATTCCTGTCTTTCGGTGAGCGTTCTGGCAACGACGAAGAGCTGAAGACATCTGTCACACGTTGGTTCCATTCACAGGCGGCAGAGCTCAAGGACAGAGGGATACAAAAGTTGATCCCACGATAAGACAAATGTCTCAATTCTAGTGGTGGCCATGTTGAAAAATAACTTAAACATTGCTGTACTTGTTGCCAATAAATATGTTCTTGAAAGTGTGATTTCTTTTTTTTTTTATAAATTAAGGAAACTTACATCTTACTTTCTGGATGCGCCTCGTATATATATAAATAAATATATATATATATATATATATATATATATATATATATATATATATATATATATATATATATATATATATATATATATATATATATATATATATATATATATATATATATATATATATATATATATATATATATATATATATATATATATATATATATATATATATATATAGCCTGAAGCACGGTAAATTTTACCAGATTCCGGTAGTTTTGACTATTTTTTCATGTTGACAGCAATGCATTGACCATCTCAAATCCTAACAGAATTTTTTTTATTTTTAAAAAAAGCATTAATGCTTTATAACAAGCTATGTAAACCAACAGCGTACAGGATTTAATTTCTATGAATTTTGTTTGCATACTCTTATATTGCTTACCGGACTTGGTTTATGAACTGTCAACTTAATTATCTTAATTTGCAAAGGTCATTTGAAACTTGCTTTCTTTGACAACTAATAGCTCCTTTGCAAATAAAACTCTAAGAATCTTTTGCATTGAGCCATTATTTAAAAATAAATTTTCTTAATTTCTCATTTTATTTTTATTTTAGTTTTTTTTTTTTTTTTTTAAATTGCACGGATAAACTGTACAATAGAACACCATTTTATATATATATATGAATTTTAAAAACATATCCTGGAATTGCATTATGTAACATTTATGTAACATAAAATTATGTAACATAACTTCAATTTAGTTTATTTTCATATATACAATCATAAATGAGTTTGTATTAAAATAATTTAATAAAACATTACCAGAAACTTTCCAAAAACTTTGAAGATTATTTTTTAGAAAAAATAAACCAAAGCAAAAATTTAAAAAAATAATAGTTTTAAAATAAATTGATATTACTCCTGTAAATACTTTTGCGAAACAAAGCATTTAAAGCAAACTATAATAATAAAACTCGCAAATATAATAATGGTATTTTTTCATTCTAAATTAATTCTTATTAAAACATATAGTTCATAATTATAAATTAAAATAATAAATTAAAATAATAAAAGAAAATGCAAAACTGGCATTTTGCAAGATGAAAAACTGTAACTTCAATGCATGAGCGATATGAGATAAAGTGTTTAATGAAGTTGTATTTGTTACACTATTTATTTAATAAATTTTTTACATTTTTTTTAATTTCACATTCAGAACTATTAAACTTCGCAATGATAGATTTAAGTTTTTAAATTTTAAATCATTTGAAATTTTTATGCTAACACTGGCATTCAAAAAAATATGTTTCCTTCAAATACTTTAAATAAATTTAAGTAATTCAAATTAATCTGTAAATATATACTATATTTTGCAACAAAAGAGGTTTTTATGTTTTTTTAGCAAAAAATTTTAATGAGAAAATAACAAAAACCTTTAAAATTATAAAGTACTTAATATTTACAAAATGCATGGAATGTTTTTTTTTTCTTAAATTAATTACTTTAAATTTTTACAATATATTTTTAATAACTTCTTTTTAAAATCCCTTGCTGACATTTAAAAGATTTTACGCAAGTACATTATTTTGTTTCTTATATTTTGAGTTAAAAAACAACACAACTTAAAAATAATGAGAGATTTTATGATTAATGTGAATGCCAAAAGCAATTAGAATTCCTTTTAAAGATAATTAAAACTCATTTCTAATTGGAAATAACTCATTTAATTCTTTATTTCTTGTATTTATTTAAAGTTATATAAATATGTTTAGCTTCAACTTTATTAAATCTCCAAATTCTAAGAAGAAAATAAGTGAATTGGAGAAAAAATCAAGAACCGAAATTAAATTAAGTTTTGTGACTAATGACTAAAATGATTAAATATCACAGTTTTGTTTTTTATTTTATTCTTACAGCAAAGGAATTTAAAATAAAAATAATCATAAAACTGAGGAAAGAAAAAAAAACTAAGGTTTGAACTGAACGAAAGCGTGTAACAATAATTATTCGAAATTCAAAACATATTCAAATTTCAAGCATTAAATTTTATGTTTAAAAAATTAAAAAAAAAATATTTTAACATTATAGAATATTTTATTATTGATTTTGGAAATTATTTTAATCATAACATTTACTATTTTTGTTATTTTAATAACATGTAGTAAATAAAATCCTTTGACTAATAAATAACAAATAAGGACTTTAAATTTTTTTTAATCTCGGGACCAAGACTTATTTTGAGAACATAAAATGTTTAAACAACTACTTTTAGAATGCAGTTCTCATATTTTCACGAAGTACTACATGCTTTTATACACGCATCTAAAAAATTTGTCATTTACTTTTTAATTGTATTATTGATTTATTAATTTTTTCATACATTCACATTTCCAAAAAATTTTAAATTTAGGAGATGTATACTACTTTTTTATTCTGGAATTAATTTGTTAAAAAATGTGAAAGTTCATTTACAACTTAACAAAAAACGCTAACAGAAGCACAAAAAATAATTTTGAAAAATAATAATATTCATGTAACGTTTACTTAGCTTATAAAATGCAATTAATTAATTCAAAAAATCTTATGCAAATATGTAGAAATAAGTGTCCACTATAAATGTCATCTACAAAAAATATAATAGTCTCTATAAAAAATATAATGGTCTATATTACAAACATTATATTGCCTATTACCAGCTTATTCAAAAATTATTTTCCAGAAACGAGTGTGTCGCCATCTGCTAAGCAAAAATAACAGTCAACAAAGCGATATTTAAAAAAAAATTTTTTAAAGGAAGGAAAAAAAATAGATATTGACAAATTATATAAAAATAATATTCTGTCTTGTTCTATTTCTTATAGTGAATTCTTATAGTATTCTTTATATTCTATAATATATTATATCAACTTTTATTTCTTTTATCACCCATGTTTTGTCATGTAAGGTTTTTAACAGCACATTATGTTTCCAGTTCCAATGCCAACCCTTGAATCTGAGCTAACCTATGTTTACTTAATAGTTAATTTTTTAGAATTTGCGGTATCATCTATTAACAAAAGAAATACCTAAAGTATCAAATTTAGCTAAAATCTACCTTAATAGAGCTTAAGTTATAAACAATTAAAATAAAAGTTGTGAAAGTACAACTCCCACATTTTGACCATTTTTTTATTCTATAAAAGATTCGCTTAGGCTGATAATCCGTTTAATCGATACTCGATAAAATAAGGGGTTAATTGTATTTTCACTGGCGGTAACAAAAGAAGATTTTTTCTTCCCTTTTTTAAAGATGTGATATCCAAAAATACTAAACGGCGGGATATGCAGTGACTGGTCATGCAGTAAGTATCTTCCTACTTTTTGCTCACGTGAGTTGGAGAACAGCCAAAAAAGCTACTTAATTTCGGTTTTATCATACTTGGATATATTCAGAGGAAGAGAAGTCCTTTTTCTTGCTACAATGACTGGTTGCGTGATTTATCTGGCACTGTTGATTATCCACATAATTAAAAGTAACGAAATGGAAGCGGAGATTAATGTAAACCAAATTCATTATTAATGTTTGCTTTGAGAAAACTTGAAATGCTTTCATTTTTATTTTCATATTATTAACTAATTGTTATTTTCATAATTTTGAAAAAAAAAATGGTAAAACAATGCAATGATTAGGGAGAATAAGTATTATAGGTAACTAAATTTAAACTGGAATATTTACTTAATAATTAAATATAATGAAATATTTTTTGTTGAAAATGACTTGAAAATATTGTTAACTTTTATCAGGAATTAAAAACTTAGACATAAATGGTATGTTTTGTGGATAGGTGTGCATTTTTGGGGATGTTAGGTGTGGTTGAAAAATATATTAAATCATAAATTATTAGTTTTGGTTCATATTTTTATATATTTTGTAAATATTATTACTTTAAAACTATTTAATATTTATTATATATTTAATATCTTTTTTTTCATTAATTACTTTTTCATTATATACTAAAAAACACGATAAAACAACAACTACGCTTCTAGCAAATTCCATTTAGGTAAAAGAAAATATAAATAATCTGATTCCCAAAATATATTTTTTGTCTTCCTTAACGAAAAACTACAAAGCTGAGAAAAGTGTGAATAAGAAAATAAATACGTTTGAAAAATAGTTACATCGATTTCTACATTATTTAATTAATAATTAATTGATTACATGTTAATTTTTTTCATTATCTTACATTAGATTTCATTATCTTTTCTTTATAAATATATTTCTTATTAAAGATAAAAAATATACTTAAGACATATATTCCAATTAAATCTCCTGAAATTCTATGTTCCTTTAAACGAGATTTACGTAAACACATTTATGAGATTCCAGCTTGATAAAAATATATTTTATTATGATTTTTTATTTTAATTATTAAAAAAATTTGTTTTTACTTTTAATCAAAGCAACGGAGCATACATATTTATTTAAATCCTTTTCCTTATTAATTGATTTCTTAACGTTTCTTATGTAATATGGGTAGTGCTTAGTTTAAAATACCTCACTGCGAGAAAAAAAAAATTTTCTCAATGGATAATTAGCAAAGCTATTTTATTTTTATCAGCTGTTAAATAACATAACTATAAGTTATTGTTCTAATTACAGAAATAAGACGAATTTCCTTCAGTTGAGTAGAATGTTTCAAATCCAGGTATAATTGCTTACTCAATTGACGCAATACATACTAGAGATGTCAGAGAAATATATTCCCTCGGAAATTCCACCGCTAATTGAAAGCTACTTGGTGGAGATGCATGCTCAAACACTTTTCCCATTTTCAGAATGTGTGCCTTAATTTCCAAAGGGAATAAGAGAAGAATATTTAAGTACTGTAGTTCCACTCAAGTTCAGCTGAAGGTATGTTTTATTGAGTAATTTATTTAACTGGAAAGTTAATACGTTGAAGCCAAATTAAAATATTTAATTAATAAATATAATTAAAAAACTGTAAATAGTGCTAGAGAAGTTAAATTTTTTTTAAAATTAATAATAATTTTTTGTACATGCGTAAAGTAAAAGTATGTGCTGGGTAAATACAGCAGATTAATTTTAAAATATGTGTTTTAGAATGTATAAATATTCCAATGTAATACTAAATTATACATAGCTTAAGAAAATCTTAAGTTATCTTTATATAATAGAAAGACTAAGAACTTAAAATTAATAATTAAAGACTAAAGTAAGACTAAAGTAATGACTAAAGTTAATAATTGTGGAACTGTAACTCTACTCAAACTGATGAGTTATTTTATAGAACATTGAAATTAACTTCCACACTAAGTTTACTTGAATTTAAATAACTATAATATAAATTATATTAATCACTTTAGCTAAAATATCAGTTGAGTTTAGTTCTGCTAATATGATTTATATTTAAAACATTTCTTTTATTTGGAACTATAATTATTTTGTTTCGATATACTAAACTTTTTTATATTTTTGTTATTTAGTAGGCTTTTGGCCTATAATATTTTTTAATAAACAAAAAAAAAATGTTTTTTTTAGTAATCAATGCGGTAATTTTAAGAGCTTTGTAAATATACAACAGTTTCAAAAGCGAATTACAAAGATTTTAGAAGGCTCAATATTAAAGGAAAGAAAAAATTTTCTTTTTTAAAAACGTCAAAAAGTGTTGAAAATGCTTCGCTTTCGTTTTGAGGTTCGTTTTTAATAAAATAGCTTGAACGAAATTTTGAAAGAAAATTTTTTTTCGAACAATCTGTTTACAGAAACTTTATTATTCTGTAAAAACTGTGTTGATTTTAAAGCTGAATCTTTGAAGAGAAAACAGAAGTACTTTTCATTTATTTTAATACTTTTAGAAAAATTAAAAAGAAATCTACATATGGTTTCATAGATGATTTTAAAAGCATTTGTAACTGTTTTTCAAAAAAACGCTCATTGAAGATTATTTAGTGCATTACTCAGGTAAAATAAATAGGAATAAAGCATAATTTTAAGATTTTTTTTTCTTAAATAAAGTAGCACGCAAGGTTTTGTTGTTTTCACCCAACGTTATTTTCGCTTTTTTGTTGACAAAAAATATAAAAAGTGTTCTTAAGAAATAAATTAGTATCAATGAAAATCGCTTAAAAAACGCAATATGATGTAATATAACTACAGAAACCACATTACAATAGAATCTCGATTTAAGATAGATCTTTAATCTTATTTCTTTACTGAACTAAGCTTTAAACATTTAATTTTAATTGGCTAATGAATTCTAAGATAGAATAAAAGATTAAAAAATTCAAAAGAAATATTATTAAGGTTTTTTTATTATTTTATTTAAATAATATTTTTCCACCTATTTAAAATTATTCATCAAATTCTTAATTATTTATACGATTTCTTTTTGTTTATCAGAAATAAATAAGATCTATAGTAACGTCATATGTCTCAAAGCAATACGCAACTTTTACAACACACTTCTTAATTCTCGAAAGGTTAAAAAAATTGTCTTGTAATTTTTTGCAGAAGAATTCCTTTTGACTTTAATTTTAAACTCATTTCCACTTCATAAAACTATCTCTTTTTCAATTCAAGAACACTTTGGGGAGAGTGAACTTAGGCAAAATATTATTAAAAACAAAAAGTGTAAGGAAAATATTAAAATAAATAACATTTAATTCATCTGTTACAGTTGTGAACACTACTATCAAAATATTATGCAATGGAATCAAATAATGTCACTCTTGCCATCTTCTCCATACATACCAACCTTACATCAGAACTAATGAAATACCCTTTTTGAGAATTATATTAGCTAAAGTCTTAACATATTGCTCTTACAATATTTCCGTGGAAGAAATATTGGATAAAGACTAAATATGCAAGAGATTGTAGAGCACGACAATGTAATCAAGATTTTAGAAATGTTTAAGGACATTTTTCATTGCTTTATAAAACAGTGCCAAGATGGCTGATAATAATCTTCAAACGGGTATCAAAAAGACGCGAACATACATTACCCAGGTTATCTAAGTCTCTGTAAAGATAAATTAGATTCAAGGGGATATGAAGTTCCATACACTGGATTATACTTCCTGGATTTACTATAAAACTTCTGATTTAATTTAATTTTTAAGGAAGAAAATTAGACTTATTTCGTAGTATTCACCAAGAAATTGTTCCAGTGATTATTTATTCTCCAAGTCACTCTATCCAAACCTTTCAACAGAGGATATACAATTAAAATATCTAACAACTTCCACATTGCCATCAACGATTTGGTAAATGCTTTGAAAATCAGTTAAACTTGGTAAAAGGATTTTTTTTGCGTCCTAAAACTATTTGCCACCATTGAACATCTTACCTCTTTAGAATCCATTAACAAAACTAAACTGAGAATAGGAAACTAAACTGAAATTAGATGATTATTTAATTTCTTTTGTGTTTATTGATCTCATAAGTAATTGATCAGAGATTAAATAATTTTTAAATTTTTACCCAAATATAATTAACTTCTTAAAATTTTTTTAGTTTTAACCAGGAATATGGAAAAATATTTAAGTTGGTCATTATAGAGCACCATGTACTAAATGTAGTAAAATTGTAAGAAAAAACTCAAACTTATGACACAAATGTAAATTTTATAAGTTAATTAAATTTTTCTTGTATAAAAAGATCAAAAAGTTAAGAAATGTATAAGTGTTTAAATTAATTCTTATTTTTTATTATTAAAACAACTTTTAGTCGAAACTAATTCATTTAAAAACTAATGTAGTTTTAATGAAAGTTTTTAAAGAGGCTTGAGAAAAAGGAGCTAATTAGTTTTAGCGTTCTAATGACCATCTTTTTTTCTGTGTTTAATCTTTCTCAAAAGTCACCGAAGTTTCAATTTACACTAAGTAAAACAGCTTGGAATTTTATGAAATTAAAACTATTTTACTGCATAGGTTGAAAATGTAAGTTTCATTAATTAAGCTTGATTCTTGACTCTTTGTTTTCTGCAAACTATTGATCTAGATAAAAAAAAATCTTGATTAAATGGAAAAAAAGCAAAAATTGTATTTTGTAAAATCATAAAATTGCTCCTTATCTTGCAAAAGATCAGTTCATTTGACATTATTTTTAAAAAAATGATAACAGCATTCATCAGTACTATTTAGTTATCGAAAAACAAACTTCATTTGCTTTATAATTAAAACAAAATATGGACATGCTGCAAAAACTAACATGGACAAGGAGCATAGCTCAAACATGACTAGAACACATGAATGATGGTAACAAAACAAGTTAGAAACTTGAACATAGCTCGAACATGACTAGAACACTTGAATTATGAATACTGAACATGTGAGAAACATAGACAGAGCTCAAACATGAGTTGAACACGTGGATGAGGAAAATAGAACAGATGAAGAATAGGAAACATCAAATTTGTCAACTGAAATTCGGGAAAAGAGGAAGAAAATAATGGGGAAGCAAAAGGCAGAAAGGGCAGTATGTATGTATGCATACTGATTGCTGAATGTAGGGTTTTGGAGGAACAGTTTTCATTTATTAGTAAATCGGCATCCATATAAATGAAAGAAATTACAAGATCAACAAGGTAAAAAAACGTCTGGGGATCGAAAAGAATTTTGAATGAATTGAATTTAAAATGACGTTATTTAAACTAAAATGGTACAGATTTAAAAAGTTACTAGAAACGATAAAAATCCCATGTAATGAAAGCATCAAATTTTAAAATGGCAAAACTTTAAAAATAAGTGCAAGACAAGTGTAACTGAGGAACAAAAGTTTGTACTGTAAATTGAAATCTTATCGTATCTTTGAAAAACCTTTCTCAAACTAAAAATTACATGATGCTAGATAGATTTTTTTAAACTTTTTAAATTTTTGTGAAGTGATAATTTCATATAAAATGCACTTAAAAATAAATTGATTAAATTATAAAATAATTAAAAAAAATGTATGTAACATTAAAATAATAGGAAAAAAATATCACTCGTATAAATCAAATTAGACAAGATATGATGATCAAATTTTCGTTATAGACTTTCTATGTGTTGGTCGAACGTATGACGTAACAATTTTGAACACTAACTTGAAGACGCCAGAATTACTACAAAAATTTATTTTGCTTGTATTTTTAAGGTTTAAAGAACATGATTTAAATGATTTTTTTTTCCTTCCTTCGGAAAAGTTTAAATTAAAATTTTATCTAGAATGAAGGAAGTGGAAAAATTCCTGCTGCAATGGTTTAAATTAAGTACTGTTTTACTTCCCATATCAAATACTAAAAAGACTGAAGAATAAAACACCCAAAATCAAGTCTGGTAAATTAAAATTAGAATGCATGCCTTTCTGTAAATTTTAAGTAATTAATTTTAGTATTTTCATGTTCATAAAGCAAAAAACAAGGTGATATTTGGATTTGTTGTTTTACATCTGGTCTATATGTTAAAAAAGAAACAAATTTTTTTTTTTTGTCTGGGTATTTGTTTTCTCCACGTGGCCCAAAAAATTATCACACATAGAACACCAAAAAGAACCATTATTGAGTTTAGGAGGTAACTACTTAAGACAAATATAACATTTTAATTTTGAGCGCGCAAGTGATAATGTCGCCAACGCGTAATCACCAAACGTAATTAAATTTTTAAAAAAAATTCCGGTGACGTTTTTTTCAATACAAAGAACTGTATGGAATAACTGAATTCACATGCTCTGCATAAAAAAGGAAAATAAACAAAAATTATTTCTTTCCTAAACTATATAAAAAATCAAGCACATCCCTTTAAAAAAATATCCATTGATAGTTTGAAATATAATAATTGTACTAAAATGAAGTGGAAATTTCACGTTTTCAACAACAAGGTGTTAGCGATGTTAAAAGTTTTTGAAGTTTTTAAAAATATCAGCTTTTATTCTTTGTAAATTTTACAGTTATCCAATGAATTTTTTTTAAATTTACTATACATTCTACTTTTGTCCCAAAACTCAAGAGCAACATGCAGGTTTAATGCATGCTGCCCGGAAAAAACTGTCTAAATAAAAGGAAATAAATTTCTATCTATGAGTCAAGCTTAAAGTTTGATTATACCACAAGGAGAAGAAATGTTTGGCAAAATCACCATATTTGTATGGTAAACACATTTTTATTGGGAGAAAACAAAATTCTAAATATTAAAACAAATATACTGTTCTTTTACTATTTATATGTTAATTTTATTGTTTGCTGTTGTAAATGTTTATTGGAAACCCTGCCTTCCAAAATTATTGTTCGTATTACGATACACTTAGTAAAAAATATAAATTGTTACAATACATTTAGTTAAAATTATTAAGTTCAAAAGTAAATTTATCGAATAAATGGCTTTTATGCCATGCTTTAAAGTATCACGCTATTTTACCAAAATGATCTTCAGAACTATCAATCATTTTATAATTTATTTGGTAATTTTGGCCTTATATATATAATAAATATAAAATTATATATATAAAATTATATATATAAAATTATATATATAAAATTATATATATAAAATTATATATATAAAATTATATATAATATGTCATATGTATGAAAGTATATATAAAATTTATGTCAGAAAAAATTATGCTCTGATAAAAGTTTAGCGTATTTAGTGAGATTTCATGAAATTCAAAAAACTTTTTTTCATGATATAATTATCAATGAATTTAAAAAATAAACTGTATTAATAATAAAAATAGAAAAAATACATTGAAAACTATAAATGTTGAAAACTATATATAACCATGCGGCTACATTTTGGATATATCATAGTACGAAATTTTAAATTCATTTAATTGCATATACCATGTGTATGATTATGAAAATCCAAATCTTTCTTTGACATTACACTTAGTTAAAAGCAAACCTATAAATAGCAAATCATTCTCACTAATTTAAAGGATGATACAAACGAAATATTTATATTTTAAATACAAACGAAATATTTATATTTTAAATACAAACGAAATATTTATATTTTAAATATATCATACTATGGGTTTTAAATTTAACTACATGTACTTAGTGTAAGCATGTGTAATTTTAACTCCTTGTTTGATTAAAACTATCACATACCACTCAGTTTGCTGTCAACCAACTTATTCAGTAAGCGAGAAAGCAACTTAGACTGATTGTGTATCGATTACTCTTATCATTAAATGAATGAGTGGAATTACTATGAAAGAGTGAAAGTAGCTCCTTATACTGCAGTGATTCTTCTCTGCAGAACATTGCATCTTATACTCCAAAGTAACTTTAAAATTGTAAGAAAAAGTGTTTCTTATCAAGAAATATATTTTTAATTTAAATAAGTATAATCAAAATATAAATAATATGATACAAATTGCTTAAACTTATATATTATATTTATTTCGCAAAATTGTAGAAATTTGCCCAATATTATGATAGAACATTCTCTCTTCAAGTGTCATATTTCTATACTAAACTGTGCCTGATATTGTTAAAATATGTATTTTACAAAATTTCGTAATTCTTTCGAAACAATTTCATAATATACAGAATCATCATATTGTTTTCGTGGACTACATTTTTTCATCAAAAACGATCCGCATAATTGTGTAATATTTATTTATTTACTGCTGTAAATTTTTTTTTGTAATATTATTTACTGCCAATATTTAATTATTATTTTTTTTTTTTTACCATTTTGAAAGGCATTGATTATTATTTGGATAGGTAAGCTTATACTTGACAATGTAATTAGTATTATTTTAATATTTTCTAAGTGAAAAAAAAAGTTATATATTAAACTTAAGTATATAAAAGTATAAATGTATAAAAGTATAAGAGTATATTTTAAACTTAAAAATAACTCTATTTTGAGGCATCTCTAAGAAAAATAATAAGTTAATTTAGTTATTTGTGTATAAAATAAGTTCATAACAAATTAAATGAATATTGATAATAAATAATGAATTTAATATTTTTTATCTTTGGAAAATTATTCTTTATTCCGAAATATTGCATTTATGCAAGGATGCATCCTGATGTGTCCCTTACGTTTCCCAATTAAAAGTGTTTTTCATTTTATATATATAATAAATTAATAATAATAAATACATTTTTGTTAAATTGTGATTTAGATTAAAGTCAAGAATAACGTCTTTTTAAAATGGTTGTAATTTTGTGATATTTTAAAGCTCTAGTCCAACATAAATAAAACGTCTTTCTTGTTATTTTAATAGATATTTGCATTAAGAAATTTTTTTAGGCATCTGATGAAATCGAGATACTTATTTCAAAAGTTTTAAATACGCTATAAAAATCTGGGGGCTTTATCAATGGTTTAAAGCGTACGTTTTTAAGAAACATTAAAATTTTAAGTTTATTTGAAATAGAAAAAAATATCCCCTAGTCAAAGTATCAAGCAATATTGCCACGTCATCTAAGGCATTTCTAGTAGAGGATACATTCTATGTATAATCATCTGAACATAAAAAAAATATCGACTGTTATTCAACTATTTTATAAATATCTTAAAAATTACGTTAAATAGTTGGTTACTTACTAACCTAACTTAGTAAAATTTACATCGAAAATTAGTCAAGAAATTCATTGAAGTCAAAATAAACGTTAACATTCATGTTAATAAAGTAGAAAATGTATATTAGAATAATATTTTTGTATATTGGTGAAAATAACGTTAAAAATGCACTAAAAAGAAACCAATTTGGTAAAATTTTGCTTTAAAAATAAGTTACTAGATTCACTATAGTCAAAATAAAGAATTACCTAGACTTTAATGTTTTTTAACGGATTTAAGACTACTATTTACTCCTAACCTTCTGGCATCTCATGGTTATTTTCCCATAACTTCTACTCATCTCTACTGCATGGGAAACTGGTTAAGTAGTAATTGCTAATCAAAGAATTTGTTAATGAATATACATTTAAACTAATACTTATTGATGCGTATATTTTTGATATATAGGGTCTATACAATACGCTAATCAAATAATGCGACTATTTGCGAATCGTCCTGAATACATTAAAAAGTTAAATGGAAATGTCTACAGCATTTTATAATAAAAAGGCTTGTAGCATTGCGCCCCAAAAATTTAAGGATAATTTAAAAAAATTTCAATTGCTTAATTAGCATGAAATGAAGCAATTGATGGATATAATTAGGAAATTTGCAAAGCATTCGCAAAATTATAGCTTAGTTTTAAAAGTCTTACTAAATAACAATTGCAATAAGCCTAAACGAGTACCGTCACAATGTTTGATTTCAACTATTTTCAATTTACATTAAAATTTTATAGGCAGGGAGGTAAAAAATATTAAATACTTATTTAATTATATTGGCGCTTTTCATGCGGGAGGGGAATAATTTGTAATAAAATTTCAATTAGAATTAAAAAAGTAAATAAAATTGCAAAAAGAACGTTCGAGTTCACGCACTGTACAAAACCATTTGTCATTGCGCTGTTTTGATTTGAAGAAAATAGAAAAAATTCACTTCCGTATTGATTGTTAACTAAACTAGCTAACGCTTGTTTTTTCGCCATCATTATACTTGAACGTAAAGGTAATTAAAAATCCTCTCGAGAAAAAGATTGAAGTGTGTTCAAAAGCGTCAAATTTGAAAAATTTGTTCTGAAATATATTCTTTTGTTGTATTATGATTGAGTACCTCATTTACATCTCAATGGCACTGCTTGGATAGAAAATGATTTAGATATATTCACCTAACTAAAGGTATTTATTTACTTGGAATAAAAATTATACTTGTAAAACAGGAAATCTTAACGATTGAATCTATCAATATCTATCTATCTATATATATATATATATATATATATATATATATATATATATATATATATATATATATATATATATATATATTTATATAGTTTGAATTTGCTACCATCTTAAATATGGTGTTAATTTGAATCACATTGTTGCACTTTTAATACTAGACTGCGTGAAGTAATGGTTAAACCTGAATGCAAACTTATTTCAATTTTACACTTTAATTAAGTTTGCAGCGAACTTAAACGTATTATGATTCAATATACAGATAATACTGTTTAATAATTAACCAATTTATCTAATGGTTACTAAGAAAGAGAGTTTTTATTATAGCACACGGAGAAAACAATTCTTATAAAATAGGAGTATTGCATAGTAATGGAATTTCTGGTAAAACAATTGTAATTAAGGATTAAAAAAATTAAATATATGGTTTTTAAGGAATTTATTTGGTACTTTTTCCGTTTATATGATAATGGTTAATGAGAAATTCTGGTTTTCGAAATTATACCTCTCATTACCACACGTTTAGCAAAAATACAAAACTGAAAAGTAAATTTAACCAAATAAACGTTTTTTATACTATGCTTGATAGTTACATGATAAAGTTACCAGTTTGTAACGCTTTTTTCCAATAAAATGTTATCTCACATTATAAAACCATAATTTCTTGTTAATTTACCGATATCATTACAAAAGAACTTCAGTAAAAATTACCAAAGTTTTTGATTATCACATTAAATCAGTAACACTGTAAGTTTTCCAGCATAGTCTAGTAGTTTTGACCAAATTTTTTTCTTATTGTAGTATAATACCATGAAAAATACACAGTATTCTGACAAAAACTAATGTACACTATGTTAAAGTTATAGTAATCACACTATGTTAAAGTTAAAGCGAATTGCAGGGTTGCAGGAGCGCTGAAAATTTTTTAATTTAAGTCTCTTCTGTTTCTAATCAAATATTATTCAAACTAAATTACCTCATTTAAAGCAAGATCAGTATTAATATCCAATCGTAGAGAATTGGAAGGAGATTGGGATTAAGACGCATTATTGAATGGCAAGAACACCAAAATATTCAAACTGAGATTTTTCGAATGGGGTTTAAGTGTTATTTTTTTTAAATAGTACATTAGTGATAGTAATGGCAAGTGCCCTAAAACTATTCACTTATCTTCACGTTTATAACATTTGAGAATTACAAGTGAATTTTTTTTAATCTATATTTTGCTTTTATATTAAACACATAATCGTTAAGAGAGATATAATTTTAAAATCTTCAGATGACTTAATATCTATAATTTTAATAAAATAATACTATCTGATGTTCTTAAGTATTTATACTATTAAATGAAACTGTATTATTTTAATGTTACAAATAAAGCCCAAAACTTAATATTTTTGAAATCATAAGAAAATACATAAGAATTGGATTTTTAGAAAAAAATATTATTAAAATGCAATGTAATTGCTAGAAACTGTTCCAAAATAAGCAAATGATTAGCTCACATTAAAATAAAGATTTTTACTATAAATGGATGATAATGTATACCAAACTTAATTTAGTTTGTAATTTTACGACGTTTCATCATTTTGGTATGTTTGTTTAAATTTTTTTTTTTTCAAACTTTTTTGTCCGAATTAGATTTTTTTTAATTTTTTTTATTTCAGGAATAGGATTGTTTGCTTTATTCAATTAATGGTTAATTATTATTCTGGTTTATTATTAGGTTTCTGGTTTATTATTTGCTTCATTATTCTGGTTCAGCCTATTATAGATCACCGATTTATATGAAATTATTGTGCTACATTTTTACAACTGGGTAAAAAGCGAACATTTATGTTATAACATAGATTGTAGAAGATATTAGAGAAATATAAAAATGTCCAAATATGTTTTAGGCCTAATGTAAGAATTTTAAATTTTAAATGCTTAGTCATTATATTTTGAATCATTCAAAAGAGCAACGTAACCAGTATATACAGCTAATGTTAACTATCACATGGCTATAAAACTAAATATATTTCATTTCTTTACAAGCTGCCTGTATTTTAAACTTTAATCTCATAGGAAACATCTCTAGGTTCCTGAGAAGCATCTGTAATGTGAGGTGTAAAACTAATTATATTTTTTTGTGTTTGTTTAAGAACGATATAGTTTTGATGCAATCATCTGATTTTCAAGCATATCTCTCTAGGCATACATTTAACGGCTACTGTAAACACGAGAAAAACGAAGGAACTTGTCTGGCTTTCCTAATTTTTTTTTCAACAATAAAAAATAGATAACTTACAATAGTGAAATTTCTAAGTTGTCATGATACGATTTTATTTCTATGCTTATTGTTTTTTAGCTTTTAGAATTATGGTAGAGTGTATCAAGCTAATACCTACAATGACGTCAAGGGTTAGAGTTGCTCAGAAGTTTCATACAATAATATAGAGAATATCATTGCTTATAGGAATCACTGGAATACGTCTTTAGAGAAATAAGTTACAATAATAGGAATATCTGCTATAAATGTGTTGCTTTTTCGAAAAAAAGAAAAAAAAAAGGAGAAAGAAGGAATTTAGTTGCGAAAATTACATCTTTCATTTCTATGGAGAGTTCTGTGTGACACATAAATTATATTTTTTTCTATTTTGAAAAAGTAAGTTTTTGTATAAGTTTTTTTCTTTGTTAGTTTGTTTTTATCATATGGCTTCAAAACTAATTCAATTTTATTTCTTTTACAAGTTTGCCTGCATTTGAAGTTATAGACATTGGGGAAGAAAAGAAAAAGAAGTAGAAACAATGCAATAATCTGCAGGCAGAGTTAAAAGCAGATATAATGCGAGGACGAAAGGTAATTTCCTTTTTTTCTTAATTGCTAAATGGACGTTATGGCTTCTATGCAATTATCTGATTTTCAAGCAGTTTTGTCTAGACATAGGTTTAACTCAGAGAATAAGACTCTGTTTTCCTTTAAGAAGTAAATTTTTATTCTATTTTTTTCTCCCTTTCTTCTTCTTCTTCCATATTTAAAAATTGTAGAGAAGTAAATTGGCGTTGTATTCCCGAGTTGAAAAGAAAGAGAAAGAAAAAAAAAAGTAATTTTTTGGTCTTAAAATGCCTTGCTTAGTTTTTCATTTTGAACTGAATACCTCGATATTTCAATTAAAAATGCCTTGGTTATGTTAAAAAAAAACATTTAAGGATAGTGGTGGGGATAGACGGATTATATTTGTATGCATGCAAATGAATTTTTAAAAATTTCTTTGTTAGTTAATGTGCAATATGAAAAGAAAACGTAATAATTGTTAAAATAGTCAAAAAGAAAGAAAAACGAACTACATTTATTTATCAAATCTATTTGTCTATATAAGAAATGCATTCAAATATAAGCTATTGAAACTGATAATAAAATAGTACTTACAAAAAAAAAAAAAAAGATACATAAATAAGATTGAGCGAAAGCGAAATCTCATTAGTATTAAAAAATTGATAAACAAGATAAATTTTAAAATTTAAAAAAAATGAAGAATATGCCAATTTTTTTAATCCATGCCAAATGCTTTATTTCATTTATTGAAATTACTAATGAAATGTAATTACATTAATATGTACTATGCGCAAAAAAATATACATCCAGAATAAATTGATCGATTGATCAGATTTTAACGCGCAGAGACTCAATCTTAACGCTTCCAGAAGTTGACCTCAACTATGCTAATTAGTTTGTGCAAATGATATTTTAAGATACAAAATCAGAAACTAAACCGTACTTTCTCAGAAAAAACATATCTATTTTTCAACGGATAAGGATTTTTTATTCTTCCTTTATTATAAGCCCGAAATGGTCCCCAACGGCAATATAGTCACTATACTGTGGTCAAAAAAACGATCCAAAGTTTTACCCTTTAATGTAACTTTTTTCCGCATATTTTGCTTGATTTAAAGAAACTTTAAGCGAAATGAAATCATTTTGCGCAAAGTTATAAAATTCGTTTACCTTAAACAAATTCCGTCCAAAATTAAGTGGTAAGTCCAAACAAAGTTTTGTTCATTAAATGTAAGAAACCAGTTGATCATAGCAATTATCAGCGTGCAACGAAATTTCATGTAAAATTTTAAAAGTTATATAGTTATATAAAATATATACAAAGTAAGCAACTTTGGAAAGACAGTAAACTTTACACATAAAATGAAATTTTGTCATTTTATTCTATGTTTTTGAGATATTTATGTATACCCTATACCCTTTTAAGTAGAAAGAATAAAGTTTTCAGTTCTTTAAATAAAGTTCTTTTTTAAATATTTTTTGTATTAAATTCTTGTGACAAAACTTGAATATCTGAAAAACAAAACTTTGAAAGGATATAAAATTTTAAAAAAAATAATAATTAAGAAATCAGAATTTTATGAAAAACAAGAAAAATATAGAAAACTTAAATTATTTATAAAAAGATCGTATATATTAGCAAAAGTAGCTAAATATTCTAATAAGTTTTTATAATTTTAATATTTTGACTGATAGCTAGATGAGTATACTGCAAATAATTGGATTGATAACGTTTTATACGTGCTTATAGCAAATAAGGCAGAAATTGCATCTCATATCACATGAGATTAAAATAAAATAAAGTTAGAAAAATTTTCTCACCAATCTTTTTATTGAATTTGTACCGTGTATTGTTGAACACAATCTACTTTCCATGCACTATGCTCGAATAGTTTTTTCGAGAAAGGTATGCTGTTACAAATAAACAAATTTAAAATTTTTATTTGAAATTTGAAACAGAAAAAAAATCAGTCGACATTCTAATTAATTCAAATCAATTCTCTCTGCAATCTTTTCATTGAATTTGCACCGTGTGTTGTTAACACAATCTACTTTCCATAAACTATATTCGAATGTTCTTTTTCGAGAAAGGTATGCTGCTTCAAATAAACAAATTCAAATTTTTATTTAAAATATAAAACAAAATAAAATTCAGCTTGCCACCCAAATAAAATTAAATTCTTTGCGTGACTTAAAAATTTTAAAAAACTACAATTTCTGAAAAAAAAACATTAAATTAAAGTAAAAATATTAATATGAGGATTATGAAATCACAATTTTATACGCTTGCGTTTCTAAAAATTAAACTAAATAGGAAAAAAAAAACAAGAAAAAACTTAAAAATTCAGAAAGGATCATAAATATTTGCCAAATTACCTAAATATATTGTTAAGTTTTTATATCAGTAATATTTTGACTGATAACTAGAGGATTGATGATGTTTTGTTGCGTGTTTATAGCATAAACAAGGCAAAAATTGCATCTCATATCACAAAAAATTGAAATAAAATAAAGTTAGAACAATTTTCTCTGCAATCTTTTTATCGAATTTGTACCGTGTGTTGTTGAACACAATCTACTTTCCATAAACTATGCCCGAATACTTTTTTCCGAGAAAGGTATGTTGTTACAAATAAACAAATTCCTACTTTTATTGAAATTTAAAACAAAAAAAATCAGCTCGCCATACGAAATAAGTTAAACTTTTCTTTTCCAATAAAAAATGCACATACAAATCCAATTTCGATAATCTTTTGAGAGAAACATTTTAGAAATTGCAGGAGAAAAAAAATAATTCAAGAGAAAAGAAGATGAGTTCCTTCTTCTACTTCTACAAAGCAAATAAGTATCTTTCAGCAATGTTAAAAAAAGAAGTTGAAAAACATACGATGATGAAATAGAAAACGTTGAAAAGTATTCGAGAAGTAAACAACAAAATTTTAAAAACTGCATTAAGTAGCTTATTTTTTAACTTTGTTGAAACATTTTAAACATTTTATATAAAGCACAATTTTCGGAAATTACTTTAATACACCTTTTATGGTTTTCAATATAAGGAAACATTTTGTAATATATAATGTTATTGAAATTATATTTTTATTTTAATTTATGCTACTTTTTAAAGAACGAATGAAATAAATTAAGCATAGTTTTTATTATGTATGGAGATGGCAAATAAATAAAGATGTGCTTTGTTAAAGGATTTCTCAAAGATTTAAATCACTAAGTTAAAAATATTAGTTTGTAATTTGCTATATTAATCGTGAGACGAGTTGTATAATGTGTTGTTAGTTATACTGAAGACTTTAACGTATTAATGTTGAGCTAAATTGAATACTATAATTGAGCTGAATTTAATCCCTTCTTGAAAAGGGAAAAGATACAGCAATTCAAGGCTTAAATATTTAGGATTTTTTTAAGAGAGTAAAAAATTAAAATAGAGAAATTGTAAAATCTTTTTTAGCAATTTAGAGAAACTGCTTTAATTTTTTTGACAGTTTTTATGCAAAAACTTTTTTTTATATTTATATTATATATATATATATATATATAGTTAAAATAAAAAGAATAACAACCAGTTTAGTACAGTTCTTGGTAGGTGTTATTTTCTGATATTTTTGCAGTAACTTCTCTAGGTAATTTTTCTTTATTTGGCAATATGTAACAAATAATGTACTTAAAAAACACGGAAAATTTCTGTAGAGTTAAATATCTCACTCAAATATTGGATAATTAGTTTTATGAATTTAAATATTTTTATTTTTTTTTCTTCCACAAATGTAGCTGATGATAAAATCATGATAATATACACTATTATTTCATTTTTTGCATAATATATATGTACACATTATTTACTTTAAATACGTCCTTAAGTAAAACTTTTCTTTCTTGTAGTTTAAACTTTTATCATACACTATTTTTGCCAATCTTTATTTTATTACTAAGTTCTACAAAATTATCTTAATGCATCTTTCTAATTTTAATAGTGTATTGCAATGCTACTGATTAAAATTGTAGCATAGGTTCTCAAGTATAAATTTACTCCATCCATCTGAATTCCTTTTTACATCCATCTACATTCATCTGGTGGTTTTAAACTTGCAGCTGGTTTCATCTTACAAATAATGGAATTTATTTTACATAAGCGCTTTTTTAGCATACAGGAACATGTTTTCTCCGTTGTCAGAATGTTTTTGTGTCTTACGAAAGCAAGTGTTTTCTGTCAAAGTTACAACGTAAACAAGCAGCCAAATCGGAGTTTTACATTATCGGAACAAGTATCCTCCATGAAAGTTATGAAGTGAATCCTTACTTGCAGCAGATATGGATATTTCATATCAGCAGTGTTATTGCTGCTAGCTGGTATCAGAACTCACATCGACTAGTGACGATTTTAATCTGTTTATGATTAGGATGAAAAACCGTTTTGATAGCAAAACAGCTTAAAACGTTTAAATAAACTGGGAAATTCCAGATAAATCGGATATTTTTTTAAAAAAAAATGTAATGCTTATAAAGTATTATAAAGGTAAGTAAAGAAAGTCTGTTTATATTTTCCGTGTCTTCTTATGAATCTTACACCGTGTCTTCTTATGAATACATTCTTAACCTTAAATGAATTTCAAATCTTAGATGCTGAGGAGATTCATTTTAAAATGTATTAAAACATATTATATAATAATTTCCAACCACTTAAAGACTAATTTTAATGAATCACTATTTAATGATCTGTTTTAAACAATACATTGATAAAAGTCTTCTGAGACATCATGTACAAAGTAAATGTTTATTGATTGGAATTTGAAATTCTGAGAAAAAGAAATAAAATTTCTCGAAGACCGATTGCTTCTGTAAAACTCGATGCTGACAACTTTTCTGACTTTTAGCTGAAGTGATTGCGTTTTAAATTTCCTTTTGACATCTTAAGCAAATATAATTAGAGACTACTTTTAAAGATGATCGCCTTGCTTGAATATAAACAACTAATCAATTGCTGGATTTCGAACTTATAGGTGAGTCAAAAGCTGTTTCTAGTGGAAGACTTTCCAATTTGTTTCTTAAATTAACATGTAAATTCAATCTATACTATCAATTAAAAAATATTTTTTCCTTAAAATGCATGTTTATTTGATTGTAAAATATTTGCTGTGATTATGCATGCATATGAAGATCTAATATTTAAAACAGTTTTGAAGTTTTATTTCAAAGTTTTGTAATCATTATACATATTATTGATATTTACATACATTCAAATAATTTGTATATAATATGGATTTAAAAAGGTAGTCGAATCGGGCAAAATATATTTTGTTAAATGCGATAAAATTATTTTTATTAGAAAAAAATAAACATTATTTATTTTTAATGCTAATATTCACTTAGAAAATCAATTAACCTTTAAAATGTGTTTGAACATTTATCAGAAAATATGTTATAATTATCATATTATAATCGCCCTTAAGCTGCCAACCCAATTTTGGGCTACTAATAATCAACTACGTAGCCTTGTAATTTTGAAATAACCCAGAAGACAAGAGTCTTCTGGATCAGTACCCCCAGAGGTATGGCCCTTATCAGCAAATAAAGTATATAGTAATATACTACAATATGCTACTTATTATAAATGCGTTCATAATAAAATTATGTTATAGTGGTTCCTTCTACTCTCTGATATATATATATATATATATATATATATATATATATATATATATATATATATATATATATATATATATATATATATATATATATATATATATATATATATATACATATATATATATATGTAATACAAAAATTATAAAAATATTTTTGTATTAATAAAAGCATTGAAGCTCTTTCATTTTCATAAAATGCAGATATTCTATTTTGGGACTCCAAGGTCAAAAACATACCAATGAATAATAATTAGATTTATGTTTCAAAAGAGAAGTTATTTTAAGATCCTTCACTTCCATAAGAAAGGATTAAACGATTTTCTATGAGTATTAAATGATTTGTGATGAGGCGAAGGAATACAAGGAATGCAATATGACTGCCCTGTTTACCCATTGTAAGTATCATACAAAACGCAGGACCGATGGTTTTTGCGTGGCTTTTTATGTTTTAATCTTTCTAAATAAACTCCGTCAGTTTTGACGGGAAATCTGTGTCTCTCCCCCTCCGGCTGGAGAGTGGGTGAGACTTATGTTCACCTCATACTCCAGTAAATAAAGCCTGTTAAAGTCTATCGGCTTATTATTTCTACAAATGTAAATTAAAAACAATAACAAAATATCGGGGTTTGTTACCCTGATATTATATATATATATATATATATATATATATATATATATATATATATATATATATATATATATATATATATATATATATATATATATATATATATATATTCGCATACCGCATAATATGTGCTCACCATTCAGGGAATCTAGAACAAAAATCATGAAAAGTACTAAAAACGTACTAAATCAGGACTCAAAGTACTAAAATCATGAAGAAACTAAAAACCAATATAACTATTTATTAAAGCAAGATATATGAGTTAATAGCTGCAAATGAGTTAAACGCAACGCAAAAGTACTTGATAGAGGCGTGTGTCACTATTAGATTCACGTTGAGAGATAAATAGATTCAGAATAGACTGAAATGTATTACACGCACTTATCATTGCGGACTAACACCTGCAGAATAGAAAATGAGACAAACCGCTAGGGAATTTTGCAAAGATTAGAACACGATTTCAATGTTTTTTCCCTAAATGTTCTTCCCTTTTTCTGACACGTAGAGGAGAGAAAATTCCCATGAGACCTTGGCTGTTGAAATGCAATGTGCTGTGATTATAAAACAGATTCTGTACATCAAAACAAATAATTTTTTGAATAGAAAAAGCAATTATTTAAAATATAGTATCTAAATATAGTTACCTTTCCTGTCTCTACATCACTCTATACGAGCAACACTGCAAACCTTATTTTTCTAAATGCATATTTAATAATTTTAAAACGCGTAACTTATAGGGCGATTCTTTGTAAGATAGGCATGCGGGAAAAAATGAGCACATCCCTAAATTTCTTATTCGCTGTACTATGTAGCAAGAAAGTAGTACATACAATCCTACAATATTTAATATTTTTATTCACGTTGTGATGCCACAATTGGCATTACATATTTATTTCCTTTAAAATATCTGTGATTACTTAAACTTATTTTTATTTAAAGAATTATATTTAGAATAAATCAAGTACTTAATTTTTTAAAAATGAACACGAACATAAAATATTTATCTCTTCTCTTCTAGATTAATGCAACTGATACTTTTTTTATTTCATTAACAAACAGACTGACTAATTCACTGTCGCCTCTAATCGAAAACAAAATCTATTTATAACTTTTTATTCTGATTTCTAACCAAAAATATGTTTCAGTTGCATGGTTGTAATAATTCTCACAAATTTGTTGGCGACTCGTGATCGCCAAGGTATTCTTTTTACCCAATATTGATATGCTGGTTGGCTTTGTTTTGGCTATGTAATGTTTTGATAATTCGCCAATTTTGGATCTCCTACCCATACTTTCTATGTCATGCCCGTTAGGAATAAATCTATTCACTTTTAATTCAAAATTTGTGGAGACTGGGAGTGCCCTTCTGGGCCTCCCCAGTCTCAATTTTTTCTAACGGTCAGAAATGATATTCTGGCGTTACGATCTCTCAATGGAGAGTGTTCTGATCTGATTCCTTTTCGTTAAGAAATGGCCATTCTCTATCATGAAAAATTATGCTTAATAAAATAATTTTTTCTTCAAACATATTGTTTCTGGACATCATCATTTTTAATATTGTCATAATCAAGATGTATTTTTGAACGGCTAATTAAAAATCCACTATACTATTATGGCGGCCACTGATGGTGAATAAACCTCCATCATACACGTATCATTAAATAGGTAGATTTGAGGTACGATAAGCTTGTGTAAAAAATGAGCTCATCCCCAAAATCTCTATTCTGAGTGCTCTGTAGCAATAGAAATCACCTACAATTTTACAATAATTAATATGTTGAAAGACGTAAAAGGAAATAGGATGATGGGAGATAAGATAGACATGGGGAAAAGAGGAGTTCATCCCCAAAAATTTTTATCTGGTGCAATATGCAGCAACAAAGTAATCAAAAAAATTTATTGACGCTACACTTGGCCTTTGAGAATAGTGACAAATTGCTGCTCTCTAAGTGACACAAAAATGAAATCAGGTGATGCGAAAGTTATTAAATCAGCTCCATACATTGAAATAAACTTCTATGTAAGGTATAGTAGTAAGGTAGTTCTTAGTAAGGTATATGCGACAGTGTAATTTGGAATTCAAATCAGGAGGCAATTGAAGAGCAGAGTTCGATCCTCCCAGCCACCCAACTTGGATGTCAAATATGTTGTTTTTTTTTTCATTTCAACCAATTTTTTCGATATTTATAAATATTTTCAATAATTTTAACTTTTTTCAAATAGTTTGACAAATATAAACAATTTAGAAAACTGCAAATGAAATTTGCCAATACCAAAACTCTACTCCTCATCAAGAGCCTCTTCGAACTGAGAATAAAGGATGTCTTTTCTGGTCCATCATAGAAATGATTCACTAAAACTATCGACGCATTTTACTAGTTTTTTCATCATATAAAATATTCAAAAATAACTACTTTTTTTCTGCTACAGACTGCAATACCTTATAAGCTATTTTCGTGACAATTACTAAATTCAACCGGGTAGATGTTGGAATTTTTTTATAAAGCCAACATCAATTAACAATTATCATAATTTATAAAAAAATCCAACATCAATTAACGGTACAGATTACTGGCATTTTGGATGCATCATCCATAAAGTCCATTTCACCATAAAAGTCATTTTTACCGTAAAATACTAAACCGTAATTTTTACTGCATTATTTATTAAATTAGAGTGACTTCGTGATTTACGGTAATTATTAGTGTAGAACTTACGGTGTCAGATTTCTTTTTCCGTTACATGCCCCAGTTAATATGTTTACAATATGTTTACAATATGTTCGTAACATATTTACAATAAAGAGTACGAGCATCCTGCATGCAAGTACTTTTTAAAGTAATTTGATCGGGAATTTCTTGCAGAGTATAACGGGAGCATATTTGATCTTCAAAAGAACCTTTATATATTGACATTTTTTGATACAAAAGTTAAATTAATTTGCATGCCAATTGAAATGAAAATACATACTATCATTTTAGCAAGTTTATCCGGGTTTTTTGTATTTCTTTTTAATTTTTTTTTTTTTTTCATTTTAAGAAAATTGATAACAATAAAAAAATTATACTTTTCTTGTTATGTTTTTTTTCATTCTTCTTTTTAAATTTTGAAATTCTACTGTTCATTTTCTTTGATACGTTTAATCTCCAACTTTGATTTCTTTTGATCTAAGAATCATCTTCAGTTGAACTATATACATCCAAAAAATACCCTTCGTATTGTAATAATAGGCTGCTTTGTGACTGTTTCTTCAAGAGAACATCAAACAAAGAAAAAGCATCTTGCATCAAAAATAAAATCTTAAGAAAACATCTTTGACAAGTAACAAACATTTTAAAGAAAGAAAAAAAAAACTTGTCAAAGTTGTTCGCTTCATTATTTTTATTTACTGCATTTTTAATAGAATACATACAGGAAGTAGTTGTTTCTTTTTTTCTTCTTACTTTTTTACGGATCTACGATTTCAGATCGCATCTCTTTCCTAATTTGTCCGCTTTGTAGATCATGAAGAATCGTCTAAAATCTGAGTTAAAACTCAAATGCAGCTATTTTTCTTTGGAGATTAAATTTTTTTGTTGTATTTCTTTCTGGGTTAAAACTTCTGCCCATACGTTCAAAGAAAACATTTCTAAAATGCAACCTTTTGCTTGCATTTGCTTTTTAATAAAAAAAAATAAAAAAACTTGAAGAAGACTATCGTCAATATTATAGTTTTATAAATAAAATACTTATAATTTTAAGAAATAATAGAACTTCATTTAAGCTACTATACAACATATCATTCAATATATTTATATGCTGATTAACAAAAGCTTTCGGTACCGACTGATTTACAAGATCATTTTTTATTTAAAATCTTTCACAAGTGTGTTTCCAAACACATTTCTACTAAAACGAGATAAAGCTTAAGTTATTATTATTATTTTTATAATTAAAAAACCCTTTGGTTAATTAAAAATGTTTTAGAAGAAATGTATTGTATTTTTCTTTTAAAGAAAATACACTCAAAACCGTAACACTAATGGAGTTTTAAAACATACTGTTTGCTATATTTGTTGTAGATTGGCGAACAAATTTAATTGTTTTTTTTCATTCAAAATTGTTCTAAAGGTAAGGAAAGTAAGGTAAAGGTAGTAAAATAGCATAAGGGGACAATCATTTTCATAGCTGTGCAATTGCTTGTAAAGATGACCATGTTTTCCTTTTCAATTGCATAAGGGGATAGAATTAAATTTAAAATATTCCATGATAATAATAATGATTCCATTATATTATAAACATAATTATTAAAAAAACTTGAATTGACAGAGCCACCAAGTACCGAAGTGAAGAGGCAATCAAGAACTGAATATATACCCAAATGCATGAAAATAATCTTCTCTCCGTTGCCACAAATTTTATATTTTTGCTTACTAGAAAAGAAATTTAAAAACTGGTTATATGTGGGTCTTACTATAAAAATGAAAAAATATTTTTGCAAAAATTTCAACATTTAACATTTAGCATCTAAACTAATGAAAGTTCTGCTAGTATTAACATGGCTATTACTATTATACATTTCTAATACCCGTAAATCTCTATAAAAAAAAAGAACTGTAGAACATTAAATCTCTTGAAAAGGGAATAAAATAAAAAAATATCTTTAATAAATTCATGCAAATGAATGGCATCGCATTACGAACTTATTTGAATCAATAACTTAATTCTTAACAATACTATATACATAATAAAAATTAAAAAAATATTGTCCAATATTCTTAAATATCCATTCGAATTACCCTTGTCTTTAATTCCCATGTCAATTTTTTACACTCGCGTTCTAAGACATATAGATAATAAAGAACTCACCAACGAGTTGTACATTTTGAAAAATAAATATCTTTTCATTACAAACTCTGAAAAATAGACCTCATTACTTCAAAAATATGCATTACTTTATTCCCAAAGGGATTCTTAGTTGCCGATAATTTTTAAATTCAATCAATTTGTGATCGTATAAATCTAATACGGTTAATATAATAGCTTAAATAAAATATGAACGTAATTCATAATTGATTAATTACTAATAATAAGTTTATTGTACTATTACTAATATTTTTTATTTTTCTCAAAATTTAAAGGAAATTCAAATTTCAATAGAGATCATATCATTTGTAATACCCGCAACTTCAAAATAGTTTTAATATTTCAAATGCAAATTTTTTTTTTAAATTTCTCAAAAAATTACTTATAATTATGAAAAGGAAATTAATTTCTGCTAATTGGAAGTAACGATTAATTAAAAATAACTGTACCATGAACAAAGATACAGATATATTAATAAAAATACATTATGATCGAAAATAATTATTTCATGCTTAAAATATGGTTTTTATTTATTTTATCAATTTCAAATTCTATACAATGTCTTAATTAGTAGCACATCAGATTGTTTTTTAACAAATTTTCAAAGATATATTTTTATTTATTTTCCCATAAAACCGTGAATTAGTTGAGTTAAATATGTTTAATAGAAGTTAATTAAGTTTCATGGAAAACAACGACTATCAATTGGAAAGAAAACATTCGAAAAATTAAATTAAAATGCTAAAAAACTTGAAATGCAATTAAATCAGGATTGCAAAATGAAAAGAAAAAATAATACTGAATTTTAATTTTTTTGGCACTCACATTGCATTTAATTTCATTTTAGCTCATTAATTTTTAATATAATTGAATAAACAAATGCGTTCTCATTATATTTTCAATTTAAGGTGAATAAATATTTTGTCACAGGATTAAAACAAATACCTAACTTAAAACTAATTTAAAAAAACATACTCTTTATTTTTTTTTATTTACTACTTTTGATAGAATAATCTGTCGAAATCATTTATGCTGAATTTGTCTCTGTGAAGGTTTAAGGCGTGGAGATATTTTTTCTTACAAAATCAAATACATAAACTAAGATTAATTGAAATGAAAGGAAAAATTATCGTTAAACTCATTTAAATTACAAAATATTATTTTTATTTTGTACTATTTTCCACTTAAGATCAAATTACACTTGAAATATAAGGAAACATATTTAATTTTTATGGAAGCAAAAGTTTCAATTTAGAGAAAATGTTGCATGCATTAATTTTTCCTCTTGCAATTTAGTTGTCTAAAACAGTATTATAAAAGCATTCAAATTAATAGATATTTTGTAATTTATTTATGAATCAAAAGTTATAAAATATTTCATTTTTTCCTTTAAAAATTAAACCAGACATAATGAGGTTGTAAATATTAATAAATGACATTTTTACTGTAAAATTTATACTATTGATTGTTATTAGTAAAAAAAAAACTTTTAAATATTTCATCAGCTTTTAATAATCATGTTTTGAAAACAAATACATATGTTGTGTTTCCTTCAAGTTTTACATTCATACATAAAATATTTCGAGACTTGATATGATCAATATATAATTTATTAGTTTTATCAAACCAAGCAAAAAAACTATTTTAATTTTAAAATGATTGGATAAAATTGTGTTTAAAAAGTAGTGTACTCCCTTAATTTGCGTTAATGGTACAAATTTAGCCTTATTTGAGAAACACTCATGACTAAAAGCATTCTAACACTTAAATCAAATGAAAAAAAAAGGTAATTCTGGTTTGAAGATTCAAATTAGTCGTCCATGTCATTAAAGGCTTCAGAAATGTGTGCGATGAATAATTCATGTGTATTTAAAGAGGTAATTTAGGTGAGAACTTTTACGGCAGTTAACAACATCAAAATAACATTTCTTTATTTTTCAATCAATGTCACGTTTTCCCTAATGGTATGCCACTTAAATTTGAAAGCCTAAATTGCTTCTATTAGCTATGATTCTAAATTCCTTTTCTTCAATAATGTGAAATTTAGTTTTTTTTTTTTTTTTTTACTTATTAGTGTTTACAATATATTATGCATTGTATGCTTTTTCCATATAATTAAATATTATGCTTTAATTGTATATATGATTTGACATTATATTTATAACCACATAATTTTGACATAATATAGTTATATAATTTTAACAGTATAATTAAATATTTATGTCAAAACGTAATGCTCACAGAACTTGAAATTCTTTTTGTTAGACAACATTTTTAATATGACATTACTGGTAAGATGATATCAGGAGTATAAAAGCATATGCATACTTTTATGTGAAATCCGTTTGCGTCTTAGAACATAGGGGAAGGTAGAAATACATGAAACTCATTCTAAGGAGATGGTGTGCCGTAGCATTCGAATAATTCGTTTGGTGCTTAAAAATTAGAGGAAGGTGCAAATTCCTGAAACTCATTCCAAAGTGAAAGTGTGCTTTAGCATTCGAATTATTCATTTGGTGCTAAAAATATAGAAGTAGGTACTGAGCCCTGAAACTCACTACTAGGAGATAGTGTGCCGTACAAATTTGGATAATTCGTTTGATGCTCAAATATAATGAAGGTACGAAGATCTGAAACTCAGTCCAAGGGGATAGTGTGCCGTATCCGACGAATAATTCGTTTGGTGCTTAAAAAATAGAAGTTGAAAATACCTGAAACTCTCTCCTAAAAGAAGGTGTGCAGTGTCATTTGGATCATTCTATTGGTACTTAGAAAATAGAACAAGGAACAAAGACCTGAAACTCACTCCCAGGATATGGTGCGCCAGATTATTCTAATACCAGTTAACAACTGTAAGGTTTAAAACAAAAAAATTATTGACTATCCTCGGTATTGGCTACAATTACAGGAGCACGTTACAGGATTTATTTAAAATTGTATGAATGAATTGATATTTTACGATTCGCGTATAGTCTATTGTATTCACGTCTTATGGCTCTTTAATGATAATTGTACATACTGCTATGCTAACTCATTTGGTGTTTAGGAAAATAAATGAAGAAGGAGTAGCATCATATCTAGAAGACACGTAGTGTTATTTGGCTCAATATATTGAAATTACCAGTATGTCAAATAAGGAATAGTGAAACTGTCATCTGTTTAACCCGGATGTAGCCAATTTGGGTTACTTTTCTTAAGCTATAAGGTTATGAGCCGAAGCTGGAAGTTATACAAACTTTTAAGCGATAAGGCTTTAAATATAAGTGCATATTTCTTATACATGTTTACATTAAAGATAATGATAAAATAATATGTGTTTTTCTATTTCATTTTTAAATAATCAGCATTTTCTATAAGTAAAGAAAAAAATTGAATACCAAGATCTTAAAACATCAATATTCTTTTATTGTACATATACGTAAATTTAAGATAAAAGTGTAACATCATCATATGGATTGAAAAGTTTTATCATTAAACAAGTTTATACAAAGAGGAAGTACAAATATTTTCTACTAAAAATAGAACCATTTTGATCATAACTTTTCTTAAAAAAGGAAGCTTTCAAAAATGCAAAGCTTCTTTCCAGACCGAGTGTCAGCTCATTTCAATATTCAGAACAATTTTCATTCCCTTACTTTTATGTTTCAACGTAAGAAAAAAAAAAAACAATATTCCACGATATCTTCATATATTTCAACAATTTCTTCAATAATTCATCCGTCTATAGTTTCAAAATAAACGCGATACAACAAACTCCGCGATATTTTTATACATTTCAACATTTTCTTCGATAAATCATCGGTTGGGTGTCTCAACACAAATAAAAAGTTCTCTATGACATTTTTATATATTTCAACAATTTCGTCAATAGTTTCTGACTGGTGTTTCAACATAAGTAAAAAAATCTTCCATTATGTTTTTATTCATTCCAATACTTTTTTTTCACTAATTCCTGCCTGTTGTTTCAACAAAAATAAAAATATTCCACGATATTTTTATACATTTCAACACTTTCTTCAAACGTTCCTCCGTTTAGTGTTTCAACGTAAATAACATATTTTACGTTGCTTTCATATTTTCAACTCCTTTGAATAGAACAAAATAATCAGTTTCCATTTATTATCTAGTAATAACTGATGCCGTTAATGTTTTGAGCCGTTTTCTTTTCTTTCAAGCTTTGTATAAGTTTTTCAAGCTCCTGGTGTATAATGTAAGTAATACCTGCAAAATAAATTAAAAAAAGGAGTGAGGTGGTGTTAAGTGATCTATAACATAACATAACTAACATTTCGGTTTATAAAATTATCACAATGATCCAAATATATTTTCAATCTATACTAATTTACGGTGCTCAAGCATAAAATAGTCTTAAACAATACACATTATATACTATTAAATACATTAAATGGAATATTGATTTCGTATAAATTTGTAAAAATCAATTAAAACATATTAAAACGCAGTGTCTAAAATAAAATTTTCGTAAATCTCTTTATTGTGTTTCTAATTATATAGATGCTAAGAAAATCATTTAAAAAGTTAAATTTTTTAAAAAAGCACATTTGTTTTCTTCGAATTCAAAAGTTAATAAGTTTCATCCGTTAGAAACCTTGAGTTGGCTATTTTGTCTAATCGTAGAATTTAATTAGTGTTTTTTTAAATTTTATATTATAAACTGTAACACTCTATAGAGTGTTTTAAAAGGATCAAAAAATTCCAATTTTAACTAAATTATAGCTTTGAAATTCACAATTATTCGTAAAATAGTTTCTGCACGCATGTTCTTTTTTATGAAGTTCTCAATCACGGTTTGCTACTATTATCGTTTATAACTCGTTTATATAATATCGTTTATAGTAGTAGTTTAATATCCATAGTCTAGACTTGAGCGGTCATGGTTTTGATATCTGAATCCTTTCATATCAAATAATCCTCAAAAAATAAATCCAATGCCATTAAATTGGACGTGTTAATTCAAGATGACCGATTTTAAACAAACAGCTGTTATACTATTAGAGATAATACTCGCCAAGCACTGACTCTCAGAGAAAAAGCGCTGTTACATACAAGACTGTAACCTATCTACTTTTATGTATATTATCTAAGCATTTAACAACAAATGTGTTTTTTATTGTAAATATATTTGTAGCTCTAATTTGCTTATCATGTAGATCTTTGTTTTTCTTTCTTCTGTTTTTATAGTTCTTGCTTGGATATCCTGTAGTAGTCATACTATTTATATTTTTGGTACTTACTCATTGGTTCTGAAATTATGATGGAGCTAACACTCCCTCTTTCCATCGACCCATTTCTTTGCAATGTGGAACTTCATAGGTTTTCCCTGAAAAATTGCGCAAATGTAATACTTCAAACTAAAATCAAAATCTTCAGTATAATTCTTATTACTAAAAATTTTCATGCATTTATTAAATGTGTAATAAAGCTTTAATTTCAAAATACAATAGAATCTCATCTATTGGAACATGTTTTATCTAAATAACCTTTGCCAATTCTAAGGTGTTTTTTTTTTCCTTTTTTCAAAGTGGTTGGTGCATTGTTAAAGATTTGTCTGAAATAATGGTCAAATAACTATTTATTTAAATGTTATTTTACCATTTCCAACCAAAACAGTTAAATAACCATAAAAACATCGTAGTAAAATTGTTAACAGTGAAAAAATTAATAATTGACAGTTGACTGTTAAACAACTAGAATTTTATCTGCGTTAACTAAGCCCATTTTATGAAGCCGCTTAGTTCTTTCCAGGTGGTCACATAGCATAGCCGAGAGGACGAATTTCTGGCTCATAGCTTTGTGAACGGGTTCAAATCCCAGCATTGACACAACAATATGAATTTCATTCCTTCCTATGAAGAGTTTACAGAGACTCGCACTCCTAATCGGTGACCTTTAACTAATAAAATACAAAATTTTAATTCGTGCCTAGATGCACCAGAGACCTGCTTAATACAAAAAGGTCTGGTATTTACCAGTTTTTATGATATATAATATCATTAAATTAATTAACTAAGGTACATTTTACTGTTCATTTGACAAAACACAACTCAATTACAGCGTAACTCCAATGCTTAGATAAATTTTATTTTCACTGTTTAGAAATCATGCAAGTTGTAAATGGTTGCAAAACCGTAAAGGTAAGCAATTTCCCTAGCCTTAAACTTTACTGTTATTTTGATGAACAGACTGCTAACGGTTATTTTTCCGCAATTCTAGAAGAAAATTTTTAACAGTCTATAATCTTCGATGACCTTAGTGTTAACGGGATGGGTTCGATTCTCCGTGATAAAGTCAGAAAGTCTGGGTGCTTTTAAAGCCGGAAAAATCTATTTAGTGATCGGCGGTTGGAGTATATACAATTATTATTATAGTATATATCCCAATTAATTAATTAAATGAAGTATTAAAATTACTAAATATACAATTATTATTTAAATTAAATTGAAGACTCTTCTAATATTAATATTCTCTTAAATATTCTCTCTAGACCTCCATTGAAGTTCTCAATTAACTGCTTTCCTAATGCAGCTGTACAAGAAGTCGTCTCTGAATAATACTATTTTAGTACTGCATGACGACTAAATACATTTGTTTTTTTTCATTAGAGAAACAAAAATGTTTTGTTTGTTGGCGAGTCTGTTAGTTGTTTTTGATGAATTTAATCTCCCTTTCCATTTTTTTTCTGGGGTAATTCGGTCGATAATAATAATAATGTCTTCCACTTCTGCCATAAGGCAGAGCGTTAGGTTATCTGGACAAATAAAGCATGGTATTATGGTATGAATAGAGTAGAGGTAAGGACTTACAAAGCTATCAAATGAATGCAAATCACTGAAATACGCCATGAAATTCAAGGAAATCAGATAAAGGTTTAGGATTAGACGCTGCTTTCAGCATGGCTGTATTATAACGGCTTATTCAAAAAAGCAGACAAGGAGGATCAATCAAGGGAAATATTGGGAGTGGGTCTTACAATATAATTTAATTTTATTCATATCACAAATATATATATATTTCATGAACATTTAAAAATTTTATTTAAATGCTACATAACATTATTTTTGAAAAAATTTTTTATTTAAAAAAGGTATTACTTCTATAATTCGGGAGATTCGGAAATTTCCAAATCTCAGAGTATCCGAAAATTTTAATTTGTTTAAGTAGTTTTGTTTCTAACATTCTAGATTCTAAAGTATAAATATTAAAATGTTATGTATAAATAATGCTGTGAGAATATTGAATGTTAGTGTTGTAAATGTTACGGAATGCCAATATTCTAAGGAGATGCCGAGAACTTATATTTTGATGACTGCCCCAAAAGTTTCCTAAACATAATTGTTCCTATATATCATTCTCTCAAATATAATCCATCAGCTTCTATCGTGGTAAAAATCGATAATTGGAAAGTAAGTCCATAATAATGACACATTTGTTTGAAGCAAGGCTACACCGAAAAATATCCACATTTATTAAGTTTATATTTTGTACTTCAGGGTAGATCTTTAGCTCTTGATTTTTTAAAACCCAACTTTGACTTTAACTTATATATTTTAAACTCTGAATAAAATAAATATAGTTTTATTCGTAGTCTTAACTAATTTAAAATAATTTAATTATTGATTTTATTTGCGTATTGGTTATCACTCACATAGTCGATCACACTCAGTTTCAGACTCTCTCGCTTCTTCTCTTAAAATCACATCATCAGCTGAGTGCAGAGAAAATATCAAATCATCATTATCGGACTCTGTGCTGGAATTTCTACAAACAAAATAATTTTCTCATTACATTTAAGTCATCAAATCTTCGAAAAATTTTCGGGGAAAAAAAACTGACATGCGATATTTTAAAATCAAACGTTGCCTTCCAATAAAAGCTACCTTTAAATATAGGATAGCTGATTTTTTATTAAAAAAAATATAAAAATATGTACAAAAAGATTAAGTTTTTTTAATGGAGAAAGGTAGATACAAAGTTGCAACAGATTGGCGAAATCATTAATTGTCACTCCTTTTATGTGCTTTCTTTTCAATTAACAATTAGTTTTTAATCAATGTTGTGAAGCTTTTAATTGCAACAGTTCACCACCCCTATTTTAATGCCGAATTATTTTTCCTCTAATTAACTTTATTTTGCAATTTGGTTGAACGTGTAATTTAGTAGATTTTTTTTTGATTTTAATCCTCGACGCAAACAGTTAATTAAGCAAAATCAGCTGTTTGTTTTATTTTCATAATAATATATATTCTGCAGGTTTTCTTCTTTCTTTTAAAATTAAATGTATTATTTATTGCTTTAGTATTTGTTTCAAAAGATTGAACAAATCAACTTAACTGGAAATTCTGGGTTAGTTCTGTTTATCGTAACATCAAGCCGCAATATAATTCGTAATGCATAATGAATTCGTAAATTGATAATGGGCTAATAAAGGAAAATCTTGATATCTTAACTTTTTTTGGTACAACACGAATGGGATAATATTTACTTATCTAATAAATTATTATATCAAACTTGATATGCTTGTTTTAATGCACACATGAATGTATATAGTGATTTGTACTTTGTTTTCTTGGAGATATTTGTTATACACAGAAATGGTATGTTTCTTGGGGGGGGGGGGGAATTGGTCAAAAATTTTTAGTTGCAGTAGTTTTCGATTTCTCGAGCAAAATTTTCTTTTGAGTAAGATTTGAATTTCTATTTTGGTGACTTCAGCCAAAAAAGGTGCCTATTATTTCAGCTTTTAGTTCCTGACGCAAATGCGAATTAACCCCATGTTTGCCAGTGTTGATCACTAATAAGTGATGGAGGTCTTTAATTTTGATACATAGATCAACTTAACTGAAAATTAGAAACTGAAACACTGAAAAACTGAAAACTGAAAACTGAAACACTGAACACTGAAAAACTGAAAAACTGAAAATCGCAATGCAAACAAGTAGGAATTACTTTAATTGAGAGTGATAAATAATGCACTCAACTTGACTGATACAAGCAATAGAATGTGCAGGGTCACTGAAACTGAAAGACGTATAGGGACATTCTATGACCCCCAGTAACTAATAAAAAATTCTATTGAGAAAGCAAACATACCCGCAAGTACTTTCTAATTATTCACAAAAGGCATGATACAGATGGAAACTACAGCTACTAATAAAAAAAGAATGAACAGGTGTCTAGGATTTCTTTTTTTAGAATCAGAACATATAGAATGTATAGGATCATAAAATTACCCTCGCGCGTGCTCCCAGATGAATGAAGATTTGTCAGAAAACTCCTCTGGTTGATAAAAAAAAAACATACGCAAATGATTTGATATGACAAAACTATAGCATAAAAAGCGTGTAGCGATAGCCAAAATAACGAAAAAGATACAATTTCTTTAAGCAATCCCATCATTTAACATGGCTTTCTGAAGCAAGAAAAATAAAAAGGATAAGCGAAATAAAAAAAGTCACAGTTTATGCACCTTATACTTAAAACAAAGCTATAATTTTGTGTTACATTTACCATATAGCAGTGAAGAATTATCTGGACTTCAGAACGGATGAATAATGTAAACATTTCAAAAGCTAACAAACTTTTTTTTAAATAGCCAATTCGGATACATTTTCCCACCTTGATGAGAGTTATCAAAATCACTGTCATTTTCTTAGTTTTTGCAAATTCTCATAAGCATAATAAAATTGTTTAGATAATCGTTATAGTCCTTCCAAAAAAACGTCAAACTTTGAAAATCTATTTTCTGTTTTCTTTTACTAAGGAATTAGTATTTCCAAATTCATAAACATTTCTCATGTTTCCGAAGAAAACCCAAATCTTTTGAAAGAAGTATTGTTGCTCGCAGGAGATACATGATATAACTAAATATGTTAATTAATTAACCTTCATAAATAATAAACTTTAATATGTTAGATTTCAAATATGATCACGCGAAATACGATCATTTGTGCAAAAAATTGATATTTTTTTCCAAAAATATTTTTTTTTATATAAAATTGAAAGTTGTTAATTTAAAAGTAATTGGAACGAGTAACGAATAGTAAGTAATAGTAAATAATAGTAGTGAGAAGTTATTGACTTACCCATCTCCGGAACCTCTCCATAATTTTTCTCCATCCATTATAAACCTCCCTCTGTCAGGTACCTCATAAATTGCTAGCTCTCTATGCGTCCGTAGTTCTAACTCTAAACAACAAAGAATAAACGTGATCAATGTCAATTAAAATACGAATCCTTAGTACTATTAGAATTCTTAAGTATCACTGAATTATACTGCGGACAGGAATTGTAGAGGTGTTAAAAAAAGCTATATTCCTCTTTATTTTGTATGTTTTAACTTAAGAAATCAGTTTGATGTACTTTATATTATTATCTGTTAAGTAAGTAGCTCATTGTCAAGCATCCATAACAATAAGTTATACTAAATGTTATCATTATCCAGATAAAATAAAGTTTATGCCCTTATCTTATCAGTAAAAAACCTATTAACTAACATCCATATAATTTAGTTACATTAAATCTTATCACTGTCGATAAAGCAATATAAATTTTGTGAAGTTCTGGGTAGTTAATTTGCATTTTTAAATCTCAAAAGACTATGCAACTATAAAGCTATAGAGCAGATAAAAATTTTAACTTGTTGAAAAATAGTTACTTACTTTTAGGCTTACTTAATCACTATTTCTTTTATCGTCACTTTAAGTACTAAAAATGTTATTTTCAATGCTTAGGAGTTTAATGAAATTAAATAATTATTAAAAGAATACACTTACCTGCGTGCTCATACGTTGAGAGATATATTGCTGGCGTTGTATAGATACATTCTTCTTTTTCTGCCTAAAATTAAACCATAGAATGAGACTATACAAAATACTATGTAGGTTTAATAATGTAATTAACATAGTTCAAATTTAAAAAAAATCTAAGAAATATCACATCCAATAAAAATAAAAAACTTCATATTTATGAAAGCAATTAACATACGAACAAGTACCTAGGCCTGATTTGAACACAATTGGGCATGATTAATCAATTTGTGCAGGATTCCACGGCCTCTTAATCTGCTAATACTATTTCCGAGATTATACTTTAAAATAGTAATAAACTATTTAATTGCACGATTGACCTGTTCCAAATATTTTATTAACTCATTTATTTATTGTAACCGGTATTAAACAGCTAATTCATGTCGATTAATTACTCCTAATATTTCAGTCCATAGACTTGTAAATTTGAAACCACTGCAAAATACAATAGAATTCCAGGATCCAACATTGATGAAACCAATTGATCCAACATTGATCAGCTCAATATTTATAATGAAATCCAATCAGGATTTGTGAAGAACGTATCAGCCAAATTATCAACCAATGGTTAGCACAACGATAAGGGAGCTTTAATCCTTGTTCCGATGAGTTCTGAGGTCGCCCAATCTTAAAGCATTTTGCAAATCATCGATTAATGATATTATCGATTAATCGATTAATCATCGATTAATCATCGATTAATGATATTATATATCGATCAATAATAATAAATGATCGATTAATATATGTTAAATAAACAGGTAGTATCTTATAATTATATTGAGCACAGTAAACATTTTACTGCATAGTTGCTAACAGCTTTTGTTTTACAAAAGGGGTAAGTTAAAAAAAAATAAATAAAAAAATTTCAACCGTACGCTGTTTCTACGCATCGATCCACTGGTTTGATACGCAGAGAAAGTGTGAAAAAATGCGAGAGTTAAAAAATAAGTTTTCATAGCTTAAGCAAAAAATAAACAATTGTTGCATAAAAATATGCAATGTAAAATACTTTCTGCTACATTTTAATTTGTTTAAAATAATAAAAAAATTTAAAATAATTCTACATTTATTATTTTTTTTCTGTTTTAAAAACAAAACTTTTTAGAGTATTTTGACGCATTCCGAATTCGTGAAACTATATGTTCCATGTGTCCCATTCTTAAAACTAAATATTTGAAAGACATTTTCAGTCACATATTATTTTATAACAAGAATTTAGAAGTCTAATAAGGAAATATAATAAGCAATATTTTTACTTTTTATACGTTTTTTCATGATAATAAAAATATTAAAATTATGAACGAAAACATAATCCACAGTCACGTTTTGATCGTTTCAGCTAAGTTCTTAGTTTTTATCAAAAGGTATGTAAGCATCATTTACAATATTACGGAGCATTCGATCATATTAATGAACACGCTGTGAAAATTCTGCATATTTAAAATAATTCATATATTTTATCGGTTTACAATCAATTAACCAAGTATAGCTTTCTTCAATGCAATAAAATCGATACACGCATATCCACACATAGCTTGAATATAAAAACAATAAATAAATAAATAATAACTACCTTTCTTACAGGCATGTTGTACGTATATCCACTTCTAGTGCTCCCAAATGTGCATGTATTTTGTTGATTGGCATTATTTACAGCCATACAATGATCTGTACTATAATTCTGTACTCTACTAGTCGCATATGGAGCAGGAAAGTAAGTCTCATGCCTAGCATCATATGTCCCAGAAAGAGGAATGCTATCTTGCTTCAAAGTATCACAGCCATCAGCACCTGAAATAAGTAATAGAGTAAGTGAAAGGCAATATAACTAGATGCGTAGAACTATATGCACACATGGCATAGAACATTGGGAATAAAATCAAAATAATTGTTACATATTCAAAATGACGAAATAATTAACTAAGGAAACAAACTAAAACTTAGAGAGAGAAAAATCAACATTGTGCACGTAAATTAAGAATTCAGGGTTTAATTCAAAATCATGAACTCAAAAAAAAAAAAAAAAATAAAAAAAAAATACATGTTTGAAAATGTATCATGCACGCGTATATTATACTATAATATGCACGTATTATTAATTGAACTGAATTTATATTTTTTATTCTTACGATTTAATTGAATTTTTTTCTCCATAAATTAATGATGAACACTACTGGTATTGGTTGCTATAAACTTAGATAATGAGAAATATTTGTTTGAAAATATTTAAATAAAATAAAAAAATAAAAAAAATATTTTTATTTTTTTAGTTTCTAAAGAAAATAATTTTCCCTTTTTTTATGCACAACATTCAAATCAAACAATTATAATACCTAATGCTTTACATAATTTATAATAATTAAAATGAGTTATTTATTTTGAACAATGTGTGTAGTTTAATTTTTTTTTCACCTAAGAAACTTGTATAATAAAGAAGAATATTTCATTGAGAACAGTAACATTTAAATCTATAATAAATAATACTTTTCAATTTGAGGAATTATCAAATATGTTCCATTAAGCTCTTTTATAGCATCTTGGTGAACAATATTCCTTATAAAATAATACAGAAGGTAATTAGAACAATTAAGCAGTTTTTATCATAATTAACTTTTTGCTTTGTTTTAAGCGAACAGCATTTTACTTATTACATTCTGTTTTTATTTTTATTTTCAAAAAAAGATTATGTGAAAAAAGTTTAGGAAATATTTTATAGTATTTTTACAAGGGAAATTACTATATAGGAGTTAATAACATTTTTGGTAAAAAAAATAATAATAAATAATTTTTAAAAAAATTAAAAAAAACATGATTTGACAAAAAAAAATTAAATATTCGGGTTTTGGTTCATTCATTTGGTAAATTTTCCGTTGACATGGTAGAAATCGTGGTCCTTATTACGACGTATTTAGTAAAATATGCAAAACTTTAAGGCAAATTTAACTATGGTTTTTATGCCGAGCTCATAGGTATCATTATAAATTAACAGAAATTTGCAAAACGTAACAAATTTTATCACGTATGATAAAACACTATGGTATTGTTTATTTCATTAAAATAATTACGAAAACGCTTTTGCAAAAATTAAAGAAATTTTCGGTATTCTCATAGAACCAGAAACACGATAACGTTTACCATACCGCGGTAATTTTGACCATACTTTTCTTTCCTCAAAATTATAGCTGCCTTTTTGAATTTACGAAACGCTTGTTTTGGTTTAAAAAATAAATATTATGTTGTGCCTCATATATGTTTCAAAAATCTGAAATTTCTAAAAAAATAATATAGGAAACCATAATTCTTCTTTCGCTTGTAATCCATACAATATTTTCTTTTCATTTTCTTATTGATTTTTGTTTTCTTGTTTGTTTTTTTTGTTTTTTTGTTTTTGATTGAAAATATTGAAATTAACTACGGTATGCTATACTTACCATCTGGTGTTCGTGGTCTACATCCGGGTGTTCTTCTTTTGGTGACTACACAAACAACGCATATCACTAATATCAAAACAATCACAGAACTCACCACAGGTACAGTGATAGTGAGGTGACGGTAAAATGAACCTGTTGCTTCACTTATCTCAGATGGACGTGGAGGATATTCTAAAGGAAAGACATAATTCAGGATTTTAGGAAAAACTAAATAAAGGATTTGTATTAATTTGAAACTTTCTATATTTAATTAATTACATTATACGCGAAAATTATGCAATTACTATGCTTACACCCAGATAACAAGCAACCTTACGCAAACTTTGTAATTTAATTTTAATTTGGTTGGCTCACAAAATTTGACTAATTAACCCTTTTTTAAACTTCGTGAAAAATTTAATATTAGTAAATGTAATATTAGTAATATGTAATATTAGTAATATGTAATATTAGTATTTCTTTAAAAATTGAATAAAAAACATGGAAAAAATCTCATTTTTTTCGCTTTTATTGAAAATGTATTTATTTATTTGGCTATTTTCATTCTAGCTTTGTCAAGTCTTTAAATTACAACATTTTGTTTGAGTTGAAAATTTAACGCTCAGGCTTATTTTCACAGTTTTAACAGTTACAGAAACTTTCGCAGTTTAAAAGAAGATATAAAAAGTCCTTGTTACAGTAATGGTCATAAAATCTAAAACAAACCTTAAGAAGATAAATTTATCCTCTGTTTGAAAACGCCGTCTTCTCTTGACTTGCGAATCATCCTCGATTTCAAAAGGTATCTTTAATCTTGTTTTGTAAAGGTCGATTTAATCTTGATACACAAGGGTTGTTTATGCCAGCTTAGTGAGAACTTCAAAGCGCGTAAAGTAGCATAGTTAAATTTAGCATTACCTTAAGCTTGCACGGTTTATTTGCTGATCATTTATAAGCTATGACATGCTTTGTGATAAAGGTTGTCTCTGACCTTAAAATCAAATGAGCATTGCTAACTGGGTAGTAATTAAATAATTCTCTATTAAAAAAAGGCCTAAGACACTCACCTCCTGTTAATGTCAGGGTTGCAAAAACGTATTCAGCATCCGTTGACCCTGCATCATTTCTTGAAGTCATTAAAAGTGAATACCATGTCCCAGGTATTAAATCTGTTATTGTTACTGTCTGTTGCTCAGGTACAATGTTATTGCTGACTAATGTCCATTCATTGTGCCCACTGACTTTGTATTGGATGACATAAAATCTGATTGGGCATCCGCCATTATGCCAGCTGTTGAGATTGATTGTGATTGTACTTGAATTAACAGAGATCAGCAATCTCTTATCAGGTGCTAAAGGGGCTGAAACAGAAAATATTAACAATACCTATACATAACCTATATATTCTATACATAACCTATACCTATACATAACCTATACATATATACAAAACCTATACATTCTATATGTTTAACAATATTTTAAAAACATTGTTTCAGCATAGATAAGGTACTTTCCGTCGACACGATACTTTAATTATATGCTTAATTTTCAGTTGCTTATTTCTTAATTTTTTAATTAATAAGAACTACCAAAATCCAAAAATGTTTCAGCTTCAGTCATAAAAAATACAAAGTAGGCCAATAAAATGTAAACTAACCAACTGTGCAGGGAGAGAAAAGTACGGAGAAAAGTTCAGTGCAAAATACGGGGGAATTTTTTAAATTGAAAATAACAGAAATGTATTTTGAGTTTTTTTAACCATGCACTTTGAGCTTTTTCAATTTATTGTTTTTAATGTATTGTTAATGTAATATGCATTGATATTAACTTACACTTAAATTTAAAACTTACATCGACATTGCATTTAACAAAACTTTATTAACAATTTTCATTTTATGCTATTTTGAAATTTCAACTATTTTTTAAATACTTAAAAAAATACATTTAAGGACATTTTATATATAGTGAAATTTAAGATAAACACATTAAAATAAAAAAAATAAAATCTAACCATTAAAATTTTAAAAAAGTTCTTTAAAAAATTAAAAGTTTTTTAATAATAATCCAGTTTCTAACATTTTAAGCATTAAATATTGAGATTCCCTATAATGTAATATGTATTATAAAACAACGCATAATTATTTATTCTACATTAATAACATTTAAGACATAAAATGGTGAGATTCCCTGAAATATAAAAGATATTATGAAACTGTACACAATTATTAATTCCATTAAAATATTGATCGTTTTTTAGTTTAATTAAAGAAATTCAGTCACTTTTAAAGACTTGGAAAATTTATTTTAACATAAACAGCTTTACAAACGAGCAAATTTATTGTATGGTTCTTTTTTGTATTTTTTGTATACCATAAACACGCCAATTCTTTTTTTCTATTTTGGAAAAAAACAACATCTTCTTTGGAAAGGATCGGCATGCTGGTTGAATGTTAAAAATAAATTTTCCAGCTTATGGTGGAAGTGCATACTTTATTTAATGATTTAATTTATTTATTTAGGTATTGTGGGGAGAGTAGATATCGACAATGTCAACATTCATCTATGAAAAGGTACCCCACCATAGAATCGAGTTAACATGTCTTATATACTAGTGAATTGTACCTGTAATTATCTAGTGGTAGATACGCTACAGTACTCCCCCACCAGAATTATATCTGTGATAGAATTCGATGACTGAATACCACCAATAGAATCATTGCTATTTCTGTGCGAAGCCGGGAGAGCTGTATTAAGATCACCGTACTTTTTGAGTGCTGAATGTGAGAGGTGCATTAACTTCACGGTCGTAGTCGCTCCTGTGTCACCGTTAGCAGTCGAGTGTATGCAATCTGATGTTGTGCGTGATCATGGGTGAAAGCCCTTATATAGCGAGACGGAAAAGAGAAAAAACTGGTACCTAAAACATTTCATTCCAGCATTTGTTTCGAAAAAAATAAAATATCTGTAACTATCAAGATTTCTTTTATAATTTTAGCATATATATAAAACTGCTTCTTTCCCAAGATAAAGTAGATATTGTTGAATAATTTAATAAAAGAATAATTAAACTCCTCCCAAAAACTAGCTATAACTGAAAAAGGTTTTACTACCAGCCTTTCCTCTTTTCCGTCTCGCTTTCACCCCTGTGCGTGATCGAGACGAGACGAGACTGAGTTGCAGCAGTGCGAGGAGGATAACGTCGCAGTCACAAGTCAACTGTTTTAATGTGGAACATCCATCGAAGTAGGCGTATTCAGATCGAAGTGGGCGTATTCAGATCAAAGTGGGCGTTATTTTTAAGATGTTCACATCACGTCCGAAAGTCACTAATGTGGGGAGAGTAGATATCGACAATGTCAACCTTCATCGATGAAAAGGTATCCCACCATAGAATCGAGTTAACATGTCTTATATACTAGTGAATTGTAGTTGTAATTTTGTAGTGGTAGATACGCTACAGTATTTTTGCACATTTAGCTTTTAAAAAGACCTACAGATTAAACCTTTCAAGTAACAAACGAGTAACTAATTTTTGAAAGAAAAAAAAATTGGTATTAAACCGTTTAAAAGTGTCCATAAGTTCATTTATTCATTTAAATAATTTAATTTTTTTTTCTTTTAATCCCTAAATTATAGGAAATATATAATTGCTCATTTATCTATAACACTATCTATATCATATTTATATTAAAATGAACATTAAAATAATTGTATATAATTTGTATGTAATTGTATAAACAAATATTTCTTAAATACCTCAAATTAAAAAAAAAAAAAAGAAATAGAGAAATTCGTTTAAAATATCATATACAGTGCATCTAAAAAAGTAAATGAAATTAAAAGTGGAACGCAAAAAATAACTTTTGATGCATTGATCTTATCTTTAGGTTCTAGGAGTCATTCTTAATGGTTCAAAGCGTGAGGATCGATCCAATAAATAGATCAAAAGTCATTCAGGGTGGTCCGTGTTTTTTGGAGCACTATACATAAAAAAATGCACCCAAAAACTATTTTATTGCCAATTAAACGAAAATTTTGCTGCGTCATTTTTTTAGCAATATCTATGTTGCTGCATAGCATTTTGGTGACGAATTTGAAAACCATAAACATAATTTGTGAGATTATGAACTTCTAAATGAAATGAAATATTTTGCACATTTGATTTACTCCGACTTCTAGTTCTCGCCTAGTTGATGTGGTGGGTTTAATCTTTGTCGCAGAGACTGTCGTTCATGTGACAGTATTCTCATTTTCAAGTCATGTCTTAGTGGGTTGGGATCAATGGTGATTGCAGAATGGTGATTACTACTGCTGGTGATTGCAGAAAGAGAAGTATCTATACAGGTTTGTGTAGTTGAAAAGCGCGGTGTGGAAGCTTGGTCATTATCACCATCATCTTCTCTTCAATCATACATTTGGTAGCTTAGTGTAAGAAGTTACCATTATTATCTTAAAATCATTAATAAGCTCAACTCAAACTCACTAATAGGGAGAAAAAATAAAGAAACGAATCTAGTTTACAAAGTGCTTACCGCTTCCAGTTGTTTTAGTCGATATTGTTTCACTGCTGTTTCCCTTTCCAGCACTGTTTGTGGCTACCAAAAAGCAGTAATATTTCGTTCCACACAGTAAGTCGTGCAATGTATACAATGTCTTCTTACCAGTAATGTGCGTTTCTTGCCAATCAGCTCCATCAGCTTTATAATATAAGACAAACCCTGAAAAATTATTAAATACCTTTATCACACTGTTCTATTTATCTCACGAATTTTTTTTCTTCACATTTATCCCTACAGACTAAACTATAAACTGTAATCTGTATAGATTTCACTTTATTTAAATTTCTGAGAATACACACTAAAAATAAAACTATCAAAGAAATATAAAATCGGACGACGTATTATCAATGTCAAACATTTTAAGACATTGCTTGGTTAATTCAGCTTATTTTGTCTAATCAATCTACGCCTAATTTATCTGCTTGTGTAATTCATCTGCCTATCTTATCTGATTTTGACGTTTTAATCATTTTTCTAATGTATTAAATACTCATGATGATTCGCCAGATCTTTATGATATTTCGTTCCTCAAATATCGTTTTAATTTTCCAAATATCATTGCTTTTAACTTCTATTTATATACATTTACTATTGGCTATGATAATAAAGCATCATATATATAGTAACAGAACTGTTGTATTAAATACTGGAGGACCAGAAAATTAAACGTTTTGGTGTTGATTCGAAATATAAAGTAGTGTAAAACGAAAATAGAAATGTATAATTTACTTAGTTTGAATAAAATAGGAAATTAATTCATCTCAAATTTTTAAATAATCTACAAAGGGGTTTCTAATTTATATAAAAAATAAAGATATAAAATTTTATTTTCAAAGCAAGAACCATTTGCAACAGCCATGTGATGGAGACACAATTCACTGACGACACCCATGCAAATATTTCAGTTAGAATGGTCTCGCATGCAGTAGAAAATATTATTCCTAGTTTTTCTCAGATAGCAGAGCAATATTAAATTTATAACTTATTTTGAAACTTGTTATAAAGTACAGTTCGGATAAAATAAAGTACACCGTTTCTAAAACAGAACAAAGGAAAGTATACAGTTTTCAGTTAATTGATTTTTAAAAACGTCTGTTAATTTTAGGAGACCTAGTATTTCATTGTTCCCTGCAAAACCAAATATTTCTATATTTTTGCAAATATTGATGCAAGCAAAGCAAAGTAAATATGACACAGTTGTTTTGTACTATAGTAGCTTGTAATGTCTAGGATAAATCTTTTTCGCAAGTAACTACATACAATGTGATTTCTTTTATACATAAAAATTGCTTAATTTACTCCATACTAAAATTTTGAAATTTATTTAAACTACTAATGACAAGGTACGGTTTTAAATCAACTGTAAGAATTAGAAAATACAAATAAAATGTTAGAATAAACAATTTTCTGAATTGTTATAGAAATATTCGGAAAAGATTTTGGTAGAAAATTCATACTATTTAAAAAAAGTGAAAAACATAATTTTACTTTTATATTTTAATATACTTTGTTGAAGTAATTATGAACTGACAACTCTTGTAGAGTAAATTGAAATAACTGAAAATTGTTTCCATTTTGCTTTTAATAATATCTAAAACCTTCAGGCCTCACCATATATTTCATAATGTATAAATAATTATTGTATATTAAACTCTTTAAAATATGTATTATTATTTTTTTCTATAGCTCTGAAATTTTAAATTTTAAATCATATATTTTTATTAAAAAATTAACTTTAAAGTAATGAGAATTGCTTTTTAATTGAAAATATATTTTACAGTTGGAAATTAATAATTAAACATTTCTATGTTCCTTAAATATTTTTTTTTTTCATTCAAGGTTTAAAACTAATATTTGATATGTTTGAAATTTTTTTCCAGGCTTTCAAACGCATACTTATATTTATTAATAACTAAAAAACAAATTTTTTTTGTAAAGAAAATATATATTCCATAAACTGAATTTAAATTTGAATAAGTGCGGCTCTTATTCTCTTATTCATAAAATACCTCGAGTTTTAACATAAAAAAAAAAAGAAATTGCACAAAACAAGAATTATTTATAAAGAACGTTTCGCATTAAATTAAATCGTATTCAGCTGAATAAAAGTAATTTCATATTAGAATATAAAATGCTCCAAAGGAAAATTGATGTACCTCACAGATGTTTTATCCAAAATACAGAATTAGAATAATAAATATAATTCTAAAAGACCCCGTTCCAGCAAGAGAAACTGCACTTAAACAAAAATAGAACACAGAATGTTGAAGTATAAGAGAATTAGTTTCAAAGCCACTGACATTTTTTAAATAAAATCATACTGTTTCTGCTTCAATAATTTTTGATGCATGGTTATAATGTTTCATCCTGAAACTCAATTTAGGGAAATGTTGAAATATTCTTTCCTTGTTTCCAGAGGAAGAAAATTAAATGAATTCATTTCTTTTTTCAAACTCACGCAAATTTACATCATTTCTCTCAACATAAGATCATTATGAGTGCGACTTTCTTTTGCAGCAAACTTAGTTTTGCTGAAAATGCGTATTTGCTTTTGCGTAATATTTCACTCAACCTCTAATATTAAATGCTTTTTTTTTTATGTTTTGTTTTTGAATAGTTTTAAAAGAGTTAGGCTTAACTCTTTAAAATTTCGCAACGCAGCTTCCGAAGGTTAAAATATGACTTTATTTTAGGGACCGTAAAAACTTATGTTCTGCTATAAAGAGCACAGGGTTGTCATAAAAAATTCTCATATTCGTTTTAACAATAAAAATGAAATTTCAGATAATTTTATTTGAATGTGTGTGCTCGAAATTACAGTTATCGTCAAAAGGTATGAAATTGTTGAAAGATGACAGTCCTCCTTTTTTATAAACAAGTGATTTTCGCTGAAAATAAATGTATTGAGAAAAATATTATGATCAAAACTACCAGAAAACGGTAAAATTTATAATTTTTCTGGCTTTTTGGAAATATCAAAATAATCGGTAATTTTTAGCGAAGTGCATTGGAGATCATTTTTGTAAAGCTAACAATAAAATAAAATTTCAGTATAGGTGATAAAAATTGGTAAAAGTGGTAGAATCTAGAAAGTTTTATCATGACACCTCAGAGTACGGCATAAAATCTATTTATTCAGTTAAATTTACACTTCAGTTATGTTTTTTTTTTTACGAAATGTGTGGTAATAAGAACTATAATTTTGAAAATCAGAATTCACGGTAAGACATATAAACTGATAAATTTCCATATGCATTTTTTAAATACGTATATTTTGGTTTTATCAACCAGAATTATGGATTTTCATAGCAGAATTGTTATTACTATGCAGTACGGTAAGTTTACCAGAATTTTTTTCTACGTGTAAAATGGGATTTTAAGGATATATGCTGCAACAAACGATAAAAATAACTGAGTGATTTCAATGTTTCATCTTACTCTCTTCATTTCTGTCTATAACTGCTGCAATGTCTGTCAAACCACAATGTACAAAACGTATAGTATGATTTTATTGTAAGGAACATGTTTCGATGATAAAAATGTAAGCTTTGTTACTTGAACATTGTGTTTTACTCACCGTAAACGTGAGATCTCAGTCGTTTTACTTCATTATGTTTTCGAATGCATTTAATAAAAGGAAATTTTTTTGTTTTGATTTGTCAAACTCTTAGTCCACTCCAGGCCTATACACAGAGAGTGTTTTTTTTTTTTTTTTTTAAATTTCTCAGTATATTTTTTATATTTGTAATAAATCTGTTAATATTTTTGCTCAAGCTTTTTCCTTTACCTATTTAAAATAATCTATTTACAATATCAACATATAATAAAATAAGAAATTTGTCGCAAGGGAATTTTGAATGCTGGTAAGTTATTATAGAAATCTGGGAAATGTATTAATATTCGTCAGTTTATGAATGTATCAATAGAAAGCGTCATCACTTCAAAGCATTTTTTACTCATTTTTACTTCTGTTTGTAAACTTTTTATGTGTTTTTACATTTAAATTAATTAATGCAGTCGTTACCATTGACCTGATGAATTCATATTTTTAATTATTTTTTTTTATTTCCTTATTTACTTTATTATAGTTTAAGATTTATTTTCAAACAAAATGTCCCAACAACATGATTCTTGGCAGTAATAGGTTGGTTGAGCATTGGGCAAATGCATATACTATGGGAACTGATGCATGTTAAATCTGCTGGGGCCTCAAAGTCCTCTTAATTCGCATAACAAATCAATACTTCTGGAAGTACTGGATCGGAGATTGATCGTCATCTGGTACAAGTTAAAATCACGGATGGTGAGTGAATGCAGGCTTGGAGGTATGGGTGGGACAGGAGCCAAATTTGTAGCCATAGATGGCGCCACTGGAAAAAAGAAGAAGTGCACCTGTCTGTCTTAAAATAGGCTTGTCAGCGCTAACCAGTGGCATAAGACAACAACAACGACACGATTCTCTTAATTCAAATTTCACCTTTGCTCAAAAGTAAAAAAAAAAAAAAAAAAAAAAACGAACTGCATAAGAAAACTTAGTTACGAAACGAGCTAAAACTGTCTCGGGAATAAAAATAAATATATAAATAAAGTAAAACGGGTCAGCATTTCTGCGAAAAAAACTCCTTTTTAAAAGTAAATAATTGCATCGAATGATATGAAATCCACTTCTAGATTTCATTCTGTTTTAGTTTTTTCGAATACTTTTTAAGAGGTATCTGTTGATCTCTTGTTGAGAGAAAATTATTTTTTTTCTCTTCTTAACTATACAAAAATGTTATTTATCTCATTTTATAATTGTATTCTCCATTTCATTAAAAAAATTCACATTCTGGAAATTTCATTTCAAATAGTTACATATATAAATCATTATACTTAGAAAACAATACATTTATATTAGGAAGGTGAAATACATAAATGAAAAATTATATTTCTCAAATTAGAACTTTAAAATAAATAACAGTAGGTTATAGTATGTTCAGACAAATTTACATTGCACCGCAATTAGAGAGTTATTCGTCTGTAATAATTTTTGATATATTAAGCGAGCAATAAATTATTTAGATCACCCCAAAAATTTAAAAACAAGTTACTTAAATAGTTGTATGTGTAAGTTTTCCGGATGCCCAACTATTTAAAAGTTGAATTATCTTTCACATAGTTCTTCAAAGTCAAAATATTTACATACTTGGAAAGTTTTGAACTAATTATCTCTAAAAGCCTTCGGAAATTATAATTTAAGAAAAAATTAATTATAGAATTTTTGAAAGAAACGTTGCCTACAAAATATTAACTTGACTGAATAGTAGTCTCAACTTTTTATAAAATGTTGTTAAAATAGCTTATTCGCCTTTCTGAAATGCCATGAAAGCTTAAAAATATTTCAATTTCTAACAAATTGTACCGTTTTTCTCAGATTTACATAAAAAAAAAGTTTAGAAAGTAAAACGACTCTCCCTTTTGACCATTCAGCAGTATATGAAGAGTATTTCATTTTTCTTTGAAAAAAAAAAAAAAAAACTCGATTTTTGATGAGTTTCTCTGTTATTTGAGGAAACTGATTTCTAACTTCTATTCCATTGCTTTCTTGAAGTTAATGTAGTTTCCTGTCTGTTTGGCTCAGCTTCTTGAGCAAATATTTTCGTGAACAGACACTGCAGTGACATTCGAGAAAAGGGGACAAATTTAACGTCTTTATATACAAGATGGTATCACCACTGGTGATATCACAATTTCAGTTTCTAAAATCTTTTAAACCAATCTGTGCAATTTTGGTACCGATGTCGCTTCGGTCACTTCGCGATTTGGAACCAGTAGTTATTTGGCTCTTCAGTTTTAGGAAAGGAGTAAATTTTTTTTAATCCTAATTCCTTCTATCAGTGGTGTAATCAAAGGGGTATAAGAGGTTGCTAAATGCTATATGATATATATATATATATATTATATACAATTTACAATTATACTGAAATATTTTGCATAATTGGTAAAGTAATTTTGAATACTAATATGCAACAAAATAAGCTAAAAGGGCAAATAAATTGAACGTTAATGAAATCTAGACTGAGGGAGTGAAACATTATGTTTGCTTTATACTGTATAAATGAGTGTTAAAGGTAAGGGCGTTTGCTTTATACTGCATAACTCAGTGTTATAAGGAAGAGCGTTTGCTTGTGACCGAAGTTTCTAGGACCGAAGTTTCTAGGATTCTTCTTGGTGAAGTAGCATTTATTCCCAGATCTTCCCTTAAATATATATATATATATATATATATATATACTGCTCACTTATACCGCATAGGCCTTTCTACCACGTCTTTTTGTCCACTTTGTAAATCTGGAGAGAAATTGGGCAGGGACCATCTGCTTCTATGTGGGGCCCTTCATGGACACTCTGAGTCCTCAAGATATTGGGAAGCAATAGAACTTTTAAGGCAATGACTTTGGTCTTCTTTCTTTGTTATCCTACGTACATTTGCATTCGTTATTTATTTCATCTTTCTGTTTGTACCTTTTGCCTTGCCATTGGAAATAATATATATATATATATATATATATATATATATATATATATATATATTGAAGTAGAATTTTATGTTTAACAAATTAATTATTTTATTTTTTCGTTACTCAGATATGCTATTTAAAGTGTACCTGTTACTGGAGCATTTGGAAGACTTCTGTGTTCCCAATTAATTTTGATGGAATTATACGTTGTGTAATAGCTTGTTATTGTAGGAGGTAAAGGTTTATCTGCAAAAAAATGCGGGCATTATTTGAAATATTTTAAATAAAAAAGAAATTAGGCATCAAAATAGTTGAGGTATTTGGTACTGAATATTGATAATAGTACATTTTATAATAGTACATTTTATAATAGTATAATTAACTTTTATAATAGTATAATTTACTTCGTTTTCTAAAGGTACTAAGCCTATTTATTCTTATCACCAAAAATAATTTATTCCTTTGAGATAAATTGCTCTGTTTTTCTACTCCATTTCTTCTCAGCAAAGCTAAGTTTTAGAAAAAGTATCTAATGCAAGTCTACTTTTTAAAATAAATGATTTTTATTTAATTTTTTAGTAAAAAATTTTTATTGATATTAAAAAAAATAATTATTGCTTTAATGAAAAAAACACAATATTTATTTTTTATCAATTACGTCGAAGATAATTGAATAATTTTAGAGTATTAATCAATCAAACTGAGTTTGAAATGTATAAATTTAATTTTTTTCTTTTAAATTTCAAATTTTTCAAGCATGTCTTAAATATCTTAGATCTAGATCCACTTTACGAAAATACTAAAAATATCTTTTTGTTAATTAAAAAAAAAATAAAAAAATTCACAATTGTATTTAATATAGTATGTTTTACTGTATACTGTAATACTGTATATTCCATCAAGCTAAACGGCATTTTACATTGCAAAGCTAAAGATTAGACTAAATTGCACAATTAACACTGGTTTTATTAAATTCGAATCTTACTATGTAATTAGTTCCTTACCAAATTCCAGCGTTCTGACAGATGCAGTTTCAGATGGAGGTCCAGCTCCACGCTTATTAAAGGATTGAACAATAACATTGTATTCTGAATGCCGATTCAAATTCGTAAGCTCATAAGATTGTTCTTGTGAATTACGCAATATATCCACTGGCACGAAAGTGAAGGCATCAGGATTAGAGCTTAATTTATAGCCGACGTAGAATCCATCAATGTTTGATTCTTTTTCTTCATCGATAGGAACCTATTAAGAAAGAAAAGAATGTAAATAAAGGTGCCCACTGTCAAAAAAGAACTGTTCCATACAAAAACAATTAAGAAAGAATCGGCTTAAAGACAAATACAGAGTTTTTTTCTATTTTAATCGTTACCCGCACACTGCATGAAATTTCAGTTTTTTACAAACTTCTGACGTTTTTTTTTTTTTCTACTATTTAAATCTGTAGCTCACAAAAAAGTTTTTCTGTCAATTCAAACTCTAGTTTTTACTATGCATTTCGCTTACCGAAAAATATTTTTATGTTTTTTAAAATCATTTTACGATTAGTTTGTATAATTGCTCTTCTATTTCAGTTTGCACCAACCACTCTTATTTGATAATTTTTTTTTATGTTTCTGTTTTTTGTGTCTGTTTTCAAATAGGTGTACTTTTCTGTGTAATAAACTGTTTTATACTGGCGCACCAGCTGACAGCTTTATTTCTGCAAATTTAACATATATTTTTATAGAGTATGAAATATATTTTGGAAAAAAAAACTGAAATGTTTCAATTCAAGTTATTAAATTATAAGTTGTTAATAGTTTATTTACTTAACTTTCTTATTTATCCGAGCTATTAAATTATTTTAAAAATGGGCTGATTCATTTTTTGGACTAAATAATTTTAATAAAACATATACTGTTGGTAGAATATCAATAAATTATAACTGTTGATAGAATATCAAAGAAAAACTCTAACGTAGCAAAAGTAAGGAGAATTAGGCATTTTATCCAACTTAGCGTCGACAACATAATATCTCACATAATATCTCACATATAAAAATAAATTTATATACAAAATAGTGTGTTCGAAAAATCAGTAAATGGCAAAATCTTGCCTTTGCAGCATGAATTCCGTTGGGTTAAAAGAATAATTTGGGGACGATAACGTCTCTTGAACAAATGCGCCGAACTTGGCAAGTTTGAACCATTTACTGTTCGAATTCTCCAAATTTTGCACTTTTTCTCTTTTGTCCAAGAGGCATTTCGTCATTACAAGGGTTTCATATACAAGCTTTAGTTAAAGAGGTTTCGTCTTACGAAGTATCGTTATTCGAGATTTTGTTTATGTTACAATTTTTCCTTGGAACATTTTATGTTTATGAATTACGAAGAAAATAGTTTGAATAAAATTAAAAACTCATAAATATTACCTGCCAAGAAACGTTTAAGCTTTTTGATGAAGTTGCAATAGCTTTCACAAATCTGGGAGCAGATCTAGGAGCTGCAAGAAAATTCTACATCAATATTTTCAAAATGTAAACTTTGTACTCATTGAAAATGAGTTTTCTCATCATTAAACTATGGAGTAATACTACATTCTTGTTAAATATCATTAAATGGTAAATATTGAACGATTGCAAATGTATATTCTTTTTTTTTAGAAAATGAGTCTCTATACCTACGTTCTTCCAGCGTTGTTACAGCTACTTCTGCTCCAAACTGACTTTCTCCAATCGGATTCATGCACTTAACACGAAAGAAAAATCTTGTTTTGGGCCTCAGACCTCTAACAGTTACGGATCTTTCATTTCCATGCGTTTTAATAGGGCCTCCACTGGACTTACCTAAAGTGATTGATTCGTTTACGATCATTGATGTAATGGTATAGGATGAAATACAAGAATACATAAAAGAACTATGGAAAAGTTTAGGTAAAGAGCATTTGTTATGGAAATATTTCATTACTTACATAAACACATATTTTTAGAATGAGCGAGGGGAAAAGATAACATTAAAAAATTCCGACGGGAAATGATAACATTAAAATTTTTATTAAACTTGTTTTTGATTTCCATAATGTTAAACAGTTCTATGGTGAGTTTTGTGTGACAATATTAAATGGAATTAGTTTCATTGCTTATTGACTATCGATGCATCATTTAATTATTTCTTCTCATTTCTAAAAAAAAAAAAAAAAAAAAAAAAAAAAAAAAAAAAAAAAAAAAAAAACTCTAGATTGCTTAGTTTCCCTAAAACTTCTTAGTGTAAATATTATAAAAGAATAATAAAGATTCAGATTAGTTTTTTTATGTTACAGCATAAAAATTTTTACAAGTTCGGAATTTTTAACTAGTCGTTCCTAGCAAGATTAATTTGCAGGTATTCATTCAAATTTCCCAGGTGCTCAATCCCTTACTTTTGCGTTTTATGCTATTTGATTAAGTGAATCGGGTTTTTAAAAGATAGATATATTCGGTACATTTGACATAATGCTGGCATAATGCTTAAGGTTAACTCCTGATAATCGAACATTAGCTTATTCAGCAATTTTCGCTTGCACTTCATATATTTCTTTCAGTGGACCCTAATAACTTATTTCCAAAAAAGCCTATTGGTACCAATGTATGCATATTTAGTACTTATTAAGAACAAATTAATAGTTATCGTTACATCAACTGATGAAGTATCAATGGCGCCAATAATACGGAGAATTGAAACTTTATACTTTTTCTAGATGAAGAAGTACCTTTTATATTTTAATTTAGATGCTTGATTGCAAAATTACATTTCAATTTGTACTCGTAACCAAAATTAGCTAATCATCATTCGAAATGAAAATATGGCATTTTTTAGCGATGAATGCACGAATAAGTGTAATTTTTCTTACTTTTATAGAGGTTTACAATATAATTTATTTATTTCAATTTGTACGTATTCTCAAAGTTAGTTAATTGTAATTCTCGGAAATAGATAGTAACACCACCAATATTTTTATATCCATTTTTAGAGAACGAACAATTATCGAAGGCTCTAAAACCACCAAACTATTATTGACGAGGGTAAATAGAGGCGGCAATGATTACTTTTTGTATTGTTTTTTATAAGTAAATGTAATGAGAACATATTGTACCCAGGGCATAATAGAGATAGAGTGAGATTATATTTTCCGGATATCAGAAACGGATAACCCTAATATCCCCCTCTTTAACATTCATGGCGCGTACACTGTAAAAAAAGCAGTAAATTTTGCAGAATTTTTTTTTTCTTGCAGAAAAAAACTTTCTAAATATAAATAATTTGTTTTCTGTTTTTAATCGTTACCCGTGGGCTGCTAAAGTTTCCTTTTTTTGCTGACTTTTTAAGTATATTGCTATTTGACGGTTTAAATCTGCTTTTCAGAAAACAGTTTTTTCCTGTTTTTTACCCTAGTAATAAATGGATGAAAACTGTCAACTCAAATTCTAGATTTTGCCATGAAGTTTTGCCTATCGTAAAATAACTTTATATTTTTCAAATCATTTTGCTATTATTTTCTACACTTGCTCTAACTTTTAAGAAATAATTTTATGATCTTTATCATCGGATAAATAATCTTATCACTTTATGCTCTACTTAATTTCTTTATGTACAATTTTTGGATAAGTTAAATTGCCAGACATTTTTCTAAGGCTGGGCCAATACAGTTTTAAACGTTTTTAAACTTATTTATGATTTTGGTAAATAACATTTTGAGGATAAAGACAGTTTATATTTTTATTCATAACCAAGCACTTGATCTGATAAGGCTTTAATGCAGGGCACTCACTTCCAAATGAGGGGACGCAAATTCGAATCTCCATGTTAATTGGTCATACGATTTTCTGCTCGGCTCGCTTCGACTTCAATGCTGATATTTTATAGAGTTCCTTTTTGTTAAAATAACAGTATTTTTTTAAATAGCTGAATTTTGTTGATAAAATAACAGTACTGTTGATAAAATAACAGTTAAAATAACAGTAAAATAACATCTGCTTAAACAACAAGCTTCGGTTTCTGAATAACAGTATTTTTCAGTGAAAAAACTAAAATTTTTTAATGTTTTTGTAAGTGATTTCAAAATTTTCAGATTACTAAAAATAGTGAAAATAGCTACTGAAATGATTTTGGTCTTACATTCCTAATGTAAAATCAATATTGTAAATGCAGTATTATAAAATCAAAATTAAAGTAAAATTTAAACGCGTTTTTTAAAATTTCAATATCTGGCTTGCTCTATTTGTAAATCAGTTAAGAAACAGGACAGTTGAAAATTTTTTGGGATGTTTTTGAAAACAACTGTAAATTGCAATACGTTTTATTAAAAGATATATTTTATCCCATCTTTTAAACCATTCAGTTTTTTTTTTAATTTGTAAAAATGTAAACAATTTTATACAGTTGATACAAATTGAAAAATAATTGGAGTTCCAAATAACTTTTATATAGTAAAGTTTTGTCGAAAATTACGCCAATATTTAATTGTACTACTAATCTTAATATTCTTGAAGTTTTTAACTGTCTTCCTTTTCATTTTAAAACATAAAATACGAATTTAGCGCAGAAAAGAACTAATCTAAACAGCATCATTCTTTCTACACCAAAATTAGCGAATGAGAGGGAGCAACATGACGAAAGAAATTCTGATGTTTGGAACGAAGAGAGATGAGGAAATAATGAGGTGTTTGGCTTGCTCTATTTGTATTACAGCCTTATACGCTGCTTTATAAGTCGTATTAAACATCGTATAAAACTGTAACTCCACAAATTTTAAAAACAGTAAATCCAAATTGATAAAGATTGAAAATCTATTTCTTCTCATCATAACCCTCAACCCCTAAAAAAAGCAGGATTTTCTTCGTTTTAAAAACGACTAAACATATGCACCAATTTCAAGTCAGATTTTTTTTCCCCTATACTATTTCAATATTATAACAATATGTTCATAACTCGACATAGCCAAGAAAAACCCACTTGTCCCATGGTTGAGTAGTTAAAGACTGTGATGCGGTTAGCGAGAGTGCGTATAGAGGCTGAATAATAGACAGATGAACCTAAACGTATCGCAATAAGGCTCCTGCTTTTAAGGGTGTTTCTGGTAATTAAGAGTGCGCATACACAATTATTGTCAGCGTACAGTCATTAATGAAGAATTTTATTTCGCCTAAATTAGTGCATTAATGTAGCTCAATGACACATTAGTGCACCTCTGAAATCGCATTAGAGTAGCTTTAGTGGAAGGTTTACAACAAAACAAATCCATCGTTCAACGATATCATTATCTATCGTCTATCAGTACTTAAGAGGAATATTTAAATTTGAACAATGGACCATATGTGTTTCTCTTTTATGAAAAAAGAAATGAATTCATTTGGAGAATCTAGAGCGAAATATTCTGACACCTGTAAAAAAAATCAATACACAATCTGCAACTGTTGTTTTCTTCTCGAAAACTCTTTATCTCGTAGAAAGCTCTCAGACTTGTGGAAAGTGGTATCTTATGGTTTTTGTTGCAGAAGCTCGTAAAGAAACAGATACGCTTTCAGAGGTGTCACCAAAGAATGTTTAGTATTCTATCAGCAAAAGAAATGGTTGTTCGAAACTCGAATACTTTTTCTTTCCGCACCTTAGAAATAATCCCCAAAAAGATGTGAATTCCCTGGCCATCATTTATTACAAGGAAAAAGAAAGTAATATCCAGTTTTTGTATCATTAAAAATAAAATAGTGGAATTTTGTCCGGCTTGATACCTTTTTTATCCAGGGATTGCTTTTTAATAAGTGTAAATATTTTATCTGGTGCCTTTGAATTAAGCTTGAGTATTATATTAAGTAAAAAAAAAATGTAGATAAGATTTCGCTCTTCTGTAAAACATCAGTATATTATTATTAACTATTTTCTTTCAAAATATTTAAAGGAAATAAATACTTTTTTTTCTGTTTTCAAAATGGTCTTGGATTTTAAGCCTGCAAATATATGTTTTATGTTAAAATGTGGTGTATCTAACTCCACATAAAGACCATTAAATAAATAATATTGTTGGTATACCAACAACCAATAGAAATTGTTGAAACGTTACGATTTATGAGAAATATTTTAAATTATAGCGTGATATTTTAATTACAGCGATAAATCAGTTAAGTTTGATTTTTTTACCTTGTGCTTAAAAGTATATTTTTTATCACCCTTCGTAATATTATTATCTGTTATTATAACTGTTACAAGTTATTTTATTCAAATTTTAATGAAAAAAGATTAAGACCCCACTCGCCATCAGGCCAAGAGTCCTCGTTCGGGAGCGATTCCGGAGCAGCAAAAGAGTACCCAGCAAGAATTAAAATACATACATGTAAAGTTTTATTCATTTATAAAATACATTTAAAAATTAAACACTCGGTATTTTTTCATTACTTAACATTTTATGATTCAGGTATTTAATAATCGTTTTAGTGTTTTCAAATGAAAAAATAATGTATTTTTCTTTTATTTGAAAATATTTTTTTTTAAATGAAAAAAAATGAAGTAGAAAAATATTTTTTTACTAATTATGTTTTTTATGAGTAATTTTTTTAAAAGCATTTTTGATGTTAAACTGTATTCAGGTAACGTATGCAAAATGATGTATTAATAAAAAATAGATTGAGAAATTTTAAAGAAATACATTTAGTTCACATTTAGATTTATTGCTCAATGTTTTCTAATTTCTTACGCAAAAAAGGTTAAAAAAAATAAATAAATAAAAAGAAAAATAAACATTTTTACAGAAACCGAAAACAAAGTTAGAAGTTTCCTAAATACGTTTTTAATACGTTATAATTTTTTTTATTTAAATGAATTCTTTTATATAAATTATACGTCCATAAGATACAATTGTGATCCATGCAAGTTTGGTTTGATAACAAAAAAACTACAATCACTTGAAAGTAATACTTTCTAAAATACATGCTTGAATATGTTTATTTAAGCATGAAAAACATATTTTGTAAGAGAGTAGTTCAAACGAAGTAATATAATCGTAATTTATCTCCAATTTACTTCCATACTGTTTATTTACTACTATATAACATACATGCGAGAAACTAAGCAATAGAATGAATCACGTTCTCGAAATTCGATAAATAGACTCAGTCGGGAAGAAAACTAACTCAATAAAGCCAATGCACACAACTTTCTTTCCTCCAGATCTAATAACATTCCACAAAATGTACTTACCATCAGCTTGTCTCCACATCACTGTGTATTGAGTTATTGGAGAATTTCCGTCAAAGGGGCGATCCCAGGTCAATCGAAGGCTGCGGCTGGACACGTCATGGACTTCTAAGTTTTGCGGAGCATCGGGAAGATCTATAATAAAAATATGAATTTGGGGTACAGTTTTATTTTCTGGATATTTTTATAGCTAATCCATGCCTGTAAATAAAGAAACAAATCGAGGAACATATTTTATTCATTAACGTACAGCTAACATTCAGTATAATTTACTTTTGCACTGTGAAAAAAATGATCAAAATTACCAGAGTATGGTAAAAATTGCCACGTATCTGGTTCTATGGAATCCTCAACAGCTCGGTAATTTATATCGAAGCACTTTGGTAAAGGGTTTGGGTAAATTGACGGTAAAATTTGGTTTTTATAATGACTTAACTTATGTAAATGAGCAAAAACTTGGTATTTTTTATCATGATACCTTAAAGAATAGCCTAAAAACACATCAATTAGGTTAAATTTGCCTTAAAGTATTGTATTTTGTGCTAAATGTGTGGTTAAAACTATATTTGTAAATCAGAATTAACGTTAAACTGTTAACACGTGAACAGAAAAAATACCAAACGAATAGCTAGAAAGTGAATTGTTTTCGTTTTCTGAACCAGATTTGTACTATTTTACCAGAACTGTCATCACCATATAGTACGGTAATTTTCGGAAAAATTATTTTTAACCCTAAAAATTACAAAAAGACTTGTAAATTATGAAATTTTATCCTAACATAAAATTTAAAATGCATTTCATTTAAAAAAAAATACAAATATGTATCCACTTAAAGATAATTTTAAAAGTTAAGACCATTTAGTATACTGGCCTTCTCTATTCAAACAGAATCAAATCATATAATGACTCAATAATAATCAAATAATGATATATATATATATATATATATATATATATATATATATATATATATATATATATATATATATATATATATATGGTGAATTTGCATCAATCAATATTCACTTCAAATTATATTGTAACTTATTACAGTAAGTCGGCATTTAGGACGCCGGTACTTTTTACTGTGAAATTGATTTTTAACAGAACATTTTACGGAACAATAATTCTGATATACCGTAATTTTTACATTAATATTTAGTGTAAAATATCTAAACCCCTCTAATTAAATTATTATTACTGTAAGGATTAGGGTATATTGTTTCAATGTAAAAATGGATTAAACTGAAAAATGAATTTTACGGATGGTGCACTCAAAGTGCCGGTACTTTATACCGTAGATTAAACCTGAATTTTTTATAGTGTAAGTATTTATGTTTCTTATACTATTGTCTAGTACGTAAAGTAAACCTCTGAAAACTTCATACCGCCCCGAACTCACGCTTTAGATCACTCAGCCAACAGAAATATTTTGCATGAGCATTGTGTATGGTATGAACAGAGTTGAATACATGTATCCAAATAGTCAAAGCCAGGATTTCAACCTGGATTATCGTATGGAAAGAGAATAATGTTTTTCACTTCCAATTGCTGTCATTTGTCTAAAAGCTTATAAATATCTACGTAAATTGTCTTGATTTTTACCTTTAATTGTCACTTGTACATTCATGGTATCATCGCCAAAATCGTTAACTGCTGTGCACATAAAAAGAGAAGAGTCTTTTCTCTCAGCTCTTTCAACAGTCAGAGTTGCTTTTACACTCAAATCAATCGTTTCCTCAATTGTTTCCGCATACCTAGTGAGGCATTAAAATGGATTATTTATTTGGCAAAATAATCTCTGTTAACAACACTTAAAACGGTTTTTAGTAATAAAGGTGAGGGAAGCGAGCTGGAGAAGTAGTCGAAAGTTAAAGAATAATATTTTTAGTTACATCAAAATGTAGATCATCAAATTTTAGTTTTAAAAAAAATGGTCACAAATAATATTTGTTGTCTCCTGGAGTCTCCTGTCGTAATGCATTTTGAAATTTTCAGTAACTGCACTTTAAAAAAGAAAATTTCAAGAAAAAAAAAACCTTAAATACAAAACCACTTCTAAATTCATGAAAGTGAGATTAAAGAGACGTTAGCAGCCTAATGAAATTCAAGTTATAAGAATAAAACTTTTAAAACTCAATTACAAAACTTTCCTGGAAGAACTTTGGCATCAATACTTTTAATTTCTTTAAGCACGTGAGCGTATTCTTAAGCAGTTACAGATTTATTTCAAATTCTTCGATAAAAATAAAACATACATACATAGAAACGAAAAACATTTGATTCTAAAATACTCATGACACTTGTTTTTAAAGGGTTAACATTTTCATAATAAAATTTCCCCGTAAATATTTTTTTATATCCAGTTTTTGAATCAAAAATGAAAAAAAAAAGAATTGTATGCAATGAGATAATCTAGACTACAATTATAAAATTGACATACAGATTAAAATTGTCTTTTTCTTCTTATTTTTTTAAAAGTCTTTTTTGAAAAGAAATCTTCTTTGAATTATTTTCTTTTATTTCTTTTTTTCTTATTTCTAATTGATAGTTTTCAGCTCTTAGCATTTTTTCATGAAGCGTTTCCATACAAAAAATTCTCTTTATTTTCGATCTTAATTTTTCACTTTCTCGATATTTTTTTTAAGTTTAATTATATTTATTTTTTAACAATTCATTTATATTATTTAAAAAGTTTCAATACTAATATGCCTTTTATTTTGAACCTTTATTTAAATTTCCTTTTAGAAAAATTAGTTAATATATATATAGTTAAAATATGGATATTATGATCATAAAAGTTTGATAACAATATCAGTTATTTTAGCAAATTTTAATTTCGTCTAAGCAAAAAGAACGTTAAGGTTTGCCAGAAATAAAGTAAAACACTTTTGCGATAATAACCAGGGCAATTCATGCAGGTTACGGCTTAACCAACATCATGATTGCGTCCATGTGATGAGCATTGCGCACAGACTGCGTTTACTTCCCAAAAAAGCTGGTACCCTTCGTTATGAGGAGGGATCGGCTTGAAACCGTAATTAGGGGTCAAATTCAGTTAACTATGATAGTACATTGCCCCATAATCATTGAGCTTTAGCAGTATTTAGAAATAATAATAATCTTATGTATTTAAAGTTTAACAATTTAAGAAATTAAAACAGTTTCTTTAAATAATTATATTTTTCTAAACATTTTACATTAAACCCAAACGCATAATTATGAACATTTTTACACTTAAAATATATTTTTTTATTTTCAGTTTAAATATTTTCAAATATATAGATTTTAAAAGTTAGAATAACATTTTATTTAAACATATCCTCTAATCTTTTATATTTCACCACATTTTCCAACAAATTCATGAAGAAGAAAAAAATATGATAGAATGCATAGTAATCTTCTCAGAATATTCTAGCATAATAAAATTGCTCGCCAAGAAAAATATTTTTCGGTCATTTTTGGGTTAAAAAGACAAAACAGTTTCGAAACTGTAATTTAATAAAACTTTCTTACCTATCTTCTAGTGAAGGATCAATAAGCTCACTGTTTTTTCTCCAAATAAAGCGCATGGGTCTATCGCCGTCCACAGTGCACTCAATAATAAATTTCTCTCCCTTTCTGACACTCAAAACCATAAATTTTGATTGAAACTGTGGCGCACCTTAATAGAAAATGGGAAAAGAGATTACTTTGTGAAAAATTCTTTGGCATTCATGAATTTACTTTTTTTTTTAAATATTGCAGAGACCTGTTTAAATGAAATAGTCATAAAAGCAGTAATAGCAATTTTTAAGATTTATTTTATGATTATTCAGAAACACTTTAAATTGAATATTTATTGTTTTAAATTTATTTCGAATGTTTATCGCAAGATGAAAAAAGTCAGATTTTTTTTTTATTTTTTTTTTATGAAAAAATCAAAATATAATAATAAGAAGAAGACTCTACTCACTTGAATTTAGCAGCTTCGAGGACAGCAAATGGGCAAAATAATTATCAATAATTATTTTGCTTTTCTACAATATACACTATTTATTTTTTTATGTAACAGTGCCTTCTTAAAAGACGTGACCATTCTTGAAATAAGCATCTTCAAGGGTAGATGACTTATTAAATTTTGCAATTTCAACCACACGGTTTTTATTAGCCATGTTAAATTGCATTTTGTTTATGTCCTCTTATGTATTCTAAAGAGCATTGTAAGAGGCAGCTTGACTCGCAACTTAACAGGGATTTACTAGGTTCAATGCTGTGAATTTATATCCTCTTTTAGAAAATCGTTATTGTCTTTTCTCATAAGATTAATTAATTAATATCTCACTTAATTACTCTAACTTCAATTACTTTCCAGAATAAATTCCAAAAGATCACTCTTAATTCAATGGCTCTTGTTTATTATGTATAAATTTGTCTATGCATAAATGTATGTTAGTGTTTCATCTCAAATTGCTGCTTGAAATTTTAAGGGCTAAAGCATTTAAAACTAATTTAAAATTAAACATATAGTAAATGAAAAACATTTATTAATTAAATTAGCATTATATTTAAATTCCGCAATAATTGTTTTACTTAAAATTATGTTAAAAAATGTAAGCCTTTAAAAAGAAAAAAAAAGTTAAAGTGCTCTTTTAAAAAAAGCGTGTATTTTGGTGGAAAAAATAAGTTTTTAAATGTATACTTACTATGAACTGTAAGCCTAACAACAGTACTTAAACCAACACCCACTCCATTGCTGGCTTCACAGAGATAGAATCCCGAATCCGTGGCTTCAACATTGCGAAAATTAAGTGATCCATTTACTAAGATATGCACGTGAGAACTGCTTACAACTGTTTTGAAACTGTCAGATGGATGATCTGAAAACAAATTACAAACGCGATAAATGATAATTATTACTACTAGTTATTACATATGGTATTCCATAATTGCAACTCTTTATCTAAAAGTTTTAGAATCCACATAAAAAAATATATATATTTCTTGGATATCACAAATCACTGCTTAAGCAAGGGTTAAAACAGAGAGAGATGTTATATTAAACATAAAAAACGTGTTTTTTGACGGGAGAAACAAAAAAGAAATGAAACGTGATGATCATCAAATTGGTTTTTAATGTTTTTCTTTCAATTTTCCCCAAAAAGAATTCAAAGGATTTTTTTTTTTGTGGATTTTAAATTTTTCATGACTTCATATTAATTTTTGTGCACGCATTACTTTTTTCCGTCTTGCTAGATTCCTAAAACTAAATATTACGGAAATCATAACAGAATTGCATATTTAATTAATATTTGTGGAAACATTTAAAATGAAATTACTATGTAGTAAATATACCAAGCAGTAATTCTGAGCACTTAAGTTATTATTTCTTTCAGTTTAATTTTTAATAAGAATTTCAACACTTTATAAGTCAAAAAGTAGCAGAGATATTTATTGCGATTACTGTATGCACTTCTAAAATAAAGTGTCAAGATTTTCTTCGGTATTTTTTTTTCAAAATTTAAAATTATTGATAAAAACAATAAAATTTAAATAAAATCCATTACAATTGTAATTGTTCAAGATATTGCCAAAATAAGTGAGAGATTTCTATAATTAAACTGAAAGAACTAAGTGTTTTCATTTTCTTGATACATTTAAATCACAAATAAATGAATATATAAAAAGTAATACTTTCTTAATTTAGTCTTTTAACTTTAATTGATATACAATCTAGCGTATTTAGTACCAACTTTACCAGCAAGTTAAACATTGCCCATTAAAAAATCGAACCCTTAAAAAGAAAAATTAAATTAGAGAAATAGCATTCTCAGATTTTCTTCAAAATAAAGTAAAAAGTGAGAAGTATGACAGCTGTTAAAGAAAAAGGAAATAACTAGTTTTGTTTTAAAGAAATATTTTTAGATACAAGACAAATTAAGAAGTAAGTACCTGTGGCAACTTTCCAACGCACGTGAGGCTGTGGTACACCGTCAGCTTGACAATCAATTCTTGCTGATCGACCAGCTACTGCATGTGTATCGCTGGGCTGTAAAATCCATCTTGGCGGTACTGTTCCAAGCAAATAAAAAAGAAATTCAGAACTGGTAAAGTGCATTAACTTACTTTTTAGAGTTATGTTTAAATTAGAAAAAGAAATACTGAAAAAGAAATAAATTGTTCAAAGTTCATATACTTGTTGATTTAAAAAAAAAATCTGATTTAAAATTTTAAAAATTTTTTTTAGCATTGATGCGTAATTTTATGCGTTCCAATTAATGCTTTCAGATTGTACTACATAATAATTTTAATAACGAAAAACAAAAATAAAAAAAAAAAAAAAGTATTTTCTTTTTTCATAGTTAAGAATATTTTTTGAGTCAGTTGGTTTTAATTATCAATATCTTTAAGATGTTGTCCGTTTTTTGTTTCAAAAAAAGAATTAATTCAGATTGTATCTGTGGGGGAAATAGTTATAAAATGGAATTCAAGCATGGAGCTAGAAAATCTTTATTTTTTTTTTCAAATGTAAGATCATAATATTTACATATTTTTTCACGAAAAATTTTATATACTGAGAAAAATAGTATGGTTTAAACAACTAGAATATGATAACATTTATTATGTCTCTAGTTCAATAAGAACACAAAAAATCACACTATTTTTTACCATAGCATTTTGGTTTAGTGATTTGCAAAATTAACTATAAAATATCATTTCATAATACTTGATAAAATTTGAAAAATGTGGTAACTGTAATTTTATAATGATTAAGAGCAAGCTTAAAAACTATTTTTTAGGGTAAATTTACTTTTTTATTTTAGTACTTTTTACTAAATATGTGATATTAAGACCAATAATTTTGAAACCCAGTATAACCTGTAAACCGTCAGCTTGACAATCAATTCTGGCTGATCGACCAGCTACTGCATGTGTATCGCTGGGCTGTAAAATCCATCTTGGCGGTACTGTTCCAAGCAAATAAAAAAGAAATTCTGAACTGGTAAAGTGCATTAACTTACCTTTTAGAGTTATGTTTAAATTAGAAAAAGAAATACTGAAAAAGAAATAAATTGTTCTAAGTTCATGTACTTGCTGATTTAAAAAAAAATCTGATGTACGGAAAATGTACCAAATGTACGGAAAAATTATCAAATGAATGGTTTAAATACTGTATGTTTTGGTTTTCATTAACCAGAATTATTTTTTTTTTTGTCTGAAATTCCAGTGCTATACAGTACGGTAATTTTACCAGATTTTTTTTCCTCCATATGACTGTGTGTAAAAAAACATAACATCAAAAAATAAATTAATTAATTTATGTCAATAAATTTAATTAAAAAAAAATGAAGTTTTTCAAGAAACTATGTTTCATTATATAAAATCGTTATTATATTTACTCTTTCCAAATTTATTATTTTATCGTATGGTTTAAAAATTAATTATTTTTCACTTCCGGAAAAGAGTATACTGCATAGTTTAAATGCTTATCTCTTTTCAAAGTTACATACTATCCATTGTTTTATTTTTCAATCTTAAATAGCATAATACAAGATATAATATTTCCTGTTTTAATCAAACAATTAACAGAATGCATTCAAAACTCTCTGATTTTTTCTTGTCTTTGTTAAAAATCATTAGTTACCATACATATGCCCAAACAGTATCAATCTAGATTGCTTATTGTTTTTTTTAACAATTTATTTTTCAAAAATTCATAGCTTCATTTCCCCTAGATAATTGACTCAGATTATTTAAAAGTATAATCGGAAAACAATTAGCAATGCTTCCTCAAACCTGGTTTGAAATATTTTTTAATTCTATTTACTTTTCACTGTGAGCACTGCTGTATATGATCCTGTACCAACATCATTAGTAGCCAGGCAAGTGTAATTGCCGTTGTGCTTGTGTGTTAATGATTTAATGGTAATTGTTGAAACGAATCCTTCCTCTGCGGGAATAACTGTGGCGTCGAGGCTTCTTTCATCTAAAGGAGATTCATCCTTCATCCATCGGGTGGATAATGGCCCATCTCCTGCAACCACTATACACGTGACAGCTGTTCTCATTCCTTCATGAAGATTGTCTTGGAATGAAAATTTTGAAACTTTTGGTTTCGCTGAAAGCAAACGAATTATACTTATTGTAGATATTTTATCCTACTGTATATAATCACTGTTAATATTACTACTTATAATGGTTTATGAATAAAACAAAATCAGCCTCGTAAGTATGAAATAGCAATTTTTACAGCCTTTTGTTTTCAATAATATATTTTGACACAAAAATGATTTTAAAAATATTGAGATTATTCAAAAGTTATCGTTTTGACTGACAGGAACCATAATCTTACACAAATGTACTGTAATAGTACAGAAAAAAAAATAGAACTTGCGCATTCAAGCAATTAAATTCATTATAAGCACTGTTAGAAACTTCTCGGAAAAATGATTAAATAGCAATTTATTTAATTGAACATTCCTTTAACAACTATTTGATTGGTTGAAAACAGATTTCTTTTTAATATTTGCATATACATTGCTTAACCACCAAACCATAGAGGCTATTTCATTCTACACTTTCAGTTGAAGCTGGTAGAACTTTTTTTCTTTTGTCCGTTTTACTTGTGTACAGAAAAAAAATATTATTGTTGTAATATATCAGGCATCAAGAAAATATTTAAAAATTATGTAAAAATATTTTGTAAATGTTTTTGTGGGCTTCACGCACTTTTAGAATTAACAAGACTGATTATATAAATGTTTAATTTCTTCAAATTAGACAAAAAAATTTTAAATCACTCTTTGAAATTGAACGGTTAAACTATTTTTACTAAAACAAACAACGACTAAATATTCTCTAAAAAAACATAAAAATTTTTTATCAATACTATACTGAGAAAAGTATGGCCTAAAATACCAGAATAAGGTAAAATTTACTGTTGTTTCTGGCTTTATGGAAATAGCAAAACGTACTGTAATTTTCTCCGTAGCACCTAGATCATTACCACTAAGATCTGCAAAATTATCGAATAAATGGTTTAAACATACATTTACGTATGCACATGTACATTTTAGCGTTTAGTACCAAAATAAGAAATGTGTTAACTTTATAATTTTTTGCTAGAATTGTCTTCTCAGGGTTTGTGTTACTTTAAATTCTGGTTTATTAACCCCTGCAGATAAAGATTCTTTTTTATTTTTAAATAAAATCTTCTGCAACAAAAATGCTCTAAATATTATGAAAAAAATAAGGAAATCGAGTTCAGTAAAAATAGAAATACCAGCTGAAAAGCAATTTAAAGTGCTATAAAAATAGGACTTTATCGAGTCTTAAACGTATTCGAAATTACATCAAAAAATGCCACACCGACAGTAATTGTCGTCATTAACTATAAATTACTAATAATAAAACTCTAGTATTTCAGCCATTAAATGTTCCCAATATTTTTTTTTTTTTTTTCATTAAATACATCCTTTTTGAGAAGAGATGAATAAGCTTCTACTTACTACGTATAACGATCCGGAAAGAACGTGAGACCGGGATTTCTTGACCAGTGCCTGTGACCTCACAGCTGTAAGTGCCATCATCAATACCCGGTTGCGTTTCTGAGATGACCAATGTTCCATTTGGAAACACCCGCTGCCTTTGATTTATGGGAAGAACGCGGTCATCTATAAAATTGGAAAAGATTTCTAATGGCCGATATTACACATCTAAAATGTAGCATCAGTTTTATTCATTTCATTTAATAGCTAACTTAATAGTATATCATAGTTTTACTGTTTTAGGTCATCATACAAAAAAAAAAATTATTAGCTTTAAAAAAAAAGAAGATTAAGTTAAAAGAGTTATTAGCTTACTTAAAATAATTAAAAAATATTATAAAAACAGTTTTTTTTTTAAATTAAACAGGGCAATGGAAATTGCATTAGTAAGTGTTTTTTTCTTTACGAGATTGCTTTTTCTGGGACCAATTTGTAGTTCTATAAATCTTGCCTACAATGAGGTTGCCAACAAATAAAGATACAAATTTTGTCTACCGTAGCAAAAAAAATACATTTATACTTGTATTAGTCTTTGCCGAAATGTTGACAATTCAATTTTTCTCACGATAGCAAATTGTATCGCAACCACATTATTTCTAGTTAATTAGTAATTAAAAATATTAAATTTATGTAAACTTTTTCCTCCGTTCATATTATTAACGCTTATAGAAAACATTAAAAAACGACACTGTTTTTCTTATATTATTTTAAATGCTTATTTTGTGATGCATGCACCATTCTACATCACGAAATTATACATGTTGATTTTACATGTGCTAACCTGTTATAGAAAAGTCAAAATGCACGTGTACACGACACAAAACGAGCGATAAACACGTTTTAGAAACTCCCAGTGAAACTAAATTTTCATAAACAGTTCGAGAAATTCAATACTATTGTAAAATTTTTACTTAATCCAACAGGAAACTCTTTCTTTGGACTGTCGCAACTGAGCTCTTTCGCTTATTTAGTTATTGACACGTAACAACCTCAACGGTAAAAGTGGAGTCATAAAGTTGGTTCTTATTTTAAACTTAAAAGGTATGTTTTCATTCTTAAATGATAATTTTAAATTTACCGAGACATTTTAGTTAAAAATCTATCATTTATTAGGTAATTAATTCTCTTTGAGAAGTTTCCGAATCTTTACTTAATCCATCAGGAGAACAACAGGTTAAACGAAATCATGTTTAATTTTTATTTATTATAGGAAAAAAACTTCTATTAATACATATCTGTAGAAATATTTTTGTAAATATTTTGCGAACTTTTCATTGACTTTTACCGCCAAATTTGAAATGGTCTGTAAACGGTCGTTCAGAATAATGAATCCCGAATTCTAGTCAGTTATGCAACAAGATAAATTAAAATTATTTTTAAGTAACTCTTAATTGGTAGTTAAATGACAGGCGAAGTGTTTGAGGCTTAGCAATTTAATTGTATCTGAATTTAAATAGTATCATAGAGACTTTATTTAATGATTACACTACAATATTTATTTAACAATTACAGAGACAACAGATAGTAAATTGATTTAAATGCTTTAAGTTGTTATTGAAATGAAATTTTAAATTAAAAGTTCTTCACGGAATCATGGGATAGATTTAAGTTATAGAGCATCAAAAGTGCAAGTTGTTTTTTTCTTTTTGAAAATGTCCCGTATAAACATTCTGTTTTAGTCACGTTACGTGTATAAACACATAAACTTGCTCTTCTTCGTTGAAGTTGAATCTATAAAAAAAGAATAAAAATGTCTTTCTTTAAAATCACCAAAGTTTACCGAAATTGAAATTTTTCAGCTCATTTTACCAAAAAAATGTGAGTTAGATAGCTATCAATATATGAACAGTAATGCCCATTTCTTAACGTGTATGATATTTTTATTCAAAACAAATTTATCAATAATAAAATTCAAGAAAAAATAGTTCAAAAAAGTAATGAAAACCTTATTTTAGCAGCTAAATATAAATTTATTTTTAAGAAATTAAGACTTATACTGATTTATCAATAGGAAACCAAATATTTTCCATTAGAAATTTTTTCGAAGCTTATGTATGTTTTGGTACGTGAAAGAACAGTTAGTGAAAAACTAAGGATGTTAAATTAAGGCTATTATTGCTAAGACTCTACCAAAACTGTCGCCAAGTTGGAGACGGTTTGCTTATAAGATAACTTTTCATTCGCCTGCAAATTGCAAGAAGAGAGATTTTTCAAAGGTTAGGGCTTTCCCTTACTGTAACGCTATTTCAGCTTCATTGAGCATGCGCAAAAATATCTCTAAACATCGCAGCATCATTAAGGGTTATTGTCACGGTCAACGTAAAATAAACAACATATCGAAATCACTATGCCGTATGCTGTTAAAGATGTAAAATCGTCAACCTAAAACAGGCAGATTCCTTATTTTCAGCCTAACATTTTCAAGAAACAATTTATGCTGCACAGTGTAATTATTAAAAGGCTAAATGTACAGTATCTGTATCTTTAATGTGAAGAATAAAATAAAAAAAAAATAATGCGGGATACAGAATTAGACGGTGATAAAGATGAAACAAATATTTAAAGGAAAACATTTTTATTAAGTATTCTTTAATTTTTCGACAGAAAATAACATTGAAAACTTAAATTAGAGAATCGCTCCGCACATTAAAGTAATTTTCCTAGCAGAATAAAAAACATACCTTTTCAAAGAAACATGATAATATCATTCCAGAGATAAAAAGGCGCGCATAGAAAATCAAAGAAAATTTTCCAAATAAAAACCCTCACTAAACATTTTAGCGTCTTTTAAGTAAAAAGACTTGTAAGGTTTTGGAAGGAATAGATGAAAGCCAGAAATATGTTTTTTTTAAAGCTTTTCGCGTGCGCTTCTAATTTGCGTAGTTGCATTTTAAGTTTATCATAGAAAAATAATTTTTTTCTTCTTATCTTCAGTTATTTTACTCTGAAATGCCTTTGAAATGTTTCCAATTTTTTTCCTTTCTTTAATATTGTTTCTTTTTAAAACTTTTTTTTTTACTATTACTTGATTTAAATCTACGTCAAAATTTAAAGTAGTATAATTTTATTACGACAATTTATTTATATTGTATCATAAGTAACATAATTGACTACAAATTTCTAAATTTTTATTAAGTCGAAACTGGCAATTTAGGCTTTTTTAAACATATTTTAAAATGAAAAGTTCATAAATCAATTGGCATCAAATATCAACAATTAGAGCTTATTAAAAAATTAATGAAATATTAGAAATTCTTAAGAAACTATTATGTTTATAAATATTATAATTTTACAAAATAAAGCATTAAACTGCTACGTACGTGATTATAATTTGTTATATTATGTGTAAATAGTACAAAACATGATATAATTAATGAGTTTAGAAAATGACAAGATAAACATAAATGAATTCTTATGAGTTCCAACCAACCGTCTTCTCTACATAGCAAAATCGGTTTTTCCATGCGCTTAAATCGAAAAATAGTGCATAGGGAAATGTATATGGAAATGTGTATTGTATAAAGAAATAGTGCATAAAGATAACATTCACCAAAATTTGCCTTTTCGCTAAAGCACCAGTGAGTCAATGAGATGATATTTATTTTGTAGTTCATGAATCCCAAGAGTAAGAATTAAGATTAATTTTTATTCGAAAACTGATTAGAAAGAAAAATTAAAGATGTTTTTTATATAACTTTAAAAAAGGGTCACATATCAGCAGTTTTAAATTTAATAACTTAAAAGGCAAACTATAATTACACAATGTATTGTAAATTTAATTTTTTTTTAAGGTTTAAATTGATCAGCAACTTTAGTGCAATGCAGAGTTAAATAATCACGTAATTCAAATCAATTTATTAAAAAAGTTAGAACGCAACCTTCCTTTTAAAATTATATGTCTACTCTTTAATTCTGATTATAAATATGGTAAATTTATCATATAACTACTACTATTCATATCATCTATCTTACAATTTATTTTAGAAATGTAAAGAAAGCGATTTCAAAATAAACATAGTAACTACATATTAAATTGATTTATGCTACGATAGCTAATTAACTGTGTTTTGAATAACCATAAATAACTATTGTTACGGAACTTTTATCAATAACGATCTTCTGCGATTACGTAAAGCTTTAAAACCAACGAGTTAGAGGTTAGGTAAAATATTGCGGAGAAGTTTTGAACATATTTCTTTCAGTTTCATCATTTTGTCTTTATGCATAATTACTTCTCTTTTACTAGATAATTTTAAATTACAATTTAAATTAAACCCTTTAAGTAATAATGAAAAATAATCTTTATCTTAAATAGTAAAGGTTTATTCAGATTTTACATTTAATCGATTATATATGTATGTATATATATATATATATATATATATATATATATATATATATATATATATATATATATATATATATATATATATATATGTATATATATATATATATATATAACAGGGCTATATTCCTGTTATCAGATTTGTATTTAGCTTTAAAAATGCAGTCGTAAGCCATCATACGTTCTCAAGAGGTTTATTTAAAGGTAGGCTGGTGGTTAACATAGTTCACATCCGCACTCCACGACGGAAGGGGTGGACAAAACTTCTGATAATTCTGGAACAGCTTATCAGGATATAAACATGATGGAAAGGACACGCAAAAACTAGTGCTCCCACGTTTTATACAAACACAGATAGGAGTAAAAAGGCACAGTCTCTGAAATACTTGTATCCTGACGCATTTAGGAAAATCACTTAATGCTTCCTAATATGGAAGTGAACGGTGGAGAGATTATAAACATAACTCCTCGTTTGAAATATAAATCTAATTATTATTCATTGGTATGTTACAGCCTTGAATTCCCAAAATAGAATATCTCTACGCTTATTCTTTAACAAAGACATTTTATGAAAACGAAAAAGTTTTAATTATTTTATTAATACAAAAGTATTAAATTTTTGTATTACACACACACACCCACCCACACGCACACACACACACACACACACACACACACGCACGCACACATATATATATATATATATATATATATATATATATATATATATTATATATTATATATGTTATTATATATTATATATGTATATATTTATTTGATATAAACTATCAGCCAAATATGAAAAAAAAAACTGTAATTGCAATGGATCAATAGACGTAGAACTTACTCAGGGAAAAAAAACAATATGAAACTGATACTAAATTAAATATGTCGACGATATTATCATTTAATCGACAACTTAGATTGTTTTAGAAGAAGTAATACAGTAAAGTTAAATTGAATTCCTCGAAAATATTCCCGGAACATTACAGTTTAACTTCAAATAATTTGAATATTTTATAACAGAAGTCAAAGTGGTTTTATTGAGCACAGATGATTTTTCACATGCATGTATTTTGATCTCATTACGATTTCATTTACTTAATACCCCAATCAGTAATTGAAAATTGAAATTCCAATGGCTCTGGGAATCTGAATTTTCCCATCCCGATTAAGTAATATCATCACGTCCGTTACCAAACAGATGCACTGATTGGGATAATTATTCACGAAATAATTGAATAGATATCTAAATTGCATATCTCACAAAAGGGGCTGGGCGTTATTCAACCGCTCCGGCTCCATTATCGCCCATATGATATAGGTGGAATTGATTTAGTAAATATACTGAAACAATTTACTAAAATTACGCCATGACAACTATGCTCATCAGTATTGTTGAATATATTGTTATATACACTTTACAAAATGATTTTCGAATGTATGCAACATTGTGGAATAGTATGAAGTAATAAAGTAGTATTTGTTTAAATTTTCGAGACACAGTTAATTTCAATTAAGCAGTCCCTTGAATTATTAATGTAAAACAATTTTTGAAAGATTTTAGTAACTAGTATCATTATTTAATGTTTTTTTTTTTCGAATTTGAATATTTACCTAAATAATTGCCTCATAAAAAATGAGTTCTGAACTACAGCAGTCAATGTTAAGATTCAATCAACGAGAAATGGCCTTGGTAAAACAAATCAGTAGCATCCATACAATTTCTTCTTATATGGTAAATTGCTTTAAAATCGAATACAATATATTAGAAAACCTCTCGTAATACCTATAATAGTATCCAAGAAAACTCCAAGAGCTCTCTATTAATAGTAATAGAGACTACTTTCCCCCTATATTTTTTTCCCTAAAATTTAATAATGGCAGAGACGCTGCATTTTAAAGTAAAGTTTAAGTTTCAAGATTTTATTTTACTCTATTGCAAAACAAATCTATTTATTTACTAAAAGAAATTTTTTTAAAAAAATCTATATAAACCGTAAAGGGACAAAAAATTACTTTATAAGAATCAATAACATGCAGACTATGTTAACGAAAATTATCAACAAAAAAAAATTACTGAACATTTGTCCATAAATAAATACAAAATTTGTTTAAAATTACTACTTTTTGTGTTAGTGTTTAAGTTTTATGATTGACGTGTTTGTATTTTTTTTCACGTTGATCATAAAAAAAGTACAAAGAAAGCTATATTAAAATTAGGATAACTGAATTGCAGAAATTGAAATGTCTTTCTTTATAACCTAAGAGAATACGCTTTTTTTTATGAAACACAATGAAAAAACAACATTTCAAAGCATAGTTTTTGTTTGTTTTACTTTTTATTATTAAATTTAATTATATAATTTATTTTTGCTATGTTATATATAAACAAAATATGCAGATCTTCAATTTACAGAATTTTAAAAACGCTAATGTTCGTTTGAAGTTATTTTCAATTCCGGTTCAAATATTCCAGCAAACAACAATCTTGGTTTGGCATTCTTCTTTTTATATTTTTTTAAATGTTGTAAATTTTATTTTTAGAATAATGTAAATCATATTTACAATCTAATCTAATGTAATGTATTTGTAATGTAATCTAAGTAACAATTAAAAAAAAAAACTTGTTTTTTTTTTGCAGACTACATTCTTCAGCTTTTAATAGAATAAATATATCGATACAATATTTTGCGCACTAATTATTGAAGGTGGTGTAAATCTAGCGAATATACGGACACATTTATTTATGTTTTTTTTAAAAAAAATTATATGTTTCTTAAATGCAATTGGTAGTCACGCTCATATTTTACTGGAACTAAAATCACTGAAAATCTTTCTTCCCTCTTAGTTGCAACATTTATTGCATAGGAACATTTATTGCATGCAACATTTATTGCATTCCATTTTACGACTTGTCTTCTAAAGTTACAGGAGCATTTTTTGTGACTTATCTTGCTCAACTTAGATCAGTCACTTAGAACTCTAGTAAGCTGAATTTTTGCGATCTCTTAAAATTAAATATGTAAACCAAAAAAAGTCTCGAATGATTATAATAATTACATTCACGTATGATATATTTTAAATGGCACCAAATGTCACGCAATACGAGTTTAAAGGAAATATACTATTTCCGTAAATGTGTTTGTTAAAAAATTTTTTTAGTGTCAGATAAAAATACAAAAATTATAAATGTGAATAAGCCCCTTGTCAAAACTACCAAACAGTATTTGAATAAATCTATTTTAGTCCTTTTAACGAATGAATTTGGATGTATTTTTACTCTTTTTTTTAAAAATAGTTGCATACATCTATATTTTTTCTGAGATTTAAGTCAAAAAATTTATAAAAAGTTGAATCAATTAACATAGGTCAATGAATTGCTTATTTCCGACTTTATTCAAGTCTACTTTTCTGTAAATTTCATGTCTGTCTAGTAGTCTGTCTAGTCTAAGACAATTAATGACCTTGAATGTCGTGCAAAATTGCAAACTTTAAGGTCACGCCAAATGTATAGCACTCATATGTATATTTTTTAGGTACTACTCATTGATAAGTATTCACAGAAATATATGGTGGTTCGCAGTTGGCGCTTATAGATTTTGACAGTCATGGCCTTAGAAAATACAAAACAAAACGAATCAAATAATAAACATTTCGTCTTAGAAAAAAAAAAAAAAATTCGAAAAATTTTACTTGACCCTTGAGGAAAAGTTCCACCGAAAAAAAAAACATTTCTTAATAGTTTATCTAAATGCAGTAAATTATTAAATAATTTGCAGGGTCAAGATTCATTTGCTTCACAAGAAGTATTCTCACTTGTAAATTGTTGAGTATTCCTCTGAATTTCTGAGTATCTGCAGTTTAGACCCCTCAAGTTTCGAGAAAAAGAAGAAAAAAACATGTGTAGCACTTTTACACAAAGAACATATCCTTAAAATTTCAACAAAATCAAAAATGTGAAGTATCCAACCCTGCTGAGACTTCAAAAACTTAATTATAAGCATTGCATCAACAGTTTCTTTTTTTTTTTTTTTAATTTCTTTATTTTAAAACAACTAAACATTATCCTAATGATGTTTCTGTTACAACTTATAGTACATTTAGTGTTTCATCAATCGAAGGTCGTAGAGATTAGTCTTGTTCAGTTTTTTTCTACAAAAAACAAAATATGATATTTTAAATGTGAATAATTTATTTTCTGAATTATCATAAAATACTGAACGAAAAAAAAAAATATTTGCATGCTTATTTTGCGAATGTGACTACATGAACTTCTTTCTTTTTTTAAAGGTTTTAATTTTATTTTTACGCCTTTTAATGCTTTTTTTAAAATTTATATCTAAATGCTTGTTTTTTTTTTGTTTGTTTAAAAGCTTCTTTTTCCTCATTCTATTACCACTGTATTTTGATTTTTTTTATCCGTTTTGTGAGTTTAATTGATAAAATGAAATTAAAAATATATATATATATATATATATATATATATATATATATATATATATATGTATTTATGAAGGGAGGATATTTCATGATTATTATATATTGTGACTATTTTTTTAAAGAGGGGAATCATATTTATCATGTTTCATTATTCATAATTTTTTAAGCTCGATTTAATTTAATTTATTAAATGAAATATTTCTGACACGAAAGTAATTAGTTTCATAACATTTCTCATAGATTTCCACCTAACTTCAACTCAAAATCTATTTGGCTGATTACATAAAACGCAATTAAAATAATGCTCTTAGAGAAGCATTAAAAATGAGCCAAACAATTCACTTTCATTCCTTAATCAACGGAAGCTAGTCGATAGATAGAGAAAGATATGCTTTGAATCTAAGAATAATTACACGTTGAGTGGTCTTATTGCGCTAGAATTGTCAGGAAAATATATTCCCAGGGAAATTTAACCTTTAATTGGGTGTTACTAGATCGGCCAGGAAAAGGATGCTTATATATCTATCTTGACTAGTTTTGGAATATGTACTTTAATTTCCTTAGAGTATAGGATTAAATGAGGTATTGGAATTAATACTGATTTCTATTTATGTGTTTTACAATAAGAAAATTGTACTAAATATAGACAAGTTTCAATTTTAATGAGTTATTTATATTATTATTTTTAGTAATATTTATTTAAACAATATTTAAATCATCGATATGACTTCTTAGGTGGTTATAATTAGAAATTATGAATGATTGGATTTTAGGAAAATAAATATCTATTATATTACTGCAACAGTTTATTTTTCTAATTGAAACATATTAAATGGACTGTGGAAATTAATAATATGGCTCAATTGCTGTTAATAAAAATTATTTAATGGGTATTCCATACAATTTAGTTATTTAAACTGAAAGATTTTGTCTAGATAATAGTCACACAACGACATGCTCTTAAATATTTGTTAGTAGTCATTTGAAAGAGTCATCTGCAATCAACACCTCCTAGCAGAAAATAGTCCTCAATTTAGTAGTCCGACGTATTATAGTTAAACTGCGCAGTGGATGTATAAAAAATAGGAAAGATGTCACTAAGTTTGCGTTATTAAGCTGCGCAGTGGTGGAGAATACGAAATATGTTATTACGTTTGGACTATTAAAGGATCAAATTTCTTGTTTATGTTGACCCATGCTGAGGTATTCTCCTTTCTAGTTATTACTTCAATCCGTCGTGGGATAAAAACCACTGTGACTGTAGTGCTTTTTGAGCTCATAGAAAATACGTTAGTCAGATGGGAGGAGTTTCGGGCTAAATTTTAAGTGACTCAAGACTTTCTAACCGAATATCTGATGTAGTTCTTTTATTGCATTAGCTGAGTGCAGCTTAGGGTGTCATGGAACAAGTTGATGCTGTATGCAATTTTTCCGAAAAATTTGATTTTATAATTTTTTTAGCAGCATTAATTTTTTGAATTCTTTTTATTATTCATTCTGGCCAAAATGCTCTTCTCTCTCCTTAAAAGAACGAGCTTCTGCAATCAGTTTCTCTAGTGTGTATTCTTTGAAGAAAAGGAATAAATTTATTTGTAGTTGATAGGTTTACTAGCTTTTTTTTCATTTATAATATTTTATCATTGAAATAGGTGATTTAAATATTTTTACACCAATGGGATACACCGTTCAGTGTTGCGCGAGGTTTATAATTAGCCTCTTGTATCTTATATGTAAGAAAGTCACTAAATAATTATAAAAATAAGTAAGTTTAAGTGCTTTAAATGAAAAGAAAGTCTATACTTTTACATCTCAAAGGGAAGAATTATTTGCACTTGAAATTGTGCAAGCAGCTTTAGTCGCTAGAATTTTGTTAGTATTTAAACAAACTTTACTAGTTCTGCGAGATATTTTAACTAAAAACACTAAAAAATACAGTAACAGTCTTCAATTTGTTTGCAAATGTTTGTGAGTCAAACAATGGAGGATTGGGGAATTATGTCATTATTATTATTATGAGGTTTTTCTTTAATTTGTCAATTTAGACAATTTTTATAATTACCAAAGCGAGATCTGCTTTTAGACGAAGTTTAACGTAACAGCCATGAGTTACTAACTCGCCATAAAAATGCCGTATTATTAGCTAAGAAAAATTATTGCATGTGGCTACAGCGCCCTTAAAAGGCAGCTTTAATTTGCACTTGAAACTTTATACTAGAAAAATTAGGCTAAGTAAATGAGTTTTAGAGAATATATATCCCCATATAGAACTTCAGCAGAATTAAATATGATATAAATTAAAATGAAACTATAACTCTTACCTTTTTTCCATCTTATTGCTTCATATGGATAACCTCCAAAAGGACACATGCCATAAAACGATTCTCCCGAGATAGCTGTCAAATTATTAATAGATCTTACGAAAACTTGTCCAAACACGTTAAGCCTCTTCGAATAACTTTCTGTTCCAGCATCATTACTGGCCTCACAGGAATACACACCGCTGTCTGTAACATCCACCGATGTAAAATTGACTGAGCTGACTACATCCCCATTAGAAGTCTGATAAGAGCTGATTAGGACACCGTGTCTCGTAGACAAGGACCATATACCATCGAGCGTCCATTTGATTTGTGGCTCTGGGTGTCCCGAGGCTATGCAAGTAAGAGAAACATATCTTCCTGGTTGAACGGTTTTCTCAGGAAAAGTTAATTTTAAGACTGGAGACAAATCTGAAAGTCAGAAGAGATTTTATTTTATCATCGATCGTCTCAGTCAATAGTTAAATTAGAAGATAGATTCAAATAATGCATTTCTGTAACTGAAGTTGAATAATGTGTTTCTATAACTGTTTGAATAGGTAAGAAAGATATTCGTGCTATATGTATTTGCATATTTTACTTTTATGGAACTACATATTTAGAAGAAATATTAATATGAGATTAGAATTATTTCTGGTACATTCCACAGCTCAGAGGTGAACTCGTTATTTATTAAATAAGCTCAAAGCTAATTTTATGTGTATATAAAACCAGTTGAAATATCAAATTATAATAAATATTCCATTATACTTCTTAAAATATACATTTTGAATGTTTCTTTACTTGTTAACTAATTAAAAACCTTTTTAATCAGTAAACGTGATATTTAATCATTATTTTTTATTGTGAACTTGAGTTCTTTGAATGTCTTGAAATTAAGCTATTATCCTTTATGTTCCTTCTCATATAAGAGAATGCATTAGGTCGTTCTGTACAGGAAAAAAGGGACAGTCCACTTCATATTATATTTTAAGGTCATATTTTAGGGACCAAATTAATTTATGTACTCTGATGTAATGTTTTTATTATTCATAAATCTTCACTTAAAGGTTAAATGCAAAAGTTTTTAACCTCTAAACAACTAACGGCAAAAAAGAAATTTGTAAAGATAGTCGGTAATAACGACATAGTTTGGCAATAACAAAATGAGATTTCAATTGAATCGCTTACAGTGAGGACGAGAGCACATTTCGTGATTGAAAGACAGATCACTCAATCGTCGACTTCCAACAAGTAATATACTGTTTATATATTTTCTAGTGAGTTTCATAAAATATGTCAAATGGAATATAGGTCTTGAGTGAAAGTTAAAGAAAATATTGTTGGGGTCAGAGTTGGAGAAAAATTTGCTTGGTGCATACTATGGTTAGTTAAAAAATAATTTTAAAAGGTTAAAAAAAAATAAGAAGAAAAAAAGAAAAGAGAAAAAGAGATTATGATTACATAAAAATTACTTAGATAAATATTTATAATTAACTCTTCAAAATATTAATCAACAGATTATTGGGATACGTATTTATATTATAACTTATTACAAACCTAAGTCATCACATTTAAGTCATAAAGTTATAAAGCCAATGTTCTACAGAAATATTGAAACAATTTCAAATAAAATTTGGAGCTTTTGAAAAATCGGATTATTTTTTTTCTGATCCATAAAGTTTAAAACTAAGTTATTTAGCAAAATGAAAAGCTAATTGAACAGATATACAAATGGTATTTATCATTTGTAGTAGATTTCTGGTCTATGAATATTCACAAAAGAATCTTCGTGCTGTACGATTTAACAGTTTAAATATAAGTGTGAGATATTAAAATTTAGCTCTTAACTGACATTTTAGGGAGGTGAATAAAGACAAAAAGGGACAAATTTAACTTTAATAGCTCAAATATTAAACGTTTTATAAAATTTTTTAGTGACTCTGTTTAAATAAATAGGAACTATTTTGTGTAACGTTAAATTCTTTTAACACTAGTGTTTAAGAAGATAATGTGTATATATTTATTAATTGAATTTTGAATCTATATATTTAGTTTTCTGAAAGTTTATAAGCTGAAGTTCAGTGATTCAAGTACTAAAACATATATTGATATATTTTTGTGACATTAAAGACTTAAACTTATAAAAACACAGCTTGTTATAAAATTAATAATTACCTAATATCTCAATATCCATGGCGGTGTTTAGAAATAGTTTTCAGATTTTCAACTCTAATGAATTGTTAAAAATAAAATAGATGTTAAAATACAGAAATTATATTTATCAGTAGTAAACCAAGTTACTTATAATTTGAATAAAACAGTTAATTTTTAATTTTTAGCTTTAAGTAAAATATTATCATCTTTTTTTGCTCAATTTTTCTAATTTATATTTGGCTTCTAATTTGACATTTTTATCAAATATTTTGAATTTAAATAACTTATACAGTTGATCATATTTTGTTTTAACTAAATATAGTATATTATGGTATAAATTCAAATAGTTTAAGTTTATTACGTTAGATAAAGAGACTTTTCTCCGATTGTCTGATTTAAAATAGGGTATTACTTTAATAAATAGATTTTATTTTTTATTTACTATTCGCATAAATATTTTCAATTTCTAATTTTTAAAATTAAAGTTATTACATTGAAGTTAATTATTTACTTAATAAATTTAAGACAGAATTAAGTCAAACTGATTTTACCATTTGGTTTAATAAATGGAAAAACTTTATACATATTAAGACAATTTTTGTAAAAGATATTTCTTCATCTACAGATCGTAACAACATTTGAAATCTCACTTTTTATATACTTTTTGTAGAAGCTATATGCTGTATTATCAAACATTTTAACACTGTATGACCCCAATCTTAAATATCTAGATAAATAAATATATCACATTTGAATAACAGTTACCTCCAATAGTTAGTACTGCAGATGCTTGAGATGAGGAAAGCTCCCTGTGAACGAAGCACTGATAAATCCCTTCATCTTGTCGCCTAATTTGCCTCAGCTGCAGAAGATATGGATTAGGAAATATCACTCGAGGGCCCGGAAATAGCCTTAGCATATCCTTTCTCCAGCTAACGATACCAGGAGGACTGCCGAATATGGAACAATTGAAAGTTGCGGTTTTACCAACTTCCAACCGCAGCTCCGGGGGAGCAATAACCACTCGATATGGTTCTGCAAAATACCAATAAATATAAGTGAAATGTTATAAGGATATAGAAGTATTCATTATTTTGTAAATATCAAAAGATTTCAGTTGAGAAATATTTACGAATTGCTTGCAATATTTTAAATAGAGAATTTTACTGTTTTAGCATAAATAAATGCAAATATATTTCGACAGTTTTTATTGATAATTTTCTAAAGAATTTGCACATAAGTATAATAAAACTGTCCTTAAAGAATTAATCAATGCTTATTTTAAACAGCATAAACAGAAGGAACCGTTCATCCAAAAGATGAACGGTTCCTTTTATTATTATTTCTATAATTAGTTATTTCTAAAATTAGTTAATCATTTAAAAAAAGAAAACTAATTTTCCTTGTACCATAATATTGTTCATCTTTACAACATTTCCAAGTTGATCCACATTATAGAGCAAATTCTTGAACTTGGTTAGATGATACTCAGGGAAAATTTTGGTGAAAATAAAGTCCAAAGTATCACTTTGATAATTCTGCATAGTGTCAGAGCTTAGAGAACTGATATATTTCTAATCGCGTTGGGATCACTTTTCTAATCGTGCAGTTTTTCTTTATACAATCGAAAATTGCGTTATTTTGGTCCAAATAAGGTACTTTTTTATCATGTACAAATCCCTTAAAATAAGGTAAATAATCCACTTGATAGGAGTCGATAAAAGTATAGCGTGGAATTAAATTTAAATAAACTATATTTACCTTCTACTATCAGTTCAAATTCCACTTTGTCTTCTCCCATTACATTAGTCACGTGACACGCATAATGGCCAGTATCACTTGGCACGACTTTATGAAAAATCAATATACCTCCTTCCTGGCTCACTGAAATAGTATGATCAGGAAGAGGTCTTTGATCTGCTTGAGCTCTGTGCCACCGATATGTTGGGATAGGGTAACCTTGAGCTATGCATGGTAAGGTTGCACGATGTCCCACTGGCACAGATACGCGACTTAACCTTCGGACGATTCTTGGTGGCTGGTTATGTCTTGGTTCTGAAAGCAATACAAACATATTTTAGAAGTGTCTAAAGCTGAATTCTCACAGTTAGAAATCGCACTCACCTGTGACTATTATTTTCGAATAATTTGTGCTAACTTTTTTCTCTTTCGTAATGAAGTCTTCTGTGTGACAACGAAAGCTATATGACCCATCGTGTTCCGTTGTATCACGAATGTACAAATCTCCACTTTCTAGCATTCCATATTTAGCTATAAGTAAATATATATATATATATATGTATATATATATATATATATATATATATATATATATATATATATATATATATATATATATATATATATATATATATATATATATATATATATATATTAACACACAATTAAATAACACTAAATTTTCAACAAAAAAAATATCCGTATCATTCGGAATTTATAAAACTAATGATACGAATCTAGCAGTATTTAACTAACCGAATATTTTTAGCATTAATTATCCATTTTTATATTTTAAATACAAAATAAACTAAGTTTGAAAATATTTAGGAAAGATATCCAGTTAGATAACGAAGCTTCAATAAAGATGATGTCAGTTGATTAATGTAACGAAGTTTTCGAAGCAAAATGGCATTTTAAGGATTTTGCAAAATTTGTATGTTTTAAGAAGCAAATATAAAAGCTATTATATAAATAATATTAAAACGTAAGTTGGAGATTAAGCTCCTTTCATTCAGGATTGTCATATAATAACCACCCCTTAGAATTCTCGTCAAAAGTTTGATAAATGCTTATTTTAGGTTGTAAATGATTGCTTAGGCTTCGAAAAACATAAATGATATCAATATGTAATAGTACACTTTTGAATAAATCAGCACTTTAAAACAGCAAAACTGTTATTTTTTTTTTGTCCAAAGAAACTTTTAAATTTTAAAGGCTATAATTCAAAACACTCCCAAGTTTTAACATGCAATAAAATATGTGTTTCGTTTTTAATTTCACATTCTTTATAAGTGATTTTCATAGCGTTGAATTTCGTAATTGCTTAAGTAGTAACTTGCAACCCCTATTCTTTGTGTTTTTCTTACCGGACACTCTATATTTTAATGAAAATATCCATAAAATGCAGAATTTTTTCAATATTGGGTACTGTTGACAAATCAATATCAATTATCACAGTTTCGAAACCTAAAAATCGTTAAAATACCTGATCTTATTTTGAAGCAAACGTTTGTTGCTTCATTTGTGTTTCATTATCTTAGAATACTTATGGGGATTCATCGTAATGCCTATTCCTGAATAAATCGAACACTTAGAATCGCTTATTTTAACACACAGTCGCAATTAGTTGGTATCAGTAATCTCTATGGAGTTCACTGTATTATTGATAGGAACTAATCTCTCACTAAACTCGCCTCTTCATGAGAAAGCCTAGCTATTACTTTTAGCATTAATGTATATCAGCATGACTTCACCTCTGAAAAGTTATATAAAAATATCAAATCACTCTAATTATAAAAGCAAATGAGTTTAGACATAGCTGTTACATTTAGCAATAATATCTATTGGCATGACAGCACTCTCAAAAGTTATGTAAAAATACTAAATTAGTCTAACTATAAAAGTAACTAACTTAGGCTTAGCTATTACTTTTAAAAGTAATGTCTATTAGTGTGACTGTATCCCTAAAAGTTAAATAAAAATATCAAATCACTCTAATTACGAAAGCAACTAGTTTAGGCTTAGCTACTAATTTTATAAATTATATCTATTGACATGTCTGCACTTCAAAAAATTACCAGATCCCTCGATTTATAAGACAGATTATTGATCGTTTAGAAGTTATAAGCATTCGTGTACAAAATTTTGTTACTTGCACTCATTTATGCCTACTATATTGCAATACGGTCATGTGACTTATTTAGTTTTATGCATATTTTTACTTATAATCAATTGAGTCCAAACATGAAATAAAAGTGTTAATATTTCAAAAACTAAATTTAATAATTCTTAATACTAATTCTTAATTAGACAAATTTTGAGGAAACTCCTTATAGCTTCAAAACTATTAATCATGTAGCAAAATGTAAAGTGTTTTAAGTCATCTCAGACGAAGTACTTTTTATACACATCTCGCTATATATTATTTATATCTATCTTTTAGCCTGGTCGGTAGGGCGCTGGGCCCATGTCCTAGAGTTCGTGGGTTCTAATCCCGCCGGACGAAGACTCCCCGTGTAGTTGGTGACTGATGCACGTTAGAATTCTGTCATGTCGCGAAGTCCTCCATGTTCCCATAACAAGTCAATATCTCTGGAGGTGCTGGATTGGAGATCGATCGTTCTCTGATTCAGGTCAAAATTACGATCTGTGGATGAGAGAATAGATGTATGAATGGGTTCATCTTATTAATAGGTGTGTGTGGTATGGTGTGGCAGAAGTCGAATTCTTGGCCATAGATGGCTCCACTGAAAAACAATAATCGCACACTCTGCCTTAAATTTGCTCGGTTTCACCAAGTAGGTTTGCCCGTGTGGCCAGTGGCATTAGAACCAACCGACCAATATCTATCTTTTAAATCAGCCTAATTTCTCTCAAAAGAAGAGAGAAAACGTAGCGAGTAGAGTAGAGAAGTTATAATGCAACAATTATAATCACATAGCAAAGCATTTCGTCAAAAAAATATATTTGGTATTTATTTTCCCGAAGAAACATACTATTGTTTGCTATAATTACTGAGCAATCTAGATTATAAATCTAGGTATAAGTTATTTGTGTTATACCGTAACATAAAGTAAGGTTAATGTATTTTTTGAACTTAGTTTGGTTATCATACTCTTACCGTCATTTTATTTCATATTTTAGGCTTTCTAATATTCAAAATGGAACTGATGCTTTGTATAGCTCTTTGAAAAAAAAAATTATCTTTATTCAAAATCAAGATTCAAAATTAATTGTTATTCCAAAACATTATAAATTGATAACACTTGCCTATTCCTTAGTTTTGTTCAGCCAATATTATGTGGATTTTTAAACGAAAAATTGTGCTCTTAGATAGCTTATCACAGTTGGATAAAACATGCAAAAAAACAACAATATAATTCTCATTGTTACCACTTATAATTCCTGGAGTAATCAAAAAGCCGTCTATTCTTTCCCATGATGTTACCCGAACATAATCACTAGCAAAGCTTGGAATAGGACAACGCAGAACTCCCATGTTGCCTTTTAAGACAAACTCATCAAAAAGACGAATCTCATAATGTTGAAGTACCACTGAAATATAAATATGCAGAAAAATTAGATCACGCAATTAAATTAATTTTTATAATAAACTCGTCAAAATTGTAAGATTATTAAATTTGCAAAAATTTATATGGTATACATAAACTTAATTTCACAAAAATTTATATAGTATATATAAACTTGAAAAAATAAAAAAAATAACTTATGAAAAACTTATTATTTAAAGAGAATAATTAGCTAGAAAAGAAAATAACTAAAAGATATAATCTAGTAAAAATAAGAAAAAAATAGCGTATTATTTCAAAGAAACAAGTTTCAATCCCCATTGCTGTCTTTTTGACCGTTATGATAGTTTTAGTCTGAACTTCATTTTATACACTTAATATGTAACCTAATAAAATTTTCTTTGATAATTTTGAAGATATCTAAAATTTAGGAAAGTTCACCAAAGTCAAGTAAGCTCATAGAATTATTTTAGAAATTAGAGTCACTCAGAGTTGATTTACGATCAAAACGACCTCTCTCGTTTTTTAGTTATTCAATTAAACCTGTTTTGTCCAGACTTTGGATATATTTACAAATTTCGTAATTTATTAAGTGTTAAAAGTTGGTATATGTTAGCTTATAGCTTACTTAGAAATGAAAGCATCTAATAAACCAAAGTTTAAAAGCACTTACTAAATAAAATAGTAATGGTATCTCCCTGTCTGAGCAGTATCGCCCACCAAACGCCTTGAAGCTTGGTAGCTTATTTGAATTCCACCAAAACTCTGGATGCATGTTGTTTTTTTATGACTCTGTCTTTCTACTTTATAAAGGCTTATAAGCCTTAAACAAATGTATATTTTTCCAATAATTAAAAAGAGATTATAAAAATATACCAATACTCAAATCATACACGTTATCTAAAATTATACTTGTAACTGTTTGGTAAAACAACTAAATATTACGATCTAAAATCTACCAAACATGATGATAATAAAACCATGTTTTAACCAAACCATACCAACCTGACCAACCAAACATAACCTTACCAAATTTTGTTAAAGCGCTAGGGTAGAAATAACCGTGTTTTTTTGTGCTTTCATTGAGTTAATAAATACTTTTAATTTGGTCATATTCTGGTAAGATTGACCATACTTTTTGTTTCAGTGCAAAATACTAACCCACATTCCTGGAAAACATGTTTTAAAAATGCAAAACTATTTAAATGGAGAGTATACGTTATATAAAATCGGACAATGTTTGTAAACTTTAAACTGTGGTTATTTGGTTTCTCTGAATGAGAGTACAAAATTGGGTAATTCTCGTGAAAAATAAATTTATTAAACAACGTTACAGTATTTTTTTGTAATTTATTGCTATAATCATATATAATAAACAAGAAAAAGTTTTGATTGTTGCTAGGTTTTAATTGAGTTTACTTACTAAAATAGTGTTTCTTTATAACACATTATTTCGTTTAACTTGAGTATTTTGCAGTTTCTATTTCTTTTTATTTAAAGTACACTTTTAGAAATACTACAGTGTTTTGAATAATTTAAATTTGCTTAAATCTTCATTTGTTTTCAAGATATAACCATTTTATATTTTTAAATAATGCTTATTAAAATTTATTACACAATATTGTGTGGGATTCAATATAACTAAAGCTTGACTTAATTTATCACCTTATTAAGTTTGCACAATGCTGACCGCATAGCCACTATGAGGACGTTGGATACGAAATCCTACCGTTTAAACTCCTATTACACCTTTGGCCATCAATATGCTGCTCTGGGAATAATTTACATTGTTATAATTGCTGCAAAAATGAACAATTCTATGTTTCAGTTTCGATTAATTCCCTCTCCCTAAATTTTGTTGTAAACATTATTTTAATAAAAAAAGGTAATAGTTGAAATGTATGGTTGTTGTGAAAATTAATTTAAATTTATGATCAAGAAATGTTCTGTTCTTCTTATATCTTTTTCATAAATATTTTAATTGTCAGAAAGGGTAAAAAAGATGGGCTCTCCTTTCAGAAAAGAGTTTAAGTTTTTTTTGAAAATAAAACTCCGGGTACCTTTCGTGACTCTAACAAAGTACAAAAAGAACTAATGTTACTCACTAAATCTAAGCTCCTGCACAAAAAATGGTTTCGTTTTAATAACGCTCAGAAGAAAGAAGAACAGGAAAAAAATCTCACTTGGGGCATTTTTTTCTCTGAGAAGAATTCTTCAAAGTAATTTTGGAATAAGAGAGTTTCTTCCGTGTTTGCAGAAAAAATACAAAAGGTTCGTTTACAGGAACTTTTAATATGTTGTAGATATTGTGTTGATTTTGATCTCGGAACTTCTTATGAGCAATCTAAAGTACTGTTTATTTCTACCAACTAAAGTTTTCTTAATATATTGCAGATATTAAGTTTAGAAGTTTGAATAGAGTTACAACTTGTTTTCTTTTTTAATGAAATATTTTCCAGGAAAAAGGTTTTTCTGAAATGGCAGTAGTTGAAAAGTATAGTTGACTGTTTCATTGGAAATATTAAAAGTATTATATTTAACTCTGTCATAATAAATAATTAATTATATCTGTTTGATAATTTCTGAATTAAGTTTTCTGGGCAAAACTTTTTGTAGGTGATGTTTATAATTGTTCAGCTTGCTTTAAAACATAAATCATTTTAAAAATGTTTTTAAATATTACGATCACAAGCAAAATTGAAAAAAAGAATTCGAAATCAATATTTTTTTTTATGTTGATTAAAGAATGATTTTAGAAATTATCAAGTTTTTTTCATCAATATTAAATTAAAATGTATCACCGAAACTAAAATAATAACACTTCACAATTTCTTAAAAATAATATTTTAATCTCTTTCTTTTTTGTCTTTCTTCAAATGTCTTTTGTCCTTCTTCTATCATTTTGAGTCCTAATACGTAAAAATCTGATCATTAGAGAGCGAAAGCTATTCAAAGTGTTCATTTTCCCCACACTACAGTAATACTTGTAACAATAGCTAAATTCATTAAGAGACTTTTATAAACCGAATTTCATTACTAACCCTTAAACGTTTCTTTTTTAAATCGACATAAATGCATCTTATTTTGCCATTTTTAAGGTATCCGACTAAGCTCAGACTAACATGTTTGAAAAATCAATATTTTTCACTATATTATTGTAGTTTTATTGTTATATCAATGTAAATAATCACGTTGAATTAATAAAAATGTAAAAGCACAAGAATATTTTTGCTTCAAGTGACATTTTTAGATAATTTTAATGTGAATAACTAACACAAATATCTTAGATAATTTTAATGAAAATAACTTTTAAAAAAAATATCTAACGGAAAACACTCTACACAAAAAACTTACAAAAACGTATGAAATTGTTCTTACAGTAATCAAATTTTCTGAGCAGCGTATAACGATTTGAAATGATATCATAAAATTAATCTAAATTAAGGCATATTTTTCTTTCAATTTTTTTCCCATTATTTATAACAAAATATGACATAAAACAAAACAAATAGTGTTCTGAAGGTCTGTTACATAACCACAAGTACAAAAGACATTCCTTGAAAGTTTGAAGGCAAAGTTATAATAATTATTTGAGTTATCTTTTTTCTCGTAGACAAAAAATATTAAAATTTTAATTTTGCGAAAAATTTAATTATAGTTTAAAATTAAATTTAGTTGAAAATTTTGAGTGTTTGGGAGCTGCAAGCTACTATATTTTATAGGTGGCACATTTGCTTAGCTTTATTTTCATATTTAATACCTGGAGTTTTCTGCAGCAATATTTTAAAGTAGTTAGTGAATACCATAAAGAATTTACAACTTATTTAGTATTCAACAGGAGAAAAATTTTTGATAAGACAATCTTATAATATTTCAATGCCTTAATATTCATGTAAAAAAAATCTAAATATAATTTTTGTTAATCTTTAGGAGAAAAAATAAAAATATTTTTTCTGTAATAATGAATTAAAGATACCATAACTACGAACACACTAAACATTTTATGTGTTACCAACAAAAAATAACAGCAAACCTTCTTAAAATATAATTCAGATTATTAACCGAGAGTCTGGGAGCGCTTTTAGGAAGTAAATTATTCAGAGAAAATTTCACACAAATAGAAATGGAATCAAAATTATTACCTACTTCATTTTTTTGTAATTTCTTGTACGACCATCGATTATTGATTGCTATAAACTAAAATTTTGAATCACATTCAAACAGTTTTGAAAAATAGAAGAATCGGACATTATTTTAAGACAGTAAAAAAAAAACGTGATTTTTTTGTCAAAATACTCGTTTTGAGATAGTCAGATACTTCAAGTTGTTATGATTAATTATGATTATGGTCAGTTTTGCCCAAATATGTATAATGAGGACAAAAAAAGAAATATTTGAATAATGTTTGGTCATATGATCAAATTTACACTTAGTAGCAATGTTTAAGAGGCTATATAATTTGTTAATTGCGTAGACGTATAAAGTCAAACACAAGAACGTACTTTATTTGAATAAATATAACTCATTATTAGCAAAATTTTATGCTAGATATGAGGATTGTCGCAATAAGGTAAATATGATAACAATAGATAAATCAGATGAGAGGTCACATGATCTGACTTCGTATTGTTAATTCTATTTTTCGCGTATAATGCTAATTCTTTCGAAATATATCGTGCATGAAAAACTTTTTTTTATATAAAATCGTAAAACTTGTTTTCCAATTAATGTAAAAAAATTCCATCTAAAGGAACTAACTTATTAGAGTTATTTTTTTTATTATTTTAATTAAATTTAGAAGTCAAGGAAATTTTAAACAATAAGTTATGCTAAATTTAGGTAGGTGCGTTATATACGTCGGACTAGAGCTGCAAAATGGGCTTTTGTCGATGATCTGAGAAACATCCTTGAGGATTATCCAAAGACATGCCATCACAATTTTGTGAGGCTATTTCCTTAATTTAGACATAGATCTGAAGGGGAAGGAAATTCTCACCAGTTCCCTACATCCATGGTACTGCGCAGTGACGGATCACGTGAATTTTGATTCCACAGATTTTACAAGCACGAATATCGCATGAATTCGTGTGGAGTTATTAGAAACCATGACCCCTCCGTATGTTACTTAAAAAATATTCAGTTTTAAATAACAAAACAAGAAATTTCAAATGTTTCATTAAAATTCAAAACTCGATTTCTAAATTTCAAACCCTTTATTCAATTTTCGTTCAAGTTTTTCTCATTTGGAATTTGGAACCTAATGATCCTTTGGAATTATTTAAACCTAAATAAACATTTTGCAGATTGCAGTTAAAAAAATTTAATTCTAATTTGTTTTTAAAAGTAATTTATCAAATTAGTTCACAAAAAAATATTAAATAAACTTGTATGTACAAAAATATTAAACTTCATGTTATGAAAAGAATTTATGATGGATAAACGAGTTTAAGAACTATGCGTATTTTATTTTTTATTTTATTTAAATTTTTAATTACTTAAATAAATAGCATAGAAAAGTTTTTAAAAACTTTTTCCTACTATTATGACTGAACTACTGGAACCATGTCTTTTGAAACGAGCCTATGGTTAAATCCGTCAAACACGAATCCAAGTATTTCAAAAAAGCTCTTTTTATTTAGAGAAAGGCACCTGTATAGCACATGGTATCGAAACTTAACGTTTCACCTGCAAAATTAATTAGCATATTCAAGCTTAGACCCTCAAACAATGATAATTGCATGTTGAGGCGTAAAAATCTGATAAGTAGATTAAGCTTATTATTTTTATATAATAAGTAGATTAAGGAGCTTATTAGTTTTTTTTAAAAATTTGTACAGTGTGCAAAATAAAAATTTAAAAACAAATGAACCACCCTGAATAACCTTTGATCTAACGATTTTCAAATTCTTGGACTAAATCTTGATGGCTTATGCAGTTGACCTCATATAAGTTAATTATATAATGCATACGGTATGTTTAAGTTACGAAAACTAATATAAAAACACTCTTTCTCAAAAAAAAAAAAAAAAAAAAAAAAAAAAAAATATATATACTTTTTTTTTTTTTTTTTTAAATGGACTCTGATTTTTAACCCCCGAAATACCGCAATCTGGGGGTATGGTCCCAAACCTGGTATCCGCAATCTGGGAAAGAAACATGGTTCCATTAGTTTGAGCAGGGCAGCTGTCCAATGTTTGGACTCCTTAATATTAATTTCACTTTTTGCGTCTTTCGCCATATCTTGATAACATTTTAAGGAAATTGAAAAATTTTATCACGCAGTAATAAAATTTCTTTTTCAAAGATAATTCAACGCAAAAAATATATTTTTGTAAATATTTATTACTTTTTGTTAATTATTTTATAATAGTTATAAAAATGTTTTAATTGTAAAGCATACAATTTTACATCATTCTAAAGACGTAATTTTACGTAGCAAAATGAATAAGAATTATTTTAAAAAATAAGTCGCTTAAGTTTTACCCACAAACCATTAAAACTAAATCCTTGAACGTGAAGATCCGATCATTAGATCGAAAGTTTTTCAGCAAAGGACTTTTGTGTACTGTACATATGCTCTATTTCGAATATTCTAAAGAAACTGAAAAATTACTTACGAAATTGCATAAAAAGTGAACTCATACGGAAGAAAATTACAAGTTTTGTTGTTAAATTAAATTATTCAAATAAGCAAATCAATAAATTATATTGAGAGGAATAACCCAATTTTTTCTGAAAAATTGAACACAAATTAGTGTTGAAAAAAATTTATTGCGATGCTTCGATCTAAAGCTTAAGGGGATATTTTTTCTTTTTCCTCAATGATTACAGTTTCCTATTTTTACCAAATCAAGTTGAATATTTTTTTCTATAAAAAAAAAAAAAAAAAAAAAAAAAAAAGACCCGACCTTGATGTAAAGCAGAATAGAAAACTTGTCGGTCGACAAATTATTCAACGAAAAGAATGGTGAATAGTGAAGGATAAAAGCTCTCCGAACATCAAAGAAACCGACAATACCAAAGGAAAAGAATTTTCTTTCAGTAACTTCATGAATAAGTAAAAAAAGTGAATGCATTTACTGAAACAGCTGAATTGGATAACTGCAGAAAACAAAATTGGGAAACTTTCTCCTTATCTACTTTCTCGAAAGAGAAAATTGCGATGTCTTTATACTATTCCCTATAACTAAAATCTCCTAAAAATAGCATTTTTGGCGCATAAAGAAATATCATATTGTTCTGTGCAGTTGTTAATATTACCATTTTGAAACTTGGGAATATTCGGTTTATGATTAATAGAGTACTATACATTGTTTCAAAAATCTAAGTTTTTTTTTTGTTGAAAAAATGAAATTTTTCGATAATTTCAATAACTGAATAAAAAAACACTAATAATTATCTTTTACATGGTAAAAAAAACGAGTTTTGATCTCCATGTACTTATACAGAAAACAGAAACTTGACGTATCTTTATCTACTTTCCTGAAAAAGGAAATTAAGATTTCTTTATACTATTCTCCATAAATGATAATTAGTAAAAAAAATCTATATATATTTTTTTTTTCTTTTGCTACAGTAAGATTTTCACATTTTTTTAAATAGCCTTTAATGTTTTATTCTGAGATGTGGGCATTTTCTGTTAATAGTATAACAAAATTACGGGACATTGTTTCAAGAAACCAACTAATTTTTCTATATAAATTTTTCTGAAAAAATAAATCATTCGATAATTTCAATAACTAAAAAAACATGCTATTATTTATCTTTTAAATGGTAAAAAAACGCGTTTTTATCTCAATGTACTTATACAGAAAATAGAATTGGGTAACTTACTCTTTATCTACTTTTTCGAAAAGGAAAATTGCGATCTCTTTAAACTATTTACCATAAATGATGTTTAATAAAAAAAATTGCGCAAGAGAAAGGTTTTTGCAAGAGAAAGGTTAAATTTGTGTGCAGTTTTTAATGTTATTCCAAAATGGGGGCATATCCTGTTTAAGATATAACAGATTATGAGACATTGTTTCAAGAAACGAACTAATTTTTCTATAAAAAATCTTATGGAGTTTTCGTTCTTTAAAAAAAAAATACTAGTAAAAAAAAATTAATTGTAAAAAAAAATTGATCTCAATAGGTATATACATAAACATAATTAAGAAATTTTTCCTCATTTACTATCCTGAAAGTTAAAATTACGATCTCGTTATACTAGTCTTTATAACTAATCAATTTATATAACTAATATAACTAAATGCAATTTTTAAGTTTTCAAAGTTGCGCTATTAATTATTGTAATAAGCGTAAGAACACAAATTTTCATCGCAATCTAAACGCCAGTTGTAAATTAATTTTTTCCCTATGTTGAACTTCAAGTATTTAAGTGATATTTTTAAACTTTCTACGTTTCATTAAATTCTTGAAATTTCTTAAACTTTAAATCCCAAAACTATAGAAAATAAATTATCATTCCCAAAACTACAAAAAATAATATTTTTCAATTAAAATCATTTATTTTCAGATTTTTAAGATTGAAAAAGTATAGATTGTACATTTCTGTTTTGGTCGATTTCAGAAATAACAATAAATATAAATGAAATTTTATAGAAGCTTTAAATACTGCTTAATATTTTGAAATTAAAATTCTAACAGCATGAATAGCTCAAAATTATAGTAAATTAACTTATTTTTTCTTTCTTTTTGTAATAAACAAATAAAAAAAATTTTGTCTCACTTCAAACATAGTCCTATAAGCTACATAAAAACTTGAATGTCATAAGTTTGAAAAATTGAAGATCAGTAAAATGTAAATACCCCATTTACTTTTGAAGAGATAAAGCGTGCTGCCTGCTTAAAAAAAAATCATACGTTTTTTTCTCCCTATACTAGCTTCTAATGATAAATAATAAAATTCCTTTTATTAAAGGTCTTACTTTTGTTTAGTTCCAAGACCCAAAAAACACGAACAGAAATCAGTGAGTTCAGACAAATCTATAATAAGCCACGATGTTTCAAATACTGGAAAGAAATTTTCAAAATATCAAAATGAAAATAAATTATGAGAAAATAACTTTGGGTTACTCTATTGGGAAATTCTTCCAATAATTTGTTTGCATTTTTGTATTTTCCGATTTATTTCAACATTTGAAAGATTATGGCTTACTCTAGGCTTGCCTATACTCACTAATTCTATGCTTTAAATTTTTAATTGAGGTTAAACAGAATTTAAGATGGAAAGTTTCGCCCACGGTATGACGTTCCCTCAAGCATCTCCTCAACAACACGTTTTAGAGCACATATCTATTTAGTTTTGGACTTAAAGTTTAGTTTAGGGCTCCTCAATTCAATTTCAAACGGCATTTGAGACAAAATGCAAATTCTAAAATAAATCACGAAATTCTTTCCTCCCCTCGGAACCTTATTGCAGTGCAATATGATAGATTGGTGGTCAGGGAGTTGACTTCATACCAGGCCACTCGATGACCATTCGAGTTCCGTTTCAGGCATGATTGGAATTTATCTTTCTGTCCTTCTTGCGTTGTTAGTCTACCTGTCTGATGAGCATGAAATCAACTGCATCAAACAATGGACCATCATAAATAAGCAATGTCACCGATTAAACTTCATGAGAAACTAAGTGCCTCACTGGAATTTATTTATTTATTTATTTTTCGGAAATATAGAATGGGAATAAATATTTATTCTGTTTTGACGAAACTCATTTCCTCGAAGAAGTACCGATATTTATTTCATCACTTTGACAAAATCTTTGCTCGGAGTATATACCAGGAAGCGATTTCGTCAAAAATGAAGAAAATTACGTGATATTTGATAATGCATTTTTTTTTACGTGTTTAAATGAAAACACTTAGATTAACGCATATTGTAAAGTTTTATTAATCTGCTTATTTAGTAACATAAATTAAACACATCTTTTGTTAATGCTCTTAAATGCTATTTTCGACATTCAAAAAGTTGCATTAATACTTTTTTTTTTAATTCGAGAAGTGTAGTTTTAGCGTACACCTCCTAGTGCCATTAAAAATCTTGTATTGATAAAAGTATTAAACTTGTTGTTTCAAAAGTTGTATTAAACATCCATCTTATTAAGAAAATAACTTAGAATTTTTCAAACACCCTCAAATAGTCTTTTTTTTCATCATCATATTTTTATCTAAGAAGCGTAAAATGGTTACAGATGTACCAAATCTCCATTTTAAAGAATAAATTGAGAAACATTTTCAAATATTTCAACATTTTTACTAAATACTTAAGACCAGATTAGTAATTGAAATTTAAAATTGTAGAACACATTGTAGAAATTTTATGCTGCTGTTTTGCACAAAATTCTTTAATTATTTATTTTTATTGAAAAGACTGAGTGCATTTGTATTAATCTAAAATTTAATGCCAGTTTTAAATTAAAATTGACTAACGTTACGAATACATACAGTCAATATATTTAGTTTTTAATGGCTATGTGTAAATATTAGTAACTTTTTTAAATATTTTGGATAAGATAAAAAATCTGTTAATTTAACATACCTTATTTTATCTTGGAAATGAAATTTAAAAATTAATGAAATTTTAATTTCATAGCAAAAACTTTCTATTACTGTTTGCATTTCTTAACTATAACTTATTCCAAAATCAATTTTTAACTATGAACTCTGCTTATTTTAGATTAAACGCATAAAGTAGAACTAAAATAACAGTTATTTTGTTTATCTAAAATGGTCGTAATACGAATACTTAAAGAAAAAAATATTTTAGTAGAGTCTTAAATAGCTTAAAGTATATCACAGGACAAAAAATATTGCAAGTATATTTTTAAGAAAAATATCTACACATTTTAGTTGCTTTTGTTATGTTTCTATTTTTCAAAAATAATGTTTAGCTGTTTTTCTAAGAAATAAATTAAAGTTCTTATAAAAACTGTCGTTTAATTTTCTGGAAGCAGACATTTTTTAATCATTCTTTTACATTTATCTTACAAAATACCTTTGCATTTCATTCCTTTTTTGAGAAAAGTGTTTTCATTTTGATGTTTTTAATTAAAACTCCAATTTGAGTCTCAGAATTGAAAAGAAATGATGATATGCCGGACACAAAAACGGGGTCTCATTGAATTCTAGAAATTAGAACTAGGATAATACACTTTTAATCTCAACATTCCTACACGTATAATTCAAAATGATAACGAGTCTCGCAGAATAATTTAACACAATCTAATCTTACAGACAAAAAACTATTTTAGTTTTATATTGAACAAGAGAAATACGGATTCTTTTAAAAGTAATTTAGGGATTAAACTGGAATTTTCAATACATTATCATTAAACTAGGCGAGCACACATTCTTTTTATCGTATATTTTTCATTTTCATTTTTTCAATGTTATCGTTTTTTGACGATTTTATTTTAAATTAAAATTCTTAAGAACGAAATGTTGGAAAAAGAGCCGAAACTTTTTATTCGAATAAAGAGTTAAGCTTTGTAATGTAAAAATACTTTTTTCATGTTCAAAAATTTCGTTAATAATTTAACGAAAATAGTTTTCCAAAATTCAAATCAAGAAGCATTTATAAAAAATAATATTGAACATCACACATTCTGTTAAAATATCAATTCAAAAGATGAACACTTCCATTAATAATAATTAAGTAAAATTAATTAATTTCATTTTTAATCAAGCTGTTTAGTTGATTTGTAATTGCTTTATACTTCATATTATAGCTACACTCCCTGGCAATTGGTGATTAATAAAAAATAGCAATAACTTCACTTTCTTCACACACTGCACTGCTATAAATTTTATTAAAGGGCAATAGTAGAAGTAAATTCCGATCTCTGCACCATGTTTTCTATCTACTCAGCCATTCGTGAAAAGTTCTAGGTCTGGAGCCATTAAGAACATTTCTTTCGAGCTCCTTCAAACCACTATGAAACAGTCGGAGAAAGTGCAGTCCAACCAGATACCTAGCCTTTAGTAAGAGGATATGAACCCTGCTAACGCTGGAATAGGCAAAACTAAACCCACACAATGATTGAGGGACTCTTTCTCTCATATTAAAGTATAACTATTTCAGTTTATATAAAAAAAATACTTCAAATTCAGTTCTTTATAGTGTTTTTTTTTGCAGGCTTGATTATTGCGCATCGATTCAACTTTAATATATATATATATATATATATATATATATATATATATATATATATATATATATATATATATATATATATATATATATATATAATATATATATATATATATATATATATATATATATATATATATATATATATATATATATATATATATATGGGATGTATCAAAATACACTGTTACTGTGATTTCAGAAACAATAATGAGCTAAACCTAACCTTAACTATTAGTAAGCTGAATGTTATTAATGATAAAATGTAAAAATCTAAAATAAAATTTTATGATACTATGGTTTAATTAAAATGCATTAGATACTTAATTTAACATCTTATTAAGTTTACAGGAATTTTTTAATAAAATTTAAAACACCAATTTTTCCATGACATACATGGGTTAATATTACTACAAAAATAATATTTTACTTTTGGGTAATGCGAAATATAAAATATCAAAAGATGTATAATATAATAGTGTTACAAAGGAGAATAGCAACAGATTACAACAGAACAAATGGCAATATATTCAAAGTAAGGAATTAAATTCAGATTCTTCTAGTACTATGCATAATTTTATGACTCATCCAAATTAATATTTTTTATTTAAATTCTGATACATTATTATCGTATTCAAAAAAGAAATTATAAATCTTAAGAAAAAAATTCGAAGCGTCAAGCACCATCATATCACCTTGTACATTCATGGAACATTATTAAATTATAGAAAAAAGATAAGTGCTTCTTGAATAAGCACATTTCTTGAAGAAAACAATCTTCATCTTTTAAAATAAATGAAGATTCAAGTGTGGTTTTTTTTTCTCGAATTTGTGACATTTTTTAAGAAAAAGAAATGATTGTTACAAAATTATCGTATCCTTGAAGCATGCTTTTTTTCCGAAAAAAAAGCATTTTAGTAAATGCTAGTAACATTTTTGTAATGGTTAAACTGAAATGTTTTTCTTTTTCTTTAAACATTTTAAAATTTAAATGTTTAGTTTCTTCATTTTTCAAGAGCTTTATTGCGTTTTTTATTATAAATTGAATAAAGATGAATTTATTTTTGTCACAAATCGATATTTCAATATACAACTTTTAAAAAACTATTCCAACTATTGCTTTTTTTAGAGTTTTTATTAAAATTTATTTTAAAATTTTTTTTAATAGTTGTACTTATATTGTTAAATTTTTCCCAGTTTAATATTAATTATATACAATAAAAAAAAGTCAGTACATGACCTGTGACAAAGGTAAAAATTTGATTTAATTAAAAGAAAAAAAAATTAAAGTTGTTTTTATTTTCTGACGACAAAAAAAATTATATAGACCAATTATCCGGTATTAAGTGTACACCCTTTAAAAAACTATTGTACTACATTTGATTTTAAATTGCTGCAAATATATTGTTTAATTTGTCCGGTTTAATATCAATAATATATATTGAAAATCATAAAGTCAGTACATAACCTATGATGAAGCTAAAAATGTGTTTTAATTAAAAGAAGTAAATAAAGTTGTATTTGCTTTTCAGTTGAAAATCAGTTTGAAAATAATTAAAATCATTAACAATATAAATTATTCAGAAATATTTCGAACTGAAGACAAAGAAATTATTTCGATTAATTTTACAAAAAAGAAGAAAGATAGAAAATCAAACTAGCTGAAAGGAATTAAATAAACTTTGGAAATTAAGTAATTTAAAAGAAAAATTAAGCACTAACTGAGCGTGACGGGAAAATATATCGTATTATTATGGTATCCGACTAGGTGTAAATCAGCAATTTCGACAAAAATTTTGATGTCTTTTTCATTATCCATATTTGAACTATAAATCATTAGCTCTCCAAAATCCTTTAAAAACTTTTTTATCACGTATTTTTAGAAATGAAGCTAGAATATTTTTTTCGTTTACTTCAGACGAAACCGAAAGTAAACTCCCGAAAACGAACTAATTTTTTTTGCTCTACTTTGAGTATCTTAATCCTTTCTTTTTATTTGAATAAATTACATTTTTGTAAGAAATAAAAAATTTTTTTCTGATATCAATTTTAAATTTAAATTCTACTTTAAATTTATAATTATAAGTATCCCCTGCTTACCAGTTTCAAAATTTTAAATTCTAATTAAAATTTCTTTAAACGACAGATTTCGTCGAAACCAGTCGGATACTTTATAGATACCATTTAATTTTACATTGTTTATAAAATACGTATTAGTTCATTTAAACATTTAAATATAAAAATATTGCTATTTACTAACCACTATTCTATCATTTTCAACAGTCTGAAAAAGATATTGATTTAAAATATTATTTTCATGCAGACTCACCAGCTCTAACATGAACATCCCTGCTGCCAATTACGCCAAATTTATTGGATGCTTCACATCTATAAATGGAAGCATGGACGTCTGCTCTATAGTTTTCACCTGAAAATGGACTTAAAACAAGGGAACCATCATGACGTGTGTATCTTAGACCAGGAACATCTTGTAAGATTTCTCCATCGTGCTTGACCCATCTGATTAGCGGAATTGGTTGTCCACTTGCACTGCAAGGTATCACTGTACCACTCGAATTGGAAAAGTCGACACGGCTTTGGGGTTCCTGTTTAAATTTTGGAGCTTGGTGTTGGAAATCCATGCATAAACCTAAAACAAACAAAGTTTTATCGCTTTTAACATCATATAGCATAAATAATAGTTTTATCGACTTCTTAGCACAATCAGTACAAATTAGTACAATCAGAATTTTTTTTTTTTTTTTTCGAATCAACATTGAAAAAAACACTTGGAGTTTGCTGGTATAAAATTTGCACAATTGTTACTAGGATAGCAATTCAAACATGCAAACGAAATTTTAGTACACGAATCAAACATGAAAATGAAATTTGAAGATAGTAGTCATATAAAATACGAAAAGTGAGAGTTCATATTTCTCGGTATTTTCGGATATATTTGCGTGGAAGAAAAAAAGTCGCACATTTCTGAACAAAAAAATAATAATAAAAAATTACCGCACTGTATGTTAGTGACACTTCAGATTAAAAGAAAAGTTTAAAAAATATTCAAGTTAATGAAATTAAAATATACGGTATTTAAACCATTCATTTAGTAATTTGCTCGTTCATAATGGTATACCGGATATTCTGGTTTTCAAAACTGCATTTTTTATTAATACACATTTAATAAAAAAATAAAATAAAAATCTTCTGAATAAATTTAACTGAATTAATAATTTTCATGACAAGCTCTAAGTTATGAAAAAATTATAAAAATTTTTCAATCATAATACAACCATATTTTATTGTTAATTTTACGAAACTCTTTACCAAAGTGCTTCGGCGAAAACTACTGTCCTTTTTTGTAGTTATAAAGGATTAGTGTTTCTTAAACATAAATAGTATTATGGAGATTTTATGTGGGCTTATTTAAACTCTTTAAATTTTTTTCCCAATTCTTCAAACCTTTCAAATAATTCAAATCCTTTAGAATTCTGAAATAGAAAAATGAGATTCATTGGTATGATTCATTAGAATCATACCATAAGATTTCTTCACAATCATCAAAATCTTTTTAATTCAACAGCAATGAATAGAAAAGAATATTATTTTTTTCATTTTTTAAGAAATTTATAAAGAGACAATTAGATTTCAGTCAAGGAAATTGAAGTATTAAGATCTAAAATTTTGTAATAAAAATTTGTGTAAATGCTATTATTAAATTTTTTTTTCGGAACTATTCAGTCTTTTTTGATTTGCAAATAATAAATATTATCATTATAAAAAAATAATATAATAAAAATTTTAGAATATTGGGAATGTATATTATGAGTTAAAAATACTGAATCATGAATAATTTTTAGAGTTCACTGCAATTTGCAATCAATGTCGATTTCACTTTATTGGGAGAAGAGGTCACCTCGGAACATCTTAAACTTTGCATTAAGATAATTTATTTACATAGAAAGAAGGGGACGGTGTTGTTCATATAATGCAATGATATTGGTTATCTTTATGAGTCTAAGCAACTTAAGTATTGTTTTTTTTTGTTTTTTTTTACGTTTGAGTCTAGAAAGTATGAAAATGAAGTTGTTTGATGCTTACACAAAATAAATTTATGTATTACTTCTTTTAACCTTTGACAGATATTTAACTAAATGTTATATTTTTCAAATATTATGCACATTTTAACAAAATAATCATCTTCAATAGATTTCTTTTGGATAAAAGTTAAACGTAAAAATAAAAAGGGATACCTCTGAGCAAAACGAAAATGGAGCAAATTTATCAGAATGCGAAGTATAATTGAAGATTTGTTTTTAATTTTTTATTACAATTACATTTGGGATTTGAAATTAATAATATAAAGTTATTTTAGCTAACTATTTTTTATATGATTTAATTTATTATTTAATTACATATAAATAAAATTTTTATTTACTTATTAATGAATGCATTTACTTATTTTTTCTTAAAACGTTGAACCTAATATTTATATTTAGAAAGAAAAGTAAAAACTACAAATTAACATAAACTCTATTGCAGTTAATTAAAACTTATATAAGAATATTAGAATAAACCGTAAATAGTAGAAAAAAACGTGAGCAGCACTGGATAAAAGAAATGATACATCCCAGATATGTAACATCTTGATCACCAGTTGTTTCTCGCGCGAGTTTAGCATCAAGACAAATAAAAGATAATAAAATAAATGAAAACTATATACATTTTATTTATAAAAGTACTTATACGATGATGTTTAAGTAACACAGACAAAAGCCAAACCTAAATTGAGCGATATTTATTATATATCATTAGCTGCTCGTGAAATTTACTTCTACATTTTTATGCTTATGCTAACCTTAAAATTAGGCATCTCAAAATAAGTGCGGCCACTTCAGTAAGATATGCAGACACATATCGAGAAGAACAGAAGACATCCAGATGGTACTAAGTTTACATCGTTATAATATCGCCAATATATATATAATATCGTCATATATATATAATACCGCCAATATATATATATAAAAAAGACCAAAAATGGTGACACTGCTAATGGCAGTAAAATTAAATTCCAAGAATAATTAAATTCAATTTTTAATTAATTTTAAACCATAGAAAAAAACGTTTTAAAGAATGTAAAAATATTTTTCAATGTCCTATTTTAATTACACGGTAAAAATTTTAAATATTAAAATTTTTATCTTTCAAAAAAAAAAAAAAAAAAAAAAAAAAAAAAAAAAAAAAAACTGGTCAAAAACTCTCTAGCTTTCTTCAAAGTTAATCATGAGCACTTTTGAAAAGCTTCTAAGTGTTTTTTTTTTTTTTTTTTCAAAACTTTCATTTTTTTTATTAAGAAATATTTCAGATTTAGTTTTATGTATTGAAGAAATAAATAAGTATTTTCATTGCACTGTTTACCTTACTGCACATAAATTTAAAATATAAAAATATGGATTTCTTCAAAAAAATTAATTAACTTCCTGTGGAAATTGTTTTAGAATAAATAGAGTTGTTAGGATTAGGATATCCAGATTAGTAAACTTTTTATTGATGTTGAGTCAATATCACTGATAATCTGCTGTATACAAACCAATAACTTCACACACCGAATGCGGACCAATATGCATAATTTTTTATAAAAATTTTCAAAAATAAAGAATGAAAATTAAGTAAATCGGGAGCTCCAAACATTAAAGTGATGGAAAAACCAAATTATGGGTAAAAACAGAACATCAAAACTTGTTTGATAGGAAGTTAAAACTTGAGGCAGCTTCAAAAAATTGCTATCTGTTTCGTCTTTGAAATAAAGCAGGTTCTGATGTATCATACTCTTCTCAATAGTGTTATTTTTTTCTATCAGTGTATTTATAATAAACGTCTTTCAATTGTTTCTCTGCTTCAATTTATGTCTACTCTTCTAAATCAGACAGGTTTTGATGTTTCATGCAACCTATTTCCTCAGCATTCATTTGACTGATTATTTTTCAAAACGGAATATTGTGCTATGGAACTTTCTTAGCTATGCCAACCACTTCCGTCACCAATACGTTTCCCGTTCTTTTCGGGTGCTGATTGCAAAAATATACATGAAGAGCGGTATTTACGCAACACCCTGCGTGAGTACCTACGCAACCATTTTGCGTTCATGAAATGTTTATCACTTTTTACCACCACGTGTGCTCTATATGAAATTATTTCCCCGCGTGTGCTCTATATGAAATTGTTTCCCTTAACAAAAACATTGTATTAAATATTTATGAAAATCTATTGTCAGATTAACGATATGAACATAAAAATGCCTAAATCGAAATAAGCTCTAAGTTTGAAAGTAATATTTGCAAGGATTTTTGAAATCATTATATTCGTCTATTCTAGAAATACAAATATTTTCGCAAAAATTGTTTAGAAAATTGTTTTTAAATCCTTTTTCCATTCAAATTTTAAATCTAGAACAAAAGATGAATTCAAATTCATATTTTCATACGTCTTAAAGTAAGAAACGGAGATAAAATATTGAATTTTACGATAAGATAAAGGAATGAAAACAGGGTTTTCTTTCAATATATGAGCGAACCGTTTTGCTAAGTACTCGTATGCAAACCATTAAATTTATGGAACAAAAACAATCGCCTTTAGCTTTATGAAATATTTAATACACGCATGAGGAAATCAGTATACAATATGACGCTCTTAAGCTTATCGAATCAAGTTTAACGAAAAAAATTTAATTTTTATATTTATCATATCTTTTTTGCCATCTCCCATGTTTTCTAAAATCATTATTATACTAATGGCTATACTTATACTAGTAGTTATTAGTATTTCATGTATTTGTTAAGAAAATTTAGTATATTAGTTTTATTAAAAACAATATGAAATCGTTTTAATAATTTAACACTAGAGCTACCGGAGTGATCTTTTTGACCACAGCTTATCTGACTTTCGTGACTTTTAATAAATTTTTGAGATCTTCGAAAACATTTAAGAAACTCTTTCCTAGAATATATAATGGTCTCAAAAGAATCCCAATTAACCTGGACAGACCATTGCTGTAAAATTGACAGCTAAGAGATTTGAGTGCATTGCTTGAATTAAGCAGGCAGTTGTTAACCCCTTAACGATTAGTTAATTTTCAAGAAAACGGTATAAAAGTGCCTATTTTTTGGCTTTTGTATTTGTATTGCGTATTTGATTAGTGCTGCAACTAGTTTAAAGTAAACTAACTACCTACAATTACCTTAAAAACATCCTGGAACTGCCATCTGGTGTGTAGAATGAGAAATAAAATGTTTTCTGGGCAAAAGAAATGGATTAGTTTTATTCTTATTGGAGCGTTACTAATGAACACTCCAGCCCGTCAATATCACGGGAACGAGAAATAGAGGGTGAAACCTCAGCCCGTCATTTTCACGGGAACGAAAAGGAAGGAGTTAAAAGACTGTTATAAAATAAAATAAAAAATAAATAATTCTCCTTCAATTCGTATCTTTATTTCATTCAAGCACGAACCTGACAAGATCAACGCTCTAAGATTTTTTTCACAAAGGAAATATCCTTCCTGCTACCTGCTACCCTCCAAATATCAATTACTTTTATTCAAATTGATTTTAGATATAAGATCACAAATGGTTTAGAAATAAATATTTAACCTCTGAAATAAGGAAAATATTTTGCAAAAAATTTTATAGCAGGGAAAACCGGAGAAAATGAACAGATCTTGCCATTAAATTTATTCAGTACTTGCAAAAAAAGACGTGAAGTTTGGATTAAATTTCTGGTTCATTGCTAAACTTATTATAAACTATTTTTGAGCAGTTTTATACATCTAGCATAAGACAACGACAAAATTTGCCTTTTAAACATTCCATTACCTTTCTTTGTAGGAAATAAATATTCCAAAATAATTTTTTTTCGTCTGAAAAACTTGTTTGCTTACTATGAGCAAAAAAATAAAATAAATAAAAATAAAAATAAATAATAATAATTCAATAGTTGTTACAATACGGCTAAATTATAGAAAAATTAACCCAATAAGCAATCTTCTTTCTACCTCACATTTTTTTTAAAATATTTTATCAACTGATAAAAAGAAAACTATTATAATACATCGATGTAAACTAAAAATAAATGTCAATTTCTCGAGTTTTAATAAAGTTCATAATTCAAAATATGGCCTTGAAAAAGGACCTTTTTTTTTCAACTCGTGATTTTTTTAGCAAGGATGTGCTCCATCAAATAACGCGTTTTCTAAAACATGACCAATTTTAGTTTTGACAACTATACTTTTGCTAACTTTTAAAATTTTCCTGATTTTTTTTAAATAGTGTAACTCTTCACAAACTTCTTGAAAATCCTTTATTTTAAGCTTTGTCAACGAAATGAGATTGCTGTAAAGAAACTATCCATACCACCCATCACCATTATTTCTTAAACTACAAGTAATGAACGCTGTCACAAAACAAAACTGCTGGTAATGCGTAAGTTTTTTCGTGGAATATGCTTGAAATTTCACTAGTAACTTTATTTCACATCATGCGTTAATGTCTACAATAGTATATAACTGTTTTGAGATTTTATTATTTTTTCCTGAAATAGAGTAATTTTTTATATATTATGAATAATACCATTAAACATACTGTATAGTATAACAATTATTAAAAATAAACTTTTTCTAGCTATTTATAAGGATATTTGAATTAATACTCAAATATTTAAGTCCTTTTTTATTGCGGTCAAACTGACCACAATAGTCGTTGTTAATTAAGTCGTTCCAGTGTTAAATAAAAACAAAACTTATCATAAAACCTACGTGAAATTATTTTTCTAATTTTGACAAAGTATGGAATAATTTTCTAATCAAAGGCACTTTCAAAACACAATGTGTAAAACGCAATTCAGAATTAAATTCCTTGTAAAAATAAAATACTTTATGGTGGCACATCATTAAAAATAATGCGTATGATGCCTTTTTAGTTAAAAAACAGTAAATTTTTAAGCAATCTTTATGAGGGAAAAAAGTTTTACTTATTAAAAGCATAGAGGGCTGAGACTTAAATTATTTGCTTCACGCTCATTTTAACGTGGCTTCATTCCATCCACAGATTGTTTCAAAAAATCTAGTTTTTACAAATATTATTAAAACAAAGAAACAAAAACTTCAATTAAATTATTATGGTTTCAGATTTATAGACATTTCCACGCCAATGTTTGAAAAATGGAACATGTACTTGGAGAATTTAATGAGTAATTAAAGTCCAAATAATACTAATTGTCATACATTAAAATGTTAATTATGAAATATTTGTTTATTTACTTTGCATTTAGTTTTCTGTTCCTTCAATTATTAGTTTTTTTTATGACTTTTAGAAACTTGATAATGTTTTTTATGTTTAATCGCGATTTTGGTATAAATTACTAAAAATTTCAATTTATACCATGCAACTAAAAGAATTATAAGCTTTTGAGGGGAGTATGTAACCCTCTATCAGGTTGTGGATTCGAAACTTTATTTTAAAATTTTAAAGAAAAATAATATTTTAAAACCTGATGTTCCATTTTTGAAACATTTACAAATCAAGGGTTCTATTTTTAGATATCAAGTGATACTTTTGTTTTTGTTGTGGTTATTTCAGCCTATTGGTATTACGTCACTTATTCAAGATAAAAAAATATATGTTTAAATGAAATTCGTTTAGTTTCAATCTTGTTGAATTTTCAGGTGGATATAAGAATAATAGAATCTATTTTTAAATTTCAAGTGATACATTGGTTTATATTGTGTGCATTTTATTCAAATGGTATTACGACACTTATTCAAGGTAAATAAATAAATGACGATGTTAATGAAATGCGTTTATTTCCAACATCTTTTGAGCTTAATTTGCAGGTGGCTGATAACAGAATAAAAGAGTTAGAATGTGTACTCTTTGATATTTAGTTATTTTCACTTTTGTTAAAAATATAATTTGTTAAAAATACAAATTACTGAAATGAAATTCTTTCTGCTAAGATGATGACTTTCAGCAAGCTGTAATACTTGAGTTATTTGACAGTGCTAGAGTTGAAATTTAACATCAAAGGTTCTTTTCAATGTGTTTCCAGCAACAGTATTCTGCAGATTCTTGCTATTGATAGTGCTTCCTTTCTTATGTTTTTGTCTTATTCTACTTTTGTGATAAATTTATTATTATAGACTGAGTTGAAGTAAGGTGTGTCCCTTTTTTTAGTTGCCTTATATACAAATTTTACTTTCTCTTAGCCCCATGTCTAAGGCCAAATAATGGCCTTGTTAGAAATGTTTTCTGATTCAGATTTGGAAATTCTAGATATTTGTCTTCTATCCCCTGATGAAACAGGGGTTTTAATTTATAGGAAAAAAATATGTAAATAGCTTAGATCTTGTTATTTTATTCTGCTGTTTGTAGAAAATTGCTTTAAAAAAATATGTCGAGGAAAATGAACTAAAAAATCAAATCTCACGCATAAATAAAACGCATAAATAAAACACGAAAGAGTACTAGACGACCTGTTGAAGTTAAGACCATTTCTGGTGTTCGACGACGAGCCATTTACAAAGTCGCTCCATTGCTGATTCCAGATAGTCTGCATATGCAGGCTATTGAACTTTTTCACTATTTTTAACTTTTTTACCATTTTGAACTTAAAATTCCTTTTTAATCCCTTGCTTATTTTAAAATTCAATATTACGAATAACATAAGATTTAATTTTTTTTTATTCTGAAGAAGTTTATTGATTTATATATTAATTTTAAACTATTTTTTAATGATCTGATTGGTAAATTTCATCGAAATTTAAATGGAGTGGTAGTAAAATAAGTTTATAGACATGGGAGTGTGAAGTTTCATTTATTATTTTTTTGTTATTAAATAATTGTTTTATTGCATTTGATTTTGCAGATGATGGATTTTCTGAACTACTGATAAAACCACTGAGCTTTCATTATTATTGAATTACTGATTATTAAATTGAACAAACACCAATATTCATTCTAGTGTTAGTAGTTATTATAATGCTCACCCGTTCTTTATTTTATTGAAGTTAAGTTATTTATAGTTATTATTTGATAATGTAAGTAATGTGGTAATGTAGTAGTAATTAAAATAATACATTACATCATGGAATAACTAACCACAAATCTGTTCTCAAATTTATCGTGATATATTCTTAAGGAATTTTAAACGTATTTGTTTTATTAAGGAAATACGTCTTATGAAACAGGAAATGAGTCTGTATGAATTTTCTCTCACCCATCCTTTTTTTTTTCAAAACACAACTTAACATATGAGGAAAATCCCGGAACAAGCACTAGGGCAAAATAGCATTTTTGGTGGAAATTTGAATAGAGCTAACCCTCAATTGCGTTACATAAAGAGGAAAATAACAAAAACTTCCCGTGCATAGCCCGTTGGCATGTCTCACACGGGATCCTTCAACCACTGAGGACATTTTTGTTAGCACTACGGTTGCTGCGAACCTGGAACAGAATTCTAACCAAACATCCATCACTGGTGTTTGACTCAGGGACAATTCATTGGGAGAAGTTTGTTCTATCTCTATATTCACGTTGACTCGCTAACAGCAAATTTAAGATTATAGACTCCGCATTTTAGACATCTATACTGGAAATATTATTAGCAACACACCTTAAACTATCGAAATAAAAGGTTTACTTTAATTTTAAAGAAATTACGTTTTTTAGTCGAAATAACATATTTAAGGTTAGGCCCTTATTTAAGGTTAGACGGGTATGCATCTAAAACCATTAAGATGCATCCTAGTACTTGGAATTATGATACCTTGATCAAAATTTATTCAAGGTCCTTCCATTTTTATTTTGCGCACTGTACATTAAATAAATCTGGAATCAATACTGAACTTTAGTAACTTCGAATAGAAAATCATATTTTCTTAAAATAGAAACAAATGTTTTAAGCAAATTTGTCTCAGGCAAATCGTTGGAAAAACGTTAAATATATCAATGGAAATTTCTAAAAATATGTGAAGTTCTCAGTGCGTGATAGAGCACCATAAAACTTACATTACGCTACTTTATTCACTAAGACCACTCCTTAAATGGAAGAGATATAATAAAGAATGAAATAAATCATCTTTGAAACTCGATTATCTACATGATACAGGGATTAGAGGGTTCAATAGCTAGTAATAGCATTGTTCTAAGTCATTATAGAGAGCATTTTCCTTTGAGGATCGAAAACATGTCTGATGATACATTAGTGCTGGTGCGCAGTGTAGTTCTAAATGTTTAATCTCTTAAAAAAAACCTAATAGTAAGGATTTCACCGCAACAAAAAACACTAAATTTCTAACAAATACTGATTGTGTATTTTATCATTGCTTTAGAAATTGATAGACAAAATTATGTTTGGTAATATGCTTTAAGGAAAAGTGAACAAATAAACGAAGGGACTATTCAAAGATAAAATAAAGCTCCCGTTTAAACTCAGATAGCTGCAAACTGACGGATTTATTTTAAGACAAGATCAGTTAATAATTGAATATATTTTAAAGCATTAAAGTAAAATAGAGATATTATGCTACAAGTCAAATTTTCAGTTTTTATACGAATTTTCCACATAATGCTTGAGGTTTTCTTTGTTAATACTGCAATTAGTTAAAGTAATTAGTTACTTAAAGTAATTAGTTCAGTCCGTAAATTAATAAGCAAGCCAATATCTATAAAGGGAATTATTTACAGGTACAAAATGACAGACGTGAAGGGTCTGTTTACGAAAAGACTAGTGTTTTTAGACTTCATTAGATATGTTTTAAATTATCCCAGTAAAACATAAATATAATGCGATAAATTTAATTTCAAGTTCCGTTTATAAATATGAATTTTCCATATAAATACAGAACTTTAAGATTAGTCACTAAGCTTATAGTTCAATATATATTAAACATGGTATTTCTTTTTAAAGAGAAGCCAACGTTATTTACTTGTGCAAAGCAGCATGCCTTCAGAGTCTGATTATTGCAAAATTACTGTTATGAGACTTCTTCATATGTTTTGTTACATAACAAAACGGGGGCCTCTCTGGCCGAGCGGTATCGATTGCAAAACGCTGTACAAAGCGTGAAGGTAGCGGGTTCGAATCCCGCCGTCACCCTGAATGTATTATTCGTGATGTCATTCTCTGATACGTTCTACCTGTCTTTCTACTTGGTAAAGGTTTATAAACCTAGCACACAAGCCTAATTGAGTACACAATTGAGTACACAAGCCTGCAAATGTATGTAATTTCAATAAAGCAATATGCATACCAAAACAAAAACGAATCAAACTGCAATTCAAAATATCCTATAAATAAAAATATGTATTTTCCTTACATTGCTATAGATTTCCATATAAATACAATTCTTCAAGCCTAGTGTTAAAAGATAATAGCTAAATAAATTTCAAACATTAGTTTTCCTATTTATTAAAAGCAGGATTTAATTACAGGTGGAAAAAACATATGTTCAGAGAACGACAGCGCAAAATAAGTTATCTGAGATTCCATCACTTTATATGTTTAAATGTATACGAGTAAAGTTTATCTATTACGCTTTAAGCTTATTTTTTCACTCTTTATATAAATAAACAATTTCATGTGACGCTTGAAATTTTCAAATAAATATAATGCTTCAAGTTTAGTCCCTAAACTAACAGCTAATGTAATCTAAAACATAGATTTTCTAAACAAAAAAGACATCGCCATTTCTTTGCTCTAAAAGAAAAAAAATCTGTAAGAATATGAAAACATTTACTGAACACATTTAGATTTTTCTCACTTTAAAGTTGAATGCGTTTGAAAGTATGCGGATAAAATATATATCACGTTTCAATTTAACGAAGCAAAAAAATCTATGCTAGTGCTTATCTTTCCACTTGTATAGAACAGAAAACTTCCTAAAACAACTATGAAACGTTCTCGAAACTATTAATAAAATTACTAGCATACCTAAGTAGTAGAGTTTTATTTTAAGAGCTTGTATTTTTACCGGGTATTAAATTTGTACATAAACTGTAAATATTTTTGTACCAAATTAGTTTAAAAAGTACCGGTGATCAGCTTGTCAGTACGTTTTACTGTAAAATCCATTTTTACCGAAATATGTTACGGAACAAAAAAAGAACTTGATAAACAGCAATTTTTACAGTAAATACTAAAAAAATCACTGAATAACTCTTATTAAATAAATATTACTGTAAAGTTATGGTAAATTATTTTAAGGTGAAAATGGATTCGAGAAAATGGATATTTCGAATGATGTATACTCAAGATACCGGTATCGTATTTTGATGCGGAATTTTTTAGAGTGTACATTGTACACGATAAGCAACTTACAACTTTACGGAACAGAATTTTGGAAACTGAAGTTTAAAAAGTAAAATAACCATCACCTAAAAAATAAAGTTTTATTAAGATGTGTGCAATTCTCTTAGATATGCTATATTACTTTTACACTATAGTATTGTATTGTTTGCCTAAATGTACACCATTCGTCTTAACATTTCTTTTCATGAATATTATAAGTTTGTTCATTATTTTGATTCTAATTGAAATATATACCTGATGTTCATCTCTTTTCGAAAGAAACATAAACTTAAAAGAAACATAATAGTTTTTTTTTTCATATTTAGAGCATATTTTAAGTTTTTATGTGCAAACCTGGTTTCGAATAAATTTATTAAAATGTTTCATACTGCAGTGAATAATACAAACTAAGTCAGAAAAGACAAATGTTGAGTGTCACATAAAACAAATGCTGACAGTCTCAGAATCTGTTTTATTTACTCTTACACGCTTGCCTTTGTTTTAAAATTTACATTATGTGCCTTGCTTTTATAGTGTTTTGAGTACATTGTGAAGCGTGGTATTCTTAAATAATAAAAATACTTAAAGTTACTACTAAGATAACTATTTTAATTACCATTAATTTAGATTAACTAATGTCAAATAAATTTAAAAAAACTATTCATCTGAAATTAAAAAGTAATGACATTAAAAATGTGCAATCAATCATATATATATATATATATATATATATATATATATATATATATATATATATATATATATATATATATATATATATATATATATATGTATATATATTTATACTGTATATGTAATAGCTCTACTGACTCTTAGATTAATGCATTGAAAAAAACTTATATGATCTACATATGTGTTCTTTAAAAAAAATAAAAAATCTATATCCTTTGCACTCTCCGTGAACTTATGACTATACGGAGATAAAAATTCTGGCAAAACTACTGTAGTGTATATTATTAATTTTGATATATATATTGGTTAATAAAACCAGAATATATGTCCTTTAAACAATTCGTTTGGTAGTTTTTTCATTCATTTAGTGACGACACACCAAAATTATGGTTTTTATTACTACTCAATTAGTAAAAAATACAAAGCCAATAAGTAAACGTAACAGAATAAATGGTTTTTATGCCATGCTCTAAAGTGTAAAAGTAAAAGTACCAAATTTTATTACTTTTATACCAAACAGCATGATAATAAAGTTATATTTTAATGTTAATTATATCCTCACTACTAAAGAGCTTTACTAATCTTTAAAGAGCTTTACTAATTTACTAATCTTTTTAGTGCTCCCGTAGAGCTAGAAACACGCTAAATTTTACCATATTCAGATTGTTTTAACTATACTTGTTTTCCCCGTTTACATATAATAATGCATTGAAAAAGTATTTTCAAAATCTGAGCTTTTGTAGAAGTTTGATAATCAATACATATTTTTGTTTAAAATAAAAAGCAAAACTGATATCCGCATATACTCCACATTGCAGATTTTGAGTATGAGGCACGGTTAATTTCATTTTGATATTTTAGAAAGCAGAGATAATAAATTTAAGTGAGCGTTAGTTTTTTATTCCCAATTTTCAAACTTTTTTCTCAAATAAATTTAGCACTTATTACATTTAACGAGTTATATTTTAGTTAACGAAATATTTTTTTTCAAGTATTCATCATTGTGTTTTCTATTTTGGTAAAAACTTACTTAAAATTTTAGATTTTTGCTTGAGTGTCTAAAAAATATCTAATTCAAATTCAAAAATTACATATTTATATTTCTAATTGAAACTCTTTGCCAATAAGGCAAGCGAAGGATAACTATTCTATTTTATTGTACTGGAAATGCTGACGTTTAAATAAATAATTTACTAAAATTAATAAAAATATATTTAAGCAAAAAGAAATTGAAGTGTTTAATTTTCGTAATACGCTGACTGGTGTCCCTTGAGTAAAGTTTTTTTTTATGTTATTCATATTTTAGATAAATAAACACAAATGTTAAAAAATTGCAGAGGCTACTTAACATTTCAATAATGATAAACATTTTATATTTTTAAGTAAACCTAAAATCAATTTTTTAGAAAAAACAAACCACACACTAAAATCATTTATAAATATTTTTCTTTTGCATCAAACAGTATAAAAATATAAATAAACATTTTAAATTGCAATCTTTGTCAACACCACATAGTTTATACAATTATTTGCTTAAAAAATATTTGCTTAACGTTTCATATTTTATTGCAGCATTTAAACGTTAATATTTATATTGTTAAATTGGTCAAATTTTATTATATTTGTGATTACATGCTTACTACAAGTAATAATGTAAACATGTTAAAAATCAGATTTAAGTAATTGAAAGCTGTAAAAATGTTACTCTTTTAAGTTTTTAGTCTCCTTTTTTTCCAATTAAACATAAAATATCCCCGTGCATTGTTATAAACTAAATACATTCATGGTACATAGTTTATAATACACGTCTTAGTTAATGATGACGTTTAAATTGTACAGAATAAGTTAAAATAATTACAATGATAAAATAAATTTTAAACTTAAATTATTTTTGATTTCAATTTAAAGAATACTAAACATGTCAAAAAAAATTTTGTGAAAGCCTATTCTTTTATTATTTTATGCTTTTTAATTTTAAATAAAACAAATATTTAAAAGAAATTAGCCAAATCTTTTTTTCTTTAATTAAATTTAAGGAATAAAATCGTATTTTTATTTCTCTAGAATTTGGCAAAATCTGTTAAAACTATAATTTTTACACTTGCATTTTTATATGATGTTATTTGCGCACCTTACAATTTTAAAAAATAACTATTTTTCAAATACATGAAAAAATATAATAAATATAATAATTAATTTGGTTATAATTAATTAAATATTTTGTAACATTTTAAATGCATTTGAATAAATAAAATGCACGAAAATACTTAAAAAGTTAAACTAACATGAAGATGTCCTAACTTTCAACAGTTCTCTGTACTAAACTGTTAGGATCATAATTTCCAGATATCGGCTTTTTTTTCCATTTTTGAGAATCCAAAATTCAGAATTCAAATTTATCAAAAACTATTATTTATTTAGAAAAAAAGGAACATTTTTGTGTCTTATTTAACTTAAACTATTATATCGTCTTTCAAACTAATTAACATATTTAAGTTTAGCCCATCTATCTATTAAGATTACCACTTACTTGATCTTACTTAAAATCTAGACAATAAATCAAATGTTATTAGAGTGTAAAACTTGTGCTTTTCGACATTTTTGTAACAAAAAATAAATAAATAAACAGGCGGTTACATGGAATCGAAACTAAAATTACATGTCATGTAATGACTTTAAAACACACCGTTTCAAACGTCGGCATTACCTATTAATACCAGCATTACTTAGGCATTAATAGTCAATATCACATTTGTAAAGGAATAATAATGTATTAATTAAACAAACAAAAAAACTTACCTAGTTTAATCAAAGTAATGATGATTAGTGCACAGTTAATAAAATGCATCATTGTGGTGATATAACTTTTTCAACTTTTTAAATGAAATTATCCAAATTGATAGCAAACCAGTGATGTCAGTTAAAATGTTGCAGGTTTGTTTCCCGTTAGAAGATCACACAAATAATAATTCTGCACATATTCGACGACTTTCGGATATGCTATTTTTAAGTTCGCATTAAAATGATAAAAGTTATTTAGCATATATCATGAATATTGTAATCATTGCTAGATCGGATCTTGATGGAAAGTATGTTATTAGTAAAATGTTACATCGTAGGAAGGATTACATTATAACAGCGTTATTGTTACAGCATTTGTATTTACTAAATTATTCACGATTTTTTGATATTTAAATCATACTAATTTGGTTTTCGCATAGGTAACTGGTAGTCGTCAGAGACTATGATTCTTTTTGCCTTTTGAGAATATAATTAATAATTCTCATGTAAGAGTATTATGTAAATTGACTTGGTGATATAATCCATTTGAATTCATTTGTAATCATTTTTAATATAATTTTTAATATCATTATTTGAATTCTGACACATAATGTTAAAAATGCATTAAATTAAAATAAGTCTTGAGTTTGTTCCGCACGCTTCAATTGCAAATTACTTCTCAGCTTAGTGCCCAGCGTAAGTGTCACAAATAACTCAGCCACAGAAGAATCCCCTAAAAGTTTGTTTCTCAACAGCACCCAGCTGATCAGCGGAGAAGTAGTTTTCAACCACCAACCTCACACAAAGAATGAAGCATGAATGAATGTTTAGGTGAGAAGTTCGAATTTTCGCTCGTGAAAGAATGTGGGGCGCTGCTAACCTCTGACGTAGTGATATTCTACGCAGACGTCCCACCCGTCCCATCTGTCCCACCCATTCCAAAGTAAGGGGCAGTAAGTTCGGAAATAGGAAGTGAAAATTCTAAGTCGATGATTTCCGACGTTAAGCTACGAGATTTCATTTTTCGCTCTACTGTATAACGAGCTAAAGAGGTGTTGGTAGAGAATTTATGAGATGAAAGGGAAGGTTATTCGCTTTACTTTCATCTTATGTAAACTTTAATCCGTGTTATAATAAGTTATAGTTTATTTTTTTTCGCTCCGTTATTTGGCTTTAGAAATTTATACATATTCATTAGGCCGGTAGGCTGTGAGTTACGATAACATTATTTTTATTTAATACCTAGATCATGCGTTAAATAATAGAAGGGATTCGGAAAATAGTTCGATGCCGGTGGTTATAGCCTAATTAATCCCATTAAATATTTGGGTAATGTTTAATTAATATGGAAGAGTTTCGGACTAATAAATAAAGTCTAATTAATTTTAAAGAATATGCAAATGTGAATAATTCATAAGAACAAAATTAAAAAAAAAATCTTGTCTAGTTTTTAATTTTTTAGGTCCCGCAGTGGTTTGATCGAAAAGACACGGTTTCCAGTAAAACACTGAAGTCAAGCATCACTGCCTGCGGTATGTATGCGGGTGGGTGACCTCTTTGATCAGCCTACGTAGGGACGGAGAGTGCGCGTTATTTGTCCTTGTTAAAAAGTTATACCGTGAAGAGTTCGACTTTGCGCACAGGTTGTCGGGCTATCAAAGTGAAGGAGCCATTCTCTCTGCAGAGGATCAAAATTGTGATGTCATGTTTTCGGATCATCCTTGGGCATGTTTCTCAGTCGATCACCAATAGCCCATTTTGCAGCTCTAGTGCGACGTAAATAAAATATCATTTCAGACAATACCTATCTTAGTTTTTAGACATAAACTACATTTTTTTTTTGATTTCATGATGCTAATTTAGACTGTTCAATAAAATGCAGTCCAAGTGAAATGTTTAAGATTCATGCAGCTGTATAGATGCTAAAAAGATTCATCGCCATCGGTGCTAAATACAATAACCCTAAATGGTATTGGCAATCGTTTGGCCGATTTATTTTTACATATTGTAAAAATTGATTTGCTGCATATCTTACAACTGATTTGCTATGAAGCTAGATTTCAGAAAAAAGGAAATAAAAATGACTTCCGAAAGCTCCGAAATTTCTTTTTTCTCTAAACTGTGTTACGAGCTAAATGGTAAAGAATTTATTAGATAAAATGAAAGGTAATTCGCTCGACTTTTATCTTATGTAAACTTTAAACCTACTTATAATAAGTTATAGTTTATTTTCTTCCTCTCCATTATTTGGCGTTGGAGATTTTTACATATTCATTAGGTTGATTGGCCGTGGGTTACGAATAAATTATTTTTGAATACCTAGATTATGCATTAAATAATAGAAAAGATTGGGAAATTAATTTTAAGTAACGTTTTATATCGGTGGTTATAACATAACTAATTCCATTAAATATTGGAGTGCTGTTTAATATTTATAATAAAATTAATATAGTTGAATAATTTCAGACTAATATATACAAAATAATTTAAATTTTATTTATTTTATGAAATACGGTAGCGCAAAGATAAACCACATGTTTTTTTGATTTCGTGATGATAATTTAGATCGTTCTTTAAAATGCAATCATAATTTAAAATTTATTCATTAAAAAAAATAATAATTTGATTATTTTTTATTTAAATTAATAATTTATCATAATTCATACAGCTGCATCGATGCTAATAATTAACATCGTCATCTGTATTAATCTCAAAATGAATAACCCTAAATGGTATTCGATATTCTTCGGCTGATTATTTTTTACTGATTGGGAAATAGATTTTTTGTGTAAATTATAGCTGATTTGATATGAAGACAGAATTCGGCTATAGGAAGTGAAAATTTTAAATCGATGATTTCCGACGATAAGCTACGAGATTTCATTTTTCACTCTACATTTTTAACTAAATGAAGAGACGCTGGTGAAGAATTTATGAAATGAAGGGGAAGGAATTTGTTATAATTTGATCTTGCTTAAACAATCACACTTATTCTAACAAAATGTAATTTGCTTTTACTTTGCTTTGTTGCATGGCCATCGAAATGTATATACATATTCAATAGATTAGTAAGCTGTGATTTACGATAACATTATGTTAGATGCATTTTACTAAAAAAAGATTCAAGAAATAGATTTAAATTAGTGGTTCTAAATTCTAATAAATTTATATATGTTACCGGCAAAGTATGAAACGCCGGCATTGTATAGAATGCCTGGCGTTTTTAGGCAAAGTATGAAATGTGAGAATTATTACATACTTTCCCTAGGCATTGTATAGAATGCCTAGGCATTCTATGGAATGAGAGGACGTCCTGATGAGGTTATTATGAAAATGATGTGCATGTTACTGTGAATGACTGAAATCGGTGGTTATTGGCTTTCATCGGTGAATGTTGACAATCACATAGTCGCTTTGGTGATTGTCCGAAATATTTATTACATTCGATTTGATATTAATTTATTCATGGATATAATTACATTTATTCGATATTTTAATACTTACTGACGATAGATTAGAAGAAACATCAATGTTTGGAGTATCGGACAAATATATACCGGGCAGCGGCACTTGACCTTAAAAAACTTCATTGTAGGGTATATCGAACAAATGTATACCGGGCAGTGGCACTTGACCTTAAAAAAACATCATTGTAGGGTATACTGGGCAAATGTATACCGGACAGAGGCACATGACCTTAAAAAAACCTCAGTGCAGGGTATACCGGGCAAATGTATACCGGACAATGGCACTTGACCTTTAAAAGTATCAGTGTGGGGTACACCGGGCAAATGTATAACGGGCAGTCGCACTGAATCTAAAAAAAACATCAGTGTAGGGTATACTGGGCAAATGTATACCGGACAGTGGCACTTAACTAGACCTAGTATATATTTCATACATTAACCAAATGTCTAGTCATACTAGGTCTAGTTAAGTGCCATTGCCTGGTATACATTTGCCCGGTATACCCTACACTGATGTTTTTTAAGGTTCAGTGCCACTGCCCGGTATGCATTTGCCCGGTATACCCTACACTGATGTTGTTTTTTTTTAAGGCCAAGCGCCATTGCCCGGTATAAATTTGCTCTGTATACTCTACACTGATTTTTAAGGGTCAGTGCCACTGCCCGGTATACATTCGCCCGGTATACCCTACACTAATGTTTTCTTAAGGACAAGTGCCACTGCCCGGTATACATTTGCCCAATACTCCAAAAACTGATGTTTCTTCTACTCTATCGTCAGTAAGTATTATACTATCGAATAAATGTAATTATATCCACGAATAAATTAATATCAAATTGGATATAATAAATATTTCAGACATACACCAAAGCGACTATGTGATTGTCAACATTCACCGGTGAAAGTCAACAACCATCAATTTCGGTCATTTACAGTAACATCATTTACATAATAACCTCATCAGGACGTTTATTTTATATTTTGCCTAAATAGCATTTGACATTCTATAGAATGCCTAGGCAATGTGTGAAATACAATACATTTCATACTTTGCCGGCTAATTTTAGGCATTCCATACAATGCCTAGGCATTCTATACAATGTCGAATTTCATACTTTGCCGGTAACATATATATTAGTGGCCATTAATGAAGACTTAAAATAACATTTAAATTTAACATTTAAAATAAAATAACATTTAATTATTAATTTAGACATAGCATTTAATTCAGACTTAAAATTAAAGCAAGTACTTGAAGTTTAATTCCATCTATTTTATATGTCTATTACAGTCAATATTCTCTTTCTTTCACGGGTAATAGTCAGATTAATTATTAACTAGTAATTTACAATAGAAGCCAAGTTACGAGACGAAAAATGTAGTTATTCGATCTACATAAAACTTTAATAATTATGAGTTACAATTCAGTTTGTTCTTCATTATTTATTCATATGAATTCAATCATATCCATTAGATCAGAAAACTATGGATTACAATATCAATGTTCTTATTTAATGCATGACCAATAAGTTATATAACTTTAATTGTAACTTATTAGCGATTACGATATTAAATAGGCTTTAGAATACTTTTATATTGCTAGTTATAATTAGAATTATGGGTCTGCATGCATTATTAATGCACACTGTGTTATGCTTAACAAATTACACTAATAATGGAATGGGCTTTAAGAAATAGCCTTTCATTGATTATTCAGAGATTATTATAGTTGGGAAATGTTTAACCACAATTGGAACATTGAATAATGTAAAAAGATTGATAGATAATGTATAAGGCGTTAAATATTTATGTAATAACTCAATATAATATTCAGTGTACATAATTTAATGAATACATTGTTTTACGTTAAGCTAGCGAAATATTCACTCTTCGTATTAGATAAAACAAAAAAGAAAATAGTGAATTAATCTATTATAAACAATTCTACACAATCCTGCACAAAATTGAGAAAACCTATTATGCCACGTTTAAAAAAGCTGCCGATGTAATTTTGTCTGAACTTCCCTATACCAGACAATAATCTGTATTAACATCCATTTTACTTAAGTATGTAACCTATTTTTCTTATTTCCATTGCTTTTGATTTTAAATTGTTTATATTTCTAGAAACTCTTTTCAATAGTACATCTATAAACAAAGTAAATGCATGGTATCTGAGTAGTTTTAAGCTAATTCAGTGGCATAATTTATTGTTGAATTTCCCCTTGTTTACATGATATAATTATAAAACGTGCTATAAAACTTGGTCTTAATCAAACACCACCGGTTCTATTAAACATCACTGGTGTTATTTTCTAAACCTTTGAATAAAATAATAAAATTATCAGCGATTTATAAGTTTTGGGAAATGGGGCTAAATAATGCCTTGACTTCAGGACTTCTCATTTAGGATTCTGGAATTATAAAAAAGAAAACGGACAAATAAGGATACATTATAGATATTGAATTGAGATGAGTGCAAAATTAAAAATTGGCTGCTTTTTATGAATAATTCAAGCATTCCTTAGATTTTTTATTTATTGTTTAATGTAATGATGACTTTATTAATGATTACTTTTTTTAATTCTGGAGATTTTGTTTTCAATTTTTAGTGAATTCTAACAGCAATAAGAGTTTACAGTATTCTATAAATATGATTTTAGCTACAAATTCTCTCGATGCGTAACAATGGCGTCGATGACATTTTCCAAACTCGCATCAGAATATCTTGAAGCACCAACTAAACCTTCCTTTAGAGGCTACATTATCAAGCATAATGAGGTGCATAATGAAGCCTGAGATTATTGGCCGAAGAAAGGTATTATGTTTGGTATGTTAAGATTACAAACTGCATACATGATAAATCTTTACACTCATGATTTCATTATCCTCCTGTTTTGAATTGTACTATTTGTAGTTACTTAAACTATTGTTGCTGGAAAAAGGAAGACATTGGCTCGCGAGTTGTGCAAATCAATTGATAAACGTCGATGATAGTTTCATAATATTCTACCAAATCAAACTGTACTGAAGCGATAATTTTGAAGAAAAAAAAACAACATGTATTACACTGTTAGAAATTTCTTCGAAAAAATGGTTAAATAATAATTTTTTGAATGGTTATTTTACCATATTTAATCAAAACAGTCAAATAACCATAAATAAAATGGCAATCAAACTGTTAAGTTAGAGAAAAACTGTTTATTAACTGTTTTCACCTAATACGGTTAAACAACCAGAATTAATCACACCAACTAGAACCACCTAATGAAGTTTTTTTCTTTGCAACTGCGTACGTATCATAACTGAGCGGGTTTATCTGTCAATCGCATAACCGGCAGAATTAGAGTTCGAGTCCTAGTGTTGACACCATTTCCTCCATTCCCTTCAACACACAAATAATTTCCAGTATCCGGTACTCTCCAATGCCCATTACCTTACGAAAAGCCGAACCCCTGTCTGATTAAATAATGGTTAGAAAAAACCTGGTAATGGTTAAAAACCGTATAGTTTTGTATTCATGGTTTCATAACCATACTTTTTGTACATGGTTTCAAAACCATGAAGGAAAAAGTGATTGATTGGGAGTGATTTTGATATAGTCAATAATGAATTTAAAGATCATACGTTTGCAAATTACTGTATAAAAATATAATCTTTTGAAAGTAAAATAAAATAAGTTAATTTTAATTTCAATCCAGAAAAAAAATACTTATTATGTTATACCATACTTAAGAGAATGTTGTGGAATTGCATTAGTACTACCTCCCCATTAACTTGATTTATTCTTCTGAAAAAGGAAATAAATAAATTAACTAAAACCAAATTTCTGTTTACTTTTCTTGAATAAGCTTCTTCGGCAGTATATTAATCGAATTAGGTTGTAAATGAGGAAAAAACTACCAAACGAATTTTTTATGCAGCTCTAAATTAGATAATTTATATCTTTTTAAAACTCTAGCAAAAGTCGTTGAATATTTATTTTAACCTTTGCTGGGAAAACATTAATTTACTAAAATTAGCGATAAAAACTTAAATAAAAGAAAAATAATGCCTAACACGATAAAATGTCTTTGTAAGCAATAAACCTAAAGTTTATGAAAATAAATCATGCATATTTAAACACGCTTCTTTTAATAATTGACTTTCATTCTGAAGTTTATTTAGCAAAATAACATTTTCAAAACCCCACTTAATTTTATACAGGTAAAGTATTTTACTTATTTTCATTCAAATTAAACGTAATTGAAAAGGAAAAATCTCGAAAACATATTAACGTTAATGTGCATATAATATGCCTAACCAGGAGTAAAATATACGCTTTAAATGTAAACTACAGAATAAATTAGATACTTAATTGAGTTATTGAAATGGATTATAAAGTTTTTTTGTAGTAAAATAAATAGTGATGCAATTTTTCTAACACAGGACTTTTTGTAAAATAGTTTTTTTTTTCTTTTTCATAATCGTTTGACTATTATTGACCGATAAAATTCTGTGTAGTTTTAAAATAAAAAATACTAAATTCAGGCCAAAATATTCATCTGAATTGGTAAACTGCATTTTAAAAACTATGACTTTTGTGGTTATATAAAAGTATTATTTGGTCTAAGTCTTCGTAATTCGGGCAGACGAAAGGATATACGAAATTTAAGTTAATAAACAAGTTCAATGCATTATATTCTTCGGTATTGGTAAACTTTCTGAAGCACTTTAACTTTTGTGGCTTTATAAAAATTGGTGATTCTCACGAAATATGACAATTTACAGTCATTTGCGCCAAGATCTAATACTAAACTACTAAAAGAACTTTAAAAAAAAATAATAATAAATAACATTGCTGTTAGCATTTTAAAATAACCTAGACTATTTTGTATCTTTAAAGAATAAAATTGAACTTCAAAATTTCATGTTTCTGGCATGTCACAAACAATGTTTCCAATAACAACTAGCTTCAAAACTTCCCATAAATTTTTCAATATCTAATTTTTTTATCTCAACCGGTGAAAGCATTTCTAGAATATACGCAGAGGGTATTATTTACAAAAACTTCGTTTAAAATCATTTTTTCAGTCAATAATTTGTTTGTCACAAGAAAATCTGTAATTTTCTTGGCTATTTTTATTTAGCATTTTAAAATAACTTTGCACTAGCATTGACTGTTTTGTATAGTTAAAATATTTATTTGAATTTCAAAATTTCATTTTCCTGGCATGTCACAAACAATGTTTCCAATAACAACTAGCTTCAAAACTTCCCATAAATTTTTCAATATCTAATTTTTTTATCTCAACCGCTGTAAGCATTTCTAGAATATACGCAGAGGGTAATATTTACAAAAAGTTTGTTTCAATTAATTTTTTCAGTCAATAATTTGTTTGTCACAAGAAAATCTGTCATTTTCTGGGCTACTTTTATTTAGTGGTTTATAACCAAAATAAATAGAGCCAGCAATCAATATCTTAAGTTAATAGATTGATTAGATACTCTCCTATATGAACAGGTCTTGTTGCATGAATAAAGAACCAACTTTCTGGTTTAAAATCTATTTCAAAAATTTTTTCAAGGTGAGTATGTTTTTGTGTTGTCATTTTCCTGGCTTCTTGAAATCATTAATAACATAAACTACATAGATTTATCTGAGTTATTTTGAAAAATCCTGTTGTTTTCTGTAGAATATAAACGTCTTAGGTCAAAATATTGAAGTAAAGTTATATGCTATAATATGGCGAATTTGTCATTATCCTGGCTGTTATTTTCCTGGCTTATGAATGCCAGGATATTGAAGTGTTACCAGAAATGTTTTTTAACTGCTAATACTGTAAAGAGAGAAAGCAAATATTAACCTAATACCAAGTTTATGTATGATTGTAATAAGATTGAATGTAATCAAAGTTATTTATTTATTTAATAATTGATTATTTTACGCAATTTTATTCTGTACAGATCAGAAACAAAAAAAAAGTGTTGATTCTTTCTACAGTAGATAAAATGATTAATTTAAGTTTTTAATGGTCCATCTAACATAAAGGCTTAGGTTTTGTTACTTACTAATAGCTTAAAATGCTTGTTTTCTCAAACTTCTAAGCTAATAAGTCATTTTCCTGGCATTAGAAATGTGGTGAAATTCTATTTTATTTTTTTCTCGAGCAAATGTCAATAAATTACACTGATGTCTGTAAGATTTTAATAAAAGTAACTAAATAAATATACAAAAAAAAATGTGATTGTTTTGAAGACTTTAAATTTGAAGAAATTTTTTGGTCCGAATTGCCATCTTTCCTAAGAATCACCCAAGTTTTACTTAGTCTAAGTCTATGTTACTTGGGCAAAACAAAAGTTAGACGAAAATTAAAATGATAAACATGTTCAACCCTTAAAATTTATCTGAATTTAATATTTTTTTTTTTAAACACTATGACTATTGTGGTTATCAGAAAAATTATTTTCAAAGTTTTCTTTTAAAAGATGAAGAGCTAAAAGCCTACTCTTTCTCACTTCCGAACAGTAGAACATTTTTTCCAATTACACCATTTTTAAGTTTTAATGGATCATTTAATAATCACTTTACAGAAAGGTGCCAGCTTTATAGCTTTCTTTTTAACGTATCAATGTTTTTTGATTCTGTCCAGAAGTGTGGTATATTTTCTACGGCTAAAAATTACTTACGCATTGAATGGCAACCAAAATATTATTATTATTATCTTCAACTACAGAAATTCTAGAAAAAAAGAACTAACAGTCAGAGTGCAGAGAGACAAAGGTTGTTATCGTGTAGTAAAACAATTTTAGGCACCTTAATTTTCAGCATATAATTTTCCAGGGTTTCAATTGTATGGTTTTACCGAAAAATATATATTTCTTAATGAAAGTATGGTCTGTTAAAGTTTGTTGCTTATGATGTTAAAAATGAATTACTTATATGCTTTAATGGGTCTAAAAAGCCAAATAACGCAACAGTATATCAGATAACTTTTGTTACGTCACTCATTACATATTACCATGAAAATGATAGAATCTGTTACCACGATTAATTAAAAACTGACATCAATAATAGCAAGGTGATTCTGGGGCTTTTTGAAATGAATAAGTACCAAAAATAGTGAACTCTATCTCAATGTAGATACCTTCTTCTCGAAACAAGAGCTTCGATATATTGCAAAACTCAAACTAAAAAAATATTTCGTTTAATATCAAAATTCAATGTCTTAAGAAGACGCCATACAGTGGGAGAAAATATTCATCGCAAATTCTCTTTCTCCTTCATTATTAATTTAAAATATAAAAGTAAGTTACGGCAAACATAGAGTTTGTCAAGGAGTTTCAATTGCTGAAAAAAATACTTCAAAATATTAAAATGCAAACAAATTATTAGACGAGAACTTCTCTGCTCCTTAATTCTACATTATCATTTCATAATTTGCTTTCATTTGCATATTTTTAAAATTTTTCTTTTCAGTAATTGAAAACTCATGCCCTGCTCTAGGTTTGTCTGAACACACTTTTTCTACACTTTAAATTTTAAATTACTAATGAAGGAGAAAAAGAAATTGCGACGAAAATCTTCTTCCGCTGCATGGCGTCCTCTTAAGCACTACAAAATTTAAATATTGCTACGTACTTTTGACAGATGACGGTTGGCATTATTGATACCCAACACAACACAATATTTCTTCTTTGAGCCGCCATGGCTCAGGGGATATAGCGTTCGCCTTCCAATGAGGTGAACCAGGTTCGAATCCCAGTCGATGCGAATTCCGCATCCGGCGTGCATCGGCCATAGTGCTGACGTGAAATATACTCAGTGGTAGACGGATCATGGGTAAGAGTCCCCTTGCCGTCAGGCTAACCATGGGTGGGTCTCCTGGTCTTCCTCTCCATGCAACGCAAATGCGTGTTAGCTCCGTCAAAAAGTCCTCCCCGAAGGCAAATTTCTCCCAATACTTGATCCCTTGTCTTCTGAATGGGGTTCGCAATTACAAGGCATATATATTACAATTACATATACACAATTATTATACAAATTAATATTCACAATTACATATATATATGTATATATATATATATATATATATATATAATATCAGGGCAACATCCCTATTATCATTGTTGTATTCAGCTTGAATAATTCAGTCGTAAGCCATAATACTTTCTCCAAAGGTTTATTTAAAGGTAGGCTGGTGGTTATAACAGTCAACATGCAAACTCCAGAAGGGAGGGGGTGTAGGCAGTCCTCTTGGACAATTCTGACACAGTTTATCAGGATCACATCATGTTTAAAGAGACACGCAAAAACCATTGCTCTTGCATTATATACTAATAGAACAGGAGGTGAAAAGGATCACATCGTACATACTTGTAACTCTACGCATTAAGGAAAATTATTTAATGCTTCCTAAGATGGAAGTGAAAGAGGGAAAGATTCTAAAAATGACTCCTCCTTTGAAATATAAATCTAATTATAATTCAATGGTATGTTTTCAGCCTTGAGTCCCAAAATAGAATAGCTTTACACCTATTCTTTACCAAAGACATTTTATGAAAACGAAAGAGTTTTAATGCTTTTATTAATACGAAAGTATTTATAATTTTTGTATTACATATATATATATATATATATATATATATATATATATATATATAATAACTAAATTTAGTTAGTTAATTAATGTCATAGTACTAAGTATTTATCAAGAAGAACGACTTCAAAAACCATTTGCCTTGAAGATAAAATTCCTGACATTGTGCAATACATATATTCGTTAGACTTTTATTCGCTTTTATCATTTGAAGACGTAAAATTTATTCAGAAATAAATTATTCAAAATGTATCTCCTTTCAAATTATTATTAACGAAGCTGAATAAATGCTTTCAAGTCATGCCAAAACCTTCAACATTTATACAGTTACTTTTTCCCATCTTGTAAATGCAAAGAATACACAGTAATCATTAGTTGAACCCCGTTGCGTGATTCTAAAATATGACACTGAACGTTAAATCACTGCTCTGTTAATCAGCCTTTCCGGCATGTAACGCCGACTAAAGAAATAAAACTTTGATATAAAGGAAACGACATTAAGCACTTTGACAGTTAAAAAATAGTTCTCTTATGTTATGTGTAAGGCTGATTACTTGATCGAAAAAAAAATAATATCACAAAAATAGGTTTCTGAATAGCTAATGGCATTCAAGACTTCTTTTATCATGGCATGACACAAATTACTGAGCTTTGAAAGTAAACCATTTATCATACGATGCACTAGTGAAAGTAAATTATGAAATGGAGTTTTTTATAGAGTTTTTTTTATGTTAGTTCGGAAATGCGATGCATGTGTTTTCTTTATCGTGAAGAGGAATCCTGTAGTGAAGAATTTATTATTAATGATATGCCTTTTTAAGCTGCCGCAGGGATATTCTCATCATCTCCGAGCTTTGCAGAAGAGTTTATAAAACTTGAACTTTCCGGAAAAATAGCTGGTATCTAAGGCTTTTAAAGCTAAAAAAATGCTGCAATGCAAAATAAACATGCATTTTTGATGTTGATTAACGGTATATTTATTTTAAAAATTTTATCGGAAAAAGTTAACAAGAGTATTTTTAAAGGTATTTTAGTTTTAAGTGCCTCTTTATCGTATACGTCGCTTTAATACTCAATATAAATTTAGAAAGTATATTTTCATGTGAAAGACAACTCTTCACTTATATTTTTTATGTCTGAGGAAGCATAGCTAAAAGACAATATTCTGTAATTTACACTTGATGTTTTGATTTTACTTTTAGCTAAAACTTTTCCCATAATGTGCATTATTAACACTAGATTGCCCATGGAAGTCACTTAGACTGCTTTTTAATTTCAATTAGAAAAAAAAAATATGTACATAATGACACAATTTCTTAGAATATTGTGACTTTTTGTACAAGATATAATTTCTATTGTTAATATTTAGTAACAACTTGTTATATAACTGTAAATAATGTAAAAAAATATTTAAAATTAATTTTAAACATTTTTTTTATAATAATAATATAATATTTTTATAATAGTTTTATAATAATATTTGTATAACAATAAATAAGTTATTCTTCTAAAATACAGGCGTTTTGACTGCTTTTGAATAATATAGGTATTCACTGAGTTTTAGTCCTTCTAGTGTTAAAGAAATTGATTAAATAAATCTGCTGTTGCGATATCTATAAAAACAAAAAAATATCCACAAAATGCTCAAGCCTGCAAAATAAAGGTCTGCCTGAAAACTTTATTCCTAAAATATATGTCACTGACCGTAAATTAGCAACTCTGATCTTTATTTGGCTCAGTAGCAACATATTTAAAAGTTGTCTTCAATTTCGTTTCAACGTGTATATCAACATATTATCCTTGCTTTACTAGATATCAAAAGCACACCTGCCACCTTCAAGTATATATAGGAATTGTTTAGAAGTCATTTCAAAGGAAGTCTTGTATATATGTCAATTTCAAGTGAATGCAAGAATCATCTTTGCTAAGTAAGTCAAAAATATATTTGTCATCTTAAAGTGCATTAAACTTATACGTCATTTAAAAAACAATGAAAAGTACTTTTGTTACCTTCAAGTGAATCCAAGAATTATTTTCATGACTTTGCAAAGGTAATAATTTTGTAAAATTTATAATTTTTCTAACTTAGTTTTTACTGGAAAAATAAGAACTAATTTTATTAAAAAATTTTAAATCTTTTTTTTTTTTATTTAAAGCTTAATATTAAATAGAATTTTTAGAAACAGCTCACTGATTTCTAACTTATTATTTCATGACATTTAGTTTATTTAAAAAAATATAAGATGGTATAAATTCTGAAATTACTGAAATTCATACAAATTTATAACATAAATTTAAAACTTTGCACTGCAACTACGGACAATCTTTACCCTTTCTTTAAATTTTTCCCATTCTGTTACCTGCCATTTACTAGGGTTTATAATAGAATATAATTGAACAAAAGCAACCTTAGTACTTTACAGTGTAAAATTGATTTCAGTGCAAGATCTGTAACATTTGCTTTCAGTATTATATTGCAATATAGGAAAGTAGGTCTAATGGAGACAATTTTTCTTTAAAGAGTGACAGATCATTTATCTATTATTATCATAAGAACAGTGATGTTAATAATTCTGCGTATTGCAGCCGTGATAACAGCTGAAAAAGCAATGTTTTTTGTTTCAGTTGGCGATTGTTTAATTTTTTTAATACAAACCTTTTTGAACGTTGGTAGTTGATAGGGACATAATGAAAATTCAAAAGAATGTTTCTATTTTAATTTTATTTTATGCTAAATATAAAAAAAAGCACAGATGCCTTAAGTTCTATATTCGGAAAACATCCCAGTTGTTACTGAAATTTTTATTAGTAGTATTCAATACATTTTAGCATTTAAACAGGATTTTTTGAAGAAAAAATAAATAAATGCATTTTTAAAGAGAAAATGGTCTACATATTTAAATTTTCTGTTTACCAAGATTATTCCCAATACATATTTACTCTTTTAATGCAGTGCTCACGTTAAATGGATTTAGAAGTATATGAAATATGGATTAGAATAGTTTTAATGTTGAATATGGGATTTCGTAGTTTTCCTCTTCATATAACGCAGGTTTACGTTAGTTTCATCAAAATGTCTGGTAAAGATAGTTTTTCTCAATGTTTGTTCCATCGTCTTCTGCCTTAGGTGTTAAATTATAATGCTGCGAAGTTGAAGTCTAATAGTCGTAAACTTTTAAAAAAAAGGTTTAGTGCTCGTTATAAAACAAAATATACACAATTGTTTTATCTAATTTAATATACATTAAATAATTACTATTTCTGTTACTATTTACTCTTACAATTTACAACTTCAAAATCAATAAAGACCGCACATACCTTAGAAATTCTAATTAGTTGAAATTTTACTTTAATGACCATTAATTAGAAATCTTAAAGCATTGCGCCTTTTATTTTTTCTATTAAACTAATGCTTTTATAGCATTATTTTACTTTATTTATTTTAAAAAAGCCTGAAATACTTTGTCTTGGAACTAAATTAAAAATATCTAGTTTTCAATTTTAAAAAAAGTACTTTTATACCAAAATGTGTGTTTAAATTTTCATTAAGTGCTTGTTTCTCTTAAAAATTCTATGTACATTTAACAAAATAAAAAAGTGAAATCCTATTATAAGAAAAGTGACATTCAACTTAAGTTAAAAAAGAAATTCAACTAGAAAACTTTTATACTGCTTAAGATTTGAATATGCTATCTGAATCTGTTATTGCTCAAGAAAAAAAAACTTTTTTTTGAAAAGAGCATTTAAAGGAAATGGAATAAAAGTGGTTTCTGAATTGAACAAAAAGAACTTTTACTTCTCCTTAGACTTTAAGAAACCCACTTGAATGTGTTTATAAAAAGGGAATAACCACTTCACGTGTTTAAGTAAGCTACATAACTTTCAAAAATGACTTACATTAGAGTAAATTGTCAGCTATTTCTTTACTTGAATGCTTTTAAAGCTTAAGAAACTTTTTATGAGGTTATAAAAAGAATTGGATTTATAAAACAAGGTATACATCTTTCTTTCACTACATGTCACTATGTTGAAATACTTTTGTGTTTTTACGTAGAAGTTAAGCAAAATTTGATCAAAATAAATGGTTTTTATTTTTAAAATAAAATATGTTTAAAAAAATTCATGTTTTAGGCATTTCAAGTTTTTTGTTTGCTTTAAACTTTTTAATTTATATGAAATAAATCAAAGTGTATTTTTCTTGGTTAATTATTTCTGTTTAAAAAACTGAATTAAACCATATGGCTTTTACCATAGTTTTCCATTTCACTTTATTTATGGCTGGATATTTTGCCTATCGCCGTGTCTTTTCTGTTGTTTTCAGTTCATTTATAATCGTCTTGCGTCAAGCATTTGTAGTTCTTCCTATTTTTATAAATCGAAGGGTTCCAATTAAAAACTTGTCTTACTTTAAATTTTTCAGGTTTACGTAAGGCACGTTTAATCCATTTTCATTTACGTTTTGTAACTTCCAATTCAATTGGTTTCTGTTATGCATTTCTAAGGATTTCTGTGTTACAAATTATATGGAACCACTTGATGCGTAAGCTTCTATTTAAAATTTTGTTTGTAAATACTTGTTGTAAAGTTTTGTTTATATATATTTAACAAATATGATAATACATATGTTATTTACATTACAATTTCATGTCTCAGATACAAATAGTTGAACAAATTTAACATTAGCATTGAAAAATTCTAATTTTTGTTGAATTTGTTATGTGTTTTCTTTTTTACAATTTATTGATTATAGCGCATCTGCTTTCCAATTTGTTTGATTAATTTAGTATAGCTTCATTAGTTCCGCCTTTTTTGTTAATTATGCATCTAAGATACGTAAAACTGCTTACCTCCTCTTGTTTTCTTATTTTCTAAGAGAATATGTTATTTAATTGCTTAGGGTTAATTTTCAAAATTTTAATTTTATTTTTATTTATAATAAGCCCATACTAAGTTTTCAAGACATGCGAATAAACACAGATATTTTAAACTTAGAGACATAAAAATACTTTTTATTGGTTGGTAATATTAAAAAGATTTTATTTGGCACTAAGTTTAAAATGTATGTGTTTGCTTGCATGTCTTGAAGAGCTTTGACCAATAAATCAAGGTGAAAAGTGTATTCAGAAACGTTCCCTCCTAGATCCATTTTATTCTCTGCTATTCTTTTCATAGTCCAGTCAACAGCAATTAGGAAGAAATTAACTCGCTTGAAGAACTTTTTTAAGACTTGTCGTGGGGAAGTATTGAAAAATGATTATAAAGATTTTTTTTATAGTTTTCCATTTAAATGTCTTAATATTAAAATAGCATAGAAAAAGATGATTGTTACTGATAAATTATGAATACTGATAGAGGCTCTGAAATCATATCTAAAATTTACTCAGTTTAAAGTTATAAATTATTGAAAACTGCAATTCATACTTTCAATACGTAATCGATAGATCTTATAGATAAAGTCTTCGCTTCTATTCTAGAATTTCTGTAATTACAAAGTTTTAGCCCAAACTAAAATTTTCAAGAATTTGTGTTTTTCCAAGAATTTGTGCTAAGTGCATACAAATATTAATCCAGATTTTCTGGTGACGCTTTAGGTACATTTATTGTAAGTATTGTGTATATTTCGATACAGCTCATAAATAGGGGAACAAATCAGAATTAGTGGAACGAAGTGTTAAAGTGCATAAGTTAATATTAGTGACTTAGTAAATGAAGGGTCGATCAAATCGATAAATAATTTACTCAATAAATGATCAAATTAGTGAATGAAATTATCAATAAAAAATAAAATCGCATAGTTCTAACCAGTAAATGCTCAAAAGAATTCGTTAAACAATAATTTATGCAAAACAAATAAAGATTATATTTATTTAAATTTTTTATTTACATTATTTTACCTGGTATATAACTTTTATTTGCTTCGTGAATGCAAATATGGATCTTTTGGAATATTATTTGAAGATAAATGAAGATTCTCACTCATAACGGAATATTATTAAGTTATTTTCTAATTCGGGGCAGGCATTTTTAAAACTAAATAGTTTTTAAAATTAAAATTTAACTAATCAATGCTGATGATCAACGTTGAATCTAAAACTATGGAACGAAATATGGTAAAAACTATATTCAGACCATAGTAGAATTTGCCGTGTTTCTATCTCCACGGGGAAATCAAGAAGACTAAAGAGCTAGTTTTCCTAATCAGATAAAAAAGAAGAAAAAATTGGTGTTGGAATAAAAATTAAAAACGTAGGATGGAACATTTCAATAATAAACCAAACCACCATATAACCGAAAATTCATCACAGCTTTGTTGTGATGCACAAGTATTGCAACCAATGCTTTTCGATTTTTTTCTGATAAAAGCTGAATTATTATTACTACTTTTAATTACACATTGAAAACGAAGCTTTTAAATTTTTTACTATGTTTTACTATCTATTCAGCGGTTATTGAAATTAACTTGCAAGCTATTTTGCCTCAAATTTTATCATTCCCTTTAAGTAAATCTAGATTTCTTTTAGAAAAATCTTTTGAGTCTGATACTTTATTTAAAGGGAATTCTTCCGCGTGGAATCACGTGTGTATTTTGTTAAAGCTATTCTCCGATTCAAAATAGGCAAAGTTGTTTTAGTTTTACAATGGTCTTACAAAAAGCTTTGAACTGATTGGCACGTTATACATCCATAGGGTCTGCTTTATCTAAAAGAGTCAAGTGTATAACAGTGAATGTTTTAAAATGATCTTTCGATAATAAAATCTTTTGCTTACAAAATCAAAAGAAATTTAAAGACACGTGTTATTTTATATTCTATTAAATGTGGAAAACAAAGAATACTTCTTAATCTAAAGTTTTTCAATCTCTAAACAATATTTTAAAGGATTGATATTCTGTTTTTTCTTCTAGAAGATTTTATGCCCTTTGTGCCAAGTTTGCGGCGAAGAAATAAAACTTATTTTGTTTTTGATCGGGCATAAAAAAGTTTTTTGGGGGTATTTTTAAAATATTTTCTTTTTAATTTCATATAAGGAATCATTTAAAGTATATTTATCATTATGATTATTCAAGAAGAAAAGAAGATGGTAAAATAACTGTACTGTTTTTAATAACATTTATGATAAAAAATAAATAAATAAATAAAAACATAATTCTAGTTAATAAAACCTAAAAAATACGGTATTCAAACCTTTAATTAGGTAATTTTTCAGCTCATTACTTGAACGGTTTATTGGTCATTCTGATTTTCTAAGTTATAGTTCTTATTACCACACATTTTGAAAAATTACAGATATGCAAAGTAAATTTAACCAAATAAATGTATGCAATACCATGCTTTAAAGTATCATGATAAAATTACAAAGTATCATGATAAAAATATAAATAAAAAATGAAAGTAATGTTGTTGAAAAGAATTCAGAAAAAAATATTTCCTTTCTCTGCTTTTTGATTTTTTTGTAAGAGATCCCTTATCTATTTTTTTCAAATGTATTTAAAATTATTATTTACTTGTTTTTTATGGTATTTGAAAGAAAAGATACGCAGGTTACTTTAAACGCAGGTTACTTTACGCGGGTTACTTTAAACTTTCCGTAATTTACCACAAAACACTAAATTTATTTACCTGAGTTTTTCCAATGGCTATTTGATTGAAAAATGATATTCCTTACATTTTAAGATAACGCTAAAGTTTACTTTTTTTTCTATAAATTGGGATCCGTTTTCACCATCATTTATAAATATTTTAATTTTTTTATAGCTAAGAACATAAATTAAAAACTGCTCGAATTATATAATCTTTTATAGAAGAAAAAAAATACTTATATAATCTGAAAAATAATAATCAATTCTCGATTATGTGTCTGACAAATAGTTAAACCAGAGTATATTTGCCATTAAAATTATCAAAGCCAGGTTTTTTTTACGTAAAGTCGAAGAATTTTGCTTTTGAGAGACAAGGTAAACACCTATTTATAATTTTAACAACAAGATTTAGAAGATTTTAATCCTTTTTTTTCTTCTTAAGACTATCTTAATAATTTAGACTTTCATAGTTACAGCGCTCTTCTTTTTGGTTTAAATACTAATTCATGATTTTAACATGCCCAGACTGACTACGTAACGCCCACATTACTTTATTATTCTTAGTCATTATTTCATTATTTTGTCATGATTTGTTATTTTATTATTATAAATATTCTTTGAGTGCATATAAAAAAAATAAGATTTTGCATTTTTCTTAAACTTTTAAAATGTACACACAAATTATCCCAATAGCTAACAATGGCTTGGAAAAAATCTTTGTTTGTAGCTTAGAAGTTTACACATTTTAATGGATAATATTTTAACTATGAAGGAAAAATTGTTCGAAACACTAAGTACTGGTAACAAATTATAACATGCATTAAATAACATGTAAAAAATTTGCGCACATGAAAAAATATAGCTTGTGATGTTTGCTTAAATATTTTCGCTTATAGGAAAAATTGAATTTTTTTGGTACATACTAAAGCGTTTTTCAAAATAAAACTGTTTGTTTTTGAATGTAAGAATAGTTTATGCATCATGTTACATGCTTAAGAAGAAAAAAAATCATTTTTTCTCTAAACTAATCCATTTATTTACTCTCTTGCTTACATGAATATATCGTGTGCGTTCTTTTTTGAAAGATGCGAGACAAAGAAAGAAATACGTTATTAATGATGCGTTTCTTTATACAGCTGTTGTGAAATGTTTTTAAGCTCTTTTTTAGATAAAATACATGGAATCTTAAGAAAATTTTACTTCCGAGCACTAAGCTTACGTTAAGCAATATTTTTTACAGAATAAAAGCTATTTCAACACTTTTGAAACTTTTGATTTTTGCCTTATATAGTAAAAAATGTATGTATTAATTATTTTTCAATTTAGAGTATATTGAGACTTATTTGAGAGTATAAATTTATTTTCTTCAATGTCTTAAACAAATCTCACAAGTATTGACTTTATTTCTACTCTCTAATACAATTGGTTAATCTCGAAATTGGCCCCGTGATAACTTCCTGCAACTGCAAAAACTGTGAAATTAAAATATGCTTATATACAAATTACTCTCTCATTTTGCGTACGTGTCCAAGAAATAATGATTTGCATGGCACTGTGGGTCAATTTGGTACCATATCATGTTTGCAGCAAATTTTAACTGATATTAAACTTTAAGATATTATTAAATTATATGATATTAAACTTAAACTTTAATGCATCAACCACTAGATTTCGCTTGAGCCTTAAGTGTTTAGGGCTAACAGTGTTTAAGTGCAGTATACAGTAAGTAACAGTGTATCTGAAAATTTCTTTAAATACATTATCACTCATAATTTGGTAATACTGAAATGATAATATTTCCCAGAAAAATGTTTCCAAATGAAAAGTTAGCTATAAAAGATTATTAATTAGTCAATTTTTACTATTTTCAGCATTAGGCATATTGCCTTATAATTTTCGTCTACCTCACCTCTCCACTAAGATCTTGAATCGAACATAAATTAATAATTCCAAATCTTTATCCTCTCCGCAATTTGTAATGCGGAAGAAGGTACAAAATAATATGAACAGAAAGGTTGAAATAATTTCAATTAAAGCAAACAAACTATAAAATAATTCGTCTATTTATCTATGAAAATTCATGCTGTGTTATTTTGGCCAAATTCATAAAACTTTTTTAATTTTGTTTCGCCATAAAACTGGAATTTTTGAGTTATTTCATTTGGTAGAGGACATTTAAATTGAATTACAATATTTTCAAGCACAAATGACTAGGTTTACAGGCCAACAGTGTACAATTTTGAAATTAATTCATTTCTGAACGCATGTTCAGTTTCTTGCGTATAAGTTTTAGAATCAGTTTTTTTCAGCTTCCGTCACATGTTATTAGTCTTTAATTAATTTTAAACTTTTGAAAACCAAGGTTCTATTTAGGATACCTCCCTAAATACAGGAATAACACAAGCTGGAAAAATCAGAGAGATAATGGAATTTCCTCAAAACAATTTCATAAATTAACTTCCACGCTTTTCTTTTCTTTTTTATTTACTTATTTATTATTTTTATTTTATTTTTTTAATTTTTTTAGTTGAAAAGATTATTCATCACGATAAACAAATTGAAAATATTTTTAGCAGGCATAAATATTTCTGAGAATATATATTTTTTCAAAATTTAGCATGCACTAAACTATTCCTAGGGCGTGGATAGAACATGCCGTATCAGGTCCACGATAAAGAGGTTAAACGAATTTCTTCAGAAACTGTAGCATAGTTTGCAATTTTATATTTTGTGTAATTTATTCTCTTCGTTTTGAAATTGTATCTGTTTTCATGGACTTTGGACAAATCCTGGTATTTTTCATCATCAAAATATGTTTAGTACCTTTTTTTCAATGTTTTTTTTTTTTTTTTTTTTTTTGATGCCTTATCTATTATGTTTGAACACTCAAACTCCTATTTTCTGAGTAACTGCCATTGTTAATTTTAAGATTTCACTAGATTCTTTGAGACATTCTGGTGTTGCCATAAATCGCCACCAAGCCTACCTTTTTGAATCCTCTTTTTTTACTGAGAGGTTACGTGCGTGCACTTAGAGTACACAGTATTCTCCGCATGCCCCCTGACGGGGGCGGGACGGGGTTAAGCTTTGATGGTGATGATGATTATGTGTAATTTACAAATAAACTAAAAAAAAGAAATAATTCCCAAGAAGATCACTCTTTATTGACGTTTGTTAGAATACTGTTATATTTGTTAGTTCTTAGCGCATTTAAAAATTTTGTAATTTGTTTTCTAAGACTGCAACATAAATGAAATGTTTTAAGCAAATACTTACCCCCCTAATAAATTTCCAATTACACTTTTCTTATAAACATTTATGAAACTTATCATGAATTATTTCATTTCAAACTGAATACCCGTTCTCTGATTGTGGGGGAAAAAGTTAAGCAATCAATCTATCAGTACTGAACAACGCAACGAAATCCTGCACAAACTAAAAGACATATATCAGTATAAGTAATAAAATAAAATTAATTCCATTTTTTTATATTTATTACTTGTTCCTCTTCTGTGGCTTTACTTTATTAGATTAAGTAAAATATGTTTTTAATAGTTAATCGCACCAAAATAAAAATTAAGTGTATTTAGTTTTATTTGGCATGACAGTATTGTTCTAGGGCAACTCGATACACTCTAAGTTTGCCACAACCTTGCAATTTTCTCCGGTACTAATCTCTTTTAAATAACCGTAAAAAAAACCCTCTTTTCATAGCATTTATATTGAAGTTTCCCAAAAATATTAAAATTTTAATAGGTACTAAATATACCAATAGAGGTATAGGTATTAAATATACTATACATTATACCTATATTCGTTCATTTGATGCGTTTTAAAACTGATCTAATTACCATAATACCATTAAGTGTCCATTACCAAAATTAATTAAACGTTATTGATGTCAATAGTAAGGTGTCGTTTTTCACATTTCTTTTGAACGATTTAGTGCTATTTCCCTATTTATTGTTTTTTTATAGTATTTCGAGTATACAGCTTTTTTTTTAAATTTTAGTTTGTCTTTATTACCAAAATTTATTAAGCGTCATTGGTATCAATAATAAATTGGAAAGTTTTAACACTTCTCATAAACGGATTAGTATCTTTTTTTTTATTAATATTGCTTTTCAATACTTAACTTATTATTTTATAATTCAATTACTGATGATTTTAAGTTATTAAATTTTGCAGATTAACGTTTCAAAAGCAGAGTCATAAACAAAATAAATAAGCGATTTCAAGTACTTTTAGTAATGCTAATTTGGTTCTCATGTTCATGCTGATCAATGAATTTATCTTGCACAACTAATTAAGGAACATGTGAAAACCTTTTTAAATAAGAACTACAAGCTAGCATATATTATCATGCAATATTGCAATATTTCAAATATTTAAAAATAGATAAAACGAAAATCATCTACTGTGTCTTTTTTATCAATGGTGAATTCTAATTAGATACAGAAAAAAATTTCACTTTCCTTATTGCTCTACCGAGCGAAATAATTGAAAATTTCGCTACGAAAGTAGAATCCGGGGGCCAAAATTTTGCTTTGCAGCAGCTGTCCAAATTTCAAGATGATAGAAGAAACGGCTCTGAAGTTACTTGAGAGAGACGCACTTACGTGCGTACATAGGGAAGCAAACACTTAATCTTATTATTATTTATGTAATTATTCATTTATTTAAAATAAAATCTGCATTAACCTAATCACGAATAAAGGAGAAAACTGCCAAACATATTTTATCAAAAATCAATATATTTATTTCCATTTTCTGTACAGTAAAAATTTTTTCAGCAGTTGCTTCGCTTAATAAAACTGAGCTATTTTCAAACTTTCAGTAAATTTTATTAATTTTGTTTCAAAAGCCATTTCATCAAACAGATTGGAAAGAATTTAAAATAAAAATCACTCTGCATATTATTACACAATCTCAATAATCTTTGTTAGAACCCAATATATGAAGACTAGATAAGAACTAAATAAAAACTCCAGGGAATCCATGATAGATGCCTCGACCTTCAGAGTTGACAGTGTGAATCCGTTAGTAATCATCAAGCCCGTTGGGACGCAAGTCTTGTCAGGTTGTTTCGAAACAAGCTCCGAAACTCGAATTGTCTTTTTATTTAAGTATCTTGTGTTAAAAGTCAAGGGCTCTAGTGACAAGAGTCATTCAGTTTTCAGCTTGTCTTGGACAGAGTCTTCTGCCTCTTATTTCAGGTTTTCTTTTGAAAGTATATTGTTTGTTTCGTTTTGGCGAAACGCCTCTCTGTAAAACTAACATTTTTCATTTCGAAATTTGCCATTCAGTTTAATCTTAATTAACATTATTTAATGGCAACTACACTTTGTATTTAGATTTTTATTTCGTTTAAAGGAAATAAATTAAAAATATCAAACGTTAGTCACATAAATACGAAACTTCAAACTTTATTTTTTTCTCTTCTTACGTTAATCTCATGTTTCACAAATGTTTAAAGCAGTTTAAGTAAATTTTGTCTGGATGTTTTTTTTTAAAATTTAATGAGGTGTTTTAGAATATTAATGGAAAATTGGTTGTCAAGGAACTCAGGCATAAGTTTTAGTAAGTTTTCTGGACGAACACTTTGACGATTATTTAACTAGCTTGTTTGTTTAATTAATAATTTTTATACCTTTTCTGCGAACATGGTTTACAAAAAATTTAAAATCATTTTTGTAAAAAAGCACTTAAAAATATCCCAGTCTGTAAACTACTTACAGTAGTAAATAAAGTTTTAACCTTATTTTCACATCTTTATATACTAACCACGTAGATACCAAAAGTAAATATCCAAGTCACTATATTTTGCATTTCTGGTGTACTCTTAAATTTATTGTTATTTGATTTAAGGTAAAATGGTTTTTATAACTTCATTTTTATAGGACTTATCTTTGAATTCGGAACAGTTAAGTGTAAAAAATAACTAGGTGTTCCGTGATAACCACCTTTAATATAGATTTTTAAAATTTTCAGCAAAAGTGATGACAATAATATTTTTATAAGTGGTAACTATTTCAGTTTCAGGAAAGACCTATTCGAAATCTGATAAATCTCAAATAAGTAAGGCATGTGCAATAAGCCCTTCAAGATTTGATTGCTGGTGGAAACTCGTAGGTGTTCCTAATAATCGTTAATCAGCTCATCTCTGTATTTTCCAATCATGAAACCTGTATTGTTGTTTACTACAGCCAACTTCTTTATCTATGATTTGTTAAATTTTATTGAAAGTTTTGTTTTTTAATATATATTTTTGCCAAATATTTATTTTTTGAGACTCCTGATGTGCCGATTTTTTTACGTAAATTTTGAAGAAAAGAAATCTTAGAAACATACCTTAATTTTTGTCATTTCTAACCACTCTTGCTTAAATATATATTTAAAAATAGATTAAAACTCATTAGGTTTTCTATTTTAAACCTTTCAAGAGAATTCTCTTTTTCAATAGGAAGAAAAATTATGACTTTATCAAATAAGGTAAAAATAATAATATTCTGTCAAAATAAAGTATTAAAAAAATATTTTGTCAATCGGGATAGGCCTATGACATATGAGTCCGACTGGGTGTTTTAGATGGTGCGTATATGTTCTAGTGGTATTTTCCTTATGGACATATATGTCCTGGTGTGTCTAAAAAAGTTAATCCTTATCATTCCGATTGGCAAAAGAGCTACAATTCGCCATTCTCACAGAATTTCTACTTCCTTTAAAACAATAGTAAAAAAATTAAAACAAACAATTAAATAAAGAAAGAATAAACAAACAATTAAATTAATAAAGTAAGAATATTTCATTGCCATCTATTTTCATAAAAATTGAACAATCTGATATTATAACTTTTTTCACTGTGACTACAATTATTAGCAGCAAATATAAATTTTACAAACGTTAAAAAGTTAAAGTCGAGAAGAAACTGGCTCTTTCTTTCAAAATTAATTGGAGAGGAATACTTTCCATACCACGTTTTATTTTTCCTCCGAAATATTTTTTTATAAAACTTTAATAGTGAAAAAAGGGTCAATACAATTAAATTAAATGTTTAATTTAAATTTTGATGCACAAGTATTTTATGAAAAAGCAATTTCACATATAATATCTTATTATTAAATCATTTTTCACTATTTCAAACATGCGATTTCAACGCTTTGTTAATGATAATGTATATATCAAAACCTACTTGGGAAAATCAGATGAATAGCCATACATCCTACTGTGGATTCATTTGACATAGGTATAACTAGATATAATAAAATTAGTAAAGATTTTGGTCTGACTTCTTAGATTAACTTATAAAAATAAGTTGATGTTCTTATTTCTGGTAAATAAGCGAGCTTGCAGACATTCGCCAAAAATCGAGCATAGAAAAATCAACATATATTTATTTAATTTGCTTAAAATTGTACACAAATAGTATGAAAATTCAACGTTCTAATGTGTTACGTATATATAAAGCGGAAGCTTGTTTTGGTGCTTTATTTATTGATCCAACGTTGTGTTTCTGTGGTGTTCAAGTCAGGTGATTTTGCAGGCTAATTGAAATACTATGATGAAAAAAATTTACATAAATTTTATTTCTTTGCATAAATTTTAACCCATCACGAAAGTTTTTTTTTCTTAACAAAAAAATATTCTTAACTCAAGTATTGTTATAGATAGTTTTATTCATTTTAAATTTTATTTAATGTTTCCATTATATAATATTCCTCTTCCATTATAACTATAGCTCAATGTTGAGAGAAAGAAGAAACAATTGATTTATAATATATTTATCGTCTTAAGTTAGTTTATAACATGAACGTTGTTAAGTATTAAATAATTTCAAAGGACTAAATATAAGATAATATTTAATTTAATAACAAATTATTAATAAAGAAATAATTAATAACTAATAATCAATAACTAATTAATATTTAATAACAAAATGTTAGTTCCAACTTGATATAATAAGTTTTACTACCGAGTTAAATTAAACTTGATTACATAAATCAAAGTTATTTTAAAATTAAATCAAAATTCAAACCATCAAAATAAATTATTCTACACGGTTATATTCAACTACAATTTTTATAACTTTTTTCTCTTTTTTGGAAAGAGTCAATAAATGAAAAGAAGAAAGTTTTATATCTAACAATTTCAACCTCGAATCTTCATTTATCCCGAAAATTAAAGCAATTCCAGCTTCTCTAGCTTATTATGGCATGTCCTATTACTCCAATATATCCGGGGATTCGTGGTTAATACCACATTCTATTTCCTGGCAGCCAACGTTACTGCAACAGCTGCAAGAGACAATATTACGCCAAGTTCTGGAGTCTCCTGTTTATATGGGCTATAAAAAGATGCGTGAACTTTTGATTGACCACATAGCTTTCCGAGAAACTAATATAAAATGTGTATGTAGTATACAATTTTATGCCTTTGCTTCTTATTAGTTATTTTGTTTTATTAAATTTAAGTACAGTCAAAATTTAAGATCTATTGCAAAATAATAATGTTAAATCGAAGTCATTAGTCAAATACAGAATTTCAAAATCAAATTAAAATTTAAAATAATGTGAACATAGACAGGAGTCAATTATATTAATATCAATTTAAAATAAAAAGCCAATAGAAAGTTTATTTCTAAATACCAATTTCAATAAAAACAATATAAACTTATTTAACTAATAGCATTTATAACGCAGTGTTTTGTATCACTTGATAGTAAAATTATCTTCAAGAACATATTTCTGTTTCGTAATACTTTGTTCTTTTTATCCCGAGCTGCAAGATATATCGTAAACTTACTGATATTTTTACTGGCTGTGTTGGAAACGACACGTTACCTTAACCCTAGTCGTGTGATGTTAAAGGCATTAGAGGTGGCACTTTTCTTTGTTTTTTCTTTTTTTTTTTTAAATTACTACACTTTACGAAAAGTAATCAGTCACAGCAGATTTCAATCATATCGAATTTTGAGTCTGTGTTAATAGGCATTTGCGCTCGTCGAACGGTTCACTGGTTTGAACCAGATATGATAAGTCGACTGACCAACCAAATCTGCTACTTTTTTCTGATAGTAAATCAAAAATTAAATCTTCATTAGCACCAGACAGACAGTTCATGACTTAAAAATTTATTTTGTAAGAAATGCTAAAACTTATTAATTTGACTTTAACATTCTATTTCAGAAAGACCCTACATTTTATTTGTTTAATTGAACGTTCGCCTCTCAATGGGCTGAACCGAGTTCCATTCCCAGGGATGGCTGGCTGATAGGAATTCTACTCGCAGCTCATGCCGACCACAGTTCTGACGTAAAATATCCTCAGAGGTAATGGGATTCTAACCCATGATTTGTCTATCAAGGGTTAGAATCCCTTTGCTTTCCAGCTAAGCATGTTTTTTTTCGTAGTTTCCCTCTTCGTGTAACGCAAACACGGGTTAGTTCCATCAAAAAGTACTCAGCAAAGGGTTCCTTGGGTTATTCATCCACCTTTCCTTCGGGGTTAATATCTTCCTTACCTGTACTATGCATGATTCTTCATCGCCTTACGAGATCATCGCCAACAAAACCAATTATTTTTATTTTTTGAAATGCCGGATGCTATTTAGGCAAAGTATGAAATAATCGTCCTGATGAGGTTATTATGTAAATGATGTGCATGTTACTGTGAAATCGGTGGTTGTTGACTTTCCCCGGTGAATGTTGACAATCAAATTAGTCGCTTTCGTGAATGTCCGAAATATTTATTACTTCCGATTTGATATTAATTTATTCGTGGATATAATTACATTTATTCGATATTTTAATACTTACTGACAATAGATTAGAACAAACATCAGTGTTTGGAGTATCGGGCAAATATATACCGGGCAATGGCACTTGACTTATAAAAATATATCAGTGTAGGGTACACCGAGCAAATGTATACCGGGCAGTGGCACTGAACCTTAAAAAACATTAGTGTACGGTATACCGGGCAATGGCACTTGACCTTAAAAAAACATCAGTGTGGAATATACCGGGCAAATGTATACCGGGCAATGGCACTTAACCAGACCTAGTATGACTTGACCTTTGGTAAATGTCCGAAATATATACTAGGTTTAGTGCCACTTTTGCTATAGCTTAAATATTTAAAAAAAATTAAACAAAGCGTTTGAATCAATTTTAAACTGATAACGAAATTATTGCTTTAAAATTAAAAAAATATTAATAAAAACTGCGCCAGATAAGAGTAATTGAAGTAGTTGCTTTGAAAAAAATTTTAAAAAGAGTTTCCAGGTGCATCTAAAAGTGGATGAATATCCCAAGACACCTCAGCAAAGACTAGTTTTTCCAAATGCTGAATCTAAAAAAGCCATTGTCTTGGATTTATTTCAAAATTACGAGGCTAAGGGGTCGAATATTGATAGCCGTAAACTCAGAACTGGGTCAGTTGTTTAACACCGGTTATAAAACTGAAAAAAAAAATTATTTAATAATTCGCTTGTCATCTGGATAGTATTTACTTTTCAATGTCATGGAGTCGAACACTTTAAGCTGCACATTCACAATATTATAAATTTGCAGCAGGTATTTCAAGCAATACGTTAGTAAAGAAATAAACAAAAATAACAATAAATGAGTTACTTTGGTAAAGTCTTATTAGAGCAACTTTAAAAATTTAATGCGATACAAATGGAAAACCAAATAAAATCTCTTTCGTAACTTGCTTTTAAAGAAGAGGTAAACACGAACCTAGGGAACGACAGTGTTTTTTATCATTGATGTAAATTCTCTGCCGTAGTGGTTGAAAAAGATTAACTTCCCATTATTTGGTTGGCTGCTTACGCAAATGATCCCAGGAGTTCGAACAAAATTGAAAATCGTTTGCCTTTTTTTCTTCTATACAAAGAAACGAATAAAAAACTTTTTTCTTGGCTTATATTCAGTCTTCTCTGTCTGGTGAAAATGGGGAATAAATTGTCTTTCAGCGCTTCAATAGTTTCAAATACCACACTAAATTGTTTTTTGAAAAGTTTCACATAAAGATTGAGACTCACAAATATTCCAAATGTGTTTGAGTTCAGTAATAATATTAAAATTCAATCGGACTAAATGTTTTTTTATTATATTTTATTACTTGAACATAAAATAGTTTTTCTCAAACAATTTTTTTTTCCAAATGGTTTAAATCAATTTACTTATTTCAAATCAAGCAGAACGTGGTGTTCTTATAAAAATTTTGTTAAATAAAACATTGTGGTTCATATACAGTAAGGAAGAAAATGGCAAAATCTATTTTCAGGCTTTGACTCACAGCACATTCATAAGTAGAAAAGTGGTTCTGCGTCAATATGCTTAGAGCATGGATGCAAGGCTGGAAAAAAAAACATTGTACAAAATTATATAAAGGAAATTTCAAATACTGACATGATTTAGGAAATTATTTGTTCGGAAAAATATAAAAATGTTCTTTAGTTGCAAACCATTCTCTTGGAATAGTAAAAAAAAAAAAGATAACAAAAGCCTTTTATTATAATAAAGAGATTATTATGATTATTAAAATATTTTTGGGGAACTCTCTCAGACGATAAAATAAAAAAAAATTGAAACATATTTTTTCTGTTATAAAATTTTTAATTTTGATATTACTAAAAAAATAATGATTAAGCACATCAACTAGCGTTTATTGAATTTTTAAAATGAAATTTTAAGAAAAATTTCGAGTTAAAAATTTTAATTGTTATGTTCTTTAAATATTTATACTTTCAAATTAATGTTCTTTTTACTGGGGAACGATCTGTATACTTCGAGAGAGAGAGAGAGAGAGAGAGAGAGCAGATACGATAAAAAAATATTTCTGATAACTTAAAAAAAATATTTATTGTTGCAAAAGAGTTGAAATATTAAGAAAAAGATCACCGCAAGTTCATAGAATATTTCACCAACATAATTTGTCTATTTGATAAACGCATATATTTTTAATAAGATAATGTTTTCTTATGAATGTTTCAAATAAATCTTTCGTGTTAATCCTTTATATTAGTATTTAATTTAATGAAGATTTTTTTCAAAGTGTTTAAATACTATAACATTTCACTACCTACTAATTTTTGTATGATATAATTAATCACCTAAAATACTTTTTATTTCCCGAATAAATGAAATAAAATAAATATATGCTGGAAATTTAAAATCAGTGTAAAAAATAAGTTTTAGTCACTAGATGCCAAAACAAGACTCTAGTGGCATTGTGTTCAAAAACATAAAAGGAATGTTTTAAACAAAAGATATCCGAATATTTTTCCTTTGTCTGAATCCACAAAACATGAACTTTTGAATGACAGCATTGTGTTTCTTGTTTCTTGTGTTAATGTGATAAACTATCATTTAAGACGCATGGGCTTTAATTTCAGTATTCAAAGCTTTTAAGAAAGAAATGGCCTGGCAGTTTACTCTAATGCGTGCCATTCGAAAAATGCAGCTTTGCTTTGGTGAAAAAAAATTTCAAAAGCAATTTCTTTTAATGAAAAGAAGGAGTGCTACTATTTCCAGAAAGCTTTATATGCCAAATGTCTTTCATTTACTGAAAGCTTTTAAAGAAGTTGTGCATTTTCTATTTCAAAATAATATGGTGGCATAAATATTTAAAAGTAATTTTTTGATGGGATGTAATTTGATTCGTACCTTGGTGTAACATTACTAAAATCATTATTAATAATAAACCTGAATCCGTGTAATACATTTAAAAATTGTAATATATTCTGGAGAATATTTAATCTCAAAGTAATGTTGTTTGTTGTGTTTTGCTAAAATGTTTTTGTTAACGTATAAACATAAATTTTTTTGTCATTGCAAATTAAACTTGATTATTCATTTAATATTAGGCAAAATATTGTTTTAAATTTTTTTTTAAGATTGTAGACTTTAAAATATTTTAATATATTGTTGCTACGATTTATGGTGGTAACGTAAACTAATATTTTTTGCAGTGTATGTAGTCACATTTTTATTTATTTTTTCACTGTTATAGTTTTAGTTATTTATTTATTTAGTTTTCATTTCGTTTTTTTTTTTTTTTTGTCAACACATATTTTCCTGTGCATTAAAAATTTATTTACTTGCTTCATGGTAAAATCATTTATTGTTTGGATATAAGAAAAAGCACCGATTCTTTCAAACAATCGTTAATTTGCCATTTTTATATAATATTTGTCACGATGAATGCATTTAGTTTAACGCTGAAAATCGTGGAAACGATGAACCGGATTTTCTTATTGTGTACGAAATAGTTTTTTATATATCGAAAAAGAACATGCAATATTAAAAAAAAAACATAAAAATATAATCTTGATTAAAAAAGTTTATGTTTCTAAATTTTCATATCTCACAGCTTTTGCTTTGTTAAACTAAGCATATAATACGCAAATACTTAAGGCATACACAACATACTAAACATAGAGAAAAATGCAATTCGTTGAATACACTAAGGAAAATGTATGATCAAATCTAACACAATATATTGAAATTCATTGTATTTCTATGTCTATGAGAACATCAAAAAAGCTCAGTACTTTTGAACTGAAATACTATTTAATAGTTATTTTCATAAGATGAACGATAGATATGGTTTTATGATAAGTAATGAAATTTGGTAAATGTGGTAGTATTAGGTAATTTTATCATGAAACCTTAAAGCCTTGAATGAAACCCATTTATTTAGTAAAATTTACTTTTCAGTTTTGTATCGAATGTGAGGTGATAAGAAATGTAGTTTTGAAAGCCAAAACTTCCTGTAAACCGGTGTCATATGAGCAAAAGCATTACCAAATGAATGGTTTAAATACCGTATGTTTTTTTTTTAACTAAAATGATGTTATTTCAACCAGAAATGTCATCAACATACAGTGCTGTAATTTTACCAGATTTTTTTTTTTTTTTTGCTGTGTAATTTTTCAGAATTTTGTTTTAAAAAAATGCTACTGTAATTTTATAACTCAGTTATTAACCACTGAACCTATTTTTACCAATATTTTAGTTTCATGTACATTATGCAAGCTAAATCGTCTGTTTTTTTTTTTTTTTTTTCAGAACTGATGTCACACACAATGATTGGTAGACTAATTTTATTCACGCTTAGTACTTTTAATTGAAATATATAAGATATTAATTCAATATTAAAATAGTTACAAGTTTTTTTTCTAAATTTGTCTTTTGTCAAAGTATTAATATATCAATGTTGATTTAAGGAAATAAAATAAAATTAGTATACAACCCAAATAAGAAAATCTTTAAGTTCCTAATATTTATGTAATAAACAATGTTTTAACTGTAGAAAAAAACTTATTAACTGTCTAAACAGGAAAAAAAGTAATAAAATAGCTACATGAATATAAAAGAGAGCCTTAAAAAAGAAATACGACGCGATGTTTATCACAGATCTGCATTGAAATGTCTTTTAGAGAAGCAATTTTTACATCAAAAATTGACATAAAATTCTTTAAAATTGTTGGATGCTCGCTAAGTATCATGTTTAGTTTGTAAGACGATAAAAGAACTTTTGAATTACTTGATACAGCTATTTGTAGCTGCCACTCAAAGAAAAAGTTATTCATGTAATGTGAGCTTTAAATTATATTCATGAACACCGAAAGTCTCTCCTGAGAGATCGATTAACTGTCAAAAGCTTTTCTTTTATTAAAACTGCTTGTAGTTTATTCTTAGTTTTCTTGAAGCTTTTATGTCTTGGTTAAATTTATGATGCCTTTAAAATATCTCACAATATTATTTTAAAATATCTTAAACATATTTTTAGCGTTTCGAGCTAAAATCACCGTAATGTACTTAAAATGAAATTTAAACTTATATCATTGATACAATTTGTCTCATTAAATTCTAATAATAATTCTATAACAAAATGGAATATTTAATTGCATAAATTTATATGTACTTGATGCAAATTAGGTACTGGCTAACCACTCAAAGAACACCTCCCGTCACTGAGTTAGAAGCTACTATGGAAATGTGAAACAGCGCATTTCAAAAATGGAAGATTCACCAGAATTAAAATCGTATCCGAGAAAAAATCCGTTCTAAATATTTCCCCCGAACTTATTATTGAACTAGTTTAACTTCGCATGCAAAGTTCCAGATATTATTCTACACAACTGGCGTCGAGAGCTGACTAGGTTCGGCCGAGATTGCGCATATATGCCTTTTCACACAACAACAAAAATGAAACATTTCTTAAACAATCTGCTCCAAACCCATGATGTTTTTTTAGGCACTGTACGCTTTTTTGGCACTTTAACCTACGGTTTGGGAACTACAACCCAAAGAATGAGTTTCCTATAGGTTTAAAATCGAAATCATCCTTACAATTAAAATGCAGATGACACTGAATTTTTCAAATGGGAGAACTTGCACAGGACTATTTCACAGATAGTGTCTACTTTGAGTAAATATGTCTTGTTCAGATAAAATATATTGCAATGCATTGTTTTATAGCCAATAATATAATTTAAGAATTATTAAGAATTTAATTATTTATGAATTAGAAATTCATAGTTATTTATAAATTAAACCATTAAATCATAAAGATACATTTTACAAATTAACAAAAGCTGTAACTTTTCAAGCAGAGGATACAGTTAATCATCTCATAAAGAAAGTCGAAAAATAAGCATTTGTTTTTAGATAAAATAGTATTATTTTATTAAATTGTTCCCGAAAAAGGTTAAATTTATCTCCTACGTTCATATTAATTAACTATGCTTAGAATAATCCATGCTGAAGTTTTCACAAATTGTTAAAAAAATTCAATTAGCTGTATCAAAATGAATAGATTATGAGATTCGACAAATTTCATGCTTAAAGTTCTAATGTAAGTTAGTTGTAAGAAGTTTCATTTAATGGATTCTTTACATTAAAAATAAATTAGAAGAAATTGTCCTAAATCGTACATCTCCCAAATCGTACCACCTTCAGTTTCTACAGAAGCACTGTGTACAGTGCTCACAATAAACAATGAACTGGCCCTGAATAATTTCTGATCTAATAATTGGATTTCCAAGTACCAGGATTGAATGGTGAGTTTAAATATGCTTAATAATTATAGTACATAATATTTTAAGTAATAATAATATATTAATGAAATTTGTCACAAAAGCATACTTTTACTAAATAAACATAACTTTTTTTCGACTGATTCGGATTTAAATAAAATAATCAAAAATGATAAATATTCCCTAAAATGTTAATTTTTTGCATGGAATTAACTTTGCGTAAACGAATTTAATAATTGTTTGCAAACATAATTCAATTCGCTTAAAAAAGTAATCGGTATATATCGCATTACGCAAAAAATAAAACTAACATTAAGGGGTTCAAACTTTTGACTGCTCTCCAGATTAGGACCATATTTCCCAAATAAAGGCTACTACCCATATTTTGGGGTTCAGAAATATGAATTCGTCGAAAAAAAAATTTATATTCAGAGAAAGTACATATTTATTTAGGATTCCGTAACATAAATTTGCGTCTTTACCAATTAATTAACACATTTGAAGTCACCACGTCGAACCATTAAGATTGAGCCTTAGAAAGCAAAGATCCAATCATAAAATTAGAAGTTATTCAGGGTTGTCTGTTAATTAATTTATTTTCAGCGCACTGTACAAAACGCTCTAGCGATTAAATAAGGAGCGTTTTCTTTCACGCGGATATGTATGCAGAATAATTAAATCACGCTGTTCTTACGTTATGTTTTTACTTAAGTAATCGATTTAACAAGTTTTCAAAGTAATTTTTAATCCCTCTGTGTAAATATATAGCAAAAATAAGCTAATGTGATGGTTTTAAAATGCATCAGATAATTGTTAAGCAAATTATTCTGCTGTGTTCTACATGTTTCTTTCGTTGCTAGCAATTGTTTAAGTTTTGGAATAACACTTAGATTTAGACGTTGCGTAATAACCAAAATCGTTCCTCATGTCCTGCCCTACATCATACCAGTATGATTTGAGAACAACGTATCAACTTCAACTGCTGCTCAGGTTGAGTTTTAAGCAATCTAGAAAATGAGTTAGAACTCTCTTTAAAAGGATTTATTTATTCTGCTGCGTCAATCTTTAATTGAACAAATTTTTTGGAAAGGGAAAACCTCGAATCTACATTTTTAAAAATTTGCCTTAACCACTCGTTAGGATAATTTGCTACTAATAAATAAATAACAATTTATTTAATTGATATTTTACCATGTTCAAATAAAACAGTCAACCATGGATAAGATTGTAATCATACTGTCAGCTTTGACAAAAACCGTTTACTTACTTCTTTCACCTAGTACGGTTAAACAACCAGAATTTTATCGCACCAACTAAGCCCACCTAATGAAGCCACTTAGTTTTTCGCAACTGGGTACATATTATAGCTGAGTGGGCTAATCTGTCAGTCTAATGACTGACAGAACTGGGGATCGAGTTTCAGCGTTGAGACCACAATATTTCATCCAATCTCTTCAAAACTTGTGGAGTTTCCAGTTTCCTATACTCCATTATTTATGTGCTCAACTCTCCAATGCCAATACCTAACGAAAAGTCTATCTCTATGTCCATTTAAATTTATTTTTTATGTTTTTGAAATCCTGCTAGTTATGATTGGTTAAAAAACCGTATAGTTTTGTATTCATGGTTTTATAACCGTACTGTTTTAACTCGTTTCAAAACCATAAAGTTAAAAAAAAATGTCTTTACCTTAAACTTTTTATGGTAAATCGAATTTGAACCAATTTTCTCCCTTAAAAAATCTAAGAAAAAGAAAGTTGGTTATAAATCCCATAAAGATGCTGTCTTAGTTTGTAGCCCGCTAGTTAAGAAGGCTTAGTCAAGCTTAAACATTGCTACACTTAAACACTTTTAAACATCGTTACTCTTTATAGAAACACAAAACGTTAACTCTTTATAAGTTAATAATATTGTTACAATATTTGTATCTGTTCAAAATTTTAATAATTATGCTATTAAATATTTCTTTTGGGTAAGACTTGGAATTCACTTAATCATAAATACTTTATATTTTTGAGCTCGGTAATATTTAGGTAGAAAGTGATACGAACTAAACAGCTTGTTTCCTAAATTATACCACTTAAAGGTTTTTAGAAATCAATAAATTTTCATTAGCTACTGCACAAATATTATTTTCAAAAATAAATAATTTAACTAGCTAAATATTTATATTTTATTACTAAAATATTTTAAATTCAATTTTAAGGATTTGTAACTGTTACAAATTAAAATGTGACAAGTATAACGATTTTGGCTAATTTTCTTGCATATATTTGCCTACGTTAAAGATAGCTAAGATCATTCCTGTTTCTTACTATATATAAAAATCTAATGATGGTGTCGCAATTTCGTGAGTTTTTATTGGCCGCGAAATCACGTGATAGGATCCAGTTTTTCCTCATTCATTTAAATATTGTTTTGGTTGTCATCAGCATAAAATTAATAATAGTCGTAAAGGTATTGTTTTTCTTTAAATATTTTTGTATCCCTAATTTAAAGTTATTTTCCAGTACTGCTATTATTAGCGAGAATATTAAATTATGGTTGTGAACTCATCAAATTTGTTTGAACAATATAATGTTATAAGAATATAAATGTTATTTTAAAAAATGATTACTTCGAAAAATCACTTCCGTTCAACAAGAGATCCAAATGTTTATAATACCAATAAATAGTAATATTTGGACTTGGGAAGTAGAGGCACAAGAGTAAGCAAACAGAATTCCTTTTAGTACATATATGTTAAGTGAATAATTTTAACTTATGTAGAAAAACTGTTTCTGCCAAGAAAAGACAATTATTGCGAAGCAATCATCGGGGTTGGTGAGCGGCAGCGAACAGGGGGTTTAGCCCCCTAGTAATATATATTTCTTGGTAATGATCGAAAAGTCTAATAATCATTCATATGCCTCCTCACTTATGTTAACCGAAGTTTGAAGGAATATTTGGAAAATTTAAGCAGTAAAATTAACAATTGGATATATTTAAATAGTCAAGTTAAAAATCCTAGATTGCCCTCTCACTCAAAGTTTTCGTTTCATTGGTATTTACCGTTAAGGCTGTTTTCGAATATTCTGTTTTCATATGAAATCGCAGCAAAGGGCGCTTTCCTATCACGAGCTGTTTATTCATGTGCTTTTAAACATGTCATAATAAATAAGCACTTATATAGACATTTGAAGGCATGAGTCCTTATACAATTTTATTTCTAATGGCGAGTCATGTTTCGATCATTACTTTCACAAACTGAATCGAAACTTCTTTGACAAAGCGTTGAATTGTTGTGATGCAAATTTTAACTCGAATTTTGACAGCGAGAATGTCATTTATCTTTATCTATGTATTTTTTCAAATTTCATTGCACAGGATGAAAATTACTCGGGTAATGTGCCCATTTGTTAATTCCTACCTTTATTTCTTGGCAACAAGGACCAGAAGGTTTCCACCTCAACGACCCTCACCAGATGAGTCCCACTCCGGCCTCAGACCACTCGGCCAACCAATACGACTGCGATTGCGACGTGTTCTAACTCCCGTAAAAGTTTGACACAACATTAACACCGACACCCTGTTATATATACGTTTTATTAACTTGCACATTTCAAAAAAGTAGACTAAAATGTCATTTAAAAAAATCTGCAATTTTAGCAGCAAAACTAATTTCAGATTTGAAATCAATCACTCAAATTAGTCAAGATCATGCATTTGTGCAAAAAAAAAAAAATAATAAATAAATAAATAAATAAATAAATTGTTCCCCGGTTTATTGTTAAATACATAATGTAACATTTAAAGAAACTGAAAAGAGAGTTAAACTTGGATTCAACATAAATAAGTGTCCTATAAATGTGTTTTTATAAATAATTATGTCTTATTTCTTAGCGAAACTAGATCAGTAAGGAATGCAGCTTCAAGTTTGACAATCATTGTTTATTTTACAACCCTTGCCCAGCAATAACCAAAATATTTGAAAATCTTAGTAGCTATTTAAAAACAATGTAAGTGCATTTCAAATATAAACATCTAGTATTAAGCTACATATGCCTGGTCAATGATTGTTTTAATTTGAAATAATATTCTAATCTTTTGAAGGAAAAAAATGATTTTTCTTTCTTGCAGCGAAGATTAAAAGTTTAATATTTTTTTTGATTAATTTTATTAACAGTTTATTTTTTATTCATTCTGAAATTAATAAATAAATTAACAAAGTAGACGCTGACAGATTTATAAGGAATTTCTTTAGAAGGAATTAAATTATTTAGAGAAGAATTATGAGTTTGCTAATGGGGTTTTTCTTTAAAGAAAGAACATCGTTAAAACTCGGTTCATTAATTTTGTTTGTGCTGTAATTGTGGTTTTTTTCAACTTCTATTCGGAAATGATTTAAATTAATGTATGAATCAAATAAGAAATATGATACTAATCTTCGTTATTTATAGCTAAAGTGCAGTTTTTTAACAACAATATTTATTGTTTCTTATGGCACGAGAATTTCTAAACTTTGAAATGATGAAGATTCATTTATTATAGAAGTCATTCCTAAAAATAAAAGTGTTTACGAAGTTCATTCTTCTAAATCATTTTTTTTTTCATGCTTTTACTTCAAAATTATTGTATTTTTAGGAAATTATTATTATTCAAAAAGATGTTTAATGAGCTTAAAATTTTGATTTATAATTTGAGTTTTCTTCGCACTTATTCTACGTACTCCCCAACATTTTATTATTTTATACATAAAAAAAAGCTTAAAATTTATTTTGTAAATATTTCCGGCAAATTATAGATTTGAAATGCTTTAGAAGCCTTGCAATTTTCAGAATTTTAACCAAAATAATTTTAATATATTTGTTTCTTATTTTTCTAAGCTTTAAATATTCAGTTAACTTTTTTGAGATTTAGATTTATTTGTTTAAATCAAGAATAATAACATTGTTGCACATTTATTACGAAATTACAATTTTTTTAACGGTTTTTTTTCGTTTAAAATTAATTAGTATGCCGTTTTATATCATAAAATGGAGTCATAAATTGTTTACATTATAATCAAAATCAGTTGTAACCATTCCTCAAAATAATAGATTTAATAGATAAATTAGAATAATTTGCTGTTTTTATATGTTTACGCAAATTATACAAGCTATCCTTATTAATAGTTATCAGAAACTTCACTGAATATACTTCGCTAGTAATAAACTTAGAATAATTTTTATAATTTTTTTAAGATTGTAAAACCCTAAATTTCTGGTACAGAATTAACGAAGTAACACATAATTAACGAAATGTTCTCCAATTACTAAAATCTTTATTTAAAAAAGTATCAAAACTATATTTTCAAATATTTAAGACCAACAAATATATTTACGAGACACGAAAATTAATGCATTTATTTTTGATAAAGTGAGGAAAGCATAATTTGCAATAATATGTTTTATATACAATCTGTGGTATTATAAATCTGTTGGAGTATAAGTGACGCAGCGAGTAACATGTTTTTTACAGAAAAGAAATTAAAAATAGGTTTATTTTTAATTGAATATCTCTAATGCTTGCACATAAATTAATTATAAAAAATATTAAAAAATAATTATAAACTTAATAACAAAAAATTTATTATAAATTATACAAATGATATATATATATATATATATATATATATGTATATATATATATATATATATATATATATATATATATATATATATATATATATATATATATATATAATATCCACACACTAATACTATTTTGTGTAAAAATATTACAAAAACACAGTAAATAAGAATCATATTTACTATTATGCCTATCATATAAATGTCAGATCTTCTAATTTTAATTAAAACTCAAGACTGACGTATTCTTAGTTAATGTCAAGCAAGCATAATTTAGCTTTCAGACCTCAAGATAAATTATGCATGCAGAGGATTGATTATCCTGGCAATTGAAGTTCTAACTGGAAGCATACCAATGAGACAAGACCTTAAAGATGCAGTTTCAAGCGATTTTCTGATTTCAAAGGAAATCTTGGTTTTCCGTTCGCACAGCTGAATTTTAAAACTTGGCAACTCAGCTGTAGCTGACATCTTCATTTGGCTTTCTAACTTTTAACGGATGAATATTCATTGAGATCAGCTTTTCGACTTCAGCTTTTCGACTTTAATTGTTTAAACTTCGATAGTATAAAAATATTTGGTAACTTTTGCTAGTTATTTATTTTTTCATTTAAGATTAAATATTAGGAAAATTAAAATTAAAAGAATAGCGTTAATATTTTAAATTTAAATTATTTTGCTTTCGTTTTTATTATACTTTGTTTTATAAAAAAAAAAAAAAAATAAAAAAAATTATATTATTAAAAATTCCAGAATGTTGAGAGATATGGAAATTATTTGTAAAAAAAAATTCATTTTTTTTGCTACTTATAATTTAAAAGTGATTAGTTGCAAAGTTGGTTAGCCTACTACGGAAATTCAGTTTTTAGTAATGTTATTGTTTTTGGAAAAGATAGAGAAAATGTTTACAATTTTCTATATAAAGTTTTATACCGCATACCAATGTGAAATCATATTTGCTGATCCGACTAATTAGAAAAATAATGTACACACAGTTTAATCCTCTCACTGTTTAGTAAATGAGTAAATTTGGGAGAACATGTGTGCCTTGTACACTATTTCTCTATCTAATAGCATGGAAAAACTCTGTGTCTGGAATACTGCAGATTGAAATACAGTTTTTTTACGAGCAGAACTGTAAATAAGTAAAAGTCATAAATTGTACCGTGTTCATCTTGAAGTAATATTCTATCATGGGCTTGGTATACAGCCCTTGATAGATCCGCAATCTTATCATGATAAAACGCGCCCCAGACAAGAAATCTCTCCATTTTTGTAAATATTCATTTTTTATTTGTTCACATTTAAATATTTTTGTTGATTAATTTATTTATAAATTTCAGCAAAGTTAGAGAATTGCATAAAAACATTGGTAAATTTACAAGCATTATATTTTTAAAATTTCTTGTAAACGTAGATATACACTGTAAAACAACATTTATATTTTTTTATCAACTCAAATTTTAGATTACGTTTGATTGAATTGAATTCAGAATTATTTTTTTGGAAAATGGTTTTAAATTTTTCTTAAAATTAATGATATTTTTTTTAATTATAAGTATCATTTCAGACATTATTTTTATAAATTTCTTAATCTTTTTTTTTAAATCAAGACACATAAAATGGAGTAAAAGGCATATTTGTATTTGATTTATTTAAATTATGTATTTGATTTACAAAGTCGAACGTAAATGGGCTTAGCCATTATTTTGTTTAGAATTCAACAATTAGTTAATATTATTAGTTATTTTTGAATCCTATTTTAAACTATTTCTAAAAAAAATTATTTCATATATACATTATTTATCTTAAAAAATAAGGATATAATAGCATTTCCACTTCAATCAATTTAGAAGCTTCAATTTAAACTTCTATTCTATATCCTTGCATGTTTAAGTATTTACAGGAGCGTTAAATACGCGTTTGAATACTTTCAATCTTGCTTTTAAAAGCTTCCAAGGCATAAATACGTGCGCATACTTTTACTTCTGGTAATTTTAAAATGTTTTCATTACCAAGATCATTTCAAAACGAAGAGAAATAATGATATCTTGAGGCGTTTTGTTTTGGAAGACTTTGTATTTCCATACAAGTTTCCCTAATTGAGCACGAAAATGTTCGATATGAGCTTAGAAGACTGACAATAAGGTCGTTAAATCATATGTACCGAAATGAAAGAGTTGTTAGAAAGAACATATTTAAATGCGGCAACTCCCTTTTGTTTGATAAAATATGCATATATTTATGCATTTTCTTTTCTATTGTTACACGAATGCTCAAAGTCTGCTTAATGAACTGAGTGTATACTTTGGAAAATAAGAAATTCGGTTACTAATTTAAAAGAGCTGAAAGTTTTTTATATCTTTCCCATTACTGTAAAATGAAGGGCACGACAGGCTTCTAAAATTCCGACAGGCTCCATTTTTTAAAACATAAGCTATTTGTGAGGATTTTTTTCAGTGATTAGAGATAAAATTTTAATTTCATCAATATTTTTAAAGTGAAATTTTTTTAACCTATTTGTTTTATATTTATGTATTAGCGTATTCAAGTAAATATCTCAATACGTTCAAAGAAGGCTTAGTGCTAATAAAAAAATCATAAAATACTTTTAGATAATAAAAAATAAAAGCGTTAAATAAAAGCAATCACTCCTATTAAAGAGGTGTTTTCAAGTTTTAATAATAAAATATTCCAAAGCATTGTTTATTTGTAATTTGTGCTCACAAATATTCTAGCATTGTTATTTGTAATTTGGGCTGACTTTGAAATTTTACGACAAAAACTAATTTAAACTTTTAAAATTCAATAATACACCTGCAAGATTGATACTATTGAAACACTATGCAAAACTGATTTTTTATTCTAATTACAAAGGAAGCATGTGCTCAATAACAGTCAATTTGAAGCCTCTTTTTTGTTCTTATCAGTTATACTACATAAGACCATTAATTTAAAAATTCAATTATAAAACTGAATGTTTACTAAACGTTGGGTCCGGTTCATTGACTAAATAATGTATTCAAACAAAATTTTTTAATCAGTTATAAAATTTACAGACTAAGGACGCTGTAGATTAAAAAATCAAACAATTTAAAATCAGTTATATTTGATTCACTACAGACCATTTAAATGATTTTTATTCTCCGCCTGCGCCACATTGTTGCTGTAGATACTAGTTACGTTTTAAAAAATGCTTTCGCAATCTTTTTTAAATGCACCACCTCCTGTAAAAAAAAAAAAGAATTGTAATTTATTTCGATATTTTACAAGAATGATTTTCTGGTTTCTGATTTAAAATGCAGCACACTGCGCATTTTCATCTCTTTCCAATTTCCTTTAAGTGGCTATCCAAGTAGTCGGGAAATTTAAAGTATCCAATAGTTTCACAATCTTGAGCAGGTAGGACATGGCGACGAATATAGAAAAGAGAAAAAGTACAGCTCTTCGAATACATAAATAACGCCGGGAACTGCTCAGTTCGATACGCTATGCCAGAAAAAACAAATTGCAGGGTGAGGAACATACTCAGATTTAGCAGAGCGTCTTAGTTCCAGCGCATGCGCATAAGAAACAAAGTGATAGACACTAGTATGATACTTACGAACCGGTTGTTGGACAACTCTACATGCATGGTTGGGCACGTGGTTCTTCCGATATCAAAATAGTTTCTGTCTATATCAAAATATGTTAGCAGATTCACTTAACATGGATGATATAAATATATTCTCAAAGAAGAACCTTAATTAATAGTATAGTACTATTTGTATGTAGTGTAAAAACACGGAACAAACCAACGATAAAAAGAAAGAAAAAAACTTTTCCTCATTCTCAGTATTAGTAGGGAGGCGAGGAGGGTTCAAACCCGTTTATAGAACCTCTGCTCTTGTGCCCATGTCATTTTTTTCTTTATACACTGGAACCACACCTTACCTAGTTTATATTATTTCAATGAAATCTAGACTTCTTCCCCTATGTATATTATATTCCTTGTTACATGGCATATCAAAAGTAACCTAAATATCAATTTTCGATACATGTTAAACAATTAAAATACTTGAACTTTCAAATGAAAATTTAAGCAGTGAAAGTAATTTTAGAAACAAAACGCAAATCAATCATTTTATATGTACTTGCTGCGCACAAAATTTGTTTAGAAACGTTTAGAAAATTATCTTTTTTACAAATACTTTGTTTATTACTTTTAGTAAGGTTAACTTTTGTGTTTCTAAAAATAAATTTAAAAAAAAAATCAAACAGTTTCAAGGGCTAGTGTATATGAAGAAAATGTTGCCTTCTTTTCATTTAAAATCACATCATTATAGTAAAAAGCATAACTCTAAGCAGCGTTATTAGAAATAATCATGTATAATTTTATCCTACATAGCACTTATAGCCCATTAAAGCAGAAGTTGTTTCATTCTATCGGGTATGTACAACCTGTTCTATCTATTGAATACTTAAAAACACGAAACACCGCAATAAGATTTGTTAAATGGTTCCCTGTGTATTAATAATGCGTTTCAATTTCTCGGTAAAAATTAAATGATTATACTAAAAATCTCAAAACTACTCTATTTCGAATAATCACAAATATTTTTTCTTGTTTTTAAAATACTAGAACATATAGAACCTTGTATTCTATAATGGTTTTCTAGAAATTATTAGGAATTTGAATCTCTCTCTAACCACTAAATACTTAAATTTAAAAAGCTTTTTTTTTAATTACGTTGATTTGAACCCGCGTGTAGACATATTAGATTCCAGCAGTCATCCAGGCAGTCTTGACGTAATAGTTGTACCTCAAGTGCAGATTACCTTGCCTCCATCCCATAAATTCTACTTTAGAGGTTCCTCAGTCGTTTCAAGTACCTGATGAACTTGGATAACTTACAAAAGCTATATGAATTAGTTTTACTAGTTAAGGAATATCGATCAAGGAATCTTTCCACACCTAAGCTGATACTTTCTCTTCTACCCACATGGCACTTCTTTTCCCCTCAAGTAGCTGCCAAATACATTTATGTACAAACTAATATTTTGTTATTTTAATATTAGATTTATGTAAACTCATTCAAGCATTTATTAAATGATTTAAAATAATAAGCTTACGCACCACAAAATCATAAATCTATATTTTGCTATTATGTAATAATGTTTAGCAAATTCTAATTAAGAAACATTTTTTAAACCTATGTTATTCTGGGAGAATTCAAAAATCACTGAATATTTTAAAATTCATCTATAACTCTTTCACTAATAAAGCTGCCATTTTTTTCTGTTAATATACTTTCATGAGGTCTATTCTTAAAGTTTTGCATACTTTAACATGCCTCAGTTGATATAACAGTCTTTGCTAAGTTAAGAAGAGTTTAAATTCTTAATAAGTTTGAAAAATAATAAATTAGTGTTGAAGCAGTGAAACAAATAACTGAATTGAAGAATCAGTATTGGTGCAAATATGTAAATCTTTGAACATTTGAATTAAATCAGAAAATTGAGTTGAAAAATCAATGTATCGAATAGCCATGGAACTGAAAAATAAGGTTAGCTGTTAGGGGTATGAAATACTACATATAAGTAAAAACTAAGTGATTGGGAAATTTATGCAAATAAGAAAACTCAAAAAATTCTAATAATTTAAGCAGCTTATAAGCAAATTAGGATATTAGTGAATTGGTAAGATCAGTTCTTCATCGTTTATATCAAAATGAATAGTAAATAATTTATTTACAGGTAAAGCAACAACCGTAATATGTTACGGAACAAAATATCGGATATACTGTGAATTTTCACAGTTATTTAAAACTAACAGTAAATTTAAATTTTTACAGTAATAGTTTAGAGAAATAATATCTGAGAATTTTTACAGTAAAATCACTGAATTACTCTAATTAAATAAATATTACTCGAAAAAGTTTACGGTAAAATATATTACGGTAAAAAAAAATATTTTAAGGTTTAAATGGAATCTACGGATGATGCACTCAAAGTGCCTATACTTTATATTGTAATTTGATCCGGGATTTTTTATCAGAAATAACAGTAAACTTTTGATTTTTCAAATCGGTGATGAGGAATATCATTTGATAACTAAATAAAGAAACAGAAAATATAATTTGTATTTTGATTGTTGCTGACCTCAATTTTGAAATATCTTTTTTTTGTTTCGCAGGATTTAAAACATTTCAGAATAATAAACTGCTTTCTGTAATACATTATTCAAAAACATCATCATACTGCTTTGTGTAAATACATTATTCAAAACTTAAATCAACAACTTTAGCAATCAACATTTTCGGTTTCGGTTTGATGAAGAAAATACTTAGAGGTTGTTAAAATAATAGGTAAATATTATGCTGCATGATATTGTCATTTTAAGATGCTTAAAATGACGAAGACCATAGATAAAATGAAACAAAAGATTATTGTGCTTTCATATGAATTAACTTTGTTAAAAATTGCTTTCCAGCCAAGTTTCAATCAGAAAAATATTTTTTTCGAACGGCAATCCTTGAAACAGCGATTTGGCCATGAAGAATTTGGAGCTCCTCCATTTAGCAAAGAATGCAAAATGAAAATTGATTTGATATATTTAAAAAATACTTCGAAGGCAATTGTGAAAACATAATTAAGTTATTGCCTATTATTAGAATATTTGAAAGAACTCCACCATTTATGTCTGATTTTCATCTGTAATGAGCCTTAGCTGATATACGAAAACAACTATCAGGGTTGAAAATATTTTTTTCTGTTAGCCCATCATGTTAGACACAGCTTAAAAAAAGACTGATTTCGAAATGCGTGTTTAAAAATGAATGAATGATTAAGAAAGTAGACACAGCGCAAAATACAAGTTTGAGAAAAAGGACACAGCATCTGTGTTAAGAAAACGGACATAGCTCAAACTGCGTGTTTGAAAAATTGTATATAGCTTGAAATGCGTGTTTTTTAGAAAATGAACATAACTCGAAATGCAGGATTAAGTCCAGGTCAAAATGCGTGTCAAAAAAGTAAACACGGTTTTAAAATGCATGTTTAGGAAAAGAAATATAGCTCAAAATGCTTGTTTAGAAAAGTGGACACAAACCTAAATGCGTGTGTAACAAAATGAACAGTGCAACGTCTTATAATATATTTGTTCAACCCAAATTTAACAACTAAACAAAAAATTTCGTGCAATATTTCCTTAGTAATCATTACTGAGCAGCAAATTTCCAGATTTCAGAGTCAAAAAATTTCGTACAATATTTCCTTAGTAATCATTACTGAGCAGCAAATTTCCAGATTTCAGAGTCAAAAAATTTCGTACAATATTTCCTTAGTAATCATTACTGAGCAGCAAATTTCCAGATTTCAGAGTCAAAAAATTTCGTACAATATTTCCTTAGTAATCATTACTGAGCAGCAAATTTCCAGATTTTAGAGTCAAAAAATTTCGTACAATATTTCCTTAGTAATCATTACTGAGCAGCAAATTTCCAGATTTCAGAGTCAAAAAATTTCGTACAATATTTCCTTAGTAATCATTACTGAGCAGCAAATTTCCAGATTTCAGAGTCAAAAAATTTCGTACAATATTTCCTTAGTAATCATTACTGAGCAGCAAATTTCCAGATTTCAGAGTCGAAAAATTTCGTACAATATTTCCTTAGTAATCATTACTGAGCAGCAAATTTCCAGATTTCAGAGTCAAGTACACTGTTAGGTCAGGTACATGTAAGTTTTGTACATGTGCTAGAGTCCGGTACATATAAGTTTTAGTCATATTTTCGTATCCAGTACACTAAAGGAGTAAAAGTAGTTTTAAAAAATCTAAATTCATCAATATAAATTTAACAACTTCATCTTATAAATTTATAGAACCTATAAATATCTTCTAAAAGATTTGTTGACTTCTAATATTTATAAAAAAAGAGACACATTTTTGTTAAAAAAAAAAATATCTAAGTGATCGAGGGAAAATGTTGAGGCACAAGATTGATGCTCTAAAAAAAGAATGAGTTTGATACGAGAAGTTTGAAAAACAGCATCAAGTGCTATGCCCATTTTCTAAATAACTCTGTTCATTTTCTGAAATAGTCATGTCCATTTTCGAAATAACTATCTAATCTTAAACACGCATTTCGAGTGGAAACTATTTTTTGTCAATTTTTCAGAATATGCCTATTGTGAAAATGTTATCGATGATTTCTTATAAACTCATCAAATTTTTCAATAATTGTTTTATGTAGATATATTCTCTACAGTGTAAAATGCAAATAATTTTAATCTAATATTTTAAGGCATATGAAAAAAAGTATGCTTGTCATACCTCAATATAGTACAGTTCTCAGATCCAAATTATGTGCATCAGGTCAATTTAACACCTAAAAATGTCCATTTTCAAATATAGCATGTTAAATTGATATAAAAAAAAGTATGCTTGTCATACATCAATATAATACAGTTCACAGATCCAAATTATGCGCATCAGGCCTATTTAACACCTAAAAATGTTCATTTTCTAATATAGCATGTTAAATTGATATAAAAAAAAGTATGCTTGCCATACATCAATATAATACAGTTCACAGATCCAAATTATGTGCATCAGGCCCATTTAACACCTAAAAATGTCCATTTTCTAATTTAGCATGTTAAATTGATATAAAAATAAAAAAGTATGCTTGTCATACTTCAATATAATACAGTTCACAGATCCAAATTATGTGCATCAGGCCCATTTAACACCTAAAAATGTCCATTTTCTAATTTAGCATGTTAAATTGATATAAAAATAAAAAAGTATGCTTGTCATACCTCAATATAATACAGTTCACAGATCCAAATTATGTGCATCAGGCCCATTTAACACCTAAAAATGTCCATTTTCAAATATAGCATGTTAAATTTATATAAAAAAAAGTATGCTTGTCATACATCAATATAATACAGTTCACAGATCCGAATTATGTGCATCAGGCCAATTTAACACCTAAAAATTTTCATTTTCTAATATAGCATGTTAAATTGATATAAAAAAAAGTATGCTTGCCATACCTCAATATAATACAGTTCACAGATCCAAATTATGTGCATCAGGCCGATTTAACAGCTAAAAATGTCAATTTTCAAATATAGCATGTTAAATTATTCAAGTTCTTAGCAAAGCTCTAAAATTGTAAAAATTTTAATAATTTATTAGTTTTTATGAATCAATGTTTAATTTTATTATTGAAGCCATATGAAAATTTAGTTCTAATTTCACGAATATATAAATTCAAGAAACGAACTGGTTTAGAAAAGACAAGACTTCAATCTTGTAATATCAAAAGGGTAACTTCCAATACAGTATCTGTTAGGCTTTCTCGAAACGTAGTTAGCAGAAATACGGGAATTTATTAATTTAAGTATTTCTCTATAATATTTCATTTTTATGTAATGTTGATATTTATGTTTAAAAATAAATAAGTTTTTAAACATTTTGGTATGAAATTTTTATCTAAAATAGATTTAAAATCGTTTAGAAAATTGAGCTAATTTTCAAATTTTTTTTTTTTTTTCACCCTAAGCATTACTTAAAAGGTGTTAAATATCTAAATTTGCTTTAATATTCCAGTTGAGCAGGGAAGAATATTTTTATAAGTATTTTTGTATAGAATTTCTCTTAGCATAGAAGTGATCATTTTATAAGCTCCTTATCATTTATTGCAATCTGATCTTTAAACGAAACGCGAAAAAAATGATTGCCTTAAAAAACCGGAAATTAAAGAAATAAAATAAGCACTACATTTATTCTGCTTTTATAACTAAGACGAAAAAGAATTTTGAAAAATTGCTTCATACGAAATTTAAAATTTCTAAAAAAAGTTTGAACGCTTAGAAATATGAGTGAATGAAATTAAATATTCTTATTAAAAGAAAATATTGGTAATTCTATGAATGTGTTTGAAATATTATAAGTATATACTATGTTGTTTGTTGCTCATTAAAAGAATTCTTCGGTAGAATACAATGGGTATATGATAAATTTGCATCATTATCATAATGAGCTTATTTGTTTTCTCGTCGATCTCTGAAAATCTTTAAAGACATTTAAATTTATTTAAATTTGAACTTATCAATTACATTTGTTATATATGGTTTTTATCTTGTATGCATATTTATAGAATTTTTCAAAGGGGCTTACTTTGGTGATGCTGAAATTCTAAATATTCAATGTTAAATGCTGAATATTGCTAAATATAATTGAATATTGCTAATATTTTCGGTAAATGCTAAATATTCATTTTTTTTTTCAATTACACATAAGTAAGAGACTTAGAGCATATTTTTTTTAAAAGAGAAAACTAATTAAAAATGATTAAACATGTAATTAAATACATTTAAAGAATGAAACAGTTTTTTAGGTCACTAGGAACAAAATTTTTTTTTTCAATTTTTCTAAACTTTATTCACATTCAGGGTTTAAAGTAAATATTGTTTAAAACTATAAAAAAATAGATATACTAACATAGACACGGTTTTACTTCTTCTAAATTTTAAGGTCATTTTTAATTACGTGTAATTTCTTGATAACACAAATATCTCCTTATTTGTGTCTTTTTTTATTAAACTTTTCAAAATTATTTTGAATATACATAGTTAGCGCAAAAGTAATTAGGTTTCACTCCATCTTTAACTGTATTACTTAGCTAATTAAAAAGACTTTTTGATTAAGGGAAGTTGAAATATTGCAAATAAATAAAAACTTTTTCTGCGCACGTGACGATAGAATCCTTTAATCAAAATATCTACTACTTCTTAAAGTTTAAAGGACCACTTCCGATTTAGAGGATACTGAAACAGTTCACTTTGTCATCAAAATAGATGTGAGTAGTTGAGGACTAGATATAAAAATCACTGAAAGTACTAAAAAAAATCGATTTCTTTTAATGATAAAAATAACCTTTGTAACAAGCTTCAGAACCTGAAAAGCAATTGAAGTAGCTCTCAAAAAAGTGATAGTTCAAGAAAGAATGGAAAAATATATCTCTCTGAATGGGCCACACAAAATGAAACGGACGACGCATAAAATGTGAACGCATGTTAAAATAAACACCATAAGTGATTTTACGTCTTGAATTTTCACTTAGTTATTTTCTTTGTCAATAGTAAGTAAAAAATTAAATTAGTTTAATAAATATAATACAGTAAAACTATACTGGTGTCTTACTTTATTATTTATAAACTTTCATTTTTTAATATGAAAAATAAAACTTTAAAGCATTTTTTTTCTTTTTTCTTTAAAATAATACACCAAAAAAATATGTATAAATATGTCAAAATTAGCAAGATGAAAATATATAAAAAAATAAATAAAATGTACGATGTCAAAAAATAATGTTGGATATTTACATAATAATCAGCCTTTTAATAAGCTAAATATTGCAATTTTCATCAAAAAAATTTTTATTTTATTAATTAATTTATATTCAATTAAATTCATAGCATAAGCAATATAAAGATTTTTCTCGATCTCTATAGCGAAACATTGACGTTGTGTCTTTTCAGTCACACGGCAATAGTGACAAAATTATTCTATATTTATTCTATCATTCGATTTATTCGATTTTTATTCTATAATTCGACTATAACAATACATAAAATGAAATAAGAAATACAGTAAACACAAGATGTCGTAGTTTTTTTTTCTGAACAATTTACTTAATGGAATTTTCAGTATTTTTAATTTTTATACCACTTTGTGTAATTAAATTTGTTCACTTGTGAACATAAACAACTTACCAAGAAGGTTTATTATTTTGTTAAAATTGCTTTTTCAAAATGCTTTTTTTTTTGAACTTTTATCATTCTAAGTAGCAGTGAAATAATTTTGCTCATGATTAAAACTTAACTACTAACATATAAATTTTATATTTTAAGGAAAATCTAATTTACTAATACCATATTTGTTTAAAGTTTATTCAAACTCAGATTCCTTTCCTGATTCATTTCAGTTCAAATTATATTTATATGACATTACAGGAGAGTTTCAAATCTTTCAAAGCATTCAAATTTATTTGAGAAATTCCCACTCTACCTGTGCTCTCGTAGGCTTGTAAAACTTGTAGTTCCCATATATATTTCCTTAATTTAATTTAGAATACTAGACTTTATGTATCTTCTGAGTAATACAAGCAGCTAACATTTAGAGGAAAAGTTAATTAAGAATAATATATTTACTGAATGTTTACTTGGAACAGAAAATCAATTTTTAGAACAAGATCTGCTGGTAAACAAATGCTAACCAAAATGCTCTCCAAATGTATCTCGTGATAATGCTGTATATTTTAAGTAACTTAAAAGTGACTATTATAATGGGTATGTATTTCTGGAATTTGTCTAACATGTACAAATTCGCTTCATTTGCTTGACCATCATCTAATCCCTTTAAAGTTTGGACTTGTGGTTTAATCTTTTGCAAACTAGTTAATTTAATTTTATGACGAGGTTTCAATAGAAAATTACTTTTCCATATATCACAATCTAATAAGATAAAGTACATAACTTAGCTTTATGCTTTAAAACAGAAGAGAACTTTTACTAAATGAAGTCTTCAAAACACTGTTTTACCAAATGTTTGGTCATTACTCGACATTTGATTCTACTTTACGCATTTCTACCGAGTAAAGTTCAATTTCCATTATTTTTAGTAAAAAATGTTCTTTATTTTTTTGTTTTGATAAAGATGGCACTTTTAAAACTCCTTTAAAGTGTTATTTCTTGAAATTTTTATTATTTACACATTTATTTTGAGTCTCACTCTCACTGTTATTATTTAAATTATATTGAGATACAAAATTTAAGAGTTTTTAATGAAGTTTATTAGTTTAAATATATTTTGTTAAGTATGCACAATTTGTTATGTATGTTAAGTATTTGCTTTATTTATTCGACCTCCATTTAATCACTTTGAAATTGCGGTTTTAATCTTTTGACAACTAACTGGCTTTATTTAAAAATAATGAAGTTTCCATAGAAAATTATTTTTCCAAGTTTTACAATCTAAAGAGATTAAGCATATTACTTTGTTCTTCTTATTTTACAACTTACTGATTCTTATATCAGAGTCAAGTCGGCAAAACACTGTTTTATCAAATGTTCCCTTATTACTTGGCATTTGGTTTTACTTTACACATTTCTATTGTATCACATTTCTATTTCTAAATTTTTTATAAAATTTTTTTTCATCATTTGCAGAATATGATTTTAAATGGCAAAATACAAAATCTGTAAGAAGCCGCTTGAATAGTTCCTGAGAAATTGAATGTCAAAAAGCTCTGAGTTTTAAAAATTGGTGTCGGGGAATCTATTCACCCGATTTCGCTTAAATTTTGTATTTTGCCAGGTAAAGTAACACAGTAGAATGTGAAGATCTGATCATTAGATCCAAAGTCATTCAGGGTGGTCTCTTTTTGCGCCCTGTGCATAGATTCGAACATACTGTGAACCTTTGTACTTCAAGACAATCTTCGACCTCGGGTACATGTGCTATATACCTGAGTTTTCTGTAAGATTTGATAAATATTTTATAATAAGGTTATTTACTGGTGTGTTCTCTAATCAGTCAACAATTACATTTATCGCATGTTCTAATGAATATTTTTTGAGGGGTTTCATATGAATCGTTTCATAAGTAGATTTAAAATTAGTAATTTCAGAATCTATGGTGATGATGCCACCTAATTCTTATTTTGAAAGGTTTATAAAACCATAACTTTCTTTACTTGATACTTGGGATATTGAAACTTGTCTCTATAAACTTAAACTTGGAAACTAAACAAGAACCTAATAAAAAAGAATTGGAATTATATTGAGCCATGAAAAAACTATAGTATAGTTTGAATATCATAATTAAATTTATAATAAATTTATAGTCTACATTTATTTCAAATTCTGGTAAAATTACCGCAATAAATAGTAATGGCATCTCTGGTAAAAAAAAAAAAAAACTCTTCTGGTATTAAAAGAAAAATACATTAAAACCCCTCATATGGTTATTCTTCCTTTCATATATGGTAACGGTTTAGGAAAAATTCTGGCTTTCAAAACTGTTGTTCGTATAAATTTATTGATTTATTATTCAGGACAATCTTCGGATGTAATAAACAACAAGACATGTTTGATTGTATAAAGAGGCATAGATGAATTGAAAAAAGAGTATTTAAAACACCTAACACATCAACAAATTGTAACTCTAACCAATTCTGTTTAGTTGCACCTTCCTATAACAGTGATTTGCAAGATTTCAATAGCGATTTTTTTTTTGCAATATTCTCTTTGTGACATCCAATAATACAATGTATTTCGACAAGGTTTCTAAAGATACATTTTAAGTGTTTTCTAAATGAACAATGTATTTATATTTGAATCATAAATGTGTCATAATTAAATGCGATGGAATTTAACTTCTTCTTGAATAATTACATTTTTTGGAATATTATACTAACCGATTGTTAACGGCGCCGAGAGAAAACTTCATTCATTAACCTGTACAATATCAATCATTTCTGTGCAATGTTGACTTTTACATTTTCTGATAAAATAAAAGTTTCAGCCATAATTTTAGATTCTTCAATATAAAGATTACATATCTTCCGAATTGAGTAGGTCATCAAGACAGTTTTTTTTTATAGCTGATGGCTTTTTAATGCCTTTGAGACTTGTTCTCACAGAAGATTATCATTCCTTTAAGATTTTGAGGAAAGTAACGCGGTTTTCTAAACGTCTTCTAGGAATAATAATACACATTTAATCCCTTCAATTTGTGTTCAGTATAGATGCCTAATTAAGTTTAATTTTTTTTTAAATCAAATTAAAATTAAATAACTGGTACTCAAACTATTGATTATAGTTATTTCATTCACATAATGCTCTTTATTGTTGGGAATCTCTTGCAAAGCTTTCAAAAAATTATTTGGCAGTACTTCCTTTGTTAAAGTTAATTCTTATGATGAAAATATAAAAATAATAAATAATCTACAATACCTTTATAAATACTGTTCTTCAAAACACCCAATAAAGTAAATTATTTATCTCTGTTTTTGTTTTACGAAGTCATAAAAGTTAACCGACTGTTATAGACACCATCGATAAATTAATGGTCTAAATAGGCACTGCTGGTATTGTATAAATACATAATAAGAATGTGGTAAAAGGTATCTAATATACTAATATAGTTCTAACTTAACAGCTTGATTTCATATCCTTAAAAAGCAAATTTAGCTAATTAACAATTAATTGAATTAAAATGTTTTCACATGACGTTTTGACGCCACGTTTATTCTTGAGAAAGGTGATTACCATTTCTCTCTCTGGCTAAAAAAAAAAAAAAACGATTGTTTAACTATTTTTACAGAACATAAAATGTTTTACTGTGAGGCAACATCTTAATGAACTAGGGAAATTTTTATCTTCAGAATTAGCTCATTGCATTATTTAATTCACTCGGAGAATTCTAATCCATAAATTTAAAACTGGATTTTCAAACAGAGAAATATCGAAACTAATGAATAGTTCTGAACATAATTCATTTCCGTTCACACCAATCATCGTTCGTAAAAGGCAACCCTCCCAAGCTAAAATTAAGTAGAATTCCCCGTCCGTCTGATTCCTACATCTTCGAAAATTCATTAGGAAAACAATCAATCTTTAGACAATCTAACATATCTCATTAGTTGGAAAGGAAAAGTCCCTTCAAAATGTCTTTTGACCGATTTGATTTATGTAAATGTAACTTTTAACAAGGAAGTAATTAAGACAATACCAAAATTTCCAATTAACATATGTCTGGAACATTACATTTAAGTTTTACAGAATGGAAAATTTTATACTTCTTTGCCTTTGTTTGTTTTTAAAAGTACATGTTACTTAGGTTTAAATGTCGTTTTTATATGTTTTGATATGCATTTTAAGCAATAATGTAGCTTTAAGAGGAATACATATTAAGCACTATTATCCTCTCCAATTAACCTAAGTCAAATCGACATATTTTCACATTGTGTAAAATTTAAATCACACTAAATTATGACTGAATGTAAAATTTTCAGCACTCATTGCATTTGGTTGAATTTTAAAACTATGTGATAATCAGTTATTTAATTGCTATTTGTCTTAGATAAAACTTTACACATAATTTATTCATAGCAGTGATTAAGTAATTTGAATTCGTTTAACTTTAGCATTTATGGAAAACAATTAATTGGCTAATTCCCGACAAGGTTTTAAAAATTCAGAAAATTTAAAATATATTAACGCAGCTTTTTTGTAAGCTATGTTATTGTGAGTTTTTGAACTTATTTGAAACGTTATTTATATATTCTATATGAAAAAAAAACAACATATGTCTCTTAACTTGAGTATATTTTCTTGTTTAAAATAGATATCGTATTTAAAGTCTACAGTTCAAACGGCCTCATTAAACACATTAATTACACCCATGTACAACAAAAAAGTTGTAACCTTTTGAAAGTAAGAGTAGCATCCACTATTGCAATATGCATTGCTCCACACTTTTACCTAGACAGTAATATCCTGTCATGACAGACTATTATTTAACCTATTTTTGTTGAATGGCGCTTATACGCACTACTTCAATAACTATTTTTCATTTACAGTGCGACGTGTTGCATTCACTATATTTTGTTTTCTGGTAGTTTTAAAGAATCTGAAGACATCTATTATCTACAGATTGTATCCAATCGGTCTAACCACTAGCAGTTAAAAAGCTTTCCAATTTGTTTTTCTTTTTTTTTTTTGTTGTTTTTTTTTTCTAAACCGATGATTCGAAAAATCTTTATTTAGTTCCTTTAAGATTTATCGAAAGCTTTTATGATTAATCAACATTGTAAGTTCAGTAAATAAATGTGATAAAATACTATGGTTCAACTAAATGACTTGTTCAATGGTGCATGTACACACCATATTATTTTTTAGAAAAATCTTATTGATCTTGCATGAAAATTTTTTGTTTCAATTAATGTGATTTAAGCATATTTCAATGAAATATTTTTTTGTATATTGTAATAAATTTCGGAACCAAATAAAAGTAATATTCTATAGTACATTTAAATTTTTATTTTTTTCTTGAATATTAATAAAAAAATCTGCTAATATTAATGTTTTAAGAATCACTAACAACGGTTTAAAAATCAATAAACAATCAAATTTTAATATTAAAATCTTTGAATATTCTATGATGTCAATTATATCAGGTTTTGTAAGCAGTAGCCAACAATTTGAAAACTTATATGAAAGAGAACGTAAATATGCTTTTCGCTGTGTACTGATAGAGAAAAAAGTTTATTATTCACATCTAAGTAAGAGCATTAGTTACAAAACTATGGATCTACGGTAAAAAAAAAGTACAAGAAATGAACTAACATGGTATTTATTTCTGCAGTTTGCTAGTCTTAAGACAAAAAATAACAGAACCCCTATAAATACACTTTTAGGTGTTCGAAATAAAATGAAGAGAAATGTTTTATAGTTTTTTTTTCCAGTCGGCAATTGAAAAACATAATACGTATATTAATATATAACAATGGTAATATGTACGTAATAATTATGAACATACCTTATGTTTGTACTAACATAACCCTCTTGTTAACCTAATTTCTTAATCAAAGTTTTTTTTTTTTTAAATATGTAGAATATTGCATGATTAAAGAAAATGTAAGTTTTATAAAAAATATAACTTCAAAAAATTACAACACATGCTTATATTTAATTAACATAACAAATTCCCTGAGTCCTTTGAATTTCTGAAACGTAAATATCCATTTCGACAAAAGTTATAAAAACTCTTTCACTATTTATATAAAATAATTTTCTTAATTAAATTGTAAGTAAAGGTGTGTAAAAAAATTAAATATACATGTGTGGAATTATCTTGTGTTTGTAGAGTTTAAAATGCAAAATAAAAATTTAAAAGAAATCAGTCATTACATTAATTTTTCGCTCTCAGTATTCCCTATGATAGTGTAAAGCTTTTGAAAGACATGAATTTAATTTATGCTTGAATATAAACTATTGTTAAATAAATATTTTAAAAAAACTTCAATAATTCACCATTTTTCACTATCGACTTTTAAGACTTAATATTTTTGAGAAATAATAAATATATATGTGAAAAACTATCCTCTACATGAAGCTCTGTAGATTAATTAAAACTTTAACACAAACACTTTAGCAATTACATTTTTTTTAAGTTTCCAAACAAACCCAAGAAACTCAGAAGCATTAAAAAATACATATTTTTTATCAAGGAAAATACTAAGACTTGTATAAAGATTAAGGCTAACACTTTTTTTAAACTATTTTTTTTTTCCTAAAGATGCTCTATTATAAAGCTACCTTTCAGCAAAGCTCACAATAAAATCAAAACTTTCCTTATTTTCTCTTCTTGAAACTTGAGCTGACTTTCAGAGTTTCTTGACATTATGAAATATGACACTTTTTTTTTTAAAAAAAGAAAGAAATACTTCCAAACTAAAGTTCTTCGAATGTAGAATTTCAAAACATTTTTTTTTTAGAAACAATATCTTAAATTGCTCGTTTTACGCTTACATTTCTTATTAAGATGTTTGTTGAAAATTTTGCAAAATATTCGGATTACATGTTTTTGCATATAATGAAAATCAAGATTTTATTTTTATGTTTTGCAAGAAATAATATAACTAAAAAATATAGTTGATAGTAGTCTCACTTTTTGATAACAAAAATATTTTTTTCTGATTTTCTTACAATTAAAGGTATAAAAATGTTCATCTGCTGCATGTCTATGATCAATAAAGTATGATTCTATTACCCTAATGTTAGGGTTTCCAAAAACAAAACAATGCTGGTGCCAACTTTTATTATGAGTCCCGATTTCAAATAGAATAATTACAATAAAACAATTTTATGAATTTTTTTTTTTTTAAATTAGTTTGAAAAGTATTTCAATGAGTAAAAATTCAGCTATTTATTATAAAGTTTTCATAATGTCAACTGACACAAAATCTATAGATGGTGTGTAAATTAGTATTTAACATTTACTTGTTTGAGAACTTTGTAGGAAAATGTAATTGAAAGTACAATGCCGCGTGATATAGTATCACAATACCACGTGGTCTTACAGTTTGTAGCTGTAAAGAATAGCTAAAGCTCTGAAAATATTTATTGAATAAGTAAAAGTTCATTTCTATAAACTTCATGTTAGAAAAAAAAAACACGTTTAATTTACATTACGAAATTGCGTGTCTGATTTTATTACAAAACCTTTATTTTTTTCGAAAAGACGAAGCATTTTATTTCAAAAACAAAGAAAATTTAAAAAAAAAATTTCTTTAATAAGACAAGAGCACATTGAATCTTAAATTAATCTTAAAATGTGTAAACTGAAAAAGAGATTCAAAAAATTACAGTCTAAAAGGATTTTTTTAAAGAAAATATATTATTTTTATTTAAAAATTGTTTCAACAATCCATAAGTAAAATTATAAAAAAAAATACTGAGAGTTTTTTTTTTTTTTTGTTGCATTAAATAATATTTAGACAAATGCACTTTAAAATTGTGTACAAAAGTGTTTTCATTATCTAGATAGTTCTCTAGATAAGGCGAAATACACAACTAATAAAATTAACATAAAAAAGGGTTCAAACTTTAGTCCACACTCATGTTCAAAATATTGAGACCACATATCCAAGATTGAGGGTACCTATTATATTTTAAAGGTTAGAAATCTGACATCGTACGAAATCCCAAAAAACACATTTTTGTGTTTGATTTCGTAACAGAAAATAATTTGCACAAATTTGCATAGCCTATTTGCGAACACCCCCTTGAACCAGTCGGACTGAGCCGATCATAAGGTTAAAATTCATTCAAAGGTGTCAATTTTTTTAGCACTGTATACGTAAATGAATATGCTGAAGTCTTTGACATACACATTGAAAAATGAGTATATTTTATTCAAACTATTGAACATGTCAACTTGGTACAGCATTATGAAAAAAAATTGCGACGTAGTAAATTTTATTTACAATTTTCATCATATTTAACGTTTTTGAGCATTTATTGAATTTTATTTTTTTTTTCGAATTTTATAAATTTAATTTTATTAAAATGTATTTTTATAACAAAACAACATTCTTCTTACAAGCAAATCCAAGTTTAGGATATAAACCTTGTAAAAAAAAATGATTAATTTATTTAATATTCATTATAATGTTTGCATTTTTTTCCCTAAATAGTACTTTTTTAACGGTTTCTTAACAGCTAAAATCAGTAGCGAATTTTTTCCTAAAATAATATACTTATGAAAATCCTAAAATAATTTGCCTCTGTTACATACAATTTAAATACAACAATACAACTGAATACAACTGAATAATAGTTTCCGTTTTCATTCAAAATTTACCAGCATCTGTACTTTGCATAATAACTAAAGAATTATTTTTTTCTTAAACTTCAATGGTAAAATTATCAAACATAATCTAAGTCTAATTTAATAAGTGTTAAATTACCAAATTTATAAGTATTATTGAAAATTATAAATAACAAGCATACTTTTTACTGATGAACAAATCTATATCTTAAGTTCCACAGACTTTGTAGGTAAAATAAATTGAATTTAAATCTGTTACCATTGTTATTTTTCAAGTCAAAAACACGTATTAAAAATTCAGAATGACCTGTAAACAATATTCTTGATGTACATAAAAATAACATATGTTCCGCAGCTTGAAAATAATTAAACAGGAAATTTTATTTAAGAAATTAATTTAAAAATTATCTTATTTTTATTTAATTTAAAAGAAAACTTCAATTTGAACTACTCAAAAAGTTATGCTACATACATATAGGTTGATTTTGAAACCTGATAATAAAAATTAAATTTAAATATAATCTATTCAAAATTAATTTTAAAACATTAGAAACTGCTAAAAAAGGTATGTTGTATGCATATAAGATTTGATTTCAAAACCAAATACTAAGACTTAATTTTGCATAAAATCTTCTCAAAATTATTTTTTTATTCTGGAAATTAATTTAATAATTATTTTTTTCCAGAAACGTATTAAGATTGTTTTGATTCACAAACAAATTGTTTATTATAACTCGTTTACTTAAAAACCATCAATTCAATGTAAAATAATTTCCACCATTCTACTGGAATATTAAATTCGGAAAAATATTACAAACTATTTAAATTTAATTGAAACAAATCTCCAAAAGAAACATTACGACAGCCACATATTCATTTCAATATTTTAACTTTAAAATAACACTAAATCGCAATATTTTATATTTTAGTAGTCTGTTTCAAAATACAATGATAAATGATTGTTAATAAATAGCCCTAGTGATTCATCTTCGACGGATATTCGCTTGTTTCAGCTTTAAGTAATAGTATCAGTGAAATTTATCATTGCAATAACTAGTCGGCTTTACCGATGGTATTTTGGCAAAACTAGGGCGTTCATGGAATCTGTTCAACATATCAAAAGGAATTTTGGACGAGATAAAAAGATGGGAAATCGTCTAGACGTGAGAAAATTTCCAAAAGTTTGAAATTGTTAAAAATAAAATATACGTATAGTTTTTATGAAACATGACACAGTGAATTTAATATAAAACATTCGCAAAAATCGATACTTTTTATTATTGTAAGCTTGTTAAAAAACTTTGTTCAAATTCTTGATGAGTAAAAAAAAAAAAAAATTAATTATCATTGATTTTAATATTGCAACACATTTAACCCGTTCGACAGAAGTTGTAGTAAATGTTTCAGAAAAGGTTTAGTATTATTATTATTCATTTATCGAATCATAAGAAAAAAATACCATTTTGTTGAACACGCGGAGAAATTTTTTTTTTAAATTTACCTTACTGAATAACAGTTCTATTAAAAAAAAAAAAAAAAAAAAAAAAATACATAACATCGGTTAATAGAACCCAAAATATACGGTTGTTAAATCATACATTTGGTTTTATTCTTCGTTCATATAGTAACGGTTTACTAACATTTTCAAATTTCAAAATTATAATTTTTCAAAATTATATTTCTTAAGTAAAAAATGCAAAACTGAAAAGTAAATTTAACTGAATAAATTGTTTTTATGCAATGCTCTAAGGTACCATTATACAATTACCAAATATTACCACATTTACCAAGTTTCAGTACTTATTATAAAACTATATTTTATTCTTAATTTTTACCAATATGATTAACAAGGCGCTTCGGTAAAAAAGTTCTGAACTTTTTGATATTCCCTTGGAGTCCGAAATATGATATAAATGCCCATATTCCGTTATTTTGCCCATACCTGTTTTCTCATTGCCGAAAAAATACTGAGTTTACACATGTTTGAAATAGTGACTAAAAGTAAAATGTTCAAAATTACTTTGATATGAAAGTGTAATTTTACGTTAAGTGTTTATTCAGATTTCATTTGTGTAAATATCATAGCATTGTTTACTATGCGCATATTTAAATATTTAATGTAATATTATATCATGACATATAAAAAATCGAAATAAAAATAATATTTTTAAAAACCACGTTTTGGTAGTGCAGAATAATAATTAAAAAACAAAAATTTGAAAAACGAAAAACGTGGGGCGCATGAAATACATAACAGTAACAGTATGTGTATGTATATCTGTAATTGTATCTGAATGTTGATGTGTATGTGGAATGTTTAACAATCTGTGTCTGTGTATATGCATGTGTATGTGTAAGTATATGTGGATGTGGTTGTGCATGTGTATGAGTAAGAAAATATGTGTGTGTATGTGTATATGTACTGTTATGTATTTCATGCGCCCCACGTTTTTCGATTTTCTAATTTTTATTTTTTTAATTATTATTCTCCACTACAAAAACGTGGTTTTTAAAAATATTATTTTTATTTATTTTTTTTTTCGTACTCACTACTAAAATCTCATTTTTTTCACCCACTGTACACAAAACTTTTCTTTTGACATGTGACACTAATTTGAAATAATCGAATCGACAACAGAAGACAATTGCGAATATATTAATTTTACTTTAATTTTATTTGACTTTGTATGTCTTTTTTCTCTTCGTTTTCTTGCATTGCCATCCAATTCTGAACTATGTGCCAAATTTGAAGTCCGTAGTTGGTCGGGAAGTTAGTTTAAAATCGATTACAAAATTCCATCCGAACAGACATACACGATGGCAAGTTGATATAAATGTGGTAATAAATTTTTTGATTTTGTCATGATTTTCACTGTATTCTTTTTAAATGCTTAAAATAATTATCAGGCTTCATTTGTGAATTGAGTTAATATGTCCCCAATTGTTTTGTACTCTCGAACTATCGCGACGACAGGTCATATGTTAATGAGAAATGTGGCTTGGAGGCATAATAAAATTCTTAACCCTTTAGCTCATCCCACTAAGCTCAAAATATCTAATACTACATATCTTTAATGTTAAGAGCAGTAAACTGATCATATTCAGGAATGTTAACAATAAAAAACGCTGATTAAAAGTTTGTAAAATTTTATTTCTACAAAACTAAAAACATTTAAATAACCACAAAAGCAAAGGATGGAAAATAACAAAGTAATAATATTTTCAATAAACAATTTTAACAATAAGTTGTAGCTGCCTTTAGTTTTTCAATTCTTCTTTCTGACAATCTAAAAAAGCGTGAAGAAAAGCGTTTACATATAAACTTAACCTTTAGTGATTGTTACACTTCTAAAAATGGTTGGTGTCCTTAAATGTTACGATAGTTTTGTACTTAGAATAGATTTTATCTAAAAAAAAAAAAAAGCTTTCGAATCATACTGATTATACAAAAATTTATAATTGTTAAACAGCCAACCCATATTCGATTTTTTTGTATTAGTGTTCAGCTTCATAATCTTGTTACTTGTGTTTAACCCAGAAGACAGCAAAACTCCATGTCAGAGATCTTGGTACAGAATTGACTTTGTGGAGAACCATAGATTCGAATATTGTTAGGGATATTTTCTGTCGGTAGAGGCGTTTTTAAGATCTGGATGCAACATAAGAATCCACCTGTCACCACTGGGATCCGGACTTGTATAGTTGCATCAAGAGAAAAACTTACGCCCTGAGCTATTCTAGCAGAGGTGACACTTACATAAGAGAAAAGGTGACACTTTTATAAGAGAACTCTTAAAAAACGATTTTAACGTGCAGGTGAAAATACGAGTAAAATATTTTTCCTGGTTTATCTTGTCCCATCTAGGTCGTCAGTCATAAAATACGTGGAATACACTCATGCCTTGAAAAAAAAAATCTTTTATATAATATAAATAATCGACACTTGGAGGCTGATACATTTTACGAAATTTAAAGGTTTTATTATTTTACTTTGTAACATATGTAAGAAGAGTATATGTTAATATTTTTTTATATAATTTCTGTGTATAATGTGTAAGAATTTATAAGAAAAATAAATTAAAATTCATTTTTATAAAGTTTTACTTTTTTTTTAATAACCAAATAAATATTTTTCTTGTGTGTTATCTGACTCAGTTATTTTCTTTCTTATAAATTTTGCTTGATAAAAATAAACTATTGTTGTAAAGGAAATCGTTAAAATAAGGCAAGCCATTTTCTTGCATAAAAATTTTGTTTAAAGAAGTTATTCCATTAACGTGAACAAAAAAATCTCTCAGAAAATAAACAATACACAAACCTATTGAAAATTAACACGTATTGTTCTAAGAAAGTTTAAACAAAATCATTACGCATTTTCTTCTTTTGTTTAATTTTATAAAAAGAAAAAGTTAGAATTTTTTTTTCTGGGGAATTTTAGGAAAATATAGATTTGGACTGGTAAATCGAAAAGCATTTTGCAAGGGCTTTGCGGCTAGAGTGAGTGTTGCGTGACTATCTTTAGTTAAAAATAAAGTTTTTAATAAAATTCTATGCGTGATAGAAATTTTAAAAAAATTAAATTGCTTATTTTAAAAATATATATATAAATAATTATCGGAATTGCTAAGGTCTTAGTTCATTTATATACTTCTAACATGTTTACAGTTTTTTTTTCCTTTTCACGTGAGTAAGGATATCTTTACGCTGATTTTTTTTTTTTTTTGCAATAAGTAGAATCTCTTGATAAATTTAAAATTCTAGATTAGATATAATAATATTTTTAAAACTATTTCAGTTCTTTAAACTTTTATTTTTAGAAATTCATTGTAAGACGATCCGAAAACACCTAAACGTTTAAATTGATAAAACATCGTTTAATAATTATTTGTTTGGCAGAAGATTCCATATGGAATTAGTAGAAATAACACTTGGCTGCTCATACTATGAATTTTTAGAATAGTTTTTAAAAATTGAAAAACAAATGTCCATAGGAGTCTCAAACCAATGTTAAAGCGAGGAAAAAATTTGGAATCTGACAGATTACAAAGAATGAAGCCTCATAAATAAACATGAAAACTAATTTAATTGGAGGTATAAGCCTGAAGGTGTTTATAATAATCTTCTTTTAACTTCTCTCAAATTAAAGCTATATTCGCATAAATAAAGCTATCATGTCATTTTCCACTACTACTTCCCTTTTGCAAGATTTTGATAGCGTTCATGTTTTTCTCCACTTGAACGTTACTTAGCAATCCCACATGCGCAATACCTTTTTTTTTTTTCAATTTTAATAAGTCCTTACGGAGCTCCCTATATGAATACCGTATAGAAAACATTTTTTCACCATGTTGATTGTGGATTTGTCATATTTTTAAGAGAAACTTCTCATTCTGAATTGAAATTTGTCTAAAAAAACTGTTATTCGCTACAGTTTTCGAAAGAAAAATTTCTAATTAAACTTAAATTAGAGATATGCATGAATTGAGTTAATGACTTCTTATGTGACAGTGCTCTAAAAGTCGTTAGTTATGATGTTTGAGTTTAAAAGGTTCTTTTCAAAATCTTTACCCGTCCAGTGAGGAAAATCTATGGTCAAAGCTACGCAAATATAGTATAAGTTACTGTATTTCTCAATCTGTAGGAATATCATAATGCAACGTGATCTAAAGTAATTAATAATAAAATACAGTTTCATAATATGTAATTAAATTTACTTGCTGTGGTAAAATTTGGTAATTTGATTATTGATATCTTAATCCAGCGCATAAAATCCAATTTTTTCGATTCAATTTATAATTTAGTTTTGAATTTTTCACTGAGTTTATTTTAATAAGAACTATAATTTTTAAAACCAGAATTTCAGGTAAACTGTTATAATTTCAAAGAAGAAAAATTGAAATTAAAGGTTTAAATTCTGTATATTTTTGTTTATCAACCAAATTTTATGGAAATTTCTTATCTGAAGTACCAATATCATACAGCAAGGTAATTTGGCCAGATTTTTCATCAGAGCATTATCAAAGCATGCATTGTTTTCAGAGTCTCCCTACATTTATATAATTTTATCATTATTTTTTACTATAATTAATAATGTCAGTTTCTGATATTAAAGTTTGGGTTAAGACTAATGCTTTTGTGATTAGTTTTGGCTCATCCAAATCCATATGTTCTCGTGTAATTTAATCAATGAGTTAGAATTACATTACTGTCATACCAGGGCATATTTGCATGCTTTCGTTTTTTTTAGCACTTATAAAGTTCTGGAAATATGAGATAAAAGTTATTGTATTCCTGTCAACCGTTACATTATGAAGGGAAAATAACAAACGAATGGTTTGAATACTGTGTATTTTGGTTTCATTAACCAGAATTTTAGTTTTTCTTTTTAATTTTAACGTTTAAAAAATATATTACCACTTTAAACTTCCTTTTAACTAATGATTTTTTATAATTTTGTTGTATAAGAAAAAAAAAGAAATAGTATTCTATTCCATAACTAAGATTTTTTTAATAATAAATCTTGTTTATATGCTGTAAGTTAAAATGAATCGTTTAAGTATATGGAGATTAATCTATAGAAATAGTTTCACATCTTAATTTCATTAAATTCACGGAGATTTACCTCACGATACTGATTGCTTCAGCAGTCGTTTCCTTACACTTTTCAGAACAAAATTTAATTAAATTAATTAAGGACTTTGATTATTCTGTGACTTAATAAAGGTGGTACAAAGTCGTAGAAGATCTTGGCTATCTTGACTCAAGCTATCTTGGATCTCTTTGAAGTTTAAGCTTCGCAAAATCTAAAACTCTACATTTTTAAAATTTAATTTACAAAATGTGGCGCTGAACTATTGTACTATTAAATTTATCTCTGGTGCATTTATAAAACATTCACACCATTAAATCAGTGGGAAAAACTTGAATTTGTTTACTTTATAATTTTGATTTATAATCAATATTGAATAAAATCAGCATATTGCGTATTTATAAATTTAGAAATAGTTTGACTCTCAAACATTACCAAGCACTAAAACTGGCTTTTCAGTGATCTGTATTTTAATGAGTCGTGGTATGATCGCCACCCAATTGCGATTCTAAACTTTACTCTTTCTGTTTCTAGGCAAAACTTATTTAATTCCACAGTTTTGACAAGCTGGTTGTTGATTCTGCTGCCAGGATAAAACTAAAAACTTTTCTCTTTACCTAATCTAATATATATGAGTTTAGAAAATCCGAGTAAAACTCATAAGCGTGGTAAATATATATATAGTTATGATATTAATAATAAGCATGCCAAACCATAATATTTTTAAAACAGTTACAAAGAACGGCTTATGTGGCAATTGATTTTTCCATTTAAAAAAAATAAAGTTCTTTTTCCTAAATAGCTTAAAAATAATCTAAAGCAATTCTTTTCATAAACAGACAAGTAATAACAAGAAAGTGTTAGTCGTCATCTGATTTCTTTTGGATATCAGCAATCTAAAGCTACTTCAATTTAAAGTCTTTTAAAACTATTTTGTGAAATCCTTTTTACAAATGCTGATTTTTGTATGACCAGAGACGTTCAGCCTCATCGGTGTTATTAAACCTCGATTAAATTTAGCAAACTAGTGTATAATAGTTGGTGTTCCTGTAGCATAGACCCCTAACACTTATTAAGTCATTTTTTGACTTCAACAGTAATTTTTCTTTTTAAAAAATAATCAAAACTTGAAATTCCTTTTATCCATTACTTTTGAAATTACAACAGTGCAGACACTAAAACTACAATAACCGTTAAACTAATTTTCAGTATGTTATGAAACTTTGGCATGTATAATATGAAGGAAGTTACTATCCAGAAATCATGTTAGTTTGTCAACAGCGTTGCTATAAAAGTATTTGATATTAGAAAATGATTGATAATGTGTTTTGGTGTTGGAAAATTGTTACCTGAAGAAATATGTTGGTATAAAAATAATTATGCATAAATATATATAAAACATATTTTGTAAACAAAAGTGTAGTTGAACGTGGATGATTATGATAATAAAAGTAATTTAAATATATGCATATATAATAAATAAGGATGCATATAATGTAAATATGTTTATATGTTCTTCATAGACACAAAAAATAAAATTTAGAAGCCTAGTTATAACCCTCAATTTAGTTGAAGCCTAATTTGAGCATTAAAATATTAACTAGCGAATTTCCTTTGAACTTAGCACATATCTTAACATTTCATTTCCTTAGATTGCTTTCACTTGAAAATTCATTAACTATGGTAATCAATCCTTTACACGCATAACTTATCTGATGAGTTGAAAGCGAAATTATGTTGGCTTGACATTAAATATGTGGACGTCAGTTTAAACAGAAGGTTAATTAAAAACATGACATCATAATTATTAAACGAATGAAAACTACCGTTATGTTTTTAACTATTTAACTTTTGGAACATCTAATTCCTTTAACTAAAAGTATATTTTTAACGACACAACCGTAGATTTTTCTTTCTAAAATAAAAAAAAAATGTTTTTCTAGCTAGTTAAAATTTACTTTTTTATTAAAAAATCTACATAACAGATTTATTTTTTGAAATATTTAATTTATTTTATTTAGAGGAATAAATACAAGTATGAATTGAAAGTAAGAATCACAAAAAAAAAAATCTTATATTAATAACATGTAGCATTTAACAAAAAAAAACACATTCATATATTTTATTTAGTATGGCATAACCATGGAAAAAATTTGCGAGGAAAATTATTATTTTTCTTTTGTTTACGATGCAAAACATCACATGAAATATTCTTTTTAGAATAAAAAAAGTATATTTAATTCCGATTTGTGGAACACTTATTGGGTAGTTACAAACCCCGTGTGTTTAGTATATATTGACACCAGCAACATATCTTACTAATGATTCATACATAGATATGTGATAAATTGCTACACAGAGCCTATTTAAAAGTAAAATTTTCTACATTAATTAAAAAAAATAATTAATGTGGAAGAAAATTAATTAATGCAACTTATCACGTTGCATGAACGAAAACATATCCCTAAATACAAAGTCCACCGATAGACGTGATCGAATTAATCACTTTCCAATTAAAACTGTCAGTGACCATTATTTGTTCTGTCCACTGTAACATAATAGCATATAAGAATTGAGATAATAATTTCTCTATTTTTCATGCATTCCTTAACATATCTAACTAATACTCACTCATATTCACTCATATTCACTCATATATAGGTGAAAGATTCATATTTATACAGAACCTAGTTAAAATCACGTTTATCTGCATTTCTGCAACAAAAAAAAAATAAAATAAAAAATAAAAAAAAACTTTTTTTACAGATTTTTTCCCTGCTTTTGAAAAATAAATTAATATCACTGTTCTTCTTACATAACAAAAAAATATTTGCTTATAAACAGCGTTCCTTGATTAATGTGATCGCATCGGTATCTGCTAGTTTTGATTCCAGTAAACATCTGATGACACTAACAGAATATCAACTTCACATATAAAATGATATTGTGTTTTTTAAGTTTTGTTTGTTTGTTGTAATTTGTTTCTTTAGTTTGACTTGACGAAAAAAAAAGCACGGCATTACGAATATTTAAGTTAATATCCTCGACACATTCAGATTGAGTCCTAATATATGGAGATCGGAACATTTGATCGAAAGTTAATTAGATGTTTGCTTTTTTTTTGCACATTGTTCCTACTTTCAGATAGAATTTATTTTCACACATATCTTGAGAGCAGAAAAATGGATTCATAAACTAATATACTATTAACAATTTAATTTAATGGAATATAACATTTTATAATTTTATCCATTTTAGATAATAATTTAAGTTTAGATTGTTTGAATAATCATTTAGATATAATGCTTATTCCATTTTTATATATCGTGGGGTATGCCATTTACTTTAAGACCATACTTTCAAATTTAATATGTTTCTTTTCCTAAGTTTATGACATGTAATTGATGACAAAAACATTTAACCATTTGTCTTCGATCAATATCATTTCTATGGAATTTAGAAAGATAATTTATCAGCGTAAAAATGTTTTCGAATTGCAGATGACACCTTCACAAAACTGAGAGAGACAGAAACACGGAATCCCTTCAAAACAACCATCAACATAAAGGATAGCTAGCAAGAAAAATTGAAAAATTTGACAGCCCAGAAAATTTTTTGATACTAAAGAATTTCACAAAATGTAATTTTACGGGTTCCTTTAAATTAAACATAAATAATAAAAGTTTCTAAAGGAAGAAACAAAATAGCGTATTATGTGTAATGTAGTTTAAAATGTAACTTAAGTTTTTATTCTGTAAATTTTTACTACAGTAACCACGTTTAAGTCTTTTTTTCAATTAAATGTACGTTATATCAATCTTTGTACACTAGAAAAAATTCCGAAACAAACCATGGTAAAAAGTACCGGCACTGTTTTTATAGTTTACCGGTAGGTACACTTTACCGTGAAATTCTACGGAATAAAAATCTGATATATCGCATTTTTTAAAGTAATGTTAACTGTAAAAGTTCTGAGTCACTGTAATTAAATAAGTATTATCATAAAAATTGCAGTATATAATTTCAGGGTAAAACGAATATTACAGGGTAATAAATTTTACGAATACTGTACTCAGCTGGCCATTGTTTTAAATCTTATAATAATATTGTGTTGATATCAGAAATGCCCAAATTGATGAAGTAAAATACCAAAAGAAATCACAAGCTTTAGGGAAAATTAATATGGAGAAAGTCATGTGGAAATATAAAAATAACGTAATTAATGTAATGAAGATAATGTAATTAAGGTAAATAATAAAAATGTTAAATAAGGAAATAACCAATAAATGTTTGAAAAAAAGTTTATGTAATACATTTATAGAAGAAATCTTACGTTTATAGGATATATTATTTTCACACACCTAAGGATAAGTCACATTTTTATGAAGGAGAAAATGTTGATTTTGAAGCAGGCAATAAGTTGAATTCATATGAGGTGCTGTTATCTAGTGGAATTTCAGAAAGTTCATATCTTGAAAAAACTAAGAACTCATTTGCTGTAAAATGTTCACCTATGGATGATAATGGCTTTTCTTTTTATCACTATAGCCCTCTCATATCATATCTTCTTTGATAAAATAGCTAAACACTTCAATTGTTTTCTGAGTAATTAATTTCTTCCTCCCCCCCCCTTAGTTTTCATTCCTTTCTTTATTCACTCTCTATATCAAGTATCATTCAGCTTACAAATTTCAGATTATAAACCTAACGATGTTTTCACTCCAGAAAATTAAAATTTTAATTTTATACTCGTTTTTTTAGTAAAATCCTGTTTTTTTTAATTACTTGCATTTTACTAAGACATCTCCTGCGTGGACAGATACGTCAGAAATGTTTCTTTAGAGAATATTTTAAGTCATTTCATGAGCCAGGTATAAGATGGAAAGATGGAATTACCCCTAAGAATTTGAAAAAAGATGCTTTACAAGATGCCATTTTTGTAAATAATGCTGCACAGTAATATTTATTTTATTATAATGATTCAGGAATTTTACCGTAATTATTACTGTAAAAACTACGGCATATCAGTTATATTTGGTGCTTACGCTAAAAAATACCCGCACCTTGAATGTCGGTAGTTATTGCCGAAATTTCATCCGGGGTTGTCAATAGTGCCATGTGTTATATTGTACTTTGAAAAAAATCATAAACACTTCTTAAATTCAATTCATCAAAATTAATTAACCAGTCCGTAATTAAACTATTTTTATTGAATTTATTATTTTTTTAACTTGCTACTTTAATAATTTCAGATCTAACAAGAAAATTCTGGATTTAAGCAAAATTGTTCGAATTGTGATTAAAGAGGCACATTTATTAGAAATTATACTTATTTAACAACTCTCGTAAATTTTTTTCCCTGTATTAATTTTTATTTTCAATAAAGTTTTAAAAATTGCTTTGAAAGTAACAAAAGAAATATATATTTTATTTACTTGGGTTAAAAAGTCACAAAAATAAATTCAATTGTAATTGATTTTTAAATTTCGGTAGAAGAAAATATATCTGAAAATAAAATATGCAAATTCGTCACTCTTTTTATTAGATATATAGAATTTAACAACTAAGTCTAGGAAAGATTAACTTCCCATTACTCGGATGACTGCTTATCCAAATGATCCAAGATCTTTGCCTTCGAATAAAAACTTTACATTCCCTTTACTGAAAAAAAGTAGTCGATAGTGGAAAAAATCCCTTCATTTTTTCCCTAAGAAACCCTCATCCTCTTGGAGCAAATATAATTAAAGAAATGATAAAAAAAAGAGAATCTTGTCGCCTTACAAGTATCAAATGCCTTCTACAAATAGTTTTGAAAAGAATTCCGTTCACGTATTACGAAACTGTGTGGCTACTAAATTGGTTTCTGATAGTACTTTAGAAAGAATGAAAAAAATCTTATAAAAAAAGTCAGTTTAAGTTTTTAACTTTTTTTACTGCAAGAATTAAAATAAATATAGTTTTTATAATGAATTTATTATATAAGATTAAAAAAAACAGTGAAATATAAAAAATATATTTTTTAACCTGGTGTAAAGAAAATGTTTTTTTTAAAGTAATTAAATTTGTCTTTATATTTTAAGATGGTACGTTGAGTATTATTAAGTGACATTAAATTGTATTTAACGCATTTTTCTTTATATTGTCTTGTTCAATTTCTTGCTTCATATTAAGCCAAATATAATAGATATATCGATAAATATTTTTTAATCGAATTGTTTTGTTTAATTTCAAATTCCTAAATTATAAGTAATTACATATCAGTAAATGTAATTTTTTTTTCTTCCTTTTTTTTTTTTTCAATTTTATATTTAATTCAATATAATCATCTTATTATCTTATTCTGTAAGTGTCTGCTTTATTTGTATCGCACTAATTTATAATTGTGTAAACGGCAGTTGAATTATAAAGTTTAATATAGAATAACTGCTTAAATATAGAATTTATAGAGAATATAGGATGTTTCGTTAAGACCATCTTTATCAGATTCTGTTAGAATCCTTATCAAAATTAAAAATAAAAAAAATTTACAAAATATTTAAAAAAAAAACAATATGCATATTGTGGGTCACTAATTACTATTTCATGAAATCTGACAAATAATGTTACAATAAGGTTAAAGTAATAAACAGCAAGTCAGTTTATTTTGCGCATACAAATAGAGAAGAGTTGGCAGGCGATATTTAGAAACACCTTTAAATATAAAATTCCAGTTAAACCTGTTTTGCTGTTAATTGCATCTGCATTTCTTGATTGCATTGTTCAATTAAAGATAAATGATTTTTAAAAACCAGAATTTCCGATAAGCGTTACCACATTAACGAAAAAATTACCAAATGAAAGTAATACCTTATACTTTTGTTCACCAACTTGAATTATGGTAATGTTTCCAAAACAGAAGCACCATAGAGTGTGGTAATTTTATCAGAATATTTTTTAATTTAATAATTTTCAAGGTTTTCATACATCGATATAATTTTACTTTTTATTTATATTAGAATTAATAAAATCTGTTTCTGATATATTAATTCTGAGTTCTAGTTACGACTAATGCGTTTGTAAGTAGTTTTGTCTCATCCGAATAGCCTAAGTGTTCAAGTAAAACTGAGCCACTTTCTTACGAATAATGGAGTTAGAAATGCATTACTGTTGCACCAGAGAATGCTTACAACAAAATTCGTTTTCTCTCTTAACACTGTAAAAAGCTTCTGGAAACTTTTGCTGGGGAAATATTAAGGTTCAATGCTGCCCTTGCATTACTATACAAGTATAACTTATACGGTAAAAGTAGATTTGATTAATACTAATACAATGTAAAAAATCCAAGATCAAACTACGCTAAAAAATACCGGTGTTTAATTACATTCGCCGTAATATTTATTCAATATATTTTTTTTTTTCGTGAATTAAATTTTTACCGTAATAAATTAAACTGCATTTTTTTACAATAATTTTTATTTTATTAAAATTATTCAGTAATGTTAATGTAATTATTACTGTAAACTTGATATTATGCAGGCCCTTTTTATAATTTTACATATTCATGATTGCTTCTTTCAAAATTTGTAAAAATATCGATAATTTGTAATCGTATCAGTAAAAACATTATTTTAGCTATATGTTATTCAAAATGTTTCGTAAAATAAAAAGATTTAAATATTTAGTTCTTCACTTCAGACATATTTTTTTTCAAATAAAGTATAAATTTGTGACATGAAGATAATTTTACTAGGTGTTATACATCATTTTTTTTTAAATATTTGTTTTAATAATTATTTTCTGTTTACCACTGGAACCATATGATTTAAATAATATTTTGTTTATTTTTTTTACAATTTCATTTTTCATACGTTTTAATATAAATATAATATTAAAAGCAAAATTAGAATTAATGTTTGAAAACATAGTAAAATATATTCTTAATTATAATTAATTATAATCTTAATAATTACAATTAAAACAAATACTTTATTTGCCTAAAAGTTATTGGTATAGTTTTTTTTAAAAAATTTTTTAAAAAATTGCTTTATATCAGTAAAAAAATAGGTAAAAATTAAATTTATATTACTACATTTTTATATAACATATTACCTTATCCTTCCTATACAGATAATCAGATTTTTTTTCTGAAGTTAGTTCAAAACAAGTTTTTAGATGAGCTTCAACAATACCGACAATCAATGTTTATGCTGCTAACTTAGTTACTTTCAATTTTTTTTCCTTTAATGCTAGTAATAATAAAATATTCAGCAATGTCGCTTCAAGTGATGTAGATTTGATATGAAATCTTTCTAGAAAGCAATATGTTTTTCTTCACAGCTTCAAAGGGAAATGAGAAAATAATGATGACCTCCAGGCTACAAGATCAAAAGTATATTCTCCTGTTTTTCCTTTTCCGCTGATCTGAACAAAAAAAAACCTGTTATGCCCTGAACTGAACAAAATTTGAATTTACATTATTCAGAAAAATAAATTTTTAAGTGAATCGGTTTTTCATTTAAAAATATTCTGAATTAAAAACAAGATTCTGATTTTGTCAGAATATTTACTATTAATAGAATAATTCCAATTTTGTCGAAATTATTTACACACGAGTAAGTCTCGGTAACTTGTTTATACGTGCAATTAATAAATTATTTAAAAAAAAAATTAAATATGGTAAGCACAATTGTAAATTTCGGAACGTATTAAAATCACATCGTATTTTTTGCAGTTGATTACATGATACTACACTGTAAATATAATAAGCTAAATTGTGGTAAAAATTTCGGCACTTATAGTACCGGTACTTTGGATCGTAATTTGCTCCGGAAGTTTTGTGTTATACATTATGAGACAACATATTTAAATTACATTTACATTTAGACATTTACTCTGAGGTTTAATATTTACAGTTTGTAATGATTTTATGCAAAATAAATAATCAAATAATAATGAACGCAAAATAGAGAAATTCGCAAAAAAGCACAAAATTTGCACAGAACAGTGCAACACTCAGTTTCAGAACAGTGCAACATTATTACAAAAGAGTTTGAATAGCTACCATAATAATTTTTGCTTGGTTCTGCAAAAATTCATTTCTGTTTAGTTTTTCTCATCCTTTCATTTTTAGCAGCAATTGCTTTATAATTAGTTATTCAAACGTTATTATTATTACGTTAAGCTTCTAAATTCAAACTTTGAAGAAATAAAAAAGGTCATGCTATGAAATTGACAGCAAAGAAAAAACGATTGTAACAAAACACTTTTATGGTGAGATCTATTCATCTGAAAAATAGCTTAAAAATTTATAAAACAAACAATTTCTTAAAAAAATCATATCACTTTCATTGTTTTCTTCAGATATAAAAATATAAATTAAACAATCAAATAAATTCCAAAAATATAAAAATGGTTTCCGTCAACAATTTACTGGTCGGTCAGAACCCCTAAACATATCTCTATATGTATATATATATATATATATATATATATATATATATATATATATATATATATATATATATATATATATATATATATACATATACATATATATATATATATATATATATATATATATATATATATATATATACATATATATATATATATGTATATATATATATATATATACATATATATATATATATATATATATATATATATATATATATATATATATATATATATATATATATATATATATATATATATATATATATATATATATACTACCTTCTGTTGTTCTAACTGAGATTAGTGTAAGTAAGTCGAAATATTTATTATTCACTATTTTATTTACTTGTTAATTATGATACTTGAAAACCGTTTTAAATTGTTTATTACGTTTTCAAACCATTTATTTTAAGAGTCAAAGCAATCATTAATTGCACGCTTGCTTAAAAAATCATTTTAAAAACTTTGTCAAAATAAATATCTACAGGTTGCAAGCGTGGAATCCACGAACGTTCCAATTTAAATAATTTAAATAAAGAATTTTACTTTTAAAAAGGTTTTGCTGAGCTGGAAAAATGAAACTCAAAAGAACTTAATGAGCGTGTATGAATTTAAAAACAAGCATTTAAAAAGAGAAAAATTTCAAATAATTTAATGTCGAAGCTGAAATGAAAATATACTATTTCATTTTTCTTCTTTATGATTTGAAATTACAGAGAAAATAATTTAATGATGATACGAAAAATACCAACATTTTGGTTATTTTTCCCTGTCATTATATTCCATTCGCTAAATTCTTAGAAAGCAATTTGTTTTAATAAGTAAGATTTAAATAGTATAAACTAAATTCTCTCGTGACTTTGCATTTCCGAAATAAATCTTTTTATTCGTAAGAATTTCTAAACTAATTGATAATCCCGTTTTAGAAAACAAATAAAATTCAAAACCATGTTTTATAACAAGAATAAATCCTTTTTTATTTAAAATTCGGTGATAAAATTTAGAATATTTTATTATACGTTTTTCCTACTCTGTTCTAAAAGTAAATGTAAAGTGTACAATTTATTAAAAAAAATGCTGGGCATGTTTCAGCATAATAATTTCAGAAAGTGTTTTCAATAATTATAAACCAGGCAATCAAAACATTTAGTAGTAAACTAAATTTTAATCTAAAGCATTAGAATTAATAATGTTCGTGGAAACATTTTGGAGATTTTGTTTTGAAAAAAAAAATTATGCGTCTCATTTTAAATTCATTTTTGTAAAATATACTTATTACACTTATGACATTAAATACATAGGTAAATCAAATTGTAAATTAAAGGAAACTTTCTTATTTAACAATATTTTAGGGAATGTTTCAGAGAAAATTCTTTTTTCAAAATATATATTTCTATAATAATGTGATCATTTTAACCTATAAAAAATACGAGTTTATTTTTAAACTATACCTTAATTATTCGTAAAAATTTTCGAAACATAATTTCATTTCCTTAACCTAAATTACTTTTTTTAATTGCATTTTATTGCATTGGATTTTTTTATTTTTTGCATATTTTTTTGTATATACCTAACGATATCCCCTCTAAATGTCAATCCATATTTACTAAAATATAATTCTGAAGGATTTTATGTTTAAGGTACCCAGATTTGTTTAGTTTAAAATGAAGTTATTATAATCTAATTAAGAGTTTGACATTCCATGGTACATTATAGCTTTAATTTTCAAATTGTTTTTCTTATTTTTTGTTTAATAATATGTATTTAATATTTTTAAATATGTTATCCCTTTTTACTGGAAAGTAAAAAAAGAATCATATCTCTGTATACGCTATTATAACATACTAATAACTAACTATTAAATAATAAAACTGTAACCTTGTTTTATTTTACAGCTTTAAGGAATCTCACTAGTGTAAAAAGGCCATTTTCGATGAAATCATTGAAATTTTTTTATTGTAAATTCTAGTTGCCTGTTCTCTAAGGTTTCCGAAAATATTTTACTTTTGTTTCTACGCCAATTATTTGCAAAGTTACAGCCGTTTTCACGTCAAGTGACAGCAGTGAAAACAAACAGGAAGTAAGATTTCGAAACTATACTAATTTATAGAACAAACTATTTATAGAACAATTTAACTAATTTATAGAACAAAAACTGTCTTTTTCAAGACAAAACATAAATGTCTAAAACTAGATCAGTGCGTTCTAAGAAGCGAAAGTTCTGCGGAAATCGCTTCACTGTTAGTAGTTCTAGCAGCAGTGATAAGAATAGTGAATCGTCTGATATGTCAAACATAGAGTCAGCTAGCTCAAAAAAATTGAAAACTAGTCTTACATTGATGGAAAAGGACCTTCAAAGTAAAATTGAAACTTTTCAAGGTAACAGAATCATAAGCTTGGCTACTTTAATGTCATTATTTGCTATGGTTTGCTGTCCAAACTGTTATTCTCAGGGATTGGATCTAATAGAAGACTCTGTTACTGGATTGTTTTCAAATATGGTCATAAAGTGTAAGCATTGCACTTTTTTGAAAGCATTTTCTACAACAGATAAAGAGAAAAATTCTTGCTCCATCAACTCTTATATTACTTCAGGTCTAAGGATAATTGGAAAAGACTTTTCAGCAGGGAAAAAATTATGTGCTTATCTTGGCTTACCTTTTATGTCAAATCTTAGTTTTCGCAATCATGAAAAGAAATTGCTGAAAATAGTTCAAACATGTGCTCAGAAAAATATGGACAATGCTTTGAATGAGATAGGAGATAAAAATGATCTTGTTAAATGTGGAATATCTGTTGATGGCACTTGGCAAAGGAGAGGCTACTCATCTTTAAATGGTTGTGTAAGTGCTATCTCAATTGATACCGGACAGATATTCGATATAGAAGTGATATCTCAATATTGCCGCATGTGCTCGAGAAGCAGAACTCAATCAGCAAACCATGTTTGCGCAAACTATAAGGGTTCTGAAGGAAACATGGAGGTTGTTGGTGCGTACCGTATTTTTGAACGCTCCAGTGTACGAAATGTCCAATATATTGAATACTATGGTGACGGAGATTCAAAGGGGTTTAAAAAGGGTAAAAAATTTTATGGAACTGATACGGTTACCAAACTTGAATGCATTGGTCATGTACAGAAGCGTGTAGGGGGACGGCTACGTCAGTTGAAGAAAACAACCGAAGGACTGAGTGGAAGAGGTAAACTTACCGATAATTTGATTGACAAGTTACAAAATTACTACGGCATAGCTATTAGAAGCAATTCCGGCAATCTTCAAAATATGATGAGCGCTGTAGTAGCAGCATTTTTTCACAGTGTCTCTGGTTCCAATAATTCTCTGCATGGTCAATGTCCTGAAGGCCTTAAAAGCTGGTGTCGGTTTCAAAAATTAAAAGCACTAGGAAAACCATTCCAAGAAAAAAAAACCGGGTTTATCCAACAAAATTATCAATTTAATAAAACCCACATATTTAAAATTGTGTACGGAATCTTTATAGAGAAAATGCCTCCACGGAAAAACGCAGAACTGCAAGGAAAGTTACAATAACATTTTATGGAACATTTTACCCAAAGACACATTTATAGGACTTGAAACTTTTCGCTTGGGTGCATTGCTGTCGATTATAATTTTTAATTCAGGATATTTTATTTTATAACCGTCGTTGAACAGCCGACCCAACTTAATGGGTTTACGGCTACTAATGTTCAACTCCGTAGCCTTGTAATTTTGAACCCAATCCAGAAGACAAGGGAACTCCTGGATCGAGTATTGGGAGAAATTTGCCTTCGTGGAGGACTTTTTGATGGAGCTAACCCGCATTTGCGTTACATGGAAAGGAAGACCACGAGAACCTCCCACGGTTAGCCTGACGGCAAGGGGACTCTAACCCATGATCCGTCTACCACTGAGGATATTTCACGTCAGCACTGTGGTCAGTGCAAGCCGGATGCGGAATTCGTATCGACTGGGATTGGAACCCGGTTCGCCTCATTGGAAGGCGAACGCTCTATCCCCTGAGCCATCGCGGCTCAATTCAGGATATTGTGGTTTGTTATCCGTGTTACAAAATACTACATATCTTGTCCATGAAAGCCTTTTGAAGGAGTTTGTAAGTTTTGACAGAATACGCATCTCAACTTCAAAACGACATTCTTCAGATTTGACAAAATTATCTCGAAAAAAAAGAAAAGCGAATCGCAAAGCAAAATTTACTAGCGATGGAAAAAAAAGAGGGTTTAGTGTATTCCTATAGAGGGTTTTAAGGTGTCTTTGTATTATTTTTAATTGTTGTTTATATATTATTATTTTTTTAACCTATATGATAAAATTTAGTGAATCAAGTGATTTTTCTTTATTATTTGAATTGTGATCTGGTTTATATAGTCCTAAATTTTATTATGATATATAATTGAAACCATATATTTTTAAATGCTTAAATTACTACATATATACAGCTATTAAAATGTATGTATATGTTGCTTTTCAATTGTGTAATAAGTGTATTTAAAAATATTTGCATCTTTCGGCATTAAAAAAAATGTTTTTTGGTCTAATGAACATTAAATGAAATTAAAAAAATATTTGTTATTTGAACACAAAACATTGATATGTTTCAAAGAAAGGTTTGCTCTTTTGATAATGAGTGATTTCAAGTATCTGAATTCAGATAATTTTTGTTGATAAACATTTTCAATCTCCAAATGTGTTTTCTGAGAAATAATTTTTTGCATATCTTGTGCCACCTTAAACTTGATATCTCAAAAAGTTCTTTAGATAATTGTCTAAATTTTTTCAACAATGCATAGTATAGTACCGTACATGCTTTGAACTAAAGAATAAGAAATCTGTTGGCATTTTCATTTTTTATATAGGTTTTTCATAGCTAATAGTCTAAAATTTTTAAAAAAATACCATTTTGTGACTTTTTTGTGACCTAATTTAGTTATAAGTGTAAATTATGAAAAGATAATAGTTCAAAGCATAGTTAGTTATCTTCAGAATTAAATTCTAAAAGATTTTTTAATTTGTTTCAATAGAATTTATTTTAGAGCGTCTGCCGCAATGATCGAATCACGCTAAATTTTTGTCCAAAAATGGCATTTTTAAAAATAAAAAAACAAATTTAATTTATCATCATTTCTTTAAGTTTTTGCACAAAACTAAACAAAAAATTAATAAAAAAATAACTTTCTAACATTATTTCAAAAAAAAAAATGGTCGCAACTAGTGAGATGCCTTAAAAAAGTAATTTAATTTTAACATTCGTCTGTTTTGAAAAAAAATAACGATTTTACCTGCAAATTTATTGCAATCAAATATAATTAACCATGGCATATTATTCTCATTATTTCAAAACAGTGCAAAATAAAGAAATATGAATTTTTTTAAAAAAATCGTATTTGGTAGTACACTAATGTGACTAAAAAACTTTTATGTGACATTTCAATGAGCATTAACCCATTCTGCAACACTCATGAATTCCTAAAATGCAACGTATAAAAATCATATTTTGTATATAATATTTCCTATGAGCTGCTTAATCAGTCTTCCCGATGAGCTGACCTAGTGCGTTCTCCAGAAGTGGTATTCACACTTTCAGTGGCCACCACAATGGGTGAGATACCGTTGGCCACTTTAATTTGGACGTCTAGTTTCTGCCACACTGGATGGCAGCACCGAGACTCTATTTGGATGCTAAAGTGCACTAGGAATTTAATTTTGCCGGAAATGCCAAGAGCCAATAAGGCACTCCAGGGATCTTTTACATGCCGCATAATTATACGACATGGCCGCTGATGATTTTCTGCATCCCAAAAATCCGGTGTCTGCGCCGGGGATCGAACCCGCAATTAAAAATTTCAATATTCCATATTCAAAATTAATCGGGTTCTTCAATAACAATAAAACATAAGACTCACATACACATGTAAATATTAATATTTACACTTCAGTTACAAAATATGAGTTAGTCATATATAACATAATAATTAAATATTTTTAGAAAATCGTATGTATTGTATTGGGACTTTAATTTAAGTGTGATATAATTTTAAATTCTTCACTTTACTTACTTAATTATATCTTTCTATTTAAATATGAATGTCTAAGAGTTTCATATATGTTTAAGGTTGACAAACATGTAAGGAAACTACGTAAAAGAAACTACGCATTCTTAAATAGAATAACAGTTGGGCTAAAGCCAAACGCTGTAACTTTAAACCGTAATTAAAATCTAAACAACTGAGATCCATATAGCAAAAGAACATACCTTCTGCGCCTCAAAAATGACTGTTTTTTTATTTTACTTTAGTTTGAGGACACGTATGAATTGTAACTAAAAAGAGTTTATGAATTTTTGAGGATATTTTAATAAAACTTAGTTTTTTAAAATGTATCAAAAATAGAGTCATTTTAATTCTATGTGTGATAACAAAGAATAAGTAAATATACGATACTTTTACAGTTTTTTTTTGTTTTGTTTTTTCATAATCTGCTTTTTCTGCAATATAAAATAATTTAATTACTATTCCATTGGCAATCAACCTATAATACCATTAGTAGGTATTCGACCAGAAACTCACATGCCTATTCCAGCAATGTTCTATATTACCGTTATTATATAAATATTTTATGTTTGACTTAATAGAATGAAAAGTTTTTTTCTTTGCAGGTTTATGAATAATATAAAGCTGCAAAATTAATCATGTAATTAATTTTCATATACATTATTTAATTTTGTTTCTTTGAAAAAAATGATTTTCATGATTTTCTTGAAAATTACACAGCAAGTACTCTTTATTTCGTTGCGTATATTAATTGCAACCATGACATGTGATTCGGCTGAAGTTTTTATAATTTGGCATTCATTCATAAAATGATTCCTAAAAGTTTTATGCGATTTTTAATTTCCCCCTTTAATTTACAAGTTTGTTATCAGCAGCGTCATCTGTCGGACGATCTTTAAACTAAAACCATTAGCTCGGGGAGGAAATATTAGTGACCTGTCACGAGAAATTAGTGCAAATCAATATTTTGTTAACATTAACCGTTTCCAAAAATAAATATTTGCAATAACAAACCTAAGTCTCAATATATATATATATATATATATATATATATATATATATATATATATATATATATATATATATATATATATATTATGTGTGTGTGTGTGTAGCGTGTCTACCACTACAAAATTACAACTACAGTTCACTAGTATATAAGACATGTTAACTCGATTCTATGATGGGGTACCTTTTCATAGATGAAGGTTGACATTGTTGATAACATCTCTCCCCACATTGGTGACTCGGACGCGATGTGAACACGCCTACCTGGACAGTAACGCCCACTTCACTGGATGGTCTACATTGAACAGTTGACTTGCTACTTGTGACTGCAACGTAATTCTCCTAACGCTGTTGCTACTCAGTCTCAATTAAACACAACGTCGGCCGACATACGCTCGACTGCTAAAGGCAACACAGGAGCAACCACGACCGTGAACTTAATACAGCTTTCAAGATGAACAAAAGTTTAGTGATCTTAATACAGTTCTCCCAGCTTCTCACAAAAACAGCACTGAATCAACTAGTGGTATCCATTCATCGAATTCTATCACGGACATAATTCCGGTGGGGGAGTACTGTAGCGTATCTACCACTAGATAATTACAGCTACAATTCACTAGTATATAAGACATTCTCGATTCTATGATGGGGTACCTTTTCAAAGATGAAGGTTGACATGGTCGAAATCAACTCACTCCCCATATATATATATATATATATATATATATATATATATATATATATATATATATATATATATATATATATATATATATATATATATATATATATATATATATATATATATATATATATATATATATATATTAAACAAATTAATAAATAGCATTGCTGTTAGCATTTTAAAATAACTTTGCACTAGCATTGACTGTTTTGTATAGTTAAAAAATTTAACTGAACTTCAAATTTTCATTTTCCTCGCATGTCCCAAACAATGTTTCCAATAATAATTAGCTTCAAAACTTCCTATAAATTTTTCAATATCTCAACTTTTTTATCTCAACCCGTGTAAGCATTTCTAGAATATACGCAGAGTGTATTATTTACAAAAACTTCGTTTAAATTAGTTTTTTCTGTCAATAATTTGTTTGTCCCAAGAAAATCTGTCATTTTCCTGGCTACTTTTATTTAGTGGTTTATAACCAAAATAGATAGAGCCAGCAATCAATACCTTATGTTAATAGATTGATTTGATACCCTCCTATATGAACATGTCTTGTTGCATGAATAAAGAACCAATTTTCTGGTTCAAAATCTATTTCAAAAAATTTTTCAAAGTAAGTAGGTTTTTGTGTTGTCATTTTCCTGGCTTCTTGAAACCATTAATAACATAAACTACATAGATATTGGAGTTATTTTAAGAAATCCTGTTGTTTTCTACAGAATATAAACGTCTTAGGATAAAATATTTAATTTAATTAAAGTTATATGCTATAAAATGGCGAATCAGTCATCATCCTGGCTGTCATTTTCCTGGCTTATGAATGCCTTTACTGCTAATACTGTTAGGAGGGAAAGCAAATATTAACCCAATACAAAGTTTATGTATGATTGTAATATGCTTGGATGTAATCAAAGTTATTTATTTATTTAATGATTGATTATTATCCACAATTTTATTCTGTACATATCAGCAACAATTTTTTTTTTGATTATTTTTACAGTGGATAGAAAAATATTAATTTAAACTACTTATGGTCCTTCTAACATAAAGGCTTAAGTTAAGTTACTTAATACTAACTTAAAACGACTGTTTTTTAAATTTCTAAGCTAATATGCCATTTTCCTGGCATTCAAGATTTGGTGAATTTCTATTTAATTTTTTCCCCGAGAAAATGTCAATAAACTATACTGCTGTCTATAAGATATTAATAAGTGTAACTAAAGAAGTATACAAAAAAAAATTTAGTTTATTTTGACGACTTTAAATTTGAAGAAATTGTTTGGTCCGAATTGTCATATTTCGTGAGAATCACCCATATATATATATATATATATATATATATATATATATATATATATATATATCTTTAAATTCTTATCATCCTATATAGTATTGCTTATTTAATTATTCAGCACGAAATGTGAAATTAACATGTTATTTCAATTTTATTCAGTAATATATGCTAAAACAAGAAAACTTGTTTACAATTAATAAAAACGCAAAGCTGTATTTCAATGCTGTATGCCCTCTGTTACATGTTATGAATTGTTTTAAAGCTTAAGCCTTACGTAAAATAACTCTTATCACAAAATATCCATGTTTAAACTATTTTAAAAGAGTGTCGCGAATTTCTCATATTTCCTGTTTCAGTTACTCAGTTACGTTGCAAAGTAAAATGTTGACATTTTAATAATGTAATTACACAAACCATTCCTTATATATGTGCTCCCGCAAAGTAAAACGATGCCTTTGTTTAAACAAGATATCTCGCTTGTTAAAAGCATTTGCCAAGAAACACTCATGAAAAGAAAGTTAATTTTAATGAATCTTCTTTACACGAAAGTTTGGAGACAAGCCATGAGGAATTTGGAAACCAACCAACTCTGACTGAATTTAACGTAAAATCTAGCATTTAAACAAATGCTTTTGAAATAGGTTCCTGTTACTGTTTAGTTTGAATGCAGGATATTCTTAGAAAATATTATCATTTCACTAAGAATAGAAGCTATTTGCAGTATTTTAAGACATTTTAATAATGCAGAGAATTCATAAAACTATTTTATATACACTTTAACTTTTAACATTACATTGTTCTTAACTATAACTACCATGTTATTTACTTTTAAACAATAGAGTATATTTAATTTATAGTGATATCGTTCATTATAATAATTGTGTACCTCAATATTTAAAAAAAACTTGTTTTAGTTTCCAATAGGCAGGGAAAACTCTTTTTTTGCTAAAAAAAGCTTATTCGTAAAATAATACACTGACTAAATAGATTTTCAAGATTAAGCTTTAGCGTCATTAAAAGACACATTTCAACATGCTATCTATTTCTTTAAACTAACCAACTGACTAAATTTATTATCTCAGTGCAAGTTGCAGCCAATTATCGTTCAAATTAGTTGCAACTTTAATGTGTTTTTTTTTTAAGTTTAATACTTTTTTAAACTTGGTTAGAATGTAGATTCAGTTGCCCGCAGGCTTGGCGATGAATTTATATCAATTTTATTGGTTTATTTTGACTTAATAAACTTTTACATTAAACTTGATTTTATGAAACGGAAATATGGTTCAATTTAACTTAAGACGGTTACAGTAGCTTAAAAATGTATTGTGTTTTTCTCCACCGATGCAATGGTTCAGTGGCAACCGTGTTTTTAAAAAACTGTAGACAACTGTTGAATTTTATAAAGTTTTATTTTTTCATTGTTTTAACATTCTAAGTGGCAAAAAAAACCAAGCAATTGTAATTAACTGATGACAGGTGTATAACAAAAAGACCGAAATGACTGGCTTTACCCTACTAAGTGCCATAACGAAAGGGTAAATATTTCTTTTCCATTATATCGCTCATGGGCTTGCAATTGTGGCATAACTCAAAAAAACACGCGTTTTGGACTAAGAACAGGTGTAAATATGAAAATGCAGATTCTTTTTAGCAGCAATACTAGCACAACTCATATTTCAACTTGAAGGTAATCTTCGTTTAAGCAAACTAAAGCATTTCTTATGCATTTTCCTTAGCAATGAAAACTTTAAGCCTACTTATCTCAAAAAAAAAGATTTTTTGAGTTGTGCCTCTATTGTTGCCTATGAACGATATGTTGTTGTTGTTGCTGTTGTTACTTATCCTACACTTGTCTGACGGAGTCAGACAAGATCCAGTATGTTGTTTACCCTCAAAAAGTCGATGAAAAGAAGTGGAGTAGCGTATAAGTCCTCCTTGGAAAGACCAAAGCAGTCAAGGATATGTTCAGCAGAGGCCTCCTGGGCTTTACATTTGGAGCAGACTGCGTAGGTCCTTCTTCCTTCAAAGTACGAGAGACTATTCGTGTGTCCACTTGCCAATCTGGAAATTGCTGTTTGAGTCGCTCTATCACTTATATGAACAAGTGAAGAGCCCAGTTCCTTGGCCACATACCAGTGGACAGAGGAGGGGATCCTCCACTTTTTTGATAGATGTTGTATTGAGATATTTCTGCTAATTATTGGCGAATATCAATATTTATGCAAAATATTTGCTGGGTGAAATAAATTACACCAATAATGAAATGGACTCTCATAATCACGCAGAATATTTTTTTAAAAAAATTTTTTAAACTTTTTTTTATCTTATATCATGTATCAAACAGATCAAATTTCATATCTTATATATGACTTCCCTACATCAAATCTTCAAAAAAGAAGACGTTTTATTTTTGAGGCTTAAAAACACTATTTTTTATTATAAAAGCGTTTTCATATTGTTGAAATAATTCATAGCAATTATTTACTGATTTACTGCAGTTTGAAATATTTGGAAAACTGAAAATTGTGTTCTATAAATTATAATGACAAAATTACCAAAAACCACAAAACTGAATAAAATTTTAATACTTTTGGAAGGAATTAATTTTGTTCAATCATATATTCCCAAAAAACAATTTCATTTTTGTCTCTAAGCTATATTTTTATCCGAACCTGTTAAATTTAAATTTCCTGAAGATTAGAATATATTATTTTAAAACCACGGAAATAAAGAAACGTTTTCTTGCATTAAAAGAAATTTAAATATTCCAGATGAAACAATTAGTAGAACTTTTTGCTTCGTAACTCCATTCAAAAGCTTGTTTAAACGTTTGACAGTTTGACACGTTGAATAAAAAAGCCCGGACACTACAAACAAAAGTTGTCATTGAAAATGACATTAATTTCCTTCTTAAAAAGAACAAGGGTAGTTCTTTTTAATTTGAAGCACTATACACCGCCTCGCTTACTAATTAACTCATGGTTATTTTTAAACTTATTATCGTTCTATATATTAATGCTAATTTCTTAACTTTAATAACTTTTTTATATATGTAAATCTGCAATGTAAATGATATATTTAATAATTATAAAAATGATCAAATGAAAATGTTCTGATTCAAGTTATGATTGGGAAGTTTAAAGAAGTAATTAGTTCAGATATTAGGGCAGGAATTAGTTTTTTTTCCATGGCATATTCTTACTCTTTTATGTATTCACATATATGGGAAACGTAAAACATTTATTCTACGGTTTGTTAAAGAATTTCGTTCTTTACCTTATTATATTGACCTTATCATTTTTTACAATCCTTACGATATATATACATATATATATATATATATATATATATATATATATATATATATATATATATATACATATATATATATATATATATATATATATATATATATATATATATATATATATATATATATACATATATATATATATATATATATATATATGTATAAACATATATATATATATATATATATATATATATATATATATATATATATATATATATATATATATATATATATATATATATATATATATGTATAAACATATATATATATATATATATATATATATATATATATATATATATATATATATATATATATATATATATATATATATATATATATATATATATAAATTATATGTATGTATGTATCAACTATTTAGTTTTTAATGTTTTTTCCTAAAAAATATAAAAAAATATAATAAGAATAAAATATAAAAATCACCATTGAACAAAAACTTAATGCCTGACCAATAGTATTGCGATGACGCAAAACGTGCGTTAAAAAAGAATGGTATAAACATAGATTTGATTCAAGTGGATATTTATTTAATTATGTTCCATCCAACACTAGAGCCGCGATGGTTTAGTGGTTAAAGCACTAAACTGTCATTGTGAAAAACTGGGGTTCAACCCCTTGTGATGGCTTGAAACCAACCAACTTTGCTTCAGATAGATAGGTACCAGTTTCTCTGGGAAGTAAAGGTGGCCAGTGCATAGTGCTGATCACATTGCCACAACCATTCAATCACGAAATTTCGAAGCCTTAAGCTCTGTGACCCCTCGAACATGACCCGTGACCAACAACTGCCTTCCGAGTTACGACCATTCCCTTGTTATGATTTTAGCCTCAGGCTATATTCCTTATAATGACTTTCCAGTCAAATTAAGCAGCAAGTTTCGTTATGCTCTCAGAATCAAGTTAAACCACTGGTTCCTTTTTTATAATATTTTTCCAGTCAATCTTTAGGAATGGAGCCTGGGACTTAATTTGACTGACAATGCATTATTAGGAATAGAACCTGCAGATTTATTTGAATGAAAGGTCTTCTTGAGGTAAGAAGCCTGAAGTTTAATTTGACACAGCAATGGGAAATGGTCTGCAATGATTATTCTGATCATGCAGATCCATTTTATTAGATCGATTTTATTAGACCTCATTTTTGAAACACATATATTTTGAAAATGGTTAGATTTTAATCAATCTTTAATGCTTTAAATATAACTATGGAGCTTCGCACCCTGCTCGCTGGTGCTCGCCAACCCCCGGAACTGATTTCGCAGTTCATTTCGGATTGCTTCGCAATCCAATGCTCGCTCATTGGATACGTTCTTAACGTCTAGCTTTTGTATGCTTTTTTGAATACTGAAGTTCCGAAAACTTTTCACTGTAGAAAATTATAAACCTGTACATTTCAATATTAATTTGAAATTGCAAACAGTTCACATATTTTTCTTAACCACACTATTCTAAATTTCAGTTGTTGAGAAAAGTAACAGTTGTAATTTTTGTTTTAAAGTCTTTCCCACCAGAGTGTTAAAGCCATGTGTTAGTAGTCTGAATAGTAGAGAGAGAGATAGAGAGAAAACACAATTGTTAATTTGGGCATTTGACGAAACAACACTTATAGAATTGAAGGATTTGTTACGTCAAGTGCTCAGGTATCTTAATTTTGATCTAGTTGCGCTCCTATGTCATTTTGATTTATGTTGCTAAGTTAACTTTCAAAAAAGTCTGTGGCTGACAACAGCATTTTTATTTTTTAAGTTGTTTATTTTTTTTTTCTTTTAGAATTCGTTCTTTCTTTAGAGAAATGTTTTTTAACCTAACAGAATTCTTTGCCGACTGTTTTCTCTATAAATGAAGAAAATAAAGTAAATATTTAAGTGTTGTGAAAAGAATCTTATTTAGTTGTACAAAGTACTTCAGCCAAAATTTCGGAGCCACGTAAGAAAATTATATATATATTAGATTTTAATTTTAAAAAAAAAAAAATTATAACTTGAATAAAACAATGTTTTTAGAAAAGAAAATTGGAGATAGAAATTATCATCCCAGGTGGGACTTGTACTGAAGGCAGACTGGTAGGTAGAAGGCAGACAACCTAGCCACTAAATAATTTGCATTTATGTACTATTATTAAATACCATATACGATACTAATACATTAATAAATACCATTTTAAAAGTAAATGAACTGGGGGGGAAGTAAATGTTTTTTTTATAGATAAGGTAGCTAATTTGTACTCTACCAAAACTTTACGAATATGTTTTGTATGAATTTTCAAACTGTGTGCTTCCTTTTAGATCGAAAACAGTTACCAAAATGTCAAAATCATGTTATCTTGTTTGACTTATGGGAATTATTATTAGTGTTAAAAAATCTGCAGAAAAGTCGAAAGATCTGTTGTAGATATTTTCTTTGGATTTTTTTTTCCTTTTTTCTGCATAAAATCTTAAGGTATTTGGAACAAATTTTTTTATATATTCTGAAGGGAAAAAAATTTGAAGAAAATTTGAAGTATATGTTTTGTATGAATTGAAGAAAATTTGAAGTATATGTTTTTATGTTCAAAATACCTTAAGATCTAACTAAAATATTTTTTGCTGACTTTACTTTCTTCTTTCGGAATCGTCTTTCTTCTTTCTAGTATGTTCCATTTTATAATTCTTAAATGTTAAAATGTTATTAAATGAGCTCCTTAGTACTGAACTTGTAATATTCAAGAATTTTTAAAGTGTGAAATATGATGATTTATTTATTTTTAGAAGTTGAGAAATATTTTATTTGATAAGTAATTTAAAAATTACAAACATTATAATAATTCCTTGAAAGATTTTTAAAAGCATGAGACTGCGGAAAAATTTAAATTTTTTTTCTCGACTTTACACAAAGGACACACAATTATAAGTAATATACTTGGGTTTTTTTTTACGTATGTGCCGCTTTGTTGTGTACGCAAATGTATGATGGGTGCGTAGCAACGAGTGCTTGCGTTATGTCCTATGGTTCCTTGGAAACAACTGTGCTCAGTTACAGCTGTGTAAATAATCTGCACTGTCAGTTCTGTTTAAAATGTTTAGGATTAACAAATTGGCCGCCGGGTAGGAGATACTGTCAGTAATGCGTTTTTAGTCAGTAAAAAACCTGTCTGCTGCATACATTCACCGACAAGTACTAGGTACTAAGCTGCGTACTCCATGACAATGACTTTCTCCACAGCCTAGTCCGGATCTTTATTGGACTCTTTTGGACCAGCTATCAATACATCCCAGGCCCTGCCCATAGTGATTTTCATCTTCTCTGTATTTGAAACATCATTTTGGCTGCAACCAGTACAACTATGACGAAGACGCTAACGCTCTTGGTTATCGGTGCAGGCGACCAGTCACTAAAAAAGAGGGTATTCTAAATCTAGTTGTAAAGTATAAGTGTTTAAGCAATTTTGGCAACTAATTTGAAAAAAAGAGAAACAGTAGTAGAATCGAGAAATAAATTTACTTCATGAAAACTTTCTTTCCATTGGTTTTTATTTTCTAATAGCCTTCAATAAAAAATTAAAAAAAAAATTTTTTTTTGTTTATTTATTGCATATTCTAAACCCCTTTCTTAAAAATATCCATAAAACTAATGCTTAATATTATTTTAATAATAATTTTTATTTAGGATAGGAAATTCATTTTAAATGTTTAATTTATTTTGTTATTTTTTCTTGTTTCATAATTCTCAATTCTACTGTGATTTTCTTTTTCTTTAACGTATAAATTTAGTTGTTTCAGTCGAATAAGTTAAATACTTCATTATATTAGTTAAACTCGCCTGAAGAAATTAACCATGAGTACAAGTGAGAATTTATGATATCATAAATTGATCATTAAATAAATATGCTTTCTTTAACTACTTCTGGAATGTCTTGCACTACTTTATTTTTATACTTCCATTGAAAGAATAAGTGGAATTAGCATTCAGAAAACGTCTTAAACTCTTTACGTTACAATCTAAAACTTGAACATGGAAAGCTCCATTTCATTTAGAGGGATATTAGTTTTAATTGTGAAACAGAACCCATACATGGTTCAACTAAAGGTAAACCCAGCATCTTAACTTAATCTGAGCATTTAGATTCTGGTAGAAGCCTCATCTAATCTTAAAGGTAAAAGTAGCATTATGAAAAGTAGCATTATGCAATATGAGTTGTTTGCAATTCCATAAGAGATGCTTGTTTAATATTAAAATATAAAAAAAAATAATTTTCTTAAATTTTAAATTTTAATTAATATAATAAGATTCTAAATTTCAGTTAATATTTTTCCAGTAAAAAAATACATAAGTATTTACTGATATTATTATACATTATAATTATGTTATATAAAAACATAATTAGAAGCATATAAATTCATTCATATTATTTGTACAATAGAGGCTACCTTAATAAAGTTATTAAAAATTATTTAATATTTAATTATTTGATGCTTTAACAGCTTTTATTCCTATCCACATTTTCTCAAACGAAATATATACACATTTTAGTGAAGAAAACACTAAGTCACATACTGTTACATATAGTACTGGCATGTCACCTGAAAAATTCGAAGTGATTTTTTTTCTTAATTTTATTGCAAAAATTAAGCCAGTTACAATCACCGTACCGGTATTAATTATCGGTGATGATCTCAGGTTGACAAATAATTACCAGATTTCATACTTTAACAATTCGATTTCGATTTTTTTGGGACTAAATGTATGCAAACTCAAGCTGGTGATAATCACCTTATTTTTAATAATCATCTGTGATAATCACCTTTAAACAAATAATTACTAGATTTATTATTTTTAAGTATATAATAAATACATTTAGATTTTGTTTTGGGACTAACTTATTCTAAAACTAAAGCCGGTAATAATCACGGGTTAATAAATAATTTCCAGATTTTTAACTTACATAATAAACTAATTTTAATTTGATTTATTTTGAGACTAAATTAATGTAAAACTCAAAACGGTAGTAATCCTCGATTAACATTTAATTACCAGATTTATTACATTACCAGTAACGTATATAATTAATAAATTTCAATTTTAGTTTGGAACTTCATTTCCTGATATTCATATTGTATGATTATTTAGCTAGAAGCATATTTGTAGAATATGTTACAAATAAACAATATAGTGTCACAAATACACAATACATAAAATTTAAAATACACCGTACACAAATACACAATATATATAAGAAAAGTTAAGTTTTTCTTCTGCAAAAATCATTTCTCCACTCATTCGCATTCTGAAGCTGGAATAAAATAATTTTCAGCCATTCTTTCATCGGTATTCTTGTCTGATCCAGTTGGTTTCTGTAAGCAAACAATATATAAATATGTATAGACTAATACACAATTTAACAACACAACCTAACTCATATTTTATGCATGAGATGGTGAAAAAATATCTTATTAAATGGATATATTCCGCAATCAAGAATCTCAGAAGCAGCATTAATTTAGAATCATTGTGAATAAAACAGTTATTTTATGTTTACTGCTAAAGCATTAGTTATTCATCTTCAATTAAAATATATTGTTTCCATGATTTCTTTCAAATTGCAGTTTTTGAGCCGCGATGGCTCAGAAGATAGAACTTTCGCCTTTCAATGAGGTGAACCGGGTTCGAATCCCAGCGATGGCTGGTCGATAAGAATACGCATTCAGCTTAAACCGACTACAGTGCTGACGTGAAATATCCACAGAGGTAGATGGATCGTGGGTTAGAGTCCCTTTGATGTCAGGCTAACTGTGGGAGGTTCTCATAGTCATCCTCTCCATGTAACGCAAATGAGGGTCAGTTCCTTCAAAGGGTCTGCGAATTGTTGAAGGCACACTTCTGCGAATTGTTGATCCAGGAGTTTCCTTGTTTTTTGGATTGAGTTCCAAATTACAAGTCTACGGAGTTGAACATTAGTAATAGTAAACCCAAAAATGAGTCGGCTGATGCTCAACGATGGCTATATTGAAAAATAATCACAGTTTTTAGTAAACATTGCAATCGTTCAATTCATAAATAATTAAAATAATGAATATTATTATATACTTTAACGTCAATAATAAATAATTGGGATTCGAATAATATAAAACTGACACATGTAATAATCACCCTATCAGTAATAATCAACGGTAATAATTACCGCAAAGCAAATTATTATTATATTTATTACATTAATGTATGTAATAAATAATGTTAGATTTTATTTATTTAGGGACTAAATTAATGTGAAATACAAACCTGTAATAATCACCTTACCAGTATAATAATCATCGGAAGTAATCACCGGTTATTAAATAATTACCAGACTTCTTAATTTAACAGTAATCCCCATACCGGTAATAATCATCAGATTTATTACTTTAACATACAAATAAATAAAATTGGGATTTTATTTTGGGACTAAACTCATATAAAAATCAAACCAGTTACAATCATCGGTAATAATCACCGGTTAACAAATAATTACCAGATTTACTACTTTAACTGTAACATTTATAATAAATAAATTTCGATTTTATTTGAGACTTCATTTTCTGATATCCATTTATTGATAATTTACCTATAAGTATATTTGAAAAATATATTACGATTGCAAAATATGCTGCATATAAATTTAAAACTTTAATTTCTCTATTGGAAAATAATTTTTCGTTTCAGACGTATACTGAAGCAGGAATAAAATAATTTCTAGAAATTCTTTTATCGGTATTTATTTCTGATCCAGTCGGTTTCCGTAAGCAAACAATGTATTAATATGTATAGACTTACGCTACACCACCTAACTCATATTTTATGCATGAGGTGGTGAATAATATCTCAGTAAATGGATATATTCCATAATCAAGAATCTCAGAAACCCCACAAAACAGTGTTTGATGAGCGACATGGTGAATGAGAAAGTTTGCTTAAGCTCACTGCTAAAGCTTTAGTAATTCAACTTTATTCAAAATATGTGTTTTTCCATGAATTCTTTCAGGTTGCAGCTTATTATAAATAATAAGACTTAAATAAATTTAAATAATAAATAATACTACATACTTTAACGTATATAATAAATAAATTTCAATTTTATTTTGGGACTAAATTAATATAAAAGTCAAACTTGTAGCAATCACCCCCTCTAATATTAAATACTACTCACTAATAAGTAATAATTAACTTTCATAAATAGTATAGCAATAATTATCCCATTTCTTATTATACAAATTTTAAAGCGTTCTGAATAATATTAAAATGCTATTAATGTTAAAAGCATATACTTTCATGTATATTTTTACTTCACACTTCGAGTATGATATGCTTTTTTATGAAACATATATTCGCAGCAATTTTAACAAAAACTATGGCAGTAGTTTATTTTAAATTAAGTAATGTTTTCATAAAATCATAGCATACACTCTAAAACACTCCCAATAAAATTACTGCAAAAATGTCTAGCACTCTGAGTTCTGGTATTTTTTACCGGAAAATTCATTTTTATCGGAAAATATTACGGAACAAAATATATGACCTTTTTTTACAGCAATAATTATTGGATAATCCTTTTAAATAAATAATTATTACTGTAAAATTTACAGTATAATAGTTGACGGTATAGGTGTATTTTACGATATGTATTTTATGTATATTACGATATTTACGACATTATTAATATTATCAGGATTTTATAGATGTTTCACTCAATGTTCAGGTACTTTATACCTTGTTTTGATCTGAAATTTCTTACGGTGTAACAGTTGACAAATTTATCAGTAAACACATTTTATAGCATTCTGAACAATCGTACTAGTACATAAATGTTAATATCATAGACTCCTATGCAAATATTTTTTCAGTGAGTGAGTGTAACAAAAATAATTAATATATTTTGTAAATTTTTACTTATGACTGTGAAATTAATTTTTACCATAAAATTTTACTCAAAATGAATCTAGTATTCCGCAATTTCAACAGAAATATTTACAAATTTACTGACTTCTGTCATAATGTATACTAAAAAAATCATTGAATCATTGTTATTAAATAATTATTACTGTAAAGAAAAGGTGTATGTGAATCATTTATTTAAGTGAAAGAGTGTGAGAAAAAGTGTGGTCAAAACAACAAACATACGGTGAAATCAACCGCGTTTCTGGCTCTATAGGAACACTAAAATCATCGTTAATTTTTCTTAAAGAACTTTATTAAGGATTTTAGTACAAGTAATAATAAAATATGGTTTTATAATATAAGATAAAACTTGGTAAAAAGGGTAGAAGTTAGTAGTTTTATCATGATACCTTTGAGCATGCTATAAAACAATTTTTTCGTTAAATTTATTTTTCAGTTTTCTAGTTTTTTACTAGTGTGATTATAAGGTCTATAATTTTTAAAACCATAATTTATGGTAAAACATTAGCATATGATCGGAAGAATATTAACGTGGGATTTAAATCTAAATGAATGGTTTAAGTACCATGCATTTTTAAATTTATAACCAGAATTGAGTTTTTGATTTCTTTAACATAAATGTTATTGCCGTACAGTATGCGAACGTGGGATTTAAATCTAAATGAATGGTTTAAGTACCATGCATTTTCAAATTTATAACCTGAATTGAGTTTTTGATTTCTTTAACACAAATGTTATTGCCGTACAGTATGCGAACGTGGGATTTAAATCTAAATGAATGGTTTAAGTACCATGCATTTTCAAATTTATAACCAGAATTTAGTTTTTGATTTCTTTAACATAAATGTTATTGCCGTACGGTATGAGTCATTTACCAGAATTATTTTCTTCGTGCACTTAGAGTGCTTGTATTTGGACCACTGCTTTTCAACGTAATTTTCTACTTTTTGTTTTAAAATTCCGGAATTTTTTGCAAGCATACTTAGAAATTCGAATTGAACATACTTAGATTTTAAAGAAAAAATCAGCATGAACATTAAAGTTTACATCACTCTTGAGTTGTCACTAAAATTTTTTAAGCTGCTAATATTTTGGTTGAACTATTACATTGTTGAAATATATACACCACTTTAAATATAAACAAGCAAAAAAAGCAGTTTTTTTCTGTGATTATTTAAAAATAAACAATAAGCGAAAGGCAAATATAAAGTCAATAATTTTTTTTTTATTTGTTTATTTTCCCAGAAAATGTTGGAAGCGTAATTGAGTCGAAAAAAATTACTTTTTGTATTTCTTAATCTTTTATTTCACTGACTTAAACGAAAAACTAAATCTTTTAATTACAATCAATTATAATCTTAATTTAGCTTTATATATTTAATTTTTGTTTGTATTTCTTTAAGCTTTTTCAAAGAAGTCTCATGCACTTAATTATTCATTGTTTATAAAGATGATTATTAATAGCATAAATGCAGTACCAATTGAATAAACTAATTAATTATTTTTAAAAAGTAATAGGAATTAATTATGTTTTTAACAGTTAATAATAACTTTTGTAAATATAATTTAAATATTTAGGAATTATAATTAGATTGTTTTAGAAATGTTTTTTTTTTATATAAAAACAAAGAGAAACACTCACGTACTTAACGAATGTATATTATAAAAAAAATATAAGCGGAATAAATGCAAACAAGTATTCTTATAATATCCCTTGCTTTTATATTCTGAAACTTTTTAACTCCAAGCGTTCGAATAATGAACTATATTCACAAAAGTAAAAAGGAAAAAAAAATCGTTTTCATTCTAAATTCCTCTAGAGAAATATTTCCTTTATTTCCATTTATAACTTTAACGTTAAGTTACTTAAATAAATGATTGAAATTGTTTTGAAATTTACTTTTTAATTAAATATAAAAGAACTGTTCCCCAGATTCATTTATATTAATGAAACTTTGATTAAAATATGCTGATATTTGAAAATATATAATTGTGAAATATACATTAATTCAAAATTACCGTTTCTATAGATACTTATTTTTTAATGCTGGAAATTCAAAGACAATTAGAAATATTTGACAATTAAATGGCATTTTTATTATTAACAATATATATCAAATGCACATCTGAGCTCTTTATTTTCGATCTCTGATAGAATTAAAATTTTAATAATTTATTATTTATCACTTTTTATAAAATTGATTTTTAAATTAAATAATCTAATGCATATATTTAAATTTCTTAAAATATATATAAGTAACGTTGGTTGGAAATAAAAAACATATTTTATTTGTATTACCTATATATTACTTTTTTAATTATTTTAATATTGCAATGTGCGCAAGGAGGTTTAGTATACAAAAGTTAGAGGCATTGGAGGTAAATTATAGTTGAAATATTGATCTCTAAATTCTCCTGCAAGATTAATGCAAATTTTAATACAATTCTTTATTTTTAACATGAGCACTTTACGAATACTAAATTTTAAAATAATGGGGACGGTCGTTGATACATAAGGATATAAATTTCTGCATTTGCACAAACGTTTAATAGCGCAAAAGCGCAAAATGGAAATGGGATTTTTTTTATAACTTTGACCCACGCTATCAGAGTTTTCATGCTAAAATTACGGTAAAACCAGGCAGCAGTCAATACAAGCAATTAATTATAAAATATTTGGTTATAAACCGGTTATCGTTTGAAACCGATTACCATTGATATGGTTAACCGTGAGTACAAAACCACGTAGTTTTGCAACCATTTACAACTATCTTGATTTCAAACCAGAAGAGCTAAATTTAAATGGAGATTAAGGTAGTTTAAGTTGGGCTTTATGGTAGGTAATGAGCATTGGAGTTTATCTGTGATGAATTTATAATTTTTCAAGCGAATCGTGGATTGTAACTTAATTAGCTTATTTAGGGGAACCATTCGTCATTAGACTTTGGAAATACTCGACCGTTTTATGTCAAGCAACTTTGTACAGCTGTCGCATTCTATGCGTTGATTAAATTTTCCTATATTAGTAGTTCAGGGTCACCAATCAAAGCTCCACGCTGAAAACTCCACGTGTGTTGTAGGGATGTAGAAAATATAGCGGAGTTACCGCTTGCATTCACATCTGTGCAGCTGGCCATGAGATTGAGATACAAGCCTTCTCAGCTAAAGTATGTATGTAGTTGCAAGAAACTAGGTAGTTTTTAAAGATGTTTAACATTCACTTATTACTTTACGATTATTATGCATCAACTGTTGAGTCAGGCATAAAAGGATGAAAAAAATAAGAACACGTAATTCTTTTCACATGGCATAGCTTTTAGTTTTCGGAAAACGTGCTGTTGATTCTCATTGGCTGTGGGACTAGTTGACAATTGAAAGTTTCGCTTTTCTTTAAACATATTCGATGAAAAAAGCAGATAAACAATTTTTCTCACCAGTTCAGATGTCATATATTTTATGATTATTTCAATATTAGGGTTGGACATGGTAAGATAATAATTTGAAGAGCGTTTTATTTAATCATTTTTTTCAAAAAACATTCTGACAGTAAAATGTAAGAAAACTTTTTAACACTTTGCATTTTTCTAAAACCGTTCATAAAACCTCTGATTACAGCAAAAATCAATGGATGAGAAAAGCTTCCGGAACTCAGTGATATATTATTATGTGTTTTAATACTTGAACTTTTTATTTTCCATGCAAACAACGGATATTACGGTAAATCCATTTTCATTTTCTCTTAAGTATGTTGGTGAATTCTTATGAAGTTGCCAAGCTTTTTGGAGATAAATATATGCATTGACATAAAGGCATAAGCTTCCATTCTCATAACGGCTTATCGTGAGATTGGACTTACAATTCGGGCAACGCATCGATTCCTTATATAGAACAAGTTTCTTTGGCATGTTCTTCTCAATTCGTGTACCTGATCTACTGGAAGATATAAATCATTCAATCAGACGTATATTACAGCAATGCAGCTCTGATACTTACTTCCGGACTTAATGGAGGTTAGATATAATACTATCTGTCTTAACGCTAGATTTTACCTTTAAATCAACAATACACTTTTAGGTATGACCTAATATACACAGATCAAAATTGCTGATTTATTCTGGATTTTACTGGCAAAGTTAATGATTTCGTCAGAAATGTTCTATGTCAATTCCAGGGAATTTATTTATTTTTAAGAAGAAAGTTTCTGAATTCTAAAAACAAAGTCTCCTGCTTCTTTGTAAGAAGTGTTACTGGTATTAATCTGGCATCTTATTTGCTCATTATTTTTTAGGAACGCTCATAAATTTGGTTTACAGAGTGTGTTTATTCCATACTCGATTGCGTCAGCAGACTTTTTTTTACAACTACTGGTAAAAAGCCAGTACATCAAAAAGTTTGTCATTTGATCAATCATGACATTATACAGTATCAGTTTTTATCCAAGTCCATCTTTTCATCGTGTCTTTTACTGAACTGTAGAAGCATTAGAAATAGTCTTTACATTTACTTTGATATTACAAAAGGAAAAAAAAAAAAAAAAAAAAAAAAAAAAAAAAACGTATAGTTAGAAAACCGTATCAAAACGCGCAGAAATTTATAAATAATTAAATTATATAAAAGGCCTTTAACAAAGATTAAACTTCATATAATAATGTTATTTTTTTATAATTTAGTGTAGATTAAATCGTGTAATATAATATATTTTTATAATTTAGTATAAATTAAAAGGTTTGATCTGTAATGGCAAATAAGATTGCTTGATCAACAAAGAATAAATTGATATTTTGGAATATTTGTTTTAACGTACGCTTGGTGCTATTAAAATTAGGGTCATACTTATTTGCATGCAAATAACCTACGAGGAAGAAAGCAAATGAATAAAGTGCAGACGAACTCATTTATAGCAAGCCTTAATTTCATCTCAGGGGTATAGATACATACAAAATGCAACATCATACAAAATTATGGGTTGCCATTGCAATTCAACAATGGCGTCCTTAAATAACTGATTTAATTAAATTAATTCAGATTACAGATTTAGTATAACAATCATGCGACTTATTGTATGTATTTAGAATCCTTGTTAAAACTAAAGTCACTATAGAGATCACAACAAATCACAACTTAAGAAAAAAAAAACTACCAGAACTATTTCATCTTTTAGTAAAAAAAGGTGAAATTCATAAAAACCAGTCTGATCGCCTGATGAAAAGTGGAAGTGTTTCTAATAGTCAGCGTTAAACTAACCTCTTCTTTTGTCGATCTTCGATCAGGTTTGGATATTTTTTTTTTCAACATTGAGGGTTCATTGGGTTCTGGTTTGAGGGGGTTGTTTGGGTCTGACCACTTTATCGTGTATTCTTAATTGAGTTCTCTTTGACAAGTGTTCTGAAATATATTTTAATAGCTATCATAACAGAAAACCATGCATATTATTTTTAAAATAATGCTATAGAACAAATACCAAACTATTACCAATAGCCTATTCTTGCAACTTTAGTGGAACATTTTAACATTTAAAATGAACGAAACCAAAGTCATGGAGCAATTTCTCCAACAAAATTACGCTTAAGTAAGAAAAATAAGGTTGACATTTTGACAAAAGCCTTTAATGCAGCAAATAAATGAATCAAAAAGGAAAAAAAAATAGGAGATCTGCCACATTTCTTCAAAAAAACATAACTAAAATAAAACTTATATGGATTATTAATATTCTTCAGAAATTAACAAAATATTCTTCAGTCATACTTACTTTAAGATGTAAAAATTACATAACAATAGTGTTAAAAATTTCCTAAATTGTATGATCACTTACTTAAAAATATTACCTAAATGTTCAATTTAAAATGGTGTTTCATTACTTTCTGTCTCTGCTTTTTTCCCTGTCTGCTATTTTTCTATACTATTCAGTTTCATCAAGTTCTTTTCTTCGGAATATTTTACTAGACAAACTCACTATGCATAATTATTTTTTTTTGTATTTACAATACTTAGTTCTGTGTTATTAATATAAAAATAATTACCCTTTCAAATTTAATAATTTGCAACCAGGTAGTTTTCTACACTGTTATCAAGCAAATTAATTTTAAAGTTTTGATAATGTATCTCATGCATATCTCTATGGTACATTTCAATATATGAAACTCTGCAGAAGGACTGCTTTCGGTTACAACTATTAATTGGATATATTGCACTCCAACTGTTCAATTGTACTTGCAAACACAGCTTAAAGGCAAAATTATATGAGTGGAGTATGTACTGTCTGTAGACAGTTATTCCGATAAAATTAATATTGACATTTTGTGGTGGCAGATATTAAATTGTAGTTACTTAACACAATCTCATCAACTAGAAGTTTGTAGCATCAAATAGAAGGGCAAAATACATAGTATTTTTTGTTTGTTTATAAAAGGTCTTTAACGTCACTCCAATTTATGACTTCCAATTGTTATTACATTTTAGCTTGTTTATATCGTTTTTTAAATTGATTTGTTTAAAACTCTCAGCCAGCTTTTCATTCAATCTCCTCTGTAGTTCATAATATTTATTTTAATCTATTTCTATTATTTATATTACCAATATTTTTAATATATAAATTCTATTATATATTCTATTATCTTTATATTATTTCTATTATTTGTTTGGGTCTTTACATCCGTTTCAACTATATTTTGGTTTTCTCTATTTTTAACTAACATTGAATTGTTCTCAGATCTTATCAGTTACTATAATAATCAACTCATAATAGTGAAAATCAAATCTACTATAAAATCTACCCAATTATATTTTTAAACTGTTTTGTTCTCCGCTGCGGATAATATATTTTATTTCGCTTTTCCAAACTTTATCTTTTTATTTTGATTATCCAACATTAAAGATGCCCAGTAATTTACATAATCTATGATTTTCAATCTAAGGTTTATAAAAAGACACTTTAATTTATATGTTTCAATTTTCATTAGAAAATATAAAATATAATAATTTTTGTAAACCTATTTTTTTTAAATTTTCCAATCACATAACCATTTTTTATCAAATAAAATACTAAAAAAAAAACTCCGAATGAAAAATACATGTTTACATTAAGAATAATAAAAAAGGTTGTATTGTTAATCACATATATGATCAGTTGAAATGTTATTATTCCCAAATGAAGTTGCATGCAAACTTCTTTATACAAAAATAAGAAGATGTCATGAGCAAATGTATGCTTTATCTTTTTGAAGAGTTACATCATAAATCATAAAACGAATTCAGAACAAAGTAGAGGTTTTGACGAAGCTAACCTTAGTTTTATCTCTCCATTCATCAAATGTTGCGACATTTCTAAAGATACCATTCTTTCCTCCTAGAGTCAAAAACAAAACTAAGGCAAAAAAAAATTGGTTTAACAAAACAAAAATATGAAAACTGAAGATCACATAAAAATTTAAGTGTATTTTAACATATAAATATATTTGAAATGTTATAATCTCCAAAAAAATATTAATTTCTAGTGTAGTCTAAAGTTATATTTGCATTTATTTACATAAATTTTGTAAGTTTATAAAATGAGCTATTCTTATAACTAAATAATTATCTAAACTTTATGGCGTATTATATTACTCAAAATCTAATTATAGTTCTAGTTATATTTTACCATATAGAGCACTGTATATAATTAAAGAATTAAAACAAAATTAGTACAGCTCTAGTTATATTTTACCATAGAGAACACTGTATAGAATTAAATAATTAAATTAAAATTAAAAAAAAACAATTCTCAATTTAACAAAAAATATTTCAAAATACCTCCAAAACAAATAATAGTCTAATTTTAAAACTCCATATAATCAAAATTAAAGTAGCCTATACTTATTTTTGAACATAATGCATTGTCTTAATATGGATGTTTAGGGATATATATGTAAGGGAAATGTTCTTTCGCTGTCGGCGGGATTCGATTCGCACCAAGGGCCTCTGGGTTCCAAGTAGAATGATCTAAGTGCCATATTTATACTCGTGAGTTAAGAAGCTTTATATGATAGACGCCGAAATAACATACTAATTTCATAACGTAATAATAAAAAATATTTTTAGGCTTAAAATTTAGGCATAGAAATTAAGTTTTATAAGGCACCTTACAAATCAAATGTATTTTCTTAATGGTATTATCACTAAATTTCATTCAGTTTCTTAATGTAAAAGATTATGCAATACTTTACATCAAAAACTTAAACTTACTATACATTAAGACATTAAAGTCAAGTATTACAAAAGATACTTGACTTATGTAAAATATTAATCATGAAGTTATGTAACAAAATTACAGACAGTTTTCTATAACAATGCGTTATAGCTACATTATAAATACCTGACAATTTTGTTTTTATAAAGCTATACTCACTAATTTTAGCTCAGTTTCCTATTGATAGATCTACTCTGTAGAAAATCCCTGATCATATTACGGCAAAAGTAGCAGCACTTAAAGGGCCGGTACTTTTTCCAGTAACATATATTTTTACCGGAACATGCTACTCAACAGAAAATCTTATATACCGTAATTTTTACAGTAAAAGGATTTATGTGGGTGACACGTCTAACTTAGCGGTACTTTATACAGAAATTGATCTGGGGTTTTAAAAGTAACATTATATAAGCATCTATCATTTTATAAGCATAAGCCCTGTTTAACACAGCAATAAAAATTTAAAATGACGCTTTTATTGCATGATATTCTATTCAGAATATTCTGAGGAAAAGAAAAAAAATGCATTTCCGTTACTACAGTGAAATTTATGTTGCCTCAAGTCAAATACTTTGAAATTTAATTTTTTTTAAAAAAAAAAAAGTATTTTTCTCTTTTATGTAACTTGTTTTTAAAAGGATACGAGGAAATAATGAGCACCTACTAAAACAAAATTCAAAACGTCTTCTTTTTTGACGTTTTTCTTGCCTTTAGGCGAAAAAAAAACGAAAAAAAAAAAAAAACCGAATCTAAAATTTGCATAGAGTAAACTTTTCGGTTATTTAAACTAACTAATTTGAATATTTTGCTAAATTAAAAGTCTGCGTTTTATTTCATGCAATAATGCTTCAGATCTGTTGAGCACAAAAATGTTAAAAGTGAAAGATAAAGCTTTTTTTTTTTTTGTCTGCTTAATAAAATAGTTTTTGCTTCAAGCTTTTAATTTTGCTTACTTTAAAATGTTCAAAAGACTGGACAGCTTATAAAAGGAAATTTGATAAAAATGTATTATGACAATGTTAATGCATTTTTTTAAGAAAATAGAATCTTTATAATATAACTTGAAAGTTTTTAAGTGCATTATTTCTGTTAGTAAAGATTAAATAATCTCTTATATCAAAAATGATAACCCAATTCATATATGATATGTTTCTACTTTAGATTAAGTAGAATGTTTATATTAACTAATATGTTTGAATTCTAAACAAATACGAAATGTTAAACCTTGTGTAGACCTAGTGTACTAAATTTCGCGTTCAAAGACACAGAAGACCTAGTGTAGAAGAAAGAGTTTTTCAGGGAATTTGATGAATGTTTTATAACAAGATGATTTGCTTGCGGGCAGCTCTAATCAATCAAAAATTATTTTTATCGCTTGTTTTTTGTGAAATATTTATTGTTGGTTTAATAAGTTCGGTCATTACATGAAAAACAAGATATGTATTACAAGCTATGTGAATGACGTCATCGAATTCATATTTCATATACAGGTGGTTATATCAATGTAAGAAACACCTTTACGGTGCTTCTTATATTGATATTTACTCTTTTCAAAAGCGTATTATACTTGATCCCTCTAGCTTTAAAGACATTTTTTGCCCATTCTGAGGTTGATACGAATTTTAAAAAAAGTATACTGATTTACCAGAGAATGTACTATTAACAAACAATCCCTGCCAAGCTTTTATGCATATAACCCTCATACACTATCAGTGGCATCTAAAATCAACTAGCACTTTTTATTTGCTTGCCTAAGCCAAGTCATTCATTCTATCATGGTGTATGAAAAATAAAATACTATTGCACTCTGCTGGTATAGTCTCTTTCTCGTACTATTAAAGTTAAAATAATATTGTGGTGGCAAAATATTACAGTAAAATTTCTATAAAAATTTTCCAGATTTCTCTGAATTGCAGGGTTTTTAAAAATTGCTTCAATTAAAAAAATATATAGATTAATCAGAAAATGCATTATCATCCACAAATGTCAGCCAATCCATTATACATGCAAACATTCTACTTTGTTTGAAAAATAAAAAAATGTAAGAGTACTTCGTATTTGTGTGTCTAAGTTAAACATTAGACAATAGCGAATAAACTACCATGGCCCTCTAATAGTCTTATATTTGCAGTATAATCCTCGCATAAACTTTACTGTGAAGTCAAAATAATACTTTGGAGACAAAATTTTACAGTATTTTACAGTATTTACTTTTCAAAATTCATTTATTGTCACTTCCTATGACATACATAAAAAAAAACTTCTTGTTTAAACAATATTCAAATGAATATTTCTGAATGTGTGGAAAACAAAATTATAACCCCCCATTCTTTTGTAATATTAAATAATTGCCACTGAAAAAGCACAGGGTCGAGGTTGGCTGGAATAGTGGCCAGACGCGGATTATACGGGAAAAGGTTTTACTAACCTAGGTACGTATCCGCGTCTGGAAGGAAAGAAAGAAAAAAGTATTCCCGTGAAAATTTTCTAACTTTTTTAAATTGTAGATTTTTAAAACTTTATTTTAAGTAGCTTTTCAAAACTTGCTTTTCCTACTAACATGCAACTAATATTATTATAATACTATTTTTAATATTAACGGTAATAATAGGAGAATTATATTATTGATATATAAAATAGCATTTGTATTGAATGTGTATATTGATTTACTAAATTTGTATTACATAACCCTTAAACTAACAATAAAACAATTTTGAAATTTACCCACTGACGGTTAAGGAAATGGGCAAAATTGGGAGAATGTTTCTCCCCTATACACTATTCCCCTATCCATTAACATGGAAAAACCGGTTTTGCAATGCAGAGAAGACTGCAAGTTAAAATGCAACTTTTTACGTGCAGAACCGTCAGTGGGTTAATGACAGCATTATTTATTTATATCTTATATCCTTTATAGATATATAAAAATTCGGTACATATATATATATATATATATATATATATATATATATATACAATGTTAATAAAGTATTCAAATATTAGTTCCACATTTGAAAATTACCAGATCAATAAATCAATTTCTTATAAATTTAAAAAAAAAGAAAAGAAAAAAGATAACGTGTGTCATCTTTGAAGCATTTCTGTAAAAGTAAAGTCATAAATCATAAAATAAATTCGTAGCAAAATAAGAGTTTCAAAGAAGTTAAACTTAGTTTTGTAAGTCCATTTTTCAATTGCAAAAGAAATATTTGAAGACGTCATTCTTTTGCAGAACTAACAAAACAGCTTTCCAAAAAATGTGGTCTTCCATTCAGTCGAATCATTTCAAAATCGAAGGATACAAATCCAACAAAAATAGCAACAAAAAGCAACATTCTTGATGCGATTCCATTGTACGTGGAATGCATAAGTGACACAATGTCTCAGGCGGTTCCATATCGTGCATTTTTATGGTTATGGGAGTCGTTTCTTTCTCTTATAGAAGACTTAGTCGGTCGAGAGCACTTTTAGAACATAGCTGTCTTAAAAGTAATGCCATGAATCGTTTCAGATTAATTTTATTTAAACTGTTTACGAAAAAAATGCGTCATGTCCACTTATTTCATTCAACAAAGAGCAATGTATTACATTTATATGCGTAATTTGTTTAGAATCAAGATTAATTTACTTGGGAAATTTTATAAATTATTTATTTAGACTTAAAATTTTATTTTTAATGATATCAATATTTTAGTGATCAATAAATAATTATGATATTTAAATGATGTTTTAATATCAATTATTGAATGAGAATTGAATATCTTAAAGTACCCGACTAACTTTTTTTTAAGTTTTTCTTCATTTTAAATGAAATATCTCTAAATATTATATTTCGTATTACTTCAAATTTTAAAATGAACATTTTCTCTCCTTTATTCAACTTTTTTATTTTTTATTAGGTTTAGAAAATGAATTAAGGACTAAATAATTGAAATATTATTTTATATTTTACAGCTAAAACAAAAAATAACTGGTTGTAGTTTTTGGCACTTTTGACAAAAAGAAATTCTTATATTTGCAGTAAAATTTCTAGATATTAATGCTTAATACATAGTCTATTTCTGAAGTTGAGTTCTTATGAGTAATATAAAATAAAGATAATGAAAAAATAATAAATTTCAACAATTATTAATTCAAAATAATTAATTACAAATAATAAATTTCAAATTTTTGTACTCATAATGTGTTTTAGTGTGTAATACACACAAGAATTCAAATGAAACATTTCTAAAATAAGAATTTCAAAATTTCACCGCTGAAGGTATTCGGGTAGCCTAAAAATATTATTATAAAAAAATTCAATTAGTATTATTCAATCTTTATGTGAAGGAATTAGAAATGAAAATTAAAATCAGTTTAAAGGTTAGGGGGCTTGTGTGGATAATTTTTATAAATTTCAGAAAAAATTGCAAATTATAAATTTAAGCAAATCCATTTTTTTATTAAAATTTGAGCGTGTACTTTATTTCAAATGATGTGTAGGTAAAGTTAGAAGGATATCGTATTGTATTTTGTAGATAACTGTAGCACCATGGCAACCGCAGCTCCTTTTTGAGTATTAAACTTTAGTAAACAGCATAATCAATTAAAAAGTTTGATATTGCAAGAAATATAATATAGTAAGGGGAATAATCATAACGTATTTATTGCAAAGTTTGTGCCCTGGATGAAATACAACAACAGACCATAATTTAAATTTTTAACCATAGATGAACAAAACTATGGATGGGACAACATCAGTAACAGTACAGTTTTAAATAGTTTTACTGATATTTAAAGAGCCTGCACACATTTTTTTCTTCGATCTCTATTGCGACAAAAAACTTTAACTCGTAAGATTTTTCTCAAAAGTTTCATTTTTTAAAAAATAAATCTACATTATTAAAGTAGTTTATCATTGCAACTAGCAAACGCTACACTTGTCGAATTGGTATCCTGTAAACGACAAAGCATTTTTTAAATAACATGGAATACCATTTTTGATAAAATAATAATTTAAATTTACATTTAATTTCACAATGATGTTTGGATTTTATAAAGCACAAGCATATTTTTGTAAAGAAATTTATCTAAAAAATTCACTATATTCATGGAAATATCATTTCTTTAAGTAGCTGGGATTTAAGCCAATCTTCTCTATCTGCCTCATTTTAAAACAGCTTTCTTCGATTTACCCATAAATCACGTCCAACTTAAATCACCCTTCAATAAAACTCGTATCACTAAGTTTTTAAAAGTTCATGGGTTCAGTTTGAAGTGGCTTTTTATTCAAGTTATTTATAGTAAAGAACACTTCATACGCATTGTTTATTCTGGGCATTTTCTTTGCTTATAGCTAAGCAAACCCTGAGAGGAAGAAAACAAATAAATACGTGATCTTTCGCTTAAATTTGACATTATAGGATATCTACCCAAATAATAATGCAAAGAAAAGCTCATATATTTCTGCATGAGTATAGACATTACTTGAAGCAAATCTGTGTAGTTTGGGGCATTCTTATTTTTCTTTATTAGCATATATATTTTTATGCTGACATATATATATATATATATATATATATATATATATATATATATATATATATATATATATATGAATAATGTTTATCTTTATTGCTAAATTTTACTCATATATCTAGAAAATATATTATTTTCCTTTTTTTTAAAACTAAAGTTCTATTATTATGATAATATCCTCTAAAGAGACACTTTGTTAATATGGGTGTATACATAGTTTGATGGTATCAACATGATATATTTTAACTCACTGGTGGTTCAGTAAACAGGCAAATTTAGGAGGATTTTATTTTATTGCTCTATACACTATTAAACAATATATAATTATACGGAAAAATCCGTTTTTGCTATGCGGAGAAATATGCAGGTTAAAATACGATTTTTTACGTGCACAACCATTAGTGGGTAAATCTTTTTATTTATTTATTTTTTACCTATACGTCTTTTTTGACGCGTCTTTTTGATACGTCTACGCACAATTTCTCTATCATAATTAAATCATAATTTTGCCACAATAAATATGAAATTGTTTTTAAATATAAGTCATCCTATCGAATTAATTATAAGTTATGCTCTTTCACTTATGATAAAGGATATGGACCCTGCATTCTCATTTTCCGTACCCAAAAAAATTAGTCGTTTGGCTATAAGGATACAGTTGGGTATCAAAATTTTAACAATTAGTTTAAAAACGAAATAAAAAATCATCATCGCAAAAAAATACATGATGCATTAAAATAATTTCAGGCAGGCTTAACTATTAAACCAATGTGGTTTAACAATGGTTTTAAACCACGGAAGATTATTTAAAATAAAATCAAGCTTGCATTTTTAAAGAAAAAATCATTTCAATAACTTAATTTACTATTTTTTGTATTAATACATTCAGTTTAAACTAAAAAACCATAAATAAATATTTTCTTTATTTTAATATTTTCAATGATGTTAACTGTGTTACATTAAATAAACATATATAAGTTTTCTGGTTGAGTTATTTTTGGTATCAATGGTATCAATATATTTTTATTGTATACACATAGTATAGTTTATTAATGAATTAAATAATTTAAAAATACAATAGTTGCTAATAAAGCATTATTAAAAATATCCTCAATCCATTTAAATTACTATCAATAATAATAGTTTCACAAATAATGCACTATTTATAAGGATCGTTATTATTAAAGCTACGTTGCGATAAAATGAATTAGAAAAAATAAATTTATTCTGTATATATTTTTAAATAAAGATTAATAAAACAGACATTTACTTCAATAATTGATGTGTTCATATGTATGTAGCTCATTTTATATTTTTTGTTACTTTCCTCAATCCATTATTTTAAAATATTTTTATTAAAAAAAAAAATGTTACTTCAATTTTTTTCTGCTCCCTTAATCGAAGTGGAACTTAAATATTTTTATTTATTTAATTGAATAAAAAACTAAACTTGATCATTTTTGGTATTAAATTGACTCAAATATTTTGAATTGAATACTACTAATTAATGACATTAATTAATACGGGATTATTATATTTTAATTTATTTTCATGTACAAAGGATAGTTCATTATTTTACAGAGATAACTAATATGACATTTGTTTATTAAATCTTTAATTGCAAGTTAAGTTAAAATGCAAAGTAAGGTATAAGTGTATTCAAGTATAAGTGTATAAATGTTTCAAGTAATTTTCATTTTATCATGTGTAAGCATGTTTTTTAAAGGTAAGAGGATATTTTTATTGTTCATTTATAATATTAATTAAAAGTTAAAAAGTTACCATGATCAAACTGTATTAGTTTTACTTTATACATAATACTTAATTACAATTACCACTTCGTACATGTAACACTTCGTTTTAAATATGCCAAAAATCTCGGCTTAAAAAAACAAAAAATACCTGGCTTAAACACAAAAATAACAGGTTTTTCGGATTTTGTTTAAAACACCAGTTTCAGATGCTTCGGTTGGTATTTTTAGTTAAAAAATTTCAATAATAATATTCGAAGCTAGAAGAAGCTGAGGTAAGTACAAAATAAATTGCAGACGAAATTTTTAAAGTAGAAATATTTAATAAAATGACAATTTTATTTTGTTTTCCTGTACTGTGTAAATAAGAGTCATCTTTATTAAACGGGCATATTGTATGGTCAAGTGATGTTCGTTATTGTATATTTGAGGGTTGATATGCTTCTAAAATTAAACTACCGGATTGTTAAAATATCTTCGTATAGTGGTTTTCACTGATGTATTTTTTATTAACTCAAGAAAACCTTATAAAAAATCAGATACACGTGATACCAAGACAAAAACAATTCAATACGTCTATAAAAAAATTATTCTTATTATTATCAATATTACTGATATGATTATTATAATGAACATTATTTTATTATTATCATTTCTAATATAATGTAACACTTAAAAGTTTAAAAGTAGCATAATTCTAGAAAAATAAACTACTGAAGTGATAAACTATGTATAACAGAATTGACTGATGTATCTTTTCTTAATTCAACAAATCCGCATTATAAATCGGATACGCGTGATACCTAGGCAATACTAATTTGATGTGTTTATGAAAGAAAATTATTATTATCAGTAGTAGTATCGATTATTAAGACAAATATTGTTATTCATTATTATTATTTATTAACATTTATTATTATTATTTATTATTATTATTAATTATTATTATTATTTATTATTAATTATTATTATTATTTATTATTATTATTATTTATTATTATTATTATTAATATTTACTATTATTATTTATTATTATTATTATTTATTATTATTATTGTTTCCAATTTAAGTGACTCCTAAAAGGTTACACCTAAAATTAAACTAAAGTGTTAAACTACCTATACCTTTAACTGATACATATTTTCTTTGCTCAACAAACCCATATAAAATATTAGACACGCATGATACCAGGGCAATACTATTTCAAAGAGGCAATAAAATAAAGAAAAAATATTATTATTGACATTATTACTGCTATTAGCATTATTAGCTAAAATAATTGATATTATTCTATTAACATCATTTTACTATTATTATTTCTAATTTAAAGTGAAACATAAAAGGTTAAAAATTTATATCTTTTTTTTTATAAAAATATTTTCTTTCAAATAAATTAGGATAAAGTCAACTCCTTCCATCTACAAATTACGATTCAAGTAATTTCATTTTGGGTCTCTTAACATTACTTATAAGTTGAAACTTTAGTACTGTCCATAATTAAATATAAGTTATCCTTTAGCACTTATCACTAATGACCTGGAAAGCACAAACTTACTTTCAATTTCAAAAAAGTTCCAAAGTGATTGCAAGTCGTTTGACGATAATGATGAAGTTGCGAATCTAAATTTTCAACCGTTAGTTTCCGAACGAAAAAGTTTAATTATAACCATTAAGTTCAAGTGACATTGAAATTTAGGTCGAAATGCTGAATTAGTGCCAGCTGCCATCAAATAATTTCTTCTAACTATATATTAGCTAAAAAAAGGTCAATAATATTTTTCTAAGTTCAGAAATTCTTTGCTGAGTTTAGAAAATATTTTGCCGCGATATTAATATTTTATTTTTCGTAAACTTAGTTTACTCTTAATATTCTTAAAGAAAAGATTGCACGATTTTGATAAAAAATAAATGGATCTTTTTAGTCTATTTCTTTTTTTTCAAATATTTACTTAAATGACACAGGCAGAACAAATATCTGGTAAAATTGCAGTTATTGCAGTAAGGTCAGTTATTGTTCTAAAAAAAATCATGGTTAATAAAAACAAAATATACGACATTCTAAACATTTATTTGGTAATTTTGTCTTAATTTCTGATTTTTAAAATCATAGTTATTATTATTACGCATTAAGTAATAAATACAAAAGTGAAAAGTAAATTTACAGGAAAAAAATGATTTTTATGCCAAGTTCAATGATGCCATGATAAAATAACCGATTATCAATATATTTATTAAATTGCATCACAAATTATAAGCCAAATTCAGTTATTTTGTTTTCACCAAAATTACTTCCAAAGAGCTACGGTAAAAACTTCGTGTTATCTTGTGTTCATATACATCTAGAAACACAGTGAAGTTTATCATCGATATGTAATTAAAATAAATCATGATAATATATTTAAAATTCTGAATATAAAATAATTCTGAATAATAAATTCTTAAATTATGATAAAATTGAAATTTAGAAATGAGGTAGCACGTAAACGTACATTGAAGAAAAATTAAATTCAGTTTCTGCAAGCTATAATTATTATTTTAATATTTATCCTAAGAGTGATTAAATTCCTACTCATGAAAGTTATTATGAATATTGTCGCAGTTATTTTCATAAATTGAATCTTGAGTTAAAATGATTTGAGATATTAGTAAATAGTTACGCATCAACAGAATTCAAATTTATTAATAAGAATTTTGAAAATGTATTTTTTAAACAAAATTTAACAACATTTATTTCTTAAATGTTTATTTTTTCTGAAATGTATTTAATATTTTCTTTATAATATGAATATTCAAACTATCAGTGTTATTTTTGAATATTAGTGTTATTTTTCACAAAAATTACTTTATTAGATGAAAGGAGCTTAATATGCAAAAAACCCCTTCCATGCTAAGACCAAAACGTAGCTTCAGGATATTGCGTATTCAAACAAAAACAATGTAAAGCACATGTAAAAGTTGTGTGAAGACAACAGTACTATAAAAGTATCCTTATATTAAATGAAATATAATCAGTATTGAAGGTAGAAAAATATCCTTTTTTGCAATCTTTAGTTCTTCACTTAAGTATACAATTTTTAGCGAAATCCGAATGCAAATTTTATGTTTTAAGTATTTTGAAGAATCATAAAAAACTATGATCTGAGATTATATTGATTGGAGCGTAAGTATTTACTATATTTTGAGACTATACTAAGTACAATTGCATATTACATTTCCACATTTCACTAGATTATTAAAATTTTTTGGCCTTAATACTGTGGTACGTCCGATATTAGTAAATTTGACCGGTCTCAAAAGATTCATGCTGTTTGTACAATGTGCCAAAAAAAAACTGACTACCCTGAATAATTTCCGGTTAAACTTGGATCTAACCGTTCTAGAATGTTTCGAGGCGTAACCTCACACATGCTAATTAACTAGTGCAGCCGATATTAAAAGTTACGAAATCAGACTCAAAAATGTTCTTTCTCTGAATAAACACACCTTTTTTTTAACGGAATCAGATTTCTGATCCCCAAAATTCCAGGGGTAGTTGCAATCTGGGAAATATGGTCCCCATAGTTTGGTCAAGAGAGCGATCCCAAGTTTGGAGATCTTAATGTTAATTTTACTTTTTGCATATTTCTCTACATCTCAAGAATTTTTTAAGCGAAAAAAAAATCGCACACAAGTATAAAATTCGTTTGTCCGAAGATAATTCGATGCAAAAAAAAATTTTTTGTACAAATTTTTTTATGTAATAAAGAGTAAATAAGTAAAATTTTAAATATTTATTATTTATTATAGTATAGTAAATATTTAGTATTTATTATAGTATAGTAAATATTTAGTATTTATTATAGTATAGTAAATATTTAGTATTTATTATAGTATAGTAAATATTTAGTATTTATTATAAGATTTAGATGTAATTTTTACATATTTTTTAAGTATGTAATTTTACATGAAAGTACATTAATGTACATCATTTGAACAAAATCAGGCAATCAGTTCCTGAAAAATCGAAAGCAATAAATTTTAACATGCAATTCCTCATTAACCATTCTGGTCAAATTTTGTATTTTGTCATAGAAAATTACATATTTTAAAAAGATTAAAAATTGTATGCCTTACAATTAAAAAATTTTTCAACTGTTGATAAATAAAATAATACAAAATAATTAGTATTTACTAAAATTTATATTTTGCATGGAATTATCTTTGAACAAACAAATTTCATAATTGTGTGCAAAACTTTTTCAATTCGCTTAAAAAGTTCACGAGATATGGTGAGATACGCAAAAAATAAAATTAACATTCAGGGATTCAAATTTGGGATCGCTCTTCTGACCAAACTACGGGTACCATATTTCTCAGATTATTAGCCCCTATATTTTAGGGGGGAAATACATATGAATGGATAAATATTTTTTTATCTATTCATACGTTTTTGTGTCCAATTTCTTAACTTAAAATATCGTCTACACTTTTTAATTAGTATATTTAAGTTATACCCTTGAACCATTAAAATTGAGTCCTAGAATGTGTAGATCCGAGAATTAGATCAAAAGTTATTTGGGGTACTCCATTTTTTTTTATTTTACGCACTTTGCATTTGATTTAAAATAATAATACACAACATAATATCTGTTCCATTTAATCTTAATCTAAAAAAAGAGTGAATTTATATTTATATTAAAATCGTATAATAAAGTATAAAATATTGCAACCATAATCAGTTTCATGTAATTGCAAAAGATATAGGCTCGCTTTTTATATACTTTACTTTCGTGCAAAAATACTGCTTAACTTGTAGCAGATTATGTCAGATCATATTGTTTTCTGAGTCCGAATTTTCCACTCGGATCCAAGGATCATTACTTCATCTATTATTACAATATATTTCATACTATTTGTTAATTGTATTAAAGACTAGATTTGAAAACTCAACTTTCAAATTGCTACAAAAACTTACCAGTTTAGTCGAAATAGTTTATAGCTTTAGGATAGCTTCTTTGGAAAATAATAGCGTCTTCATCATCAAATAAATCGGCGATTCTGATGGTTAATATGATTAGTAAGTTAGTATGAGTAAAAATTAATGACAGATTTAATAGTAGCATTGGCGGAAGGGTCTAAGAATCAAATATTTGTTGAAATAAAGATAAGTGCATAGTTTTTACAATTGCTCTTGAATTATTAATATCAGAGTGGTACTATCTTACATAGTGTTGCTAGCAACAGTGCATCTATATTTAATGCGATTAGTTTTCCTTCAGAGCTGAAACAATGATGACTATAAATAAAGCTTTTTAAGCTCTCCAAAATCGAATCGATATTTAAAGAAAGTAATTTGCCATGATAAATTTTTAACATTACAGTAATTAGCTATAACAAAAATCCTAATTCATTTGTAAAAGTGGGAAACTAAAAGTCCCAAACATGCAAAAAAAATCAAATTATCATTCATAGATACATTTTGAATTTCCACTTTTGAGGAAATAGAAAAAAAATATTTTTAATACAACATTACACACTGACAAAAGTTTCAGATCGAAGTCGGATTAATTGCACTGGCAAACTTTGCGTTGTTTTATTAAAATCCGTTTTACTGTATACTGCATTTTACCGTAAAATCCATTAGCACCGTAAAGTTTTATGCAGAAATATTTACTTAATTACAGTGATTCAGGGACTTTACAGTCAATATTACTTTAAAAAATATGCTAGATCAGGCTTTCATTGTTCCATAACTTTAACGGTAAAAATTGATTTTCCCGATAAAAATCATTTGCATCCCTGAACTTCTTATTGCAATTTGATAAATTCCGGAATTGTTTCACAGTGTGCTCTAAAAAGCAATATGATACTTTTATGTCATAATGGATTTTTCCATGCGGATTTTTTATATATTCATTGCATTATAGATGCCATAATAAAATGGATTTACGATTAAAAAAAAGTACCAGCACCTTGAATGCCAGTGCTTTTTACCGTAATTTTATCTGGAAAATTTTACAGTGTAGAATTGCTCTTATATTTTTTATAAAATGTTTCATCCTTCAAAATTTCCAAAGTAATTAAAATGGTTCTAATTAAGATCAAAAATATTATATTTTAAAAATACCATTCTTTCTTTAACAAATACGCTCTTTACGTAAATTTTGAAGAAAAAAAAACGAAAAAAAAAAATTCTCTAATGAAACGATTATTTTTACAAAATGTTTTAAAGAGATTTAGCTATCTTCTTGAGCATAATTGCTTATACATACAAAAAGGTTTTAAAAAAAAACCTTCAAATAGCAACATAAGAAAAGATTATATTTTGAGCCATTCTGAAATGGATATCCGTCTTCAAACATCTGTTACTTTTTCAAAAAGTATTTTGAAAGTAGTCAGCATAAACATTCTAACCAATTTTCTTCTCTAAAAAGTTTTCCAAATCATTAAACAATGTATTGGAGGAATCAAAAGAATTCGCGTTTTTAGCAGTAAGGCATATATAAATTGATCTAATTTTTTCCTCCCTTTTTATTTTTATGAAAAAATATATTATCCGAAAATACTGTTTAAATGTGCTTAATAGTGGCATTTTAAAAATTTACTTGTTTTTATCTAAAGAAAACTATTTTTAAATTTTTGTGTTTTGAAAATTCGCTTAGTCATAATTTATCCGACTTTTTTTATGCATATTTGAAAATTAAATTATATATAATTTATTTCGACCATCACCAATAGCCCACTGTGCAGCTCTAGTGTAACATTAGTAATAGTACCAGTATATAATTGGTGTGATGATATTATTTCTTACATAAAGATATTTGTCACGGTTTTGAAACAACTTTAAAAAAATATAATTTAAAAAAAAAATGAAATGACTTTATAAAAGCTCTTTTGGCGTTTATTCAAAGGTAAATTTCTAATTAATATTTGCATTTAGTTTTTAGACGTTTCCCTTTTTACATATTTTAAATATATTTTAACATGAAAACAAATTTTATGAACGTTAAAAATTTTTTATTGAAATAAAAGTCTTATTTCATAAATTACAAAATGTGAACAGCCATTTCAAAATTTTCTCCATAAATTAGAGAAAATTTTTAAAAAGTGTAGAGTAAAAGTTAAACGAAGGTAACTTTTTTAATATTATGAAATGAGACTGAGAAATCATGCCTATTAAGTAAAGTAAAAAATTTTCACAATCGCCACTTGTGGGCCCGTTGTTCACGGGAGTAAAGGCTAAAAAATGTTATGACCTCCCACAAGAATGTGGCAATGTGATCAATATTAATACATGCAGCTTTTTTTTCCTAGACTAGAAACTTGGCATCCAACGATCTGAAGTTGTGTGGGCCTCAAACCATCCTGGTGAACGTACAGTTCTTCAGAAAAACAATTAAGTGCCCTACCTATTAAGCCATCGTGGCTCAAATGCCAATTAAACACATAAACATTTTTTATTACGGAAATTCCGAAAACTGATAACTTCTAATGATTTATACACAAATACTCTGAAAATATTAAGAGTCGTAGAATTACGGGTATGTTTGGTGTGTCTAAGTATGTCTATGTGTCTTTAACTCCACGGCCGTTTGTTCTACTATCCTTAAATTAGGACAGTGAGTGAAAGGGTAATTTCAACAACCGAATCTAAACGTGTTTCAAACTGTCAATTAGAACGTTCTCGCAGCATTGGCTCAAAAAATAGAGCATTATCCTTCCAATGCGGTGAACCTGGTTCGATTCCCAGCTATGACCTGTCAATAAGAATCCCACACCTGGCTCGCACCAATCACGGTGCTGACGTAAAATATACTCAGTGCTGGATGGATCATGGGTTAGAGTCCCCTTATAGTCAGGCTAATTGTGGGTTACTTCTATCAAAAAGTTCTCCATGAAGGCAGCTTTCTCCCAATACTTGATACAGGAGATCCCTGTCTTCTGGATTGGGTTCAAAATTACAAGGCTGCAGAGTTGAATCAACGACGTTTATCAAAAAAAATAACAGAAGTGACATTGCGACATTTAATTACTTTTCAATTCAAAGTGAAATATATCGACAAAACAATGAGTTAATTTCTTTAACAATAAAATTTTTAACCATTTTTTTCTTAATTGTTTTGAACATTAAGCACAGAATGCTACAAAATATTTTAATTACATCATATTGTGCTGCAGATTATTCGCTTCTTATTTTTAATTTATGCTGTCATTATAAAATCTATTTTTTTTTTTCATTTTTGATTTGCGGTATAGTAAAGCTTACTATTTAAGGATTATTTAAAATATTTTTGCTTATATATTCGCAGATACTTATGTCTATAGTTTTGAGTGTAAGAGTTGTTGGTAACTTGTGGATATTCCTCTAGCATGCATGTTGGATATGTCTTTATTTATACGCATATTTTGTAACAAAAGTAATAATGAGTTCTCACTTTTATACTTTTGTTTCATTATACAAAAATATTTTTCCACATATTATTTTTACTAAATCGCAATTTTTTTCCCTTCAAAACATAAAAACAAATGTTTTTTTTTACCAAATTGAATGAATTTTTTGATCGAAAGAAAAATAAATTATATTCAATGCCAGAAGTGAAAATTTCAGAATTTCTTAATAATATGCATCCTTGGAACCACTATAAAATTCCTTTTCAAAAAGCAGGATGGTTAGATTAAAACTGTTGAAAGAAATTACTGGGAAATGCCCAAAATAGATGTACAGGTATCACATCAGAATCATTGGTATAAATCATTACTTTTATGAGAATATGCATTAGTATTGCCATAATCGCATCATGGGAATTGCATCGAGGTTTATAGAAAACAGCTTTAATTCCAAAGTATTCCTGTATATTATTGTTGAAAGAAATGCAGATTGTTATTTTCCAATTGTTATTTTAAGCTCATTTAAGCAAAAATTATTGCTATTTTTATATTTATTATCATACTTGGTATATTTTTTTATTAAGTTAATGCTTAGAAAAGCGTTAACTGGGACAAGATTTTTCTTTCAAATTAATCGCATTTTCTTTAAACTAAACAATTCCGATTTCAACTTTTTTACAGCAAGGAAATGTCTTGTTTTGTCAGTTAATTAAAAATTATTGGTGCCTAAAATATTAAATTTCAATATCCTGCCCAGTAAAAAATGAAACCTATTTCGGAATGTTTCCCAAAATGAAATAACACCTATGTTAGCTCTCTGAACTCCAATGCGGGCGAAATTTACGAACTTAGGTCTAGGTTAGAACTTAGGTTAAAACTGCATTCCTTACACGGTGAAAAAGGATTCTGGTAAAATTATCGCACTGTATGGTAACAAAATTATGGTTAACTAAAAACAAAATTCCGGTTAATAAAACCAAAAAAAAATTATTTAAACCATTCATTTGATTATTTTTTAGTAATTCTATTGGTAACAGTAAATTCTTGTTTTCAAAATTATAGTACTTATTACCACACATGTAGTAAAAAATACAAAATTGAAAAGTAAATTTAACCGAATAAATGGTTTTAAGCCCATGCTCTAAGGTATCATGATAAAAATATAAAACTTCGCCACATTAACCAAATTGCATCACATATTATATAATTATATTAATTTGTTTATTATATAATTATTATATAATTATATAATATATTATTATATATTTATTATATAATTATATATTATATAATTATATTAATTTGTTAACGTAAAATATTGCCAAAGTGTTTCGTGGTTTTTTTGGTACAAAAATATAGAGCTTCACCAGAACCACGGTCAATAAAACGATATTCTTTAAGTTTTTTTTTTTTCAGAGTATATTTTTATTAAAATCTAGATAATTGCTTCTAGTAATAATCTTATACTTTTTTGCTGTACAATTTATTTTAACCTAATTCAAATTACTTGATGAAATTATGATTCCTAATAGCTAAATACAGTCTAAATAAAAAAATATTAGTTTTTAAAACCTATACACTTTCACAAAACAGTTTAATAAAATGATTAGTTTCTTATTGCTTAAATTTTTAAAGAAATAAATTACCTTATGTATTGAATTAAAGTCAATTAGTATTCTAGTTAAAATAAATGGCGGTCGTTAATTAAGTGTAAACTCGTTTATCCCCTTCACTGAAGAAATTAAAGTCAATTAGAGTGGCATATTTATTCATTCATTAAAAAAACCTTAAATTTTTCATTATAAAAATTACTTGAAAAACAGTTTTACTGAATTAATCGTAAATATGCTTTCACCGTTTTTTAAACACTTAGCTTAAATGATTAAGATACATTTAAAATCCGAAATTTATCACTAACAAAATTTGAGTTTATTTAGTATGCTAGTAGCAAATGTAAGCCAGATACTGCATTATTATAGGTTGTACTTCCTTTTTTATGAGTATTCTTTTATTTTTCCTGCATGAATTCTATGTGCTCCAATTTCTTCTATACAAAAAAGTTGCTTGCAATTCAGGGTTTTGATAAAATAATTTTATTTGATTCCATTCTTCTTTCTATATTTGCTTAGTTTTAATATTAACTTCTTTATTAGTTGGAATCTCTGATGAATTTGTAGAGTATTGTCCAAAGTTATTATTTGTAACACTCCATCAGAATTTATATTTGTTAATACTCTATTGATTTCAAAGCTTTTTGCAAATAGACTATTCACAAAAAAATTATTTATAGTCGAACAAAAAACTGAATAAAGAGAAAATTGAAAAAAAATTTAAACATTGTGTCAACAAAGTCTACTTATATCACTACACTTTTAATTTTCTCAAATTGGATGTCTAAATCTTGCGCAGAAATAAGAAAGTATATTCGATTTCTTTTCAAGATTGATATTAACATCTAGCAAAAAACTCCGGCATAGAAAATTTTGTATCAGCGATATATATATATATATATATATATATATATATATATATATGTGTGTGTGTGTGTGTGTGTGTGTGTAAGTATACAAATGTTTTTTTCAAGCAAAAAATGAGATATTGCAAATAAATATTTTAAAAAAAGCTAAGATACATCACACTTTTCAACTTAAATCATCTGAAATCAAGAAAAATAAAAAAATAAAAATGTAGTAATATGTGACTAAAATTGATGAAGGAGAAAAATATACAATAAGTATTTATTATAAACGATAATGCAATCAAAAGAGATGAATAGAAAATACTTTACACTTAATGAAAGTTAATCTTACGCACGTTTCGGTCGAGTTGATTAAATAATAATTCAAAATATTCTTCCTGAAAAAATGAGATGCATGCCGATATTTTTTCAAATGGACTTCCAACATATAAACTGAAATACTCCACACAGAATAAAATATAATAAATATTTATAAATATGAATTATTACATAGATACACTGTTCGGCTTAAATCATCAAAAATAAAACAAAAATAAAAAATTTGAATAAAATTGATGAAACGAAAGAATATACAATAAATAGTTTCTTGAAAACACTGGATGATATAATGACGAAAGAGAATAAACGTTTTTAGACTTAATGGAACACAAGCTTAAACATGTTTTTGTCGCGTGGATTTATTCATATTTTAAAATATTTTCCTAGAAATGAATTTTGGTACGTATGAGAGGTTAACGATGTTTTTCTTCAGTTCATATTCCATCATATATCACGCAAACTGCTCATAAAATGTAAAATCTAAATAAACCAGCCTGTTTATCCTTTTTTCGGGAGTGATGATAAGTGAAGTGTGTACTTTCTCTCTTCTGAAAAATTACATTGTTTCCATAACCTCTAAGCTATTATTAATGGTTCTGCTGCTTAAAACACTCGAAGATGAAATTTCTCTGCTTCACTGCTGTTATAATAAATAATAACCTTTAAGATCTTTCGTTAAATTTATATCCAAGATGTTTTTGACTTTTTCAAAATCAGTTAGTATTAGTGTTTTATATTAAAATTATTTCATGTTACTTTAATGCCGTCATTGGCAAAATGTTGAAATTTTTTATTTGAAAAATACACTAAATAATAATAAATGTACTAAAGCATTATATTCACCCTTTGGTTTTGGTGCACTATGCTGTACCACAACATGTGGTATACATTGTTACATTTTTAAAAAAAAATTAATAATATGTGACATTTTAATTAAGTATTAATTATGTAAATAAAGTAAATTATTTTTATAAGATAGATAATGTACTGAATGAATTGTATAAGTAATAGATAAGATGGTTTCGAAATTAATGTAAATATTTACACATAATAATAAAACTATTATACTACTAATTGGAATAGAATGAAATAGTATTTTGTGCTTGCTCATGTATTTGAATATAGTCATTGAGTAAAAAAAAACAGACAATTATGGATTTCAAAGTAAGCAAATAAATTATGGCAGGAAAAGGAATCAGTAATAATTGAATCTAAGGGGAACGTGTTCGTTTGGACAAGTGGTAGTATAATACTATCGTGGGATAATGATAATCCAATAGCTTCAACTCGTCACAAAGTGTGAGGTTTGAACAAAATGGATAAATCGTTATCTCCAAATTTGAATAAGGTGAAAACTATAATTAATCAAAATCGAAAGACAATGTCATGCTATATCCAAATATAAATATATCATTTAGCGCAATTTAGAAATGCTTCCAAAGATAAATAAAGCAAACAGCCTAAACGAAAAAAAGTACTCATCAGAATCAGGAGAAATGAAAATAAACAACCATCACCAATTGAAGACAAATAAAATAGTATATTCAAACATTCTTTTAATTCAGCACAGTATTTATTTCGAAAAAAGACTTCGCAATTTTACCAGTAAAAAATATCTTTTGACTCAACTTTAACAAAAGAAAGTCTAGAATCAAAAATTCGTGATAGGAGTAAGGATTTGCAGTAAAAGCCGTAAATACGTTATATGAAATTGAAGAGAAAGATAAATTTAAGGGTAATGAAATTATACTTACGCGACGATCATCTAAACTGAGAGATCTAAAATATTAAATGAAAGTTCATAGGGATAAAAAAGTTAGACATAAAAGACATCTAATTTACTGAATTTTATAATTATTTGAAGATTTAATGCTAAAGAAAAGAGATATGGGAGAAAGAATTTATTTCCTCGATACAGACATGAGTCAGCATTTCGGCGAGAGAACACCCCTTGGTATAGCAAGCAAAAAGGCTCTAGAGAGAATGTGTTAAAACTTCGTTAAAAAAATTCGTTAAAAAATCCGTTAAATGATGTAGACCCAGTAGCGGTAGTCTATTAAATTTAAAGGAGAGTTTGAAAATCAGATGAGTCAGATTGGTTAAGTAAGCCTTCCTTGAAAAAGTTAATGAAGAAAAAATAAAAGCGGGTTATAGAGGGGTATTTCTACCTTCAGGAAGTGCAATGACCGCGTTGACCAGTGAAAAAGGGAGAACAGAAAGTTAATATTATTTCCGAAAAGAAAAGTGAAATTTTGCTAGTGAAATTTTGATATTTTAAGAACATTGTATGTTTAAATTGAGAAAACTAAAACCTAATTTAAGAAAGTCACTTTGAAAATTTCACATGAATTAATTTTAAACTGTTACTTAAAATAACAGAAATAAAGGTTAAAATGAAATTAAAAAATAAAATTTAAACAAAATAGTAAATTGTTACATTGCGCAAAATGTAAATGTGACATACACGTTGTATCAGCCGCAAGCAGAAGGTAAAATAATTGGAAATTAAAATATTTTTTTATGTTCACATGAGTGGAAAATGTTCGAAAATAAATCAAAATAAACTTTTAATTATATTTGAAGGCTGTTGTAAATACAGTATTTCAAGAATTTTTCTTCCGAAAGCCCAGTAAGTTGTGTGTGTCTTTAACTCTGGGCTAAATGGTGCTCCCTTTTAGAAAAACTAGATATTTTTAAATTTTTGGAACTACTTCAAAAAATTAAGTTTAAAAGGTTTAAAAAATTGTGAATATAACTAAACATAGTTGAGTTCTTAAGCAACAATTTAATACTTTTAATAAAATTTTAAAGTCAAACTGAAAATGCAATAAATTTTAAACAAAAAAAAATAATAAAACTGTAGTTGATAAGCGCACAATTTTAAATAAAGCTGTTACGGTACTTTCCGTAAACTGCAATGTGAAAATAATATTTTATGTCTTATCGTTTTTATTGAATATATATTTCCGTTACTTTTCAAAGAGTTTCTTTAATGTCATTTTTCAGTTTCTAAATTGCTTTTTAAAAACGTACAAAAGCAAAAAAAAAAAAAATGTAAAAAAATCGGTAAGATATTTCCCCATTTTGCTAAGCTAAAAATTCTGATACAGTAGCTGATTTTAAAGGAAAAATAGTATCAAAAAATTGAATCGAAAAACATTTTCCTTCTATGTGAGTGGCAGATGTCCTAAGGATGTTTATACGTTTTCGAATCATTCAACTATTCCATTTTGTGTTAACTTTCTTTCCACTTCCTTGCGTTTCGTGTCTTATTTGATGCTTGTTTTGTAAGATTGCTCTTTGGAAAAGAAGTGGGAAAATATATCTCGTCTAAAAAGCTTTCTCTTGGAGATAAATAAAAATATCTTCACTGTTAACCAAAAAAAAAAAAAAAAAATCTTTTCATGCTTTTTATTTTAAATTTTTAACGTTTGTCTAGTAGTTTACAGCTTATACAACAGCTTTTTATTGATATATTTTTAATGTGAGATCTACAGTTTCACATATTTCAACACTAAATAAAATAGTAAAAAAATGTGAACACATAATCAATCTTGTGTAAGGTTGACCCGTAAGGACCACCATTCATAGATAATTTTTTAATTCCTGTTAAAAATAAAAGTAAAAAAAAAATTATATTTGGGATCGCTAAACACTATTGAAGCAATGAAAAAAAAATATGTCAAAATATAAAAATGACAGTACAAGAAAGTGAATGTAATAAACAGTACGGCAAATTTGATTGTGATAGGAAATTGAGATGAGTTAGAAAAGGATTATTAGACACTTTTTAACTCTAACTTAAAATTAAACATGTTTTTAAATTTATGACATGCGTTTTTTTTTTTTTTTTTTTTTTTTTTTTTTTTTTTTTGCTGTATTTTGTAAGATTTCAATAGCGTTTTTGTATTTCCTTTACTCAAATTTTAATAACACATTTTTTTTTTTTAAATGTTAAAAAAAATTTCTGTAAATATATTAAAATTAATAATATATATATATATATATATATATATATATATATATATATATATATATATATATATATATATATATATATATATATATATATATATATATATATATATATATATATATATATATATATATATATATATATATATATATATATTATACATATTAAGAGCAGTCTTTGCAGATCATTCTCTCTATGTAGAGTTTCCCTGGCTGGGCTAAGTTGAATAGAGACTCAATAAGATTCATACGGCTGTACGGCTGGTAGAGAACATTCAAAATGATATTTACTACCGAGTCACAGTCAAGATCTATCTCGCTTAAGATTTATTTTATTACAAGCTTTTCCTAATCTCACACTTCAAAGAGGAGTGATGGTCAACACCCATCTGGGTGACCAACGTGGTCAAAGAGGGTTGAGACTGGCAAGGGACATATTTTCAGAGAATTATCCATTTCACAAAACTTTTTCAATCGAGCTCGAAGGGGAAGGAGCAGTACGGTATCGGAGGATACAAAGGAAAATTTGTAAAACTTAGAAGACCAACGAGTGGTTGGGGTGATTAATTCTTTGTCATTCCAAGATTAAATTTCTCGAATTTAATGAAAGAAAACTAGCAAAGAAGAATGAGCCAAAATGATCAAGTACATGAAAGAATTGGTTGGAAGGAACTGGCCCTAAAAACTGAACTCAACTCACCCAAGCCAGAAATAGAGAAGAAGAAAACTATAGAAAATCCCCATGGTTGATTCAAGACAGAGACTATGCTGAAGTAGCTAGAAAGCCAATTAGAGTTTGAAATGAGTAAAAAGTCTTGCCAAAAATGGTGAAGGAACACATACTCTTGATCCATACTAAAGAAATGGAGAAAACGTCTGAAGAGTACATCATAGAAATAATCACCAGATGATTTGACCCTGCCAAATTAAAATTTGGAATAAAAAGAGTAAAAAGTACTAACTCAAATAATCTCTGAAGGGAAGTTTAACAAATCTTGAGGATCCCTTTAATCTTGGGAATGGAGTGTTGAAAAGAGAATTCAAAGTGTCAAAGTCTATGATCCGGCTAAGATAAATCTGTATTTAATCGAAAAGGAATACTCCCAACAGAACCTTGTAGATGTAATGGAGAAAAAATATGAAGAACGCACAGAAGCTAATCAAGTCATGCCGTACCAAATTCAGAAGAAGTCGAGTACAATCTGATTCTTTACGGTAGATCGTGAGCATCTTAAAAAGCTATTGATTCGACCAAATTTAAATATTGTATGGAGTCGAGTGAATGAGTTAATGTGAAAGAGTAGTTTAAACCACATAGTTGCTGTAATTGGTACAGTCTTCATAGTCAGAACTTTAATTTGTGGTGCTAAAAAAATTGCCTTAAAGTTTAAGAGCCGAAAGAATTGTTCTAACTAACAAGCTTCGCCATCGCATAACAAGCTTCGCCATCGCTTGAGCCATCGCATAAACCACTGATGTCTTAACGAGTCATGCCCGAGCAAACGAGACAAGTCGTATCTACTGCGGAAAGTGAGTCATGGGAATTTGGAGTCTAAAATTCCAGTATGGCCTATTCCAGTCTAGCACTATTTTTGCAATATTCCTAAATTAAATTTAATAATGTTTCTGAATAGAATGTTACTTAAATTTCAATGTAATTAAATAGTATTTTTTTTTTTCAGTTTTATGTAATTTGGAAAATTTCTGATTGTAAAAATGTAAGTTTAAAAAAAAGAAAAAAGGTTTGGTATCCTTTCAATCTGAATTCGGTCTAGTGGGTCACGCTGTATCTACTGAATCTGCTGTGTGAGGTTTCTTTTCTCGACCAGGTCGTAATGTGTGTGCTTTTGATTTTCGAAGATATCCTTTACCGATAGAGGTAAGTACGACGTTCCTACTCGTACGTAACTTGAGGCTTTGAGAAGATGTGTTCGCAATCACTTGGCCCGCCTGATCTGTGGTGGTGTTTACTATAGTGATAATGATACATCTATGCACTGCATATGGGCTTTATGAGCTTGAGTCGCTGAATCTGAATTCTTGTACTTTATATAAGTATAGATACAACTTAAATTAAGACTTATAATTCTCATGACGAAAAGGATATCTTATGGGCAAATTTTCTGTTCGAGGTCAAATGATCTATTTCTCTTTTTTCTAAATAGTTTTTATTTTTCCAAAACTGTGTCAGAAACCATATTATTTATCATTCTGAAAAATACCATTGCGAATCAAATATATTTGTGGGCTTATTATATTTTAAATGACTTTTACTTAAGTTCATAATTCGACAGTTTAATTTTTGTGGAATAAGCTTTTATTTTATTTTATGTCCACTTTAATTAATTAATAATATTTTTCTTTACTACTATGCGTACTGATGTTTTATGGGATATCTAAAAGTAGCGTTACTAAAATAAATTGGGGAGTTCAACTATGAAAAAAAAATTTTTTTGACGAAATATGAGTAGACAGTTAAGGGGGAATTACATCTACAGGAAGATTATAAATTAGTAAGAGTTTACATAATATTATAATATTACGAATATAATACATAATATCATAATATTACGAAATATATTACATAATATAATAATATTACGAAATATTATGTCTCAATTGAAATGTTTAGTATCAAATATTGATTTATTGACACATGTTATGATCGTATAGTTTAAAAAAATTATAATATCACAATACTTTAATAGAAACTCAAATCTCTTTTCCTGGATTCAGCTTTACCATTTGTGTTATTGAAATATGAAAAAAAAAAAAATGATGGGTGAAATGTATGATAATACAGTAATATTTAAGCTCGAATTATTACCGACATTAAAACGAAGAAACTGCTAATATTAAAGCTTTAAAAGAAATTTCTTTTTTTTTTGTACATATCACGTGTATTTTTGCATATATAGTTTGAAATATTTAAAGTCTAATTTCTTTTTCATTTTTAAAGTTATTAAATATTTTATTTCTTTTTTAAAAAGAAAATATTATACATCTTTTTTTAGAAAAGTATAAAGTAGCAGAAGCATTTAAGAAAATACCACTCAAGTTTTATCATTATAAAACAGGGAAAAAGTTTCTTACTACACATGACTTGTTTAAATGATTGGACAGGTTTAAAATTCAAGAAAAAATAATTTTCTTCAAATAGTTTTTTTTTATTAGGAAAACAATCCATGGTATATATGTATATTTCTCTAATTGGCTAAACATTTTTATCAATATCAATTTTAAAAATAGATATCTTAAGAGAAAGTATAAGCAACTTTTGCAAATAAGAAATCATTTTAACTCACAAAATATTAAGATATTGATTGATACATCTCTCCAAGAACAATTTTTCAAAACTTAGATACGACTTTAAGAAACTAGATCAGTCACAAATCCTTTGAAAACAGAAAAAAAAGGTTCTTGCAAAACGTGATAACCAGTTCTTTAAATTGAAAGAAATAAATTCTATAAACTAAAAGAAATTTTAGCAAGTATCTGTACTTAGACTTTAGAGACATCCTCAATACTTGTGGTATATAAAATAAAGAGAGATAGAAGCAATATTTTAAAAAAATCAAACTTTTCTTAACAAAGAAAACTAAAAAAATGAGCGACTTTCCTTTGAAGAAAATGGCTGAAATTCTAGAATAAAATATATATTATTCAAAAAGTGTATGTAAGCATTGCAATGTCAGGGTATTTTTTTCTGTAAGGGTATGGTTTATAACTTCCGTTATTAACATTTTTAAAATTATGTTATATTTATTTGTCTTTTTTTGTGTTATATCTGCTTAACTAATTTTATTATAGATAATATATATTGATAAATTCATATTTTTTGAAAAATAATCACATTTTTAGGCTTTAGGTTATCAATTTTTTGATATTCAGACTTTTTCAGGTTTTTACAAAAAAGAAAGAAAAAAAAAATGAAAAAAAAAGAGTACATAAAATGATGCGATTATATAATTTGAGGAACTATTGAACAACTAATTTTGCATTCGATAAACTACTCACAAAAAGAATAAAATGTTTGGTCCATTAATTGGTAGCTCTCCAAGTTCGCAAAAAACTAGAATAATAGATAAAATAGGATGACTTTTAGTAAAAGATAGTTTTAATAAAAGATAGTTTTAATAAAACCCTTTTCACAATAAAACTTCTGTTACTAAAATGCACATGCCTTTAAGTCATCTGCAAGGATGCAATGAGCTAAAAAAGGCTTACTTTTTTTTTGGAATTGAATCAAAGATAATAGAAAACAGAAGCAGTCCAGCTCTTCGAATGTGTAACTAACGAGGGATGCAATTCATGTAGGTGTGATATAGCAGAAAAATAACTTACAGGGTGAGCAACATACTCAGAATTAGCGGAGCATCATACCTAATAAAATCCACCACATACGCACAAAACGCAAAGTGACTGTCTGGTACGTCATCTATAAGCCGGTTGCTGGATAACTCTATATGCATGGTTGGGTACGCAGCCTCCAGCAATACCATTCAATTCTTCCTTTCCATGTCAAGATGTGTTAGCAGATTTAATCAACAAGAATAATATAAATGTATTCATAAAGAAATATATTTATTAATAAAACAGAGCTATTTACCAATAGTGCAAAAAAGAAATAAAGAAGAAGAAAAAATAACAAACAATAAAAATAACAAACTTTTCTTTTCTTCCCAAACCACAGTCGTCACCCTCCTCTCCAGGGAGGAGAGGAGGGTGGCGATTGTGGAGAAGAGGGTTTCAAGAACTTTTGCTGTTCCCCTAATTGTTGTTTTTTTCTTTTATCCGTAAGGACCACACCAAATCTTGAGGAATGGTTTAAACTATAATGGTTGAAGGTAGTCCTCCTTCCTGAAAATGCGCAAATGGCTATTTATTGCAAAAACTATGACATCTAGCCACGAGCATCAGTATGTTTTGTTCTCGCTCCAAACACATTGACAAAAATTATTTTCCTTATACTGACAGTACCTTTAATAATACAATAAAACGAAAGATATTTTAACATAAAATGCATTCTTTTGTTTTTTTTTAGTGTTATCGTAAAAATTAATATTCTTCTTCTTTTTATAATAAAACTTTAAAAAATCTAACTAAAATTGTAGAATGAACTGAATGGGTCCTAGTCCTTCAAAATGACTGCTCAATGTCTTCAACCACTGCAATTAATTTATAAAAAGTAATACTATTATTTCTCTGCAAAAATTAGTAATTAGTAAAAATTAGCTTAAATTTTTTTTAATTGGTTTTCATTTTGTAATATTTTCACACCTTAATTATTGGATGATAGAAAAAAAACGTTTTTTGATCTATTTTTTATGAAATATTTTTTTATGAAATATTTTTCTAATATATTCTCTTCTATTTTCTAAATATTATTCTACAAAAATTTTAGTCCTAAAAAATAATCAATAATGTGTGAAATTATTTTTAGTTTCACTAATATAAAGCACTTTACTTCAAGCGTTTTTTACGTATTTTTTCTTCCTTTAACTGAGAAATCTTTTTCTATAAAATAAAATTCAGAATTCAAGAATTTCAGACATAAACAAATAAATCAAAGTTTTACCCTACTCAGGAATTCCACGTTTTTCAAAATTTTATCACGTCGTACAATAGTTCCGTTTTTACAACTTGTATTATTTATATTGATTCATATTTTGAATGGATTTCGTGTTTAACCCAGTTTTATGAAGCATCTATCGGGAAAACTGACTTCATTTTTTATGCATTTTTTCTCTCGAGAAACTATTACTTTGAACTTTGGCATAATACATAGTTCGACCAATCACAGATTGTTATCTATTTGATTCTTTTATTCGTTTAATATAAATGCAATTCTATCTTTAAACTTTGGATAGTTTTTTCTTTTTCTTTTTTGAATTATGAACTTGAACAAAACATCAATTTTTTTATAAATCTTCTTTTCAAAAGTTCTAGGTCATATAATAGAATATTTAATAATAATTATTATAATATATATATATATATATATATATATATATATATATATATATATATATATATTTATATATATATATATATATATATATATATATATATATATATATATATATATATATATATATATATATATATATATATATATATATATATATATATATATATATATATATATATATATATATATATATATATATATATATATATATATATATATATATATATATATATATATATATATACAAAAAGAAAAAGAAACACAAGGAAAATTTTTTGAATGCTCCTCACACTATTGCATCGATATATTTTGCTTTGGCTATATTGATACAATATTAGAAAGCACTTCTTTTTATAAATATAATCGTGATGAAAAGATTATATCCTTTATTTTCCGGATTTGAATTTGTTTTTCTTTTTTTTCGGATTTTTTTTTTCGGTTTCTTATAGGGGAGAGTCGGATAGCCCAGTCCAGCGGGTACCCCCGCCCAATGTCAATTTCATATGTATAGAATATTTTTTCAAGTCAATGGGCCATCGGGTAATAATTGTTATATTAAAAAAATAATATTTTCAAAGTTTCAAGTATTTATGCAGCTGGTAACATGGTAAACAATAGTTTTGAAAATATGTTGAATACAGTTGTCATGATATTAAGAAAAATTGGTTGGCCCAGCTCACATGAATGTTAGGTATCACAGCCCACTTTTATTTCGTCGATAAATGTATGGTTCCAAAGATTTACATAAATTAAATTATTTTCTTTAAATATTTAATATAAATATATATTAATATTATAATACATTAATATACATTAATAATAATAAAAAATATAACATTTGTTGTTAATAAATGATAGAATTCACTAAAAGTATATAAATATGTAATAAAAAATAATAATTTTGTGATAAAAATGATAAATAAGGTTTATCTATTGTCAATACATTGGTCATTTTCATTTACACCTGAAAAAAACAATAAAAAAACATAATTTTTGTAACTGGGCGGGGCTACCCGACACATTTTGAAAAGAGCTGAAAAACACTTTTTTTTTTTTAAATTTCTATTTTTTTAAGTTAAACTATTCTTTTTTTGGTTTATTCTTTTTGTATTATTTAATTAAATGATAAAACAATGGAAACATACAAAAATCTTGATTATTACTCAATATTATACAGAAATATAAGCATTAGTCCTTAAGTGGGCGGGGCTACCCGACTCTCCCCTACATTATTTTTCTTTTATTTAGCTTTAAATGCGTTTCTAAAGCTGAAAGCCACGTAACGAAATCTACAGCTTAAAAAACATAAAGGCAAACAAAAGATCTAAATTATATGAAGCATTATAACTAGCCAAGGAAATGAAAGTAAAAGAAAAAAAATTAAAATTCAATTGAGTTGAATCATGGAATAAATTTTTGACATAACAGTATAGTAAGTATACAGTAAGTAGTAAGTTAACATATTTGATACAACATTTTTACACACTATGTTGAGAAAATTAGGGATATAGTGAATTTGATTTTATGCAATCAGTTTTTCATTTCTCCAATTGAAAAATTTAATTTAAAATAAATTTATTTTAAAATTACGTTTAAACAAACCGTGTATTGAATTGTATTTGATGTATTGCATTTCTATTTTCATTCATATTACAATTTCGGTAAATTTAACTCATAGTGGTCCTATATTGTAATTTACCGAAATATAATATAATTCAAATTTACTGTAATTCTGATGAATTTAATTCCGAGTTTTATTTTTATTCAAGGCAAACCACATTATATAGAAACCTAGTTTAGTAAGAAATACTTTTAAAATTGCGAAGTTCTACTCCGAGAAAAAAAAAAGTCATGGTCAAATTCACCATATATCTGAAGGATCACCAAAAAGCTCGTTAATATTAAGAGAATTATAGAACATTTAAATATTGTTATAGAAACACTTTTGGCAATGATTTTGGTAACATTAACAATAAAATATGGTTATTATAATATGAAGTAAATTTTTGTAAATGTGGTTAAATTTTATAAGTTTAACATTATACCTAAGTATATTTATAATTTTAACATTATAGAACGTGGCATAAAAACCATTTATTCGGTTAAATTATTTTCAGTTTTGTATTGTTTACTAAATGTGTTGTCACATCATCAAACCAAAATTATAATTTATTAACCGAATTATCGTTTTTTTTTTCTCCAGAAATCCATTACCATACAGTGCGGTAATTTTACAGGAATTTTTTTCTCTGTGTGACTATTCATAACGGCAGCTCGCAGTGCTTTATGGTAAAATCTTGCACGCTAACAATATTAGCAAAAATATTATAAAAAAATCTTCAAACACTGTGTAAACTGTGCAAAGAATGGAGAAACATACTAGAAAATAAAATAAAAATTCTTTTTTTTTTTAAATTCTTGTGCTGGTTTTCTAAGCAGTTGAATCTAATTTTCTAAATAGCCCTTGCACAAATGTGAATAACCCAAATAAGAATACCAAAGAATGTTATAGAAAATGTTTAAAAAGTGAGTAAGCTATTCAGAACATGAAGAAACTTGTAACGTAATAAAAAATATTTTTTAAATTCTGTTATGGTTTGTTTTCTAAGCAATCGAATCTAACTTTTTGGATAGCTTTTGTACAATGTTAAGTTACTAAACAAATTTTTTATCTCCCCGTTAGTCAAAATGTTCTCTTTTTTTCAAACAGTTTAAAGTGCATTTGAAATGTTTCTGAAATGTTTAGAATACATCTAAATTATCAGTGGAATATATTAAAAATAGCATTCCAGGACTGTTTAATTTTCAACCGGAATAAGATTCTTTCAAGATAATAAGCCGAAAATAAATATCAAACACATTTATTTTCTGAGAACATATTAAATCAGCTTCAACATTACTGGGAAGCATTTTTTTATATCGTCTACGGAAAATGTAAATATTATTTCAAACAGTTTCTTACCCTTTGTGTCTATTTTATATTATATTTAGATCTTTAGATCTATTTACGCTAATCAGTAATTCACATTACTGGAGATAAAGCTAAAACAGGAAATTATGAAAAAATATTTATTATTTTATTTCTTACAATTAAGTTTATATTTTCATTTAGCCATTTATTTGACTAATACATGTTTTGATTAATACATGTCGTGCATAAGAGAGCAAATATATAAAGATTAATTATACAGAAATCATACCTTTGAGGTTACTGAATGGGAGATTGGTCGTTATCTGGTTCAGATCAAAATTACGATCTGATGATGAATGAATGAATGTACGAATGGGCCCACCCTACGAACGGGCTGTGACGAATGTATATGTCAAAAGTCAAATTCTTATTCATAAATAGCGACACTGTGAACAAGAGAAGCGCAACCTCTTTTGTTTATCTGCTTACGACAACAACAACAAATATATAAAAATTAAATTGTTATTTCATGATATACCATATTTGGTCTGTGTAAGCAACGTGTATATTTGCACAGTGTACATAACGTTTTAATCAGATTTTTATCAAATTTATTTTCTTCCTTTTTCAATGACATTTCACTGTTATTCAATTTTCAACTGCGTTAGTACATCGATTGAAACTGGGAAACAATTTTAGCAAAACTTTAAAAAATATTACTTTTGCAAACAGCTTTGTGTCGTTTGAAATTTTCTCCTCTTCTTGTCATCAATTTTCTAAATGTCAACGGGTTCTCAGGTCTTTGTCAATGGGTGTTAAGATCAGATCTTATATCACTCAGTGTTATATTGCAAACAGCAACAAAAAGAACAGGGAGAAAAATTTAAGGGAAAATAATACTTTTGAAAACAAAATAAAATAGTTCAGTGGAGGTACCTTCATATTTTTCTTATTCAAGAAGTTATTCATAAATATAACTCTAAAAATTTTTATGAGAGGAGCAAAGAGATGATAATTATTTTTAATTAAGTTTCGATAAATTACGATAAGGACATTTAAGCATGCAGAAAAGTATTTAAGTGCTAAATTTATTTTTTCTTTCATTTATTTAAACACAAAATGTGCACTGAAAAGCTAAACTCATCAATAGGAACTCAATAAAAGGCATTCAAAAATAGATAATTATTTTAATAATAATTTTTATTTTAAATATTGTTTTAATGAATTAAAAATAGGTAAAATATTTTAATGGTTTTAATTTAAGATGTTCAGAGATTCTTTTCTGATTAAATACATCGCTATAATCCTTATAAAAGAGATAAGGAAGAAATAATGTTTAAAAAAAAAAAAAACAGAATAAAAAATCGGGATATAAATTTTTATATGAAATATGAATACACACTTCTCTCAAGAAGTTTTATTACATTTTCACCCAAAAAATTATAAAGATCTAAATTCCATTTATCATCTGGACAGTTTTTGAGCATGATGACATTTTAATGACAGTAAATTGATCTTTCTTCAGCAATAACTTTTTTTTCTACAAATTCCTGACATATTTGCTTTTGGCAAGATAAAATGAGAATGTTTGAATTCGAAATTCTCAACTGATTTATACTTTTATCGGTTTTTAAGAACATGCGACATAGTTTATTTAATGATATAAAAGCAACTATAAAGTAAAAGCACCACAAGAGCATTTATGCATTTTTAATGAAAACAGAAAATTAGTTTATTTTATTTGCTTCATTAAGACATATACTTTAAATTATACATTATGAACAAATATCTAGTTATGTGAAACATAATTAAAAACCTATAATAATCTCAGTCTTCGTGTTGACAATCATGTTGATTTTCAAGTAAGTAAAAAATACAATAATGTCATTTTATAATTTACATGTCATTATCGTAAAGAGTAAACAACTTTGCTTTTTTCAATTATATCAGTTATACGCAGATAATGTTTCAGAAGGCTTAATAGAATGAGAAAAATATTGTCAAAACTACCAGAATGTATTAAAATTTAACAAATTTCTGGCCTTATGGAGAAACCCAAAAATTCGTTAACATTAACCAAATGGTTTTGAAACGATTTTTATAAAATTAACAAGAAATATATATTTTAATACTGTGTGATGAACTTTGGTAAATATGGTAAAATTTGGATATTTTATCATGATACCTTAAAGCACGGCATAAAAATCATCGATTTGGTTGTGATAATAAGAGCTATAATTTTGAAAGCCAGAACCATTAGCATATGAGCAGAAAAAATATGAAACGAATTATTTAAATGCCCTTTATTTTGGTTCGATTCCTCAAAATTACAGTTGCCATAAATTGCCATTACCATATATTACGGTAATATTTTACAAGATAATTTTTCTCCTCGTTTATATATATAGTTTCTAACCTGGTAGTGCAAATACATTAAACTTTTTTAGTTAATACAGTAATTACATCATATTTCCCCAGATGGTACTTCAAATACATTTATTTTTTTAGTAGGTACAAAGCAGATATTATGTTGTTGTTGTTGTTGCGTTGTGGCTTATCCTCCAACTGTCTGACGAAGTCAGACAAGGTCCATCAGACCATTGACCCTAAGGAAGTATAATAATCCTAAAAAACGGAAATATAATAATCCTACTAATCTCTGGAAAGTCTCAAACAGTCCAGGATGTGTTCGGGAGAAGCCTGCTCAGTTTGACATTTGGAGCAGACCTCGAAGATTTTCCTGCGTTCGAAAAACGAGAGACTTTTTGTGTGACCGCTTGCTAATCTGGAAATTGCGGTTTTGGAAACTCTGTCAGAATTGAGGGCGAATAAAGAACCTGGCTCTTTGTCCGCATACCAGTGTTGGCAAGGATCTTCCACCTATTCTAAATTTCTGAATTAACTATGGATTGATGTTCGAAAAAGGTAAGTAATGAAGAGGAAGTATTAGCGTGCTAGATTATGTTCCTCCCGTTAGTGCTGCAGATACATTCGATCTTCAACAGTAGAACTTCAAAGCACCGATACTCGATTCAGATAGTTTTCGAAAGCGTGATAGTTACGGATAGTTACGGAATACGGAAATTCGAATTACGGATAGTTACGGATATTACGGATAGTTACGGAAATTAATTTACGGAAATTACGGAATTGCCATTTACTGTTGACTTTTTACTCGTAGGTATATTTGTAAAATGTACAAGCTGGTCAAAGATGGTCAGTTAAAAAATTAAACAAGAAAAAGTGTATACTCCAAAGAATAGACTTTTTCAGTTTAATGCAAATCTTCGATGAATTTTAATACTAATATCAGAATGTGATAAATACTCATCATAATAATATTTAAAAATATAATGGTAACTAATCATTATAAAGATATTTAATATTTTAGTGATTCTTTTAAAAATATAGATAATTGTATCAATTTTTATATTTTTAAAACATTGTTTTAATTCAGACGAAAATTATTAATGATTTAAAAACGTGTATTAATAGGTTGTTATTATTATAATTTATGATATTTTTTAAATTTTAAAATCAAAAGGTAGTTTAATGCTGAATCAATAAATTATGTAACCACTTTTCTAACCTTACTTTAGCATTTTTGACCAAAACATATTCTTTAATTGATAGCTCAAAATAATTTTTGTAGGTCAAAGAAATATTCTTTAAAAACTTTGAACTCACTTAAGTAATTTTTTTAATTGCAACATATCCTTTTACGAGGAATGTAATATTAATGTAATAATAAATGTAATATTCTTCAAAGATTTTGATTTCATTTCAATGTTTATTAACAGTAAGATGTTCTTCCGCCTAACTCTTTCACGAGAATTTGAAGGTCAAAAAATATATTCTCATAAAACATTCTTATAAAAATATTCTTATAAAAATATTCTTATAAAGATATTCCTATAAAAATATTCTTATAAAGATATTCTTATAAAAATATTCTTATAAAAATATTTATTAAAAGAGTCATATTCCTTCACTAAACTCTTTAGCTAAAATTATTTGAAAAATATTTCATTAAGATTTCAGATCCACTTTATTTTACCGAAATATGTTCTCCTGTTTTCCACTAAGTTCTTTAACGAGAATTTTTTGTTGAAATTTACATTACTAAAAGATATCAGCTTCATATTACTCTTGTTCTTCTACAAAATTCTCTAGCGAGAATTTATTAGTCTGAAACTCTTTCCATTAAGATTTAAATTCCAATTTATTATTGAACAATAACTGGTTCTTCCGCTAAGATCACATTTTCAAGCGAAAGTGACTGTTTCAGCAACAATGCGAAATTACATGAATGATTGATACTATTGAAAATGACTACCCTCAAATTGTTTTCCTTTAAAAAATATTTTTGTAACTTATTGCAAGGTTATTTTTCTTCCATTTTTATTTATTTATCTTCACATTTTAGGATCACGTTTTAGCTTGATTCCTTTGTGAACTTCTAGATTCCACCTGCGTAGCCATCCGTCCAAAATCTCTGAATAAGCTGAACTTACATATTTCGTATGCGTCGAAAATGTTCTGAATACAAAGATGTGAGTAAGCTTTTCAGCCTTCAAACAACCTTATTCATTTTTAAAACCAAGAATTCCAAACCAATGCTTTTGCTATAGAGTGAGGCTAAAAGCTTTTTGTAAACTTTTTTTTCAATTTTCTGCTTCTAAAAAATAAATCGATCCTTTTTTCACATTTTCTTAAAGAATTGAATATTGCACAATATTATTTCATATCAGTTAAGTTAAATAATATGCACAAAAGAAAAAAAAGAAAACAATGTATACATGTATATATGTAACACATTAGCAACACAAATAATTATGATTATGATTATTATAAAAAAGGAAATATATATAAAATTTAGGTAAATTATGAGTTGAATAAACATTATTATTAGTTTGTGTAATTGCTAAGTTTAAGTTTAAAAAATTCAATTTGTATATTTTTCGCATAAGTAAGAAAAATATTTCATTAAGATTTCATATCCACTTTATTATACCGAAATTTGTTCTTCTGTCTTTCCACTAAGTTCTATAACGAAAATTTTTTTGTTGAAATTTACATTATTATAAGATTTCAGCTTCATATTACTCTTATTAAGAAATATCTCTGATGTTAAAATATTTAAATTTCATTTGTGATTTTTTTCACTGAGTTTGATGAAACATATTTATAGAAATAAGAAAATTAATTGGCTAAAAAATTGTAAATAATTCAAGCAAGAGTACATCAATTTCTGTTCCATTTCTAGTTAAGGACAAAATGGTTACATTTTGTATAGTTAAGCAACTTTCAAGAGTTACTTAAAGTAAAAATAAAATCGAATTAACTTTCGTCGTCTAGACTAACAGTAATGATATTTTTTGTAAATAAATATCAATTAATATTTATTTGAAAAATTTTAATACAAAATATTTCTTAACTAAATTTAATTTACATACAACTGAAATAATATTTAGGAAATATAAAAATAATACATATTATTTAATCGTATTTAAATTTGATTAGATAAAATATATATCCTTCAGACGTTGTGGCTCTCTATTTAGAGTAATGTTTAAATTTTGCTTATTTTTTTTAATTTTGCTTTTATTTTCTTATTTTGTTATTAATTTTGTTGAATAGATGCTGAATAATCATTTTAATATTTATTTTGTAATTTGCATAGATTTTCTTTTTAATATTTCATTTAGTAAGTACCGAATTAATAAGTCATATTAAATTCATATATATATATATATATATATATATATATATATATATATATATATATATATATATATATATATATATATATATATATATATATTATTGCAATTTTTACTATTAAATAAGAAAATTCAAGAGATCCATAACAATGACATACCAGTACGTTGAAATCAAATTGTTGAAGTAATTTTTTATGGAGTTCAATTCATAATTTCTTACACTCTATAAACTCTCTTTTAAAATAGCATATTTATTTGCTATATTTCAAGTTATACAATAATAATTCGAGTTAATATTGATGTTATTCCAAAGTAAATATATTTTTAGTTGATGAATATAGTTAAAATTACAATATATAAGGGTTTTTAAAACTTAGTTATGTTTTATTATCAAATTGAAAATCTAACAACATAGTTTAATATTGTACTACAGATTATTTTTTTTCTAGGAACTCAAGTCATGAGGAAATACGAAATTAAACAAAATATACCAATATTAACAATACGCATAAACCCACAACATGTTTAGAAATGTGGAAGTTCTCTGCGTGACGTAAAAGTAACAAAAAACATCGACAAATTGGTTTCTAGCAACTCTCATATTTATCAGAAGTTTTATTCTGTCCCCTGCAACATTAAAAAAGCTTATTTGTTTTAATTTTAGGCAATTTGAGGAACTAATTCGTGGCTCTACAACAAGCACAGGTTTCTTGAAAAGTTGACACTAAACTACGTGTTTTGGAAAGTGGAACTGAATTTTAGAGAAACAAAATAAAAAATAATTTTTTTTAAACTTAGTGGTTCACAATAAATCTAACAGAGCTTCAAAAGAATTTTTTAGTAATAAATGTTTTTTAAACAAGAAAATAATCTGCATATTAAGTTTAATAATCTAGAGATTCATTTACTTACTAACCATTTAACATATTTTATATTAATACATTCAGTAGAGTAACACTTAGAGTCTCAAGAAATCAGAAAAAGGGGAACACATTGCATTATTTGCATCGGAATTTCTAGTGCTTTGTTATGCCTAAAGCTTTTATTTAAATTAAAAAATTATTTTAATCACTGTGTTTCAGTGAATTCAAAAATCCACTTTCTATAAGATAAAGTGATAAATTCTTTTTTGAAAAATTGGCTGTTTGTTTGTATTTTATGCACTTATACTGAAACAAAAAATTTAATTACGGAAAACAGAAACAGTTAATACTCGTTTCTTACAATTCAAGTTACTTTGAAGAATAAAATATTCTGCGATTAGTCTTGGAAAAAATAGAAACTCAAGAAAAACTATTTTTTGGGTCATTAATATTTCTAACCGAAGAGGTTGAAACGTATTGCAATAATTCTTAATAAAGCTCTTTTCTTTCTTTACGAAATGAGAATTTACGATATTATTGAAAAATAAGTCTTGTGCATCGAAAACTGATGCACTTCAATTTTCACAAAAAATTACTTTTTATTCTATTTTAAAGGCCATTAAACATTGCTTCTTAATACTTTCACGATGCCATTATTTTTACAGCAAGGGAATAAATGAATATCGGAAATTGGAATAAATGTATTCTTTCGAAAGTTTGCTGTACAGGATTTGCGCAACAAAAGATTGGATTTTAAATATTTTTATTTTCGAAACTAGTTAAGGTACGTTATTTCGTGTTTAATCACGTTCGATTTTGCAAACTAGTTTCAAAAGATTAATGATGTATGAAATTTAGAGAAAATATGCCATTTTGTTTTTTCATGTGACAAATGATTGATATATATCCTGGATATATATCCTATATATATATATATATATATATATATATATATATATATATATATATATATATATATATATATATATATACATATATATATATATATACTATATATATATATCCTATATATATATATATATATATAATATATATATACATATATATATATATATACTATATATATATATATATCCTATATATATATATATATATATATATATATATATATATATATATATATATATATATATATATATATATATATATATATATATATACTATATATATATATCCTATATATATATATATATATATATGCTATATGTTCAAAATGAAGATAAAACAAAGGTAAATTACAGACAAATGAAAAAAAAGGGGGGGGGGAAATAATAATAATAACAAACAACTGGGGAAAGAAAAAGAATTAATTAATAAAAAAAAATTAAAAAAAAGAGGATAAAGTTTTTTTTTAAAAACTGGAAAATAAAAGATATAATCATTTCATCAGCCCACACGATTATATCCGAAAAAGAGTGAAGAGTGAAGGAGTCAGAGAACTTTATAAAAACTTTTTTAAAAAGTTTTTCTTTTTACGAAACATTAAACATATAGTTGAATATACATAAAAATATTCATTCAAAAATTCTCTATATTTGAATTTTCTTCTCAAAAACATTGAAAAAAATAATTTTCTATTTTTATGCATTTTATATCAAACAGAGAACATTTTTATGTAAAGCGTTATTTAAAATATTTACACAGATTGCCTTTTTATGTACATTTTGGACATTCATTTATCCAAACTTTAAATAATTGCATAAGAACTAATGCATTTGCAAATTCTAATTTTGTATATTTTCTAAAAGTAAACCAAAAAATAAACTTTAAAGAGAAAAATATTTTTTCAATTTTAATGTTTTATAAATTTTTCTTTTGTGTCAAAGTTTGAGATTATACTTTATTATTAATTTAATATTTGCATTCAATTATGTACTTTTATGAGAAAACAAATTAGTATTTTAATAAATACATAAAAAATATATATGTTTTTTTTTATATTAGGCAGTTAAAGATCTCATTTTTTGTATTTTATTTTCTAAATCCATTTATAAAATAAAAATCTCAGCCTGAGATATCAACTTTCCTGAAGGTTATTTTAAAATATGGAAATGAATACAAGGCCTTGTTAGTTATATATTTTATTAACGTGGTATTTAACACATTTTTACACTCAATTAATTTGTTATTAATAACTGTATTTATTTGTGTTTGTTTTTTTACGCAAAACCTTAACATTATGATTTGGATAAAGATTCTTAAAAAAAATTCTTAAGTGATAGCATAATATCAATTACGATTATTTGTTATATCCATATACCACAAGGATTACATTTATTTTTTATTGGCAATATTTGTGTATTTTATATCAATGAACATTTAATTTAATCTCTCTCAAATTAATTAACTTTAACTCCATTCATTTTTAACTGCATTTAATTTAGTTCATATTAGGACCAAATATTAACCTAAGTTAAGCATAAGCTTTAAAATAACAAACAATACAATTGTAGGAGTTGATATAAAATGTAATGACAGTATTATAAAATGTAAAAAACTGTAACAGTAGTATAAAGTCAATTCCATTTATCCCATCTCTAGAAAACTTTAAATTTAGAACTCACTACATCTAAATAAAAAAATCTAAGGGAAAATATAATAGCAAATTTTTATCAACTTTGTATTGAATTAAAAAAAATTACATGTTCACGTGTGCAAAAATCATAGTTGTCGAGAACATCTTAAAGTGAGTTTACTATATTCTTTCTCAAAATGTTACACTTTATAATTTAAGTTATATTCCGAAAATAATTAACTTAAAATTATGTTAATATAATTTATTTGTTTTCCTTTATTACATATATATATATATATATATATATATATATATATATATATATATATATATATATATATATATATATATATATATATATATATAGATATATATATATATATATATATTACATATAAAACATTAATATTAGAAGTTGTCACATTTTTTCTTAAAAATTACTTTTTTCTATCGTAAAAATTGATCTTTAACATTATAAATTAATTTGAATATTTAAATATAAAAATTTTTTTGTGATAATTTAACTTTGCAAGTATGAGAGTAAATTTGAAAATAAATGACTTTATAAATATTCTATTCAATCGATAGCAACATAAGCAGCATAAAAAACACAATGTGCTAAGAACAATTTATTCAACTATATGAACCCTTAAGAATATTCACTTATATTAAGAAAGTATTCTTTTATATTAAATAACAACCGCACTTCTGCAACCATACCAGACGTTTCAATGAAATAAAATCTTATTTTGCAACACATAATTTAACAATATGTAAACCAAAAAAATTTACGATGCATTCTTACAGGGATATATGTGTTTCGTATATTAAAAATAAAGCATTTTATGTCAGCATTTTAAAGTTTTTTGATGTGGCGCAAAATGATTACGTACTGTTTACGTTACATTTTGTATTTTAATCATTTTTCTTCTTTCCCTCTTTACGTTCGACTTGGTTATACTTATTTTCGCTGTCTAGACAAAAGCAATAAATATTTGTTTTCTTGATAACGTTCAAGTAAAACATCAGAAACATTCAAAAAGTTGGAAAAAGGAAAAAAAAAAAACGCTGCTAAACGTTTCGGCTAGTAAATACTTTACATGTTTAAAATAGTTAACTAAAATAGTTAATAGGTTTATTACTTAACATATATTTTCCGTATTGCTAGTAAAATGCAGTAAAAGAAAAGCAAGAATGGGTAATATTCCATTATTTTACGTATTCTTCAAACTGAAATTTAGTAAAAAAAAAAGAAAATATTTCAATGTCTTTATTCCATTATGCTCATACTAATGTTTGCGATGCAGTTAAATTAATTATTGGAGAGAAGGATTAATTATAGGTATCTATTTTAATGCTACTTCAAAAGTAATAAACGTGTTTGAAAAACGTGGTATAATTCTTATAATTAAGCTTTACTTAGACATTATAAATATTCCAGTATATATAATATAAAGTTGTCGAATCTTATGCTTTTTTTTTTTTTTTTTGCTATTTGAACGAATACTGAAGTTTTATGTTTTTTATAAATTCTTTACCCCTTTTTTTTAATAAAATAACTTTAAAGTTGATCTTACAAGTTAAGTTAAAGTAGAAAAAACAGTACCAATTGAAGTCTGATACGAAAATAAAAACAGTAAAAACCAAATACAAAATGAAAAAAAAAAATCCTATTTTTTGGTAGAATTCTACCAACAGTTTTTTAAATTCATCTTCTCAAACGTTTGTCACGTACTTTTCTGATTTGATTTCATTCTTACAGATTCCAAAAGCATAATAAGGATTAGATGAGCAAGAAACGCTTGCACATTTCTTTTGGCTCGGAATGTTTTGAATACAAAAAGGATTGTTGTGCGGTACTTAAGCGAGTATGCAATCAAATTCTATATCTTGTTTGTCCACAGATATCGAGGAATTATTTTAGATAGCCTTTAGTACAAAAAAAAAATATTTGAAAATAAAATAGCTATTTTTGTGTTTAAAATGTCTCTAAAATAAACAGATTAAAGTATACTAATAACTTTCTTCATTACAAGCAAGAAAATAAACGATGAAGAATTCATAACAGAAATACACTATTTGTCTATAAACTTCCTACACCAGAAAAGAATATAAACAAAAGAACGATTTTTCTCTAGCATATACTTAAATCCTAAGAAATCAGTACTTTCATTTACTATCAATGACGACAGCGTTAATGTATCTAGATTAGGTATCAAAACCCTGACTGAATTTTTCGAGACCTAAGCCAATGCAGTTTCAAATGCTAAACCACAGGTCATTGAAAATAACGGTTTGTGATTGGTGCCGTTTCAAATATTTTGGAAACCATTAATAACATGTTCAGTTGAGATTGGAACAGCGTGATGATGACGGTGCAAAGTTAAAATTATTCTCTTTTAAGGAAAAACAAGCACCGTCCATTTTCCTGACCAATTATTGACTTTTGATCAAACTGCAATCGGTTTAAGCATTCTCCAACAGAATATGAGAGTGAGAGATGCGTCAAAGACAAGAGAAACTCAAGGTTTCTAACAAATCAAAAATACTGTAGCTGCCACTGATAGCGCAAAAAATATTTGCTTAAAACACGCATCCATTATTAAACCTTACCATCGCTGCATTCTACATTCAGAATCCAGATTATTCAGTACTAATGCTATGCCCCAATTTCTGTGCAAGGTTGCTAACCAGATCACTTAAAGCAATTCTGTCTCTGGTGCATCGTTAAGGGAAAGAAAAGTCAAGGATGTTTCGCTGAAATTTCATGCTGCAACAAGTGGCACTTAACTGTTAGAGCAGAAACTTAAATCTTGAAATTAATTGAAGTGAAGTAAATCAATTGAGTGTTTCGAGACGTGAATCTGTAATTACTTGTGACCCTACAGATAAGAGGCCTGTAAGTGCTGACGTGAAGCTAAATCCCAACATAACGTAGCGTATAGGTCAGTATAGAATGAGCGAGTACATCCCGAAAAATGAAAAATTTGAACATATATATATAATATATTGGTAAATAGTTCTTTTAAAAACAAGGATACTAGTTTGTCAGATACCTATTGTAAAAAATATCGGATTAATCAATTTTTATCAGAATATGTTACGAAACAAAATATTTTATATACCATAATTTTTACTCGAATAATTACCATAGATGTACAAAATCATTCTAATTAAATAAATATTACTTCGAAAATTACGGCACAATACGATTATCAACAGTATAAATTTGAAATGATATAAGTAAATTTTGCTATAATATTTTATTTTGTTCGATAAATAGTAAGAGCTGTACTGGAAATTTAATGACTCCTTTTAAAGATCTGGAAAAAAAACTGACATTCATGACGCATGCTTGTTCTTTATAATTTATTTTATGATTACCATGTATAAACTAAAGCATAAAAAATCAAAATGTTCTGAAATGCATTCGTCTACAACGTATGGTCTAGACTAAAACGTGAGCTGAGAAAACTTTCTGGAAAATAGCCAGAGCTATAAAACATTATCTTTATTAATACCGATAAATCAGAACATTAAATATTAGTGTTAAAAAACCAAACCAAAATGTACATTATTAAATATTTTCAATTTCTTGTGAAAAAAGATAGATTGTGAGTAATCCAGTAAATGTCGGTTTTTGAAGGAAAATAACTCATCTGAAAAATCAAATGATTCTATGTAAGTTGCACTTTCTAAGATGTTTTTTTACCAATTATACGTTTATGTAGAAAAAGACAAAATAACAATGATCCATATATAATATTAATTCAGTGTGATCGCATAAGATAACGAAAAAATTCTTCAGTAAATTCAATGTTAGGATTTCCATTATTCCACATACGGTGAAATAACCAGCAGTAGTCTGTCCATCAGATAAACCGTAAAATTTACGATAGAGAGCATTGTGTACCTTTACGGTACATAAACCGTTAACAGCTAGTATGGTAAAAAAAATAAAAGCATGAATAGACAAGTGCATGCTTTTTTTGTACAGTTAGCAAGGTTTCAAAACCGTAAGAAAATTAACTGAGCATTGGGGCAAGGCTTTCTGTTGGTTAATAGACAATGTGGTTGAGTTGTGCTTTATCAAATGAACCATGGGATGTGGTTAAATTAGTTTATCTGGTAGTTTCACTTATCGTAAGAGATCGAAAATACTAGACTTCTTTGTGTTAAGCAGATTTATGGTGTTGCCATCTATGCGTGAATGAGAGTATTGTTTTTTAATAGTGTAGGGTCACAAGTTAGGAAATGCAGGGCTATAGAAACTATTCATGTGTTGTTGGGAGTCAGGAAATATTGCGAGGAAAACGTTGGGATTGAACTTCGGTTCTGCTGGTCATGGTTATTTGACTATTTTGTTTGAATATGGTAAGATAATATTTATAAATAAATTGTTATTTAACCATTTTTTCCTTGAAAAATCTAAAAGAGTAAGCAAAACAACTAATTTTTTTTTACAAAGTACTAAATTTTGAGTTGTTTTGGGAATTAAAAATCAACAACAACAAATATATGAATAATATAAATCATTTATCAAAAAAAAATGATTACAATAAATAATATATACTTACAGCTTTCATTTCTATTCTTTAAAAATAGTTTTACAAGATCATGCAATTTTAGATTTTTGCTGATTACTATAAGAAAAATTACGGAAATAAATAACACAAATCTATATTATATAGCACTTTAAAGTTTAAACACTGACTTATGTGACAAAATAACCACAGCATTATGCATTTAAATGTCTCCTTTATGTATGCATTTTTTTATACATTTTAATTTCGAAAAAATAATGAAAAAACTGACGCAAAATAACGGAAATATTCGTCAGTAAATAGGCAATAAAATAAATTATTTTACATAGCCCTGATACTTTGTTTATTATGGAATATTGTTTATTATGTTATTCAGTTATCAAAGATATATATATATATATATATATATATATATATATATATATATATATATATATATATATATATATATATATATATATATATATATATATATATATATAAAACTAACTTACGTGACAAAATAGCCGCATCATCCTACTTCAAAATTTTTCCTTTATGTATAATTTTTTTTAATTCATTTGAGTTTTTAACAACAAAAAACACTATTTAACACCAATAAATTAATTTCTGCTTTAGAATTAAAATGCATTAAACATTAAAAAAAAACTTTCATTTTATCTGTTATTCTAATTAAGTCTTGAGATCCCTTTAAAATGGGGGGAAAAGTATCTTTATTCTTTAAAAAAACATTTTAAACTCAAATATGAAAATTAATTAATCATAAGAGGATTTATACACGGGAAAAAACTAATGATACAATTTTTTGATCGCTAAATTCTTTCAATTTTCCAAAACAGTGATTTTATAATATTTTGATGTTTTTATCTGAAAATTAATTGTACTCGATTAGTTCTTATGTACTTAACGTGTCACAAGTTTATTTTAAATTTTTAATTAACTTTTTATATTTGTTCTCATTTTGTTCTCATTTTTTTATAAATGCGTAAAGTTAATGGTAAAAGCGAGTGTTTACTTCTTGATTAATGAGCGTTCATTTATTAGTTTTTGAAGTAAAATCATGAATGCGCAGATTTTTTCTCACTAGATTAGAGCAAAAAGTTTCAGTTAAATTAAATTTTGCGTGCAAGAAATTATTTATAGGGATCAAAATGTATTTTTGCATTATTATCAGTTCCTTTTATTTCCTTAAATTTTAAAAAAGAGTGTTATTTTATGGAGAAAAAAAATGCTTTATTTCACATTTTTTTTTTAAAGAATTACTTATTTTAAAATTTTATTTTATGTTTTTCTAAAAATATTGATTAATTGTCACACTTCTGTCTGTGCGTACGAAGAAAGTAATAATATCTATTTAGATTAAGTCCTAGAACGTGAAAGCACGATCATCACATAAAATTGTCAATTTCATGTCACACTGGGCATGTTTATTTTGGTGAAAATAAAGTTCAACAGAAATATCTTGGGTCCTGTAGTAGAATTTTTAACACATATTGAAAATATCAATTAACAAAATAGCAATATTTATAACTAAAGTAATTTTGCATCTATTTCAATAATAAGGCGACTTGTGTGGTTTTTCTAGTTGAAAAGATAACTTTATTTCTTTAATCGTTATTTTTATACAATTTTTTTGTTGAACCTATTATTTATTATCAAAATTAGATAATTGTATTTCTCGAAAACAATTAGAAACAGCACTAATATTTTTATAATCTTTTTTGGCGAACGAGCTAATATCGGTACATATTTCAAAAGCAGTAAAAAATCATCAGACTATTATTGACGCCGATATGCTTAATTAAATGTGGCATTAAACGCTACTGGTATTGCCGTTATAATAATGAGTAAAAGATAACCTATAATTCCAGGGAGAATAAAATAGGTATTGTGGCAATTGGTATTTTGCCACACTTCGAAAGTGAAAAATACTGTAATATCACCTAACTGCACAATTATGACACCTAAAAGACTACTTTATTTTTCATCATTTACTGCGAATTGTGGTGCGCCGTCATACCACAATGTTAGAAATTTCTCACAAAAAATCGAATAAATAACATTTTTGTTAATTGTCATTTTACCATATCCAAACAAAACAGTCAAATAACCTTAAATAAGGTGGTGTTCAAACTGTTAAATTTGAAAAAAAAAGAAAAAAAAAACGTTTATTAACTGATTTAACTTAATACGGTTAAACAGCCAGAATTTTATCGCATCAACTAGGCCTATTATTGGAGCCACTTAGTTTCATGCAGATGGAAACATATTAGAACCGAGAGGGCTAATTTTTCATTCTCCTTACCGACAAAATGGGATTCGGGTCTCAGCGTTGCCACTACAATATTACCTCATTCCCTTCAATGCATGAAGATTTTCCGTAGTTCTGCACTCTCCAATTTGTGACCCTGGCTTATTAGAATACGATACTATCATTCACTCTTAGATGGCAGCATCATAAATCTGTTTCATACAAAAAAGTCTAGCATTTTATTTCTCTTGTGATTTGTAAAGCATACAGATAAACGAATTAAACCACATTCTACGGCGGCTCATCTGTTAAATTACATCTCAATCAAAACATGACTCCAATTTCTGTTACCTAATTAAAAGCATAGCTCCAATATTGATTTAAATTTATATTTTATAGTTTTGAAACCATGCTGGTAGTAAATGGGTAAAAAACGGTATAGTTATTTCACAGTAATATTGGAATGAAAATTAAGATTCAAAATAATTAAGCTACGAGCTATGAAGTGACTAAACACTTAGTTGATACTAAGTGTTTAGTCACTTCATTTTTCTTCAATGGACCTTTATGATCATTTAAAATGGGAAAATCTGAACTTTCAATATGTTTTCATTGGCTTAATAGATTGCTTCAATTTTATTTCATTGGTTAATGTTGAGTTTACATGGCTTAAGTTTACAGCTTTCATGGTTATATTAAATTTTTAGCACGATTTAAAAGAGTAATTATTAATATAAAAAAGACATGGTTTCATATACCTTTTAAGATACGAATACACGTATAAAAGTGTTTAAAGCAAAAACAAACTTTCGCCAGAGCAAACCAAATCATAAAAAAATAATAATAATTACTTGTTACATCATATTTAAGTTTTCTTGAATTTTTGAAATTTGAAGAGCGCCGCCATGCAATCTTAGGGGTTTCCTGAAATGAAAATAGTTCTCGTATAGTGTAAAAACGTGAGATTTAAGATTATTCCATTTTGATTGTTAAGATTTAAAATTCAGCTTTTCAACCGTATTTGAATGCTCGATTTACCATCAATAAAGAGTTCCTTCGCATAACTTTAAATGTATCTCAAGAAATGTATAGATATCTTCATTATTTTTTAGTAAGTTGTGATATTTTTTTCTTAAGCAAAAGTAAAAAAAAAATATTTATGTGTTAATTGAAATGCTACGTAAATTAATATTATACTAAAATATAAACAACTTCTGAATTTGAAATAAAAACTTCAAATTCGAATAACGCGTTCGAAAAATCTATCATATATCTCAACTAAAGAATTGTATTTTTCCTTTTAGTACAATGATAATGAGCGTTTCTAAAAAAATTTTCCTTTCGGAATTTTAAGCACATCACATTCACAATGTACGGACTGAATATCATACATAAAAAGGTTGCGTACAAACAAAACTTTAAGCATTTTTGCTGAAATAAATAACGAATCATTTAGTATATAGGCTAGAAAGAAATGAAATATTTTTGAACGATTTAGAAAGGGTTTACAAATGTATATTCTGATTATTCTCTTTAAGATATTGAAAAAGTTTAAAAATGAAAATGTGTCTAACTCAAATTTTACATTTATTTTTAGAATAGTATCATTTTAAACATATCATATCACTGCCTATAGCAAATTTTAAATTAATTACCAATTTTATATTTTTTCAAGTGCCTTTAGTATTTCTTTTTTAATATATAAAACATTTACGAATATGTTTTGGAAAATACAGAAATATGTACTTTGCAATAAGTTAATTTTTCATAAAAATAGTTCAATTTTTTTATGTTTCCATCATTTTTAATAACATTATTTCATTAAAATTAATTCATATTTCTAGACTTGTTCCATGAACCATTTGGTTTAACTATTATTAAGGATGGGATCAAATTTATGCAGTTATTATGATCTTACCTCTATAATGGTTATACGTTTGAAGGTTAATAACATGATAACGATGGGTAATAGGTGTTACTTTGGATTGAGAAACCAACTGAAATTGAAGCTTATTTGAATTAAAACTAAAATTTAAATAATACTCTGAATAAACCTGTAACTTAACTTAATGACAGCGAATACTGGCTTTAAAAATTAAAAAAAAATTAAGAAAATAAAACTACTAATATTTGCAAGAAAAATGAAAAATATTCAGAGCCATCTTTAGAGCTGTTAAATAAAACAGTTTTTTTGTGGATTTAATACAATTATGAATTATATGCGGAAAATGCTGCTAGAGGCTCTATATATAGATCGTCTAGCATAACTACCACTACAACTTTTAAATTTCAGTTCTTTAGTATGTAGGACATGTTAACTTGATTTTATCTTGAGTTAACTCTTAATAGATAAAGTTGGTAATAATGCATTGTCGGTAACTTAACCCTATAAAGGCTGCTCTCAGACATGCTTTTTTCAACAAACACTCTGCATGGGTGACTTTCGCACGTGAACTGAACACGTGTATCTTGACAGAAACGACCACCTAGATGGAAACACGCGTACTTTGATGGATGGAACACAGTGAACAATTTACTTGAAATTTGTGACTGCGACACTGTTGCTACTCAGTCTTCATCAGACGTAACGGGGTCCTTTAGCCTAGTGCCCCAAAACAACAATCTACAAGCCAATATTAGGCTTTCTATATTTTTTAATATTGGTCCTAGAATGACTTTCAATAATGGACCATTGTAAATCTTGTAGGTCCTAATAATGTTGGGTAAACATCGGGATGTCTAGATTTTTCAAAATTGGTCCTAGATAGAAATGAATCTTGTTCCAATATTGAAAGTTATTTTAGAATCAACAGTGAAAAACATATGAGATCGGTAACGTTTTTGAGTAAGTGTCATTCCCTAATTGCGAGAATTAAGAATTTTTAGCACATATTATATCTAGAATATTCCGATTGTCAACATAATATAGGTAACTGAGTTTTAAACTTAATTGACTTAAAATATGTTTAGTTAAGGTTTAATGCATTTAGACAATATCAAAATAATGTAATAGGGTTATAATATAAACAAGGCTTTGGAATTTAACACCTATATTTCTACAGATATTATTTTAAATTTTTAAAACTAACATTTGATTGATTGAATTGATTGATTGATTTATTGATTGATATTGATTCAAAATTGAATTGATTTATTTTTAAAAACTCTTTCGTTGCTGACACATACTGAAATTCAAGGATGCCGAACGCATTGGTGGGAGCTGAAAATTTATGTAAAGGTGGAAAAGATTTTTAGAAAAAAAAAACTAGATTTAAAATATGATTGGAATAATATAACTTTTCCCTTGTGTTTTTTTTTTTTTTTTAATTTCTGTTTCAGACATGGTTGGCACAGGCATTCAACTTTTGATGGAGGCGAAATTACGTAATTTTTTTTTTTGTTTGCATTGCTTAGGTAAGTATCAAAAACGCACATTATCAGGTTATTCATTTTTCATCATTGAAATAACTCAGAGAACCTAATTTTTGTATAGACAACTTGTTTATAGTTGTATATTGTCTTAAAATAATATAATGCAATTTTTATACAATTTTTCTTTAAAAAAAAATAAAAATTCATTACATTTTATTTATGCTATATTGTTTAGATTAAAGGGAGTTACTTTACGGGAACAATAGATTTTTTTTCAACATAACAATATTATTAACGTATGTAACATATATAACATTGAAAAAGAGAAAAGTAAAAAAAAATGAATGCATTCAAAATTAAAAGTTTGAAACTATGATTCTAAGTGTCTATGAAATCCCATAATGTTAAACATCTACGGAAATACACTTGGATTTCGACATTGGAACTACAATTAGTCAAAGATAAAAATAATGAGAAAAAGGTTTCCTCAATTCAAGAAAAACTCAATCACCATGCAAATGGCACGATAACTGCAAGATTCATTATTTATAACATCTAGACATTATTATGAAAATGGTTTGAATGACCCGAAAAAAAGTACTCTTACTTATTTCCTGAGCTCATTGAAAAGAAAAGTATTGAATTTATATTAGAAGCAGCTGTTTTGATTGAATATACCCAAATCTGCATCATTAGTGAGACAAAATTTGATTGGAAGCCAATAAAGTTTGCTCTCCACAGAATTTTTTTAATGTTTTTATACCATTGGAAACTTTTCGGAGTATAAAATTTTTTTTTTATTTACATTTAAATATTCATAAAAGCAATACTTTAATGATCATTGTAATTATCATAGAAACTGATTATATAAAAAATACAACGATTTTGTTATTCATATCCTCTTATAGCAAATTTTATTTCAAATTGAAATAAAAGAAAGATTAAAAATGCTAAATATTTCCATACTTCTATTCATAGAAAAAAAAATATAATAATCAAATACATTATACTTTATAATACTTTTATACTTTATTGAACATATGAATTTTCATATATTTGCTTACCCGTTATTCTTAAATTAAATTATGCCAGTTATTTTTCTTGAAAGATGAATATTGAATATCTAATATGTTTATGGAATTTTGTACATTGTATATTTTGTATTTTATACATAAAGAGACAGTATGCTTACCGCAAGCTTACAGAAAGGAAGTAATAAAATATATTGTGCACTTACTGTATATATATATTGATAACTCCTCTTATTTTGATAATAGTTCAAAAACTAGTAATATTTAGGATGAATACTTGTAATGGTTAGTATATGGTTATATATACTATACAAATAAGGAAACTTTTATATTGTTATAGATATAAACATTTTTAATAAATTCTATATTCTCAAAGATATGGTAACATGACTCTGCATTAAACCGGGATCTTAACTCTGTAATATTTTATTTTCTAAGAAAGTATAGAGAATGTTCGAAATTCTATTTAAGAAATAAAAACAATAAATGAAAGTCACGTTATTTTATCTCAAAAATAACACTGCTTAGCAATTAATGTAATCTGAAATTGAACTATTTACGAATTCATTAACTTCTGCCTCAAAACGTATTCCCTGTCAAATAATAGAATATATTTTTTAACTATAATAAATTGTATTATCGAATTATATATTATTCGATTCAAATAAATTTACTGTATATGAAATTCTTTGATTTAATAAATAACAAATATCAGTGTTTAAGGGCACAGAGTCTAAATAAATTAGGACTATATATTCTAAGGCAAAGTAAACACTGTCATATTTAATTTAGAATTTGGACGCATCTTACAAACTTTGATGTCAAAATTGAGATGTTAAAGGGAACGGTAAACATAGCTAACGGCATGTTTTCAAATTAGCGTAAGATAAAATAAGTTACGACAATAATACTACCGAAAAATATGTCATGTGTCTAAATATCAATGATGATACTATCGTTCAAGTGTACATATCTAAGTCTTAAGGATATATTTGTGAAAGGTAAAAATTAACTTAAGTCTGGATTTTTATTTTCCATGCGGATCAAATAATCTTGGATCAATAATACTTTTTTGTAGACCTTAAAGCGAAATATTTTTGTTTACATGATTTTTTATCATTTTTATCAGTTCCGTTTTATTCTAGTCTTAATATATATTAAAATAATTAAATAACATGCGGCTTAAGACTAATTATTTAGATTTAATATATGAACCATATGATGTAATGATCAATATGCTGATAATTTCTTGCTTTCAGGATTGATAAACTGTTTATAGCACGTGATTAAAACTTAAAAAACTGAGTTCTAATTTCCGAATTGGATTTATAAGGTTTATGAGAGTTTTAGAGATAAATGGGTTAGATTGATGACGTCAATGCTGGTACAAATGTGTGACTAATGAAAATTGTAGCAGAAAGTTGCAATATCATAAATTATTTAGCAATAGTAACGCAGTTTTTTTTTACGTTAAAAAATAGAAACTTAGAGACTGAAAAGGTCTGATGTTTATCTAGGCACAATTGCTCCAAATATGTTGTTTTAAATGTTTAGAATTTACAGCATCAAAATTCTCTAATTAAATATCCTTTAATCATATTCTTCAAACAAGTTTATAGAAAGTTTGATAGCAAAATTGGATTGAAATATTATCGGTGAATCTAACAATGTTTTAAGAAATACATTTCAGTAACATGCTAAATATCAGGATTAAACAAAAGAAATGTTTTCATAATATACAGTCGCTCCAAGAATGTTGTTGTTGAGAGTCTAATATTATCATCAAGTCTATAATAGTCATTTGGCGTCTTCCACTTTAAAACTTATACTGTATTTTTGAACATGTACACTGTAAAAAACTTAGTATCAAATTATGGGAAAAAATACCCACAATCATTTATTAATTGGGCCGGGATAGCCTGGTCGGTAGTGCGCTGCGCCCATGTCCAAGAGGTCGTGGGTTCGATCCTCGCCGACCGAAGACTCCCCGTGTAGTAAATGGTGACTGATGCACATTAAATCTGTCGAGTCTCAAAGTCCTCCATGTTCCCATAACAAATCAATACCTCTGGGGGTACTGATCCAGGAGTTTCCTTGTCTTCTGGATTGGTTCAAAATTACAAGGCTACGAAGTTGAACATTAGTAGTCGTAAACCCATGAAATTGGGTCGGCTGTTCAATGACGGTTATAAAATAAATTATAAAATAAAATCATTTTTAATAAATGGTTGAAATGTTTAAAATTGAACAATTGATATATTGATTGATTCTTAAGTTAACTTACATAAACGCTATTTTAGCTAATAAAACAATCATTTATATATATCTGCTGATGTCCTTTTACTGTAGTACCTAGAAATCAATAAACAGTTTTAAAACAAATGTAAAATACTCTATAGAATTAAAAAAAAAAATTTTAAATGCTTTGCTTTACTGATTGAATAGATTAAAATCAAAAGTCAGAGTCGGAAGGCAGTAATGGTTAAAAAAATATTTGATAATTGACCAAATAAACTGTGTATCACATGTCTAAATAAATAAATATTAATATATTTACTATTTATGAAGCAAAACTGATAATCAACATTCCCATGCCTTAGAAAAAACAGCAATAATTTAAGTTTTAAAATTTATCAAGTGTCCGTTGGTTTTGATCTTATGAAAAGAAAAGTGCTGCATAAAATTTATGACATTGGTAATTTTTCATTTTCAAGATCATTTTTTTTACAATATTTTTCAGTTGGGATTGATAAATCTCAAATAGTTATATGATGAAAAAATGTTTTAAATTATTTTTGTTTAAATTTAAAATTTATCAAATAAACAATTTTGCACATAAAATTAAAGAAACAAGACTTTTACCCATTTCTAAAGGTAAATAAAAGTCTTTAATGCACTTATCGAACTTCGTCGTGTTATGTTACTTTTTATCAGAAAAAGCTTTCAAAGTATTCTGGGGAGTAGATAAGTTAGTTTTTGGTTCAGTTTCATTCCTTTGCTAATCTATAGAAGTGACTGATGGTGTTTTAGTCATCGTTCTCCTGAATCTTATACATTAGATATATTTTACCTTAAAGTTAAATAGATTAAATATTCGATAGAATGAAATAAAAATAAAATTCAAAAATGTACGTTATTTTTTTTAAATATATTTATTTTATTTGAAAATTATTATTTTTAAAATTTTTATACATTAGATAAATATTTTTCATGTATTTTACGAATTTAAAATACTGTTAGTATTACTCGTTTTTATAAATAAGACTTTAAGAGTATTAATATACTTCATTGTACTATTCATTTCTACAGAAAATTAATTTGTTTTGTTTTCATGGAATTATCGTAAGTATAATAAATTCAGTTAGTTTTGCGTTTGAATCCCATGTCATTTGACGAGTTACTTCCGTCACAAAGAAAAAATGGTTAAAAAAGCTCTGAGGGGAGAGCGACTGATTCTTATGTAATTTGACAGGAAAATCTCAAGTCATAGTTGAAATAGTTAAAGGCTGAGAGAGAAAAGCAATCGATTGAGATAAAAGCAGGTTTTAAAGTTTTTGCAAATGACGATTAATACAGTCAATGAATCCATACAAAGTATTAATAAACATTTTGATGTAAGATTTTGTCTATAAATTATAGGAACTAAAAACACTGATAATATTTTTCATTTTCTATACTGAGGAAAAAAGTATGATCAAAACTACCAGAATTTACAATTTTTCTTACTTGTTGGAAACAGTGAAAACTATGGTGATTTTTATCGAAGTGCTTTTTCAATTTTTACCAAAATTGAGTAATTTCAACATAACTAGTATAACTTGAAATGACGTAAAAATGCTCAGTTTTATAGCCTCTATTTTATTTAGTAAACACATTTGAACTTTTTTTTTCTCATCGGTTAACTGCTTTTTTTCGTTGCCAGCTATAAGTTAGCATCTACCAACCCGTAAAACTATAAAATAATTATATTTGTAGATGTACAAATGGTGGACAAGGCTAAACCGAAACAGTAGTTTAATTGTTAAGCATCAGGGCTGTGCAAACATAATAAAATGGAAGCGCAGAGGTAGCTGGTGCAAATCCTACTGCAACACTGAATGCATCTATTATACTCATTTATTTACATTTATTTATCTATTTTTATTTAGTTATTTATGCTTATTTATTTATTGTTACGAACATGCAATGGCTCATGTGCTTATTACAAAGCTCAACTTACATGTGCATGTCAAGTCGAAATACAGATAGCACAACAATTTAAAATAAAATAAAAACACGTATCTTGGGACACAGTTTGATTCAAACCTGCCACCTCTAGGTAACAGTAGACGCATCGTTGTAATGTCTTTCGCTAACTTGAGTTATTTTTACAACTTGACATGAATTATAATAAATCGTATTTTATAATGAAAACACAAATCTGTAGTAATTTACACAGTAAAAACACAGTACACAGTAAGGTATTTGGAAATATTTTTTACACTCTCGTCTTTCCACCAAATGCTATTTAGCGTATTGGTATCAAAACGTAATTATGGATGCGTATCAGTATTTTAGTAAATTTAGTTTAGATATACATATACAGTTATACATATATTAGTTTAGTATATATATACAGGCTCATGTACTTGATTCCAAGATGCTTGTTATTTTAAATTACGGTTTAACTTATTTTTCAATAAATAGTTTCCGTTTTTTATTTTATTATTTTCTTACTTTACATTTTTTTCTTTTTTTTTTGTTGTGCTTAATAAATTTCAAAAGTAAAAAGAAACGGACATCAAATGTCCTCTGTATCAACACAGACAAAATAATGAAAAATAATGTTTCTTCTCATTATCATCAGCCATGCGGAAGACATATTTTTAGCTTAAAAAGACACAAACTCTCTTCAGAAGGTATTACTATTCAGTTGAATGGAGGCTAGGGGTTTTTTGTGTTATGAAGCAAAATAAGAAAAGACTTATCATAAGAACTGCTAGCAACTCAGAAAAATATATTTACACTCGAAACAGCTGTTACCAAAGGCGTTAGGTGTTCAGAAAGAATAAAACCTTTTACGTTCAATATCCCTTCAACTAAAAAAGTGTGTATACGAAAGGAAAAAAGTGTTATGCATGGGAAGTAAAATAACCTGTGCTTGAAAAAGGAAGAAAGCTACTTTCCATTTTTTATTGTTGAGAATTTTACTTGAGCAAAAGAAAGGCTTATGAGCGCTAAATTATCTCTTGAGGAAAATTCAATCGCAGTGAACTTACAAATAAAATGTTTCTGGGGTAATATAAACATAACTTTTGAAAAGCTCATTAAACATAGTGGTATTTAAATCTTGTGTTATTAATCTATTTATTCATTTTATGAACTTTAAAATTTTAGACTTCTCGACATAAATACATTAAAAATGTTTAATCTTAAGACTTGAGTAGAAAAAATTAATGCCTGCGGAAAAAAAAATAGGATTTTTTGTTGGACTTATGCATACATTAATTTTTATAACACTGTTAAAAATTAATCGTAACATTAAACATTTTCGAGCAATAAAATAAGTCTAAAGAATTTTTTTAAAACAAAATATAGATGTTGTTTTGAATTCTCCAAGCAAAGTTTCGAATTGAAAATAAAAAGAACATATATATATAATATATATATATATATATTATATATATATATATATATATATATATATATATATATATATATATATATATATATATATATATATATATATATATAATAACTAAATTAATAGTTGGCTCCATGTAACAATTTTAATTATGAGGATGAGATTTAGAGTTGTTAAAAAATAAAAATAAGTATAGCATAATCAAAGTTCAAATATTTTTTATTTTGTGTTTAAGAAAAGAAATAAGAATATCCGTTTGGGAAATAGTGAATTTTCCTACCGAATGGTGAGATGCCATCGTTGAACTCATAAAGTAATATTTTCATTTTTAAATCTATCATAATTTTTAAAGAAATATTAAATTACATATTACAACAAACAGAATTTGTAATTTATTTAATACTTACTTAACATATAGGAGTTTTATAGGTTTTCAAAGTAAAATTTCGTCATATTTTGATAATGTTCGTACTTTCTTAAATATTTAATTTTGAACCCGAAAGTTTTTATACATTTCTTTTCTTTTTTGATAAATGTCTCAAAATTATATGATATTGTTACAGAGAATACTTGGTGTGATAAAAAAGTTGTAATTGTTTAAAAATTTCAACATAACATAGTTACATTCGCTTCGCTTATTATTATATCTGATAAATAGTAGGAAATATAAACGCATTGGACAGTGTTCTAATTATTGACTATATTGCAAATTTATATTAAACAATTTATTATTAATTAAATATCAATCACTGTTATATAGTATGTTCTCAATTAATATAATTATGTTTATTATCATATTATTTAGAAACAAAATAAACAAGTAATATGCAAATAATAACAAGTAGAACAAAATTGATTCTCTAAGAGAAATTTGATGAGTTTATTAATAATTTTATACGTAGTTGTTCAAAGAAACATGTTTTGCATTAAAGCCTGTCTTATGTACTATAGGTTTTACACTGTTTTAAAAGATTTAAACTTTTGTATTATCTATTTCCCCCCTTTTATCAAAATGTCATGTTAACAATTTATGTTTTAAGATATTAATTTAAAATCGATGATTAATTTAGAAGTGTTAGTATTAATATAATTTTATGGTTATTACGTAATAATGGATCATATCAAATACTAAATTATATTGCTTTGCGAAAAGTAAATGAAAAAGCATATAATATTGAATACATGAATTTTCAAAAAAAGCATCATAAAATTTGAGGAAAATGTTTATACATAATACATAAATTTAAATTACATCTTTAGATACATGCTTTAGATGCATGAATTTAAATTACATAATGGGATTTCAAAGCATTTGTACATCAACAAGTTCCATATAGTTTGCTGTTTCAAGAATAACTTGAAAGAGAAGATTTATTATGAATGTGATTTCTACATGCATCATTAATTTCACGATTTCAGATTCAAATAGGCAAAACAATTTATTTTGAAAAGCAAATATTTTAAACCAACTGAAGTATTATTTTAATGGAAATATGTTATTTCCGTAAAATATCGACAATGCAAATTTTAAAAATATTCATTTCATAGCAAAACTTGTTTGATATGTAGGCCACAAATGAAACTCAACTTTTGAAAGTTTAACACAAAGCGACAAATGTGCCTATTTATTCGAATTTATATTCTATAACATACCTTTCTACTGGTTAGAAAAATAACTTCTTTTGAAATAGCTAAATGCATTTCTTGACAAATATTTATTTAAATTCCTGTTGTGTTCTATAGTTATATTTATAAAAGAATACTAATATATTTATTCCAAATGTAGTAGAACTAAGGGATATTTTTTTATTGAAAATCTAACAGAGAAGTACCTAGCATGTTAAAATAATAATGCCAAGAAACTGAAGCGGAAAAATACAGTCACTATATAAAGATGGTAATAAATATTTCTATCTCTTAAAATTCCTCCCCCCTCCACTCTCTGTCTTATGAACTCATTTTGATGCCCTAGTAACTTGCTTCAATCATATGAAGGCCAATTTCCTTTTTAACAACATGAGTTCCCCACCACACTCCATTAAGGATGAGAGGCTATTTTATTCTCTGCTGAAATTCTAATTTTGCTTTGTCACCTATTTTTTTTTTTTTTTCATTCTCAGCTACCGCGTTTCTTCACTTTTATTTTTCGTTGACAATGTTTGTGTATCACCTAATTCATGATGGCTCAGGGGAGGGAGATTTCTCTTTCCAATGACGTAAACCGGGTTCAAATCCCAGCGATTTCTGGTCGATACGAATTATGATATTGATGACGTAAAATATCCTCAGTGGTAGACGGATCATGGGTTAGTTAACCGTTGGAGGTTTTCCTCTTGGTTTCCCTCTCCATGTAACGCAAATGCGAGAATAAGTTTCATCAAAAAGTCCTCCACGAAGGCAAATTTCTCCCTATACTTGAGTTCCCTTGTGTTCTGGATTAGGTTCAAAATTACAAGGCTATGTTTTCAAGGAGCTAGGTAAGGGGTTTAACATTAATAGTCGTAAACGCAAAAAATTGGGTCGGCTATTCAACGACGGTTATAAAAATCATCAAATGCTAACAATCAAGGCTCAAGTGATAGAGCATTCACCTCCCAATGAGGTCACTCGCAATGACCTAGGTTCGAATCTCAGCTGCGACTCATTGATATGAATTTTGATCCCAGCTGGCACCAACCACAATGATTACTCAAAATACACTACGTGGTAGACGGATCATTGGTTAAAAACTCTTTTCCATCGTGTTTACCATGAGCTTTCGGGGCTTTCCTCTCAATGCAACTCATGCTGGTTATTTTTATCAAAAAGTCCACCACGAAGTTTGTCTCAATGCTTGATCAAGCAACTTACTTGTCTTATGGGTTGGGTTAGAAATTAAAAGGCCGTGAAGTTGAAAATTGATAGTCATAAACTCAAAATTTAACCGGGTGTATAATGAAAAGAATCATCATGTGCATAGCATTGTTAGCAGTTAATTTATATGAAATATATACATTTATAGTTGTTTACTATGAAAGAAAAGCTAATTTATATCAATGTAGCTATTTAAATGCTTAATTAAAGAAGATTATCTGAGTAAATCGAAATTTAATAAGTTCAGTACGAAGGAATGTCTAAAGATAATAAAATAAAAATATTAAACTAATAAAATTTTAAAGTGCGTTTAATGCGTTATTAACAATATTCCATTTTGTTATATATATATATATATATATATACATATATATATATATATATATATATATATATATATATATATATATATATATATATATATATATATATATATATATATATATATATATATATACATATATATATATATATATATATATATATATATATATATATATATATATATATATATATATATATATCTTATATATAAAAAATTCTTGTCACAGTTTTAGTGTTTATACGCCCCCGAAACGGCTTGACGAATTTGGGTGAAATTTTATATGTATATTCAGTAGGTCTGAGAATAGGTTTATAACGAATTTTTTATCTCCATTTTTTTGACATATTTAACGTATATTTTAAATATACCTTTATTTAATCGCATTCGAATTCGAACTAGACGCAGAAATATAATAAATCAAAAACAATATTCACGCACGTAGCAACAAGTCATATTAAACTCTAATACTTATGCTCGCCCTTAAAAGAAGAGCATCAAATATATTTACAAGTATGTGAATAAAGGCAGTGATATGGCAGTATTTCTAGTTGAAATTACCAATGTGACTGCTCTTCCAGTGAATAACAATGAAAAAATAACGCTGTACCAAATTGACCGGTACATCAGCTCCAATAAAGCTGTTTGGCGTATCTTTGGTTTCTTAATTCATGAACGGGATCCAACCGTTATTCATTAAGTCGTCCATCTTGAAAACGGTCAGTGCGTATATTTCACGAACGAGACAGAGATTGACCGAGCTATAAATCCATCAAAAACTACACTCACCAAATTTTTTGAATTGTGTAATCGTGCGGATGCTTTCGGTGCCTTTGCGCGGACATTAATCTATTCAGAAGTTCCACACTATTTCACATGGGCTGAAACAAAAAAATTGGACACCCCGAAAACAAGACACACCGGTTAAATTATGTCCCGGTTTATTCAAATCAAACGTCTTGGGTAGAGTATTTACAGTCAATCCAAGGCAGACTGAGTGCTTTTATTTTCGACTGTTGTTGGTTAATGTCACCGGCTCATTGTCATTTCAAGATATACGTTAAGTCGATGGACATCAGTATCCAACGTATAAAGATGCGTGCCTTGCACTTGGTTTGCTAGAAGACGACAACCAGTGGGAATGTATGCTTGTTGAAGCAACATTGAACTGTACTGCAAAGCAAATTCGTCTACTATTTGCTATTGTATTAACTACTTGTTTGCCGGCCCGTATAGAAACGTTATGAGATAATCACAAAGATTCGATAACTGATGATATACGGTATCAAATCTTTGCATTTTTATTGCCAACTTGCCACTCAGTCATTTTGATCCAAATCGTACATGAATCTAATTACGAAGCAAAACACTTACATGAATCGTGGTAATCATGTAAGTGTTACGAAGGTAACACTTACATGAATCCTGAACTTCAAAACTATACGATAGAAATGGCAGTGATTGTTACTCGCAATGTTCCACTAATGAATGAGGAAAAAAGGAACATTTATGACCTCATTATGCTCACAGTTTCGGCAGGACAAGGGGGATTTTTTTGGATGCATCAGATGGAACTGGCAAAACATTTATTATTTCACTAATTCTCACTGAAATACGATCAAATAATGCATCGCGATGGCCGTTGCATCATCTGGCATTGCGGCAACTTTATTGGATGGAGGCAGAACAGCTCATTCAGTATTTAAGCTGCCACTAAATATTCAAAACAACCCAGATGCAGTGTGCGACATAAAAAAAGCAATCGTCCATGGAAACAGTGTCGAAACACTGTAAAATTATCATCTGGGATGAAAGCACTATGGCACTCAAACATTCGCTTGAGGAGTTGAACATGACATTGAAAGATATAAAAAAAAAAAACAATGCCAAATTATTTGGCGTCACTCTGTTACTATTTTCAGGTGATGTCAGACAAACACTTCCCATCATTCCGCGTTCGACGTACGCTGATAAGATCAATGCTTGCTTGAAATCATCTCCACTGTGGCGTAATGTTGAAAAAGTTCAACTAAAAGTAAATATGCGCGTCCAAATGCTTCAAGATCCATCTGCTGAAACATTCTCAAAACAATTGTTAGATATTGGTGATGGAAAAGTTACTAAGGATGAGACTGGATGCGTAAAATTACCGGATGATTTCTGCACAGTCATTGATTCACAAGATGCTCTCATTAACCTAATACTTTCCGATGTACACACGCAATACAGTCATCATGAGTGGCTGGTAGAAAGGGCGATCTTAGCAGCAAAAAATGTTGACGTCAACGAATTGAATCTGAAGATACGCCAGGTAACTTGGGGACATATAAATCCGTTAATGCAGTTTTCGATCCCATTGAAGCTGTAAATTTTCCAACAGAGCTTTTAAACTCACTTGATTTACTAGGCATAACACCGCATAGTTTAGTACTCAAAGTTGGATCTCCGGTAATTTTGCTTCGTAATTAGAACCCACCACGGCTGTGCAACGGCACGCGATTAGTCGTTAAAAAATGTATGAATTTTAAATGACAAATTCCGGGGTGAAAGTATATTACTTCCACGAATACCTATTATACCCTTATATATATATATATATACTAGCTGACCCGGCAAACGTTGTTTTGCCATATGAATTATTTCTAGAGTATGAAAATATATCTTATTTATTGTAAGTGTGTGCGTATGTGGTATATGAGTGGAAGAGGCAATGTCATAAAAATAATAATAGACATAAAATATCAATAGTCATAAAATCAATAGTTTCAATAGTCATAAAAATCTTCGCTATGAAATTATAACCACAAATCTAATTTAGCTTATAATAGTAAATTGAGGTAGAAAATATTTTCATCCAGATTGAAAAAAAAAATGTCTGTCGCAATTAAGGCATATTCTAATTTTTATGAAAGAAAGTTGTTTTTTCTCAATTATAACGCAAAAAAGTAATGATATGAGACCATAACAAACTTCATGATATTTGGCATTTTAAGGTTATTTTAAGAAAAATAAACATACAACTTACTCTTCCACGAGATCACCTCTGGGAAAATAAAACGAGAAATAGTGTTTACAATCATTTCTGTAATCTAACTTTTAAAATTTGTATGTTCGAGTGTTGGAAACTGTTTAAAACTGTTAAATTCGTTTTTAGATGTTAAAATATTTTGACTGCTTTGTATTTCAGAAGACAAAAAAATTATCCCTCTTCATTTTTTTACTCTTAGTTTGTAGTTTCAAACAGATGAATCCCTAGCGATTTCCAACTTTTAGGAGTGGAATTGCGCATTTACAAAAAATTTTATTACGGTTCGGAAAATATGATTAAAGTGCTCAGTGAAGCTTTAATTCTTTTAAAATATTAGTATTTTTTTTACATCAGTTTACTACGTAATTTGCGGCAAAATACTGCTCATCATTTTTATTTTTACTGCAGATAATACTGATTAAGAAAATAAAAATATACATTATATCACTAAACATTATATCATTTTTGTATACTGAATTTTCCAATTTTATTAGTGTAACTTTAAAAGAATATTTGTTTAAAAAGATAACAATATTTATGATATTTTTTTAGACTTCAAAGTTATGGGATGAAATTTTCTGAAAAATATAATTGCTATAAAAGTTAAGAATTTCTATTAGTTAAGATTCATTTCTATTAGTTAAGATTCATTTTATTAAAATTTTTATTCTCTAAAAATGCAGGGTATACATAAATACATTTGACCTTTCAACTTTACGCTACTCAATTCTTCTTTACAATATTTTTGAATGGAAGAAAGACAAAAGAAAATTTAAAAGGAATTGCTTAAGAAATGGTGAATTGATTACTATTCATTTATATTTATTGAATATACTGCCTAAACTGGAACGTATTGAACCTTAATATAGTTACTAAAATCTTAATTTTTACGTTATTTTCAGGCAAATTTACCCATTTCAAACTTGCAATGCTATGACTCATTTTCTTCAGAAAAAAAGTTTAACACCTTTTTGCGAGTACAACAATTTTACATGTTGTAATGATTAAAAATTCCAATCAAATTCTTTAAGAAAATGTTATTTTTTTAAGCAAAACTTTTTTCTAAGAGACACGTGTAGTATTGTAATTATTGTAAGAAAACATATCTCCTTTGTTTATAAATTAATAGTGTTATGTCCTATCAATGATAAATATTTAAATTGCACATTCTGTTAGTGTTCATCTTTTTATATTATAATTATTAAATGTGACATATGCAAATAAACTAAATATTTTATGAATGAAAAACGAATTTTTAATTCTCTGACAAATTAAGTCTTTCCAGTGTAATCACAAATTAGAAATGTTATTAAAGAATAAACAGTGTCAATAAATTATTAGAAAAAATTAACTGTACAAACAAATTTTAAGAACAAATTTCATTTATTAATGGATAAAGAAATTTATATGCGAAGCATGTTTTTTCAAACATGAATTCCTTTTTATGCAATTATAATTAGGTATTCATTCGTTGCAAATTACTTTGGAGTGTCAATAACAGAGGTTCTAAGATTCTATTAAATGTTTTCATCACCGTATTTTTATTTATATCCTACATATTAAGAGTTTAATTGTTTAATTATGAGTTTAAGATAAAAATAAAATTAAAAAACAATATAAAAGATACTGTTGCCCCCATTAATTATTTATTCTATTTCAAATACAGAATTACGTTTCCAACATCCAGTTTTTTTATTCTCTAAACAATAGATTGATGCTTATAATTGATTAATCAAATTGTTGTTGTAAGCATTCTATATTGGACAAAATATGCTTTCAAACTTTTAAACATTTTTCGCCTCAGTTAAATTATTTGCTTTGATTGCTATAATATAATAATGAAATAGAAATAAAAATAGCTGCACATTATGAATATTCCTTTATTTTTTTCTAATTCCTTTATTTTCTGCGCATCACTCAGTTCAAGGTGAAAGAACAGCAGATGCCCCAATTTTTCTTTACGATTCTTTGACCCTATTCATCTTGACTTTGTTTTAAGCCTGAATTGTAGGAATAAGATACATAAATGTAATTTTTATGTATACAAGTTTTATTAACTTTTGAAATATTAGTCTTATCGATTTTGTTTTAGTATCATTCAAATTAAATAAGAAAGAATACATAGAAAATGATATTTTGCTTATCCTATCTGGAAGAAAGTTTCAGTAGAATAAGTATAGTTTTAAGTCACAATTACACTTTTTTTAAACATTTTATTATTTAATTATCTTCTGCAGTATAAACTCTATCAGCATGGTTTTTGTGTCATCTTATTTATGATAAATACATAAAGGACTTTAAATTTCTTTTCTAGATAGCTATTTTTTTAAAAGTTTTTATCTCTTTTTTAACCAAATCCGCAAAAATAAATGTTTGAAGACTGTTAAGGCCAATTTCTGTGAAAAGTTAAAATTATAGACAGTCCAATTAAGAGACCATCAGGAAGCTTTAGTGTATCCATATTTAACCTTATTATATCCGTATTCAACTATATAAAAAATGCTATACACGTTATTTCCATTGATATAATTTTCTTGCGATTAAATTTCTTTCCTGGACAGATTATAGATAAAATGTTAAGTAAATATTTTATTTTCATGCAGATTTTGTTCTATTAAAATAAATAATCTAAATGAGCAATTTTTGGCGAAATCATTCTTATTTTTATTGTATACTACAATAACTCAAAAATTGGTTGAAACTGGTTATGCAATGGTAATATACAATTTATGTTTTTTATCGTCGGTATGTAAACGCCATTTTTGAGACTGATTTTAAAAGCAGATACAAAAGAAAACTCATTGATTTCTTCTTCTGAGTGAAAAGTAAGGACTTGGAAAAATGTTAAAAAGTCTGGTTACCGTTGTGCAATTTCTGATTTAAAAACATTTTAAATATCTAATTGATCTATTTTTTATTTATTTTTTAAAATCAATAAGCATTTTTAAAATATGTATGCATATAAATCTATTTAGTTAAACAATTATAAATTTTTTACGTAGAAATATAAAGTAATATAGAAGAGTCATGATAATTTAAAAATTTGCATGATAATCGCATGATTCACCATGGTAACAAAATATTTAAAACACTAGTAAACTGAGTATAGTTATTTTTATAGACATTAAGATACATTTTCTACACATCATTTAAAAAAAAATTACGTAGTTATACGTTATTGTTACGTTTTTACGTAGTTTACGTAGTTACGTTACGTTTTTTACGTAAAATTTTTTACGTAGAAATATAAAGTAATATAAAAGAGTCATGATAATTTAAAAATTTCCATGATAATCCCATGATTCACCATGGTAACAAAATATTTAAAACACTAGTAAACTGAGTATAGTTATTTTGATAGACATTAAGATACATTTTATACACATCATTAAAAAAAAATACGTAGTTATACGTTATTGTTACGTTTTTACGTAGATTACGTAGTTACGTTACGTTTTTTACGTAAAATTTTTTACGTAGAAATATAAAGTAATATAAAAGAGTCATGATAATTTAAAAATTTCCATGATAATCCCATGATTCACCATTGTAACAAAATATTTAAAACACTAGTAAACTGAGTATAGTTATTTTTATAGACATTAAGATATATTTTATACACATCATTTAAAAAATTGAAAAGAAAGAAATATTAACTATATTCTGTCAAACCAGTAGTATAGTGAGTAAAACAGTATTAAACTGAGTATAGTTATTTTTATAGACATTAAGATACATTTTATACACATCATTTAAAATAAAATTTACGTAGTTATACGTTATTGTTACGTTTTTACGTAGTTACGTTACGTTTTTTCGTAAAATTTTTTTACGTAGAAATATAAAGTAATATAAAAGAGTCATGATAATTTAAAAATTTCCATGATAATCCCATGATTCACCATGGTAACAAATATTTAAACACTAGTAAACTGAGTATAGTTATTTTTATAGACATTAAGATACATTTTATACACATCATTTTAAAAAAATGAAAAGAAAGAAATATTAACTATATTCTGTCAAACCAGTAGTATTGTAAGTAAAACAGTAGTAAACTGAGTATAGTTATTTTTATAGACATTAAGATAAAATTTGTACACATTATTTAAAAAAAATAAAAATAAAAATTATTCATTATATTCTGCGAAAACAGTAGTATTGTGAATAAAACAGTACTATACAGAGTATAATTTTTTTTATGGACATTTCGATGTAATTTTAAGTTATTTTAAAAACGCAAAAATTGGAAACATTCATTATATTGTGTCAAGACAGTGGTATAGTTAGTAAAACGGTATATAGGGAGAAAAATAAACTTAAAATGAAATAAATTACCATTAAACTGACATAATAGTAGCGTTTCTTAAATAGTAACGTTCAACAACAACAACAAAGAAAAACCCTTTTAAAATTGAGTAAATTTTAAAAAACCGCCTCTCCAGTTTGTCAGTTTATTTTGGTTTAACTTAACGAATACATTTTGTCACAAATTCCAATACTCTCAAATAGGCTCAGTTTGCCAGCGAATCACGTCCGATGCAAACTACTTTAAAGAGCTTATAGAAATGTAGCCTTTACAGTTCTCTGAGGCTGTTGTTTCTTATTTGATTACGTATTCCTGTCGTTCTGAGTAAAATAACTTTTCCATGCATTGTTTATTCCGAGCGTTTGCTTAGTTACATTTTATCCTTTCTCACAAAAAGGGGTATACCCGAACAAAGTACGTGACCTAAAACATAAGGGAGCAGTAAAGGGATACGATAAGAATAACTATTGTAGTGTTCAGATTTCAACGGATCGTGGCAGGGCTCGAGAAGAAAACCAAGATGTTATTTTGGAATTTTTTATTTGAATATATGGTAATGTTTTTTTTTTTTTTTATATTCTTCCAGTTTATAAAACTTGAAAGTTTTATACGAAGTATATAGTTACAAGAATGAAGCTCTTAATTTTTGGTTAATAAACATCTTAAATGGATACTGTATTTAAAAAAAACCTATACAATATTAAAATTACAATTGCAATCAAATTACCGTTGCGATCAACTTACGGTCAAATGTATACTGTTGATAAAATATGGTTTTCAGTTCTGCATTAACATATATTTTAAATGAATATTTATTGTAATTAAAAAATATGTAAAAATTGGATAAATACTGTATTTGAAAAAGTACATATTGTAAACAATTTCTAAATTTCAACATAAATAAACCGGCACTTACGGTGCGTCATCTGTATAATCCATTTTACTGTATATTATACCTCGATTTTTACAGTATTAATTATTTAATTAGATGATTAAGTGTGTTTGCGCTAACTATTAGGGGAGAGTGGGGTCAATTGTAACAATTTTTACTTAACTATATTTAACTAACAAAAAATCCAACATATTATTAGTATTACTTGACAGACGAGTAAAGTAGACTATCCTCTACTAGAAAAAAAAACCTTATTTTAAATGTTATTATATTAGTTATTAACAATTTTTGACAGTCGTGCACCTCTTACAATTGTCCCCACTTACGGGGTCAATTGTAACAGTTCATAAATTCAACTAAAACATAGTTAATTATACACATTATCATAGCTGTGATATATTTTTTATTGATCAAAATAGTAGTGATATTTTAGGAGTAGAAAAAATAATGAGCAGAGGCCTAAAGGGTTAAACTTTTAACTTTAAGAGTTTAAAAATTTTAATTTATGCTGTGAAAGATGACAAATAAAATAATGCACGTGCAACATAATATAAATGATATAGGAATCTATTGGTGGTTCTTAAAGAGTTAAGTAATGGTTTGTAAACATAAGATTATTTATTTTCAGCTGTTACATTCGTCCCTTTACTTATTGTTACAATCGTCCCCAAAACGCCATTTCAGCTTCATTTGTTAAAAACATTGCAAGTTAATTAACAAAACTAATATTTTTTTTTGAAATGTTAATTAAGGTGTCCACTTACATATTCGGTTAATAATTTTTATTTGTTTAAATAAAATTACTTTGTTACAATATAATATTCTAATACCAAAAAAAGTACTTAAGTAGCGTGAAAATATCTTTTGTGATGTAACTCTTTCAAAAGTACATAAAAATGGTTGCCAGCAGGGGTGTACATGTCGATTTATTAAATACATCTTGTGCGCCACCTAGGAACCAAATCTAGAACTCAACACTCGAAATTTTTTCTCTGTAACAATCGTACCCTGTTACAATTGACCCCACTCTCCCCTACTGTTAAAATTATTGTATATCAGACTTCTTTTTCTATAATATATTTCGGTAAAAATGTATTACCGGTATCCTGAGTGCCGGTACTCTTCACCGTAGTTTGATTCGGAATATGTGTACGCTTGAAATAATAAAGCTATTAATTCTAAATTAACACACTTTTTAAATGGTTTATTAGTGTACTTAAAAAAGTATGTGCAAAAATAAATAATGCAAAGTTTAAAAAATTATGTTTTCTTATTTGTCTAAAATTTAATTATTTTATTTCGATAATGATGCAACTTAAGTATTCGACTTCAAAAATTGTCTCAAGGATCGGTATTTTTATTTGAACGATATTTTTATTTGAATATTTTATTGAAATATTTGGTCATGGAAATTATGGAAAACATATATCTTATGAAAATGTAAGAAGAACAAAGCTCATAATTTTAATTCAACATATATTTTTTACGATAAATTACTATACTTTTAAAAATGTGTTTAGAAGGGATGAGAACTTAATGTTAAGTTTAAATGATTTTTTTTATATATATAATTGTGTTTTAAAGAAGAAGTAACATTGCAGTGAATACTCTGCCAGATGTTTAGTTTTCAATTTTAATGATTTGACGGACTTCATTCATTTAATTTTATAACAAACTGTATATCTCTCCAAATTTCTAGAATAGAAGTGACTACAATAACAAAATTATTAAAACACCCACTAGTTGAAGGATAAAACTGATTGTTTATAGCATGAAAAGTCAATTTAAAGAAAGTAATAGACTTTAAAAAGTTGATACATTTGGTGAAAGCATAGCCATACAAAAAAGTATGAATTTAAATTTACATTAAAATAGAAAATATTTCCTGTTTAAAATTTGTAGTTTTCATAAATCAATGGCTACTGTATATTTTATAAAAGATGTCACACAATTTATTGATAGATAGATAAAAATATATTGATAGATAGATAAAATTCGATAGATTGACAGATAGATAAAATTCGATAGATTGATAAATAGATAAAATTCGATAGATTGATAGATAGATAAATTTATAGATAGATAAAAATCTATTTTAAATAATTTAAAAATAGATTTTTATCTATCTAAATAATTGCATACAAAAAACTCAACTAAAATGGATCTAAACACGCACTGCAAATAATTCCGAATCAAATTTTAAATGAATATTTATTTTAATTTTATGATGAATGAATTTTAAATGAATATACAGTAAACTTTTACAGAGCAAAAAATCTGATATACCAAAATTTTACACTAATATTTACCGTAAGCTCATTTAATAAATTTGATTCGATAAATATAAATGCAATAATAAAGGTAAAGTTCGATTGAACAGATCTCTAGCTTATTAATTTGGAACATCAAGTAATTTTAAAATTTATGGTCAGGAAATAATTTTATGCAAAATATCAAGCATAAAACTAAACACAGTAAAAAATTCCGAAGCAGATTAACACGGAATACTACAGAACACAGAAAAAGCCATTATATAATAATTTTTACACGGATATATTTACTGCAGAATCGTTGAATCGCTATTATTAAATTGATATGCATGCAATAACTATGACATGAAATTTTACGGTTAAATGAATTTTAAGGATCCTAATATTGGATTTTTACATATAATTTCAATATAGTATATTTTATACTTTAAAAATTAAAATGTCCAAGAAAATGGGGGGAAAGCGTATCTAAATAAATACATTTTATTTTGGTCATTCTTATTTAAACTTTTTCGTTCGAAATATCCTACGTACTTAATAATGAAACATGCTCTAGTCTCTACCCAGAATACATATCCCTATTAATTTTGACCTTGTCTGCGTAAAGCCACCTGGTAACAGATGGCGCAAAGTTTATTACGAAAACTTTTGGTAGGGAAATTTAATCCGAGATTATTTAATATCCATTAGGTGAGAAATACCTTTATTTTATTCACCAGCTTGACCTGGAATCAGGATCTTTGCAAGATGCATTTGCTTTCAGTGAGAACTTTAGACACAATTAATTAAATAAGTTTTCATCTAAATTATTATGATATTATTTTGTTCTCAATTTATATTAATTAAATTTAATTTCTTTTAATTTTTGTAGATATATTTTTTAAGAATTACTTATCTATATATTCGAGTTTTTTCTAGATTTATGTTTAAACTTATATTGTTATATTGTTATATTTTTTTCATGCAAATGGTTATTTTTAAGAAATATTAACCATGAAGCAATATTTTTTAATTACAAATTATTTGTAGTGCAGCTTTTTATTTTTGTCATATATTCTCCTATAATGCTCTGGCAATTGTTTTAAAATATATAGTTTATCATTAATACTCTGATGTATCAAATCAGGTGAGACGCGGTTTAAATAATTTTATAACTCCATATAAATTCAGAAAATCAATCAAGTAAAATGATCCGATTTTTTGTATATTATGGGTTAATAGGTAGAAAATATTTAAGGTTTGTGGTTTTATATATTTCTTTAACAGTTTTCTAATATGTATGTCAAATTAATTATGTCATCATGACTAAAACCGAAAAATTAATCTTCAATTAGATTGCGACAGATGTAATTTTGATTTTACGTAATAAAAGTGTATTTTTTATGTAAGGTAGATTGCCACTTTTTTCATTAAATATCTTTAATGAAATATCTTTAATGAAATATCTTTAATGATATATATTATAGATATCTTAATGTATTAGATTAGAAAGGGAATGCTAATAAATAGATACTGAAAATCAAAAGTCACGATAGAATTAATTTTAATTTGTTTTATAAATTCGAAGACAAATTGAATATTGGTGATAATCCAAGAGAAACCCTTTTTTAATAATATAAATAATAATTTTATTTAAGTAGTTAGTTAAAATGGTCAAGAATTAGACCAACAAATGTTTGTTCGAAATGTATTAGGAATTATATGAATTATTTGTATTATTGGAAATTGTATATTATTTGTTTTAGTTTTTAATCTTTTGTATGAAGCCAATATTTTTTAATGATAATATGGTTATTTTAATTACAAATCTTAAAATTTTTATATTTAACTCCGAATTTAAAACTTTAATATAGCAATTTTTACAGAAGATTGCATAATTATTATTAGCTTTGTCTATAGGGGTAATTATAGAATATTTTTGTAGTTGTTCAATTAATTCTGATTCTCAATTTATCGGAAATAGGATTTTGAAAGTTAATAATAAATCTAGTAATAAATTATCTATTATTTTTATTTGGTAGAATTACACTAATTTATGTTTTTACAACACTGAAACAAAAAAAAAATCCTAGTTTAATGAAAGAAAAGTTAATAATAAGATCTTGGAACATATAAACATCATTATCCTTAAGGGAGAAAGGAAAATCCTTCATTGGTTTAATATTATAATCTTCATTAAAATCTCTTTTAATATCAGAAAATAATTTTATTTGTTTTTATAAAAGGAGTTTTAATTGTTTACTGATTCCCCGTTTACCCTTAACTTGCACACTTTTTACATAAAAAAGTGAGTAAGTTAAGGAATTAAGGAATTATAAGCTTATTTGTGCATGATGAAAGGTATTGTTTAGGCCATATGGCAAAATTGTTCTGTATAAAAGCATTTGGTAATTTTTTTTGTAGTCTTAAATCGATATCTGTACTATCTCTAAAATATTAATTTCAACACTATTAAAACCATGTACTTTTAATTAATGATTTAGTTATAGGTTATTTGTAATCTTATTACTCTTTTACTCTTATAATTTTATTACTCTTATAATGTTGATTAATTCTAATACTAAGAAATTTACTAGTTTGCCCAACATCTTTCATGTTACAAAAACCACGTGATAACCTATAAATAACATTCTAAATCCATGCAAAATAAAACATTCAAGCAAAAATAGAAAATATGAAATAAAACATTTTAGCGAAATAGAAGATTTTCTATTTCTTATTTAGATTGATTGTTCTGTTTTACTTTTTTTAGCCTAATAAGCCTTATTCATATTTCGACTCTATTGTATTGATATGTTTTGCGTTGGTTGTAATAATACAATATTAGAGAGCTCAATTTTTTCGGATATACACGTGTAAGCTGATGATGAGATTAAATTTGTTTCTTATTTTATTTAAATTTATATATTTTTAAAATTTAAAAATGTTTAAAAAACATTTTTTTTTAAATTAATTGTATGTGCTGACGATGAAAAGCTCTGACACAGTGTCAATTTTGGTTGATTCGACACATTAAAAAACACTTTTTCTGTAATAATTTTCTCTGTATTGGATCTATTTATAATGCTTTTTTTCCCTCTAAACAATATTTTAATATATAACTTTCGTTTATACTATGAATGGACAATAAACAAGACGTATTTGTTTTATTGAAAAGAAAATCAATTTAAAATAAAAATAATTAAACTGTTTAAACAATAATTTCTGTAAACTTACTTAACTAATTTTTGCAACAGATTCGAAAAAAAATTTGAAATTTTCCAAACAAGTACTTTAACTTCGAGATATATTTTGAAATATTTTCAAGAGCAATGAATTTTATAAATGTATAAGTAGTCCTTACATTGATATATAAATAGATTTAAGCCATTCTTAATTATTTAGCGTGTTTTATAAAAACTAAACAATAAAAAATAATTTCTTATGGAGATCTGAAGAGCAAAAATTCTTGTTTCCTAAAGTAAACCAACTAAAATAAACAATATAAAAAAATCTTTGGGTGCTAGAATAAGCTTCAATGGATGTTCAATAGCTTATGAGGAAAGAGAATTAGATAAAAAAAACGCCAGATGAAAGACTCTGAAAGAAAAAAAAAACTTAAAATTTAAAAAAAAAAAAAAAAAAAATAGTAAGTATATTTTCATAACTTCTTATAAGGCGCAAATTTAATGCACAGTTAAATTGTTTAAGCTTTATATTTTTTAACAGTTTGTCCAATTAATTTCAATATAAATTTTTTTGTTACGATTTTTACCAAAAATCTTTTTTCTTGGTTTTCTCCTCGAGTTTGAATATTTATTCACCTTAGAGCTGAATTCAGCGTATACCGCCATTGAAAATGTTGACTCCGTTTCAAGAAGGGGAATCTCTAAATAATTTTTTTCTTGAAAATTAATTTAAATAACTATTACATTTGTGTATCTATCTGGGAAATGCAAAAGTTACACCACTAAACTTATAAGCATTAAAACACTATTGAAATTGTTGTTAATTTTTTTTCGAATTAGTTAATATATGTTTTACTCTTTCATTTAGATTCAGTTTTAGTTTAATTTAGTTAGTAATTTTAGTAGTTTGTAATTTCATTTGATATTACCTATTAAAATTGCCACGATGAACAGATGCAGATTTTTTAAAAAAAGTATTACATATTTCAATCTCAGTAAATATAATAAAGTATTACCAAAAAACACACCCCACTTTATTAACGCTTGGGAATTAATAAATGGTAAATATTGTTTTTCTTTTATTGTCACACTGAGGGAAAAATATTGTCGAGATTACTAGAATATGGTAAACTTTACCGTGATTCTAACTGTATAGGAATAACAAAAAGGCCAATAATGTTTAAGATAGGAATTGGCTGAAGATTATAGTAAAATTAAAAAATAAATATAGCTGTAGAATGTGTGATAAAATTCGGTAACTTTATCATAATACCTTAAAACAGGGCATGAAAACAATTTATTCGAATAAATTTACTTTTTTGTTTAATATTTTTTTAATAAATATATTTTATAAAAACTATAATATTGAAAACCAGAATTCTCAGAAAACCGGTACTATATTAATGGGAAAATTACCAAATGAATGGTTTAAATAACGCATATTTCGGTTTTATTAAGCCGCAATGTCATTACCATACAGTACTGTAAATTTCCAAAATTGTTTTTCTCCGAGCTTGTTTTGTTAAATACAGTTATTTGCTTATTGGCTGTTTAAGGATCTGGTATCTCAAAGTAATCCAGGCTGACAAAACACGCGTCACTCTAAAAGATTGAAGAGCGTCTTGATAGTTGTGATTGCCAGGAGAGGAACTACTTGACAGTGATGTATAGGAATGCAATAAAAGCCGAAAAAACGAAGAGGTTTTGCTTGTTTTAGAAACAGAGACCTTGTGATTTTAGAAAACCACAAAATCCTGTTTATTTTGTTACTGAATATTTCTCAAAATTTAATACTTCAAATTCTTTTTTTATAATTAGTTTTTATTCTTTACATTTGATTAAATTAAACAATAATTATTCAATATAGTAATATTAAGAGATTTGCAACAGGCTTTTGAAAAACTATAAATGTAAAAATTTATTATTGATTTATTCAATTTTTACTACTCTAACTATTAGAATTCAAATTTTTGATTAAATTAATTATTGATTCATTTAATTATTAACTAACTAAATTTATTATAACTAATTGAAAATTTGAGAATTGAAAGTTTTGTATAAAATATTTTCAGATATTCCTTGAATAGTATACAATTTAATGAAATAATATACAAGATAATGTATAATATTACTCTAAAGCACTTCGAATAATATCAAGGCAATTTTTTTATTAGAGAAAGAAAATGATTAGTGCTATATAGTTAATATCGTGTGTAGGAATTAGAGAAAAGTGTCAGATTATATTCTTGTTGCACCGCTTATTTAATTAATAAGCACGCGAATATTTCTAAAATATTGTCTTATAATTGATTCATATTGATTTTGATTTAAATTTTGAGAAAATAATTTATATTTGATTACATTAAATAATAATTATTCGATGTAGTAATATAAAACAATATGAATTTGCATGAATCCGTAAATAGCTTAATTCATTAAAATCCATAAATATTTTCTACAATTTCGACTTTTAAAAAATTAAGAACTGAAAGCTTTTTTAAAATAAAAAATCGTCTTTTTAGTATAGAATTTTATTTATTTTGCGATATTTGTTCTTGAAATAATGTCTGTACTACTAGTACTGTTCGTGTTATTAAAAAAATTCTAATTGGTACTTCAACCGTTAGATATTGAGTATAAGCTTCACAATAGGATTCTCTTATATTCAATTCTTAATTCTGTTTATCCTTTAAAAAAGTGAAGCTAATTTCAATATAATAACATGATTTATCTGATGAGTTCAACAGTAAAGGAAACATAAGCTCACGTAAGAACTATTTCAGTGGAATTTCTCTTTTACGGAAAATAATCCCTTCATTGTCCCTTAATAGGATATCAAGACAATACTATAATACTTAATGCAATTCCCATCGAATCATGAAGTGGATGAAAAGGGGTTTATCTTAGACCGAAATAGGCTATTGTTCTTAGATTACTATAATCCAAACCTATAAAATAGGGCTTATGTACACATTTATCAGTATACTTATTGGGGAAATAAAAGCATAGTTTACGTTAATTTTCGACAATTTTCTTATTTTTCAGAGTTGCCATTACTTTATGTACCAGTTTATTGTAGCGGCTGTGATATTAAGAATCTCCATAAAGGCGAAATAAAACATAAATTTGCTTTAAAATTCACAATTATGCTTTTTTCAATAAAAGCTTTTAGTTAGTTATTACTTTAAATTAAATAGCTTAATATTTAATGGGATATTACTTAATTATAATCAAAGTTTAATGTCATGTATTAAGATATCCGACTAATTTCAACAACTTTTTTTAAATATTAATATAGTTTTTTAAAATTATAAATATTTGATTTATTACGTGTAAAAACTTATAAAACTAGCGGAAAAAAAATTATTATAATTTTTTATAAATGAAAGTTTTTAGGTAAAATAATGCGTTATTTTGCATAGTCGCAAAACACTGTAAACAAATTTCTATCACCAAAGACAAAAAAAAAAATCTTCTTGCCATTTTTTTAGAAGGTTATTGGCTATGTTTTGAATTATTATATTAAAAACAGGTGGATACAATTCTCAGTTAGAGATCAATTTAGTTAAGCAATTTTTGTTAAAATTTCCGCACTTCTCTTTGCAAAATATCATACATAAAAATAAAAATCTTGCATTTCCTCTTAGTCTTTAATTCAAAAAATGTAAGCTATAATCGTAAACACTCATGACAAATTGTAAACAAGTATTTTAAAAACAACATGAAATATCGTGTTTAGAGTGGTGTAAAATGTGAAAATCTGATTAACGTAAATTAAAAATTATTAGCCTATACACTATTATCTCCTTACACAAGAACTACTATAACTTTGTAAATAATTGAAGTACAAGCAAAAGTAAAATATTTTTAGAAATCTTAGAGTACAGGGATTCTAATTTTATAATAAATTAAATTTTGAAAAATTTACCCAAAATCATGGTTTTGCACTTGTCCTAAAGGTCTATTCTACGATTTGTTGCAATTGAATTGTTAAAATAATAGCCATTACAGGAACAAAAAAGGAAACAATTATTAGTGAATTGGAAAAAATAAGAGAATAAAAGATTTCAGGCTAACGTTGAACTTGATAAACGGAGAAAGAAATTCAGGTAAAAATACCGCATCTAATGGTATTTTCATTTCTATTAAAACAGAAATAGTTAAAAAAACCAAAATATACACTATTTAAACCCCATTTACTTAGTCATTTTTCGTACAAAGGGTAGCAGTTTAAAAGAAATTCTGATTTTCAAAAGTATATATATATAATATTTTTACACGTTTAATAAAAAATATATATAAAGCTGAAAAGCAAATTTAAAATATTTAGTGGTTTTATGTACTATTCTAAGGCATCCTGATAAAATCACAAAATGGTTTGACTTTTACCAAATTTTATATCATAATATAAAATAATATTTTATTGTTAGTTTTACCGAAATCATTATCAAGGCGCTATGGTAAAATTACGAAGCTGTTTGGTATTTCCATCGACCCAGATACACAGGGAATCTTACCTTCTTCTGGTATCATTGACCATGTTTTTTTTTTTCTCGGTGTATGACGCGTATTGAACTCACTGTTGAATAAGTCTTATGTGCAATAAAATCATAGCCTTGTATTTAGAAACAAGCTTCCCAACGATAACCTTAAACCATGATAGGCATCTTCCATCATTGGTGTCCACACGTTTTGAAATAAAATAGAGATTACCTCCATTCTTTCCCCGTAGGAGATATCTACAATGCATTCCACTTACGGCTCACGTCTTCTCTTATCTCTATCGCTAGTTTTCTTGATGCATCGTGTATAGTTTCATTGTTAATGCAATTATGCAAAAAATTTCTTTAAACCCTAGAATAAAAAGGAGCAATTTAGATGAAGAATTATTTTCTTGTCAAGTTGCAATGCTAGTAATTGTACCTAGAACGTTTCAAACACATACATTTTAATCAATTATATTACTAATTTCAGACAATGACTGAAAGTAAATTAGAGAAAAAAGAAAATTAGAGAAACATCTTAGAATCATTATTCAAAGTTCAAAACATAAAATTAACCTCCAAAAAATGTAAGAAGAAATACTATATACTGTTAAAAAATTACCTCCCAATATTGTTTTAATTCTCATATTTTATATAAAAAGGAACAATTTAGATGAAGAATTATTTTCTTGTCAAGCTGCAATGCTAGTAATTGTACCTAGAACGTTTCAAACATATACATTTTAATCAATTATATTACTAATTTCAGACAATGGCTGAAAGTAAATTCGAGAAAAAAAGTTAGAGTAACATCTTATAATTATTATTCAAAGTTCAAAACACAAAATTAACCTCCAAAAAATGTAAGAAGAAATACTATATACTGTTAAAAACTTGCTTCCCAATATTGTTGTAATTCTCATATTTTATATAAAAAGAAACAGTTTAGATGAAGAATTATTTTCTTGTCAAGTTGCAATGCTAGCAATTGTACCTAGAAAGCTTCCAACATATAGATTTTAAGCAATTATATTACTAATTTCAGACAATGGCTGAAAGTAAATAAGAGAAAAAAGAAAATTTGAGAAACATCTTAGAATCATTATTCAAAGTTCAAAACACAAAATTAACCTCCAAAAAAATGTAAGAAGAAATACTATATACTGTTAAAAACTTGTTTCCCAATATTGTAGAAATTCTCATATTTTATATTGCTTTCCGTTTTATTTATTTATTTTCTTTAGATATTTTTCAAATTATCCAGATACTTAGAGAATAAGGAAATTATCGTTAAGAATTGCAATAGTGACACCTACACAAAGATAATTTAATAGCATATTAAGAGAAGTAAATTAAAAAACAATAATGAAATATCTTAATTCTGGCTTTCAAGAGTACAGTTTTATCAAAAGTTCATACAAGAGCACAATTATTCTAATTTGTGTTATTTCAGTGGAAGTTACGCCAGAAAAAGAAAATTTTATCCCTCAGTTTCGAAATTCGTTTTAATTTGAAAATTAATGAGAGAAAAAACGATTTGTTTTTGCTTATATTTTATTAATAAATTTATTTAAAAGCATGATGCAAATATGGTGGTCTATCTTGAAGAAAAATTAAGGACTGATGCAAGCATTTTAGCTGGTTAAAGGCTGGTGCAAATCTTTTATATTGTAATTTAAATAACACTATTTTCATTAATTTGCTATTTGGTGCTTATATGAACAATATAAACAACTTGGGTTGCTTTTATTTTTTCATTTTTTTAAAAAATATAATATTATATATAATATAATTAAATATATTTGGAGTATAAGTCTAGAATTTAAATATTTTTTTTTTATTTTTAGTTTTTTTTTTTTAATTTTGGGAATTCTCTGGAATATTTTTCTGTCTCAAGTTAATTATTGATTTATAATTTTACTTATTATCCATTTTGATTCGTGATTTCTTCTGCTTACCATTAAAAATGAGCTCATAATGTAATAGGTTTTAAATCAAATAGAAGTGACTTCTCAAAACATGAAAGTGAAAACAAAAAAAATGTAAAGCCAAGCTACGTTTTTCTTATATTTTAATTAAAATCTGTTTTTCCGTTAAATTTACAAAATAAACTGCTTACTTTTTCATGTTTTCTTCTGAAAATAATTTTCACGTAAAAATAGTAGGAAGTTATATTTTATTCGATTTTGTTGGTCGAGAATTTCACACTTAGCTTATTCGTTTTCGTAATTTTTTTTTAATATAAAAATGACATTATAAGCAAAGATTTTCATGTTAGATTTAAATTTATCCACGAATGAAGAAACAATGCTAAAGAAAGGCTTATAACTAATGAATGAGATTATAAGAAAGGCTTATAACTTAATGAAACTGTTTTATGTTTTTAATGTTATTGAATATGATCAAAAATACAACATTCTATAGTTATAAATATTTGTTAAAATGTTTTTACTGTTTGGGGCTCAGCAAATAGCATGGCATTGGCATTGCATGTTAGTTAATTTAAATGCTCATATGAAACATTTATGCATTCAACATTTATTTTATTAAATGAAGCGGTCATCTTGATACAGCAAACAATTAAAATTAATTTACTGCAATACAGCTTAAACAAAATGTGACAAAATGTGTCGTGCAGCGCATGCTTGGCACATAGTTACGTGACGTGACTTAGTAAAATGAAAACTGCAATGAAAAATGCATGCAGTTTATGTAAGTTCAATAATTAAATGCGAACAGAATGACATCACCCACGTTAATTGTAAAATAAAAGCAAAAAAGACCTGTTGCATTCATTCGACCGAAACTTACTTCTGCTAATTCAATATGTTCAGTGGAGTATCATACCACTCAAACTTATTCTACTGCGCTCAATCTTTAGCAATATTTGTAATTTTTTATGGTGAGATTCATAGTAAAATGTAAATTTGTGTTTCAATTTCTTCTATATATTTGGTTCTCGTAAGTAAAAATACTTATGTTTTGAGTTGAATTTGAAATGAAACGTCTGAAATGATTGAGAGCGCTAGGCTTTGATCTGTGTTCAAGTGGAACAAATGTGTGCTCTAAAATTTTCTCTGTTACTCAATTCAATGAATTCTGTACTTCTTTTATTTATTATATTTGAGAGTTTGGTTTTGATAAGAGCTGCGTAAGATGTTTAAGCATCATATTTTAGTTAGAATTTATCTTAGTATAAGTTATTCTCTAGAATCTACTAATTGTTCAAGATGTGGATATAAATTAAAGATTTATAATACAAGATTTTAAATTGAAAATGTTGCGTTAGTACTAAATTAATTTTGATAATGAACAGCAATTAATCATATTACTATCAATTTACTACTTCAAAATAGCTAAGTGCATTACATGTCCCATTATATTACATAATGTAAGTTATAACGCTTTGGAACTCATTCGATACTATTGCTAGTATTAATTTTATCCCAGATTATAAGAGGGCTTACAACAGATCACGAAAATTGGCAATTAATATTTTAAACCCATAATAAGATTAAAATTCATGAATCTCATGCGTGCAATCGATGGATTTGTCTAGTTTTCAAACTGTTAGAGGATTTCACTTGGTTATTGCACTTGACGGTCGCAGTTAATGAAGCACGAATTCATATATTTTTCACTTGGGAAATTAAATCCTGTATTTGCCAGTAGTATCATTTCATTTCCTATTTTAAGTACTTAGAATGCAGGATGGTAGGAACTTGAGAATGAATTAAATAAAAAGGATTATGTGGGTGTTTTCCCCCTCAATTTTAATGTTATTATTCTTAGCAACCAGTTTCCTTCATACGTGCATGCAAAATATTTTATTATGAGAGTAGTTGACAATAGTCTTTTTTAATACTAATAAAGTGGTTGTGTTTCAATCTCAAAAATCTTTTATTAATAAATTATTTTTAATTTTCAGCAGCCTTTTTTATAAATACTTGCTTCATTTTGAATTGCCATAGAAAATTTCGTTGAAGAGTATTCCGTAATGCATTAACGATCCGAACTTTTCTTAATTATTTTTTTGTATTGAAACTGTTTCTGAAGAGATTAAAAAGAATTTTAAATGTATGAAAAGGTTGATTTAAAAATTTTTCGTCATAAAAATCCTGGATTACTAGATTTTATACTTCATTTATAAAGTATTCGGATGAGTTTTGCATTAGGGTAAATAGGGGATCATTCAAAGCTTTATTTAAAAAATGTCTTTATAGAAGTGTTGGATTGCTGGTGGTTTCAAAAATACGCTTGATAATTCATTTTTTGTTTCCTAAAGATGAAATTAAAATTAAGTGCACTTTTTATATAAAGATAACTTTGATAACTATTCAACTTTTGCAGTTAAAAACCAATTGCTAGTCATTTTAGATAAAATAAACTAATAATCGATGATAATTATAATAATGTATTGTATGTGGTTTTTTTTCTTATTGTGAGCTGTAACAATTTGATTTTACTCTAAACATAAATATTTATGGCAACGAAAATAGTTGAGGTCTAATTTATAAATTTTTTTTCTACCCGAATGATCGATTTCTAACAAAACATTGGAAGGTAGGTAGCATGCCCTTGATTTATACTTTTATAAGGAGACAACCTACTTTAATCTAATCGATACCTAATCTGTATCCTTCAATATCTGAGTTTTGAATTTAATAGGTCTTCCTTTATATTTTAACTACCAGTTTCATACGTTCCAAATACAATGCATCACAATTGAATGCATTCACAATCGCGTGTTATTAAAACCGTTAAGTCTTTGTTTTACTTGTATTATAAGAACCAATCATGCTTTTAATGTAAGAAATTTCAATTAAATTTGATTTAAATAAGATTAATGATTTTGCACGCTATCAAATGCATCAGAAAATCCATTCTCTTTCCAAGAAACATTATTATTTTTTTTTAATTTCATGAAAATAAATATAATTAAAGATAAATTTATTTTAAAGTTAATTAATAATTTTTTTATTTTTTAATAAGAAAATTTTTGGATTTTTAAATGCAAGCATGTCCAAATAATAGGCACGACCCCTTCTAATTTTTTTTGTTCTCTTTTACTCACGAATAAAAAAAATGTGGTTAAATAACCGCACTCAGTGGAAAAGACATTTCCGATGAAAGAGAAAAAAAAAACATAATCCTGATAACATAAAAAAAAATACACAGTATTTAAACCATTTAAATGTCAATAGCTTCCATGCATGTGTGAACTGCTTTCTTGAAATCCAAAATTATAATTTTTATTAGCACATATTTAGAAAAAAATACAAAACTGAAAAGTAAATTTATCCGAATAAATGGTTTGCATACCATTTTCTAAGGTGTCATGATAAAATTATCAAATTTTATTGCGTATTATAAAACCATATTTTATTGTTAGTTTTAACAAAATCATAATCAAAGAACTTCGATAAAAATTACCGAGCTATTTTGTATTCCCATAGAGTTAGAAATATTATAAACTATACATGATTTACCATATTCTGATAGATTAGACCACAATTTTCTCCTCAATCAATGAACGAGTAAAATTATCCTCGATCATGAAACAAAAAGCATTTCCTAATCCTCAAAAGCTCCTTGCATTTTGCCTATGAATAAGTCCCTGGGGTATAAAATGATTGATAGTCATTTATTATAGACTGCCATATCTTTTATAGAAAAAAAAACCTACAGAACTGCGGAAAATTATAGCTAGCTTTTTCTAATGCATATAAAACATGTAGATTAACTAAATTTGCATACTACTAATTAGATTCAAGCATTACAGGTGGCCTGACTGACCACGTTAAAATATTTTAGGTATTTATTTAAAGCCAACAAAACAATACTTGAGTATCAGAAACCCAATCATATAATCAAACGTTTTGCAGTTTTTTGCATGCAAATAAAGGTCGTAAAACATATCTTTTAGGAAAGATTCAAAATAATAAAAAAGGATTTGCATACGCTTTATATGCTTTGAATTATGTAAATGCACGTAAAATGTTTCAGAGAATTTCGAAATTGTATAAATTAATTGCATTTAATTTGTAATTTGCATTTAAATGTTGTATTCATTTACATCGCATATAAGTGTGTAAGGTATAAGAAAATGAATTAAATAATATATTTTTCTTACGTCATATGATGACCTATAATTATGTTCGTATTTCATGCTTTAATAAGTAAAATAATTATTTTGATATCATCACTAGTTATCAGAAAATATGGTATTTTTATAAGGTATTTGATGCATGAAAAATATTTCTTAACCTATTAAAGTGATGAAAATCTTATATTGTAAAAACTTTAAGAAGCATATAATTAATAACGTTTCTTCAACACGGGTGCTTATTTATAAGAAAAAGAAAAACGCCAGCACCAAAACGCAAGCAACGTAACAAAACTTAAAAAAGAAAACAATATTTAATGCCCTACTTTTACTAGCAGGCGTCGTGATCTTCCAGAAACTAAATAATTTATGACACGGCTCACAGAAAAAATAACCAAAACACTTCTAAATATGTAATAATCTATTGAGATTTTTTCTTAAATATGGAGTATCGAACGTGTTTTTTTTTAACATTTTATGATCTAGAAATTTTAAGTCATTTTCATTGTTGTTTTTATTGTTATTTTAATTATAATCACATGAATTGGTTCAATCATTAAAAGAAGGTTTTGATGAGGAAAAAAAAATTATGAGCATGTGCACCAAGCTCCTTTGGCCTGGATATTGAGTTAACAAAGATCGTTCACCAGTTTTTAAACTTAATCTATGTTCGCAGTAGTAGAATTGTGTAATTCTATCAATTCCAATGTTATCTAAACAATACTATTGAATTTATGTACAGCAAATTTCTAAAGAAGAAAAATGTGTTTACACACATCTTATGTCACTGTAACATTACTATATTAATGTCGCTTACTTTATGTAGTTTAGTTGAATCTGTAGTAAAATGTTAATATTTTCTCAGAATAAGTTTCGGAAATGTTACAAATATTTTATGAATATAGAATTCCAACCATAATATCTAATTATTATTTTTGTGAATAAGGTTTTAACTATCTTGAAAGTTTTCTTCGGTTCCAAAAGCAATTTTTTCTCTATTCTCTTCTTATTCTTAGATCTCTAGAGATCTGAAAAGAACAGCGTCATCAGACTGGAGGTTAGTGAATAACAGCGTGGAGAGGAAGTTAGTTCCCTAGCTGCTATAAAACCTTGACAAAACTGGGACATTATACATTTTTCTGGTAACGTAACTTTTTTACTAATAACTTTGCGTATTGTTACATAATTATATTTACTAACTTTACATTCTTTATCAATAGAATGGGCATCTCAAGGTTACATAACTTTCTCAAGCTTCACACCTATCCCCGTTACTTTTACCAATGTATTCGCAATGGTACCGTTTTCCCCTATCCAGTAGATTTTCAGATCTTACTGAGACACACTGACGTGGGGGAAAACATAATTACACTCTTTACCAGAGAAGGGGAAAATACGATGAATGGAGAATTTGCATTGCCATGAGCCGCCATTATATTTTGCAAAGAGTATAGTTAATGCAGTAACGTAACTGGAAAAGTTTATGGAATCCCAATTTACTAGAAATTTTTAACAATTCTCCTGTTTCTCCCCGACCCCTCTTTTTTTGTAATACAGAAATGCTTTATTTCTGAATTTAATATTCATGAGAGAGAGCTTTTAATTAAGTTAAGATATTTAAAGTATAAGAAAGTAATATTGGGTTATTTTTAGAACGCTTCGAAGATATTTATAATTAATTATTGGTCTATTATTAACGTCCAAGTGAATTTGTTTAAACATAAGAAATCTTGCAACTGTGTTACGCAGAAAGCATAAATGATATATTATTGTCGATCAAATTCCTTATGAAGACTCAAACTAACATGATGTAGTAACTTATGGATGTGAACAAAGGAACTATAATAACAATATAAAAGCTCTTTACCTATTAGAACTTTTGGTTTCTATAAACAGCAAAATGCATTTCAATCGAAAATCAATCTATTTCGTTTAATAATCATATTTTTTCATATGCGTAGGAAAATACTAAATGACACAGCTCTTCAATGTTATTAACATCCCCAAGTTATTAGATCCAAATTTAGACTGAACTCTTTAAGTTTATAAATTTATTTCATACACTCACTTTAAAATGATTATATTTCTTTCCGATATTGCTTTTCAATACATTTAGTATTATACTTTGTACCTTAAAACACACTACCATACACAGAAATACGCGAAATAAAATTTTATGGTTGTCGTAAAACTACACGGGTTTTGACATCGCATGGTAAATGCCAAGCAGCCAATAAATTTGCGTAAGATATTTAGTCGCTGTTTAGTGTCATTATCCCAAAGATAAATATTTAAAAATTTATAATTTCAGCAATTAATTTACTGAAATCTAGAATATATCATTAATTTTCAAACTTTATATTTCCACTCATAGTGAATAATTAAGTGATAACTAAATAGTCCTATTTTAATGCATAAATATACAGGTAGTTTTAAACTAAATGCATTTTTCCCTAGATTATGTAGCAGAAAAACAAACAATGTTAATATCTTGAAGCAATTTTAGAGGTCATTTGATACATTTTTCTTCTCCAAATTTTGTGTTTTAATCTCACGTTTTTGTACAGATGGCGCCACAGACAGTGAACACTTCCTTCAAATAATAATATCAGTCACAACAACATAAAATGAACATTATATTAATTTATGATCAGTGACAATAGATATTAAGAGAAAGAATTAAGGACTGATATGCATATTTATACGGAAAATTAAAATTTTATTTTTTCTTCATCAGTGACTTGGAACTGTATCCTCACCAACATGCTCAAAAAATTCGATTCAAAGCTGAATCATAATACGTGGTGAATTATATTATATATTATATATATATATATATTATATATATATATATATATGCATATATTATATATATATATATATTATATATATATATATATATGCATATATTATATATATATATATATAATATATATATATACCTATATATATATTATATATATATATAATATATGTATATCTATCTATATATATATATATTTATATATATATATATATATATATATATATATATATATATATATATATATATATATATATATATATATATACAGAGCAAAATAAATAAATACAAAAAAAACAGAAAAGGAAAAAAATAAGTATCATTTATTGCGCATAAGCTGCAAGTAAATAGAACTCATAAAATATGTTCAAAATGAAGATAAAACAAAGGTAAATTACAGACAAATAAAAAAAAGGGGGGCGGATAATAATAATAACAAACAACTGGGGAAAGAAAAAAAAAAAGAAAAAAATAATTAATTTAAAAAAAAAAAAATAAATAAAGAGGAAAACGTTTTTTTAAAAAACCGGAAAATAAAAGATATAATCTTTTCATCAGCCCACACGATTATATCCGAAAAAGAGTGCTTTCTAATATTGTATCAATATAGCCAAAGCAAAATATATCAATACAATAGTGTGAAGAGCACTCAAAAAAATTTTTTACAAAAATTACGACAAATAAAATAAAACACAATAAGTAAAAATAACACGTAAAAACAGAAAATAAAATAAAAAGGAAGAGCTGAACAAAACAAAATCTATAAAGCGAGTAGCGAAAAATAATGAACTTACATGAACGGAAAATTTTTCAAGAATGATTTAAAGTGTTTACGTAACAAGATTGCCAGATTGCAAAATATGAAAACTGTGAAAACAAAAGCGCAAATTGAGAGTAACTAGAGGAGTTTAAATTGCGTTCTTGCTGCATTACTGAAGTGCGTTAGATTTGTTAGTTACCAAGGATGGGCCAGAAAACTGATGTACGCGAGGTAGTATTAAACTTGATAATTTAAAGAATTTGACTATAAATGATTTTAGAAAATAAATATTTATTTAAGAAAAAAATACATATATATATATATATATATATATATATATATATATATATATATATATATATATATATATATATATATATATATATATATATATATATATATATATATATATATATATATATATATATATATATATATATATATATATATATATATATATATATATATATATATATATATAAATAAATAAATATATATATAAATATATATATATATATAAATAAATTTTAAAAAAACTAGTTTTTTTTTTAACGACATAAAAAAACAAGCAATTCCCTTAAAAATTATTTTACCGTAAAATTTTATACATTATTGTTTAGAACAATAATTATTTAAATGCAGTGATTTTACAATAAATACTACTTTAAAAATTACGGCATACCAGATTTTTGCTCCACAAACTTTTACAATGGATTTCCGAGTAAAAAGTGCATTTTACGTCGCAGTACATTTACAGTACATTTTAACGTAATTTGATTCGGATTTTTTTTTTTAAAGTGTGGTTTAAGGGAAGGTATAAAAATATAACAAATTTTTATATACATAAAAAAACTCACATTCCTTTGTAAAAAAAAATATCTATAAAAATATATGGATCATTTTTACAATTTGTTTCCAAGGAAATAAAAATTACTTTAAAGAATCATATTTAGTATCTTTGCATAATTTAATACTCGCTACCTTTTTCCTACGATATTTGCAATAATGAATGCAACATATACGGATACCTCCTTGTTAAAATTTGCATTTACATGACTCCAGAGGAAAGACATTAAGAAGTTATATATTAAAATTAATGAGATAAGTTAGTATGTCTACTGTTTAATTATTTCCCTAATGAATTTTCAAAGGCAAAAGTTTCCAGAATGCAGAAAATAATTAACTAATGTTTGGGGAACGAGAATGTAGCTATAGATAACAATGATTGATATAAATTATAATAAATGAGGTTAAAATGCATTATGCTTTTATAAGCATATTTTGAATGAAATCCAATTTATTCTTGCTAGGAAAAATTACTAATTTTGGTACGTAATTAAAATTAAAATTTAAGTTACTTTTGTTAAATAATTTGATACCCAGGTTGAATTACAAATGAAGATCCAGATTTTAATATTTATATTATTACTGCATGACAATATTGCTGAAAATGTTAGTACTTTTAAAGCAGTGCCCTATTACTTTCCTCTATTGTTAAATTGTTGAAAAATGTTGAGTTAATTAAAAAAAAAAAAAAAACAAGAATATATTACCTTTATAAGAGCAAAGAGATAAACCGTACACATTTATTCTTGTCCGTTTTACTTAATTAATACATATTCATCAATGTTCAATTTTGGGGCATCTTTGTACTTTACAGTCCTTATTACGCTGAAGCAGCTTTTTGAAATATAGCGAATAAGTTATATAGAGTGTGTAAAAACTCAGAGTAATAGTGTGGAGCAAAGTTCAACTAAATTGCCACGCGTGCCAAGTTTGTCACTAAATAATTATATTGATATTAAAAAAATCTAGTTCTGGTATCCTATTTGAATACAGTTTTTGAACGTAATTATTAGAAACATGAAATTAATGCTAAGTTAAGATAGGTTATGATCAATATAAGTACTATTTCTAATACACACGAGCAACCAATACATAATGAGAAACTGTCCCTAGAGATGTAGGCTAAAATTTCCAGACATGGGTTGCTTTGCAATTATCAATCATTATGACGTTTTCTACCTTCTTTAATCTTAAGTTTGTACATAGAATTTTGAACTTCAATGTAAGAAATTCATTATAACATTTTGGTAAAGGATGTATATAATCATAAAATCCTTTTTTCAGTAAAATTTTATGGAACAATACTCTAAAAAATCGTCTTTTTTTACAGTGAAATTTGACTTTTAAACGCAGAAACACTTGTTTAAATAAATACGACTGCAAAACTTATGGCATAAGATTTTCTGTTAAGTTTTAGTTATTTTAAATAAAACGCAGTAAAAAAACTTTTCTTTAAATGATTCTTTTAATTTGCTTAGTTTAACAAGTCTTTGAGCGTAATAGACATCGTATCAACAAGTTTACATTAGATTAGGTCGATTATTGGGTAAACCTATTTTACGTTAATGCATATTAATTAAAAGACTATATAGATAACATTATCTGCACTAATACATAAACTTCCTTTTTTAATAAAAATAACACAAGCCTGCGAAATTGAAGTTTCTGAAAAATACAACAGAAGTTTTTGTTGATTTATATGTTATTTGATGTGCTGATTTCGAAAATGACCTTCATTTTCCCCAATCACGTCAGGATTGTTTGTAAAATTGATATTAATGTTTTTACTAAATTACTATTTGGAAAGGAATTCTTTCAAATAATTTTGCATGTACTATCTGGTAACTGTTGTGTCTATTCATTTTGATCTATATAAAATTTAATCTTGGGAAAGTAAATTGGTTTTTGAGTGATCGGCTAATTTTTTAAATGTTAAAATTAATGAAAAATTACTGTTGCCATCTGTAACAGGCTTGACAAACTGCTTCATTGCAACTAATTTTATATGTAGTGGAGGTGACAATACATCAACTAAGCTGTTTCGAATAACGTTCTTGGTGCCAATGTCAAGATTTCGTCTTTTCGGCCATTCTTTTTATACCCAATGTTGAGTTTTGTCACAGCTGTCCCACTCACAAATGAAATATGGGAACTTTGTAAATCCACCTTGTTGACAAAGAAGCGTGGATATAACTTTCAAATCACCGCAAATGGTCCAACTGTGGTTGACATATTTTATTTTGACCAGAACGATAGCCAGGTTTTCATAGCATTCTTTTAAATATACCAGGTGTCCAACTGGTACTGATGCATACTGGCTCCCATGATGAAGAAGGCCAGCTTTGAGGCTTCTTTTAGATGAATCTGTACAGCTTCCACTCATCTTTGAAACAACCTCCGCTCATCTTTGTCGAAGATGACATTAAATTTGCTCATCAATCCGGGAAGATCAGAACAATAGACCAAGTTCTACTCTTCATCAAATTACTTAATAAATTCCTTTTCTCTATTCCTGTACCAATAAAAAGATGTTCTTTTGGCCAAGATGATTTTTTCTCTCAGTCTGGAGCCTAACAATTCAACTGCCTCTTTCAGATGGCCCAGATCTCTAGTCAGATCATTAAGTTCAACCTGAGAGAAGGGCTGAGGTAAATCGGCAACAGATGGCTTATATTCGATACCGGAGCCTTAAACTTCTGGATGTTCCGAATCTAAAGACTCTGAAGAGATGACTGGCAATTCAATTGGAGGCAAAGGCACAGGCACTTCAGGTTCATGAGGATGGAAGGCTGATGGAATGTTATCAGGATAAGATATTAGCCTTTGATTTTTCCGGTTATACCCACGAACATGGCAGAAACAAAATTAACAATCATTAAAGTAGTTTTGGGGTTCCCACCACGTCATAGGAATACCAAATCGTAAAGCAATCTTCTTTCCTTGGTGCCATAAGCGTATATCATTGAGACACTGCACACAAACTTTATTACGAGCCCACGATTTGTCCTGGTCTCCGAGTTTCATGCAAAAATATGCAATTTAAAGCTGTCTTACATATTCTGTAATGCTCCTCAGGCGATATTTATCAACACTATATTCACCGCATGTATAACAAAAGTCGTATGGGAAATTTTCACAATGTTTTGAACACGAAGCCATGTTTCAAGGAAAAACAGTGAAAAGCAGATGTTAAAAATGCTTAAGAAAAATGACTCCCTATTACGCATGTTAGTGTTTCTGAGAGGTCAGCTTATCTAGATAAGAATTCTCGCGACGCTATTAGTATAGAGAGATTGTGACAGAGAGAGGGATGCAGATACCAATGAAGGCAAATCCAGACCCAAGAACATTCTAAGAAATTTTAAAAGCAGACAATTGAAGATTATTTTTCGAAGATAAAGTTAGCGCATCTATATATTAGAACAAAATATGTTATGCCAAAATAAAAATAGTTTGGTGACCACAAGCAATTGGTGTTAGAGATTTTTGCGAAAAGCCACTGGTTCACTGAATTATTTTTATTGTAATCTGTAATTATGTTTTATTTAGTATTTAAACCATCTTAAAGCTATCCCACATTTCATTAGATATAACTTTGAGTTCACCACGGATGCTGAGACACTAAGATAATTAATTATAATTTTTATTAAAAAATACATTTCAACACATAAAAAAATATCCAAAAGAGCCAAAATATAGATATCACTCATAGATAATTAAAAATTCATTTAAATAATAATTTATTCAGATATAACACATTTAAAAAAAATTAAAATTCATATTCAATGAAAAAGTTAGACACAAATTATTGATACATTTAAAAGTATTCAATACAAGGAACTTTTTAAAAAAAGTTTTTTATTTTTATTTTTTTCAGCTAATAAGATTATGAGAATTTCAAAATCCTGTTCTGAAGTAATATCTGATTAAACTTACAACATAATATTTTTATACTGCTTTAAAATTTGATCTAAAATGTAACTAAATGTATATAAAAGCAGATTATAATAAAAGAAGCAAAGTTATGTTCAAATGAAAATAGTTAAAGACATTTGGTGACCACTAACAAAAACTTTTGCTGTGTCATTAAGCTGTAATTATTCATTAGTTAAACGAACGCAAAGCTAGCCCACCTTACTTTCGAATTTGATTAGTGCAATGTTTACGTGAGTTTGGTCGTATCACAGTACAAAATATATTTGAAACAAAAAAATACATTTTTTGAGAAAAACTGTTTCTTGTAGTATTTCAATGAAATAGTAATGTTGAGGACATTTTACTAATTTTCGAGGCCTCTTAGAAATTTTGGGCCCTGGGCTCATGCCTACTGAGCCTAGGTGATGATCAGCCCCTGAAGGAACGGTGACAGGAAGATTCCACTGAGGGGTATTTTGTAGATTTAACCAAAGTATAATGCTGGTCAGGCAAGAAGGAAAGAAATTCAGAAACGTATTTTTTTTATGGAAAATATTCATAAAAATTCCAGTAAAATTGAATTTTTCAAGAAAACGGGGCGTGATAGAAATTTTTCATTATTGTTTTTTATTTCAGCACCAAAAATACATAAACTTCAGCTATCAGACCTCTTGTACTTTTTTCGTCACAGCCCACTGTGATTCTTAATTCTTTTTGATTTTATGGAACTAATTAATTCAAATAACACTTTTAGAACTAAATTAGCTCTTTTAGCGCTATAAAATAGTTAAAATTATCAATTTTTTATATAAATTATAAAATTCTAATTGCTATACCTTTAAAAATAATAAATATCTAACTTGTGTAGATTTAATACGAAACAGAAGTGAAAAGATAAAAATAAATAAATAACTGGCAATAAATGGCTAAGTATAAACACAGATATCGATATATTAGACCAGCTAAATTGCATTGGAATAATTATGGTGTGTGTAAGCAATAGGCAAACTTCAAGCATTTTTCAAAATTGTTAACGAAAGCAAATATGTCTTGTGCAATTTCTAAATACATTATCTCAAGTTGAATGTTCAATATTTTCTTATGAATGTATCCTAGTAACAAATATTCATTTGATTTTCTCTGTATGAAATATGAAGAACATTATTAAATTCTGTCCTCATTTATCGCTTCAGTACTCTCATTGTTCGTTTCAAATACGGAATAAATCATTCATACGTAAGGTTTCGTTCTCATAATTAAGTTATGAAAATGAGAAATTTAGTTTATCGTTAAATATATTCCTATCTGAGAGTGCTTTAGATAGATAGGATATTTAATTATATTTCAAAGATGACAAAGACAGTTTCAGTTTTACATTTGTGTACACTGAATGTAAATTAAGGGAATGGTCGTAGATTTGCATGCAGTCTTCCTTCATTTTCTGATGAGTGAGGAAATTGAGAACCATACTTTGCTCAAAATAATAAATAACATTTATGTATACTGAAATTGAAGTTCTATACTAACAAGTCTTGCGTATAATGTAGCACTCGCTTATCACAAAGGAATGATGCGCATAAATACTCCATAGGTAATGTTAATGATATGCAAGAATTTTCGTTATCATGGCCCTAATATATACTTTCAAAATTATAATTATAAAGGAACTAAAATATATGCATAGTATGGTAAGTACATTTTGAAGGCAAATCTAAAATTTATTTTTTTTACCTTCTCTTAGCTTTTTAAATTCTTACTTTCTTATTTTTTTATTTTTATTTATTTATTTATTTATTTATTTTTTATTTCGCTTTCTCTAACAGTAGAGTAAAGGGTATGACAAATCCAAAAGACAATACAACTACTGTTTATTTTCTATAATATATATATTATTTTCAAGGTTATACATATAACAAACCAATTTTACAAACCTGTATTTGATCTGTTTCATGACACTAGAAACTTCATGCCATGCATTTAAAAAGAAAACAAATTTTTTAAATTCTCCATTTGGATAAAAATTGTTTTGGTCAATTTCAAGTTTTCTTAATACTAATAAGCACTGCATTAACAACAATAAATGCTGGTAAATATTGTAAAACACTGAAAAAAACAATAAAATTTATTTGTTATATCAAAATTGGAAAAGCGGAAAATTAAATTTATCAAACATACGCAGTGTTCGGAACTCGGAATAATCTGACTAAAACTGGTACATCAAATATATTTCTAAAAAAAAAGTTTTATTAGTTTATATGAGATAACATTAATTGTGTAAACAATTTTTTACTTTTCAGATAAAAACTTTTCAGACCAATAAAGTAAAAAAATAGTATTCTTTATTTTATCGCTTAGTTTCATTATTCGACCATTGCCACTCATTGACTATTATCATAAAATATTATTGACAAAATATTTTAAAGATTGTGTCTTACCTCTGTTTTTAAGAGTCAAACATCCAAATCGGTAGAAGAGGAGTGTAGTTTTTGTGACTGATTTCACAATTACTTAGTAAAAACTTAGTAAATTACTTAGTATATTTTAGTTAGTTCTTCAAACAATTAAGATTGTATGATATTACGTGAATAATTGATCGTTATATCATCCGCTACGGAGTCATTTTATCATATTCTTACGGATACATTACTTGATTATTTTTATCCGAAATAGAAAAATATATTAAATGAGTAAAATGTGAAGATGTTTAAGACACGAAAAATGTCCACACCGAAGAACATTCCGTATAATGGTACTATGAGTTTTTTTCTGAAACTTTCACACAACTTCTTTAGATCAGGTGAAGGTAATTATTATCCACACATTTTATAATACAAATTAAAAAGATTTTGGAATTTCAAAAAAAAATTTTGGCATAACTTTTGTGATAAAATAGGCCTTGTAATATCAAGACATCCGAAAAATTTGATCTTTCTAGCCAGGCAACTGATAATTACAAAAGATAATCGTTAATGCTCTTTTGTATAACAATTCCATACTTTCGATAATTTAAAAAATTCGTTATTAATTTAATAAATCAATAATTATGCAACAACTTAACTTACATCATTCTTAGTTAAAATTGATGCTTTATAAGCAATTTAAAATGCTGTTCATTGTTGATAAAAATTGGGAAAAAGTATTCAGGACAAAAAAAATCTATATATATATATTTGTATTATTATTATTATTGTTGTTCATTTTTATCGAAATTTTTTAAATGCCACAAATTCAACGTTCTTTTGAACTTAATTATGCTAATTGTGCTATAATACGATGCACGTTTAAAATTTTTTGTCATAAATATTACAGGCTAGATATTATTATTGATGCGCGGAGAAAAAATTCTGGTAAATCACCGTACTGTATTATAAAAAAAAAGACATTATTCTGAAATCGAAAACCAAAATAAACATCGGAAATACTAGTTTCAAAAATTATAGTTTCAAATTTTATAACATAATATAAAATAATATTTTATTATTAATTTTTACCTTAACGTTTCGATTGATAAACGCACGTTTTAATAGCTCCATGGAGTCGAAAACACGTTAATAATATTCTGTTAGATTGGCCATACTTTATTTTCTCAGGAAAGAAGAACTATTAAGTTAATATGAAATTCATGTTATATTTTTATTTCTTTTATCTTAGACGACATCTTCTTCAAATTTTCATATTTAGGCAATTATTATTTTATTTAGAACAGTGAATGAAGTTCTAGAGAACCCTTTCTTTTCTTATAAAAGCTGAAAATTACTTTTCTAGAAACTATTGATATTTATTCCTTGAACTATCTGCATATTTATTGAAAAAAGTTTTTAAATACACAAATAACAAACCTAGTTTCCACATGATTCAGCTTAATTTATTCATTTGAATAACATATTCTTTGTTTAAGTAAAATGGAAACTTCATGGTTTCATTTACTTCTATTGAAATTAAATATGGATGTAACGTTTTTTATTGAGGAAATGAATTTATTCTTAGAAACGTTATGTAACTAAATTAGTTTTTCTCCTTCATAATGTAGTCATTGAAATACATATTTACATTTGGCTTGCTAAATAATTTATTGAAAATTCTTTCTTTACATTTCATTTTAATAACTTTGAATGGATGCAGTTATTAAATGATATTTTAATAAAAAGGCAAAACTCAAGTTCCTGGAAACGTATTTGCTTTTGATTCATCTTTTAAAGATATATATGAATCCTTAGCATTTTTTTCAATGAGTTTGTAAAGCTTTTGTTATTTAAAAGTTGTATTTTTCCAATCATAGATAATATTTACTTTTAAAAATTTTGTGTGTTACATTTTACCATTCAACATTGTTGGAAATTTCTCAAAAAGTATGGTTAAATAACAATTTATTTAATTGTTACTTTACCATATTTAAAAAAAAGAACAACCAATTACCAATTTCTAGATTGATTTAAAATGTTAACTGTAAGAAAAACTGTTAACTAACTGTTTTTATCTAATATGGTTAAACAATCAGAACTATGCTCACCTAATGAATCAACTCAGTTTCTTGCAATTTTTTACATTTTATAGCCCAGAGGGTTGATCTGTCAATCTTATGACCGACAGAAAGAGGGTTCGAGAAAATTTTTTGGTAATAAAAAAAATATTTAAGCAGTGATCAAGTTAATAACGATATTTTAATTTGGATTTTATAATCTTTATTTAAAAATGTGTGAACTGCGTAAAACTATCTCGATATATTTATGGATAATTAAAAATACTTCATTTTTATTATATCAGAAAAAAACTTCATTAAAACAATTAATAACATAATATGAAACAAAATATGTTTATCTTACGAAAATTTTATCGAAAGAAAAAGTAAAATAATATTAATGAGATATATATTAAAATTGACTAGCTTTGTGAAGAAAATTGAATAATATTTCCATATATTTTTATTTTATTTTACTGTCCTTTGACAAATTATGCCTTAAAAAAATTATGCCAGATAAAATATACTCCTTACGATTAACCGTAATATGATTGCGTAGATCTCTTATTAAATAGCTGCATGATAAATCAGATATAGAAAATAAAATATCTTGATTGATTGTCTAGACAAGTAAAGATTCGTTGAAACAAAGTAAGTGGTCTCATTTATAAAACGAAACGATAGCGGATCTTAAGTATTTGTTGAAATATAATAATATTAATAATTATTGATTGATATGTATTTGTTGATTGATATGTATTCGTACCGAAAAACATACGAATAATAAATACGAATTAAGCGGATTTAACATTTAAATTTATATGCATAATTAACCCCAATTATTTTTAAATATGAGATTTATTCTTGATCATTACTAATTAACTATTGGTTGATATTACGTATTTTTACATAAACTTAATGTCTTTTTATTACTTTAAAACCATGAAAAGTTAAAATAAATAAAATATTATTTTTAGGATATCTCTAACAGTAATTAAAAAGCTACCATCTGAACCTGGCCACATCTATTTGTCCCACTTGTGTGGCACTTTACTTTAAGGTAATACCGATAAATACAGATTATTTTCTCATAAAATTTATTGTATTTTCCTTTAAAGGTAAATCATAAAAGGTTTGAGAATGCTAAAAATCGCGATGAAGAAAGATTTGAACAATTGTTTATTATTATTAATAGCTGGTATTAAAATGTTTTAGTATGGGAAGTTAATAAATTTAACAGCCATGAAATTGAAATGACGTTTAGACGAATAAGCACAATTTATAATATCATTACTACTGACGGTGAATTATAAAATTTTTTAAATTTTCGATGTGTTAGCCTGTATATTTATTTCTAGCGCGTGCTACTTCTTAAACTATGAGTTATACGAGAATTAATGATATTTAATTTTTTCTAGTGCTTTCATCTACTTCAGGAAACCATGACAGCGTTTTCCATGACAGCTCGACTTTGATCTATAAGAATGGTTTCCATCAATGAAATTTCATATTGACTTATTTACAAACCATTGATCAAAAATTTGCAATCTGCTGAAGGAAAAAAAAACACTATCCAACCCAGTGCTTATGTCCTTGAGTAAATAGCAAACTTACAACCAAACAAGTTTTAGCTTTTACATATGCAGAGAAGAATTGTTTGCAATAAAGCTTCCACTAAATAATGATAGTTAAATTAAACGAAAATTATTTTGAAAAAATATATCTTGAAAACCTAACAATATAGAGTGAGTAAAAAAATATGTTTATGTAGAATAATTTAAAAACAACTTCACTTTTATACTAAACACTTTTAAAACCTTAACATTTTATAGCTAAATATATATATATATATATATATATATATATATATATATATATATGCATATATATATATATATATACATATATATATATATATATATATATATATATATATATATATATATATATATATATATATATATATATATATATATATATATATCGTATTCACCAAAATGTTTCCGCTGTAACATAACGTCATTTGTTTAGTATTGGCTTTGCATTAATGAAGCTAAATTTAAGATTCATAAATTCTTAAAATCTCATGTTTGTATGGAGAGAGTTTATTGCTTTATTCATGAAGTAGCTATGTATTCTCAAATAATGAAATTTTGTGCATAATATCCAGAATGTTTATCTTTTTTAAAAATTTTGAGGAAGACAGGTGTTTTAACGATAATTTCGAGTATGTTACTAGTTAGAACTTTTATTGTAGTGCTTTTGCTTTTTTATGCAAGTTATAAACTTCTGGAATTATAAAAAAGAAAACATGAATTGAATATAGTTTCACCCGTTGACTAAAGACACGCCTTGCATTTGCAATAAGGGGGAAATGTATTTTTCAAAATCTCATATTTTAACAGTTTTCTTAAAATATTTACCAATTTTTTGAATATAATAAAGATAGTTTGATATAGTTAAATACGAGTTTTTATGTTTATAGATTTTTATATATATTTCACATTATTTATTATTATTTATGCTCTAAGATGACAGGAGCTAGGTAATAATAATATTATATAATAATATTATATAATAATATTTTTCTTTTTGTATAAAAACGAATCATTATAATATATATTTAAAAAAAGAATGGGCAAGGTTATTAATGTCTTAAATTACTCTATATCACTGTTGCGTATTCTGCATTGTTTAGTTATATTTATATTGTCTATTACTTATATTCATATTGTATTAGTCAGAAAATTTATGAAACGCTACTTTGCTTTTACATAACCTACTACAATTTTATTTAAAAATAATTCATTTTTAATTAAGTCATTAAATGTATATGATGAAAACAGTTTAAAGGAGACACATCGGGCAGAATTTTATTTAAATAAATTATTGATATCTTTACAGAAACTATCTGGGAGCTTAATGCATTTCAGACAATTTATTAAAGAAATAGGTTTCAAATTGGAATTAAAATCTTATTCAAAAATTTTAAAAAGCACTTGTTGATAGACAAAAATAAGACTATTAGAATTACTCTTCATTACTGTAAGAATATTAAGAATTACTCTTCATTTCAGAAAATTTTTATAATTTTTTTTTACCTTTTCAGTTTAAAATTTCACTGGGGAAAAATTTTTTTGTTTCGTTTATACGAATTTTGATCTTGTTTAATTCGGTGGGGGATTTTAAATATGAAGTCAGTTTTGCTCTTATAGCTACGGTAATTCTTAAAGGAAATTTTGAGTCCACTTTGTCGAAACAAATTTTAAAACGCTATATGAAACAAAAAGTCACGTAAATGTTACTGCAAACTTCTAGGGGAGTTAATTCACATCATCAGGATTAAAATTACGTAGGAACTCATGATGTCCTATAATGCTGCTGTACGCGGCTAGGTGTTGTTCCCTATTATGATCTGTTCGGAAGAACGCGAAAAAAAAGTACATAATTTCGCCAAAAGCCAAAGCGTCGTAGGACATGGGATCCTATGCAATTTTAATCTTCATAATGTGCCCTAAACCCCCTAGAAGTTAGTCGTTACATTTTTAAACTTGCACATTTTGACAAAAAATAGACTAAAGTATTTTTTTTTTAAAGGAGCCAGGTGAAAGAAACTAATTGCAAGTTTGTGAACTGTGATACGAAAACATTTGAGATCTGTTAAAAATTCTCATGCAAAAAAAGAAAATAAATCCCAGTGTTATCAATATCTTTTTTTTATAAACTTTTTTATCACTAACCAGTCAGTCATGTCATCATTACTAGTCAGCAACCATTTCAGAAGGTTTCATTTAATGGAAAATTTATTACTTATTTTATATGAGATATCATACCAAATTTCAGCTTAAAATATTAATTATATTTTTCATCAATTCTTAGAACACTTATTATCAGTCAATATTATATGTCAATATGCATTTCAAAAAAGTTCATTATAGAAAAAATTCCTTATGTTATGAGATATGATGCAAAAGCTTAAATTTAAAATTATTGATCTATATTTCAGAAACTATTAGAACACTTAAGAGAGTCTACATACAGTACTGAAATAGAAAATGCTCTTTTCAATCTGGTTTTTTTTTCATAAAGAAGACTTAATATCTTTTATCTTTCAACCAAACAGATATTTCTCCGCGTTTGGTTGCTTACAACTTCTAAAAAACTCAATCTTCGGGAGAAAAAAAAAGTGAGTAAATAAACGATAAAGTGCAGCGAAGCAGAAACTAGAAAAGAAATACAATAAAATCCCTGGATGATTCTAAGAGGATAAATTTCCTTAGGACATTTGCCACTTTTAGAAAAAAAAAGAGAAAATTCTTTTTATGTCCATTTTTTACCAGTTTTTGTAATAAAAGAAGTATTCTTTAATGTATCCCGATTACAGAGTTAAAAATGAAATGAAAGGTAAGCATACATTACGTTTTTTACTGACTCTGGAAAGACACTTTGGATACAATTTATATTTGATTGCTGAAAGAAAAGCTTTTAGTAGAAACCTTAAAGTTAATATAATATCGAGAACATTCTAAAAAACATTTAACGCTAGGAAGATAAAAGGAACCAGCCTTCCCAAATAGCTTGTTTTTTTAAACCAATTAAGCATTCAAAATCTTAAAGTATAATAATAACTAATTTAATAAAAAATATATTAAAAAATTCTGTCATCAAAATTCTATAGTAATTTATTCAATGTGATTAAAGAAAATATTTGATTAAATGGAACGCTGACTTTTTAATTATCTGTATACATTAGTTATTTTAGATAATTGAGTTTCCATTTCTGTATAAATAATAATTGAAAATTTGCTGAAATACTCTTGTTTTTTTTAATAAAACAAATACTTTATCCCTATTAAAGGGTTCATTTTTCTAAAATTTACCTTGGATATGGCCAGGTGAAGTGATTATATATTTTCTTTATTTTGTTTTCCGGATTTGTAATAATTTTTTCTTAGGATAAATAAAAATTGTGGAAATATTTTTTAAAATAATTTTATTCTAATAATTTTTCTTTTTCTCTTGTCGTTAATCTTTATTTCGCAATTTTCTAAATATTTTAACCTAATTTATGAGTTCTACATACTTGCAGCTTATGCACAGTTATTATTAACTTATTAGTTTCTTCCGTCCTTTTTTCTCTTTTTGTCTTCATTGTGATGTATATAACTGCATATATAACTTCAGTAAACTATACATGACTGCAAAATACTTAAACAGAACAATGAAAAATAAGCGGGGTAAAATTGGCCCTAGCCTTTTTTCTATCATTAACTGCTATAAATATAAAGAAAATTGAAATATTTTCCAAACATTCCAACTGTAGAAGAGTACCTAGCTGGCCTGCCTCACATCGAAACTAAATAATTAAATTTTATTTCTTTAAAGCTTTTTCCTCCAGGACACAAAGCAAGATATGATCTAATTCCCCATTACTTGGTAGTAGTAGAACTATTTTCTTACAACAAAACAAGAAACTGCATAATCTCTGTAACATCTTTCAACCTTTCTTACTATACAAATTAAATTTTTATTTATATATATCATTAATTGAAAGTAGTAGAACAACTATACAACTATACAATGAAACAACTATACAATCTCAACAGTATCTCTACAGCTATACACTATCTTTCTTACTATATAGACCAACCATTTATTTATTTCAATCAAAGAGGTAAAGTTAAAAAAATAAAAATATTAAAAAACAAGGCGAAATTTCTGACCAAAAACTGCAAGTCGTATTGAACAAATTTGAATGTTTAAAATACATACTGTTTGAACATTATTTAAAAAGTCATACCCTTTAAAAGAAATATAATTTTCCTATGAGATATTTGCTGGCCAAAAGTAAAAGGTTTCTCCTAAATCCAATATATTACCGTAAATCCAGGAATCACGTGAGATTTAAACTTAATTTCAGCGAGACAGACTTTTTTATTTCTTTAAAGCTTTTTTCTCCGAGAAACAATGCAAGAAATGATCTAATTCCCCATTATTTGATAGTAGCAGAACTGTTTTCTAAACAACACTAAACGTATTATATTGTTTGGTTGATTACAAAAGGATTTGATACGTCAACAGTGAAATTTTTCCATCATTTATCAATGCACCTTAAGGGAACGTGTAATCCATTTTTAAAGTTTTTTTTTTTAATTTAAGTGTAAAATCACTCTATCTGCAAGACTGTTTTAAAGTGAGGAGATGGATGGGTTGGAAGTTACTTATTTTATAATAATTAGAGATGAATGCAATTTACTGATCATGAACATTAGCTATTTACTAGCTATTCCCCATTCCCTTACTCAGGCCTTTTTTGTCGCATGTAAAGAAGATTTTGGGCTCATTAAATTATATACAGGTATCCAATACAAATAAATTCGATAGGATTTTAGTATTGATCTGTTTACCCATTGCGAAAAAAAATATCTATATTAAGTAAATTATTTTTACAATTACAATTATGAATTCTTGCTTCTTATTGACAGCATCATGACTAATGTTGCTTAATGATATAAACGAAGATATATTTTTGAAAAAAAGAGCATTTAGTAGACTTTATATAAGAAGTTTTTGAGTGGAACTTATTTTAAAACATAATCAAAATATATTTATAATTTTTATAAAGCCAGTTAATAGTGCTATAAAGTTGTATGTTGCCAAACTTCTGAAGTTCTTTTTTTGGCTTAAATTTACTCACTTGATTACTATTATGTTAAATTTCTTTTACTCATCAGTTTTTCTAACCAATTTAACCTGATACGCGTAAGATAAAGATGAATTCGCTCGGTTTTCGTTCGACTTGTTTAAGAAAAAATTACTTTAATACTTTTACGAAACTATTTTAAACATACGCTTCATATAATTCGTTTCTTTAGAAAGAAGTTTAGTTAATTTTAATGAAAATAAAAGGCTATTTTCTCATAGTAACAAATATTCTATTGAACCATGTATTGTTCATTCTAGTATAATACTTTTTTTAAATTGTTCGGGCAGTAGTATGATTCTACCTGCATAAAACTGATTGTTTTTGTGTTGTCAAGAAGAAAAAAATCAGATACTAGTGACTTTTGACATTTTTATTAGAAGTAAATTTTTTACCTTCTAAAAATGCTACTATAAATCCACATTTGAAAGAGCACCCATCAAAAAGCTACTACGTGGAATGCATTTAATTCTTTCTCAATTAGCTTTGCTATATTTTCTGGCAAAATGTATAATGATTATGATTCTAAAATATGAATTCTAAATATTCAAAATATATTAAAATATGAAAATTCTAAAATATGTGGAGAATTTATATTAATAATTCCTCTGTTAGGCAAGAAACGAAATTAATTTCCGAAAAAAAAAACTCAATACAAAGTTATTTTTCACGTTTAAGGCAATGGTTAGCTATTAACAAATATATAATCTATATCTTATCAGATTACTTTCTCTCTTACTTCATGCAATGAATACACAGTGTTTTATCGACATCCATTAAACTAGAACAGACTCTATGTTATTCCACATGTTTTAGCCTTAACACTGTGGCATTGAAAACATCATTTTGAGAATTTATATTACTAATTCCTCTGTTAGGCAAAAAAACGAAATTACTTTCCGAAAAAAAGAAAACTCATTACAAAGTTATTTTTCCCGTTTAAGACAATGGTTAGCTATTAACAAATATATAATCTATATCTTATCAGATTACTTTTTCTCTTACTTCATGTAACGAATACACAGTGTTTTATCGACATCCATTAAACTAGAACAGACTCTATGTTATTCTACATGTTTTAGCTTTAACACTCTGGCATTGAAAGCATCATTTTGAGAATTTATATTACTAATTCCTGTGTTAACGTGGCATTGAAATCATCATTTTAGACTTATTTTTACAAAATAAAGCATAAAAGAACGAATTTTGGCAGAATAAGTTTCTATATAATTGACTATGAACAAAAAACAATAATATGAAAAGGTTATAATTTTATCACTGGAATAAAAGCACACACAAAATTTTTGTCTGTAACGTAATGGATAATGTAGTTTATAACTTATATATATTACAATTCATTTATTGTACAAAAGACTTCTTTATAGTTTATTAGAGACGGCAGACTGACCAGGTGCGTTTGTCAGAAAAGGAAATTATTCTTTTGTGCGAGATCAATTGCTGACATCCTTTCTCATGCATTCTCTGGATCTTTTCGGCGAAAGAGAGAAATAGATCGAATGCTATTTATTTTCTATATATTCTCAGTAAAACTAAAATCGTATTCTTAATACATAGTTTACTAACAATGGTTCACACTTGAGGGTTTCATGATCTAGCTAGCATTTATAGTTTGGGAAAGTAAATATATGATATATTAAAGATATTTGATAAGCACTTTATTTTCAAAATTGAGAAATTATATGTTCTACTTTGAAATATTTTTAGCTTTAATTTTATACTTACTTTTTGTTGTAAATTTTGTTTCACAAACTTAAATTTCATTATTTTAAATTTTTTATTATATAAATTTAATTGTACATTTTTTAATTACATGAATTATTTCCTTACATATTTAATTGTAACTCTATATTATATTTATATTAACATATAGATTAATTTTAAAATAAAGAAAAAAAGAAATATTTATACCACTGGCGTTACAGAAAAAGGATAAAATTGGGAGAACGTTTCTCCCCTATACTCTTTCCCTATCGAAGTACATGAAAAAAAGCCAGTTTTGCTATGCGGGGAAGACTGCTAGTTAAAATACATCTTTTTACTTACAGAACCGTCAGTAGGTTAAAGAAATTGCAGAAAATATTTCTTTTTATTTCCTTTTTAACTAAAACAACTTTAGAATTTCAGAAAAATTGAAACCGATTCATATTTGCAACTGTAACTCTATACTTATATTTCTCATTGAACCTTTCTATTCAACCGAATGGTTCAATTCGGTACTATGAACTATAATACATTGTAATTTCTCTATCTTAATAAGATGCAACATTGTACCATATTTTTTTCATATTGAGGCATAGTTTCAATGAAATTAAAAATTATGACAACATGATTTAATTTAGCATCATAGTAAGATATTCAAAATCAGGATGAATTTAAGGATCAATACAGTACAAAATTTCTAGCATTATCATCCATATTTTACATTTGTATTTAGTATGATCATCTGTGTCCAGTACCGTATGGTATTTAATTTTGTGGTAACTTTAAAATTTATGTGAAGGGAATAAAAAATAATTCACATTATTTATAGGTTAATAATACCATGCATACCATACCGCCACACCAAAAATACCAAAATATCAATATCAATACCATAATAATAATGGTATCAATAAAACTATGAAACGGTGATAACATTAAATAAATAATAATGATACCAGTATTATTTTTTCGGCAATTCAGTAGCATATTGATAAAAAATGATTCTTCTACAATCTGTAGCATTACTTAAGTAGGAATTGTACTAATATCACTATGTTGTTTTAGGCACTTCTATCTGCCCTGCAATTGCAACAGACATTTATATCAAAAGTGATAGTTTGTTTTAAAAGTGGGAAAAGGGGCAACTCATAATTGCCTGAAATGTTAATAACTAATAAAAAGAAAGCAAAAAAGAACTAAGCAACCTCTCTAAGTGCCAAAGATTGATTCTGGTAAATTTTTACTATCATTACTTGGCCTCGAGCACACTGTAAAAAATCCCGGATCAAACTAGGGTAAAAAAACGACACTGTAGGTGCCTGTTCTTTTTACCGTAAAAACTATTCATACTGGGACATCTAACAAAATGCTTACTATATTGCAATTTTCACACTAATACATACCGTAAAATAATTGAATCACTCTAATTAAATAAATATTATTGTAAATATTACGGTAGAATATGTGTTGATAAAAAAGGATTTTTACGGTAAAATTGATTTCAAGGATGATATGGCCAAAATAGTTTATATCGTAATTTGTTCCAGAATCTTTTACAGTTTATTAGATCAAACACTGTTAATCATTATTCAAATGGGATGAACTAATAATAATTTTAAGCTAAAGGATAATAAATAGTAACTAAAATAAAGAATTATTTCAGCTTCATTAATTGAGTCGGTATATAACTTTCAATTTTGTGCATGATTTCATTCTGTACTGATATATTAATTATTTTCCTTTTTTCACATCACATGAAAAACGGATAAGCAGCTAGTTTAACAATAAATTAAATTGACAATTAATTGATAAAATTTTAGCTTATTGGCATGTATATATTCGCATTAGTAAATTCTCGCTAAATTATTTTAATGAAAATTAATGCCTCAATATTTTTTTTTTAAAGTGTGTTTTTTATAAATAATTTGTATTAATGGGCTTTTTGGGAAGAGAAACCAAGAAAGTTGTGAAACTTACAAAAGACAATTTCAATTTTACTATTCTTGATGACTAACACTAGTTTTAAGCCATTTTTTAATTATAAAAAAAGTTTCTCGGTGTATAATATAAGTGATAAAAATTTATCTTTTATTTAAAAACGAAATTTTTTTTTAATAATTTTTCCTGTAAAAACATCGCGTATTTTATTATAGCCATTAATATTGAAAACGCATTGCTATTTTATGATTATATGTAATGCAATCTTTTATATACGGGTGAAAGGAAATTAAAGAAAAAAAAAACGGGTTATAGAAAATCACACAATATGTAGAAGAAGACTCAACATATTATTCAACGATATTCATAGAAAATAGTGTTGTTACCTTGGAAAAGAAAGATTTATTAATATGTATCAGAAAAGAAATTTACTTAAAAGTACTAAACAAAACTTAGAAATCATGCAAACTGAAAGACTATTTTACATAAAACATTTCTGAAATCATGTGTACTTTTAAAATAAATACAAAAATCTGCAACTATATGCAGCTTATAAGAACATTCAAAAAATTCATATAACTTAAATAATGTCTTTATCTTTAGCTATTTTAGGCAGCAAATTTTCAGGTGCCGTGAAATATAATCTTATAAAATTGGTGGTGCACGCTTCTGGAAGCTTTTAAGTCAAATATTTTACTTTAAATTGTAAAAAAAAAATGAAAATAATAATGCAGGTAAAAAAAATATTGCACCATAAATTTTAGAGAATAAAACCATGCATGTCGAAACGTTTGTTAAATATTTGCTTACGTTAAGTGTTTTAGGAGTAGTTTTAGCTTCTACTAAATTTTCAACTAAATTTTCATTTGCAAAATAAATAATAACTTCCCAATTTTATCACTCAATATTTTTAAAAATATGCTGATTGGTTTAAAGTTCTCTATAGTTTCATAATAATCTTCACTACTTCTGCTGGAGTTGGAATAATAAAATCAAAAAAATTTGTTTATACCTTTCACAAAATTATATTAAATAAAATAAGAAAAAAAAACAATGTATGCCGGAATAAAGTTTTTCGAAAAATATTATTGTTGAGCTAAAATTAAATTGAGCTGCACTTTGTGTTTGGAAAAAAATTGTATACGACGTCATTCTTAGCTGAATTTCCTACTATTTTGTTTTACTTTTGAAAATATAATATCGATAAGCGATTTCCAATTATACATACTTTTCGGATAATTGTCAAGTACTGACATAAACTAAAACAATAACTGAGTTATGGATTATCATTAATTTTCTCAAGGACTACATTCTTCTGTTTTGAAATACTAGACATAAAAGAAAGATAGAAATAAAACAATTTTATTTTATAGTGCTTATTTCTAAATAAATTGACCAGGTTCAAAGCATAATGGTGATTGATGCAGGCACTCTCGATTCATAACCATCACAATGACTGTATTAAATAGATCCAGTGATATATTGATAGATAATTGTCGTAGGTGGTAAGAGTCTCGTATATGAGCTAACAGTGGAAGTTATAATCTTTTTCTTCTCCATACAATGTGATTGTTTGCTAATTTTACTTAGAAAGATCAGTAAGAAGTTGATTCTGTTCCAATATTTGATTACCAATTCTTTTGTATTCTGTGTCAGATTCAAAGTTCTGAGGCTATTGAAATGTTTTATACATAAATTTAGAATCATTCTCAAAAACGAAATTAAGAAATGCTGATGTTAAATCAGACGAAAAAAACAAACAAGTAAAAAAAAATTTCACTTAAAATAACTTATTTCGTAAGCTAATGATAAGTAGTTTGATAATAATAATAATAATAATATCAATCCTTATAAAACATAATCAAATATTAACTTGAAGCATTTCTACTAAATATCTAAACTCCCGATTGTGTTGGTGATTTTTCCATTGCATCTCTGCCACATATTTTACTTTTCTTAGATATTAAAAATTTTATATATACTTCTTTTATTTAAAATTAGTATACTTGTTTTAAACGAGCAGCTCATTCTTAGTTTTAATGTTCAGAAAGCGTTCATGAATTAGATTTAGACGCGGATATTTGTTTCTACAAGTTCCCTTTTCCGAAGGAAGATTACTTGATGCAATGGTTTTATTTGAGAAAAAACAGACAATAACTCGATAGATATTAGTCACGTTTTATTGTTGCTTTCGGACGAAATTACGACACGACTGTGTGATTAATACATGTTATTACTTTAAATTGTAAAGAACAAAGATCATTTACATAAAACCCAATAAATTGGAAGGTGTGTAAGAATTAGAAATTAAAACAGTTTTAAAAAAAAAAAGAAAAACAGAGGGAAATGGTAAATTGTTTGCGGTTTCCAAAGAAAAGTTTCAATACTAATTAACTCTTTGGTATTGACTTTGTTTGACTTTTTAATTCATTTTCTATTAAAATAAGTATATCTATATTTCCTCTTAAAGCTTTGACGCAGAATTTTTATTAAGCATAATTTTAATTTTTTTTTTCAATTTTAATCAAAATAAGTGAAAAATATTATATTTAGTATTTTAATAACTTATGTTTATGAATTTCAGCATGTAACTCCGGCTCTTTCGTCTACGACTAAGGAAAAATATAAAATATTTTTTTGATGGTAATAAAAAATTTGTGTTAGTATGTTCCAATATATGCAATTCTGTATCATGAAATTAAATATCTTGGAAATGATTTAAATTACAGTGAACTTTCACTTCTGCATAGAAAGAAAGCGCATAAGTGAAAACGAGGCATAAGTAAAAAAGAAGCATAAGTGAAAAAGAAGCTTAGGTGAAAAAAAAATCACATTTATTAAACTTATTATTAAATGCGAAGAGGGCACGAACAAAATTATTTCTAAAGGTTAAATGTTAACATTTATAATAGTTTGGTATTTACTGTGACTATACAACAAAAAAAAATGTTACATGCCAAATAATAATTTATTTTCCTACAAAATAATCCATAATAGATGTTTATTTTTGCTGAAGAATTTCAAAAACACTTTTTCCCAGTTCATACAAATAAGAAATAAGAGTTTCTGTAACTGAATTAAACTGCAAATAATCATGGACAATGTATAAACCTTCAAACATTTTTGTATGATTTCGAAGAACTTTTTCATCTCCTTCGTTATCGCTGAAACTGAAGAATAGCATGTGCAATAACTTGACAGCAAATTACCAAAAACTAAAGTTTTATTGATGGTCGGGAAGAATTGGTGCATGGTAAATTTTTAAAGCAAGTGTTAAGGAAATTTTTGATGTTATGCATGCTTCATAATGGGTTGTTTGATAACTATGGTCACTATACAGACTACCTTTTATTTACCCAAAACGTCTAGCTGACCGCAAGAAAGTAAACTCGGTCCCTTTAATCTTTTGTATTCCATGTGACCTTTTTTAAAAAAAACAGACCTTTCTAAAATTAACAGATGGACTTGAGCAAAAGTTATTTCCTTGAAGATGGATTGATTTTCAATGTGGGGGGGGGGTGTAACAACTAAGATATCCTATTCAAAATTGAAGAAAAAAATTTCTTCCTTAAAACAATAAATGTGAAAAATTTGCAAGGGGAAAAAATGAACTTTTCCACTGAATCCAGCGACAGGTTTCATTTTATCTGTAACAAAGATTATTCATTTGCTTCATTTTCTAATTCAAAACTTTTTTTTCTAAAAAAATTGGCATTAAAAAAAAAAAAAAAAACTTTGGGCTAATCTAAGATGTATTTCGAAATATAATTGAAATATTTCTTTTCAAAGTGATAAATAAAAGAACTATAATTATCATTATTTGCCAATAAAATGATCAGGGATCTTTGAAAACCGTCGTATAAATGAAAAAAGGCCCAATAAAAGAGGTGGTACATAAGTGAAGGGTCACTGTATTTAAAACTTAATGTAGCCGACTCAAGGTTCACATCCAAAGTAAGCTTTCGCAAGATCTCAATATTAAATCTGAAAAATAGAAAAATGTCTTATAAAAAGTTGTGATTTTTTTGATCTATCACCGTCTTTGACTTTACTGTAAATAACCGATAGGTAAATACGATAAATAACCGCAATTGATTACAGAAAAAACGAATAAAAATCGCGAAAAGCTCTGCCACACTGTCAAAAGTTTTCCAAATCTTTTTTGCAGACTTTCTCTGTATATTTGATACTTTGAAACTGTTTTGTTGAAAGCACGGCTTTTTTCTGATTTTTCTGCATAATCATAAACAGATTTTACGTCAGTTCAAACTCTAGTTTTTGGCGTGCAGTTTTGCTTTCCGTACAATAATTCTCAAATCGTTCATCTTCATTTTTTCAAATCGTCTTACGATTAATATTTCTACTTGCTTTTACTTTTCAGCAATTTTTAATTTTGAACACCGTATGAATAAAACTGAGTTTTGTATTTTTCGTCCAATTAATACCCTATCAGATTATTATATTTCTTTAGATTTAATTCTTTTGATAAGTAAAATTGCCAGACGCTTTTCTATGGAGGGAACAATATATTTTTAAATATTTTTCACTTAATATTATTTGAAAAAAGAAGCCTATTAAGATAAAAACAGTTTAAACCCAAGAAAAAGCCACCATAATATGGTCAATTTACTAACCAGTATTTCCGATAATCCTTTATCACATTTTAAATGGAAAAATTTCCCAATGAAAAATTTAAATACAGTATATTTAGGTTTTATTTTCTAGAATTATAATTTTCCCTGAAATGTCAATGCCATACTGTACGAATACTTTACCAGAAAATTTTTCTCAGTGTAATATGGAATTAAAAATTTAGTGATTTTAGAACTGTCCCAATAAATAAAAAAATCTATTAATTTTCGAATTATATAATTTCTAGGGGAAAATTTTTTTGTGTTTTTGTTTAACATTGCGACAAAAATTTCTTTAGAGGTTATTTTCGAGAAATAATTTCTGAAGGTATTCGAAGATTAATTATGTTCTGAGGCAGAAAATTATGGAGGGAAGAAAAGAATTCCCAAACGTTTATAATAAAAAGATATTACATAAATGCATTCTCTGGATATAAATATATTCTCAAAAATTGAAGAAAATGCCTATTCATAATCTTTTTAAACTTCTTAAATCCTCATTTTAATTTCTGAGCTTTAAAATTTTTGAATGTGATCTGAAAAACTTACAAAATGCATTACCAATATGCTTACACTGAACATATACTGCTATACGCTGAAAAATATCTCAAAATTTGTTATAACAATGGCTTCATGAAAAGGATAAATTTTCATTTCTGAATTTTTATATGTGTTTCGCTTGTTTTTACGATGTCAAAAGTTGGATACTTTTTATTATCTCCATAAAAATATGTCTTATATAAATCCAACTTTTCTGGGTTCTGTTTAAAATCTTAAAAGAGCAGTCAAGATCAAAGTTGAATTGTGATATAAAAAACTATATATTTTGTGAAATCAAGATAGTTATTACTTTCCATACGATACATTGTTCCAATAAATTTGAAGTAATTTAAAAACCCTCAAGATCGTACCTAAACCGAAGTTATTTTTTTCTGTATTAGATAAATAAAAATATATTAAATACTTTAAGACATATTAAATTTATGTTTTGTACTGCACAGTTTACGAAAATATAGTTTTAAGGTATAAGTCATTGCGTTTCCAACTTTTGTTTTCCAATTCTTAGAATATTTTAATTCGAATGAATAAAACCTTTATTACAATCAACTATTTTTTATTTCATTTTGACAAATAGAACTTACAATAAATCGTTACTGTCAGAACCTAAAAATTAACAAATAAATCGTTTAAATACCGCATATTTTAATTTTATTAATCAAAATTAGGGTTCTTTACCAGAAACATCATTACCATTTTCTCCGCGTGCTATAAGGATCAAAATCTGCTACAATAAATCGCGATACTGCATCATATGAAGGGGGAAATATTCGGAATGTAGAGTTTATACTTTTATACATTTCACACATCATTTTTTAGGTGAGGGTTGAAATTTTTTGATTACAGCTAAAAGTATCGTAACGCTTTCAATTTGTTGAAGATTAGTTAAAGTTTTAATGGTTCTTATTCATGGTTTTTAACCCAAGGACTAGGGCTGGCATAGCCTGGTCGGTAGGGCGCTGGGCCCATGTCCGAGAGTTCGTGGGTTCGAACCCCGTCGGCCGAAGACTGATGTGACTGATGCACGTTAAATCTGTCGAGTCGCAAAAGCCTTCCATGTTCCCAAACAAATCAATACATCTGGGGGTACTGGATTAGAGATCGATCGTTCCCTGATTCAGGTCAAAATTACGATCTGTGGATTAATGAATGGATGTATGAATAGGTCCGCTCTATAAACAGGTGCGAGGTATGGTGTGGCAGATATCGAATTCTTGGCCATAGATGGCGCCACTAGAAAAACAAGAACAATCGAACCCCCTCTGCCTAAAACAGGCATACGTCAACAACCCAAGGACTGATCTTTGGTGCATATCTAGAAAGTTTGAAAGGGCCAATCTGGCTCCTACCAGATTGTTTATCTTTAAATAAATTACAACTCCTAAATCTTAAATTATGATAATAATTAATTTATTAATAAATATATCAGACACTCGGTCATAAAACTTCTATAGTATTTAAATCAATTTGATTAACGAAAATATTTTATTAAATAAATTTTGATATTTTCAATTATATTTTGATTATTTAGTTTCTTTTTCTGTTTAAATAATATTTGAAGAAGTGTTGAAATATTCTTGTTTTTCTTTCGGTACCTTATACTCACACCTTCCTCTAATCCTCCAACATATATATATATATATATATACGTTCCCAAGACCAGCCATATATAAATGAGAAAGTTGCTACAAAAAATTTGCAAATAAATAAAAGTAATCATTTTTCCATGTGTAACCCCATGTATTATAAATGCATACTTTAAATGCAATTTTCCTGTTTTATTTATCCTTTTTACTCCTCCATTTTTTGATGTCAAATTTAGGTTTCCTGTTTTCTTTTACTCTTTTAATTTTTTCTAGAAAGTATTGAGAAAAAACTTTTATTTTTGAGCACTTGTAAATCCACGACTTTTTCTGCCTTTATAATTACTGATAACTATAAAGTTTATTATAATTATTGATAACTATAAAGTAATTATTGATAACTATAAAGTTTTTCCTAATCAAATACAATTAGAATAAACTTCCAAAAATATTACTTATTCTTTAAATATGATTTTGGAGTTATCTATATTGTAAAGAACCAGTAAATATGAATATATTACTAAGTAGTAAATGACTTAGCGGTGATAGATTTTTATTTTAAGTGGGCACTGGTCTTTCAGAATAAAAAAAATCTCTTAGAATTCCGCTATTTAGTTTTTGAGATGTAAAACAGTATTAAACATTTCCAAATACTAATCAGTAAACCATATTAAAATCAGAGTTTTTCTTCTCTAGCTATAAGATTATGAATTACTAAAGGTACATACATCAATATGTAGTTCTCGTTACAAAAAAAAGTTTCTTTTACTCGTAATGGATTCTTTTTATGTTCTTATAACAGAACCTAAACAGGAGTTTCAGTAGCATACATTCCTGTGGTAATAAAGTGAAATCATGGTCGCCAAAAAGGGCGATGCAGTGATACTTTGGTTATGGGATAATGAACTTTACGCGTGCTCCTATGGCGATGAAAAGAGATCGCCAAGAAGAAAAGAAAACACGTGTTGTCTTCCAGACTGTGTGTTTAAACTTATTAAAGCATTATTCTAACCTGGAAAAAATGGATGAAATAAATATTGCTTGATTTTATATCACATTTTTAATTTAACTGAGGGATACCTAAAATATTTAGATATATATGGATACACAATGGGTAGGCGTAGGCTACAATTTCAGTACAAATGTCAAGGAAAAGTAGTTACCTTTTGAGGTAGAAAATTAATCTGGAGAAGCATGTCGGAGAGAGATTACCATGCATCGGTCACAGTTAAATAAAAATTCATAACACAAAAAAATAACCCATCAACTAAAAGGTTGAAATGCCACCTTGGCTAAGAGAATCAAAACAAAAATAACTAAACTCGTTCACTTGAAAGTTTTTTATTGCAAAGAATAAACTACGAAACTGAGTTAAAGCAGTTAAGATAAATAATTCGATAAACGTGTGATGCGGCAACAGCACAAACAGAAGGTTTTGAAATTTAATAAATAAAATAAAGGTAATGTTGCAATAATAACCATAAAACAATAGCAATAACAAAAAATAACATTAGGCATGGCTCTAACTTTTAAAAAGGTTACATTTAACTAAAAATTGAATCAATTTTAAACTAGTAAAAAGAACCAGAATAGATTAGAAAAAATAATTTTCTGTTATAAAATTTATTTACAGAAGTTTCCCATTAAATCCTTAATTGCAAGCAAGTTAAAAGTCATACAACCTATCTTATTATCCCTCATTTTATTTTCTTTAAATAAAGGGAAAAAATTTAAACTTCTCTTTTTATAAATTTAAGTAAATGTTGAATCTCAGAAAAATTTCTTTTATTAATTGTTTTATTTGTTTGCAATAAAATACACTCTTACGAAAATTTTTCAAAACTAAAAAGCTTTTAAGAATGACTTACATTATAACAAATTTTCTCCCCGCTTATTCTTAAAAGCTTTTAATACTAAAACTAACGACATCAAATGAAAAAAAAAGTAGTCACTTTTAACAAAAATAAAGAGGAATCTGTCATTAAAATGTCAACTCTTTTTTTACAAAAAATAAAAGGAAGTTTAAAAGAGATTTTTTTTAAATCCTTGAAAAAAAGATTACATAATAGAATTCGCTTTAGTTTTATTCTATATCCCATTTTCATTTATTTTAAAATAAGTTTCATTCTTAATGTTTTAGTTTCGATCCCTCCAAATAAGTTTAAAAAAGGAAAATCATAAAGAAAGCAATACTTTTTATGCTTTTAGTTTTATGTAAAAATGGCGTTTAAACAAAAACTGAATTTTAAGTCCGAATTATAATCACTTCTTTTACTGATTATTTGGATATTTTATTTCCTTAAAATCTTCTTAATACTGCAAGTACTTACTTTAACAAAATATAGTTAGCGCATCCTTTGCTAATTTTCGCTGTGTGTTAGATTAACTATCCTAAAAAAGATTCATTGTTATTACTATGTGAACAGAATAATGCTCTGTATCGATAAATTTTGAAGTAAACGGTCATGAGCAGTGTTGAAAAGTATTTCCCAGCTTTTACATTTACAGTCAAATTTTCTAAAGACATCACCCATTTTTTTAAAATTAAACATGATTTTTGTAAATAAGAAAAAAATTAAAATATAGTTAGGATGGTAGTTTTTGGTGATAAATGTGATGCCGCTAGCCAGAGAAAAGAAAACAAAACATAGCTGCACATTTCGATGGCTGTAACGCACCGCATCAGCTGATTTTGTGTCTAAAGTTAATAATATTTTTGTAATGTTGCCTCTCTGCTCAATTGTTATAGGTATAAGATTATAGGCGTAACTATAGGTCTTTAAAAACTACATTGTAGCATCAGCATTTCTGTGGCATTTTTTTTTTCCATTCTGTTGTCTTCAAAACACTTTCATTAAATATGATCAATGAAGCTTCAATAGGTCATCTGTAACTTTTCAACAGCACTTATATAGAGTATAAATTAAAATATGAACGAGTTTTTGTTTTCTAAATTTATTTAAAATAAATTCATCTAGTTAAAGTTTTTTAGTAACACCTATATTAACAAAAAGCTAACTTATATTGCATATTAAATATCAAGGGTTATGAAAGAGGAAACGTCATGAGAGCAAGTTTCCAGATCAGACAACACTTCGACTCGTCTTTTGGAAATGGCATCCTGTATGCTTTTAGGAGAAGTTATTTTCTATATTGATTTTTTTTATAAACAAAAGTAGGGAAAAAAGAATGAAATTGAAGGTGCATGTATGATGGTATTCATAAAACTACGGTACATGCTTCTTGAAGCAATATGTACAACAGCCTTTATAAAAAAAGAACAGTATATAGTTGAGATACCAGATAATGAGGTGCATATTTCACACGCTGTGCAGTATAGTCCATGCAACATGTAGGCAACATGAGTATCAAATTAATGAGCAGATCTTAGGAAATATTCAACAACTGAACAACGCTCCGAAGTTCGACATACATATAAGACATTATTGACAGGTACAAATCAGCGTCCAAACATATCCCAAACATGTTCTATCGGGCTCAAATCTCATAGCACTCTTTTCTGATGTTTACAAAGTGAGAACTTTCTTTTTCAACTATGCACACATGCTCTGAACGAGCGGTACCTCTAAATATGCTTTTGTTGTTCTAGAACGATGACGATCTGCCTGTTGGCAAGAATGAATAAATTTGGAATTGTCTGGTTCCTATTTACACATGCCGATAAATATGTTCAGGAAATCAAGTAATTCCATCCGAAACCAGCAGTTTTTCACATCATAACGCGGTTTTCAATGACGTTGCCGTAGTGGTAGCAAGAATCTGAAGATTTAGATATAAAGATCTGACGTAAATCAATTGGAATTTACACTTTAATAGATGAGAAAAATTACGCATGCTAACTGACTATATGTCCTCTACACTAGACTATATGATTAAATGATATGAGGGCAGTACATCTGACTGGCTTACGAGCATATATGACACGCTTTGAGCCGTCAGAACTCGTGACTGACGACAACAGACGGGAAAAGTCTAATGATATGCTGGACTTGTTTCGTTTTACGGTGATTGCCAAATACCAATATATTTTCTCTGGGTGATTTAACTTGGGGATGATCTATAATGTAACGTCTGCTGAAGTTCTCATCCTCCCGGAATCGTTTCCAAAGCCTAGAGTTGGCACTCTACGGGATTCCGAGTTCCTCGAATACTGATGTCTGCGTGCGCCAACATTCCAAGCGTCTGATAATTCTTCCACGTGAAAAAATAACCAACTTGTGTCCTTTGTGGTACAACTATTCGGCCATGACATTTCGCTGATTACAGAATGCTTGGGAAATACACTGAACTGCTATCATTTCTTACTTACACTTCTCTACAACTCTTAACACTGTGACGTGCTGTCGGCGCCATCTGGTTGCTCCCTGTAACTTGCAATACTAGCATATTCATCGTGAAGATATGTGAGATAATCCGGAGAGTGAATTTATTACGTTCAAAAAAAATTTCCGTGCAATTCTGTAAAATTCTTAATTTGTGAACATGAGTCTAAAAATGTTGTTTTAACCTTTGGATATAGAAGGGTAGCTATTTTTATCTATTAAATTCGGAATGAGGAAACAATCTGAGGAAACGTTGACACATAGTTTAGTTCTCAAAAGACATTTATCATCTAATAGTGTACACATTTGGAAATTTATAGAACATTTTTTTTTTTAGTATATAAAAACTAAACAATTTTTAAAAAGTCAACATGGCTTAATTGTGTTATTATAATGAAAATACAAAATCATCTCATTTTTAGGACAAAAACTAGCTTGTAATAAATGTATATATTTTTTCCCAATGCCCGCCTGGAGAATGATCTAGGTCATACAGGTGCTTGTAATAAAAATCAAGCATTAAAGATAATTTATGATAAATTATCAATTTACGAGTTTAAGATATCATAATAATATTTACTAAATATCTAATTTAAAACACTTGAAACAAATATGAAGAATTAAGTGAGATGACCAATAATTATATTCCCTGATTTGGAAAAATGGAGAATCAGCATTTTAATTATTTTACGTCTAGCAGTACCAACTCTTTCCCTTTTCTAATTTTCTTTTGTTTGTCAAGCGGAAAAAAAAGACGAAGTGGGAAGAAAATTAAACTCCGCAACATGATTGTGGTAATTAAATTCCCATCTTCGTAGAAGTTACTACCATTAATCACGGTCATATCTGTAAGAAAGATTTTTGAATTTTTGGGAAAGCATTTGCTTGCTCAAATATTTGATTCTTCCATACAAATTAAGTTAGATGAATGATTGTGCATATTTTATTTGTAATTTTCATTCTCATAAATATATTTTCTAAAGCAATGAGTGGAAACGGTGTAATATACGCAGGGGTTTGATTTATGGCGAAGATTTTTAAATCTAAACAATTTGAGGAAGAATTATGACCTTTTTCAATGAAGTCCATTCTACCACAATAAGTATTTTCTTGAATAAAGCTCATGAATTTTACAAGCTCCTAAGTGTGTAAAGTTATGAGCAAAATCATTAATAATGTCAAAGATTATGTAAAATACTAAAATTGTTTTATTTTTTCTGAAGATAAACTTCAACATATTATTCATAACTATGATTTATTGTTATAGTTAATGGCTTATTGATTATCATATTTAAACTCATTTTAACTCCACAATTGCTTTTAATTTCTCTTTCGCTATCCGTATTTTAATAATATTATGTAAGTTTTCTTTAAGAATGAATCTTATTCAAAAAATAAGATTATTCTGATACTTTTAATTTGTCATGTTTGAAACGTTGAATTAAAATAATCGTCTCGATAAAATATTATATTTTTAAACTTCCATACGTAAAAACTCTATACTAAATTTTATCGAAAAGTTTACAACCAAAAAATAGGAGTAGATTCTGAGATGAGTTTTACTTTTGAATTAAAAAAATGGATAATAGTTTTAAATTAAATAATAGGGAGATAAAAATATAAAATAAATGGTTTTCAAAATGCATATTTTAAGCTCATATATCTTTCTTGGCTCTGAAATCAACTCCGAAAATATCTTGTCCCAGAAGTAGTATTTATGGTCTAAGAAAATTTCTGAATTTTGACGACAATAAATGGAATACCAAGTAGCTGACATATAAAAGTTTAATTGGGACAATTCTCACGCATGCATCTGAAACGGGGACTTTGTTCCAGGCTGATGAGAGAACTCTCGCAATTTTTGAGATTACCTGATCCATTTTTGGTGAAAATGGAGTTTGGAGAGCTTTAAGGAAAGAACTTTTTTGGAGAGCTCTGAACTTGAAGGGTTATTTGGAGAACGGAATATTCTGAAGTATCATAAGGTCCATCGTACGAAATGGGACTGTCATATTTTGAAGAATAAATGATGGTTGAACGACGAAAAAAAATCTGAGCGAAGCCAGTATTAGTTAGAAGAAGAGGCTGACCCAAATTGAAGTCAGCGGACTGATTCCAAAAGAACTTTTTCTCAGTTAACGCCAGGGACTGGATTGCTGAGGCACTCTGAAAGAAGGACTGGTTTCGTCTTCTTGAGAAAGCCTGGGTCCAACAAGGACTGTTGGGCTATTGACGATGATGATAATATTTTAAATCTTAGCAAAGAATTATCTTGAAAGTCTGATAAATCTAAGTTTTACTTTTATATCCTTAGTCGAGATAAAATGTTTCCTTTTACTTAAACATATCAAACATTTCATAGGGCAAAAAGCTATACATTATCCTAAGAATGTTAGAATTTTCAAGCTAAACTTTCTAGTTAGGACTTTCAAGATAGGACTTCCAAGCTTTTATTTAGACTTTAAAACACCATTACTTAGTTTTAAAGACTAAACAAAAGCTTAGACTTTAAAATTAACTATTTTTAAAAAGAAAAAAAATCTGAGTGTGGTTTAAAATCAATTATCCTGTAAATTTAAATTAAAATTAAGTCATTTGTTGACATAGTATTAAATTGAATATATTTTTTTTTCATACAACATACCATTTTATTATATTCTGGGAATATAATTTATTATACTCAGAATTAGAAAAAAACCCGGGTTCTCTAAAAACCAAAAAAATCAATTTAAATTTTAATATATTTAAGGGACTATATAGTATATATATTATATTAATAGTATTTTCAAAAAAATTCATTAATGAATTGAGAAAAAGATACGAATATGACATGGAATGCATGTAAAATAGTAAAAGTAAATCTTAATACTAATTGCTTAATAATAAAAAAAGCATCGACTAATTTTTTCATTTATTTTATCATAATAGAGCAATAAATTTATAAGAGTTAGAAGTTTTACCGAACTTATTGTTTTCCCTGATAAAAAATGCTGCATCGTTATTAATTTTTAGTTTTCTGTTCTGATATTTCTCTGTGCTCAGAACATATCACTTTCTACGAATACTAATGGAGTTCCTAAAATAATCAGTTTGAATAATTAAAAGATTTGTATTTTTAAACTAATATCCTTTTATTTTGATTAATAGCTTCTTGCAGAAAAATACTTTTGAATTCAAATGCTAAAACTCATATTTATTTCGTTTTTATTTCGATAGTATTAAAACACCAATTTAGAGTAATTTATCAAAGAAGTCACGAACTCAATTGTAAATTTTAAATAAATAATGGTATAAAAGAATAATAAATAATTGATACTGATTATTTCTTAATTCAGCAGTACCATTAAAATTTCCTAAATATTGATCTAAAACTTTGCTTATTGATAGAATTCTGTTGGAAAAGTTGTTAAAACCTTTTTTTCTAGAATAAAGTAATTCTGGAATTAAAGAAATAATATTTTGTTTTGGTCTTTTGGTTAAAATTTGCCCTTTTTGTACATAAGTAGATAAAATTACACTTTTTTTACTTTCGTGTTTGCCTTCTTTAAAAGCAAACTTTTATCTATATATTGGGCCAAAAAATACCCTGATTTTTTTTAGATCACTGCGAGGCCAGCAGTTTTTCGTATTAAAACAATGCAACGTTATTTAAAATTAAATACAACATAAATATTTGAAATGAATTCCGTGGTTGGCAAAACTCTTGGTTTAAAAAAAAGACATTTATTTTATTTAAATATATTTTTTCCTATATTTACCAATCAAAACACCTAAAAAATTGTTTTAATAGTATTTTACATTATTTAAGAAGACAACGAAAAAATGTACTCAAAAGGTTAAAATAATTATTTAATTATTAGAAAATCAAACATTAAGTAAATAAATTCAAGTATATATTTTTCAAGCTCAACTTCTTATGAATGTTAATGATAGAGATACTTCAGTCAATTAGATATATAAAGATGATTAAATTAGTTTTTTCATTTGCTTCTATTCAAATATATATATATATATATATATATATATATATATATATATATATATATATATATATTGTAAAAAGATTATTTAAAAAGAACAAGTTTTTTTAATTTTATTTAAACAACAGCGGTTAAAACCAACCAATCTTGATTTGAATAATGCAGAAAATTGAGTGGAACACATTAGATTTATACTACATATTTCCAATACATAAAATATTTTTGTAAGTTTACATTTCACATAAAAACTAACCCCAGATAATTTTCCATGAAACTGGTCAGATTTTTCTTTAAACTAAGTTTTTAGAACAAATAGTAGATTTTTACTTTTTTTTTTATTGAAGCAGAGAAAAAAAAATTTAATTTCATTGAAAATTTACAAAGATTTATCAATAATTGAAAACCATATAATAATCGATGATGGATATATTTACCATATAATAATCAATATTATCGAAAAATTACACAATTGCTTAATTAACTTTTAAAAAAATAACTATCTAAGAGATGCTTAGTAAAGCACTCCCGCAACAGCCAGTCGTTGGCGAAGGATTCACGGAAGATAAGGTTCCGCAATTTTATTACCAACGGCATGATTATGGCAATGTAGTCAGCACTTATATTAATGCTTAAATAATATATAATAGCGCTATAATAATAATTGCTTATACTGGTTCTTTTGAATGGGGGGAAAAATTATGTTACATGAGAGTTTTTTACAGATTTTAGGTACTTTCTAGAAGCTACAGATATTTTTCAATCTGACATTTATAGTCTATTGTTAGTCCAAGTATGTAAGTTAAAAAAAAATACGTCAGATATTACAAGGGGTCGCATAAATTCCATAAATCACGTAGAGGTCGCAAAGTTCTATGGGAGTTAAGACATATTTTTAAGGCACAGAAAGCCATTCCAATGTTTCTTTATGAACAGTTTCTTCATGTGCTTCGTAGGGTAGTTCACTTAGAAAGCGACAAAATTATTGATAGACGACATTTTTGGGCGTGAGTTCATTTGCAATTTTAATCCTAAGGATGTGTACAAACTCTACCTCGAAGTTTGCCGCCACATTTCCGTAATCCCTTGTTATATAAAACGTTTTAAAACTTGCACATTCAGAGAAAACATAGACTAAAAATGTCATTTTAAAAAACATTCTGTAGTTTTAAGAGCAAAACTAATTTCATATTTGAAAACTCCACACTCCAATTCGGCAAAATCTACTATTTGTATAAATGGAACAACAACAAAAAGTTGATTCCTAGAGTTGGCTGCAAAAACTTTGACATGAATTCAATTAATACAGTTTTTTTACAGTAATTAAGCCATGTCTCGAAAACACTTCTTTTTTCATTTGCAAAATAGTATGTATCAATAAGTATTTCGAGTTCTTTTTTTTAAATGAAGCAAAAACTAAACTTTAAAATTTTTAAAAAAAAAAAAAGATAAATTCGCTCAAACTGAAGAGGATATATATCAAGTGTACTTTGCACTTTAAAACCGAGAAGTTTTATAAATATATAGACTATAAAAAAGAAAATATTTATCTTTTAACAAATTTATAATATTTCCACAGAACAATAATTTTTCTCTTTGACACTATTTTAGCAACATTTAGAACATAAATCAAGTTAATGTTCGCTTTAAAAGTTTAACTTTATTACCGTTATATTCCTTTGAAGAAAAAAAATAGGTTTTAGACGCTTTCAGCTTTCTTTTAAAATATGTCTAATGCTAAAGTGCTAAAATTGGCAAATGCACTCATAAACACTTCTTTCAATGCTTACAGTTTGAAGCAATAAAGGCATTTGTTCGTAAGAACTCCTTTTTTAAAATCATATCTATGACAATAAAGAAACGATGTGAAGGGAAGAAAGCTGAGTGGCAAAGCGCCAAAATGTACTGCAAATCCAATGCCGATAAATTTTGAGGATAATAAAGCGTTTAAAACTTACTTGAAGATTTAAAAACTGTTTTCTATTCATTTTTTTTGAGCTACCGAAATTACATTCTTTAAGACTTAAATATAAAAAAGCAAATTAAATACTCGTAGCAGTGAGAAAAAATGATTCATTGTAATGTACAAAGGAAATGCCTTATGATTTCTATCATAAGCAGAGCCTGACTAAGGCAGGGGCATACGGGGCAGCCTGATCATAAGTCGGTCAATTATAGTATATTGATTTAGTGATCGATTTATAGAAGCGGATAAGTCGATATATATATATATATATATATATATATACAGAGAAACCTGCCAAGTTGGACACCTGCATATGTTTGCCTCAATTATCAAGAACGGAATTTTTCCTATATAATATAAAGAAGCAAAACCTTTGTAACTTAACTACCAGTCTATCTTGTATGCTGACCACTGAAATAAGTCAATTTTGTCTAGGAGTATTTTGAAATTCTATTCTAAAACCCTCAGACCAGAAAAAAAAAAATTCAGAAAATTTTCTGTCATTTTGCAATGTATGTTAAAATTTCACTTGTTTGGTGAAATAGTGTAAAAAGCTAATCTAAACCCTTTTGTGAGTTGACCATCTGGGGAAACTGTAGGGGGTCAGCTTTTGACCATTTGTTTCATTCATTCATTGAAAACAGGTGTGTTAGTTGTAAAGTTGCACTTCCAGTTGCAGTAGTGAGCATTTGAATAAATGAATGCTCTATATCTTTGATCTTTTATTTGAATAAATTCTTGTTGGTGAAGTCATGTGTGAGGTTCTTTCTTTGAAATTTGCAGAGGAGATGAAAATGACTTATTTTTCTTAGCAATTTTTATTTATTTGATATTTTTTTAAAAAAAGTTAGTTAAATATTATAAATAGAATTATGTATATGTAACAAATTGAAGTTCATTCAGGTTAAACACTTTTCTTAAGATATTCATTTGGCTATTTGCTAAATAAGATTTTTAAGTCAAGTAAAAAAAAAAATTCTATATAGCAAAAAGTATATTACATAATTTAAGAAATGATAATATATATATATATATATATGTATATATATATATATTATCATTTCTTAAATTATGTAATTATTTACTAAATTATCTCCACAAATGAAAATATTTTTGTTCATGTGTTTCAAGCATTCCTTATAGTTTACCATTAAAAATATATTATAAAGTTTTTTTTCAGCTTGGCTTTAAAATTACACCATAATTCTCAAGAAAAAATATTTATTTCTAGAATAAATGATAATTATTTACATAATTTTAATATTTGACTGAAGAACATAAAAAACAGATGTTCATCCAGCTTCAGATCGATAGGTATCAGCTTGTCCTTGAAGTAAAGGTGGCATGTGCACAGTGTCGACTACGTTGCCATGATCATGAATTTGATCTCGGAATTTTAGAGCCTTGATCTGCACGATCCCTCAAGCTGTTGCGGGTCAACTTTTACTCGTGTGCATATGTTACATTGCTATACAGGGTCTACCTGATTTTTAAGGTATATTTTTGAGTAATATATTATGCTGAATATACTACAAAAATAGAATTGATATAAAAAAATGTTTTTATGAAGTTATAAGAGTTTTGTGTACAAAAAGTGTGCACTCATTTACGCATGTCACCTTACTAGTCTGACACGTGGGGCTTCATTTTCTATGTTTTTTTTCCTCGCTTAGTCGAAAGAAACCAAACACAAACCATAAGAAACTTTATTTTAAAAGTTCAAACTCGTTTTTTGCATAAAAATACTGTAAATTATATCCAGATGCATATAAAATATGGACTTTTGCAAATAAATATCAGGGAACAATAAAGAGAAAACAGAACATTTTTGTATGCTTTCAGAACAGGTTTCGATGATTTAGAACATGTTTGTATGCTTTCAGAACAGGTTTCGATGTTTTAGAACATGTTGGTATGCTTTCAGAACAGATTTCGATGTTTTAGAACATGTTTGTATGCTTTCAGAACAGGTTTCGATGTTTTAGAACATGTTTGTATGCTTTCAAAACAGGTTTCAATGTTTTAGAACATGTTCGTATGCTTTCAGAGCAAGTTTTTATTTTTTCTTGTCACGTTACTAAATATGAAAGTTTACTGATGAGTTGGAAAACTAGTATCAGATAGAAAAAATACTCCATAAATTATAAAAATTAATAAATAAATAAATTAGAATAAATTATGTTAGCAACTGATTCAGCGTTGCCTATTGATCTCCCTTTAAATGAACTAATAGTATTCCCACTTTCAAAGAGGCGCCTTCGGTCAAATTTACGAATAGTGATATCTTGGTTTTGTTATAGCATTAGATTACATAATCGGACTTTCTAGGTTCCTACTGCAGTATCTGTGGATAAAAGGGACTGTTTATTAAACTAATTTCCCTCCCATGGTTATTTGAATAGCTTATTTATCATTTAATCAGGCCATACTAAATTCCTGTAATAAATTGAGACAGGATGATTTCACATCTAACAATTCTACTTGTTGCGTAATTGATAAATCGTAATGGGCCTACTATTTCAACTGCTTCATATTAAATGTAAACATGTGACTCAAATACGGTAGCCAAGAAAGAAATTTAACCGGCTCTATTACTTTACGAGCTCCGTTTGTTTATGTGTAAGTAAAAGTTTCTCAGCTCCTCTCTAGTTGAAAATAGCGTCATATTTTAATGTTGAACAAGAGTGAGGCAGATAGTTATGTTTTCCCTTAAGGTCAGCTTCCAGTTAACTTTCCTTCATTATTAAATGAATAACATCTTTAATTGTTTGTTCGGATACAACCTATTTTTAAACAATATTATTGCTCGTTCAAATCAGAAAATTGGTCGGTTAATCCTTATTTTAGTTTCTGGAGATATTTCATTTGAATAGTTTATTGCGTATTCAAAAATCTGTGTAATTAACCTTTAGATTGTAGAGTCAAAGTTACTTTTTGCATCCAGAAAATCACTATATAATCTAATCGAGTGATTGTTTAATCCTTCGGAAAGTTTAAACGCACTGTCAACTAAATAATATCTGTCCGAATTCAAGGATAAACAAACATAAAAATTGTGTGACGGAACACTTGTTTCAAAGTTATACAAATAGAACTTTCATATATAATTTTAAAGGTGTGTGAAAGCAATACACACCGAAAAGGTAAAATATTTACACCAAAATCACTCGTCTTAACACCACCTTTTAAATTATTTTGCTTCCGAAAACTCCAACACTTGACACGATTTCGTCTCTAATAGTTTAAAATCAATGCCGAGTTGACAAGTGTTCGTGGATGTCTACAACATTGCTTTACATTTGCAGAAACTAAAATTCGCTGCTAAAAATTGGTCTGTACATTTTCTGTTATGTCATGAGAATATTAATTTTTTTTAATTTCCAAGTCTCTGAAATATGTATTAAATAACTTTTTAAAGTAAGATTTTTATCCGTTTTTGCTTTGTTATGCCTAGTTTGAATTCGCCTTAATATTTTCTCTGTGCTAAGCGTATTTTAGATTTGCAAACTCATGTTGTTTTAAGTATTGGCGTGTGTATGCCAACTAAATTACTGATACTTGCTTTATATTTTTTCGGAGGAAAAAAATTAGAAATACTTATGTGTATCATATTTTACAGCAATTATAATTTTAATGTTACTCAATAACAAACTTAGAGTTTGGGGGCAGTTACTTTGCATCACTTAGGATAAAGGAACATTATAGATGTTCTGCAGTATCAGAAACTACTTGCTACTAACCAATATCAGAAACTACTTACTGCTGTTTGATTTAGTGAAACACCACTTCGTTATAATGCAGTACAGTCATTTACGGTGTTCAAATACAAGAAAACTAATATTTATAGTGCCCAAAGCTTTAATGAGCATTTTTTTTCTTGAGTAAAAAGCATTTTGAAAAAAAAGAAGATTGAAAAATAATGTGTCATCGAGCATTTTTAAGAATTACAAACGGTCAATTGAGGAGCCGGGATAGCCTGGTTGATAGGGCACTAGCTTTATGTCCAAGAGGTCGTGGGTTCGATCCCCACCTGCTGAAAACTCCCCGTATAGTAAATATATATACGTATAGTACGTTCAATCTGTCAGTTCACAAAGTCCTCCATCTTCCCAAAACAAATCATACCTCTGGGTGTACTGATCCAGTAGTTTCTTTGTCTTCTGGATTGAGTTCAAAATTTCAAGGCTGCATAGAGTTGAACATTAGTAGTTGTAAACCCAAAAAAATTTGGCCAGCTGTTCAACGACGGTTATATAAATAAATAAATGAAAATAAGAAAAATATATTAAAAAAACGGTTAGTTGATTAACTTTAGAAATGCATAAATAAAATCATAAAATAAATAAAATTAAAATAGATAACTAAATAAGTCACTAAATATTTACTCAAAATAAAATTGTTTCAAGAAACCACTTGATTGAGTAAATCAGCATTATTTCGAGAAACTCACTTGATAGTTAAACATTTTTTAAACATTAACCTAATTACAACAGCATTAATATTAAGCCTAAACTTTTAAATCCAGAATTATTAAAGAACTTATTCCAACACCTGCGCTTAAAATATATTTCTACGCATTCTTTCGCCGGTACTAATTACAGGTTAAATTTCTAAGGAGATATATTTTCCTGTCAGTCCCAGCATTTGTAAAGCAGAAACTAATTGTTCGTAATACATTCAGAGTATGTGCTAAGCCTTGCGATTTCTGACTACCGCTAAGCTGAATACCATTATCAAAATGAGAGAGATAAGAGTTTTCAGGAATTTTACTTCGAATGTTAGTGGAATAAAGCAAACTAAACTTACTAAGTTGAAATGATACTTTAAAGTGTCAAAACAGTGTGCAACTGTTAATAGGTTACTTAGCCATTAGCAAAGGGCAACTGCCTATTATTAATAATAGGTTGTATTTTACTCAAGAATTGTGATAAATCAGTTTCCTAATAGTCTGCCGCTAACTTGAAACGAAAATATAAAAATGCAACTCAACATAGTTAAACTTTTACAAAACAAAACACAAACTCCCAAAAAATATTATAAAACATATGGAAAAATGTACTTTTATTATATTTGAGAAGCATAACTTGATTAAATACTTGAAACTTTAGATTTTTCTATCATTAAGTAACCACGAGTTTTCAAATATTCATTGGTTTTATAAATCAATTATTTTCTGGAACAATAAATTTCAATTGAAAATTTTATTCAGGACAGACTTTGCGCGATCTTAGAGAAGTGCGATCTTAGATAGTCCATTCTAATTTAAAGGACATTAGCTCTTTTTTTTTTAAGTACAGAGGTTGCCAAATATGTAACAAGTAATTAGTTTTACATTTCCTATGGAGCATTAGTATTTTCAGACTGACTAAACTGTTTGGAAAGGATCACAATGCTCTTAGCAGAAAACTTATGTATATCTTTGCTTAAAAATACATAAATTTAAAAATATGTATACTCACGTAGAAAAAAAAAATATGCACTAAAAACTGCAAGAGTTATATATTTTAGGAATTAATAATATGAAATTTTCATAAAAAACGAAATTAAAAAATTGTCAGAAAAGCCTTATCTATATTATTTAATTAATAAAAAGTTAATTGTACTGAACTAATTTTTAAAACAAACTGAATGTGATTTTTTATTAATTATTTCAAGCAAAAAAATTTTAAAAAATTATTGAAGTCATGGGTTTTAACACCATTTTATACATAATTGACTTAAAATCGTCTAAACCAAACTGAATCACTCACGAAATTCTACGAAAAAACAAGTTTTAAACTGAGCTTGAATAACAAAATTGTTTCCATTTAAACTTTCTAAACAAAAAGAATTAAAATGCTAAATAAAAAAAAAAAAAACGAAATCAAATCAGTTAAAAAGGAAAAAAAACGGAAAGCTTCAGCTAAAAAGCTATTATTTGCAGGTACAGCTTTTAGTTTTAAAATTAAATAAAAAAAATTTTTTTTTGAATAGAAATAGGGTTTTTTTTTAAACTTCAATACAGGGAATTTTTTATACCCACTCTAAATGTTAAGTTTCAAAAAGCTTTTAAGATTAGCAAAAGTTGACAATGTTTGTTTTTTCAAGTGATATAGGATGGAAATATTTAATTTTTATTTTAAGGAAAACCGAAATTGTAGTTTTCTTCTTTTGGAAAGCAATACGATTTTTTTACTTGCCTAATTCAATGAAAATAAACTATTCAATATAATTTAGTTTATCTTATCTCAAGTGAAAATTATTTTATTTTTTTAAGTTATTTTGTTTACTTTTAAGATAAAACATAAATTTAAAAACAATGAGTTAAATTTGAAATTTAATTTTTTTAAAAATATTTTCTGAAACTATGTTTATTTTAAAAAAAGTATACGAAAACTCTAAATATCTATGCATTCTAAAATCTATAAAATAATAATAAAAAAAAAATTATGCCTAATTTAAAATTTCAGCTGTTAATCTGCAAAAAAATATACATATTTTAGGCTACCAGGGTCAAATATATAGTCATCGTTTCACAATATTAGTATCTATTTAAATATAGAGGAAGAGAACCAGAGCTGTAGAGTTAATATAATTCGTTCACCGGGAGTTGGCACTAGGCTCCGCCTTCATCACGTGGTATCCGATGATACTATTTCGCTTTTTTTGGGAGAAGGATGTGAACAATCTTGAACACGGTTGTTATTTGGCGATCGTATGACAAAAATATTTATTTCGCAATATTTATGTGAATTGTTTTAACATTAAATATTTCATAACTTTGATGATAATTCCCTCTTTTGAGTGAATAGTTAGTCCTCTTCGAAACATTTTACTTCAATATACTTAATTAGCTAGAGTAACGAAAGGTATAATAGCAGATGATAAAAATGATAGGAATTCACTGTTTGTGTTTGGCGCCCAGTAAGGGTTGTCTCAATTTCAAGAGCGGTGGTGTTTCTCCTCTTATATTTCCCGTGCTTAAATGAACTCGTCGACCGAAGAGGTGGAGAAAAGTGCCAACTCCTGATGAACGAACTACACTGTAACTAGGAATTAAATTCCTGAATGTTCAACTACGACTTCAAATTAAATTATTAAGAATTTTGCAAAATAGCAAATTAAATAGATATGCTAATTTTATTATGAAGAAACTGTTTGTTTCAATCAACATTTATGTGGGATAAATATAAGAAAAAATCAATTTGTTAAGAATAACTTAACTTGGGCTTAACCCTTTTTGAGAAAAGAATCACTTATTAAAATTTAACGCGCCCATTTGATCATAAATAAACATCTTATGACAAGAAAAAATTTTTTAGTAAATATTCATGAACTAGGAAACTATTAAAAATTATACATTAAGCTCACTTGCATATTTTTATCGACTATTTAAACTTGGTTAAATAAATTTATTTTGGAAATTTTGGAAATTTAAAGATACCAAATTAAATTAGCATTTATATTGATATATCTTAATTTTTCATCAGTTTTAATAGTATTATGTATTATCTTTTTCAAAATACAATAAAGCATAGTTTCAAAAAAGTTTAAGCTTGTGGTTGTTACGTTTGTGATAAGTAATATTTTTAATAGTTGCCAGAATATTCATTTGAGTAATAATTTTGTTTACATAACTATAAACATTTGTCTAAATAATTTCAATAAGATCAAACTATTTTTTGATATGCAGAACCAGACGTACAGTACTAGTCTGTCTAGGATGTCTACAGGACTGGGATGCATCAGTAATAAAAGGAAATATTTCAACTACACAACACTGAAGAAAATTAAGAAAAGAACTAGACAAGAAATAACGCTGGGTACATAAAATAAACCAAATGATATTATTTTGAAATAATAATTAACTGGGTAAGTGCACCATGTATATTTTTTGAATTAGATTTTTATGACATATTTTAAATTATAGAAAGAAATAATACAGAGGAACAAATTCTTGTATATATATAAATACTTGATTATTTCTAGTTCGGGGGGATCGGGTATTTCAATTCTGATATTAGTTTTGCTCTAAAAGCTGTAGATATTTTACAAAATGTCATTTTTAGTCTTTTTTTTTCAAAATGTACAGTTTTAAAAACGTTATATGTAACACGGGGGTCGTGTGAATGCCGCGAGAAACATCTAGGGGAGTCATGACACTCTATCAGAACTAAAACTGCATAAGAACCCATGCCCGGAAATTTCGTCATACACAACATGGTCACAAGAACACAAATAAATAATAGGGAAACTGCGTTTGACAAAATTTCCGGTCATGGGTTCTTATTTCCTATAACGTTTTAATCCTGATGATAGGTTTTCAAACTTGTTTATCGTGATAAAAACATAAATAAATAAAATGTAATTAAAAGTAAAAATGTCACTAAAATACATTATAGCTTCGAAAAAGCATTGAATTACTTGTTTGAAATCAACAACAAGAAAATGTCCAAGATCCGTCTAATGCAACAGCTATTGATTTAAAATATAATACATAACAAAAAATAAATTTCTTCGGATTTGAAGATATGGAGGGACAAAATGTAAGTTTATTTATTAATTATTTTAAAATAAAATTAATATTTTTTCGTTTATTATAAAATACTCTACTTAATTTTGCACTAACTTTAAAGAAATATTGCTTGAGATACGCATAGCTATACGAACATTTTTATTACATTCTTTGTCAAGAGGAGGTAAGTAATCTCATTTTTAACATAAGAGTAAGTAAAGGAGTTTTATTACTTTCGTATTTACATTTATTTCAAAAATATTACGTCACTGATTTCTAAGATAATAGATGATTTCAATTAATTTTTTTTTTAGTTCTCTTAGATAATCATGTGCCTCAACGAGAATTCGTTTTATTACAATCTTTGCCTACATGATTTTCATAATGTTTAGTTATAAATGAAAATAAGTGAAACTATTTTATTTCTTCCGTAATCACATTTATTTTAAAAATATTATATTACTAATTTATAAAACAATATATGATTTTAATTATGCATCTTTTTCGTTCCATTAGATGTTTAATTATGTGTCTCAGCGATTTTTCGTTTTATTTCAATCTTTGTCTATAGGAGGTTCATAATATATTGTTTTACATGAAAGTAAGTGAAGCGATTTTAGTACTTCCGTATTTACATTTAATTCGCAACTATTGCATCTATAATTCATAAAAGAATATATAATATCAATTATTTTTCTTTTTCGTTCCATTGGATAATTAATTATGTGTCCCGGCGAGATTTTGCTTTACTACAATTTTCGTCAACAGAAGATTCATAATATTCTGTTTTACATGAAAGTAAGTGAAGCAATTTTATTACTTTCTTCCGTGATATTAAGAAACAAGAAATCTGTCCAATACTTGTTATTACTTTCACAAGATAAACATATAAAGAGCAGAAAAGATCCTTACAAAGTTGAAGTTAAGATTGTGTTTCCCAGATAGAGAAAGAAGAAAAGACCTCCGAGCAGTTCCTCGTGAAGGAAATAAAAAAAGTTAATTAAAACAATGTTTGCTTATGAGATTTATAAGAAGATTTATATTTACGCAAATTAAACGAACGTATAGTTTAGAGTTGATTGTAGTATCTTTCTAATGTGGCAAGAAATGTTTAGATGCTTCATGAAATTTAATCTAAATCTATTATAACTTTTGTAAGAAAATTGGTTTCAAAATAATTCTAAAATTACATTATTGTTGTTTTAATATATTGATATCCGTTCATTTTCAAATTTTTCTATCATTATAGGTTATTTATGCCATCGTTCATCTGTATATAGTTTCTGACTGAAAATTTATTCAATTTTTCAGAAGTTAATTATCGTGCTGAAATTTTCTGGCCTTCAGTTAAACAGTAAACATTTCGGCTTAAATTACGCTATCAGGTACTGGAACTTATGGCATCATCCATATAATCTATTTTATCGAAAAATTCACTTTTACCTTAAAATTTTATACCGTAATTTTTATAAAATATTAATTAATTACAGTGATTTTGAATCAAATATTTTTGTAAAAATTACAGTATATCAGAGTTTTGTTCCGTAACATGCTCCGGTTAAAAATGGATTTCACAGAGTATTTAATGTTTATGTTTATATCAATGAAAGTTTGCTTTATCATGTAAGCATTTAAACCAACTCTAAAAACTAAATTTTTACTACTGATAGTAGGTGAAAAAAGTATTTTTAAATTACGTCCATTGCTATAATATATGTTTTTACAAGCTTTTTTCAGTGAAAATATTTTTTCAGTTTTTTTTTTCAAGAAGTTTTTTTTTTCAATATATATATATATATATATATATATATATATATATTCTGTTATACATTTCATATATAAAAATATATGCTAAAAAGTAGTAGTATAACATTACAAGGTTAAATACGAAAGAATGTGTCTAAATGTATTAATCTTGTTTAAGAGTGCTTCATTTTATTGAAAACAATGTCCACAAAGTTTCAGAATAGAAAACACTAAAAGTGTCTTTTTAACATGTCTGTAAAAATGATACTAATTTATTCTTTTAATTTTCCTTTATTTGGCTATATTTCTGGCATCCACACTCTAATTTAACGTTAATTGTGCGTCAGTTTTTCAATTATTTAAATATTACAGGTATGAATTGTTAAAATTTATCGTAATTTACGAGCATTTGAATTTCATTATTTGGTAGTTAGCAGATTACCTAAAATATGCGTTAACATGTACAAACTTTATTTTTAAACACACTCACTAGTAAAATATATGATTCTAAATTTTAAATTGAGTATTTTATGACATGAGAATCAACAATCAATTTAAAAGCACTTGTTACTAAACCCATTGATTAAAATTCACCTAGTAAAAGTAGTTTAAGTAAATTCGTGGAATGCAGTAACTTCTTACTACAATACTTAAATTTTTTTAAAATACAAGCTCCATCAAAATCGTTTCTACTGTTAGAGTTCTTTTTTTGTTCCTTGAATATAAATCATGATTTTTTTTCTTCAAATTTAACGAAAGTAGTAAAATTGTTTGCTCAATTTTTTTAGACGTCTTATCATTAACACACATTGCTCTACAGTGTTGAAAAATCAATAAACACCGTTTTGTAATTTTAAAATTTTATTTTATTAAAACATTTTATTCTATATTTATTTTCCTTTTATAAGAAATTCTAACGGTAAGCAGAAATTTTGTTTAAGGATTTAGTGTAATACTCACGGAAAATATTTATTTTAGTTGATGTTTATTTAGCATCAATGTATTCTTGATTAAAAATTATAATTTTGAACTATTAAAAAAGTGTACCTTCTTAAAAGCTCAGTACTAGACTTAGATTTCAATTTTCGAATCAGAATAATTAAAGAAAAAGTTGCATCTCTCAGTTCTTAAAAAATAAGATTTAGTGCGTTTTTTTAATTTTTTATTGAAATTCCATAAAAGAAATTATTTTTAACTTACTTTTGTTCAGAATATTATAATTTAACTACTATTAATTTATAATATTTTGTTCATGATTTTTTTGTTCCTGAAGTTACTTTAAAAGTCGAGCATTTAAATCATGCATAGAGAAAAAAAAGTCCTTTCTCTAATGAATTTTTGTCCTTTAAGCCTTTGCAAACATTCACCGAAATTAAACTTTATCCACAAATGTGTCTTTTGTTTCTGCAATATAAAAAAAAGGATAGACATGTTTATGAAAAAAAAAAATCTCAAAGAACTTGTCACAAATTTTACTGATAAGATGTGCAAATAAAAAATATACAAAGTTTTGTTTTTCCCATCTATGAAGAAATAAAAACTTTTTTGTTTGAAAAAGTCAATTAAAAATTGCTTTAGTTATTTACGAAATGAGTTATTCACTTAAAAAATATCTTTGGTAAAATTATTTCAGAATTGTATATTTTCTTTAGATTATAATGATAAAAAATAACTAATATTTCAACTAAAATATTTATTTTAGATTTCGATATTATCATATAGTGTCTGTTTATGTATTATATTTATAGCTTTCATCGAATTCATCTATTTACTAAATTTACTACTTACATTTCAATACACATGAGCTCCATATTTTAATAATACACACGTCGAATTCCAAAGATGAAATCCTGTTTCTAAATCAAGCAGTTGAGAGCACAAAGAGAACAAAATTCCCTTGAGCTTTTGTGATAAATACAAATCCTTCAGTGCCTTCAAAGTTGACCTTTTGAATCGCTCGTAATCAACAAAACTTTTGGTACTATGTTACCTTGATGTGAAACTGGATTTTATAAATTTTTATTGTAGTTTTTTGTGTTGTTAAGAAACTGAAAAATAAGCTCCATATTGAAATGAATTTCTTCTGAAAGTAAGTATAAACTATGTTTTATGCCTAGGTATTTTAGAAAGAACAGATTTTAGCGTAGATCTTTTTCGTTGTTATCGGAACATTGTTTATCAAAAACAAGCTACAACACATAGAGATATTTTAATTAAAAAATTCTATGAAATTCAGTTTTTATCAGAAATTCAGTTCAAAAAGTTATTAGAGTATGAAAATATTTATTCAAAGACATTCCTTTTTAAAACTATTTATCTTTTTAGTTTTTAAATTCAAAATTTGTATTCTTTTTAAAAGTAAATGAAAAGAAATTTGTTTTTTTTTTTATTTTAAAATGGTTTTTTTTAAAGAATAGTCCTAAGTATTTTTTTTTTAATTTGCGTAAGTAATATCCGAAGTTCTAATTTAACGATCAATTGTAAATTTAGTGAAAAATTGAAAAAGAAAAATATTTTGCCAAAGTTCTTTTAAATATTCTACAATTAAATAAATATATCGAGCTTATCGTATTGAATATTAAGACCTTTTCGGTTTGTTACTTACTAAATAGAAAGAATTATTAGCATAACAACAATCAATTTTCATTATCATCGTCATGGTGCACTGTAAAATATTCCGGATCAAAGATGTTTCTTTTTAAAATAAATAAAATAAACTTTTACCGAACATGTTACAGAACAAAAAAAATTTATATATAGTAATTTTTACAGTTATTTTTACCGTAAAATCACTGTATCGTTTTAATTAACACTTCATCGCTGCAATGATGTGCCTCTGTGGTCAAAGTTCCCTCGCATCACTAAAGTTGAAACAAAACGCAAATTTCTTTTGAACATGATTTTGTTTTTAATTTAAAAAATATTAATCAATTGCAATCACTAATCACATTCACTAATACAACAACAGAGCACAATGAATATTCCTGAGAGATGAGTTATTTTTCCCGCCGCGATGAAAGAAATAAACAATTATTACTTTAAGAACTGCAGCATATTATTTTAAGACGAAAAATGGATATTACGGTAAAATGGATTTTACGGATGATGCACCTACAGTTCCTGTACGTTATAGCGTTATTTTTTACCGTGTAATTAATATCATAGCTTTGGATACTTTTCTGTTGGGATGACGAAAGAATGGATGATTCTTAATTGACTGTGACGATCAGTACTGCTGTTATTTTGCCTAATAGGCACGAAATAAATTAATATCGGCCCCTAACGTAGAAACATTAAAAATATTACTTTTGAGGCCCCTTGAAATGGATAGAAAAGGATCAAAAGTATTCATAAATTAAAAGAATCTTCCTTTTGTCGCATTTGTTTCAAAGTTTATTTCAAATCTGAAAAGATGATTGATTACAAACATGAAAACAAGAATAGAAAAACAGTATTAAAACAAAAAATTAGCTGCTGCGATCCTTAAAATTAATTACAGTAATGTGAAAAAGTAATAGGTTTCGAAAATATTTTTTATACTTTCAGACACGTTTTACAGTTCGTAATCTTCAAATTGTATTTCGTTAATTTTAACAATCATTTTGTCTCGAACTTGTCTTTGGGACGAAACACAGAATCTCAAAAATGTATCAAACTACCCTCATAGGTTAGCTTAGTACATTCTGGGAAAAATCAAATTGTTTTTCTATCTTTGCACTATATTGAAGTATGGTAGAAACGTATTGCATTTGCTTGTACTCTGTAAACTACTGTAAATAGTACTGGCAGCATTTATAAGATCAATTGTACCATTAAGTACCATTTTTATCCCAACTTATACCGTAATTTGTCGGCTATATTATTCAATTAATGTCTACCAGATGTTTTCTCTGAAGTATGTTCCAGTAAAAATATATTTTAAAGTAAACAATATTGGTACTAAAGGTACTTTTATCCGTAATTTTATCCAAACCTTTTACAGTTTTCAAAAGAATTCCTGGGATTCAGTCCTGGATATGATTGAGAAATCATTCATTCACGTCTACTTCATTATATGAATTTTAATCCCTATGTAGCAATGAACATAATCACTGCATTCAACAAAGTGTACTGCTCTCACTCAAGTGAAAATAGTAATTTCCAAAATTTGACAAAATGTATGTTCAATAAAATGTTTAATAAAAAATCAATCTTATATGTTCAATAAAAAATTTTGAAAAAAATTTAGCAATCCATTTTTAATATTTTAGTGTTTTAAAGATTTTACATATATATGCCGTATCTACGAAATCTAAAAAAAATCATAATAAATAAATAAAAATAAAAGTCAACATAGTTCAGCACAAGTGTACTCTGCAAAATGAGTCAGTTCAAAAATACTACTTTTCATAATATTATAATAGTTGTTAAAAAACGCATTAAAATGCAAATATCAAGCAAATAATTGATAATAAAAATCCTATCTATTAGGTTAACGATACTTATTTGTAAATTACAAGATGCTCTCATTTTTCTAGTGTGAAAATTACAAAATGCAAAATAAAATTTTAGTAAAGCCAGAAAATGAATGATTTAGGTGTCATGGGGAAAAAAAACATAAATAAATTTGAAGATTACGTGAGATTTATTGAATATGCTAAGTTCAGTGAAAAATGCTAGTATATAAGAAGGAAAATTGCATAAATTTTTTAAAATAATTTGTTATCGTATTTCCTGTCCGTATTCAATGCTATTGAAGAACACGCCGCAGAAATACTTTTTGGAATATGAAGACACTAAAAGTAGTGATCATAATTATTGTCAAACTCTTAGAATAAAACATGCTTACACATAAATTGTTGAACTTAAAAGTTAAGTTTAAGCACATCTCAAAGTTCAACTTTAAAATTTTAACTTACATTATTTGCTTGTTCCTTGAACAAACAAATCTGTCAAATATCAAATAAAAAATTAACATATTTAAATTAAACAATGAAGGATAATGAGACAGATAATTTATACTTAATGAAAGCGTCATTAAAAGTTAATTAATTAAATATATATATATATATATATATATATATATATATATATATATATATATATATATATATATATATATATATATATATATATATATATATATATATATATATATATATATATATATATATATATATATAAGTTTAAAATGAAGATAAAACAAAGGTAAATTACAGACAAATGAAAAAAGGCGAGGGGGGGGGAATTAATAATAAGGACAAACAACTGGGGAAAAAAAAGAATTAATTAATATAATAAAAAATAAAAATAAAAAAAAAAGTTTTTTTTAAAAAAACCGGAAAAAAACTTTATCTCTTTTTTTTTTTAATTAATTAATTCTTTTTCTTTCCCCAGTTGTTTGTCATTATTATTATTACCCCCCCCCCTCTGTTTTTCATTTGTCTGTAATTTACCTTTGTTTTATCTTCATTTTAAACTTATCTTATGATAATATTTACTTGCAGCTTATGCGCAATAAATGGTACTTATTGTTTTTCCTAATTTTTTTTCTGTTTTTTTTTGTATTTATTAATTTTGCTGTATATATATATATATATATATATATGTATATATATATATATATATATATATATATATATATATATATATATATATATATATATATATATATATATATATATATATATATATATATATATATATATATATATATGGGTGGGTGCGTGCATGCGTGCGCGTGTGTGTGTACTCTATATTTATGTATTTTTATTTTATACATATTCATAGGTTTTTATCTTTTTCCTTATAATTAGAAATATTTTAATTAATTTTGATACAATCGAAAGAAAACTGAATATTTTCTAAAATTGACATTAAACATACATATAATTATACATATTGACTGAGCTATTTTGATTATTCGTTAATATGACTCAGGAGGACATAATTATTTATTTATATTATTTTCAACTAATGTTTAAACTAATAAATACCCATACTCCTATTGCACAGAAATACTTATAACACCTCTAAAAGAATTATTTTATTAGATATTTGCTTACGAATTAATAATATGTACTTTAAATACACATTTCTTGAATAGATAAGAATTTTCCTAAATGATTTTAAAAAATGTTCAAATCAGTTATATCAATTTACATAAATGTAATGTAAAATTTTGGAAAGTTCATACTGAGCAAATATATCCTATCAATTTTCCAATTTCTTTTCTTTAAAATCTCTTTCAATAAAAGGAATGAGCTCCTTTAAAGCTATTAAAATGAAATGAAAAGAACTCATTGTATCGCGAATGATATTGTGAACTAAAGGTTTCCCTCAAACTTAATGGCTCATGAGAATAAAAACACTCATTCAAATCCATTTTAAAAGGTCTTTGAATTGTACCCGCACCCCTCGAAGGTTTTCAGCTGAATATACATTTAATGAACACAGAAGTTGATTGAAACCATTAAAAAGTTCCAGCTTTATTAAATGCAGTTGAGTAAGAATCATTGAATATAATAGCCTACGATTTTTCGGAAACGTATTTCGTTAATTTAAACGAATGAAAACTATTTCATCAAAGAAAAAACTGCATTCTAACATTTTAATAAATAAATAATTAATTAAAGGTTTCTAGCTTTATTCAAAATTACTTTCCATGGAAGCATTTTCAGTTTGTTAAAAGTCACAAAAATATTTCGAATTCATTATTTGAACTAAATAAAGTTTAAGATATTTATTATTTAATTTGTTTAATTAATTCTATATTATTTTTCTCTGTAGACACGTTCTAAATATATTTGATTTATGACATTTCTGTACCCGTCTTTATTTGACCAAAGCAAAGACTAGTTTAAAAGTTAATTAAAGCCCACCTGTAACAATACGTTGTGGGACAAGGCAGTTGACTATTTCATAATTAACAGCATTATACTGCTATCACACTTGCTAACATAATTACAGGACTATTCCGCTAATACACTTACAGAGGCAAGAATATAACTCATAACAAATTTATATTTAAAAACCAGTCTTTAGGGTTATTTAGTGCCTAAGCCAATGTACCATCGCGTTTTAGAGCAATTTAAATCAAGCTTAAATTTAACCCAAATTCTGAGCCTCAACTACTACTTATCTCAAGAAAGAGAGCTCAGCTCTTATCTGCGCATGCAAGAGATAAACAATTTAACACTTTCAAATTTAAGGGGAATGAGTCACAGCGTAAAACAATGAAAAACATTTAATTTGAACTCATTATAAACACAAATCTTAAATGTTATATGAGTGTATTAAAATATATACTCCTGCTTGGTCTGCCTGCAGGAAAAGTAACTTTCCGTCCATTTGATCTAGCTTAAAATTATTAACTAAAACATCCACTTAATTTATCCATTCCGTAGTTAATTAATTCCTTAAATTAGATTTTTTTTAAACTAAGTTATGCAATATTTAAAATAGTATGTCATTACCCATTATATTAAAGCCTTCTTGTCTCGAAATAAGTATTTAAGATTGCTATTAAAAGTATATTGTTAGAATAAGTATGTATTAGATTAAATGTAAATTTTAATGTTTCAAAAGCCTGGTGTTAACTATATTAATCTACACAGAAATTTGATTAAATTTGATGTCTGGTGCGTAGAGGTGTGCTAAAACATGATTAAATACCCCGATTGAAACGTCTGATAAGATTGCATTTTTTGGTAAAAATTAAAAAGCTGATTAGAAATTCACAAGGTTTTATTTACTTTATTTCTGTAACACTAATGTGCTCATATAAATATTTTAGTATTTTTTTCCAAACATTCTTGATTTTTAAATTCTTTTTACATTTTCCATGGGACTCCAGACATATGATTTCCTACACCTTCTCATGCATTTTAATTACTTTTTTTTCTTAAAATAACTTAAAAATGCATATGAACTACCCAACAAAAGAAATAAAAACATGTATATTTAGTCTGTGGTACCAAAATGCTAAAAAAAAATATAGCTATTTTGGTTGAGTGGGGTTAAAAATTTTGTTAATTTCAGGATCATCCATAAATTTTTATTGGCATGTTTAAAACATAATGTTGACTAAAAGAATGTAGGGGTAATTATCGCGAAACGTGATTTATGCATACAAGTTAAAGTTCACAGTTCAGGACGACGGTAATTTTTAAACTTCCTTTTTCAACTCCTTGCCTGTGTATAACAAGCAATCCCTCCTTTACTTAACTTCCAAATGCTTCAACGAAAATTACTTGAAGGCTAATGAAATGTGGTTGTACAAAATAGTTTAAATTTCAAATCGTTCATAATTTACATTGCAACTAAACTAGATCCCTCAAATGAATATCTCAATTGGCTTTAGAAAGTTAATGCGATATAAATTGTGAGGAAGTTTCAAAGAGATTTGTTTGTTAACTGACTAGATATGTGAGGTAAACTATAATATGAGTTATAAAAATATTTTGCTTTATTTAAATATGCTTATTCCACTACTCATAATAAATGTTTTCCGTTTCAGAGATTAATGTTGAATATTCACCAAATGTAAATGACGTAATAAACGTGGGAAAAATAGCTCAAAAATATTATCTATAGATTGTTTAAATATTCCCTAAATGAATTTTTTAAAAAAAGTTGAAAGATGCCTACCTCTCTATTTTCTTTTCTTCACTCAATATTTTATTTTCTTGTTGTTGTTGTCTCTCATGTCACTGGCCAAGTACCAACATGCCCTCTTGGTTAAGCCAAGCGAATTTGAGGCGGAAGGTGCGTTTCATGCTTTTCAGTGGAGCCATCTATGGTCAAGAACACGACTTCAACCACACACCCGCCCGTTTAAAGGGTTCATCCACAGATCGTAATTTTGACCTAAACTAGACAACGATAAATCACCAATTCAATACCTCCAAAGGCATTGATTTTTTAAGAGAACCTGAAGAACTTTTTTATCCAATAGATTTAACGTGCACCAGTCACCATTTACTACACGGAGAGTCTTCGGCCTGTAGAGATCAAACTCATGACCTCTTGAACATGGGCCCAACTCCCTACTAACCAGATATCCCGACCTCATTTGATTTTGATAAAGTTTTACATCCAAGGCGAATTTTCTTTCATAAATTGTAAGTATTTGTATCTGAACCGAGCATTACTGAAACTTAATGTTACACAGAAGGAAACTAGAAAACGTTGATAAGTTATTTTTATTGAATTTGAATGCATGTGATTGCATTTTTATTTTGATATGATGTTTAAACAAATTTTGTGAAAATGTATATTATGTGTTTTAGATATCATCATGAATAAACATCAATAAAAAATCGAGACAAGACACTATTATCAGTGAAAACAGCTGATGAAAATCAGTAAACACTAATTCCAGCAATCTCCAGTTAAATGAGAAAAGGTTCTGTTTCCACCTATCGAGTTTTCAATTATTTATGCTATGTATAACTTAAAATTCATAAAATTATTTTAATGAAAATTATTTAAAATCCGTTTGATCAAAAAAGTTGAATTAAGTTTATTTTGCAAAAATAAAAATTTATGAGAAAATGAATGAACCAAAATGAAAACTCTTAAACTGCCAAATTAAAGAAACGATTAATTAAAATTAAAAACATAAAATTGAAATATGCTCTTAGATTTGAAAAGATATATTTGTTTATTGACCCAGCAACACGCGTGTGCTATCTTCTTTCTACTTACTTTCGATTTCTGTGGCATTTTTTTCTGTATATAAGTCTTAAAAAGAAACAAACCCCATAAACGAATATGTCAAACAAAAAATAAAATTTCATAAAAAAAACTGCTATGAAAACAAAACATAAAAGACCTATGAAAACAATACCTGAAAAAATAATTCATAAAAATGTTTTTAGGAGGTACTTATATCTAAATGAAATGTTTTGTTGCATTATTTACGTATCTTTAAATGTAATTTGTTTTGGGGGCAATAAACTTTTAATACACAAAATAAATAAACATATTTTTTTTTTGCATTTGCTTTAATCTTTAAAGAAATTTTTTTTCAAGACATTTCGTTCAACATTCCTAATTGAGATGATATTATATTTAAAACAAGCAGGGAATATTAATGTTAAAGCACAATGTTTCATATTGCACCATAATGTTAATAACATACGGTAAGTTGATTTGAATCAAATATATTTATTTACTTTAATTTCTAAAATATGAGTACATTTATGAACATTGTAAAAACATTTAGAACAATGAGAACATTGTAAGAAATATTTAGAACAATAAGAGCATTGTAAGAAACATTTAGAACATTAAGTACAATGTAACAAACATTTAGAACATTGAGAACATTGTAACAAACATTTTCTATACACACTTCGTTTTTAAAAAAGTTAGTACTTGATGTATTAGAAACGTAAGTAAATATTTGATCACACGAATCTTTAATTAACATGATACGAAAAAAAAGAACAGCAAATGACAGAAACTTATCGAGTTTCGGTCCTAACTATGATTATAAATTCTCTTACAAACTTTTTTTTAAATCAGATTTTTAGTTTTTTTCTGGCGTTCCCTGTTTGCAGTGATTGCTTCGGGAATATTAAATTTCTCTTATTTTTATTATATTTCTTTTTTTAGCTTCATTATAACCTGTGGAGAACATAGAATTGCCCATAAAGGCTTATTATTGAGTTTGGGGACGGTGAAAAATATTTCGAAAATCGAAGCAAATTAATATTCCAATCAGGATCACAGGTTTCGAGTTCATGAAAAAAAAGTTGTTTGCTGAAATGTGTCATAAAAAGCTATAAAAAGAATGTCGATAAGTATATGGAACAAATACTCTTTCGGATAATGTAATTGAAAGAAGTAAAAAATATGCTACATTTCAGGAATAACTTAATTTTCTTTAACAGAGTAGTATTTTTTATATGAAGTTGATTTATTTGTCAAATAAAATGTTGCTCCATTAATATGGCTAACTTGAATATTTTTACTTTCTTTTTTATTTCGCTTAATATTCAGAATAAGTAAACGAAAGAGGTATTGAAGAACTAGGGATTAATTATTGTACTTGTCAAACAATAGAGCCACATTTCATGACTAAGAAACTCCTCCCATGTTAAGTTATTTTGTTGTTATTAATAATAATTATGTTCATTTTATTGAAATAGTTTACTTTTTTCAACAGAAAAAAATGATGCATTTTTATTTTCCTTATCTAATTTTAAATTAGAATTTGATAATTGAACCTTTTAAATAATAAAATCATAATTCGCATCCAAAAACTTCCAATTAGTAAATACCTTAAAATTAATTTTTATTAATCCAATTATTGAACTTCCAATTATTGAATAAATTATTAATTACCATTTATATAAAGAAATATTCTATTGTTGAGAAATAATAGAGATTTTTTACGATGTGGCTTTATTTGTCCAAAAATGTTATAGAATAGGGCAGGGTGGCCTAAAGTGGGTAGATTAACAATAAACTCTCAAAAGTTTTAGTTTTTGGGCTTTTATCGCAGCGTTTTTCATTTTATTTCTTAAGAGAGATCTTGAACTTTAAAATAAAAAATTATTATTGCGTTATTTTAAATTTCATGATTATTTATTATCAAAAATAAAAAACACTGAAAAAACCCGCTTTGCCCTACAAGGGGGCCTAAAGCGGGTAAGCCGTTCGGGCAAAGCGGGTAAGCACCATAGATTTTACAAATACAATATTAATTTTCTTAAACATTAATATTGAGACCTTAATCACAGGTATAATAATCGTTAAAAATAACATTTAAATATCAAATTTTGACTTATTTTATCAGTCTTATTGAGGGTCTCAATAATTTAAATAAACATTAAATGAATTAATTTGAGTTTAGTACATTTGATAGTTGAATCTAAAGTACAGAAATATTAAATAATTAAACTAGTTAACTGCCTTTGTAAAAAAAACAACTTTTTCAAATTATACTTATACGATTTGAACTTAACATCTAATTCAGTACAGTTGTCAACAAAATATAAAGTAAAAAATTATTAAATTATTAGACTAGTTAACTGTGACAGTAAAAAAATAATTTTTATAAGTTATACTTATCCGATTAAAATTTTAGACTTATATTTAATCAGTCTCAAATTATGATTTGTTATTCTTGACATAGTTCGCAAAAATAAGCAAAGCAGGTGTCTACCCGTTTTGCCCTACCCGCTTTGCCCAAAGGCATATTTTTTACTAAAAAAATTATAACCTTAAATAAAAAAAAATAAAAAATTGAATAGTTTATAGGTTAATAGTGTTAGAATAATATAATAATATTGACAACAAAAAAATAAGCCGTCTTTCGACTAGCCACAAGTTACATACCTTGAGTTTTTTTAAGAAAACTTATTAATCTTTTTATTTTGTGCTTGGTTACGCCATGTCGCTTTACTTCTGCTCCGCTGGGACTGATTGAAACTCGTGAGTATTCGGGTAATCACGCCATACTTAGATATCTACGCTAGCGCGCCATGCGGCGGGATACGAATGCCTACCCGTTTTAGGCGACCTACCCGTTTTAGGCTACCCTCCCCTAATGTCTTTAACTTGCATTTTTTTACTTTTATTAGCATGTAAAATAAGTAAAAAAGAGAGTTTTTGAGGAATTCTAGACTTATTAATAGTTGAAATTGTCAAAAGTTAATTCCCATTTTATTCTAAAATTGAGTCTCCTAAGATATGGAATTTTATTGAATTTATCAATTACAAATTATTTGAAAAATGCAATAAAATTTTATAAAAAGAATGTAAGTTTTTGAAGCAAATATTTCTAAATTCAATTCACTTTTGAAATTGGAAACTGAAGAATAAATATTAAACATAATTACATTTATTCAAATTTTTTTCTTATGTTATTATGCACTTAGTCGTGTTGCTCTTTCATTTTCTTTATAAGAGTAATCGTTAAAGAAGTCACAGACGCACGCGCTTTCTCAAAGTCGGATTTACCAGAGGATAAAGTTTAATTTTACAACTAAACAGAGTTCTACTTATGATAAATTGGTCATATGATTGATTTTCACAACTTTGCCGAAACACAATATTTTTCTCTTCACAATGTTATTGGTTTGTTTCATGACATAGTATCTAAATCGTTTTCTAATAGAAGAAATAGTCACGGTTTTTTGATGTTGAAAACTTAATGATTTATAAGTATAAACTAATACTAATTGCTAGAAGTATGGAAATAAAATTCATTACTATATGAGATTATTTTGATAAAAAAGACAAAATAAAGTAGGTATTAGAGCATTAGACTTCTGTTTTTTTTTAAAATATCAGAAGGTTTTGCTAACGTGCGTTACTTTTATCAAATGGAAAACGTACGACAATATATTGATAAGCCGTATTTTCAAATTGTGCAGTAAAGCGTTACATATAATTATTTCCATGCAAACAAAAACATGATTCTGTGCATTAAATTTTTATCTAATGGATATCTGGATACTATCTGGATACAATGCAAAGAAATAGTTTCATGAAAAACTGTCGTTTTTGGAAAATGTGAGATTTATCACTACTTTACCTCAAGATATAAAATTTTTGATAGAAACTTAAAGTCAATTTAAATTACATTTATTAAAAAAAATTGCCATTTATTCAATTTATTATTTCAGTGATAACAGAAAAGTTTCAGTGCAAATTAGAAAAATTTTAATTACAATATTTTATAAAAAATATGTTTCCAGCAAAACATCGTTTAAATTACTTTTTTAAAATATCCAACATTTTGACATACTAAACCTGCAACACAATTAAACTGATATTTTATAAACGTGTCCTTTTATAGTCCTATGCATTAATTTTAATTAAGAGAGTAGCATTTAGAGCTTTACTTAATTTATCTTAAGTAGTTAAGTCAAGAAGTTTAATTTGTCTTTTAAGTTAAGTAGATTTAAACTAAACATCGAATTAAATCTTAAAACTAATTAAAAACTTAAGTTCGCTAATTTAGTAAATTTAAATTGAACATAGGCCTTTTTCAGCATTCAACGAAATTAAGGTTTATGATGTAAAAATAAATATATGTTATAAGAAAATCTGCCTTAAATATGTTAAACTCTGCCTTAAATATAATCGAATAATCGAACATGCTGTTAAATTCGGCGTATTTAAAGAAATAAAAAATATTAATTAATTTTATAACACACTTCATAAGTATACAAATAACATATTAACTAATATTTGAGGGTTTAATTAAAAGAGTTTTTAAGTAAGATGAACTTTCCGCAATAAGGAATTTAAATATTATGCTTCTTTTGATAAGATTAAATATATTTAGTAATATCATTAGTTTAATTTTACTTAATCATTTCTAAAAAAATTTTCGTGTTAGACTCTTAACATTGAAATTATGTATAATATGTTCTTATTAGTAATACTTATTTTTTAAATATACTTTCATTAATTAAATCCCTCAGTTTAAGTTCATTAATTAAGCAATTATATTTGTACTTGAAAATCTCTGCTTTACAAAAATGTTTTTGGCGATAAATGAAAAAATTTATTGCATTTTTTTGCACTATTTAATTGCGTACATTGCGTCAGAGCTACACTAAGTAGTTACTCATTACGGCACCTACACGCACTGCATTGACACATTTTAATTCAGAGAGCAGATAATGATGGCAATTACCCATACAGCCATCTAATATCTGTTGTGTCTGTGTAAAATTGAAATCGTAACGAAATTTTATTATTTAAATGACTTATTGCATAAAATATATTACCTCTGAAACTATATTTATGCAAAAACATTATCGTGACATCAGTTCTAAATTTCGATTATGCAAATACGTCTTAGGGATGCACGCATGCCTCAATGAATAAAGAAACGAACACTCAATTCCTTCCCACTGTGTTTGAATATTTTATACATTTCTCAGTCAGATAAGTTTCTTAGCAAGATCTGAACCTGTTGTAAATTTATGAAGAAAAAAAAACTTTACAAAATAGTTAATTTAGCAGATATTTTGAAGGACATGTAAAATATTTCTAATATTTTCTGATATCGCTTAGCTGTTCGCGAAGATTCCTATATATATATATATATATATATATATATATATATATATATATATATATATTCCAATACATTTGCATTAGTATGCGCATATCACGATGGCGCAAACATGTACTCTGAAATTCATAATATATATATATATATATATATATATATATATATATATATATATATATATATATATATATATATATATATATATATATATATATATATATATATATATTATGAATTTCAGAGTACATGTTTGCGCCATCGTGATATGCGCATACTAATGCAAATGTATTGGAATTCGCCTTCATTGTATCTTTCGCTTCATACTCGCTCCTTCAGTGTGCTGCCCTTCCACCAACAACTAGAAGGAACAAGACCTTCGTATGTGTTACCATAAACAAGAAATAGAATCCTTTAGTAATCTGAACATTGTGACATCTTTCGCATTTTATCTCCTACTTTGTAGTTTGGTAACTCGAACGTTGAGAATATTTCTTATTTTTACCCCATAGGTTGATAGGTTGATGTTCATTACGTCGGATACCTAAGTTGATCCGTGTAGAGACCTTCTCTATTTAAGGAGGTATTGCTTCGAAAAAAAGTGCATGATTACTTCCATAAGTAATCTAACCAATATAGTTTTTGATAAGACTATTAATTCAAGATGATGAAGCAAAGTTATTTTTTAAATTTTAATTCCTAACTATATCACAAAATTGTATTCATTGTAATTTGTATATATTTATTTTTTATGCAAATTAAAAATAAAAAGCAGCATAATAAAATTCAGCTGAGGCGAAGAAAAGAAGAAACCTGTTTTTCTTGCATATATCTAAGCACTTATCCTATTCGACTACTTTGAGGTTTAATGGAAAAGAGAAAAAAAAAACTGCAAAAACATTTTCTTACAGTGTGAGTGACAGATGTCCTGAGGATATTTATCCTTTAAGAAACATCTTGGGATTAGATTTCTTTCTACTTCTCTAGGTTTTTGCTCCTTGTTTACTCCATCCTTCAAAAGATTGAATCTTGGGAAATGTAGCTGGAAGATAAACTCAACACTCAAACCTGTTCACCGGAAGAGAGATTTCTATACAAATCAAAACAAACTTTGAAGAATAGTGGACTTTTCATCTTTACAAAATATTTAGTTTTTTTTTTTTTTTTTTCAGTTTTCCGTTTTTTTATTTAAAAAAAATCACTATAAAGTGAATTAGATATTTCCTTTCATATTTAAGACGGTAAGAAGTGCACATGCTTAAAACATACAAGTGTAGGCGATAAAAAGCTTCATATATTAGATCATTTAATAATAGAATGAAAAAAAGATGCATTTTTGTTGATGATTTTAAAGGAGAAGATGTGTATTAAAAGACGGTTTTTAATGGAAATATAGTAGCTTTCTAAAATTTCTACATATTCTAAGTCTAATTTTCTCACTTCCTTGTACCATTTAATGATATATATTTATTGATTTTAATATAATGATTTATATTAAAATGAATGGATGGTTTTAATATAATGATATACATTTATTTTGTGTCATATTAATTTTTTTACACTGTTTAATTTTCCAGAATTTCTAAAATAATCAGCATTTGATTAAATGATTCAAACCCGATTTCTTTTGACTCTACATTCATTTTAATCCAAAATGCAGTTCAGGAAATTTCAATGTTAAGAATTTAAGTTATGTTAAGTTATTTTTCAAGTTGAAATGTTTCAAACGAAGTAAAATGTTACTTGTATGATAATTATATCCACACCTAATCGTAGTGTTTTTAATTAAAATAAAATTCAAACTGTATTATCTTTTTGAACTTATGTACTTCAAATTGGTTGAAACATGATAGGTGAGGCATAGGTTGAAATACCTATACCTTTGATAATTTGCCAAAAAAACCTACTTTCCAATAACAAAAATGTTCATTTTTAAAGGACAAGGTCCGACGAAGCAGTGCGCAAAGCTTCGTTCCATCTTAAAGTAAAAGCATTGAGAACAGTACATGCACTTGATCACAGCCGTTGTCATGGAAACTGTCATGTGTGGCCCGACTATTTAATGGCGTATACGCAAAAAAAAAATAATAATAATAATAACGTATGTTTGTTTTATTTGTTTTGTTTATATATTAACGTTGTATTTGTTTTAATTTTCTCTGTTTCCATTAAAATTAAATACATTTAGAAAAAGAAAACTACTATTTTATATTTCATAAATGAAACTGTCGTATTTTTCGACTTCAATTTACAACTTTATATTTTGAACGAATTTAAGTACTATAAATTTCAAAGTAACCAATAACTATTTCGATTATTGAGTTTTTACCTTCAATATAAAGTAAGTGGTGCTAAATTAGGGTGTTTAAAACGACAAAACATTAAAAAATATAAAGTTTTTTTTCCCCCACAAGTTAATATTTTTTTTTTTTTTTTTTTTGCTACGGACCATTAGATGCATTCTTGAACACTTCATGCGCGATTAAATAAATACTACATAAAAAATTCTTAAGGTAAAAGTTTTCCGTGTATACAAGTAGCTATAAGAACGGTAATCATTGTTATCATGCCGTATGTCTAGATCACCAGTTGTATTTGTAGTTTTGATGAAGTTTGATCTCGTCTTCTCATCTAAAGTCTAAAGCATCAATAAAATCCACCAAGTTGAGAATTACATTAATCTTTAATAAATTTTACAACTTATATTTCGATAGCATCTTAATGAGCATCTTTTATGAAGGATTTATTCCTTTATTTCCATACATATGCGGATTTTTATAAAATAGAAAAAATAACGAAAAATCTCTTTTAATTTGAGAAAGAATAGCACAAGTCTAAAAAAGGTAACCGTATAAATATCCAAATATCTGGATTTGATCCCACTGCATTAACACTTCAAAGTGATAAGCGGAACAACCATATTACACGGCAATAATGATCTCTGGGATTTATTACAATTAAATCAGGTAGGGAAACTCAGAGGGGTCGTGAGTTCGATCTCCGAAGGCCGAAGACTCTCCGAGTATAAAATGGTGACTCGTACAAGCTAAATCTGCCAGAGTCAAAAAGTCCCCCATGTTACCTTAACAAATCTATGTCTTAATAGAGATTGATCGTGCTCTGGTCCAGGTACAGGCTAAATCTATCAGGGTCACAACGTCCCTAGTGTTCATTTTACAGAGCAATACCTAGATAGAGATTGATTGCGCTCTGGTCTAGGCCAAAACTATGATCTGCGGACGAATAGATGATGTGTGAATGTGTTCTCCCAGTAAAACGGGCTGTGACGTATGTACATTGTCTCCGGATTATCCCCAGAGATTTTTCTCAGACCGTCTCCATTAGCCCATTGTGCAGCTCTAGTGCAACGTAAATAATAAGTACCGAACGCAACCAAACTTTAAACGGGTATGCGTGACCTAGGGTTGTTGTTTTTTCCACCAAATGCTCTGAAAAGAAGATGTTGCAGATTCAATATCTTAGTGCTGCTTTCTTCTTTTTTTTTATTTGCAAGAGACAGAAATTTTTTTGCCATACGCACATGAACCTGCATATGTGTCCTAAATACCGTTCGACCATGGAAACCCCGTAGAAAAAAGAAATAAATATCACTATTGGAAATATTTATTTGTTATTCATATACATACATGCGCGCGTATGTAAAGTTCAAATTACATTTAACAAGCCCTATACGTTAAAGAACAAATTGTTCAACTAAAGGAATTATATTTAAAAAAATGCATCGATCGTAGCGTGGAGGTAGCTATTTAAAAACACCATATCCCTGTGATACCCTTTTTTATCTTGAATTATCTGTTCCTTAACAAGAATTTATATGCCGAACATTGTAATGAGCACAGAAGCTTGTATATATTTGAATAAAAACAACACACATAAATATAAAGAAATAGGTACAACCACAGTTACGGTAGGACTTGAGCACATTATCTTAACGCTTAAATTTAAGGAAGTTTGAAACAACTGATACCTAACAGTTAAGTCATTGATTTAGTTAAACCTTGTTATGGTATTTTTATAATCGCATATATGCATTTTTAATAGTTTTAATGGTTGAAGATGCCATATTTATAGCATACATTGAAATATTAAATACTTCCCAACCAAATATGTTTGAAAATATCGAATTTAATGTTACTATAATTAAATTAGAGTTTATAGAACTGAACATCCATGCGTTACATCTAACTATACGAGCAATTGCTCCTTACGATTCTTTAGGTAAAATGACAAAATTTTAACCTATTTACTACCAATTAGCATGATAATAAAGTCATATTTTATTTGTAACTTTTTTCAAAATCTTTGCCATGAAACTACGGTTAAAATTACCGTATTTTCTGGTGTTTCCATAGACCCAAAAACACGATAAATTTTACCATATTCTGGTAGTACATACTTTTTTTCTCAGTATGATTTGAGGTACCCGACAGGCTTCGACGAAATTTTTTTGATAAAAAAAGGTTTGATTTAAATTTTTATATTATGTTTGGTTAGAAAGGATGCTAAAATTATAAATTAAAAAAAAAAAAATTACAAATTCGTTAATAGTGTTTTTTTTTTTTTTTTTTTTTTTTTTTTTTTTTTTTAAGGGGAAAATCTGATCTTAACGCTAACAGTTCTAAACAAACTGTAATGCATATATTTCAAAAACAAAATTTTTTCTTAGATCAATAATGTGATTACATATGATTTAAACTAAATTCTCATAAAAAATCCAAAAAGACAATAAACTAGAACAGAATATTTTGTTTATTATTGAATTTTCAAAGAAAAATTCGAAATATTTTTACTTAAAGGTTGATAAAAATAACAAATTCATACTTATGCATTAGTTTGAATTCAATATATTGCTAATGCTATACAAAATCTACATACAAATATCAAACTATTCTAATATGAACTTTTTTATTGCGTGTTGGCGTAAATAAGTTTTCTCAAAATCAAAGTTCACCAGAAAACGCATTTAAAATACAAGGAAATTTTGACAAAAAAACAGGATTTACAAATCAATTTCTGAAAATAAATTTTATTTATCTTAAAAATATAATTTATTCAAATAAATAAATGTTCAAATACTCCAAGTATAATAAAAAAAACATTTTACATTTCAAACAAAACAAATCAAAAACATTCATTTCAAACAACACAAAAACATTTCAGTATACAAAAGAAATTATTTTTTGTGCGGTAGTTTACTTTCGGTTCCAGTTTCGTCACTCACCATACGAAAAAACAATTACAGCTTAATTTCTAGAAATCGGAGATCAACAATTTGAAAGCTTTTGGAAAACTAATATTCAAATATAGATAATAAATAGATATAACTAATATAGGTATAACTATAATCCAAAGATAGATAATTAAAAAGGTGGAACAATTTTCGTCGATTTTCCCGATTTCCCCCAATTGGATACTTTTATTACAATTTTTAAGTTACTTCTATTGTAATTTTATGGCATCCTTTAATGCAATTGAATGAACTTACTAAAATTTTTACTGTGACTTGAATTATGCAATTTCGCAATTTCGTTTCCTATTGCTTTCTTATTTGTAAAGTAATAAATTTAATCATGTTTGTAATACAAAAAAATATTGAAATATGTTCTTATTATCCATGCTTAGACAAATAACCATAAATATATGATGATTTTTCAATTTCTTTATTTAAATATATTACAACATCTACATTAAATTATGCAAACCTATTTCATTGACAAAAGGTAAATTCTTTTTTTAAATTATGGAAATGGAACTCTTGAAAAGATAGTTGGTCCCATTTCCTTTCACAGTATGAAACTAGACCAAAAAAAGAAAAATATATTTTTCAAGAAGTGATAACTATTTTTAGACTTTGAAAAGCACGGATTCTTCGATTCGAGTATACTTTTTTTTTGTCAATTTTTTGTTTACTAACTTTGAGATTTCTCTGTCATGATATATAAATAATGAATGATTTTACTGAGTCTTTTGAAAAGCCCCAAATTTTCTTGACGTTCAGATGGGGAAAGAAAAATGGATTTCATCAGAAATTGATGACAGAAATCCTCAAAATAAATATATATTATTCAATAAGTATATTCCCTATGTATAAACCAAATAAAATAAGAAATACTTGTTTGAAAACGAAATACCGACTTAAATCTACAAATTCAAAACTGAATAATAAAATTTTATCTGAAATATATTGTAAAGTTCTTTTTTCGCTACCTTTTGACATATTTCTTCTATTAAAGACTTGATTTACAAGTATTGATAAATTCTTTTAAGATTGTTCTGTCGTTGAAATGAAAAAGTGAATAATATATTAAAAGTGCTTAAAAATATTCTGCGTTATACTTACTGCGATATTACATAAAAAAATCTAATTTTCATAAGACAAAGTAAAACATTTTAAATAGACTAGATATATGAGCATTGGAAAATACTTTAGAGAAACCTGCTGTTGAATAAGGAAATAAATACAATAAAAAAAATAAAAAAATTTAGTGTTTTTTTATAAAGTAAAATACGTAACATGAGTGAATGATCTAGTTCGGTTCATTGAAAATGAAACGTACTAATTTGGGTGGTAACAATGATTTTATCCTGTGAAAAAAATATAATGCTCCATGCCTTAAAAGGGAAACAATGCACGTTTCTAGCTAAACACATTGCGTATTTTTGGCCTGACAGGAAATATTTTTGCCCATCGGGTAAAAAAGATAAGACTGGCAAGTCAAGATTCAATTTTGGCAAGTGGTCACACAAAGAGTCTCTCGTTCTTTGAGGGCAGAATGATCTTTGCAGTCTGCTCTGAATTTCAAACTCAAAGGGCCTCTGCAGAACACATTCTGGCCTGCTTGGGTCCTACTAGGACAGACTTATACGCTTCTGACCTTTTTATTCATGATTTTCTGAGGGTCAACGGCGTAATGAATCTTGCCCGATTTCGTCAGACAGTTAGAGGATAAACCACAACAACTACAAACTTATGTTATGTTAATGAAATTGTCCTTCTTTTTTTGTCATCTTATGGATTTGCCTGGCAGAAACATTATTTTCTTGTTCTATTTAGACGTGTTAAAGTTTATTGATTTTTATTTTGAATTTAATATAAATAGAGCTATGTTCATGACGACCGCTTATACTGTGTGTTAATAAAATTATTGTGATTCTAAAAAGTGTAATGGTTTGCCTGGTGCCACTATGCAAATTCCTGATTAAAATCTTCAGCAAGCAAAATGTTCATTAATCAATACTTTGAAGAATGCTTAGACGTACAAGAAAATTGCTCTACAAACTTCATTTGTTTATTTTATAAAAGCTACTGCATGTAAAACCTTATATAAATATGCAACTTCTAACAAATGTTTTAAAATTATACTGAATGGCCACAGATTTTGGATAACTTCATTGCATAAGCAAGTTTGTTTGCATTGAATATTTTATTAACAAATAAAATAAATAATAAAAATACTTAAGTAAAGCATTGAGTAATAAAAATTATTGAATGAGTTCAAGCACGTTTTGAAAATAAGTACATGAAATATGTTGAAAAAAAGCTAAAGCAAAAGATTATTTGGTACTAAATACGTCCGGTTAATCCCCTGAATAAAATAATAAGGATATTCTATCTTACTTGACTATTACCCAAAAATTGGTCTGAAGAGAGCCCGATAAGAGTGACAGTAACGTATGTAATAATTGCGATTTTTTTTTTATAAGTCTCTTGAATATTTTGAATTATATCTTATAACGAGAACATTCAATCAAAATATCATTCAGAATTTATTTTACTGATTTTGCCTACTAATTCTACAGGGAATTATTCTGAATTGTTCTAACTTTTTAGCAAAAAAACTGTGATCACTTCCCACTTGCTGTATTGAAAAAATAGTTACCAAAAAATTTAAAACAAAATTTTTTTAACATCCTTTAAAAGTCTCATAATAAGATTTTAATAAACAAGCTAACTTTAAATAAAGTGGTTTCAAACTTGTAAAAACCAGCTATCTGTCAAAAATATTGATTATAGTATTATACAATATTTAGATATGAAATAAACTTACAAAAAAATAAGGTGATTGCAGCTAAATTTACGGATTTTGCTACTGTCTAAAATGTAACTCAGTATTTTTAAATGTTAATCTTTCAATAAATAAATAATCATAGAGATTTCAAAAATAATAATTTATTGCGAAGCAATAAATAATGAGAATCCATATAAAAATGCTTCGTTTAAATGAATTTTGAATGTGAAAAATTTTGAATCTCCAAACATGTTTAGTAAAGTTTTATTACTCGATTTCAAACATTTCTAAATTATAAATTCTTTTCTTACCCTTGTTTATTTTTCTCACAACTTTCTCTATTTTATGGAATCCATCCCTCCTTTTATGTGTTTATCTTACGAAAGTATTATGTGTAATAAACGAACTTTGCTTTACTCAATATCGGGAAACATGAAATGCAATGAAAAGAACTGGTTCTTCTGTTATTTATTATATTTCAGAGCACAATAAAAAAAGTAAAAGCAATCAATTTTGTTATGTATAAAATTTTCTTTTTAGAAAACTTTAAAAAAATGGAGCTATATAAGTGTGATTATCTGCTAATTAAAAGTATATATATATATATATGTATATATGTATATATATATATGTATATATGTATATATATATATGTATATATGTATATATATATATGTATATATGTATATATATATATATATAAGTTCAAAATGAAGATAAAACAAAGGTAAATTACAGACAAATGAAAAAAGGGGGGCGAATAATAATAATAATAAACAACTGGGGAAAGAAAAAAAAAGAATTTAAAAAAAAAAAAAAAAAAAAAAGGAAATTTTTTTTTAAAAAACCGGAAAATAAAAGATATAATCTTTTTATCAGCCCGCACGATTGTATCCGAAAAAGAGTGCTTTCTAATATTGTATCAATATAGCCATAGCAAAAGATATGAATACAATAGTGTGAGAAGCACTAAAAAAAAAAAAAAAAAAATCTTTTACAAAAATTACGACAAGTAAAATAAAACACAATAAGTAAAAATAACACGTAAAAACAGAAAATAAAATAAAAAGGAAGAGCAGAACAAAACAAAATCTATAAAGCGAGTAGCGAAAAATAATGAACTTACATGAACGGGAAATTTTTCAAGAATGATTGAAAGTGTTTACGTCACAAGATTGCCAGATTGCAAAATATGAAAACTGTGAAAACAAAAGCGCAAATTTAGAGTAACTAGGAGTTTAAATTGCGTTCTTGCTGCATTACTGAAGTGCGTTAGATTTGTTAGTTACCAAGGATGGGCCAGAAAACTGATGTACGCGAGGTAACATTAAACTGCTATATTTAATTATAATGATTTAAGCAAAAATTTAGGGAGCATTAACATATCCGATTTTGAATGTCACTGTGAGGAAGAGAAATATTTTGATTTTGTTGATAAACATCATAAACATATTATTACTGGTAATTTAAATATTATAGAAAACTTAGAACTTAGGAATTTAATGATAAAAGGCACAAAATTTAGTCCCATTTACCATATATCAATCAATAAAATTCTAAAATACTTTCTTAATGATCTCAATAGTTTTTGTTTAAAGATATCAAATAGATTCTCTTTACCTTTAGGTATGCTAACAGAATGGAAATGGGGTGTTTATTATTACTTTAAAAGCTTTATTCTCAATAATAAGGATAATTTAAATAACAGTAACAATCCAACAGTTTTTTCTAATATTGTTCAATCAACTAAGCAACTTCAAAAAAATTTTGTAATTACTCCCTTAGACAATCTTCATGCAATCTTCTGTAAAAAATTCTATGTTGAACTTTTAAATACGGAACTAAAAAATAGTAAAAATTTTAAACTTAGTAATTTGAATAATAATATTGTCATTAAAAAAATTTTGGCTTTATATGAGAGATTAAAAATTAAAATTAGCAATATACAATTTCCTTACTTAATTATCAGTCCAAAATTTCATAAAATTCCTGTTAAATTTAGAACTATCACATGTGGATCTAATACTTATCTAACTAAACCTGGCAGCATTTTCTCTAACTACTTAAATAAAATTATTAACAGTATTTTTAAAGAAGGTTTCTCTTGGATTATCACTAATAATCAACCGATTTTAGATTTCATTAAACATAATAAAATTAATTCTATTGCAACTTTTGATTTCCAGGATCTTTTCAATAGCATTCCCCTTTCTAAACTAAAAGATGTCCTTTTGAATTATTACTATGATTTCAAAAATATCCTTTGTTGCGATTTTGATTATTGGGAAATTCTGATTAATTTTTGTCTTTTTAATAATTATCTTTACAATGGAAGGGATATTTTTCTTCAAATTAATGGAATAGCACAAGGTTCTAATTATTCATCTCTCTTAGCTAACTTATTTTTGCATTATTATGAAAAAAATTACACTCGTAGTATTAAATTTGTTTTTAGATATATTGATGACTTAATTATCTTTAATTTTCAAGACTATACTATTTTATTAAATGATATTTACCCCGAGGAATTAATCTTGCTTCGTAATCACGATGATAATATTAGTTTCAATTTTTTGGATTTGGGTATTATAAAGGAAGAAAATATCTGCTTTGTTGATTTATACGATAAAAGAAATGATTTTAATTTTATATAAATAAACTAATTACTTGGAATTCTAATGTTTCTAGGAGCATCTATTTAAATACTACTTTTAATGAAATTAATAGAATTAAAAGAATATGTAGTAATATTTATTTATCCAAAAAACAAATCGATAAACTCTTTCAAAATTTGATAAAAAACAATAGATACCCAACTAAAGTAATAAAATTCTATATAAAATCATTGAGTTAATCGCATTTTTTGTAAATATATTTACTAAAAACTTTCTTCATTTATTTATACAATTTTCCCATGTGCAAATCCATTTCGGGTAAATCCGTGGCCAAACATTTTTTACTAGAAATTTCTTCGTTAATTTGTATAATTTTTTCTTCTGCAAATCCTTGGTCAAAATTATTTACTAAAAATTTCTTTTACTAAAAAATTCCTTTGTTAATTTATAATATTTTTCCATGTGCAAATCCATTTCGGGCAAATCCGTGGCTAAAATTATTTACTAAAAAAAAACAAATTACAAATTTTCTTTATAAATTTATACAATTTTTCCATGTGCAAATCCATTTCGGGCAAATCCGTGGGCAAAATTATTTACTAATAAATTTCTTTATACAATTTTTCCATGTGCAAATCCATTTCGGGCAAATCCGTGGCTAAAATTATTTACTAAAAGATTTCTTTGTCAATTTATATAACTTTTCCATGTGCAAATCCATTTCGGGCAAATATGTGGCTAAAATTATGTGCAAAACTGGCAATTCATGTTTCTTTCTCTTTTCTATTTTATATTTGTTTCTTAAATAAATATTTATTTTCTAAAATTATTTATAGTTAAATTCTTTAAATTATCCAGTTTAATGTTACCTCGCGTACATCAGTTTTCTGGCCCATCCTTGGTAACTAACAAATCTAACGCACTTCAGTAATGCAGCAAGAACGCAATTTAAACTCCTAGTTACTCTCAATTTGCGCTTTTGTTTTCACAGTTTTCATATTTTGCAATCTGGCAATCTTGTTACGTAAACACTTTCAATCATTCTTGAAAAATTTCCCGTTCATGTAAGTTCATTATTTTTCGCTACTCGCTTTATAGATTTTGTTTTGTTCTGCTCTTCCTTTTTATTTTATTTTCTGTTTTTACGTGTTATTTTTACTTATTGTGTTTTATTTTATTTGTCGTAAAAGAATTTTTTTTTTTTTTTCATTTGTCTGTAATTTACCTTTGTTTTATCTTCATTTTGAACTTATTTTATGAATTCTAATTACTTGCAGCTTATGCGCAATAAATGATACTTATTATTTTTCTTTTCTGGTTTTTTTGTATTTATTTATTTTGCTGTATATATATATATATATATATATATATATATATATATATATATTGCTTGCTTTTTAATTTATCATCTTAAAATTCTATTTGTATCTCTGTTGGAGGTGATTTAAGTAAGCATGCTTCCAGTTCCTCTAAATTGTTAGAACGAGCTTAGTTAATAATTTTCACCAGCTTAATCTATTTCAGGTTCTGCTCTGGCTCAGGTTCTGAGTTATCCGTCGAACTGTTAAAAAATATCCTGGCGTTAAAGCATTAAAATCATTAAAGTCAGCAGATCAAAGAGTGAGTGATTGGTCGCGAGTTCAAGATTGAAAATAGTTCTTCTTGACCAACTACATCATTCAAAAGGAGGAGTTAGATGGGGGATGTCGTAGGTCATTTCAAGCCCTTCAAATTCGACCACTTCCTCCATGTGACCTAAACTCTGATAATCGTCCATAAATTTTGATATTTTTGTAACATAATTGTTTCTTTTATTTTAAGTTCATACAAACAATTTAATATCCTAAGAGCGATGTCTTTCGATTAGCCTAATTAAGAATTACTTTTTTTTTATTACTTTTTTTTAATTTATAACAACCGCCTGTATCCGTTTTTGTATGATTTTTGACAAAATATCTTTCTCATATTTCTTTCTTCGTTTCATTGAATAGCAATTCCCTCATCAACTGTTTCGAGTTTCCTAAATTCTTCCTACGTTTCATAAAGATTATCGTTTTTTTCTTTTTTTTTTTTTTTTTTTAAATCATGCAATAATTTTTATTTTCAGCTGATTTTGCGCTTTTATATCCCCACTAATTATTTATCCAAATTCCAAGTCTTGCAATATTATTGCTTCTTTCAAGTTTTTATTTACGTTAAAAAAAAAGAAAAAAAAACATTGCCAGACAGTAGTTTTTAACTACAAAAACTGAAAATAAATTACATTTTTAGATTGTCAGAAATTAATAATTTAAGGCATAAAAAAATTATTAAAACTATTCAAAAAATTAGTAACTTAAAGAAGATAAATCAGTGAATCTATTGGTTTATATTCCGTTTATTAATTTAAGTTTTAAAATGAATGTTTTATTTATGAAACATACGAAAAATTAATATTATTTTAATAAGTTTTAAAATGAAATATATTAAAGTTAAGTACTTTGGATTGTTTTATTTCACTTTAAAAATATTTTAATTATATTTTTGAATATAATATTTTTTTTTAAATTAAAATAATAAATAATAATAAAAAATAATAATGAAATATAATAAATAATAAAAGATAATAAATCTTTAAAAATAATTTTGAAAATAAAATTTATGAGTATGTTCGATTGTTCGAAGTGTTCGATTAGGTTGTAAAATGCTATCTAAAGCAATTTCAAAAATTAAAACTATTAGTAAAATATTAAATATATACGTAATTTTGGAACTTTTATTAATTAGTAACTTTTATAGTTATTTGTAGTAAGTATACTAAGTCGTTTAAAATAATAGTTTTCTGAAACAAACCGAGGGATAGAAAAACTCTAAAAATTCTTCTCCAAATCCTTCGGTTTTCTAGAAAATTGAAGAAAACTATGCTTCTTCGAAACTTGCCTTTCAACAAGGCTTTATGAAGTGTCAGCTTATTTTTTTCGCATTTTGTTTTTAGGTACAAAAAATCTTCTTAGAAGAAATACGACGATTTATTTTCTTCAGATTAAAGTTAAATCTCTCCTGGTACCAACAATTTATTCTTATGTATTTGACGTTAAAATAAAAAAAATCCTTTTTTATTCATTTTATTTTGCGTTATTTTGATGTATGAGAATTTAAGAGAACACAATTTATGAAGACTATTTGTGTTATCCAAAGAAAATTCTATGATTTTTTTCTATTTTATTCAGCTTTAAAAATAGTATTTTCTTTTTATTATTTTTTACAATAAAATTTATTTTGTTGATTCAAATCAATCTTATATAAAAAAACACACGCACTCAAGTTAGATTTCTTATGTCTTTAATTTTTATTTTCTAGTTTCATATACCGTTCCTGTAAATGTTTATTTTTAGCTTATTGATAATTTATTATCAGAATAATAAAGATTACTTTTAATGTTAGGTTTTAGGACAATAACAAGGTTATCTTCTTTACGTGATGCATTGAACCATTGAATATTCTTTTCTCAAAAAATATTTTATAAATTTGTAAATATGACCAAAATATCTTTGTAACTAAATTGCACGAACAACTTTGAACTTTATGAATAACTCAATTCATAAAAAATCCCCGATAAAAATCATATTTTGTGGTTGTTCCTTCGGCATGGAACCTCCTTTCCTTTACTTATTACTAAAAATAGGACAAAACAAATTTAAAAAAAAAAAACCTACTTTTTTAACGAACAAATTTATTTATCAAAAGAGTCAAGATTCATCGTTTCAAGGCAACTGCAAAGTTTTAAAAATAAATTTATGCAGAAGGTTTTCTATCGTTGTAATAAAATGAAAAAATTAATCATTTAATTAATATTTTTGTCAAAAATATTTTATAAATATGTATTTAGAACAAAACTATCTTCGTAGCGAATGAATAAAAAAACTAGGTTCATTTGATTGCCTGTTCATCATGAAATCGCCTTTAGTTTACTTATCACAAAACATGATTCCTTTTTTTAAAAACAAATTAGTTTATCTATAATCAAGAGTAATGAATATTTGTTTCAAGACCGCAACTAAAATTTTGAAAACTTATTAACTTGAACTTATTAATAAGTCGTATTTCTTTTTTTATCATAACAAAAATATTTAAAAAATACAGAATTAAAAAAGAGGATGAGCTACAGATTTTATTAAAAATTTTAAGTAATGTAAGTTTTCAAATAATAAAAACAATTTATGATAAAAAAAAAACTTGAAGTATCAATATTATAAATTATTTCACGTCCTTCAATTGGAGAAAAAAAATCAGGATTGACAGATTTTGCTTCTAGTTATCGCTTTGTGTACAAAGTTTTTTTTTTTTTTATCTCATACTAGACATTTTTATATTTTAACGTCCGAAAATTGCTTCTACCATATCTAAATTAGTATCATTAAGTCCTCCATTTCACGGAACCAATCGAGGAAGTGAAAAAGTTCATAAAAGCTCATTAATGAACCAGAAGCGAGTGTAAAAAATTGATATTCCTAACTCAAAGGGAATTGATATTCGAACACCGCACTCATTTCATCTTAGCAGGAAAAAAAATTACATTTCCCAAAATGTATTTAAAAATGAAAGGAAACCAGAGTTATATATAAAATGTTTAATAACAGCATTTCGTTGCATTACTCATTTTTCATTCTTCCCACTAATATTTTTTTTTTCAATTTTTTTATAAATCCATCAATTTAACTTTTTACTTTATATTACATATCATTATTTTATACGATTATCGATTTTTTTCCCTCAAAATTAGTATACATTGGATAATTAAAAATTTCTGAAAACAACTATATGAGATTATATACACTGTAAATAATTCGAAATCGAATTACTGTATAAAGTACGGACACTTTGGGTGCGTCATTCGTACAATCCATTTTCTGTAAAATCCAGTTTTACTCTAAAAGGTTAAAAATTATAAAGTAATATTAATAATTTGTACAGTAATGTTTATTTAATTAGAGTTATTACTGTAAAAATGTCAGTATATCAGATCTTTATTTCTGTCATATGTTCCTGTAAAAATGGATTTTACAGTTACAAAGTGAGAGTACGTTAGAAAGTGAGCACCCAGAGTAACGTTAAATTTTACATTAATTTGATCCAATTTTTTTTATAGTGTAGCTGACTACAATGTCAAGGAAAGCATATGTCTTTTGAAACTATATAAGGCTAATTATTCTATTTTGTAAACCACTAATATTAGTTAAAATAGCTCACATTAGACAAAATTACAGACCGAATATCTAATTTGAGTTTATACAGTAATGTAAAAAATTTTGACATCACCGTTCTAGTGCCTGAGATAGTAAAGTAATTTGAAACATCTAAATGTAGGCTTTTTCAACTAAAGTTTTTACTGGCTAAAAAATTTTTTTTTTCATTTCCCAGTGATATTGCTTTTTTATTAGAAGCTAAATTAGATCCGTTTGGATTACGAAATATTAACCCCTTGCTAGTGTCGCCCGAATCCAGTTCGGGCAACTTTAACGTGCAGTATTTGTGATGTCCGAACTAACTTCAGGCAAGAGAAATATTAACGTTTCTATTTTGTAAAACCCGAGCTGCCTTCGTTTCTACTTTGGGATACTTAATTCACTATTTTCCTAATAGATGGCATTAGTGGTCATAGTTTTTCACCGATTACGACTTCAGTCGAAGGAGGGAAATGTGATTGGGAGTTTTGGGATTTACCATACTGTAAAAGATTTGTAAAATTTATCATATTGTTGACTTTTTATATTATATTGTACTAGGTTTGTTATATAATTATAAATAAAAGTTTTGAATTTATAAAAATTTTGAATTTGCTTTAAACTTTTGTTAGATTTGCTCTAAATATATAAGATGTGTGCGCAATCCATTACTTTTTGATGTGTTTGTAAAAATTATAAATACATTAGTTAAGAATTTAGAGTTTTATTTTTGCAGTAATGAACCATTTTCTAACTTTTATAATAATATATCGAACAAAATTAAACAGTAAAAAAATAAATCAATTTTCGGTCCATTTTCCTGAAATATGTGTCACTATTAAAGAGTTAAGTAATAGTTAAAAAGAACTAGAAAAAATCTAACACCCATTTGTATTCGATCATCCAGGCATAAATTTGCGTTAGAAAATCCAGGCTTTAAAAAGGGAATATATGATACACTGGTAAAATTACAATTTATTTTATTGTTATTTCTCTATGTTAAATAATCAAATTACAATAAAGAAGATTATATTTGAGCTGATGACTGTGAAAAAACCTTTTATTGTTTATCGTTTACCCCTACTAATATGATTAAACTCACACCCACAGAAAATGAGAATCGAGTGCACGTTTTTTGAAAGCTGGAAGCTTAGCTATGTGATAATAATAACGATTTCATATTTTTTTTTTTATCATCGGATGCCTTATAATCGTTTGGTATTAAGTGCTGGAAGAACTTGTGGGTACTTTTTGAAGCCACTTAGTTCCCTGAATCTGGAAAAATATAACTGTCTGGAGAGTTATTCTAACTGTCTCATGACGGGCTTATAGGAAGCACGAATCCCAGCTGTGGCCCCGTAACATATACCCTTCTATATAGTCAGAGATTTCCGTGCCATGCATGCCTCAGTTAGTGACTCTGAGCTATTGGAATATGTATTTCTTATACACATATAAATGACAGCAACACAGAGCTGCCTAAAACAACCAAAGTTCAAAATTTCACATCGCTTACGTTAGATGGCGTAACGAGTTAATTTAATTAAACCGTATTTAAGTTATCAAAATACACTGAACTTCAACAATACTGAACTCTCAATTTTTTAACCATATTAGTGTTAAACGATTTGATATCATTACGAATGTCCTAACAATGTCCCTAACTTAACACGTAACAAATGTCCTGACCAAAATTTTCCTAAATTTACACTTTACGGTTAATTGGATGAGCAGACTGTAGACGGCAAATGTTAGAATTGAAATTCTAATAATGTATTACTTATGAGCAACAGTAGAAATACAATAAATACGTCTACATCCATTGTTTTCCAATGAAATTCCACTTTAAATTATTTATATTATAAGAGGACATTTTTTAAGAGAATTACATTATAATTTAAGCTTTTGGAATGATTACGTAAACGCATGATCATGAAGCCTATGATGTTACATCATTGATTGTCAACAAAGCAGCAAGCCTTTTCTATAGAAGATATAAGATTCCTACAAATATTTAGCACCAAAATAAAGCACCTGATAATTGACTCATGTGCTAAAAATTACTATTTATGGTTAAAATTATTATTTTCTAATTATTTCGAAATTATTAAATTTTACAAACTCCGTTTTCGGTAAATCGCTTAGTTCTCTTTTAACAAGCCATTTGATATAATATATATTTCACTTGATAGATGACCAAAAGAACAAAATGATTACTTTGAACTACGTCGCTGCTACATCTTATTTAATACTAACTGCTACTGGAGCGAAAAATTTCCTTGATTTCTGAAATCTATCTGGGTCTAGAATCGATAAAAAATAATGACGATTACTTTCTCGAAGACATTTTGTTTTGGAAGCAATAAGGCTCTTTGGAAATATTTTGATTGAATTTAATTCAAACTTCTATTTGATATGTGCCATTAAATAATTGCGAAATTAAGTCATCTTAAAACATGAATAAATAAGAATTAACAACTAACATCTGAAGTAAATCTAATTTTAAATGTTACAATTTTTATTAAAATATGCTCTAACAAATCAACTATACTTTATTCAACTATGAACTCTATTTATATCAACTATACTTTATTCAACTATGAACTCTATTTATATCAACTATGTTTTAGAAACTAGGACTTATCACATTTAAGGAACTTTTTCACAACGATATCATAATTTAATTTCATCTTAAAGCACTTTAGTTAAAATGTATGATACAAATTCATTTTAAAACATTTTAGTTAAAGTGTATAATGCAATTTCATCTTGAAACATTTTATTTTAATTGCATAACACACACTCATCTTAAAACATTTAGTTAAAAAGTTTAGTAAGACAATAAAAATTTTATCTAATGATTTTATTTTATATTTCATGCACGGCGTTGTATATCATACCAAATCAGGGGTTTTCGACTTTCAATATTCAAATACGTAGCCTTGAAATTTTGAACTCCACCCAGAAGACAAGGGAACTGCATAAGGTGTTCCCAAAAACGTTTCGAAAAAAAAAACTACTGAGTAAAGTCAGTAATATTGTAAATTTTTACCGTATTGCAGTAGCTTCAATTTTATTTTATCACTGGTGTTAAATAGCTGACCCAGTTCTGAATTTTTGACTACCTATGTTCAACTCTGTAGCCTTGCACTTTTGAAACCAACGCAGAAGACAAGGGAGCTCCTAGATCAAGCATTGGGCTTAAGAACTGTATAAAAAGTTCAATTAAAAATAATAAACAAAAAGTTTTTTTTTTTTAATTTCCTATGAGCTGCACAATCAGTTTTCCCGATGAGCAGACCTAGTGTGCTCTCCGGAAGTGGTATCCACTTTTTCAGGACCACCACAATGGGTGAGATATCGTTGGCCATGTTAATTTGGTCGTCTAGTTTCTGCCACACTAGATGGCAGCACCGAGACTCTATTTGGATGCTAAAGTGCACTAGGAATTGAATTTTACCGGAAATGCCAAGAGCCAATAAGGCACTCCAGGGATCTTTTACATGCCGCATAATCATACGACATGGCCGCTGAGGAATTTCTGCATATTGAAAATCATAAACAAAAAGTAAAAATCAAAAGACAAAATCAGGGTTACAATTAAACTGTAATGATGTAAAATAATAAAATAGCAAAAGCATGACAAATCAATTTAACTCTGCAGTTTCACTGCTAAATCTCAGAGTACTGATTCTATAATCGAGCACAAATGAAGCTATGCACAGTTCATCAAACAGGAATGGGGGTAAGTGATATTTTTCAAAAAAAAAAGAAAATGTTTGGATCAAACTATCCAATTACAGTAACAAAAATATGAAGCAAATTGATAAAAAATTGATATAAAAATGATAATTGATATAAAATTGATAAAAACACAAAATTAAAAACTGCAAGCTAAAAAATGTATAAAAAGTTCAAATAAAAATAATTGATAACAAGGGAAAATCAAAAGTCAAAATCAGGGTTATAATTAAACCGTTATGATGCTAAATAGTAAAATAGCATAAAATAATTCCGTTTGCATCACAAATACGTTAAAATCACCAAAATGTAAAAATGAAAGTCACAATGAAGATTTGAATTAAAAGACAGAAAAAAGCCAAAGTAAATGCCTAAGGTATTAAACCATGGGATGGATTTCATCAAGGGTAAGCAGATCTTCCAACGTTTGTTTCATGATTGGTTTAATGATCCTCTTGTAGTCCTAACCAGCATACCACTGATGTTGATCATTAGTTTTCATGCAGATGCCATGGAGCATCTGGTACCTAGAACAATGGCCCAATATGTGTATAATGTCCTGAGTAACACCACCGTAGAGATAGATAAGCTGCTGTTGGTGTTATTTAATTGTAAATGTAACCTTCAGAAAATGTGAACCTTTGCACGCAGCTCAGCTGAATTTATTTTTGAGGGAATATATACATATTTTGCGTCACGTAAGAACAAATTCTACGAAAACAAATATTATAAATAATGTATAAAATCACGAATAGGATCCATAACATAAATATGCAAAAACTATACATGTAAGTTAAAATCGTATGTAAAATTTTATTTAAAATAATATCATTATTAACAGAGAAATTATTTCAATACTTACTTTAAGGAACGAAAACCGCTAAAAGGAAACGCATTTAATTAATATCTTACATCTGTAATTAATATCTTACTGATATAAAAATTGTATTTGATTTAAAAGGACTTTCAAATTGCTGACCTTATCAAAAACTTCTATTCTGAAATAAGAAAAAATTGAAACTAAATAAATAGAAAAATAAAAAATAGAATAAATTGGATACATCAAATGAAAATCAATTATAAAATGTATGGAAGCAATTATAAAAAGTATATATATATAATTTTAAAATGTATAGAAAAAAAATCAGATCTGGCCCGTATGAGGTTTCGGGAAGAAAAAAAAATAACCGAGGTTTTCAAATAAATATCTTAAATTCCAATTTAGTTGTAATTCAAAAAAGTAATAATAATAAGATGGTTTAAAAAGACGAACCATTATAAAAATAGAAAACATATAAATTTATAATGAATTTAGAAAATCATAAAAATACAATATTTTGAAGGGGTAATATGATATCGCACTGCTTTTGGTTCTATAGTTAAGTTTCTAAATAAGAATTATCAAAAATCTAAACTGCAAATGTACGATTTGCTATGCAATATTAAAAAAATAATGATTGCTTGATTGCTTATATGAAAACTAATATTCATAAAAACAACGAACATGTTAGACAGTAAATAATTTGCTTATTGTTTTTGAATAGATTTAAATCGGATTGACTTCTCGTTAAGTTTTATTAGTAAAAGTAAAATATATTCAAATATTAAATAATGCTGTTCTATTCGTTTTCAAAATATTTCTTTTTCTAAAATAGTGAACTTTTATATATTTAAAATAAAAAACCTAATTATCTAGTTATAATATTAGTCATTTTTTGAGAAACATTTTTTTTAAAATTTTACACAATAATAAAAAAAATTTGATAATTACATCTAATTTTCAAAATAATTTGTAAAAATTTCAATACATGCAGTAAATAAGAACTTGTAATGATGTTACTTTGAAAAAATTCGTTTTTTCAAACTAACTTTCCAAATAAGACTATTATATTGAAAAAAAAATTTAATCAATTTTAACTTCGGCAACTCTATGTATTTTATAATCTGAATTATTGAATAAATTAGTCGGCGAATTTATAAATTATGAAGCTAACTTTTTAATTGCATTTTGTAGCAATTATTATAACATCCATACCATAATATAATTCATCATTTTTACGAACAGTTTTAATAAATAGTTGAACGTTAGGTTTTAAAACATCTCGTCGTGTTTTTCTTACTATCCATTCTTCCCTAGTTTTTAACTATATGATAAATCACGTATAAATGGAAAAAAAAATTGAAATTTATTAATTAATCACTGCAATTTATGAAATGACCTCAACTATTCAGACATTTTCTACGTTCCTCTTATGATTATTTTTCCCTTTTATAGAATATAATGGCTAAGTGTTTCCTTTTAAATTTAATACTGACGTTTCCTATTGTATAATATATTATATATTGTGTAGCAGGGCTCGAAAAAACTCAGAAATTTTACCCGTCCCCGAGGACGGCTTGTCCAACAATGTACCCGTCCTCCTTTGAAACTAACCCGTAGCTTCTGAATAAATAAAAATATAATTTTCTCTTTTTTATTACAAACATTTAAATAAATTGCACAATGAATTATTAGTTACTAGGATTACAAATACTAGGTTTACATTATACAGTAATAAAAGAAATAATAGGTTACTAATCGTAAAACCTAGTATTTATTTTATGAAATAATTTATTTCTTTTATGGAATAATAACAAAGGTCAAGTTATCTGGAATGTCAATTTATCCGAGGGTAATGCGTTTTTTTAAATGAATCAAATATGGCGCTTGCCAGTTCCAAAATCAAGCCAATGATTTACAGAGGCTTCTGCACAGAAATCTGAAAGGGGTTTTCCATTTAGGTAGATGTTTATAATTGCGTTTAACGCTTCTTGTAATGTGTAACCAGTACGTAATGTGTTTTTGTACGTTCATTGCTGAAAAGCGTCTTTCAACCGCTGCAGTACTCCCAGACAGAGAAAACATCAATTTCACCATGCAAAGTATGTTGCTGTATTTCTAGATTAGAGTGTCATTTTAGAAGTGAGGCGCTAGACTCTTGCAAGATAACAAAAATTGAAAATGTATCACGAAAATTAACAGGAAAATGGCCGTCCGCGCGGACGTCGGATTCGAGAAATTTGTTGTCCGCGGGGAATTTTTAACCGCCGAGGACGGGCGGACGAGCCTGTTGTGTAGTATAAAGGGCATTTCACTTATGATTCAAAATTTTTTTTTTTTAGCATTTGTCAAAACGATGTATTTCAAAACTGCTGAAAAAATGTTTTTCGAAAATTCAACTGATAAATTCTTTTAATAATACAGATAATATTATACTTTTTATTCGTGATCCCAGATAACGATACCAAATTTTGGTGAAAATGAAGCAAATAAGTATTTCAAGTTCATCCAAAACTTTTTTTTCTTCTTTTAGATGATAATACAGTATGATTTCTATTAAAGTAAAATATTTAAAATAATTCATAAGATACTCTAAAGGTTATACCATGCACAAAATAAATGATTTTTACACCTATTAAAGCTTGTTTAAGAATTATTGTTTCCGGTTATGAAGTGAATTTTATAAAATATAGAAACTGATCTTCAAAAAACATAAAATGCTCAGTTTGCAAATTCATTTGAAAATTCAAAGTAAAACCAAATTTAGAGAAGAACTTTTTTCTAATTTCTCTAACTTTGATATTAGCTTTTCATTTCCAAAACAAATTCGTTGTATATCAAATCTTCTCAAATAGATCAATGAGAAGTTTTAATAATAAGAGTTCAATAAAATTGTTTTCTACAATGCTCAAAAGATGGCGGCACTGAGATGAAATATTTAAAAAATTTCAGCATACAATTCAGAAAAAAAAATATCAATAATAAATAAATTACTAAATAAAATACTAAAAAAAAATAATTTCTCATTCATTAATTTTTCAATAATTGTTTACGACAATCAAAAGCTAAAATATCTACGTTTTAAAAGGGCAATACTAGAATAAAATCTTTTCTAATACTAGAATAAAAACTACGTCTTGAGTGATGAATTCCGAAATTATAGGATAGTTAATTAAAATATTTGTAATAAATAATAATATTTATTAATTAAAATATTTTGAAATTTATGAAAATTTTTACTTTACTTTTTCCCAAATTTATGTATTTGTCCAATTTATATCTCTGCAACCAACATGAAATGCATAAATGTTTTTTGTATATTATTTTGCATTAAAAAAATACTGCATAACAAAATCAGCTTCATTTGTGACTGATGTTTCGGCTACTATCCCTCTTATATCTATATTGCGCCATTGTAAAAAATAAAACCCATTATTTTATTTATTATAATGGCACGTACTCATAATAATTAAACTATTTGGTTCAAATATCTGTCAATTAAGTTAAGTTAATTAAGTTTAAGTCATTTCGTAATAAAATTAATTATTTGATTGTAACTTTAATGATTATATTTATATTGGAAATTACTTTATGATCCATAGTATTTTAAAACAAATGAACGAAAAAAAATTACAATTTATATCAAACATTTAAGTGAGATTAAAATTTTAATGTAGCATGAAAAATAAATGGCCTTACAATTAAACAAAATGAAAATTTAATTAATATGACACTTCAAAAGCCACGGAAATTCCAATTAAACGCAAATCAAATTATATGAAAACTAGTAATATATGCAGATAAAAACCTGCGTTTTTTGTTTTACAGATTTTATTTATTAAGTGCTCAACTTCTCAAACATTTTATAAATATGTGTGCTGATAAAATTTTAGATACAACCAACAGCAACATCACCAATAAAAGCATGTAAATTTTTATTATTCAGACTAACTTATTAGTTATTACTCTTAAAAAATTTACACTTCGCAAATCTTTAAACAAAGAGTTCTTTTAAAAAAATAAACTTTATTTTGGAAAGTAATTTTATCTCAAAGCCCTTTCAGTTGTAAATCAATTTTAAATAATAACATCGTTTTTTATAGGTTATTCGACAGACGATTTTCAAATAATATTAAGATAATGATTGCAATAAGCTTTCATTTATTTTCAAACTCATTCTGGCATTAAACCTTAGCATAAAATTCATTTATAATGCGGCCCATTATGTTCTGTATTTCACACATAAAAGTAAGCATAGCTAATATTAGGCATTTGTCAGAATTATGGGCATACCTTCTTGATAGTACTCACAATTTAAAATAGAAACCCATGAAAAAGCGAATTGCTTAAATGTTTTGGCGTAAATGCAAAACTATTTTAACAGAAATATGCATTTAAGCATTTTAACAGCTTTTATTGCATAATTTTATAACACTTTCACAGAGATTAAAGCGTATTTTACTTAAATGAGGCTCCCGATGTTTAAATTGCTACTGCTGAAATGATGTTAAAAATGCTTAAAATTGGTCACGATAATGATCTAGGCAATAAAACTAATGTGTCCATAAAAAATTCATTATAAAATAGGATAAATTAGGGCAATATGAGATAATCATTATTTTATACTGCAAACTGCAAAATATGTTTCATTATTTCTTTTTCTTTAAAAAAGACTGTTTTAAAAATCATTTTATTTAAGCTCTGTTGAGTCAATTGTTTTCTCTCTTACAATTTTTTTTTACATTAACAGCATCATTTGTTTCAGGGAAAATGTACATTTTAATGAAGATTGCTTGTTTTTATTTTCTCCTTTAAATTATTATTTTTATGGTATTTTCAAGAAGTTCAACTACTATAATTTTTAAGAAAATACTTTTAAAATATATAATACTATATATATCAAATATTTCAAATATATAATAAATGCTAGATGTAACGAGTACTTCTTGTTATTAGATGCCCGCGATAACGACAATTTCACTGCTGAAATGCTAAATGAAAGATGCAAAAATTATATGATTATATTAAGGTAAAAATAATTAGCATTTCGCTAGAAAAACAAAATTTTCTTTAGAGGAAATTCTTCTTCAAATTCAATATTAAATATTGCTCTAAAATAGTAAAACAGAGGCCTTATTTATTTATCCTGGTATTAATAAAGAAAAGTGAAGACGAACTTCAATTCGCCTCATTTCCTTAATACTATTTAAAGTTTATAATGCACTACGGCCGTATTATCTTTCTCTTTAGAAAAGTCTTTTCAGGAAGTCCGCAGCTAACTTGGTGACTTTTGGGTCCCTTTTGGTAACTTTTTATTGTGTTACAGGTAGAAACTAAATAGTCATTAAATTTCTGAATAAAAAAACATAATTAGAAAAACAGCTAAAATATGCGGTATTCATACTATTCATTTGATAGATTTTCTATTCATATGGTACGGTATACCGAAAACTCAGGTTTTAAAATTACACAACGTTAAAATTACGTATTACACAACTTTAGTAAAAAATATCAAAATGAAAAGTAAATTGCGCTTTAAGGGACCATGATATAAAATATCATCTTCTAAGGCATTGTCAGAAAAAAACCAAATTTTAGCACATTTACCAAATTTTATGATATATTTTATAACCATATTTTATTGTTCTTTTTTAATTTTCATATAATTACTAAAGTACTGAGATAAAAAATTTTCGTTTTTGTGTTCGGTTGAACAAGAAACATATTCCAGTAGTTTTAATCATACTTTTTTACTCAGTCACTTCTCGATAATATTGACATCAATATTCAGTATCATCAATGATATCAGCAATTGTTCAATATATAAATATTGGGGACAATAAAGCATAAACTTATTTATAAATATTAATAAATAATAATGCAATTTTACGCTGTTAAATACCAATTATAAACAAAGTTAAGCTTTTTCTCAAGAATAAATGATAGAGCATCGTTGATATTCTCTTTTTAAGCAATCTATCCTAAAACTTCTTTCTTATATCTTGGTAGCTGCGGCGCATGAGTCCACAAATCTGGCATCGCTTCTAAACCCGACAGTTGTCCTAGAATTTGTGGTACAATATCTTACTCTTTTACCCCTGCTTTGTCGGATTATTTTCGAATTACCGACCCAAAAAAAAGCATTTTCTTATGTTGCTGAAAATTTAAAGATGTTCCATCCTAAATTCGAAAATGCAAAATATTTTTGTCAGCAAGCAGTCTTTCGCGTGACCTGTTGGTGGTGAAATATGTAATGTCCACTGATCACCCACTGGTCCACTGTTCACCCTGCAATGCGACTACAATTATAATGCCTACAATTATTTTAAAAAACTACACTGTGCTGACATATTTTTTAACTCTCTTGCTTTTGGATGCTTAAGATAAATATCTGCATAAAATAATTATTAAAATCTGTTATGAAATATTTTAGAAATTAATTATCCAACCTTACTCTTAAAAGAACTTTACAATCAGTCATGGGCAGCAGAGCGTAAAAATCACATTAATCTCAAAACTGAAATAATTTATTACAGATAACATGCAACGGTAACATTAATGAAAGCGAAATTACAAAAAAAATATAAAATTATTTTGATTTCAATTAAAGGCGGAAGATCTCACAGCGAAAATGCTGAAGAAAGTGGGACTGGTTGCACCATCTCTTAGCGATATTCAGTAATTTAAAAAATTTTCGCGGAAATTAAAGCGACGTAATCTAAATAGCTAAATTGCCTGCTGTCTCTCATCAGACAATAGATTGTCTACCTAATGTAATAATATTTGCTAATTCAGTTCACTCCATTTGTTGTCAATATGTTTTGAAATGTGCTGGGATAATTAGAAAAATCTCCAGCATTTTCTTGTCTTTCTGATATTTTAGACTTATTGAAATCTATCCAGTTGTCCTTAGGTTTATTAGAAAACGTTCGAAAAATTACCCAATTAGCTTAAATTAACATTTTTTTCACAGTAAGTCTGCCCTTATACGTCTAGTGAATCATCGCACTGTTTGAACATTGCAAGTTAGCTGGGAGTACACAGAAAAACTATTTCATTGTTCTCCCTCCTCACTTATTATCAGATAAAGCTATTAATCAGTTTAAATTTTTAGTCAGCTATTAATCAGTTAAATTTTCAGTCAGATATTGATCACTTTTTCAGTTAGTCTGGTGAATGACTTGCGAAGATCCAGATTTTTCAATTGCCTTACGACATATACGTCATTAGTTTTTGCAATATTTGAATTTATCTTTAATATAATTTAATTATATATAAAATATTCAATTTAATTCGTTTATACATAAATATATAAATATTGAATTATTTATTTAGGTATAAAAATGTAACGTATAACTTCATTATTTCGCAAAGTATGCCAGAGTATTAAATTATATATTTTTCTCTTTTTAAGGAAATGCATTAATTATGAAAAAAGAAGCGAAGTAAATGGATCATAAAAAATTAAATCATTATTCCTGTAGAAGTTTCTCAGCTATTAAATGTAATAGTTATTGATGTTTAAAATAGGTAAATAATGTACTGGTTATAATTATATTGGTCTTAAATAGAAAAAAAATGGTTGAATGTGTTTGCATTTATGTAAATGTAAAGACAAAAAAACTGGAAAATACTTTTATGTTCTTGAACTATAGTTTCTTCCATGATTCTTTTCGAAGAAGTAATAATCTAAAAATCATATTAAGTAACTGCAAAGTGATATATCAGTAAGTGAACTTTAAATCTCTAAAAAAAAAAATAAGCTAGTATCAAATTTAAAACAAAACACACCTCATTTAATCTCACCTCATATAACATCTCATTTTAATAGTCTATAATAGGCAGAAATAGTTTTTATTCCTTAAAACTTTGAAGTAAGAAATGCAACCCAAGTTTATCATGAATATTTCTTTTTTCTTTAAGTTCTTTAACTTGTGTTACTCTCTCATAATAAGAAGAAATATTAAAAGAATTTTAACTTGATTCAACACAAAATATTCTTCATAAGCATTCAAAAAGTTTTATAAACTTCTTATTATTTCACAGGAAGATATCTAATTGGGCTTTTCATTAAAGTAGAAGCTTATCATTAATCACTCTGTAAAGTCAGGCCATCTGTCTCACAATTTTGAGCCAGTATTACTCACTTTAAACAAATCAATCATTAAAACGGAACTAGCTCCCTCGGTATGTTAAAAGAAAGTAAATGGAATTAAATAAATTTAAGAGAACAATTTTTTCCAAAGTAATATTCTGAATATTTAAAAACGAAAATAACATTAAATGCTAAAGTGTCATATTGAAGTAATTGCTTGAGTGGAGAATTTCCGTGAAATAAGTTAAATGATTTTTAGTTGAAGGAATTTGACGTTACTTACATCGGTAAATATTGTTCATGCATTTTGACTTTGGTCAATAATGAAGCATAATGGCACACGACACACACACACACACACACACATATATATATATATATATATATATATATATATATATATATATATATATATATATTCCAGTATTTTCTTATTTCCAGGTAAGGTAATCTGTCAAGTGTTTTTTGTGATAATAAGTTATTAAGAATTATTTTTTTGATCTTTAAAATTTAATAATGGAATATATTGAATCTGAAACCTGATGAAATTCAATACATCGTTAAAACATCTGTATACAATAATTTTCTACGTTCATCTAGCAAATCTTCACCATTATCTGTTTCTGAATAACAAAACAGTTAAGTACTATTAAAAGCAATATGTAAAAATTTTATGAATTTGCCGTATTGAATTATAATTGATATTTCAATGATTTCAAATTTGTATACATTTAAATGTGCATGGCATGCTGATACAGTCATTGATATGTTTTACCAGAGAATCAATGACCGAAGTTAACATAAATCATACATATTTTCTTAGCAATCGTATTAATATTTCTTAGCATTAGCATTTTAAATATTGCATTCATATGGAAAAAAATGTTCCAAATTGTCTTGTATCAGCAAATGTTGTATCGTTAAAAATAATAAAAAGTAAATTAATTTATTTCTTAGGAAAGCTAGCTCGACAATATCAACTCAGGTTATGACAGTTCAAGTTCAGTAAGCGTTTTAAAAATGTTTATTTGTTGCAAAAGCTGAGTAATTTTCTTTAAAATATTAAAATCTGAAAAAAATAAAAATCCGGATGAAAAGATATGCATTATATGTCATATATATCATAACAGATAGCACAGTGAATAGCCGTGGTCAGTAATATATTTTTTATGATGTAAAAAATCATTTTCGTAAATATTGTTTTAATTCATAGTTTAGTAATCGTATCAACTATATCAATATAAAATTCGTATTCTTCAATTTACCGTAACAGAGAAAAAGACATCTTGGTTACCATTGAAAAAAATGAGAGAATGTCTTATACGAAAAACAACTTTGGTAAAATTACCGTACTGTAAGGCAATGACATTTCAGGTAAAAAAAGAAACACAGTTCCAGTTATTAATACCAAAATTTACGATATTAAAATTATTCAGTTGGTAATTTTCCATTCATATGGTAAATATTTAACGTAAATTCAGGGTTTCAAAATTATAGTTTTTATTACCACCCTGTAAAAATGCAAAACTGAAATAAATGGTTTTGATACCATACTCTAAAATAACATAATAAAATTAGCAAATTTTATCACATTTACCAAATTTTCACACATTACAAAATATTATTTTTTTTGTTGATTATATCAAAATCATTACCAAAGTGCTTCGGTCAAAATTTTTGAGCTTTTTGGTGCTTCATGATAGTCAGAAACAAAGTAAATTTTACCACACTCTAGTAGTTTTGACCATACTTATTTCCTCAATGTAGAAAGTAATATTTTACACAGCTTCGAAGATCATGTCTGAAATCATAATTCTTCTTAAAACTTTCCTAAAGCTATCCAATAGCGTAGAGAACACTATTATTAAGACATGATGAATTCTTTCTCGATCTCGCTAGTCAACACCACGCTAATATTTCTTTCCCCTAAGTCTAGATCATGGCATAGAATCAACTAAGGGGATAATAGAAAGAATTTTAGTTTTTTAGCTTAATTTTTTTTATTTTTTTATTCAGAAACATTAACTTCGATAGGATATATCGAGTTTTGCAAACTTCCTAACACTGTAATTACTATATAAGTTGATAATATATCTTACACTTTTCTTTTTTAACAAATGAAGTTATAAAAGCCAGATATTGCTATGTTTGGTAGATTACAGGGATGAATTATTTTATTATATTAGATTATTGTATTAAAATTAATCTTAGTGACAATGAAAGTATATAATTCCAGAAATGCATAATCATTTAAAATAGACAGAAATAAATAAAAATATAATGTTGCTGTTCGTCTGTTTGCAGCAACATATGTATTGTTAAATGCAGCAACATATGTAAGCCTGTCATTTAATAATTTTCTATAGATATAAGTCTCTATACCATAACATGCCTGTAAATAATTCAAGTAAATAATCAGTTGCCTTACAAATCGAAACCGCTTAATGCATATTTTGGATTCTGTTTCATTTCATCGATAATCACTTCATCGACAGGCAATTTCATCGACACCACTTCATCTACAGACCATTTCATCGACTAGGTCATTTCGTCGATAGGCCATTTCTTCGACAGAGTTCGTTATGTTGACAGGCCATTAGGTTGACAGGGTCATTTCGTCGAGAAATCCTTTCATCGACAGGGGCATTTCGTCGACAGGGTCATATAGTTACCAAGGTTATTATGTCGACAGGGTTATTTTAAAGATATGAATATTTCGTTGACAATGTCATGCGTAATTTTATAACTAATTTTAGAGATTTACTCTAAATATTTTTATCATTAATTAGAAAAATACCGTAATATAATTTTTATACTGAAGCAAAATTCTTTATTGTTGTGTTTTGTTACAATTGCCATAAAAGCAGCATTTATTTTCTTTCAAAAAATTCATATTAGCCTCCTTCAGTTGTTCATTCAATTAAATAGACGAAATTTTTTTTAATTCTAATTGTATTTTTCAAGTATTTATTTCACAGATAAATTGTTTAATTTTTAAATCGCGTGCTTTTTTTATGGATTAGCATCACGAAGGCAATTGATGTAACTACTGAAAATGATTCGTGATATAGCAAGTTAATGAAGGGGGAAAAGAACAATTAAAAAGGAGATAATAAATTTATAAATCTAAATTAGAAAAAGTCAATTAGAATGCAATGATATAATTTTGGAACTGAAAATTATATTTTATTTTCGGTTTTTAAATAAATTGTTTGGTAGTTGAGAAACGTTTAATCGAGAACGGTAGATGTATCCGACATTCTACTTTTCAATATTTAAATTTAGATTAACACTTGTTTTCATTATGGGTAAGGATTGTCTTTAGATCATTACTTTGCATGACATCCGGACTGTTGTCAACAGCTGTTATAGTGCGACATTGGCAATCAAATTATCTTTTACATCAAATCAAAATAATAATATATGATGTCCTTAGAGTTAAAAGTAATAAAAAATATATTACAATGAGAATTTTAACACTATTTCAAGGAGGAAAAAGTTTATTTTTTTACTATGATTGACCTTCTTTTGTCGGATCCCCAAGATTTAACGAATAAATTTCATTAGCGATTGTGAATATATAATCATTAACTAAAGGCTATTTTTTTTTTGTTAAATATTTAATAATCTAAATTTTAATAATTATTTTAAAACCACTTAGTGAATGTTAGTGATTAGTCTTAAAATTCGGTTTTATGTTAGACAGATTAATTCAAAGGTCTGGAACGGTATCCAGTCTAGTTCTTCATTTAAATTTAGTTCGTGTATAATCTGAAAATGATAAGAGAAAATATGGTTCTCTTCAAATAAAAAAGGAAGCTTTGAGAATTGTCATTGTGCGTTGTCTGTAAGCGGACTGTATTGATTTGGTTAAACATTTATTAAACAAAACTTAATAAAACAAATGAACTATATGCACGAAGAAAATTATTATGACTGCTGCAATAGCAGTAAGCAATGAAAAGTAGCTCATGAGAGAGCTGGCAAGTGAACTTCCTTGTTCGAAGTTTTTGAGTAAAAGAACGCTTGCTTCTCTGACAGAGATGCATACCAAATGCCATTAAGTCTCAACTATTTTATATATGAACAGATGAAGGAGTGAGATGCCAGCTTCGCGGGCAGGTACTCTAATGCAACACCTATCAAGTCAAGTCAAGTGACAGAGATGCAAAGTGGAGTGGGGGCTGCGATAAGGGTAAAACGCGTAGGCGTATATTTTTGATACCTAACAGTTATCATACATTCAATGTTATCTAAATGCATAATTATTCATATAAGCATAAATTTCATAGATGCAAATATTCCTTTTCGTAATTTATTCATTTTGTTATTATTGGAAAAATCATTCTTTTGAATTTTCTTTTTTCAAAAATTTAAATAAAATAACTCCATACAAATAAGGGAAATATTTAAAGAAAAATATTGATTATTAACTGCATCTTTCGAAATCATAATTTGTTAAGAAAATTCCTATTTTTCGGAACCCTTCAGATCCATTTACAGAGCCTTAGTATTCTACGGAACATCGTTTGGAAACAGCTGCTTTATATCACCTTATATTAGTTAAACAATAATCACATTTTACATTTTGTTTAAAAATTATTTTGACAATAGATGGCAACACAATGATTATATCAAAATATTTCTCAAACGAATATTTAAAGAAAGGAATGCATTAATTTAAATGCCTTACTAAACTTTTGGGAATATAAAAGCCATTAAATTTGTAAATCACCTTTTCAGAAAAAAACTTTTGTATACACGGAAATAACCCGTTTTTTTTATCCTCGTCTACTCCTTGTTTCATGCATAACTGAACAAACAATATCATAAATTATATGATTTTATCAAAAATTGCAATGGCCTTAATTAATAATAAATAGAAAAAGGTATTTCCGAGTGAACTAAAATTCTAGAAAAAGTACGCCCAAGTTTAGATACCTTATTTTAACAAAATATATAAAAACTTACAGCTCATGATGATTTAACACTTTATGCATTTTCTTAGTGTTGCCATCTACCGAAATATTTTCAAAGAAATATATGAAACGAGTATTATATTCTTTTTAAGCTGATGAAAGAATCTGAAAAAATATACTTGCAAAATGCTTTAAGAACGTATAATTGTCAGAAAAAAAGAATACATATTTTTATAAATGGTTTAAATATTTAAATTTTTTAGATATACAAATGCTAATTTGCAACTTTGTATTAAATGTATTTTTTAAGAAAACATTTTTTTATGCATACAAATTTGTTTTAATAAAAATAATGTTTTTTTGCTTATTATTTTATTTAAAGTTTTATTGCTACATAGAAATATGATCTATCAATATATCCAAATTATGGCTTCGAATTTTACGAGCAGAAAAATACCTTTAAATTGTTTTTAGTGCTGCCATCTCCTCCTAATTTTAGGAAACTAACTAAAACTAAAATTTTAGGAAAAATGAAAGTTGTCGGGATTTTTCTGAAATGTTAAATTCATTTACTTCTTGTTCTTATGTAATGTTATTTTGAAACTAAAAACGTCAAAATAATTATATTCCTTATTTAAACTTTTACGTTTACGAATTGTAAGTCTATGATTTATTTTATATTTAATGATTGTACTGGGGAACATTTTCTGTTTCTTTTAAGCAAATGTTTGATGTTGCTTAATGAGTGAGAAAAAAAGTCGAAAACCGAACTATGACAAGAAAACATATCATCTTAATTAGCCTATAATTGATACCCAATAGAAAAAAAAAACATTCAATGTATAAAAAAAAAATTAGAAATAACTTTTTCATGTAGATTTTAAAAATTATTATTTTGTTCAAATAATTAAAACTATGTTTATTAAGTCCATGATTTGCAATGAAAGTTATAATCAGAAACAAACGACTCAACTTTTTTAAAAAACCTTAATAGAAAGTTTTATAAAACAAAACTATTTAATGTTTGGAAATTTTAATTTTACGATTTGCTTATTAAAGTTTTTTAGGATTATAAATGACGAAAAGCAAATAAACTTTGTTCACTTCTGTTTTAATATTAGCTAAAACAAATCGGCGAAAATATTTTTACAGAAATAATTTATTAAATTAGCAAAAATAATTTATATATTACATATTAAAAATAATTTTTAATCCTTTTATTTTTAAAAAATAAAATAAAAATTGAAAAAAAAAAACTGTAAATAAATAAATGAATGTATTAATATAGTGTCAATAAAATATGTGTATAAAAAAATAGACAGTCCATCTGGAAGTACTAAGTATATTTTAGTCATCATTAAGTATATTTAAGTGAGATGGATTTGATAAAATAAAAAAGAGGTTTTCACATTGATAGCAAAATAAAAATGGATTTAAAATTAATTCAATAGAAAAAAGTAAGAAATAACAAAACTTTACGAAGTCCGAGACAGCACAAGTAGAAAATCACCTCACATAATAATGTTTGATTCACCATTTTTAAACTTTGTCTTCTGTGATATCCACTATATAACATAGCTTTTCCTTCTAAATTGAATTAACTTCCAAATTTCAATGTTAGGTGGTATCAAATCTATTCGCGCTGACTGTGTGCTACGTAGACAGTTTAGGTGCTTTAATTATACTGGGTCGGTGGGTCTCCAATTGCATCTTTCCCAATAGGCCAACATCCGCGTTTACGGTGTGCTTTAAGTATACGGTTACAGTGTGTTGAAAATGCATCTTTCTTGATATGCCAGTAATGAATTTATAACACTTGTCACTTTAATTTTATGAAAGATGTCTTACTTTTATGACCTAAAGATTACTAATTTTTACCACAAAATAAATGTTGCTTAAAAGGAATATGTGCAATTGCATAGAAATATTTTTGTGATGTAGTGAAGTACAAAATTTAAATAACATATCCTGAAATTTTAAATTTTATAAATGAAGCTCCTTTTTTTTTAATCTCTCTATTATTTTGCAAACACATTCATAACGGTCACATTGACAAAAAAAAAAAAAAAAAAAAAAAAGCAAAAAAACATCAAGATTTTTATGAATATTTCTTTTTCCAAACGTTATGATAATTTTTCTCCTAATTTACCAGATTGATATTTGTTTGGAGTTCAGGCAAACAATATGGAGAATCTTTCATTTATAAATTTTGAAAGCAACGCATAGTTTTCTAAAGATCATTTCGATTAATTGAGCATACGTCATGATGTATTGCTCCACCTATCAATATTGATACCCGTACTCCATACTGTTATCTACAGATATCAATATTGGGCCCAGATTATACCTTTAAATCAATTTATAGTCTTACCCTTATTTTCACTTTAAACTACTGAAGAAAAAGTTTACTAATATTCATTTGTAAAAAAAGATAGATACTTCAAACGAAACCATACTAAATGTTAATTATGAATATTTTTGACAAATATAAACAGATTTTATAGAATAAATATCGTGTGGAAGGAATATTTTGTTTTGTACTTAGAAAAATTAGAATAGGTCATTTTATAGTATTTAAAGAATTATAATGCCTTCATATAAACATTAGAAATATTTGAATTGCCGCTTGTTGTGAACTTATTAATGAATAATGAATAATATTTTATTACACCTAGATAATACATAACCACAGCAAGGAAAGTCACTTTTTGGAAGGTGAAAATGACATCTTATGACTGTAATCAATTTTAAGACATTATTTTAGTCTTGATGATAGTTGTAAAAAAAAAACTATATAATCATTAGCGGATAAATGCACAGAAGACAGTTATGTGCTTCATTACAGTGTTTCTCAATTTTTTAGGCTATGGGACCCATAATGATAGATTTTATTTCGGCGGAACACTGAGTTTAAATAAATGAGTTTTGTTAACAATTTTGAATATATTAATTAACAAAAGACTATTAATTACTTTGAAAATATTTAGTGAATGAATGAAGAAGGAAATTTGTCATCATGTTATAATATTAACATTAGTTTTAAAACTGTGTTTTGCGTCCAGCAGTTGATATCACAGGTCTGGCACCTTGTCTAGTTCTCAATTTAATTATAGTTCTTGTGTAAATTAAAATGAATGAGCTTAAATATGCTTTTCATTAAAATAAAAACAGAAAAATGAAGAAAATAAACGTTGAAAGTGGTTATCAGAAAAACATACTTCTTCATTGTTATTATTGGCTGTTTTATCTGCAGTGAAATGCTACTGGAATTTTTCACATATACATAGATCCTCTTCTTATTTCATTCATTACATTGTTATTATAAAACCTTGTTTTGAAATTTTTTCTTCACAAGCATTCGTATAAAATAATTTCCTTAAAATAACAGAACTATTAAATAATGGATTATTAATCGGATACAAATTTAACTACATATTTCAAATAATACAACTGATTAAAAAGTTTCATATCTCTCCGAATTCCTGCGACCCTTCCCTGAAACCCTAAGTTTCCGCCAATACCATTTGGGAACCACTGCTTTATAGTACATTTATTTTCTTTGTTTTAAATCTCATTTTTATCAATTTGAATCATCTTTATCACTTTAAATCATATTTTATCACCATCACCCTTGAAAAATACTTATGTATTTATAAATGAAAATTCCATATACAAGGACTAATCTACAGATCACACATTTAACAAAACATAACAAACAGATTGAATGATTTTCTCAAAAAAAAAAAAAAAAAAATCGTTGTGTATTGTAAAATATGTACTTTTACATCTTAATCATTTAGGTAGAAATACTTTATGGATATTGTTTCAAACATACATAGTTTCATTTGCCGAGAATCAGTCTAGCACATAAAATGATTTGACCAATTAAGTGCAAAATAATTAAAGTAACTTCATATTGTCATGAGAGCAATTAAAACATTTCTTCATGTAATTGCAATTTTGATGTGTAAAACTATTTACTTTCTGATATGATGATTGTTTGATTGAATATCTGACAAAATATACCCAACAGATTGACAAAATATATCCAACAGATAATTTTCTCTAAAATATCATTGGACATTGTAAAAGATGAATTTTTTGCATATTTGTCATTTGCACAAAAATACTTTATGGATATTGTTTGAAACATACTTAAAAAAAATGACTTAGGAAGTTTTATTTGCAGAGAATCAGTCAAGCACATAAAATGATTAAACCAACCAAATGCGAAATAATTAAAACAAGTACATTATGTCATGAGAGCAATTAAAGCATTTCCTCACGTAATTACAATTTTGACGAGTAAAACTGCTTACTTTCTGATATGCTGATTGTTTGCGGTAAATTCTTATGATAAAAAAGTGCTTATCCGCCATCTGTTTAGGAAAGATTTCATTATAATTGGATTTCTTTTGAAAGATCTACACCGGAATTTTATTGAACAAAACAATTGCAGAAAACTTTCAAACTTAATATTCCTTTCATTAAATGCTGGCACATTTTTATTCGACAAAACACATTTCTAGAGCTCATTAGCTAAACGACTTTTCCACGTTTGAGTTTCTCACTTAATTAGTTTTCCCATTTATTGCATCTGTTACGACATGTTTTGAATCTGCTGCAGAATTAAATATCTATCCTGGAATTTTTTGGTCATTTGCATATACATTCCTGCTGAATTCTTTTTTTCTTTCCCTAAATACACTTAGCTAATGAATATAAAACTCCACAAGTCATTCTAAATGACAAAAAAAAGTAGTTTCGATGTTAAATGTTATTGAAGCATTTAATATTGAAATGTGCATTATTGAACTAGACTTAGTTTACTTTGAAAACATTAACTAAATATTAAATATAAGAGGAATTATTTAAGAAAATTCTATATGCATATAATTTGAAGAAATCGCCTTTTAAACCTTTTAAATTTACTCTTGTTTTGTTAAATTATTAGTTATTTTAAATCCCCATAAAATTGCTTTTACTTGCTTAAATAGGCTTAACTAATGAATGTAAAATTCCACAAACCATTCTAAAAAAATAATTTTTATGTTAAATATTTTCAAACTATTTATTTCTGAAATGTGGATTATTGAACAAGATTTATTTTACTGTGAAAATATTAACTAAATAGTAAACATAACCGGAGTTATTTAGGAAATTCTGTATAAATTTTATTTCAAGAGATTTTCTTTCAAATTTACACTTGTTCAGTTAAATTATTAATTACTTTAAATTACCATAAAACTGATTTATTTGAACATTTAATGTTACTTATTTTTTTACGTCTGGTGCAATAATGGAAATATTGGAATCTGAAAGATGAACACTTATTCGTGTACAAATATTTAATATTTATAATATTCATGTACATATTTTTAATATTTATTCGTGTACAAATTTTATACTTAAGAAATACCATTTCTTAATGTTATAAAAAATATAAGTATTGAAAAATAAATTAAATAAATCTGAAGTAATAAAAATGTGATTTAAAAGTAAATAAGGTTAAAAAAAATAATTAAAAAGGACAATGTAATTTCAGATGCAAAATTCTTGTCACAGTGCAAATATATTATTAAATTATTTGAGTATCATTCAGCTTAACAGTTATTAAATATGATAAAAATTATATATTTTAAATTAAATTTCTTCCTTAATTTAATATATTTTAAAATCAGTTATGCGATATCTCTAAAAAGTTGTTGTTGAACAACCCAAAGCAAATGCGTAAGGACATTTTTTTTCAAGTTAACACTAAATATAGCTTTTAAATACAATTTAAAGGGTGTAAATAAATCTCAAACTGTTATAATTGGAAATATTAACGAATAGCTAGCTCACACACGCCTTCACACCATACGTTAATATTTTCGCTTCCAAAAACACTTACGTTGGCGTGTTTGGATATCGTTTGTAGATTGTTTACTTTTGAATACAAGTTAATGAGTGTTTGTTTTTTGTCTTCCGTTCTGTTATTCCTTTACTGAAGCAAAAGTTCACCTTAAAAATATGTAAATTAACAACTTGTATAATAAAGTGTGTAATAAGTTAAGTATTTTTTATTAAGTAATAAGAATTTTAGTTTTAAAATTTATCTAAATTGTATTAACTATTTGTCGGTCATGTTAAGATTAGTTCAAGTTTGTATTCTCTCTAATATTCTCTCTGTACTACGCGTATATTTGATTCGCAAACTGATTTTAATTTCAAGAATTAGTGTATAAATGTACCCTACTTTAATGATTATTACTTTATATTGTATCATAAAAATAACTTTTCTGGCTTTCATGTGTATTTTATCTCAATGTTATTATAAATATTCGAGGTACTGAATACCATAAGTGGTTTCAGGTACTTCGAACCAAATAGCGTAAAGAACATTCTTGATGTGTCACCGCAACCGGAAATGTTCTTGGATCTACACCTCTCTGATGTAAGAAGTTGTTACCATTTTTGGTGTTAAGATACACGGAAATTATTTACTTTGTAGGTTTAAAGCTGCTGAACTCAATAAAAAAATTAAATATTTTGTGTGACTCATCTCCTGGAGTAAAAGATCAAGCTACAATAATATTAATGGATTTCTCTAAATCCTAATATAGATAAAGAATCCTTAATTACGGTGATAAATTGAAGAGCACATGCTTATAAAATGCCACGAGAGAAAATAAAATTAATTTATTAAATATTATTAAGTAATTTTTTTAACAAACAAACAAACTTTATTAGGAACAAAAACAAATACATAAATACAAAGAAAATATATTCATCGCCAAGAGGAAAATCCTGTCCAGGCGACAAAGAGAGTTAATACAATAAATTTAAAATAGAAATTAAGAGAAAAAAATAACATGAAACTATATTAAAAAAATAACAAAGGTAACATAAGAAATTCATTTGGATTGGCACAAGACTGGTATAAAAAATCAAATGGTCTAAAAAATCAAATACGTTAAAGTGAAAAATAGAGATCTAAATCGTCGATGTTTATCAAAAATTGAAATAAAGCACGCTTAAAAGAAGAATATATTTTGATATTTTGCAACTGAAACGGTAATTTATTATATAATTTAGGTGTTAAGTAAAAAAACTGTTTTCGTGAAATTTCTTTAGTCAAGAGGGGAATCTCATATATTTCAGTTGGTCTCCTTTCAGACACATTAGTTTTTAATTTGAATATTAATTTATTGTTATGTAAATAAAGTAAAATACGAAAAAATACATTATGGTGAAATGGTAATAGATTAATTCTTGTATATATATTGGAAGTAGTTACACTTGAATTATTTATACTTAGAGAATTAATAATTTTGAAGCATTTATTCTGAACTGAGATTAAAGGAAGTAAATTAGTTTTATATTCACATCCATATATTATTGCACCATTATTAATTAAAGAATAAAACCAGGAGTAATAGAGTGCTTTCACAAAATTAAAATGAATTTTACTCTTAAGGTGATAAAATATAACTAAAACAAAACGCAATTTTTTAACTAAATTGTTAATATGTGTTTTCCATTTCAAATTAGAATCGATATATAGTCCTAAATATTTGATATTAATTACAGATTGTAGAATGTAGCACTGAAAATTTTCATTAGTACTTTTACAGGAGAGAGAGTGACATTTTAGATTTAAGTTAAATTCTGATTTTCTTGAACTGAAATAAATGTATTTAGTTTTATTTAGATTTAAATTTAAGTCATTTACTGTAAACTATTTTGAAATTACGCGTAAATCAGATTCAATATGAAAAATTAGTTGATTTAAATCAGTGCAAGAATACAAAATTACGGAATCATCAGCATATGTTATTATCTTACCAAACAGTTTGAGCTGACAAAAGTCTTTGATGAATATAATAAACAATAATGGTCCTAGAATGGATCCTTGAGGAACACCACGGTTTGAAAAAACATAATTACTAAAATTACTTCGGATTTTAACTCTATGTTCTCTGTTTGAAAGATATGAAATAGACCAATTTAAAATAATTCCTCTGAAACCAGCAAATTCTAATTTTTTTATTAAAAGATTGTGATTGACATTATCGAAAGCTTTTGATATATCAAGAAATATAGCTACTGTTATCTTATTTTCAGCAATACTATTATGAATGAATTTTGAAAATTCCAAAAGAGCATTTTCTGTACTTTTACCTTTAATAAATTCATATTGGTTTTCAGAGAAAAAATGTCTATGTTTTAAATAATTGTACATTTTATCAGCTAGAGCTTTTCAATGATTTTGGAAAAAAAACAGGGAATATTGAAATCGGTCTATAGTTTGATAAGCAATTCACACTTTCATATGGATTTAGTCTTCCATTTATAAGAATAAACTGTTGCCATTTTAGCACAAATAAAACAAATTTAATCCTTCTTGCTTTGTAATTTTTTACCCAAGTGAAACACTTAAAATAGAAATAAATAAATAAAACATTTTACTGCAAGTTGAGAACTGCTTTTTAAATAATCAATGCGAAAATTTCCCCGATTAAAAAGCCCTATTGCACTTTCATTCAACTTTTCAGTAGATTTTAATTCCACATTCTTATTTCTTTATTTTATATTTTTCAAAATAGTACTTTCTATTAAAAGAAAATGGCATATTTCAACTTTTCTAAAGTTTTCTGTTCTTTCTTTTGTATCTAGAAAGTAATCTTTTCGCTATTTTAATCAAGCTAGCCAAATTCTTTGACTTTAACTTAAAAGACATAAGCCCTAAAGCTCGGATGACATTTTAACGAAGTTTGGAAGCCACAAAAGTTTTCTAGGGAAAATTAAAATCGTAATGTAAAGAATTTCTGTATTCTTATGTTGCCTAGAGATAAGAGCATATTCTTTGCGACAGCGAAAGAAAGTAACAAGGAGAAAGCTTTTAATATAATTTTCCATTTTCGTATATTGTTTATTTTATGTTGTTTATTTATTTTTTTGAGATTTTGCATGCTCAAAAAAAGCTTTGTTTTAGAATAATAAAAAATATTGATTTATTCTCCGTTTCAGAAAGTGAATATTTTTTTCTTTATTTAAATGTTAGTCGATTAGTCCTAAAATAATGCAACTAAGTATAAAATAATTTGGCGAAAGTTGTTAAATTTTAACTTACGTTGGCAAAAGAAACTAAAAAAAAGTTTGAAAAAAAGAAGAAAAAAATGCGCACAATCACATTTTCGGGATTTATAAATACATATTTACTTCAATAAAATTGTTGTTGATTAACACTGAATAGTGAAAAAACTTCTATCATTGGATGTCCAGGATAAAAGTGTTGATTAGGACATAATGATATAGTACACCTTTATACGTCACATCTATGTATATTTTAACAGTAAATGAAATTTTCTTGTGTTCGAATTTTGCAATCACTAAACCTTGAGTGCATGATCTCAAGTGTCCGACTTTCAAATCGATTGTACTCGCCTATATAATTCTCTGTACTGCCATCTTAAGAAAGATTTAATTGTACTAAACATGTCTATTATTTTTATCTTGCAACACTACAATTTTCATCTGCAGGTTTTACTAAAGTTACATTATCATTTCAAGAAATTATAACCAAGTTTAAATTTTGGATTACTTTACTTGACAATTTCTATTAACTCACTATTACTTTTATGAATTTTAATTTATTTACTCATCATATTTTTATACGAAAGTGAAATTCACTTTCATTTCACATTTTCGACTTACCTTCAAAACACAATGGCAATGATAATGGTTTATATGGCAATGGTATAAATAAAGCTTCTGACTAATGCCAGAAACTCCTTACAAAGATAATTATGAAAGGTGCGTGAATAAAAACGTTTGAGAAGTTTGCGGTTTGGCAAGCCATGTTGAAGAGTTTAATAATTTTAAATTATTTTCGGAATTCTCAAAATGAAATTGTGGATCGTGTTTGGACACATTACAAGCATATTTTAGGAATTTGAATGTACCCACCATAATTCCGGTATCTTTGTTCACAAATACTGATCAGGGGAGAAGCACGAAAACTGGAAACTGATTTTGAGAAGAAACCATCTTAAAGATTCGATACTTATACGAAGCAATCATACAATTGAAAATGTAAAAATAAAAATAAACATGAAAGTCACAAGCATTTATTTACAATCACAAAGAATTTTGAAACGAACTTAAAAGTTTTTGATATTAAAAATAGGATTAGAAGAACAGTTTTTTTTTCTTTTTTATTTTCAAAAAATTACTTTTTCACTACTCTTTGCATTCGTCTTCGCTATACTCTTTTGAACTTTTTTTCACCTCTGAATCTTTTCTTCTTAGTTACGTTCAAAAAAGGATGTTTTCGTAAAATTCTCATGACACAGATTTCTCCACAATGTTTTTCAGAAACTGTAAATTTTAAGGTTTAGAAGGCTTTATGATGACACTAGTGTCGTCTAGTTTTTTTTTAGGGAGGATATCGATTTTGTTATCATTATTGTTTTTCCCTTGTAAGGCTTGTCAGATGCAGCAAGCAGCTTGCTTTTTAATAGATTTGGTGGTGAGCATTGTTGGTATGCAGTCACCATAAAAAGCCATTTTGAATTATATCTTGGAGTCGTCTTTACTAACCTCTTAGATCTTTATAGTGATGTCTAAGCTGACGTCTCTTCAATTACCCGTCCTCTGCTAAATTATCAAGGAGTAAACATTTACACCTAAAAAAAAAAAATTTCTATTGGTATGGGATAAAAATAAATTCCTGAGGAACAGCGGGGACAACTGGTTGCCATTCACAGCGCCTACTACAAACAAATGATTTATTTCACTCAAGTGATATAGTTTTGCCTCTGGCTTGGGCATTTCTATTGGCAGAGAAGGATATGGAAAATTTTTGGAGCAGAAATCAAAGATATTTTATTGCATTACGTAATGGACATTTAAATACTTTCATTTGAATATACATCGTCAATAAATGTAATGTAATTCGACGACCAGTTCCTCTACTTGTTTATGGAAAAAAGCCGTATGTGGCCTTAGATCCCCCTGGATAATATCAGCTCAATATAACTTTCAGGCTCATAAGAGTTTGGAAAGGAACCATTTTTCCTCTGGCGTGTAAACCAGGGCCTTTGCTCCACCAAGACTCATTGTCATTGTGTAATAACTTTAGGCCGGAAACAATTTTCCATGTTTCTATTTTCTCAAATCGTATTATCAACAGACGGTGATTCAACCATCTTTTTTTGTGAAAAATGGACAGTTCTTTCTTCTTCAAATGCAAATGTTAAAACATCCATGATGTGTTTAATTCAATCAAATGTAAACTTAATAATCAACAAATTCATCATTATTTAACATATTTTAAATAAATATAATTTAATTTAATTTTAATAAGCTGCATTTTATTGAAATTTTATTTGTAATAATTATAACATATCATATTTTTCGAAATAAATTTATTGTATGCTAAAAAAAATTCAGTGAACGTTTCGCAATAAAAGAAAAATATTAAATGTTTTCTGATGAGTTTATTAATTTTAAATTTAAATTAATCTCATTTCCTTTAAGTATAGATTAAAATGACGGAAGGAAAGAAAAACGAAAAATGCAGGAGTAAAAAAGAAAACAAAACATTTCCTGCTGTAAACCATTTAACAATTTCCAAAGAAATTTCATATTTTATTTCCTTCCGGGGATGGAATTTTATTAGTTTAGAGTTGAACATTTCACAATGAATGCTCATTAAAAACCCATCTGGAAATTACTGCAAGTCAATTTCCAGAAATATTAACTTAAAAAATGCAAACTAAGGGTTATCATTCGTTCTTATTTCCTTAATGGAATTGAAATGTATTTTTGGTATCGACACGTGGGCAGTTACAAAATCCATTTAGGAATGTAGTCTTGCACGTTATAGATAAAAGAAACGTCCCTTTTACGTAAAAGATAATTACTACAATTTCCATTAAAATGACTATTACTGAATCGATCCTAACATATCGCTCTCCTGCACGTTAAAACTTTATTTTACAAAGTAAGCTTTATTGAATAAAGTATTTTAAAGTACACAAATATTGAAACAAATATTATTGTCGACTAGTATGAATGTCTACAATTAGCTTAAATATATTAATTGTAAACCTTGTTGATGTCAAGCCATGACACTTTTTAAAAGCTAATAAACTTTGAGATATTAGGCGAGATGAAAAGTAAATTTGTTGTTACATTGGCATTTAGTAGTTGCTATTTTAATATTCATTTCGGAAAAAGGGATCAGATATAAATGCCCTGATACTAATTCCGAGTAAAGTTTATTTCGTAAAGTAATACGAGAAGCAAAATAAGAAGCTAAACTAGTAATTCTGTAGCCTTATTGATAGATTGCAAATCATTAATTAACACTTAAAGACATTTTTTGGTTACGAATAGAGTAGTTGATTTTTTTGATTATCCCGAAACTTTGATAAATAAAGTTTTATTATTTCAGAAAGAGTTTAAGATGATTAAGAGTAGAATACTTCAAAACAGAATTTCTAAAAATAAAATAAAATAATTAAAAATAAAATAATAAAAAATAAAATAATTAAAAATAAAATTCTTAAAAATATAAGTATTTAAAAATATAATTAATAAAAAAAGGTAAAATACTTAAGAGCACGTATGAAAGATAATTTTAAATTTACACTAAAATAAATCATTTTTTTTACTTTAAAAATAATTGCAAAATAATATTTCTTATGAAAGATTAATTTTAAGCAATAATTTATCTGTTTAGTAAGACGTAATTTATTTACTGAAATGTGAACAATTAATCTTTTTTCCTGGAGAAAAAAATTCTGATAAAATTACCGTACTGAATAGTAAAGACATTTCCAGTAAAAAAAAATTCTTCTGGTACTTAAACCAAATATGAACTATTTAAACTATTCATGCCCCTAGGCCTTCAGGGTACACGTGCCGACCAAACCGCTACCTGTAGATTTGTCAGTGGGCATAGTAAGAGCCTCACTTTCAGTGGACCAATTAAACTTTTTTCAACTTGTAAAAAGTGCAACTCCAGCAAGGCTAGTCCTCACCATCTACTTGATTGCCTGGATTTCACCATGGAAGAGGTTCTTGAGAGAGCTCTCCTTTTCCTCGATTTTTTGAAGACTCACAGCCTCATGGATTCGGTATAGCTCCGCTATCCCAACAGGGATATGAAACAACAACAAACTATTCATATAGTAATTTTTTCGTTCATATGGTAATGGTATACCGGAAATTCTAGTTCAAATTTTAGTTCTTATTACCAATCATTTAGAGAAAAAAATGAAAATTTAACCAAATAAACGGCTTTTATGAGATGATCTGAGGTACTATGATGAAATCACAAAATTTTATCACATTTATAAAATTTTGATGGGATATTTTACAACAATATTTCATTGTTCATTTTACAAAAATGATTACCAAATCTTCGTTAAAAATTGCCGTTTTTTTTTTTTTTTTTGGTGTTCCCCTAGAGCCAGAAACACGAGAAATTTTATCCTATTCTGTTAGTTCGGACCATATTTTTTTTCTCAGTGTTAATTGATCAGAAAAAAATGTAATCTATTTTGTATAAAAAAAAATATTAAATAATTTGTTTATGAAAAATGAGCAAGAAAACAGATTAAGAAACATTATTTTTTAAATTCGGTTAAGATTCCTTAAAATGTGGTAAAAATTAAATTAGACAAAACTAATATTCAAATTTTGATTTGCTTTTCCTTGTTCATAGTGTCAAACCTTTAAGAAGGTTTCAATTTGTATAAAATATATTATGAATAAAATACAAAATGGTAGTTTTCTTCGTGCAAAATCTAAAACATGGTTTACAATATTTTAAAGAACTCAATACAGTAACTGTAAATGACTTTTTTAAGGACTTGTTGTAGCAGAAATTTTATTCTGATGGCGAATGTCAGACGATACAATTTTCTTTTTGTTCTTCGTATCTGAATGATTTTAGGCTCAAAAGAAAATGAAACATTCCTTAAATCTAAATTTGCAATTGTCTGTTTAACCCTGTCTTATAAACTTGCTTCCTCATAGTAAACGTGTCATCATTAAGGTCCTACAAATTTTTAAATTTAAAAAAAAAAATCGATATAAAATAACAACTTTTTCAATTTCGGATGACACGAAATGTAAATCGGAAAGGTAAGGAGTTTTCCAAAGTTAGTTAAATAGCTTTGAACCAGTGATAGATAATCTTTTTACCATTTAGCAGGTTTCATTTTAGTATTATGAATTTGACATAGCAATGTACAGATCACCCTCTCACCAGTTATTTATACCATTTCCAGTTATTGATACTTCTTCGGTGTTTCAAGTTAGCTCCGTTTTAAACCATGTAATATAATTAAATTTTTTAAAGTTAAAATGAATATTCATGCAGTTGAGTATTTCTTATATTTCTGATTTATTTATACTAAAGACGAAATCTACGGTTTAATACATAGCCACAGTTACATCAAGTAACTTCCGATTAAAGTGTTTAGATGTACAATCCAAAAGAATAGCTGGGATAATTATTGGATTCTATTGAATTAAAAATTCTATTGAATTTATTGAAAAATACTTATCAATGATATGAAAAATTTATAAATAATATTTTAATTTTCATTTATTTTGAAATTATTAAAAATTATTATAGCAAAATCACCAAATTGTATAAGTATATGAAATTGTAGAATTGTGGAACCAAATTGTAGAAAGTATATGAAAAAGAAATGTCTGCAAATTTTAGATAATTTCTTTTAATAATTACTTCCAATTCTGGACATTTTAATTGATATTCGTTTCATTTATTTTCGTTTTCTTGCGAAATAGATGTTTTAAATAAAAGAAATAACATCCATTTTTAATACCTATTTGCTTAAATTTTAACTTTAATAATTTCAAGTTTAAAACTCTGTCCATAGAGGGCAGCGTTAGAACAACTTCTAAGCAAAAGAGATACAGCAAAAATGTAATTTGAGAGTCTTCCGATTTTGTTGTTATTTTCGTTTTTTATTTTGATTTTGTTTAATTATACAAATGTAATCAAACTTATTTTTGCCATTTAAGAGACATACTTACTATGATCATTAAGTACATAAAAATGAAATTTTTCAGAAAAAACTTTCGTGCGATTTACATTTTTCTCTCTAACTTTTCATAAATAAATCTGGAATAATCACTAGAATCGAAATAGATCTTAATCATGTTTTGGGATCGAGGATAATGCTATTAAACTTGTCTTTTGTCATCTCCTCTAAAGACCCATTAAATATGTAAATGCAAACAGACTAAATTTATGTTACCGGGGAATTAATTTAAGAGAGATTCAGTTATAAAATTTGTTCATACCTTAAGGAATTGTAAAATTTGCTAAATCAATTTAGTTTTAATTTAGATTACTTTTTTATAAATGATATCTCAAATTTAAATCTGAACTCAAAATATACTGCTTTTCATTTAGTAACTTACTTCGTTATCAATTATACTTATTCACATGCAAACCAAAAATAAATAATTAAAAATATTACTGTGATATAAATAACACGTAGAGTGGTTAAAACGATACATTGAAGAAACATAGTAACAAAACTGTTGTAAATTAATCTGACTAATTTTTTTTATAGAAAATGAAGTGACATTTTTATTTTAATAATGTCTAACTTTAGTTTTTAGTAAAAAATAAAAATAAGCTATTATAAAAGGAATTCGATGTTCATAATAATTTTTAAGAAAAACGCTTCTTTTTTATAATAATACAAAGTCAACGATTCTATGATGTTAATAATTTTTAATATATTTTCTTGTTTTTCTCGTAGATATGTCAATATAGTCTCCATTTCCAAATTTCGTCGTATTTCCTCGGATAGATTGAATTTCACGAAGTACATTATGCATTAATAGTTACGTATTATGCTTAGAAAAATAACGCACAGAACTAGTTTTATAATAAGTGATGTATTGATATATTTTCAATCCGTCGCCTCTTAATAATCTTTCCTCCTTTCGTCCCTTTTCTTTTATTTTTGCTTGTAATTTATGACACATATTTTTTCTTCATCATCTGTATCTGATTCTGCTTTCTTTAAACTTTAATGCTTAATTATCCTGCGTAGATTTAAAATCAATACATTTCTACGTACCTTAACGTTGCATTTTTTGGTAGTTCTGCATTAATTATATAAATTGACGTTTATTTATTCAATCATTTTAATGTAAGTAATTAGAAATACAAGTTCTACAAGCTACTTTACTTCATTCATAGTACAGTAGTTAGTACAGTGGTTTTAAACTTAGTTTAAAACCATCTACCTTTTACTATTAGTACAGATGCATGCATTTTCAAATAGCTTTATTAATTACTCCTACACAGAGAAAAAAGTATGGTTAAAACTACAAAAATACGAAAAAATTGACCTTATTTTATTCTAATTGGGAACACCTAAATGTTTGATAATTTTTTTGTCAATATGCTTTGGCAATGATATTGAGGGTAAATTTAACAATAAAATATAGTGTTATAATATATCAAAAAAAAATTTCAGCCGTGTTAAAACTTAGTAATTTTACCATGATGCCATAAAGAGTGGCATAATAACCATTTCTTAAAATATACTTTTCAGTATTGTATTTCTTACTAAATGAGTGTTAATAAGAGCTATATTTTTGAAAATGAGGATTTCTGGCAAACAATTACCAGATAAATAGAAAAATTTCCAAAAACGTATTGCTTGTTAAAAAGTTTAAAAAACACAAAAATCGAAAAGGACAGTCGATATGTTTCAAGCGTTCAAAAATAGGCGCCCATTTTCAAGACTGGCCAGAAGTGGATGAGTAAAACCTTTTTATTTTGTGGCCATTTTTGAGCGCTTAAAACGTGTCGATTGTCTTTATGTCGGATTTGTACGTTTGAATGACGTTTGAATGAAGTGAATGAAGTCTTTAAAATAGCAATAATATCGAATAGTTTAATATTTAATGAATAGTTTACATACTGCATACCATGTCATTACCATACGGGAATTTCATCAGAATTTTTTCTTCGTGTAAGTTGAATTAAATTCTTAATTTAAATATATTTTTAAAAAAAAATTACTTAGAATTATAGAGAAAAAAGTCTGAAAACTGTAAATGAAATTATTCGTCTTTTGATAGTATTCCATTAATATATATATATATATATTAAAACACACATCAAACTAAGGCACTGCTAAGAAAATAATTCGCAATTATAGTTTGAAATGATGTGTTTTTATAAACTTTCAAATAGATTAATATTTGAAATAACTTAAGAAACGCAAGAAAAAAAAGTGCCTCGTTAATAGGAAATGTCATTTCCCTAATTGGCAATTTTAATTATAACGCTAACGACGATAAGCACGAAAATCAAACATTAAATATTTAATACCTATTATTTTTAATACGAATAATATTTTGTGTATAAGTTTGTTATTCCTAATATAGATCTAACTCATTTTTTGTTTGTTATCAAAACCATAATATCAGAAATGTCATTAAAAACATTTAGATAAAATCAGGAAAATTAAATTATTTTAGAAAACGTTAGTTTACACATATAATTTCATATATTTTTGTGATGCATTATAAGCATTAAATATTCTCTAACTTCTAAAATTTCTTTAATTTGATAAAATTAATTTCTTTAAATGATTCTTAAATCTATTATAACTAAACTAAAGCAATTATTTAACTCCTATCACATTTTATAAAAAGTGAATATAAATGCAATTATTATTTTCTTCACAATCAATTAATGGATAACTTTTTAATACAAATACAAGTGTATAACTCATTACTTCAGTGTCACTACTAATAAAATATCAACATTTATTTTTAAGTTTATTTTTCTTTAAGCTACTTTTTTTTCTTTGACCACAAAAATATTCCGGTTTCAGGGTTATATTAAATTCTATCAGTCTTTTTGGAGACTGAGTTGAAACCAGAATTTTGTAAAAATTGATATTAATAACGTGGGGTTGGCCTAATTTTTGGCTATATTATCTATCAATGATTCACCAAATTCTGAATCATTAAGCATTCGCTTGCAACTGCGTGCTTCGTGGTAATCTGGTAATTTGAACTTTTTGACGGATTTGAACTTTTTGCAGGAATAAAGCGTGGTGTCGCAATAGCTGCACCACGTATTCTTTTGTATACAAAAAAATAGAATCATCTTAAAGTTTCTACATTTAAGGAAATATAAGAGAATTTTAGTTTAACAGTATATATGTTTTGCATTTGTTTTAACTCAATTTTAAAATAAATGCGTTTTGCACAGCAAAAAATAGATTTTTCTTTACCAAGCTGTGTTTATAGTATGGTGCACTGATCATCATTTTTGCAAACAGAATTAATTATGTAAATACCACGATTCAATACTATATGAAATACACAGCATTCAATTACGAAGCTTCCACCTTAGCAATAATATTTCTTTTAACAACATTGCAATCATAATAATTTATGTTTGAACTGTGACAAGTACACATGTGCGTAGAGTATATTGTAAGTATACTCTACGTGACTATAAGTGACAACGTTTAGATACCCAAGTAATATAAACAAAAACAAATTATCGTAAAGACTTTGCATTAAAATTATTACCCATCATATATGCCAGGATAAAACTATTTTAATAAAAGCGCAAAAAATGTGACAACAATACTTATTTTAACACTGTCAAACATTTAAAAACACAGATTTATAAAAGCGGTAATACATTTAGGGTTCATAAACGTCATTTTACACCGAAGAGCCATTGCATTATGACCTCCCTGCTAATAACATGTAGGACCAACTTTAGCCCTCAAAACTGCTAGCACCCGCCGTGGCATTGATTCCACAAGTTGCTGTAGGTAGTCTGAGGTATCTGGTACCAAGCGCTCGCCAACTGGTCCTGCAATTCCCTCACATTGCGAGGGGGTAGCGTGGCAGCACGAATTTGGTTTTTCAAGTAGGACCACAAAATGATCTATTGGATTAAGGTCAGGTGAATTTGGGGGCCAAGATATGACTTGAAAGTCACTGGAATGTTGCTCGAACCAATCTATGACGATTCGACCCTTATGGCATGGTGCATTATCCTGTTGGTAAACACCATCCCCCGCAGGAAAAACTGCTGTCATGAATGGGCGAACCTGGTCTGCAACTATGTTCAAGTAGCTTACAGACGTCAGGGATTGTTCTATGAGGATTATGGGTCCTAATGTGCCTCATGAAAACATTGCCCACACCATACTACCATACATTGCCACACCATACATTGTTATAGATGGAGGGTGATCATAATTTAATGGCTCTTCGGTGTAAGTTATTACAATGTAAAAAAATTCGCGTTTAAATTACTGTAAAAATTTCTGAAATCCTAAGAGCAGCATCCGTAAAGTCCAGTTTTGCTGTAAAATTTTATACAGTTATTTTTATTGTAATTTTTACTTAATCACAGTGATTTTACAGTAAATCAGAAAATATATTACTATAAAAGTTACGGTGTATCAGATTCTTTTTTTCAAAACACTTAACGGTAAAAATGGATTTTATTGCAATAAAGTATTTTAGCACCCTAAGTGTATTTTTTACCGTAATTTGATCCGTCATGGAGGACATTTATAAGTTAGGTATGTCTACTTTAATGACTTATTATGTGACTTTGCAATAATATTTTACTTTTTTTAATGATAAGTTGCATATTTAACTCTTAAAAAATCATCGTAAACTCCTATCAATACTAAAATCTATTTTTTTTAAAATTAATTTTACTTAAAAGACATGCTCTTGTTTTAGAGACTATTATAGTGTTGGTTGAACAATGATGAATCCCACTCTCCGATGCGTGACCAAAAAAGGCGTGAGTGTTTGGTATTTTAGCACATATGAGAACCATTGTGATTTTATGAAACCTGACTCATATGTCCCTATAGAAACATACTGTAATTAACACGATGAAATGATACAAGAAGTTAAAGAAAAAAATATCCTACACTACACAACAAACTGTATATAACAAAACTTCAGATCAAATAATTGTGATAAAACTACTGAAATGGGAACTTCATCATTATCCATTCTTACTATACTATCAAAGAAACCTGGTGAAATTTACAGAAAAACGCTGTCAGCTGGTGTGCCAGCATAAAATCGTTTATTTCACAGAAAAATACTGTGATTTAAAAATTGGTGCTTTTTATTAAGCAGAAAATTACTGTTATTTTATTGAACAAACTCTGTTATTTTAATAGAAAAACTCTATTATTTTATAAAAAGAACTCTGTATTTTCAACAACAAAAAAACTCTATAACATAAATAAGTCAACATCGTGGACACTGCGAGACGAGAGCAGAATTCGCACCATCAGCTAACGCCGCGATACGAAACCGAGACACCTCATTCGAATCGAACACTTCATCCCCTGAATTACGGTAGCTCCAGTGATTTGACCTCCTAAGAATTTATTGACTCTCTCCCACAAGGCTCTCTCCCTTTGCCTGAACAACCAGCTGCTTACATACCAAAAGTGTAGATAAAATATGGGTGCATACTTTGATGCGTGAAATAGTTCCTTATATCTGTAAGTGATCAATAAACTTTGCCTACAAATTCCATATGTGAAGACCTAATAAAAAATTATAGACTAATTATTGTCAAAAAATTATAATTTCCAATGGCCATCTGTATAAAGAACTGTTCAACAGTACTTTAAAAATTTCTTTTTTTAACAAGTTTTTATAAATAACAAATGTATGCTTTATAAATGTGCTCTATTTACTAATTGCAATTACTAAAAGTCCCCAAACTTTCTTTCGAAAACCCATCATTTGCGGAACTTAAGAAATAGAAAATATATATTCCTCGTAATATTTGTTTGATCTTTTGATCCACGTTAAGACCTTTGTAGAGCGAGGTGTTTCATCGAAAAAAGAAAATAAAAATCTATATTTTTGATGAAATCTACTATATGAGGAGAATTTATCTTTTCATTTATCTGTAAAAGATAATAACCTTTGCCTATTTCGTTGTAAACAATGAAAACCAAATGCGAAATAAATATATAAGAATTTTAAAAAATAGTTTTCTAAACGTTTTTGAATTTAATAAAGTTTTCTGCATCATTAGTAAAAATTAAATTAAAAATATTTTATTCCATTGATTATAGTCTTAAACGGTTTGCTATCAAACAGTTAAATAAAATTTGCTTAGTGATTAAGTAAACACAAAGTGAGAGCGCATTTTTAGCTGAAAAAATCAATTAATAAGTAGATCAAAACTCAATGTTGAATGAATAACAAGGAATGCATTTATTGATTTCATAGGGTGATTTATAGTATAAAATTATTGCTGAAATTTGAGTGAAAATAAACTTTAAAAAATACGATTCTTGTCATTAATTTCTAAGTGAATAAACGAATGCGTTCGGTAACTAAAGCTTCATATGTGTAATATGTGAAATTTTAATATGGTCTTAAAAGTTGTTCTGTAGATTTATTAAGAAAAATAGAGTTATGCGTATTTAGCCACTTTAAAGTATAATTATTAAGTTCTGAATAGCTTTATGCAAAAGCTTGTGGACCCAATCGCGGTGTCATATATACCTTTGAAAAATATAACGAAAAAGATAATTTAAATTAGCAGCCAAACGCTGTGAATAGATTTAAAACAAATTTTGACATTCTAATCAGGAATGTTAACAAATTACGCAAATCGTAATCCAAATGTTTCTCTACAATCATGACACATTATAAAAAATTGGATAAAATACAAATTCCAAGCCACTTTAGTGAACATTAGAACCTGCAATTTTCATAAATTTGAATTTTTTGGCTTGATTGTTATACAAGTTACTTTATGTTATATTATTACTATAGTAATAGCATTGCTTTCATAACTGCACATAATATGTTTTTAATAACATATTTTTTTATATTGGTATAGTGAAAAATCATATTTCATTTAGCTACTTTATTTAATAACGAATTAAGTTTTATGCGAACACCTTATATTCATGGCAATCTAATACATCAATGCATAAAATATATATATTAATATAAAATATTAATACATAATCTAATATAATATGCTTTTCTTTATTCGTCTAAAAAAAGATTTCGACTTTTGATTTTTTTAATTTAGTGAAATTTTATGCGGTTTGCCATGGCATTCGAATATAATAGTGATTCATAACAAATCAAGTAAATTGATTAAAATGACTGACACAGTTAATATTTATTTTTTAAACAATGTTTTAATTAATTAACGTATAAAGAAACAAATAAATCGTATAAACGAGAAAATTAATACGTGAATGGGGGAATTAACATCTAAATAAGCAAAATAATGTACAATGTTTTTTATAAAGATTGAATGCTATTCATTAAGATGGATTTTTTATAATTATTTATTTACTAGTACATTTTTGAAAGTATTAACATCTGAATCTGCTATAAAAGTCTTTGACCCTTTTATACAAAACTTTTATTTGAGGTCATGAGGTGTTTAATGAAGTTAAGGTGCTGTAAAGAACCATAAACCAGGCTCTTACGTGTCTCTTAACAACTGAACCTTGTGGGAAATACTATTTTTAGTTCAGTTTCGGTATTGAAGAAGGCATCAGTGCTGAAAAACTTTCATCATTAACAAAAGGGAATTGTTTTTCCTTTGCTTTTAGCAATCGATAAAATCTCATTCTTATATTTGAAAATTAAGTAATCTAAGTGTCTCAAGTAAGATAATCATACTGCCTATTAAATTTTAGTTCACTCATTTGTTCACTGATTATTCATAATGAAAATATTTAGTAATTAATCGAATGAAATTTAATTTTTTGTCTATTTTATAAATAATGATAATAAAGCATTGTATTTGTTAAGTAAAAAATGCAAATAATTAAAAATGGTATTTTGATGTAAATTTTCCTGATTAAAAGTAGCCCAGAGAGGAATCTTATGGCTACAATATGTGTGCATTAGAGTAAAGGCAGTATAAAACTATGATAGTTTAAAAAAAAACTATGATAAAAAACTATTATAAAAATTTTTAGGATTATTAGGCGCGTTAATGTTCTGTGAAATATTGGTTTGCGTTCTGAACAACTAAAAAAAATATTTTTAAACTTGTTGAAATCAGACATTTTTTGAAGAAAAATATAAAATGGTCAAGCTGTAAAGTGCTTAAATATTACACATGATCCAGCCATTGCCAAGTAACTAGCCCCGTTTCCAAGAGTTCTCTCTTTTAATGGACCCCCCGGAAGTTTTACTCTGGCTCATACCTGAGCTATTACTACTCTCTCCATAATTTCAAACCACTACAGACAAGAAGACTTTCAGCCACGAAATATATGTTCTGCGCTTTGCAGTGCATACTCGCCGGGTTGTTTGTTGGCTGCCAGGATCAAACTCATGACTTCCAGCTTTGCACAGTCGGTGACTCAAATACTGCAGTAGAAATTTGATTTTAGTTTAAATCAACAAAATTGATAAACTTTATTTAATTATTATATTACAGCAAAAGTCTCACTGATTTTAATTTTATCTTCTTATCTTGCAACGGGCAAATTTAGTAAAAAATGCGTTTGGACTTTGTTTATACTCAGCATATATCCGATTAAGGCTTTTCAATAATTTGTTTTGCTGCTTCGATTCACCAAAACAATAAAAAAATTTAGTGTACTTAAAATATATATATATATTAATGTATAACAGTTTTTAAATATTTCATCGGTATTTATAATCATAGGCTTTAAATTCCTTAAGATAAAGAAGTTAAAATTCAATTCATTTTTTTTTCATAAAATAATTGATAACTTGAGCTCTAATGAGCAATTTTAACTTTTTTTATTGGATTAAGGCAGAGTCTTTTGAAATTATCATATCGAAGGAACAATACAAATGGTCATAACTTCTAAGATATTATCAGATTTTTAATAATATAGAGGTATTAGTTTTATATTAATATAGAGTTATTTCATTTATTCTTGTTACAACTATTGAGTACAATAGAAAGAAAGTGCGGGCATAAAAAGCATTTTTTACTAAAATACGTGATATAAAATTGTTAAAAAATATTTTTACGTTCGATTTTATGGTACTCGATTTTATGCTTATAAAAATGTCCTAAATTGGAATTTAAGAGTAATTATTAACAAAATGAATTATCTTTTTTAACATTCTCAAGAAATTATGTTCGCGATTTTGAAATCAAATATATACCTTTAACCATAATAATGTGGAAATTAGGATAGTGCATCTTTAATATACAACCTTAATAAAGTGTAACACTGGAACTTGTTTACATTCAAGGTTGATCAGTAGTTTCATATAATTAAATTTTATTTCATAATACTATTCATCGTGGCACCTTATTAAAATTGCAGAAAATTTTAACGATATTATGGCTCAGTTACATACAGAATTTTTAATAAAGTGAAACATATAGATTCTTTTTCATACAAAGGCAAAAACATTTTCCAGGAAACAAATACGCAATATACTTACAAATATGAATTTAAGAAATATTTAGCTTTTTTTATGAAAATTGATACAGTTTATTTTAAGGTTTCGTAAGTAAAGAAATGAAGATTTATTAGCAAAAAACTGTTTATTAAAGTTGAAGTAACGCATTTGGATAGAATGACATATTAGGATTCACAAATACATTCTTAATAAAATATGGAAGTAAAAATAAGTCTTAGATAATATGAGAATCTAATACGTAAAAGAATTTGTTTTAAAAAAAAATTGTAACGCTGGATGAAATAGTAGAAATCGAGGAAATCTCAGCACAGCAAAAAGCGAGAGCATTCTCCGGTACTGGAATCCTGTAATAAATGGTTGAATGATTCTTTCAATGCTCTTTACAATTCTGAAATATAATGTTACATATTAAATCTCTGATATATTTAGTGAATGCCTAGGCATGGATTAGAAACAACTTTTCAAAATAATCAATCAGAATATTTTTATGAAATAAGTAAACAGATTTCTTTCAAATAAACACGAAATTTAAATTTGCATTTATCAAGAATTATTTCTTGCAAGTTTTGTATCTTTTAATTTGAAATCACATAGCTTAGAATGATGTAAAAACTTCGCCAATCAAAAATTATTTGATTATGGTAAAATAAAATAATAAAAATTAAAACATAATTTATTGGATAAAACATAATAACATAATTGCGTGGATAGCTTTTGATAATCAATTTTTTAATGCATGATCTGTAAAGATTTTTCAGATTAAATTACCGTAAAAGGCATAAGTGTTGCCACTTTTTCTCGTAAAATCCATTTTCATAGTAAAGTTTTATGTAATTGAAATATATGATTTACAGTATATGATTTACTTTTATAGTAAGATTTACAGTAATATTAATTAATCATTGTAATAAAATAACTATTACTGTTATAATTAGGGTATAAAATTTTACGGAAAAAATGTAAAGTAGATTTTACGGATGGTATACTGATGGTGCCAGTATTTTTTACCGCAATTTGATCTTTAATTTTTTCTATTGTGCATAAATTCTTCAATAACATTTTACATCTGTTGATATATAGTGAAATACGTAAAAAGTGAAATTATTATCAAAGGATCAGTAGTATTGTATTATTATTTTACTTTATGCAAGCACTAAGCATAGTGTAATAGCCTATATAAATGAGGTCAATGTATTTAACTATTAATATTGGCTTTTAGTTCGCAAAAATCAGATTTTTAAAAACAAAAAATACTCAGGGTGAAATTTTTATTCATCACTACCTTAATTATAATTTTTTTTTATTCAAAGATAATTCAATTAAGAAAATAAATAGCAAAAAATAGTTATTATTTCATTTATTAATAATTACAATTTTCATATCATTTTAAATAATATAATTTTTCAAGGCAGGTTGCGCTTTACAAAAAACACTGCACGCATTTATAAACTATGCATTCAAAAAATATTTGTAATGTAAACTTAGTATGTGACATGTAAACTTTTGTTCGCGTTTCAAGATAAATATCAAATTAAGAAGAAAAACTTCTAGGTATTGGCTCGTAAGTAAATTAAATGCAAAAACAGAACCAATATTTAGATAGAATAAAGTTCTATATATAATATTCAATAAATGTTTATTTAATCTTCAATACATAAAAATCGTTTGTGTTTGATATGTTTTCCTACAAAGTGTTAAAAAATTTTTTCTTGTTCAATTTTTAGTTGAAAAAGTAATAAACGATTACCTTCAAGGAAACGGAACACCAATAATCTGACTCTCCATCACCTTAGCAGTAAATTCTCAAAATCAATTTACTGCTTCTACGATAAAAAAAAAAGAAACGAAAAATCAATTTATAGTGCTCAAGAATCTGATAATAAAACTCCTGTTTCCCAAGAGCTTTAATGATAAAAAATTCCTCTGTTTAGGTCGTGAATTAGAAAAAAAGCATCCACGGGACGTTAGCTTCTAAAATGGGCTTTTAATTTCGGCCACCAGGGAGTAAATGAGGAAATATATTTTCCAAGCTTTAATTTTTTTTTTTTTTTTGCTTCATTTTTTCTTGTCAAGTTGATTCAATACTTTTCTTCACCATATTTTCATTATATCTTAATTTCTTTTAAAATATTGCCTACAATGTCCTCAGCATATTTTAATATTTGACTTTTAGATGAGAGGAGATGCAGGATAAATCAGAAATGGGAAGCAAGTAAGAAATTCTTAAAAATTGTAAATAATATTGTTTTTAAATGTAGTCTTTTCAGTAATATTGATTTTTCCAGTAAAATGGACGGAACAAATCGACTTTGCTGAGTTCATAAAAAAATGCCATAGTAGCGTCCATTATGGTTAATTGACCTCCATTATGGTTTAAATTGACCAGTTTTACTGCTTTTAGACAAGTTACTTCAGTTTCAATTCAGCTACTTTTATTTTATCAAAGTTGCTTCAATTTAAAACTTGTGTTTGGATTTTAACCAGAGTACATGAATTGTGACCTAGTGTTTAGATTTAAACGAAGTTTTATTAATTTTTACCGTAGTGAAACAAATCATGGTGTCCCGCAGTAGTGTATCGCAAAGACATGGTTTCCAGAAGGACACTAAAAACAAGCCTCACGAGATGCGATCAGTAAGCGGGTGGGTGACCACTTTAATTAGCCTTCATCGTAGGGACCGAGCTTGCGGTTTTGGCCCTCGTTAATCTGTGTTACTGTAAAGTGCTTCACTGCTGTTACTGTAAAGTGCTTGTGCTGTGTTACTGTGAAGCACCAAAGTGGAGGAGCCATCCTTTCTGAGGAGGATCAAAATTGTGGTGACATGTATTCGGATCATCCTCAGGGATGTTTCCCAGACCATCGTCAATAGCCCATGGTGAAAATCTAGTACGACGTAAATAATGTACGTACTTACCTAATGAATCACGACTCATGCTTCAAAAATATACATCATTCACTCACTCTTCTCCACTATGAAGTGATGACCAATTTTAAAGGTATTTTATCTAATTTTAAGACCAGTTATTGTATTATAGAGAATGATTGATAAATTACAAATACTTTTTTCAATTTCACATTGAATTCTTTGATGTATCGTAAAATGTACCAATACTCTTATCCAAGGCACATTTTAATGTAATAACTATAAATTTATTCTACAATGTAAAAAACAATGGATTTTTGTCACACAGTGTTAGATTACCATGGGTCGTATGTTAGGTAAATAATTGAATTGTAGTTTTAGCCACTATATTTTTAAGTATGAACTTCTTCAGATAATGTATAGTATCAATCAAAAAAGCATCGCTTTCAAGTTTTTTAGTTAAATTGCTCGGAAATGCAAGGTCTAATCTTTTTCGCTAAAAACTGTCACACGATGCATTTTTAGGCATTTTTTTGTATTTAAATCAATATTAAATCGAACAGCAAAAAAGTACTAATTGAAATCAACATATTTATTATTTTATTTAAGGTCAAGCATGAAAGTTTAAATCTGTTTAAAATATACGATATTACAAGCTTCAATAAAAATATTATAATAACCTATTAATATTTGAAGGTAAAATCATTGTGGTTTTAGTAATACAATTTAGCACCAGCGAAGCTTTAAGTCTAAATGAAGGAAATGCAAATTTTATTCTATACTTCCTTAAGTTGGACAAATTTTAAGTTGAGTAAATGTTAACATTTCCTGCATTAATTTCTATAAGAGGACACTCCAGCTCAACTAATAATCTCTCGACATTAATTCCGAGGATTGGCTAAGCTAATTAAAGAAGATCAAACAAGTGATGACGATGATCGGTGTTTTTGATCACTATTTTGTTGGAAAATGAAACCATGAAGAAGGGGAGAAGTGAATACTTCAAGCGTATGGTGTTCTCAAAGATGCCTTAATATAGAGGAAAGCCATGATTCTCCGAATCTACTCATAGAACTGATGCCAAGATACAAAGTCAGCCTCAAACTAAACTATTACCACCCTATATATATTTGAAATTTTGTAACTCTGGTCGATACAAATGCCTTAGAGACGACGAATTTCAATCTATTATAAAAGTATAAAACACGTAATTATTGCTTTTTGTTATTCAAAAGATTCCTTGCCAACCATTCTTGTTTTTGCACTTATGTGTTTTTAGTATTTGAATGTGTGGTTCCACGTAGAAAACTTCTATTTCTTGACTATACATTCATCCAGTCCCTTTACAAGTTTAAGTCTGTTAGTACGTACAAAAAATTGGTTCAAAAAGCCTGCTTGCAAGGTGTGCATCCATCCGAAGGTGATAAACACGGGTAAACATGTGGCTCTCCCATCGAAAAGACAAAATAAGTACCCGAATGTGTGCCATAAAAACTTTGATTCGCTACTTCTATATCACTACCTCTTCCCGATATATTTAAATGCTTCCTATCAATTTACAATTTGAAAGTTCATTTGACTAAGCAGAAAGTTCATTCGTTAAATGATATCCTTAAATAGCAATAATATAAGATAAGAAATACGATATTCCTAATTTGATCAAATTTCAAATTTTAATTATTTGAGTTTTATATTGAATTTTTTAATCATTACTGCAATTATCGTCAATAAGATTCTTAAAAAAACGCACAAAAAGTAACTGAAGTCCATCTGAGAAACACTGAAAGAAGAAAATATATTAAAACAACACAAATTCGACAAATTCTGAGCGGATATTTTTAATACGTAACAACATTTGTTTTCGGTCTATATATTATTGGCCAATTCTTAACCCAGCACACCAAGCAATTGGTGAACTTCTGTCTGAATTCTTGTATTATTAATTATTTTCACTTTTTTTTTGTCCTAGTAAGTTCCATAAGTTCGATATTGTAAAAGTAGGTTCAATGTAGTATGACGCATGCTTGTTTATCTTTCAACATATTTATTCACTCTCAAACTATTTAAGTCTTAACATTTTCATGCGTAAAATCTTAGACATTCAATACTTGCTGTTTTACGTGAGGAATGATTCAGTTTAGTTAATATAACTAAAAACTTTTGCATTGATAGTATTTTTAAATAATCTAACAAATGATTAAATGCAGTATAAACTATTTTATAATTTCTACTTTTTAATAAAACTTTATTGTTAAAATAGTGCATAAACCATTCTAAATTTAAAATTACGTTCATTTACCTGTCAAAAAGAATGTTTCCTTTCGAAATCTAAAGATTTATTATCGTGCTTAACCACATCATCCTCTACCTTCTAGGTTTTCAACGACAGTTACATGATTTGGGCATGACCAAATTCCAAGTAAACGTCACCTAAACTATGTGAGGAAGTATTTGTTCTGCATTTATCAGCAAAGATCAATGATTACAGATTGATTGATTGGAAAAGCTCAGCTGTGGTAAAATTAATTGTCAGTTAAAATTGGTTTCTAAACAAGACAGATAGAATATACTGATTAAACAATTACTTTTAAATGAACTTTTAAAAATACCTAATCAAGTAATTGCAGCACGATTTTGTATTCTTTTCTTAAAAAATATTTGGAATTATAATGCTTAATGAATCCTTTTTGTACCATTAAATAAAAATATTCTTCTGCTTATCTGAAATAATAAGTAATGTAACTTTCCAGTCACGCGATAAGGGTATACCAGGAAGTTCCTTGATAGTTCCTTAGTGAGTAGCACTATTTACCTGGAGCAACAAACATAATTTCATCAAATTTTTCACAAATAATTTTGAAAAAGTTTGCACATTTTAAAAAATTCTGCACAGAGATTTTTGAACATTTTATATCCATTATTTACACTATGGAATATACAGACATTGTAATATTAAGTCCCGCAATTAATTCAATTAGGATACTATAAGCTCTAATTAAATGGAATGTTTGTTTTAATAGATCTGATTTCATTGATTAGCTATAATTCGAATTTTGAATACACAATTAATGTTTCCTCCTAATAAGAGAATATATTCGTCTTATCTCTGATGTCATTATTTTGCAGAAATGCATGATATTTTGCATTTATATAGTCTGAGTCTTTGTAAAAGTATTAATTTATTATTGTAAAGCAACGCTTACTTATGTCTAATGCGTGTTTAAAAAATCAACTCATGAAGCAAAATTTAATGATAACAATTTAAATCGTGCTATTAATTTTAACTTTAATTATTTTTGAATTTCTACGAAGCATAATACATAAAAATTTTTAGCAGCTGTTTGCATATTTTAGCATACATTTATAGCGTGCTTCTTGCTTTTTTTATTTCTCTCTGTACTTACTCCTACCAATAGGCATAACTGAAATTTAATTTTTACATTAGTAATTGCTTTGTAGAAACATACAAACAGAAAACATAATCTTAAAATATTTAGTGACAAATGTGACCCGATATATTTGACACTGGATATTAAGAGGGTATAGGAAATTTCCATGTAAAAATAATGATCAAATACTGTTGAATTTTTTGCAGAAAATTTAATTAAAACAAGAGTTTTACCATATTTTTAAATTATTTTAATGAAATCAATGATCTTTTAAAACAAAGCTATATTATTTCATTAATTTTCAAATTAATCTGCATATTAAAAACTTTATGCAAAAGTATAATTTTTGGTCTTACAGAATTCAAACAATGTTAACAAATATAAAAATGCATATTGCATCGTTTCATTTGCTTTATATAAATCAAGTATTAATTGTTGAAGTGTTGCTAGGATACCAGGATAAGAACATTCTCTATAATCTCGTCAGCATTACACGACGCATTTAATCTTCTTAAGTGTTATTTCCGTCGCAGTATTTATCTTATAAACAAGGATTCTATTTTAGATTACTGGGGGTAAATATTTCTCTAATAATATTAAAGAGTATATTTTTAAATAAAAATTTTTGATTGATAATTTCAAATTATTGAAATTCAAATATATATATATATATATAATTCCAAAATATATATATTTCCAAAACTAATGCTTTTAACAATGCTTATACATTAATTCAACGGTATAATGTTTTTTGATAGAAAAATAAATACATAAATATATAAATAACTGACGTATTTATGGACTAAAAACTAAACCCACACATTAAATAAAGGAAGATGAAGTAACGAAAAATTTATATACAAAATCGTTTAAACTTGCAACATAAGTTTATACAACTATGTGTTCAAGTAACTAATTTAATTTGAATACATTCACACTCTTACTAGCTTATGAAAATTAACTAATGAAGATTAAAACTAGGCATTAAAGATTATTGGCTTTTCTCAAATGAAAAAAAATTCCGTTGTTTTGTTTCTTTTCCCTGTTTTAATATCAAATAATATTTTTTTGCATAGTTGCAATTTGCATGATCTATTTATACTTTCATACTAAAAATTAAATAAAAGAATAGAAAGAAATTAGTTAAGTAATATATTTTACTTAGTAATGTATTTTACTTAGTATGAGGTACGAGGAAATACTTGGTTAAATGTTAGATTAAGCATGTATTATTTATATCAACTGAATAATTTTTGGATGAAACACAAGTATGCATTGAAAAATACTTTTTTTTTTTAATTTTCATAAGCCTTATAAAATAACTACGAAACTTGAAATGCTTAAATTTTTACAACAGAATTGAAAATTCAAAATATTTAGAAATGCAAATTGTATCACAGAATTAATTAATAATTTAAAATTCGCAGCTGCATTTATTTGATTCTTTATTATTAATAGAAAAATGTTCTTAAACTTTTATATATATACTTCAATACTTCAATACAATAGCAAATACTTCAAATATTTTACCTCTTCACTAAATTTACTAACTGTTTAATTATTATACCTTTAAACCTAAACCGCATTTTGCTACACGCCGGTAAGTTTGATTACTTTTTACTTTATTTCATAAATTAAACACACATATAAATTAACACACAAATTCGACAAATATAAAGAATAATTTTTATCTTAGGATAATTATTCTTTATTCAGAAATATCGCATTTATAGCAATAGATGTGTCTTGATAACGACTATTGCTTTTTCCATATTATTTTTTATTTTTATTTTATTCATGATATTCTTATTAATTTGCATATATATATAATTTTTTTTAATTACAGATGACATATAATTATAAGATCTTGTCAATGTCAATGCAAGATGTCACTTTTTTATATTCATTAACATTAATGATTTCTTTTTTCTAAATTTTTAGAGGAAAATATAATTTTAACGTTTTATACTTTATATAAACTATATTATCTTTACAAAATAATGCCACTTTGCTTAATGCTAAATTATTTCAGAATTCTCTTTAAGTTGAAACAGACATCATCTAACAAAATTACATGTTATTTTCTATGGGGCTTCATATGTAACATCCGTCTGCCAAAGCGTGTGTGAAGAAGTTCACGGGTTATTATTCAAATGTTCAAGCTTTGATGATTCTTGTTAAGAGTCATTTATCTTCAAAGAAGGTGTGGGTAGTAACGTGACTCTTAGTTTGGTACATAAATCTAAAGATTCCCTCATTAATATTTCCATTGGAATAAATTTTGGATTTTGCTATGCGCATTCTAACTACTTTGAAAAGTAACACGTAGTTTTCCGTGACCAAAAAACATTTACAAAGTGTTACGTTGTGTAACGATATTATGAAACTTTGCATTATGACATAATTTTTTAAAATACAACTACCTACCTCAAAGCTAGAAACATCCCATTCTCTAAAGTGTTAGACATCATTTAACTATCCTCACAATTTACATGCTATTGATAGCTTGTATATTACTGCTTTTCATAATTTCATTCACTTAGTATTTTATTATCTACGAGCAATTTCAACTAATTTCATGCAATGTTTATGTTTTACACTTTTATCTGATTTTATTTTCGATTGAATTTTGTGTTATGTATCGTTTTTCAATTTCAGATATTTTAGTAATAAATATTTAAGATGTGTGTCTTAACTTTTGATTTGTTTCAAATCATATTCAATCATTGATCCAGAAACACCGTAAATTTTACCATGTGTTGGCTGTTTTGACCATTTTTTTCTTCTTGAGTGTGCTTTATTGCATAATATGTCGTGTTGATCAGCAAGTATAACTTATCATGTTTTTTGTTTAACGAATAAAAGTCATGAAATAGTGAATACCAAACTTTTGGCACGAAATAATTTCAACACATTTAATAATTACTTCTCATGCTATAAATCATAATTCTTTAAAGATAGCAAAATATTTACACAAACACATATTTTTGTAATTTTTAAAGAAATGTTGTTGTTGTTTCTAATGCCATTTTCCACACGGGCAGGTCTCCTTGGTGAAACCGAGCGAATTTAAGACAGAGTGTGCATTTCTTGTTATTTCAGTGGCGCCATCCTATGGCCAAGAATCCGACTTCAGCCACACATACGTCGCACCCGTTTATAGGGTGGACCCATTCATCCACAAATCGTAATTTTGACCTGAATCAGAGAACGATCGATCTCCAATCCAGATCCCCCAAGAGGTATTGATTTGTTATGGGAACATAGAGGACTTTTGCGACTCGACAGATTTAACGTGCATCAGTCACTTCTGTGTGGGAGTCTTCGGCGGGCGGGATTCAAACCCACGAACTCTCGGACATGGGCCCAGCTCCCTACCGATCAGCCTATCCCGGCCCTCTAAAGAAATAAAAATTCACAGTGTCTTATATCATTCACATTGTTTTTCTTCTCCTTTTTATTTAATATTTATGACAAGGGTAAAAAGTTACGTTTAAGTTTAAAACTAAGATACCATTTTAAAAATCTTTTGAACAATAAAATTATCTTTTGAAATTATTTAAGGCAAAGAAGTACATATATATAGTAAAATGTTTAAAGCAAAATATGTGTATTCATTTTTCTTGGAAGCAATGTTTTCGCTGAGTTCCAGATCCGAAAAGTTTAACATAATTAAAAAGAAATTGATTTTCTACTTGGTTTCTACCCACGCAAAAAGCTTTCTTTGAACAATTTTCCAGGAAATGCCGCATATTTTGTAAACAACTTGTTAAGTAATTACAGCGGAATTTTATACTTTTTTCTTAAAACATGGCAAAATTTTTCTTTTAGGAAATTCAAAAATATATTTTACATGTTTTTGACTTAGGAATCAATATTTTTTTGTATGAAAATAAGAGAGGAAAATCAAACCTTATATAGTTTTATAAAAGACTGGATATTTTTTCAAGTTAGATAAATATTTTAGTAAACGAAAAATATTCTTTAAATAACTAGAAATTTTGGTGTTTAACTCATTTAAACTTGCGTGTAATTAAACTTTACAAAAAATCTAAGATATTTATCTAGTATATAATGAATGAAAACCATTTAGTTAAATTGTCATTAGAATTAAAATAGTATATTTCAATTAATTAATTGATTTATAATCAGTTAATTAATTTTTTCATTTGTAATTTGTTAATTAATTAATTTGTTAATTAATTAATTTATTTATAAAATAATTTATTAAAATAAAAAAGAAAAAATAATAATTAGATTCTAAACAGATATATTTTTCAACGCTGTAATTACACTCTTTAAAAAATATACGTTCAATATTGAACCATAATATTATTTACTATGGACCAGAATACGTAACACATTTGAAACAAATAAGATGCTCATGTGAACCATAGTTGTTTATCTGATAAAAACAAAAAGTATCCTGTAAACAATGAAAATTTTCCCCAAATAACATTAAGAAAATCGCATAAAGGCACAATGATGGCAACACAACAGCTCAGTTCACAAGAACCCGACACACTATATATTAAATCTTGGTAAATCAAATATGATATATACAAGATGATAAATCATATATTTTACAGTAGGCGACACCACCGTATGCACCAACTGAATCACATTTTAGAGCTCTAGATTAGCTGTCGACAGGTGTCAAAGATTACAGGCCTGGTATCTATATAAATAAAGCAGAAATAATAGCAAATATAAATCTTAGAAATGTAGCAAATATAAATCTTTATTTCTAAACCAATTCACACCAAAATCGTTCCAAAGTGGGCTAAAAAGTAAACCGACTACTCTGAATAACTTTTGAATCTAGTGATTGGATCTTCACTTTCTAGGACTCAATCTTAATGGTCCGTGGGAACGACCTGAAATGTGTTAATTAAATTATGCAGATATCATCTTAAGTTACGAAATCAGATACAAAAACACACTTATTCTTAATATACATACTTTACTTTCCCATTGGATTCGGATTGCTGAATCCCCAAAATAAAGTAGGTAACCGCAATCTGGTAAATGTGGTCTCAATAGTTTGGTCAGGAGAACGGTTGAAATTTGAGACCCCCAAATGTTAATCTTACTTTTTGCGCATTTCCCCATATTTCGATATCAAATAATAAAAAAAAAAATATTTACTAAGAGTTACTTTTTGCATGGAATAATATTTGGCTAAGCGAACTTTATAATTTTGAGCAAAATTTTTCGATTTGTCTTAAAAGTTTCTCGAAATATGGCAAAATACACAAAAAGTAAAATTAACATTAAGTGGTAAAAACTTTGAACCGCTGTCATGATCCAACTATAGGGATGAATTTCTCCACATAAGGGCTATTACCTGCATTTTGTGGGTCCGAATCCGTCGAAAAAATTTTACGTTTATTCAGAGAAGAACGTTTCTCATTTTTTTCGCATTGCTCATTTCTTTTCACATTGCTCATTTCTTTTCCCATATATTCGAAGAAACGGCGAACCTAACTATCTGCATTCAAACTTTTTTTGACAACTTGTAAACAGGAGCTGCAACAGGGGGCGTTTAAACAGGAAGTGCAACACATATTAATAAAAACTAAAACTAAACTCAATGGCGCGAAAGCCCATAGAGGGCCAAGGTTTACTGCGCCCATCTCAATTTTCTTGACCTTGGGCTCTGGAGTGCAGGAGTGGATATTCCTATTAGGTGCTCAGCCAATCACGAAACCCACAGTGCTTGGTACTCATTTATCGACCCACGGAAGGGATGAAAGGCTGAGTCAACCTTGCCCTGCCCGAGGATCGAGCACAGGAACTGTGGCACGGGAGCACGCTACCACAGAGCGTCAACAAACAATAATATATATTTTAAATTTTATGAACTGTACTGTTTAAAGCCTTTCAGTTTTATGCATGTTTTTGTATTACTGATTAATACCGAAGTATTTAGAGACCTAAATCCAGCAAATAATTTCAAGATTAATCCCAGGAACGGCTCCGAATTTTAATAAGAAGTTTTCTAAATTCTTAAAAAAAAAATTCTTAATTTTTATTGAGATATTGTTAGGTTACCGAACAAAACTATCCTTATATTGTTCTAAAAGCCTAAATTAAATATGTTTTTACCACTTACAAATTTTTCGTGACATCTCTGTATAAAAAATGCATCAGTGATTATATTAAACAAAGTATTAAAGATGATAACTTAAAAATATATTCTAGTTATACATGACAAAAAAATTGTTTTTTATTAAGACTAATAAAATAAACTCAAGAGTTTTATACAGTTATATCAGTTATTTTTAATATTGCAGCAATTCTTTTGAAGAGAATATTTTTTAAAATATCTAAGATATTTATTTAAATTTTTTTCAGATTTAAAATTGTTTTACATGAATTGTAAATTTTAGATTATTTTGTAATGCTCCTAAAATTTAATTTTTCTAAATATCTTTCGTAATTAACATATTCAAGATATATTTAGTAAAATCTCCTCTTATTTCTGTTTTTTTTTTTGGGCGGGGGGGAGATTTTATTATCTATATTTTTTTTTTAATGGAAGTAGTACTAATACATTTCAAACTAATATCAGATAGCTTTTAAAAAAAAAACTATGATAAACTAGATCTTAAAATTTAGATGTTTTTAAAGTTATAGTTATACAAATATTAATAAAGTGCTGTCAGAATTCATGGCTCCTGATATTTAACCATTAACCACGGTAAGTCTAGGTAATTACTATTATCTAGAATTTGAGCAGTTTATTTACAATATGATTTAATCTTACTTGAACTGCATGAAATAGAGTAAAATAAAAAAAAATCTATAATTTTAGCGCATATTTAAGAAAAAAATTAGACTTCAGTTTTGAGACGTATATATTATTAAATCAAGCTTATTTCAAAGGTATAAAAATGAAACAAACCTTAAAAATGAAACAAACTTTTAAGTTAAATCAACGATGTCTCAAAACGTGAATCAGTTAATTTCTTCTAAAACTAAGATTTTCGTTTTAAACGACAAAATAACAATTTTCTTTCTCATTTCAACAACAAAAACAAAGAAATAAGGAATTTCTTCGTCTCAGAAATCCCAAAACAATTTAGTTTCCTCGAAAAAGCTTAAATTCTTTTCACGAGTCTGCAGTAAAACACCTGGAGCACTCCAGTTTTATAAAGCCAACTACTGCTCAAACAAGCTTTATGATATGAGGTTGTAAATGATGCAGTAAGTGTCTAAAAATAATAAAAAAATAAGTAAAAGGAAATTAACAAAAGTTCTAAACAAAAATGACGTTTTCATTACTCACGTGGTTACAAAAAGAATCCAAACATCTTAAAGTTCTTCTTTACTGATCTTTAAACATGATTTAGCACACTTTGTAATTATTTTTTTACTTTTTTTTATATATTTCCTTTTATGTTCATTTTAAAATGTTATGTTTTAATTTCTAAGAAATTTTAAAAGTATTTTAATTTGACATGTACATTAAATTATTTTTTCTCTCTTTAATTACAAAATCAGAAATAGCTCACGTGATTACAAAAGGAATAAAAACATCTTAAAGAGTATTTTTATTCAGAGATCAAAACATAAATATTTCAAACAAATGGAAATATTTTGAGCATATGCAAATGTGCATATTTTTTATTATAATAAAATATTTGTATAAAACCATATAAATACAATACAAAATAAAAACATTGAATACACAAGAATAAACACATAAGAACATTTGGAAGAGTGGCCTTTGGATCTCTAGGTCCATGACAACAGAAATTAACTTACACTCATTATCTTAAAAAATAACTCACACCCATGAGGGGAAACTCAAATGTTTGAAGAGTGGCCAACATGATTATCTGGTTAAAAGCAAGTAAAATCTATCATAAAATCACACAAGAACAATTGGATGAGTGGCCTTTGGATCTTTAGGTCCAAGACTACAGAAATTAACTTACACTCATTAACTTAAAAAATAACTCACACTCATGAGGGAAAACTCAAAAGTTTGAAGAGTGGCCAACAGGATTATCTGGTTTAAAGCAAGTAAAATCTATCATAAAATCTCACAAGAACAATTGGAAGAGTGGCCTTTGGATCTTTAGGTCCATGACTACAGAAATTAACTTACACTCATTAACTTAAAAAAATAATTCACACTCATGAGGGGAAACTCAAAAGTTTGAACAGTGGCCAACATGATTATCTGGTTTAAAGCAAGTAAAATCTGTCATAAAATCTCACAAGTACAATTGGAAGAGTGGCCTTTGGATCTTTAGGTCCATGACTACAGAAATTAACTTGCACTCATTAACTTAAAAAATAACACACACTCACAGGGGAAACTCAAAAGTTTGAAGAGTGGCCAACGAGATTATCTGGTTTAAAGTAAGCAAAATCTATCATAAAATCTCAAAAATAATACCATGAAGAAAGATATACATAAAAACGAGAAAGGGTGTATACAATTACCATAATAAAATACCTTCACCGTTGAGTAGATTTTAAAATTATTTGGTCCATTTGAATTTTGAATGTAGCCCGTGAGGAAAGTAAAACATTTTCTCGATAAATACTGAGATCTTGTTAGACTTGAAAAATGTTCTTGTTAGATTTGAGTATGAAATAAATTTCACTCGGGCTTATAATGTTGGTCGTATTTTTTTCTTCTTCTTACAAACACTTGAGGTTTTGAAAACATGTAGGCATAGCTTGTAAAATATAAATTACGAATTGGTTATATGTTGAAGTCACCGCTATTAGTTAGGGGTAATTCGTTATTTTATTTAGTCAGAAATTAATTTGTCTAGGCTATTAAGCAACCTAATGTTAAATAGTTAGATAATCTCGATCTCAAACTAATAAGCCATTTTTAAAGTAGAAGTGTACCTACGATTCATATAAATTATAAATAATTATTATAAAAATTTATTATTTATATTATATTTTAAATAATAGAATCTGCTCAAGATAAATCTTAATTTGTTATTAAGTAATTTACATGCGTTTTTCATATTTAAGTTAAAATGGCGTTGTCAAATGGCCGTCCATGATAAAACCCAAGTATTTTAAGTTAAGGTGCTTTAAATATTTACGCTTGTCCAATTCACGGTATTTTCTCCTACAGCAGTTTATCAAAAATGTATTTACATATTAGAAATAAATACTTTTATATATTGCGGAAATCCTGATTTTGTCACAAACACAGCAGAGAAATGCCATTTATACAGGTCCTAACTATAGATTTACTTAACACTAAACTCCTGTACTGGAAGGTGTTAATATATATAAGTAGGCACGGTATTCCCCCTTACAGCAATTTATCAACCACTCATTTATTTAAACATATAGAATAAGTACTTTTAAAGATTGTGCAAATATTTTATTCAAAAACAAATCAGTGTAAAATTTGGCAATGACTGAGTTTAAAGAAAAAAGGTTAGAATTCATAATTTGTAATTCTTACAAATGATGATTTATTCACTTAAAACTAAGATTCTAAAATAGTTTCAACTTGTTCTTCATAGTTTAACAAAAAGGGAATTTTTTTCAATATTTTCCTGAAAGCTTTTATTTCTATTTTGATATTTATGCATTCCAACGTTAATTCATGCATAACTAAAGAAAAATACTTTTTGCTGTTAGGAAATCTTTTGTCTTATTTCGTGATAGAATTTAAAGAATTCAATGTTTTTTTCCCCCCAGTTATCACTTGACTGATTCTTTTTAGGTAGTTAGGAGTCGCATAACACAAAAAATATAAACTATTATGTCTAGTCTATTCCAAGCACTTGATTTCACGAACGTCACCTTCATTCTAGATTATTCTCCGAAAAAAGTTTCTTTTATTAAAATATTACACGCATTTCAAGACCATGCACAGTTTTGTCAAGCTATTTTTCTGTTGAAACCTTTCATATTTAACAAAAGTTGAAATTTTAAAAATTAGTTACATATTTTTCAAGATTAAATGAATAGTTTTGATTTTAAAAAATTGGAAACAAAGACATCAATAGTTTAAATAATGAGTCGTAAATTCAATGATTCATTGGCAATTTAGATAATTTTTGTAAACATTTGGATAAAAAAACTAAAGATTCTACGAAGTTAAAAAGGTAATTCATTTTTACCAGAATACTATGTCACTATTTCCATACTTTAAAAATCAAGAACTTAGATTAATTTTTATATAAGTAGAACAAAATTACTACAGAAAAATATTTTTTTCTTTATTTATTTTACTTTTTTTTTAATTTGAAGAAAATACTATTCATGCTATTTAGTTTTTTCATTTTATTTTGTCTCACAATTTTAGTTCAGAAACGACTAAAAAAAGGATAAACGATAACTTATGTATTAAAAGTTTGTCCTTTTTTTGGCACATAAATGGCAAAATAAGTCCAAATTATAAAAATACATATAAGAGGATTATGTATTATTAATACCTTCTCAGCATATTGTTTGACATACATTTATGCTATGCATATAATACTCTTATGAAATGTAGTCCACTTATGGTTTAGTATACACATATTTTGAATGAATTGGTGGGCATTTAGCTTATAAGATGCTAATAGTTATTTGAATGATGTTAATACTTAGCTATACAAATTATGAACCGGAATAGTTTTAATTACAAAAAACGACAAGGTATATGATACATAAATAGTTGTAAAATTTGCGAAAATAGTGTATCACAGTAATTTAACTTTAGAATGAAAAAATACAATTGATTGAATCGGAAATCCCTGAACTAGCGAAAAAAAAAACATTTTTAAAGCGTTATTTAAATTCACTTTAAATTATTAATATTTAATCAAAGCTCAGAGTTATTTATCACGTGAAAGAATTGCAGTTAAAAAGATAAATATTGCATTTTAATAAAATAAGAAGGAAATTTGTAACAGCGTTGAATAATAATATCATTAATATTTATTATATATCATTAAAATTTATTTTAATTTTAATATGGTGATAAGTTTACCCATATTACCAGATGAATTCTTTGGTATGTTCATTGTGAGTAAAAATATGGTCCGACGAGACATAAGTTTGCGGACTGTGATAAAATAGGCCAAACTTCTAAAAGCTTATATCCTGAATTGTTTATAATTTTTTTATAACTTTCTAAGGATGTAACTTTGAGAATTTACCGCAAGTATAAAATATTCTAATATCATGAAATTATTTATTTTCACATGCTACATGAAGCAAATCAATAATAAAACACTATTTTTGTTTTTGTTTTTTTATTTTTTTAATCATTTTTGTTTCAGAAATAAATTACAGCTTATTGAACCTATTGATTTCAGGTTCAAAAACAGAGTCTACCCTTTTCGGGGCTCACATCTCACAATAGTCAATAGACGTTCATAATCTTTGAATTTGTAAGAAAATGTCGCACTGTTTTCAAGTTTTGAAACAGAGTCCACCATTTTTGGGGCTCATATCACACAATAGTTAATAGTCGTTCGCATATTTTTTTTTTCTCCAAAAATATTCTGATTTTTCAGACACAAATTAACCTTTTGACCTTTTAAAGGCACATTTCTCACAATAGTCTTTTACAATTTTTGAGATTTTATAAAATTCTCGGAAGAGTTTTCAGGTTCAAATTCAGAGTACACCCTTTTGGGGCTCATATCACACAACACTTAATAGTCATTAACATTTTTTTTATTTTTACGAAAATATCGCTGAGAAATCAGAGTTCACCCTTTTCGAGGCACATTTCTCGCAATAATCAATGATATTTTATAATTTTTGAGATTTTATTAAATCTTGAGAGAGTTTTCAGGTTCAAATTCAGAGTCCACCTTTCTAGGGGCTCATATCTCACAAAAGTCACAAATCGTTCAAAATCTTTAAGTTCTTACGAAATCGTCGAAAGAGTTTACAGGCTCAAAAATAATGAAGTCCACTATTTTAAAAATTATCAACTGGCATTAGTCAAACAGTTTGAAATTTTATGAAAATCTCGCTCAAGTCTTCGGTTCAATAACAAAGCCCTTCTTTTTATGGTGTCATATCACGCAATAGTCTTGTCACCAATCGTTTGAAATCTTTGAATATTTACGTAAATGTCGGGAAATTTTTCATTTTCAAAAATAGCGTCCAGCCGTCACGGGGCTAATATCACACACATATTATACACCAAAATCTTCTCTTTTCTGTTGAAAATGTAGAGAAAGTATTGGTGTTCAGAGAATGGATTATTTAATCCAGACAATTATTTGGATCATTTTTGATCTCAGATTCACCTGTGTCACTAGGATCACCGGAACATGATACATCAGGAAATTCTGGCTATAAGAGAACAATGGGAAGTAAATAATACAATAAATTAGCATATATTAAGCATATTATAAAGAATTCGTTTAAATCAAAACTAAATATTTAAGAAAAAAAATAATTTAAAAATCCGAACATATTACATATCAATAGCATATCACAGCTTCGTATTGTCTGAAAACATTTAAACCTTTTTTTTTTACGATCATTTGAAAAAATTAATATTCTATTTAGAGATCTTTGAATTGAAAAAAAAATAAATATAGTGAAATTCCAAAATGCTTTCGAGATAATATCAATAGTTTTCGTATTAAGAAATCCAGTAGATTCCCTTTACTTTTTCTTATATTTATAGAATGGAAATTGGCGTTTATTGCTTTAAAAATTTTTTTCCAAATAATATGGAAATTTTAAACAACTAAAGCAATGAAATGTATTTTTCTAAAATAATGTTTGCTAGTAAAAACTTCAAAAGAATTTAGTGGCAATCACTATAGACAAAGTTAACATTTATGCTATATTCTGTAAAAAATGCTGAGCTAAAATTTTAAAAAGAAATTAATAAAAACTAGTAAACATGTCAAATGTAGCAATTTTAATAATAATATCATAAAATTTTTCTTAGCCTTCTGTAAGAGTTAAAAAATTTAAATCAACACTGTATAATTTCCATGCTTAATATTAAGTCCAAAATTTCATAAAATGTCTATTAAATTTAAAACAATCACTTGTGAGTGTACTACTTACTCAATGAATATTATGAAATTATACCTATGCGATTTTTATTTTAAAAACTCTAAAAATCGAGCATTACTTCAATTTCATAACCAAATCGAATATTCAGACAAAATTTAACCCACTGATGGTTCTTTACATAAAAAGTTGTATTTTAAACTGCAGTCTTCTCTGCATATCAAGCCGGTTTTCTCATGTTATGTTGCGGGAAAATAGTTTTGTAGAGAAGCATTATCCCAATTCTGTCCATTTGCCAGTGGGCTAAAGGTTAGAGTTAAATTGAACACCAAAAATTGATAATCTTACACCGAGAATAATATTTTTTTTCCCATCTATAGTTTTCAAAAAGCCGGATATTCTGTTGGGGTTTTTGAATGCTCTGCAAATTTTGGAAAATAAAAGTAAATTGTTAAACTTAAAAAAGTTGAAAAATAAAGACCAACCCTATATTCATATGTGCCCAAATTCTTTTTTCATATTCACAAGAAACGCTGGATTGTAATATAATTTTTTTTTTAAACAGTGACTGAGAGATGGGAAAAGTAGTTTTGAAAGTAAAAAAAAAGGTAATAAAATAATAATAATAATAAAAATGCTACATGAGAAAAAAATGGAAGTCCACCTTCACACTTAAAATTCGAAACTTTAACATATGTTCAAGATATTTTTAAAATTTTTTTGTTTCATTTACAACTTGAATGGTGCTAATGAAAATTCTATACAAGATTTCAGCTTTCCAAAATATGGTTGGTTACATGCATGCATGTAAGTTACATAACAAAAGAATATATTTTTTCCAGTTTGTTTTTATTCATAAAATAGAATCGTGAAACGAAATTAAATTTAAAATAAAATGAACACTAATGATTCAAGTAAGCTAAATAATTACCTTAGCCAAATTGAGATCGAGATATTCTGAGCCAATTCTTCCCACAAATGGCTTAATCACATCATAGTTGTCCAAAACAACATCTTTGAAATACGATTTATGGTTGAAGGGTTTTCCCTTCTTTTTCTCAACCACTCCATCTTCCACCAAATAGCCATACTTTTTGACGCCAGATCTTTTGACGTTCACTCTAGAAGAAAAATTAAAATAATATAACACTTTAGTAGTCCGATATGACGAAGTTAACTGCGCAGTTGTTGAAAAATAAGAAAGATGTCACTACGCTCGGGGTACTAAGCTGCGCAGTGGTTGAAAATTCGAAATATGTCATTACGTTTGGACCACTAAAGGATATTTATGGTAACCCGTGCTGAGGCCTACTCTTTCTAGGAGGTGTTGCTTATACCCTTCATTTTACAACTTTAAAATATGACTTTCCTTTTTACTATCTTAAATAAATATCTTTCAAAAAGTAAAAAAAAAATAATAATAATAACATTCAAGTTGTGAGCTGATAGTGGCACAAAAATAGTGGCTGAGTGTAGAAAATTACCCAATTCAACATTTTAAAACATTTTTTCAGTAGCATTTTTAAACTTCATTTTAAAGCGTTTTAGCCTCTTTTTTGGCGCACTTTACGTACCTCCATTTCATTCACTGCTCAATCTGATTCTATACATATAAATATTTCCCAATGAGAAATGGTGTTAGAAAGATTTGCTAATTACGCTTAGAATTAATAAAAGCCATCAATTATTCCTTGAATTTAAATGGCGTCTCAAAATAGTCGGTTTCAAATTCACGTGAATAATATTGTTTCGTATAGTAAGAACACATCAAGTAATTTTACACATCAAGTAATGTTTACACATCAAGTAATGTTTTACTGAATGGTGAGAGTTCAGTAGGCCCTTGCCTTTGCAGCGTTTCTGGTTACCATAGTATTCTTTGCTTTTAATAAGTCATATTCGACTAACCGCAACTATTGTTTACCGCTATGTGATTGGTTCTTGTTTTTTTTTTTTTTTTCTTTTATATATCCTGGTTTATTCCCAAATGGCCCTATCTAAGAAGTCTCTTATTGTTAAGCCTAAGGGTCTCTTATTGTTAAACTGTTTCATTTAAAACATTTTACTGAATATATGTATTATTATAAAATTCTATGCTATCTAATATTTATTTATCAAAATTAATAGTATTCATTTCAATCGCTATATTATTATTTTTAAATCGACTACTCTAATTAAAAATAAGTTTCATTTATATAATTGTGCCTTGAGCGTTAATTAATTATTAGAGTTAATTAAAAAATCGTCAAGAATAATTTTACAAAAAAAACAAAACAAAAATAATTTAATTAAACCAATTTTTATCCTTTAATTTTAGTTGCATTTAGGTAAACCTATATTGAAATCATAGAAATTATAAAGTAGAACAAATATTGTGAACTATAATCTTTACGTGGCACTTATAAGACTTGTAGAGTTAGAAATTTAACAGTATTTATGCAGCAATAGTTCAAATCAATACCCAAACAAGTGATTAAGCATTTAATAAGTTGACTTACATTTGCTTTCTTATCCACTTTTTTACACCAAAAGGCATTTTGAAATATCTCAAGCGCTTAATCAAACCTCTTTTCAAAGCAGTTTAATCAAGAATGACGCTCTTTTTGGAATATCGCTATTTTAACAATTGATATTATTGTTAAATAGCACTATTATTTGTAAAAACCGTCCCCATTGTTAGCAGTAACATAAAGTTATAACAAATTTGTATCATTGTTGATAATTTTTATAATTAATTATTACGTTTGAAACAACTTAATTTAAGATAAGTATAAATTTTTAACGGAAAAATATAATCACTTTAACAGCAGTAGTGGAATAAATAAATTTGTAATAGTCATATAAATTATGCATTGTTTTTGAGTTTTGAAAATATTGAAAAATGAATTGCGAACTTAATAATTGTTACAAAGAGGTTTTTTTTTTCGCATTTTTTTAGAAAAATTTTTATAGATCATATTTGCAAATAAACTTTTGAGTAAAGCAGTTGGTTAAATCAGGAAAAAAAAAATATTTGAAATATTTTACTCATTTTAATTGATGTAGTTTAAAATGTCAAATACGTAAAAAAAAAATTAGAGAGGACAGCAAATAATTGAAGTTTACACACAAACAATTTTTCTGAAAAAAGAGAAATAATTCTGGCCGGTTAAAGTACTTGGGACTAGAGGGCTTTTCGAGTAGCTAGAGTACCCAAAAGCTGGCTGGAGTTTTTAAATTAAAGTACTTTAAGGTTCTATTTTCCAATAAAACTGAAATGAAAAACTACTCAGAAACTAAAAATCAAAAGTTCTTTATCAAATGTATAGAAAACATGAATTTCTCGTTGAAACAGCAGATAGAGGTCTTTTTCACAGGTCTCAACTAGATTAACTAAACTCAAAATTCCTCTACTGAGTGGTGTAAAGATTTACACTGAGGCATGGCATTCTCCCCTACAGCAGTTTATTAAATGCATATTTATTTAGACATAAAAAGTAAATACATTTCAATATTATGCAAATATATTTTTCAAAGACGAATCACTATTGAACTATCTTCAGAGTAAAATTAGGCAATGACTCAGTTTTAAGAAAGATGGCTAGAATTCATAATTTGTAACTCTTAAAAATGATGATTTCTGAGTAATTGCTTAGAACTAAGATTCTAAAAAAAGTTTAAGCTTGTTTTGCATAATGTAACAAAAAGATATTTTTTCTTACCATATTTTCCTGAAAAAATTTTTTTTTAATTATGTAAATTCAAGCATAATAATTTTAAAAATACTTCTACTGTTAGGAAATATTTTGTCTTTTTTCTCGTTTTCGTGGTAGAATATAAAGCTTATTTTCGAAGTTAAAACATTACTGATTCTTTTTAGATAGTTAAGAGCTGGATAACACAATAAATATGAACTATTATGTCTAGTCTATTCCAAGCGCTTGATCTCATGAGTGTCAAGTTCCCTCTAGAAAATTCTCAGAAATTTTATTTATTTAAAAAAAGGTAAGCATTTTAAGGCATTTACGCATTTTAAGGTTTTAGCCAGCTATTTTTTTATTGAAACATTTCACATTTGACAAAAGTTTTGATTTTGAAAATGATATTTCTTTTCATGAGTAATAATAAAAAAAATTTAATTTTAAATTTCAACCAGAATGAAAACAATGAGATCAAATGTTTAAATGATGAGTCATAAAATTGTTGGAATCACACGTGATTTAGATTACATTATATTAAAATAGGAAAAATCTTTCTAAAATAGAAGGAAATTTGCCCTTTCTCAGAATACAATGTCATTATTTATGTGATTATTTTGTACTTAAAATAAAATAATAAAAATATATTAATAAGCTATTTAATAAAAAATAATAAACTATATATCTCCTCATGTAATAATATCACATTTAAAATAACCCTAAATTACCAAAATATTTTATTTAAAAGCAACATACTTGTTTTGTATTTTAACTACGCAGTACGTTTATTTAAATAAAAAAGCGAATCTCTTTTAAATGAATTGAAAAAAAAACTTTTTTACGACCCTCCTTAATAAAAAAATTGAAGTGATCCTGTGGTATTCAAAAATATTAGACATCCAACAAACCTTTTAAATTACCTTTCTTGGGAAAAAAAATTGAATCTATAGTTTTTAGTTTTTGCATTCTTCTATAAAACCTCAAAATAAATTAGAAATGTTCATTTTTTTCGTCACACACTCGAAATAGAAATGCCCACAATTGTACTACATGCAGAGAACCTTAGAATTTTAACGTCAAGAAATGCAAATTTTTCCATAAATTAAAATTATGTGCTTGAATTAACTAACTAAGAATAATTTGAAACTATGTGATGTGTATATATATATATATATATATATATATATATATATATATATATATATATATATATATATATATATATATATATATATATATATATATATATATATATATATATATATATATATATATATATATATATATATATATATATATATATATATATATATATATATATATATATATATATATATATATATATATATATATATATATATATACAGCACATAGTTTCAAATTATATAGAATCGAAAGAGAGCGACTGGACGCAATGATATAATAATTATTTCATTTTTATAGATCAAAAGAAAAGGAAAAATAGCAGAAGCAGGATGAAAACTACATAAAATACATATTTTTATGAAAAAAATAATAGTTGAGTGCTTTTAGTCAATGGTTTTTTTTAACTCTTAGAGAAGCACTAAAAGTCCTGATATGTTACATATGTATGTTCTTTGAACATTACTTTTTAACATAAAAGCCACTACATAAAAATTTCTTGAAAAACTAGAGCCATTCTATTCCATATGTAAAGTCAGCTCTACTCACTGATAGAAAAAGAACGTTGTTTTTATTTCTCGTGACTTCTCAATATTTGAATTTGAAATGTGTTGTTTTGTTTAAAAAATAGAAAGAGAGAGAGAGAAAATAAACAAAAGTAAAAACATAAATAAAATAAAAAAGATTTTGTGAAGGGAAAAAACATCTTGCATGTTTTTTTTGAAAACTCAGAAATTTGCATTCCTTTGAAAAGATATTTTTCCACACTGAGAACAAAATAAAGTAACATATTTATATTACTTATAATATAGTTATAATATAGTTATATTACTTATAATATAGTTATATATTTCTATTATTTATTATATAGATATATATTTATATTATGAAATACAGCTACATATTTTTTTTTTATTAGAAACATGGTAATTGCAATTCATGAGCCATAATATTGTACACTGCAAATAAATATAAGCTTTGATTATGTATGTGAAAAAAAAGCAAGATTAGCAACTTTAATCAAATTGCTAATAAATATGTTTTCAGGACTATTAAATAATACTACATCATTCTATGCTTGATCTCAGCTGGTCAAGCGTACATGATCAGCCAGTCAGGTTGCCGAGTGGTCAGCATGTTGACTGCGAAGCCCATCTTGCTTGAATTCCGCTGAGAGAAGAATACATCTTTTTGTGAGTTGTTCTCTGTGTTAATGCGATCAGCGCTAAGAGCGAGTCTGTAACAGTGTGGCGTGGATAATGTTACTTCGCCTCTCTTCGTTTTACAAATGCCTACCGGGTAACGTTAAATTAGCAACATTTACATTTTTTGATGCGAAGACCAAGAGGTCCAGTGCCTGCCATTAGAAAAAAAGAGATTATTTCGAGACAACATTGTGGTTTTGTTATAGCTACTTAAAAATTCCTAAAATCTGCAGCTGCGATAATTTTCGTTATTTTAATATAACGAGAGGTCCAGTGCCTGCCATTAGAAAAAAAGAGATTATTTCGAGACGACATTGTGGTTTTGTTATAGCTACTTAAAAATTCCTAAAATCTGCAGCTGCGATAATTTTCGTTATTTTAATATAATGAGAGGTTCAGTGCCTGTCGTTAGGAAAACGCGATTATTCCGAGATAGCATTGTGGTTTTGTTAAAGCTACTTAAAAATTAATAAAATCTACCCCTGTAATTATTTTAGTATTAGTTATTGCTTTTTTTAATTTTAATTTATTCATAAACAATTTGCATTACTTAAGCCCGAATCAATTACTCAAAAGTTCACAAAAGTTGATCTTAAGGAGTGAATTAAAACAATAGCAGGAAATTTGAAAGTAAATTTTTAAATTTAGTATAAAATTATTGTTTAACATTTTATCAAAAAAATTTTTCAATTGTTTATATTACTTAATTCAGATGTTTTCAATATTTATTTACACTTCTACTTCTAATGCATAAACTAAAGACTGAACATTCCAAACATATTCCAATCACATTTTCATAAATATTTTCAGAAGTTCTATTTTTTAAAGCCACATTTTATTTATTTATCTATTTATTAATCTTAATTAAATCTATTAATATCTATTAATATAGTTTGAGTTAATATTTAATTAATATCTAAATTAAATATTAACTCAAACAAAATTTTTATCTATGACAAAGCTATGAACATTGAAAGTTTAGTAAGTAATTTTGCCTTTATTTACAATAAAATAGAAGTAATTTCTAAGGTGATTTCTCTTCAAAAATCTTTTAATGAGTTGTAAGTTCAATTATGTATTTTTTTAATTCATTTTAATTTAAATCAAGTTATTACACGGTGTCAGCATAGTGCCAGATCGCTTGCAATTACCTCATTCCTTTATATAAAAAATAAGATGGTTGTTCTTAGGTTGTTCAGAAAGTGAATTCATTACAAGTTTTCAACTTCAACACTTGAGCCGCATAATAACCACGTGTTCTAACATCTGATAAATTAAGACTAGTTTGTGAATATGATAAACTCCTTTTGTTCGTGCCTTTACAAACATAAAAAAGAAACATTTTTGGATTTTTTTTCATTCTTTAACTATCGAAAAAGTAAAAATGTTGTTCAAATAAGAAAAATCCGATGCGCATGAAGATTATGTATTAACAGTACGCAAGCACCAAAACTGTTTAGCGAAAGTTCGATCTCGCAATTAAGATGCATGATAATGATGCAATTTAGTTGCACCAGTTGAAACCATTAAGACACAATAAAGGTATCAATTGATGCAAACTGATCAACAGCTCGTGATGTCACTGAGAGATTAAATTATCCAATTCACTTTCCCTGATAACTTGAAACAAAGGTTTAATTCGAATGCTCGACATTCTGGTTCCCCATGTTCTTACAGAAAAAAATTTTGTCGTCATATTGACATCTGTGATTTGCTTCTCAAACGTAAAGAAAATTATCCATTTTTGCAGCGCATTATCACTAGAAACAAAAAATGGGTTGTTCACAAAAATGTTTCAGGGTCTGAAAAATTTACTTAAAATGAGGAAGTTAAAATCATGCTACCAGAAATATTGCAAAATGCATTGGACCAAAATGGACAATATATGATCCAATAAAATATATATTCATCATAATAAAATTCTTTTCTTATATTTTCATAAAGAAAAATTAACTTCCGAAATTATTTTCCGAACAATTCAATAGCTTTTCCATGTACTACCATACATGTTTTTCGATGCATTTTTAACTTACTTGAAAAAAAAATGAATATATTATTATTATTATCGATTAGTATATAAAATTTAAACTTGTATTTATGAAATAATGTATTTTTTAAGAAACGTACTTAATTTAAAAATTAATTTAAATTAGTTCAGAAATTCACTTTCATATTCAACTATCTGACGAATACGTAGTTTTTGAACGATATTGCATTACAAACAAGATTTTGCATATTACTCAAAGTGATATTTGACAGCTTCTATTAAAATTGTTAGAAACTAAGTTATTCTCCTAAATTAAATAACTCAGATTATGTTTCTTAACAGTTTTAAAGCATTTGCAACGAAAAATATAATAGTAATAATAAAAATTATTCCTAAATCTTGAAATTAATTTGTCTGAAATCATTTTTTACCACTCTTACCCTATTTATCTTAAATAAAATTTATTTAAACTAGATTATTTTTGAAACACAGATTGTTTTGACCCTTTTAAGCGTAAAAAAAAAAGTTACTATTACATTAAAGATGAGTTTCAAATAGATGACGAGACAGTAAAGTCCATAGGCATCTCCAAAGTCCAAGCAATCATGGACTCGTCGGCACAAGGTTCCAAGACACGCATGAGTAGAAGCCCCAAAACTTTCTTTGATGGAGAAAAAAAGTGTGCTAGCGAGATAGATCTCAATCCAATTCCACGGGGCTTTCCACAAAACGAGCTGGCTGAAACCAGGGGTCACACACAGAAGAGCATCAGGTCAACACTTCCCAATCTATCGGATCGATCTCGGACTGAAAGGCAATCGAACCGTCTTTTTTTACATATTTGCATCAGAAACGCATTGCTAAAATTAATATCAAAACTACGCTCAAAATAATTTACATCAAAGTAACATAAAATTTTTTTTCCTTAACAAAGTGTGTATATTAATTTAAATGATGTTCAGATAGAAATTTTAAAGTTTACATTTTGAAAAATTACGAATTATGAAGATTCGCAAAGCTAGAGGATCCATCAGACTTCCATGACTTTGTATGTTCAATGCGGCTTCTCAACCTCCTGAGTAATCACAGTCTGCTCTGTCAGGCACTTCAGGGCACAGTTGCTTGTGCGATAAATCATTCCAAAGTTTTCGTTAGACTCATAGTTAGAACAATACTTTCGAACTTAACTTTTCAGTGTTGATCTCGCTTACTGCAGTTTGAACAAAGCCCTAGTCCGTAGCAATCATTGGCCAGATGACCATAGCTGAAACAATGAAACGGCTTTTGGTGCTCTTTCATAGTCTCATGACTCCATCCAGTTTTTACTTTCTGCTGAATCAAAAGCTTTTTGATTCTTTTGAAATCTTTTTGAAAATATTTTTTTTACCTTTTTTGAACGGGAATTTTACACTACACAACGGGGATTTACACGGGAGTTTTTAAGATATTAAAATAAACTATAATACTTAGGTATGAACCTTGGGTATTAAACAAGATTATGAAGAGAAGACACGAGCTGAATTTGAAAGAAGCTGCATTTAAAAGGAGATTCGGAGAGCGAAAGTGAGCAGAATTAGGAGTCCTTCTATTACATTTATAAAAAGAGAAAGAAGATTATTGTAACAAATTATTAATTAATTGCAAAAAAATAATAATTTTAAATATAAAGTATAAAGATCATAAATTAATTATCATACTTAGAAATATTTGCCCAAAGAGAAAACTTTTACCAAACATATTTAATTTAAAAGGGAGTTTAAGGCAGTAGAAATTTTTTTTTTCATTTTCCCTATGCAAGCACGCTGATAAAAAATCACATATATTTATTTAGAATCTATATTTAGTGCAAATTCTTTTACAAAGTATACTAACTCTTAAAAGTAAAGAACTCAAATTCCTATTTAATAAGTTTATTTATTAATTAAAGATAAATCTCACTCCAAACTATATGCATTAAGAATTTAATCAACATAAAAATTGCATATTTTTTGATAATAATGGATCTAGAACTAATTTATTCTGCAGTTTTCTCTTCATTTTGTATAAATACTAAATTTAATTATTTAGATTGAAACAGCTTCAATTAATTTTCCCATCAAATATTTAATCCCTTAATCCATTAATTTTTGTTTGCACGGAAACTTTCAAAGTTTCATATTTAATTATTTTCCCAAAAGATTAGTTCGGTTTATTTTCGGAGGATTTCATTAACACGTTATCTTTAATACCGCTATAATTAGTTGGTATTGTTTTGAGAGTTTATAGAAATAATCTTTATTTTTGCTTTTCTGCCGATAAATAATACATAGGTTATTAAATTGGGATGATATAAATTATTTATATTTTAAAGTGCAAAACAGATTGGGGTGAAATGCTTGTTATTTATAAAACTCGTAATTAAGAGAATTTACTTGATATTAACAAATTAACTAAAGATAATAGTTCCTTTTATTAATTCAAATAATTGTTCCAAAAATTTCATCGCTTAAATCTTAACTAATAATTGTCAACAGTATCATGTAATAACTTAAATAATTAAATAATATTTCGACGTAAATTACATATTATTTATAAAATTTTTGATTAGAGGAATTTATTAAATATTTGCTAATTAATTGGAAATAATAACTGTTTTTATCTATAATAAAGTCATAATTACATTAGACATTATTATTATCAAATGTGATTAATAATGTCATTTTGCTATTACTCAATTAATTGTTTATATCTAAGGTAAGAATTTTCAACAGCGTGTAATAAAAAATTAAAAACTTATATAATATTTTATGTAAGTTACATATTATTTATTAAATTATAAATTGCAATAATTTACAAGATATTTACTAATGAATTTAAAATAATTACTACTCTTGTCCATAAGGTCATTAAAACTCATAATAACGTGACACTACAAGACATTATTATTGGCAACTGTGATTAATAATATAATTTTAATCATACTAAATTGATTGCTTTCAATTAAACCAAGAATTTTCTACGTCATCTTATAGAAATTATAATATCTACATAGTCCTTTGATCCTTATAAAACTGGTAAGACATACAGTTTCTAAAATAATTTAATTTGTCAACAATATTGAAATCGATATCTAAGTTATCAGTAATTTATGTATGTAGATAAATTAATGGATTTACCAAAGTTAATACCAGAAAATTCTTTTATTTCTAACATTAAGGGATGGTAAATCTAACGCTTTTCAAGGGTTAAAAATCTAAATATTTTTCGCGTGTTTTATATACAGTCTCCTAGGGATTAAGAACTAATAAATATCATGTAAAAAGTTGTAAACAAAATGAATCCAAACGAAGAACTGATATTCTTCGTGATACTTGGATAAAGCTGAATAGTGCAACTATAGTGAAGTGCTACCATAGCTTCAATATTGAAGATCTTTTTTTAGTATTTGCTACACAGAATGAAATAAGAAAACACAGAGATTCAGAAAGAAATTAATGCGTGTATATATATATATATATATATATAAATATATATATATATATATATATATATATATATATATATATATATATATATATATATATATATATATATATATATATTCGTATATATATATATATATATATATATATATATATATATATATATATATATATATATATATATATATCCTTCTTTTTCGTAAGTGAAATACACACGGTGAGCGATATTGCTTTACAACATTTTTAGCCTCTTATATCCACGTGTATAGCTTTTCCTGAAATACTAACCATCTTATAAAACCATCTCATGAAATGCTGTGTAAATATATATGACAACAAGTCAAAATTCCAAGAAAGCCATATCCAAAAAGTATGGCTTTCACAATACAACACTTACAGTTGATAGAATTCCTTTTATTGTTCAGATCGTATTAAAAGCAAATGTCTACTTTGTTTCAGACATTTATACAAGCTTTTATACGAATAAAATACTAGAAAACTCCAGAAAGTTTGCAGCTGTCTCCGTATGAGGAAATGGAGATACTTTCTTATAAAAGTCACTTTGGATGGCTGACGTTCCATGCGTTATTCATTATTTCAAGTGTTTATTGTTTGTGATAAGTATACACGATATAACATAAGTTATATTTTTAGGATCTCACATTTCTCTCTACGTATTCTTTACAAAAGCAGAAACAAATAATATGTATTTGAAAAAGAAATATTTGAAAAGAAATACTTTACAAAATGCCCTTTTCGTATATATATATTCTTACTCTTAATATATTTAAAACAAATCAAATTTAAAATGCTGCTGATAATTCGTATATTTTTTTTTTACTGAAACTCAATATGAAAACGTATGAGAGAGTTACAAAGCAAAACTTTTTATACCAAACAAAAGTACTATCATTAATATCTGCTTCTTTAAAATCTTATGACTTGTTTCATTTTTTGGTTGCAACAATTAGTAAGATTTGTGAAAGAACTGATGAACAAATTTAAACTAATGTATATAACTTTTAATATCAGTAGAACTCAAAGATGTTTATTCATTCTTTTTTTTTAAAGTTTTTTTTCTTTCATTTTAGGATAGATACTTAGTTGGTAAACTTGGTCTCACGGCCACGTGTTGCGTCTCCTTTTCCACATTTCTGATTTTATTTTCTTTAGTCTGACTTCTTTTATAACTCTGTTTGTTTTCAATTACAAAAATAAATGTTAGCCTTTTTTTCAGCACTTTCCCTTACTGCGTTCTGCGCAAACTAAAAAACGTGTTTTTTTTTCGTGTTTTTGCGCAGAGCAGATCTTACTTGCGAGAGTGCAAAATCTTTCTATTGATGAAACTGTACGCATTAAGCCAGCAGTACACCTGAGTGGCTTAATGCTCAAATGCAAAAATATATCAAGAATGATTATATAATTTATATAATTATTACAACAATAATTTATATAATTATAACACCTATTTTCAGTGAAGATAAAAGTAAGATCAATGAGCTCAATCTCAGGGTGAGTTACTTCACTTTTACTGTACAGGTTGTCCCGTAATAGCAATCTAATAAGATAAAATTATATTATTATAATATCACATCTGGTGAGTAGTTTCCTAAAAATATATTACTAGTTTCATATTCTTATGGCCCGAACATTCTGTATTTTAAGGGAAATAGTCGAACATTTTAATTAAGGACTTTCCAAGTTAAACTTTAAAAAATGTGCAACTCATAAACATGTAACTTTAATAAATAAATTCCATTCCTGGCATTATTTTACTCAAAGAAAAATAATGGCTGTAAATTGTAAAACTTAAGCTCATCTTTGCAAATAATTTATTCGCGTGTTACTATTTGTTTCGCATACTTTCTATTTGCTTTCAAGAATTATTATATTCATCTTTTCTGAACATTCTTTAAATACTTTTGTCTTATCATTTGCGCATTTGTAAGGCACTGAGATTGAAAAATTCCATTTATTTCAAAGCAAATAATTTAGCTAGACTAAGTTTAGATAACCCTCAAAATATTGGTTTTAAACTTTCACTGCATCTTGCAGATAAGACTTCAAAAAATGCCTTGGAATCTTTGAAAATGTAATGTAAGCTTTCTGAAAGTTGTAAATATTTTGACTATTTACTTTGCTAAAAGGAAATCATTGAAACAAAGAAATGTTTTTTTTACTTCTAAATATTTTAACGGAAATTTTACATGTTCCTTTCTTTTTTACGTTATTTTATGAATATTAATTATTATAGATAAAGTGGATTAAAATTAACAAAATGGGTAGAAAATAAAGTCGATATCCTCATGTGTAAATTGATTTTTAAGCATATCTTGAAATATGCCGACTTGAAATATAATATATTTAATGATTTATTCATATTTTATTTTAAATTTAGTTCTAATACCAATATATTACGTGCACAATTTGTTATTTGCTTGCGGCCTCAAAAAACTTATATTAATAAATGATGCCGCATTAAATGTAGGATTCCGTTCACTTTTTACAATGAGTTTTTGTTTCTTCAAGAATACGCTATCAGAAATAAAACTCTCACTTTTGATGATTTAGTAATCCATGGGCAATATTTCGTTAATTTTGAGAATCATTTAGTTACAAAATTACGCGATTTGTGACGAAACGTGAAGTCTCAATATGATGAAAATAATTCCTCAACTCGAAACCTCATCTTAAGTTCATTGTGGGATATTGTTAACTAGAATGACGAAACTAGAATAAAGACCAGACAATCAAAAATAAAGTGTCAAGTTAAGCCGACTGGTGTTTGGGGGTTAAGGAGTTAGACTCATACCGGGAAGATCCGGAGTTCGAATATGGGTATAATTTATCAGTCTGTTCTATCTGTACTTATTGTGCCACCTATAGGGTGTCTACGCTAAATTGATTATTAAAAAGTTAGATTATCAGACATTTGACACTAAGGGGGCTTTTTTTTCTAAAAAAATAAAACTATGAAATATTTCATTAATTTTAAGAAAATTTGTTTCCCTTAAATCGTCACTTCTTCATAAAGAAGTGACGATTTTTATTTGGTCACTTTGACGAAATGTGTGCCATTTCGTCACTTTGACAAAATGTGCACTCTGAATATATACCCAGAAATGGTTACGTAAAAAACGAAAAAAAGATTCGTGACATTTGAGTATCTATTTCTTACAGTGTATAGAATAATCCAGCTTCCATGCTTTATAATATCTCAGCAAATAAAAATATTGACTAAATAACAATATTTAAAACGTTAAAAAAAATTTTTTTTGAATCATTTTTATGGATAAATATTAACTTAAGAAATAAAAGTTATTTTACTTTCTAAGAAAATTTGACGTGAAAGATTAAATTTGCTCGGGTTTTCTTTTCTATTTTTTAATATAAGAAATAATAAAAGATTCACAATCTTTGGAAAAGACATATCCTTCAAAATCACCTAAGAGTAATACATGTGAATATTCTTTAATTATTTTCTCAAGTTTGAGTGGTAAAATTGAAAGAAAAAAAATAGAGGATTTAGAAGTAATATTTATATTTCAATGCATAATTCCTCGTTAAACATCGAATTTTTTATACGTAATCATTATACTAGTTAATTTCCCAAATTAATTAAATACTTTGACACAAAGATTAATGTCTTCACTTGAATTAACTACAGTAAAAAATTTTAAAAAAATGAATGAAAAATTATTCTAGCTTTACTTGTCTTTTTAAAATTTATCACCATCTGTATTTAGTAATTCTAATTTTTTACGCTAGCCGAGAAATAAAAATCATAAAATCTTTTTTTTTTTAGAGCAATCATTTTTCAGTATAAAGTTAATGAGGCTGAATGGATAAAAAAGTAAAAAATATTTTTGAAACTAATAGCATTTTCTAGTTCACTTTTTTATTTATAAAATAATTAATTGTATACTGTTATAAAATCAAAGTTTCAATGAATTATCGTAAGTTACGATGTTAAGTATTTCACGAGTAATTAAAATTTAAGATAAAGCTTAATATTTGGTTGATTAATATGAACTTTTTTAAAATGTATTATTTTTTGTGATTTATTATGAGAAAAATTACAGTTTTAATATTTATTTTTCATATATTAAGTGGAACACAGAAATGTCAACTGTAGTAAAAATGTAACGTAGCATATTTTCTTTAAATTAGTTTATTTCAACAAAAAAAAATGCTAGACGTTATATTAAGAATATAAAACTGGATAGAAAAAATAATGTTAACAGATAAAATAATAAACCATATTATTTCAATTGTGATTTATTTTTTTATTTTATTTAACTATTTGTTTTTCATAAACTTAACCTGACAGTGTTGAAAAAAATTTTTTTTATAATGTTGCGTCGAAGAAATATAGTTTTCTAATTTTTCGCAATTGCTGTCGGAAAAATTTATTAAAGAATGATAATGAACGTAAATTTTTTTTTTTCTAAAATTTCCTTCTGCCATTAACCTAAGGTTATAATTATAATTTTATTGCATTTTAAGCCTTTATTTTATACTAATATTTAATTTGAATTTTCAAAATCAGTTTGATATCACAAAAGCAAAATTACATAACAAAAGAAAGCTCGAGAAGTTTATATTTTTTTTAAGAAAACTGCTTAAGATGACCGTGATTATATTATGGTTTTTATTATTTTCTTAAGGAATTAGCATCATTTTATATTTAGCATCTTTTTATTCTGACAAAAAATATTTTGAATTATCATTTAAAATAAAAAGAAGAATTAGTTTGTGTTAAGAATTATAAATAATCAAAAGTAAAAAGAAATATTTTATTAAATTCAGAGAAAAGGATATTTATCTTTAAATTCAATGAAATTTAATTTCTTCCATTAGTTTTAAAGCTAATTTGAAAATTATAATATCTATATCTGTTTCAATATTTCATCGTTGCTAATGAAAATCAATTTAATTAAATTAAATATTTTTAACAAAATATTGCGAAAAACAACAAATTTACATTATTTTTTTGTCATAAATAGTTTTAATTCTCTTTATTTGCGATGGTATCGAATTGATAATACTGTTTCAAATATGAAAAATTTATACTATTAATCGCAATCTTATGACTGACTAAATTGAACTGATTTTTTTTAGAAAACTGGTTTATAATTTTGTATTATACTCCATACACCTTCATTTCAATATATTTGCAATTTTTGCCAGTTTTCCTTTACTTCCAAGGAAATTCATTCTTCCTGTTGCAGTTTAACTGTGTTGTTTAAAGTTCATTATCAGTCAAGTTAAAATTATTAAGCATTTTCAAAATTTTTTTCGTACAATGAAAAATTCCTATTTCGAATTACAGTAAAAGTACCCACTGGTATTGTTTTACTGGAACATCCATTTCATCAGATTATGTTACGTTACAAAAACTCTGATGCCGTAATTCTTACAGTAATAATTATCGTAAAATCACTGAATTACTCTAATTAATGAAATATTACTTTAAAAATAATGATAAAATATTTTACAGCAAAAATGGATTTCATGATAAAATGGTTTTATCGGATGGTGCTCCTAAATTGAGGGTACTTCATACTACAAAATTATCCGGAATTTTTTTCTTGCAATGCAGTTAAGACTGGAAAAATTCCTTAACAGTTACTTAAAACTTCAAATATTTCAATAAGTGTATATTCCGCCGCAATGAAATATTCAAGTTTTGAACATTTTGATGCATCGAAGCTTTTGTGCATTGACTAAAACAATTCCAAATTTGACATAATTGCTCTAAGCAGTCAAGATGTTTTAATTTTTCTAGTTCTGGATTTCCATGTAATGGACGTTTTCCTCCGAAACATATATAAACAACAGGCCATCTACTTTTGTTTTTACTAATTTTATAACATAAGCAATGGAATACAAAGGTCAGCGCATTTCCGTACTGTTTTCACTAAATCAGTTGGAACGACGGGAAACTTGAAAAGCAGTTGCTACTCGGTAAAGTCAATGGCTAAATTGTTAAAATCGTAAAAGTTACACATAGTACCATTGTCCACACTGTAAAAAATACGGTAAAAAAATCTTAGGTTTTTCACTTTTTCTCCATCAAATCCATTTTTACCAGTACATGTTACTGAAAAAAATCAGGTATACAAAAATTGTTACTGTAACCAATTACCATAAAATCACTAAATCACTCGAAGCAAATAAAAGTTTTAGTAATAATTCTGATAAAATATTTAATGGTGAAAATTGATTTTACGGTAAAATGAATTCTACGATTTAACGGATGAAATGCTGGTTAAAATGCTGGTACTTAATATCGTGATATCATCTGCAACTTTTTACTAGGCAATTAAAGGTAGATATTGGAGTTTTCAACAAAATTCAAAGTTGTTTGATAATATGATTACTTCTTACTTAAAACAAACCTGAGGGAAATAAAGTCATTATTTATAAGGTTTAAAAATTTCTTAGTATGGCTAAACCTATACCAATATTTCAATTAAAACAATTTGTGGCACTGTCTTAAATTTTATTGCTCTTAATTATCTCTGAACACGACTAAAATTACAATGGGTTGGTAGGCTGTATTGAAGAATCTATATCAGCTAACAAAAAAATGGTATTAACAAAAATTGCGTTATCTGTAAAATGTAAAATTTTGGGATGAAGATTGCCTCAAACTTAAATCAAATCTGAGGGAAATAAAGTCCTAATTTCTAAGGTTAAAAAATTCTTAGCATGGCTAAGCCTAGACCAATGCTTGAATTAAAACAATTTGGGGCAATACCTTATTTTTTTATCAATCTTTGCATCTAAACATAGCTAAAATTAAAATATGTTGGTAGATTATATTGAGGAATATATATATGCTAACAAGAAGATGTCAGGCATTACCAATACACCCACTTTAAATTATTTGCTTAAAACTCAATAAATTAAATACGAGTTAATCAATTAAATAGCAGTTGATGAATACACACGACTGGTAGTTCACGACATATTTTTTTGATTTAATAAATATCAACTTTAACCAAAATAAATTAAAGGAACAGTGCGTATGATAAAGAGTTATTAGCCTCCAGCGATACTTTAGAAATGTTACTTAAAGTTATTTCCACTCTTGATTTTTTCGATAAGGGCAAACTAGTATTAACATTGTAAAAAATTTACATTGTAAAAAATTTCGAGCTATGTTTCGCCAAACGTTGCTACTCATTTGCTGACTACATAAATTGGTGTTCAGTTTTACTATATATTGGTGCATTCATAAGCTCCAAACAACGAGAGAAGGTTGCACCAAAAATGGGATTTTGAAAGAACCTAAAAGCCGCAAAAGGTTGCATGAAAAATCAGTGTTTTGAATGGAACTAAAATCGGAGGAAGGTTGCCAAATGATTTGGTATTTTTGAAAGGAACTAAAAGCGAGGAAGGTTGCACCTTTATTAGGTAATTTTAAAGCTCCAAAAAGCAGAGAAAGCATTATTACATATTTATTAAAAAACGAGAAGATAATTTAAATCAAATTTATATAAATCAAATTATAAAATAATTATTTAAATCTATAAAAATTTAAATTTTTATTTTTATTTTAGATGTGTTATGTAATATTAATATATATATATATATATATATATATATATATATATATATATATATATATATATATATATATATTACACATCTAAAATAAAAATAGTTTAATTTTTATAGATTTAAGTAATTAGGTTATAATTTGATTTATATGAATTTGACTTAAATTATCGAAATTTTTTAAAATAAATGTTTAATAATGATGCTAACTTTCTCTGCTCTTTGGTGCTTTAAATATATTTCCTTCCATATAAATTATTTTTCTTTCTTCAAAATGATCAATGTAAAATTAAAATTCTTTTTTACATTTCATTCGTTAAAGATCCAAACGATGCTATATATTTAGTACCACTAATGTTTTAAAAAAATTTTAATTTTAGGCTGAAGTAAATTCTTATTACTATGTATTTTGAAATTAAGGAAAAATGTCAAGATTAATTACATGGGCGTATTGAAATATTAAATTTGAAGTAAATTAAGAAATGTAAAAATAATGACATAACTTGGAAATATGAACAAATATTATACAGATGCAAATAGATATTCAAACATAATTTATTAATTTACAATCACTTTGATGTTTGTATACATAGACAGAATATAATAACTTTTATGCAAAATGTTAAAATTTAAATTTATAATACTTTTTATACATATCACAGCATTCAATAAAATAATACAAAATATTCACTCAAAAATATGATAGGCAGTATGTTTTTTATACTTAGAGAGTGCATTCAATTCAAATTTACTTTTAATTTACAGTAATTTAAAATAAAAATTATGTTAACATTATGCTTCAATGTTTACAGTTTTGAAATTTGGGATCATCTAAAAATAACTTTCAATATTTTAATAAGATACTAAATTTCTTGATATGCTTTGCCTCATCTGAATTAAAATTTATTATATGACTAATTTGCTTTTTTGCAAACATAATTTACTTCTTGATAAAATGATTAAAATTTAACTCAGTTTGGAAAAAACATTACTGTCATTTTTTTCCTTCAAATTAGTAAACGGTGATTAGTATGTGAGAAAAAGCAATATTTTTATTACATTATTATATATTCATTATTATAGATTTTTCTGGTGCTAATACTTTAAGTACATCACATTTTTCACTTGATTGTAAAAAACACAACAAAATTGAAAAAGATTACACGCAAATAACACTTTGGAGCTTTTTCACAAAATAAGAATTGTTTTTCCATACACAGGTTCTTCATTCTCAAAACTTGAATTTACACACATTCCTTGTTTGTAAGCTATTCTTGAAACTAGTACTTTTGAAGTTTGAAAAAACTGTTTTTAACATTCTGGAAGTCTGGTAATTTCGGCAGAATAATTATTTTCATCAATAGGCTTTGCACTGGTTAAAACAATATTTTTTCCTAAGCTTCTTTCTTGATTAAAAGCATTGAATTCGTTGGTGCCTTTGTGTTAATGAAAGAAGATTAAAAAGTAATGTAATTGGTGATAATACGAGGGTTGCTATTTATATTTCTGGCCTAATAATTAAAAAAACAAATATGAAGGATCGAAATTGGTTTTATTGTTTTTCAAAATATTCTCCATGATGATCAATACACTTCTGCATGCGTTTGAACCCATTTTCAAAGCACTTTTTCCAGTCCGATTGAGGAAACTCCAAAACATGCGTTTTGAATGCATCAACCGCTTCTTCGGGGGTCGAAAATCGTTGTCCACGTAATTTATTTTTGATGTGTGGGAATAAGAAGAAGTCATTGGGTGCCAAATCAGGGCTGTACGGCGGATGACCCATCAGTTCGATGTTTCGCTCCGTCAGAAATGCCTTTGTTTGAGTCGATGTGTGAGAGCTCGCATTGCATGATGAAGAATGATTCGCCTGTTCTCATGCTTTTTTCAAATTTCTCCGATGACTTCTGGCAAACAAATGGCCGTGTACCATTCAGAATTGACCGTCCTGCGTTCCTCTAACGCCACTGTTGCCACATGACCGTTAATGCCGAAGAAACAGGCAATCATTTGTTTCGACGTGCTTCTTCCTCGAACAACTTTTCTTGGTTTTGCCTCGTCTTGGAAGACCCATACAGTTGATTGCTGTTTTGTTTCTGGCTCATATGCATAGATCCATGATTCGTCACCTGTGTAGATGTAGTACACAGCCTTTGATGTACCTTGAACGTATTTTTCCAACATTTCCTTGCACCAATCGACACGAGCCTTTTTTTGAGCGTTTGTCAGATTATGCGGGATCCAACGCGAAAAAATTTTTCATACGCTCAAATGTTCATGCAATATTTTATTGATGCTAGTCATACTAATGTCCAAAGACGCCTCTATCTCACGGTATGTCACATGACGATCTTGCTTTATCAGATCACGCACAGCATCGATCTTTTCTGGCACAACAACGGATTTTGGACGACCTGCACGGGATTCGTCCTGGATCGAACATCGCCCACGATTGAATTCGTTATAACAATTTTTTACAGTGTTGCAGGATGGCGCTTTATCGCTGAATAAAGAATTCAGTTCATCGAAGCACTCTTGTCTTGACAATCCACGTCGAAAGTTATGAAAAATAATGGCACGAAAATGTTCACGATTCAATTCCATTTTTTGAAAGAGAAGAACTTTTCAATTTACTGTCAACAACACAAATGAAGCTATAATGGTAAATCGTCTGCTGAATTTATGTTTAAAAATATCAAACTTTCGATTAAAATCGTTTGCGGTCGCCTAGCAACACTTACTTTTGCCAAGGACAGAAATATAAATAGCAACCCTCGTAAAATGTATAGGAATTGAAATAATATAACAGAAGCTACAAAATTTGAACCCTTACATTTTTAAAACATAGAAGGATCAATTAAAACAAGTCATATTTTAATTTTTAAAATACAATATTTAAAAAAAATTGAAATTGTCGTTTTTTTGTAGAAAAATGTTTTCTCATCTCACCATCTGAAACTTTTTTTCAAGACCAACTATTTAAAGGGGGGTATTTTTTTATAAGACTCCTTTCATCCTTAAAGATCCTGAAAAGGAAAGTTTTGATATTTTAAAATACTATTATTTCTTTGTTGTTGTTAAAATGCATCAAAGCACCCACGTAGAATTTATTCTCATGATAGATTTTCAATTGAATTTCATGCAGAGCGACCCCGGAAAAAAATGCAGAAGGTACTGTAAACTAATAAAATATTAAATGAACAATATGCTCATTACTTGGATCGATCAAAGAGTTCATGATGAGTCTAAGATGGCGGGATACGGCTGCTGATAAACACACAGGCAGTATTCATGTGAATGGCATTATAACTCCACATGTATACTGTTTGTGAGGATTGTCTTTTTAACTAAAGTTCTTTTATTTCATAGAAAAAGATATATTTCAGAATAACAAAAATTACTTTAATAATTAAAATAAAACTTTTTAAAAAAATTACTTAAAAAAAAAAACAACTGTAAATATTATAAAGACTACATATGACCTTTTTCATGATCAATTGTAAACGCTCGATGTTATGCTTATGCTGTCTTTTTCCTCCCTCACAAAACGATAATGTGGGTAAATTACAAAATAATAATAATAATAATAATAATTCATTGAAAAATAAGTAATTAAAGCATAGTATCTCTGAGCATCTAAGAATTTAATTTTTATTTAGATTTAATAAAAAATATATTTATAAACTTTTTAAATACGATATTTGGTGGTTCAATTTGAAATTTATATCTCTTAGTAAAAAAGTATTAGTAAGAAAATCTATTTTTTTAAAAAAATATTATTAAAAATTGAAAATAAATTATAAATTAAAAATAATACGAAATAAGCTTATTTCTAAATGCTCTAAAACAAATTTCTTTCTTCCCGGTATTTTGTTCAAATTTCTGTAAGATTCCTGGTGAATAAAAAAAATTATCGCTTTGCTTTCTTGAACGCCAATATGTTTCTTTGTTTTTGCTCGTACCTCGTGCGCCAAAGAGAAACCCAGTTTCCATGACAACAGTTTTTTTTCTCTCTAGTGCTAATTTTAGTATAATTCGCTTCGAAAATTTTACCACAAAGGCAATTTTTACAGACAAATTTTAAGAATGCATAGACAAAACTCCGTGTAATTATGCGACATTACAAACGAAAATGAGCAATATAGAGCATGGAAATCAAAACAGAAGCATAGATATTGAAAAGAAGTTTTAATCCTAACAGAAATTACATACGATTTTTTTATTCGGTAGAATGCTATTTCGGAACTAGAACATTTTCACCAGCAGTAAATTTGGCGGAAAGCTATGCAGCTTAAGATTACCGTATTTACCGTTTATTTGTCTCTGGTATTGCACTTTCAGTGCACATAAAATGGATGTATCTCCATTTTTACTGAAAAAGAGCTAATATAGATTTCACAATATAATATTATTCATACAACGAATATAGTTTCCTAGAAGAAATTTGAATCTAACTCTTTTAGAATACACAGCAAAATTTTTAATGATGACATGACAGAAATGAACTGTAATTATTGCAAATAAATAAGGAAAGTTTACTTACTTGCAATAGAAATTGGCAATTTCAAAGACAACTTGCATGAGATAGCAAGCTTCAACAACAACAATCGTCCATCTTGTCAACAGCTACAAAATAAGGTTATCGGTCACGGTTGAAAATTGTGCCTGTCATAGTACGAAAGTTTGGTGCAATCGATTGCACCATAAACGCATGTCTTGATCATATTTACCAATTTATGGCGCAACCGAAATAAAATAGTTTTTCCTTAATCCAATTTATGATGCAATTAGAAACTTTGCACCAAGTATTTGTTAAACATTAACCGAGATTTTTTACAGTGCATGATTGGGCTTTCAGAGTATTTTCCATCGGGTTAAGTATGCATCTCACATTTTATACGGTAGCAATCATCGTAAATCTTTTACATTCAGCCTTTGTCAAGTGCTTTTTTCTCAAGAATTCTTTAAAAAAATATAAAACTCCAACACTTTTGGTTACAATAAATGATTAACATTTGGAATAAAAAATTTTAATTTGAGTTTCTAGTCCAGTAGTAAGGATACTTAATGTGCGAAGATTTACATGCGTTGGTTATCAAAATATCTACATAGAGTAAATTTGGAAATTCTTATACAAAATATTACTTTTCTAAGAATCAAAAGAAATATTACTTTTATACTTACATCTAAACACATGGAATAAATTTGCTTTTGAATGTTAAGCCAGTAAGATGAAAAATTCTGCCAATGGGAAAGAAAAGTATATTTTTAATAAAATGCTATATCTTCTTTTCATCAGAAAAAAAAGTTTTATTTAACTTCGAAGTTTTCCTTCCTAAACAAACTCTAGATGAGCACTCAAAACGAGAAAAAAATATTTGTTCAAAAAAGTTTTAAATGCCAAAGTGGATGCAAAAAATATAAACTTTGTGGAAGCATTTGAAATGTAGAATCTCCTTCTCTCCTCTTCTCCTTTTTTTTTTCTTTTAAAACAAAATAAAACATGCATTGTTTAACTTTTAAAACAAATGATATATTTTAGACGTGAATTTAAATCTGTCGTTAATTTAAAATCCATAATGCATCAATATGTGAAAAGTAAAAGTAAAAACATTTTATTTATAATGTGAAAAATAGTTTTGAGAAAGTTCATGATATTACAAAAAATTTTATTTTAAATATTCCTAACCTATCCCTTTAAAATAAAACATGAATTTGAAAAAGCAAAAAAGATAAAAAAATAGAAACAAAAAAATATTTAATCCAAATGCGTACATTCAGTCGGTGTAAATGCGTTAAAAAGAAAAGTATCTATGTTTAAGAAATTGCTGCCCCTATCGTAGTTTCCACATTGAAAAAAAAGCATTAATTTTATTCAATTAATGCTTTTTTTTCTAACCTACCACTTTGAAAGTAAAGAAAACTTTTTAATTAAATACTAGTACCATAAAGTGCGGCTTCTATAATACCCTTAAGTACTTACAATGATAATTATATACAAAATATATATATATATATATATATATATATATATATATATATATATATATATATATATATATAACTTAATGTAACTATAAATTATGTATAGTGCTGTTAGATATGAGTTTGGCAGCTTTTCAACATGTTTAGATTTAATTTAATTTCTGAGGTTGTATCAATTACCATCTTGCAATACCCCATACCATACACTCAGAAACTCGAAAAGGAGTAAGTAGTCTTATGTGGTTGATCACTGTTTTGCCTGCACCAAACATCTTTTATTAGTGCCTGTATAACAATTACTGCCGAAATGCGACTAAAAAGAGCTTGAATCTTTTTTGTTACACCAGTATAGGTGTATCTGGTTATAATCCACTTTTTTATTTACATTATTTTTGATTATTTGCAACTACCTCATTGCTTATTGAGAACCTAATAAAAGTAAAGAGAAAAAATTTAAAAAAATACTCGATTAATGCGTAGTTTTTAATGAGACATAATGTGTAATTTTTAATAAAACATATCTAAGAAAACACTGCACTGATCACTACGAAGGAAGAATTAAATTAGCTGCTTATTGCTCCACTTTCAGAAAAAACTCAATAGCCCAGATTACACCTTCGGGCCTAGTGTTCGGCTTACAGGACATCAATTTTAATCAATATTTTTTTAATTAATAATTATCAGAATCACAGAATTTTTGTTTTTATTGATGATGAAGACGCTATGGCTTTCTAAAGGATTTATCTTCAAGGTATAGTGCGGCTGAAGGAGTTATCTTGAAGTTTCCCTAACATCAAACCAACTGAACCCTCATTGGACATATATTCATTAATTTTGCTCAATAAGGGTAAAAGGTCAGATAATTTTCAGACATTGGCGCTTTATAAAATTGCTGATATTACCGGATATTTAACACACACTTTTCAACCAACATTGGCCCTATATAAAATTGTTATTGACCAATATTAAAAGTCATTCCAGGACCAATTTTAAAAATATCTAGACATCCCAATGGTTGATCTTCGGTGGTGCATAATTTTATAGGAACTATACTGAGATCAACTGGGTCAGCTGTAGGGCATATTCCGACTAAAAGGAATTGCTTGAAGCTATGAAAATATTCCGTATGAAGGGATTAAAATAAGTTATTCAAGATAAGAAAAAATGCAGCACATGACGTGTCTTGAAACAATGCAGTATTTGCCATGTTAATTCATAACCATGTTTTCAGAATTTTGAGAAAATAATGAATAATGCATGTGTCGTCGTCAATGAAAATTACTTTTTCTTATATATATATATATATATATATATGTATATATATACATATATAGAGGTTCTAAAATAATTCAAAATTAAAATTGAGAAGAAAAACATGAATATTTTCAGAGAAATTAATAATATTTTAGTTTAATAAAAGTATAATTCTTCAGAAAATTGTTCCAAAAAATAATTATTTGCATAATATCAACATTTTTAAATATTTTGGAAAAAACTCTACAAAACATGCTAAAATATAATCTTTAAAATTATATGCCTTACTCTAAATTTAGCTTTGTTCAGTAAAAATTTTAAGCTTAAACTCTTATTTCCGATCGAAATTTTAATTAAAATTAAGAAAAATAAAGCTTCAACATTGACGAGCTAAACTTTACTTCAAAAGAGAGTACAGTTTCAAGAAAATCTATTAATGTAGTTGAGAAAAAAAATTTCACGCATCTTGTAAACAGCTAATTACGCATTTACAAAGAAATTATATTCTTTCCACAAGACAAATAGCGTGACAAAAGATAATTTAACGAGATTTAATACTTCTTTTGAATATTAACTTTTGCTGGATGATTTTAGTATGTAAGGAATAAAAGTAATTTTGAATCATATAATAATTTACATTTTGTTTTTAAGTAAAATTTGCAGCTTTAAGAAATACATCAAATTAAAATTAGTATAAATTTAATCAGAGAGTAATTTTAAATTTATTTGCTGCGCATTTTCTTGTATGATATCTATTTTTCTATTTTCTATTTATATTTCTATTTTTTTTCTATTATACAGAACGTGAAAAAAGTATTAGATTATTTAATAAATATTATGTAAGAATATGTTATTTTTTATCATATTATATTATTTATTTATTTTTTTATTGTATATTAATTTTTATATTATATTAATTTCAAGAAAATTTATATTTTATTTTTAGCCGAAATGGAATTTTTCATTCAATTAAGTCCCATGAAAGTTCAAACAGTTTCAATATAGCACTTATTGTCAAATATGCTTAACACTGCGTAATCAATTCTGGTTATTTTGCAATAATATTCAACATTAAATTAATCCATTCTAAGTAGTTTTGTGATGTAGACATAATATAGTACATAGTTACATAATATAGTATATAGCAACATAATATACTATATAGTCACATAATATAGTACTTAGTAACATAAACATATTGTGTACATCTTGAGAACAAAAGTTACATTCCAATAATACCTTTTGTATTAAGACATGTTATTCAGTTATTAACTAATTTCACTACTCAAACCAGTCAGTACACAATTGTTCCAGAAAATATCGTTTTAAAAAACTAAAAGACCCCTTGTTGCCATTCTTTATTTCAATTTTATTTCTTTTCTTTTCTCCATTTTAAACTCTCAACTCTCAGCTTAATAAAAAACTTTTACTTTTTAAATAAATTTTTTTAAAAACGTTTCAAGATATTATTAGAAGGAATAAATAGACTTTATAAGAATATTTACATATTAATATGAAATATTTTTCAATTATAGTAATAATTTAATAATATAAATATGAAAGATGTTAATTTTAATTGTAGAGATGCAAGCATTATATATTTTTTGAAAACGTTGCATAGCCTTTGCCTTCTACTGTTACCAGCAAGCATTGTTTGGAAATAAATAATTTGGAAATTAATCAATGTTTATGCTCTGTATAAAATTAAAAGAATTTATATTTTCAAGCATAAATACTGTTCTCATACAGCAAATTAAACGAGAATTTGAAGTAAGATTTGCATACCTAGATTAGATTTTTTTCGTTCTCTTTTCAAATTAAAACTTCTAAAATTAATTTAACTCAGAAAAGTGTTGTTTCTTTGAGAAATAAAACATTATCTAAAGCTAAAATCATCTGTAACATTTTTGAAAAATGTTTGAAGTTTGGAGTGTTTTACTACTGTTTTATATTCCGGGTGATAAAACCGCAATTTTATTTTTCATTTTGGCTAACATAAAATTAAAGGGAAAATAATTCTTCTTACTTTGAAATCCCAAGACAATTTCCTTTTGTTTAAGTTGGAATTCTTTTCACGATTCTTCTTCATGAACACCTGGATCACATCGCTTTCATAAACTCAAATTTTTTCAACGAGTTTTAAAAGTTCGTTCGTTAATGATGTATGCTTTTACGAACAGTTACATCTATTTGCACAAAAATGACTTATTCATTACTCAAAGGATTTCAAAAGAAATGTTCACATTTAAAACATCTTTCTCTACTCAGAAAATATTTTTTTCAATTTTCTAGTCTTAAATTCTTTGTGAAATTTTTTAACTCAATTAGGGGTTTTCGCTTTCAAGTGTTTGGTAATTATAAAACTTTAAAGTATAGTATTTACGGAATTAATACCTTTTACAAAAGAATTGTCTCTTACAAAAAGTATTTTGTTGCAAAGTATAATTTTCTTATAGTTAGCAAAAATCTTTTGAGTAAATAAAAAAAAAAATTAAACTTAAGAAAACGTTTTGATTTTAAAGTCTATCTTTTATACATTAATCATGTGTGGTACTGCATCAAGAAATTATGTAAGCAGTTGAGATAAATTATTAATCGATTTAAATTACATAGTTAGCTATTTGTGGCCCAGACTTAGTTGTATTGTATGGTTGATTTGAGGCGAAATGAGGAAACTGGTGGTGAAGTTAATTAGGACTCGACATATTATTAAGAATCTATTTCTTAACCGAAAAATACGAAAATAAATGTGATAGAATAGCTATAAATTAGATAAACACCACAACATCAAAAGATCTAACATATTATTATATTTTATCAGATATTTATTTATTTCATAAATATGTTGTTTTTTCTTTCTTTCATTTTCTTGTCTGTGCTATTCGACTTATAAATGTAAATTGTTTTTGCTTTGCTGATATTGAATTACATTCGGAATGTGCCATTTAAATACTCAATTTGAAATAAGGAATTCTGAAACTAAAAAAAAATTATCTTTAAAAGCCTTGGTATGATTTCACGAATAGCTTAAAGCCTTTATTCGAATAGCTCAAATTTGTTATATCAAATCATTTCAATATATTTCCACATTCATCAGATTTGATTTAAGGAATGAATATTTCATTTAAATCAACCATGTCTAGACAACTAAATAAATAGAATATATAAATAGAATAACTAGTTTTGAAACTGTTTTACCCATAACTTTATTTCTCAGATAGTTTCATAAAAATTGAATGCATTGCACTTACCGAAAAGTTTAGGACTTTAGACTGAAATTACATAAGTTTCATATTTTTATGCTTAAATTTCATTCATGTTGTACGCGTGCTAAGTATCGTAATTATGTACCTCGAAAACAATTCCTTTACTTGTCGATCCCATGACTTCAAAATGCCCTAGTGGCCATTATGATCTTAGTTTCTCTCTTTTTTTTTACCTCTTTTTGCTTTTACGCCTTATATAATTTCCAGCATCATTTTATTTAGTTGTTTAAAATCCGTAATCACTTTTTCTTTTAAAAATGTATTTGGTTCAAATGTTTAGCTCAAGTGGCATTATAATTACATTCATTCCAAATATTTGGAATCTGCTGTGTATTTTTCTAAAAGAATGTATGAGCACAACTTCACATTATTCATAACACATTTACTCTGATACATTTACTATGGTAAAAGTGGTACATCCTATATCGCGCGCGTGGATATTTAGTGACCTTTTTTTCGCGTTGCCAACAAATAAATAAAAAAGTTTCTACTGTCATGATTTCGAATTACTCAGAAATGTGATGTGTTTTGACTTGAGGGTTTTAACTTTCTGATGATAAACCTGCTTTCTTGAGTACTTCATTTACCGTTTTAATCCTCTCGTTTGTACACTGGTCAATGAGAATAAACCTTTGGAAACATAGCGAAGAAAAAATTCAAATCAGTCATTAATAGAGAAATTTGCTTGTCTATTTATGTAGTTAAGTATCAATGGGACTAAGCAATGAGACCATAAAAATGACACCTAATCTGATTCTGATTCTGAAGCTCTTCTTTATCAAACAGATAGTTGTAATTGTGTGGGGTGGTTTCATCGTCGCCTTTTCGCTGCTTTCCCCTGACCTCTCCTCTACAAAAAAAAAAAAAAAAAAAAAAAAAAAAAAAAAAAACTAGCCCTCCCTAGTACGTTATCAGAGTAAATTATTATTTGTCTCATTGTTGAGAAAAGGAAGAAAATGAAAAAAAATGAATTCGATGTAAAATACAAGTGGTTCGCGTTGGAATGGAAAGATGAATAAATTGGCTTAAGGAAGCTGAGCATTAATGCCCATTGTTGCTTGTTTGATCACCTGTGATCATTTGAGCAATCAGTCCGTGTGTTAATGACGTGTTTAACGGCACAATTTGGCGCAGTTTTCTGTTTCCAGATATTTTTCAGTAAATGGGACATTTTTTTAAAATTATTCTTCACTGAGACATTATATATCCCGTTTGACGTGAAAATGTTAGATTTATAAATTACTCAAACATAGCCTGAACAACAATATACTCAGTAGAGTTTATAATGTTTCTGAGACTTTACAGAGAATATACTAAGATGTATTTTTCTCAGCTACAGAGACATTGCAGTTGCATTAAACTCGTTATTTAGAATGTAGTTACTGTTGAAATGTACTGTTAAATGTAGGTCAATTAGCTATAGTTATAATTTTATTAAATTAAAAACTGTATTAAGTAAAATTTCATGCACGAAGCAATGACAATATTTATAACAATTGAAGTCTGAAAATATATGATCTTATTATTTCATAAATTTATAAAGAAGCAGTTATTTTGTGTAATTTTTAAACATTTTAAACTTGTAACAAGTTTATTTATGTGTTCATGGTCATAAATTAGTTCTAAAATAGAACCAAAATAAGTTTGAACATCTTATTTTTTACCTCTTTATGCATGAACAAACTTAATTTTTAAAGGCAAGATAAAAGTTTAGAATTCCTTAACATTTTGATTTAAATTTCTTTTTCAAACTTTCCGTGGCTTACAAATGTCTTTTAAATGTCTCGCTGTCTTCATGTAGCTTTAAGGCTTTTGTCTTTATTCCTAGGCACAAAAGTTCAATTCTTTGATTGGGATAGAAGCATGATTACTTTTTGAAGCCAATGCTAAGACAAAATACTTTTGAAAACAAGAAGTTAGATACTTTCAGTTACACGAAGAGAATGCTGAAAGTAATTTGAAGTCAAACAAAATGAAAAAGAAAATATATTTATGCTATATTAAGTCTGTTTAAGAGATACATAATAATTGAACATTTTTTAGTCAAAATTGAAATAGACTTATTATTTTTGCGGAGATTATATATATATATATATATATATATATATATATATATATATATATATATATATATATATATATATATATATATATATATATATATATATATATATATATTAAAATAATATTTTTCCATAATGACAGTCATTAGGTATTAATTGTTAAATTTTAAAACTATTCTATAACTCCATTGATTGCTCTCTATTAACTCAGTATTAATAGTCCATTATGCTTCTATGTTACTTCATTACTACTCATGGACTGAAGAGAAGTCCATTGCTGCTTACTACTTCTTTATTCTTTCATTACTGCTGATAGGCTGAATACTAATAGTCCAAGCTGAAACAATTTTATCCGCCATAAATAATCTTTTCTTTTTTATTCTTCTTTTTAATTCACCGTTATTATTATATTATATTTAGTTCATGATTCTGTATCATTTTATTTCATTAAGTAAGCAAGTTTCTTTTTTCGTATACTTTGTACATTAATAATCTCTACAAGATGCCATAAAGCTCTTAAGGGGCTTACATCCTAGTTATATTTCCAAATTCCTACAAATTTCATATTCATATTTTCTTAAATTTACCCATTTTCTTCCTTATTTTGATTTTTTTAAAGCTTGGAACAATTAAAACTGTGCATTTTTTTACAATTTAAATCAATTGAACCTTAAGTAAATTATCTTAGGAAACAATAGTATTTAATTATTGTTTCACGCAAATTACTTTTGTTCATATTAAAATACATATTTGATTTGCGTCTTTTTATACTAATAAAAACCAGCCATAAAAAATATACTGAATTTTTAGATACTGCCCAATGAATCTTCCTTTTTATCTACTTATTTTTATTTCGTTCCTTCATTCCTTTTTATGATTCAAAAAAAGTGTCATACTTTTAGCCGCCTAACAAAAAATCCGCTAATGCACACTTTCTTTTAAAAAGAGAATTTCTAGAGCAATTAATGGAAATGCTCTGCATATGATTTGGAAAAACATATTGTTAAAGCTTAATCAGTGCAGTGACTTTAATGCAATTATTTATTTGGCAAAAAAGTTCAGATGAAATATTTATTTTGTACGTACATTTGTAAAAAAGAAATTCCGATGTTTTAATTTTATATGCAAGTTTATAAATTGTTGATCTAAATAAAATGATGTATTCATTTCGTGGACTATATTCTTTTTTATTTATTTCTTTTTTCTTTTTTTATTTCTAATATTTACGCGTGATAAATTATCTTTACTCTTCTGAAATGTCAAATTTTTTATTCTTTTTTTCCCTGCATCATGGGACATACTGCAAATGATATTAATCCTTAGTTTCAATGAATTTTCATTTATTTTTTTAAGTCTGAAATTGTTAGCTGAATGAGATAAATATATTGCTCTACCTCAACTATTCAAAACTTAACAGCCTAGCATTTCTTATAGCCAATTGTTGCTTTTAATTAAATAATAAAACAAATAAATGAATAATGAACAAAAAAATAAATCGTTTTTGCAGTGATTTGATATTTTTTTCTATAATTATAAAGTTTTTCTAACGGTTCAATATTTGAATTTATTCGTGATGCTTCTTTTTTTTCTATTTCTGCAATGGCTTTTTTTATATATATATATTTTACATGGAGCATTCTACATTTGTTTTCAAAAGAGCAGTAATCTTTACTTAGTCTCTATCTTTTATTTTATTATTAATATTATTACTTTTAATTGAAAGGTCTTTTTTTTTAGAAATGGAATTGTTAGTAATATTGGTATTTTAAAATTACGTTTTTTTTGCTAATATTTTTTTTAAAATTGTAATATATATATATTTTTAAAAAAACTTATGTTATTTGTAAAAAGTGCACTAATAAATTTATACTTTCAACTTTTTGGCATTTTCTATTTTTTTTCCTCAACTTTTATAATGTTAAAATAAGCTGCTTTTTATGTTTGGTATTAGACAGCATAGCATTCTGCTGTGTTGTCTATATCCATTTAACAAAGTTTACTTGCTACTTTCATTCTATTTTACAGTAATGTCTTTTAATTTTTTGTTAATAATTTGAAGTATAATTTATTATTAAAAAAATGAAATGATTGTTACTATACGTAAAAAGTATCTCATTAAATATATTTTTTTCGAATAAGATTTAATATCCGTGTTTCGCTTATATTAAATTATTAGTACAGTAAAAAAACCTATCTTAAGAAAACTAATAGTAAAAATACACTGCTAGCAAAAATACACTAAGAAAAAGAGTATGGTCAAAACAACCAGTATTAACATGTTTCGAACTTTATAGGAACACCAAAAGGCTCAGGGATTTTTACTTACTGATGCTCTTTGTTAATGATTTTTGTAGAATTAAAAGTGAAATATAGTTTTGTAATGTGTGATAAAATTTGATGAATTTGGTGAATTTATCATAAATATTTTAAAGCATTGCCTATAAACCTGGTTAAATTTACTTTTCAATTTGTATTTTTTACTAAATGTGTGCTAATAAGAGCTATAATTTTGATAACCAGAGTTCTTAGCAAACCATTTTCATACGAAAGAAAAAACTGCAAAATAATGGTTTTAAATTCCTACGTTTATATTACGCAACCAAATTTATGTTTTTTTAATAAGATAAAAAATAATAGAAAAGTCATTACTATACAGTATAATAATTTTAACAGAACTTTTTTTCTTTCAGAATGATTGAGGGAAAAAAATATAAAATCATTTATTTTAATAACTAAGCATTTCCAAAATCATATTTTTCGTTTAAGTTTATCTAGAAAATATTTTACATAATTCAAAATTGAGTACAAAAAAAAATATTTTTAAGTTTTTATTATTAATTTCCTTTCCTTTGTCATTTGTTTTGGATTTTCTAATGCTTAAATAAAGAAAACTGCATAATCGATGAAAATATGAACATCAGTTCAACACTATTCATTCATTACTCTCATTTTACTTTAAAGAAAAAATTTTATTCCACGAAATTTTATATGTATGAGAATCATCATAATATGTCATGAAGAAAAGAATCCGAGTCATGATCGTTACTATAACGTGAATAGTTGATAAAACCACACCATGAAGAAATATGTAACGCTTCTCTGTTATTTCTCACTTTTGATATGTACATACAATTGCTTACAAGGCAATGTCGGAAATACAATCTCATGAAAATGCTGATAGGATATCATTTACATTTATATGTGTCTTTCGGTGTACACAGCCTAGAGAATGTCTTTTGAAAAGGGAAATGACCGTTAACTGCTTCGTCGTTTGCTAACACCTTCTTTAAATCGTTTGCATAATACCCACTATAACCCCCGCGATGTAACAAAATACGCATATGGTAGAAATGAGTTTTGGTACAATAATTTGTTCGACGATTCCTGCCATGATCGTAAATTAAGTTTTTATATTTGTAAAAATTTAAATTTTGTTTTATATAAAATGATGATAACATAATATTATTTTTATTGATAGATAAAAACATCCAAGAGTTTTTTGAATTAGATTTTCAAACATGAAAATAAAATGATTTTATTCAATTAAAAACATAACTTTGTGTAATAAATTATGCATATTATTTCTGTAAAGTGGTTTTTTTCGATGAACTTTTGCAAGAAATGAAAAAGAATATTTGCTTTCCATAGTTTTAAAGAGCAACAATTTAACTTTTTTTATAACACATAATTTTTTCTGAAGAGTATCGAACAGTATTTTAAAATGAAAAATATGATTAGTGTTCTAAAATTATTAATATTATTAATTAAAAAAAATTGTTTGTCACCGGATTAAAACTGGATATTTTTGAGCTTTAAAAACATATTAATGAAGTAGCTTTTAAAATGTTACAGAAGTAAACTTCAAATGCTATTGATTTCAGGAAAACTAAGTGAAGAAGCTGGACTGAGAAGTGAATTTAACAGAATAAATAGTTTTTTTTTTTTTTTTTTTTTCAAGTGCATGAATACACTTTTTCAAAATTCTGCTTACGCTGAAATCTATGTTCGAAGAAATTTTTAGAACGATAAAAAAAAAAAAAAACATTTTTCAAGACTTCATGAATGTGTATTAGGATTATATAAAATGCATACCTTTATGGAATTCTTCTGCTTATATATATATATATATATATATATATATATATATATATATATATATATATATATATATATATATATATACTATATATATATATATACTATATATATATATATATATACTATATATATATATATATATACATACTATATATATATATATATATATATATATATATATATATATATATATATATATATATATATATATATATACTCAGTGTGACCTACATTTTAAAATAACATTTAATGAATTCCTTGTTTATAAGGATCAGTCAAAAAATGTCCTCAATGGATTTAGTAGCTTCAAGAAAGAAAAAAAAAACATCAACGAATTTACAATAACTATGCGTATCCGACTACCCAAAAATCGCGATTTTCATCAAAAATTGACAAATTGAGTTTTATGTCTTACATTTTAGATCATTTCATTAGCTTCAAAAAAATATTTAGTTTTTTATTTTCTGATCACTGGAAACGAAGTTACAGCTGTTTTAGCGGGAGCTTATCAGACAGCTTTCGTCTGCAAGTAGCGTTTCGAAACCGAAACTAAAAGTTTATCATTAGCTTCTTCTTATTTTTCTAACTATTAACTTAGATTTCTCAGTTCTCGTTCTTTTTTAAAATGCTACTGTAAAGCCTCAAATAATATTTCATGAAAAATTCATATATCTGAACCTGGCAACGCTGTGAAATTCATGTTTGTTTATATCTTTTCAAATTGACACACGCTTTTCTATTCGTTTTATTGCTTAATATTTGTTATATTTGTTACATAAGTTGTTTTGTTTTTAATTAAATTTTTGTTTTATTGTTATTTCTTATTAAATTGTTTTATTAAAATGGGTCACGGACGAAAGATTCGTCAGAAAAAGCGAAAGTTTACTGGTAATCGGTTCACTGCTCCTGCTATGGGTGACACTAAAGGGATTGCTTTTGATCCCACACAAAATGCCAGTTCCTCTAAAATTGGAAAAGGGTAGACTGATATTTCCTTTAAAGATAATTTTGAAACCCTTAATGGTAATAGAATTTTTGATATTCAAGTCTTGATGTCAATATTCATGCTACTTTCTTGCCCATCTTGTTTTAAGCAAGGACTGTTGTTGAATGAAGACTCCAGATATGGCCTCCAATCAAACTTCTCTCTGAAATGTAAGGACTGTTCTTTTGTGAAGGGATTCACTTCCACTTCAAAAATTGACAAGGGGAACACTCTCAATCTTCTTGTCGTGTTTGGAATGAGAATCATTGGCAAAGGATTTTCAGCAGCACGCAAACTATTTAGCTCACTTGATGTTCCATTCATGACCAAAACTTCATACAGGGTGCAAGAGATAAAACTGTCAGAGGCTGCATATAAAGCAGCACAATCTTCCATGTTACATGCATCAAAGTTAATTTCTACGCATAAAAATGAATGTGGTGTAACAGTTGATGGAACATGGCAGAAACGAGGTTACTCATCACTAAATGGATGTGCAGCTGTTCTTTCTGTGGACACGGGAAACGTTTTGGACATAGAAGTGCTAAGCCAATTCTGTAGGATTTGCAACAAGCATGCAAAAGAATCTAGCACATCAAGAAGCTCTCTTGTGAAACATGTGTGCCAAAACCACAAAGGTTCAGCAGGAAGTATGGAAACTGTAGGTGTTCGACGGATTTTTGAACGTTCTCAATCTGAACGTAGTTTAAAATATACTTCGTACTATGGAGATGGGGATTCAAAAGCTTTTAATAATGTTAAGGATATCTATGGCCCTAATAGTGTCAAGAAATTAGAATGCATAGGTCATGTACAGAAAAGAGTTGGTTCCCGCTTGAGAAGGTTGAAAAAAACTATCAAAGGATTAGGTGGAAAAGGTAAATTGACCGAAAAGTTTATTGATATGCTCCAAAATTACTATGGTATTGCTATTCGTAGCAATGTTGACAATCTACCTGGCATGCAAGCTGCAGTTATTGCCGCGTTTTACCACTGTTGCTCTACCGATGAAAAACCTATGCATGCACAATGCCCAACTGGTGCCAATTCTTGGTGCAAGTATCAGAAAGCCAAAAACGAGGGGAAACAATATTTGCATCGTACAAAAGGCTTACCCACTGCAACCTTAAACAAAATTAAATCCACTTACTGGGACTTGTGTGATAAGAAACTCTTGCAAAAGTGTTTGCATGGGAAAACCCAAAATGCTAATGAGAGTTTTAACAGTGTCTTATGGAATATAATTCCGAAAGAAACATTTGTTGAACTTTTCACGCTTAAATTAGGTGCTTTTATATCTATATTACAGTTTAATGATGGTGCAAAAGGGATTCTTTCTGTACTAGATACTTTAGGAATACCCAAAGGCACTTATACCATTAAAGGATTTTCAAAAGTGGATGAAATACGCTTGATTGATGCCAAGAGACATTCATCTCTCATTGGAAAAGGCAAACGGAAAAGTTTGAAAGGAATGAAAAAAAGAAAAACTCTTTTATCTGTGAAAAATGAGGGAGCAATGTACAAAGCTGGGGGGTTTTAATTCATTTGTACAAATAGATAAATGAACAAATTGATATCATAACTTTTAAATGCAGTTTTCTCAAGAGGTGTTTTTACTAAGATTTTAAAACGGGGGACGTAATAACTCAAAAAGTTTTATTAGTATTGCCCTGAAATTTTTTGCACATCTTTTGAGCACTATTGGTGTTGAAATGACCTAAAATAATAAGAATTTTTCACATATAAAAATTTTTATGGCCATTTTAATAAAATATGACCTATGTTTTTGACGAAAATTTATAGTGAAACAAAGATTTAATGTTCTATAATATGAAAAAATGCTGCTAGATCATATATTTTAGGTCATTTCAAAGATAAAGGTCTAAATAATGTAAATATCTTTAAAAAATTAGATTTCATTTATAAACTTTTTTTTTAGAGTGTCCCCCGTTTGGATTATTTTTTGTCAAATTTGCACCAATTACTTCACTTTTTTTAAATAATAAAAAAAAATTTCATTTATTCTTTTACAATTTTGTCTATTATTCAACAAAAATTAATTAAAAATAAAAGAAAATATATAAAAATTAAGAAATTTAATAAAAAAGTTGTCGAAGGTAGTCGGGTACCTTAAATTCAGAACACTACTTATGTTTTTTTCTTTTTTTTTAATTGAGCATGTTATAACGTTCATTTAAAAAAAAAAAAACAACATTGAGAGTTTTCGTGATGTAAAATTCTATATTCATCCAATCAATCAAATCAACTTTGAACTTACAGAAAGCATTCGATTTTGCAAAATCACCAAAAATGCAACTCTCAACAAAGATTGAATCGAATTACAAGATTTCTATTTTAATTAATAAAGAAAATAATAATGCATTGCGTAAAAATAATTTTCACTCATTTCTTTGCAAAATTTAAATTGGTTTATCGTATGTGTACTCGTTCATTTATTTACACTTTTTATATTGTTTTCCAAGTATATGCATTCATTTATTCGCATTTTTCACATGCGCTTTCAAGTTTTCAAGTAAAAAGCGCTGATCATAATATAATTTTGTCATTGTCGACAAAATATAAAATTACTCTTTTATTTTATTAATTATTTTATTTTGTTAATTGCTTTTAAACCTTTCCTCGTGAATATTTCTTTTTATCTATACTGACGAATTTCTAATTATATACAAACTATTACTTAAAATAAACTATTTCACTATAATACAGAGACAACATTTGCGTTGGTTATATACACTAAAAATGTTAAACTTAAATAATGTTATTTATTCTAGCATGATTTTCATATTTTGTATACAGAATACCTTTATATTTTCCTTTTAAAATTTTTAAATTTCCCTAAGGATACAAAATATAACTCACATATTTCTTTTACTTTGCAGCAACTCTCAGTGCAAGATTATTTTTTTTAATGCTGGAAAAAAGAAGAATTTTACAATTCAAATAACTTGAGAAAGTTTTTTTTTTTTCCGAAAGGTTTCGCTTTTTGCATTTCCTCTCATTTTTTGTCCAGCATAGACTATATTCAGAGTTGTATTAGAAACGCAAACTTTGAAGTTAAATAAGAAAACTTTTTCTCAAAGAAGGAAAAGATATCGTTTTATTAAAAAAGATCTGCCTTTTTTAGTGGAGCAAAAGTGTTTTTCGCTTGGGGGATACAATTCAAGGATATCATTCTAGAATATTTTGACGAGAAATAGGTTTGCGACAAGTAGAACAGTTTTGAGAAAGTTTTAATTCTTTGTATACTTGTTCATGTATAATACTTTATACTATAGCATCTCCTTTAAAATGTTTTTGACGCGTAATATTGTATACAAATTAAGTTTTAAAGATTTATATTCACTGTAATAAACAAGTTTATATATTTGTATAAATACATATATATTTATTTGTATATATATATATATATATATATATATATATATATATATATATATATAAATATATACACGTCAGACTTGTGGTCGTCACAGGATACTGAATTCTCGATCAGAGAAAAGGCTGGCTAGGGTTGTGCAGAGCAACAGGAGAGAAACAGTGCGACAAATTGCAAGTGATCTTAATCAAGGAGCAATTGTGAACGTCTCTAAACGGACTGTTCGACGCACATTGCGCCGTATAGGGTATAGGCCAACAGCGTACTGAAGGGGTGGTCATAATAATTTGGCCACTCAGTGTATATATATATATATATATATAGTGGAACCTATTTAAAAAGTTTTTTTTTCCCGTTTAAAAACTTTTCTCGCGCTTCCAATTTTCTTCATTTTTTTCGTTTACCTTATATAAAAACGTCTTATCTAATTTTACCCTTCATCAGAGAAACATATAAGTGTTGAACTTTGCTGAATTAACACAGGCCGCCGCTGACCTTCCTTGCTGGTCCATTACACTAAAGATGATTCACCGGGAACAAGTGTTAGATAAACAATGAAACTATTCCGGTTTATTCAAGATAATAAAAAAAGTGAAAAGAGGTAAATACGAGGATATTGTAGAAAAACTGATGTTATAGTTTCAAGCAAGATCTGAAAATATTCCTGACAACGGATCCCTTCTTAGAAGGAAAAGACTTAGAGATTGCGGAGAAATTGAAGGCTGATATCACTCCTTCCAATGGATGTTTTGTTCGGATGAAAAAAACAAGCAAGATTAGTTTATAAAACAATTAAAGAAGATTGAAACAGCGATATTTACAACAATCTGAAGAATGGAAAGCTAAATTACCTTGACTTATTTCAGGTTTTTAACCAAAAGACATTTTTAACTTGGATGAATGTGGACTGTTTTTCAATCTTTTACCCGATAAAATTTATGTCTTCAAAAATGAACGCTGCCCCGGAGGAGAAAAAGTAAAGAATGTTTTACAATTTTAGTATGAATGGTACAGAAAAATTATCGATTTTAGCTATTGGTAAATCAAAAAAAAAAAAAAAAACGATGCTTTCAAAATGTAAAGTAAGTGTAACATTATAATCTGAGTAGACAGCTGCTCTGTTCATTCCAAAGAGAATAAGTACACTAACTTCAGGTTGCAGTTTTTACTACCAAACTCTATCTCATTCCTCATCTGATGGATCAGGGAGCTATTAAGGTGTTTGAGCAGCATTATAACATGCGGCTTGTTAAACGGTTGCTGGAAGGACTTGAAAATACAGAAGAGATAATGTTTAGAAGTGATAGAGTTTATTGTATCGGCATGAGAATTAATAACCCCATATATAATTGCTAATTGTATTGTTTTCAAAAAGCTGGATTCTCCGATGGAGATACAACTAGAGAGTATGACTTTGAAGCTAAGGATGAAGAAACAAACGAAAATTTTGATAATGATTGGAAATTGCTCCTAAATAAAGTTAATTTAACTGCATCGTTTGAAAACTATAAATATTTGAAGTTGTTTGAATTTTGAAAAATTTTGAAACTGTGTGTACTTATAAAAATTCTAAAGCTGTCATTCTCTGAGAAAAAATCTTAGGAAGTTTTTTTGCAATTAGAAATATTATGAGGTTTTTTAGACATAGAAATATTTTCAAACTGAAAAGAACTGAAAATTCAGAAGGTGTTGTAAGGGGAACTTCGAAAATTTATAAAATTGTTTATAATTAGAAAAAAATGTGACGTTGTTTATACTTAAAAGTATTTTGAAGTTGATTGTACTTAGAACAATTTGAGGATACTTGAACTTTTAAAAATTCTAATTTTGTTTATACTTAGATATATTTTGAGGTTTCTTAGACTAAAAACTATTTTTAAGCTCTTTGTACTTTGAAAGTTTCTGAAGCTATTTGAACTTTAAATATAGTTGTTGTTTTAATTTTCAAAACATGTGTAATTGCTTGTACTTATAAAAATTTTGACCTGTTAATTTTTAGAAAAAAATCTTTGAATGTTTTTTTTTTATAATTATAAATATTTTGATGTTTTTTTGAGTAAAAATATTTTCAAACTGTGTGAACTCAGAAAAATTCAGATGGTGTTTGGACTTAGAAATATTTTGAAGTTTCTTGTACTTTGAAAAATTAGAAGATGCTTGAATTTTGAAAATTTCTGAATTTGTTTGCACTTAGAAATATTTTGAGGTTTCTTAGACTTAGCAATATTTTTAACCTCTTTGAACTTGGAAAGTTCTTGTAGCTATCTTGTAGCTACTTTAAAAATATTTGAAGTGGTTTCAACTTTGAAAAATTCTGAAGTTGTTTGTACTTGGAAAAAATCTGTGTGAAACTATTAATCTTTATAAAAAATCTAAGAAAGTTTTTTGTAATTAGAAATATTTTGAGGTTTTTGGACATGTGAACTTTCAAACTGAATGTACTTGAAATGTGAAAATTTCTTTTTTGAATTTGAATATACTTGAAATTTGAAAATTTCTGAATTTGTTTGTACTTAGAATTATTTTAAGGTTTATTATACTTAAATTTTTTTAAACTCATTGTACTTGGAAAGTTTCTGAAGCTACTTCAACTTTAAAAATATTTGAAGTTTCAATTTTCAAAAATTTTATAATAGTTTGTACTTATAAAACTTAGAAATATTTTGAGGTTCATTAGACTAGAAATATTTTTAAACTTTTTGTACTTGGAAAGTTTCTCAAGCTACTTAAACTTTAAAAATATTTGAAGTTGCCCGTTCTTAGACAATTTCTGAAGTTGTTTGTAATCAGAAGCATTTTGACTTTACTTGTACTTGGAAATATTTTGAGGTCGCTTGTACTTAGAAAACTTTGAAGTGGTTTTAATTTTGAAAATTTTTAAATTCTTTGTATGTATAAAAATCTCATACTGACTTAATCTTTAAAAAAGAGTATTCGGTAATTATAACAGTTTGAGGTTTTTTGACTTAGAAATATTTTCAAACAGAATGAACTTCAGAAGGTTTTTGTACTTAGAAATATTTTGAAGTTGCTGGTACTTAGAAAATTTTTAATTGCTTAAACTTTGAAAAATGTAGAAATTCTTAATCATTAGAAAAAATCGTAAAAAGTGTTTCGTAAATAGAAATATTTGGAGGGTTTTTTTTTTTTTTTTTTTTTTTTTTTTTTGACTTGGAAATATTTTCAAACTGAATGGACTTTTAGAAGGTGTTGGTACTTAGAAATATTTTTTTTCATGTTTCTTTGACTCTTTCTAGAAATATCTTTAAACTCTTTGTACTTGCAAAGTTCTTGAAACTATTTGAACTTTAAAATATTTGAAGTTGTTTTAACTTTGAAAAATTCTGAAGTTGCTTGTTCGTAGAAAATATCTGAAGTTGTTTGTAATTAGAAACATTCTGACATTGTACGTGGAAATACTTGAAGTTGCGTGTACTTGGACAAATTAGAAGATGATTGAACTTTAAAATTTCTGAATTTGTTTTTATATAGAAATATTTTGATTTTACTAAGAAAAATAAAAAGATGCTTGAAGTTTGAAAATTTCTGAATTTGTTTGAGGTTTGTTAGACTTAGCAATATTTCAAAACAATATTTCTTGAGAGCAATATTTCTTGAAGATATTTGACCTTTAAAAATATTTGAACAGGTTTTAACTTTGAAAAATTCTTAAGTTGTGTACTGAAAAAATCTGAATCTGTTAATCTTTAAAATATGTTAAGAAGTTTTTGTAATTAGAAATATTTTGAGGTTTCTTAGACTTAGCAATGAATTTAAACTCTTTGTACTTGTTCTTGGTTGAGGACAAAATTTTACCTTGTGATGTACCTCAACATTAGATGATATTTCTTTCGCTACAAATGACACAGAAGAATTGAGTGAAACTAAAGAATATATTGTTAAAGCTTCTAACCATTCTGATGCCAGAAAAGGTTTGGAAGCTCATCGTAAATTTATTTACAGTGTTGAAATTGTGCCCCCGGAAATGTTTAAATATTTACAGCAGTTGGACAATTTTCAGTTAAGGATCGGTGAGAAAAATCAAAAACAAACTACTTCACACGATGAAATTTTTCTTCCTGAATAATTGTAAAAATGTGCCTCTTTATGTAAATAACATTGGATCAAATAAAAAAATAAAGTAGGTAACTTTGTTTTTATTTAATAGCTATTTTTGTTTTAAATGAATATTAAAATTAAATATTTATTCCATTATGCTGATTCCTTAATATAAGTCATACAATTTTAAAAATGTCTAGTTTTTTATTTGTGTGTTTTTAACCTTCACCGTATAGGAAGTTTTCCTGTTTAATATGTCATTTCTTTCCACTCCCTTAACTTTTTAAGCCGGTTCCACTATATATATATTATATATATATATACCTTATATATTATATATATACCTTATATATATATATATATATATATATATATATATATATATATATATATATATAGAGAGAGAGAGAGAGAGAGAGAGAGAGGTAGATTTCATAAACATAGCAAACATATGTAAATATCAGTATGGATTAAGTAATACTTTGATATTTTTAAGGAAACTAATTAAAGGAATTAACAGAAACAGTAAAAAAATATAGCTTTTCATAAATTGGGTTACTTTTTGCAATTTATTTTAAAAGTATTCTTTTCTATGCAGCAATAAAATGTATTATCGATACGTATATTCCACACCATGAGAGCTGCAATAAAGATGTGTCAAAATAAGCCAAGGAAATATCGAAGTAATTGCCAACCGTAAACACTTTCGTCATTAGGGTCAGAGATAAGGCCGAAGCATAACGACTTGACGACGGCTCTGCTGATATTAGTCCGAGTTTTGGTTAATGACATGTGTGCTTAGGACCATTTCCTTACTATAATTCCTTCGGCAAGAATGGAATTATAGTTGCAGACTATGTTTATTACTATGATTTTCGAAACACTTTTTAATTAAAATTTCTCGCATTTAGAATTATATCAGTTTAATGTTTTGTAATTTCTTTTGCATTTATTTTACGAGTGGGAATCAATTTTAATTTTCTTGATTACAGAAACATTTCAAAAGAATGTTATTTAGTAGCAAAACTTTTACAAATGCGTACAGACTTCGACACTTGCTTTAAGAATATGAGTGTAATTAAAACAGTATGTGTTGTGTATAATAAAGCACATATTTTAGTTGGTTTAATATTCCATGGTGTAAGAACGTAATAGTGTTGAGTAAAGCATATTTACGTAGTAAAAACCTTTCGACACTTATATCCAATCAATTTTTTTTATTTTTCAAAACTTACTTTTTTTTACTTTTAATTTACTATCTTTGTTATAATCGGATAATTATTTCCTTTAACAATAGGAGGATACAAAATTGCTTGTTTCTTGATAGTAGAAAAAAATCATCTTAAATAACTAATTGGTTATAAAAAGAAATCTCCCGTAATCAAATTACCCCATTATTCCTATTAAGTTTAAGGGAGGGGGGGGGGGGTAAATTTGTATTTTTGTTAAATTTTATGCATTGATTTTAATAATAGAATCAGATAAAAAAGTACTGTTTCATAATTATCTTAGAAAATTGTGTGTACTCTTTTCAAACTGTGGAATCTTTAATACTGAATTTTTTTTTACGTTTGAATCTATCATTCAATCAATCCAATGGACTAAAAGCTGATTTTGCGTTAAATGAACCGAAGTTACATCTTATTGATCTTCGGTGAATTCTCAAGCAAATCCTTCGTTTCTCTGTTGATTTCTTAATTTAAAAAAAATACAGTAATATTTTAAAAGAATTGAAGAATTTTTAAATAAAAAATTAAAGTTTATTTTAAGGAAAGAAACAATTGGAAAAAAATTCTTTTAGTGACTTTGGGAGGTCAAGTGTTTTGAACTAGAACTATTTTTGACAAATAAACTCATGTGCATAATTAAATATATACTTAAGGCTTAGAGAATGCTGCATGAGTAGATTGGATGTGGATGGCAGAAAATTAATTGGGAGTAAAAAAAAATAAGAAAGAAGCGTCATCATAAACGATATAGATTATAGGATAGAGGGTATAGGATAGAGGATATAGAATATAGGATATAGGATATAGGATATAGGATAGAGAATATAGGATATAGGATAGTGGATATAGGATATAGGATATAGCATAGAGGATATAGGACATAGGATATAGGATAGAGGATATAGGATAGAGGATATAGGATAGAGGATTTAGGATATAGGATATAGGATAGAGGATATGGAATAACTGCAAAACCCATGGGCATTATCGAAAGAAAAGCTTATATTTTAAGATTAACTTAGTTCGTACTTTAATTATTTTATTTAAATCAGTAATCAAAAAATTGAAACTTTTTACATGACCTGTCGGGCTTTTTAGTTTACATAGTGCATTACCAATTTATTTTTTGACGATGAACGTTACAACTTATTTGAAGAAAAAATATAATATCCTTTACCAAACAGATATAGCGAAGAGATTTGACGAATTGCGTATATGGAACTTTGCTTATAAAAAAATACTTACTTGAACTTTGCTGAATTTATTATTAAGATTCGAAACTGACATAAACTAACAGTCATTTAAAGTGATATTAGATAGCATTGCTGATTTATGATGATTAGTTCTTATGTAACAGTTGTTTTTTTAAATAAAATAAAATAAAAATTTCATTTTGTATGAATTTACATCGTTAATTTGAGTTTTGAAATTAGTTTACTGTAGTTAAAGTCAAACTAAAATAAAAGGGAAGGTGTTAAGACATTATTACATGAGCTTTCTTTTATTTTTTATTTTCTTATTTGCTGATAAGAGGAGTGGGGTCCTAGATTACCTCAAAACATATTTACATTGTGTATGAATGCAGTCATAGTTCATATTTACAGATACACTGAGAAACAAAAAGTATAGTATAATCTACCAGAATATCATAAAGTTTACAATTTGGTTTCTGGCTCGACACCGAAAAGCTCGGTAACTTTTCCGAAGTGCTTTGGTAATGATTTTGGTAAAATTAACAATGCAATATAGTTTTGTAATATGTGATAAAATTTGGTAAATGTGATAAAGTTCTTTAAATTTATTAAGATACCTTAAAGCATGGTATGAAGGCCATTTTTTTGTTAACATTTACTTTTCAGTTTTGTGTTTTTACTAAATATATGGGTTCCACAGTGGCCTAATCGTAAGACATGGTTGCCCGTAGAACACCGTAGTCAAGCATCAGTGGTTGTGGTCAATGTGTGGGTGGGAGATATATTTGATCAGGCTACGAAGGTACCCAGGTTGTGAAGTATCGGTCTTTGTTGAACTGTATAACTGAAAAGTGTTTTCGATTAGGTTGTTGGACTACCAAAGTGGGGAAGTGTATATATATATATATATATATATATATATATATATATATATATATATATATATATATATATATATATATATATATATTGTATATAAGTTCAAAAAGTAGAGAAAACAAGGGAAAATTTACAGTAGAATGAAAGAAGGGGAAAATAATAATAGTAATATTAATAATAATAATAACAGAAAACCAGAAGAAAACAAAAAGACAAAAATTGTAAAAAAATCCTGAAAATAAAAATCCGGAAATTAAAATTTTTTCCCTGTTTTTTTCCTCCGGTTTTTTGTTATTTTTATTATTATTATTATTATTTTCCCCTTCTTTCATTGTACTGCAAATTTGCTCTTGTTTTCTCTACTTTTTGAACTTATTTTATGTGTTCCATTTACTTATGCGCAGCTTATGCGCAATAAATAAAACCTATTGTTTTTCTTGATATATATATATATATATATATATATATATATATATATATATATATATTAATATTACATGACATATCTAAAATAAAAATAGTTTTCTTTTTAAATTTTTATAGATTTAAATAATTATGTTATAATTTGATTTATATAAATTTAAATTAAATTATCTTCTCATTTTTTTAATAAATATTTAATAATGCTTTTTCTGCTTTTTGGAGCTTTAATAATACTAAATAATGGTGCACTTTTACCCTGTTTTTTACCACTTTAAAATTACCTAATAAAAGTGCAACCTTCCTCGCTTTTAGTTCCTTTCAAAAATTCCAAATCATGGTGCAACCTTTCTCCGATTTTAGTTCCATTCAAAGAACTGATTTTTCGTGCAACCTTTCGCTGCTTTTAGATTCTTTCAAAATCCCATTTCTGGTGCAACCTTCTCTGGTTGTTTGGAGCTTGTGAAAGCACCAATATATAGTAAAACTGAACACCAATTTATGTTGCCAGCAAATGAATAGCGATGTTTGGCGCAACATAACTCGAAATTTTTTACAATGTAAATTTTTTACAATGTTAATGCACAAATGTGCACAAAATATTGCATATAAAAATATTAAGAAACAAAATTACATAGTTAATGCATTCTATATTTTTCAGCAAAAAATAATAAATAATTAAACAGGATTGAGGTTGTTACAGTTATTTTTGCCTATAAAATAAAATGGAACCGAACACATAAGAAAATGCGTCTAAGAAGCATTTACACAAACTTACAGTAACATGCCATATTTTTTTTTTTTTCAATTCAACTAAATCGTTTTTGGAAAGCTTTGCACTGGAATATTTTCCAAACCATTAAAATACATTTTGTTGTATATTTTATGAAAGTACAAAAAAACACTTTCACAGCAGCATCTAGACAAAGGAGTGAATCTTGCCTACTATACGTAAAACCCATTTTTCTCTTCTTTTTTTCTGAACAAAAAAAAAAAGTGTTTTTTCACAGCGTCGAGAGACGGTTGCAAAAATTCCAAAGAGAGTAAGCAAAGACGTAGTCGTTATTGATGTTCAATTCAGTTGAGCTCTGAGGAATACATCGTTTCTTTCTAAGGAAAGATTTTAAAATAGATAGGATAAATTTCCATCCATTCAGATTGTTTATCTTTAAGAAACAAAGTGAAATGTAATTTTAGAGATAAAAATAAAGAATTCATTTTAAAAAGAATACTGATGTTTCAACAAATGTTAGTATGTTAAAATCGCACATATTTACTGTTAATGGTTAAATTTTTAATAAGAATTTCCTAGTAATATTAATGAAAATATTTAGAAAAATGCTTGATATTATTTGATATATTTTTGTAGTAGTTTATTTTTATAGTAGTAGTATTTTTATAGTAAATATTTAATGCTTCATCTAATTCCTTCAGCAACTTTAGTTTCAATTTTATAAAACAATGTTACAACAAATGGGACTTAAATTTTTTGAATGAAAATAAATGAAAATTTTTTTTTGCATAAAACTATGAGAGTTATGATTTCGTTTTTAAATATTCATCTAAAAGAATATCTCTAGTTTAAATTAGTAATTAATGAAAAATGTATTCTAAACTTATAACTATATTTTTTTTAAAAAATGAAATCGTAGCTGATATTTAAATTTATTTAGTAAATTTTATTGTGAATGTGATGGTAATTTCAGATTTATAACATTGCAAATTTAGAAACAAAAATGATCTAAAACATACATTCAAAATATATAATCAGGTAGTTATGGGTTGGTAGAAATCAATAAGACATAGTGTGAAATTGAAATAATGATCATTTAGTATTTTTTAAATCATGATGCACAATTAACACACATTAAGTTCTCTGATTAACATTTTTGATGCTATACAAACTCTATTGCAGTTACCAGCATAATTGATTTTTTTTTACTTTATTCTGTGTTACATACATTCCTCTAAAACATCGCTTAAAACTAAGAAGAAAAAAAAAAAGAAAAAAAAAAGAAAATTAAAAAACTAAAATAACAAAATTAATCAAAGTAAAACATTTTAATTTTTAAATAAAAAACATCGCTTTGATTATTTGAAGCTTTTCGAAACTGAAAAATATTACGAACTCGGTAAATGTGGTAAAATCTGTGCATTTTATTATGATAGTTTTGACACTTGATAGTTATATAGTTATTTGATAGTTATGATACCACAAAGCATGGTAGAGAAATCATTTATGTTTTGTATTTTTTGAGCTAAATGCATCGTAATAAGAGCAATAATTTTGTAAACCAGAATTTCCGAAAAATATTTACCCTGTGAGAGGAAAAATTAAATGAATGGTTTAAATACCGCATATTTTAGTTTCATTAATCAGAAAAATTGTTTTTTCTTACGTTTTTTTCTTACCATTAGCAAACATTACATTATTTTTACAAAATTATTTTTCACTGTAAACTCTAGTTCTGAAGAAAGAAAATTTTAAAACTCAAATATTTAAGAATTTTTTCGAAGATTGATAACTCACCATGTAGGCGTAAATTGGAAATATTAAAGCCGATATCCAGCAGATCCATTTGACACATTGTTAATCCCTTGTGTTATTTATGCGTTAGCTGGTCTGCAAAACAGCAGTCCGAAAACGATAGAGCTGTTTTATTACAGAACATTATTATTTTCATAACGGTTTTAGATCATGTGTAAAAAAAATAAATCCCCAATATAAAAGCATATAAGTTATGAATGGATTCATAATAAAAAAAGAAATTAAGAAAAACATTTTTCCCATGAGAAAATAAATGTATGGGAAATACTTATAATTCCTTTTCCAAACATATATATTTATATTTAATTTTGACTGAATTCTGAAGTATATCTCATAACATTTAAAATAAAAATATTTTAAAATATATTTGGGTATTTTAAAATAATGGATTCTTATTCCCTCACGCAAACTAAATTATTTACGTTATTTTTACAATACATAATGTTAAATAGATGATTCCAATAGAAAATATAAGTACTCAACCCACAAACATGTCATAGACATATAATTTATTATTCACATAAATGGTTATGCAGAAATTAATAAAATATTATAACCATTTTCTTTAGACTCTTTAGTCCTGGTTGATGAAAAATACATATACATCATTAAATAACTCATTCCATTCGTAAATTCGACTCCTTATATGTTTGCTTTACAGGCATATCAACCAAATTCAAATAACTAGTTAGTTTAGAAATACGTTTTGAATTCGATTAAAGTTTATTTATGATCACAAATTGAATTTTTTGAATGAAAAAACATGTCCATTAAATTTTGAAATGATTTATTATGTAAAAAAGAAGCATTTGATATCACTTAAATCGATTTTTTTTTACTCCTAAGCATTGCAATATGTTCGCAAAGTTTATTAAATTGCAGTTCTCATGAGCATTTGAATATGAAAAACGAGTTTTTCTTCATTAAAAAGGTGATAAACTATCAGTATTTGAAATATAAAGTTAATCGACACGACTATTTAAATACAGTGGAAGAAGTGAGAAAAATAGGTTGATTTTGAACAAAAAAAACTTATATTTCGTCTTTGCAATTACATTACAATTGGTTCCAGAACCGAAATTTACCGAAATTAACGGTCGTCACAGGTCATTAAGTGTTTAAATCTAAGAAGTGGCGATTGATGAAATGTCTGACCGTCGCCCCCGATGACTCTGAGCTCCCCATATACATTCTAAAATTATTTTTAACTTACATATGGTCGACCACAGTACTGACGTAAAATATACTCAGATCGTGTATCAATGATCTAAATTGTAGATCTATCAATGATTAGAAGTCCCTTGCAGCCTGGTAACCTAGGAAGGTCTTCGTGGATTTCCTTTCCATGTCCTGGAGATTTGGTTTTGCTGCATATAAAAGTGCTTTAAGAAGGCTTGTTTGTTCCAATTCTTCAGACAGGAGTTAACTTGTCTTCGGGAATGGGTTCAAAATTGCAAAGATACGGAATTGAACATTGATAATCGTAAACGTAGAATCGGGTTGGTCAGTCAACGCCACTCAGGAAATATAATGAAAATATACATATGAATTTATTATGAATTTACTCTGAAATAGTGCATAATATTCTTAAAATAATTCGCAATTGTCTTTCTAAATGTTTCTTAAATTTAGAAACTTTGAAGTTTTTCCCATGTCTTGTGAAATGTTTCAAAAGAAATGTCTATGATTATTGATATTAACAGTTTTTAATTGTTTAAGATTTTTAATCTTTGAAAAAAAAAAGTGGCCGCATGTTTTAAAAAAGTAGCCACTGTTTAAATGCCACTGGCTTTCTGATTATTTATCTTTTTTTGCCTTATACTCTTCAACGGTTTATACTTTCTTATGCATATTATAATTACTAATTCAGCAAGTTATTATTGATAATTTGACATTTTTCCAAAAAAGTTTAAAAGCTTAAAAAAACAATCAATAAAATCCAGATTTTACGGCCGTGCTAATTTAAAGTTTAAATAAAATCCCGTGACTATTACATTTAACTTAACAGCTGGTTTGTAACATTTATTACAATTGTATTGGTTTGTAATATTTATTATTATTTGTAACATTGTTTTCATAAAATGAAAGAGAAGCATTTAATAAACTCAAAGGAAACATAAGACTAAAATTAAAAATATTGCGAGCTTTATAAATTTACAACCTAATGATAAATGTGGAGAACATTTAAAATTTTACAAAATATAAATTTTTTAAATCACAGAAATTTAATATAGTATTTTATCTCTCGCACTTCTAATGTTTAGAATAGGGCTGTGTTGTTTATTAACTTAATAAAGTGCAATAAATAACCGAATATCCATTAATATAAATATTAAAATAATAAAAGGTGTAATAGTAATAGCAACCGGGTGCTATGTCCATTTGATCGTAAATTATTCCGATTTGGCTGTACTAAAAAAATGAAATGTATTTTCTCTATATTTGCTCTCTATAATTCCACAAAATTCGCTTATGTTATGAAAACAAAAATTATTTCTTTTTCAATAATACAAATTGCTATATTTTTAAAATGCTAGACTTTAAAATGAGTATAGTTGAGTTTACCATGAAAAGAATTTTCATTTCGAACTGCTCTCACATATTTTAATATAATTTATTTCAATATAATTTACTGAATGCATTAACTTGTGAATAACAAATTCCACAGCTGTTGCATTTTTATCTTCCACTAATGAAACTATTTTGATGTGTTTACACAAATACATACATGTCTTGCTATGATTAAATAATGAAAACTATCTCCGTCAGTACAATTTGCTTTGGAATTAAATTATGTATTTATTCATTTTAATAATAAAAGCTTGAAATATTTCCTCTATTTTGTTTAATTAAATAAAAAAATATATTGATATTAATAGACAAATAATATTAGATAAATATAAATAAAAGTTCAAAAGAGATAATATAACTGAGGTAATATGTGAGTGCATGTTAAACACTGTTACAAATTTCTTGAAAAGTATGATTAAATAATTAATAATTTATTTAACTGCTAATTTACCATATTTAAAAAAAAACAGTCAAATAACTATCAAAACAATAGTATTCAAAGTGCTAACTGCGTAAATATGTTTTCTGACTGCTTTCACCAAATACGGTTAAACAACTGGAATTTTATTGACACCAGTTAGGCTTCCTTTATGAAGTCATACTTCCTTAAAGTCGTGTACATGCTATAGACAGGAGGGAAAATCTGTCATTTTCATGACCAACGGAATGGATGTTTGAATACCAGTGTTGACACTATAATATTTCTTCCATTCCTTCAACACACGACGAGTTTCCAGTGCCCTTCACTTCTCCATTGGTGACTCTGAACTTTAAGTATATAAAACTCTTATTATCGCATAAGTGACAGTAACTGTCTCACACAAAATAAGTTTAGTATTTGTCATCTCTTACGATAGATGGCTACGCCAGATAAACTAGTTAAGCTACATTTCGCGGTTCATTTAACACAATTCAACGAAAAAAGTAACTCTAATGTCAATTACTAACGAAACCCTATGTACATTTCATGTTGTCGGATTTGAAACCATATTAGTTGTAAATTCTTACAAAGCCGTATAGTTTTCCAATCATGGTTTTTTAAATCATACCTGTTGTAAATGGTTTCAAAACAGTAAAGTGAAAACATTTTTCTAACCGTAAATTTAATGGTTTATTTGATGGAAAAACTGCTACTGATATTTTCATGGTTTTAGGATAAAACTTCTAACAGAGATATAGTAATTAATATTCTTATTTGATTATAGCTCGAAAATATTAATTCGCGTTTATGAACTACTTACTAAACATCCAGAAAATAATAGAATATCGAAGCCATTTAATTTAAAGAACTAATTTTACTCAATAAACTATTTTTTTTTTATTTAGAAAGTCACATCATCAGAGTGAGGTGAGTTTATTTTTTAATCTATATTAAGTTTTAATTTTAGTGAATAAAAATGGTATTATATTTTACCTGAACTACTTAACTGTTTAGTCTTTCATATCCTTAAATTAACATATTAAAAACAAAAAAACAAAAAAACAAACAAAAAAAAACAAGTTTGAGACCGTAATATCGTATAGAAATGGTTCAGTATTTGCCAGTTTCTGATCCTATTCTTTTTTACTTCATTCAAACAATCAGGCGGTAAAAAGTATTTTTACCGCGACGTGTTAACACAAAAATTCTAATCTACTGTAATTTTTGCAGTAATAATTGCAACAAAATTATTGGATTACTTTAATTTAATAAATTTTACTGTAACAATTATGGTAAAATATTTCACAGTAAAAATTGATTTTACGTATGAAGAATCCAAAGTGCTGGTATTTTCACTTTAATTTGATCCAGAATTTTTCACAGTGTAGGGATAAAGGTTTCACTTTCACTGACATCCACTCGAGGAGTTTGCTTTTTTCGAGAATCGAACATGAAAACTTGCCACAATGATTCTGCACCTGTGCCTGTTTATAACGTCATTTTAGTTCGTATCTCATTATATTTCAACCTTGTTAGTTGTGTACGAAGTATTTTTAGTGTTAGAATAGCCAGTTCCGATTAATTTATCATTAATCTCCACTTTCGACTAACAAGGAAGTTAAACAAGGTGTCATTTGCAAATTAAGTTTTTATAGTTTTATATAGTCATTATTTTTTATAATGTTCATAATTTTTTTAATTTTTTTTTCAATCCTACATTGATTACTGCGATATAAATTATTGAAAATGTAAGTTTAGGTGCAAATAAATTAAAAAAAGTTGAAGAAATTCGCAAATTGGGCAATAAGTAAGAGACCTGTAAATATCACATTTAAGAGATACTTATAAAAATTAATTTCAAACAATTTCTCTTCAGAAATATAATTCTTTTAACGAATAGTAAAAAAATACGATAAATACGAAATAGAAACGTTACAGTAAAAAAATGTTTACAAATTGCAGAATTGCATAAAAACGTTTGAATTTATTACACAAAACAATAGAAACTTCATTCTAATTTTATTCTTATTTTTTTTTTAACTTTAGCCCATTAAACTCAGGTATTAAATTCCCAGATTTGTTAAGAATAAAATTAAAGTAACACTTTATTGTTCGTGTTCTACTGAATGAATTAACCTTCATGACATATTCAAGGTAAATATTAGTATTTCGATAAATTAAAACTTATTAAATATTTCTAAATAGACAAAATAAATTTTACCTATTATTTGAGAACCTAACAAGAGTATTTGTGGAAGCAAAATTCATCCCGACGAGAGAGAATGATATTGCGAGTACTTTCATTGTCAATATCGTTTATTTGTCTTGGATTATTAGGTAATGAATGACTTCACTGAGAGAAAAAATGGCTAAAACCAACAGAGTCCCGGTGGCTCAGGTAATAGAGCGTTAACTTTCCGGTGAAGTGTCCCATGTTCAGATTCTAGCTGTGGCTCGAAGATACAAATTCTGCTTCCGTTCCAGGTAACACATATGTAGTTTAGATCCATCAAAAAGTCCTCCATGAAGGCTATTTATTAACACTACATACGTCCCCTTGTCTTCTGGGATTAAAATTACAAGACTACGGAGTTGGGCATTGATAGTCGTAAACTCCGAATTTTTTCGACAATTCAACGTCGGATATAAAGTAAAACTAGAACTACCGGAATAGGGTTAAAATTAACCATATTTCAAACTATGCACGCTAATTTTTTAAAGCACATTCATAATGATTTATGGAAAAATAAACAAAAAATATGGTTTTATTACTATGATATTTGTTAGTAAAAGTAATAGATTTTTGTAATTTTATTGTGATATCTTAAAACATTGCATAAAAACCATTAATTCGGTTAAATTTACAATTCAGTTTTGATTTTTTACTAAATCTGTAGCCTGAAAGGAATAATATACCAAATAAATAATTTCAATATTGTATGTTTTGGTTTTATTATCGGAATAATGTTGTTTATTTTTTTAACCAGAACTGTCATTACCATATAAGTAAGATTATTTTACCAGAACCCTCGTAGTTTATTGTTTCAAAGTGCAAAATTTATATAATAATTTCAAATAATTATATTTATTTTAGTGCATAATTCTGTAAATCTTAATTAAGAAGTTATTTTTGCAGCCTTATAATTAAGAAGTTTTTTTTAATATGTTTCTAAAATAGCACTGTAATGCTAAGTTATTCAAAATATTTTTATTTATTTATTTTGCTTTCACTGATTCTCAAAAATCTTATAACATTTTTTATTCTTTATCAGTAAAATATGCATTAAAATAAAAGCCTCTTTATAAAGTAACTAGTGGAATTTACTTTATTTTAATGTAAAGCTTTTCACTTTGATAAAGTAGTTCATTTAAATGTATGCTTTTACGTTTCCTTTAATCTGTAGAAAATCAAATTTTCTTCAAAGAAAACAATCAAAACGAGTCAAAAGCATTTTTAACTTGATTATTTTCGCTTTGTTTCAGAAAGAGCCATTTAAATTAATGTTATTTCTATCATCCACGTTTATAGAAAAAAGCGCTCCTTAAACCATCAATCTAAACGTACACAGAAGAATAAAACAATGATTTGCATAATGAATTAAAGGATTTTAAGATACTTTACATAAATTGGTAATTTACATTTTTGACAGTTTGCTTTTAACAGAAGATTCAATGTTATTTTTGCAGATATGAATACTGAAACACATTATCGGAAATGAGTTGCTTGAAATGACAAATCATTTGTCGCTGAAAATCGGGATTTTTCTTTACGTTGCTAAAAATATGGAATTTTATACATTGTGTGTTAAAAGTTTTATTGATTTTCTTTAGATAGTACAATAAGAATAATTAAATTAATATTTTGCTGAAGTAAATAAATATTGTATTTGACTCAATATCAGGTATGTATTATACATAATAATGAGTTCAAAACAACTGTTTATTTGTTTATTTCCGGAAAAATACCAGATGTCACTTAAATTTAATTAAGAATAATTTTAACATGATTTTGTGTTTAAAAATACTTTTGTTCTAAGAAATAAACTTAAAACAAAAGTTTTTATTTTTGCAATGGAAATAGTGAAATCCTTGTAAGAATCGATTTGAAATTTGTTTTAAAATTAATTTTTATGCTTATAAATACAACACGTATGCATCTTAAATACTAACATCAAGTTTATTCATTTTAACATGGTGAATTAAATTGAAAATATGAAAAAAAAAAACTGATTATAATTTTATAAATGTAAAACATTAAGAACTAGTCTTTAAGGCTCGATGATGAGCTAATATATAGCGTATTAACTGTTTTATTTTATAGCTGATAGAAATTGTTTAGATTTGATAAAGCTGGAACTTCGATAATATTTTAAGTAAAAAAATCTGAAACAATATGTTTCTTTAAAATTTTAGATCGTGTATAAAGATTATTTTATCAGATAATAAGTGTTCGAAAGAGCGTGATGAAATTAGAATCCAGGATCACGATTTATACTGAAAAAAGGGAAAAAACAAACAAATAATAAATAACTATAAATCTTGTTGTTGTTACTTACGGTACATTTTATTTTATTGTATAACCGTCGTTGAACAGCCGACTATATATTGAGTTTATGACTACCAATGTTTATTGCCTTGCAATTTTGAATCCAATCTAGAAGACAAGGGAGCGTATGGATCAAATATTGAGAGAAATTTGCCTTTGTAGAGGACTTTTTGATGGAACTAACCCGCATTTGCGTTACATGGAGAGGCAAACCTCGATTAGCTCGAGGGCAACGGGACTCTAACCCGTGATTTGTCTACCACAAAGGATATTTTACGTTTGCACTGTGGTCGGTCCGATCCAGGTTCAGAATCTTTATCGACAAGACATCGGAGGATTCGAACCCGGTTCCCCTCATTGGAAAGCAAACGCTCTATCACCTGAGCCACCAGTGTACACCTTGGTTCTACTTGGGCTATTTTTTAAACGTCGTTAAAAAGCTGACCCAATTTTGTGCTTATGACTGCTAGTATTCAACACCCCAGTCTAGCTGTTTTGAAAAAAAAGACTAGGGGACTCCAAGGCGGATCAAATATTAGAAAACATTTGCCTTCGTGGAGGACTTTTTGCAGGAACTTACCCCCATTAGCATTACATGAAGGTGAAAAGCACGAAAACGTTTAGTGTGACGGCAAAGAGACTCTAACCCATGATCCATTGATGACCTTAAATACGCATTTTAATTAAAGCAGACCATATTTTAAGTTATTAAATCAGTCACAAAAACGTGCTTTTTCTGAATAAACATTTTTTTTCCGAAGGATTCTATTTTTTGATACCCGAAATACAGATGTTAGCCGCAATCTATGATATATGGTCCCCAAAATTTAGTTAAGAGAGTAGACCGAAAATTCTAACTCTTAATGATAATTTTACTTTTTGCGTATTTCACCATATCTTAAGAACTTCTTAAGCAATTTGACAATTTTTGCAGGCAACTATAAAATTCGTTCCTTCAAAGATAAAATAGTTTTTATTAAATATTTAATATTTTGTATTACTTTATTTATAATAGTCGAAGAATTTTCATTTTGTAAGGCATATTTTTTACCTACACTATTTTAAAAAAGGAAATTTCAAGTGTCAAAATACGAACAAAATAATTCTGATAGTCATTCAGGAATGGAATTTTAGAAATACCACTTTTTAATTCCAAGTCTGCTTGTCTGCTTTCCTTGTTTAAATTACTGTATGCACAAATTAATAAACATATTTGAGATCACCACCTCGAACAATAAAGATTGATTCCTAGAACGTGATGATCCGATGCATACCTCAAAAGTTCTTCAAGGTGGTCTATTTTTTTATTTTGTGCACTATATATTTTCTATGTATTTGACCTTTGTCTCGATAAAGATATGTGCAAAAGTTTCAATTAGTACAAAAACATTTACTTTGATCTTTGCCGCTCACAGTATAAAGGTCTTAGTACAGATATACTTTTTTTAATATTCCAAAAAAATTATTAGGTAGTTCATTTTGGATATATTACGTATTTTTTTTTTTTTTGTTTGTTTATTGAGAGTAGTACAAGAGTCATACATTTTAGTTGCATTTATATCCAAATTTAATCATACAATCGGTTTAAAAAAAGAACTTAATTAAAGTATTAGCCAAGAAATTTCATCTAATATTAGAAGATACAACACTATTTGCCTGATTTTCCTTACTTAGAAAATGATTTATTTTATGATTTCTGTATAAAAATTAGTCGACCAAAAAAATCATACACATTTCACACAAAATTTCTACGTTTTTAGAATTATTACTTTCTGTTTTCAAAACATTCTTCTTCTTTCAAGATACAGCACTCCAAACGGTCTTGCTTTATTACATTGATACACATGATTAATAAAACTAAATATGTGAGGTTCCCTTTAATGAACATAATTATTATTATAAATTTATTGCAGCTATTTTATTTAGAATTTCAAACAATGGAAATGAGAATCATCATTTTAGCTATTTGAAATATTAGCAAAGAAATCAATAAAAGTAATGCAAATACATTCAAATAGTGTTGGGGATATTTAATTAAATTTTTCTATTATATACTTGAAAGCTTGAAATTTTAATTCTAAAGAAAGAGCTTCCATTCAATTTCAACGCAACCAGCAGTTATAAGTTTTAATTAATATCCTTTTCAGTATTCCTCACTTAATTTTTTTTTCAAAAAATAAAATGGAATGTAAATTATGAAAAGTAATTATTATTTCAATTTTATGGGAAATAAAATTGGTTCCATTCCCTGTTGTTGTTTTCGAAATTGAAAAGAGTAATTTCATACAAGTTTCTTAAAATATTAAGATGGAAATCTCAAATTGATAATTTTTCAAATCTTACATTTCCATTTAATGTATTTTGGTCACAATTGTTCAGTCAAATCGAAAAGTGTTCTATGAATTGGTATTGGTGGAAAAGTTGCTTTTTCTTATTAATTAGTATCTGGATATATATTTTTTTATAAAATTTTTTTATTTGTTTTCACCTTTTCCTGTGTATTAAATTTAATTCAAAATTGTTTATTTTACTTTATTTATCCAAATCTTACTATCTGAAATCTTGTATTAATGTTAACAATTCGACAAAAATGAATTACGATATATATATATATATATATATATATATATATATATATATATATATATATATATATATTTTAAGATGAAGTAAAATAACTATTTTCCTCGTAAGAGAACTGAAAAGACCACCACATCAGAGAAAACCGAAAACATTAACACGAAATTACATACTAAATATCACCTTGAGAAAACCACAACAAGAGAGGTCAAAAATCTTGCAACAGCACATAACATCCTAAAAATCAAAAAAGGAAAAATACTAAAATGAAATTAAAGTTGAAGCTTTAACATGCATAGTAGCTTTGTCAGGGGACATTATCATGCATTCAGTGTTGGTGCAGATTCTGCGGTTAGTGACAGATAAATCACCGCAAAAAGCCATATCTCCAACTGCTCTGAGAAAAACAAAAGAAAACAAAGAGCAGGTCAGATTAAGATTATGTACTGTACTCTTAAAAATCGAAATAGAAGCGCATAAATTACCAGATGGGAAACCGGATGAATTTAGAAAAATGCAGGTTCGAGTACCAAAGTAGTATGTGGGTATTACACCAGCAAGTATATGAAGATGGAAAACAAGATCTTCTTCTTTGATAATCTTCGTCTGTTCTGCTGTTGGTTTCTTTTTTTTTCTTGGGGCAGTCGAGGGTGTGGTTGTTAGCGGCAATTAACTGCCAACCGGAGAATCTACTCCCACACTGACTGCATGGTAATGTGCTCTGATAAAGCTGCCATGTGTGTCGGTGCATGCACTTAAATTTCTTTTAAGTATTTTTCCTTTTTGACTTTTAATGATGTCATTTTCAGTTGCAAAATATTCAGCCTCTTCTATTTTCAGATAAGCATCATTTAATCTAATAAGAATACGCGTAAGATTCAATAAATTAAATACATCAATATAGCTGTACACAATCATTAAAGCGTTATTCAAGTGTATACTAAGTCTATTGACGTTAAGGCAAAAAGGATCTACTACCTTTATTAAAAGTAATCAAGTGATCATGCCACAAAAAATTTTAAAAGGAAGTTAAATTACCTTACAGCAGAAGCATTTGCTGCATCAATGTTTTTTTTTTTTTTTTTTTTTTTTTGCTTACATTTTATTTAATATTTTTCTTCCTTTTCTTTGTTTTATTCAAAATAACGTGTACAAAAGGGTTACTTGCTGAAAAATCATCGTAATCAATCGTGAAAAAATATCATAAATATTTTTGCAACTAATATTTATGAAATATTTTTTCTTACAATAATAAAATTATTTTAACTCACAGATTTAATACTTATATGGTAGCCTTTCATTTTATCTCCATTTATTTTAAAAATAAATTTATAAATTTTTTTACTCTAATTTATTACGCAACTGATTAATTAAAACAACATGAAACATTCAAAACATACGTTACAGAGCTTTTTACGATTAATTTAAGTAAAACATAAATGTAGAATTGTATTGTTTTGTTTACGCTATGAGTCTTGAAAAGTCTGCTTTCGAGAAACTAACTCTTAAATCTAATGCCATAACTGGATTACTGCTCAATAAAAAAATAAAAATAAAAAAAAACTATACGAACGTGACCTGGCGAGAAAAAGAACTTGGTTTAAAATTCTTTCAACTGAAACCATGAAGTTTGTCCCTGTCATATTCTTTGAACTGAAAACTGGGACACTCTCAATTTTTAATACACTCATTTATAAATGTCCTGACAGGAGTGGGGGAAAAACAAAAGATATCTTCTCTCCCACTTTTAAAAAACTTTGAGCTACTGCAATACATTAGATTTATAAAATTCTTTCCATGTGTTTTTAAAACAAATAATTCTTCTTCCTTACAATTTGCTAAAATTTAGATTCTCGTATGCTTTTAAGGAATACTAAAGCATAAAAAAAATAATAATTGATTGTTCTCAAAAATTTATTTTAAATATACTTAAAAGTTGATCTTATAAACATACCTATAAATATATCTTAACAAATGCGGTTATTTGCAAAGACATTGAAATAAAATAGAAACTAAATAATGAAGTAAAATAAATGAGCTCAGAAAATAAAACCATTTTGGAAATATAAGTATTTGTTTCTTCTTTGAAAAGACTCCATGCAAAGATAAATGTCAGATTCAATCAAGCTGCACCTACTATATGATTCGACAGAAAAATCTTCCATGAAGGAGAAGGCAAGAAACATATCTGTGAGGAATAGGGAATCATTAACACCATATATTTACATTCATTTTTTGACAGAGAACTCACAGTCAATCATTGCATAATTGATGTAAGATACGGCAGTAATTATCCACCAATTAAAAGAATTCAAGTAAAACAAGTATAGTTAAGATAATATAGAAGTTAAAACATGTTGCATGCAGGGATGCCTTTATTTGAGGCACTATACATTGATATATTTAATCAAACAAGTATTCAGAGCTAATCAAGGTATAACTACTCTACAGTACGCCGAATAAAAGCCTCCAAGGAGGAGATTAGGTTTTCATTGAGAATTGTATTAGATTTTGAAATCAGCTTATGAATTTAACAGTTTATTAAACTGCTTATTTTTTTAAGATAGCGTTGAAATACTTTTGATATCCACCGTCAATACAAAACTGATTTTCAAAGACTAGACAACAATTCAATTAAATATAATTGGAATCATCTATAATATAAACACAAAATATTACAGAAAATATTTTTAAATGATTATTACAAGAGTTTAACGACAGATAAGAGCATGAGAGCCATGTAGATAATTGGAATCATCTATAAAAAGGAGGAAATATTACCAAACAATAATTTAATAGGAGCATTAGGAGAGCATAATGGCTTCTTAGATAATTGGAATCACCTATAAAAAGGGGCGAAAAATCACCGACAAACTTTTTAATAGGATTATTAGAAGAGCAATAGGGGTTTGTTGATAATTAGAATCATCTATAAAAACGCAAAGTATCCATGAGAAAATATTTTAATAAAATTAATACAGGAGCTATTAGCGAGTCAAGAGCAAATGAGTTTCGTAGTCATTTGAAATTATCAATAAAAAAGGTAAAATATCACCGAATAATAGTTTAATACGATTATTATAAGAGCATAATGGGAGACAATTGATTACATTAAATAAAAATTACGTGTTAAGCATCAAACAATATTGATGGTATACATACAAAATATAAATTTGCTATAAAATGGTATACATAAAAAATATTTAACTTTATATAGCTGTTTGTTATTTGTTTACAAAATATTTTTTAGATTCTGATTCATTTGAGTAAAAAAAAATAACAAAAATAAATATTTGTTTTCTGATATCTACATCAAAATATTCTATCGTATAGGACCAAAAAGTAAAGAATAAACACAACTTTACAAAAATAAATTCGTTTAAGCATACATTAAACAGCGGTGTCTCCAACAGTTGCACTTACAATGAATGCATACTATATAATGGATTAAAACACAGTTTCATTTGTTATTTCTACGATACAAAACAAACTGTCCCTGGATAAGCTCTTTGGATAAGAAACAGAGAGTTGTTTGTTATCTGGAATAATATTTCTATCAAAATATTTGGTTGAAAAATATCTTAGCATTCGCTTCCAATCAGATAACATTGAAATAATGATTCATAAAATTATTGATTCCTTTAAAAAGATAAAATCCATATACATTTTTCATTGACCATCTAAACTATTTTTAACAGAATTCGAAAAAAAAAAGTTGGTTAAATTAAATAGGTAAATACATATTTTAATGTAGTTTTAATATCAGCATTATGTGCTACATAATACATAAATAAAAATTTTTACTTTTTTAGTTCTATATACTATATTAAAATATTATTTTCATTATTATCGCTGATTAATGGTTGAATGCTGCTTATTACTCTATCTACCTTTTATTAAATATAGTTTATTAGAAATTTTTATGTGGGATGCCAATACTACAAATAATCTCGATAAAAAATATAAAAAATTTAAATAAATCTTACTATTTACACCCATTAGATTTTCTTCGTACTAGTGTGCTCCAACTCCCGCTCGCTACGCCTATTACAACTAAGCCATCTACGCCTAACCTACGACTGCTATGAAACTTTTTGAATCTTGTTGATAACAGAGTGTCATATCAAAATTATTTAGATTTTTTTTCTGTTTAAAGTTTCATGTATAAAATTGTAAAAACCATTTAAATTCCAAATTTGGCTAAATTACTTGAAATTTGATAAACTCACTAATAAAGAGCATCTAAAGACATTAAAGAGTAAACAAAATGAGAGAGAAAAACTTTAAGCGTGTTTTTAACGATCTTCCATTTTCGGGACATGGGCGTTTAGATGGGGCATTTTATATTAACGTTGGTCAATATAAATGCAGCTATGAATTAGTATGCTTCTTCTGTCGGAACAAAATCATTTACTTTTTGAAGTGCACAAAAACGTAAAATAACATTTTCAGAAATATATTAATAGTTTCAATTCCTTTTCAAAGCTTTATATATTGACGGAACATTCTACATATTCTCCAGGAATAAATCTTAATTAAGACGTTAAGAAGAGCACATCGCATGCGTTCATTACATTTTTATAAAATTTCTTCTAATTTTTACAATTCCGATGGTTCATCAAATGTTCCTTTCTTATTTGATTTCAAAATTGGGCTATCGTTTTATCTTATTATATTTGCATCGGTTCTAGGATTTGCTTTCCAAATTTATCTTTTCCATTGTTAGTTTCCGAAAAAAAAACAATGTTGTACTGATAAAGAATGGAATAACAAGCTCTAAGTTATCTTCATTTAATTTTTTTTTTCGTGTAAATTAAAACTCCCGCTTCATGAGACTCAATCTTACATATATCTAGATATTAAAAATTTAAATCAGAAAATGTTTCAAAGTTCTTGTTTCTCCTAGACAGGGTGACAAGAGCTAGAGAATATTGTAAATAAGGTAAATAAAAAAGAACACTCTTTTTTACCCCAGAGTAAAATTAAAATATCGGAAAAGTAAATTAAATTACAAGAATCAGAAAGGGAAACTATCTATACCAATTTTTAGAACGCAAACAAAAAAAATCCCTTTGATGTTAAATTCTATCATTGCCGTATAACACAAGTGCCCTAAACGCCATCATCTTAACGGAAAGAATTTTTTTTTTAGCATTAGAATTTCAACAAAAGAGAAAAACACTAACTATGAAAGAGTGCGTACCTTGTGTTACATACCAAGTACTCTGTCACTAATACTCTGTTACCTGCAAATTTATGTGAAAAAAAGTTTAATCTAAGCATGTAAATCTTCTCACTTTACATACAAACATTATTGATTTAATTGAATAAGTGTTATAATACGAATTAAATGATTTTAAATCAATGAATCACTTGAAATCCAAAAATAATAATCTTGAAACACCAATGTTCACAAATGGAAAAATTGGGTTTTGACTAATATCCTGACTTTAAAATTTTACAAGAAAATTTTGAATGTGATGACAAATAGAAGATTATGTTATTCCTTTTAAAGCATGTAAATATTGTAGTTTTATTATAATTTTTTTTTCGGTAAATTATATTACAGGCACGATTAAAATATTCAAACTAACAAATTTCTAAAATTATAAAAAAAAGTTCATATTAACGGAAAATATCAAAATGACAAGCATACTTCATAATGCAAATAAATGTATGAAAATAATATTGTTCGGACTTAAATTGCTGACTAAATTCAAACTCAAAGCTCATGTTCCAATTTCGGAACATCGGCATATAAACAGTTAAAATCAGTATGCTTTACGATTCAAGACACTTTCAATTATATATAAGTGGAATAGTTAAAAAAAACATAAATATATCTTAATTTTTTTTTACATTAAATTGTTCTTAAATAAACGCATTTTATATTTTTGTAAAATTGTTTCGATTTTTGCTTGTTTTCATAGCTTAAACTATCATCAGGACAAACAAGTATACATATTTAAATTTAGACACAAAATAAAAATTGAGTACTAATATACGATGAATGGATAAAAAGTTATGTATGTTATCTACTTTTTATTTAATTTTTTAGCACTGTTCCTGACAACCAACCAGAAGAAAAGCACGCGTGTTTATATATTTATCCAAATTGCTTCTGAAGTATCCAGAGTCGACATCCAGAAATGATTCAAACTAATAGAGAAGGCTTAAAGAAAAATTAATCTAAAACTAAAATTTAAAAAAAAGTACAGCAAATAGAAAAAAATTATTTTAAATAAAGCTAGACTCGTGACACCAATAAGTTTAAAAATTGATGAAAAATAACATTACTCCACACTAGCATTAAATATGCACCTTTATAGCAACACTTTCTAAAGATCACTTTCATTTCAATTTTATCTAAAACATACAATTTTAGCAGAATTACAAATTGCTTTTACTTGCTGCCTTTAAATGAATTGAAAGAAGACTTTAAAAGAAATCCCCCCTGCATTGTTGGAATTAACTTCTGTTGAAGCTTGCTGCTCTCGCAGCATACATTATCAGCTTTGAAATGCAAAGTAGGGCATTTCTTCTCCACCTTATTTATTTAATGCAACCATTTTCCATTAACATTTTGTTCACGAATTGGAAAATTGAATTTGCATACGAATAAAAGAAATATAAAGGACCTTTTAGAAGAATTTGTTTTAAAAATGTTTTATTTCGCAAATTTTATAAATTTGAATTTTTCCACACAATAAACAATGCAGACCTTTTCAATATTTTTTCCCTATTTACTTTTCTATGCCAGTAAAAATTTTAAAAAAATTATGTATACCTTAATTTTCACCTCATTATAATTCATTAAGCACATATTTCATTGTATGGCAGTTATAAACAATAGACTGTTTAAGCAAGTTAGTAAACAAATATTTAAAAAAAAAAAAAAACTAATTTCGTCCTTTTTTCCCACATAACAGAAGATGAAAAGTTATCTCTTTTAAATTTTATAAACAAATTTCAATTCAAACAGAATATTCAAACAATTTAGTTATCAAAAATTAGCATTAAATATGCCATTCTACTACACATAAAAGCAGGTGAAGCATAAACTGCTAATTTTTTACTCATTCAGTTTATTCATGGTTTTTGTCATTTTAACGGTGATGTAAATTGCCTATTGATCAGACATTCAATATGATTATTACTTTATAATTCTACAGTGTGTACCTTTGAAGATTTTTTTTTAAAAAAACTCGAAACGTGGCGATGAAACTTACAAGCTTTGTTCCATATTTAGCACCTTATCACAATGCAGTTGTTATTCGTCAAATCTGGGACGCTCACAATAAATCACAATATTTTCTTGGTAAGGAAATTTGTAACTTTCACTTATTTTAAATGGCTCGTATGAGTGATAATTGTTATATGTCCATTTATCCAATAAAAGAAAATTCTTATTCTAATTAGTCACTTTCTCATAATGCAGTTATTATTTGTCAAATCTAGGAAACGATTTTGAGAAAAAAGGTCCACAATCACAATATTCTTCTGATATGGAATTATCTAAAACTAAACTCAGTGGCACGACAGACCATAGAGAGCCAAGGTTTACTGTGGCCATCTCAGTTTTCTTGATCTTGGGCTCTGATTTGCAGGAAAAGATGCTCCAGTTAGGTGGTCAGCAAAGCGAAACCTCCAGTGTTTAGCTCTTAAGCATGCTTGGTACTCATTTATCGACCCACTGAAGGGGTGAAAGGCTAAGTCAACCTAGCCCGGCCCGAGGATTGAATCCAGGTCTTGTGGCACGGGAGCACGAAGCGCTACCACTTAGCCACCGGGCGTCATGGAAATTATCTACTTTTACTTATTTTGAAGTGCTTGTATTTGGGATAATTGTTCTCGTGATAATTGTTTTATATCCTTTTGTCTAATAAATGAAAATTCTTTTTCAACTCTGAGGAGAATTCCAAAATGCAATTTTAAGGATTGGAACACAACATTGATAATGCGCATTAAATTCAGAGGTGAGTATCTGGAATGAGATAGAACAAATAAATAAAAAAATACATTTTATTTTCTGCCACTAAATAGAGTGCATTTTGATCAAAGTAGTATGCATAAAATTTAGATTTGTTATACTCTGAAATTTGTATACGTAACTTAAACCGGAAAATATAGCATTATCGTAAAATATGCATTTTTTTAGCATTTGATGTTCACATCTTTATTCATCTAACGGTTCATTTTTGTTGCAAATGTAATTGTTTTGATGGAAACTAACTTGGAGAGGGATGGAAAGCATGTTTATAACATATGGTGCTTGGGAAAAAATGGATTGCCTCCCTATTTTCTTAAGTAAAATCGAAAATTTCCTTGAACCTGTCTAAATGTTACGATTATTTCAAATAGTATAAAAAAAAATCAAACTTCATTACTAAAAAAAAGAGAACTGATATATTTAAAGATATATTTCTCAAGGACCTTAATCAGTAGAAGATGAGTACATTAAAGGTAAATCATAGAGTGCAAATAATAAAACACGGACCATTCTAATATCCTTTCATCTAATGATCCGATCTTTTCGGTCTAGGGCCCAATCTTAATGGTTTAAGGAGGTGATCTCAAATATGCTTTATTATAAGTGCAGGGGATATTTTAAGTTACAAAATATAACACAGAAACGTGCTTTCTCTGAAATAACATCTGGAGAAATAACGCCAGAAGTGCGGTCCTAAGTTTTGATCCAATAATGTTAATGTTACTCTTTGTGTATTCCACCATATCTCAAACACTTTTTAAGTGAATTGAAAAATGTTTGTATTCAATTAGAAAACTGGTTTATCCATAAATAATTTCTAGCAAAATATAACTTTATGTACATCTTTATTATTTGTTATTATTTTATTTAATAACAGTCGAAAAATTTTTGAATTTTAAGATATCAGTTAATAGAATGTAATTTTAAAGGGCAAAATATAAATGCTCAGCAAAATTGGTATCTTATATTAAATGATAAATTTAAATCTTTCTTCTTCAACAAGTTGGTTTTCTTTAAAAAGGAATTACATCAACTTACTTTAGTAAAATTAAAGGATCTCATTTCCTGCAATATTTTTCCATTTTAGCTTTTTACCCAATAAAATTTTTTTACCCTCTCTCATACAAGTTATATATATATATTTATATTTATATATGTAATACAAAAAATTAATACTTTTGTATTAATAAAAGAATTAAATCTCTTTCGTTTTAATAAAATGTCTTTGTTAAAGAATAAGCGTAGAGAGATTCTATTTTGGGAAGTCAAGGCTGATAAACATACGATTGAGTTATTTTTAGAATCTCTCCCCCTTTCACTTCCATATAAGGAAGCATGAAACGATTTTCCTTAATGCGTAAGGATACAAGTATTTCAAAGACTGTGCCTTTTTACTACAAAATGTGTTAGTATAAAAGCGATAGCAATGCTTTTCGCATGGCTTTTTCATCATGTTCTGAGCCTAATAAGTTGTTCCGGAATTGTCCAAAGTCTTGTCCACCCCCTCCCTTGCGGAATGTGGATGTGAAGTGTTATCGATACCAGCCTACTACCATTAATAAAGATTTTTTGTGTGTAACATGGCTTACGACTGCAATATTTAAGCTATCTATATACAAAATAAAAGGGATTTTAACCCTTTTATTACAAGTTTAACAGGATTATTACATATATATATATATATATATATATATATATATTGTCTCGACCTTGTCTATCTTGTCTTCATCGATACATATAAATATATCTTTATCTTGTCTCAAATGCACCGCACTGACAAAAACATATGGGCAAAACTAACAGAATTTATTGAATTTTTACCGTGTTTCTTGCTCTATAGAAACACAAAAAAATCGTTTATCTTCACCAAAAGACTCATGTAATGCTTTTTGCAAAGTCATCAAGAAAATTTAATTTTATAAATCTGATAAATGTGGTAATATTTGTAAATTCTACCATGATATTTTAGAACATGGGAAAGAAACCATTTATTCGGTTTGATTTCATTTTCAGTTTTGTATTTTTAACCGGAATGAATAGTTTGACAAAATGAATAGTTTGAATACCGTATATTTGGATCTCATTAACCAAAATAATTTTTTTTAACAAGAAATGCCATTACGATGCAGCGCAATAATTTCATAAGAACTTTTATCTCCTTTCGAGACAATCTTCCTCAAAATGGTATTTTTCAGAAAAAGAACATAACAGAAATATGAATGTAAAGAAATGAAACCTGTAACAAAAATAGTAATGTGAAAATATGTGTTTTCCAAAATTGCAAAAAAATTGCTCCATTTTTAACTTAAAATTTTGATTTGAAAGAAAATTTTGTTTTCAGATTATAGTGTGCTGAATTCGAAAATGTTTTTTGGAGGTTAACTTTTCTAAGTTATTTAAAATAAAAAGAAAAGTCTTATTCTGAGCAAAAAGAAAGAGAGTGACCCAAACAAGATGTTGTGATGGGGTGTTAGAACAATGAATAAGATAAGAATGAAATAAGTAAGAGTTTTCTTTGATAAGACTTAGATAAGTTTGTACTCCTGTTAGGTAACTGCACAGAATCAATTAGACTTTTTTTCGAATTTTATATAGGAACTGAATATAAATGCACAGTTATTGGGGAGTAGCATTGAACTAATTTAGTAAAACATCACTGATTTAATATCATATAAAATCAAAGTGTTAAAACCGAGAATTCCTTCTCGTTCCGGCATTTGCTCTTGCGTCAAATGTGCCAGGATCTTAATTTTTACTTAATTTGCTTTATTTTCTCTTTAATTTGTTTTAGAAAATCATAAAATCAATTATGTTTCTTTTTTTATTCTAAATCTATTTTTATAAATAAATGAATTCAAAAATTTTATCATTGAGGCTACTTATTATAGTTTCTAAACAAATCAAATATTACTACGTAATATATTTATTTATTATTTTGGCAGTCTCAAAATTGCGGTTGTTTTTTTTATTAAAATGTATTATTTTTTTATGTAAATGTATGTAATGTATTTGTTTTTAAAACGTATACTGTTTAGATTCTTTGATAAGTATTAGAAGCGCATGTCTTATACCTTTTTATTATAAATAAACTTTTTTTTTAATGTTTTTATGACTTCAAAATTTTTGTGTTTTTTGACAAATAAATAAATAAAAGAAAAGTTCGTGACGCTTTGACATTTTCTATGCTTGCTGGACACGGATAAAATTCAAAGGGAAAAAGTATCCAAGAATGTCAAGAATACTAATTTGTCGAACATCTTATTTAATACTGATAAGTTGACACCAAACGTACGATAGCAAGTAGGTTCATTTATCTTTATTAGCTCGAGAATAACGGTTGCTCTATCAAACATTATAAATATGGAGAACATCCCTCATGAAATAATAATTAAAGTATATTAAGAAAATTGTCACACTTTCGTGGGTCATAATTTATAATCTTTCCATTTGACCTACTTTGACAGTCTGGCACAAAGTAGTTTGTTAAGAGTTATGAAAAGAAATACAATAAAGGAAAAGTAATTGTGTTTCAACTAAACAATAGCTACCGAAGTGATTTAGCCTAGAAGTATTGTCCGGAATGTTTAAGTATCCTGCAAAATAAATTAATTCAGTTATTCTAAGTTGTGCGCATCATATTGTGTAATGAATAGCAAAATGTTTTTGGTACATTAATTAGCTTCGTATGGAAGTTTTAAAAGTAACTTTTATTAAACAATGCTCTGCAAATAAAGGAAAGTTCATGTGATTTGATTATCTCAGTAGCTGTAGAATTAATGTTTTTAATCTTAATCTTTTTTTTACCCTTACGTTTTGCTACCCTAATGGCTGTGAACGAATGCGGGATTTAATTTTGGCTTTTTACAATATTAAAAAAAAACGATATTTTTATAAAATAGAAAATTGTGTTTAATTACTTGAAATATGATAAACAAAAGTTTATCAACAGCATTTAAAGCAGTTAAAAAATTCATGGTTGTAAAGAAAGTTCAAAATAATTATGTTTACAACAAAAAATGATGTCTATTGATAGTAATTCAAGGGAAAATTCCCCAAAGGCGCAATATGGTACATTACTCGTACATCCATATAATGTATCCTTTGAACGTGAATAACACTCATTTGTACACTTCTTCATTTCATCACTTTCTACTTAACATATTAGTTGATTAAATATTTATATTCTTTCAATTGGAAATCATTTTTAAGTAGATAGTTTAAGCCGTCTCATAAAAAATTATTTTTTTAATTGAAATTTTTATAAAATGCATTGATTTACAAATCTGAAAACCGTATCAATGATTACGAAATTACGTCTCATTATTTTATAAAGAATGCATCGAAATATATTTATCAGCAAATAGGTAATAAATTATTGATGTAAGTCATTAATCGGCTTTGGTTACTAATAGCTAAAGCAAATTAATGACTTCCAGCAATTATTATTCTGGCTTATAAAATGGATAATTTAGTGATTAGAATAATAATTAGAATTAATTACTATTATGTCTTATAAAGATTAATTTAGAAATTAGAGTAATACAACAAGCAGTTTATAGTGTATTCTTTATAAAATATAGATCAAATAAGTGGAAATCATATTAAGTGTATCATCATCTTGTAATGGTGATTTTAATTAATTCCAGTAAAAAAATTAGGTTTCATTGTAACTAACTGTACCAATGCAGGATATTACTGTTTTGAGCAGAATTTTTCCATAATAACTATTTTATTAACCCTATACTGTTCTATTTTTAATGCTCCTGCTATTTGAGCAATTTATATTTCGTTTGATGATGAATATATCAAAAATAATAAATATTTAAAAATAAAATATTATTGTAAAATTTAAATTATCCATGTTTCTCGGTTTTTTTGAACTGGAAAAATTATGCATAAAAATTACTAGTACTATAATAAGCCATAAAATAATCCAAAAAGCTCACAAAAATGCTTACTAGTTTGAAGCACGTAATTTCCGCCATTCTTGCAGAAGAAAAGTTGTAGGGCACATTCGACGCTAGTAAAACTGGAGATAAAAACCTTATCAACATAAATACAGAGGTGCAATAAAATGAGTTACATAAATTCAAAAGGAAAATGTTAACATGCTGAAGACTTGTATCCTTACTCCCAACATTTATTTAAAGCATTAAAAAAGCGAAAGAACTTAGAAAGCTAATAGCGATTCCTATTACAAAAGTTAAATAAATTCAAACATGAAAAATGTGTGAAACGTGTTTACAACCACCCTCAAAACAAGGGAAGGCTTGGTTTTAAAACCCAATGGAAAATTATGCATTTTGTGCTGATTTTTTTTAAACTCGTCATTTATTTCCCTTCACGTTTTATGGAAAAATTCTCTAATATAACTATGAATTTATTCGGTAATTTAATTACAGAAGTTTTATTGTTCTTCAAAAGTTTTAATATTTTATTTTCGTAAATAAGTTTGCTGATATATCTGGTACAAGACATGAAAACTATAAAATTCAAATATTAAATTTGTGAGGCTTCAAAAAATAGTACACTTTATTATTATAGTATATATATAAATAAATATATATATATATAAATAAATATATATATATATATAAATAAATATATATATATATATAAATAAATATATATATATATATAAATATATATATATATATATAAATATATATATATATATATATATATATATAAATATATATATATATATATATATATATATATATATATATATATATATATATATATATATATATATATATATATATATATATATATATATATATATATATATATATATATATATATATATATATATATATATATATATATATATATATATATATATATATATATATATATATATATATATACATAGAAGACAACTAGTAAACTGCAAATCACCATACAATCCATGGTCAGAATTGAAGTCGCTAGCTAAATTTCTTATGGGTCTTATTATGGGTCTTATTATTTTTATCTCTGCAAATTTTCTTCTACAGTCATATGAAGAGCTTCATCTGCAAATATGGTTCTATAGGAGCCATGATGGCTCAGTGGATAGAGCGTTCATATTTTAAAGAGGTGAAACTGGTTCAAAAGTTAGCGATGCCTGGCTTTCGATGCCAGCTTTATGCTAGCGATGCATAATGCTGATGTAAAATATCCACAGTGGCAGACATGAGTTAGAGTCAACTTGCCATCAGACGGGAGGTTTTCGTGTTTTTCCTCTCCGTGTAACGCAATGCGGGTAAATTCCATCAAAAAGCCTTCCACGAAGGCACATAATTCCCCTTACTTGATCCAGGGGGAGCATTTGAGTATCTTATTTAGAATTGAGCATTTCTAAATGTTTAGGTATTTTTGTAGCCCAAGTAATGAAACAAATTTAGAATTGACAATTGAGCATAAAAATTTTATTTCATCCATTATTCAAAACAATTTTACAGCACTTCTACCAGTGCTTTCCCATTTTCACAATAAATATATAATACGATGACTGTGGACAAAACTTTACCTAAAAATATATTGAATAAGAGCTGAAAACTCCCGAAAATTATTAAAAAAGGCAAATTAATCTTTAAAAAGCGTTTTACAAAGGCTTTAATAGACAATCTTATATAAAAATGTATAACATAAAAACGGATGAAAAGAGAAAGAACACCTTCTTTGTCTGAAAAAATTTTGGTTTATCGTGTTAGAAAGCATTACTCTTTAGCCCAATCTTTTATATTTTCTATTTTCTGACAGTTTGGGTGGAGCATAGATCAATTCTTAGCTTATAATGAAAATGAAGATTAAAGGAACCACTTCGCCCCAAGAGGATCACTTTGTTATTATCTCCTAATAGAGCAATAAAAAGAGTGTTTCTCCTATATATTATGTGGGTGACAAAAGTGTTTGTAGTGGGAAAATTAATGGTAGCTCTTATGATGAGGTTGGGAGTGTTTAAAAATTATGTACTGGAATGTGTTTTGTTATATTATCTTTTATGCAAATTTCTTTGTATGAAAGTTTGATTACTGTGTAAGTACAAATAAAGAAATACATAGGTTAATAAAACTTTCTGTATATTTCAAATTGTGACTGTATTGTTATAAATTATGCAGTGCAACAAAAACAAGCACTAGGAAGGGGACAATTTCATTATTTTTTCTTTATTTAAATGCATTGTATTTAAAGAAAGAAAAATACCTTTCAATTGTAGAAATCTATAGGTTTTATTTGGAAAATTACGAATATTTAAATTGATAGCAATTTCCAATGTTTCTTTACAATTTCCATTCTAACTAAAGCAGTTTAAAATTCTCTATACGCGAGTCAGATAAAGTGTTAAAAGAATTATACAATTGTTCAATACATTTTTTTGTAAAACAAGTAAAAAAAGAAGCCATAAAATTATAACTAACCTTTAGAAATGTAATTTTATAAACAGATAAGCTTTATGATCAGGTATAATTAACTTTACATTTTTTTCCATATTGATCTGCTCAATGAAATAGAAGATTTAAAAATTTAATAAAGATATACTATTAAGCTTTTATTATTGGGTGATAAAAATTGTTTTTAGAGACGAGAAATGAATGAGAGAATGAATAAAAGAATGTTAACAAATATAATTAATAAAGAGTTATTAAAAAATATCACAACTTATATTAAAATAATACATTTTAATTTGAAAAACTCAAGCTACATAATGTTTTTTTATTTAAGCAATCATAATGTTAAAACAGTTTAAGAATGTAATTAAAAATATCTACAGAGTAGTATACAGTTTTTAGTATATTGCTTAGGCTACGGAACAATATTAATTACTTATATGTAAGCTGAGTACCAGTATCCTAGTAATTTTTGCATTGGTTTTATTTTATTTATGTGATTTATAATAAAAATACTTCTTTTCAAGTCGTGTATTTTTTAGAGTGCTTTTTCAACATTTGTTTATTTTTAAAACAGTCTTAAACAGTTTGTACAGTCTTAAACTCATGTATCTTATCGTTACGAAATTTCCTTGAAGCAACTATTAATTATAGTTGATATCTATATGTTGGCACTTATATTTCTTGATATAGAATATGCCATTGAAAAATATGTTGTTAAACAGCAAGTTACTTTAAAATGATTCAAGGGAAGTTCCATTAAAAAAATTGATTTTCTTTTCATTGAAAATGAATAAATTGTAGTTGAATAAATAATTGTATGAGTTAATAATTTTTTTTTTAATTTTAGTCATGAATTGAATACTTTGTAAGTATAAGGTTTACCACATGAATAAATAATTGAGAACTTGAATGAATGATTGGATAAATAAATAATTAATACTTAGTGAAGAAAATAAATGCATGGTTATTGAAAATTAACGATTACATAAATGCGTGAATAAAGGAGGGAGTAATTCAGATAATTAATGTAGGAGTAAATAAATGATCAAGATAGTTAGTGACAATATCGTTAATCAATAATTGAACATATGAGTAAATTAAAAACAAGTAAATACGAAAAGAATGCAAGGATTATTACATTGATGAAACTAGTGACAAATATTATCACAGAATAATTTCTAAGAAGTTTATTTCAGAATATGTAATAGAATGTTACACTAGAATTTGCGAATAAAACTAAAATTAAAAGTAATATTTTAGCATGAAATATTCATAATATAAACCAGTAAATTATTTTGCGCAATTTAAACAAACCTGCAGATAGAGCATTTATACAGCAAGCACCATAACTCTCTACTAATGAAAATTTCCAAAATTGCTTTGTTTTCCGACAATGCAATCTTAACTTCGTATTACCTTTATGAAATTCCAATGGGCAGCTACCTCATCCCACTTAAATTTACGGTGGTTTACGTTTTTCTGCCCCATGCAAAAGTTACGAAAACTAACAGTGGCAACGCAACGTAGAGAACCGATTAATTGGGGCCGTATTTCGTTGGCAGTCAAATATGAACCTAATTCCTCCCAGAATAGCGTTTTGGCTACATAAAATCGTGCGCAATGTAAACCACTACAATTTGAAACATTTCTGCCAAATTGAAAGAATGCTGGTATGTATGGAAAAGTTAAGCCCCGTTGATAAATAATTCAAAAATTGAATGAAAGTCTGAAAAATAAATACATTTATAAGTGAATGAAGCTCCTTAGGAAAATTTGCCATCGAGAGACCTATGGTAATCTATGGCAACCTATGGCTACCATAGAAATTTGTATGGCAAGATACCATTCGCCTATGGTTACCATAGAGATTTGTATGGCACAACCCCATAAGCCTATGGCTACCATAGAAATTTGTATGGCAAGATACCATACGCCTATGGTTACGATAGAAATTTGTATGGCAGGATACCATAGGCCAATGGTAACCACAGGGACCTGTATGGCATTTATATGTCATGACACCATAGGCCAATGGCTACCATAGAAATTTGTATGGCAGGATACCATAGGCCAATGGCAACCATAGAGACCTGTATGGCATTTATATGGCATGACATCATAGGCCAATGGCTCCTTGATCTACTAGCTTCCACCACTGCTACAACGTCTCTTAAGTAGCCTGATAAATATTTTTCGAAAAAGCATTTAATACCTTTTTTTTTTCATATTAAAACCTACTATTTTTTTGATACTACCCCTCAAGGCATCTCCGGTGAGTCTTTTTTGGCCTCTGGAAAGGTTTATTTTTCATTTATGAGTTTTTAAAATCCGACGTTCCATGGATTTAGGCTTAGAGTACCGGACCGCCATTTTAACACGCATTTCAATTAGAATACTTTTCATTGCTAACTTTGACTAAATTTTTACTTCCTCTTAATTTTAATTTCTAAATAAAAAATTTTCTTTGCATTCGCCTATGCGATTGTGATTCTGATCTATTATTTTTTTTTCATGTTTGGGCGGCCTGGTATATTTATAACAGTTATCTTTTCAAAATTTGTCTTTTTTGGGTATAGGAATTCGCAATGTTAATGATCGCCAATTTGTAAACGCTGACTTTGCATACTTTTAATAATATCTTATCGTTTTTATTCTCATTAAATTTTTTCTAAATGTCTTTTTACCAATTGTTCTTAATATAACGGAATATCTCTTTTATTTTTTTAACCCACCCTGTGAATTTTTTAATCTTTTTTTAAAGTTCATCCACTTTTCATTATAATTGCCGTTCTATTTTCCATAACAAAATCAAATCAAAACATATGAATACAAATACAGTTAAGTGCCTCCAATTACGCCATATCCATCTTCTTTTAATTAATAATGTTTTGAATAAACCTTATTCTCTCCAGTTATAATCTCAATCTAATGTTGCTTCATACTTTTATCAAAGTCAGTGTTTACATTATATTACTAAATGTTTTCTTGCTATACATAGGCCCAGGCAATGTTATTGATATCAATCAACGTATATTAGGGTATTATTATTTTATATTATATTTTATTATGTGTGTCTCATAAAAATCTTTATATATTGTCTCTGTTCATTTCTATTTACACCTGACCTGGTACAATGTAATTGAAAATATCCAACATATCTTAAGGTTAATTTTTCAACGACGCTACAACCATTATTTAGAGATTTTTCATGACCTTATCTTTTTATTATGATGGGCCACATCTCAAAATAGAAGCTGGACCAAATGTCAAGTTGTTCCATGGTTGTAACTAATTTATTTTAAATTCTTTTTAGTGCCAAACATTTTTAGTTATCCGTATACTTCTTACATTGACTGTACTACATTGTTTTTTAGGTAATAAGGATTTTAACATAGCGAATTCCAATAACAGCCCCATTTCACATTATTCTTTTGCTTACTATCCCTGGCCAAGTACAATTTATCTTTTTCTCGCCATTTTCTTGCTTAATCTATTATTGATTTAGCAATCAGTTGTGACTGTTTATAAGTTAATATTCTTAAACTTCATGTCTCTTGTCCATCCTTCATTTGATTAGTACTTGTTCCTTGTTATTGTGACTATATAATCTTTGCCTAAATCCTATGGAACGTCCCCTCTATTTAAAACACTTCTAACATCTTTTTGTGTGCTTATAGTATGAACCTCTCTGGGGTCTGAGGGGGACTCACCCACGCCACTCGTTAGTATATTTCTTTACTCAAAAAAAAAGGGGGGAGAACACTTCTTACTCACACATTTACCTTTCCCTTGCCTGGACTTTACGTTTCTCACTCAAAATGGTCAATCTTCCTTTATTAATATTAGTTTTTCCCTTTGCTTATTGTGTTTATTAGTTACTAGCTCTTAAGGCGGCCAGCTGTCCGCCAGAGTTTTCCTTGTCTTGTCACAAATGCAATCGAGCTTGGGATGTTGAAGCACGATTTTCTTCTAGCCTTCTTCGATGTTCCTGGGATGTTTCTCGGGTCCTTGCATTTCTGGTTGAGACACGATTATCTTCTAATCTTCTTCCGCGTTCTTCAGATGTTTCTTGGGCCCTAGCACTGCCCAAGAATGCACTTCAATATTAAAATCTAAGTGCTTGCCTGCAAATTGAAACTTTCTGAAAATAACTAATTACATTTAATAAAAACTGTTAAAATAAAGAATAGAAAAACCAAAGAGATCCAAGGTAAGTGTGATCGTTCCTTCAAAAAACAATTAAATTCCTATTTTCTATATTATATAGCTACAACGCTTAAGAAAAAAAAACTAAAATGCTAAATACATGAAAAGAACACGAAAACGAATTAATTTTTTATGGTATCAATTTCTATTTCTATATAATTTTTTATGGTATCAATTTCTATTTCTATATCGCTACAAAAATTATCGTCTTCTCTTAAGGAAAAAAAATAGAGCGTGGAAAGAAGAAGAAAAACTTATTATAACAATTATGAACAGCGACAAATATATCAAAGCGAAGCGTTCTATTTACGTATCGAATATGTTGCCGCATTTTTGATACAAAAGTTAAACTTTTCTCCACTTTGATAAATGTAAACTAATGCGAACCTTACAATTAAATTATTAATTCCATCGTATATTATTGGTTTAAGTTGTCGAAAATTAATATTTCAATTGTAAGGTTCGCATTAGCATACATTTATAAGAGTGGAGAAAAGTATATGCATTTTTTAATTGTTTTTTGAATATGGCTCTTTGAAGACGAAAAAGCATAGATTTTCTTAGAAAATGACTGATAACTAAAAAACTAATTCAAATTTTTGAAAAAGAAAAAAAATACTTCTTCATTATGTCAAAACACAATTATGTGCCGAGTTTCGTGCCTGGGCGAGGCTTCTGGGGCGATATATTGTGATTACAGACACACACACAGTCGCGTTTATTATTATGTATAGATTATCTTTGGGGATATTTCCGTATTGTGTGTGTGATCTGTCTCGATCGCCAACTACAATCGCCAAGGTGCCAAATAGATTTAAAACTTGCGATTTGTATGGCAAAGGTGTACCATAGCTTATGGAAAAATGTATTCATAAGCTATAGCATACCTTAGTTTTTTGGCAAAAATATGCCATAAAAAATGCCATTGGATATTCCTATAGGGTTTTGCTTATGATAAAATTTTGCCATATACGTATGGCAAACTTTTGCCATATACGTATGGAAAACTTTTGCCATACATGTATGGCAAAATTTAATGTAAAAAAATGCCATTGGATATTCCTATGGGGTTTTGCCTATGGTAAAATTTTGCCATACACTTTTGCCATATACGTATGGCAAATTTTTTCCATACATGTATGGCAAAATTTAATATAAGAAAATGCCATAGGCGATAAACAAATGCCATAGGATATTCCTATGTGGTTTTGCCTATGGTAAAATTTTACCATACACTTTTGCCATACACGTATGGCAAATATTTGCCATACATGTATGGTAAAAGTTTAGGGCAAAATTTTGCCATAGGCAAAACCCCATAGGAATATCCTATGACATTTTTTTATGGCAAACCGATGGCAAATTTTCCTAAGGGGCAAATCAATATATGATTATAAATTTATGGATACATGTATGTGTTAATTAATGAATAATTGAGGAAATGAATGAGTGATTTTATGAATTGATAAATAATGAAATGAGTAAAAGAATGCTTGAATATTAAAAGGATGAAAGGATGATTGAATGAATGAGGTCGTATAATTATTCGAAAATATTATCATGCAATATTTTATAAAGTTTTCTTTTACTTTATATAAAAGAAAATGACAGGAATTTCCATAATAATTAAACAATTAACTGATGAATGCAAATTAAACTAACCTATTTATAAAGTATGGACCATTCTTGTGTGCTAGAGTAAACTTTAAACATCGTATAGTCTCCAGACAATGCAATCTTAACTTTGTATCACTTACCGTTACGAAATATCTTTTAACCTACCAGTAATGCAACGTGATTTCCATATTTCGGCACTTATATTTTCTGAGGCAGAATATGTTAGGAAGGAATAAGTGCTTAAATCGAAAATTATCTTGAAACGATTCAGGAGAAAGTCCATTCATACGGATCGATTTCCCTGTTTTGCTAGAAATTTACCTTTTCCTGAGAACCATTCTGATGCTTACGGCATCGCAACATTACATTTAATGGATTCGCGATAAACATCTGTTCGGAAAGTGCTTAAAATTATGTTTTGAAGATAATGGTTAGGTGAGTAATATCGATACTTAGTTTTTAATCGAAGAGCTGCTTGGATATTGATTAAGGTAGTGCTATTGATTTTATTCTATCCAATAATAGAACCATATTCAATAATTAAATATTTTCTTCTTAGAATAGAACTGCAATTCAAAATGTAATATATTTAATAATTATTTAAAATTGATGAAAAAGAGGATTCTATTTATTTTTATGCTACTTATAAGCATAGAAGAATATCAGTGTTTAAAATTCGATTGAATTTAAAATATTGAAAATGTGGTTTCCAAAATGCATTTTTTCTTAAAATTCTTATTTTTTAAAACATTCAGAACAAATGATACGCCTTTCTTCTTCAGTCCTTGGGATTTTTTTTTTGTTCAATATTTTCATATTCTGTTATCTGGAAAAATGCTCATAATTTCAAGCAGCGTTTAATTTTTTAGAACATTTTAACAAATGGATCATCTGATGGAAAAACTATTTCAAAAAAAAGTATTCTTATGTTTTTACTATTTTTAATAATAAAATAATATTTATATCAAAGCCTAAAATATCTCATAATTTTGCAAACTAGCGAACTAAAAAGTTTCAAAAGACTTTCATAAGTGTCGAAATGTTGAAATCAACTATTACTGCTGTAAAAAAGTAGTTAAAAACAAATACCACATAATACATAGTTTCTGTAAAATACCTCATAAAAGTTTTGGATAAAGGTTCTCATGGCTTGAATTAATCAATTTCATTTTATTTTTCTTACTTTGAAAAGTATTTCTGACGAAAGCGGGAATGAGCAAGTTTGCTTCAATCCTGCTCAAAACTTTTTCTGTTAATGTTCGTAAGAGATTATTTTAATACACTAGTTCTCAGTTTATAAAATTACGGAACTGACCATTACTGCGTTTTTGATCATTTTTTTTAAAATTGGGAATCCAACTTAAATATGTTTACATTTAATTACTATTGTAGTTCTCGAATTCCGGCTGTCCCAAAGTTCAATTTACTGCATTCTGCGAATTGTTTACTGAATTTTGCTTAAAGTGATGGATTCTAAGTAAACAATTAACAAACATTTCAAGCGAAGAAAATATTGCCTCCGTTCATTAAAAGATAATATTTTTTTTTTTTTTTTACGTACGTCTTCTGTTGAAACACTTTAAAACGTATTTCGGGATATAATTCGTATAGAATATTTTGTTTTTTAAACCATAATGATGCAATTCCCTTCCATAAAGTATTCGCAGAACTACACAATTTGTATAACATTATCAATCCTGACACAGAGAAAAAAAATAGGTGAATTAAAACAACCAGAATGCGGTTAAATTTCTTGTGTTTCTTTATCTATGGAATCATCAAAATATATGGAAACATCTATCTGTCTATGGAAACATCAAAATATATGGAAACATCTATTTATCTATGGAAACATCTATTTATCTATGGAAACATCACAATATATGGAAACTTCTATCTATCTATGGAAACATCTATCTATCTATGGAAACATCACAATATATGGAAGCATCTATATATCTATGGAAACATCTATCTATCTATGGAAACATCTATCTATCTATGGAAACATCACAATATATGGAAGCATCTATCTATCTATGGAAACATCTTTTCTTCTAAACAATTTGGTAGTGATTTTTGGTCAAATCAACTACAAAATATGGTTTATAGTGAGTGATAAAGTATATTGTGGTATAATTTGCTAGTTTTATCATGATACTTCAGAGTATAGCATAAAATTTAATTATAATGATTTTTTTTTTCACTTTTGGAGCTCAGATTTTGAAAGTCAGAATGTCCAGTAAACTGTCACAAAATGAACTGAAAAATTACTAAATGAATGGCCTGTTTTCAAAATCTTCAGAGAGAGTTTTAAAATAAACACTGTTTACAGCACATCAAAATTTCATGCGTTGATGGGAAAGAAATAGCAATCGGATAGCAACTGCAATAGCAACTGCAATGGGCAAATAACGTTTGTAGAACTTGGAATGCGTTCCGAGCGTAAGCACTATTGTACTCTTTGAGCAGTGGTATATGCAGACAGGGAAGTCAAATAATTGCTCATTTTGTCACCTGTAGAGACAGTAAACGGATTATGCAACGTTCTTTTTACCATAGTGGACCCATCTAGTTATTAACTTGATATCACAAATTTAATGGCACTTCAGTTAACTTCACCAAACATATCATGCGAAAAACTGGAAGTATTTACTGCAATGTAATTGATGGGGATAGAAATTTTGTGTATGGAAAAATGTCTATATTTTGAAATCCATACTTGTATTACTATAGTTATAACGTTCAATAATTTTATTTTTAAGAATCAAAATTAAATATTTCATAATCGATCACCAAACATGATTTTCAGTCAGAGAAATTATCAGAATCTTTTATTTTTCTTCAGTAAATTTTTAGGTTATTCCTGCACAATAAATATTAAATAAATTGTGGAATGTTCGTAAAAATTTATTAAAATGTATTGAGAGTAATAAGTTTAAAATTAAAAAATATTATATAAAATTATATCTCTGCTGATTTGTGAATTAAAAAAATATCACATAAAATAACTTTTAAATGAAATCATCCCTGCCTTTACGTTTTTTAATTAAGTTTTTATTATTTTTTTGCGTATTTATTTTTTACAGACATAAAAGAATTTATGAGTTGTTTCTGAGAATGTTTTGTAGGAAAAACATCACTTAAGAAAAGGGCATCTTTTCTTTACTTTCTTCTTTCAGTTATAAAGAAATGTTACTTTGATTCGATAAAAAAAACCAGTTTTTTCGATATGAAATATATAAGAATTTTTACTTTATTAGCTTTTTTTGAAGGTTTAGAAAATACTCAAATATTTCTTCGCCAGTAGAGACATTACACAAGGACAAAAAAAATCGAAGATATTTACTGAAAACTGTTTACTCCTTTTCTTTACTGCAGAAAAAATTTCCTTTTTTCAGATAGAAATTTAAACCATTCATGGCATGGCCATATTTTTCATAAAGGAAAGAAAATAATTTAAAAAAATAACTCTTTTTTTTTTAAATATATCAATTGTTGTTTTCTTATTTCTACAAATTTTCAATCTCATTATGAGTATATTATTTATTAATTGTTAAACAAACCAAAATATATTTGAACACAATTACTGGAAAAAATATTATGTATCAAATATTCTCATTAGTTTCTTGATTATTGTTACCAAATGGAAAACAATCATTCTCAAAAATGTGAAAGGTTTTGAGTAAAAATAAATTAAGACTTTTTAAACATTCAAGAACTTGTGTACCGTATGTTTTGGATTAATTAACCTGCTAGTCCTGATCACCTTTTTTTTTTTTTTTTTTTGCCTTGGCGCTTCTTTTAAGCAGCTGCTGGTTGATCGGGACTTTCTGCAGATATATGGGGAACTGATGCGGCGGGGTCTTCTGGACCTGGTCTAGGCTTTCCTTCTCCAGGGGGATGTGTAACAACAACTTGTGTAAAACCATTTTTCGTCTTATGCTACATAACATTTCCTGCTGGTAAAATAACAGTACCTTAATTTCTAGCAAAAAAAAATCCTAATTCGGGTTAATTAATCCAAAACATACGGTATTTAAACCATTCACTTGGTAATTTTTGCGTTCACATGTTAATGGTTTATCGGAAATAATGGTTCTCAGTGCATGAAATATTGATTGAAGCAAAAAAAAAAAAAAAAAAAAAAAAACTGCTGCTGCTGCTTGACAAAATATAATCGAAAACTAAATTAAATTCCTATAAACTTTTTGTTATTTAAAGTTTGTAAAATCATTAAATTTTTCCAAAAGCTTTTTTTTTTCAGTAACTAAACACCGCAAGTGGATTTAGAGTATTTGTTTGAAAACATACTTTTATTTTTTTACATAAATTCTTGCATGGCATTTCTTAACAGCCACAGAGAAAAACGGCCTTTCCAAAATCTCAATTAGAGAATCTCTGTCATGAAAACACATTATAAAATCTAATTTGTTAAAATGTATAAAATATTTTCTAACTCTAAGACGAAATTAGGAAATAGTCTCTTTCAAGAAGATTTATCTCTCACTAATGAATATACTGAAAGATGCCGGAAGATATTTTCAAAAGCTTAGTGTTTTTATCAAACAGACTTGGGGTATTTTTGTTAATTATGTATAAAGCAGACTAAGAAATTTGGAAAAAATGCTCTGAAAGAAAGTCGTACAAGACAGAAATGTAGGAAATATTTTTTTTTCAAAAAGGATCAAAGGTTTGCTTTGTTGTTTCTGAACTTATTGAAGAACCTATGAAAAAAGAATGTTTTGTGGCAAAAGTCTGCTTGTGGGAACAAAAAGAAGATGTAGAGTTTTATATTTATACATTATATTATTTAAAAAAAGACAATTTTAAAAGATTATTATATTTTTAAAGACTATTATAAATCTACGTAACTTATACAATTGATGTATACAATTGATGGACAACAGATTTTCACTCAAAATCGCATCATAAATGTAAATTTTGTTGGGGGTGTGAATCAATTAAAAATGAAATCAGGAATTATTACCTTTTGTAGCAAAGATTAGTGAGCAATTTTCTGTAGGCAAAAACTCTCAATAATATCTGTCATATTATACATATAATATAAGTTTAGAGATTTGTAGAATCTCTCGTTCGTACGAGACCATGAAACGTATAGCCTTTTAGTGCAGCCTTATTGCCATTTTAAATATAGCCAGATATATTGCCATTTTAAGAAATGACATGTTAATGGTGAAAATTTCGTTATTTTTCACTAAAATATGAAATAATATACACTTTCACAGTTAAGAGGAAAAGTTTCGACGATATTAAAGGTAATTTAAATTTTAATTTTCATGTCCACTTTTCTGTGAGTTGAGCAAAATATTACTGTAAAAATTATTATATATCAGATATTTCGCGGTTAAAATGAATTGCATGGTAAAAAATACTAAAAACCTGAGTATCAGTACGCTTTTCAGTAATGTTGATTAGGAGTTTTTTACAGAGTTTCGAATTCAAAGTGACTATTTCACAATGCTATTCTCTTTATTCACTTCCTTGATAATAACTGGGTCAGCTCTTAGCTATGGTTAAATGACATGCGTGCTTGTATCTCAATAATATCTTAAATATCAAATTGGCTACAACTGAAAAACTTTTCATGTCGTTCATAAACTTTCTAATTTTTTTTTAAATTTCTGTGAATTCATTTTTGCGCATGGTATTCTTCTCTTTTAATAATTATTGTCTTGGGTTTCTCAATTATCTTTTATTGTGCATTTCATGCTACTCATTTCATAAATCTCTTTTATTTGTTTTTTCTCATTAGGTTTTTTTTTTATCTTTTCTAATAAAATGTCTGAACCTAAAATCTTAGTCTCATATAATTTTTATCAAAACTTGAAACCAAATTCTGTTTCTACGTCATTGAACCAATTAATAAATCATATTGACTTAATAATTCTACAACTACATCGAGTCAATCTATTTGTAAGGAACGTGCTGCTGTGAACAAAAAGCTAAACAACAATAATAATATCAACAAACACACATATCTAAATAAAAAATATACATAATTCCTATACCCTGAAAACATTCCAGATCAAATTACGGTAAAAAATATCGACACTCAGGGTGCCGGTATTTTTTACTGTGAAATCCTTTTTTACTGCAACTTCTTACGGAATATCAAATCTGATACTCAAACTCATTAAATCGCCGTAGTTAAATAAATATTACTCTAAATAATATTTTATATATTACGATAAAAATGGATTTTACGGATGATGCACCCAATTTGCCAGTACTTTATTTTATAATATAATTCAATTTTTTACAGTGTGCAATATCATTTTTCAATTTAATTTTAATTTTTCAATTTAATCTAAACTATAGGATAAATGTGTTTTGTAAGATGTTTTTAGTTGAAATAATATCTCAGCCATTTTTAGAAAAAACGTTTTTACGAAGCCTTAAAAAGAATTAATTTTATTCCTTTTTGACAAATTTTAATTATGAGAATCATTTGACATGATGACAACGTTATTTATTTTACTCTTTTCTTGAAAACTCTCCCACTAAAAATTTATTGCATTTGAAATTAGTTTCCCAAAGCCGACTTTATGCAATGTAATTGGAAACTTAGGCCTTTTGTAAAGAATCTTAAAAGACAGGAAGTCCTTATAATTTTAGGGGAAGTAATGGGAAACTTATAATTAATACTATCATTGCACATATTTCGACAAATCTCTATGCATTGCCTGTCAATGGAGATTCTGGATATTAAATTCCTTAATAAGGCAATTTAAATCTAAACCTTTTAATATCATTAACTTCAAACAAAACTCTTTCCTTACTCTCAATGAAATCATTATCTCTTATGAACAATTAATGCCTCCGGCGTAATAAAATCAGATACAGAAATAAATAAACGTCTTTTAGACGAATTCCAAATATTTCTTAAATAAAATAAAAATATTAGTCTGACTATGACTTAACATCAAATTTGAAGAAAAGTTTTTAAAATAAAGATTATTATGAATAATTTGAAATCATCATATTTTCTTAAAAATATTTTGATTAAAATACAAGTTCACTCAATAAATAATAATATATATATATATATATATAAATGATATATATAATGATATATATAAATATATATATATATATATAAATATATATATATATATATATATATATATATATATGTTCAAAATGAAGATAAAACAAAGGTAAATTACAGACAAATGAAAAAAAAAGGGGGGGGGGAATAATAATAATAACAAACAACTGGGGAAAAAAAAAGAATTAATTAAAAAAAAAAAAAAAAGAGGATAAATTTTTTTTAAAAACTGGAAAATAAAAGATATAATCTTTTCATCAGCCCACACGATTATATCCGAAAAAGAGTGCTTTCTAATATTGTATCAATATAGCCAAAGCAAAATATATCAATACAATAGTGCGAGGAGCACTCAAAAATTTTTTTACAAAAATTACAACAAATAAAATTAAACACAATAAGTAAAAATAATTGTGTTATAATAATACTTATAATTTTATAATAATTATAATACTTATAATATTTTACTTATTGTGTTTAATTTTATTTGTCGTAATTTTTGTAAAAAATTTTTTGAGTGCTCCTCACACTATTCTATTGATATATTTTGCTTTGGCTATATTGATACAATATTAGAAAGCACTCTTTTTCGGATATAATCGTGTGGGCTGATGAAAAGATTATATCTTTTATTTTCCGGTTTTTTAAAAAAACTTTATCCTATTTTTTTTTTTAATTAATTCTTTTTCTTTCCCCAGTTGTTTGTTATTATTATTATTTCCCCCCCCCTTTTTTTTTTCATTTGTCTGTAATTTACCTTTGTTTTATCTTCATTTTGAACATATCTTATGAATTCTATTTACTTGCAGCTAATGCGCAATAAATGATACTTAATGTTTTTCTTAATTTTTTTCTGGTTTTTTTGTATTTATTTATTTTGCTGTATATATATATATATATATATATATATATATATATATATATATATATATATATATATATATATATATATATATATATATATATATATATATATGTGTGTGTGTGTGAGTGTGTGCGTGTGCGTGTCATGATGAAATTAGTTCTATCCTTATATTTATAGGAATTTAAAGTGGTTAATTAAATTTCGCGTTGTTTAAGAGATAAAAACTATGAAACTTTTTATGGTTCAACTTATTTAAAAAAATTAAACATTTACATCCTTCTACGCTTTAAAGTGGTAACAACAAAAAAAACTTTAGTTTATATCGAGAATAGTGACATCGGTTCTGTTTTCTTCAACTTTTTGAAACAAACTCGCATTTGTCAAAGCTTTTGACTCATAATATTACAAGATATTTTGACTGAATGAAAAGAAACATCAAATGTCAAGTACATTTCAGTTCTTAAAATGACACGAAAACGTGATCTTGACGTTTATAAAAATAAGTGCAACTTTCTCTGTCCATATAGTAAAAAAATAGAGTTCTGGTATATATATTTCTGACATTTTGGATAAAAACGTTAGGCTAAAAACATCTTTTTTTTGGTTGTTTAAGGTTATTTTCGAAGAAGATTGTTTACTAGAAGAGTGTTTTTCGTAAAGTTACTTATAAAGTTCTTTTTAAAACAAAATCTATTGTTTGAAATTCTAGTGAAGATCTTATTTTTAGATGCATTTTATAATAGTTAAAACAACAAATAATCACCTAGTGATATATTTCTACAGTGAGCAAATTATTCTTTTAGTTGAAATCTGTACAGTAAAATATTCAGAATCAAATTACGGTATTAATATGCGTGTTACATCACTGATATTTTTAGTTGACTTTAGTTCAATTTAATATATATCATTAAATTCTAATCAAGCTTTATTTAGGTGACAACAGAAGTCTAACCCACTCTCCCAGCTGGAGGGGGGTGAACTCCGGACAGTAGTGGCGAAGCTTAGGTTGACAACATCGTACAGCAAAAAGTCACGCTAAAACAATTGTCCTGCATTATATACTATTAATCCAAAGGGGTGAAAAGTCCAGTCGTTACATTCCTTGTATTCCTACACCTTAAGGAAAATCATTTTATGCTTCCTAATATGGAAGTGAAAGAGGGAAAGATTCTAAAAATAACTCTTCCTTTGAAATATAAATCTAATTTTAATTCATGGTGTGTTTACAACCTTGAATTCCCAAAATAGAATATCTCTACGCTTATTCTTTAACAAAGACATTTTATGAAAACGGAAGAGTTTTAATTCCTTTATAAATACAAAAGTATTATAATTTTATATATATATATATATATATATATATATATATATATATATATATATATATATATATATATATATATATATATATATATATATATATATATATATATATATATATATATATATATATATATATGTATATATATATATACACGTTTATTACAACTGGTCATCGTCTTAAAGATATTCTAGGGAAGACAAATGTCCGTACATTTCAATTGCTTCAAAAATTAGTCGACTTAAAACCAAAAGGAAAGAAAAATCTGACCTTCAATAACAGATTCAAAAATCATAAAGAAGTAATGATCCGACGTGTTTTGAGCGCTCGAAATAAATAATCATTTGCAAGAAATGTTGAAACTCGTAAACATCTTCTGTTTAAAAAATTTTAAGTTGGAAAAGAACGTCATGTTTCCAGAGCTATAAGATTACACTCCTTCCTCTACTTTGCATTTTTATATTTATCTCACCTGCTATGCATCTTTTGGCATTATTGCAAAAGTTTCTTTTTTTTTCCTTTTTCCTACGAATAATGTCATGCTAAAAATCTTTAAGTTTGAAAATTAACATTTCATCTGACGAACGACAATGCAACTATTTGTTTTCTTATTCTTTTTTTCTATATTCGACTCTAGCAATTTTATTTAATAATTCTAATATGATTTTACGTATGTCTTTTCTTCCACAGAGAGCTGGATATCGCCTTGTATAATCTATCATTGCGTGATTAAACATTATTCAGCTCTCATTTTTAAAATGTTTGGCTATATATATATATATATATATATATATATATATATATATATATATATATATATATATATATATATATATATATATATATATATATATATATATATATATAATACAGGGATGCCAACTGCTCCGCTTTCTGGAATAGTTTTAATAAAGTGGTAGTAAAAATTATATAGTAAAACTCGTTAGAGAAGGATAGTTACACCTACTTTTTAATAGAGTATCCATTAAATTGATGATATAGCATTGCATTTTATATGAAAAATAACTAAAGGAAAAATACTAAACTAAAAGTAACTTAAATTTCGCTACCACTAGAAAATATTATTTTACAAAGCGGAGTAAGTTGGCATCTCTGTACATATATATATATATATATATATATATATATATATATATATATATATATAATACAGGGATGCCAACTGCTCCGCTTTCTGGAATAGTTTTAATAAAGTGGTAGTAAAAATTATATAGTAAAACTCGTTAGAGAAGGATAGTTACACCTACTTTTTAATAGAGTATCCATTAAATTGATGATATAGCATTGCATTTTATATGAAAAATAACTAAAGGAAAAATACTAAACTAAAAGTAACTTAAATTTCGCTACCACTAGAAAATATTATTTTACAAAGCGGAGTAAGTTGGCATCTCTGTACATATATATATATATATATATATATATATATATATATATATATATATATATATATATATATATATAATACAGGGATGCCAACTGCTCCGCTTTCTGGAATAGTTTTAATAAAGTGGTAGTAAAAATTATATAGTAAAACTCGTTAGAGAAGGATAGTTACACCTACTTTTTAATAGAGTATCCATTAAATTGATGATATAGCATTGCATTTTATATGAAAAATAACTAAAGGAAAAATACTAAACTAAAAGTAACTTAAATTTCGCTACCACTAGAAAATATTATTTTACAAAGCGGAGTAAGTTGGCATCTCTGTACATATATATATATATATATATATATATATATATATATATATATATATATATATATATATATATAATACAGGGATGCCAACTGCTCCGCTTTCTGGAATAGTTTTAATAAAGTGGTAGTAAAAATTATATAGTAAAACTCGTTAGAGAAGGATAGTTACACCTACTTTTTAATAGAGTATCCATTAAATTGATGATATAGCATTGCATTTTATATGAAAAATAACTAAAGGAAAAATACTAAACTAAAAGTAACTTAAATTTCGCTACCACTAGAAAATATTATTTTACAAAGCGGAGTAAGTTGGCATCTCTGTACATATATATATATATATATATATATATATATATATATATATATATATATATATATATATATATATATATATATATATATAATACAGGGATGCCAACTGCTCCGCTTTCTGGAATAGTTTTAATAAAGTGGTAGTAAAAATTATATAGTAAAACTCGTTAGAGAAGGATAGTTACACCTACTTTTTAATAGAGTATCCATTAAATTGATGATATAGCATTGCATTTTATATGAAAAATAACTAAAGGAAAAATACTAAACTAAAAGTAACTTTAATTTCGCTACCACTAGAAAATATTATTTTACAAAGCGGAGTAAGTTGGCATCTCTGTACATATATATATATATATATATATATATATATATATATATATATATATATATATATATATATATATATATATATATATATATAATACAGGGATGCCAACTGCTCCGCTTTCTGGAATAGTTTTAATAAAGTGGTAGTAAAAATTATATAGTAAAACTCGTTAGAGAAGGATAGTTACACCTACTTTTTAATAGAGTATCCATTAAATTGATGATATAGCATTGCATTTTATATGAAAAATAACTAAAGGAAAAATACTAAACTAAAAGTAACTTAAATTTCGCTACCACTAGAAAATATTATTTTACAAAGCGGAGTAAGTTGGCATCTCTGTACATATATATATATATATATATATATATATATATATATATATATATATATATATATATATATATATATATATATATATATATATATAATACAGGGATGCCAACTGCTCCGCTTTCTGGAATAGTTTTAATAAAGTGGTAGTAAAAATTATATAGTAAAACTCGTTAGAGAAGGATAGTTACACCTACTTTTTAATAGAGTATCCATTAAATTGATGATATAGCATTGCATTTTATATGAAAAATAACTAAAGGAAAAATACTAAACTAAAAGTAACTTAAATTTCGCTACCACTAGAAAATATTATTTTACAAAGCGGAGTAAGTTGGCATCTCTGTACATATATATATATATATATATATATATATATATATATATATATAATACAGGGATGCCAACTGCTCCGCTTTCTGGAATAGTTTTAATAAAGTGGTAGTAAAAATTATATAGTAAAACTCGTTAGAGAAGGATAGTTACACCTACTTTTTAATAGAGTATCCATTAAATTGATGATATAGCATTGCATTTTATATGAAAAATAACTAAAGGAAAAATACTAAACTAAAAGTAACTTAAATTTCGCTACCACTAGAAAATATTATTTTACAAAGCGGAGTAAGTTGGCATCTCTGTACATATATATATATATATATATATATATATATATATATATATATATATATATATATATATATATATATAATACAGGGATGCCAACTGCTCCGCTTTCTGGAATAGTTTTAATAAAGTGGTAGTAAAAATTATATAGTAAAACTCGTTAGAGAAGGATAGTTACACCTACTTTTTAATAGAGTATCCATTAAAATTGATGATATAGCATTGCATTTTATATGAAAAATAACTAAAGGAAAAATACTAAACTAAAAGTAACTTAAATTTCGCTACCACTAGAAAATATTATTTTACAAAGCGGAGTAAGTTGGCATCTCTGTACATATATATATATATATATATATATATATATATATATATATATATATATATATAATACAGGGATGCCAACTGCTCCGCTTTCTGGAATAGTTTTAATAAAGTGGTAGTAAAAATTATATAGTAAAACTCGTTAGAGAAGGATAGTTACACCTACTTTTTAATAGAGTATCCATTAAATTGATGATATAGCATTGCATTTTATATGAAAAATAACTAAAGGAAAAATACTAAACTAAAAGTAACTTAAATTTCGCTACCACTAGAAAATATTATTTTACAAAGCGGAGTAAGTTGGCATCTCTGTACATATATATATATATATATATATATATATATATATATATATATATATATATAATACAGGGATGCCAACTGCTCCGCTTTCTGGAATAGTTTTAATAAAGTGGTAGTAAAAATTATATAGTAAAACTCGTTAGAGAAGGATAGTTACACCTACTTTTTAATAGAGTATCCATTAAATTGATGATATAGCATTGCATTTTATATGAAAAATAACTAAAGGAAAAATACTAAACTAAAAGTAACTTAAATTTCGCTACCACTAGAAAATATTATTTTACAAAGCGGAGTAAGTTGGCATCTCTGTACATATATATATATATATATATATATATATATATATATATATATATATATAATACAGGGATGCCAACTGCTCCGCTTTCTGGAATAGTTTTAATAAAGTGGTAGTAAAAATTATATAGTAAAACTCGTTAGAGAAGGATAGTTACACCTACTTTTTAATAGAGTATCCATTAAATTGATGATATAGCATTGCATTTTATATGAAAAATAACTAAAGGAAAAATACTAAACTAAAAGTAACTTAAATTTCGCTACCACTAGAAAATATTATTTTACAAAGCGGAGTAAGTTGGCATCTCTGTACATATATATATATATATATATATATATATATATATATATATATATATATATATATATATATATATATATATATATATATATATATAATACAGGGATGCCAACTGCTCCGCTTTCTGGAATAGTTTTAATAAAGTGGTAGTAAAAATTATATAGTAAAACTCGTTAGAGAAGGATAGTTACACCTACTTTTTAATAGAGTATCCATTAAATTGATGATATAGCATTGCATTTTATATGAAAAATAACTAAAGGAAAAATACTAAACTAAAAGTAACTTAAATTTCGCTACCACTAGAAAATATTATTTTACAAAGCGGAGTAAGTTGGCATCTCTGTACATATATATATATATATATATATATATATATATATATATATATATATATATATATATATAATACAGGGATGCCAACTGCTCCGCTTTCTGGAATAGTTTTAATAAAGTGGTAGTAAAAATTATATAGTAAAACTCGTTAGAGAAGGATAGTTACACCTACTTTTTAATAGAGTATCCATTAAATTGATGATATAGCATTGCATTTTATATGAAAAATAACTAAAGGAAAAATACTAAACTAAAAGTAACTTAAATTTCGCTACCACTAGAAAATATTATTTTACAAAGCGGAGTAAGTTGGCATCTCTGTACATATATATATATATATATATATATATATATATATATATATATATATATATATATATATATATATAATACAGGGATGCCAACTGCTCCGCTTTCTGGAATAGTTTTAATAAAGTGGTAGTAAAAATTATATAGTAAAACTCGTTAGAGAAGGATAGTTACACCTACTTTTTAATAGAGTATCCATTAAATTGATGATATAGCATTGCATTTTATATGAAAAATAACTAAAGGAAAAATACTAAACTATAAGTAACTTAAATTTCGCTACCACTAGAAAATATTATTTTACAAAGCGGAGTAAGTTGGCATCTCTGTACATATATATATATATATATATATATATATATATATATATATATATATATATATAATACAGGGATGCCAACTGCTCCGCTTTCTGGAATAGTTTTAATAAAGTGGTAGTAAAAATTATATAGTAAAACTCGTTAGAGAAGGATAGTTACACCTACTTTTTAATAGAGTATCCATTAAATTGATGATATAGCATTGCATTTTATATGAAAAATAACTAAAGGAAAAATACTAAACTAAAAGTAACTTAAATTTCGCTACCACTAGAAAATATTATTTTACAAAGCGGAGTAAGTTGGCATCTCTGTACATATATATATATATATATATATATATATATATATATATATATATATATAATACAGGGATGCCAACTGCTCCGCTTTCTGGAATAGTTTTAATAAAGTGGTAGTAAAAATTATATAGTAAAACTCGTTAGAGAAGGATAGTTACACCTACTTTTTAATAGAGTATCCATTAAATTGATGATATAGCATTGCATTTTATATGAAAAATAACTAAAGGAAAAATACTAAACTAAAAGTAACTTAAATTTCGCTACCACTAGAAAATATTATTTTACAAAGCGGAGTAAGTTGGCATCTCTGTACATATATATATATATATATATATATATATATATATATATATATATATATATATATATATATATATATATATATATATATATATATATATATATATATATAATACAGGGATGCCAACTGCTCCGCTTTCTGGAATAGTTTTAATAAAGTGGTAGTAAAAATTATATAGTAAAACTCGTTAGAGAAGGATAGTTACACCTACTTTTTAATAGAGTATCCATTAAATTGATGATATAGCATTGCATTTTATATGAAAAATAACTAAAGGAAAAATACTAAACTAAAAGTAACTTAAATTTCGCTACCACTAGAAAATATTATTTTACAAAGCGGAGTAAGTTGGCATCTCTGTACATATATATATATATATATATATATATATATATATATATATATATATATAATACAGGGATGCCAACTGCTCCGCTTTCTGGAATAGTTTTAATAAAGTGGTAGTAAAAATTATATAGTAAAACTCGTTAGAGAAGGATAGTTACACCTACTTTTTAATAGAGTATCCATTAAATTGATGATATAGCATTGCATTTTATATGAAAAATAACTAAAGGAAAAATACTAAACTAAAAGTAACTTAAATTTCGCTACCACTAGAAAATATTATTTTACAAAGCGGAGTAAGTTGGCATCTCTGTACATATATATATATATATATATATATATATATATATATATATATATATATATATATATATATATATATATATATAATACAGGGATGCCAACTGCTCCGCTTTCTGGAATAGTTTTAATAAAGTGGTAGTAAAAATTATATAGTAAAACTCGTTAGAGAAGGATAGTTACACCTACTTTTTAATAGAGTATCCATTAAATTGATGATATAGCATTGCATTTTATATGAAAAATAACTAAAGGAAAAATACTAAACTAAAAGTAACTTAAATTTCGCTACCACTAGAAAATATTATTTTACAAAGCGGAGTAAGTTGGCATCTCTGTACATATATATATATATATATATATATATATATATATATATATATATATATATATATATATATATATATATATATATATATATAATACAGGGATGCCAACTGCTCCGCTTTCTGGAATAGTTTTAATAAAGTGGTAGTAAAAATTATATAGTAAAACTCGTTAGAGAAGGATAGTTACACCTACTTTTTAATAGAGTATCCATTAAATTGATGATATAGCATTGCATTTTATATGAAAAATAACTAAAGGAAAAATACTAAACTAAAAGTAACTTAAATTTCGCTACCACTAGAAAATATTATTTTACAAAGCGGAGTAAGTTGGCATCTCTGTACATATATATATATATATATATATATATATATATATATATATATATATAATACAGGGATGCCAACTGCTCCGCTTTCTGGAATAGTTTTAATAAAGTGGTAGTAAAAATTATATAGTAAAACTCGTTAGAGAAGGATAGTTACACCTACTTTTTAATAGAGTATCCATTAAATTGATGATATAGCATTGCATTTTATATGAAAAATAACTAAAGGAAAAATACTAAACTAAAAGTAACTTAAATTTCGCTACCACTAGAAAATATTATTTTACAAAGCGGAGTAAGTTGGCATCTCTGTACATATATATATATATATATATATATATATATATATATATATATATATATATATATATATATATATATATATATAATACAGGGATGCCAACTGCTCCGCTTTCTGGAATAGTTTTAATAAAGTGGTAGTAAAAATTATATAGTAAAACTCGTTAGAGAAGGATAGTTACACCTACTTTTTAATAGAGTATCCATTAAATTGATGATATAGCATTGCATTTTATATGAAAAATAACTAAAGGAAAAATACTAAACTAAAAGTAACTTAAATTTCGCTACCACTAGAAAATATTATTTTACAAAGCGGAGTAAGTTGGCATCTCTGTACATATATATATATATATATATATATATATATATATATATATATATATATATATAATACAGGGATGCTAACTGCTCCGCTTTCTGGAATAGTTTTAATAAAGTGGTAGTAAAAATTATATAGTAAAACTCGTTAGAGAAGGATAGTTACACCTACTTTTTAATAGAGTATCCATTAAATTGATGATATAGCATTGCATTTTATATGAAAAATAACTAAAGGAAAAATACTAAACTAAAAGTAACTTAAATTTCGCTACCACTAGAAAATATTATTTTACAAAGCGGAGTAAGTTGGCATCTCTGTACATATATATATATATATATATATATATATATATATATATATATAATACAGGGATGCCAACTGCTCCGCTTTCTGGAATAGTTTTAATAAAGTGGTAGTAAAAATTATATAGTAAAACTCGTTAGAGAAGGATAGTTACACCTACTTTTTAATAGAGTATCCATTAAATTGATGATATAGCATTGCATTTTATATGAAAAATAACTAAAGGAAAAATACTAAACTAAAAGTAACTTAAATTTCGCTACCACTAGAAAATATTATTTTACAAAGCGGAGTAAGTTGGCATCTCTGTACATATATATATATATATATATATATATATATATATATATATATATATATAATACAGGGATGCCAACTGCTCCGCTTTCTGGAATAGTTTTAATAAAGTGGTAGTAAAAATTATATAGTAAAACTCGTTAGAGAAGGATAGTTACACCTACTTTTTAATAGAGTATCCATTAAATTGATGATATAGCATTGCATTTTATATGAAAAATAACTAAAGGAAAAATACTAAACTAAAAGTAACTTAAATTTCGCTACCACTAGAAAATATTATTTTACAAAGCGGAGTAAGTTGGCATCTCTGTACATATATATATATATATATATATATATATATATATATATATATATATATATATATATATATATATATATATATATAATACAGGGATGCCAACTGCTCCGCTTTCTGGAATAGTTTTAATAAAGTGGTAGTAAAAATTATATAGTAAAACTCGTTAGAGAAGGATAGTTACACCTACTTTTTAATAGAGTATCCATTAAATTGATGATATAGCATTGCATTTTATATGAAAAATAACTAAAGGAAAAATACTAAACTAAAAGTAACTTAAATTTCGCTACCACTAGAAAATATTATTTTACAAAGCGGAGTAAGTTGGCATCTCTGTACATATATATATATATATATATATATATATATATATATATATATATATATATATATATATATATAATACAGGTATGCCAACTGCTCCGCTTTCTGGAATAGTTTTAATAAAGTGGTAGTAAAAATTATATAGTAAAACTCGTTAGAGAAGGATAGTTACACCTACTTTTTAATAGAGTATCCATTAAATTGATGATATAGCATTGCATTTTATATGAAAAATAACTAAAGGAAAAATACTAAACTAAAAGTAACTTAAATTTCGCTACCACTAGAAAATATTATTTTACAAAGCGGAGTAAGTTGGCATCTCTGTACATATATATATATATATATATATATATATATATATATATATATATAATACAGGGATGCCAACTGCTCCGCTTTCTGGAATAGTTTTAATAAAGTGGTAGTAAAAATTATATAGTAAAACTCGTTAGAGAAGGATAGTTACACCTACTTTTTAATAGAGTATCCATTAAATTGATGATATAGCATTGCATTTTATATGAAAAATAACTAAAGGAAAAATACTAAACTATAAGTAACTTAAATTTCGCTACCACTAGAAAATATTATTTTACAAAGCGGAGTAAGTTGGCATCTCTGTACATATATATATATATATATATATATATATATATATATAATACAGGGATGCCAACTGCTCCGCTTTCTGGAATAGTTTTAATAAAGTGGTAGTAAAAATTATATAGTAAAACTCGTTAGAGAAGGATAGTTACACCTACTTTTTAATAGAGTATCCATTAAATTGATGATATAGCATTGCATTTTATATGAAAAATAACTAAAGGAAAAATACTAAACTAAAAGTAACTTAAATTTCGCTACCACTAGAAAATATTATTTTACAAAGCGGAGTAAGTTGGCATCTCTGTACATATATATATATATATATATATATATATATATATATATATATATATATATAATACAGGGATGCCAACTGCTCCGCTTTCTGGAATAGTTTTAATAAAGTGGTAGTAAAAATTATATAGTAAAACTCGTTAGAGAAGGATAGTTACACCTACTTTTTAATAGAGTATCCATTAAATTGATGATATAGCATTGCATTTTATATGAAAAATAACTAAAGGAAAAATACTAAACTAAAAGTAACTTAAATTTCGCTACCACTAGAAAATATTATTTTACAAAGCGGAGTAAGTTGGCATCTCTGTACATATATATATATATATATATATATATATATATATATATATATATATATATATATATATATATATATATATATAATACAGGGATGCCAACTGCTCCGCTTTCTGGAATAGTTTTAATAAAGTGGTAGTAAAAATTATATAGTAAAACTCGTTAGAGAAGGATAGTTACACCTACTTTTTAATAGAGTATCCATTAAATTGATGATATAGCATTGCATTTTATATGAAAAATAACTAAAGGAAAAATACTAAACTAAAAGTAACTTAAATTTCGCTACCACTAGAAAATATTATTTTACAAAGCGGAGTAAGTTGGCATCTCTGTACATATATATATATATATATATATATATATATATATATATATATATAATACAGGGATGCCAACTGCTCCGCTTTCTGGAATAGTTTTAATAAAGTGGTAGTAAAAATTATATAGTAAAACTCGTTAGAGAAGGATAGTTACACCTACTTTTTAATAGAGTATCCATTAAATTGATGATATAGCATTGCATTTTATATGAAAAATAACTAAAGGAAAAATACTAAACTAAAAGTAACTTAAATTTCGCTACCACTAGAAAATATTATTTTACAAAGCGGAGTAAGTTGGCATCTCTGTACATATATATATATATATATATATATATATATATATATATATATATATATATATATATATATATATATATATAATACAGGGATGCCAACTGCTCCGCTTTCTGGAATAGTTTTAATAAAGTGGTAGTAAAAATTATATAGTAAAACTCGTTAGAGAAGGATAGTTACACCTACTTTTTAATAGAGTATCCATTAAATTGATGATATAGCATTGCATTTTATATGAAAAATAACTAAAGGAAAAATACTAAACTAAAAGTAACTTAAATTTCGCTACCACTAGAAAATATTATTTTACAAAGCGGAGTAAGTTGGCATCTCTGTACATATATATATATATATATATATATATATATATATATATATATATATATATATATATATATATATATATATATATATATATATAATACAGGGATGCCAACTGCTCCGCTTTCTGGAATAGTTTTAATAAAGTGGTAGTAAAAATTATATAGTAAAACTCGTTAGAGAAGGATAGTTACACCTACTTTTTAATAGAGTATCCATTAAATTGATGATATAGCATTGCATTTTATATGAAAAATAACTAAAGGAAAAATACTAAACTAAAAGTAACTTAAATTTCGCTACCACTAGAAAATATTATTTTACAAAGCGGAGTAAGTTGGCATCTCTGTACATATATATATATATATATATATATATATATATATATATATATATATATATATATAATACAGGGATGCCAACTGCTCCGCTTTCTGGAATAGTTTTAATAAAGTGGTAGTAAAAATTATATAGTAAAACTCGTTAGAGAAGGATAGTTACACCTACTTTTTAATAGAGTATCCATTAAATTGATGATATAGCATTGCATTTTATATGAAAAATAACTAAAGGAAAAATACTAAACTAAAAGTAACTTAAATTTCGCTACCACTAGAAAATATTATTTTACAAAGCGGAGTAAGTTGGCATCTCTGTACATATATATATATATATATATATATATATATATATATATATATATATATATATATATATATATATATATATATATATATCATAATATTATTTATTTTTCTATTACAAACTCTCTCAAAAAATAACATTTATAAACTAATAATATAGAAATGTCACTGTCAAGCAACATTCTGGACAATGTCCATTTGTTATCGAAAATTCTTTTTTCTTCTGTCGCGTCATTAGAAAGAAAAAAAAATAAAGGCTGTTACTTGTATCAGTAAATAAGTTCCGCAGAAGTGTTGTAATCGTTTCCTTCTTATTGGCGCTTTATTGGCTTATTTTCTTAAATTATAAGAACACTATTTATAAAATGTTTAGCTTAATTTTTTGTTCAATCTATGGTTTATGCAACTTTCATTTTACTGATTCCTTAGATGGCGTTTTACTTTTCTCAATTAAAACCCCCATTAAGTTGCAAAAACAATTATTAATAATTCTTAAGATCTTTGCATTTGCAAGAGGATAGAAAGCCCAATCTACTTGACCACAAAAACAGCAGCAATAGACCACTTTATTTTTGGGGAATTAGATGCGCCACTATATTTTTTGTGATTTAGATGTCATTAAGTAAGCACTGGTCTCTCGAGCCCAAATTATCGAGTAATATCATTCATCATATAGTCTAAATGTTTGCATCATAAATGTTTTATGCTACATGTTGTTCGTCTCAAATATGCAGTGCCATTAAAAAACTGCTGAACAAAACATAATATTCTGCTGATTCTATTTAAATTGAGAACATGGAAACTGTGTAAACCGGGTAAGAATAGTTCAATTCTTTGCTACTAGTAGCTCCATTTTTTATAAAACAGACACACAATATACCATTGTTTATCTAAAAATTAGTTTTATATGGTTATTTTTGGTTCTTTGCTGGTAAAAATCGAACTTTTTTAAATTTCAAATACAAATTCCGAAGGTATTTATTATTATCTACTGTAAATATTTTAGATTTTGGAGGCTGCATAGCTTTCTCATTATACTGTAAAAAAAATTTGTATCAAAATACGGCAAAAAGTAACTTTACCCAAAGTGCCGTTAGTTTTTATAGTAAAATTTGTAAAAATCTGATATACGGTAAATTTTGTAGTAGTATTTACTATAAAATCAATGAAACACTGCTATTGAATAAATATTAATGCCAAAGCAAATATTGCTGTAAAAATTCCGGTATAAAAGTTTCCGGTAAAAACGGATTTTACAGATAATGCACCCCGTAAATTAATTGACTTTTTACAGTATATTTTGATAAAAACAATTCTAGTTTAATTATTCTCACCACATACGTAAATATTATTTCAGTTATTAAAATACTGCATTGGTTAATTGCTGCATTAAAATTAAAAAAAAAAAAAAAAAACTTCGTTACTTTATATCACTTTAAGTTATGAAAACCTTATATATACTTAGCGCAGATTTCTATTTAAAAATATCAAATAATAAATAAATTTAGTTAAAAATATCTATAAAAAACTAATGTTACAGTCTAGTAAATATTGTTTTTAGTGGTCTTTCTGATTGAGTTGATTTACCATTCAATAAAAACTTCTGTAGTGTCGTCGCAGTGGGTTTGAATCCTGCCATAATTCTAAATACATTCTCCTGATGTCCTTTTCTAACTTGTGTTACCCGTTCATCAATTTGTCATGAGCTTATATCTCGTACTTTGTAATGAACAAACATACCTGTATATGTATACCTAACAATTAATTAATATTTAAATGAATAAATATCTTTCCAACATAAACAGAATAATATAAAGAAAATTAGGTATAATTTGTAATTGAGATACACAAAATCGACGATCAACTGTTTAAATTTTAGGAGCTGTCTTACAAATTAAAATTTAGTATAAATATTATGTTTAATTTTCAAATTTTTCACAAAAGTAACAAGATCATTATTATCGAAATTTGCTTTTACAGAAAATACATAAAGAACAATAAAAATTAATTATAACTTCTAAAATTAGCAACTAGATATGCAAAACAATTGAACAATCTATTTATCTTTCATGGTTTCTTTACTATCAAGTTTTCACTTTATGCAACCAGTCTCTAATTTCAGAACTCTAAATTAGTACAAAGGGTTGCTATAGCAACTTTGAGCTACGAAATGTATATTGCATTTTCTCTTTATCCTTTAAGTTTCACTAACAAATTCGTAATATTTCATGACAAAGAATACACAAGCGGCGAATATTTTAATTAATTTTAGCAAGTAACGTATAAGTACATTACATAACGAATTTAGTTTTACATTTATAAATAAAAACGTTTAAACTAATACTTTGATAAACTGTTTTTATAGATTTATTTTAATTTAGAGGCTAGTTAAAAAAATATTCATTTGTTAAATATTAGCATATAAACAAAATGTAAGACATGTAAGATAATTTATGTTACGGAATTAGACATTTTCTGAATGTACATACCTTTTTCTTCACGGATTCTGATTTCTGTCCTGTCATCCCAAAAAAGGGAGGTTCACCGCAATCTAGGAAATATGGTTTCATTACTTTGATCAAAAGATAGGTCGAAAGTTGGGATCTCTTATAGTTAATTTTACATTTTGCGTATTTCGGTCGGTTTATTTTTCTACTTATTATTCTATTCGCACTGCACAGTGCGCAAAGAAATAGATCACCCTGAATAAGGTTTGATCTAATAATCGGTTTTTCACATTCTACTACTTAATTTTCAAGGGAGTGACCTCAAATGTGTTAATGAATTTGCAGATAATAGTGCTTTTAAGTTATAAAGTCTAACAAAAAATAAAAAGAATCTTCTTTGAATAAATATGACTTTTTTTCAACGGATTACGGTTTCGGAGCTCCAAAATATAACGGAAAGCTACAATATGGGAATTATAATCCTCATTGCCTGGTTAGGACGGCGGTCAAAGGTTTATCTCCTTAATGTTAACTTAACTATTCGTGTACATTGCCATATTTCGAGAGCTTATTAAGAGAACAAAAATTTTTTACTCACAATTATAAAATTCCTTTGTACAAAAATAATTTCACACCAAAAAATATTTCTTTTTAGATTATTATTTTAGATAATAATATGCGATTTTTTTTAATTACATGATATAAAAAATTTCTCAGCATTTAAGAGAGCGTAATCTTATTTTTTACGATAAAATATATACATCTTAAACTTAATCGGGGGAATATGAACCGCAAAATCATACTTTAAGTAGCCGAATAAAATGATATACACTACTGGTCATTGAAATTGCTACACTTGGAAGGTGACACACCACGAATGTGAAATTTGCAGAATGGATAGAGCATGTAGTCGTATGCAAAGGATCAGCTTATCAGTACATTCGTTCAAAGATGGCGACGGTAGCGACGCCTACAATATGTGTAAAAGGAGAGATTTGAAAGTAAGTTTCTCATACAGAAATTGAATTTGAGCATTGGTTTTTGGGTAAAATTTTTTTATGCCTCTTGTAAGAAAGACAAATGTCTACTAGCACATGTCTGAGTTTGATCGAGATCGAATTGTAGCCTACCGGGATTGCGGTTTATCACACCGAAGTATTGCTGCTCGAATGGGCCGAGTTCCCATGACTGTTAGCAGAATATAGAATCGATGGATTCATGACGGTCATGCGGAACGCCCTCCATCTGTAACAGCCGAGAAGACAGGCATGTAATCCACGTTACCTTAAGGGATCGTACATCTACGTCATCAAAAGGGGAAATTTGTAAGACAATAAGTGTCTGGCTCGTTCAGTTCGACGACGTTTGCAGCAGCATGGACAGTCAGCACAGAGACCGTGGCTTCGGCTACCCTTGACGCTGCATTACGGGCAGGATTGCCTCCAATGGTGAGGTCAACGACGAACCTGGATGCAGTAATAGCATGACGACGTCTTTGCAGACGAATCCTGTTTCTATATACAGCATCACGATGGCAGCATCCGTGTTTGGCGACAACGTGAAGAACGCCTATTGATAGCTTGCATTCGACATCGCCATACTAGCCCATCACCTAGAGTAATGATATGGAGTGCCATTGGATACACGTCTCAATCACCTCTTGTTAGCATTGCCAGCACTTTGAACAGCAGCCGTTACATTTCTGGTGTGATAGGGCCAGTTGCTCTGCCTTATCTTCGATACCTCCATACCGATACTTTTCAGCAGGTCAATGCACGACTGCATGTTGCCCACACTGTCCTGACCATCCTTGACCCAGAACATGTTCGCCTGTTGCAAGGAAAGCCCGTTATCTTGATCTCTCATAAATTGAAAATGTCTGGTCACTGGTTGCCAAACGACTGGCATCACTATGGCCGATGAATTGTGGCATAATGTTGAAGCTGCATGGAATGTTGCACCCGTCCATGCTATCCTATTTCTGTTCGACTAGATGCCCAAGAGAATAACTGCTGTTATTGCTGCCAGGGGAGGCTGCTCTGAGTACTGATTCCTCAGGATCCAAATAAACATCCTGAAAATTAAATCACTTTTTCTTCCAACTATAATGTATGTGCCCAATAAATATCATTCTGTTATCTGCATTTTTTCCTGGTGTAGTTATTTTAATGGCCAATAGTGTACTATGCGAAGATTTGAAATAGGAATATAAACTAGTGTGGCATACAATTAAAAGAAAAAGCAACAGAGTAAAATTTCAATTTTGTCTCTGGTTTGGGATTTCCATATTTATTTGTATTTTAAATCGCCAAGAAAACGTTTTATATTAGTTATTAATTATAATTATTAGTTTATATTAATTCTTAATTTAAATCATTAGTTCGTATTAATTATTAATTATAATTATTAGTTTATCATAATAATTATATTTAATTAATATTTCAACATCGATCGCTTTTGTGGAAGCTTTTCATTCGTATTAATATTTATTATAGAAAAAAATTTTAAAAACAAGGTTTTTATTTTTAATTATTAATATTGTTATCAATATTTTTATTTATATTTTAATTTTCATTTGAGCAATCATTAAAAGATTTAATGATTAAACAAATAAATTAATATTTTTAAATTTATTTAGCATATTATTTTTTGTGCGACTTAAATCTTTCACATTTTTTTTTAATTGTTATAAAGACTTTTGAAAGACAATTTCCAACATCTTTCACATTTTCAAATTTTTCTACTAACTATTACTAACTAAAATATTCTTTCATTTAAATTATTAATCATGTTTATTTTTAAAATAAGCATTTGAAACTCAATCTAGCTGTAAATATGTCTTATCGTTTAGAAAAAAATCATGCAATGAAAAAAATAAATATTTTTTTTAAATCAAATGTATAAGCAAAGTAATTTAAGAATGATTTACAAATGATTTTTAGGAAATAATGAAAACCTTTTAAAAATAATTGTTGTTTATTTTTTTTTAATTAAAATTTTTATAATATTTTTTTCTTAAAAACATGATTAATTCTTAGCTTTGAAAAATAAATCCAATATATTTTAAAAATTTTGTCATCTTGTATCTTTCGAGATCTTCATATTTCTATTTTCTAAATAAACATATCAAATATGCTTTTTTAATAAAAAGATGAAATAATTTATCCAAGTTTAATTCGCATTTTTTCTTCCTCTTAGGCTTAAGAACATAAGAAAGATAAAAAATACATTATTTGTCAGTGCAATTTAATTAAAATAAACTTTTAAGAGCATTACTGAAGAGTTAAACAGAGAATTTAAGTTAGCTAGTATTTGTAAGTTAAATAAATCTAAGATAAAAATGATGTAAGGTTTATAAGAATACTTTGAGGTAGTAAACTATGTCCAGACGATCAAAAATTATCCTTGCCTTCAAGGGTTTAAATGGCATACAAATTTAAAATTTCGAATGAAAAAAAATGCTATATATTTAATTTCAAAAGATAAAACGAACTATATATTTATCTCAATTAAAGTTACTGTGAACTGTGAAAAATTCCAGATTAAATTACGGTAAAGAGTACTGTTACTCAGGATGCCGGTACCGTAAAATCATTTATTAACAGAGCATGTTACGGAATGCAAAATCTAATGTACTGTAATTCTTACAGTAATAATTACCGTTATCAAATAAATATTACTGTAAAAGTTACAATGTAATATTTTACGGTAAAAATGGATTTAAACGATGAAGCACCCAAAGTGCCGACTCTTAATATCGGAATTTAATCCAGAATTTTTCGTAATGTGTAGCTTTATATAATGAATGCTGCTTATATAAAGCTACAGTAATGCTTTACCAATTGAAAGCTAGTTTGTTGTTGTTTTTTCTAATGTCACTTGTAAATACTAGCAAGTTTGTTTTGTGAAACCAAGTGAAATTAAGGCAGATGGTGTGTTTCCTGTTTTTCATTGGCGTTATCTATACCCAAAAATATGACTTCAGTCATCCATATGTCGCAGCCCGTTTAAATTGCGACCTATTCATGCTTCCATTCATTCATTCACATAATGTAATTTTTACCTGAACCACAGAACGATTATCATCCTTTTGAGAAGGCTTTCTACTCTTGATTTTCGTGCAAATAAATGATTAATTCCTGATTTCAGAAATTTTTTCTAGGCCTTTATAAAGCAGATTCAATCTCGTTAAAAAGGGTGTTTTATGCTAGTTTAATGCGAACCTCATATTTTGTAAACTGGTATTGTTCCAGCTTCCATAGCATATTAGCTAATCGCTTAGAAACTTTTTTGGGCTTTGTGTTAAAGGTTGTGACATAAAAATCAAACTAAAGCAGCTATTTTTGTTTTCACTTTTAAATTTTGAATATTTTATTTAATTTTTTTTTATTTTTACTTCTAAAAATATTTAAAAAAGGCAGTTAAAAATGTATGCTACTATGAATTAAAGAAACCAAATCTCAGCTAGAGAAAACCTATTATTGGCGAACTTTCTTTTCTAAGCAAAAAATTAATTCCTTCTCAATTTATTGCTATTAGATATATGAAAGGGAATGAAAAATATTTTTAGTTTTGAATCATTATTTTACATCTATACTCTTAATGATAAAATAGTTTGGACAGGATGATGATAAAAGCGTAACAATTAAAGCACATTAATATTCAAATTAAGCTTGCTTTTTTGTGATAAATCACGTAACTATCCATCTATCGATATTACCTGGCAGTTTGGGTGGAGTTTAAATCAGCTAATCATTTGTGATATATTTGAAGTGATCAGAGAAAGTGTTTAACCTTATACAATCTTTGAACATTATGTTTTGAGAGGAAAATATTTTCAAAAAATAAATAAAAGTTTTCCTATATTTTTTTTCACTATTTAAGCCTTTAAATAACTGCAAATTAGGAAAATATCCTGCTAATCAGCAGGAAATATATAATTTAAGATTCTTGTAGGCATTAAATTTAAGAGAAAATTAATCGTAAGAAAGAATTCTGGTAAAATTCTAGAACTATATGCTAATATCATAACTGGTAAAAAAAGGAGAAAAAAATTAATTCTAAAAGGTAATATTTTTTTTATATTTATCTAAATTAATTTTTTATAATTATATAAATTAAATCATTGGATAATTTTCCCGATCATATGGTAACACTTGACTGGAAATTCTGTTTTCAAAATTATGGTTCTGATTACCGCTCATTTAATATCAAAATACAAAGCTGAAAGGGTGAATTTGACGGAATAAATGAAATTTATGCCATGCTCTGAGGTGTCACAATAAAATTACCAAATCTTATCCCGTTTTTCATTTTGTAAAACAAAATTTTATTGTTAATTTTACTAAAATTATTAAACTAGCTCATCGAAAAAAATTACCCAGCCTTCTGATTTTTCGATAGAGCCAGAAATATGGGAATTTTTACCACATTCAGACTGTTTTGACATTTTTTTTCTCAGTGTAAATACATAAATTCCATATTAATTTATAATTAATATTATTAACCATAATTTTTAATTAAAAAAGACAAAAACACATCAGAAAAAAAGTTCTTTAAACATATTGGCAAAGATTAAAGCCAAGTATTATTTCCACGTTACAGACAAAACTCAAATTTTTTGAGGATTGTATATTGATAAAAATTTTGGGAAAAACATGTGAAGTCACCATGAAGATAATAAAAAGCCTTTAAAAAGTTGCTTAGTGTATAAGAGATTATGAATCATAAGTAAAAGTCTAGTCTCAGATATAATTTAATTTTTTTATAGTTTTTGACTTTTAGTGCTTTAATTTAGTAGAAACATAAAAATAGAGGATAAATAAAAAAAAGGAAATTATCAATGTTAGTTGACACAAAATATGAGGTTTAGAATATTTTAAGTCTCATCTCAATCTTAGAGATAAGGTATTAATTCCTTATAATTTTTGAAATATATCAGAAAGCAAATGTAGAGAAAGAAAGATCTAAACCTGTCTATGTCCATTAAGTTTCAATACGGGGAAAAATAAAACAGAAATTTTTCTTGCGATCAAACAAAGGAAAAATTATATGCCCTTACCATTAAAAATATATTTTATCTCTTAATTGGTAATGTAAAATTTCTCAGTTTTCAAAATTTTTAACTCGTTGAAAGTATAATCAATATCCAACAAGCAAATGAAAAAATGTAAACACGCGAACTCTTTGTGATAAACATTTTGAGTTTTTGTTTCTTAATTTAAGTTTATTTTAAAGAAAAATTTTTTTTCTTCTAAGTGGACCAAACTTCTAAGAAAAAAAACTGAAAATGTTTCCTCTTTAAATCTTGCAAATTAAAATTTTTATTATCATTAGAAAAAAAAATAAATAAATGATCTAATAATTTCGTTATAAAAACCTATTATAATTAAGGATTTCTATTAGAGATAAGTTTTATAAATAGGTAACCCATTCACCTATATAAAACATTTGTAATTTTAGACATATATTAACTTTATGTCAATTTTTATTTCAATATCTTATTTATAGTTTTTCAATAGCATGTATCCGTATACTGAAAGAATTCAAGGTATTTTTCATTGTCAAATTAAGCAGTAAATTTAGTCGAGATTCTGAGCTTGGTGTTCTTAAACTCGTAACTCTAGTTTATAACTAAACTTTTATTAAAGAAAAAGGGAAAAAGAAAAACATAAAAAAAGCATAGTCGAAAAATATTAGAGTCATAGGTTTTTCCCAGGTTGAAAATTGAAGTAATGTTTAACTCACGCAAGAGAAAAAAAATCTCAAAAAAAGTAAAATGAGTCAATGATCATAGTAAAGAAATGAACTGAGAAATAAAATAGAAAGAAATTCCCTTCAAAAGAAAATAAAAGAAAACCATTGTGATAAAAAAAAAAAATTCTCCACAGGCAGAAAGAAAAATCAAGAAAGTGAAAGCATTGAAAAAATTTGACATCCATGGAAGCATAAAGAAAAATCTTTTCCTCTAGTCATGAAGCAACACAAGATTTCTCCATTTTTGCAATTCGTCTTTGTAAAGAATATCTGCCAAAATATTTTTTTCTTTTCTTTTTTCTTCGCACTTTTATTTAGATTTTCTCGTTCAAACTTGTTACGAATGCAAATACATGTTTTAGCAAAAATTTTCGGTTAGATAGTTTATTTTGTATGGGCATGTTATTCTAACGAACTGTATTTCAGAAACAAAGAAAATTCTTTTGTAGCTTCACGGATTCATAAGCAGCACTCAATAATTTATGCGTTGTTTTGTAGAAAAATGTATGATTTTTCTGAATTCAACTACATCTTTTTATATAGTTTAAAAAAAGTTACAGCTAAAGTTGACAGTTAACAGTTGATTTACAAATGCTAGTCATTGAGAAATGTCACTAATTAAAAAAATATACATACTTTTACAAAACAATGCGTAAGTAGAACTCAATAATTTATGCGTTGTTTTCTTTTAAAAAATATAGAAGAAATAGAACAAAAATTTTCTGGAATTCATGTACTTTCTTTCATTTATGTCGAAAACAGATAACAAAAATATGCACATTATTAAAAAAGTGCATATTATTTAATAAAACACATTAGGAATTATAAAAACTTGTCGTTTTTTTTATTTACTAATACCGTTACTTTTACATTTATTGAAAAAAAAAAATTTCTGCAAAACAAATCATAGTTAGAAACTCAACAATTTATATGTTGTTTTTTAATAAAAATTATGATTTTCTTGAATTCACCTACTTTCTTTAATTTCTTTTTTGTTTACCTTATTTATTATTTTTTTTTAAAAAATCAGTTAATAAAAATCAACATTTTTTTAAGTTTATTTCAAAATAAACAACAATTATCTGCAAGATCATATTCACTTAACAAATCAGAAAATATTGAGGATTTAAATCTTTTTAAATTATTTTGAAATTTAAAAATGATGGTGACTGCACAGTCTCCTCCTTATTAATGTTCACATGATCTTATTAAAATGTAATACAAATAAAACACATGTTTTGAAGAAAACATGTGTTTTATTAGCATTACGTAGATAATCTGTTTTATATGGTTATATTATTCTAAAAAACTATTAAAGAATAATTTTTTAGCATTAGGGTTTGTTGTTTGAAGCTCAACAACTCGTGCGATGTTTGTAGTAAAAGATTTTATTTTCTTTAATTCACCTGCTGTCTTTCATTTTGTTTGACACTTTTTTGATCAAACATCTAAAAGTACACAACTGAAAAAAATCAATACTTACGATAATTAGTTTTGAAATATTTTCCCACTATTTTCAAATCTAAAAATTGTGAAGATGGTAAACTATTTACGGTAGAATAATATATATGTGGAACTCAACAATTTAGGCGTTTTTCCCCTTTAATTTTTTTTGTTAATTTTAATCTACTTTTCTTATTTAGTAAGAAATTTAGTAGTTCAAAATATAATAGATTCTTTAATGTTTTGTTTCATATTGAGCATTATAATAATATCTTTCATATTAAACTGATATTAATCGTACGAAAAAAGCACATTTTCTCGTACATGATAAAAATCACTCTAGAAAGAAAATCAAAGCTATTAAATTTCGAAATTCAACACATAATTTTAAAATCTTAAAATAATGGCGATTGTGCAAATATCATTCTTCATTGAAACTGGAATAATAATTTAATTGTTTATGATAAACATATCTTTTATTCTTTTCCTTGTTTTAAACTGAAATTATTTGCATTACATTGATTTTAAAATGCTGTTTTATCATTAACTTCTTCACACACACACACACACAGGTACGCAAGGACCGGCAACCGGGGACGTGTGTGCCGGCACCCGCGACCGAGGACGTCCGTTAATAATGGGTGTATTTTGATAAAATTTGGGAATATATATTCTAATACGTGATAGATAATAGTTTAATGTTCAAATTTGAAATATTTTTATTTTTTCGAAGTAGGCAATTTTGCAAGGTAAGCGAGGACTTCTATACACAACATACACACTTTACACAGCCAATCGAGGACCTTCAAGTAGAAAATGTCGCCTAACATGTATTTTTACACAGTTACTCTGTTCCAAGTTATTTAAATTTTAAAAGATTAAATTTTAAATTAAAGATGTTTATCCTTTGAGTTTTACATTTTATTAAAATGTTATTGGAAAAAAATTTATATATTTCGTGTTTAGACGCTGAATTTTTTTATACCTTTTTGGTTCTAGAAATATGGCAACTCAAATGAAAATTAATAACCATACGGCAAAATAGACTCTACTTTATAGCTTTTAAAAAAATAAAATTTTTTTAAAATTTAAAATACTTTCCTTCAACTCTAAAATACCATAAATTGTTTCAATTTTTCTTCTTCATTATTTTGCTTATGTTAGGGCACTAACTTTAGTTGCGGATTAAAGCTCATCCAGCTTCAGATCAATAAAAATAAACTTGTTAGGGAAGTAAAGGCGGTCGGCGCGCAATGCAGACTACGTTGCCAGCACAATTCCTATAAAATTGGAGATACTTGCTCATCACGGATATTTTGTTCTCATAATTTAGAGTTTTTTTTTTTTTTTAATTTGTTTATGCTTGCCACTTTTTTAAATATTTTGTTAAGAAATCTGTTTAATTTTTTATTGATGAAACTTATAGCATGCTCATAACTTAAATTGTACTAACTTTAGTTGCGGATTAAAGCTCATCCAGCTTCAGATCAATAAAAATAAACTTGTTAGGGAAGTAAAGGCGGTCGGCGCGCAATGCAGATTACGTTGCCAGCACAATTCCTATAAAATTGGAGATACTTGCTCATCACGGATATTTTGTTCTCATAATTTAGAGTTTTTTTTTTTTTTTAATTTGTTTATGCTTGCCACTTTTTTAAATATTTTGTTAAGAAATCTGTTTAATTTTTTATTGATGAAACTTATAGCATGCTCATAACTTAAATTGTTTTCAACTGCAAAGTAGCGAATGAAGAAAGAAGGAAAAGGAATGCTTAATGTATCAAAATCAATGAAACTCTCAAATATTCTATTAATTTCTTTTCTGAAAGCTAAATATGTGAATGAAAGCCTTTCAAAATATAAGATTTTTGTAAATCAGCAACCAAGGTGGTACTGAAAACATATAGAACAGTGTAAATATTTCTAATAAAAAGAACAATGAACAAAAACTACTTATACATTCATTCAACTGTGTATTTCTGATATACACACCGGCAACCGCGGACTTCTGTCATACACCCCGGCAACCGCGGACTTCTGTCATACACCCCGGCAACCGCGGACTTCTACTATACACCCCTGCAACCGCGGACTTCTGTCATACACGCCGGCAACCGCGGACTTCTGTCATACACGCCGGCAACCGCGGACTTTAAAAATGCATTTTTAAAAAATACTGGAACAATTTCATGCGAACAATCACAGTGCTATTCTAACTGAATAAATGCTGTATGAGAGCCAAAAGCCACAGATTAACTAAAAAAAATGATTTTTTTTAAAATTCTTTTTTCAGTGATCAGTCATTAATTGTGTTATATTTCTGCTCTGAGCGATCCCAAAACTAACGCAACATATTTCCAATAACAGGTGGACAAAAAGATTATACCATCTGGCTAGTCATGAGAGGTTTCTCTTAAATACTTTCGTACAGAATCCGCTTCGCAAACCTATTGTATAGATCCTTTTTAAAAAGTAAATGTAAGCTTTAAAAGCAATGAAAATCAGTGTTGAACGAACGAGCCAGAAGTTAAAAAAACTAAATATAAATAAATGATATTTTCGGACATATTTTGGAATTTTCTAAGAATTATTAAAAAAAATTAGAAGTAAATTCAGATTAATATAAAACAATTTTAAAATCAGATATTTTAACAATCTGCATTGAGTTGGCTACGAAGATATTAAGGAAGGACACTATTAAGAAAATTTCAGTAGATCTCATAAATAGCTAAATATACTTTAAGGGAAACACTAAATTTGTTTTTTTATACCATGCTTGAGTTAGAACAATTTAGATTCTAATTTAGAAGTTTAAACAAAAATCAGTATTTAATAAATATTTATTATATATTCAGTCATAATGAATTTACACCTAAAATTGAAATTTTTTATGGATTATTCAGTTATTTCAATTTATTTTAAAAACTAAATTCATTAACTGTTGTTTCAACGACTAAACTATAATTTTCAGGCGATGTAATTAGAACAAGTTTAGAGCATTCTAGTTAGCTTGTAATTATTATCTAAGTTGCCCATTGCGACTCAACTTAGTGAATTTATTTAGCAGAATTAGTTTTAAAAAAATGTTAAAAAACTTTGCGAACGCTCAAATACGTCCGAAGATTTACATATTTATAGTCTTTCTATTTATTTATTTTTGAATTAATTCAATATTGAACTAATACGCTTAATTCAATGATTAGCTTATGCACAGATTCACTCCTTCACAACTTTGCCCAGTGCGGGTCACTGATCCCTCTCCGATTCAGAAAAACATCATTAGAAATCAATATAGTTAATCATCGCACAAACATCTAAAAACTTTGCAATTTTTCAACATGAGACAATATAATTTTTAATCTAAATATTGATTATCAAACAAATTTAAAATGAGAAAGAAGAGCTTTCACAGGCCGGAATACTCCAAGAGTATACTTGACTATGAAATAACAAAAATTTTACGTCAAGGGTTTTTCAAATTAACTTTCTTTTAAAAACCCATAAAATATTCAATTCAACTTTATCGCTTACTTCTAAAATTGCTAAAGTTTCAAGCTTCTATGTTAGAGTATTTAAGAAAATATAAAGTAATGTAAAGTCATACATCAAAAACAGAAATGATTATTGAGATTTTTTTTTTTTTTCAATGCCCACTTTGGTTAACATTCGTCAATTCAGGCGTATTAAAGCCTATTTGTCAGCCAATCTTTCAGGGGCACCATATAAGGGGGAACAACATTTTTCCCACAGTATGGACAGTTAATATAGAGAATGAAAGAACATCTATGCTTTGTCCAGGATTCGAGCTCAAAACCTTTCTGATTTGAGGCCATAGTTTTTAATATAGCGAGAAAAAAATTGTTTATACGCCCTTTGACGCAGGTGGGTCTTATAAATATATATTTTTTGACCCTCTAATCACAAACAAAAAAAAAAAAATATTTTGGTATTTTTAAAGTATAAAAAATAGTCTAATATTAGCTACTAAAAAAACTGCTAATTTACTGTTAAGACCCTGATATTTCATGCTGTTTTTCATAACAACAAATTATTAAAATGCAAGATATAATATTTTTCACTTACTTTGACCTAAATTAATAATAGAGAAAAAAGTATGAAATAATTGAGCTCGGCACAAAAAAGAATCCTGGTTATCTTATTGTAGTTTGTAATGCGATAATTTTATAGAGAGAAAGCTTTAGCATTTCAATTGATGTATTATATATTCTTATTTTTTATTAAATTTTCTCAGGATTTTAAAGTTTTCTTTGCCCCGTAAGTGGACTGATCGTAAAAACACGGTTCCCAATAAAACGCCAAAGGCAAGAATCACTGGTGGCAGTCAGTAAGCGGGTAGATGGCCACTTTGATCAGCCTACGTAGGGACCGAGGGTGAGCGGTATCGGTCCATCGGTGCTCGTTAAACTGTTCTGTCGTAAATTCCTAGGCTTCGCTCGTAAGTCGTCGGGCTGCCATAGCGGAGGAGCCATCCCTCTGCAAAGGATCAAAATTGCGATGGCATGTCTTTGAATAATGTTTCCAGACCGTCGTGTGACGCTCTGGTGTGACGTAAATAAAATATCTACCTACCTCAAATTTTATTCATATATGCTTTACATTATTTAAACGTTTGTATTCTTTTTTCAGTAGCTGCTAAATAACAATTGGATTATGCCTGATTATTGGAATGTAAAAATATTATTATTATTACTTGAATTTTTACTTCCTAAGAACGTAAAACGCAAGGCTTAATGTACACACTGAAGTTTTGCTGTAACTGTAAATGTATGATGTTTTTCTTTATCTTCTTTTTTTTGTGGAAATTAGATATTATTTCACTTAAAAGTTATTTTTATTCAAAATAATATCGAATTTTTAAGACTTTTTATGAGAAAATGCAAGTTTAGAGACAAAAATACAAAATTACATTTTGTGTACTTTTCTGCTTATAATGGTAAAATTGTTTTTAATTATTTCGTTAAGGTCTATTTTTTATTTCTTTGTGAGAAAATTTTGACGTACTTATAAATAAATACGATATTTAAGGTAAGATATAAATAATATAAAATAAAAGAGATTTTAAGAAATAATACGATAATTAAACCAACGTTTATTTACCTTGCCTACAAAGTATAGATGACGGCATTTTCTTTTTAGCTAGTATTTTTTTAATTATTATAATCTACGGTATAGAGAAATAAGCTAATGATAAATTTAAATATATAATGGTGTGGTTTAAAAATAAAACGTAGAAGTTTCTTTCGGTTCAAGAATTTTAATAAAAAGAATAAATAAAATGAAAAAAACTTAAACATTGATAAATACTGGCATTTCTTATTTATTTGTAATTTTAAACGATTGGAAGCATTATTCAAAATAAATTAATAGTTATCAATATTTCCAATGGTAACAATTAATGGTAATTAAATCAATCATTGTAATCGAAAATTGTTGCTATTTGCATTTCTGCCAGAAAGGTCACTGTCCTTAGAACATTTATGAGCTTGACCATGGTCTTTGTCGGTTCATTTTGAAAAGAGAGCGACCCCCCTACTATGCATTGGGGGCAAAAGGAAGGTTGGGTCCTGATAGTCATATGATAGGGAAGCAAGATGGCCCCTCCTGCTAAATGTCCCCTCCCTAATTGGTTAAAAGATGATTCCGAGAATTTTTTACCCGCGCATTTTTCATTCCCGCGCTTTTTGTAGAAATAGAACACATGTACTGCACCCTTTGGAAATTCATTTTAGAGGAACTTCAGTTGTACTTTCATATTACTTAAAACTGTGTGAATAAACATATATTTTCTTATTTGATGGTAAAATAAGAAAATCACACTTTACACTTATATTTGTTTACTCGAATGCATTACTTTAATGCCGCAATGAGAACAAAAATAAGAAAAGAAACAACAAATTCCAGCTCATGTAACAAGTAGACATTTTAAATTTCAACTTCAAAAATACATTAATAAAATGCCAATTTAACTACTTCAAAAATAAATTGAGTTATTAAAATGACTTAAAATTGAATTGTTGAAACTGTGTTTGAAATTTACAATATAATCAGGAACGCTCAAACTCAGTCAACATAATTAAGCTAAAAGTTGCCATTTTTACTTTATTCTATGCTAAAAATTTGTAAACTTATTAAATCAATCTAGATAGGATATTAATGTAAGGCAGAATACAGCTCTCATTGAATTGATTAAGTACAAGTTTTTCACAACGCAAGAAATGTTAGGTGCTGGCATGCTCTTTGCAATTCTTTTTATTATTTATTTACTTAAATTATATTTATTTATAGTTCATTTATTTATTTTACATATGCTCGCATTTAAATTGAAGGAACTACAAAAAAAAAAAAAAAAAAAATTGCTGAAGCAACAAGTGCATTTTTAGGGGGCTTACATTTGTATTTTTCAAGTAATATATTTGAGTGGTTAAATATTGACCAATGCTTCTGAAAATATCAGCAACAGTAGATTTTATTAAAAACAAAAATTTGACCTTTGACGTTATTAAGACGTTATTAAAACTTTGACGATAGATTTTTAAGCTTTGAAAAAAGAAATCATAGATAATTCTACAAGATATAATTTTAAAAGTACGGAGTATAAATAACGACTCACATTTAGATTCGCATACTTTTCTTCGAATTGAAATGTTTAGTATAATTCAATATAAATTATTTGATTTGAAAGTATTTAGACCCGACTGATCAGAGTATATAAATATTTTTCACATTTTTATAATTCTGGAAAGTTGTGTCACGCATAATCTCTACCCCAACTGATTGTGACACTTTTCCCCAATAGGCTTGCCATTCTTGAACTGCATTGCACAAGGATGAATAAATTCTTTTTAAGAATTTTAAAGAAACATAACTTTATTGTGGATTACATTTTAGCTGGCTGAATTTAAAGCTTGATGAGAAAAAGCTGAAAGGGGTTACGCTGTACCAACCGTCTAATAAAGAATCATATCAAGTAAAATAAAAGGAAAGACCATTGAAATATTTTGAACTTTATATACGGAAATCCTTCAGGGTACAAATGCTATTTTCGTGGGAGCGATTAAAATTTCAATAAGTTTCAATTCAAATAAGTTTCAAACTATAGTAGAAATTTATACGTTGTCTCTACAAAATTTTCGCGTTTCACATAAAAGTTTCCTTGTTTAAAAAACTAGTCATTTTTATATAATCATGTTCATAATTTAGGAAGTTTTAATTCTTATCAGTTTAACTAGAAGGAATAAAAATAGTAGTTTTAAAAATATATTACGATTAAAAAATTATTCTATATTTAGTATAAGTTGTAATGCTTCAGCATATATTTTAGGAAATCTCCAGACTACAATTTTCTGTATTTTAAATAGATTAGGGAAAAAATTATTACGATAGAATTAGAAACTATTATTATATTTTATTATAACGGGCTAATAAAAAAACCAATTATGGGATAAATTAGTAAGAATTGTATATGTGCGTAAATACTTTGATACTATGTTGATAGCAAAACACTTTATTTTTTATTCATTTATATATTTTTGTTCTTATAAAAAGTAAACATAGTTTATTGTTTCGTTATACATAAGTTAAAAATAATTTTTAGATTAAAAAAAAAGGCTAGTTAAAACGTTAAATAGAAAAATAATAATAATATTAAAACAATATTCTCATAATCTTTTTCCGGTGTTCCTTAAATTCAATATTTTAGAAAATAATTCTTACATTCCTTATTTGTTAACAAATACTATACTTCACGGATATTAAAAAATATTGGTAGAAGTCTACTTTATAATTAAATTTCTTTGATGCTTATAGCTATCAAGATACAAGTTCTACGTTTTTAAAAATTAACAAAAATATGGCTTGTACATGTTTTATTGCTACAATGTTTGTAGCAACGCAACAACAATCTAACACTTTTTTGTAAAAAAAATTATAATAAATAAAAAAAGACCAGTTTTTATTGGGCTATTTAGGGATTATGGCTGATATGCAAAGTTATACTGTCTAAAACGGAAGTAAGAAAAGTAAAAAAAAAAAGAAATGTTATTTAATAAGTCACTTGGTTTTCAAACATACTTTTAAAAAAATAAAAAAATCCATTTTTGGGGAATAAACCACTTGCAAAGATTTTTGGGGGTTACTTCAGGATTTTATTGGGGTTTTCAGGATTTAAATTTTTTTTTTTTTTAACTAATTTCTTTTTTTGTATTCTTTAAATAAGTCTCTTAAAATAAGTCTTGCTACATTAAATAAATTGGAATAATTTAACAGTGTTAATTTTGCTACATTAAAAAAATCATTTCAAACTGTACGTAACAAGATTTACAGTCGGAGAAACACTATTTAATATATATTTTTTATAAATTATTCATCCATTCAAGTAGGTTCTTTACAAAAAAACCCCTTAGAACTTTATATTTTGAGTAAAATCATAAAAGACTCTGCTTTCAAATAAAGTGAAAATGATGAAACACAAAGCCATATATATATATATATATATATATACATATACAATTTGCAAGAATCAAAACTCACTACAATCTTTTTTTTTTTATATAAAACTATGCGAAAAATTCATGTGCTAGATAAAAATTAAATTTGTTTATCTTATTTATCTTATTAAAATTTTTTGAAGTAATTTTTCTAAATTTGCGTTTTTTGTGAAATTTCTCCTGAGTTCTACCTGTATGATAGAAGTTTTGACATCTTTTAATTTTAGTAGAGAAATGAAACTTAAGAATACATATTTTTTTTAAAATTTCATCACTCAGAAACGATTCAGCCGATTTCGCTCAAAATTTCGTATTTTATGAACAATAGTAACGTACTTTGAAATGATGTACAAATTTGTGTACCTTATGATTTAAACAATATTTGACCGTCAATAAGAGTGTGCAAAGATATTAAATAGTTCACGAGATATGACATACTATGCAGAAAGGGAAATTAACATCAAAGGACTTAAATTTTCGTTCGCTCTCTACATAAACTATTTTGACAATATATTTTCTGAATAACGGCTACTCTCCTTCATAATAATGTGATGATCAAGAGTCCGAAATTGTAGAAGAAAAAGCATGTTTCTTCAGAGAGAGTACGTTTTTGCTTTTGATTTCATAACTTAATTTATCTCCCACGTAATCTAATTATCATACCGGTTTTTAGCCTCATGAAACATTGTGACTGCATCATAGCACGTGATACTGTACCTTTAACAATTTGCAATCTTATACGCGGGGTCGAAAATACAAACCTAATGCTAGAAGGTTTATAGGGGCTGACGCAGATGCTGCATCGCCCACCCAGGCGGCAGCGATTGTCAGAGATAGAATGATATTGACAATAAAGTAGGAATCCATCGGAAATTCAAACCAAACCGATGATCTTGCTTTAAACAAGCAATGATTTTTCTGAGTAGTAATGAAATTACCGTAAGTTTCATAACTGCTCAGTGAGCACTGTTTAGAACCTAGAAGACATGTCAACGCGTAGGCAGGAAGACATGCCATTGCTTGCCTCATCATCTGAGATTCTGAGCACGACTTAATGCCCATTCCCTAAGCATTTAGTTTCTCATCATGCATGTGAAAATCTAGAAACTACTTCAAGAAAAACATCTTGCTTGTTGCAATAGGTTAATCGCATGCAGTAAGAATGGCCCCTGAAATATGAAACTTCCCCTTAAATATTAAAACTTAAACAGGAAAATGATATTTTATTTTAATGTTAGCAGTTTTAAACTTCATCCTAAATGAATCCATATTTACCTTTTCAAAGGTAGAATCATAGTTTAATTTCAATTCGAACAGCCTTTGCGCTTGACTGTCGACTCAGTACCTGCGTCAGACTCTAAAAAGTATCTAGTTAGGATTGCGTTTCCAATTAGCATTGCTATTTCATCCAAGTTAACCTTCCAAGTTATTATTTCTTCTAGTTTTGAATAACTTTGTATAATTTCAAAATGAAAAAAATACTTTAATAGGGCGCAAAAATTCATATTAATAACGAACAGTTAAGAAATCGTTTCTTTTGATTTAAATATATTTCTTTGCGAAACTTGCACTTTTACTCAATAATATTAATTTAAATGGGAAAGAAATTAGGATATTTCGCACGTGGCTTACTAATTTTACAAACCCCCTTGATTGCTCAACATTCATCATTGTTTTTTTTTCCCTACAAACAACAGAAATTTTGTAAAAAAATAAAAATAAAAATAAAATATTACTATTCAATTCAAAAGTATTTGTGGTATGTTAAAATTAATTACACTGAAATAAGCGATTACCTAGATTCGAAAAACAATCAACTCTACTTGAAAATAAAAATACGGACTTAGCAATATAGAATAGCAATATGAACTTCGCAATTAGATGTAATTTTAATCATGGACAATAATAGCGATGATTATATAACAGTTCGAATTGAAAAAGATTTTTTCCCTCTAGGACAATTTTTTTTAATTTTTACGTTTAAAAATTTCAATAAAAATATTGGCATTTATATCAGGCTAAATTATATATTCACACATCAAGTTCTATGTGAGCTTATAAAATACAAAATTCGAGAAAACGATACAAAATTTCTTACAACAATAAATAATCGTGTATTAATCAAAAAAAAAAAAAAAAAAAAAGAAATCACCACAAAATCATTTATAATTAATTACATTAAACTTTGAAAAAATATAAATTAAAAAAAAAAAAAAAAGAACTGTTAAGTCTACCAAAATATTTCTTTCAGTTTATGAAATTACAACTATGTATTAGCATTTCTTAGATCTGCAGAATGCCTCACTTGGTATTTCTTTATAAGTTTAACAGCTAATCATTCTTGAGCAAACTGTCTGTAGTTAATTTTTTTTTCAGTGAATCGTATTGCTTATACATTTTTCGACTAACTTTCTTATTTTCAAGTTTGTATGTCTTACAGGTTTTATGTCACAAAATAAAATGGAATGAAAAGTTGAAAGCACAAAACAGCGACTTTTGCTATGTTTTACTATAGAGAGTGATTAATGTTTCTCATTTATATTTAATATGATAAATCAAAACCGTATACGACACATAAAAGAGGATATAGCAAATGCTGTTTCCTAAACTTTAAATAAATTAAACTTAATTTATAATTCAAACTAAAACAGCTGACACAAAAACAGTTGCTCTTTTTTAAGCCGAAATCCATGCTACCCATTGTTTAAAAGAATTAGAATATTCTATTTTTTTGGAGGGGAGGGAATGTAATATTTTGCATGTAAATATTTATGTAATATTTTGCATGTGGACTGTAATGTAAATATTTTGCGGTTGGCAGTAGGCATAAAAAAATAATATTGTTTTCTTATTTCAGATAAGATATAAGCTTTACTCAGGGAGACCATTAATATTTCAATTGATTTATTAAATATTCCTTTTTAATTGAATTTCCTCACAGAATTTTAAATTTTCTTGCTATTGTCATGCACTGTGTTAATGCCATTATTTTTTTTAAAAACAAAATCTAAAATTTTAACCACTTCGGTTTAATAATTTCTTATAATTTGAAACTAAAAACTAAAGGGAATTTCTTACTTTTTTTTTAGAAAATTTACATATTGTCTTATAAATAAAATATAATGCTGTATAAAAATAAAAAATAAAAAAATCCAGCTTATTGTTTAAGATTTAAAAAAATTACTTTTTTCCACTGACTTTTATAAACCTTCAAAGTATGAATTAGGATGTTATTTCATTGTGAACTAATTTTTTAAGTTATTTTAATACATGGTCTATAGAAGTATATAATGATAAGAATAATACAAAAAGAATAATATGACTTAAAAAAAAAAGTTGGAATTTTCTTCAGTGTTTTTTATAATAAATAAATAAGCCAAGTTAGGTATTTCAAAAAATTCAATTGTAAAAACCTCAATAAACAATAAAATTTTATTTCTTATTTATTGATTTTTATTAATTTTTTAGTTTCAATTGAATCGAAATATTGTTATTAATAAGAGTAAAATAAATTAAAAAATATACGCAAATAAAAAAATATATAAAAGGTGTCCTGAATATGTTTCATTTTTCTATTAATTTAACTTCTATCTGAGCGCCAACAAAGCTACTGTCAAAAGACTATTCAAGGGCTTGACCATTTCTTTTGTTGTCTCATTCTGAAGGGAAGATGGGAGCCCTGCCCCGGGTGGTCTTCCGATCTGGCGCAGAAGATTGCCTATGCTAAATCATCCTTACCTAATTAATGTAAGATGCTACTACTGAGAATTTCCCGCGCTTTTGCAAAACATAGAACACGTGTAAAGTTCCCTCCTTGTATTATTTACTGGGTGTTTAATTTGGAAATGGATTTTTATTTTGAGGGACTGATTACATGTATTTTTTTTATTTCCTTTTAATTCCACTTAAATTGAAAATCTTAAAAATGGATATTTGTGTAAAAATCACTGTTCATTCTAATATCTGTTTGGTCGAATATAATTCCCTGAACACTGTATTGAAAAAGAAGAATGAACAAATAAGTGATTTCTAACAAGTTAACAAGGAGATATTTCAATAGTTAATAAATTAATAAAGTTCAATTTAACTACTCCAAATAAATTTAATTGTTGAAAGGACTTGAAAGCTTGAATTGTAATAACTGAAATTTACAAGGCAAACAGGAGTCTAATCTACATAAATGAACGGAAAACAGTTATCAATAGCTCATTTAATGCTACTAAGTATATGAACTTAATAAATCTGTATAGAAACATTATGAAAAGAGGTAAAAAAAACGGTTCTTGTCTCAATAGAAATAGTTGAACACAAGCTTTAAAAATTTTTAGTCGTATTAAAAGCTAATATATTTCTTTCATTCTTCATATTACTTATTTATTAAATTTGTTATTTACATACTCGCTCATTCAAAATGAAGAAACTGAAAAAAATGTGCAGCTTGTGCATTTTTGTGATTGTTGTTGTTACGGTAAATGTTACGCTTTACGTGAAAAAATTTAATCAGTTAAGTATTGACCAATGCTTCTAAAAATGGCAGAAGAGTTTGATTTTATAATGAGAGTTTTTTTTTTTCCCTGTTTATCTCTTGTTATAAGAGCAAAAGTAAAATGGAAGTTTTTATTTTTGTTTTTTCATTAATTTCAAAACGTATGTAACAATTGTTGAAAACTTAATATTAATCATAATAAAGTTTACTTAAAATAGTATTTGTTAGCTGTATAGTAAATTGTTTTTTTCCCTCTTTTTTTAAAAAAAAAATCCTAATTTTAGTAGATTTTTTTGAGTTTGAAAAAAGAAAATAATTTCAAATAGATTTTAGAAGCTTGTATAATTTTAAAAATAGGAAGTAAAAATGTACTATGACCTGTTAGAACCTCATATTTTTTTTTTCTTAAAGAAAATATTTAGTTCAATTAAATATAAACTATTTAATTGAAAAGTCATGAAACATCAAACAGAGCATAAAATGTATAATTTAAAGATCATCTATTGAACTAGTTCTATTGATCATCTTTATTGATCTTCTATAGATTTTTCCTTCATATATATTTATGAATAAAGGGAGAAAGGAAAAACAGAAAATTTCGCAATTTCACTTTGCATCCGAACCTCTGAAAGAAAAAGAAAACAACTCAAGAACCAGATTTTACAGAACATCAAAAATAAAATTGTTTTAAAAGAAACCCAAGTAAGTTAAAGTATGGTGAGGCCTGCGATTGGAGTACTAATGTCAACGCAGAAGCCTTGTAATTTTGAACCCAATCCAGAAGACAAGGGAACTTCTGGATCAAGTATTGGGAGAAATTTGTCTTCAAGGAGGACTTTTTGATGGAATTAAAACGCCTTTGCGTTACATGGAAAGGAAAACGGCGAAAGCCTTCCACGGCAAGCATGACGACAAGGGGACTCTAACGAATGATCCCTCTACCACTGAGGATATTTTACGTCAGCACTGCGGACGGTGTGATCCGGGTGCGGAATTCGTATCGACCAGGATTTGAACCTGGTTCATCTCATTGGGGGGTAAGCGCTCTGTCTCATGAGCCACCACGGCTCTGCAGATGGTTATAGAAAATTAGTTTGAAAGACAAGGCTTCCTTGGCTTCTACCAAAAGAAGTTTGTAGATAAAATTAGGAAGGTGGATAAGGGTGCAGCTGAGAAGTTTTTCTCATCGGATGTTAGTTTTACAACGATCTTTTATTTAGGAAAGCATTTATGATATATAATTTTATGTTTTTTTGTTTTGTTTTGGTGTTCCAAAATTAACAATAAATTTTTTTTAAAAAAAGGCATTTTAATTACTCAATGCAAGGACAATGCAAGGATCACAAAAACCAATTTTGTCCTCATTGCTTAAGATAAATTAGTATTACTTTTGTGTGATTCGAATTGAGTAGTTTATTTTTTACGTATAAGTTTTAAAAAAAAACTATTTTCCATTCTCAACTTTAAGTAGAGTTAAGCTTAAATTTTAGCATTTTTAAGCAGTGAAGTAGTTTTTCTGATGGTGCGACATTTTCACAGAGATGAGGCAAGTCGGTGTGAGACAAGTCTAATAATTTGAAGCAACGTTGCTTGGGTGCCGTTGAAAATTGTTAAATGGTTGTCCGTTATATTTGGTTGATTGTATTGTTTTTCGAAAAAATTTTAATTAAAAAGCTAATAAAAGTGGGTCAAGTGTTGATTGTTTAATACTTAAAACAGTCAAGCATTCTTGCAACAGCCCGGAGTGTGATAGAGGTTAAGTTTTACAATTTTCAGTCTAATCATTTCAAACTGTACATAACAAGATTTACAGTTGGGGAAATAGTATTTAAAATATATTTTTTATTAATTATTCATCCACTCAGGTAGGTTCTTAAAAAAAAAAAAAAAAAAACACCTGGAATTTTTCAGAGTGAGTAAAATCATACCTACCATAAAATAATCCTGCTTTCAAATAAAGTAGAAATGATGAAATAAAAAGCCAAAGAGAGATATTATTTGCAACTGTATTTATTTGATAGAAAAAAAACAACATTTTTCTTCTATCTGTAGAATGGCAGAATGAAAGATATCATTATCCCTGATAAATTTACATATTTCTTCCGCTTTTAAGAATAAGTTAACTGTCTCAAGCAAGAATTAAATTAATTAATTCTTAAATAATTCTCTTGATTATTACGGCCATGTTATTGAACAAGAATTTTTATTTTGAAAGCTCTAAGGAAGTCAAATTTTTACTCTGTGAATCGTTATTGTTTTTCAACAGTGTAATTTTTACACGTAATATAATTTTAAAAAGGCATTACACATAATTTTAAAAAGGCATTTTGTTGCGATTCTGATGTAGATTAACAAAGCCAATTCTATGTTTTCTAACAATATTTTTGATACACTCATGAAAAAAAAAAAAAAAACAATCTACGATTCCCTTTAAAAATATTTTTTATATCCAAAATAATAATGAAGTCAAAGATTTAAATTAAAAAACAGCTATAAAACCCATTGTTTATTCTAGCTTGTATGTACCCCACACCGTAAATATATAAAAGTAAATTTTATATATTACATTATCAGACGCTATAAACGAAGCTTTTTTTACTATTAAGTTTTAGTTCATAATTAGCATCTGTGTTGACTTATTAATGGATATGGTTTAAGATTGCTCGGAAATGTTTCGTAATAGATTTGCTTTTAATTAGAATTTTTTTTTCTTTAATTTTTTCTTAAAAGATGAAGCTTTAGTATAACAAAAAAGTATATTATAAATTTAAATAGCATAATAAATTAGTATAAGGTAAAATAATTTAAACAAATTATAGAATTATAATTAATATTTTAAAAAAATGCTTCGTAAAGCGAAATGTTTGTTTGTTACTCTTTGATGAGAAATTAATTTTTAAAAAAAGTCACGGGAACAAATAGTAATTTTGTTTATGAATTTATAAAGGTATTTTCTACATTGAATGTTACGCTACTACTCCTTACTAATAACCTTATGGTAAATGAAAACACTTTTTTCAAAATGTGTTGATTTTAATAGTTTAATTTTTTTACTTTAAAAATAAATTAGGTAATTTTTTAATTAATATTTCAAAAACGAAATCTGCAAGAATTCTATACTGCAAAGAATGCTGACGATCTTCGCATCCACCCTCGAAAGAAACACTTAATCGGCTCTAATCGGTCAGTAGACAAGTGACTAGGATCGCGCTCACTTAAAAAAAAAGGGTCGAACTCCCTGCTCCTCGCTGCCGAAAGGCAAGCTTAAACACATTGTGAGTTTTAGAAAATTCCACTATTCTAGAAGTTAAAAAATGTGGACTCTTATATTTTCCAAAATGAAAACTTTCAAAGACCCCCTTCAAAAATGTGAATTTTTTTCTTTTTTATATAGATTTTTTAATATTTTCAATTAATTTATACTCCTAAGAAGATTAAACGAAATTTTAAATTGATCCTTTGCTTCCTCAGACCTAAAAAAAATTAACAATTTATTACTTATAATTCACAAAATATGTGAAGTTTCATAATCATTTTAAAAAATTTATCGAATAGTCATTTTTAATTGTTTAATAGAAAGTAACATATTTCGGTTTCGTTGTAAATTTTTATGACAAATCGTCATATCATTTGGTAACATCATAAATTGAAAGCAACAAACAATTTAATTTTGTTTCTAACATGATTTAATGTTTTTTTTTTTACAAAATATTGATTCAATTTTTTTCAGAGAAAAATCAAAGTTGATTTTTAAAAAAAAAATTAAGTGCTCTATTTTGATATTTGAGATTTTGAAATTTATTATTTATCAAGTCAATTAAGCATTTCAGCAAGGAGTTGCACCAAAATAACGTAAAACATCAGTAATTCTTGATAAATTATCTGTATATTAAGCATTTTGAAGCAATTCATAATTCATTTTTTTTTCGGTATGTTATATAAAACGTAATCCTGTTAATCATATATCAGTAATTTTTACAAGCATTCTTCTGAAAAATATTATTATATTCATCACAAATTTTTTTAAATTATTTTTATTTGTATTTGAATATTTTTAAAATGACTCAATGCTTTACCACCGTTGTATAGTTTAGTAAAGCTTGCTTTTCCAAAACGAAATTTTAGTGGATCTTATTCCAGCAGTTTTTTAACAAAAGAAAAGGCATGTATTTAGTGATCTTATTGTAATATTAAAAAGTGACAAAATAATTGCCTCAACAACCTTATCTCTCTAACTATTACTTTTACAAATCGCAATTACAACAATTTAAAGCTAAATTTATACTCAATATCTATCTTTAGATATATCGATTCTTCAGACATATTTATTCTATTTCTTGTATGTATTTATACTATGTTTCAACTATTGTTTATTATTTTACCAACTTGGTGTTCTTCCTTCGTCCCGTAACAGCTTTATTCCGAAATTCTTAATTATGATTTAGGTTCAATATTAAAAAATATCTCGTAAAATATGAAGATCGATTTTGTCATGATATTTTTTTAAAATTCGATAACCATATTCCGTTTTCGAAATTGATCACTTCAAATATGCCAAAAAAATGGATACAAATATAATATTTTTTGTACGAAAATAAAAATAGTAATATAAAGAAAGTAATAATGTGAAACAAAGTAAAAATAATAAAATACCAAAAATAAAATAAAATATGTAAAAGTAGTATAATAAATGACAAAAGCATCAAAAATTTAAAAAAAAAAAATAACAGGATAATCATTTTAATATATATTTTTATTCCCTTAGTTACATGCTCTTGGACCGGTCTCCAAAGATTGAGACTGGTGTTCAAAAGCTAGAAGGCTTTTGGAAACAATTCTTAGGGGGCGGGGGGGGGGTCAAGAACCTGTTTCACTCTTCCCTCAGTGAGAGTTATGTCATACTTCCATGTCGTTGTAAATAGTCAGAGAAGAAAAAGAAAAAAAAAAAGTAAAAGAACCCGCTTTTGCTTAGATCGTTAACATTTTTATTTGGAAAAGTATGCATGAAATATGAAGAATTTGCTTGAAATACATTTAATAATGATAATATGATACCCTTTAAAAAAATGAACTGAAAGCTGAATATATATATATATATATATATATATATATATATATATATATATATATATATATATATATATATAGCCACACTCTTCAGAGTAGTTTGGAATAAGAATCAAGCAAAAAGAGAAAATAAATCAATTAAAGAACTACGCTAGATGTTTTAATTAAGTAAACGCGTAGTAGTTGACATGGATGTTGAGAAAATTGTTGTTAAATAGTAGCAAAATAAGTGACCAAAAATTCTAAAATTGGTACAAAGAATTTTGTTTTATTTGAAAACTATAGCGGAGATAGTATCAGTGGTTCTTTTGCGAATCATATGATGCAGTTAAATGTTTGTAATAAAAATAAAATTTAAAAAAATATATATTGAAAAAGATTTTTTGACTTTCGGTTATAAGATTGACTACCAGAATAATGTACTCGTTTTACAACATAAGTGTTCGGCTTTTTCCTAATGAAGCAAAGCAATGTGTTACAAAAAAGTAATAAAAAATTATTTTATTACTTTTTTTCACAAAAAAAAAATAAATAAATAAAAAGATACACAATGTGCATATTTATAATGGATAACGTAGGTAGTTCACGATTTTTTTTAAAGCAGGCTTGAAAACTTTAAAAAAAGTAGTTCTTAGAAAAACGTGTTTGATATCTAGCATAAGAATATTCTCTTATAAAATTGACAGTTTTTAATGAATAGATAAGCGCATCAACTAAAAATCTTAAAACGATTAATAAAATTATAAAAAAAAAAATGAATATATCATACGCAGGTCGAAAATTTCATGTGCAGTAGTTTTTCGTTAAAGAGCAATATCTTTTCGAAACGTGAAATATTTACAACTAAAATATATTGGTTTCATGCTTACGCTTATTATGTATTAGATAAAACTAAATGCTCAATAGGTCATTCAAGGGTATAAAAGATCACTCAGTAATTCTGGAATCATAGAATTGAAATTATGGAATTTGAAAATTTTTTATATTTTATGTTCATTAAATTTGAGAGGGAAAGTTTCTGATAGAAAATGGGAGGCCATTCATATTATACTAAGAACAACACTGATTTCAACTGTTTTACAGTGCCAAGTTATTCTTGGTTAATGTTAAATATTATGAAAGTAAAATAGAACATGAAGACTTACAATTGTTTCTCTAGTTCCTTGTAATTTTATATTATATTATTTGTAGCCTAATTGTACAAATATATTTTGTAAAGAAGAAGCAAAGCCTTATAATCTGTGACATGCTTTTTTTTTTTTTTTTGGTCTCATTCTATGAAATTCAACCGTTTGTGGTAATTTTGAAAATTAAATCATATCGTAGGAAATAAATTATTCCTATAGTATCTTCATAAGCAACATTTTTCGCAGAAATATGTAGACCACTGCACTGCCGCATTGCGTAAGGCGATCATGGTCTTCAGAAAACTTTAAACTGGTAGAAACATTTTTAAAAGAACATTCAAGAACTCACATCTTTAGCTTTCTAATTATCGAAAAAAAAAAAAATGTTAGAGAACCTGTGCGAAGTATTTCTGTTCTCAGAATATTTAATTTCATGTATTAGTTTTGAAATTTCAGAATCAATTTTGAGTTTTCTGAGGGCGTAGGCCAGCTTACCAAAACAGATACATTCATGCCTAAACAATCGTTGAGAAAGACTTTACTGAGTGGTAGCAAAAGGATAATAAAATTAGGAGAGCAGTTGCATGTCAGGGGATAGAGCGCTTACGTCCCAATGGGGTGAACCAGGTTCGAATTTCGGAAATGGCTGGTTGATTTGAATTTTGCACCCGGCTAGTACCAACCACAGTGCTGAGGTAAAATATCTTCAGTGGTAGACGTATCATGGATTAAAGTCCCCTTTCAATCCGGCTAACCGCGGGAGTTTTTCGTGATTTTCTTCTTTATGTTACGCAAATACGTGCCAGTTCCATCAAAAAGTCCTCCACAAAATCAAATTTCTCCCAATACTTGATCCTTGAGTTCCTTAGTCTTCTGGATTGGGATTAGGTTCAAAATTGGAAGGATATGGAGATGGTATAGTAATAAGTAAAATTGGTAGTCGTATACCCTAAATTGGGTCGGCTGTTTTCCACAATCAATCTGTCTTGTTCTCTATTTCATTTGCTTCACTGTATTGTGATTTGTTATATTTCGGCCGTATTTCTGTATTTATGATTTTTATCTTGTATTATTAATTTTTGACCCCACATAAACGTATTTTTTGTCTTCAATTTCGACAAATATTAAAAAAATAGTTTTCAAGGGCGGTATTTACAAAACAATCTGATTGACCTAAAAATAAAAATTTTCATGCCGAGCATTACTAAATATCAGAGCATTATCAGCTAGTCTGCAATTTAAAAATTAATTTAAATAAAAGTCTGATGAATACTTTCACGCCTACTTAAAAACGATCGTTTAGAAAGACTTAACTGAGTGGTGGCAAAAAAGGAAAATAAGATTAGGAGATCAGTTGTGGGTCAGAGGATAGAGCGACTGCTATCCAATGAGGTGAACTAGGTTCGAATTCCGGCAATGCCTGGTTGATTCAAGTTTTGCACCCGGCTTGCACCGACTCAGTGCTAAGTTAAGATATCCTCAGTTGTTAACGGATCATGGGTTAAAGTCCCCTTGCAGTCAGTCTAAGAGCGAGAGGTTTTCGTGGTTTTCCTCTTCATCTAACGCAAATGCGGGCTAGTTACATCCAAAAGTAGTGATTAAAAACAGAAAGCTTATAGAAATCTAACAAACTACAATAGAGGACTGTGAATGTCCAAGAAGCACAAAAATAAGTTTTATTGCGGGTTAAATGTCTTTAATGATCTTTTTATGACTAATTTCTGTATCTTTTCACAATCAAAACTGTTTTTTCTCTGTTTCATTTGCTTCACTGTACTGTTATTTGGTATATTTCGTCTGTATTTTTGTGTTTTTGATTTTTACATTGCTTTATGAAATTTTGACTCCATATAAACGTATTTTTTGTCTTCAATTTCGACAAATATTATAAAAATAGTTTTTAAGGGCAGTATTTACAAAACACTCTGAATGACCTAAAAATAAAAATTTTCATGCCGAGCATTTGTAAATATCAGAGCATTATCAGTTAGTTTGCAATTTTGAAAATTAATTTAAATGAAAGTCTGAGGAAAAAAATATCACTAACAAAGCCTTAAAGTATAAGTCAATATCATTTGGATGATTAGTCACTAGTTTTAATAAAATTTGCTCTTCATTATCACTTAAAAAAGCTCAATTAGCCGCGCGTAATTAAGGTCCGCGATTGGCAGTGTGTATTGTAGGTCCTCGATTAGCTGTGTGTATTGTAAGTCCTCGATTAGCCGTGTGTATTGTAGGTCCACGATTGGCTGTGTGTATTGTAGGTCCACGGTTGGCTGTGTGTATTGTAGGTCCTCGCTTGGCTGTATGTATTGTAGGTTCTTAATTGGCTGCGTGTATTGTAGGTCTGCGATTGCCTGTGCGTTTTATAATAATAAAGTTCTAGTTTGAAGAAAATATCTAAAACTGATTTCCAGCTTAATCTCAATTAGAATCTATTAAATAGTAAAAAATTTAATAGTTTTTTTTTAATTTAAAGCAATTTATTTCGAATATTAAATTTAATTACAAAATAAGTTTAAAATTTTTTTTCGAACGTATAGTTCTAATAAGTTCTAATTATTAATAGAGTTTTAAATAATATTTTAGTCCTAAGAAAATGTCAGATATAAATTTTTAAAAGCTTCTAATGTAATCCCTAGAATACTTTATCAACAAAATTAAAAAAAATTTTTATTACAATTTATAAAAAGAAGTTTTATCATACAAGAAAAAGTAAGAAAAATAGTTTTCTTTAAAAAGTGTGTAAATATTTAAATATGTGTAAGGTGAATTTCTAAAAAGCTGTTTTTTTAAAAAAGTAATTCATGTCAAACTTAAAGCAATAAATAAAGAATGAGAGTTTTTTAACAATTTAAACTTAAATCACTACATTTTAATTAATAATGACTAAATAATATTATTTTTCATTAACATGTTCTTCGTTATAAACATACCAACACCTTCAGTTAAATAAAAGTAAAGAAAATCATTAATTTCCTTTAAAATAGTGTGAAAAAATTTCTATGCATTTCATACATATTAAAAAAGAAACTAAAATATGGATGTGATAATTTTTCAAATAGGAACAATCATTTATTCCTATGCATTAACTGATGAACTTTCATTTACATTTAAGTGATAAAAATGTCCGTTAACGTTGTGCGTAAATATGTTTAAGCATTTCCTTAATTTGTTTCATGCTTATTCGTTAAATACGAAAAAGACCGGGGTGGGTGTTTCCGAGTAGGCGGTTTCACAGTGCAAACGAGGACGCCCGCTGAACGTGTGGTTTTATTGACCCACCGAGGACGTCGTTTTTGCACGCATACACACTTCAACTCGGCTCATTATACACAGTGTTGATAAACACTGCCAATCGAGGACAAAATTAGATTTTGCTAAAAAATGTTCTGGGACTATTTCATGACCCCCTGAGTACGAAAATACCATTTTCTAACCGAGGACGTCCTCGGTTGGCACGAGGTCCTCGGTTAGAAGGTGAAATTGCCCGTGTGTGTCCTCGGTTGCCGGCGCTTGCGCACACACACACACACACACACACACACGGGTACGCAAGGACCGGCAACCGGGGACGTGTGTGCCGGTACCCGCGATCGAGGACGTCCGTTAATAATGGGTGTATTTTGATAAAATTTGGGTATATATATTCTAATAGGTGATAGATAATAGTTTAATGTTCAAATTTGAAATATTTTTATTTTTTCGAAGTATGCAATTTTGCAAGGTAAGCGAGGACTTCTATACACAACATACACACTTTACACAGCCAATCGAGGACCTTCAAGTAGAAAATGTCGCCTAACATGTATTTTTACACAGTTACTCTGTTCCAAGTTATTTAAATTTTAAAAGATCAAATTATAAATTAAAGATGTTTATCCTTTGAGTTTTACATTTTATTAAAATGTTATTGGAAAAAAATTTATATATTTCGTGTTTAGACGCTGAATTTTTTTTATACCTTTTTGGTCCTAGAAATATGGCAACTCAAATGAAAATTAATAACCATACGGCAAAATAGACTCTACTTTATAGCTTTTTAAAAAATAAAATTTTTTTAAAATTTAAAATACTTTCCTTCAACTCTCAAATACTATAACTTGTTTCGATTTTTCTTCTTCATTATTTTGCTTATGTTAGGGCACTAACTTTAGTTGCGGATTAAAGCTCATCCAGCTTCAGATCAATAAAAATAAACTTGTTAGGGAAGTAAAGGCGGTCGGCGCGCAATGCAGACTACGTTGCCAGAGCAATTCCTATAAAATTGGAGATACTTGCTCATCATGGATATTTTGTTCTCATAAATTTCGAGTTTTTTTTTTTTAAATTTGTTTATGCTTGCCACTTTTTTAAATAGTTTGTTAAGAAATCTGTTTAATTTTTTATTGATGAAACTTATAACATGCTCATAACTTAAATTGTTTTCAACTGCAAAGTAGCGAATGAAGAAAGAAGGAAAACGAATGCTTAAAGTATCAAAATCAATGAAACTCTCAAATATTCTATTAATTTCTTTTCTGAAAGCTAAGTATGTGAATGAAAGCCTTTCAAAATATAAGATTTTTGTAAGTCAGCAACCAATGTGGTACTGAAAACATATAGAACAATGTAAATACTTCTAATAACAAGAACAATGAACAAAAACTACTTATACATTCATTCAACTGTGTATTTCTGATATACACACCGGCAACTGCGGACTTCTGTCATACACCCCGGTAACCGCGGACTTCTACTATACACCCCGGCAACCGCGGACTTCTGTCATACACCCCGGCAACCGCGGACTTCTACTATACACCCCGGCAACCGCGGACTTCTGCCATACACGCTGGCAACCGCGGACTTTAAAAATGCATTTTAAAAATGCATTTTTAAAAAATACTGGAACAATTTCATGCGAACAATCACAGTGCTATTCTAACTGAATAAATGCTGTATGAGAACCAAAAGCCACAGATTAACTAAAAAAAACGATTTTTTTTTAAAATTCTTTTTTCAGTGATTAGTCATTAATTGTGTTATATTTCTGCTTTGAACGATCCCAAAACTAACGCAACATATTTCCAATAACAGGTGGACAAAAAGATTATACCATCTGGCTAGTCATGAGAGGTTTCTTTCAAATACTTTCGCATAGCATCCGCTTCGAACATCTATTGTATAGATCCTTTTTAAAAAGTAAATCTAAGTTTTAAAAGCAATGAAAATCAGTGTTGAACGAATGAGCCAGAAGTTAAAAAACTAAATATAAATAAATGATATTTTCGGACATATTTTGGAATTTTCAAAGAATTATTAAAAAAAAAATTAGAAGTAAATTCAGATTAATATAAAACAATTTTAAAATCAGATATTTTAACAATCTGCATTGAGTTGGCTACGAAGATATTAAGGAAGGATACTATTAAGAAAATTTCAGTAGATCTCATAAATAGCTAAATATACTTTAAGGGAAACACTAAATTTGTATTTTTATACCATGCTTGAGTTAGAACAGTTTAGATTCTGATTTAGATGTTTAAACAAAAATCAGTATTTATAAATATTATTATAATATTCAGTCATAATGAATTTAAACCTAAAATTGAAATTTTTTATGGAATATTCAGTTATTTCAATTTATTTTAAAAACTACATTCATTAACTGTTGTTTCAACGACTAAACTATAATTTTCAGGTGATGTAATTAGAACAAGTTTAGAACATTCTAGTTAGCTTGTAATTATTATCTAAGTTGCCCATTGCGACTCAACTTAGTGAATTTATTTAGCAGAATTAGTTATAAAAAAATTTTAAAAACCTTTGCGAACGCTCATATACCTCCGAAGATTTTCATATTTATAGTCTTTCTATTTATATATTTTTGAATTAATTCAATATTGAACTAATACGCTTATTCAATGATTAGCTTATGCACAGATTCACTCCTTCACAACCTTGCCCAGTGCGGGTCACTGATCCCTCTCCGATTCAGAAATAGATCATTAGAAATCAATATAGTTAATCATCGCACAAACATCTAAAAACTTTGCAATTTTTCAACATGAGACAATATAATTTTTAATCTAAATATTGATTATCAAACAAATTTAAAATGAGAAAGAAGAGCTTTCACAGGCACATATTCCAAGAGTATACTTACTAAAGAGTATGTATACGTACTATTACAATATGTAATAAGAGTCTAACGCATTGAAATAAATTCTTTGTGATTTTAAGCAGCTAGAGTGAGAAAATTTTGATACTGTGGTCAGTGAAGGGAGAATCACGCGATTACCTTGAGGGGTTAATAACAATATAAGAGAAGATCTCACTAATTTTATCATTCAATAGTTTGTTGTTTTTAACTTTAGAGAATCACATACCAGTACTTAAAATTGTCTTATTAAATTATCCGAAATTTAAAAATTATTTTTACGATCATCATTCAACTATAATTATTTGCATCTTATTAATTAGTCAGTGTAATTTATAGATCGCGAAAAACTATATATTATGGCAAAATTTGAAATTTTAGCTAATTATTATTTTATAGCAAGATCACACGATTTTAACCCAGGTTTTTTAGCAATACTATGCGAACAAATATTAAATAAAAAAGATTGAAGGATTAATATTAAATAAATTAAAATAAAAACATGAAATAAAACAATAAATTATGTTAGTACTAAGTTCATTCAAGAATTTAATTTAAGAATGCCTGCATACTAAAAGAATTTTAAAAAGAAGATACAGATACTTAAGATACTCGTGAAACAAAAACAAGCTTAAGAGCAAAATAGTAACAATGTTTAATGCTTTAATGAAAAACATCAAATTGTCTTTTGTTCTGTGGAGAGCATTCTGGAATATTCGAGAAAAAATATTAAAATCTGAGTCTCAATAATATAATAAACAAATTTAATAATATCCAAAAACAAAGTGGGAATATATATAAAAACTTCAAGGAGAACAAACGCTAACTGAGTGCGGCTGGACCGTATCGCACCTAGCTGCGTACCGTGTGCTGTTCAGGCCTGTATCATTTAGTATAACTGAGTTAATTTTGTATTTCTTTCTTTCTTTTTTTTTCTTCTTCTTTTTTTTAAAAAAAAAATAATGGTGTTGAAGTTAGCATAACAACATTTCCCTTTTGTCACTAGCAATTATCTGCAAAAAGTATGAAACAAAAATTTTACGTCAAGGGTTTTTCAAATTAACTTTCTTTTAAAAACCCATAAAATATTCAATTCAACTTTATCGCTTACTTCTAAAATTGCTAAAGTTTCAAGCTTCTATGTTAGAGTATTTAAGAAAATATAAAGTAACGTAAAGTCATACATCAAAAACAGAAATGATTATTGAGATTTTCTTTTTTCAATTCCCACTTTGGTTAACATTCGTCAATTCAGGCGTATTAAAGCATATTTGTTAGCCAATCTTTCAGAGGCACCATATAAGAGGGAACAACGTTTTTCCCACAGTATGGACAGTTAATATAGAGAATGAAAGAACATCTATGCTTTGTCCGGGATTCGAGCTCAAAACCTTTCTGATTTGAGGCCATAGTTTTTAATATAGCGAGAAAAAAAATTTTTTAGACGCCCTTTGACGCAGGTGGGTCTTATAAATATATATTTTTTGACCCTCTAATCACAAACAAAAAAAAAAGTTTTTGGTATTTTTAAAGTATAAAAAATAGTCTAATATTAGTTACTAAAAAAACTGTTAATTTACTGTTAAGACCCTGATATTTCATGCTGTTTTTCATAACGACAAATTATTAAAATGCAAGATATAATATTTTTCACTTACTTTGACCTAAATTAATACGAAATAGAGAAAAAACTATGAAATTATTGAGCTCAGCACAAAAAAGAACCCTGGTTATCTTATTGTAGTTTGTAATGCGATAATTTTATAGAGAGAAAGCTTTAGCATTTCAATTGATGTATTATATATTCTTATTTTTTATAAAATTTTCTCAGGATTTTAAAGTTTTCTTTGCCCCGTAAGTGGACTGATCGTAAAAACACGGTTCCCAATAAAACGCCAAAGGCAAGAATCACTGGTGGCAGTCAGTAAGCGGGTAGATGGCCACTTTGATCAGCCTACGTAGGGACCGAGGGTGAGCGGTATCGGTCCATCGGTGCTCGTTAAACTGTTCTGTCGTAAATTCCTAGGCTTCGCTCGTAAGTCGTCGGGCTGCCATAGCGGAGGAGCCATCCCTCTGCAAAGGATCAAAATTGCGATGGCATGTCTTTGAATAATGTTTCCAGACCGTCGTGTGACGCTCTGGTGTGACGTAAATAAAATATCTACCTACCTCAAATTTTATTCATATATGCTTTACATTATTTAAACGTTTGTATTCTTTTTTCAGTAGCTGCTAAATAACAATTGGATTATGCCTGATTATTGGAATGTAAAAATATTATTATTATTACTTGAATTTTTACTTCCTAAGAACGTAAAACGCAAGGCTTAATGTACACACTGAAGTTTTGCTGTAACTGTAAATGTATGATGTTTTTCTTTATCTTCTTTTTTTGTGGAAATTAGATATTATTTCACTTAAAAGTTATTTTTATTCAAAATAATATCGAATTTTTAAGACTTTTTATGAGAAAATGCAAGTTTAGAGACAAAAATACAAAATTACATTTTGTGTACTTTTCTGCTTATAATGGTAAAATTGTTTTTAATTATTTCGTTAAGGTCTATTTTTTATTTCTTTGTGAGAAAATTTTGACGTACTTATAAATAAATACGATATTTAAGGTAAGATATAAATAATATAAAATAAAAGAGATTTTAAGAAATAATACGATAATTAAACCAACGTTTATTTACCTTGCCTACAAAGTATAGATGACGGCATTTTCTTTTTAGCTAGTATTTTTTTAATTATTATAATCTACGGTATAGAGAAATAAGCTAATGATAAATTTAAATATATAATGGTGTGGTTTAAAAATAAAACGTAGAAGTTTCTTTCGGTTCAAGAATTTTAATAAAAAGAATAAATAAAATGAAAAAAACTTAAACATTGATAAATACTGGCATTTCTTATTTATTTGTAATTTTAAACGATTGGAAGCATTATTCAAAATAAATTAATAGTTATCAATATTTCCAATGGTAACAATTAATGGTAATTAAATCAATCATTGTAATCGAAAATTGTTGCTATTTGCATTTCTGCCAGAAAGGTCACTGTCCTTAGAACATTTATGAGCTTGACCATGGTCTTTGTCGGTTCATTTTGAAAAGAGAGCGACCCCCCTACTATGCATTGGGGGCAAAAGGAAGGTTGGGTCCTGATAGTCATATGATAGGGAAGCAAGATGGCCCCTCCTGCTAAATGTCCCCTCCCTAATTGGTTAAAAGATGATTCCGAGAATTTTTTACCCGCGCATTTTTCATTCCAGCGCTTTTTGTAGAAATAGAACACATGTACTGCACCCTTTGGAAATTCATTTTAGAGGAACTTCAGTTGTACTTTCATATTACTTAAAACTGTGTGAATAAACATATATTTTCTTATTTGATGGTAAAATAAGAAAATCACACTTTACACTTATATTTGTTTACTCGAATGCATTACTTTAATGCCGCAATGAGAACAAAAATAAGAAAAGAAACAACAAATTCCAGCTCATGTAACAAGTAGACATTTTAAATTTCAACTTCAAAAATACATTAATAAAATGCCAATTTAACTACTTCAAAAATAAATTGAGTTATTAAAATGACTTAAAATTGAATTGTTGAAACTGTGTTTGAAATTTACAATATAATCAGGAACGCTCAAACTCAGTCAACATAATTAAGCTAAAAGTTGCCATTTTTACTTTATTCTATGCTAAAAATTTGTAAACTTATTAAATCAATCTAGATAGGATATTAATGTAAGGCAGAATACAGCTCTCATTGAATTGATTAAGTACAAGTTTTTCACAACGCAAGAAATGTTAGGTGCTGGCATGCTCTTTGCAATTCTTTTTATTATTTATTTACTTAAATTATATTTATTTATAGTTCATTTATTTATTTTACATATGCTCGCATTTAAATTGAAGGAACTACAAAAAAAAAAAAAAAAAAAAATTGCTGAAGCAACAAGTGCATTTTTAGGGGGCTTACATTTGTATTTTTCAAGTAATATATTTGAGTGGTTAAATATTGACCAATGCTTCTGAAAGTATCAGCAACAGTAGATTTTATTAAAAACAAAAATTTGACCTTTGACGTTATTAAGACGTTATTAAAACTTTGACGATAGATTTTTAAGCTTTGAAAAAAGAAATCATAGATAATTCTACAAGATATAATTTTAAAAGTACGGAGTATAAATAACGACTCACATTTAGATTCGCATACTTTTCTTCGAATTGAAATGTTTAGTATAATTCAATATAAATTATTTGATTTGAAAGTATTTAGACCCGACTGATCAGAGTATATAAATATTTTTCACATTTTTATAATTCTGGAAAGTTGTGTCTCGCATAATCTCTACCCCAACTGATTGTGACACTTTTCCCCAATAGGCTTGCCATTCTTGAACTGCATTGCACAAGGATGAATAAATTCTTTTTAAGAATTTTAAAGAAACATAACTTTATTGTGGATTACATTTTAGCTGGCTGAATTTAAAGCTTGATGAGAAAAAGCTGAAAGGGGTTACGCTGTACCAACCGTCTAATAAAGAATCATATCAAGTAAAATAAAAGGAAAGACCATTGAAATATTTTGAACTTTATATACGGAAATCCTTCAGGGTACAAATGCTATTTTCGTGGGAGCGATTAAAATTTCAATAAGTTTCAATTCAAATAAGTTTCAAACTATAGTAGAAATTTATACGTTGTCTCTACAAAATTTTCGCGTTTCACATAAAAGTTTCCTTGTTTAAAAAACTAGTCATTTTTATATAATCATGTTCATAATTTAGGAAGTTTTAATTCTTATCAGTTTAACTAGAAGGAATAAAAATAGTAGTTTTAAAAATATATTACGATTAAAAAATTATTCTATATTTAGTATAAGTTGTAATGCTTCAGCATATATTTTAGGAAATCTCCAGACTACAATTTTCTGTATTTTAAATAGATTAGGGAAAAAATTATTACGATAGAATTAGAAACTATTATTATATTTTATTATAACGGGCTAATAAAAAAACCAATTATGGGATAAATTAGTAAGAATTGTATATGTGCGTAAATACTTTGATACTATGTTGATAGCAAAACACTTTATTTTTTATTCATTTATATATTTTTGTTCTTATAAAAAGTACACATAGTTTATTGTTTCGTTATACATAAGTTAAAAATAATTTTTAGATTAAAAAAAAAGGCTAGTTAAAACGTTAAATAGAAAAATAATAATAATATTAAAACAATATTCTCATAATCTTTTTCCGGAGTTTCTTAAATTCAATATTTTAGAAAATAATTCTTACATTCCTTATTTGTTAACAAATACTATACTTCACGGATATTAAAAAATATTGGTAGAAGTCTACTTTATAATTAAATTTCTTTGATGCTTATAGCTATCAAGATACAAGTTCTACGTTTTTAAAAATTAACAAAAATATGGCTTGTACATGTTTTATTGCTACAATGTTTGTAGCAACGCAACAACAATCTAACACTTTTTTGTAAAAAAAATTATAATAAATAAAAAAAGACCAGTTTTTATTGGGCTATTTAGGGATTATGGCTGATATGCAAAGTTATACTGTCTAAAACGGAAGTAAGAAAAGTAAAAAAAAAAGAAATGTTATTTAATAAGTCACTTGGTTTTCAAACATACTTTTAAAAAAATAAAAAAATCCATTTTTGGGGAATAAACCACTTGCAAAGATTTTTGGGGGTTACTTCAGGATTTTATTGGGGTTTTCAGGATTTAAATTTTTTTTTTTTTTAACTAATTTCTTTTTTTGTATTCTTTAAATAAGTCTCTTAAAATAAGTCTTGCTACATTAAATAAATTGGAATAATTTAACAGTGTTAATTTTGCTACATTAAAAAAATCATTTCAAACTGTACGTAACAAGATTTACAGTCGGAGAAACACTATTTAATATATATTTTTTATAAATTATTCATCCATTCAAGTAGGTTCTTTACAAAAAAACCACTTAGAACTTTATATTTTGAGTAAAATCATAAAAGACTCTGCTTTCAAATAAAGTGAAAATGATGAAACACAAAGCCATATATATATATATATATATATATACATATACAATTTGCAAGAATCAAAACTCACTACAATCTTTTTTTTTTTATATAAAACTATGCGAAAAATTCATGTGCTAGATAAAAATTAAATTTGTTTATCTTATTTATCTTATTAAAATTTTTTGAAGTAATTTTTCTAAATTTGCGTTTTTTGTGAAATTTCTCCTGAGTTCTACCTGTATGATAGAAGTTTTGACATCTTTTAATTTTAGTAGAGAAATGAAACTTAAGAATACATATTTTTTTTAAAATTTCATCACTCAGAAACGATTCAGCCGATTTCGCTCAAAATTTCGTATTTTATGAACAATAGTAACGTACTTTGAAATGATGTACAAATTTGTGTACCTTATGATTTAAACAATATTTGACCGTCAATAAGAGTGTGCAAAGATATTAAATAGTTCACGAGATATGACATACTATGCAGAAAGGGAAATTAACATCAAAGGACTTAAATTTTCGTTCGCTCTCTACATAAACTATTTTGACAATATATTTTCTGAATAACGGCTACTCTCCTTCATAATAATGTGATGATCAAGAGTCCGAAATTGTAGAAGAAAAAGCATGTTTCTTCAGAGAGAGTACGTTTTTGCTTTTGATTTCATAACTTAATTTATCTCCCACGTAATCTAATTATCATACCGGTTTTTAGCCTCATGAAACATTGTGACTGCATCATAGCACGTGATACTGTACCTTTAACAATTTGCAATCTTATACGCGGGGTCGAAAATACAAACCTAATGCTAGAAGGTTTATAGGGACTGACGCAGATGCTGCATCGCCCACCCAGGCGGCAGCGATTGTCAGAGATAGAATGATATTGACAATAAAGTAGGAATCCATCGGAAATTCAAACCAAACCGATGATCTTGCTTTAAACAAGCAATGATTTTTCTGAGTAGTAATGAAATTACCGTAAGTTTCATAACTGCTCAGTGAGCACTGTTTAGAACCTAGAAGACATGTCAACGCGTAGGCAGGAAGACATGCCATTGCTTGCCTCATCATCTGAGATTCTGAGCACGACTTAATGCCCATTCCCTAAGCATTTAGTTTCTCATCATGCATGTGAAAATCTAGAAACTACTTCAAGAAAAACATCTTGCTTGTTGCAATAGGTTAATCGCATGCAGTAAGAATGGCCCCTGAAATATGAAACTTCCCCTTAAATATTAAAACTTAAACAGGAAAATGATATTTTATTTTAATGTTAGCAGTTTTAAACTTCATCCTAAATGAATCCATATTTACCTTTTCAAAGGTAGAATCATAGTTTAATTTCAATTCGAACAGCCTTTGCGCTTGACTGTCGACTCAGTACCTGCGTCAGACTCTAAAAAGTATCTAGTTAGGATTGCGTTTCCAATTAGCATTGCTATTTCATCCAAGTTAACCTTCCAAGTTATTATTTCTTCTAGTTTTGAATAACTTTGTATAATTTCAAAATGAAAAAAATACTTTAATAGGGCGCAAAAATTCATATTAATAACGAACAGTTAAGAAATCGTTTCTTTTGATTTAAATATATTTCTTTGCGAAACTTGCACTTTTACTCAATAATATTAATTTAAATGGGAAAGAAATTAGGATATTTCGCACGTGGCTTACTAATTTTACAAACCCCCTTGATTGCTCAACATTCATCATTGTTTTTTTTTCCCTACAAACAACAGAAATTTTGTAAAAAAATAAAAATAAAAATAAAATATTACTATTCAATTCAAAAGTATTTGTGGTATGTTAAAATTAATTACACTGAAATAAGCGATTACCTAGATTCGAAAAACAATCAACTCTACTTGAAAATAAAAATACGGACTTAGCAATATAGAATAGCAATATGAACTTCGCAATTAGATGTAATTTTAATCATGGACAATAATAGCGATGATTATATAACAGTTCGAATTGAAAAAGATTTTTTCCCTCTAGGACAATTTTTTTTAATTTTTACGTTTAAAAATTTCAATAAAAATATTGGCATTTATATCAGGCTAAATTATATATTCACACATCAAGTTCTATGTGAGCTTATAAAATACAAAATTCGAGAAAACGATACAAAATTTCTTACAACAATAAATAATCGTGTATTAATCAAAAAAAAAGAAAAAAAAAGAAATCACCACAAAATCATTTATAATTAATTACATTAAACTTTGAAAAAATATAAATTAAAAAAAAAAAAAAAAGAACTGTTAAGTCTACCAAAATATTTCTTTCAGTTTATGAAATTACAACTATGTATTAGCATTTCTTAGATCTGCAGAATGCCTCACTTGGTATTTCTTTATAAGTTTAACAGCTAATCATTCTTGAGCAAACTGTCTGTAGTTAATTTTTTTTTCAGTGAATCGTATTGCTTATACATTTTTCGACTAACTTTCTTATTTTCAAGTTTGTATGTCTTACAGGTTTTATGTCACAAAATAAAATGGAATGAAAAGTTGAAAGCACAAAACAGCGACTTTTGCTATGTTTTACTATAGAGAGTGATTAATGTTTCTCATTTATATTTAATATGATAAATCAAAACCGTATACGACACATAAAAGAGGATATAGCAAATGCTGTTTCCTAAACTTTAAATAAATTAAACTTAATTTATAATTCAAACTAAAACAGCTGACACAAAAACAGTTGCTCTTTTTTAAGCCGAAATCCATGCTACCCATTGTTTAAAAGAATTAGAATATTCTATTTTTTTGGAGGGGAGGGAATGTAATATTTTGCATGTAAATATTTATGTAATATTTTGCATGTGGACTGTAATGTAAATATTTTGCGGTTGGCAGTAGGCATAAAAAAATAATATTGTTTTCTTATTTCAGATAAGATATAAGCTTTACTCAGGGAGACCATTAATATTTCAATTGATTTATTAAATATTCCTTTTTAATTGAATTTCCTCACAGAATTTTAAATTTTCTTGCTATTGTCATGCACTGTGTTAATGCCATTATTTTTTTTAAAAACAAAATCTAAAATTTTAACCACTTCGGTTTAATAATTTCTTATAATTTGAAACTAAAAACTAAAGGGAATTTCTTACTTTTTTTTTAGAAAATTTACATATTGTCTTATAAATAAAATATAATGCTGTATAAAAATAAAAAATAAAAAAATCCAGCTTATTGTTTAAGATTTAAAAAAATTACTTTTTTCCACTGACTTTTATAAACCTTCAAAGTATGAATTAGGATGTTATTTCATTGTGAACTAATTTTTTAAGTTATTTTAATACATGGTCTATAGAAGTATATAATGATAAGAATAATACAAAAAGAATAATATGACTTAAAAAAAAAAGTTGGAATTTTCTTCAGTGTTTTTTATAATAAATAAATAAGCCAAGTTAGGTATTTCAAAAAATTCAATTGTAAAAACCTCAATAAACAATAAAATTTTATGTCTTATTTATTGATTTTTATTAATTTTTTAGTTTCAATTGAATCGAAATATTGTTATTAATAAGAGTAAAATAAATTAAAAAATATACGCAAATAAAAAAATATATAAAAGGTGTCCTGAATATGTTTCATTTTTCTATTAATTTAACTTCTATCTGAGCGCCAACAAAGCTACTGTCAAAAGACTATTCAAGGGCTTGACCATTTCTTTTGTTGTCTCATTCTGAAGGGAAGATGGGAGCCCTGCCCCGGGTGGTCTTCCGATCTGGCGCAGAAGATTGCCTGTGCTAAATCATCCTTACCTAATTACTGTAAGATGCTACTACTGAGAATTTCCCGCGCTTTTGCAAAACATAGAACACGTGTAAAGTTCCCTCCTTGTATTATTTACTGGGTGTTTAATTTGGAAATGGATTTTTATTTTGAGGGACTGATTACATGTATTTTTTTTATTTCCTTTTAATTCCACTTAAATTGAAAATCTTAAAAATGGATATTTGTGTAAAAATCACTGTTCATTCTAATATCTGTTTGGTCGAATATAATTCCCTGAACACTGTATTGAAAAAGAAGAATGAACAAATAAGTGATTTCTAACAAGTTAACAAGGAGATATTTCAATAGTTAATAAATTAATAAAGTTCAATTTAACTACTCCAAATAAATTTAATTGTTGAAAGGACTTGAAAGCTTGAATTGTAATAACTGAAATTTACAAGGCAAACAGGAGTCTAATCTACATAAATGAACGGAAAACCGTTATCAATAGCTCATTTAATGCTACTAAGTATATGAACTTAATAAATCTGTATAGAAACATTATGAAAAGAGGTAAAAAAAACGGTTCTTGACTCAATAGAAATAGTTGAACACAAGCTTTAAAAATTTTTAGTCGTATTAAAAGCTAATATATTTCTTTCATTCTTCATATTACTTATTTATTAAATTTGTTATTTACATACTCGCTCATTCAAAATGAAGAAACTGAAAAAAATGTGCAGCTTGTGCATTTTTGTGATTGTTGTTGTTACGGTAAATGTTACGCTTTACGTGAAAAAATTTAATCAGTTAAGTATTGACCAATGCTTCTAAAAATGGCAGAAGAGTTTGATTTTATAATGAGAGTTTTTTTTTTTTCCCTGTTTATCTCTTGTTATAAGAGCAAAAGTAAAATGGAAGTTTTTATTTTTGTTTTTTCATTAATTTCAAAACGTATGTAACAATTTTTGAAAACTTAATATTAATCATAATAAAGTTTACTTAAAATAGTATTTGTTAGCTGTATAGTAAATTGTTTTTTTCCCTCTTTTTTTAAAAAAAAAATCCTAATTTTAGTAGATTTTTTTGAGTTTGAAAAAAGAAAATAATTTCAAATAGATTTTAGAAGCTTGTATAATTTTAAAAATAGGAAGTAAAAATGTACTATGACCTGTTAGAACCTCATATTTTTTTTTTCTTAAAGAAAATATTTAGTTCAATTAAATATAAACTATTTAATTGAAAAGTCATGAAACATCAAACAGAGCATAAAATGTATAATTTAAAGATCATCTATTGAACTAGTTCTATTGATCATCTTTATTGATCTTCTATAGATTTTTCCTTCATATATATTTATGAATAAAGGGAGAAAGGAAAAACAGAAAATTTCGCAATTTCACTTTGCATCCGAACCTCTGAAAGAAAAAGAAAACAACTCAAGAACCAGATTTTACAGAACATCAAAAATAAAATTGTTTTAAAAGAAACCCAAGTAAGTTAAAGTATGGTGAGGCCTGCGATTGGAGTACTAATGTCAACGCAGAAGCCTTGTAATTTTGAACCCAATCCAGAAGACAAGGGAACTTCTGGATCAAGTATTGGGAGAAATTTGTCTTCAAGGAGGACTTTTTGATGGAATTAAAACGCCTTTGCGTTACATGGAAAGGAAAACCGCGAAAGCCTTCCACGGCAAGCATGACGACAAGGGGACTCTAACGAATGATCCCTCTACCACTGAGGATATTTTACGTCAGCACTGCGGACGGTGTGATCCGGGTGCGGAATTCGTATCGACCAGGATTTGAACCTGGTTCATCTCATTGGGGGGTAAGCGCTCTGTCTCATGAGCCACCACGGCTCTGCAGATGGTTATAGAAAATTAGTTTGAAAGACAAGGCTTCCTTGGCTTCTACCAAAAGAAGTTTGTAGATAAAATTAGGAAGGTGGATAAGGGTGCAGCTGAGAAGTTTTTCTCATCGGATGTTAGTTTTACAACGATCTTTTATTTAGGAAAGCATTTATGATATATAATTTTATGTTTTTTTGTTTTGTTTTGGTGTTCCAAAATTAACAATAAATTTTTTTTAAAAAAAGGCATTTTAATTACTCAATGCAAGGACAATGCAAGGATCACAAAAACCAATTTTGTCCTCATTGCTTAAGATAAATTAGTATTACTTTTGTGTGATTCGAATTGAGTAGTTTATTTTTTACGTATAAGTTTTAAAAAAAAACTATTTTCCATTCTCAACTTTAAGTAGAGTTAAGCTTAAATTTTAGCATTTTTAAGCAGTGAAGTAGTTTTTCTGATGGTGCGACATTTTCACAGAGATGAGGCAAGTCGGTGTGAGACAAGTCTAATAATTTGAAGCAACGTTGCTTGGGTGCCGTTGAAAATTGTTAAATGGTTGTCCGTTATATTTGGTTGATTGTATTGTTTTTCGAAAAAATTTTAATTAAAAAGCTAATAAAAGTGGGTCAAGTGTTGATTGTTTAATACTTAAAACAGTCAAGCATTCTTGCAACAGCCCGGAGTGTGATAGAGGTTAAGTTTTACAATTTTCAGTCTAATCATTTCAAACTGTACATAACAAGATTTACAGTTGGGGAAATAGTATTTAAAATATATTTTTTATTAATTATTCATCCACTCAGGTAGGTTCTTAAAAAAAAAAAAAAAAAAACACCTGGAATTTTTCAGAGTGAGTAAAATCATACCTACCATAAAATAATCCTGCTTTCAAATAAAGTAGAAATGATGAAATAAAAAGCCAAAGAGAGATATTATTTGCAACTGTATTTATTTGATAGAAAAAAAACAACATTTTTCTTCTATCTGTAGAATGGCAGAATGAAAGATATCATTATCCCTGATAAATTTACATATTTCTTCCGCTTTTAAGAATAAGTTAACTGTCTCAAGCAAGAATTAAATTAATTAATTCTTAAATAATTCTCTTGATTATTACGGCCATGTTATTGAACAAGAATTTTTATTTTGAAAGCTCTAAGGAAGTCAAATTTTTACTCTGTGAATCGTTATTGTTTTTCAACAGTGTAATTTTTACACGTAATATAATTTTAAAAAGGCATTACACATAATTTTAAAAAGGCATTTTGTTGCGATTCTGATGTAGATTAACAAAGCCAATTCTATGTTTTCTAACAATATTTTTGATACACTCATGAAAAAAAAAAAAAAAAACAATCTACGATTCCCTTTAAAAATATTTTTTATATCCAAAATAATAATGAAGTCAAAGATTTAAATTAAAAAACAGCTATAAAACCCATTGTTTATTCTAGCTTGTATGTACCCCACACCGTAAATATATAAAAGTAAATTTTATATATTACATTATCAGACGCTATAAACGAAGCTTTTTTTACTATTAAGTTTTAGTTCATAATTAGCATCTGTGTTGACTTATTAATGGATATGGTTTAAGATTGCTCGGAAATGTTTCGTAATAGATTTGCTTTTAATTAGAATTTTTTTTTCTTTAATTTTTTCTTAAAAGATGAAGCTTTAGTATAACAAAAAAGTATATTATAAATTTAAATAGCATAATAAATTAGTATAAGGTAAAATAATTTAAACAAATTATAGAATTATAATTAATATTTTAAAAAAATGCTTCGTAAAGCGAAATGTTTGTTTGTTACTCTTTGATGAGAAATTAATTTTTAAAAAAAGTCACGGGAACAAATAGTAATTTTGTTTATGAATTTATAAAGGTATTTTCTACATTGAATGTTACGCTACTACTCCTTACTAATAACCTTATGGTAAATGAAAACACTTTTTTCAAAATGTGTTGATTTTAATAGTTTAATTTTTTTACTTTAAAAATAAATTAGGTAATTTTTTAATTAATATTTCAAAAACGAAATCTGCAAGAATTCTATACTGCAAAGAATGCTGACGATCTTCGCATCCACCCTCGAAAGAAACACTTAATCGGCTCTAATCGGTCAGTAGACAAGTGACTAGGATCGCGCTCACTTAAAAAAAAAGGGTCGAACTCCCTGCTCCTCGCTGCCGAAAGGCAAGCTTAAACACATTGTGAGTTTTAGAAAATTCCACTATTCTAGAAGTTAAAAAATGTGGACTCTTATATTTTCCAAAATGAAAACTTTCAAAGACCCCCTTCAAAAATGTGAATTTTTTTCTTTTTTATATAGATTTTTTAATATTTTCAATTAATTTATACTCCTAAGAAGATTAAACGAAATTTTAAATTGACCCTTTGCTTCCTCAGACCTAAAAAAAATTAACAATTTATTACTTATAATTCACAAAATATGTGAAGTTTCATAATCATTTTAAAAAATTTATCGAATAGTCATTTTTAATTGTTTAATAGAAAGTAACATATTTCGGTTTCGTTGTAAATTTTTATGACAAATCGTCATATCATTTGGTAACATCATAAATTGAAAGCAACAAACAATTTAATTTTGTTTCTAACATGATTTAATGTTTTTTTTTTACAAAATATTGATTCAATTTTTTTCAGAGAAAAATCAAAGTTGATTTTTAAAAAAAAAATTAAGTGCTCTATTTTGATATTTGAGATTTTGAAATTTATTATTTATCAAGTCAATTAAGCATTTCAGCAAGGAGTTGCACCAAAATAACGTAAAACATCAGTAATTCTTGATAAATTATCTGTATATTAAGCATTTTGAAGCAATTCATAATTCATTTTTTTTTCGGTATGTTATATAAAACGTAATCCTGTTAATCATATATCAGTAATTTTTACAAGCATTCTTCTGAAAAATATTATTATATTCATCACAAATTTTTTTAAATTATTCTTATTTGTATTTGAATATTTTTAAAATGACTCAATGCTTTACCACCGTTGTATAGTTTAGTAAAGCTTGCTTTTCCAAAACGAAATTTTAGTGGATCTTATTCCAGCAGTTTTTTAACAAAAGAAAAGGCATGTATTTAGTGATCTTATTGTAATATTAAAAAGTGACAAAATAATTGCCTCAACAACCTTATCTCTCTAACTATTACTTTTACAAATCGCAATTACAACAATTTAAAGCTAAATTTATACTCAATATCTATCTTTAGATATATCGATTCTTCAGACATATTTATTCTATTTCTTGTATGTATTTATACTATGTTTCAACTATTGTTTATTATTTTACCAACTTGGTGTTCTTCCTTCGTCCCGTAACAGCTTTATTCCGAAATTCTTAATTATGATTTAGGTTCAATATTAAAAAATATCTCGTAAAATATGAAGATCGATTTTGTCATGATATTTTTTTAAAATTCGATAACCATATTCCGTTTTCGAAATTGATCACTTCAAATATGCCAAAAAAATGGATACAAATATAATATTTTTTGTACGAAAATAAAAATAGTAATATAAAGAAAGTAATAATGTGAAACAAAGTAAAAATAATAAAATACCAAAAATAAAATAAAATATGTAAAAGTAGTATAATAAATGACAAAAGCATCAAAAATTTAAAAAAAAAAAATAACAGGATAATCATTTTAATATATATTTTTATTCCCTTAGTTACATGCTCTTGGACCGGTCTCCAAAGATTGAGACTGGTGTTCAAAAGCTAGAAGGCTTTTGGAAACAATTCTTAGGGGGCGGGGGGGGGTGGTCAAGAACCTGTTTCACTCTTCCCTCAGTGAGAGTTATGTCATACTTCCATGTCGTTGTAAATAGTCAGAGAAGAAAAAGAAAAAAAAAAGTAAAAGAGCCCGCTTTTGCTTAGATCGTTAACATTTTTATTTGGAAAAGTATGCATGAAATATGAAGAATTTGCTTGAAATACATTTAATAATGATAATATGATACCCTTTAAAAAAATGAACTGAAAGCTGAATATATATATATATATATATATATATATATATATATATATATATATATATATATAGCCACACTCTTCAGAGTAGTTTGGAATAAGAATCAAGCAAAAAGAGAAAATAAATCAATTAAAGAACTACGCTAGATGTTTTAATTAAGTAAACGCGTAGTAGTTGACATGGATGTTGAGAAAATTGTTGTTAAATAGTAGCAAAATAAGTGACCAAAAATTCTAAAATTGGTACAAAGAATTTTGTTTTATTTGAAAACTATAGCGGAGATAGTATCAGTGGTTCTTTTGCGAATCATATGATGCAGTTAAATGTTTGTAATAAAAATAAAATTTAAAAAAATATATATTGAAAAAGATTTTTTGACTTTCGGTTATAAGATTGACTACCAGAATAATGTACTCGTTTTACAACATAAGTGTTCGGCTTTTTCCTAATGAAGCAAAGCAATGTGTTACAAAAAAGTAATAAAAAATTATTTTATTACTTTTTTTCACAAAAAAAAAATAAATAAATAAAAAGATACACAATGTGCATATTTATAATGGATAACGTAGGTAGTTCACGATTTTTTTTAAAGCAGGCTTGAAAACTTTAAAAAAAGTAGTTCTTAGAAAAACGTGTTTGATATCTAGCATAAGAATATTCTCTTATAAAATTGACAGTTTTTAATGAATAGATAAGCGCATCAACTAAAAATCTTAAAACGATTAATAAAATTATAAAAAAAAAATGAATATATCATACGCAGGTCGAAAATTTCATGTGCAGTAGTTTTTCGTTAAAGAGCAATATCTTTTCGAAACGTGAAATATTTACAACTAAAATATATTGGTTTCATGCTTACGCTTATTATGTATTAGATAAAACTAAATGTTCAATAGGTCATTCAAGGGTATAAAAGATCACTCAGTAATTCTGGAATCATAGAATTGAAATTATGGAATTTGAAAATTTTTTATATTTTATGTTCATTAAATTTGAGAGGGAAAGTTTCTGATAGAAAATGGGAGGCCATTCATATTATACTAAGAACAACACTGATTTCAACTGTTTTACAGTGCCAAGTTATTCTTGGTTAATGTTAAATATTATGAAAGTAAAATAGAACATGAAGACTTACAATTGTTTCTCTAGTTCCTTGTAATTTTATATTATATTATTTGTAGCCTAATTGTACAAATATATTTTGTAAAGAAGAAGCAAAGCCTTATAATCTGTGACATGCTTTTTTTTTTTTTTTTTGGTCTCATTCTATGAAATTCAACCGTTTGTGGTAATTTTGAAAATTAAATCATATCGTAGGAAATAAATTATTCCTATAGTATCTTCATAAGCAACATTTTTCGCAGAAATATGTAGACCACTGCACTGCCGCATTGCGTAAGGCGATCATGGTCTTCAGAAAACTTTAAACTGGTAGAAACATTTTTAAAAGAACATTCAAGAACTCACATCTTTAGCTTTCTAATTATCGAAAAAAAAAAAATGTTAGAGAACCTGTGCGAAGTATTTCTGTTCTCAGAATATTTAATTTCATGTATTAGTTTTGAAATTTCAGAATCAATTTTGAGTTTTCTGAGGGCGTAGGCCAGCTTACCAAAACAGATACATTCATGCCTAAACAATCGTTGAGAAAGACTTTACTGAGTGGTAGCAAAAGGATAATAAAATTAGGAGAGCAGTTGCATGTCAGGGGATAGAGCGCTTACGTCCCAATGGGGTGAACCAGGTTCGAATTTCGGAAATGGCTGGTTGATTTGAATTTTGCACCCGGCTAGTACCAACCACAGTGCTGAGGTAAAATATCTTCAGTGGTAGACGTATCATGGATTAAAGTCCCCTTTCAATCCGGCTAACCGCGGGAGTTTTTCGTGATTTTCTTCTTTATGTTACGCAAATACGTGCCAGTTCCATCAAAAAGTCCTCCACAAAATCAAATTTCTCCCAATACTTGATCCTTGAGTTCCTTAGTCTTCTGGATTGGGATTAGGTTCAAAATTGGAAGGATATGGAGATGGTATAGTAATAAGTAAAATTGGTAGTCGTATACCCTAAATTGGGTCGGCTGTTTTCCACAATCAATCTGTCTTGTTCTCTGTTTCATTTGCTTCACTGTATTGTGATTTGTTATATTTCGGCCGTATTTCTGTATTTATGATTTTTATCTTGTATTATTAATTTTTGACCCCACATAAACGTATTTTTTGTCTTCAATTTCGACAAATATTAAAAAAATAGTTTTCAAGGGCGGTATTTACAAAACAATCTGATTGACCTAAAAATAAAAATTTTCATGCCGAGCATTACTAAATATCAGAGCATTATCAGCTAGTCTGCAATTTAAAAATTAATTTAAATAAAAGTCTGATGAATACTTTCACGCCTACTTAAAAACGATCGTTTAGAAAGACTTAACTGAGTGGTGGCAAAAAAGGAAAATAAGATTAGGAGATCAGTTGTGGGTCAGAGGATAGAGCGACTGCTATCCAATGAGGTGAACTAGGTTCGAATTCCGGCAATGCCTGGTTGATTCAAGTTTTGCACCCGGCTTGCACCGACTCAGTGCTAAGTTAAGATATCCTCAGTTGTTAACGGATCATGGGTTAAAGTCCCCTTGCAGTCAGTCTAAGAGCGAGAGGTTTTCGTGGTTTTCCTCTTCATCTAACGCAAATGCGGGCTAGTTACATCCAAAAGTAGTGATTAAAAACAGAAAGCTTATAGAAATCTAACAAACTACAATAGAGGACTGTGAATGTCCAAGAAGCACAAAAATAAGTTTTATTGCGGGTTAAATGTCTTTAATGATCTTTTTATGACTAATTTCTGTATCTTTTCACAATCAAAACTGTTTTTTCTCTGTTTCATTTGCTTCACTGTACTGTTATTTGGTATATTTCGTCTGTATTTTTGTGTTTTTGATTTTTACATTGCTTTATGAAATTTTGACTCCATATAAACGTATTTTTTGTCTTCAATTTCGACAAATATTATAAAAATAGTTTTTAAGGGCAGTATTTACAAAACACTCTGAATGACCTAAAAATAAAAATTTTCATGCCGAGCATTTGTAAATATCAGAGCATCAGTTAGTTTGCAATTTTGAAAATTAATTTAAATGAAAGTCTGAGGAAAAAAATATCACTAACAAAGCCTTAAAGTATAAGTCAATATCATTTGGATGATTAGTCACTAGTTTTAATAAAATTTGCTCTTCATTATCACTTAAAAAAGCTCAATTAGCCGCGCGTAATTAAGGTCCGCGATTGGCAGTGTGTATTGTAGGTCCTCGATTAGCTGTGTGTATTGTAAGTCCTCGATTAGCCGTGTGTATTGTAGGTCCACGATTGGCTGTGTGTATTGTAGGTCCACGGTTGGCTGTGTGTATTGTAGGTCCTCGCTTGGCTGTATGTATTGTAGGTTCTTAATTGGCTGCGTGTATTGTAGGTCTGCGATTGCCTGTGCGTTTTATAATAATAAAGTTCTAGTTTGAAGAAAATATCTAAAACTGATTTCCAGCTTAATCTCAATTAGAATCTATTAAATAGTAAAAAATTTAATAGTTTTTTTTTAATTTAAAGCAATTTATTTCGAATATTAAATTTAATTACAAAATAAGTTTAAAATTTTTTTTCGAACGTATAGTTCTAATAAGTTCTAATTATTAATAGAGTTTTAAATAATATTTTAGTCCTAAGAAAATGTCAGATATAAATTTTTAAAAGCTTCTAATGTAATCCCTAGAATACTTTATCAACAAAATTAAAAAAAATTTTTATTACAATTTATAAAAAGAAGTTTTATCATACAAGAAAAAGTAAGAAAAATAGTTTTCTTTAAAAAGTGTGTAAATATTTAAATATGTGTAAGGTGAATTTCTAAAAAGCTGTTTTTTTAAAAAAGTAATTCATGTCAAACTTAAAGCAATAAATAAAGAATGAGAGTTTTTTAACAATATAAACTTAAATCACTACATTTTAATTAATAATGACTAAATAATATTATTTTTCATTAACATGTTCTTCGTTATAAACATACCAACACCTTCAGTTAAATAAAAGTAAAGAAAATCATTAATTTCCTTTAAAATAGTGTGAAAAAATTTCTATGCATTTCATACATATTAAAAAAGAAACTAAAATATGGATGTGATAATTTTTCAAATAGGAACAATCATTTATTCCTATGCATTAACTGATGAACTTTCATTTACATTTAAGTGATAAAAATGTCCGTTAACGTTGTGCGTAAATATGTTTAAGCATTTCCTTAATTTGTTTCATGCTTATTCGTTAAATACGAAAAAGACCGGGGTGGGTGTTTCCGAGTAGGCGGTTTCACAGTGCAAACGAGGACGCCCGCTGAACGTGTGGTTTTATTGACCCACCGAGGACGTCGTTTTTGCACGCATACACACTTCGACTCGGCTCATTATACACAGTGTTGATAAACACTGCCAATCGAGGACAAAATTAGATTTTGCTAAAAAATGTTCTGGGACTATTTCATGACCCCCTGAGTACGAAAATACCATTTTCTAACCGAGGACGTCCTCGGTTGGCACGAGGTCCTCGGTTAGAAGGTGAAATTGCCCGTGTGTGTCCTCGGTTGCCGGCGCTTGCGCACACACACGCACACACACACACACACACACACACACATATATATATATATATATATATATATATATATATATATATATATATATATATATATATATATATATACATATATATATATATATATATATATATATATATATATATATATATATATATATATATATATATATATATATATATATATATATATATATATATATATATATATATATATATATATATATATATATATATATATATATATATGTATACACGTTTATTACAACTGGCCATTGTCTTAAAGACACAGTCTATGGAAGACAAGTATCGATACATTTCAATTGTTTTAAAAATTAGTCGACTTAAAACCAAAAGGAAGGGACAATCCGACCTTCAAAAATCATAAAGAAGGAACGATATGACGCGTTATTCCCAAGAAATGTTGAAACGCGAAAACATCTTCTGTTTAAAAAATTGTAAGTTGGAAAAGAATGTCATGTTTCGAGCGCTATAAGATTACATGCGTTCCTTCACTTAACTTTTTGAATTTCATTTCGCTCTGCAATACATCTTTTGAAATACATGATTGCATAATTTTCTTTTTTTTCCCTTTTCCTATGAATAATATCATACTAAATTGGCTCTATAATCTTTAAATTTAAAAATTATCATTTCACCTGGCATATGACAATGCAATGCAACCGTTCTTATTCTTTTTTCCTACTTTCGACTCGCAATTTTACTTAATAATTCTAATATGCTTTTACATACGTCTTTTCATCTACAGAGAACTGGATATTGCCAAGTATACTAATTTATAAATGCGCGATTAAACATTATTCAGTCCTCATTTTTTTTAAATTTGTGCATTTGCTTCTAGTTTTATTTACCTTTGCGATATCTATATTTTCTTTTACATAAATTCAATAAACTATAAAAAAATTAATTTTATCATGTTTGCAAATATTCAAAGATAATTTTACTTATATTTTTATGAAAAATTTAATTCAACTATTTAGATTTTTAATACTGAATTTAAATTCTTTATCAAAATGAAAATAATATGGATAATATTTATTTTCTCTGAATTTGATTTTCAGATCATTACTATCGTTTGAATTTTAAAATTATTCTTTTTAATTATGTAGATTAGTTGCTTTATTCACTTATCTAAAATATCCTTTAAACAAATAATGCGTTATTAACTCATTGTTTGCATCATTTGCATTAATTGCGCGCTTGTGGCAATATTTTCTTATCTTCCAATTAAAAAAAAAAGATTTTCTAAGAATGAAATAAAGTCAATTGGTAATTAAAATCTATTTTACCGGCTATTTATTTTTGCAATAGGTTGTATGGAAAATTTGCATAATAAAATGTGAATGAAAAAATATCAGTTCTTTTTTAAGTAACAGAACAATAAAATAGAAAAAAAAATTCTCTTCACTGTAACAGCAAAGTGATAAACTTAAATGTATCCTTTAAACAGATTTTTAACGTAAAACTGCTTCAAAGAAGGTTAAGAAGTTTCATTTAGTTTATTAAGCTTTTTTTAAATTTATTAAAGTAAATTAAAATTTGTTTGTCTAAAATAAACACTGAATTTATAACGTTATTGAATTGCTGAAATAAACATAAATGTAATGCAAATGCTCATTGATGCTATTTTTTAAGAATACTTCAAAGAAAATTTTAAACTATACATAAATGCATACAGTTTTAGTAAAAATAGTGCTTTAAAACAGTTGATCAAAAATAGTGCAACACAAAAAAATATGGAAATATTAAACTCTAAACTATATTTTTCTCCTATTATTTGCAAGAAATGGAAAATAAATTTACATATCATTTCAGCTTTTTCAAGCTGCTCTTAGAACAAAAAAGATCATTTTGTCTGAATGAATAAATAGTTAAATAAATAATCTAACAATTAATTTAGATTTGCACATTAACGAAGTCCTTTGTTAATAATTGTAATTTCGTTTGTAAATTTGTAATTTGACAATACTAACAATGTTTAAAATTAAAATTTTTTAAATTGTGGATTTAGGGTATTGATAAAATGTCATTTTGTATTTATTTTCATAAATGCTTTATTATTCGCTTTAATCTATAAAATATTAATACTCTGCTGTCAAATTTTTTTTCCCTAATGAATTTCTGAAAATGGGAAAACACGTCTCATAAAAATTAAATTATTTTTTTTAAATTAAAAAAAAATGTAAGATGGAAGAAAAAATACTTAGAGTATTTCTTTAAATAATGTTTATCTCTCAAATGATTTATTTTTTAAGTACTGTTCTTATAAATAATCTGTTCAAATACGTCTTATTCTTGAAATTAAATTGTGTTTGTATTTTTTCTCTTATTTTAATTTTTTTTTCTTTTTTACAACATTAGTTTAAAAATTAATAATATGAAGAACAATGAATGATCTACATTAGATTCACATGCTACATAAAAAGTGTGTTTAGCAACCTGCTTTTTTAAAACAGTAACTTTATGAAATGCAAATATGTTTTCAAAAATATTAAGAAAGCAAAAAAATAATAAAATATATCAGTTCATAAATTTGTACATTTGTGATTATACACAAAACTTAATTTGTATATAATGTCTACACAGAGAAAAAAAAAGAATACTCAAAACTACCAGATTGTAGTGAAGAGTATAGTATGTATTACCATATTTCTGCCTCTATGGGAACAATAAAAAGCTCGGTAGCTTTTACCGAAGCGCTCTGACAATGATTTTGGTATTATTAACAATAAAATATGGTTTTATAATATTTGATAAAAATTGATAAATGTGATAAAATCTACAATTTTTTTCATGATGCCGTAGAGCATCACATAAAAACCATTTATTCGATTAAATTTACCTTTTAGTCTTATATATTTTACTAAATGTGTAGAAATAACCAGAATATCTGATAAGTCATTACTTATTACCAGAATTTCCGGTAAACCTCTACAATATAAACTGAAAAATTACCGGAAAATAGGTTTAAATTATTTATATTTTAGTTACATTAATCAGAATTATGAACCAGAAAAGTCATTTTCATATAGTACGGTAATTTCGCCAATTCTTTTTTTTTTTCGAGATAACAAATAAATTCACCTTTTTGTAAATTGCAAGAACAATTTTTATAGTACGGAACAATTTCAGCATACTACATTAAAATTTTCAATTGAGCAAAACGTAGGGAACAAGAGATAATGCTCCTCTTTAGATTTAAATGCCACTTAAAAAGTATATTACACATTATATTATTTAAACAATAACTTATTTATTCAGTTTAACATTTTTCTAAAAATAATATTAATTTAAACAATAAGTGATATTAACTAGACATTTTTTTTTCAAATATTTAAAAACCCTATGTATAAAAACGTTTTTTGCATAACCTTTACTATAATAATTAACATCAAATTCAAAAAGGGCTTAGAACTAGAGTATAAAATTCTTGTGTTACATGTGATTTTTCTGAAATTTCAATTAAAATTGTCTTTAATAAAAGCTAGATTTATTTTTTTATTAAAAGTTATGTTCATTTTTTTTAATTGGGTCTTTTTCCTATTTGGATATATTACTCATAGATTTCAAGCTTATAGTGGGATATAGTGTAAAAGATTTAAAATGTACATTTTTAGACACTTGTTATAATTTCTTTTTTTTCTTTTAAGATTAGTTAAAAAACAAGAAAAATATAATATTCCTTATTCTTTAACTTCAGTAAATCAGAGAATATAATTATTGCTTACTTGAACATATGAAATATTTATTTTACATAGAATATTATTTTTACTGAAAAAAGCAGCATTTAACTTTCTTAAGTAATAATATTTACCACAAATCATTTAATTTATCATATTTCAACTAAGCTCTACTAGTAGTTATCAACACCATTAGCCATAGTTTTAAAATATTATTTAAATTTTTAAAAAATAAATGGAATGAAAAGTGTTCCCATAAGTTAAAAATAAATATTTTCCCATTTCATCAAATCATTTAATTTATCATATTGCAACACAACTTTTCTAGCAGTAAGTCATCGTTAGCCAGAATTTCCTGATATTATTTATATTTAAAAAAATGAATGGGAAATGTTCCTATATGTGTAATATAAATGTTTGAAAGCAAATGTTTTTAAAAGTACATACTGTTAATATATGATCCTTGTACAAACTGGAGGAATTTAATGTATGCTGAGTATCTCTCCATCATGCTTTGTATATTTCCCTTATATATCCGAAAATATTTCTGCCAATAATAAATCTGCCAATAATAAATTTCATCTAAATCATAAATTTTTATTCGATCTTTTCTCTATTTATTTATTTAAATTGACTGATTATTATTGATTAGTTTTTGTGAAATAATTAGAACTAAGAAAGTTGTAAGCTAAATAATATTTGTAACACCAATCTGGTATCCCCCCTTCATGTGCGGGGTCGTTCTAGCCAATTTAGTTTTTACGCCGCACACCGCTTTTCTAACTGTATATTTTCTTTTACACTAAGTGTGTTTCTCGCTTCAGATCAGAAATAACATAAAGAATATTAAAAAAAGGAGAAAACAACACATCCTATCTATAAAATGAACAGTTCAGCAGACAGATCATTTAAAGTGCATCCATCAGTTGACTAATGTATGAACTACATGTTCTATTATTAAAATTATGTTATAAATACTTCCATATTTAGTTTAAAGAGCAAAAATAAGACACACAAGCTTAAATGAGCAAAAATACTAGCTTGTTTTAGTTACCAACATCTTTTCCTCACATTAAACGTAACATTGTAACACTTATTACATATTTTGTCACCATAATGTTGAGCTCAACTGCACGGATCAAATTCTCAAGGAACTATTCGCATAGCTTTGTTTTAAAACACACTAGCCTATTTCGAAGGGCTTTGTGTATGATATAATTTACCCGAGTATTCGACCTTTTTAGACATTTGAATGTAAAAAATCGCTTTTTAAGAGCAATAAAAACCGTTTCTCATTTGAATTTTGATAATGATATAAATCTCGCTGACAAAAGTTTTTTTTTCACTTGTATGTGTAATTTCCTTTTTAAGAACATTTTTTAAGAATTTGCATTATTTTTCAATTCCAGGTAATCGTTCATTTCCTTAAAGCTCAAAATTTTCTTTCCTAATAATTATTGTACACTTTATTCGGGAAATGTCTTTTGTTTTCTGAAAAATATAAACTTTTCAGGCTAAAAAATTAAAAATAAAAGCAATTACGGTTTTGATGGGTCGAGGAAACAAGGAGTAGAGCTTTCTACTTTCAAAGCAATTACTTGTATTCCAGATCTTCACAGTAGATTTATATACATAATAAACCCTTAAGGCATTCAATTTTAAAAGTGTTCTGTTTTTTTTTTTTTTTTTTTTTTTTTAGTAAAAAAAAAATCTTCGAAAAAGTTTAAATTTGCCTTTTGTGAAAACAAATTAAGAAATATTGGTTTATTTTCTTTATTAAAACGTTTGATGTCCTATTATGTTCATATCATCAATTAAAAACAATTGCTCACTTTATTAAACTTAAAAAAATTCTGAAAAATGTGTTTTAGTAAAATAAACAGCAAATTTATACTTATTTACGTTATATATCACACAGTTTTACTTCATATATCTTATACAAAATGTTAAATAAAATGACGCATACTGTAAATAAAACATAATGTATTTAACCTATTTAATTTACAATGATTTTGCATATCACCACATATTTGTATCTTAAGTCCCTATGTTTTATTTAGCCTATATTATTAACTAAAACATAAAGCATAGCCTTACATATTTCAACCGATACATTTTAAATTCTGTTTCTTTTCTTCTTACTTATTTATTTACTTCAAGATATAAAGTCAATTTGTGCCTAATGACTTTACATTAAATATTTAAATAGTAAGTCCTTCAAATTAAATACTGAATTCCCTATTCAGCACTTTACAACCAACTAATATTTAAAAGATGTTTCTCCCAATTTTAAAGCTAATTATGTAAGTTTTTTTTTCAAAAAAAATTATATCTATCATAAATAGTCCAATTAATTCAAATATTTCAAAATGTTTACAATCATCACTTAGAAAAATATCATTATCATAATCATCTTTCTGACAACTACGTTTGTTTCCTTGTATCTCTAGAAACATTGTTTTGAATTTTAATCACTTTAAAATTAGTTTTACAAAGTACTTTAAATATATTAGTATATCTAATTCTTTATTTATTTCACTCGATATTTCGAATTCAGTTTATTTTTCAGTGACTTATTCTATTACTTCTAATAATTAAAGTCATTTTGTGCTTGATTACAATAAATTAAACATTTAAATAGTAAATCATGCAAACTAATTACTAAATCCCTTATTCAGTACTTAACAAGCAGACAATATTTAAAAAATAATTGTTCTGATTTTAAAAATAATTACATAAATTTTCCAAAACAATTAATCCATCGTCAATAGACCGACTCATTCAATAAATTTCAAAATATTTACAATCATCAGATATGCAAATAGCATTATTATTATCATATCTCTTTGACAAAAGCATTTATTTCATTTTATCTCCAGAAACATTATTCTGAATGATAATTTTAGTTACCTTAAAATTAGTTTTACAAAGTAAGTTAAAATAGATTAGTATGTCGTAATTGGAAACGGAGATCTCTTTTAGAGAATCTCGAGAGTAACGAGGTTCTCATTAGTTGGAAACAAATCCGATAGGAAACTTATAATTACCCTATTCATTCAAATAATCCGACAAATCATTTGGGACCACCCTTTCTCTGGGTGGTAAAAGGAGATATTAAACTTCATGTTTAGGGAACTTAAATTCACCTCGTCTAATTTCATCGAGTTTGAACAAAAGTGCCACGAAAATTGGATCCCAAATCATTGTCTGAGGTTAACAATCAATCTTTTTACCATAGACTAATGATTCAACTAAATGTAGTTGAATTTCTTCTTGAATTTAATTCAAACTTTCATTGAAATTCTTGACGATTCTTCCTTTTTTCATTGGTATTTACTCTAATAAAATTTTACTCTAATTTTTAATTAGAATTATTAAGTTTTAGTAATATTAATTCTGTTAATTTAGGATAGATGAGCCTTGATAACTTAGGGGATAGAGCGTTCGTCTTTCAATGAGGTGAACCGGGTTCAAGTACCGGCGATGACTGGTCTATACGAATTTCACACCCGGCTTGCGCCGACCACAGTACAGACGTTAAATATCCTCATTGGTAGACAGATCATGGGTTAAAGTTCCTTGCCGTCAGGCTTACAGTGGGAGGTTTTGGTGGTTTTCCACTCCATGTAGCACAAATGCGGGCTAGTTCCTTTAAAAAGTCCTCCACGAAGGCAAAATTCGCATAATACTTGATCCAGGAGTTACCTTGTCTTTTGGATTTGGTTCAAAGTTACGAGGCTGTGGAGATGAACATTAGTAATCGAAAATCCAAAAAATAGGGTGGGCTCTTCAACGACGATTATAAAATTTAAGATAGATAAAAATAGATGTGGAGTGAAAAACGTATTAAGATGAAACTAAGAGCAGATTTTTTTGTAGGTGAAATTTAGAGTTAAGGATATTCTGTTCTGCACTTATATAAACTCATTGCTTGCTTCTCGACATGCTGAAGATGAGAGGAAACCATAATATAAATATATTATTAATGATCATACAGATTTAGAATAAATAGTTGAGAACTTATAGGAATGTTTTATTTTCAGACATTCCATTGCTGGAAGATCAGATGAAATAAATTTTTAAGAATAGTTTAGTTCAGGAACACGAAACTTTTATAGAACGCTCAAAATTTATTCAATTTTTAGACTTTAACGTTCGTTCAACTCTTAACGGTTGTTAATCGTTTAATAGTTGATTTTTGTTTGTTTAATTAAAATTCTTTTGTAAATAATTTAAATAGTTCTATAAGAAATTTAACTAACTAAAAAAAGTTTAAATATTGAAGAACAATACGACACAATTAAGACACATAGGGAATATTCCTACTGAATAAGGTTAGATCGTTCCACTTAAAAGGCACCAATCGAATTCTTAATTTCTTAAAATGTATATTTCTTAAATGTATATAAATTCCTTAAATGTATATTTTATATTAAAAAATTTTTGGTGAAAAAATGACGAAAGATATTGTTGGTACTGCGGTTTCATCCTAATTATTTAGCTTTTATACATTCTACTGCAGGAAATTTATATGCAGCCAAAATCCGATAGTTTAAGTCATAAGAATTGCTTACAGTATTTTGCAATTTGGATGCTTCACAGCCAAAATGTTTCGTTTCCAGACATTATATATCAAGATGGTCAGACCCAAATATGGGCGAAATCTGTTGATGATGATAAGTATTATCATCAGCTTTTAACAATAGGATTAGGCATAAGTATTTACCTGCAATTTATGCTTCAAAAGTTTCACCTTATTCTTTATCTTTTGTACATCCTATAGTCTTGGAAGCAACATTTAAAAATATAAATTCAGCGTTAGATACTTAATATTGTTGAACCATTTTTGAAACTAAAATAAATACAATACTAAAACATTTTTAATACCATTATTTATCTGTATGTTTCCTGTATTTTTTGTCAAGAAAATAACGCTGTTAATTTAGCTGTAATTAATACATTAAATCCAATGCAATTAAAGCTGTCTGATTTTTAAGGCAGTATTAATTTTTCAAATGGTCTATATTATTAACTATACATTTATTTTAAAAATGACGGCATGGGGAAGGCATGGTTTGTCATTTCAAACTACATCATAGACCCAGTTGATGGGCCGAATTCAGACTGATGGCATGCCATAGCTCTTGTGCCATTGTATCTACATGCATTGCCTAATGGTAGTGTACTTACAAATAAAGTTCAAATTAGAATTCTTTCGAACAAATAAAATATTACATGGTTTTTTATTATTCTATTACAATTTTGCAAAAATATATTAAGATAAATCATATATCTTGTAACCTTATAAATTTTATTTTGCGATTTCCTTTCTCAGTTTTGAACTCTTTGAAATGGAATTTACAAAATTTATGAATGCATGCAGGAAATTTTAATGTGGTTCCACAACCACGAAGATGCAATCTGCAATTCAAATTTTCAATAATGGAGACTTTTTAATTTTAATTTACTATTGAATACTCGCAGTACCCCTAAGTAAAGAATAACTGGTTATTTCACTTTTTCTTCGTTCATGGAGATTCACGTTTATGAAGCAGTAAGCTCACTCAAAATAGTGGTTTGAATAATTTCCTAAGGCCTTTTGTTAGCCATCAATTTACTGTCAAATAAAAAAAAAATATTACTTTACAAAGCGCAAAAAATCTGTAACACCTATTTTGTGGACTGAATGTTTTATGAATTAAATAAATTAAACAAATTTCAGTCACTATATTGGATTAAACGATTAGTTTGGTTTGGATTAGTGAATTTTAAAATAACATGGTATCTATGTAACAGCAAACGGGACTTCATATAGTGGTCGTTATAATGGAAGTATCGAAATAATGGGGTGTCATACTAAACAGAATTGATTGTATAAACTGTGAGCATCAAATTTTTCTTAATAATGAAGTTTTTAGGAAAATTTAAGAGCTTTACAAAACTTAACTTTCTGCATGTTTTAACAGCATGCTTTCAATTAACAAGGCATGATTCTGTATAACAAGGTAGAAAGTGCATGCAGGCAATAAATTTAGGAATAATTCACTAACGACAGTGCATTTTACACTGTCAGATACTTTCCTGCATATAAAAATATATAATGAGGAAGTTAACGCATATTTTTATACTTATTTCACCTGTTCATTTAGAAATCTATTAATTTAACTTAAAATAAATGATTCTCTTTTCATTACATTAATGTTTGTTTAATGACTTTCCATAACAGGAAAACAGACATTAAAATTAGAATCATAATATTAAGCTCCTGAGAATAAACAGGACTTGAACCTTTGATGTCCCTTCTTAAGTTTCCCAAAAATACATCCTATGCTTTCTTGAACTGTTTAGTACATGATCGCAAAAGAGGCGTAAAATGTATAATCAGCCATGAGGTGCTGCAAATCACCGTTTAACGGGCAGATGTTTAATCTCTGGGGATCCGTTAACTACATTTTACTGAATATGCAATCGCTTTTCTAGGTCAGCATATTTCATTTCTATAATGCTTGTCGTAGCTCAAGACGTTGGAAACTTCTGAGCAAGTTATAAAATAAATGAGTAGGGCATTTTTTGGATAAAGGTTACTCTTACTATTATTGCAATTGAAACAGAATAAATCAATGTCATTTTTAAGCTGTATTTCATCAAATTGCTTAACCCACATTCGATACAAAATATTTTTTTTAATAATAGGTGAACAGCTGTAATAAATCTTTGCTCACATTACGGAGGTTTGTTTTCTTGTAAAATACTTAAAAGTAAGATTTCTCCATAATGTAAGCAAAAAAATTCACGTATTTTGACTTAAAAGGCATCAGCTATTTTTCCCATTTGGATTTTTACTGACTAAAGTTTAAAATTTGAATGAAACATATATGATACAATTGAATTTGGGCTATATGCGACACATTTTATGTAAATTATACGTTCGTAAACAAAGCGTAGCAGCAGTTTAAAATATGTTTCATAACCCACACTTATAAAATGTAATTAGAAATAAACTTGTGCTTTAATTTCGACCTGAAACAGAAACACTAAGTTAATTTTAGAGAGAAAAATCTCAAAAAAGTATTTGTGGTGGAACTCAGGTAACCAGCTATAGCAAAAGACGAACAAATTTAGAATTATGTAAAATCTTTAAGGAGCCAAATGTTATAAAATACTAAAAATGCGAATGATAAAATGTTCTTGATGTCTGATTAGAATACAAAAGATGTAGAATGCAAAAACTATTTCTAACCATGTGCCCATTTTAACTTGAGGCAGAACTTGCCATAGATAGATAAACTGTCTCGAAACAAACATGAAAATTCTTAAAACCAAAAATTAGAGGGCAGTTACGAAATAGAGAGACGCCTGTGACAGAGTTCTGAAGATGGCCAAGGCCCTCCCAGGGCTACCATGCCAAGGAAGAAGGATAATTTAAAAACATTTGTTTAGTTTATATTTTAATTGCTATATGTTTTTCTATGATATGAAAAATATAATAAAAAATATAATATAATTTAAATAGATATGCTTTAAACTTAATTACTAAATATTGTTACTTTTATATGGGACAAAAATATTTTAAAAGTAGTAACAAAAATCTGCACTTAATGCATATCTTTTAAAGGATTAGCTATTGAGTTTTTTTTCTTTATTTATGGGTATTTGTTTCATTTAATGATTATCCTTAAAAACATTCTTTTTAAGACAACTTCCCCAGGAAATGTTATTCGTGCGGAAATCATTTGCTATCCACTAAATTACACGAGCACGGAACAGAATGATTTACTTCATGATACAGTTCTGCCTCACCTATGCGGATGTTTAGCTGAAGTTAACGCATTCCCTTACTTTATTTATGGCATTTTTTCCACCTCTGATCCTGGCGAGGATTATCATTATTTCATTTATCTGTCAGCTTTTAGAAGGTATGGAAAAGTAGATGAATGGGTTAATGAGAAAGAAATATTGTTTGTGAGCAACTTTATGAGTATTTAGTCCTTATGTTATCTAAACGTGTACTTTGCACTTTTTGTATAAATAACAGTTTCTTTTGACCAAAGTATTTTGTGAAATTTGATTAGATTCATCATCATATTGATTATATTAACAAGATTTTTCGAAGCTCTGTCACTGAGGAAAATTAAAAAAAAAAAAAAAAAAAAAAGGTACCTTCTACTTGATGTAAAACCTTGATTTTATAACCTTGATTTTATAATGTATCTATAAGCTTGTTGGGAAGAATTATCTCAGATTTAGAACGAACAAATAACTTACACATTATAAAAATTTATTTACTTTTTTGAAAATCGCAAATTTGGCAACATTTTCCGAATTGGATGAAAATTATTAAAACTACTGCCTAGTTCTCAGTTTTTGCAAATTTTTGAAGTGCCCAGATAAACGCAGCATTGGAGTAAGTGTTCAAATGCAGTCTAACCCCGCTATAGTGAACATGGTTAATAGTGAACTCCCGCATATATTGAACGAAAAGTTCACTCCCGTGCCTTGCCATACACGTATAATGTGATTATTCCCGGAAATAGTGAACCAAAAAGGAGAAGAAATCGGATATTATGGATATTATCTGATATTATTATCGGATTAAACCACAAACGGATTTTATATTTCCGAAGCTTTGGCGTTTCTCAATATTGACGTTTTGCGCGATTTAAAGAATAATCATCGACACAACTGACTAAATAAAATAGCATTTTATTCACAGAAAGCCTCATTTCAAACTAAGACGGAGCTTTCGAAAAACAGCCTTAAAGCATTCCCGCTTCAGCAAATGTGAGCCAAAGGGGTCATAGGGATAAAAATTTTTATTTATTGTGACTAACGGAATGATAGTTTAGTTAGAAATCTACATCGGCCGTCTTTACTTTGAAGTCACATGGTACAAATCGATCTTGAACTAGGCAGATTTAAGGCCAGAGAGAATAAAACCCCAGTTCTTCACCTAAGAAACTCAATGCCTTAGTCTCGATGTTGGTGACTCATTGATTAGGTTAACACTATTCTTGGAGTTACTTTATTTTCATAATATATTGCTTAAATATTTAGAGATTTTTAATAGCTTATTATTAAGTTTTTAAGTTATATTTCAAATGAGCATTAATTAAAGTTTACACTGAGAAAAAGCATGATTTAAACAACCAGAATGTGATAAATTCTGGTTCCATGTTCTTGGATCTATGGCAACACTAAAATTCTTGGTAATTTTATCATGATGAAGAATGGAAATGGAAATGGAAAATGGTATAAAAACCGTTTATTCGGTAAAATTTTAATTACGGTTTTGTATTTTTTTACTTAATGTAATGAATAAGATTTATAATTTTGAGAAGAGGAATTTTTGGTAAACAGTTACGTAAGTAGGAAAAAATTACCAAATCTATGGTTTAAATACTGAAAGTTTGGTTTTATTAACAAAATTATGTTTTTTACAGAAATGTAATTATGATATGGTAATTTAACATACCTTACAATACAGTAAATTCTGGTAATTTTACCAGAATTTTTTCCTCCATGTATAATCTGGCGCTTACTTATTTTTTGTAGCTTACAACTAAAGATGGAGGAAATGTCGAAAACTGAAAAACTCTGTGGAGATATTCTCGTGTCAGAATTTATTAGATATTATCCGTCTTTGGAGACCAACTTGGTCACCTTTCAGAATTATCTTGTACAACTTATAAACTTTTTGATAACCAAGCAGAAGGCACAAAACAATTGTATTTGGATATTCTAATTTTCCAACCTCTCCTCCAATTCTAACATTTTAATTAGTTTAGAATACCATAATAACGAAATTTTCTCTCCTTCCAGCTGTCACCCGTGTGGAAGTACTTTGACTTCAATTTTAACTATTTTAAGATATGTTGTGACATTGTCAAAGTTCTTTAAGTACTAATAGTAATAACTTAATCATAATTAATAATTAATTAATGAATAATTATAATAATAATTATATAATTAATAATTATAATAATATTTATATAATTAAAAATTATATAATTAAGAATTATAATAATAATTATCTAATTAATATTTATATAATAATTAATTATAATTATAATAATTAATTATAATTATTATAATTATAATATTAAATATTAAAATAATTATAATTATTATAATTATAATTATTATAATTATAATAATGAATTATAATTATAATTATTATAATTATAATTATAATTATTATAATTATAATAATTAATTATAATTACAATTATTATAATTATAATATTATAATAATATTATAATTATAATATTATATAATTTATTATAATTATTATAATTATAATTATAATATTAAATATTATAATAATTATAATTATTATAATCATAATAATTAATTATAATTATTATAATCATAATAATTAATTATAATTATAATTATAATAATTAATTGTAATAATAAATTATAATTATAATAATTAATTATAATTATAATTATAATAATTAATTATAATTATAATAATAATAATTAATTATAATTATAATAATTAATTATAATTATAATTATAATAATTAATTATAATTATAATTATAATAATTAATTATAACCATAATTATAATAATTAATTATAATTATAATAATTAATTATAATTATAATAATTAATTATAAGTATAATTATAATAATTAATTATAATTATAATTATAATAATTAATTATAATTATAATAATTAATTATAATTATAATAATTAATTATAATTATAATAATTAATTATAATTATAATAATTAATTATAATTATAATAATTAATTATAATTATAATTATTATTTATTATAATTTAAAATATGTCCGACAGTCATTAAATTACCCAAATCATCGTGAGTACGAGTTCGGGGCATTGCAGCATAATAGGTAGCAGAAATACTAAAATCATTTCTATCGCTGTCGTGAGATAGGATAGAAAACTGCTACATTACATGCTATACTACTGCTTACGCACCTCTAGATTCATAACCATAGTATCATATTCAGATCCCTTTGCTCAAAAATGGTTCCGCAAGCAATAATTGGTATGGAAGTTTGTGGCACATTAGCATCGCTTACGTTTAAAATGTCAGTTCATGTATTAACGACAATGGCTTGGAATAGTTATTTTACTCAAAAGCATTGATTTAGTTTATGACTTTTTTCTCATGAATATGCTTAGTATTTAACAGTGAAGTCCAATAATTAGGGAAAAAATATAACAGTTATTCTAAAAAATTACGTATGACAAAACTGGGGATCTGCTTGCTATAATATTTAAATTTATGTCTTAAATTATGTTCGATTAATTTATTCCTCTGCGCAAATTGCATGTTGATGTTAATTTTATATAATATTTTTTACCATCTGAAATGTTAACAACAAAAAATTACATTGCCAAACGAAATAAAGTCAAAATATCATCATTATAATGACAAGTTTTTTTTAAAAAAAATTTTTTTCTCAAAAAATTCGAAAAAAGTCCTTATAATTTTAAAAATTATATATGGAAGAAACCGTTATTCTTTAAAAAAAATAATAATAAATTCTAGAAATTAATAAAAAAAATAACTACGTGGTGGACATTTTTCTAAAAAAACATGCAAATAACCCTAGATCTTCAGAAAATTTCTAAATATTATCGATCATTCAAAATTATCTCTCAGAACGTACACGTTTATAGAAATATTGCTCCTTTTTTGATGTTGTATTTGAATAAAGAGATTACATTTGTCACGGTGTTCTAGAGGAAATTAATCACATATTATTCTAATTAAATTAATTTAGGGAAGAAAATCCTATTAAGATAAGGCGATGCCATTAAACTATTATCGTATGATTTAGAAAATGTTTTAGTTAAAAAAGAAATAAACACGAATGCTAAATCATTCGTTTTTAAGATTTTGTAAGATTAAAGAAGATTCTAGAATTATTCTTCTTAAAACAATTTATTGACTTGTGGTACCTATTAATTAAATTATTTGAGCATCTTTGATGTCAACAATAATGAAGCGATTCTTAATGGTTTTCCTAGATGAATAAGTATCGTTTCTTCCTTCATTTAGCGTTTCAGTACAAAATTTATTTTATCTAACTATGTACCTATTTCCAAATTTATCTATTTCCATAAAAAAATTATTTGGTTAAATGTGCTTTCCAGTCGTATATCTCTTACTAAATATGTGGTAATAAGAACTATAGTTTTTAAAACTAGAATTTCTGTTTAACCGTTAGTTGAATCGATTAATAAAATTAATTTAGTATCTTTGATGTCAATAATAATGAAGCGATTTTGTATGGTTTTCCTGGATGAATAAGTATCGTTTCTCCCTTCATTTAGCTTTCTATGTACCTATTTCCAAAGGTGTCTGTTTAAATAAAAAATTATCCCGTTAAATGTGCCTTCCAGTCGTGTACCTCTTACTAAATATGTGGTAATAAGAACTGTAACTTTAAAAACCAGAATTTCTGGTTAACCGTTACCGGATGAATTTTAAATTTACTAAATGAATGGTTTACATACCGTATATTTTGATTTTACTAACCAAAGTTATGTTTTTCTTTTCTTTTTTTTCTTCCGAAAACGTCAATTTTTTTCTCTGTGTGCATTTTTTATCATTTTCAGTTTTTAATTAATTGAGTTCAATTTGATGGTTCATTAGAAAACATTTTGTTGATTTAAGTATAGAAAGATCAGAACCCTATATTTATGAAAATTTTAAAGATATGATCTGTCTCTATTTTTTGCTTATATGCTTTTCTCTATTGTACTACACATCTGAAATCTGATATTTTTTTTTTTTTTTTTTTTGGAGAAATTAAGCATAGCTTATCTAGAGATTAGTGTTACTTTGAACAGACCCATCTCTTGTTTCATGTTCACATATTTCACTCGAAGCTTCAGCCTTAAGTTTGACATACCTATTCACAGCCTGGGAGTGATAGAGAAATTTTTCAATTTCTACACAGCGCGTATGTCAGATTGATGTGAGATATAAAACAATCAGCATTGGAGAAGGATGTACGACTCAATAATTTTCAGATCCAAGATTCAAGATTAAGATTCAATATATATTTTTTTTTTTTTGGGGGGGGGACTGTTTGTCTAGCTTAAAGGATCCTTCTAAATGCAACATGAAAGAAACTTGATTAACAGCAGCTAGCCGCCTAGAATGGGATAAAGGATCAGGGTCTAAATTTGTCAGTCTTTTGAACGATGCACCAAGGGGATTGAATTTCAAATTTACAGCAGACAGGGCTGGATTTTAATTGAGAGCAAAGAACAAATTTCATACTATCAAACATTAATTTTCAAGTTTCCGATTACTTTGAAATAATTAATTATAATTGCTATGCAGTATATCCTCACACATATGATATTTGATCTCTTATCAATTCTGGTACCATGCGCATTAAAGAAACGACAAAGTTCCCATGTCTCTTTCCGTCTGTATATAGGTGTATAACTTGCTGCAGAGGATTCGAATAAAAAAAGGAAATTTGATGCTAGAGGGTAGAGTAAGATATGTCTGACAAATACTAAGATTTAAATCTATTAAACTTCATTTCGTCAAAAAATCACACTTTAAATAATGTGTAGTAGATATAAAAAGATAACTTTAACAATGCTGTAAGCAAAGCAGGCTATTGAAACCCTTCGTAACTAACTGTAAATATATGTAAAAACCTTACCAAGAATTTGATTGATAGGGTGGGTAGGGTGTAGATAGAACTCGATATACAGTCATCTTAAAGTCGTGTGCCTGGATCTAATAGAATGAGCAGTGAAAAACACGAAAAAAATTGGTAAAATTATTTTTTTTTTTCTAAAATATTGCGCGAACGCCAAAATGAACTTTTTTGTCTTAATTTAATTTATTTATGATATATAAGAAATTAAACACACATGATAAGTTCCGAAGTTTTGGAAGAAGTTTGTTTATTTCAGAAATGTCCGCCAATTCAAAAAAAAAAAAAAAAGATTAAAAAAGCAAGTTTTATTTCAAGTTTTCAATGATTTCAAGTCAGATGCGCAAATGGAAAATATCATTAGATTCTAAAAAATTATGCTGTTTTTAATGTTTTTAAAAAAGCAAATTTTCCTCACTAAGGCATTTTAAAATTCAAAAATTCGACCCACACTAACGGTTTGGCTTAATATAGTGTGTTTTTTTTTTAAATTTTATTTTGTAATTTGCAGTTTTGTTCAGGGTTAGTTTTTACCCCATTTGTTTTGATATTACTCATAGTGAATTTTTTTTTTTTTTGATATAATATTATCAAAACCGAAAAGATGTTTCCAGATTTTTTAGAAGATTTACAAAGGGAATTTTAGAGATGTTTCTAAACCTAGGAGAGTTTTACGTTATATAATGAAAAAAAAAAAAAAAAAGAAAAAGAAAAAAAGAAAGAAAGAAATGTACAAGCGATATATTTATATATTTTTAAAGATTGTATGTTAGCATTTGTACATTGTGAGAATGCCTTTCTGAAACAAAAAAAAAGTAATCTGTTCAATAACATTTTCCTTCAACGTATACCTTACTTAAAAAGTTCTGCAATATCTTGAACTCTTGTTGAGGATTTTCCATTTTTCCCTAGTCATACTAAACTATTCTTTTACACTCCAAGCTCTTCCGATACTGTTCGTTCAATAGAAACTTTTAAAAAGTAAGATACGAAGTGTAAAGCAAAACAAGACAAACAACGTGACTTGAAAGAACAAATAAAGTGTGTCAAAAGTTTAAAAAGAGTATTGGCTTTTTAAAATAACATTGTTCATTGTTCTTCTCATTGATTCAGAAATGAAACATTTTTTAACTTATTTCTACTCGCTTCATGCAGAAACAGGGCAATTAAAATGAAAAAAAAATTTCAAATGTATATATATATGTATATATATATATATATATATATATATATATATATATATATATATATATATATATATATATATATATATATATATATATATATATATATATATATATATATATATATATATATATATATATATATATATATATATATATATAGTGTATATTAGATTTAAGTTTTCAGTTGTTTATTGTTGAATTGATATTGATCGTATTGACTTGATAACTTTATTTATACCATTTAAATGTATAAAAACTGCTTTTATGATACTATTATTCAACCCAAAATTAAAATTAGATTTTAGCTTTTTTTCAGATAAAGATAAAATGAATAAATGAATGGTGATAATTATATACTACATTGCTTGAAGATAATAGAGCTTAACTTACCAATAAAATTCTTTATTTCAAAACTTCTTTAGACTGACGCTCATATTTATCCTTTTATAACCTTTCCCTTCAAAAATTATTTGAAAAAATTAAATGTTAAGCGCGAGAAGCAAAAGCCATTAAAACTAGGTCAGGTGAAATAGGTATAATTAATGATGTTACTTTGGAAAAGAAGTTCAAGATGTACACTCGCTACGGTTAATGTTTCGTAGGAGAAATTCTCTAGGCTTCTAAGATAATACATCATATCTTGCTCATAGATTAAAAAGACAAATGAAGATAATGTATATCTTGTACTAGATTTCCTATTGTTATTCTAGAACTTTCTCCCGTACTGAATAAACAGGGTGTGACAAATGAATGTTTTAAAACAACTTCCATCCTTTACAGATTTAGATGCATGTGAGCCAATTATTAATGCTTTTATACTTACGGTCCTTTGAAATAGTTTTACGGTCAGTTGAAATAGTTTCAGAAAAAATTATCCCGTTCAATTTTACGTACAGAACAACGCTGAATCTATATTAAATTAATAAAGGGCTAAAGTAAGAACTATTTACATTCAATTTGAAATAAAAATATTATGAAATATGTTATTAATAAGCTATTTTTTTATTTTTAATTCTGGCATATGGTATTTTATTCAAAATTAATTTCATACAAATGATTGCCTCTGGAATTTTTTTAAAGTCCTTTTTTTAAAGTTTGGGTTATTTTCCGCACAGATATTCCGGAATAGTTTTAAAAAAATAATTCCTTTTTTTAAAGTTCGGGTTATTTTCCGCACAATTGCCTTTATTTTAACCAAATACACAAATGCTTCCCAATTTAAATTTATAAGTTCGTTTAAATTATTAGAAAAGCATTGAATTATTACAAGTAGGAAAAATAGTAAAATGGAGATTCATGGAAATGTATATACGACCAGCTTACTACCTTTAAAGAACACTATCACTGAGTCTTTCTCTAAATAAATTGATTGTGTCCCAAAAGAACTAGTAATATCTAGACTAAAACTATATTAACCGAAAGAACTAGACTATTAGACTAGAAATATCATAATCATAGTGTACGAAAGTTTTACCAGGATTTTTTCTCTCCCAATTAGACCTTACTTTAAAAGCAAAAATTAATTAATTAAAAATGACTTTTTTAACGTTATAATTGAAGGAAACACAATCAAATTCCTAGCATAATTGTGAATTGAGTGCACTAACATGATAATAGTTTAGTTGCGCATAGTAATGTAATACTTTCAGATTAATCTTTTGATGAAAAAAAAATTTTTTTTTGCATTGTTTTATGAAACTAAATAAATTTAACCACTAACGATGGACATTCACGTTTGGTGAACAAAACTTTAAAAAAATAATTTGGTATCATGCCTATGCAGTTAAAATAAGTATGATGTAAAATAATACTTATGAATGAAACTGTCAACTTGTAGTTTTACAGTTCGAAGCAAAATTTACAAAAATAAAAAATAAAGTGAATTTCAAGGTTTAGTTCGAAATATATTCCGTCAATCATCTTTAATTGGATATCATTCCTTTTACTCTATAACTCTTATTTTCTTTTTGAGAAAGTCACTTAACATCAACTTTTGTTCAAATCATAATACATAATAAACGTATCCTATAACATTTTGAGAATATTCATAGCAAAGTTTGCTTAGTTTTTTACTGATGATGTCAACAGTGTATTAAAATATGCAACTGCGTTCTTTGACAGATGCGTTTAAAAAATATTTAGTACGCTGCATTTGTTTTTCTTTCGTCTTTATAGTTTCTGTATTTTGAAGGAACTGAAATGTATAATTAAATGATTATAATTGATAGAGTTTTGAAATTCTAAGAATTTTCATTTCGAAAATGTAATAAATAAAAGATTGATAATTTTTGACAAGTGTGGTCATTTCAATTTGAGTAGCTATCTTAATTGTTTTTAAATTAAAAAAATAATAATAAAACAAATGTTACTGGTAATATTATATTTTTCTTCAGATACTCAAATTTAAATATTACCCAAATGTTGATTTAGTTTTGCACTGAAAAGTTTTTTTCTCTTTGTATATTGATTAAAATTGTTGCACAAAAAACTATTCAATTTTTAATTAAATAAATACAGTGATCGAAATTTTTTTTAAATGTATGCTAATAAAACTATCAAAAAAATCCACGTAGTCATTGGAACTAGGTATAAATTAGAGAAAAAAGTCCATTTTGTGATAATTTATAATGATGAAAATCATTTTTTTTTATCATTGGCTCTACGGCTCTACTAATTGTCTTAGCTCCACTGTTTCTTAACTATTTTTCCCACTTCCGCTTCTTATTGAACAAATCACTGAGGACCATTTTGGAAGAAAACTGAATAGTTAAGCTCTCATGCTAATCTACGAATTATGAAGGCATCTTATTTAGTACTTGTTATGGTCTATTTGGTGTCATAAATGTTAGAGAAATACAGGAGGTCTCCACATAGGTAACCCGGACCCTTTCAAAGCTGTATTTACCAGCAATATTTCCAAACTAATTATTTTGTCACTTAAGCAGTATAACGTAGCCGTTTTGATTCTGAACTATTATCGGCATTCCCCTTCCCCTATACTTTCTCTTTTTTTCATTCTATTGTATAAAAAACGCGTTTCATTTTGTCACGTTTTGATATACAATCACCATTTTTTGGAAAAATTGCTCTGAAAAATTATTTCTTACTCTATTTTTGTGCACAACAAATATTTTTAAAAGTTAAAATCATCGAAGCCTATGTATTATTATCGTAGCATTATTAATCTGGCTTTCATTAATTTTTATTCCTTTCGAAATAAAAAATAATTTTTACCATGATTGTGATCATTAAGTGTTTTATAGAAATCTGTAATATGTTCAAATCTTTTTAAATTTTTTTTTTTCAAAATATTATAAAATATTGCAGATTAAAAGAATAATCGCACTTTATACTTTTTAAAAAAAGGATTAGAAATTCTACGCTGTTCCAAAATTGTTCTAAATTTCAATCATTACTTTTCTTCTACTCCTGTGTGAAAGTATTACTATACACGTAATACTTTTACAATTATTTAGTTTGTATTAAATTATAATACGTTATCATTTATGTAAATATTTTAGTTCTCAAACTATTAAGCCCTGATCGGATTTTATTAATTGTTACATTATTTATAACAATACCATATATAAGTTCATTTAATTAAAATATATAAAGTTCCATTGAATTAAAAAATATAAACTTCAAAGTAAACTTTGTATATTAATAAATTTTTTAAAATATCTAAGTATATTTTAATAATTATTTAATTTCAATACATTAGGGTCGACATGGATGATGTCTTCATTCGAAATAACATTTTTATTTCCTAAAAATAATTGAAAATATTAAGAAAATGAGAATGGAACAAAAATAATGATTTAAATTTTTAAAACTAAAGTAATTAAGAAAGATAAGAAAGCAGATTCTCTTTTAAATCCATTTTAAGTACATTCAACCTCTTAAGAGTTCCATTTGATTTATAGATTAATTAAAGTAAAATGCATCTAGGTATAGTTCATTTATTAATGGTACTCTAATAAATTACTTCTATAACTGAATTTGCTACAGACTCAAAATTACTGTTTTAAGCCTTAACCGGATTTAAGTAATTTTGTAATAGCAATGTAAGTAATATTTGTAAACTCACATTTAAATAATATAGGAAAGATATATATATATATATATATATATATATATATATATATATATATATATATATATAGTCATCAAAGGACTATAAGCAAGTCGGCGAAAAGAAAAAAAATCTTCTCGACGCTAGCTGGAGGATTAGCATAGCAAGAAAAATGAGGCAACATATGACATAATAGCTAATTATAATAAAACTACGCGGAATCATAAAAAAATAACCACTTGACATATTGGAATTGAATAATCATAGACAAATATTAGTGATAGCCTTTATAAAATACCACGTTTTTAATCCGGATAATACTTTAATATTTTGTTTCAATATTGTGCTTAAACTCATTTGAACTACTAAAAGTAAAACATTGCAAGAAATGCTCTGTAAAAATGACTACAAATGTTACAACACCATGCACCTTTTTATATACATATTTAATAAGCAATTAAGAAAACACTAAATTTGCAATGAATTTTATTATTTTTTCTTTTATATTCTATTAATTTGTTTATCCATTGTTTTAGTCTAAAGCCCTTAAAATCCATAGATTTCCGAGTACTTCAAAGTTTAGAACAAAAAAGGGATAAACTGGATATTCGTACAATAAAAAGTAGTTAATTTATGTATAATTCCAGGATATAAATAAAGTAAACTTACATATTATAAAAATATCTAATTGAAAAAAAACATTATCTGTTTGCTTATAGCTGAAAAAAATGACCTTAGGACATTTTAAGAGCAAACCAAACCTGTTGAAAAATAAATGACAAATATTTGATCTAATAATAAATATTTTTCTTTTATACATTTAACAAAAAAAATTACATTTATATTGAACAAATATGTATTTTTTGCTTTTTATTTCATCGTTTTTATCTTTGCTTTTGTCTAACCAGAAAACACGACTCCAAGGCTTTCCTAAGTGTTAATCAATTCGTAAAGAAACACAATTTTTATTCTTATAATTCATTGAATTTCTGCAAAATTCATTTCCTTCTCTGTCTGTGTTTGTGCATAAAACTGTGTGTGACAAAATGTAATTTAAGCCCTGAAGGGAATGACGAGAAAATTGCTTTTTGGTAACGAAAGTAAATATTGAAAGTAGATATGAGTCTTGAAGAGCTCTTTTATTTCTAAGAGTTTGAAGTTCAAAAGTGAATTATATAACGGTATCTGAATTTTTATATATCTTTTATATTTATTTACATCAGAAAGGCTAATGAAGATTTCGGAAATCATAAAGATTATGAACATAAATCAAAAGTTTCTTTAGTTCACATCTAACTAAATTTTTCTTATAAAAATAAACTCGTTTTTAAGTTAGGACTGATTTAAGTTACTGTGATAACAAATATCACATGATATCATATCGTTACATTGATTTATATATCTATTCGTTAAGCATTAAAATGTAAACTCTCAGAAAAATTTATTAAAAAATAAATATCATAGAATTTTCTTACTTCGAAAGTAAAATTATGTATTATGAGAAATATATTCTAAACTTTATTTGAAATTAGCACTTTCAAAACTCGTAGGTATTTCACAATATTTAGGGTTGTCAAACATCTGCTGCTTTTCCATTTTTCTCTACTATACATTTCAGTTTTCTGTCATCATGTTTTATCATTTTTTTATGTTTCCATGTTCCCTTAATTTAAAGCTTTCGGGCTACATTCAGCTAAATATGCCTGATTACATCCTCAAACAACAATCTGTTTTACAAGGATTAAATAATTTAAACTTATCTAATAAATTTATTTGCTACGATATAACCATTTTGAAAAATATCAATAAATGTTTTCTAACATGACAATTTAAGAACAAAAAAAGAGTAGAGTGTGGTTTATGACGAGTTCGCTTAGCCAGTGTTATTACTTCATGTTATTTTGAATTTAGTACAAAACAGTTTAATATAAACGCATATCATACTTCAAAAACAAATATGCATATAACTTATGATTTTTTTAATATTTATAGATCTCAATTATTTTAAAATATTATCCCAAAGAAATCAAAAATCAAGCTAACAATTTGAGATTTGAAGACATTTTGTCATGGATTTCTTTCAAATTCTACTGTCATAATATGCTCAGTACCCTTAAACGCATTTGGATTATTTTATCTTTAAAATAGGAACACATTTTTAATATAAAATTTCTTTCTTAAGAAAAATTGTTTTCGTGAAAAAGTTCATTTGAACGTAAAACTTTTGAAGAAAATAAGATTTCACTTCAATTCCAGTAGTGAAGAAATAAAGTTTGTAAACTCTTTGGGGAAATATTTTCTTCGAGGGTGGCAAAAAATTTCTCCAAAAGATTTTATGAAAACACAAAAACACTTTTAGAGAAGAATATAAGCAAAGTAGAACATCCTTTTTATCTAAAAAAGAATCTTTTTATCATTTATCATCGTCTGCGTAGTGTGTCATCAGAAGCTGAGTTGCAAAGAAAGGAAGTTTGAATATATAGAGGTAATATTCATAGCGGGCCAAAAAAGCAATCACTATTCTTTTCAGAATTTCTGTAAGAATAAATAAAGTATAAAATTTAGAAATATATATTAATCTCTATTAAATAATAGCATCAAACATAAAATGCATCCAATTAAAGAATTCTAAAAATTTATTGGCTATGATTTCTATATAATTAAAATACAGATTTTTTTTTAATAAAAAGTCAGCCTCCAGATATTATCAGAGAAAAAAAAATTAGTAAAGTTACCGTACGGTATGGTAATGATATTCCTGGTAATAAAAACCATAATTCTGGGAAATGAAACTAAAATATAGAGTATGCAAACCACTTATTTTCTCATTTTTCAGGCCATATCGTAAAACTTTAATAGAAATTCTGGTTTTCAAAATTGAAGTTCTTATCACCTCACATTTAGTAAATACAAAATTGAAAAGTAAATTTAACCAAATTATTGGTTATTATGACATGATCTAAAATATCACGAAAAAATTTTCAAATTTTATATTAGAGGGAGTACAATATTAAATACTTTCTTCTGTTACTAATGTTACTTAATGCGTTAAACTTTTTTTAATGGTAGGAATAAGTTTAAAAATAAATTCAAAACATGTTTATACTTAAAAACCTTTAAAGTGTATTTAATACCCTTATACATCCCCTGTTGATGATATCGACAAAAATTTTGCTGTAGGTACTATATTTTCTGTCATGTTTCAAAAGCTTGCTGCGGCAAAAATACCCATTTGATATTTAGAATTTGAATGAAAACTCTGAGTATGTAATGCAGTTTGAACTTCGTAATACTCCTCTAAAATCTACGATTAATCAATTATGTTTAATATTGTAATCATACTTGGTACTATTGGCTTCATACTTTATTAGCTTCATCAACATGGGTATCAAACTTCTTCATGTTAGATTTGAATTCATGTATTTTTCTAATTATTATACAATATGAAAATGTTATTTCGACAAGAATTATTTCTATAAGTAAGAATTATTTTGTTCATTTATTCATCAAATTCCTGTGAGACAACAAGTTTCTGCGTAAAAGAATTTCCTAACTTCATTTGTTAAGTGTTATATTGTAAAACAATATCTCTATAAATTTAGAATGCATATTTCAAATATGAATAATTGGATTTCATATTACATTATCATTCATTAATGTAAAGTACAGTAATAGTCACAACCGACAGTAGTAGCCTGGTACAGTAGTAGCCTGAAAGTAGTAGTACAGTAGTAGCCTGGACAACCGAAGCAAGTATCCATGGAATTCGGCATCATTGTTCTGCTGTACCATGGTTTCTGCTGTAACAGTGTAACAGCCACTGCGTAGCTCTAGTATCTCTCATCTTTCGCCCTATAATGCATCGGTAGATTCTAAGCAACATTAAGCAACATTTTTTTCACAGTTATGACTTTAAGAAACACAACTAATCCGCAACTCAAAGTTTCTAATTTATTTCAGGAATTTGTATAACTTGGAAGCTTTCCAAATTCTTTTGAAATATAGCATGCTAGCAAGTAATGTTTACTTTTAGTAAAAAGATTTCTGAATTTGTTAGAAAGAAACTTAATCAATCCCAGAAAAGTAACTATTAATGGGGAGGGTGATTTCTGAATTCCTTAAAAAAACCTGTGATTTTTCAGAAACATTACTTGCCTAAAACAGATATGACTCATCAGCTACCAATTAGTCCATTAGTTCATAGAGACATTCTACATTTTTACTGTGAACATTTACTTTTTATTGCCTTTGATCAGAATGTGAGAGATAACGGCTCTACCCATCAATAGCGTAATAAGTTTATTTCTTACTTTAAAACTTCATGATATACAAGAAGAGTCTACTTATAAATGACCATTATAAATGTTCTAAAGGCTACCATAAAGAAATGAATTCAGTTTTGATTATCTTTGCTCAGCATGTGACAGATGTCGGTTTTTCCTATCAATAGCTCAGTAAGTTTGTTTCTTCTTAATAAACTTATTGAGCAATATTTTGTATTAAAGTGATAAAATAATACCTCTCCTAATAGATAAAATTTCAGAATTGTTAAGGAAATGATAGCAATGATTTATGTTGCATTTCATAAGTTATTCAAAATTCGATATTTTTGATTGATATTTTTCAAAATTCGTCAACCTGGCGACATTTTATCATCGATATTAAATTATCAAAATCCCTGCCGTATTCTAAAATATTCTAATCTTAATATTCTAAAGACTTAAAGACTAAAGATACTAAAGATTAAAGAGAGACTTAAATATTCTAAAGTAGACAGCAAACGCTTTTCATTTTATCAAAACTATGGCTTTTATCCGTATTGACGTTTACCGAAATTTTTAAAATAGAAGTAGTTGGCTTTAGATTAGCTAAACTTGACCTAACAGTCATAAGTAACAGTTGCAAACTCAGAGCAGTTTTAAAAATAGCATATTATTTGCAAAAATCATCATTTTATATTACGACGGAGCCTTCGTAAAACAGCCTTAAGTATGAATAAAGGTAAGTGTGCCAAAGAATATCCTACTATTACATATTTTACCTCTTTAGTCAATTTACTTTTCCTTCTCTCGAGGCACAAGATGCAAGTTAAATACGAGTAGAAAATCTTGAATTTGTATTTCTACTCAGGTGCAAAATGAAAGATAAGAATCTACAGCGGAAACTTTAGAAACCTAGAGGATAAACAACGTTTACCAACAGAGCAAGCGATATATTACAGAGAAAGAAAGAATAAAACTTATCTACCGATCGATACACCTTTACAAGAAAGGGAAAACTAAAAAGAAGGGTCGTAACAAAGCCATGCTATTTCCAAGTCTCATATCATCTGCATATATGGAAATTTGAAATAGAATTAATTTGTGGTATCCGTTAGAAGTTGGCGCTTTTCTATATATTATTTAAGAAAAACTTATTATTATTTTAGCAAGGTGATTTTCCTCATTATTTTATTTTTATTATTTGTATTACTAATATCGAAGCTATAAAATTCAAGCTAATTCCTATATATTGTCCCGCCGAGGTTTTAGTTTTTATTTAATCATCTTATTTACTTAATTTTATTTGTATTGAGAGCTGTATAGATTACTATAACACAAGTAACCTTTCATCCAATTCCTCATGCAACGTTCATTGGTAAAAGTAAGTAAATTGAGAGCGTTTAAGTAGAAGCTTTCGATTTCAAATATCAAAACAGTTTTTAAACAGCGATTCAACTTTAAATACCATGTTTAACTTAAAAATGACTGACTTCATGAAAAAAAAATTAAGATATACAGAATTAAAAACATTCATTCGGTAATTTTTCCGCTCATATGGTGTAACGGTTTACCGGAAATTTAGATTTTTCAAAATCTAATTTCTATAGCTACACTTTTAGAAGAAACTGGTTTAGTTTAACAGAACAAATGGGTTTTTTAAGCAATATTTATAAGGTATCATGTCCAAATTACTAAATTTTAAAATATTTGCTTAATTTTTGTACTAATAATTTTAACAAATTCATTACAAAAGTACTTTTGGATAAAATTATGGAGCATTTTAGCGTTTCCATGGAGGTAGAAACACTTTAAATTTTATCATATTCTGACAGTTTTGATTTTACTTTTTTCCTCAGTGGAGAAAAAAATACGTTCTTTCCTTTTCTCTAAGCCTTACTAGTTTTTTCAATTTATCCTTAAACTGTGTATTTAATTTCTATAGTAATGGTTGAAATTTCGAAACTTTTACTATTGTTTCGTAAAAAGTTTTTTTTTAAAAAAAATATGACCATTAAATAATTTACTTTAGATTCATTAAATGGAAATTTAAAAGTTATAATCACTAGCAAATAATATCATTATTATTGAAATATTGATTATAAAGTGTAATAATAAATATTGAACTATTCAAAAATGTAATATTTGGTTCATAAATTTTACGTAAATTTAAAAAAAAGGTATTTACAGACATACTTTGGTTTAGCCAATGACATCGTGCTGGAACGAATCGACGAACTTGATGCTTGTACTGAAAAGTTCTTAAAACCAAACGATAAACTTTTGAAACATAAAAAGAATTCCTTGAACCTCTAGAGAAATTTACCGATCTGTCTTCGTTGCAAGTCAGAGTTCAGCGAAGGTGCAATCCCTGAATTTCATCAAAAACTGGGCAGAGAAGAAAACTAGCAGATTTCGAAACCAAACTAAGCCCAGGTTTGCATATACAAGATCAATGAGCCTCCTTGGCTCACAGGATTGGGCGCCCACCTCCCTCTAAGGTGACTCGGATTCAAAATTCAGGTTTCGCTTGCTGATACGAATTCTGCACCTGGCCGACTCCGATCACAGTTGTTGACGTAAATGTAATGTCCTTAATAGTGGACGGATCATGGGTTAGAGTCCCCTTGCTGTGAGGCGTACCGGTTTGCTCCATCTCTGCACCTGGCTGACATTGACCACAGTTGTTGACGTAAATGTAATATCCTCAATGGTAGACGGATCATGGGTTAGAGTCCCCTTGCTTTGAGGCTAACTGGTTAGCTCCATCTAAAAACCTCCTTCGAAGGAGAAATTCTCCCAGGAGTTTTCTTGTCCTTTAGATTGGGTTCAAAATTACAAGGCTACGGAGTTGAAATTTAGTAGTCATAAACTCATCAACTGCCTATTAATCTAATAAAAACACTTTATTTTATTTTTTTATAAAGTTTTATTATTTTGTGTCCGAATTTGCTTAGTTCATTCATATTCCAATGTTTAAGTAACTCTCAGTGGGCAATTTAGTGCCTTCATAAATATGGAATAACTGTAATTTTACTCCTAGATATTTCAACAACAAAAGACTTATGTAATAAATAATCAAAAGCATCTTTTGAGTTTGAGTTTCACTAATTCTGATCAATTTACGCAGATGGAGATTACAGCGATAACAAAACTCTATCAAATTCCATTCTATCCATTCATTTATTCTATACTAAGCCAGGATTTATACAGGTATTATCAACGTTCTTTGTTTCAAAAAGCAGATCTAAAATTCTCTGAATATCATTTGTCTGTAGCCGCCTGAATATAACTAAGGAGGCACCGTCATTAGAAATACCCCGCCAACAGACTGCAGAAATGTTTCTCGCTTTCTCCGATTTCAATTCCCGAATTCCATCACTTGTTATTCAAACTCTGTTCTACAAATGCAAATTTCAAACCTTTTCAGTCTAAAATGTGGAGTATTATAATTTGGTGCTCTTAAATCACCAAGAGTCTTTGTAGTAAATATTCGAGACTTGTTCTAAATATCAAGGCGAATAAGCAATTTACTGAAAAGTTCCCATTCTCTAGATTTCTATCACATTAATAATAATAAAATTAAGTTGCATGTTTTCGATGGAGTCAAAATGAAAATTTTCTGCAAATACTTAACTATATCTTTCTGAATTCGTTTGGTATTTCAATTTGAGAGTTGTAAAAGGAAATCATAATAAATTTAAGTGCAAATATTTCAGATATTTTATAAATTAGGTTCATATACATTATTAAATATAAATTTATCCAACTTGTAAATCATTAGGTAAAACATACTTTTAAAATTGATATTCGTTTGAAAGAAAATCTTAAATTAAAAATATTTGCATAGAATTTATCTTTTTTAAAATTTTTCGAATGGTTTAATTACTTAGATTTTAATTACTTAGATATCAAACTATATTTCTTGAAATTGCCCCTTATTTGCAGTTACTTAGATATGAGAGAAACAGTAATTTATTATTGAAATTCCGTCATATGAATATAAATGAAACAGTTTTATTTTTTAAAATTTTTTTTTTGGATTTTAAATTTTAGAATAAATATAATTTTGATAATCAATCAGATTTTTTTAGAAAATGTTTTTAGGTAATATATTTTATGAAACACTGAACATGAAATTTTTTGAACATATATTTTATAAATGAAATTCCCAAATTTATTTGTATTTGTACTTGAAACGTCAGAAAAAATATATAAAGGGGTCACCTGTATGTGTATGCGTCAAAATTTAAAGGTTTAGGAAATAAAATAATATTGAAATTGCTATTATTAAACGTTTAGTAATAGAAATAACGTTACGTTACGTTAATAATCCCGATTACTATTTACGATTAATAACGATTTAATTTAATAATAGAAAGACTATTATTAAAAATACTATTAATATAACATAACGTTTTGATATTTAGAAGGATGAACTACCGAATAACTTTATTGGAGATCGATATTTGTTACTATTTGTTACCGAATAAATAAATTATGATTTTATTAAATCAAATAGTTTAACATTAATGTGCTAAATAATTTTTATTAGCATATCCTTCTTTATATGTTAGAAACACTTCCAGACTTGAAAGATTTATTTTTTATCGTTATTATCATCTTATTTTAAATAATTTTAATGGGTTTATGCATCGTTATATGACGTAAAAAAATGATGAAATCAACATAATAACACCACTTAAAATATGAATGTAAACTAGAAATGTCATGATTTTAAAATTTTGCAGAAGTACTGAAAACAAATATATTAAAGATTTTTAATTCTTGAAATTAAAAAAAAATATATTAAAAACAAATATATCATAATTTGAATGTTTATGTATAAGTTGTTCAAGTGATTAATATGAATTTTCAATTCAGTATAATGTATATATACCAAAAACTTTTTGTGACAGGCCAAAAACAAAGGTATTTCAAACTTCAGAGTTTTCCCTTCTAGTATTTTTTTAGGTATAAAGTAACATCTCTATTTTAATATAATTTCCAAGATGTAAAAACATTACTTGTACATTTTGTTATCGAGAAACTTATTATTGTATTTAAATTTGCACTGCTTGAAATAATATTCTGAAATTATGTTTGTTTATGCGTACTTTCATGCACTTGAAGAACCATAATACCACTGGAACATTCCCACTAAAAATATTTGTTATTTATGAAAAACTTTTAGGAGAAAAATAAATTTGTATATTGGAAAAAAGTAATTTAAAATTGGATTATAAATATTACCTTACAAAATAAAAAAATATTCATAAAATCTCTTGTTTTTCCTTTAAAACCAAATGATATAAAAAACGAATATATAAAAAAGAATATTCGAATATATAATAATTATTAATTAACATATGTAATAAAATGGTTATTGCTGAGTTATAATCAACTATAGAATACATAAGATATTATGAATACATAAAAATATAAGTAATCAAGAAGTTATACAAAAATTTATAACGATTTTTATTTATTGTTTAATCCTTGAAATATAAAAGAAGCAAATTTTTTTTTAAAACTTATCCTAATTTATCTCAATAGAGAAATTAGTGATTATTTGTTTATTTTATACTTCTATTTATCAATATTGAAGCGGACATAACTCTCATAAACAACGTATATCATTTCCTAAAACGTTAATGATTTTATTCTTTAATAGATTTTCGAAAAAAAATAATGCCTTAATGGTGCTAATGAAAATCTAGAGATGAAAATCTAATGCTTCCATCAAAAATTCTTTATTGACAAAAACGAAGGTTAATGGTAAAGTTTTCTTAAATGAGTTTCATAGTTTTTAGCACTATAATGTGATTTTAAAAAAAATCTGGCACTAATTTAATGAAAAAGAATCATGTCGTAAGACCGTAAAAATGTAAGAAAAGAAAATTCTCTCTGAATAATTACTCTCCACTAATGAGTTTCCACAACAGTATATGTTGAGAATGCATCTATGCAAAAACAGTGTTTTTTTTTCTCCTAAAAGAATGTTTCTATCTCGTGATAATTATACTAACCAAAAGCTTCTGTAAAAGTAAAAAAAGCTTTTAAAAGAAAATGTAACTCCATAGGATATAAATGTCAAAAAATACTATGTTGTTTTAAGATTAGAATTTAAAATATTTTAAGTTATTGTAAGAAACATGTAAGCACGAGAAATCCTCTTTTTAATTAAAAATTTAATTATTTGGGCAATGCTGACTTTATTATTATCTTTTTACATCGTCGAAACATTAACCTTTCATTATCTCAAATTCTTCATCACGAATTAATTAAGCAGAATATTCTGAATGAGTAAAATATGTAATTTATTATTTAATGTAATAATTTTTTACTACATAATTTTGTTCATATTCTGTTTGTTTTTAAACGATGTCATAAGCACATTTTATCTACTTGCAATCATTCCATCCTACTTTTCACTGAAATATCTCTTTGCCTAGAATTAACTTAATTGTATGATGCTTTCACATAATTAATGGTGTTTCTCAGAATATGCAAGTTTAATGATTGGCGACTTTTTCTCTCGTTTCCCAATAAGTTGACAGGGTTAGCATCCTAGCTATGTCTGGTCTATACGAACTCCGCACCCGGCTCGCACTGATCAGAATTCCGACGTAAAATAGTCTCTTTAAAAGACGGACAATGGGTTTGAGTTCCCCTGTTGTCAGTGGTTGAACATTAGTAGTCGTAAACTCGAAATTTAACGGTTGTTCAATAACGGTTATAAAATAAAATAAAATATAAAAGTCATTCAATCAAGATTTCTTGTAATAAAACAAAATTTGACTTCATTCAAGCGAAATTCTGAAAACTAGGAGAACCTGTAAATCCTTGAAAAATACTGAAATACTGAAAAATAATGAACTACCTGTAAATACAGAAGGAAGTTTGATGCACAAGAACAAAAGCAAAAGCATAACAAAAGTATAAGAATGAGCAACGTAAGCCATATTATTTCCATTCTTTAGAAATAGTATGACTCATTACAAAAGTGGTTTAATCAATGGCAACATGTTTTCTTCAAATGTCAACATTTCCCATGTTTGAATAATAGAATTGTTCGATTTCAACTAGCATTATTAATTTAAATAAAAAGTTGTTGAAATTGAATCCAAACTTTTTTAAATTTGGAAAATCTGTTATTGCTGTATGCTTAGAAAAATACATGTTCTAAATCAGAGTACATACAAAAACCATGGATATCAGGAACATCAGGACAAAACAAGACTATCAGGAATAAACAAATAACAAGAATATCAAGAAAACCAGGACAAAACAAGAATATGAAAGACACCATAAGATAGAACAAGAATATCAACAAAAAAATAAATGACAAAATAATAAATAACAAAATAATAAATAACAATATAATAAATAACAAAATAATAAATAACAAAAAATTAAATAACAAAATAAATAACAAAATAATAAAATCATAAATCAACAAAAAAATAGAATATCAGGAATTAACAAAAAAGCAAGAGGATTATGTTACCATCAGGACAACTGCATTGAATTAATTTGATTGATGAATATCGAAAATAAAGTGTGACACAAATTGTTTCAAGGAAATAATTAGTAGAACAAAGCAAATTCAAATGAAATGCTGAGAATTTAAATAAATGTTCGCTAAAATAAAGTTAAACATTCATATATTTTTATAACAAAATAATCCAAACTATTTATTATCTTTTATTTGAATGCCCCACCTTTCAAAATGATTAACAGCGTAAAAATTATAAACATAATAAAACATTAAGTAAGATAAACAAAAACTTTTAATAAATTTTATTATTTTTTAAACTTTTATTAATATTATTATTCCTTGGCAAGAAAAACCAAAAGTCGTTTAATAATATTAATACTCATAAAAGTTTTTTATACTTGCAAGCAATAAACAGTTAGGAGTTTTGTAATCTGAATTTCTTAAAAAAATTATAAAGTGTGGTAAATTTATTTGGCAACTGATGCATTTATTTATAAGTTAGTTCTAGGAAACAAATTATTGAGAATAATTAATTTTTTAAGTGATTATGAAATTCCGGAAATGAAAGAAAAGTGGAAGTGCAAATCAAGTTTGCCGTGTTATCCTTACAAAAATATAAACTGAGTTCCGTTATAAGTGTTCCGTTAGTGTTCCGTTATAAATAAGTGTTCCGTTATAAATTTTATATTTCTAACAAAACCTAAAATATAAAAATGAACTGCTTAAAAAACATTTTTCTGATGAGTATTGATAAAAAAATCACACATTTAAATCACCTAACCATTTCTTGTAAGTGGAATGATAGATATACAGCGAAAGTATAACCCAATCCTTTACTGACGGCGTGGACAATGTCTGCGCTGGTACTCCTTTCTCAAAGTTCCATACCACCATCAGCAGCAACAGAAGAACTTTCAGTCACGGCAGCCTTAAGATACACCTAGCTGAATATGCATTGGAGCTGCAACAGCAGTGTAAGGGACGACTTAACCAACTATGTCCTCTTAGCACTAAATAAAAACAGCATCCGTGTGTTTATCTTTAACACTAGATTGCCTAAGGAAGTGATTTTGACTGCTTTTAATTTCAATTAGAAAAACAACGGTGTATATAATGACACAATTTCTTAGAATTTTGTGACTTAGGTATATACTATACTAATAAGCAATACAGGTATATACTAAATTTCCGCCTTTCTAGTGTTAAACGTACAAAAAACAGTATTATTATTGGATTAAGGCTTATCCCGAGCTGAGTTACTTCAACCAGTATTTTGTTTTCTTATATTAATGTCCTAAAAAATTCATAAATTTGAAATGAATGAATATCCCAAAAAAAGATTTTTTTTTCATTTAGACATTTCACATAATTTGTACAAATTTAAGCACTTTTCTAACTTCTCTGGAAAGGAATATATATATCTGCCATTTATAGGCAATATCTTGTAAGTGTGTTTGTTCGGTTTTACAGTTTTAAACGTGTAAAAAAACAACAACAAGAGATTTAATAATTTTTAATGTATATTGTATTACTTAAAAAAAGGATAAACTTGTTGAAAGTTTAAATAGAGTTGTATTAAGAAAGTTAAATCAGATCTCAATTTTTGAGACATACTTGAAAATTGATAAAAATATACTTATTTTAATTAATCACCAATGATTTTCGTAAAAGAAAAAAATGATTAATTAATTATAAGTTAACTTTTTTGCAACATAATTTTGTGGTACTTAAGTTGGTTAAAAATGCTAATTAGAAATTTAATTATTTTTAATTTGAAAACGTGTGTGTGTTGCAGAAACTAAAAAACGTTGATCAGCCTAAATTATTTATTAGCCATCGGATTTGATTTTTCTATGTATATTATATGTTTATTTAAGTTTAAACTTAATAATGTATCATTAGCCATCGAGTATTACAAAATGCAGATTTGTGTCGGATATTTTATTTTGTTTACCAAAATATTAAAAAAAAAGTGGAAATTCTGGTTTGCATTATTATTTTAAATATACGGATTTCAATGAATTTAATTATTACATAATTTATCATTTATTTCTTAAAATGTTGATCAGCATTAATAAATATTTCAAATTATATTTAGTTTTATCTTATTTTATAATTTATATTGAAATCCTAAATGAGATATTAATTATTAATAATAAAAATAATATTAATTTAACTCATATTACTTACTATTCACATATGTCATTAAATTTTGCTTCCTTATGACAGAGATTAAATTTAAAAAAATATATAATTTAGAAAATATAATAAACGAACGAATATATTATTAAAAAATATTATATTATGAACAAGTTAAATCTGCATCTAATTTTACAGTCAATATAAAATTTCCAATTTAGTTTTTCCCTTAGTGTCTTAATATCAAATTTCGACATGAAATATCTACTCAAAGTGTCAACTGATATAAAAAACGAATGGTATGGGTGTCTATTTGCTTTTCTCTTAAACTATTCATTCAATTGCGGTGCAAATTCGAACACAGAAAATGTGAAGCACATGGAAAGTGTCGATATTGGAACATTATATTCTGAAATCGTTCGAACGGGATCCATGGAAAAAGAATTTCCTAATAGAATTTTCCCTTATGTGATTCTTTTAAATAAAAAGTATTATTCATGACTTCTAATATTTTATATATCGATTTAATCGAAATTGAGTATCTGTAAGAGTTATTTGCATGTTATTAAATAATTATCGATTTTTTGACTTTTACGTCAGGTGAGCACTATTACAAACATGGATAGTTTTTAGTGCCACGTGTTTTATTCTTTATAGTTAATCATTTAATTGTATTTTTGTTTTTGTCATTTAAGTGGAAAAATAGCTCAAATAGGTATTTTAAGAAAATTTAATTTTTGCTGCTTGGCAATAGCATTAGTTAGGAAATGGTTAACGCTTGTTTTTTAATGGAAAATCCGATTTAAATTCTGTTCTTCAAAGAATACTTGAGAAATACATCATTTATGTTTCTAAGGATGGTTCTACTTGAGAAATACATCATTTATGGTTCTTTTCCCAACTAATAGAAGTAATTTCAATTGTATTTTGTTCTAAATTTTTTAGCATTAAGTCTACTACAATACTATATGAATGATAATATTTTAACACTTTAAGACGGTGTTTTTGAAATTGACAAAAAATGTGTCAAAAGAATTCCAAAACAAATATAGTTGAAATTAAAAACTCGGAATTAAATGGTAGTACCGAATTTAAATGATTGAGTAAAGTGACGTGACAAAATTGAATAGTCTCAAAAATGACATAATGACACAAAATTTGTCACATCATCCTCAAATGTCCAAGTTATTAGTTTATAATACCAAGTTAGAAGCATACAAATTTATTAGTGTTTAGTGATCAAATATTTCAAAAGAATATTCAATAACTAGATGCAAATTTAATGCCCTTACCTATAAGTAAAGAATGTCTTTAAATCAATAATCGACATTTTCCTACCTTTTCACTATGTTTATTAACAAATGAAAACGGATTCTTAGAGCATTTTAATCATGTTACTATACATACAAATGAGTACATATGGGTTTTCAAATTCAACTGTAATTATTTTGGAGTTATTTTAACACGTTTTTGCTCAATTTTGAGATACCCATTTTTACAGAGTACACAGAATGTAACTGATTGATGTGTTTTTACTACTTATTCTGTGAATTGAGACGTTTTTATAAATGTTATTTTTTTTTAAATGTCATTCTTATGAAACCATCATTATCCTTATTTCCTCAACTTTTTGAAGGAAATAAAAAAAGGTCTATTATGCAGAAAAAAGACTTACTATTAAAATTTGATAAAAAGGAAGCTACAAAAATTGCTCCTAACCGTGTTTGAAAGAGCAAGGGAAATATGCAAGGACAAAGAGAACACATTTGCTTTAAAATATTGTGGAAAAAAAACGTATTAAACTGATTTTATGATGAATTTGCACCGGAAATTAATAACTAAACATCAGTCAAAATAAAAAAAAAGCACATACTATGATTTCATCAATGAATTAAATCACACTCAAAATACAATATTAACAAGTTATCATGGCTTCTAGTTACATACGGCTATTTTATTTCCCTAGCAAAAGAAATAGAAATAACAATTTAAGTTACAAATAGGTGTTGTCTAGAAAGTTTATTGCAAATGATAATTCTTCTCATTATCCGAGACAGACACGTACTTCAGCTTTCTTTACTAAAGTTGAGATGAAAGAATGATAAATGAAAGAGTGATAATTTTCCTCTTGGCAAAATGTACAAAAATGCAGCAAATAAATCACGAGTGTGTTTTGTTAATCAGTTGAATGTTCGCATAGGTAACAATCAAGTACTTTTGTAATAAATCAGTAAATCATTTAGAAGATAAATATCATTCTTTCACATCAAAATTTAATTTTAGAAATTAAATTATTTTGCCTCAGAGCAATATGTATTTGTCTCTCATTTAGTGAAGTTTGACAAAAGAAAAAATACGGAGTCATTAAGTTTCTACACTAATATGCTGTATATAAGTGTACGAATGATCTACGTTTGATGTGCAATTAAAACTAAAGATTATATACTTTAATTTTAGTAAAATTTATTCTTTATTTTTAGAGCTCTTGAATATAGTAATTAACTGTCTTTTTTGACAAAATTCCATTTTATTCCTTGACATTTGTCCCATGTCTAAATGTCAGAAAACTCTTGTTTAATAAGCTGCAAAACTTAAAATAATGCAAGTAACAAAATGCTGATAACAGATCAATATTATTATTATTATATTATTAGTGAAGTACAAGCTCCATTTGATAATAAAAAATTCAATTTTGGTGCGTGACTCTTTAAATTAAAAATAAATTTCGAAAAATCTTTGACAGGATATTTAAGGAGCACAACACACTTATAAATGACGTATTTTTAATAGTACAAAAAATTGAAATACATATGCGACTTGAGCAATTTTTTTTTAAAAATGCTTGTAAATAATATGTTTTTGTTTCGATGATAAATAGTACAAACAAAAGAGAAATAATTACGTGAATACTTATTTTGCAATATTTTGCAAAAAAATTAAATTCAATTAAAAGATTTGAAATTTGGGGAAACTGTTGGGAACACACTGATAAATTGATAATTATTAAATATTCAATTTATCAACTATTGGGTTTTATTTTATCTATTTATTCATTAATATTTTTGAAACACGATTTGGATGATAGTAAAAAAAAATTATTTAATCTGAAATTTGTAAATTACGATAATTAGTTATTCCTTTATTTAATCCATCCATAAATGATGTATATATACATACACCGAAGAGCCATTACATTATGACCACCCTGCTAATAACATGTAGGACCACCTTTAGCCCTCAAAACTTCTAGCACCCGCCTTGGCATTGATTCCACAAGGTGCTGATAGGTAGTCTGAGGTATCTGGTACCAAGCGCTCACCAACTGTTCCTACAATTCCCTCACATTGCAAGGGAGTAGCGGGGCAGCGCGAATTTGGGTTTCCAAGTTGGACCACAAATGCTCTATTGGATTAAGTTCAGGTGAATTTGGGGGCCAAGGCATGAATTGAAAGTCACTGGAATGTTCCTCGAACCAATCCATGACGATTTGACCCTTATGACATGGTGCAGCATCTTGTTGGTAAACCCCATGAATGGGTGAACCTGATCTGCAACTATGTTCAAGTAGCTTACAGACGTCAGGGATTGTTCTATGAGGATTATGGGTCCTAATGTGCCCCATGAAAGCATTGCCCGCACCATACTGCCCCCGCCACCGGGTTATAGCCCGTTGTTATAGATGGAGGATGGTCATAATGTAATGGATCTTCGGTGTATATATATATATATATATAAATAAAGGTAGAGGGAGAGAAATTAAAAGTTTGAAGGTAAAATAATAAAACAAATTACATTATTACCTCTTCTCAATCTGAGTGGATAACCGCAGTAAGAAAATCCGAAAATACCCACCATACCTACCCGACTGCCCTAAGAAAATCAAAAGACACCATAAGCAAGTCATATGAGGGTAACATACCATGATCTCGAAAATCTGAATACAAGTGCATAAATTAACAGATGAGATTCAAAGGTTGCAGGTTCGAATATTAAATTAGTTTATGTGCAAAGATGGAGAACAAAAATCTATATATGAACAAAAAAGTTAAAAATATAGATGAGATAAAAAATATAATATATGAAATATTCTTAACTAATCAATTGTAAATACAGACATATAAATCGATTATGTTTCAAGGAGATTTAACTGACTCTTCAATACTTAAATGATCTTACGATAACAGAGAGTAATGCATTTTATTTCGCCTCGGGAAGCAATCTTCTAAATCAGGTACCTGACTAGAAATCCAAACAGGATACCATTATCTAAGAGAATTTTACATAACGATTTACAATTATTTAAAATTAGCATATCATTATAGAAATAAACTTATCGCGATTAATTTGAGATATAATAAGATTTCTATCGATACTAATTGAATTAGAATTCCAATAAGTTAACTTGTTGACAAGAATTGGAAAATAATTTATTTTTTCAAAACATCGATTTGAATGTTAGACGAGTTTATTTCAATTAATAAATAAAGAAAATGTGAAGATACATCAGATTGATTAGTTTTTACCTGAGTTAATCTCTCTGGATTTTGTTGGCAATATTGATGAAATAAAGTCGTCAATAAGTATGAAGCCGTTCCTGATGGAAACCGTAGAATTTTTTCAACTCAGTGTAAAAAAAAAAAAAAGTTAGTTAGAATACTTGAGAAATTAGTACCTTGTGGCAAGTCACAATCTGCAGAAAAATACCCTCCTCGTTAAAGATAAAGTTTATAAGAATACAGAAATTATCAATTTTGTGCTAGTATTCAAATTCAATATCAAGAATATTATTAAAATCATAAAGATAAAAGAACATCTTTAAGTTTCTTCCCCGTGGAATACTAGTAAAACAGTCCCTGAAGTCGAAAAATTCAAAATTCGTAATAGGATTACCTATAATAAATATAATAACTTAATAATCAAAATAAATCATGAATCATATAATAAATTAAAGTATGATATTAAGGTATTTAGCAAAAAGTTTACCAGGTGTATTCATATAGGTTTTTGATGGAAGTGTTATGAAATTTTGATGTGATTGTAATAAGATAATTTAATGTTGTTATTTTCAATTTTACAAATTTTTTTTAAAGCAGTTTTACAAGTTTTATTTAACAACATTATAATTATCAGAACGGGGTTTATAAGTTTGAGCCTTGGAAAGTTCGCTGTCTAATTGGTTGAGGTATTTACGTATAAAGATATAATTTCCAGGGGCTCTATCAATAGAACATATGATAAAGTGTTTTCTAACGAGTTCTAGATTATTGACAAAATGTTTATGTTTACATTTTTTGAATTGAATAAGATGATAATTATCAAGAAGAAATAGTTTATATTTAAAATATTGGCTCCATTTCTAACCAATAAAAACTTGTACAAGTATACAATGAATTCTGGATGTTCAAAAAATAAAAGAATCAATATATTTTAAGAAATGAAAGTAATGATTTAATGCAAATCTTAAAGATGAATCTAAATGTAGTACCCTTAGACACTATATATTGAAGATTCATATTACTAAAAATATGAATGTCATCGATATCAATATGTTTAAAGATATTATCAGTAATTAACCCCGATGGGTAAATAGAGTTCGATTTTTCTACCCCCTCAATGCGTTGCTATAGATACAGCACTGAGATTAGTATTTTAATTAAGGTTATTTTTTTACAATGTTATGTAAAGATCACTTAGTGCTTTTTTTAATACTAAAATTAGGTTATGTTAACATTTAGGTTTCAATATGTTTAAAGATTGTTGCAACGTTGTACCATAACATGTTTTGTCAGCAGCCTCCTGGTTATTTACAAGCAATGCAAAAATTGTCCTGGAAGAGCATTGATGACAAATATGAAAATCTGTAAGACGATAACAGTCAAGTGTTAGGTCATTTACCAGCTTTGCTATGATAGCTCCTTATCCTAAATGGTAAAATTAGGTTATGTTTAACAAATCGTCATTTAGGTTTCAATATGTTTAAAGATTGTTGCAACGTTGTACCATAACATGTTTTGTCAGCAGCCTCCTGGTTATTTACAAGCAATGCAAAAATTGTCCTGGAAGAGCATTGATGACAAATATGAAAGTCTGTAAGACGATAACAGTCAAGTGTTAGGTCATTTACCAGCTTTGCTATGATAGCTCCTTATCCTAAATGGTAAAATTAGGTTATGTTTAACAAATCGTCATTTAGGTTTCAATATGTTTAAAGATTGTTGCAACGTTGTACCATAGCATGTTTTGTCAGCAGCCTCCTGGTTATTTTCAAGTAATGCAAAAATTGTCCTGGAAGAGCATTGATGACAAATATGAAAGTCTGTAAGACGATAACAGTCAAGTGTTGGGTCATTTACCAGCTTTGCTATGATAGCTCTTTATCCTAAATGGTAAAATTAGGTTATGTTTAACAAATCGTCATTTAGGTTTCAATATGTTTAAAGATCGTTGCAACGTTGTACCATAACATGTTTTGTCAGCAGCCTCCTGGTTATTTACAAGCAATGCAAAAATTGTCCTGGAAGAGCATTGATGACAAATATGAAAGTCTGTAAGACGATAACAGTCAAGTGTTAGGTCATTTACCAGCTTTGCTATGATAGCTCCTTATCCTAAATGGTAAAATTAGGTTATGTTTAACAAATCGTCATTTAGGTTTCAATATGTTTAAAGATTGTTGCAACTTTGTACCATAGCATGTTTTGTCAGCAGCCTCCTGGTTATTTACAAGCAATGCAAAAATTGTCCTGGAAGAGCATTGATGACAAATATGAAAGTCTGTAAGACGATAACAGTCAAGTGTTAGGTCATTTACCAGCTTTGCTATGATAGCTCCTTATCCTAAATGGTAAAATTAGGTTATGTTTAACAAATCGTCATTTAGGTTTCAATATGTTTAAAGATTGTTGCAACGTTGTACCATAACATGTTTTGTCAGCAGCCTCCTGGTTATTTACAAGCAATGCAAAAATTGTCCTGGAAGAGCATTGATGACAAATATGAAAGTCTTTAAGACGGTAACGGTCAAGTGTTAGGTCATTTACCAGCTTTGCTACGATAGCTCCTTATCCTAAAACATATAATTGTGTTTTCAAAAACATGTTGAACGTTTAGTTGGTTTAACAACCTTTTTTATTCCTCAAACATTTTTTGCAAATATTTCTCCTGCAGTGAAATTTCTGGAAATTAATTCTATTGATAAGCATTCGAATTGCTTTATTATTATACGGCTGTAAGTTACTAAGTGTCGGCAATTATTTTTGCGGTCTGTGATCTATACGGATATTTTGAGTAAGATTTGGAAAAAATTTTAATATTTTCTCCCTTTTTTGTATTTAATTTTATTGATGGAATAAAAAATAAAACTTATTATGATCAGACTAAATTAGGATTTTACATTAAGTAATATTTCAAACAGAACCATTTTGGTAACGAGTGTAGCAAGATTTCTTCAAAAATGGAGTTATAAAATATCAAGTAGCGGTGTCAGTAAAGAATTGGCTATTGTCAGAAAGCAGGTGCGGAGTCAAGGAATCAAAATTTTAACAAAGAAAATAAAGTGTTCTCTCATGACGTCACTGACTAATTGTCATTTAAAGGTATTTACAGTGAAAACAAGGCTTGGCTGTAAATTTTAAAACATCTGGTGTGTTTAAATGGACTCTAACGATAAAACCACCCGCTACAGTACGCTACAAATTCACACTAAAAACGTCAATTTACAGAACTCTACCATTAAGCTTGAAAAGCAGGCCTTATCCGCAAAATTATACGGTAAAAATACGTTAAATTGTATATTTTTGACTATGTATTTTAAAAAGAGTTTAGAAATCAAGAAGTAATGATTTGTAGTTGCTTTATGTAATTAGTGTTTGCTTAAATCAATGCATTGAAAATGAAAAGTAAGTTACAGCTCTTAAATCAATTTTTTCTGTAATTTAAAATTAATTATTCTTTTTAATTTAATTAAAATTAATCCTGCCGTCAAATTAATCGACTTGAGTACTTGAAAAAAAACATAAATTTCATTAATCGCATCAGTACTTCTTCGGCTTCTTTCACAAATATTCTACAAACTAATTTACAATTCTTAAATCAAATGTTTTTCTCGATTTTACATTTAATTATTATTTTTTTTTACTTAAATTAACATCACGCAATTTTGATTTACCTAAATGATTGCGATAAAATAAGCCTGAACTGAAATTAAATCCTTATGGAACCAGCAAAATTAAAAGAATATGTTGAATATATGACGATGATTGAAAATTAAATCTTTTCATCGAGATGAAATAATTTATAAAGATTTTAAGAGCTAATTATTAATTTGAACTGGTAAAACTAATTAGTAAAATTAATTAGTTATTTTGAAGCTTTACAAGTATGTTGTTTTGATTTAAAAAAACATAGTACTTGTCAATTATATTTTATATTTGTAATTTAAGTTTGTTCTGAAAAATATTTTTTTCGTAAATTTTCTAAATAACTATGTATAATACATATATTTCTTTTTTAAAAATAGTTATTATAATTTAATCAACTAAAGCGGCATGTTCTCTTTTATCGTTATATTATATTACGAACAAGTGAAATGCTGAACAAAATATTTGTGATTATATTGTATGGTCTCAAAGTCCCATTTCAAAAAGTTTTAGCATATATTTTTTATCTTTTTAGTCTTAATTTTGAAAATAATTCTTCGCCTATTTCTGTTGTTTATTGCTTTTGTTTTATCTTCGTCTAATCCCATGAGAGGATATTTCATTTGTAAGATTTTTCACTTAAATATTTGTTTTAAAAAACATCATACATGTTTTTACATTTTAAATTGATAACCATATTGTAGCTTCACGTACTATGTTGATAAATTGGTTTGTTAATATTTTGTTTTCATAAATTAAATGTAAATGGTTTTAAATTAAATTGTTCCAAATTTTAAATTATATTAATATTTAAAAACAAGATTATCTTTTTAAATTCTTTTTCAAATAAATTATCAATAATAAATGTTTTCCTCTAGTAAATGATATTTATAACTGTTATTCGACAAATTATTTTCTAGAATAGCATTTACTTAGTGTTTTTCGAGAACTCATGCAAAGTATGTAAAGACACAATTATCGAATCGTATTTAATTTTTTTTGCAATATATCAACGTTAATTAACCTTATCATTATTTTTATATCTCACTTAACGATGGATACTCAGTAAAAAAAGGTCTGTTAAAATTGAGCAAAAGCAGGCCAAAAATAACTCCAATTTGATAACTCCGTATATTCAAAATTGAAACAGCATCTGCTCTTTTTTTGAGCAAAATGCATGTGGGGGGGGGGGGAGAAATGTTCGTTTGCTGGATTAATACCAAGGACATCTTAAATCGCGGCAAGGTACTCTAATCACCCTATATGTACAGTGTACCAAAAAAAAGTCCAATCTGAATAACTTTTGACCTAATGATAGGATCTTCACTTTCTAGAGCTCATTCTTAATGGTTCGAGGGGACTTTTGCAGCCTTTTCTTGAGGTGGCAACATCACAAGCTTCATCTTCATCAACTGATGCATAGATATTAAACATGATTATTGAGTCGATTGAGACTACAGACACGGGGGATGATACTGAAACAAATCTTCATTTCCACCATTATTAGCATTATTGGTTACTGTTTCTCCTCTAAAAACAAAATAACTTCAATATTTTTGGAAAATGTCAGCTAAATTTCTGAACGATAGAAACGAGAATCTGCTTGTTTCAAATACGATCTAAACGGGTGGTATTAACATAATAAGAATAGCATTTTTAACGGTAAAGTTCAAACACGACGATACATACGGGAAAGCAAAAGATGCGGGAACGTTGATTGAAGGTTCTACCGTAAAAGGTAAGTAAATAAGGTAGGTGAGGAAGGCATACGTTTAAAGCCTAGTAAGCTCAAGTAAGTTTATAACCTAGAAAAAAATATTTAGTCTCCTAAGATTCTAGAGAAGCTTATAGCCTATGGTCACCACATCGAGAGTAGACAATAATTTTCTCCATACTGAAAACTCAATTAGTTGCATTTTCACATAAAAAATGCAATAGTGAAAAAAGCAAACATCATCTATTACCAAAACAAGCATTCTACGGTTTAAGCCATTTTTTTTTCTCTATTGACACATTTTTTTCCGACATCAAGTTAATACGTCATTGCTCTTGCATCATCTGTTTAAATTTATGAACTCCATTGAGATATAGGATATTCCAATGTTTGATTTCATTTCTTTCAGCATAGATAAAGTTTATAGCAGTTCACTCAGAATGTATTACTTCTATGTTAAATTAAAAATAATAAATGAAGACCGTAGTCAACCGGTCAACAGAGTGTTAGGAACAAAACTGCAAGAATGGTTAGAGAATCAGCCATCAACTCTAACAAAAACATCAGCTTGCATGAATTTCAACGGTAATGAAAGATTTCTTTTAAATAAAAAAAAAGCATTTGTAACATGCTAACACGTGCAAACAAAATCTCAGTAACAAAACCAAAAATAAAATCGTAAAAAAACAGAAAAAGAGACGCGTAAGAAAAAAAATGAAAATCCATGATATATAGCTGAATGGTAGCCTCAAAAGCTAAACTTAGCTTGAGATAGGGATATAAAAAAGAATTCTTATCGCAAGAAGCATGGAATAAGAAGCTTTTCTTTCTCATCAAGAAACACAAATTTTTCCTTTTTTATTTACTTCTAAGAAGAATCTTTTGCAAAATATGTCTCAAAAGTGTTCCATCTATAAAGCTTTGTTTTGTAGCTGGCATTCCGACTTGTTACAGATGCAAAGACATTTATTTGCATACTACGATTCTTTGAAATGAATGTTTATCCTGTATCAGCATGCATTCTAAATTATTCAAATGATTCGTTCGGTAAAAATATATGAAATGCGTCAGATCATCTTCGCAACTGAATGCATAATGTTCCAAATTTTTTTTCTGAAGAGGATTTACTTCAAAGGAATTTCTCATTTTTACCTTCAAAAGTTTTTAACTTATGTTTGACTATTATTGCGTTCGGAAGGGAGAAAAAAATATACGAATTTAATGTGCATGCAAAATTTTGAAATTATGAAAAATGCTAATATTTATTGCCCATCTAAATTTGAATAGTGTAGCTTATATGCTCAAATCTTAACATTCAATAGTTTAAATTAAACTAATAGTTTAACAAAAAAAAGGTTTTAAGTAGTTTTGGCAAATATTGTAATAAAGTATACGCTGTGTGGAATATATTCATGCAATCTCAAAAGCTTAGGTTAATTCAATATTTTTAAATAAAAATGAATTCTTCTTGATTATCATATGCAGTAAAATATTTATTAATTGCTACATGTGGTGGTACTTTAAACATATTTTTCAATTAATTATAATATATGAATTTTCATTTAGCGAATCTACAGTGAATTAAATCATGGTAACATATATACATATTGGTACATGGTAACATATTGTATTAATTTACATTACATTTACTTTTTTTTAAATTACATGTTTGTTTTTTTACTTTTCAGAAAACAATAAGAAAAGTTTTGATGCATGAACCATCAATATAGATATACATATCAATAAGACATAGAGAAGGGAAGATTACGCATTCAAGTTCTTTTTTTTCCGCACTGAGAAAAAATATAATGTCAAAACCACCTGAATATTGTAAAACTTACCTTGTTTCTGTCTCCAAGGGAATACCAAGAACTAGGCGATTTTTACTGCAGCACTTTGGAAAATATTTTGGTAAATTTAACAATAAAATATGGTTTTATAATAAGTGATAAAATTCTGTAAATAGGGTAAAATTTGGTAATCATGATATCTTCAAGCATGTCATTAAAACCATTTATACGGTAAAATTACTTTTCTGATTTATAGTTTTGTTATATGTATAAATAAGGTATAAGGTGGAAATTTTGAAAACCATAATTTCCGGTAAATGTTCCATAAGAACGAAAAAATTACCAAATGAATTGTTTTAATAACTTATATTTTGGTTTTATTAACCAAAATTAAGGTCTTTTGTTTACCCCAGAAATGTTATTACCTCACAGTACGGTAATTTTAACCGTAGTTTTTTTTCCTTCGTGCGTGTTGTATAGAAATAAAGTAGATACATTTTTTTTAATATTTTACCAAATCGTAAATTTCATTAAGCACTTTTTTGTATTTAAATTTGTACCATTAAATCTTTACATGGCTTTATTCATGTCAATTTATTTTCGATTAAATCCATATATAATACATGCAACACGACTTACATGCAATGAATAAAACGAAGAACAAAATGAACAATATTTAGGGCATTAGTAGTAAATAATAACATAAACAATGATCAAAAATAAGATATATCTATATATATATCTATATATATCTATATTTATATATATATATATATATATATATATATATATATATATAGATATATATATATATATATATATATATATATATATATATATATATATATATATATTTATATATATATATATATATATATATATATATATATATATATTTATATATATATATATATATATATATATACATATATATATATGTATATATATATGTATATATATATATATATATATAGATATATATATATATATATATATATACATATATATATATATGTATATATATATATGTATATATATATATATATATATATATATATAGATATAGATATATATATATATATATATATATATATATATATAAACACGTCAGAAAATAATATTTACCCAGGGGTATGCAATGCAAAAGTTTTACTGAGAATTTATAATGTTTTTAGGGTCCCAATTTGATTTGAAAATATCATCACTTGCCAGAGATTTTTGGTCGAGTTCTTACATGATAGTAGGTGTCCAGAATTCATATTATCTGCTCTGCAGATCCAGCAGTCATTTGATGGTAGAATGCCAGCACGGTGCTCTCTTAAAATGAAAGATTGATTTTCCCTACTCAAAAAAGAGTTAAATTTTTTTTACTCAACTTGAGTGAAATACACTCGTATTTGAGCGAAATTTTTGCTTTGCGTTCACTCAAACTCGAGTGGTATTTAATTAAGCAATATTCGAGTGCTTTTAGCTCAAACTTGAGGGATTTATTTATTATTTAATTGTGTGCGAGCTATAAGCTGGAATTTTTATCGTTTTATTTGAAAAAGCAAACGATAATAAAACAAAATGAAATTGTTATGTTCTGTGATCTAAATAGATTGTGTCTTCGCTTTTATTTTACGTTTGTGGCGTAACTAACACTACGAAAAATAAACTTCAATTCACTGGTATATAAGACATGCTAACTTAATTCAATCATGAGGTACCTTTTGATAGATGAAGGTTGGCATTGTCGATAATTCCTCCCCCCCACATTGGTGACCTCCGGACGTGATTGCAGTAACGCCAACTTCAATCTAGTAACGCCTACTTCGATGGAGTGTCCACATTGAACAGTATGATTAAAATATATTCACTTAAGTGATGCTAATTATGAATAAAAATGATTGAAATTCAAGGCATGACACAAATTCAAGTTAAAAGGATCCAATCAAGTGATACATATAATCACTCAGACTCGAGTGAAAATCACTCAAGTTTGAGTGAAAACGATCCACTCATGTAATACTGAAAATCACTCAAACACGAGTGAAAATAACTTAAGTTTGAGTGAATTTTTTTTTCGCTCAAACTTATTAGAGCTATTTCTATATAACTCTTTCACTTGAGGGATTTTAACTCAAGAAGAGAAGGCCACTTTTTTCTGGATGAAAGAGTTATATAGCACTCAAGTTGAGTAATTTTCACTTGTTCATTTTAAGTGAGTAGAAATGCTCTACTTGACAATAATGACTCGTTTTAAGTCTTAAGTTTGCCACAGGTACCGAGCCAGATTTATGAATACACTCTCTTCAAATTTCTAAAAATCTTCTTCCAATTTTTTTTATTTTTTTTTATAGATAATATAGATCCTGTTCTTTTCATGAGATATATCAATGTTTCCTTCTGAACTAGGGATGATAATTTATGTTATCTTTTCTTCGTGCTTTCCCATATTTTCAAAATAGTAATCTCATTCGTTATACTTACTACCCACACACAATGGCATTCCTCTGAAGCATGGCACGTAGTACACCCACTGGAATTTTATATAATTAGATTTATGAATAGATTTTGACAACTTTAAATATTTTTAAAAACGTGTTTCATTCTGGAGAAATGTTGAGTTGAAAAATTTGGTTTGTTAATAACTCATAGTAACTTCATTTCGATATTTTAGTGACTCCATGGAATATTAAAGCAGTTATGTCAGTTATATTTAAATCTCTTCCTAAGATTTCAGGGAAGAAAAAAAATTAAGAAATTTATTCTACATAATCAGTAGGTTTATTACATTTTTAGACCTATAGACCTTGTTTCCTTTTTTTGTTTCGTCATTTATTTATTTATTTATTTATTTATCTTAATTTTTTGATAGAAATTTAATCTAGGCAATTTGTATTAAAACAGGCATTTATAATAGAATTCCAGGATTTAATCGAAACGTTTCACTAACTGCTAAAAAACAATTTTCTTCATTTTTATTAAAATATATTATTTTGCAGATGAATAAAATAATTTTAAATTTATATATACTTCTCCATCTGAACAAAAATGTTTCTTTATTCAAAGCCTCCTGAGAATATTGAATCTTAAGAGTCGTAATTTTTTTCTTTCTAAAACCGGAAATCATTCACTTTGATTCCTTAATATTTTGCTGCGTAATAATAACATTTCCAGGAACACAGCAATATGTGCCCCGAAGGGAAACTCATAAATAATGGTTTATTTTTATAAACGCGAACAAAAGTCTATTTAATCGGATGCGTTTTTATATTGTTCTTCTTTTTTTTGCCCAAAGAAACTGTGAATATTTTTTTCTTAAAACCATATTGTTTATTATATTTGAACAATAGCTGAAGAAATGCTGTAGTTATATTTTTTTGGTAAAACATTAGAGCTAAATATATAAATTAGCACAATTTTATTAGCACATTGACGAACTCATCAATAAATGAATCGTAATTAGCTAGACAGGAAAAAAAGGTTTCTCAAAATTAAGAAAAAATGTATCAAAATAGTTCCTAAAAATACTCAAATTAAGACTTAAAATGATGCGATGTACTTAAAATTAAAACAGCATTTACTTATTTTCGAGCAAAATACATATTCTCTAAAATTACGTGGAGGGAGAAATGAGTATAAGAAAGGTATTTGTTGATTGCCGGCAGGATTCAAACACAGGACGGGCAGGATGCATAGTTTTATTTCATTAGTTGTTTGATAAGCAGTTTTTTATATAGGTTATTTAGAGCAACCTGGTAATGGAAAACGTTTGTTTGACAGTTTTTATTAAGAAAACCAGCACGCTCGTTTTTAAATAGGCCACAGTGCCCAAATATTCAATGGAGCAAGCTTAAATTTAAAAGTCTCCTTTTACGAGTAACCTTGAATCTGACATTTGAATGAAAATATATAGTGAAAATTCGCCATCGAAAAGTTTTCTTCTGCAATTGAAACCGAAATGCTTCTAAACTTTATTTTCTTACCTTATCTTTTTTGTGCAAAATTTAAGCTTTTTGTAAATTACATCTGCTTTCATTAATTAAAAATGAATTATGTGAGTCAAAATATTTTACAGTCACTTTTTTTTACAATTTACCCTTTGACGCAAATAGGCAAATCTATTTATCTTTTTAACTCGAAATCTTTAGTAAACGTAATTTCCTTACTTATTTTACATATTTTGTATTGATTTAGGTGAAAGTGAGGGAGAAATATTATATTTAGCATTTATAATAATTTATGGTTATAAAATACAACACAAAGCACGGGTGTTTTTCACTGCTTTGAAGTTAAAATCTTTCAAACATGACTCATTTCCTAAAAATAATTTTTCCTATTTGCACTTTGTAGTTGTTGAGATCGAAGAGAAGCAGTTATTTATCAACAAAGTTTCTTTATTTCACTAATTCAAATAATAATAAAGTTTTGAACATGAATAAAAAATTCGAACTGTTAAAGATGTAAAAGGGTTAAAAATGTAAATTAAAGCTCTCCTATTAGAGCAAGCATGGTCAGTTAAGAGTGGTTTTAGCTCAATTGCAAAACCAATGGCATATCAGTAATAACATGTCTAATATTAAGAAGGATAGAACCACCGACCTTTTTAGTAATCTAACTTGGCATTATTGCTGTATCGCTGCTATTTCGCACTCAAGAAATATATTGTATACCTTTTATATTTTGTGACGAATGCTTGTGTCAAGGTCAGTTCAGATGCTACAACAACATTTACAACTAATGAACAACATTTTATAATTTATATCGTTCATAATTTAAAAGACATTATTCATAGATGGTTAATAATAGTTATAGATGTTTAAAAATAGTTATGAAAAAATGAAGTAATTTTAAGAGAAAAACAATAAACATTAAAAAGTTTGAAGTCTTTGGAAATTTTATATTTTATACGTATCTTTTTTTTTGCATAAAATGTTTTTTTGTATGTTTTTTTAATAAATTGCATAGCTACACTGAAAAGAAAGCAAGGTCAAAACTTTCAGAGTATAGTGAAATTCTTTGTATTTTTGGCTCTATGAGTCTAATTTTTATCGAAACACTTTGCTAATGCTTTTGGTAAAATAAAACAAACAATTGACTTGTTTTATCTGTGTTCAAATTTGAAAAATGGGATAACATTTTGTAATTTTATGATGATATTGATGGTGATATTTATGATGATATTGATTTGGCGAAATTGTTTTTTTTTCTGCCTTCTTTATTTTAAATGTAAGGTAATAAGAATTATATGTTTGAAGCCTAGAATTTCGAGGAAACCGTTACCATATGAACGAAAAAGTTACAAAATGAATAGTTTAAATACAGTGTATTATGGTTTCTATTACCAAATTTATGTAATCTATCTTTCTAACCTGAAATGTCATTACTGTACATTACGGTAATTTTACGAGATTTTTGCCTTCATATGCAGAAGATACGGAATCGTTTTTTCCGTTAAAAAGAAATGAAAACATTTTCAAATTATAGAAAGATTACTGTAAATCACTACTTTTATACAGACATTCCTATATTTTCAATATTTTTGAAGAAAAAAAATTAGTTAATAGTTACAAGCTCTTTCATTCTTTCTTGAAGTTTTTTGCAATTCATATAATATTTTTTTTAAATGTATAGTATTATAGACAATAGGTTTGAAGACCAGAATTTCCAGTAAACAGTTACATTATGAGCGAAAAATTTGGCAAATGGATAGTTTAAGTACTGGATATTTTGGTTTCTATTACTAAACTGATGATGTTTTTTTTACCAGAAATGCCATTACAGTACATTATGGTAATTTTACGAGATTTTTTGTCTTCGTGTACAGATGATAGGGGATCATTTTTTCAGCTAAAAATAAATGAAAACAGCTAAAATAATACAAAGATTACTGTAATACACCACGTTTATACAGACATTCCAATTTTTTCAATAACTTTGAAACAAAAAAAAATTATTAGTAATTAGTTAGAAGTTATTTCATTTTTTCTTAAATTTTTTATGATTAGTTCAGGGTTCATTGGCATTCGAAACCTTCAAACAACATATTCTTGTCTCTTCACTCACCTAATTCGAAGCAAGTTTTAGTACTTATTTATTTCTGGGATAATAGTAGTGTACACATTGTAGAATGAGTACACGTTTTCGATTAAATGAACAAAGTGAATGGTTCTGAATAGTTGAAGCGCATTTATTTAAACTTCTGAAGGAAGAAATATTTTAGTAGGTGACTACAAGATTGTAACAATGTACTTCTGTTTCATCCTTACTAAATCCTGAATTTCATCACCTGTTATTCAAATTTGGAATAAAAATTTACATTTTCAACCTTTTAAGATTTAAATATCCGAAGAATAGAGCTGGATTCTTGTCTTTTAGAGCAATGTGTGTGTGATAAGGAAACACGTCACAAAGTGAGATGATGCTTTAGTAAATCAGCAGTCTAATCATACTTTAATAAATTTTCTCGTTTAATCCTTTGATGCACACACCAGTATCCTTTTTATGCATATATATATATATATATATATATATATATATATATATATATATATATATATATATATATATATATATATATATATATATATATATATATATATATATATATATATATATATATATATATATTTCTTTCTGCGCTCTAATTATAAGCAGAGATATAATTTTGTTATTTTTTAATTATTAAAAACAACCTAACAGTTACTAAAAGAAATTTTATTAGATTATCATAATTATATTTGTACTAAAAAAAAGCAGTTTGAATTCTTATTAGAAATACTATTCTTACTATTGTTAAAGTCACCTTTAACCCTTCGACAAAGATAGGACACATGAGTACTTGTCATTTATGACGATATAGATAATATGTCATTTATATCGATAATATTTTCTGCTGTTCTAATTTCAAGAAAAAATATATTTTGGTACTTTGTAATTATTAAAAAAAAGTCTGATAATTACTAAAAAATCTGCTAGATTATGAGAATTATATTCGTTCTAAAATGTCAAATACAAAGAAAGTTGTTTGAAAAAAAAAATTTTCATTCATATTCAAACATTTATCAATAATTAATTTTGTAAATTAAAGTAATTTCATTGATGAATAAATGTTTCTCTTAGATATAAATAAGAAAAACAATCAAATAAGAAAATTTAGAAAGGAAGAAAAAATATTGTTTGGAAGTAAGTCGCGTTTAGAAAATTTTACCATAAACGCAGAAAAAGGCATTGGTGTTTTCTGTTGTATTTTATAACCATAAATTGATAAATTGTCAAATATAATATTTTTCACTTATTTTGACCAAAATTAATACAAAATACTAAAAAATTTATGAAAAATATGATTAATAAAAAGTTGTGTTAAAAAGATCTAAAAGTTTCTTTTATGTATTAGGAACTTCAAATTGTAATCACCTATTGGTTCACTCATTTTAATTAACAAACCGTTTCTATGAAGAAAAAAAAATCAATTTAAGTTATAGAAATTTACAAATATTTTTAACAGATAATTTTAATTGCTTAAAACGAGTATTGAATTTACAAAGGCTCTGAATTAGTAATTATTTAGTTAAATATTTCTAAACTATGTTAAAAAACTGGTTTACTGATTTCCTGTCAAGTCGATACTCTGGATTACTTTCCTTATCTTTTTCGAGTTTTCTTTCTTTTATTCACTCGCTATATGAAACGTATAGTTCTTCAATTCGAAGATTAAAACTTTTATCAAGTTGTTTTTATCAGTGAATGCGCGAATTCATTTGTATTTCACATTGCTCATTGAGATAATAGTCACAAAAATTTAGAAATTTGGAAAAAGTCGGGAATTTCATCTTAAAATTTACCTTTGACATAAAACATTGATGACCATCATAATAAATTATACATTTAACTCTATTGACATACATTTAACTCTGTTTCTTGGCATAATAAAAAAAGCTTAAAGATATTGATATTAAAATAAACTTGTTCCTGACTTATGAAATAAATATTATATTAATATTTATAGCCTGTCTTTCGAAGAAATATTAAAATTTCTATAAATGTTAAAAAAATCTTTTAGAAAAGAATATTAAATTAACTCTAACGTTAAATATAATAGAAATATTTTTATCATGTAAAAATAATTTGCACAATTTTGATACTGAGGGCAAATTAAATGAATATGAGCTAATACAGATAAAATTTGTTTAATTTCCACTCCAGACATGGTTAAAGTAAATATGTTTGTCATTTGAAAAGCAATCTAAATGATTCATCATCATATTGTGCAATGATGAATTGTCCTCTTTAACATCCGTAGAGCTTTCATATAAATAGAAGCAGTTTAATTTCTATCACATCAATCTTCCGAAACTTTTACTTTGAAATATATAGTCTTGAACATGGCTTACACGCAAGTTGTGTTCAAATATTAGTAAAGAGAATAACCTTCCGTGTTTTATTTCGGTAGAAACATTTACTTAGAGTGAGAAAGATGGATGATAAAGTGCCAAAAAGAATGGAAGAGGTCATTTGGGAAAATAGTTCTCGAACAAATCGGAAACGAACAGATAAGATACGTCACGATATAGATGGCTCTCAATCAAATTTGTAATGTAGGCAAGGAAATGTATATTCCAATCTGAGTTTTCATTTAATATTAAAACTATGTATAGTGCGCCAAAAAAGAATCTGACCACCCTGAATAATTTTTAATCTAATAATTGAATCGTCACGTTCTAGGACTCAATCCTCGAGGAAGTGAGGAATCGAGGATCAAGTTCGAGGAAGTGACCTCAAATATGGTAATTAAATAGTGCAAACGATATTTTAAGCTACGAAATCAGTTACAAAGATTTTCATTATCTGAATAAGCATTATTTGTCGACGGATTTGATTTTAAGGCTCCAAAAATATAGGAATTAAGATGCCATAATCTGGGAAATATGGTCCCGATAGTTTGATCAGGATAGCAATTTAAAGTTTAGACCCCTTAATACTAATTTTACTTTTCGTGTATTTCAGAATTTTTAAGGCAAATTATATTCCCCTCAGTTATAAAATTCATTTATCCAGTGATGATTCTATGCCAAAAGTAACTTTAAGTGAATATTTAAAAATTTTTATTATTTTGTTTGATAACAATAAAAAAATTAAGTAGTAAAGCATAAATTTTTTTGCATAATTTTAAAGAGAGTAATTTTTCGCAAAATTATAAATTTAACCAAAATTTGTCTAATAGTTGCTGAGTAATTCGTGTAAAAAGAAAATATTAATTATTGCTCAAGCACTTGATAGTACAGTGCGCAAAAATAACCATAACACCCTGAATAACTTTTACTCTAACTATCAGATCTTCATGATCTAGGGCCCAATCTTAATGTCTCGTGGGAGTTACCTCAAATATCATAATTAATTAGTGCACACTATATTTAAAGTTACGAAATCAGACACAAAAATGCACTTTCTTTTTAAAAAATTATATTTAAAATAATATTGAAAAAATAATAATGTAAGAAAAAAATTTATAATAATTTAAAAGTTATAATTTGATAAATTTCGATTTCTCATTAACTATTTAATCAATATTGCACTACTTAATAATTTACCATCTAAAATTTTATTTTTTTCAAAATGACGCAAAAATGAAAACTATTCATATATATTTTTGTAAAAATATTATTAAATCAAATAATCAAAAATATTAAAATTATGCTAAAATTTATGTTTGATTAACGAATTTTATAATTGTGTGCAAAAAGTTAAATTCGCTTAAAAAGTTCTCGAGACATGGCGGAATATGCAAAAAATAAAGTTAATATTAAGAGGTCCATACTTTGAATAGATCTTCAGACCAAACTTTTAGTGCTATATTTCCCAGATTGTGGCTACACCTACATTTCGTTGGTAAAAATCCAAATCCACCCAAAAAAAAGTATGATAATTCAGAGAAGAACACTTTTTGTGTCTGATTCCTTAACTTAAATTATCGTCTGTATTAACGCATTTGATGTCACCCACACGAACCATTAAGCTTGAGTCCCAGAACTTAAAGATCCAACCATTAGATCAAAAGTTATTCAGGACAGTAAACTTTTTTGAGAATCATGCGCGTATTTTCATATATATTTTTGGGAGATATATTTCATAGCAAAGCTTCAAATAAGAACTAAATTTTCCGTAAATAAGACCGTAAGAACTAAATTTTCTAGAAAGAATTATTTTTATCATTTATATATGTTTCAATTCATATTACAAATACATTTGGTTTTTCATATTTCAAAATTAATCGCTCGGATATACAGCATATTGAGTAAAATTTAAACAACTTGCTCTTAAAGTCCACTATAGTAATGAATCCTTCATGCTTTACTTAAAAACAAATTATTTAGAGTGAGAAAGATGGATGATAAAGTGCAAAGAAGAGAGAAAGAAATTATTCAGTAAAATAGCTTTCTAACAATTCGAAATAGAACAGATAATATATGTAACCATATAGATGTATTTCACTTAAGTTTGAAGAGAGGCAAAGAGATGTATATTCCAGTCATAGTTTTCATTTAAGACTCAAGTAAGTTCAGTTTTCTTATATTTAAATTAAAAAATCTGTATTTTCAAGAGCTAAATTTCCTAGTGAGAGTTATTTAGACTTTTTTTTCAAAAATTTTTGCTTTGAAATATTTCTATCATTTATGTATATTTCAATTCAAATTAAATAAAATTAAATGCAGATATTTGGGTTGTATATTTCGAAATTAAACTTTAAAATACAAGCCCTGTAATACAACATTCCCGCAGGTTTCGCTGTAAAATTACTATCGAGACGAGCCTTACTGGAGAAGAAACATTTACTTAGAGTGAGAAAGATGGATGATAAAGTGCCAAAAAGAATAGAAGAGGTCATTTAGGAAAATAGTTCTCGAACAAATCGAAAAAGGACAGATAATATACGTCACGATATAGATTGGCCCCAATCAAGTTAGTGGAACAAACGGAGAAATGTATTTTCCAGGAAGAGTTTTTAGCTTTAGCTGTCTCATTTTAAACGGACCAATTTATCTCCTTAATCTCTGAGACGTGGGAAACAGAGAGACATGGAACTTAGAAAAGAAATTTTTTATATAATTTTTTTTTTTTTTTTAATTTTTTAAATGGAAAATCTAAATTTGAGAATAAAATTGATCAATTCAAGTTTAAGCGTTAAATGTATCAAGACTGCTTATGGGGTAAAAATAAAGAAAGTAAACTTTAAATAGATAGTGAGTAATACATAAAATTTAAAAACTTTTATGTTCATTTCAGAAATAAAATGATATATGTTATGAGTATAAACACGATTTTATAATAATAGAGCGTCACTTTTCTCATCAACTCTTATGATTGAAAAGAATTTTTGTAATGAATCATCGCTTAATTTTGAATCAAAATTTACAATTATTTATTAAATTAAATTTTATCGAAATTTACAATTATTTATTAATTTTTTATCGAAATGACAGAGATTTGGTTCAGCAAATTGTGTTTCCGAAATTGTGGGCATATTTTTAAACTAAATAAATTTTCCCGATACCTGTTGCAACTACATCCACAAACTTCTCTTTTGACATTTTCATTTAATTACTGGTTATTGAAACCTTTCTTAAATTCTTTCACACACTGAATTATTTAATAAAAGTGCTGACAGCTTTTTCTCAACAATTTAATTCGTAATTTTCATTGCAATTGGTGACAGGGCACAGTTTTATACACACCTTGTATTCAAAGCAATTTTAACTTATTAATTGTTCGGTAATTGTAACATGTAAAAGAGTTAGTAAGTTTAGATTTAAAATTTTGATTTCGTAATTTTCATTGCAATTGTTGACAAGGCACAGTTTTATACACACCTTGTATTCAAAGCAATTTTAACTTATTAATTGTTTGGTAATTGTAACATGTAGAAGAGTTAGAACGTTTAGATTCCTTTTTATCATAAAATAATGAATAAAATTATTAACAAAAGTGACATAGAATAGAAATAGAATAGAATAGAAATAGAATAGAATAGAAAAAAGCATAGAATCATAGAATAGAAAAAAATATGAATAAAATAATAATTACTTTAAAGCATGGAATGGAAAAAATATGAATAAAATAATAATTACTTTCAAGCATAGAAACGCAACTTTCAGCTTTAAGACTTAAACATATACTAATCAAAATAAATAACGTAATAAAATAAGATAATACAGACGAAGAAGATTAAGTAAATATTGCAGGTAATTGCAATCATTACTTTATACTTTTAATAATAACTTTAATTTACAGATAAGTCTTTTAAAACATTTTAGTAATATTAGGCTTATGGCATTTAAAGGAAACACGATCTTCATCTGCGATAACTGGGTCATCAGATATGCTTTATCGTTCCAATCAGAATGCATGAACTAGTCCTCATTTTCATTTGTTTTTATGAATATGAATAATTTTATGAATAACACTAAAATAAAAATCCAGTGAAGTAACAAAAATGACAACACATTATTTTTGAAACTTATTATTCAAACTCTCTAAATCATCATTAAAATCCTGAGCTGTAATTATAAGAGCTAAAAAACATACACAGAAAATATTCGAAAATCTACTAAACATTCACACACATAGACATCAGTTTAAAATCAAATACATCCTTGTGTGTATTTAATAATCTATTTATTTAATAATCGGTTTTACTACTTAATAAAATTTATAATTTTTATTCAAAGTAGCTGAATACTGGGTTTATCCAAATTAGTAAATGATTATTTAAAATACATTTAAAGTCACAGAGAAAATTAAATATGGTCAAAACTACCAGAATATGATAAAATTTGGAATATTTCTGGCTTATGAGAACATTAAAAAGCACAGTAACTTTTCCCAAAGTCCTTTGATAATGATTCTGTTTAAATGAACAACACAATATGGTTTTATAATATGTGTATAATTTTATAAATGTTATCATGATACAATAGAGCATGGCATAAAAACCATTTAATCGGTTAAATTTACTTAGCAGTTTTGCTGTATTACTAAATATGTGGGGATAAGAAATATAAGTTTGAAAACCAGAATTTCTGTTAAACCGTTATCAAATAAACAGAAATTGTTACCATATGAATGACTTAAACATTGGTATATTTTGGTTTTATAACCAGAAATGTGTTAATTTTTAGATCAGAAATCTGTTTAAAATACAGTACTGTAATTAATCGTTTCTCTGTGTATGATACTCAGTTGATTAACAATATTATGACTGCTAAGCAAAGCTTATTTAAAATTTAGATTAATTAAAGAACATATTTAATTTTACTTCTTTGTGGTCTAGTATAACAAGATGCTAGCTAATATTTTTGTAGTTTATCGAACTGTTTTTTCGTATGTTTACATTAAATAAGTTTCATACTTTATTTAAATAAAACAAAGATTACACTGAAAAAAGATTTAAACAAATTACATAAAATAATATAAATAAAAAAACATGAAATGCCTTACGAAAAAATATGTTTGGAAAAACACAGACTATATATTTCAAAAAAAATATTTCTTATTGTAAAACCTATGTTTGCAAAGAGAAACACAGAAAAAAAAATTCGCATTGTTTTCCTAATTAAAACTAGATTAAATAAAACAGTTGCAAGCGCGTGTGTTTTTTAATTGCTTACAGTATCTCTGTAAATACTTAATGTATGTTGAATATTTTTTTAGAGGAGGGCAAAGTTACGTTTCATAAGCGATTATGAGATGCGTTTTGACAATATAAAAATAAACATATCGTTGTTTAAACACCAATAATTGGAAATAAAGAGAATCAAAGGGTGTTTAAACTCGTTTAAAATTTTACAAAATAAATAAATAGCTTTGGTTTGGATTTGGAATAGTTATTCCATAGGGAAAAAACTATGAAATACTTGCAAATAAATATCCTCTCATTATTTATTAAAATGTAATTTTAATTCGCCAAACAATCAAATATTTATAACATTAACTTAAAAAATACATTAAAAATTGTAAGAGAAATGGTAAAAGAAATTTAAAACAGAAATTTTTAATGCATACTTTCTAAATATAAATTCCTTTACATAATTACTTGAGTAAGATTGTATTTATAAGAAATCTGAAACCTAATCCTCCCTGTCAATTTTTATTCTGATTTAGAAAGAGAACCAAATGTTATTACATAATATCGATAATATTAAAATTAGAGCATTAATTTTAGCCCAATTCTAAAAATGTTTAAAAAAATTTATTTAGATCATTCTGTAGTGTTGTATGAAATGGAATTTTCTCCGTAATTTAATCCGATTTACAGATTATTCGCCTTCATGAACAATTTTAACGATAACATCAGTGATGCCATTTAGCTTATAGCTCTTATTGATAGAAAAAAAGAGTTAATTGCACATTCATTAATGTTTATTTTATTTATTTATTTACTATCATTATTTTTTTGATATACAAGAAAAACTCAGTGGTCAACATGACCGAGATAGCATATTCAGACTCCGTCCAAAAACTAGAATTTCTGAACTTACCAGGGATTTATTATTTACTATAGGTTTAAACTCGTTTAAAATTTTACAAACTAAATAAATTGCTTTGGTTTGGATTTGGAATAGTTATTCCATAGGGAAAAAACTATGAAATACTTGTAAATAAATATCCTCTCATTATTTATTAAAATGTAATTTTAATTCGTAAAACAATCAAATATTTATAAAATTAACTTAAAAAATACATTAAAAATTGTAAGAGAAATGGTAAAAGAAATTTAAAACATAGAAACTTTTAATGCATACTTTCTAAATATAAATTCCTTTAATATAAATTCCTTTACATAATTACTTGAGTAAGATTGTATTTATAAGAAATCTGAAACCTTATCCTCCCTGTCAATTTTTATTCTGATTTAGAAAGAGAACCAAATGATATTACATAATATCGATAATATTAAAATTAGAGCATTAATTTTAGCCCAATTCTAAAAATGTTTAAAAAAATTTATTTAAATCATTCTGTAGTGTTGTATGAAATGGAATTTTCTCCGTAATTCAATCCGATTTACAGATTATTCGCCTTCATGAACAATTTTAACGATAACATCAGTGATGTCATTTAGCTTATAGCTCTTATTGATAGAAAAAAAGAGATAATTGCACATTCATTAATGTTTATTTTATTTATTTATTTACTATCATTATTTTTTTGATATACAAGAAAAACTCAGTGGTCAACATGACCGAGATAGCATATTCAGACTCCGTCCAAAAACTAGAATTTCTGAACTTACCACGGATTTATTATTTACTTTGTTTGTAGTTCTAATTTTCAAAATGTGTTTCTATAAAACTAAACAATTTAAATTCATAAATAATTAATTTTTAAAAAAAACATAAGTTACTGTCACATTAACACTGTATGTAACGGAACGTTTTACTCTTTTAATTACATCTAATTTTTTCTTAAACCTTCTTTTCTTTTTTTATATAGCAGTTTAAATTTATTTTAACTTTCGGTTTGATCTTCCTCGATGGTCAACGTGGTCATTCCACTTTATGTAGGAAGAGATTACCCTTCTTTACCCACTGTACCCACCTTTCTTTTTTCTTCATTTTATATAGGGGGGCTAACTTTTCCAATCCCTTTCCTTTGACTTTCAAACTCTCCTCCTCTTTAAGTTAAATTGGCTATCACTTTTCTGGTCTTATACCAGTGAACGAATGTTTTTGAAGATGCTTTGACACTTTCAGATTCTTTCTCAAACCTTATTACTGGTTATTTTAAGCGGTGTGCTCGCTGCCTCTCTCTCCGAGGTGAAGACTTTGATAAATAAAAGAAATATAATGATAAATAATAATATAATAATTATTATTATTATTAATAATAATAATAATAATAAATTTAAATTATGATCGCTTATAAAATCTGTCAGTATATGTCTTTCAGACATAATTTATAGCGTTATTCACTACTGATTTATACTATTTTATTTTCATCTGTTACACTGTTAAAATTTCATTCTAAAAAACGGTAAAATAAGTCTGCCCATCTAATCAACAGCAAAGAGCAATTTTTTTTCCTTTACGGTCTTAGAACCGCTTACAATTTGCATAGTTATAATAACCGAAAAATAAATTACATAGTTTTTAACCATTTACAACTAGCATGGTTACAAAACTGTGAAAAAGAAATTTAACTCGATCTATGAACTAGGCTTGTTGTTAGGTAATAGGTAGAGGAGAGTGTAGGACTTCATGCGCTGACGAGCATGGAGGAAATATAGCATCAACGCTAGGGCTCGAACCTCAGAGTTCTGTCGGTCAGGAAACTGACAGATTTGCCTTCTCGACTATAATATGTACGCAGTTACAAGGAACAAATATCTTCCTTAGGTGGGCTCAGTTAGTTGGATAGCATTGCGGTTGTTTTACCGTATTAGGTGAAAGCACTTCATACAATTTTTTTCTCACAGTTAACAGTTTGATCACTATATTATTTATCGTTATTTGACTGTTTTGTTTGAATATGATAAAATGTCAATTAAATTAATTGTTATTTAACTATTTTTTTCGAGAAAATTTTAGCAGTGTACGAAAACTTGTATCTAAATAGTATAATATAAAAACACTCTAACTAATCGTTTCATATAAATCCTGATTCTAAAGTATTTTATTTCTCCATTGTTCAGAACCAAACACTTTCTTATGATTAAAGCATTCCTTTCCTACAACAAAAGGTATTTTTTGATTAAACTGTATCATATCTTAGATATAATTATTATAAAAGCTTTTTCCTTCATACTGTATGAATAACGTGACCAATGTAAAAATGTGCAAACGATTCTTTCTCGAACGAATAAATTTAAATTTTTGAACGATTTTTAGGATCGGGGGTTGAAATTTGACCCTTTCATCTTCTAATCGAATTTAAGAACACTAGGACAAATGATTCTAGAGTTATAAGAAAGACACCAAGACGAACAGGCAAACTCTTCATTCACCCACAAATACTTCACTCAAACACTGAAAATCATTGCATCAATAATCTACTACTGCAGAGATCACATTTGTTTACGTTTTTGTAAAAGGTAAATTTTTTGCGAATATTTAATACATTTTTACTCGAATTATAAAAAAATTTTATAAATTGGAAAGGATTAAAACATAGTATATAATCATTATATACATTGTATAATCATCTATCGCAACATAATAGAACAGATATATTAAATACATGATACTAATTCTGTTTTATCAAATATCGTTTATCAAATTTTAGGACGCTAGCGCAAATAGTTATAGAGTATGAAAAACACTTAGATATGTTGACAAATTCTTTACTTAAATACTCAAGCTCATTGCATTTATAATCTACAGTTTCAGAGATCACATTTCTTCATTCTTAAGTAAAATGTAAGTTTTTTTATGATTATTTTGTATATTGTTAACAAAGGATGAATACCTACTAAATTGTGGAAACACCTATCTCAACATAATAGTAGAATATATATTAAATAGGACATTTGCTTTAAGTTTAATGTCAGGATAAACGTGGTTTGGATTCCCAGAAGGAAAACATAGTATAAGAAGGTGATTTCGGTAAGAATCACGTCTCACTCTATGGAATACCCAGGAACAGAAATAAAGAATTCAAGCCCCAAACAAACTTATTTGGCATTCCTTTCGCAATCCTGCACGAAGCATACAACTCAAGCATGTGTTGTCGTTATATCAGAAGCTATTATTAATGTCACAGATTTTGAAAGAAAAGATAAGAGTATTTTTCAATAATCCTTCATTCAGTAATTCTAATACTGTAGATAACAAAAAGAGAGGTAGGCGAAAGGTTCTTTTAACATATATCAGTAGATTTGAATAGTTTTTGAAACACTTTTTATGTTTTGAAAAACACATGAAAAAACAACAAAGGATTGATTAAAGTTTAGATCGATAAATATAAAAAAACTATTATTCATTTTCAAAAGACAAAATATTTTTTTTACATAATAAAATACGTCTATGCAATTGGAATTCAGAAATTATATATATATATATATATATATATATATATATATATATATATATATATATATATATATACATATATACAGCAAAATAAATAAATACAAAGAAACCATAAAAAAATTAGGAAAAACAATAAGTATCATTTATTGCGCATAAGCTGCAAGTAAATAGAACTCATAAGATAAGTTTAAAATGAAGATAAAACAAATGTAAATCACAGACAAATGAAAAAAAAAGGGGGGGATAATAATAATGACAAACAACTGGGGAAAGAAAAAGAATTAATTAATTTAAAAAAAGGATAAAGTTTTTTTAAAAAACCGGAAAATAAAAGATATCATCTTTTTATCAGCCCACACGATTATATCCGAAAAAGAGTGCTATCTAATATTGTATCATTATAGCCAAAGCAAAATATATCAATACAATAGTGTGAGGAGCACTCAAAAAAATTTTTTACAAAAATTACAACAAAAAAAAATTAAACACAATAAGTAAAAATAAAAATAAGTAAAAATAACACGTAAAAACAGAAAATAAAATATAAAGGAAGAGCAGAATAAAACAAAAACTATAAAGCGAGCAGTGAAATATAATGAACTTACATGAACGGGAAATTTTTCAAGAATGATTTAAAATGTTTACGTAACAAGATTGCCAGATTGCAAAATATGAAAACTACGAAAACAAAAGCACAAATTGAGCGTAACTAGAGGAGTTTAAATTGCGTTCTTGCTGCATTACTAAAGTTCGTTTGATTTGTTAGTTACCAAAGATGGGTCAGAAAACGGATGTGCGGAAAACGGTAATATTATACTGGATAATTTAAAGAAGTTGACTATAAATAATTTTAGAAAATAAATATTTATTTAAGAAAAAAATATAAAATAGAAAAGAGAAAGAAACATGAATTGCCAGTTTCGCACATAATTTTTGCCACGGATTAGCCCGAAATGGATTTGCACGTGGAAAAGCTATATAAATTGACAAAGAAATCTTTTTAGTAAATAATTTTAACCACGGATTTGCCCGAAATGGATTTGCACATGGAACAATTGTATAATTTAACAAAGAAATTTATTAGTAAATAATTTTACCCACGGATTCGTCCGAAATGGATTTTCACATGGAAAAATTATATAAATTAACAAAGAAAAAAAAAAAAATAAAAAGAACTTAGTTTAGTAAATAATTTTAGCCATGAATTTTCCCGAAATGGATTTGCACAAGGAAAAATTATACAAATTAAAGAAAAAATTATTAGTAATTTTTTTTTTTTTTTTTTTTTTTTTTTTTTTTTTTTTTGGCCACGGATTTACCCGAAATGGATTTGCACATGGGAAAATTGTATAAATAAAAACGAATTTTAGTAAATATATTTTCAAAATATGCGATTAACTCAATGATTTTATATAGAATTTTATTACTTTAGTTGGGTATCTATTGTTTTTTATCAAATTTTGAAAGAGTTTATCGATTTGTTTTTTGGATAAATAAATATTACTACATATTCTTTTAATTCTATTAATTTCATTAAAGTAGTATAGATGCTAATAGAAACATTAGAATTCCAAGTAATTAGTTCATTTATAATAAAATTAAAATCATTTCTTTTATCGTATAAATCAACAAAGTAGATATTTTCTTCTTTTATAATACCCAAATCCAAAAAATTGAAATTAATATTATCATCATGATTACGAAGCAAGATTAATTCCTCGGGGTAAATATCATTTAATAAAATAGTATAGTCTTGAAAATTAAAGATAATTTAAATCATCAATATATCTAATAACAAATTTAATACTAAGAGTGTAATTTTTTTCATAATAATGCAAAAATAAGTTAGCTAAGAGAGATGAATAATTAGAACCTTGTGGTATTCCGTCAGTTTGAAGAAAAATATCCCTTCAATTGTAAAGATAATTACTAAAAAGACAAAAATTAATCAGAATTTCCCAATAATCAAAATCGCAACAAAGGATATTTTTGAAATCATAGTAATAATTCAAAAGGACATCTTTTAGTTTAGAAAGGGGAATGCTATTGAAAAGATCCTGGAAATCAAAAGTTGCAATAGAATTAATTTTATTATGTTTAATGAAATCTAAAATCGGTTGATTATTAGTGATAATCCAAGAGAAACCTTCTTTAGAAATGCTGTTAATAATTTTATTTAAGTAGTTACAGTAAATGGTGCCAGGTTTAGTTAGATAAGTATTAGATCCACATGTGATAGTTCTAAATTTAACAGGAATTTTATGAAAATTCGGACTGATAATTAAGTAAGGAAATTGTATATTGCTAATTTTAATTTTTAATCTCTTATATAAAGCTAAAAAAATTTTAATGACAATATTAATGACAATATTATTAGCATTCAAACTACTAAGTTTAAAATTTTTACTATTTTTTTAATTCCGTATTTAAAAGTTCAACATAGAATTTTTTACAGAAGATTGCATAATTATTGTACTTTTTTGTACTATATTAAACTTTTTTTTTTAAAAAACTTTATCCTTTTTTTTTTAAAATTAGTTAATTCTTTTTCTTTCCCCAGTTGTTTGTCATTATTATTATTTCCCCTCCCTCTTTTTTCATGTGTCTGAAATTTACCTTTGTTTTATCTTCATTTTAAACTTATATATTTATATATATATATATATATATATATATATATATATATATATATATATATATATATATATATATATATTTATATATATATATATATATATATATATATTAGCCTATACTTTTAACTTTTAATTCAAGCCATTGCGCAGATTTCAATGTACTGAAAATACTTAATGAAAAATTAGCGGAACATACATTTTCCCATAAAATAAGAAAAGAGCACATTATTCAATCATTTTAGTAATACAAATTAAAAATCTTGCAAAAATTAGGAAATACGATTTATAGAAATAAAAATAGAGAAGTACAAGCTTGGGAAAATCAGATATTTTATAATACGATAAAGAAGAATTATTAAATTACATACTTCCCATTTGTTTTAATGAGTTAATTTTTAGCAAAGCATTGATTTCGAGTAATGGAAAGCTGTAATTACCAGGAAACTTTACAATGCAGCTCCATTGAATCTAACTTTAAACACGCTTCATATCCTTTTCTAAAAGTTACTAAACAGAGGGCTTTTAATACCTCTGAAATTAGTTTTGCAATGGCAGTTGAAATAGATTAGCGAGTTGTAATTGGAATCGAAGTGTTTTAGCAGTTCCCGAGAGTAATGAGGCTATTATTGCATCGAAACAAATCCAGTGGGGGAGCTTATAATCACTCCTATTCATTCAAATAAGCCAGTAAAATCACTGGGGACTGCCTATCATCGACTGCGGAAAAGAGGCATTAGATTATATCCTTGAGAAGAATAAACGCATTGTTTTCGATTTCGACAAAATTAGAAGACAATTTTTATTTTAAAATTTCTAAATTTTATTTTTTTATTTCAATTGGCGGGGCATAAGAATAGTGAAAAAAAAATACAACAAAAAACATCATTACGAAATGGAATAAAATGAAAATAGTCATCGTCTCTAAAAAGTTATCCAGCACGCAAATCTTGCATCTCGGAGGAGTGCCTTGCAGGCTAACTCTCTCAAAATACGATGTCGATAAAAAAGATAGTTGTATATAACCCTATAAAGTAAGTGTTCTCCCAGACAGACATGTCCCTTTTATCTAAGTCGGAAATGAACCATTGTATTCCGCGGCGTAGCTTCTCCGATACTGCAACCTTCCCCGCTTACTCCTATGCTTGGATTACACTTACTTCATTTCCCCAGTTATGATAAGGACCTCATCACCATTAAATATTTACATGAAAGTTGTGAGAGTAGTAGAGCATTCAAGAACAATCTGGTTGCAAGAATTGGGTGCCTTTACGAACGCGAAAATGTTTGAAAAAATACTAGTCATTAAAACAATTTTGCTTTAAGATGAATTATTTAATTTCCGTTATACCAGGCAAAAAATATTGTTTTGCAGCACCTGAGTTGTGCTCAACTCACGATCTTTGATTCTACCTGAAAGTGAAGAATCTCTCTGAAAACATGCTCTCTCTTTAAAGGAAATGCACGTTTGCGACATCTCATGCAAAACGTAATTAAAAACAGTTGTTTCTACTGAATGCCAAGAACAACAAGAAAACAAGTTGTACCTTAATGGATATATGTAATCAATCTCAATAAAAACATGTGTATAAAAGCATATTTTTTTCATAATAAGATGTATTTCATACCATTTGCATTTTTAACCATTAAGTAGCTTTAAATTTTAAATCAATCTTTTTAATCATTTTTGTACTTGGGAGACAACACTAATGTTAAAAATGGCTTTTAAACAGTATCTTTCATAAAATCCTAATTGTTTTCAAACAAAACTGAAAGTTTAGGATTTTAAAAAATATTCTGTAATTATTTGAAAAAGATCAATCCTACGTCACCGTTCAATGCAAACATTCAATTATAATTTAGCATCCATTTTCACTTCTATCATTAAATTTTTTATATATAACTTATACGTCTTATTTAAATTTCTAATTGTATTCGGTATTTTTAATTAATTTTACATATTATTAAAAAATACCAATTATGCTTTAATTAGGTTAATTAAATTATTTTAAATTAACTTAACTTATTTTTTATATATAACTTATACGTCTCATTCAAATTTCTAATTGTATTCGGTACTTTTAATTCATTTTACTTATTATTGGAAAATACCAATTTTGTTTCAAGTAGGTTAACTAAATTGCAAATCAACTATTTGTATTAAAGAGGAAACACTAATGTAAAAAATTGTTTTCTAAGCAGTATATATTTTTTTTCAAAACAGAATTATTTTCAAATATAACTGAGAGTCTGTGTTTTTATGGAAAATCATTGGAAAATAATTTACAAAGATAAGTTTTTACGCAATCTTCAACACAGACGTGCAACTATTATATTACTTAAAAATATTATCGACAATAATATTCCGAACAAACTAATAGTTTTAAAACACTGAAAGTTGATCGAAGTTTAAGTAATTTACGGTTCAAGTAATTTGAGTGATTTACGTTCAAACTGCAGCGCAACGTCACCCATTCGAATATTTAACTATCGCAAGCACATTCTTCTACATTATTTATGGTAGTTTTCCCACCTTTTGTCAAGAATGGAATGATCATTATTTCAATTATCTGCCAGACTTGGTAAGGTAAACTGAGGAACGTGTCTCACCTAATGGAGGAGAATTATCGTTTAGAAAAAACTCCATAGACTTCTCCTATCCGTTATCCAAATATCCGTTTTTTTTTCCTAATACTTAAAAAAGAAAAAAATATTATCTGATACTTACTACTGATTATGAGTATCAAGCTATTTTTAAATGACCCGTAGCTTTGATAATTGTGCGCAAAGGAAAAGTTTGCTGTTGTAGATGATTATATATAATGTTGATTATTAAGATTATACGTTTGTTTTTGTTTAAGTTTTTTTTTTTTTTTTTTTTTTTATATATATATATATTCTTGAGCCGCGATGGCTCAGGGGATAGAGCGTTCGCCTTCCAATGAGGCGAACCGGGTTCGAATCCCAGTCGATACGAATTCCGCATCCGGCTTGCACTGACCACAGTGCTGACGTGAAATATCCTCAGTGGTAGACGGATCATGGGTTAGAGTCCCCTTGCCGTCAGGCTAACCGTGGGAGGTTCTCGTGGTCTTCCTCGCCATGTAACGCAAATGCGGGTTAGCTCCATCAAAAAGTCCTCCACGAAGGCAAATTTCTCCCAATACTCGATCCAGGAGTTCCCTTGTCTTCTGGATTGGGTTCAAAATTACAAGGCTACGGAGTTGAACATTAGTAGCCGTAAACCCATTAAGTTGGGTCGGCTGTTCAACGACGGTTATAATATTATAATATAATTATAATATATATATTCTTAAGGAAATTTGAATTTTTTTTAGAAATCTAATATTAAACTTTAGTGTTTCTACGTATATATATAAATATATATTGAAAATAACGTACATTTGGAAAATAAATTTATCTGTACAAAACATTTCCATTGTGCAAAACATGTACAAAACATTTTCATTGTAAAACACAAAGTAAAAGAAATAGCTTTAAAATCATTTTGTTCAAAAATTTTATATGAAGTATAGGAAATACTAAACAAATCTTTATTTGATACATTAGCCACTGACTTTCTGCCCTATTCTTTAAATCATATTTCTGTGTCAAGGGAAAAAGTTAAATGCGTTTGGCATATGAAGTCTTTCTCCTTTGATTCAAGAAAATATTCTTAGTATAAATCAATTCAGAGGTCAACAATATGACAAATGTAAGATTGTGACTGGATGAAACGAAACGAAAGTCTGCTGATTCGATAAATTTTACAAAAAAATTTTTTGGAATAAATCATTTCCAACATATTTCTTTTCATAACAAGAAAAAAAAACATATGGCTTTTAGTACGAAAGAAGCCTCAAATAATTTTCTCTTGCAAATTTTTGAATAAATTCGAAAATAATAGTTTTGGATGCACTGTATTGTCTTAGCTATGCCATCTGGTACTTATTTAATTTTTTATAAAATTTTGCCGAACAAAATACTTATGTTCGCAACAGTTTTTACAGATTTGCAAGCAGTATTTTTATTTTGTTAATAAATCAATTATATTCGACCTTGTGACCGTATGTGTAAAATTCATTTCTGTTCAGTTATGGAAGACTAAAATTGAATTAAATTTTTTCCAATTTATTTTATAACCTCATCTTACATTTTACCTACCAATTGGAATCTTATAAAATTCTTATCTAAAAGAAGTTAAACCTTCGCCGTAAACTGAGAATAAATAGTTATGTAATTTTTTGGCAAACAAAAAAACTTTTTTTTTAAAACTTGAAGATACTTTTTCAAATGACGTCTCAATTAAGCAAAACACTTGATTTTTGTTTCAAAAGACAGACAAAACTTATAAGCATTAATGCAAATTCTTTTTAAGCTACCGGATTCTTTTTGTTTTATTTTTTATTTTTCTTGAGTATGAAATATTTTTATATAAAAACAATAACAAACAGGAATTTTTTGAAACTATTCCCTTTCTTCTGCCAAAGCGAGTTTCTGCATAATTTATCTATATCAACATAGTCTAGTTTTACATAGTCTAGTTTGAGAGCGGGAAGTTAGAGGAGAAACGTCGCCACGCTTGAAATTGAAACAACCCTTAAAGCGCACCGAACAAAAACAGGGACTTATTTTTCAGTAACTTACTTCGCTTTATCATCTGCTATTCTACCTTTCGTTACTCTAGCTAATTTAATATATTGCAGCAAAATGCCTAAAAAATGACCAACTATTCGCTCAAAATCGAGAAATATCATCAAATTTATAAAATATTAAAAAAATGCACATAAAAATTACGAAATAAATATTTTTCTCATACGATCACCAAATAGCAACCTTGTTCAGGATTGTTCACACCCTTCTCTCAAAAATAGTGAAATAGTATAGTCGGATACCACGTGATGAAGGCTGAGCCAAGTGCCAACTCCTGGTGAACGAACTATCTTTGCAAATAGCTGTAGTTATTTTTGAGTCATTCATTAAGATATAAATGAAAATATTTTAATTATGCGTGAGATTCTGATTTTCCTAATTTATACTTATGGATTATAACAATGAGTTTGCGTTTGCAACTATGTTAAATTTCTGAACCCATTTTAGTTGGTTTTACGACCTTTTCCATAGAGGCTAGAGCTTCCAGCTACAGACATAATTATAATATAATTATTATAATGTTACTTGGTTATTATAGATTTAATTTAACTTATAGAGCATCCTGATAGTAATCTTTCACTTAGTAATTTTCTTTAAAACACATAGTAAATTGTTTAAAAAAAACGCATTAATTTTTGTTAAAGGCATTAATTGATATTTTATTTACGAATAGATGCATGTTTAGTGGATCATTCATAAAATGCAAATAAACATACTTTATTTTGACTTAATAATAATTATTAATAATATTAAATATTAAATAATTAAAATATTTCGAATTGTTTTTTTACATAAATGTTAAAATTATTGGAAGGCTCGCGTTGTGTGCAAACACTATTCAACTTGCTATATCACTTTTTTATAAATTTAGTACTTTTAGAAGTCAGACTAAATTGTAGAACACAGACATTTTTCATGTCAGTAATTTGAAACACTATTTTTCACTGAATTAAAATGTAAAGTAAGTATTTCCGATGCACAGAGATATTATCTTTATGATTGCTAAACAGTATTAAAATATTAAAAATGTTGGAAGGCACACGATGATAAAGGTAAAGATATTTATTTTCCTCCTCTAATCATCATTTTAGAAAATATAAAATTATAAGAATTTTAAAAAAATGTCTGAGTAAATTCATTGATAAATTTCTACATTTTTTTAAATATCTCACATGACATACGTCAAATAATTTTAAAAAAGTAGATTAGGTATTTTTGTTTAAAGTCTCAAATATTCCAATGTTACAAGAATATGCCTGATATATGTGGGGAAAATGAAATCAGTTAAGCTTATATAAAGGAAATCGATTCGTTTCATCTGTAAGAAAAATCTCCAAAAAAAAGTCAGCAAATCTGAGATGAAACTTATGAGTGGAAAAAAAATGAAGAACTTTTCGTGTGAGAGATCACGTAATATTTGAGTGAATGCTTCTTCCAATAATCTGTGACAAGAATTCTTTTTACTCATGCAAGAATCTTTCAAATATTCTTTCTAAACATCTTTATTGAATGTGTTCTTCAAAACGTTATTAATTAAATAAAATATATTTTTATTTAATTATTATTTAATTATTTATTTTTATTTAAATATATAAGGATATTTTATATTTTTCTTGCCTTTATTTAAAAATTGTAGAGGAAAAATTAATGTTAAAAATGTATGTTTCAAAATATTATATAATTAAATAAATCTCAGAATATCAGTGCAAATGGTCAATATAATTCTAAGAACAGTTATGTTCTTTATCTATTATATTTAACGTATTTACTTAATTACATTAAATTGGAGAAGAGAATATTCATAATTTAACGTATAAAAATAATTTATGTAATTTATTGAGCAGCAAAAAATATCTTATTAACGTGATTAATTTTAGATATTTAAGACAATTTTAACTGATATCTTTTGGAATTAACTTAAATAGTTTCATAATACAATATGAAATGTAATCACATAATTAAGTTTATGCAAATAAAAAATTCGTTATATCCAGTATTCATTTTAAGGCCATTTTATTTGTCCTCAAGATTTAATGTACGTTAACTGAATCATTCAAATGAAAATCCCATAAGTAAAAGTACTTTTACTTGTAACTCATAAAATAAGTTTAAAATGAAGAGACAACATGAAAAAAGTTGGGAAAAAGAAAAATAATAACGATAAAAACCCTGAAAATAAAAGATATTATCAGCTCACGCGATTATATCCACAAAAAGAGTGCTTTCTAATATTGTATCAATATAGCCAAAGCAAAATATAATAATACAATAGTGTGAGGAGCACTAAAAAAATTTAAAGCAAATAAAGTAGGACACATTAAGTAAAAATATCACGTAAAAACAAAATGTAGATTAAGAATACATCAAGAAAATCTAATGTAAAGAAAAAACATAATAAAACGTAAAACAGAATCTATAAAGCGAGTAGCGAATTCAAATGAACTTACATGAGCGGGAAATTTTTCAAGAATGATGGAGACAAAATATAAAGACAGAAGCGCAAATTGATGTAAAAGCGTAAATAGAGGGGTTTTGTTTTATAGGGCGTTCTTACTGCAGTACTGAAGTGCATTTGATTTGTTGGTTTCCAAGAATGGGCCCGAAAATGCGCATGGTAATATTACACTGCATAATTAGTACTACATAGTAATATTATAAGAAGTTGGCAATTAATAATTTTAGAAAATTAACTTTTATTTAAAAAATAAATAAAAGAGAAAGAAACATGAATTGCCTGTTTTGCACACAATTTTAACCAAGGATTTGCCAGAAATGGATTTGCACATTTTAAAAATTATATAAATTAACAAAAAGGTTTTTTAGAAAATTAATTTACAATAATATACAATTAACTCAATGATTTTATATAGAAATTAATCACTTTAGTTGGGTATCCATTGTTTTTTAATCAAATTTTGAAAGAGCTTGTCTATTTATTTTTTAGATAAATAAACTTTACTACAGATTCTTTTAATTCTAATCATTGATTAAAAATGGTATTTAAGTAGATGTTCTTTGAAAGATTATAATTCCAAGTAATTTGTTTATTTATATAAAACTTAAAATCATTTCTTTTATCGTATAAATCAACGAAGCAGATATTTCTTCTCTTATAATACTCAAGTCCAAAAAATATAAATTAATATTATCATCATGATTTCGAAGCAAAATTAATTCCTCGGGGTAAATATTATTTAATAAAATAGTATAATCTTGAAAATTAAAAACAATTAAATCATCAATAAATGTAAAAACAAATTAAATACTAAGAGTATAATATTTTTCATAACAATGCAAAAATAAGTTAGCTAAGACAGATGAAAAATTAGATCCTTGTGGTATTCCATCAATTCGAGGAGAAATATATCTTCCATTGTAAAGATATAAAAGACAAAAATTAATTAGAATTTCCCAATAATCAAAATCCAAAGGATATTTTTAAAGCAATTTTGCGGATATAATCGTGTCAGCTGATGAAAAGATTATATATTTTATTTTCCAGATTTTATTCGAAAAAAGTTGGATTATATTTTTTTCTTAAATAAATATTTATTTTCTAAAATTATTTATAGTCAACTTTTTTAAATTATCCCGTATAATATTACCTTGCGCACATCCGTTTTCTGGCCCATCCTTGGTAACTAACAAATCAAACACACTTTAGTAATGCAGCAAGAACGGACTTTAAACTCCTCTACTTACACTCAATTTGCGCTTTTGTTTTCATAGTTTTCATATTTTGCAATTTGGCAATCTTGTTATGTAAACATTTTAAATCATTCTTGAAAAATTTCCCGTTCATGTAAGTTCATTATATTTCACTGCTCGCTTTATAGATTTTGTTTTATTCTGCTCTTCCTTTACATTTTATTTTCTGTTTTTACGTGTAATTTTTACTTATTGTGTTTAATTTTATTTGTCGTAATTTTTGTAAAACATTTTTGAGTGCTCCTCACACTATTGTATTGATATATTTTGCTTTGGCTATATTGATACAATATTAGAAAGCACTCTTTTTCGGATATAATCGTGTGGGGTTGATGAAAAGATTATATCTTTTATTTTCCGGTTTTTTAAAAAAACTTTATCCTCTTTTTTTATTTATTTTTTCATTTTTTTAAATTAATTCTTTTTCTTTCCCCAGTTGTTTGTTACTCTTATTATCCCCCCCCCCTTTTTTTTTTCATTTGTCTGTAATTTACCTTTGTTTTATCTTCATTTTGAACATATCTTATGAACTCTATTTACTTGCAGCTTATGCGCAATAAATGATACTTATTGTTTTTCTTAATTTTTTTCTGGTTTTTTTTTTGTATTTATTTATTTTGCTGTATATATATATATGTGTGTGTGTGTGTGCGTGTGTGTCATGATGAAATTAGTTCTATCCTTATATTTATAGGAATTTAAAGTGGTTAATTAAATTTCGCGTTGTTTAAGAGATAAAAACTATGAAAATTTTTATGGTTCAACTTATTTAAAAAAATTAAATATTTACATTCTTCTACCCTTTAAAGTGGTAACAACAAAAAAAAACTTTAGTTTATATCGAGAATAGTGAGATCGGTTCTGTTTTCTTCAAAGTTTTGAAACAAACTCGCATTTGTCAAAGCTTTTGACTCATAATATTACAAGATTTTTGACTGAATGAAAAGAAACATCAAATGTCAAATACATTTCAGTTCCTAAAATGACACGAAAATGTGATCTTGACGTTTATAAAAATAAGTGCAACTTTCTCCGTCCACATAGTAAAAAAATAGAGTTCTGGTGTATATATTTCTGACATTTTGGATAAAAACGTTAGGCTCAAAACATCTTTTTTTTTGGTTGTTTAAGGTTATTTTCGAAGAAGATTGTTTACTGAATAAGTGTTTTTCGTAAAGTTACTTATAAAGTTCTTTTTCAAACAAAATCTATTGTTCGAAATTCTGGTGAAGATCTTATTTTTAGATGCATTTTATAATAGTTAAAACAACAAATAATCACCTAGTGATACATTTCTGCAGTGAGCAAATTATTTTTTCAGTTGAAATCTGTACAGTAAAATATTCAGAATCAAATTACGGTATTAGATACCGGCAGTTTGGAGGCAAATCCGTTTTACTATAAAATTTATTTTTTTCTCCTTAAAATCCATCTTCATTTACTACTTCTATAACTTTATTATGCCATCATTTATACAGAAATATTAATTCAATTTGAATGATTCAGAGATTTTACAGTTAACCATTACTGTAAAAATTACGGTTTATCAGATTATTTGTCCTGTTTACATAAACCGTTAAAAATAGATTTTTTATGGTAAAAAGTACCATTATCCTGAGTGACCGTAATTCAATACGGAATTTTTTGCGCCATAAATTGCACTGTCAGAAATTTTGAAGTCTGCTAAGTACAATCATTCAAATATGCTGCAACATTTATATGGTATTTTAAGTTGAAGAATATTAAAGAAACTCTAAAACTTAATTGCGTGTTAATGAACGAAAACAAGGTTTAATTTTACCACCTTATTTAGATTTTGTAATATTTGAAGAGCATTTTGGATCATATGTTTATATTTAAATAATGGATTAATATTTCTAAGAGACAGTTGATTCGATTGTATGATGCTATAGTTACTTCCGATGGCCTGATCAAATATTTACCAAGAAATACTACCGGTAAATTTGAAATGATTAATAACATAGAATTTGTTTATTAACCTAGAATGATGTTGTCTACCTTGAAAAAATTGTTATCAAAATTTATTAATGTTTCGTACCTTAACGATTTCAAGATTATTACACTGTAAATAATTACCGTATAAAGTACCAGCACTTTCGATGCATCATCTGTAAAATCCATTTTTACCCTAAAATATTATACCGTATCATTAATATTTATTAAATTAGAGTGAATCACTGATTTCATAGTAATTATTACAAAAAAAAATTGCTATTTAACAGATTTTTTTCTTTCGTTAACATTTACGGTAAAAAGTACCGGTGCACTTGAGTGCCTATTTTCTTATCTAATTTGATTCGAAACTTTTTACAGTGTAGCAGATGGTACTGGTCAGTGTTACCATTCAATTTTATTAACCTTGGGTACCAAGTCCCTGTAGATACGCTAGCGATATTCCCTACCATTGCATCATATTTAATTTAATCACAGTGTCGTGAGTTTTGAAGTATAGTGAACTGATCCACTGCAACCGGAAAATGATGCATTGTTTAATCACTTTATTTTGCACTTTTCAATCCACATTAAATGACTCAATGAGGTCCTTCTTGTACAAGTAATTGTTTAGAATTTATGTAAATTCAGAGAAGATTTACAATGTTTTATAATTAAAAATGACTCAATATTTTAAGAGTGTCGAACAGTTAGATTCACTTGAGTTTAGGATAATGTTATAAAAGCGTATACTCAATCAAAACATAACTATAATGCACATTTTGGCTACATTTTTTAAATAATAAAAACTACCAAATATCTGTCTAGCTAGTTTAAATTTTTCTTAATTATCGAGCTGAATAATGGCATAACTGAATGAAATAAAATTGATAAGTTCAGAAATTTTAGTTTAATGCACCTGTAACTTTATAAAATATTTACATCTAATGCTAATTTCTTAATTGGCATCAAAGTATAGCTATTCATCCTCTTCTAGTAACTTTTATATTATTTTTGGCACACTTAACTTAGTCATATATTTGATTTCATTACCTTGTATACGCAGTATCATAAAAGTTGTATGCAACACATTGTTATAAATTTCACTGAAAAAAAGGTTTAATAACAATTTATTTAATTGTCATCGTATCAAAAATAGTCCATCACAAAAAAATTATTTTAAAGGTGAGAAAAATTGTTAACGTCTGTTTATATACCTAATATGGATAAAGAATAAAAAATTATTCCATGTCAACTAAGTTCTCAACCAATGAGGATCTATCAAACGGTAAGCATTACTTGCAATAAAAATTGCGAATTCATAGTTTTATTTTCCATCATCGAATGCATGAGCGCATGAGGATTTTACACTGTACTGTTATTTATAACTCCTTATTTAATAACTATTGACTATTAAAATGCAAAACTCTTATTCACGCATAGGTTGCATATCTTCACAGCTGCTTAAAACAAAAATGTCTAGTGTTTCCAATCTTGCGTGTTTGAGAACACCACTAGATAAACTCATTAAGTCACTGACTTCCGTAGACACAACTGAACCACATCTAAATCCAACATTCATTACCTAACGAAAGACCTAACCTAACTCTATCGTATAGTCAACTTTAGTTTTCATAGGTTTGGAACCCTGCTAGATATAAACGGTTACCTAACCGTAAAATTTTTTAAGTACGAGTTTTTAACCATACCAGTTAAAAACAGTTTTTAACCCGTAAATGTAGAAAAAAATCATTTCTAACCGTAAAATTTATGGTTAACTGGATGGACAGACTGATGCCGGTTATTTTATCGTAATTTCAGGATGAAGCATTTAACAGATTATAACCGATTCCATCAATATTGCTTTTGCGTTTTTTTAAAAGAAAAGTTGCAAGAAAGAGAGTATTTAGGAAAGTTACAAAAATGAGGCAAAATGCTCAAACTAAGCAACCTTATATTTGCTTTTTAAGGACAATGCAATCGATAACAGTAAAGTTACTTCTATATCTCAATTAAAAGAAATTTTGATACATAAAAATGTGGAAAAATCTAACCTAGTAAACTTATGTCTAGCTCAAAACAAAACAAAAACTATTACAATATTTTATTATATATTTTTTAGTTTTACAGATTTAGAACAAAAAATAGTGTTAATAAAATTATTACAATAGAATTAACACTTGAAAAAAAAATTTCTCATTAAATTTAAAATGCATTTGCTTAGTCATGCTTTATTTTTTGTATATACAAAATGGATGGTTTTCAATTTTAACGAAGTTTCTAATAAAGAAATGGCAAAGTACCCTAACTTAACTATCCTAGACTTCCTGAGGACAATGTAATCATCAACAATAAAATTACTTCCACAAAATATCTCGACAGTTACAGAAAACTATAATCGATAATTGGGCTAAAAAAATTATATTTTAGAACGAAAGAAAGTTCAACGGAAACAACTTTTTGTTGTTCTTATGTTTACTATTGGTCTGCTTCAGTGGTCGAGAAAAAGTCGTTACATTTTTCTCTACGTGATGCAGCATGCTCTAGTAGACTACTGCATTTCACTAAAAAAGATGTTTCTTTCTTTAGTTTCTTTACTTTTTGCTTTTATTTTCACACTTTGAAAGAAACATTTGAAAAATGTGACAAAAAGGCAGTTTTTGACTTTATTTTTTTTATTTCCTCTTCCATTGTTCAGTTTTCATTGCACTATGATTATACTTTGAATCAATGTAGTTAGATTCTTGAGGTGAAAACATAGAATGTTTTTGTGTTTGTTCTTATTCTTTTCTTACATGTTTATTTATTGATTTCTATTATGTTCTTTAAGTTATTGGAACGGAAAAGAATAAATCCATTATTAAAATTCTTAAGTGAGTCAGTTAGTACCAGAGTACTGTTTAATACTTAAGCTAAGTAAGTAAGATATATTTGTATTAAAATATTAAATATAAAGAAAGAAATATTCAATGGTTTAGAAAATTTTATGCAGCAAAAGACATTGGTGTGCTATCGAAAGTAAAAAAAAGGAACATTTATAAATAAAGCATAAAATAACACTATAAAAAAGTAGTATTTTTCTTTTTTACACCACTATTTTTTACACCACTATCATAAATATTACACACCTGCCAGGTGTGTAATATTTATGAATCCTAAAATAAAAGATATTATAATGCATATAATATTTTACTATTATATGGGTCAATCTCGCTGAATTGTCACACATTCATCGTTACAACACATCCAATATTGTGCAGCGTTAATACACAAATCACAAATATTTCACAGTACGCTGATTGACTTTTTCATTTTTCAACGTCGGCAAAGAAATATCTCAATTAGTTAATTTTTACGCATGACCGTGCACCACCGCACATTGGTGTGATGGTGCAATAGCTGCTAAGCCATAACTTGTCCATCGTCTGCCTATGTTTTACAGTTGCTTGACTGCTTCGTCTCTCGGAACTAACTCCATCTCATTTGTTGGTCTAGAAATGCTTGTAATAAAATGTATATATTAATTGAGTCACAAACTTGAGTATCGTAAAAACTTAAAAATATTAAGGGGAAAAATGGTTGTTATCATTTTTCACAAATAGTAAAATTGGATCACCATATTTTGTATGTTGAGGATTTTACTAATTTTACTAAATTAAATCAGTAACGTGTAAAATTGGTTCTCACCGAGAGTTATTGCACAGTTAAGCTGGACCATGTTGGGGAAAAAAACAGTTTCGATCCAAATATGATTTCATTTTCATTCAGAGTCAGCCTTCATGTACATAATCCATTCTTCTCCCTTGGTTTTTATATAATTACACAACATATTACTGATTATGCGAATTATTTTTAAATTTCGAAGCGTCAAAAATATTAATAAACATTATATTCAAATATGCCCCATGACGAAAAAATTTAAGCCCCAATACAGTAAAAAAGATAAAAAGAAGAAAATTCTGTGATTAACAGATCTGGGAGTTCTGTGATATTGAAATATATTTTCTGATAGGAAATAAGAGAAAATGAATTTTTTCATAAACTTTTTCAAAAAGAAATTAAGTATCACAAACTGAAAAATATTTAAATTCTAAAAATAAAGAAAGTAAAAAACAACTTAATTGCTGTAGATGTGCGACTAGCTACGATTTTTCGATATGGGAATCGACTTTATAACAACTGTGCAAATGCATGGAAGATGGAATGATTAGTTACATTTTCATGTGCTAAGGTAGCACGGAGTGTGCATTATGTTTTATAAATAGCACTGAGTAAACTAATACATTGCATGATATTTACTTTACAATCTATGCTTTAATAAATTTTATTTACCGGCAACTGCCTTTGTCTTTCTTAAGCTTAACAAACAGCATTAATGTATGAATCTTTTTATTTTGAATAACTTCAAAACATCAAAAACGGAAATGAGCATTTTTTGTTTGTTGTTGATATTCGAAGTGTTGATATTCGAAATTGATTCTAAAGTATTTCCCGAAGTGTTACATATTTAGTTTTGTATAACAAGTTGATCAACTTACTCAATGAATATACAACGTATGATTAAAAACAGAATTTTAAAAAATCTGTCTTTTATTTATAATTACAATTGCAGTAATTTACAATGACGGTTTACAGTTCAAATTCAAGCGTAAGGTAAATTTCTATCTTTTATAAATAAAGCAATCCTTTCATTCTGAAATTTTTCTCTCTTTACTTATAACTCAATTTAGATCTCTTGCTCTCCTCTAGTAACATCACTGTTGACCTATTGGGACGTGCTTCTTTGTATGAATGGGTTTTCCATTTTAGTTTTCCAATAAAGTTGGCTGACCGCTGGCAAAAAAAAGGTAAAATACGTGACTTTGAAGAAAAGAGAATATTATATTTACTTTCATTTCCTTACCTCGTAAGAAACTACTTGCGTGAGTGGATTTAAGGTGAAAACTATGCAATCGGAAATACCAACGTTTTTTTTTATAAAAATTGAACAAGCTGAATGTAAAAGATAAAATTTAACACCTGCAAATCATTAAAATAAATATACACGATAGCTTTGAAAATTATGTCTTTCGAAATGTTTGATTCATATATTTGATCATATATTTGATTCATATGTTTGATTCATTTAAAACACACCTTAAAAATAGCGTTTACTTTTAATTTAATCCAAAACAGTAATAGGAATATTATCATTAGACTTTTTTCCTCCAGCATGCTTTTGATGTTTATTAATGCTTATCTCACTTCTAAAGTCAAAGATGTTTTGAAAGTAAATTACATCAATATATCATTCTTACATTCTCATTCTTAAAACTTCTGAGAAATATTCTCAATAACCATCATTTATCAAGAGAGCAATAATGAAAGTGGTATGCTTGAAAATAATAAAACAAAAAGAACGAAGAGAATTTTTCAAAAGTTCAATACTGGGTCACTACGTTTAAGGCAAAACTTGGTAGTTCATTTCGAAGAAGAAATGACTTTTCTTCTTTTGTGTATTTATCATTTTCCACCAAAGAAATTTCTTTTTTTTATTTTAATATATGCTTTTTTTTTCAATTTGACAACTTGCATTAATTTTACGTCGCTTTTATTATCTACCTATATTGCTTTATTTTTACACATCAAGCTACGTTTATTTCGAATCAAATTATTAACCGTAAGTTCTGCGTTCAATGTGAAAATATCTTTAGTTATTTACTAAATTTTTTAATTTAATATTTTTTATTATTTGTAGGCCTGGGAAAATGTGTTGTTTATTTTCTGTCACATGAGATTTTTTAATGAAATGAATTTCAGATATTTTCACGTCACTAATTTCAAATCTATTATCGGCCTTTCTCTCTCTCTCTCCAGTTTTTCGAGGACATTTTTAGCCCATTTTTTTTAAATGTACAAAATGTCGCGCGTCGCAATGTTCTTCGTCTAAATGTTGCAAATTTCTAGGGAATTTAAAGCACATCATCAAGATTGAAATTGCATTCGAACCCATGACTGAAAATGTTATCTTACACCGCTAGGGCTTATTAACTGTCTTAATTTAGTCTAAAAAATACATAATAAATAATGTTTGACTTGTCTATACTACAATGTCTCCGAATTTTATCGTCGTAAAATTCATTTACATTGCATTAAGGGATCATCACTTTTATTCATCATCTACACATTGCATATCAGGAATAGCATTTTTATGAAATTCCAAATTCTGTTTAAAATTGTTTTTTTAAATATAAGAGGATTTTCAATGTCATACTTACAATTTATTATTGTAAAATTTAAAACATTCATTATTGGTTTAAGATAATTCAATTAAAAATTACAGGATTTCCATTAGAATAAATTTATTGCAATATACATTATAAAAATTTCCATTAATTAATAAGGGGAGAAAAAACAATATTTTATTAAAAGCATATTTTTAATGTACCCTATTATTTTCTTAGAGGCTTTAAACGTGTTTTGAATTTTAAATAATACAAGAATTAACTTAAAAAATAAAACATTTAATATCAAGTTAAATATTTAGAACATTTCTCATTTATACTTTTTATTGTTTAATTTCAATCATAAAAACAATATTATATCTCTTTCCTTCTACACCAGACAAACCTTGCAGGATTCCATAACATATCTGAAATAAAAGTAAGAAATCACTATCATGATAAAATTTTAACACATTATTAGAATAAGGGATATTAAATACCATTAAGTTGAAATCAGTTAAGCCTTCAGGTTTTCCTAATAAACCTATTTTAAGTTTGACAGAAATTTTGATTATAGTTCTAAAATTATTCTATACACTAATGAAAGATGGCATGTATATTTTGTTTTGTAATTTTTATGTTTGGACTAAAATTTGTTTTAAAAAAATTAATTGTATTTATAAACGAAGACTATTACAAAACAAAGTATATTGAAAAATTAATAAACTTACATACTTACTACCATTGTAGAAAAATGAAATATCAATAAATAAATGTTAAGTATAAATAAAAAGTAAAGTATCAATAGTTACTTTTGAATAATAATAATCAAATTCTTATGCAAATCATCATACATCAAAAAAAAGGAGGAGATGAATGTCGAAACAGATTAGGGGATTGGGAATTTGTATTTTTAAAAATTATTTCTTATATCTTAGATTGCTACCTTTTTTTAAAACTTTTCAACAATTACCGAGAAATTAGGTAATTTTATGAGAGATAAGGTAAATATTTGCCACACAAGTTTTCTATCTTTTTTTAAAATGAGATTTTCAAAAAATAAAAGAATTATTCTTAGGGAAGAAATAAATGATTATTTCACAAATATAGCAATTGATGTATTGGAGCTGGCGGATGCAGTCTTGAAGGCACACGAGGCTATTTAATTGTCCATGAACACGATAAAAAAATAATAGTTTTTTCAAATCATCAAACGCATGCTTTTTTAATCAACAGAAATAAGGATTAAAATTTAAATATGAAGAAATAGAATCATTATTATATTTTATGTTATAATAATGCAACAAAGTTCTGCGAGTTGTTTGGCGAACAATTCAATACGAAGCTTTTCGCCCGTAGAAATCTTTAAATATATAAAAATAGAAATTATTTTCTATCTAAAGTAATAAAAACTTTGATCGGAACAAATTATAATAAGTTTTAATTTTATTAACTTTTAGTATGGAACTAATTTCAATTATGACTTCTCCACATCCCAATTAAGCAAGATAAAATCTTTGTAGAAGTGTAATAACAATTTTTTTTCCAAAGCTGTTATTTTTTTAAAATATATAGACAGAGGAAAAATTTTAAAAATATCTCTGAATTAAAAAGAAAGTCTTAAAGTGTCTGATTGGTCATCCTGTAAAACTTTGTTTTCAAGTAGAAATATATTTTTAAAAAAATGAAATATTTTAAGTACTAAAAAGCATTCTTTTTTTCAAATTTCATTAATGTTTTGAGTGTTTTTGATATATTTGAAATATATTTTTTGAAATTATTATTTGCTATTTTGTGCGCAAATGCATACAAATATCAACAATTTTAAAAATTTATTTTTGAGGTCATATAGTTTTTACTAATTCATTTTGTATAAATTATATAATAATTTCATCTATTAGGACTACAATTTAATACAGATTCACAATCACTTATTTCTAAAAATTTAGTTCTTACAAAGATCATCAAAACTTTATTACCTGTTTTATCTTCTATACATATATAATATCGATTTAAAATAAATTTTATTGCTCTTTACATATATTAGTCAATGTTTTCTGGATACTTTGTCTTCAGTATCTACTCATCTGAAAGTCATTGTCTTGGAAACTTAGAATTTATGAGTTATGAATTATTAAAGTAACGGAATCAATTCTGGAATGAAATATGATTTGAAACATAAGGGAATAGCTGAAATGCTATAAAACTCTTAATGATATCTCGTTATTGTCTTGCGTTATAAGATAATTACATGCTGCCTATCCTATTTTATGTGTTCCATTTTATATTTATATTTAATGTGTTGCAATTATTTGATATTAGCTTTCCATGTGATTTAGTTGATGTGATTTTTAATTGATCAATGGGAAATTCAGTTGAAATCAATGGGGACAGTGTTGTAATAAAAATAAATGTGACAAAAACATATTTTTTAGACTTTTTTATGTAGAAAAAAATATTATATTACAACTCATTATTCCTTAAGTCATGGATTTTAAAAATTTATATTAATTTAACCAAAATTGCAAATTAATTTGTTATATTTGTTTTTTATGAATGAATTAGATTGTTTTTATGAATTAAATGTTTCATTGAATTAAACAAATAATAATAAAACTGTCTGGTAATTTAAATTTAACATAATATTGATAGCATTAATAAACACAAAATGGGTAATTAAGTTATTAATGTTATGAATAATAGTTACTGACGACAGATAATGATAAGGTTTTAGTTTCAGTATAGATTCTTTTGGTTAAGACGTGTGTTTAAATCTGTAAAATATTATTTTTATTTTTTTCCTCAAATTGGTTTTGTTTAATATCTAGAACAGTGATTCTCAACCACTGTGCCGCGGCACTTTTGTGAGCCGCCGCCAAATATTAGAAATGATACAATAAAAATTATAATGCTTTCTTTTATTACGAGAAAAGTTTAAATTAAAGAAAAGTATATATATATATATATATATATATATATATATATCTTGTCTTTGGCAATTTTAAAAATGTTGAAATAAGTAGAAAATTTAATTGCTATTAAAATTATTAATTAACAAAAGAAAGAAAGCTAAATATTAACTTTCAAACGGAAATAAAAGCTAATCATCAAAGTTAGCTATGCAATTAATAGTTATAAAAGCAAATTGACAAAGGATAACTAACAAAAAAATAAGTTAACAATTAATAATTAGAAAAAAACTAGTTAACAAGAAATCACAAAAAAATAAGATTGTAAAAAAACAAACAGTTAATAACTATAGAAAACAAGCTAGCAATTAATAACTAGCAAAAAATAACTGTTACTAACTAATAAAAAATTAGTCGAAATAAATAATTAATCTTTTAATAAACGTGCTTTTGTAGTACATATTATTTTATTTCACATTCAAAATTATTATCACAAACTATTTAACACAGTGTATTATAGGTAAGTAAACAACTTTTAAATTAATTTTTTTCATTGTGTGCCGTCAAATTTCGAAATCGTTAAAAGTGTGCCGCCACAAAAAATAGGTTGAGAATCACTGATCTAGAATATTTCCCAAAATAGTGTTCCATTATTTGAAAATAATGAAAAATATTACGATTAGTTAGAAGATTATGAAACACATAAGTGAATGTTTAAAGCTAATTTATCTGGAGATAATTGCTATTTCGTTTCTCTTATGGCTGAAACTTTTCTTTAATAATTTATTCTATCTGATCTTTCAGTTATTTTTCGTATCATTTAAAACCGTATTTTGCGTATATGTACAATTTTCAAAGTATTTCAATGAATTTTATAAATTAACTTTTTACATAAAGTACTTATCAAAAGAGTCTACAACAAACTTTTAAGTACAAATTTTAATGAAATTTAAAATAAAAGTATATCTGACTGACTGACGTTACAAAAATATAGTTTAAGAATAAGAATATCAGTAAATCAAGTAGTTCTTAAGACAGAAAAATAATCAGTTAAAATACTGCGTTGATGATGGATACTGACTCTTAAAGCTTCAAGTAGCGTACACTGTAACCACATGTTTTCAACTTTTTTTTCTTCTTCTTAAAGCATCATTTCAGTCTGGTATCTTAAATTTTGTAACAATCCTATTTGCTTTGATTTGTTAAAATTATTTAGGTATTAAGCTTGATATATTTATAATTTCATCCCATTTCAATATGTCTAGCAAATGAAGCCGCTGTAAAGATTATATTTACATTTAAAGTAAATATCATAATTTCTGTTACGTGTTCGGTTATTACAATGTTCATTTTATATTATTATAATGCTTTTGGTCTATTAAAACACTATTTTAATCAGACATCCCAAATTATAAAAAAAATAAAATTTTTTTCTTTGTAGTTTTCAGAAGCATCTGTTTAACGTGGTCGGTAGCACTATTATGGTTCATTTTGCTTCCTCGCACTACTTGTTATTTCCTCAACACTATAGCATAGATAGGCAATAAGAATCTCTTTCTTGTCAATGTCTTAAGAATCTTGAAGTTTTTAGAGATATTTCGTTGGCATGTTTTCTAGCTCATTTTTTTATCTCACCTCTTCACAATACCTTTGGCTATGTAAGCCAGGGAGTATGAATGTTTAAATACTATAAGGAATCTTTTTGCCTTTGAAGATTCTAAAAACATCGTGGTTGCGTGTTTTGTATCTCCATTGGGAATTTAATCTTTACCATTTCTGACTGTTGATGATTGTTTAAATAATGTATCATTTACGTTTTAACGATCCTATTTGCATTTAAAACTTTTTTGCCCCGTTTAGGTAACATGTTCGTCAACTAGTTTATTTTATCTCGGGATGGTGTTTTTGTCCGTTGAATCACTATTTAATACAGGCATGTATAACATTATTATTGTTATATTTTCATTTAAGATTAGTTTTCTTTATTAATGCTACAGAGGGTATATACTTTAGTGCTGTAAATCTCATATGTTTTATTACCACCAAATTTTTTATAACATCTCTGCATTTTTATATGATATTATTCTGTCTTACATATAAAGTTAACCGGAACGAGTATATATAGAATTTTAAATAAAAATTAAAAAACACAACATCAAACATATCGTATTTGCAAGAATTATTTCAAAGATTTTATTCATATTCCTCATTAAAATTAACATATAATGCGTATAACCTTTAATTTTTATTTTAATTCATTTAGAATAACACTTTGTGTCGACCGGCCTGTGTAGGGGTTAGGGAACTGCCCTTGCAACAGAAAGGTTCTGGGTTCGAATCCACATGGATGTTCTTTCCTTCTCTGTACTATCTGTCCTTACTGTAGGAGCAACGTTGGACCACCTAATATGGTGCCCCTGAAAGAGAGGCCAACAAATTTACCCTGTAAATGCCTGAATTGACGAGAAATGTTAACACGGGTGGGCATTGGAAAATAAAAGAATAAAACTCTGTAAATACATTTTAAACGAGTTTTTTTTACAGAAAGGTTAAAATAACTTCACAAATATTTCATATGCGTTATCTTATCAAAGAGTAATTTTATGACAGTTGGCCACTTATAAGACGTTATTTTTGAAATATTTTAAAGACATTTCAAAGAAACCGCCAAAAATACCAAAAAGGTTTCTTAATATTATAAACATCTCAAGCATATCAAAAATATTCCATACATTTCCCAAATATTAAAAACATATTTTATGACCGTCGTTGTACAGCCATCTCAATTTTCAGTTTACAACTACCAATGTTCAACTCCGGAACTTTCTAATTTTAAAGACAAGGAACTTCTGGATAAAGTATTGATAAAAACTTTCCTTCATAGAGGGCTTTTTGCTTAAAGTAACCTGCGTTTGCGTTACACGGTGAGAAAAATCACGACCTCCCCCCCCCACAGTTAGCCTGATGGCAAGGGGACTCTAACCCATGATACTTAGAGCACTGATGATACTTTACGCCAGTGCTGTTGTTGGTGTTAGTCTGGCGCGGAATTCATATCAACCAGCTGTCAGTGGAATTTGAAACCTGTGGTACCTCATTAAGACGAGCGCTGTATCTCCTGACCCATAAAGGCTCATTCCAAACATATTGAAAAATTCTTCAAACATATTGGCATATTGAACATATCAATATTTACACTCATTTAATCAATATTTACACTCATTTAATATCACACTCAAAAATTATTTATTTTTCAACTATATCTGACTTTTGACGTATGCTTTAAAAACATCTCACAGTAAAAATCACTATTAAACAGTAATGCTGTGTTTTTGATAAATACCTTTTGATAAATCGATTTAGATTTGGTGTTTTTATAAACAATAAAAAACTACTTTTATAGCGGAAGCTTGTTAGAGGAATTATCAACAAAAAAAAGCATTATTTATTTAAAAGATATATTGAATGCTTTAATTTAACAATTTAAAGAAACCCTTTGGAATAACTACATGAACATATAGCTATTAAACCACGTTAAATTACCATTGATAATACGTAAAATAATTCGTATTGATCCGATTTTCTTGGAGAAATTCTCTGCACTAGGTAAACTACATTAGCACTAAATCGACTAATGTATTATTTGCGCAAATAGTGGTTACGAGTAGAATGCTTGTAGTTGGTGTTTGGTGACGACTTTTATTTACTTTATTTACTTAAAGAATAAAACTTCCATTCAAACAACGGTTACAGTAATTCCAATAAAAGATAATAAAATTACATAAGAAGTATTTTAAATATAGTTCAAATACAATTTTGGTGATATCTGTCTACTTAAACCATAATTAGCATTATAAATAAATACTTCAATAAATGGGAAACTCACTCGTAGGACCTATAAAATTCCTTATGATGGAACTTAATTAACTTTAGAAAATTTAGTTTGATTACAAAAGCTATCAGATTTGTTTTTTTTAAAATTTAGATGTTCAGTTACATCTTGCATACGAAAACTTTTATTAACTGGAGTTGTATCTGATGTTTCCAGTTATATCCGATTATGTTTAAATGCTTTGTTATTTAAAGAGTTTAGAAATCTGAACGCTGTATTTTTCCTAGTGATATCCACCTTTTCCTTTTAACTTTTAAAATAAAATATGATTGGACATCAATCGCCAAAAAGTATTCTTTTAAAAGGATTCCAAATGTCTGAAGTAAGTTTGATACCAATTGCTTCGAACAATAATATGTCTTACTCTCATTCCAGAACTTTCTCTTTTTATTCTATTTTTGATTAGCTGAATAATAACCGTCTGGATGAAAAATACTAATTAGAGAGATGATTTTGCATGCATATAATGTGCTTCTTTGCACATTAGGTGTATATGTTACCGTTAATGACCGAACTCAAAAGAATGTCGACTTTCACCGGTGAATGTCAAGAATCACATTGTCGATTTTGTGAATGAAAGGAATATTTGTTATATCCGATTTGATATTATTCTATTCGTTGATATTATTATATTTATTCCATACTTTAATATCTGCTGAGGATAGATTAGAAGAAACATCACTCTTCCGAGAATTGGTTAAATGAATGCTAGGCAGTTGTATCTAACTTAAAAACACATTGATGTAGGGCATAAGGGGCAGTAGCACTGAACCCTATAACTTTAGAATAGGGAATACCGCACAAGTGTATTCCGGGGAAGAAAACTTAACTAGAACTAGTATACATATATTGAACATTTATCAAAGCGACTATGTGATTGTCAACATTTTCCGGTGAAATCAACAACCACCAATTTTCGTCTTTCACAGTAACATATATACAACAAAATGTTTATCTGCACTACTCATTATGATAAGACATCTGGATGCCATAATCATTAAATATATTCTTTATTAAGAGTAGTTAAAAATATTTTGAGCTAATACAATCCTTGTATACCTTGTTCTTTACGTCATTATTTTAATTATTAATAAAATAATAGGTAATAATTTAATAAAATTATAATTTTATTATATTATAAGTTTATAACAAAAGTTAAATTTTTGTCAAAGTGTAGTTTCTAAAAAGTATTTTGGTTAACTTTTAAATATTATTTCATTTTATTTTTTTATTTTTTATTTTGAATAATCAAAACGCAAATATCAGAAATATAAAGCACGTATAAAACACCAAAAACAATTTAAAAGTATATCACGTAAGCACAGATCAGATTGGAAAGTTCAATAGAATGCTATGTTCGCAACTCATGGGACTCTTTTTTAAACGGTAAACATGCAATTTTGCAAGACCACAGTCTTGAGAGAAAACTCTTAAAAAAAATCTCATTTCGGCATCCTTGTGTCCCAAATATTGCATCCACCTTTTTCTCGTTACCTCAAACTTAAGTATTTGGGCATGCGCTTTAAAGAATCGTGACGTCACATTCCCTCCTAGTATTGAACGAAGAATTAATTCTGAAGTTGCATCAGTTGGCAAACCTTCTTTGGCGAGATACAGACATCCTCGTCGTGTGGTCCGGATAAAATGCGAGTCGCACGTTGTTCATAAACAATTCCGCGTGTTTCAATTGAACTGAATTATTTACTGAATTTGTTGAAATTGTTTAATTTGTAAGTCTGACATGGATTTTGAAGAAATATTTTTAATTACTAGCTTTAAATTAGCTATAATCAAAAAACATTTTAATTCCCTTTTCCAATAACTGAACATTCAATTGTACATAATGAGTAATTATCTAATTGAATTACAATAAATAATTTTACTTTAGGATTCTTTTTTTTAATTATGAAATAAACTTATTATTGATGAACGATTTAAAGTAAAAGATATTCCAACTGTACTCATTGACATTGTAAAACTATTTAACTTTTCTACAGTTATAAATGCCAAGTGAATCATAAAAATATATGTTAGAGTTTAATATTGTTTATTGAATTTTCTTCTGATTCACTTTCGTTTCGAACCTTTTCAAAATTTGCTGAACTCAGAAATTTTAATTATATTGAGTGTGCATTTTCCTTAGTCAAAAGCTTTAAAAAGAGTGAAGACTTGTAAGAAAACGTATAAAGAAAGTCTGAAAAAAATCCATATTAAAGATGCAACTTCCGTTTTCTATGAAGATAAGAGAAATAATAAAATAAATCCATCGTATTCATCGCCATTTACAGTGCCAAATCTACAAAAAATGTACACACTTAATTGCATTCTAAGCGAATTTTGTTAAACCAGAAATAAATAAAAGGAAATATAATCATAAAAAAACAAATACTGGCAGTATGCTACAATAACATACTCCGTATGTCAGAAAAAGATGGGAAAAAAATGCAATCTTCAAAACAAGTAAAAAACGCCTACTTTTTATATCGAACCTAAAAACATGATTACTATCATTTTTGGTAGTAGAATCTTTTTAGGTAGAATCGATTGACCCGTATCTTGGAGTTTAATAAAAAGAGGTAGACAAAAAAGTGATAAGATATTTTTTTTGGTCTTAAAGGAAAGAAAAAGGTTATTTTATTCTTTTCTGGAAACTTTCATTTTCTGTGCATTGTTTAATGAATAATGTAGGCTGTTCTCAGCCACCTTCATGGGATTTAAGCTGTTTCTTTGAACGCCACATACTTTCACAATGGATTATTTGACAAGCACTTTATTCAGAGTCTTGCCGGGAAACATGCTTTTAGACTTTCCAATATGTGTAGTGTACCAACTACTTTTTATTATAGGTAAGTGTTAATATCTTTATAAATTATATTTTTGAAAGTTTAGAGAGAAATAAATGTTTTATTGAGAAACCAGAGAGTTTTATTCATTGAAAGAAATTTATAGAAGATTATTTTTATTTATAACAAGTTTTACATTGAAAAATATTGAGTAAAAGGTGTTCAATTTAAGGTATATATGTAGGGTACCTATAATATATAATAGCATATCTTCGTCGCTATGATAATTATTTATCCATTTTAAGTCAAGCATTGAAGTTATATATAATGTGGCATTACTTTTACTGGCATATGTTTAAATTACATTCATTAAAGCACAAAAAAAGTTTTGTGAATGAAGAATAATATTTCAATTTAAGAATTAAAAGGTGCGAATACTTAAAATCATCCAGATCATTTAGTTGAACGTCAGTATTTGATGACATTTGTTTCAATTTTATTTTATTTACGGATTATTTTATAAACATATTACTTTATTTACAGATTATTTTATTTATAGATTACTTTATTCACACATATTATTTTATTTAATTATTACTTGATCATATGTTTTAATGATATTGAGAATAATCATAAAAGCTTATGATTAATCTCAAGATGAGAAATTATACATTTTCAATTAGTATAATTTGCCATTAATCCTTTCACATTAAAAACAAAACAAGCGTATTTTGAAAAGTTACTCTATATTAATTACTAATATTTTATAGAGGCTTACAGCGCCTTTAAGAATAGCATAAAAATAAAATTAGAGAAAAATATACATTAATAAAAAAAAATATTTATTGAATTGGTGTGTTTACGCACTTTCAGCTGAAAATGGGTTAATATAATGCAAAAAAAAAATCGCATCTGGAAAACTAAGGAATCTCGACTACTGCTTGTTGATACTCACTAAACGCCCAAAATAGTTTTTAAATCATTTTTTTGAGATGAACAGACTTATAAATCAAAATTGAATATCATTTAATAAAAAGAACCCAGAAAGTCTTATTATTTTGACACAAATTTATTTTCACAGCTATATAGCTGCTGACTCTTCTCAGAAAAAGTTTAAATCTCATAATTTTGCTTAATTATCATTGAAACTTTATTCACTTATTTCATTTTCAATGGTAGTAAGAAATCCATAAATATTATTTTGCCAAAGTCACTATTTAGCAATACAGAAATTAAAATATTAGTATTTCTTCGTAATTTTAAATAATTATTTTAAATTTATTTTTTTATTACATGATATTGATACTGCCCATTTAGAGATAAAATACAATATAAAAAAAACTTATCAGAAATTAAATATTACTTAAATTAAAATTTGCCATTAATATAAGTGAAAATCAGTAAATCATTATCATAATTATAAAAGGAGGCATTATATGTTAATATTATATAATTACCTCGCTATACGATAAATGTACATCATTTTTTATGCAAAGCAATATAATTTGGAATACAATTGTTTATTTATATAAGATTATAATAGTTATTTAAATAATATACATACATAAACGTAAACTTAACGTCTTTTTCTTAAAATCATTTTTGTTTCATTGCATTCACATCTGTCAAGTCCAGAAAATAGACGCATATTTTTTATGCACTTGAAACTGTCATTTTGCTTGTGTATATTTTCGAAGAGTGTGAAGTTTTAAATCAGGTAATATCCTGTAATAAGTTTATTAGTAGTATACATTTAAAATTATTAATTAATACATTAGTAGTTTACATGTAAAATAGTTTATTAGTAGTTTACATTAGTCTAAAATTATTATAAAGCACCCAGGTGATATTTTATTGTTTTAAGGTAGGGGAGAGCGGGGTCAATTGTAACATTTTTTACTTAACTATTTTTAACTGACAAAAAATCCAATATATTATTAGTATTAATTGACAGACGAGTAAAGTAGACTATTTTCTACTAGAAAAAAAAATAAATACCTTATTTTAAATGTTATTATATTAGTTATTAAAAATTTTTGACATTTGTGCACTTGTTACAATTGTCCCCACTTACGGGGTCAATTGTAACAGTTAATGAATTCAACTAAAACACAGTTAATTATACATATAATCATAGTTGTGATATATTTTTTTATTGATCAAAATGGTAGTGATATTTTAGGAGTAAAAATAATAATGATCAGAGACCTAAAGGGTTAAACTTTTAACTTTAAGGAGTTAAAAATTTTAATTTATGCTGTGAAAGGTGACAAATAAAATAATGCAAATGCAACATAATATAAATGATATAGGAAACTATTGGTGGTTCTTAAAGAGTTAAGTAATGATTTGTAAACATTAGATTTTTTATTTTCAGCAGTAACATTCGTCCCTTTACTTATTGTTACAATCGTCCCCAAGACGCCATTTCAGCTTCATTTGTTAAAAACAATGCTAGTTAAGTAACAAAACTAATCTTTTTTTTGAAATGTTAATGAAGGTGTCCACTTACATATTTGGTTAATAAACTTTATCTGTTTAAACAAAATTACTTTGTTTCAATATAATATTCAAATACAAAAAAAAAGTACTTACGTAGCGTGAAAATATCTTTTGTGATGTAACTCTTTCAAAAGTACATAAAAATGGTTGCCAGCAGGGGTGTCCATATAGATTTATTAAATACACCTTGTTCGCCACTTAGGAACCAAATCCAGAACCCGACACTCGAAATTTTTGCTCTGTTACAATCGTACCCTGTTATAATTGACCACACTCTCCCCTAATCATGTCTTAATTTAATTCATAATAAGAAATGCCAAGCATACAAATGATAATAAAGTAATTATTATTGGAAAAATATTTTGAGTAATTAGAAAAAGAATTTAACAGAAATAGTTTTATATGGATGTGGTGGCTGGACTATTTACAAAGCAAACTAAGAGAAACTGATGACTTTCGAGTGAAAAATATTAAGAAAATTTTTGGTGCAGTAAGAGAAAATGGAACCTGGAAAATTAGTTATAACCATGAATTACAATCGAAAAACAAAATCCCTAACATAGTAAAAATTATCTTCTCAAATATAGCGGCTAGGACAAGTATTTCGGTATAGTGATGAAATTCCTGTTAAATTTAAACATCAGAGGTAAAAAAAAAAGATAAAGACCTAGTAGAAAATGGTTGGATAGAGTAGAGAAAATGTTTAAGGGTTTTGGAGTTAATAGATGGATTGAGTAATCTGACTGAGACGAACATGCCCGGTAACCAACTGTAGTTCCTAAGAAGATAAAGAAGAATATAAAACTGTAACAAACAAGAGAAGTAACACTATGTAAAGTTGATAAAACTTTATTTAGAAATAAACTTAAAAATTCTATAAAAAAAATACTAGATGGACTAATACGCGTGAAAATTAAAAAGCTATTTGCTATTGCTTACGACTATAATTGTTTTTGAAAGATATAATTAAGTCACAATTATTTTTGAATTATAAAAATGAATAAATATATATAATTAAGTGCTTACAATTTGCAAGAGTTAAATGATAATAATCATGATATTCTACTAAAACTAATTTCAGTAAAAACTATTTAAATAAAGTTGATATACTATAAAGAAAAAAAATAATTATCCTTTATTTCATAAAAAGGGACATTAATTACTAATACAATTTTTTTAATTCAAATTTTAATAAAGATAAATCTTGCAGGTTTAAAGTAAAAAAATAAATCTCTAACAATAATACATGATAAAATAATCAGTGCACATTTTAAAATGCATATCAATGTTCATGAAAAATTCATTATGTTAAATGAGATCTTTTTTTTAAATGTATAATTAATTTTGACTAGCATACAGTTTCTGAATTAAAAAGTAAATTTATATTTTGAAAATACAAAATGACTGCGTAAACAAATATTCGGAATGCCATTATAAATGAAATTTAAATCCTTTTGAATATTTATAAAATGCAAATTATTTAATAGATATATCGGTGGGGTTTTTAAGCTACAGCCATCTAAATATTTTTTTATAATATTGTGTCAAAAAATATTAGCATAATGACACTAAAACGTTATTTTTTAGTTGTAAATAATAAGTTTATTATTCAGAATTTTGAGAATAATCTCAAAATGTTTACACTAACATGCGCAAAGAAAAATATTTTATAATCGCGAAAAATGTTTTTTTAATGTATTTATTATTATTTTTTAATAAAAAGAAAACTAATCGTCAGTGAATGCTTTATGAAAGAGTGCAACAAAAGCTTGAAAAAGAAATTTTGTTGTGTACGTATAATCTCCTTTACTTTTTATTACTATTTAAATCGTTTAATCTTATAATAAGAAGCTGTTTTTGGAAAAGAAATTTAAAATGTTTCTGAATTGTCTCAATTCAGTTCATGTTTTTCTTTTGTTTTTTTTTAATATTTAAATTTCCTGGAAATTAGTTTTTATAACATTAGAAAATATTACTTAATATATATATATATATATATATATATGTATATAGCATATTAAATAAATACAGAAAACATGAAGAAAATAAAGTAAAACAATAAGTTTTATTTATTGCGCATAAGCTGCAAGTAAAAAGAACTCATAAAATAAGTTCAAAATGTAGAGAAAACAAGGGAAAAATTACAGAACAATGAAAGAAGGGGAAAAAATAATAATAAAAAAAAAATAACAAGAAACCGGAAAAAAAGGACAAAAATTTTTAAAAATCCGTAAAAATAAAAGATATAATAGTTTTATCAGCTCACACGATTATATCTACAAAAAAGAGTGCCTTCTAATATTATATCAATATAGCCAAAGCAAAATATATCAATACAATCGTGTGAGGAGCACTCAAAAAATAGAACACAATAAGTAAAAATATCATGTAAAAACAGAAAATAAAATATAAAGAAAAAAAAACAATAAAACATGAAATGAAAGCAAAAAAGCGAGTAACGAATTCAAATGAACTTACATGTACGGTAATTTTTTCAAAAATTATTTAAAATATTTTTGTAACAAGATTGCCAGATTGCAAAAAATGAAAACAAAAGCGCAAATTGAGATAAAAGAGTAACAAGAGGATTTTTGCATTAAAGTGCGTTCTTACTGCATTACTGAAATGCGTTTGATTTGTTAGTTACCAAGGATGGGCCCGAAATGGATGTGCGCAAGGTAATATTATATTGGATAATTTAAAGAAGTTGACAATTAATAATTACAGAAAATAAATATTTATTTAAGAAAAAAATTTAAAATAGAAAAGGAAAGAAACGTGAATTGCCTGTTTTGAACATACTTTTAGCCACGGATTTGCCCGAAATGGATTTGCACATGGGAAAATTATATAAATTAGCAAAGAAATGTTTTTAGTAAATACTTTTAGCCACGGATTTGCCCGAAATGGATTTGCACATGGAAAAATTATATAAATTTACAAAAAAATGTTAAATTCTACAACAATCGAGACAAAAAGTATAAAAAGAGAAAAACGAAAAAAATTAATAGGTATTTTTTACTGCGCATAAGTTGCAAGTATATATAACTCGTAAAATTATTTAAAAATATAATAAAAAAATAATAAAGATTAATGGAAAATAATAAAGATTAATGAAAAAAGAATAAAAATTATTAAATATATTATAATAGTTAATATCATTCTTGAAAGATTACGGTACAAGTAAGCTAATTTGAATTCACTACTCACTTTTTAGATTTAATTTTGTGTTTTGTTCTGTTGTTCCTAACTGTTTATTTTCTGGTTTTTGCGTGATATATGTTTTACTTTATGTGATCTATTTTGTTAAAATTTTTTGTGTGCTCCTCACACTATTGTATTGATATATTTTACTTTGGCTGTCTCGATACAATATTTGAAGGCACTCCTTTTTGCGATTATAATCGTGTGAACTAATGAAGCAATAATATCTTTTTATATTTTTTCCCGGATTTTGAATATCAAGATTCAAGAATGAATATCAAGAATTAAATTGATTTATATGTCAAAATGGAAAACTGCAAAACTGTGAATTAAATATCTGAAGTTGTGGAAAAAGATTGAAAAAAATCGAACCAAACTAATCAGTTTTAAGTATAGACAGGCACGCAAGTATGTTTCAAGGTGATCCAACTGAACCTTCAATGGTAGAGTGGCCCTACCATAGCATAAAACTAAGCGCTACTTCACCGTAGAAGGCACTTGTCAAATATTTGTCTACAAATGCAATAATAAAAAAGTAACATCGTTCAAGAGATTTTACGCAAATATTTACAGTTGTTTAAATTAAACATTTAATTTTTACAAATAAGTTTAATTAAATTTAGATACTATGTTCCTGTAGTTACTTACAAAAATATTAGAAATCCAGTCAATTAATTTGTTGACAGGGAACTGAAAATTATTTATTTTATCAAAAACATCAATTTAAGTTTTTAAAAAATTAAATGTAATTGATAAATTAATAAAATCTGAAGGTAAGTTAGATTAATTAGTTTTTATCAAAGTTAAGTCCTATCGAATATATATTATCCGGTTGTCAATGAACTGAATACATTAAAAATCATTGATAAATCTGATCCTTCCTGATAGATAAAGCAACATTCTTTTCAAAGTAGTGTAAATGTAGGTTAGTTAGAATATTTGAAAAATTGCTTCCTTGTGGTATGCTAAGGAATCGCTAAAAGGCACCTTTACCATAAAAATATAAAAATTTTAAAAAAACAGAAATTAGTTATGTTTTGCCAATATTCAAAATTTATACCTAAAATCATAAGAGTATGAGAAAAAGATCATCTTTAAGTTCGTTAAGTTGTAAAATAGTAAAAGAGTCTTAGATGCTAAAGGACTAATTTTGTGTAATGGAATTTATAAAGCTTTCTTATTATAAGTGGTTATTATTTTGAATAATCCAAGTAAGACCCGAATCATATGAATGAATAAATAAAATATTTAAGTATTTAGCAAACAATATATCCAGTAAATTCAGGTAAGTACTTATACCACAAGTGATAAACCAAAATTTTATGGGTGACTTATGAAATTCCGGGATGATTGTAATATAATATAATTAAATGTTTTTTAAACTTAATTTTTTTTCATTTTTAAGTAAATATTCTTTAAATGAGTCGTCCTCAAAATGAAATTAAGAATTAATTGAAGTTACATAAATTTTTCAAAAACACATTAAATAAAGAGAAATTTCTATAGAGAGAATTGCTATTTTAATAAGGTTTTAACGCATACTTAAGATTTATTTTTTATGCCGTACTTTAGATATCAAATTTTTTATGGATGGTATTCTTATGATAAGGAGTTACACTTACTGTCGATAATCTTTCATCATGGTTATGATTAATAATTGCACTTCTGCTGTTTATTAAAACATTAGTTTATTAAATTACTATTTTTTATACAGCAAAACTTGAGCTCTTACAACAACTCTTACGAAGAAAGAAATCAATTGAGGTACCTAATGCATTGTAAAAAACTCCTAATAAGTTTTTTTTTTCGTTTTTTTTTCTTCTATCACCGATTACCTTGAATACTAGTATTTATTTTAAACACTGCGATGTCAAATAGTTGTGTACTTTAACGTTAAAAAGGAGGGTTATTTTTACTACAATTGGTATATTAAAACATCATAAATAATTGTTGATATAATCAAACACCGAGATAAGCGTTAGGCATACACTGTAAAAAAATCTATATCAATTAACGTTAAAATTACTGGCACTCAGGGTGCCGGTACTTTTTACCTTAAAATCCATTTTAATCGAAATATATTATGAAAACCAATCTGATATAGCGTAATTTTTATCCTAATAATTACCGTAAAATCACTGAAACACTCTAATACAAAATTACAATATAATATTTTACAGTAAAAATGGACTTATCCGTCTTGATTTCATGTGCTAAATACCGTATTTTGATCTGGATTTCGTTTTACAGCGAATGCAATATTTACAAAATATTTATTAGAAACAATCTCGTTACACTTTATTAGCACTTAAAAAAATGTTTAACAAACATGTTTTAGAACAGAGAAACAATTTAGCGCATCTCTCGATTTTAAAAATAATTTCACTCAAAAGATGTAACTACAGTAACATAGAAGTTTAAAGAAAATAACGCTAGTTAAAAAGGAAAGTGGCGTTATAATTAAAAATGGAAACGTTGTGTAAATAGAAACCCAGGAAAGTTTTTTTTTTCTTTAAATATAAAAGCTAGAATTAGCGTTCCAGTGATAGGGATTACAATTATAGTCAATATATCTCCTTTTTAAAGCTAAGAGAATTAATAGTATTTCATGTAAGGAATTATAAATGTTGCAAAATACATTAGGGCAACGATACTGAAAGATTTACTTGCATTGTAAGCTTTAATAAAAAATTTCCAGCAACATGATCAATTACAATATGTTTTTTATTTCTTTTCAATTTTAAAATTTTCGTTAACATTTGCTAAATATATAACATCTGAAAAGCATTTCATTCATTTATATTTTTTAATGCATTTTCTGCTACATTTTGAAGTCAGTTAGGTATGTTTTATAATGCATATTTTGTAATGAATTACATAAATTTTAATGACATCTGTCAATATGGTATTTATCATAGCTTTTTATAATTCTTCTTCTTTTAGAGTTTGATTAATTAAAAGGATTGATTTATAGTTGTTGTTAAAATTTATATGTTTCCAATTTTGACGTAAATCTTGTGTATTCATATATTCCTACTCATGTTTTATTTTGGTTTTATCATTATTAAAAAATTTCAAAAGTTAACTTAATTCAACCAGATACGAAATCGAGCGAAACGTATGCAAACCAGTAAATAAAGTTTGAAGTAATCTATGAACTCTGCAGTCAGTATCACCATCTTGAATGCTCAATAAATACTGTATAAATTCCATGGTTTAAAAATTAATTAGTTTTGATAATAAATGTATTAATTGCCCTCAATGATATCCTTACAGAGTGATGGCATAGCGGTAAAGATGACTATATATCTAATGTAAACTTCTAATTGGCGAATTCTCTCGCACCTATATAAGTGACTTAAATTTTGAAATACAGAAAAATTTAGTTCAGATAAACCTAGACGAAACAATATGTTGCAAATGCTGATTGATTTAATTTTTGAAAATATCAAAATGCACAAACTTAAGACAAGATTACTTAAGATTACACAGTGAGAAGTTATCTTGAAATAAAATGTTTGCATTTTGATAATTTTAAAACATTTTTTTTTCAGTATTTCTAACTTTATGGTTTAATTGAGGTTATCCTAAGCCCAATTTACATTAATTTAAAATTTAAAAATACTAATGGAAATAAAACAGAATTCGTCATGGAAATTTTTTCTCGCGACATAGTGTCCATTTAAAGTACTGCCCTGCTACTACCTAGGACCAAGACTATAAAATATGTGGCGATTTATAGCTTACCTGGCTTCAAATTAAATAATATCAGTTTTTCTCTTAAATGACAGTGATGAATGGTATGATGCAACGCTGGCCACTTGATAGTATTGTATCGTGTTATTGGTCAAAAAATTAGAGAGCCTTAGCTTCCATGACCCCTGAACCTACTAACTTTTTCTGTTGTAGAATATTATATTACAATTTCCATACTTCATTTATTTTCGTTATCAAAATAAATGATTAAGTTAGAGAATAAATATAAATACTGACAACATTTAATTAATTTATTTTAATACTTAGTTTTAGTTAAATGTTATTAGCATTTGTGAAATTGTGTGTCATTAGCAGATAAGAGATTTTGATTAAAAGTTTTTGAGAAATTTATATTTTGAAACTTAGATCATTACCATTTTTCTAAACTACAAAAAAAATCGTGATGAAACGCCTATCTGAATGTGGTGTTGAAAATTTGTATGTTATTTAAAGTTAATGCTTAATAGAGACTTCACACATAGTTTAAAGTATATTAATTATTTTAAATGCCAAAAAATGAGGAAACTTACACCAATATCAGGTGCGTTAACACAACAAATTATTTTCGTCAATTCAGCGTAAGTTTGCAAACCTTCAGGCGACAACTGTAGATTGTTTACAATTCGAGTACAATAAAGGCAGAAAATTCTTTTCACCAGGAACGACGATGCTGTTTCAGATAAACAAAAGTAAAAAATATAAAATACATGGATGCTTTTATTTGTATACTAAGCATATTTAAAATCTCATAAAAATATTTACAAAAATCTGTCCACCGTATTAAGTATTTTTATAATATTTGATTTCTTTCAGCTTCTCTTCTGTTAAGCCTAGTTCAAATTCATGTTAATATTCTCTTTGTGTTGGGTGTATATTTGATTTAGAAACTAATTTTGTTTAACAAAAATATCGAAGCCATGCATCCTAAATTAAAGATTTTGACTTTATATTGTATCGTCGTACTTTACTTACTACTCTGCGCATAATATTTTACTGTAATTGTAAATTTCAGTTTATTGAATAATAGTAACTATGATATTAGTAATAATAGTAACTATAATATAATATAATATAATAGTAACTATATAAAATATAATAGTAACTATATATAATATAATAGTAACTATATATAATATAATAGTAACTATATTGAATAATAGTAACCATGTAAAACTTTTCTTCTATACACCAAATGGTGTAAAATAATTGATATAATATTTCAGAACATTTTACTTAATGTGTACGTTTCAGAATCTTCCACATAAAGCTTTTCAATCTTCAATTTTTGCTTTTAATTACTGTGTGTTTTTGTTTAGAAAATTGCTAAGAATTTTTTTTTTCAAACAGCATAAATTTTTATAGTGATAAAATTATTTTATAATGAAGATCTAGAAAATTTTTTTTAAAAAGAATACAGAAAGATAAATGCAACAAGTGTTAGAAGATTCATCATTTAATTCTAACTTTATTAGAAGTTGGTGAATTGACAACAAAATTGAAACGTCTTTATGGTAAAATTAGTTGCATTTGGTAAACTTCAAGTGTTTTGAAAGAAATGCTGTAGATCTGCATAATTTCGTTTGCGGATATGAACAGATTTTAAAAATTCATATTAAATAAACTAACTTTATTTTGAAAAAAGTTAAGATTAAGTAAGAAAGATTACAATAATATCTTAAAGATTATTTTCTTGTTAATTTGTTTAAGGAAATAAGATTCTTGTGTAATAAGCATTCATAATTGTATTTACCTTAACGTGTTAAAATTAATGAAACATAAACTTTACTAATTAAGTTCTTTCTTTTCTTGAGGAAACGTATTTTTATTTTCTAAAACACAAATAAATACTCATCATTAAAACATTTCGAAGTCAAACTATGGAGTTATAAATTCCCTTTTTTAGAACAGCGTTTACTAAAAGAGAAAAACTGCGTTTATTTCAATTTGAGCGTCTCGTAAAAAGGAATAAAAAAGAAGGAGGAAGAAAAATGTAAATTCTGCAGTAAACAGTTGAATTTAAATGTTCCTTATCTCGGAATTTTTTATCGTTTTTATGCAAAACGCACCCGTTAAAGACTTACAAATCACAAAAAAGAATGCTGTTTTTAGAGCTTACTGCATATTTAAACAGCCCTGATAATTAGCTTGAATAATTTACAAGATGCGATAATCGGTCTGTTATACAAAAGTGCTGAACTTTAATGTTTCCTCTGTGTTATCAATAAAAATGAGAATTAAGCGTTAAATATTCCTGCATTTATTTTCATTAAACAGCATAATGTTTAGAAGGCTGGTTTTAACTCTATTTTTTCTGGCTGGTCAGAAAAAACGGGCTTACATTTTAATGATAAAAACACATAGTTATGTGAGAAAAAAAAATACTATTTAATGCTTTTTTTAAGGGTTATTTTATAGGATTATGTTTTAGCAAAATGAGAATTAATTGCATTTTTTTAAATATTTGTTTTCTAAAAACGCAATTTATTTTGTGTATTATAATCATCACATCACCAGTTTATTAGTATTTATCATGATTTATGATTGGATTAATAGGTGATTTGAATTGATTGATAACTAGGTATGATTGTCGGTTAGGTTGATTGGTAATTATTAAATGATTGCAAGAGTAAATTGTTTGTTATTGTTACTGATTGTAAATTACATTTAAAATAATGTGCTGAATTTTATTAATCGTATCATTGATGTCGTTTCACATTTTTGGATAGTAAAAACTACATATTTTCAGAGAAGTTGATTTAGAATTTCGTAGTAGTAAAATATGTTTTATAAGAATCTTTTAAATGAGTAATTTTTATTTCAGGATTAAATTAGTACACATACATTACATTTCTATTAATTTGTTACCATTATTGAGTATAAGCTTTGTAATAAAAGCTAGAACTTTTTATTGTTTTATAAAATAATTCCACAAATTAATTTAAGAAGATATTTTGCTAGTATTTATGTAATGTTTTTAAGAAGTTGAAAAATTTGATTCTTTTAAAACACGGTATAATATAAAGACGTTTTTCTTTTCAACTGCTGCGTTTTAAAAGTTTAAAATTTAATTTTAACTTCAAAAATGTAAAATAGCATTTAATGAATAAAATATCTTCACTTACTTAAAACAGTGCTTCACATGCCTGTGTCAATGAAACATAATTTCCTCAAATCACCCCCATTACAGGAGAAAGTAAAGGATTTTCAGCCACTGTTTCAAATTAAATAAAAGAAATTTTTGAAAAAACCTTGGGCATTAATTTTTTTCTGAAGAAGCGTATATTTTTTATTTTATTTTATTGATTTATTTGCTATGATTTCTGAACTATATAGCTTAATATTGAAAGTAAGTTTTCAAAATTTATTTTCCAATAAAACTGATCATCTTAAAAACTTAAACTTCAATTTTAAAAAGGAATTATTTTCCTCATTTATCACAATAACAAGATCTGTCTGACGCCATTTTCTAAAAAGATTAATGACTCCACTAAAACAATTGTTAGAGATCTAATTTTCAAAATGCTTTATTTTACTCTAATGGAATTAAACGTGTCAGATTTGAGCCCCTTAAATTTGAAATATCGTTATACGCTGCCATTTTCTCGGAGAAATATAGAAGAAATTATAATTAATTGTATTTTATTTAAACTGATGAGGTGGGCATAAGTTGCTTGTCAAATATATTTTCTTAATTGAATTCTTGTTCTCATGATTTATAAATTCCGTTCATTTTATTTCACACTGAAGAAAATAAATTAAAAATTAATTTAAACAACTATATTATTGTTTGACATGAAGTATTCATTGCAGTCGACTAAAATAATATATAAATTGAGTTACGTTCAAAAATTTACGTGATTTATTTACTAACTTTACATAAAATTTAAAAATTTAGGTTAGACATGAATTTTAAGATTGCATTTTTAAAATACAAATATGTTGGTTTAAGGTAATGATTTTGAACAAGAGATTCAAAGTTTCACTTGCCAAACCGATGATTGTTCGCATTAGTCACCGTTTTTTTTCTTAAAAATGTACTTAATCTTGTCATTTTATCTTATTATTTTATAACCGGCGTTGAAGAACCGACCTGATTATGAATTTACGACTATAAATTTTCAGCCTGTAATTTTGAGCCTTGTAATTTTCTGCGTCCTAGCAACTTCAAACCCTATCTAGAAGACATTGAGACTCTTGGCGTTGGGGTAAATTAGCCTTCATGGATGAATTTTTGAGGGAACTAACGCGTACCTGCGCTGCATGGAGAAGAATATCAAGAAAATTTCACATGGTTATCCCGACAAGGGGATTCTAACCCAAGATGCATTTCCCACTGATGATATTTTACGACTGCACTATGGTCCGTCCTAGCCTGGAGCAAATTTGTATCAACCAGCCTCTGCTGGGGGTGAAACATGGAATACATCATTGAGAAACAAAAGCTCTGACCCATGAGCCACTGTCATTAAGGATAGCTAACAATGTGAACTAAAAACGAATGTAAATTTGAAAAGTTTATCCATTGGTGAATTTTTATATAACATGACCAATAACTGAAATAGAATTTTCCATTGATATTCTGGTCTCATTTATTTTGCTTGATAAAAAAATGACAGAATTGATATGCGTAATCTCAATTGATAAGGAAGACATTCAGTTCAGTCTTTTTATTTTTGCTGAACACTGAATTTCTGAGACAGTTTCTTTCTTCCTTAACAATCAGTAAGTGATTATTCTTGACACTTAATAATGATGGGCAATGAATAACTATCATAATTTGATAACTAGTTTTTATTTGAATTATTTCACCTCAGTTTCATACTTTTTTTTTAAAAAAAATCTAATGACCCCTCTCCGTTAACCGTTAACTTCACTTAATCCACAACTGTGCCTTTTTTTCAATAGTTGTTAATTGGGATTTGTTATGTTTACGCTAGACATCTTTCAAACCATGAAAATAAATAAATAAATAAAAATAAATATTTCATCCGGAAATTCATATATATATGTATATATATATATATATATATATATATATATATATATATATATATATATATATATATATATATATATATATATATATATATATATGTATATATATGTATATGTATATATATATATATATATATATATATATATATATATATATATATGTATATATATGTATATGTATATATATATATATATATATATATATATATATATATTAATTATATATATATTTATATATATATTTCGAAATGTATGCCCAACAAAAGTTTGAATTTATAATTCAGCTGATGATTTTATAAACCAGTAATTTTAATACTTGCGGTAACTGTAATTACAAGTTCACTGTAAAGATTAGAAGAAAAAGGTTTGGATCAAGTAACTTTACCAACAGCTAAATCAACTACAGTTAAGTACTAGCCATGATGACTCAGGGGATAGAGCACTTTCCACCCAATGAGGAGACCCGGATTTGAATCCCAGAAATGGCTGGACAATACGTACTCGGCACCCGGCTCGCACCAACCACAGTGCTGATGTGAAATATCCTCAGTGCTCAGCGGTAAGTGGATTCAGGTTAACCATCCCCTTGCATTCAGGTAAACCATGGGAGTTTTCCGTAGTATTCCTCTCCATTTAATACTGATGCGGGTTAAATCAATCCAAAGTCGAATTTCTCCTTCTTCTTAAAAATTACAAGGCTATGGAGTCGAGCATTGATAGCCGCAAATCCAGAATTGGGCCAGTTGTTCAACGGCGCTAATAAGGTTTTTCTTATAGTTAAACTCATGGGTAGCAATTAACGAGCCTCTTGATAAAAACTAATTTAAGTACATGCCAATTGACTAACTTTAATATGCTAATTAATTAATGAAGTAGATATTGATAGCTGAAATCAGATATTAAATCTGTCAAAAACATACTTTTTTTCAAAATAAACATAATTTTTTTTCGATAAGTTTAGATTCTTGACTCTAAAGATAGGAAGACTGTAAAGTTGACTTAACTCTAAATTTGGAGTGTTTAAACACAATATAGAAAATATAGTCTCAATAGTTTTTGAAAAAAAGGAGGACCTTTAAATGTTTATTTTGCTTTTTTTGTATCTCTTCAACGCTTTATGGATAAAGGAAATTTTTTTGTACTTAATCGTACAACAATGTTTAACTATGTTATTTATGTTTATCTATGTAAAATATGGTGCCTGTGTAAAAATTTATTTGTTATACTATGTTATTTACTAATGGTTATAGATATTATGAACTGTAAGGTGCAAAACTTTTTTTAACATTTTTGACCTACGTAACTGTAAATGACAAAATACAGAATGGGAAGAAATTGGTGGAAAAATTCCTCTGGACAAAAGATTCAAAGACGCAATTTCTTCGAGATTGCTTAATATGCAGAAAGTAAAGTTATCGTAAAGGAGTGTCAAGTTTCGACTGCTCCTCTAACCAAACTATTTGGAACTTGATTTTCCAAATTGCAATAATCCCGTATATTTTGAGAGTCAAAAATCCAAATCAGTGAAACAGAAAGAAAAAAAAATGAATCGCCTGTATTTATTAGTTAGTATATTTAAGGTAAGGTTGAGATTACGTGTTAAAATCCGACAATAGATCAAAAGTCATTAAAATGATATTTCTCCATTTATTTTGCACGCTGTACTTCTTACTGAGATTATATGTGCTTGTCTTTACCAAAGTGTCAATTTCATTTAAATGATGGAAACTCAAAACACGTTGTATAATTGGATTAAAACAGTTCGGATAAGTTAACACCAAATGCCAATTATTTTAACTTAGTCTTACTCTAGTAGACTATTTAATTATTTTCAGATAAGCTTACTATCCATTTTGAAAGTCATTTTAGAATACAAATATTCTTTGACGATCTGACAAGAGATACGTCAAGTATTTTTGAAAGGTTTTGAAGTTTCCTTCCCTGCTGAAGTTTATTCTGGATAAAGTTGGTGTTTGACTTTAAAATCGAAAATTTTAAAATATTCCAGTCACGACTTTATTTTAAGTTTTAATGTTCTTATTAAACTCATTTTAACTGCTAAATAGAGGTAAAAGATATATTATTGGTTTCAAAATTCGGAATTTTATTTCAAACAGTTGATATATCTTGCAACAAAGTGTTTGTTTATTATTAAATTAAATTTTGTATTTCCAAATATTTTCATAAAATGGATTAAAGGAAGATGTAAAAAAAACATTAAAAGTTAAATTAATTTAAATCATCAACCAAACTTAAAAATAAAACATTAAAAGAAAGTAAACTGACATTTTCGATAATGAATAAATATACTAATTAATTATAGTAGGAAACTTTCTAATAATCAAATATAAAGCAGCAATACAATTTCAAGCTTTTTTTCTAAAAAGAAATTATATATTTTCTTTTGAAATAACAGATCACCTTGTATATGCATTAGATGTTGTGCATGCACCCTATTACACATTTTAAATATCCCATTGAAATCTTACATTGAAAAATACCGACCTATCCATATCGAGCTAGCTGGTACATTAAACAATTTTTAACTCTTTTTCAATTCAATTAATATCGCTACTCTGTTGCATTTTTTTTATTACAATTCAGACCATGATAGCTTAAAAAAAGAGAGTGTAAAATCACCCTGAGAAGAATTTGTCGAGAAAATTCTGAAGATACATACCTACATTTCGTGATACATTAGAATATATTGCGAAGTAGTACAGTTTCTATCAGCAAAAGTTGATGACAGCATTCTTTTACTTATGTCTGACCAATAACTATTCAGATTTGAAGAATCAAAACTCTTTATTTATTTCAAATCAACCTATTAATGCCCTCAATGCAGAACATTACTTTCGGTTGTCCTATGTCTTAACAAATACGATTATGACGTTTGCACTTTACAAAGAACTTGTGTTATAGACCATCAGTTTACAGACATTTGTATTAATCAATTATTTTTCACGATGAGGTTTTCACATGTGACGATAAATAACCTCACTGCTCCTTTTTTTAAAAATAGTGGGTAGACTTTTTGCTGGTAAATGCAATTTACAGGTCTGGTTGCAGGCAGTTCCATACATATTCCGATATCATAAACATTCAATTAAATGTGTCTTAAAATAAACGTTCAATTAAATTAAGTGTGGAATCAGGGATCCCATGGTTTGTCAATAATTTTCATTCAGCTTTGCTGAAATTCCATTTCTGGTTACCATGATATAATTTGAGGTCTTTGCTTTCAAAAACGTCATCTTTGGGTTATCGCAACTTTTGTTTGCATTCATGTGTTTGGTTCTTAGTTTATTTACATAAATATTCGTTTATTTCTAAATCGCCAGAAATGATAGGGCTCCTGATTGTAAACTATTACCAATTAAATATGTTATCAAGTACGTTTCAAATGATTTCACCTTATTCAAGACGTAACTTAGCGTAACTGTAACCGAGTTAATGGTAGATAGCAGACTATTGAAAGTGTTCCATTTTTATTTTGCGCATAGAACACTTAACTACTGTTAAAATTGTATTGTTCACATTGGTTTGCAAAAATATTAAAGGTAGGAGTAATTGCGAAAACTTTTCAGGTTTTTAAAATCTTGAAAATATCAACATATGTATCTGTTTTAAAATTGAGTTAAGTTCAATTATTTATATTCCAGGTTTATTCCTTTTGCTTAAGAAAATGAACTACATAATCAATCTCATCTAACAAATGTCTTTGCTGATAATCCATCAGGTCATTAGTGCGACAATTTTGAATAATAAAAACTATTAAATTTAATTCAACCTCTGACCTCAGTTGTTATAACATCAAAATATCAGGTTTAAATTTTTCTATACGGTTAGATTATAGAAGAACCTAAAAATCGTCAAGTTTTGAAGAGTAACCTTTAACTTAGTTCAACTTTTAATTATAGCAATTCTCAGAGCACCACTGCATCTGTACAAATCTGCCATTTATTACTTACTATATTGTTTGTAGTTAAAAATGCACCCATTATTTAGCGAAACAATGAACATTATTTTAAAGAGTGTTCATTTATCCTCTGTATAATTGGCTAAAATTTGTATTGTTACATATTGTACTATTCTGAACCCAACCATCTCAGCATGACTTTAAGTTTACTTTAAATGTTCACATACGAACTATTTGTAGGCTATCTGGTTATATTAATATGCACTATTATTTCTACGACATTAGTTCGTTGCCTGAAAGGGGGCACTGATAAAGCTACTGTAGTTTTGACGTCACTTTTTGGGGGAAAACTTTGAACGTATGTGTAGGCGTATATAATAAATAATTACTTTTTAAATATATTCCTATTTTAGTTAAAAGAAACTGCATTCGTGTCTGATTATTTCCTTTAAAAAGTTATGTCTACTCCATAAGTGAAATATTCCTTAACGCTAAGGGAAATAAATGTAAATAATTCTTCAAAAAAGCAACAAAAAAAATATAAGAAAAATCAATAATCAATAAAAGAAATATCAATCAGAGTAAAAATACTTTTATTGACAAATTTGGTTTTGGTTAGCAATACCTATAAAATATCACTAAATGCTTTTAGTTTTATTTATTTTTTAATTCTTTAAAAATTGAATCTTTGAATTTCTACTTATTGAGCAGGGACTTAACTCACAGCACCTTCTAAATGCAATCAAACAATTGTAAAACGTAAAAAACAGAAGTTGGATTTTTTTCATTCTTTTGGCTTTAAATGAGCTACATATTTCATGTTGTTCTGATTTTTTTTAAAACATTTTCATATTTTTTATTTTAAATTTCACTATAAAATAAATGTGAGTTAATTTCACATTTTTTTTTTATAACGAAAAATGAATTTGAAATTTTTAATTACACATGGAATTTAAAATATTTAGAAATTTTTTTTAAAAAATATTACTCTTATTTGAGGAATTAAATGTTACCTACAGGCTGCTCTAAATTGGACCGGCATTTTTTTATAAATTTACAACATTTAATCACTTAAGGTTACAACAACACTCTTGCTGCAAATTAAAAAAATTGGTTTTTTATTTCAAACTTTTTGTTTTTGAATAAAAATCTTCAAAATAGCTGGCGTTGCAGATAACCATGCAAATAAAAGAAAATTAATTGAAAATCATTTTTTCAAACTGAATCACTTAAAATTACAGTTTTTCAAAAACATTTCATGAAATTTTCTTTCATTAAAGATTCTTTGCAAATTCGCTTTGTTTCACCACATTTTTTTAAAGATCCACCCTTAGCCACTTAATCTGACAGGTTCCGTTGTGAATTTTAACTATTTTACTTTAATTCATTAATAGCACAGTAACAACTGACAAGAAGTTTTGAATTGAATCTAGAATATTTCGGAGAAAAATAAAACTTGATAAATTTGCTATGAGATTTTTTTAACGTAAATTATTTTCCTGTCATAAATGTTTGAAAACCATCTAAACCTCGAAAACCAAAACCTAGGTAAACTATATTACACTTTTTATATTCTATTACTGATTGGGTAAACAGTCTCTTGATGACGAGAGCCTCCCTCAGAAAAGCTCTCCATTCCTCACGGTTTTGGGTTTAACCTTTTTAATATCCTCCAAAATATTATCCAATCATATTTTTTTTGGTTTCCTACGTGATTTAGACCCAAAAAGTTTAGATTCAAAGACACTGTAGCAACTCAGAACTTTGTTATATCCTTACGCAATTGAAACACGCTTCATCGATTCGATTCTTCGCACCTGTTCGATCGCTATTCGATGGTAACCGGTTTCCTAATTCAACTATAACATTAAATCACTATCGAAGTAAAAGGGTAGCTTGTCGAAGAAACGTATCTCTTTTGGCAGGTCACGTGTGCTATATTCTTTCTCTGCCAATTAAAAAAGATCATACGCCATACAAGTTCTCACCCTGAGATAAATTCTCACCTTGCAAGTTGGGCAAACTTCAAGTTTATGCCCGGGATAGCCTGGTTGGTAGGGCCCTATGATCATGTCCAAGAGTTCATTGGTTCTATCGCCACCGGCCGAAGACTCTCCATGTAGTAAATGGTGACTGATGCACGTTTAATCTGTCGAGTCATAAAGTCCTCCATACTCCCATAACAAGTTATACCTCTGGGGATACTAATACAGGAGTTTTCTTGTCTTCTGGATTGCTTAAAAACTACAAGACTATGGATTTGAGGATTAGAAATCGTAAACCCAAAAATTAGGTCGGATGTTCAACGACCGTTATAATAATAATAAAAAAAATTCTATGATATTTTCTGACCACTAATGTTAGAATAATTTACAGTGTTTCCTATTTTTTTCTGTACTCAACTACTTAGTATGAACAATTAATTGTGTTTTTGAAAGAAAATTTGATGTGATTGATATAGTTATTTCAAATGTCAAGTGAAAAAATTTGAAGCCAATTTGTAATTGTTTTCAATTTGTGCTTGTTGTTCAGAATGATTTATTGAAAATCAAAATATATTTTTGGGATATTCATTTAGAATTATTATCAGAAGAATAATAGTCTGACCAGCATTTACTGTAAAGAATGGATTCTCATATTACACAAAGTAGTACTACCTATTTCTTAATTTTTTTTTTTTTTTTTTTTTGACGAAATTAAAATTTTTACGTATATTAAGATAGGAATTTCATTCGAACATAAGACAGACTTAATATCGTATGATGGAACTATCAAACAATAATCTTTTTCACAAGCAAATGTATTTATATATTTATGATCCCACAATACAGAGCATACGACTTTAATAAATATACATAGAATGTATAAGAACTGGTAATGAAGTATAATGAAATAAGGGATGAGAAATTACCTTCCATTGAAATTAATGTAGGCCAGTTTTCTTCCAATTTAGGCCAGTTTCAGTTGTAATGTAAACCAGTTTCTTTTAATGTAGGCCAGTTTCCGTTTGAATGCCTATTTTTATATAATTATTTAAACCAAGATTCTTATACTATCCCTAATCAAAATTCTTGATAGTCCCATCAAATAATTTGATGGTTTATGTTTATCACCATCATCATAATCACCACCATCCAACATTTTCTATTCTACGTTCATGGTGCTTGGTATGCCAACAATTTTCCATCATTCAATGATGGAAAATGCTACTTTGATATTATTATGGTTAACTATCAAGAGAAGTTTGATTCTCATGCACCAACAATCCATGATGGTTCCACTTATATATATGTCCACAATGGTTTTAATGAGAATTCTTGTTTGGTTATCCGGAATATACCATCAAAATAATTTAGTTTTTTATGTTGAACCGTTATAAATTATTCCAAATTCCTACATTGGGATGATTGTTTTCATGATTGTTCCAACATTTCGTTTCCAGTTTACTAAGGAAATTCATGATGGTCATAATTGTACATTAATACATTTCCATGATGGTTTATTCGAAATTCATGTTTTTTTTTCTGCAAGAATATATCATCAAAACCATTTGATATTTTTTTATGTTAGCTCATCATAAATAAAACAGAATTCCTACGTTGGGATCATGGTGATTCACGATCATTCCAGCATTTGATTTATAAGAATTATGGAAATTTCTAATGACTAAACATGAACAAACCATCAAAACAAGTTGCTATTGGACCATCGTAAATCAGTCTGAATACATACATTGGTGCGATGGTTACTTACGTCGGTTACCATCAAATAATATAGCAGTCCATGATGAAATTATTGATGATTACAATCAAGCTTATGATGGTCCATCAACTGAAAACCATAAAAAATTTTGACTCGGGAAATATTTATCGAACAAGGGGAAAACATTTAAGCATATAATAGTCGAGTGAAAAAGCAACATAGTCAAACATTTCGAACGTTTTTTTTTCCCATCAAAAATGACGTCAATAAATATTTATTCTCGTTCCAAATTAGCAGAATGTTAACGAAAGGTTGATAAATTGTTGAAAGTCAGGGCTTTATTTCATTTCATTTCACAAAATTCATTTCATTTCAAAAAATTCATTTTATTTCAAAAAATTAATTTTATTTCAAAAAATTCATTTCATTTAAAAATCATAGAAGAGTATCAAACTGTTAGAAGTTATTAAAAATAGTTACACAAGTAATTTGTTAAAGAAAATCTCATCTTGAATACATCTCATAAACAAATAATATATTCAAGAAAATATAAACGCGCCAAAACAAAAAATATTCAAGCAGACATTTTATAAATTGAAAGTAATTTCTCCGACATTAAAATTTTTTAAAGTTTTTTTAATATTTAATTTTAATTTTAGAAAAAAAATGTTTTTAAGCAACCCAAACAAACTATTGGACAATACAGAGCAAATAAAATATTAAATAAGTTTGGAATACTTGTCCGTAAACTTAAATTTAGTGCTTTAACAATTTATGAAATTCACAATTCATAACACTAACAAAACTTATAGCATTATGAGATCTGCATCGTTTCATTATTCTTTATTTCAAGAAGATTATTCGTTTTAAATAACGCAAAAATGTTTTAATTTGAAGAACTAAAATTTTTGAGAATATAATCCATAAGAAAAAAATCTTTAAATTATGAGAAATCTACAATAAAAGATTTTACTAAGAATATACTTGTCTTACAATTTAATACAAAATTAAGTTTTCTTATTTTTTTTCCACCCAATTTATATTTTTCTTTTTACTTTTATTTTCACAAAAACTTTGCATTGGAAGTTATCATTTCTTAACATTTTAAAGGAACTGGCATCTTAATTAAATTAAGCACAATCTTAAGTGTTAATACCTTCAAAATATGGCAAAGAATTTTATTATTGGAAATTTCCTTACTTAAATTTGGTGCAATCTCTATATTTGAAATATTTTAATTCCTGAAATAATAATTTTTCTAAATCCATTTTAAAATTTCTTTATACAAATACAGATTGTTTGAATTGTTTCGCGCAAACATTTTTTTTCGCTATTTGATAAGTTAAGTACTTCCCCAACACAACTGTGGATATATGGGGATTAACCATAGAAACAAGAAAAAGCTTGATGTTCCATAGTAACGTAGAAATAATTGTTTCGCGTAAACAGCTCGACCATTAGGGAGAGGAGCTAAGCCTAAATGTGACGACCCAACATTTCCTTCTATGAATGCCTCTTGAGGTTTGTTTAATAGCTAATGCCGGTACTGAGATCTATTTGCTATTTTGATCACGTAGAATTGCAAGGGTAGAGTGAGTCATTGAAATAGAATGGATTTATTCCAAGAAATGATATCTGATTTAATTTATTATGCTATTGCTATCAAATACATGTGTCTTTGCATGGATTACTATTATTATGTAATATTTCAAGAATTTCTTGGATCCTTGTTTTTAATGGAAAGATAAAGGAAAAGGGATTAAAATATTTTAAATTTGCTTTGAAAATAATATATTTGATATATATGAATGAGATTAAAATATTTTGAATGCGATACAAGAATTGCACATAAGGCTTACTATTTAATCAGACTTTTAAACAAATATGTAATGCAATATTTTTTTCTATGGTATTTAAAGAAAAATATACTTATATGAATTTATACAAAATACAATTTGACGAAAACTTTTGTATTGGGCATTTTTAATTCAGTATTATTTTGAATATAAATAAACTGCATTAAATTATATCACTAAAAGCCTTGATTTTTCTACAATATCAAGAATGAAAATATTAATGCTCTACAGCAAAGTAAAAATAAATGGTTGGTGCGAACAGCATTCGTATGTCCAGACAACGCTGGGATTCGAACCTGGAACATCTAATAAAATGACGAGCGCTCTCTCCTATGAGCTAACACAGTTTTAGCTTCCTAATGTGAAGAAAATGTATTATATTTATTTTATCTTAACAGTCGTATTTATTGAAATAGTTTTTAAGTTGTTTTTGTTGTCAAAGGCCATTCAGGAAAGAGCGTTGATTCTTCTCGTTTTCCAGTTGCGACATCGATGGACAAGAAATTGACTTCGGCCCTTCCCATAAGTCACACCAGTTTATAGGGTTAAACACATTCATACATCCACAGGTCGTAAATTTGACTTGAACCAGAGAACGATCGATCCCCAATTCATTATCCTTAGAGAGATTGATTACTTATGGCGACATAGAGGACTCTGTGACCCAACAGATGTGACGTGCATCAGACACCGCTTACTAAACGGGGAGTCTTCGGCCGGGTGGATTCAAATCCCCGTTCAAACGAACAGAGAAAAAGCTTAATGCTCTACATCAGCGTAGAACATAGTTGATATAAAAAGCTCGATCATTCGGTAGATAAAATAAGGCATAAATGTGACGACCTTGCATTTTTTACAACAGCTAATACCGGTACTGAGTTGATCACTCAGTTCAAAAAAAAGTACAGTGCGTCATTGAGGTAGAATGGATCTATTCCAAGAAATCATATCTAATTTAATTTATTATGTCATTCCTATCGAATGCGCATGCATATGTCTTAGCATGTATAATAAAAGAGGATGGCCTGCTTATATTTCCATGACAATATGAATTATTTTGAATAAAGTATATTTTAGGAAAGTATGGATGTTTTTTTTTTAATGGCAATCAATAGGAATGAAAATATATTGATTTTACTTTGAAACTTACTGTAAAGGGGTTAAAATATCTTGAATATGCAATATAATACTTTTTCTTAAAGAAACGATTAAATGAAAATCTAATAGCAGTTTTTTAATACAAAGTTGGCTCTAATATTTTTAAATAAAATTGTAAAGTGTTGCAAATAAAATAGAAGATAAGATACCAAAGTGATTTGCAAGAGAGTTGTAAACATAAATAAATTGTAACAAACAAAACTTAATCATTTAAAGAATTAATTTTCGATTTCATTTGTATATATCATATTTTTAGAATTGTACTTATATTTGAATATAATTACAAAAAAAAAAAGGGTTTGAAATAAACTGCTCAAAAAAATTGACCAACTTGAATAACTTTTGATCTGAGCGAATCTTCACGTGCTAGGACTCATTCTTCATGGTTCGAGGGATGAGCTCAAATATTCTGAAAAATAAGTGGATACGATATTTTAAGTTACGAAATAAGGCACAGAAGCGTACTTGCTCTGAATAAACACACCATTTTTTCATCGGATTCAGATTTCTGACCCCCAAAATATAGAGGGTAGCCGCAATCTGGGAAATATGGTCCCTATAGTTTGGTCAGGAAACCGTTGCAAAGTTTGGACCCCTTACTGTTAATTTTACTATTTGCGTATTTCGCTCTATCCCAAGAACTTAAGCGAATTGAAGCGAATTTTTAAGCGAATTTTTGCACACAAATTTTTTTATAGAAAGATGCCATGCATAAAATAAGTTTTAGTAAATAATTATAAATTTTATTATTTTATTTAAGAATGGTTGAAACAGTTTTGAATTGTAAAGTATACAAATTTCAGCATCATTTTAAAAAATATAATTTTATGTAACAAAATACAAATTTGGGCAAAATCGGTCGAATAGTTCCTGAGAAATTAAATTTTAAGTATCTGATTTATTTGAAATTCGATTTCTCAGGAACTCTTCGACCGATTTTGCTCAAATTTTTTTATTTTGCTTTATAAAATCACATTTTTTAAAAATATTCAACATATTTTATACCCTACAATTCAAAAAGTTTTTTGACCATTCTTAAATGAATAATAAAAAATAGATATTTAGTAAAAGTTATTCTTTGCATGGAATCAATCATATGTGGATAAGCGAATTTTATAATTGTGAATAAAAATGATTCTATTCACTTAAACATTTCTTCAGATACAGCGAAATACGCCAAAAGTAAAATGGAAATTAAGGGGTCCAAACTTTGGAGTGCTCTCCTGAACAGACTATTGGGACCACTTTCAAGGTCAAAAATCTGAATCCGACGAAAAAAAAGCTGGGAGGGTCAAAAATCCGAATCGGTCAACAAAAATATGTTCATTCAGAGAAAATACGTTTTATTTTTGATTTCGTAACATAAAAAAATTCTTCTGCATTTATTAATTAGCATATTTGAGGTCACCCCTTGTGTCATTAAGAATGAATGCTAAAAAGTAAAAATCCGATGATTAGATCAAAAGTTATTCAGGGTGATTCGTTATTTTGCACACTATACATTAAAAATTTTAATATGTTATTCAATAACTGCCTTTTTAAATCAATTTTAAACACATATCCAATGGAAGGAATTATCGAAATTCATAAATATTTTTTACATAAAAAGCGTTATTTTATTTAAAAAAAATAGAATTAACATAAAGTTTTACAAACAGAATAGATAGTCAGCAAATTGAAGGGATTTTTAAAAATGATAATTTTAACGGGAATAAAATATCACCAAAAATATCCTTCTTTAATTGTAACTTAAAATGACAGCCCCGTCTAAACAGTTCCGCCATCAGAGGGATAAGGATTGATTCAGGAATTTACTTCTGTGAACACCTTTTAATCTTTGTATGCAGGCTAACTCAGGAACTGAAATCTATTTGATATTTAGATTATGTAGGAACACGTAAGTAAAGGACATATTTGAAATAATATGTATTTTTTCCATGAAAATGTAATCTGATTTAATCCACACCTAAGTTGCAATTAAATAATTGTACAGTATCAATATCTCCATCTGAAGTATTTTGGAAGTATTTATTTAAGTAATTTTACAGGTATCTGTACTTAAAAGAGAAACCATTATATGTATTTATTACTAGAGTCACATACGTATAACTTCTATACAAATAAATATTTTGAGCGCCTATCTACTATGGCGAGACTTAATGAACTAATTACGTATAAATGTCATTCTTTAATGCTTTTTTTTTTTGCTACATTCCAAGTAAGCATAAATAAATTGTAACAAACATCCCAAAAAATCAATGTATCAAAACGGCCATTGCCCTAATTATATCAGGGATAGCAAGTACTGATAGAAAGGCTTGACGATTTATAGACATGTAAAAATAATTATTTCGTATGAACAGCTTAGCTATTGAGGGAAAGAGTTGAGGCTTAAATAGTGGGATCCCGTAATTTTTGTGTATGCTTCACTAGTTTGAGTTATAGCTAATTGACATTTATTTTCTATTTTTATTACTTAAAATTGAATAGAGTTTTCGAAACAAATTTAATCTTTTTCAAAAAAGTAAACAGAAATTATGATTGAACTTATTTTATAAGTTCAATCGAATATTTTTAAAATGTGTATTTTTTATGTGATTACAAAAATTGTTTTGTCATTGTTCTTAAATATTATAAAATAGGGAATTAGTTAGAACATTTACATGAAATGTTTCTTTTATGTTTTTTTTTTTTATATTAGTTAATTTTTTGATTTATAATTACAACATGAATTATAATTACAATTGTTTTGATGTTGAAAAACAATATTTAAAGAAAAATAAAAATTTGAACTATTTTATTATTTTACTTAAAACAACGCCAGAATTATTATTTTAGGTAATTAAATGCGAAGTGTTTATTACGTATAATGAAATAGTAAGAAACGTAATTTAATATAATTTTACTTTTAAACACTGGAAAAACCTTGAGGTGTCAATGGCCTCATTACTTCAATTCCTTTTCATTTATAAGATTCAACTGTGCATATTGTTAATTTTATTACCATAGCAGCGTTAAACATATTGTAAAATAAGTATTTAATTATGGATATTCAACTCATTCATGCATATTGTCGTTTACGATTTTCAGTGTCTGGTGAGATGCAGCACTTAAAGGCACCTGTTTTCACCTTCGAGCCAACGGGCTTGAATGTATTTTCGAACTCATCTGGTGTCACCATACCATGTAACGCAGATGGTCGTCCTCCTCCAACGATTCGTTGGTTAAAGCACGATGGTCAACCTGCCCTAGACATATCCGGATTACGACACATTCGACATGACGGAGCTCTCGTCTTTCCACCTTTCCCAGCAGAAGATTATAGGGCTGATGTACACGCCACTACCTATAGATGTGAAGTGACAAATCCTGTTGGTACAGTTGGAAGTAGAGACGTCCATGTTAGAGCTGGTAAGCAGGAATTTTTTATTTTAAATAATTTAATTTTTGAATTGTAATAAAAATGTAGCCTAATGCTGTCGATTCAGCAATTCTCAGTTGAGGAATCAAATTAAAATTTTTCCATTTGAGGCTGCATTTACTCCCCATACTGATGGTTTCTAACATTAAGTGCGATTGCCTGGTATCCCTTAGTCCGACGTAAAACTGGGGTTATATACCACTATATATATATATATATATATATATATATATATATATATATATATATATATATATATATATATATATATATATATATATATATATATATATATATATATATATATAGTGTAATGAAATCTATTCTTAATTATTTATACTTAAAAAGTTTTAACTAAACACTTAATAATTAAAATAAATAAATAATAAAAATTAATAAAAGCATTAAGGCGTCTTAGAGGAATGAAAAATAGTTTTAGACATTAGCTAATATTTTAAACCAGCACTAGAAAAAAAAATTATAAATATAAAATAATAGATTTTTATTTTATTTTATAACCGTCGTTGAACAGCCGACCCAACTTAATGGGTTTACGGCTACTAATGTTCAACTCCGTAGCCTTGTAATTTTGAACCCAATCCAGAAGACAAGGGAACTCCTGGATCGAGTATTGGGAGAAATTTGCCTTCGTGGAGGACTTTTTGATGGAGCTAACCCGCATTTGCGTTACATGGAGAGGAAGACCACGAGAACCTCCCACGGTTAGCCTGACGGCAAGGGGACTCTAACCCATAATCCGTCTACCACTGAGGATATTTCACGTCAGCACTGTGGTCAGTGCAAGCCGGATGCGGAATTCGTATCGACTGGGATTCGAACCCGGTTCGCCTCATTGGAAGGCGAACGCTCTATCCCCTGAAAATAATAGATTGCCGTTTTCCTAAAAAAAAAATTAAGTTTAGTTCACTAAGTCTCTATGATTCTAAAGTGACATCAGCTAATATTCTTTCAAAAAATATCGCTGAAGGTAAAAGTTAGCCAATTCTTTCGAAGTTAACGGCATGCTTTATAAAAAAGCCGCTTTTCTTTTGTCGCAAGTTCCGTGCAAAGTTACAAAATTAAAGTTTCCGGAAGTCGTTTATTTTATTTCCTTAGAATACATTCTATCAAAGGCTTTTGCTTCAGGATCTGCTGAGTTGTTTGGTTTTTTTTTTCTATGAAACTCTGGGATTTGTTGAAAGTTTTTCCCCCAAATAATTAATGAATAAAAAAAATTACTTCATAAAGAAAAATAGAAAGTGAAACATATTTTCTCTCCATAGCAGCTAGAAAATTGTTTTTTTTTTTTTTTTTTTTTTTTTTAAATTTGTGTAATAAAGCTTATTTACTTTTGATTTTTTTTTTTCGTTTAAAGATGAGAAGAAAAATTTAATAAAAATTACCCAATAATTAAACAAATAAAATATATTAAAATATATTAAAATTGGAATTAAGAAATAAACTACGTACTTAAGGGAAAAATTAATGGCGAAATTATACTAATTGATTTCGGAGATGCGAAGTCAATCCTTAAAATATTATTGATGCTTAATTATATTTATTAATAAGTACTAACTGTAATAATAATTGAAAAAAACTTAATTTTAGAAACTAAAATTAAACTAAATTTAGAAGAAAACTTTAAAATCGCTATCCTATTATTAATTTCAATAATGTTTAATTAATTTTGACAATAGGTAGTAATTGAATTTAAAAAAAAAATAGGCTATATACTTAAAAGCAAAATTGATGGTAAGTTGAAATCAAGTTGTTCAAAAGTATAAAAAATATCAGAATACACCGTTATTTAACATCGTCGGTGCTTAATTGACTTTTTAATAAGTACCTTTGGTATCATGGTAATGGATGCAATTTTAACCAATTTCATATATACACTAATGTAAGTAAAATTAATATATTTAGCACCTTATAACACTGCATTCATAATATGCAGTTTTAGTATAGATAATGCGGAAAGAGGTGTTTTACGGCCGTCAAAAGGAACAGGTACAAGAGAAAATCGTATAGTTGGGGAAAATTATCTCAATCATGAGTCGGCCTCGAGTAATAATATCATTCCAGCAGATTCCGAATACAGTTAATTATTATTTTTATGTGATGAACGACTAAAAACGTTCATTTTAATATGTAATTTAATTACGTAAAGTCACCGTCAAAGGCAAAAATTATTAAACAAAAACAATCGAAACTATTTTAGCTATATTAACTGAATTGAAACTTTCAAATTTAAGCATGATTCAGCATGATTGGGCACGTTGCTCAGTACTAATTTATTGATATTTAAATTTTTTTACCTCATACGCAGAATGGGCATTCAGCTAATTTATAAAAAAATATTAAAATCAAAAATCACGTAAATAACTTCTAAGTTTAAAGCAGTCTTCAGTGTTTCGGTACCAAGAATCTACTTCTATTGCCAATATAAATAGTTATAAAAAGAAGATCTGACAACCATTTTACTGAAAGTTGAATATTAAATTTGCTGGTGGTGACATGTTATAAAATTAAATAAATAGTTCGAAAGAAAAAAGAATATTAAAATAAAATTTCGGCATCATCGCTATATATGGATTTCTTCCATAAACTTCATTCTTTCCGAAATCCGAAATAGAAAATCCTAAATAATAGCAACAATATCAATAATAGCGACTTTATACAATGATATTTTGAAGAAAAAAATACTTCAATGAATGGAAGAGGAGTGAAAAGTTATAAAAAAAATAATAAAATTCATTTTTTTTAAACATAAATCGATATGTATATACTCAGTGCCTCTTGCTTTCTTTCATCTGATTTTTTTAAAAAAATTAATAAAATTTATTTAAAATAAATAAAAAAATACATCAAAATAACCTTAAAAGTTTAAAAAAAAAGCTTTTGTGTTTTGCTATCAATTTCTACAAGCAATATGAGTAGGAATATAAACACTGAAAATCATTTTATTCTAAGTTTAGGCATAATTAAATAAACTATCACGCTTCTAATGCGAATCTCTCTTTCAAAAAATATTGCTGAAGGTGAATTTTAGCCAAATCTTTGAAATTTAACGACACGCTTTATAAAAAATTGCTATTCTTTTGCTGTAACTTATGTGCAAAGACTCCGGAAGTCGTTAATTTTATTTCCTTAAAATACTTTATATCAAAGAATTTTGCTCCAGAATCTGAAAACATTGTTTTATTTTCTCAGAAATTCTGGGATTTGTTGGTTTTTCCCCCTTAAAATAATTAATGTTTAAGAAAAATTTACTTTGTGAAAAAAAGAAAGTCAAACATATTTTCACACCGCAGCAGAAAGAAAATTGTTTGTTAATTAGTTCAACAAAGCTTACTATATTCTTGTTAAAAAGATTTACTAAATTTTTAAGGGGAATTCTTTCAGACTTAATTAAGGAAAAAGTTGAAGAGAAAATTACAAAATTGCTTAAAAAAAGTCAAGTACCAGCAAATTTGCTACAAATATTTTTTGTAAGATTTGTTCTTTTAAAAGAAAAGAAAAAGAAGAAAAACGAACAGATAATTGATTTATTTAAAATACATAGAAAGATTTTTGTTAAAAAAAATATAATGTAGTGATAAATAATTACCATTTAATTTTAATATTATTAATACTTCCATGAAGTTGTATCATTTTAAAATATGTAAAACATTTATTTCGTTCTTGAAACTTCATTTTAATTTACGTATATCATGTTTTTAACTAAATATATGTAAGTAATTGAAGATTTTAATTATATATTTAAATAACTTTTAGTTAATATATTTTCATTATTTCAAGTTTATATTTAGTATTAATCATGAAAAATTTAATTACATTTTTATGTAAACTTAAGTTAAACATTAATTGCTCCACAAATGATATTGATAGCACACACTGCAAAAAAAGGTTTCTCAAAACTGAGCAAAAATGAGACGAAATAGCTCTGATTTAAATAATACTCGAAATTGAAAATTGAAACTGCACATACACATATTTAAGTACAATGCATAGCCTTAAGAGTGAGGTGGCAAAAGGAGAGTGTTACAGAAATGTTCGCTGGCTACCCGCAGGATTCGAACCAAGGACCTCCGGTATCGTTGCAAGATGCTCTGAAATCGGTAGTTCTAATCCCCAGTCAAAGGAGAGTTAGGAATCTTTATACAGTGGCAGCCGCAATGATAACTCATACGAATTTCCGATTTCAAGTAAATAAAGGGTTGCGATTTGGGAAATACAGTCCCAATAGCTTAGCCAGGAGATCGAAGATTTTAATTTCACTTTTTGCTAATTTCGCTATGTCTTAAAAAAACTCTTAAACGATTAGAATGTCTTGACATCATAAAAAAAACATCCTAAAAGTTCTTCGAGTAGAGTGTACAATTATGGTGGTTGCATCCTACTAGGTCCTTGGTTCGAATTCAACCTTCAGGTAACTAGCATCTCTCTTACGTAATTCTCCCTTCACGTCACTTTTGAGACTGAGCATTTTGCTCAAAAATTTGTAAATGCTGTTTCAATTTTAAATACATGAGTTATCCCATTCGACTTCGTAGCCATTTTGATATATTTTTGTTTAATTTTGGGAAATTCTTTTATAAATTGTAGTGACTAAGGCACTAATTGGCGGTCTACAACCCATGTTCTAACCTGTGTGGAGGTTAAAAGTCAGCCTAACTTAAGATCAATGTGTTCAATCTCATTACCTAGAAATTAAGCATGTCCGGTAAGCAATGTTAACCGCATTGCTAAAATCACGTCGATGGTCTCGGAGACCTATCCTGTGTTGTAAGAGGAATTTCCTTTTGATTTTTAACACAATATATGATTTATTTTGACATGTTGTCAATTACTAGATTTTTCTGTTCTATTGGATTTCACTAATTTCTTCCGATTTTTGGATGCTCGAAAAATTCCCTCAAACTTGAAAGGCTTCTAAAAATATCCCTCTCAAACAATTTTTACTTACTTTTTGCTGGTGTCTCAAAATTTAATCAGAATTAGAATCAAAGTCAACTTAGTAAAATCAGATTAAAGCTTTATATAATCAGTTTGAATCTATTATTTTTTTTTAAATATTCTAAAAATTGCAGTTATTTTTATAGTAATCAGGACAGTTCTTTCAGTTAACTAAATAGTCACCATTCGAATCCATGATGAAATCCATTTGCAGTGTGGACGCTCTAGTTGACTTGAATCGGACAAATGTTTCAAAACCGTGATACTGCTTAAAACGTGGAAGCACATTGTCATACAAATAAGATCATAAAATGTCCTTTTTAAGATAACCATTAAATCGGATTAAAGGTTTTAGTCAAAACCATGAGAAGTCATTCTTATTAACAATCCAAATATATACATGAGTATCCAAATGCTCATTTGATGATATAGTACTAATTGTTCATTAAATATTTGAACAATGTCTAAGAAAAGACTTTTGTTGAACTTTCAATAAAAAAATTTGATTTTGAAGAAATTAGTGCATTTTTATGTAGGGCAAGATCAATATATTCCGTAAAACTTTATGACAAGGAATAGAAATAAAAAGCCTAATTGAAGGACCATTGTCAGAAATTTAACCCCGGAAATTTTTTACATAAGCTTAAGCACTAAACCCTATACCTTTCCAATCCAGGCGGTTATAAAATCAGGCACAGTTCTAAATTCAGTCGTGACGCCATAACGAAGAAAAAAAAGCAAACCTTGCCTTTTATTAATATTACTACTTACCTTGTTCGAATTTTCTGAGTTAAAAATGAATGTTATCGCAGAAACTGCATTTCACTACACAATTTTCATAAATATTTTACACTGAAAACAAAATTTTCTTTTTTTTATAACTTATGTGTAATAATTTGATTAAAATAATATTTTCATGCATACATTTAATAAGGCTTTTAAGAATTAAACATCTGAAGAACAAGAACAATGTTTTATTTACATTCCTAAACAACACAAAAAGTTTTTCACCAAGAAAACATTATTTAAACTAGCAAGATGGAGTTCTCATTTCTTCATAATTACTTCAAAAATCTTTTTTACAGTTGCCAACCAGAAATATGAAATTCGTTTGTCGGATGAGTTCGTCTTACGAGGTAATATGGCTCTTTTAAGATGTCCCATCCCAAGTTTCGTTAGTGACTACGTAAAAGTCGCTTCTTGGGAAAGAATAGATGGATTTCTCATTACTCCTGGAATCATTAGCGGTAAGAGACTTAATATTTCCTTTCTTCATACCGACTACTTTTCATTACATTTTTTTCTGGTCCAATCTCTTCAGCTTCTTTGAAATTCGAAACAAAATGCTAAGCCTCGTGGAAAGTTAATGGTTCTTTTGAGTTCATATGAAATAATATTATTTTAAGAAGGATTTATTCGGAATAAAGTTTTAATATATTTTTTTTAAATTTAATTCTAAAATGTTTGCAGTTAGAAAATAAATGATTATTAAAATGTATAGTGTGTAAAATATTTAACTGCTAATTCTAATTGTAAATAAATAGATAGTTTTACTTTTAAACGGAGTGTTGTATATTTGCTTATGCAGAATTTGTTGATGAATTTTTTAGCTAATAAGTGGATTCTGCATTTTGCTCCTTTATTTATTCATTTAATTTAAATTTTTTGAGAGTTTGAGCGACACTTTTTAACTCTATAATAATTTCAATTCCAATATGGTATTCCAAACACAGTAAAAAAATCTGGATGAAATTACAAAAAAAGTAAGATTTTAAAAGTAGTAATATTTTAATGGTACAATTTTTTACCGTTAAATTTTATGGAACAAGGAATCTAGTGCATGCAACTTTTACCGAAGTTTACTATACAAACAATATAATTAAATAAATATTACTGTGAAAATTACAGAATAAAATTTCATAGCAAAAATGTATTTTACGGATGCTACAGGTTGTGCTTTTTAATGTAAATTGATTCGGAATTTTTTATTTGCAGATGCATGCTATTTTTTCTTGGGAAATGAATTTTCTTAGTAAGATTAGTTAATTAGCTTGAATGTATTTAATTAATAATAGCCTATTAATGTACAAACGGTAATTGGAATGTGCTTTATCATTTCACTAACGGGAAGATAACGTTTTTACATTTTTCTTGTAGTTTTATCTAAAATTTACGAGCATTTTTTTAGAACTATCAGCTTTATATTCCACGCTTAAAAATATTATTCTAATGAAGAAAAAAAATAGTCTGTTTTTTCTAGAAAAAAACTTGTGATTCACTGTACGTAAATAGCGTAATTTATTTAACACAGTCTGTGTAGGTAGTAATATATATCTTGTGAAATAATTAGGATAATATTTTATGATTTTAGATGCCTAATTGATAAATTCTCAAACAATATGGTAAGGGTCAGACTTGGCCCATTAGATTCCCCAAGCTCAGTTTTCGACGATGCTTAGTTTGAACGGCTCAGTTTTTCTAGTTTTGAAGCTAAATACCAAAAGATTTATAAAACATTTCGTTTTAGAAATGCTTGCTTTATGTATTTTTATTTCAATATACACTATCCTAGAATAATGGAAAAGACACTTTAAGTTTTTGAAATTTTTTAAAATTTCTCAGGAAATACTTAAAGGCTTATTTTGTAACTTTAGAGATGTTTAGTCATGCGACTTTTCAAACTTAGCAATAAAATTTACAGCTTTCGGAGGTTTGAGAGATAAACAATAAATTACAAAAGAAAACATGTCTTTTTGAACACTCTGTTCCGGGAAATCAAGCAGTAAGCTTGTAATAAAATGACTTTAGTTGATATTTTTAATAAACGCATAAAGGTTTGTAAGCCTATTGTAAATTTTTATAGTTATATGGACATTTTTATAAAAAAATCTTAGTTTTCACCTAACGTTTTTTAATTATAACTTTATAGATATTCAATAGAATTAAAAAAAAATTTCGAGCAAATAAATTACAAAATTTTTGATTTAAAATTTTAAAAAAGTCGTTGAAAACTGCGCAAGTTATGAGTATTTAAGCTAGTTCTTCAATACTGCGCAAATACCGAAAAACAATTTAAAAAGTTTTTTTCATAATTTTGTAGTGAATCGTATTTGGCAACTAATAAAAAAGTGTGATTTGAATATCTTAAAAATTTAAAAAATTTAATCAATTTTCTAAGAAGTTTTTGTACTTCTCAAAAGATAGCTCAAAACGATTATTCCGAAATTTCATTTTAAAATATAAGGCAACATTTAATAACATATGATAATACCATCAATAATCACCCGGAAACTAAACTATGATGGTATAGAGAAAGAAAACATGCAAAAGAAAACACACTTTTATGGAGGGGATCCTCCACATTGTCGGTCTCATTTTGAATAATCTTGGTTAACGGTTAAGATGAAATTTGAGGATAACCCCTTATCGTTTTTAGTGTTCTTTTAAAAAGTAAAAAAAAAAATACTTAGAAAATTGCTTAAAACATTTTAAAATTTTAAGACACTCAAATAAAACTTTTATCATAAGTTGCCAAATACGATTCTTTACAAAATTATAAAAAATAAAAATAAAACTTTTTTTAAATTCCTCCGCATGCACAGTATAAAATAACTAGCTTAAATAATCATATCTTACGCAGTTTCGTAATTTTTTTTTTAATTTTAAATCAAAAAATTTATAATTAATATTAAATTTTAGGGTGTTCCATAAGAGTTTCATAGGGTGTTCAAAAATACTTGTTTTTTTTTCCGCAATTTATAGTAAGTCTTTCGAACCTCTTAAAGCTTTAAATCTCACTAAGTAAGAAACATCGCATGAACTTAACACCTCTAAAGTTACAAAATAAACCTTTAAGTATTTCTTGAGAAATTTAAAAAAAAAATTTAAAAACTGAAAATGTCTCTTCCATTATTGTAGAATATTGTATAAACATATTTTAGAGATGTAAACATAGCATACGTATTTGTCACATATATTTGTTTTATTCTGCAATCACATAATGATTATAATTTCATTACAGGGAAGTATGGAATGTTACAAAATGGTGATTTGTACATTCGTGATACTACAGAACATGATAGCGTATACACGTTCCGATGCCATGCGGAAAATATTGTAACAAGAGAGAAAAAAGTCAGCATGACTTATGCAAAAGTCATTGTGACTGGTGAGTAATTGCAAATTTTCTCAAAAGAAAGAAATGTCTTGCATATATAAATACAAGAAAAGCTATTTATCGTTAAGCAAATCAATTAAAAATACACGAACATAATATGATTTAATATCTAATATCTATGATTTAATATCAGCATAAAATCAATTATTTATATAAGTAATGTCCCAAAATTATTTTCATTGTTGACGTTGTTGAATTCTTATTGGCCAGAGAACAACTTGGTTTGATCCAGTTTTCTCACTTGTAAATACAAATTTCTTCTGTTGTCGTCAGTATGAAATAAATAAAAAATTAAAATTATAGTTTACCTGTAAAATAAATCTTGATCCCTAATTTAAATGTGCTTGCCTGTAATATTTATTAATCATACTTTTAAGGTCTTAAAACTGAAAACGTTATTTCTTCATTGGAAAGGAATATAATGATATTACTTTAATATTCAATATTTTTTAATAAATATCCTGAAAACTGAAATCTGTATTTAAATTTTTTAAACGTTGTACTATTATTGAGCAGCAAATAACTTACATTCATTTTTATTATACTTGTTTTTGTCAAACTCTATCCAGTCAACAATTAAAATAATAAATTAAAAATTGTAAAATTTCATCATTGATTAATTTTTTATTCTGTTACTTGTAATGTGTCTACCACTACGATTGTTAAAGACCGATTCACTAGCATATAGCACATGTTTACTCGTTTCTATCTCGGAGCACCTTTTGACATATAAAGGTTGACATCGTTGATAAATACCTACCCCACCATCGGGACCATCCATTGACCATCGGATATCAGTTGATCACGCATACCTCGTCAGTAACCCCTACTTCGACTAAAACACGCTTACTCCGTTGGATGGTCCACATTGAACAGTTGACTTGCTATTTCCGACAGTGTTTTCTTTGCGCCGTTGCTTCTCAGATCACACACAACAAAACCTGTCCGCACTCGACTGTTAATAACAACGCAGGAGTAACCACGCACACAACCGGGATCTTTATACAGCTTTCAAGTACATTATTCAAAATCTGGTGATCTCAATACAAGTTTCCCGACTTCTCACGAAAACAACAATGAATCTTCTAAGTGGTATGGTATTCGTTCATCGAATTCTATCACATATAAAATTCTGGTGGAGGAGTTATGTAGCGTGTCTACCACTACAGTTATTAAATACCAGTTCACTAGTATATAGGACAGGTTAACTCGTTTTTATTTCGGAGTAACTTTAGATAGATGAGGGTCAACATTGTCGATAACTCCTTCCCCACATTACCAAATTTCATTAGCTAAAAACAACTATATTTTTTTAATAATTAAACCAGAAACGGAATTTAAAAACAAAAAAAAACAATTCTGATAAAATAAACTGCATTATAATTAGGTTTAAATTTTATCCCAATAGTTTTGGGTAACAAACCTGCGAAACCAAATATATATTAGTTGAAGCTCTTGTTAATTTCATGTTGGTGACAATTAAAGAGATTTTGATTTTTTCTTCCTTACTGAAAGATATCACTGCCCAATGTGAATGCTCAAAAAACAATCAGAAATGGATTAAGAATATTAGCTTTATATGCTTAATTGAGATCATAATTATTTTTATAATAATTATTTTTTTACGAATATCATATGACATATTTTCTACAGCGTCTCTATATAAAATGTAATTTTTTTTCACAATAGAGCCCCATCACAACCAACCACCGAGGATTATAACTCGTTCAAGCCGAGTGTCAGTCCCCGTTGGCCAAAAAGCTACTCTCTCCTGTTTGGCACAAGGCCATCCCATACCAACATACAGATGGCATAAAGTGGCAGGAGAACTCAGATCAGTTCCAGAACTTGGTTCAACAGTTCGACAAGAAGGAGGTGTTTTGGTGTTCCATAAAGTTGTGTCTGCAGATGGAGGGACGTATATTTGTGAAGTAAGCAATAGTGTTGGGCAAGACAAAGTGGAAGCCGAATTAATAATTGAAGGTAATAAAACTTTATTAAGTTTTAATTCTAACATACATAAACAGATTTATTTATTGGCATAAACTAAATAACAATTGAAGATTTGAGTAGGTGATGATTATGAGTTTAATTTTAAGGAATTTGGTTACCTAGGCATTAAAGTCTACTTTAAACAATGTCCTACTACCATGCTGTTGTTTTTTGTCTACAAGATTATGAATTTATAATTTAGTGTCTACGAATCAATAATACTCGTTTAAACTGCTTGCATCGGAGCGTTAGCAATCAAGATGTCTTATTTTCTTGTCTAAAGCCAAGTTTTCTAAGGTTATTTTTAAACATGCCCGAAATGCACTTAGAATCTCTTTCGACTCAAAAACTGTCGCTTTTTGACATCTATTCAATTCATCCACTATAATGTTCGAATGATGGGTCAATTAAATAACTTGCTAAAATAAATCAGTATTGTGTAGTAGACTACATTAATTTATTTTATAGAAGAAAACACAAAATAAACTAAAAAGAAGAATTTTCTCTGAGACATGTTACGTAATTTCAGTGAAAGAGAGATATATTATATAAATCTTAGATTTTATAAAGACAGGAGAATTGAATTAAATCTTGTCCGACAGTTTTCAATTGACGAAATCCAGAAATATTTAACACTTATAAAAATTTATCACGTCATATACACTTTTGGCGTATTAAATTTCGATAAAAACATTCAACTGTTATTTGTCTATTAATCTCAGAACCTTATTCCACTTCATAAAAGTCAAAAACAATCACTGAGTAATGTTACCTATTAATATTTCTAAATTAAAATGGTTTTTCAACATAAATCAATATTTAAAAATTAAAGAAGACTAAAACAAGTCCTTTTTGAAAAAAATTTCCTTTAGGAAAGATAAAGAAATTAAGTCTTAGTTTTCATAAGCAGAGGAGTATAAGGAATCGAATCTTCTTAAAATTGAAATATATATATATTTATGTCATTTTCTATGTAAAAGATAATTGAAAAAGTTTGCAAAATTTAAGTACATTCCCAGAAAATATATTAGAGAAAGGTTTATAATGATAAAAATAGTAGTCATCTAAAAAAAATATTAAAATTTTAATCTAGTTTTAGCGTATTTTGTTTAATCTTCGATAGGCTTAACTATTCCTTAGAGATTTTGTAACTAATCTTCAGTAATTTAAAAACTCAGTTACAAAAATATAATCGCTTAGCTTTTTGGTTAATAAAGAATTAGAATTTTAAAACATGTGCAAAATGCTCACTGATTACACTCTAAAAACATTATAAATTAAATAACGTGATTAAAATTTATATTTAAGCGATATTAGTTTTATATCTTTAGCATCGATAACTTGTTATGTAAATTGAAATTTTTTTTTCGAATTACAAATAATACCTTTCTACTAAAGGTGGTTTAAAAATGAGATAATCATGTATTATCACTATTGATGAATGAATTAATTATCAACAAAATTAAAAAGAGGAAAACAGAACTTTGGCATTTCGGCAATTTACAAGATGTAAAAAATTCTACAAAATTTGCACAAATGAAAAGCATAGTCTTTTAAATGATAATAACTTCTTCAAAAAAAATTCTTATAACTCCTAATGAAGTATCTAAAATTTAAATAAAGTAATACTCTCCAAACAATTATTGATTTATTTTTACTTTGAGTTAAACTTTGAAGCTCATCTTAATATAAAGGTATTCGCATATTAATCATTTAATTTCTTTCTTACAATAAAAAATGACAGCATATATCGGATTACATCACTATGCTTAACATCACATTAACAAAAATAGTGCTAAAAAATTTAAAAACACGCGTTTTTGCCTCATAGGATATTAGAATGAAACATTACATTAATTATACACTAACGTTATAAAATTCATAAAATTTTAAAGATAATGTTAAACACATATGTAAAATGTATTCTCGGTCTAAAAGATAAGTATTTTATTTTATTTTATATTTTATAACCGTCGTTGAACAGCCGACCCAATTTCATGGGTTTACGACTACTGATGTTCAACTCCGTAGCCTTGTAATTTTGAACCAATCCAGAAGACAAGGAAACTCCTGAATCAGTACCCCCAGAGGTATTGATTTGTTATGGGAACATGGAATACATTGAGACTCGACAGATTTAACGTGCATCAGTCACCATTTACTACAAGGGGAGTCTTCGGGCGACGAGGATCGAACCTACGTTCTCTTGGACATGGGCCCAGTGCCTTACCGACCAAAAGATAAATATTAAAAAAAAAGTAAAAAAAACTCATACTTGCCCTGAATGAACATTCCTTTCTGCTAGATGAACGCTTAGAATACTTACATGGCCCACGCTAAGCATTCGCCTCCTCGACAAATGTGAAAAAAGCGTAAATTTTGCGAATCGTAAATTGTGCTTTGGGGAAAGCATTGGCGAATGATTCAGATGGATCCAAAACTACCTTTTAGTAATGTTAATTTTTTGCTTTCAAAAAATTGATTAAAGAATAATAGCTATTGAGAAAAATTAAACGCTCCATTACACACAACAAAATTATTCTGATGAAATATGCATTTGAGAAACTTTAAATTAAGAAATTCAAATATTAATTAGGTTTGGGCATTTAGATAAACATTAAAATTCATTAAATAAAGTTACTTTCATACTAGATTTTTTATTACGTTTCCTTAGCACCGTCACCAACAAAAGTGAAAAAAAAATATCTATCAACTCATATTATTCAAAATATTGCAGGAAAAGATAAGAGAACGAAAAAGTAGGCAGAAATCCAAACGAAGATAAAATTCCAACAAAATTTGTGACTTTCGGGTTATTGGAAGATCTATAAAAGAAACAAAATGCTGTAGACAGACGTAAAAAATGACGTAGCCATATTGCTACTTGAGTCAGATTTTCATTTTGAGAGAAAAGGAATACCTTATAGCTTTCAACAAGAGGCGGTAACAGAGAAGAAAAAAAATGCCTTCCCTTTTTATATAAATTTATGACCACAAATATATAGGAGCTGAAATTGAAAACATGTTGCATGTTTTTGCTTGGAATGTAAAAATTGGTTTGAAAAACATGTCTATGCTCGCATTGAGGTTCAGTATTGGATGAATTTAACGACCATAAATGCTTTCTTCTCGTAAGGAGATAAAACGTAGATAAGTAGGCCGAACGATGGTATTTTTTTTTTTCCTATTCGTGTTAGGGAAAGGGAAAAACTTATCGACTCTATCCGTTTTTCATATCTATCCAAAGTTTGCAACTCTTTTTTTCTCCTTTGCTATGTTTGCAATTTATATTTTTCTTAGGTAGCCGTATTGACTTTTTATTGGAAAGGTTTTCCTCGGTATGCATTCGCCAACTGATAAAACTATGTTATCTTTCTTTTTTTTTCCAATTTTTATATTCTTTGAAGTGAACGCTCGGAATTCTATATTTCTGTTTATGATGTTGATCGCAAGATCTGATATTTGAGCTTGTAAACTAAAAACATATTTTTACTGTATTTTTTATTTTTTTATTTATTGAATCTGTCTCAGTTGCTTTAGTCTCCTATTTACCAATACTAATTTAATTTAGAAAAAGAGTTTTTATCCAAGCTTCAGTCATTCTAAAAATATTGCAACAAAACTAAATAAAAATTCATTCTTGCATATGACACTAAATAATAAGACTAAAATATACATCTCTCACGAAACTAAAACAACAAAGCGGCAAGAAATGCAAATTTCGTAATTTTCAAAATAACATCCATATTTTTTTTTTTTTTTTTTTATGTCTTTCGGTGCATTTTTTATTTTCATGTGCACTTATTTAAAAATAAATGAAGAAAAGAACATTGCTGCTATAATAATTAAACGAATGAAATAATTTTTTAAAAAACTGTTTTTTTTTCCATATTTTCTTGTTCTTTTATTTAATAGTTTTATGTAAACCATTTAGAAACCAGTGGAAGGTATTATTTAAGTACGTTTATTAATCACTAAGTTTTAGAAAACGCTGCACTAGCTTCAGGTATGAGCAAATGCGGACAAAAACAAAGGTTTTTTTTAAAGAAAAATATCACAATTAGATTTAAATTAGAGAAAATAAACACAACTTAGATTAAAATAAAAATGCCATAACATATTGTTAAAAAAGCACTTCATGAGTCAAAAATTGTATTTAATACAGCTTTTTTGTTGTTGATAAATTTGTAAAAAAAATGTCCACACCAGTCTTCTTTTCCTCCACTCAGAAATATTTAAGGTAAAAATATATTATTCGAATAAAAAAATCAATACATTCAAATTGAGATTAAGATACCGAACATATATGTGGCGTGAAGGACACAATATGCTACAGTTTACTAACCAGTGATTCAGATGATGATGAGGAAAGTTGTGCTGTCATCTAAGACTGCTTGACCGTGTTGACCATGCTTGACCGTGATTCACCAATTGATGATTGCATAAATATATTTATCATTCATTACAGAATCTATATAAGCATTTAACAAACAAAATTGCATTAATATCCGTGGTTTAATTTATAGGGAAACATTGTATCAAATCAAATAATCAAAATTCATATCATATATGAATAGAAGATTTGCCATCAAAACGCATATTTAATGAAAGTAGGGAACTTTTCTTTAAGAAACTGATACATTTTTTGGCAAGAAACTGTTACATCTATGATATGCAGCGTTACGCAATTTTTCACATACTGCTATTAGATGCTGACTGCTTTTAGTACTGTAGCATTGCAATAAAATTTATTATCACTTTATTTCATTTCCGAGAAATAGTCTTCTTTGAACCAAATTGAATTTAGCACCTTAACTCAGTTGATGTTCGTCAATTTAAGATAAAGAATTAGCTATTGAAGACTTAAATAGGAGATTTAACTTTCTTCTCCTAAATGACTCTCCTTGTGGTTTCGCTCTGGTGATTGTAGATCATCTATCTTGAGACCGGGCATTATCTCCGTCATTCCACATCGAAGAAACTTACGCTACTCAAACTACTCTCTTAAGTAATTTATTATGTAGGATCTTTTTGCCGCTCTGTAGTTTTTAAATCTTACAGCTTAATATTTTATCAATTTTCAGAAGTTTTGTATTTAGAATTATTGAAGATTTAAATTATGGCTTTGCAAAAATTTCCATCGTTCGTTTAAAAACCTTTAGCTTTTCTTTTTTTTCAAACTAAGAAGTAAGTTATGTCTTAACTTCATTCAATTTCTATTACATATTTGACTTCCTTAATGTAATAATTTTTTTTATTGTATTCAACATTATATATTGTAAGACAATGAAAGGTTATTTTTATCTAAATGACATTATTTCGCATTAGATATGCTTAAGATTTTATAATAATTATACCAAAACGTTGTTTTGCATTGCATATTATACATAATAAAATTTTCTTCATAGAATTGTAATTGGGAATTTTTTTTTCCAAGCTGATTTTGTCCCGCAATGAACTGATTGTAAAGACGCGGCTGCCAGTAGAACACCGAAATCAAGCATCATTGGTTGCGGTCAGTAATCGGTTGGTTGACTACTTTGATCAGCCAGCGTAGGGACCAAGGGAGTGCGGTATCGATCCTCGTTAAACTGCTCTACCGTAAAGGGCTAGACTTCGGGCCAACAAAAACGGGGAGCCATTCCCTCTGCAGAGGATCAAAATTGCGATAGCAAGTCTTCAGATCCTCTTCAGGGATGCTTCCCAGACCGTCGCCAAAAGCCCATTATGCTGCTCTAGTGCTACGTAAATAAAGTATCTACCTAAGTTGATTTTCGATCTTATTCTAAAAAAATCATTAAGAGCTATAATAACAAAAAATCGCTGTATACACATAACAAGTTATCCACAAGATTTTGGCCAATTCGATTTTTTTCCTTCTCAATATTGAAGCATTCTTCTGGGCAGGAAACAAAATTTTTTCAAGTCAAAACTGTATTGAAATTTATCTCAAGAATATCTTAATGTCACTAGAGAACAACTACAGTCTTACATATAAGCGTATTAAACAAGAAATAACACAAATTCTTGAAGCTAAACTGAAACCATTGGAGGAAAATTTCCCGAGTTTGATGATATCAGTGCCCATACAACGGTAGGTATCAACTACAAACTCAAACCTAATAGTTCGCAAACTGTGTTGTATAATATTTGCAATAAAAATACATATTTTAACTTTCAGCTGTATTTTCTTACATTTATGTTTAAGATCATGAAACATTTATATCGCGCGCTGATTTTTCCATAGGCATTTTGTCATACTCTTTTTTTTTTCTTCAATCAACTGAAGCGTCCTCCTATCAGGAAACAAAATCTTTTCATGTCAACCTTTCTGCGAATCTGATTACCGAATTATTTGAGTCTTATAGGAAAACAGCTGCTGTTATATATAAGAATATTTCTAAAGCAATAGCACAACTTCTGCAAAACCAAACTGTATTCTGCGAAAAGAAATTTTCAGAGTTTGATGAAATCAGCACATATATACTACCTTCGTTATCACATTCAACTAATTGCTCACAAATTGATTCGTATAATTTTTGCATTAAAAATATAGATTTTAACTATCAACAATAGTTTTATTCTTATATAATATGATATTATTGAATTTTATAGCTCCCACAGACAGTTTATTTAAAAGAATAGTATCTTAAATTAATTAAATGTATTGTTTTTATATGATTACTTTTTTTTCAGAGCCTCTTCGAGTTAGTTTATTTCCTCCAGAGCAAATATTAGATGTTGGTAAAACGGCAAACTTCAACTGTTCAATTCAGGGACATCCATTCAGTGCCGTAGTTTGGCGAAAGGATATGAAATCCTTGCCAAATAATCAAAGAGTCATATTTCCAACACCAACGTCATTACAAATAAGACAAGTAAGAAGACCTGATTCTGGAATTTACCAGTGTTTTGTTAGTAGAGAAGAGGTTTCAGAGCAAGCTAGTTCAAGACTTATTATTGGAGGTACGTAGAAATTGGTTTAAATATTAATTGTTTTTAATTAAGTTTTATTAACTGATTATAAAAAGTACGTAGAGCACATGACATAAGACAAAACCTCAAGGGAAGCTGGAAATAAACTTTAAAAAAAATTAAAAGAGAAGAACAATTTTAAAAAATTGACAAAAAAAAATTTATTGTTAAAAATTAAGAAAAATTAACGTTGAAAATTTATAATTTCATCATCAGCTCACACGATTATATCCGTAAAAAATAGTGAACTCTACTATTGAATTAATATAGCAAAATAAAATCATATCAATATGATAGTGTGAGAAGTACGAAAAAATGAGACCTTCTTTACATAAAACAACACAAGTAAGAACAACACAAGACTTAAAGAAAAAAAGATTGAAATAAAAAGCATAAGAGTGCATATAAAGGGGACAGAGATAAAGTTGCCATGTATGACTTGTAAAAATGATTTGAAAATATTTCCTTTACTAAGATAACAGATAACAAAAATGAAATAAAAAAGTATTACAAGGTAGTAGAATATATTTTTTAAGCACATTGTTACTTATGCTAAGAACAACATCTGATTTTTTTGTTGTATTGTATTAGCCCGAAGCTTGTATCTGCTCAAATCCAGTTTAGTCAATATTCTAGCTACGCAACAGAAACATTCTAACATATTTTAAAAATAAAAATTTTCAGTAACATTTTAATGCTAAACACGAAAAAATTAACATGTAATAGCCATTTCGAAATGAGCATTAATTAAAAAGCAATACTAGTTTAGATAAGACAATGTTAAAAATACAAGGTGTAAAGCTTTATTTAAAGAAATGATAGCTGATATATACCCCAGTTTTTTTTAGTTTCCTAATCATGTATTGTGACCTGATTATGGTAAATGATAATCTTTGTTAGCACAATGTAATATTTTTTTTCCTTTTTCTTTTTGCAATTCTATGAATTAGGATTTTGAGTGGAGAAAAAAAATGTTCCCTATATTCTTATTTTTACATTGAAAAAAAAATAAAGTATTCCGTTTATATTTTGAAAATTAAAAAAATCGGAAATCATTATGGATAACACGTATTATTAATGAATTATGGGCAATAAAATCATGTTCCATCTTTACATTATATTTTACCACTTGATATTAAACGCTTTTTTTAAAATTAAAAACCTTATTGAGGTTTGGGGCACAAGTTATATTATAGCACAAGTTACGGACATAATAGTTTAAGGTTATTTATTTACATATGCCAGACGTTTAGCAACAAAGCCATTAGCCTCATTTAATTAATAATAGTTTAAGCTAAAACAAGGTTCTTTAGTTCTTATAAACGGTAGTGGTATTAGAGTTTCATTTCTGTAGCAATGTTTGCAATCTCGTCGTTAAAATGAATATATATATATATATATATATATATATATATATATATATATATATATATATATATATATATATATATATATATAAACTAATTACTTGGAATTCTAATATTTCTAGGAGCATCTATTTAAATACTACTTTTAATGAAATTACTAGAATTAATAGAATATGTAGTAATATTTATTTATCCAAAAAACAAATTGATAAACTCTTTCAAAATTTGATAAAAAACAATAGATACCTAACTAAAGTAATAAAATTCTATATAAAATCATTGAGTTAATCGCATATTTTGTAAATATATTTACTAAAAATTTTCTTTGTTAATTTATACAATTTTCCCATGTGCAAATCCATTTTGGGTAAATCTGTGGCCAAAAAAATTTTTTACTAATAATTTCTTTCTTACTTTGTATAATTTTTCCTTGTGCAAATCCGTTTCGGGCAAATCTTTGGTCAAACTTATTTACTAAAAAATTCCTTTACTAAAAAATTTCTTTATTAATTTATAAAATTTTTCCATGAGCAAATCCATTTCGGCAAATCCATGAGTAAAATTATTTACTAATAAATTTCTTTGTTAAATTAAAAAATTTTTCCATGTGCAAATCCATTTCGGGCAAATCCGTGGCTAAAATTATTTGCTAAAAAGATTTCTTTGTCAATTTATATAATTTTTCCATGTGCAAATCCATTTTGGGCAAATCCGTGGCTAAAATTATGTGCAAAACAGGCAATTCATGCTTCATTCTCTTTTCTATTTTATATTTTTTTCTTAAATAAATATTTATTTTCTAAAATTATTTATAGTAAACTTTTTTTAAATTATCCAGGAAAATATTACCTCGCGCACATCCGTTTTCTGGCCCATCCTTGGTAACTAACAAATCAAACGCACTTCAGTAATGCAGCAAGAACGCACTTTAAACTCCTCTAGTTACACTCAACACGCGCTTTTGTTTTCATAGTTTTCATATTTTGCAATCTGGCAATCTTGTTACGTAAACATTTTAAATCATTCTTGACAAATTTCCCGTTCATGTAAGTCCATTATATTCCACTGCTCGCTTTATAGATTTTGTTTTATTCTGCTCTTCCTTTATATTTTATTTCCTGTTTTTATGTGTTATTTTTACTTATTGTATTTTTATTTTTATTTTACTTATTGTGTTTTATTTTATTTGTCGTAATTTTTGTAAAAAAATTTTTGAGTGCTCCTCACACTATTGTATTGGTATATTTTGCTTTGGCTATATTGATACAATATTAGAAAGCACACTTTTTCGGATATAATCGTGTGGGCTGATGAAAAGATTATATCTTATATTTTCCGGTTTTTTAAAGAAACTTTATCCTCAATTTTTTTTTAAAATTAATTTTTTTTCTTTCCCCAGTAGTTTGTTATTATTATTATCCCCCCCTTTTTTTTTTTATTTGTCTGTAATTTACCTTTGTTTTATCTTCATTTTGAACATATATATATATATATATATATATATATATATATATATATATATATATATATATATATTTATATATATATACATATATATATATATACATATATATATATATACATATATATATGTATATAAATATATATAACACTTTATTTTGTCTTGTTGCGACAAATACGCGTCATATGCGCCTAAGTGTATCTGTAATGATTAAAGATTGAATCAATTTTTCCTAAAAATCACAATAAAGTATACTACTAGAAGTTAAAAGTCTGGAAAATCAGAAATTGTTTAATGATGGTGTAAAGAATGCACTAAAAACAACCCTTGTTAGGTAACGCATTCTAGTTATTTTTTATTAAAAAGAAAATATGATGGCTTATTTAAAGTTATAAACTTTGTCCGTGTGATTTAATAAAGCAAGAGAGGTAAAAAAAAATATTGTTCTAAAAATATTGCCTAAAGCTTAAATTAATATTTTTAATAAAGTGGTTTGGAAATTATGAAGAAAGTTTTTGAATTTGAGAACACAATCTCTTTTCAAAATACCTTGAAGGAAATTGCATACTTCCTCTTTCACTTAACAGTGTTTAATTTCGAAAAACCTATCATCTAATTAAAATGTTGATATCAGAAAATGTATCAAAATTAATTAAATTTTGGCTTGCTTTTTTAAATTAAAAAATAATCTAGAATGTTTAGATATGAATAGCATTTGTCAAGTTTTTCATTAGATATTTTTCTAAGCGTGATTTCAATTACTTTCTCTAACATCGATAAATAACAAAACAATTAAATACAACATAACAATTTGTATCTTGTTTAAAACAGTAAAAAGTATTTTCTTTAAGTCTATAATATATTTTTTAACAATGAAACAATTAAAAATATCTGTTCCACTCGAAGGATAAAACTTTGACTTCTTACAACTGCTATATGAAAGTCTATATTTTGAACTAAACAGATAAATAATTTAAAATATATATATATATTGCTCTTTGAGTACGAGTTTTGTACGATCGCGAAAAACAAGCTTAGCTTAAATTATATTTTTCTGACAGTGCAGCCAAATCTTTTTTAATGAACATAAGAAACAATGCTATATAAATGTTAATATTTTAAATATAAATAATTAACAAACTTGAAACATGCTTTTCAATCGAAGGGTGTAAAAATTTTTTAAATAAAACACGCACCAAACATCTAGTCACATTTTTTCTTAAAACCGTTTTATGAATAGTTGTAATGTGATTATAAATAACCAAAACTAACTGCAATTCTGTGTGAAAAGTGGGAAACTAGTTGGAAAACTAAACTCTATTTAAATAATTTTTCTAACAGATTTGGCCTTTATTTGGGAAAAAATCAGTTCCAATAATGGGTATTCCGATCTAGTTTATAATGTGGCTTCCATTAGGTTGATGGGGGGGGGGGAGGAAGAATCACCTAACACAACACGTGTTTTCTTATAACTGCTATATGGTGTAGAAATAATTTCAGGGATTTTTAAAAAATTGACGGAAATATTTTCTTTTTTCGACTCTTGAGCGACTTTGAATGAGGACGTGATTCCTTCAAGGGTAATGGTCACGTGGTCAATGTAGCGAACACGAAACTGTAGGCCATGTTGCTATCGGTTGAACCATACTCTATCAATTATAACACTGGAACGCAAAAATTTGAAAAATGATATAATAATTTATATTTATTCTTAAAATTAATTAATAGAAATTTACTTAATGAAAATTTATTTCATACCAATTTTTATAAAACCAAAAAAATTGAATCCATTGTCAAATGAAAACAAAATTTTACCGATGATACAATATTAGAATGCAATCCTTTTTGCGGATATAATCGAAGGAGCTGATGAAGAGATTATATCTTTTTTTTTCCGGACTTCTATATTATATATATTTTTTTAATTCTTTTCTTTTTTATTATTCTGTAATTTGTTCAATGTTTCTCTACATTCTTTAATTTAGAGTTTGAAAAAAAATTTAAATACTATTAATAATTTTTTATTTTGTAGACCAGGTTCCAAAATTCAAGTTGACTTTCCCGGAAAAAATTCTTAGACCTGGAAGTTATGTGTCGTTACTTTGCGTTGCTACTGGCAATCCAGCACCTCAAATGAGATGGTTCTTAGACGGGATTTGGCAAGTGTCCACTCGTCCAGGAATTCTCGTGAGCACTTATTTGAGTGGCAACGGCGATGTGGTGAGTTACTTGAACTTCACATCCGTGGATGTATCGGATGGTGGATTGTATCAATGTGAAGCTTTCAATGAAGCTGGAAGTGTAAAGCATTCCAAAAGAATGAACGTATTTGGGCCTTTGTTCATAAGACCCTTGAGTAATCTGACAGCACTAGCAAGTTCAGTTTTTACAGTTAGCTGCCCGTTTGGTGGATTTCCATTTGACAAAATTTCTTGGAAAAGAGGTGAGCAATTTTTCAATTTTAGGAATAAGCTACCATTCATCAATTTAAATACACTTCTTCTACTTTTTTTCATTCCATTCAAAAAAGAAAATATATATATAGCATTAAATATTAATACATCGACGTTAACGGCGATGTTCTAATGTAGCTTGTCACATTGCTTGCATTAATTTCTGAATCAAACATAGCTTGTAAAAAAAAGTAAATGTATATATATTTTAACAGGATGTCCAATAATTTAAATTGGGCAAAAAAGTTTTAATCTCCTTGGGGCATTAGACAGAATTTCCAATAAAGGAGGAGAATCATTCGAACAAATGCACTAATATGTAAATATTTTACTGACTGGAACCATCTGCAAAATATGATTACATTTAAAAAAGAATTTTTTTTTAATTTTTATTTAACGGCAGGCATTGAACTTTCGTTCTTTGCCATAGAAGATGCCGGAAGTGTTGCTCATTTATCGTTACCCAGTGGGCACCTGTGAATCAAAGTCACGGAGGCCAGCAACGTTACCCACGCCACACTGCCACAAACCCGTGGCCACATTCACTCATCAGAAGACAACACAGAGAGAAACATCTATGCCCAGAGCGGGATTCGAACCCGCAGCCATTGGCTTTGTAGTCAGACACGTTAACCACTCGGCCACCTGGCGGGCAAAAAAAAGAAAATATCGGGTTCGGAATCTTGCATGAAACAACCGATGAAATTCCTCGTATGTACGGAGGGGATTTTCTCTTCGTAAAAGTATGTTTTTTTTTAAATATATTATTTAACAAAATCGTTCAGCTAATCCCTAATTTTATAGTAAAAAGTCATCGCAATTGTGGGGATAGTAGTTTTTGAAAATGTCAACCTTCATCTATGAAAAGGTAAACCATCATAGAATAGAGTTAACATGTCTTATATACTAGTGAATTGGGATAGTATATTTGTAGTGGTAGATACTCTACAGTACTCCCCCACCAGAATTATATCTGTGAAAGAATTCGATGAATGGATACCACTAGTTGATTGATTGCTGTTTTGGGAGAAGCCGGGAGAGCTGTATGAAATTCACGATCGTGGTCTATGATTGTGATCTATGAAAAGGTACCCCGACATAGAATCGAGTTAACATGTCTTATATACTAGCGAATTGGGATAGTATTTTTGTAGTGGTAGATACACTACAACAATATAAATTAATTTCTTTTTTACTTGTATTAATTACTTTCTTTCTAATAAATATACATTACAACACTTTCTACATAAATTAGATTCATGTTAAAGTTATTATCATGTTAAAGTTTATTGAGATTCATGTTAAAGTTTATGAAATTGAATATCCCATTGAATAACTGAAAAACCAAGTGTATTGGAGTGAACGAGAGTAGTATAGTTCTCTACACATTAATATCAGTTTCATTTATCTTTACATGGCATAAAAGACAGCATAGGAGGGAGAAGGATTAACATCAGGCATTGATTACTCATTCAAGTCAAATTACTTCTGTACTAATTACTCTGTACTGAATTTGGCTAAGATTACCATATTGGGAGAAATCCTTCCAACGCAGTGTTTAGATTACAGAATTGGTGAACAAATGTTATTACGAATGTTCAGATTTTTTCACTGCTTTACAATGAAACAATCTAAGCTATTGACATAGTTATATGTGCTCTCTTGAAGTTTGTAGAATTATCCGAGTAGAGGTTGGTGGGCTTGCTCTGTCTGCAAAAGGAAACGACGTAATGCAGATAGGGATGCATCTGTCGAAAGATCAGAAACCACTTCAAGATGCACTGCCTTAATTTCAAAGCACATAAAGAGTGCATTTTAGGACTTAATTCAACTACTTTTAGGTAAATTAGCATAGTAGAACCCCCCCCCCCAAAGTACAGTCCAATGTTTAAAAAAAATACCAGCATTGAATCTTCTAGCAGGCAGGTCAACTATAATCTGATTACCAAATTGATGCTTTAGACGAAAACAAGTTAGATATTTCACAGAGATTCTTCTAACCACATCTTTTAAAGAAGAATCCAACACATTTAAGTTTAGGTCCACTAAGCGATTGAATTAGGTGATAATATTTAGCTAAACATTTGGCGATATGATGATTTTTTGGAAGAAGCATGAGATGCTTTTCATTTTAATTTAAATTTGAATTTTTCAACCGTACACCATTTTACAAATGCCATCTGTATCTAAAAATAAACTCAGCTGATAGAGTTTGCTGTTCTTAGGGCTCTTGATAAAATTCTCTTTTTTAAATGATCTTAATAATAGTCTTGATGGAACCTTAGAATATCAATTTCCTTAGATAAAAACACTTCTGGGATTTTAGTATACCTGCAATAATGGTTAATAAATCACAGTTAAGTTTTTTTTATTAAAAGTGAAAAAAAATCTATGGGAGAAAAATTTTATAAATTAAAGAAGCCCTGCTGCTACTTATTTAGACTCCTTTTTATTTTAAGACGCATAAATTTAATTGGCAAATGTAGTAATTTTAAAACTTTGTATTTTCGCATTTTTATTACATTTTAATGTATATTTTTCTACTTGAAAACAGTTAATTAAAAAAATATTAAATCAAACTGTTTGAAAATATAATCAACACAAGAAATAAGTCTAAAAAATTCCGTAAATAAGTGCTTTAGATCAATTAATAGTTAATATATGTTTAATTGAAAGAAACATTATATGAATTATTCAAAAGCATAATTCTGTTTATTCATTTCAGGGTTTTAATGCTAATTTAATTATTATTATCAGTTATATCAACAGCAGTTTTTTTTTTTTTTAAATTTAGCCTTATTCATATGAGTGTTTTTTACAACTAAATAATGCTGTAATTATTTCTGCAATAATATCGCAGTATTGACAGAACTTGCATTTAAATAATCGCTTTTGAAATTTTCATGTTTAAGTTCCTACTCATAATGGTATATTAAAAAGTATTCAGTCCAAATATTTTTTCCAAAGAAAGTCTCTTAAGCCTGCATTTTTTAAAATTTTTCTAAACGTTTCTTACTTCCTTTTTTTTTGTGTGGAAATGTTAGAACAAAATGCTCGTTAAAACGATTTTTTGCATCTTTTTCTTCGTACGTCATGTTTTTTACAACACTAAAAAAATATTCTTTCTGGAAGAAACTCGCCTATTTAACAATAATGCTCCGAGTTAATGAAACCTAAAAAAATCCTTGGAGCTCTTTAAATAATGTTTAAAAACAAACTTAAATCTATTCCTTTCTTTTAAATAAACGACAAAAAATTTGTGATGTAAAAACTCTTAAAAAAAGACTTTAAGCTCCGGAAAACCAACCATAAAGAGATTTTTAAAAAAAGAGAGAATAAAGGCGAATATAATAAGGGTAAAAGCAAGGTAGCACAACATTTTTAAGTTGTGAACAAAAGGTATTTGCTCTCTGCTCTTAGCTTTTAGCATGTTATATAAAAGAAGTGTCTCTTTGTAAAGACTTCGTAAAAAAAAAAAAGGCAACATTTTTTTTGTTAGTAATCGTCTTTTGTTTTGGAAATTTTACGCCCCCTAATAGGATATTAATCATTCCCAAAATCTTAGCCCATCTCTCAAATTTTTATAAACACTGCTTTTGGGAAACAAATAATTTGCATTTAAAATAGCTAAAAAATTATAATGTCATCGATCAAAAATATTAGAATTTTTTTTGTTCTACCAAGTATTTATCAGGCTTTGGAGTATAATGAAAAACAATAATATTGAGAAAATTAGAATAAATTTTATTTTTTATATATTTTAGTACTTTAATTTTTTAAATTGTGGTTTTAAAAATGTATTTAAGTTAAATTTATAAAAGAATATTTTATTCAATAAAAGAATTTTTGGTGGAAATTATTTTTTGAAAGTGAATAAGTGCAATTACAAACACATTGTTATACTAAAATTTTTCTGCAAATAATTTCTGAGTCAAACAGTAACTGGCAAAACGATTTAATAAATATATTAAAGATATTCAATTACTTAATAAAGCATAATAGTGATCCATTAAATAAGCAAGAATATTTACTTAATAAACGTTGAAATAAAAAGTGTTGATCATAAAATAAATAGAAAGTATGGAATATAAAGAAGATATAATTCACATTAAAAAAATCACTTTATTTTTGCAATATTTATTCATAGAAAAATACTTAGTAATAAAAAGCATTTTTTAGCAAAATGTAATCAAACTTACATGTTTGAGTAGAAGAACAATTTTTAATTTTTGTATCCTTGATTGGGGTTTTAGCAGGTACAAATGTTTCCACATTAATACATACATGTTAATGTTATATGATACTTATATTAAATTTATATGTTAATGCCATACATAATGGGAAACAATTGACCATATGAAAGCTAATATGTTTTTTTTTTATGAATAATTTAAAAATAATTCCTTTAAATAATTCCTTCCTTCTTTTAAAGTCATTGCATTAGTCTGAAGTTTTTTAAATATTCAAACTCAAAGTTATTTTTTAAATATGTTTCTATATCATAATATATCCGTTAGTAAAATGAAAATGATCATTAGAGAATTTAAACATCTTGATCCATGACTTTCTAATGTCTACACTCTGGAAGGAAAAAATACTGCATGGCAAATTTTTGAAAAAGAATTCTCAAAGCACACTAGAAATGCCATACCTTCTAAAAGAAAAATGTCTTTAGCTAAAAACCTACACAATTTTTCTTGTGTTTCGTGCTCATTATTTTAGACAGAAATATCTTGATAAATATAATTTCTTAAAAAACTCTTTCTTAAGTCAAATATGTACTAACGCTCGAAAGTTGCCTTCCGGTTCTTTATAAATTTAATGATGTTTCGGTGTTTTATTTTCTTTATAATAAAACTTGTTTAATGTCATGTTTCTGGCCTGTTTTAATATTTTCAAAGTGAGTCATTAAACTTTCGAAATGATATAACTTTCCTTAAGAAAAAAAATACTTGAGAATATTTGAATTCAATTCTTTTAAGAAGTACTGAAATGAACTGTTTGAAGTTTAAAACCACTCCTTTTTAAGTTTTTTTTTTACTATTTTCTAGTTTCTTTGCGCTGCAAATTCATTTAAGCTCATTAACGGAGAAAAACAAAATTAAGGATGATAGTCATTGTGTTGTGAGTTTTTAATCTTTAACTAAACATTTGTTTTTTAAAGAAAAAATATAACAGCTGAAGAGGTGAATCAAAATTGAACCACAAAAGTTGAATTTAAAAGCACAGTTTTGATGAAGTACGTATATAAACTGTTAAAAATATCTTGCAAAAAAACTATAAAATAACGATTAATTAATTGTTATTTTACAATATTGGAACAAAAAAGTGAAATAACTATGAATAAGATTGTACCCAAACTACTAACTGTGGAAAAAAGCCGTTTATTAACTGCTTTCACCTTATACGGTTAAACAACTAGAACTTAATTGCACCAACTATCTCACTAGTTCCTTGCAGCTGGGTATATATTATAGCTGAAGGGTTAATCTGTCAATCTCATGACCGACCGAACAGTGGTTCGAGTTCCACAGATTGAACCAAAATATTGTATCCGTTCCCTTCAATACGTCACGAGTCCCTAGTGTTCGAAACTCCCTGATTAGTGACCCTTTACAATTAGAATACGATACTCTCATTCATGTAGAGATGGCATCACTATAAAAGCTTAACATAAGAAAGTTTATTATTTCCCATCTCTTACGCTAGGTGACACAACCAGATAAACTAATTAAACCACATTCCACGGTTGATTTGATAAAATACAATCTAACCAGAACCTAACTCCAGTGTCTTATACTGAACAGAAACCCTTGCTCCTATGTCCAGTTACATTTCTTTTTTACGGTTTCGAATCCATGCTAGTTGTAAATAGTTTAAAAGACGCGTAGCTTGTTTTGTATTCATGATTTTCTTATCTCACAAGTTGTAAAAGGTCAATAAACCGTAAAGATAAAAAATATTCTTCTCAGTAAACTTTAGTTGGTTGGGCAGATTGCTGCCGAAAATAGTAATTTTAGAATAATATACGTATATATATATATAGGGGAGTGTCGGATACCCCCGCCCACTGTCAATTTCATATGTACAGAATATTTTTTCAAGTCAATGGGCCATCGGACATTAATTAGTATATTAAAAAAAGATTATTTTCAAAGTTTCAAGTATTTATGCAGCTGGTAACATGGTAAACAATAGTTTTAAAAATATGTTGAATACAGTAGTCAAATTTTTTAAATTTCTATTTTTTTAAGTTAAACTATTCTTCTTTTGGTTTATTCTTTTTGCATTATTTAATGAGATGATAAAACAATAAAAACATACAAAAATATTGATTATTACTCAATATTATACAGAAATATAAGCAATACTCCTTAAGTGGGCGGGGCTACCCGACTCTCCCCTTTATAGTTATTGGTAATAAAATACTTATTTTGTTTGAATTCTGCAGGGATGTAATTCCCTGGCATGCAAAATGAAGAAATACATTTATAAAATATTTTTATTGAAAGACAATGTCAGACAAATCTTAAACAATTTATCCTACATTTTAATTAATGAATATCATTAATTACTCACTTTGGAAAATTTAAAAATGAGAATTTTGTCCCTATTTAGCGAACGGAATATACCAGACAAACTATCTTAAATCACAAAATCTGAAGGCAGCATTTATTTTCAGATGGAAGACTACTGCCAATAAATCAAAGGCAACGTGTGTACCCTAACGGTACAATGGTTATTGAAGGAGTAAGACATCGATTAGATGATGGTCGTTACAGCTGTGAGGTCACAACAGGCCAAGGAATTCCTGTTTCTCGAACATTTCGAATATCTGTCCGAAGTAGGTGACCATCTGTTCTTTATTGTCATCTTCACCTAAATAACTTTTAGTAGTACAGATATGTGTTTTCAATATGGAACTTTGCGAAGTAATGCCGAACGTTTCCATTTCAACAAGTCTAAACATTTTTAGGACACAGCAATCAAAAAAGTCGCTAGTGGAAATAATATATTAGGCATTAATACTAATATGGCTGTTTTAATGAACATAAATATATAAGTAGAATAATAATAATAATTATAATGTAGCTAGATACATTGAAATTTAATTTTTTAGAACAAGGGCAACAATTCGTTAAGCTACCACCTTATAACTATAGTACAGTGCCGTTTACCTGGAAACCGATTAACAGTATTGTCAAATTAACCAAAACGATCAATAGCCATGCGTTTTCTTCCATTCTTCTAAAAAAATACAAAACAAATTACCTTTTTCTTTGATTGCGGGTTTCTTTGATTGCGGTTTGATTGTTGTGGGTTAATTTTTTTTCTTCGCTTTTTTGTGTCCTTCGAAAGAGCACGAAATGTTCCTAATTATGCCTTTCAACAATTTGGTGTCTTGAGTTTTGAAAAACTGAGAAAGGAAGTTATCCATAGCAAATTTTAAAAACTGTCCAATTGCTCGGAGTTTTCGATCTTCAATACAAAGACCATAGTCCCAACTGATACAGCATTTTACTGTGTATTTAATAGTTTAAAATTGGAAGATAGCAGGAAACTGAAATAATTAATCTTTTATGTAATTAATAGGTGACAAGAAAGGCACACGAATCTTAACCCTATAACTGCACACGCGTAAAGTAATTTAGGCTTAAAAGTATAATTAGTGTTACGGTTTGGAGAAATGCGCAATATTTCTATTTTATTTATTTATTTTTTTTTTAAACTTTTTCTGTGTTTATGCAGACGCGAAGGCGATTATTGCTCCATCATATTAACATAACATATAATATTGCTCCATTATATTGTTGCCGACCTTGAGCCAGAGCGTAATGTCCCGATTGGAGCAAGTGCTGGTGCAGAAATGGCAGTGAATGTGTTCAGAGGCCACATTATTAAATATTGAATAAAGTGAAAATAAAATTATTGCTTACATCAAAACTTCAAACAATTCCAAATATATGGAAAAAAATTCGTTTTTCTGTCGATAGTAATAATGAAGTTATAAGTGAGCAAAAGAGGCTGTGGTTTTCCCACAAAAATAATTTTAAAATAATTCTTTTATTTTTTACACGGATATGCTTCTTTGATGTTTTGCATGTTACTTTTATCCCTAGGGATTTTTTAAATATTAGAGATAGAGTTTTGAAATAAGCAATGTTTGGAATAAGCATGATCGATTAAATAAAGCTGGGTATTGAGTCAGCGGTATAACTAACTGAAATTTTTAAAAACATTATATCTTTGCGTGCAATTTTTTTTTACATTTTGCTTTTTCCGATTTTACAGATAGAAAATGTTCATATGTAAGCAAATTATTGTACAAATTTCCGGCAGTGAACATTAAAAATATTAAGCTTTTTTTTTTCTTTTTGATGTGCTAAAATAGAAGTCTTAGGGATTTAAAACTTGGGAATGTTTTAATTTTTTCAATTTTTAGAAAAAATGGGCAATATTTATAATTTTAGAAAACTAATTAATGATTGTCAATTAAGTGTGTAATTAAAACAACAAAAAAATATTTTTTTTTATATTTCTATTCAAAATAGCTTACCCGACCGCATAAATAAGAAGAAAAAGCAGAAATAAATAAACCTTTAAAATTATAAATGAGATTTTTTTAGTAAAAGGATTCTGTTCTGTATTTTAGCTGGTCCAAAAGTAGCTAGTTTTTCTTTCAAGGACGACCTTCACGAAGGAATGCTAACCGCCGTGACTTGTATTGTTGATTCCGGTGATGGTCCATTGGCCACAAGATGGCTTAAAGATGGTCAAGTTCTGCACGAAGAAGAACTAGATGTTGCGGTATTATATGCCCAGGATGGACATGTTACAACATTGACCATCCGTAATCTAGAATACAAACATAACGGAAATTATACATGCGAATCAACGAATGACGTTGCTACTGGATCTTACAGTGCTTTTCTTACTGTTAAAGGTTAGTAATATATAAGGAAAACCTTGTATTGGCAATGTTAATTGAGTTATCTATTTATATCTTGTAATTTAAATTCAACTTGTTTTTAAATCAAGTTCCTCCGCGATGGATTTTGGAACCAAGTGATTTAACTGCTGTGTCTGGACGCCCCGCAAAAATAAACTGTCAGGCTGATGGAGTACCTCAACCTCATATTCGATGGAAGAAAGCGACAGGTATATAAATCCGTTTCTATAATGGTATTAATTGTACTGATTACTATTTTTTTCTTTATGGAATTTTCTTACAGCACTTAATAATTTATATCATAGCATTAGAATCTTAAAAAAATATTTGTAGATGAAAGTTCGACGTAACAATAATATTTTAAGAAATTTATCGAAGTTTGAGTTACCTTTTTCTAATCTGATAAAGATTTAAATCCGATCAAGAACGAAGAGGATCTCTAGTCAGTTTTGAGATACACTTTCAAAAGAAACTTGCAAATACGCAAGCCTCGTAGCGAACCACTATATGAAGCACCATTATCGTCATCATAGTTCACCAGACTGCCCAATGTGGGCCAATGCCTTCTTCTGAAGATTTCTCTGTAATGATTCCCTATAATCCACTATAATAAGCATTTTAACTTCTTCAAAAGCTCCATGGGCGTATATTACGGATTGCAGTTGATGCAACCAAGATCCATTGGGAAATGTCCACAACGAGAATAAAAATTTACAAAAATCGAAAGTTTTAATACCAAGCAGATCAAAAAATAAAAATCAATTTAGCTTAAACGTGTCTACGTTAATAATAATATAAAGATTATACATTGCCTTTATTTCTTGTCGGGGGATTTCAAAAGGCATGATCTGCAAATTACTAACACCCATTTAATTATTTAGCAATATATGATCCACTATCTTCTTCGTTGTTTCTTAAATCAATCTACTGCCACGATCTATGCAAGTTCTTGAATAATTTTGAAAAACCAAATTGCATAAATTAAAGGGGTTTTTTAACATAAGAAGAAGAAATAACTTCTTTTTAAAAGCAATTTAAAAAAAAAAATTAATTAGTTAGTTACTTTAGCTCATAAATATAAATGCTACCATATAAAAATATTATATTTCATACAGAACTAAATAATTAGGAAATATATTTGTTTATATGTTCTCCCAATGTTTGAAATCGTAAATCACAGTTACGAATTTTGAATGCTTCTGTACCTTCTGAGTAAAAATTCTTCTTACATATACTCTGGTGCTTTCCTATTCGTCAAATAAATTTTCTACATCCTATATTCAATTGTAACGTAGTGAATTGAGATGTAAATTCGCTGCAAACTCGTTCTAAATATAGAACTTTAGGAATGTAAAATAAATTATATCGTTTTGTATTCGGTATAGCAGTAAAATAGATGTAAGGTTTATATATTCTAAGCATTCAGTTTGTACAAAAGAAAAATGTATATATAATGATCTTATCCTATTTTAAAAGTACAAATGAACTAATTAATGTACAGTGTAAAAATTAAGCTTCACAAATATATTTACAGATAATCTTGGCGAGCATTAAACAATCTCGTTAAAAGTATTTGCCTTTTTTAAATCATTTGCCTTTCTTTTAAAAGGATGAATTAAGATAATGTTATATAAACAAATCTTTAATTGATGTTTTATAATAAAAATAATCCTCACTTGTATTCAAATCAATGTTTTTGGTAATGAACTTTGTACATATTTGCTTTGTCAAAAGATAAAGTGATTGAGAAATTGAAATTTCGGTGGATTACTTCTCATGTAATTAAATTATTAGATGAAAATTATTTATATGATTATCATAATAATAATTTATATTGTACATTTAATGTATGATTACTATATTGTGAAAAAGTTTTTAAATTGTCTAATAAAAACCCTAATAATCCAGCCAGCCGTAGTAGTAAAAGTTTATTGGTACACGTTAAATCTGCTGGGTCACAAAGTCCTCCGTTTTACCATAACAAATTAGACCTCTAGGGGTACTTAATTGGAGATTGATCGTTCTTTGGTTCATGTCATAATTATAATCTACGGATGAATAAATGGGTGTATGAATGGGTCAGTCCTACAAACGGGTGTGACGCATGGCTGTAGCAGAAGTCGAATTCTTGGCCATAGATAGCGCCACTGAAAAACAAGAACAATCGCAACCTTTCTGCCTTAATAGCCGACGACAACAACAACAAACAACAAAAAAACGTATTTTCTTTAAATGGTATATTTATATCGATAAATTATTCGATAAACTTTTTCTGATTAATACAAATTATATAATTTTTAAAGAAATTGAACAAAATGACAATAATTTTTTTAATATATTCCAGAACATCCCCCTGAACAGTTTAAGACCATTGTGAGTAGCTCCCATATTCACATTTTAGTGAATGGCTCACTTAACTTTCAAAGTATTGAACCATCGGATGAAGGATACTATTTATGTGAAGCAAATAATGGAGTAGATGTAGGGTTAAGTACAGTTGTGAAATTAACAGTTCATAGTAAGTATATTTCTATTTATTTAAGTAACTTTTTATATTCGGCAAATTAAAAAGGAGACTACTTTGACAAATTATTGTCCTGCACATTTTCAAAATGTATAATAGGTAAAATTCTTAAATTTTATCATACACGTCAGACCTCAACGTGTGTTTTAAAAAAAAAAAAACAAAAAAAAAACAAAAACAATAATAATAATAAAATTAGTAGTTTAAGTATGATCACGAAGTATTTTAAAATACTTATAGAAGTACTTTAGTAAACATAGTCATTAAAGTAAGTATTTTAGCTTTTATTAATTAGTAAACCATGTAAAATCTGTGAAAAACAAACTCTTTTAGTCTTATAACCCTTCTAAGAAAAGTAATTCGTAAGCATTCCAAACATTTCTTTCTTTTGCTATTGCAGGTGCTCCCCAATTCCAATTTAAATTTAAGGTAATTGGAACAAGACGAGGTGAAAAAACCGTTATCGAATGCAGCTGCTATGGAAACAGACCTATGAATTTTATTTGGCGAAAACAGGGCACCATTATAGAACCATTCTCTGAACCAAGGTATTTATTTACTTTGAAAAAAAAATGAAAGTACGTTTCTTTGACTAAAAAAATGGGAAAAATAAGCTTTTAGAAACTTTACTCTGAGCCTTTTACAAAATTTAGAACAAACAATTGTTTGAGACAACTGTTGAGATTGATGTCAGTTGTACTTGCAATGAAATGACTCACTTTATGACTTATATTGTACTTAAAGTAGAAATTAAAATAAAACAAGCTGCTTATAAAAATTGCCACTAAAAGAACTAAAAAAGGAAAATATTTAACTCAAATAACGAAATATTTTAAGAAATATGTTACTAAAGAATCCCATACAAATGAGAGATGCCATTCTTTTAAAGTGAAATAGACTCTCGGGGGCGGGAATACAGATCAGATAGAAATGTTGAAGTATCACAAAAAAAAACCGATAAAACAGATATTTTGAATTATTTTCTTGGGTTATTATTTTCCTGTCATTTTCTTTTCTTATTCAAACATTTGAAGTTCAGACAATTGAAGGTGAAGTGGCAAGACGCTTGTGTGCTTTCTAAAGCTTGGATATTGAAAATTTCATAAATTGGGTGCATTCTATTCCAACAACATATCTGGTCTTCAGGTCCTTTAAGTTTCATTACTTTCATAAAAATATTTTACATTGTTAATATTTTTTTTACATTGAAGTACAGTGCTCAAAACAACGGGAAAACTCTTCATAACTTTTGATCTAATGATCAGATTATCACTTACTGGACATAATGATTCATCGGCTTTACCTTAAAAGCACAAATCAATTAGTGTAGACGATATTTTGAATTTCAAAATCAGGCACAAAAACGTACTTTCTCTAAAGATATATACTTTTTTTTTTCGACGGATTTCGAATTTTGGCCAACTAAAAATATGGGAAGTAGCCCCAATCTGGAAAATATTGTCCTAATAGTATAGTTTACGCAAAAGAGAGGTTGAAAGTTTTGAACCCATAATAAAGAAAAGGTCGTACACTAATTAATATCTAAAGAACTATTCTACCGATTTCATCCGAATTTTGTGTTTTGAATGAAACGCTATATAAATTTGTATATAATGAAAAGTCTTTTTCGAATATTTTAAAAAAATAAACAAATAATTATTAAAAAAATATTTTTTGCATGTAATTATGTTCTTATAAACTAGTTATATAATTATGTTTAGAAACGTTTTAATTTGCATAAAAAGGTCCCGAGATAAGGTAAAATACGCAGAAAGTAAAATTAACGTTAAGTTGTCCAAACTTTCGTCCTCTCTCTGACCTAAAGCATCGGGAAAATGTTTTACTAATTGCGGCTACCCCGTCCATATTTTCATAGTCAAATCACCGAATCCATCAAAAAAAAAGTATGTTTATTCAAAGAAAGCACGTTTTTTCTAATATTTTTTCATAACTTACAATCATTACAAACTAACTTAAATATCGTATGCACTAATTAATTAACATATTTAAGGTTAGATCCTTGAACTATTAAGGTGTAATCCCAGTATGTGATAAACTGATCATTAGATCAAAAGTTATCCATGTCATTCCTTCTTTTCACATGTAAAATAAATTCTACAAGATAAATGTTGCGTGTGTTAGAGTACTCTTGCTATTTGGCTAACCATGACATGCTTATAGTTTCCATCCCCTATATAATGCCAATAACAGTTTCACAAATCAAATATTTTGGTCTCAATGCTGAATCTATACTTTTTCTGTAATTTGGGTTAGATTTAAAACAATAAGTCTACAAAATAGCAAACTTATGAATCAAATTAAAATTGTAATTGCTTACTTAATATGTTATTTCCTTTTTTCAAACTTGTTCTTTTGTTCATATTGGTTAAACCATTTTACACGTGTTTGTCTCTTTATTTTCCTACCTTTATTTGACGTTTATACACTGCGCAAAGTTCTTATTTATAGAACTGAAATTATAGTATGCTCATTTGTGTACTTTCATTTATGCTTTATTCACCTTAAAAAAAAATTTTAAGTCTACATAGCACAATGTATACCCTATTTTTTGTTGTATATTATTAGTATGTTAAACTTTTAGTCAGACATTTTTAATCAAAAAAACAATAAATTATTTTTTTAGAAACTGACAGTAGTATGTTTGGCATAGAAATAATTCATATTTGTTAGTAATAATGTTCATAACTAATATTTAAAGTGAATAATTATCATCTTAAATGTTTATTTTTATAAAATGAATAAATTATCCCAATTAGAAATTTGTTACATATGTTTTATTAATGTGAATTATAAATTTTTCTTTTTATATCTTCAGAGACATGTAACTTAATATTTAAATTTTTTTTTCATGTTTACAATTTATCTAACTTAAAATTTGGAACTTCTTTTAAAAAATTTCAGGTATCGAATAACCCAAGAAGAACTATTAGATGGTGACAGAAGTAAAATAATAATTGAAAAAGCTGAAAGAAAAGATTCAGCATTATTTACCTGTACAGCTGTAAATGATTACGGCGAAGATTCAATGAGTATCCAATTAACGGTTCAAGGTAAGTTGAGAAATCTTGTAAGATTTTTTTTCTAATGATGCAGTGGAAATACTTGATTTAAAGCCTGATGCATTTCTGGCTCAGTCCTAATTAATTTTAATGAGGATCGCATTTCTTGCAAGAACCAAGTTTTAATTTGCTTTATTTGTGGTTTCAAAACTCGTGGCAAACCGCAAATCATGTAAAAAAAACTAGGTCATTAAATTTAAAACGGAAGATTTTGATCTTAAAAAAATTGAAGATTAGAAGGATTTTGTTCTATAACAACCCTGGTTTCATGATGAAATATCTACATATTTGTTATCTTAGTTCTTATTAATAGTTAGGAATTTTATTTTCTTAGAGAACATATTTTTGCGACTTAAGTCTATTAAAAAAATATGGAAACATAAGCTTATCCACATACTATGATCATTATATTTAAGTAGTACATCATATTAAGTACAGAATATTTTTTAAAAAAAATAAAAGAAAATTGTTTTATTGCAGCGTATAAATTTATTTTTAAAAAAACTGTTCACTTTCTAAAAAATGATGGATTGGATTCCAAAATGCACCAATAAAAAATTTTCTAAAGTAAAAATGAAACATAGAAATTTTTGTAATTAATGATTTAGTATCTAGACTAGATCCTGTATTCTAGAAATTAGAATATAGGGCTAGTCTAAATGATTTATCAGGTTTTAAACACTGTATATTGAGAGGTATAAAACCTATAAAAGTGGATGTTTCATTGTACTCACACAATTTAAAGGTTAGTCTTGTGCAAGACAAAACCCTTTATCATCTGTCTTTTTCTCTTGACACTCTAAATAAATTCCGGATAAATTAATGAAAGTAAAAATTACCAGTACTCAGGAAGACTGTACTTTTTACTGTAAAATTCCTTTTTTGTTAAATTCCACGGTACAAAAAAATCTGATACACTGTAATTTTTTCTGAAATATTTACTGTAAAATCTCAGAATCAACTTAATTTAATAAGTACATTACTGTAAAATTACGGTATAAAGTTTTTTAGATGAAAAATATTTTACGGTAAAATGGATTTTTTTTATTCTGTATTCAGAGGGGAAATATTTTTGACCGCAATTTTATCTGGATATTTTACATTGTTGCGTGATGTTCCACTTTTGCCACCCCTCATAGATAACTAGAACTTATTTCGTGTGATTTTTTATTATGATCTTATGGAATAGACATATTTCATGTACCTCAAATGATAAGAAACTACTGCTATGACTGACATTGCAGGAAACGTAATGTTTAGAGAGTTATAATAAATATTGTGCAAGTTATAAATTACAAATTTAAACAAGGATACGATGTTGCATAATGAATGAACACCAATGAATTACTATCAATAATTTATTACCCTTTATGATATAATAAAGTATCATAGATAAAGTTCTTTGGATATTAACTACTGAAAATATTTATTTATGCAAGATATATAATTCCTTATTTTGTTGAAATATTTTACAGACATACCTGATGCACCACAGAATTTAGAAGTTCATGATATTTCAAGCAGAAATGTTCGACTTACATGGAGTAAACCATTTGATGGAAATTCTCCCATTGTACAGTACACAGTTATGTGGAGACGTTTAAATGGTAGTTAGTCTTAGTATTAAATAAATCATAAAAATTAAATAAAGCAGTGCCTATGTTACGTTGCATTTTATAATACATTGGAAATATATAAACGCTCAAGATTAAAAAAAAAGAAGAAAAATATCTAAGTTTCATTTTAAAATTGTCCCGACAGATGGCTTTTCTACTTTTCATTTTTAGTGGGGGGGACAGCTTAATTTTGAAAGCCCCTTTATAATAAATACATAAGAAAGTATTGCTACTTCACTACATTTAGCGGAGAAAATGGTTATTTTATTAGAGTAGGAAATATAAATTGTAGTAAAAAACTTATCTGATTCATTATCTAAAACTTATTCTATTCAATTCTATTAATTAAAAATATTCTATTCATGCAAAGGGAGATTCAGTATTAAACCTAAACTGGAAGTTTAAGTAAAGATAATTGGACTAAGTAACAGCTTTTCATTTTTGCGTTGATAGTAAGGGAGAGTCGGGTAGCCCCGCCCACTTAAGGAGTATTGCTTATATTTCTGTATAATATTGGGTAATAATCAATATTTTTGTATGTTTCTATTGTTTTATCATCTAATTAAATAATGCAAAAAGAATAGACCAAAAGAAAAATAGTTTAACTTAAAAAAAATAGAAATTTAAAAAATTTGACTACTGTAGTCAACATATTTTCAAAACGATTGTTTACCATGCTACCAGCTGCATAAATACTTGAAACTTTGAAAATAATCTTTTTTTAATATAACAATTAATTTCCGATGGCCCATTGACTTGAAAAAATATTCTATCCGGGGGTATCCGACACTCCCCTAGATAGAAAATACTTTGCCCAAATCAAAATTATGACAATTACTCTTAGCGACTGACGATTTTTAGTCAGTATTGTATGTATGAGATGGGAAATCGGATAGAATCTGGGAAGAATTAATGGAGGCTAATAAGACTGAATAAATTTATATTTTTCTATATTTTCCAGTTTTTTCTTTTATATTAAAATTAAAGCTGCAGTTTTTGGTTAAAGTTGTTAAATATTTATATAACTTCGAATAAAATTCATTATAACATAAAGAAGAATGTGAGGAAATAACACATATTAAATAAGCTCTTGTCTAGGTAACTCTTCGGACGGACCTGTATCTGTACCTGGATCAGAAACAACTGTAACTATCAGAGGCCTGAAACCAAAAACTCGATATTTTTTCCGGGTAAAATGTCAAAATTCATTTGGCGAAAGTCAATTTGGTGCAGAAGTTGCGGCAACAACATTAGAAGAGCGTAGGTATAGAATTTTTTTAATATATTCATAAAATCTATCAAACAAATTAGTTTAATATCAAAAAGAAGAAAATAAACAAAAGTGTTAAATTTAAAAGATTAAATTTTTTTAAAAAAATATGCGAAGTTTAAATTTTAAAGTTAGCTTGTTGAAAAGTTTAATAAATGCGTTAGAAGTTTAAATAAATTTTTTTGAAGCTTAAGAAAAGTGATTTTAGTGCAACAATTTTATTACTTTCTTAGAAAATAATGAAAGAAAAGTTGAAAGTTTCTAAAATATTTAGATATATATTCTGCAACTATTTTGTTCAGGAAAAAGAGAGAAGAATACAGTATTTTATATTTTTAGTTTGTTGGCTTTGTTTCTTTAAGACCTGTTCAGAATTTATAATTTTAAAAAAAGATTTAAGCTCAATTTGTACTTTCTTATACTTCACCATTTGTATTTCCTAAGTAGTATCACAAAGTTAGCACTAGTCGGATGGATTTTACATTTTAATTTAAAATTTATTTTAATCATTGGAGAAGGAACAAAATGGTTTGTGAAATGTTATGTGCTTAGTTATCAGTTTAGTAAATTTGATAAAAGTTATATCTTTATGATAATTTAATATCGATGTCATTGTTATACAGCTCCACGCCACCCACCTGAAGATCTGAAGGCGACAGTTATATCATCGAGGACTATTAATGTAACTTGGAGTGTAAGTATCGATATGTTTTAATCAGCAATAGTAATTAAGGTTGAGTAGATAATTTAAAATCTTCTTCAGTTCATGGAATTTAATCGAGAAGTTTTAAGATAAGAATATGTTTTTCTTTCTTTCTTTTTTTTTTCTTTTAATAAATGCCAAATTTTGGAGCTCAATAACTTTAGATAAGAAGAAAAAAATTATGGATTGTATAGTTTTTATTATTTTGACAACTAATCAATATGTACTAGCACCGGAGACGAGGCATAAAAAAACGTATCTGAACTACGCGTTTTATAGATTTCAAACGTGATGCAGAAGAGATGGCACGGAAAGATTATTGTTTGAATGGGGCAAAAAGGGATGCGGTTTGAAGGGATGTGTCATGGTAATGTTCCAAAAAGAAAGGAATGGTTTTCTTAGAACTATATCAGATTTATGTTAACAGGTGGCATTCTTGTTTAATTAAGTAAAATTGCATGAGAGTTAGAAAAAAAAGTTATTTTAAATATAGTTAAGATTTCCCTTTTCATCAGTTGGAAATTGTGTAACATCGCCGAAAAAAGAAAAATTACGACATGTAAATACGAATAGTTCTCAAAAAACTGCACTTTGGAAAATTCTGGATCAAATTACGGTATAAAGTACCGGAAATTTGAGTGCATCATTCTTAAAATGCATTTTACCCTAAAATCCATTTTTAACGTAAAATATTATACCGTAGTTTTTTTTAGCAATATTTCTTGATTCATTGTGAGTGATTCATTGATTTTGCAGTAATTTTCACTGTAAAAATTACGGTATTTCAAATTCTTTGTTACGAAACATAAAACGGAAAAAATAAATTTTACAGTAAAAACACCGGCATTCTGAGATCTGGTACTATTTACCATAATTCGATTTGGAAGTTTTTAGAGTGCTGGCGTGTTAAGTTGCACAACTAGAATCATTGTAGGTATTTTACATTAGTAAATGTTCGTTTTTCTTTTAAAAATTCAAGAAAGCCAAAATTCTTCGAATTGTACATTTTTTTCAGATGACCATTCAAGATGACAGAAGCAGTGTTGAAGGATTTTACGTTGGCTATAAGTTGTATGGAAGTGCTGATACTTATACTTTTAAACCTATGCAGTTTACCTCTGATCCTTTGCAACATTTTTTGATCTCTAATCTTAATCGGTTCACAGAGTACAGCATTATCGTCCAACCATTTAATTCAAGAGGCGCTGGGCCACCATCAGAAGAAATTAAAGCGAAGACCTTACAATTCGGTACGAATAATTTTTCTTCTTTATTATTCTTAATTGTAATTGCAAAAGGAGAAGTTATCAATGAAACAAAGTAATTATCTACACATAATAAAATTATATCTGATAAAGTGAATTGAAATGCTTCTACATCAGCTACTTATTAAGACAAGGAGTTCATGGGAGTTAAAGTTCTACGATTTCGAAACCAAAGTGGTCCGTTTTGAGCACCAGTTACCTATATTTTCAATACAAGCAGGTATTTATTAATCTAAAGCTGAGCGGGTATTAAGCCACTCACAGGAAACAAACCAAAGAGCTTTACGTTGACAGTCCAGTGCATTAAGTACTTGAAGATTACAACTACAGATCTTATATTGTAAAAGAAAATTTATATATATTTTTAAGCACCTAAACAGTGGAATGAAGATATAATTTAAATTTGCGTGCTTAGCAGTGTATTTAAAAGCTGAGTCATTACCAAAGTCAATTTTTTGATGGTTTTCCATTGATGAGAAAACAAAATCTTGATGGTAACCTCAATAATTCCATCACGAATAATTAAATTTTTGATGATAACCAACTTAAGTAACCATCATCCGAATGCAGGAATTTGGACTAATTTATGATGGTTCAACATAGTAGTAGCAATTGTTCATCTTGAACCATGAAAAATTTCCGTCATAATTTCTTAGATATCAAGTGTAAGAACGATTATGAACCAACATCATTCCGATGTAGGAATTTGGACTGATTTATGATGGTCCACCATAAAAAAAACCAAATTGTTTCGATAGTATATTCCTGAGAACCAACAAGAATTTCCATTAAACCATCATGGAAATGTATAGTTGAAACCATCGTAGACCATCACGGACCATCGTAGATCATTGGTCCATGAGAATAAAATTGTTTTTGATGGTTAACCATCATAGTATTAAAAGTAGCATTCTCCATCATGGAAAGATGGAAGTTTGTTGGCATATCAAAAACCATGAACGTATAATTGAAAATGTTGGATGATGTTGACTATCAACTTATATCGTTGGACCATCATGAATCGCACTGAAACCAACATAGACCATCAAAATGATTTGATTTAACCATCAAGAATTTTTACTTGGGTAGTTTAGATCAGTAAATAAGTGGAGAATAAAAGCAATATAAGCTTTTTACAAAATATTTTTTAAATTTTTACAGTGAAAAACCTTCCTTGCGTGAAATTAGTTAGCGTTACTGTATATGCATTTAAAAAAATACACTCACGAATAATTTTCAAACTGTATTGTCGAAGCATTAATTTAAAGTCAATTTTGCGGTGATTTTAATTACAATAATAGCTTCTTTTTTCTGTTTTCGGGACATAGGAAAACTTTTGTAAGACAATTTTAACATAGTTAAGAGCTGAGTTATTTCGCATTAAACTAGTTAACATAATTAAGTCAGAAAAGAATCATTTTCAGAATTATTTCATGCAGTGAAAACTTCATAGTTCTTATAATATAAAGTAAATGATAAAATGTGCAATAAAATTGAATTTTTAAACATCTAGATTTTGTCTTTTATTTTTTTCTTAAATTCAGATCCTCCTGGCGTACCAGTTATCAAGACATACTACGCTACATCGACTACAATTAAAGTGTCCTGGGAGCTTTATGCACTACCTAGTGCTCCTGTGTCAGGTATGAATAAACGATTCTGAATTTAATTATTACAATTTTAAAATTAAAATTTAACTTTAATCCTGAACTTTGAAGTACTCTAACTGTATGAAGCTTTTTATCTGAAACATGCACAAAGAAATTTTAATTACACAGTTTTAAAAAATGTGTTTAATGTTTTTTTTCAATGACTTAGATGTAATTGGTTGCGATCCTCACTTTTTAAAGTTTCCGTACGGTCAAAAATTCCAAATCAAAATACAATAAAAAGTACTGGCATAAAGGATGCGAGTACTTTTTACAGTAAAATCCATTTTTACATTAAAATTTTACAAAACAAAAAAAAAATCTGCTGTACCATAATTTTTAGTTATTTTATAATAAGTAATATTTACTGTAAAATAACTGAATCACTGTAATTAAATAAATATTTCTGTGAAAATTGTGGTTAAGACTTACCGTGAAAATGAGTTTTAAGGTAAAATCGATTTTGCTTGCGCTGCATGCAGGGTGCCAATATTTGTTTTTTATTTTTAATCGAACTTTAATCCCGAACTTTTTAGACAGCGTATGTGCTTCGGGATAAAAAACAAATTATACATTTATTTTATATTTGAAAGGTAACCTGATTTAGAATTATGAAATTTTCAATTATATTTTTTGGTCTTATTTTATTTTATTATATTTTATTTCATTTTGTTTTGCATAAACTTATAACATTAAGTCTTAAATTCAGGTAAGGTGTATAGAAATTACAGTCGTTTTAATCCACGTGGGCTGTATTAGGATTTCACATACTCCAAAAGTTATTTTTTTTAAAATGGCATGTTTCTTTTATGACATATACATGCATGAACGCTTAGGTTCTGAGATATTAGAAAAAACTTTTTTCAACCTATTGCTTATGTTTTTACATTTCATTGCGTAGCATGCATAAAATAGACTAAAAATATCCTTTAAAACATAAATTTGGATTAATTTGGATTGGCAAAATAAGAAAAAAAACATTGGGGAGAGAATCCGATAACACATTTGTAATCTGCCATATGAAAGTATTTAAAATCTGTTTAAAAATGTCATGCTTCAAAAAAAATTGTTCCGCTGTGTAATTCATGTAACAGTTATTAAAATTTTTATATATAAAATATATAAAATTATATTAACTCAAAATCTCATATTTAGGATATATTTTAAGACACAAACTTGAAGACCAGCCTTGGCACGAGACACATTTGAATGGCGATCAGACAATACACACATTGAAAGATTTGCAATGTGGTTCAACGTACTATTTAAGCTTAGTAGCATATAATGCTGTGAGCCACGGAAATTCAAGCGAAATTGTATCAGCAAAAACAAATGGAAATGGTAAGTCAAATTTTATTGATATTAACTAAAAGTTGGGAAACCAGACTTGTCACATGCCTAAATGAACTCATTGTGCCAGAGCTTTAAAACACGTTTAATGTTTTTTTTTTCTTGTTTTGTTCAGACATATTTTTATTAGGTCAAACTTCTTCCAAAATGTGATGAATGCCGAGTTTTTTTTTCTCTAAATGTTGATAGTTATGAATTTTGCACTGTTATTGATACACCGAGAAAAAACTTCATTTTAAAAAATTGCTCAGGTTGCTGAAACTGTATTGCAATTTAACACTGTTAGCTGCATAAAACAGTTGTATAAAACAGTTTAAATCGAAATAAAATAAGTGTTTTCAATGTCTAAAAAATTATTGAATAATCGAAATCATAGATGAAAGACAGCAAAAGAAAACAATATCAACAGAATGAAGGACAAAGAATATATTATCTGATATATTATTATATATCAAATTTCAAATAAAATGAGAAAAAAAATACAGATAGTAACACAGAAACTAAAGAAATATTTCTTTAATGAAGAACTATTTTAGAAGCGAAACAACACGGTATAAAAAACTAGTACAATTGATATATCATTAGTAAAATTCGTTTTACTGCTAATTCTATTTTTACGGTACTAATTCCGGATGAAATTAAAGTATCAAGACTTTGGTTGCATCAGTCGTAAAATCTAATTCGCCGTAAAATCAATTTTTACTGTAAAATATTATACCGTAATTGGTAGAAACCATGTAATGAGTCGAAACCATATAATGAGAAGAAACCATATAATGAGAGTGATGTAGTAATTTTGAGGTTATTATTAATATAAAAAATATTGTTACTGCAACTTTTATTGTAATGTTTATTTAATGAGAGTGATTCATTTATTTTACGATAATTATTACTGTAAAATTTAGGTATATCAGTTTTTTGTTTCGTAACATGTTCCAGTAATAATGGATTTTATGAAGTCATCATGAGTGCTGGTACTTCTGACAGTAATTTGATCTAGAATTTTTTACAGTGAATATCATCCCTGCTTATGTGGTATAATCTAAGCTTTATTTTTCCATTAGCTCTTTTCATAATAGGATAAAGTCAACACTTCCACTTGGAAAAGCTATTATTCTTAAAATAAGAATTTAGAACAATTTGATTTGGAAATTTATTCCGAAGAAAACTGAAGTTGACAGAAATATATTTAAAATAGAATTCTGCATGAGGTTTTGGATAATGGGCAATTTTCATAAATGATTAACGAGGCATGTAATTGGACAACATAAGTTCGTGTACAAAACAAGCTTATCATGAAAGAGAAATAGTATGGGCATTATAAAGGTTGAAAAAAAATAACAAGCAATTAACTTAATTAGCCCCAAATCTCTTGTAATCAAAATTATTTAAGTAATAACCCATTTGCGTTCAGCAAATAAAAAAATCGGAATTCTAAAGCATTGTTACTAAATACCAAATGTTTAGTTACATGCTTGAAAATTAAGATGCATGCAGATTTTACGCTTCCATAATTTATCCTTGTATATTTACTAATTAATTAATCTGATCTTGGATCGATATTTTTAGCTACAAAGAGTAAGTCCGCGAAAGATCTTTTACATCAAATTGATTACTGTTGCTAGGAGTGACTAATACTGTGTTTTAAATTTAAATTTATAAACATTTTAAATATCAAAGAGGATAAAGCTATTAATTATTTATCGCTATCTCAGTTATTTCTAATGGTATTAAAGTTTTTTTTTTTTTTTTTAAAAGTAATAAAGACACAATTGGATGTAGAAATTACGCATCTAAGTTATATGAACTATATCGTTTTAAATAAAATCGAGTTTTATTATATAAAATAGATTTTATTTAGGAGGATTAAATTAAGTAAACTATTTTATAATCAATTATTAAATTTTGAATTTTATAATTAAAATTAATGGATGTTTTTCATCTCTAAATACCAGAATGAGGAAAAGTACACTGAAAATCCACTGAATTATTAAACTTTAGATTCATATGCTAATTTCGAACTTAACTTTGTTTTGCCCTAACTAGAGACTGGATGCACGCAAATATTGCTTGTTTATTTGCTTTTCTTTCTAGCTAAATATCAACATTGTCTTTAAAAAAAAAGCTTATACAATTTTTTTAAAAAAAAAATAAGGATTGATAATCATACAACTGTTTGCCCTTTTTCTATTATTAATATTATCGTTTTTAAATGAAACAGGAATATAATGATTACCATTAAAGAAAGATTAATCAAAATGAACCGCAAATATTCCCCACAGAAAGCTCTAGGCAAATTAAACATAATTGGAATAATGTAAGGAATAAAATATTAATTTAAAACCTGTGGAGAAATATTAGTTATAATCAATGAAGCAAAATATAAACTTCATTTGTGTAGTAGTTGTAGTACTCTATTTACAACGCACTGGAGCTACGCAATGTGCTAGCAGTGACGGTTTGGGAAGCATTTGTGAATCTAATACAGTAGAATAGTTTTTCAATGACCGATCCCACACACCATCGATCCTTTCGCAGGCTGATCAAAATGGTCACACACGTAATCACTGGCCGTTGCAAATGATGATTGACGCCTGACTTAGTTGGTCTACTGGGCATTGTGCCTTACAGTCAGTCTACTGGGGATTCCATTAATTGAAAAAATATAATTAATAACTGATACTAAACTATTTTCCAGCCCCTATTGCACCTGACAAACGAATGCTGCTTACTGTCAACAAAACAACAATAATGGTGAATTTAAACAGTTGGCATAATGGAGGATGCCCAATTACCTTTTTCATTATCCAGTATCGAACCATTGGACATCCAGAATGGACACTGGTCAGTAACAATATAATACCAGAACAACAAACAATCACAATCACGGATCTAACACCAGGCGCCTGGTATTCGTTGCTGATGACAGCCCGTAATGATGCTGGTTCTACTGATGCGGAATATGTTTTTGCAACACTTACTGTAACTGGTGGTAAGCATTTTTTTGTGCAAAACTATTATGTTAAGGCCTATTCAGTATACCTAAAATGGTCGTTCATAGCAAAAATGACCTCTAGTTGCCATCTATTGCAAAACTTGTATGAAAAGTTATATAGATAAGAAAATTATTTCATTTGCTAATTCTAATTTAAAATATGACTTATTAGGCCTAAATTTAAATATCCTGAGACACATTATCATTTTTTGAAAATATAGAATAAATATATTTGCTTACGAGGTCGATCTCTTCTGAGGTAAAATACATGGCAATCATTATTTTATTTAAATAAAAATATTGGTTTTCCTTAACAGTTATTTTCTTTAAAACAAACATATTGGATTTTCTTAGAATAACTATGTTATTCAGAAGGATATACTTGCTAATTGGGATTCAGATACAACTAAAAGAAACTAAATAACTATTTTCTTCAAAATTATTTCTCAATGCAGTTTCTCTCAACAATATTTTCTACGATATTCTTTCTACTTTGAAAAATTTCAAAAACCAATTTAAAAGATTGAAAACAGAAATAGAAAAATAAATGTTTCCTCATTTCAACTGAACAATACTTGATAAATTCCACAATATTTTCTACAATATTCCTTCTACATTCAAGAAATCCAAAGACTAATTTAAACGAACGAAAATGAAATTCAAAAAATAAATAATTTCAAGGATCAAAATAAAAATAACTATAAAGCTAAAAACAAAAATTGAAATATAGGTTATAATATATATTTAATTCAGAGTAGTTTTTGTAGTCATAGGGTGGTCAAAAATAATATAAAATTGATGAATTCTTATTCTTGTTTTAAGTTCATGATGTGTTGAAGAAGCCGTGATTGAGCAATAATCACAATATAATTGAGCAATAATATCTCATTTTGTTTTAGTTCAAATTTATAAAAATATAAACAATTGGCCTTCTGCTTCATTTTTTAACGGAGGCGAAGGCTTTGAGATATATATGAAAATGTAACATAACAGAAAGTAATAAATTCGAAGCTTGAAAAAAACTGTTTGGGGGTTGTTTGGAATTGACCTAAAAATTTGGTATGTTCTAATGCTGCCAAATGGCTATGTATTATCTATTTGCAGTTTGAGTTGGCGATTAATTTTGAATTTTAAATAGACTTTTTAGCCTGAGTTTGGAAAGCTTAAATATAACGAATAAGAGGTCATCGCAGATCATCTCGATTAAATAAGTTAAAAAAATAAAATTTAAAAGGCAATGGCAAAGCCTTATTCAAATATATCAGATTATATATAAATTGATAAAATAATATATAAGATCGATATATAAATCTATCGGAATATTGTTTAAATGCACCACTTGTATTATTTTTCATTAAAGTTTTGAGAAGTTAATGCTTTAAAACTTGATGACAGTACATAGGTCAAGAATACAATTACTATTTTTCAATGCCCTATTTTTATCCCAATCTATTAAATATTATATTATCTTTATATCATAGTCTTTTTTTTCTTTTGCTAGAATACCCTCCTCGACCTTCAGAAGTGAGTGATGTAAATGGTTCTTTTTACCGTCACTTGACCATCACAGTACCCGTCATTTGTTCCATTATAGTTCTTGTTGCAGTACTTTGCGTGGTTTGCATCGTCAGCATGCGAAGAACTTCCGCTAGAAGTCCCAGAACTCCAGATGGTAGGTTTTTCTCTTTCGAAAATGTGTTCCGAAGTACAATAACATTTATAACTCAGAAGAAAATTACATAGAAAATTTCCCAAAAACGATTTATTTTTATGGAATAACTGTTTCACATCAATTTACGGAAATGTCTTTCGATTATTGATCGAAAATAAATTTTCTACGGTTTGAATAAAAATGGCTCATTACTAAGCGAAATTATTTTTTTTTTTTTACGTACGAGAATATAAATAGTGTAGCGTTAAGGCAGTTTTTAAATACCAAGTACATTAATTTATCTTTTAACACTGGTATTTAGCTCAGACATAATGGCTTTTCAATTATGGTTTCCCTTTTTTTTTTATTAGAACTACAGTCGCTATTTCCTTCAGCCGATTTTTTTAACGTTGTTGTAATGCACAGAAGCTACGTTCACATGCATATTACCAATTAACAAAATGTACAGTCCCGCATAAAACATAGTAATGCATTTATCGTGTTATAAGGGTGTTTTAAGTATCCTGTTATGTTGAACAGAAAGATAAACAATAAATTACAAGTTTTTCCCGTCTGTAATCACTGCCTGAATATATAATTTTAGCATTCTTGTAAAAAAATTAATTCAATCATAATAATTTATGCAATAATTGTGTACACATACATAGTGATTGTCACACATTACGTTAAATTAATACATTAATAAATAGAAAGGCTATGGAAATTGGACAAATTATTATTTAGAAAGGCGGACGTAAATCTTAAAAATTTAATTTTTTACTGATTGAAACCATGTGTTACATTTCTTACGATCACTTTTCAATAACTATCTATACCCTCACAGAATTAAACAGCTTTGATATTGCTGGTTTTTAATTGTGTTGACATATTCTGGATTGACAACAGATTTTGTTTTTTTCTTAGCTTAAACATTATTTTCCGACCCTTTATTTTCAGTATTTGTTTGGCTTCATTTTTGACATTTTAAGAACATATAATGAAAATGGTACACCTCTCAGGATAAATTAATAAATTTTAAGCAACATTCCTGTTTCGCTAATTAGCTGTAAGAGTACATAATGTTTTTTTTTTTTAATTTTTTAGAAAACTTTAAAATTTATAAAAATTAAAACAAATTTTTTTGGTATCATTTTTTTATATTTAAATTAACCTTGGATTAAATATTAATTCGATTTTTAAATTTGGGTTAAACAATTCAACATTTAAACGGAGTTAAAAATCACCTTACTGTTTGGTAAAGACTTATCTGGTCTATATATGGTTAATAGATATATTACTTAAACCATCAATTTGGTAATTTTTTCGTACATATGTTATTAGTTTACTTGAAATTCTAATTCCATGCTCTTAGTCATCATGATAAAATTTCCAAATTTTACCAACCACATTTATCAAATTTGATCAAGCATAGTATCATATTTATTGCTAATTTTACAAAAATCATAACTAAAGCACAATAAAATTAACATGTTTTTTGGTTTTCCCATAGAGCCAGAAACACGGTAAATTGTACCATATACAGGCAGTTTCAGGCATGCTTTATTTTCAGTGTATAATACCGATTATATTATTAGATTATTTCTTCTTCATTTCAAACACCTTAAAATAACATTCTTAACAAGTTAACTTTCTCTCTAACTACACTTAACTATGGCTTTTAGTTACATTATTTGAAGTCATAGTAAAAGAGAGAATATATGTTGTTTTTTTCCACTTCTGTAGGTCCTGATACACGTGAATCTACAAAACCTGATAACATGCCACTTTCCGTAACATATGATAGCAATCAAGAGCCAGTGTATTATCCGTCCCCTTATGCCACAAGTGGTACTTCTGGTTATTGTAAAGATCAGTGTGCCAATTCCAATCACCAACAAAGCATGGGCACCTTTGGTAGTAACAGATGTGGGTTTACATATGACATACCATACGCTCAGAGAAGGGTAAGAATTGTTTGATATTTTTTATTATTTTGCATTCATAAAGTTTTATTGTGCTTTTTATTTAAAATGTTTTTTCTTTCTTCATATTTCTCTATATAACTAATAAGTAAAAAAGTTATAATAAACCTGGAAAAGTTAATTTTTAATCACTTTCATTAACCCTATGAAATAGTTTTGCCGTTGTTGTTTCTAATGACATTTAAACAAGCCCAGATCGCCAGGCATTTGCTAATTAAGAAAGGGAGGGAGGCTTTTCGTTTGACAAGAGAAAACCGCAAAGATGAATGTACATCTTAGCTCAAAACTCCATGGATGATGGCAGCACCACTGATTCGTGAAGTAACTTCCTCTATTTAGACATAAATATGAAGAGGAAGGGGATTTTTTCTGAATCCTTGTCCTTAATGACCGACCACATAACTTTCGATCACACAGATTTTACGAGCATATTGAGGATTGAACCCCGGCCTTTCAGAACTGGTATCTAGTTCTCTAACTACAAAGATACCACGGACCATGAAATAGTTTTTCTTGCATCAATCGATTCGCTTTATAATTTTCGTAGAATAATTTTTTTTAAAAATAAGGAAAAGCGAAATAAATTTTTAGTAGATTATTTTGCAAATAACATTGCTTTTAGATACTAAAACAATAACTTTAAAAACTTCTTTAAATATCTTTTTATGCTTTCTATTGATTAAAAATAGCTATCCATAGTTTTCCAAGGAGGCAGAGAGATAAATTTTACCATATTCTGGCAGTTTCAGGCCTGCATCACCTGTGGTATTAATTTTAGAATTTTTGGATTTATTATCTTTTATATAAAAAAAAATGAAAAATAATTTTCATATGTTTCTTTATCTAAAGGCATGGCATTGAATACAAAACGCAATACGTTGACTACGAACTACAAAAAGTTACAGCAAGTTACATTCAAAATAGAAATTATAGGATTATTAAAAATATATATTACATAATTATTTCAAGAATTTCTATAATATAAAAAAAAATATCTGTTAAGTTAACGACAAAAAACTGTCAGCTGTTATGCCATTGTAAAACCGTTTATTTCACATAAAAATACTGTTATTTAAGAGCAGATGCCTGTTTTTTAAGCAGATAAATGCTGTCATTTTAATAAACAAACTCGCTGTTATTTTAATAAAAAAACTGCGCAATTTTACAAACAAACTGGTTGTTTTAACGAAAAAACTCTATAAAATAAAAGCTTTTAGCATTGCGGTTATTGAGATTCAAGAACATTATTCGTACCACCAGTCAAGACAGGGATTCAAACCTGGATCAACTGAGTGGGAGGAGAGCTCTTCGCCCCCTGATCTACTGATGTTTTAGTATCTTAGTGTGAAGAAATATCTTAAACTTTTTTTTTCTTAAAATTGTCACTTATTTGAACAATATTTAAGTTTAAAAACTTTTAAACCTATAGTTGCCCACGCGTATAAAAATAAGTAAGGCAACTTAACTTACCAAAAAAATATATCTTACAAATATAAGATCAAGTATCAATTTGACAATAAAGTCGAATACCAGTTTTGTTTATACAATGTTCAAAGCTCTGAAATATTTACTGAAAAATAAAAGCAAATGCAGAAAATAATTGTAAAATTATGTGAAAAGAGGTAGAGTTATCGTACGTTCAGCAAAACTGCATGGCAAAAACTCGTATTGACGGTTTTAATACGTCAAGATTAGGAGGAAAAAACCGTTTTGTGAATAAAACAACTTTTAACCGTCAAATATACAGAGAAAAATCTGTAAAAAGAACGAGAATTTTCACGAGAATAACATAACGAAAATAACATAAATTTTCAAGTATTTAAAATATATATATAAATATATATATAAATATATATAATTAATACTAAATGATCATAATATTTCTGAAAGTAGAGCATTATTTCTGGGCAAAACCATAAAATGTATTCTGTCTCGTAACTCCAATAACGAAACAAGTCTGTTGGAAAACAAAATGGATACCTCAAAGTGTCGTCACGCGTGGTCTTTGATGACATGGTTTACTTGATTGGTAACTGAATCACGGCACTTGCTTATGCCTTGATTCTGCTGCCAATCGGGTTCCAGACCCATTCGAGACTTCACTTTTCAACAGAAGCTGATTATGATAATAAAACAAGCTTAATAGCTGAGGCGTTAACACGTGATCTAGTATTACAGATCCAGCTGATCTCAGCTGTTTTTTTCTCGAGTTCCAGGCACCCAAATCCCTAAATGGCTTCGAACTGTTCTCAGTAACAAATCCTAACATATGACAAAAAAAAAAGCCAAAAACAGACGTTATATACACATTTTGTTGCTATTTTTTTGCTTAAATTTAAACATTATTTATTATTAATTGTTTTGTTCAAATTTTGTTAACTCATTGTATATACCTGGTGCACAAAAATAATCTGTCAACTTTGCTTTTGTCGGATAAGGCACACGTTTAACGGGATATTAATAACGTACTACTTACTGGCACTACACTCATGTATATACAATACTTACTGTAGGCAGATTTATAAAAAAATTTATCTAGACAGCCTCAGTTATTAGGTAGTTTTCTTTTTCCTTTTTTTATCTGCAAGAATATGCAGGAACTTGAATAGGCTAAAAAATATTTTTATTATCAGGAATTTAAATTTTTATAAATTATTCTTAAATTATTATAGTTTTAAATACAGTAAAACATTCTAACCAGTTCTACTTCTTCAAAATATTCGAAAAAGTAGAACTGTCATTAGTCAGGTAATATTAATAGTAATTTATTTTTTATATTATATTCTAAACTTTAGTAACATACAAGAAATTTCGAACTGATGATAAATCTTTCATCAGAAAAACAATTTACTACAATCGAGAACCGCAATAACAATGAACAGTTGTCACTATTTGATTTTTTTTTTGTTTGATCTATTGATGCCCTGGATTTTAAGATATTTTTCTAGGGTGTCAATTCTTCTTGAATTCGATTTTTGGTACCAGTAAATCTGTTCCTTTTTCAAATACCAGTAAATTTACTAAAGAGCCTGTGATGCCAAAATTGGTATTACATATTTATTTCCTATCCTTTAAAATATCTTTGATTAATTAAACTTATTTTTATTTATAAAATTATATAATAAATAAATCATAGACTTAATCTTTTAAAAGCGAACATAAAATATTTATTCGTTTCTTTGCTTCGATCAATGTAACGGATATTTTTATTTCATTTCTATGCAGACTTATTCACTGTCGCCTCTAATCGAAAACAAAATTCTATTTATAACTTTTTATTCTAATTTCTAACCGAAAATATGTTTCAGTTGTGCCGGCCAGGTGGCCGAGTGGTTAGCGTGCCTGACTGCGAAGCCATAGGCTGCGGGTTCGAATCCCGCTCTGGGCATGGATGTTTCTCTCTCTCTTTGTGCTATCCTCTGTTGTGTGTGTGTATGATGTGTGAATGTGGCCCACCCTATAAAATGGTTTGTGGCAGTGTGGCGTGGGCAATGTTGCTCGCCTCCGTGACTTTGGTTCACAGGTGCCCACTGGGTAACGCGAAATGAACAACAATTCTGGCATAGTATAGGCAAGATTCAAATTCAGTGCCTGCCATTGGGAAAAAAATTTTTCAGTTGCATGGTTGTAATAATTCTCATAAATTTGTTGGCGACTCGTGATCGCCAAGGTATTTTTTAAACCCAATAGTGTAATGCGGGGTTGGCTTTGTTTTGGCTGCTATATTTGGATAGATCGCCAATTTTGGATCTCCTACCCATGCATCATTTTTGTCCGTTAGGAACAATTGTATTTACTTTAAATTCAAAATTTGTGGAGACTGGGAGTGCCCCTTTTGGGCCTCCCCACTCTCAATTTTCTAACCGTCAAAAAAAGAAATGATTCTGGCTGTGCAAAATCTCTCTTTGTGAGAGTATTAGATTTGATCTCTTTTGTTAAGAGATGGCCATTCTCTATCATGAAAAATTATACTTAACAAAATAAAATTTTAATTTGAACGATTCATGTAGTGTTTCCTGGAGACTGTTATTTCGATTATTGGCGGCCACTGATAAATAACAACCATTCATGCCATGCTGAAATATGCATAACATATTTCCTAACATTTAAAAACCCAAAATAATTATCATATTTAATTCCTTTTCAATAAATAAAAATCATTAGTATAATCCGTAATCTATTTATACCACAACCTTGAATTGAGTGCAGAATGAAATCTATTATTAGAGATTCCCTCCACATCTGCCTAACACACTAGCATAGAATTCGAAAACCGTTATCTGGTTGCTGATGTTTTGATTTCTATAAAATTCCTATATTTCTTTCGCTTTCTTCTTTCTTTTTTTATAATAAATAAAAATGCCTTATTTTTGAAATTATGTGGAGTTCAAAAGTAATTATTTATCTTAAGTTTTAATATAAAAATACATTATCAAATTATAAATTTGGAAAATGGCCCAGTGGATGGGGCTGAAGAGTTAAGCCGCTTCCGTCCACCAAGAAATCAAAATTTTTGTCCGTTAGCATAGAATCCATGTATTGGCTATTAACTGATTTAATCTATTGCTAAGGCGCTTTTTCTATGCCTTACACATTCAAAGCGAGAGAAATAATAACTTTTAATGATTCCAAAATATTAGCAACCATATATCAGTTTTTGAATAATATGCTAATGTGTTAGGCAGTTGTAAAGAGAATCTCTAAAAATAGATTTTATTCTGCAATTCAAGGTTGTGGTATAAAAATAATATAGTTTGTATTGATGGTTTGTATTTATTGAAAAAGTTTTAAGTAAAATCATAATTTGTTAACATTCAAATGTTAGGAAATAAGTAATGCATATTTCAGCATGACAGATCAGAACCATCTTTTATATAAATGTGAAATAAAAATCCATTTTTATTTGCTAAATATATTTTATTTTGTTTAGGATGTAAAATTCGAAAGCAACTACCAATCATCAATAGTGTACTTACCAGCATATCACCATACAGGTAAGCATCAATGTTTTACATCAAATTGAATGCACCAATATTCTTTTTTTTAAATATTTTACTAGGGGCCTACGTATGTGTGTAAGAAATATACAAACATAATTTAGATTTGCATACTAATAATTCTTTTTAGGACGCCAATTATGCACTCGAGAAGAACAAGCGATTTACGAAATCCCAGATTTAGTGAGAAGCAAACAAAATACCAGTCGATCTTGGAGAGAACCTGGAGATGGGTAAGAATGCATTTCCATGTAATAAGTAAACGTGTCGGACCTTCGATGATAAGATCTGCATACAAGGCTGAACTAGATCAGTTAACCTTCATGAATGCATAGATTGAGTACCTGCAAGACTTGAATCGTGGTATCGTTAAAAAACACATGAACGAAAATTATTAATTTTTCAAAATTATTACAATATAATTATAAATATTAATTAATGAAACATTAAATTCTTTAATTACGGAAAGCAAAAATTACTATAATATATACTTTTTTTAATTACAACCAGCTTAAATTTTCTACCAATAAAAAATTAAGGGATACAATTTAGATTTATTTGTTATTAAAAAAATATTATAGCCTTAAGAACCTAAACATATTATTCCCAGTTGTATAATATGTTTAAGACGCTAAACATATTGTCATCATAAACTAGTAAATATACATTTGATGAACAAGGAAATTTTATTTCGAAAGTATGCCCTTAAATATGCTAGAATATCTCACAATCAAATTTAACATAAGTTTTTTTAATACTTTAAGAAACATACCAGTTGAAAATTCAAAAACTGCTAAAATTTCAATGAATTTTGAGTAACTGTAGATATGAAAAAAAAACTACTCATTCTCTGGCATTAGTTAAAAAAAATGCGTTAGAAACGCATTTACTAAATAGATACAGCCAAAGAAAAATATATTATAATAACCTTTGGATATACATATTTTACTTAATTTTATATCCATGGAAAGACTCAAGAAGATTAATGTTTACTGTTCTTAACAATTTAAATAACTAACTTAACTAAACTCAAGATTTATATGTGCTGCTTTTAATTAATGCTACACCAACAGAAAAGTTTGCTTTCAAGAGAATACCAATATATATCTTTAATAACTCCTCGTTCTCTTACGAACAAATAAAGCTTTTTCTTACATAAACTAATATAATGAATATTACTGGCGGTTGAAAGTGCACATAAGGAAGTGAAGTTGTTCCTTCAACTTCAATGCACCAGTCTGAAGTGCTCTTATTTTCTTCAACAGAAATTCTAGTATAGGATCGGATGATGACAATGAAGACGATCTCGTGCTCTCTTCCAAGGATCACATATTTATAGAAGAAGCTCGAGAGTCAGAAACAGAATGCGACCGTCTCTGTAAGTATTTGATCTTCTTCACTTTAATTACATCATCCGTACTTTTCATAAGGAGTGTGCGGGGCCATAATAGAGATTTTGAAATATCTCGACAAATAGTTTTCTTAGAGACTCATAATTTAATTAAGAGCTTTTGAAAACATTAAGTTGTACACAGTGTTGCAATATTCAGAAACTGTATTACGAGTTTTAGGATAGTTTAAATTAAATTTATCTTTTTAGTGTTTAAAAAAAATCAAATTGGGAAATAACATGCACGAAGAGTTTTAAATATGTTTTATATTTAGAATTCGAATTCTTAAGAACCATTCGACCGTTTTCGCTTAAATTTTTTATTTTGCTATGTAAAGTTACATTTATTTTTTAAATGACACATTTGCATTTATTTTTTTCGAATATATTGAAGTAAATAATGAAACGTTGTCCAAAATTAGTTACTTCTTTTCAAGAGGATGGTGTCATGAATAGCTTCCGAAGCTGCTTAGTCGAACGATATTAGTAAAATTTTACAACTATTGAATTCACGATTCATTAGATAGAAAGTAGTTTTATGCGATTGGTGGTGGAAGAGTCCTTACAAAATGGGGCAATTCTTTTTTAAAGTTTATATGAAAAATGCGGTTTTAAAAACGTTCTACTTTATTTCACTGTATCTGCATAATTATTTTTTTTATAACAAGGACAATTTTTGAAAGCAGTTAATATGAAGATACCAAACAATGGCCCTCCAAAAGAGAGAGAGTCTTGCATTATCCCAAAATTAAGTCTATCAAAAACTTTTTTTTTAAAGATTACATGAAAAAAAGCGGTTTTAAAAAAGTTTTACTTTATTTCATTGTACCTATATTTTTTTATATATTTATTTTACTACAATTATTTTTTGTTTACTACAGGGAAAAGTTTTGAAAGCAGTCAATATGAGGAGACCAAGCGATGGCCATCGGAAAGAGAAAGAGTTGTTTTAACATAAATTACTTACAAGTGATAATTGTGGTAGGTATAAATTTATTTTCAATTTTTTTTAAACATGAATATTTCATTTCTTTTATTTCATATAAATTTTAAAATTTTCAGGTAACTATTTCAAATGAAATAATCCTAGCAAAAATAGCCCTAAGACCAGGAAGTATATTTAAAGGAAATAAGCATTCTCTTTCAGAAATAAAACTCTTATTTTTGACAATGCCTGAGCTATATTTCATTATTATAAACAGCCATTTTGTCACTAAGTCGCATAATTTTTAAAAAACACTTGATTTCATTAAAAACTCTAAACTAAGCGCAAAATGTTTCTTATATTAATCGAAACTTTCTTCCTCACTTTTATTTCATCTTTGTACAATAGTGGAGCTCTGACCTAGTTGATTTTGAAGAAATTCGGTACACAAGTTATTGTGGCCATAAGTTTTGATATATAATAAAAATAATAGCTTAATCAGTGATTCTCTAAGCCCATAAATAGAAAACACTTGTTCAATACTCAAATAAATGAGATTAACAGATTTTCACGATATCACACTCACTTCATAAGATTAATTTCTTTTCTATCTAGATGAGCTTAATTTGGAATGAATTGGATCATAAATCAAACTGATTGGTGCTATAAGAGCAAATGGATGTGATTATAAGAAAAATGAATTGACTCAATTTCTTTATTTGTACAAATATTTTTATGAATAAAATTGTTGTATTCCCTAATTTTGCTTAACTCTTTATCACAAAAAAAAACACTCACCGTGCTACGTTTATATTATCTTAAAAAACCAAAGAAAAAATATAGTCATTTAAATTTTTTAGTACAAAGTACCTTTTTGTCACCAACTGACTACTTGTGTGGAGGAGATAGTTTTCGCCTACCACTACTTTTGGACCGGGATTGAACTTCCAATGTAAAAAGCTGGGTTTTTAGATCAAAATGCATTTACTTCGATATTGTCTTAATTGTACGGTACTTATTCTGATGCAATTATCCTATCAGAGCCGAAAAAGTCTGCGCATGGTTTGGGGATGTAAGTTGATCACTGCTACCTTATCTAAATTATGGTAGTGTAATTACTAATCGCCATAGATTACTAGATTATTGATATGGAATAGACAGAACTGTAGAAGAGAAGCCTGCAGAATTCGTTAAATCACTCAAATACTTACTCTGATGCAATGTCAAAGGCGGCTTCAGAATCGAAAAAGTCTACGCATGTTTTTGGAAAAACAGTCTGGTGAATACAGCTACCTAATCTAAATTTTGGTAGTTTAATTACTGATCTCTATGAGTTACTAGTTAATATGGGACAAACTGAACTGTAGAAGGAACTGTGGGAATTATTGAAGAAATTATTTTAAAATTATTGAATCATCAAAATTGAAAAGAATCTGTATTCAGGGCAATTATTTTTTTATTAAGTTTAATGAGTATTTACACGGTTAGAAGAAAATATGGTTTGGAGTTTTGTTTATTCGAAAGAGAAATTTTTTTGTAATTATAATAATAACATTTCTGTTATTTTTCTTTTTCTGACATTGCCAAGAATAAAACTAGTGAATGGACGTTAGAAGTTTTTGAACTAGTGAACGGACGTTTGAGTTCTAGAATTCCTGCTACACTGAGCTTCCTCTTGGACCATTCCTAACCAAAAGGGACCATGCTTGTGATATTGCATCTGTAATTCTGATGCCTAATAAAGATTAGTGAGTGTAATGAGCAAATAAATACCATTATCAAAGTCCTGATCCTAAATCCATTTGGTAGAATATTTGCAACAGTTCAGCAAAGAAGCGCTGCTGCTATGAGGATAGAAGGATGAAGTGAGCCAAAAAGGTGAACCAGATTCGAATTCCAACTGTGGCTGGTTTATACGAATACTGTTCCAGGCTCACACTGACCACAGTGCTGATGTACCATAACCTCTGTGGTAGACAGATCATGGTTTAGAATCATCTTGCTATTGGGCTAACCATGGGAGGTTCAGGTGATTTTCCTCTCAATATAACGCAAATGCGGGTTAGATCCATCAAACAGTGAAGTCTAGTCTGTCCTAATACTTGATTCAGTAGGAGTTCCAATAGCTTCTGTGTTGGGTTCAAAATTATAAGGCTACGGAGTTGAGCATTGATAGTAGTAAACTCATATTTGGGTCGGGTGTTCAATGCCAGGTATGAAGTGAAAATACATATTTCATCTGTGCGGAATCAACAAGAAAATTAAGCTAACCTATTCATCCAATGTAAGAGCCATAAGTTTTTGATTTGAAATATATATATATATATATATATATATATATATATATATGGGTGATTCTCACGAAACATGACAATTCGGACCAAAAAATTTCTTCAAATTTAAAGTCTTCAAAATAATCTAATTTTTTTTTGTATACTTCTTTAGTTACACTTATTAATACCTTAGAGAAAGCAGTGCAGTTTATTGACATTTGCTCGAGAAAAAAAAAAAAAATAGAAATTCACCAAATCTTGAATGCCAGGAAAATGACATATTAGCTTATAAATTTGAAAAAACAGTCATTTTAAGCTACTAGTAAGTAACAAAACCTAGGCCTTTATGTTAGGTGGACCATGAATTGCCTGAACTAATTATTTTATCCACTGTAGAAAGAATCAAAATTGTTTTTGTTGCTGATATGTACAGAATAAAATTGTGCGTAGTAATCTATCATTAAATTAAATAAAAACTTTGATTACATTCAGTCAAATAACAATCTTACATAAACTTGATATTATGTTAATATTTGCTTTACATTCAACAGTTTAAAAAATTTTCTGGTAACTGTTTCAATTTCATGTCATTCATAAACCAGGAAAATGACAGCCAGGATAATGACAAATTCGCCATTTTATAGCATATGACTTTACTTTAATATTTTGGCCTAAGACGGTTATATTCTGTAAAAAACAACAGGATTTCTTAAAATAACTCAGATAAATCTATGTTATTTATGATTTCAAGAAGCCAGGAAAATGACAACATAAAAACCTACTCAACTTGAAAAATTTTTTGAAATAGATTTTGAACTAGAAAATTGGTTCTTTATTCATGTAGCAAGACATGTTCATATAAGAGGGTATCTAATCAATCTATTAACATAGGATATTGATTGCTGGCTCTAACTATTTTGGTTATAAACCACTAAATAAAAGTAGCCAGGAAAATGACAAATTTTCTTGGGACAAACAAATTATTGCCAGCAAAAATGATTTTAAACGAAGTTTTTGTAAATAATACCCTCTGCGTATATTCTAGAAATGCTTACAACGGTTGAGATAAAAAAAAATAGATATTGAAAAATTTATGGGAAGTTTTGACGCTAGTTATTATTGGAAACATTGTTTGGGACATGCCAGGAAAATGACATTTTGAAGTTCAATTAAATTTTTTAACTATACAAAACAGTCATTGCTAATGCTGAGTCATTTTAAAATGTTAACAGCGATGTTATTTATTAATTTTTTAAAAAAAAAATTTCTTTAGTATAATAGTATTAGATCTTGGAACAAGGGACAGTGAATTGTCATATTTCGTGAGAATCACCCATATATATACACTCAAGAGCCAAAACATTATGACCACCTCTTAATAACGAGTTGGCCCACCTTTAGCCCGCAACACAGCTGCAACCCGCCTTAGAATGGATGCCACAAGTCCTTGGTAGATACCCGGAGACAGATTGTACCAGATGTTTAAGCAACGGTCACGCAAATCCGAGATATTGGGACTTAGTAGTCTTTGAACTCTGAGCTGCCGTTCCATGACATCCCAAATTTGCTCTATAGGATTGATATCCGGTTAGTTAGGCAGTCAGGACATTAACTGGAATTCAGCATCATGCTCCTGGAACCACTCCAACACAATTTGAGTCTTGTGACACGGGGCGTAGTCCTGTTGAAAATTCCATTGCCAGCTGGAAAAACAGAGGCCATGTAAGGGTGCAACTGATCCTCAATGATGTTCAGATACCCTGTAGCACTCATGGTCTGCTCTACCACAACCACGGGTCCCAGAGACGCCCAAGAGAACGTCCCCCAAAGCATAATACCGCCACCACCGGCCTGTGTATGACCTACTGTACATTGAGGGAGCAACTGTTCGCCTGGAAGACGGCGTATCCTGACACGGCCATCGCCGTGATGAATAACAAACTGGATTCATCTGACCAGGCAACTCTCTCCCACTGATCCATGGACCAGTCGTGATGTTCCCGGGCTCAGCGTAGGCGTAGTTGGCGATGACGCTTGGACAGCAAAGGCACAGGAGTGGGATGTTTTCTGCGTAGCCCCATATCCAACAGTGTCCGCTGAACAGTGTGCTCTGATACTATTCTACTTGACCCTACATTGTATTGGGCTGTCAGCTGAGCCACTGTCTGGCTCCAGTTTAGCTTCACCAAGCAAGACAATCTCCGACGACATTTTTCTTTGATAGCGTGTGATCTTCCAGCACCATGTCGTCTACTGCTGGTTGCACCGTCATTCATTCACTTTGCATAAGTACTAACAACTGTAGATCGCGAACAACCCACGGTTACACAATTCAAAAAGCATCCGCACGATTACACAATTCAAAAAATTCGGTGAGTGTAGTTTTTGGTGGATTTAGAGCTCGGTCAATCGCTGTCTCGTTCGGGAAATATACGATCTGACCGTTTACAAGATGGACGGCTAAATAAATAACGGTTGGATCCCGTTCATGAATTGGGAAACCAAAGATACGCCTAACAGCTTCATCGGAGCTGATGTACCGGCCAATTTCGTATAGCGTTATTTAATCGTTGTTATTCACTGGAAGAGCAGTCACATTGGTATTTTCAACTCGAAATACTGCCATATCACTGCCTTTATTCACATACTTGCAAATATATTTGATGCTCTTTTAAGGACGAGCATAAGTATTAGAGTTTAATATGACTTGCTGCAAAGTGCGTACTGTTAAAAATTTCGGTCGTCTTCCACGCATTCTTATTGGCGTTATAATCCAGCGGAAGCGTTTTGATATTCTTAAGATATCTGGGATTTTTTTGATTTTCCTACCACTAAAGGAGTGATTTTTTCACTTCCATCAGAGTTTACACAAAGCAGCACAGTAAGCCGATCTTTGTTTTTTTTTTTTGCCTCCTTTAAATTTTTTGCCTTTATAAACTAATGTCCGATTCGCATTAGATGATAGAAAAGACCCGTGTTTAGTGTGAGGAATAAAAGTAAAATAAACATAAACCAAATCTAAAAACCGACGTATAACCGATTCTGTGCGTCGTATAAACGATATATTTTTACATTAAAATGAATAGAAATAAATTGGGACCACACTAAAACGTCCTATAAATGATGCTCCACTGTATATATATATATATATATATATATATATATATATATATATATATATATATATATATATATATATATATATATATATATATATATATATATATATATATATATATATATATATATATATATATAATATATATATAAAATATATATATATATATATATATATATATATATATATGTATATATATATATATATATATATATACATATATATAAATATATATATTATATATATATATATATATATATATAAATATATATATATATATATATATATATATATATATATATATATATATATATATATATATATATATATATATATATATATATAATTTTCTTTTTATTGAGAAAAAAAAAGTTATTTTGCTTTGTTTCTTACCTGAAATGTATTTTCACCCTTTACCGGTTTAAACTTAATTTTAAAATATGTTTCCAATAGATTGCAAATAATCATTTAAAAAAAAAAAAATCTGATATATAAAATAACAGCACATTCAAGGCTGCCAACTATTACGTCTTTTGAAAAATATTTTATAAAGTGATATTTAATTAAAAGCGATACTTTTCAGAAATGGCATTCGGAATTTTTTAATAATTTTAAAATGCTCATCATGAAAAAACTAAAAAAAGCGATTTTTATATCAACGTTTAAATCATTCACATTTAGAGAGGTGAAAAATTACTTTAAAAAAAAATTTACACAAAGGATTGTATATTCAAGAATTAAATTTGCGTCCACTGTAAAAAATTCTCACTTTTAATGTCTTTCGGGAATTTTAATTATCATTTCGCCTTAAAATCTCGTAATTTGTGCAGAAACGCAAACTCTTAAATATATGAAGAAAATGTTTCCTCAACTTGGAATGTTTTCATAGTGCATTGTGAGAGATATTTTCCTAGAATGGTGAAACTAGAATAAAGGCAAACGATCTAAAATAAAGTGACAGAACAAGCACACAGTCATAGAGTTGGCTTTGAACCAGGAAGATCACGGGTTCGAATGTTGCTTCGGGTATGGGTATATTTTATGTGTCCTTCTTGTGTTGCTTTACCCCCTCCCCCATATGGTGGTAGACATCTGCCATATTAGTTACACTATATAGTTGTCTTTATCCACCTATATAGTCAGAGACATTTATCTACCTAAATGGCGCTCACAATGAAGTGATTATTAGATTCATTAGGCGTTACGATTTGTTTTATTTTCTTTCCCCCTTTTTCTCAAAAAAGGGAATGACGAATTATTATTTTTTTTTAAATTTTGACGAAATTTGCTTTGTAACAGAAGTGATGACAGTTATTTCGTCAATGTGACGAAAGTTTTGCTCTAAGCATATACTGGAGAACACACTTTCGTTAAAAAAAGAAACGTGAAATTTGAGTAAGTATTTTTTACAGTGTGACAATCCTGCATATTTACAAACTGATGAGAGTTTTTTTTTTATTTTAATTGTATTGATTTATATGTAACTGAAATTAGGGTTTTATGATAGCATCAATAATATACTTTTCATGCTTTTTTCGCATTTTAAAAACTGGTCCAAATAAACAAAGAGCATCTACAATTATAAAAAAAATTCAAAAACTTTCTCAACAATAAAATACCGAGAGCCCATTACATCTCAAAAATAAAATATAACAAAAATAAATACATTAAAAACCCTTCTGTTTTTGTATTGAAACAATATAAATATCATGTTTTCAAATTACAGAAGTCATATTTTCATGCAAAATGAGTTTGTGTTATTGTACCCAAACAAACAATTGAAATTCCCTCAAACGTCATTGAGATTTATTTCTAATTTACTTCAGTAGAAAACAGAGAACAAAACAAAAGCGGGAAGAAATATATCAAAATGCGATATCCAATAATTTTGAATTTCTTTTTAATCCTGCCGTTCGAAATATCAAACAAAAGATGGGAAAGAAACGTGCATTAATGCGCTAATAAAGTTAACTGCCATTGCAGTCTTGTTGCTATCTACGAAACACATTTTATTGCTAAAAAGTTTCGCCAAGGGGAAGTATTTCCATCATCCATCGATAAAACTATAATTGAATATCGACTTCCCTCTTACCTGAGATTTATTATTATTAATTTTCTTGAAGCGGCTTTTCTCTCGGTTAATGCACTTGTAAAACTTTTAGAAATTAATTACTTCTACGATATGGTGAAGATATCGGAATATTTTTAGGTTCGCTGGTGATTACTTGCTCTCGTGTGATTCATCTCCAATGAAGGTCTGATATGATTCAAATGTAATATTTTGATAAGGAGTATTTCGAATAAAAACTACATTTCAATTAAAAAAGTTTGCATTGCATTGTAATTGTACTGTAAGGAAAAGAGATAATCTTGAACAGCTGCAGAATTTCAGTGAAATAGATTCTTTAAGCCATATGAAGCTTTATTTTATAACCGTCGTTGAACAACCGACCCAATTTTGAGCTCAAGACTATCAATGCTCCCTTCCGTAGCCTTTTAATTTTACTTCAATCTAGAAAAAAGGGAATTAATTCGAGAAATTTTGACTGTGAGATAGGGAGAAATTCTGCCTTCGTGGAGAACTTCTTGATGGAATATCCTGCATTTGCGTTACATGGAGAGGAAAACTAAGAAAACTTTTTATGGTTTACCTGACGGCAAGAGAACTCTGACCCAAGATCTGTCTACACTGTGTATATTTTACGTGAATACTGTGGTCGGTCAGAGCTGGGGCCGGAATTCGTTTTGAACAGTCATCGCTGGAATTCGAACCTGGGATACCTCAGTAGGAAATGAGCGCTCTATCCCCTGAACCACCTGGACTCAATCATATGACATTTTTACAGTAAGCTAAAGTTGCTTTGTTAATTCAGTTTTTCAATCTTGGAACTAACACATCAGCTTCGAATTGAAGATTATTTTGTCTAAAACACATCTACAACAGAATAATTCTGTAAATGATAGGTTCAACAAAATAATGGGAATTTATTTTAAAATTACGGTTTATCATTATTGTAATAACTTTTTTTTTCGCCATTCTAATTAATGTAAAATTTTAATTTTTTTTTCTTTTTGAATAATTATTAAACTTAGGTGTAGTTTTGATACACTAAATTAGAATATTCATAATACGACATCTAGGCTTAAGTATTCTTTTATGAAAAATTAAATTTTAAAAAAAAATGTGACATTTTTTTTCATTGATTTTCTGATTAATTAATGGGTACTTCTCAGTTAAAGGGGGCAGTTGTAGATGGTTAATTTTTGTTTTGTCCAATCAAAATGCCCATTATATTTTGATTATTTAATGAGAACATACTTTATTACTTTTAATAATCTGATTAATCAAGAGATGGGAGTTTCATACCCCGGTTACCTCTACATTAGTCATTTTTAAGTCTCTTTCTATACTCAAGGTTTTTTTTTTTTTTTTTTTTTTTTTGTAATTTAAATGTTTTGTAATCTAAACTTTGAATTTCACATAAATTTATTAACAATGAAACTAACTCTGGTAAATATTTATTTAATCGGATGCTTGCAACTCGAGAAGAAGATAATCACTGATACACAGACACGTAACCTATAACCTCAGAATCAGGTGATCGCTTAAACACAAGGTGGCAGGCTTAAGTCGAGCTAAGTTTCTCCACGTAAGTAAGAATATTAACTGAATCGAAGTTAATTAAATACAACGCTGTATCGCACATCGCAGCTGTAAAAATATAATTCATTCTTTGTCTAATAACCTGGCTTTGTCTTTCAGTTAAGTTTTTATGTATTTCATTGTAAACATGAAATATTCTTGTTTTGTGCACCCAGCAACTCCGATGCATAATTAGTTTGTTTATGTTCTACATGGCTTCGTGCCTGTCTTTGCATAAAGCGAGAAATACATAGTGAAAGAATTGAAATCGTTGTGAAAGAATAGAAAAAGGGACACTTAAGATAATCGATACTTATTGGGCTTGACTGACTCGAAGTAGAATAGAACAGTTGCTAATACAAAGATATGTCACTTTTCAACAACCAATCAGTATCGAGATACCCACACTACGTCACTTGCAGGCATTCCAGTATCTAAATATGTTATTCGGAAATGAACTGTTTTGTGAAAGTACTGAATTAAGCAATCTTTCTACGACATTAATGATAGCTAAGAAAATCGATTAGCATAAATGTACTATTTATTTCTTTTCTTTTGAATGAATAAAATGCTAATTGCTGTTATAATATTATATTTAATACCTTTCTCATACCATTTATGATAAATATGTGTCAATTAAACTCAACAATCAATTAAACTCAATCGATTAGAGTCAAACAATCAATTCAACTTAAATAGAAATGTTAATTAGTACTGCAAGAATTATGATTATAATTATTGTCAAAAAATTTAATTCTATCGCTGAAACAAATGACATATAAAACGTATAAAAACTATTTTTCACACCTTACGGAGCAAAACTGTTTGGCATACATAAAAAAGAAGAAACAATTTTATTTTAACGTAAATAAAATTCTTGCGTTCACTTTTTTTTTTCCTTTAAATTTTTTCAAGTACCTCCTCTCTTTTTTAATGCAACAAATGTTTTAAAAAACACATTAATGCTAAAAATTCAGAAAAAGAAATTTTATTTAGAGAAGAAAAATCTGTTTTTTTTCTTTGGTCGTGTTACCATAAGGCATAGTAATAAGTCCTGAATTTGAGCTTCTGCATGCATTTAAGATTTTTGTGTCTAATGATAGGAAAAGAAAAAGCTTATTACCTTTTATGAAACACAACATCTAAGGGAAAAATAGCTTTCGTTTACTTTTAAGTGAATGCCAAATAATATTTTCGCTAAATAAAATAATATTTAACCATGCATTTCTTGAAATTCTCATATACAACATCATTGTTAAAAGTTTTTTATTAACCAAAAAACCAAATAATTTAGTTAAACCAACTTATTTTGTTAATTAGTTTAGTTAGCTTAATAATTTAGTTAGCTTAATAAATTATGAGAATACATAAATTAAGAATAACATTTAATTAAATTCTATTTAATTATGTAGCATTTAATTAATAACATTTAATTAAGTTTCCAAGTGATCTAAATCGCCAAAATATAAATTATTTTAAAATTTTTAAACTTTATTACTGCAAATTACTTAAAAAATTTAATTAAACTAACAAAAGTAAAGGAATCTAATTTATAAACAATATTTTTTGTAAGTATTCAAAAACTAAATTTGATTTAAATAGATTCTATTTCGTTTGAAATCTACACAGTAAAAGCTTAGTAAATATGAACATATATCTATAATTAACAATAATAATAATAGATATATAAATAAATATAAACAAAAACGAAAACATAAATAGAAAAAATCACAGTGGTTGATATCAGACTTTTCCGTTAGTTTTTGAAAATGAAAATATTTTTGATTATTTATTTTAAAGCACTTAAATGAATTGGAAACAAAGTGAACACTTAAATTTATAAAAAAATTAAATGGATTGAAAAAAAAAGTAACAGCAGTTTTTTTAACAGTTCCTTCTTATTTTTTACAAACAATTTGACGTATCCAAAATTTTAAAATATAAGTGTACATGCAGATTAAAAATGTTTTCTTACAATGAATATAATTATGTGAAATGCATAAATGTAATGGTGAAATGTAACTTTCAAATAGATAGTCCTGAATTCCAAAAAAAAGGTTCTTGTAAAACCTACATAAATTTTGAAGTAAAACCTGGTTTTGTAAACCTAAGTGGTAATTAAACTATCTGATTGCTGTATCTCATTACACTGAGAAAAAGAACATGGTCAAAACAATCAGAATATGGTAAAATTTACCGATTGTCTGGCTAAAAATCTTGGAAAAGTTTACTGAAACGCTATGGTAATCATTTTGAAAAATTAACAAGTAAATCTGGTTTTATAAAGTGTAATAAAATTGGTTAACTTTATTATAAAACCTTAGAGAATGGTATAAAATTCCTTTATTCGGTTCAATTTACTTTTCAGTTTCGTATTTTTTCCTATATATGTTGCTATAAGTGCCATAATTTTGAAAACATAATTTTCGGTAAACCGTTACCGTATTAATAGATTAATTATCAAATGAATAGTTTCAATACCACAAACTTTGGTTTTATAAACCAGAATTACGTTTCTATTCACTGCTCTAGCATATTATTAGAAATTTTGGATTGGAGTGTATTGATTATTATTATAATTTAAATTTACTGCAATCTGAATTTGGCGTCATATTGAACAATAATATCGTGCTTTTCAGCATTGTATTTTTATAAAATAAGTAATAATAAGAACTATAGCTTTGAAAACCAGAGTTTCTGGTAATATATATACCATAATGAAAAACAAAATGATCAAATAAATTGTTTAAATACTGTATATTTTAGTTTTATTTAACACGATTATGATTTTTTTTTTACTAGAAATGACGTTACAATACACTACCATAATTTTGTTAGAATTTTTTTCTCCGTATATTAAATGTTGAAAATCCACTCGAAAACATAAATTTTTTAAAAGTAATCGAGCACATTATTTCCAAGCATTTTTCTTTCATGTGACTGAAAAGCAAAAACGAAACTTTTGAACATTTGACATAAATTTGTGCTATGACTTAAAATATTTTGTACTTCCATTATCAATAAATATAATTAATTACTACTCTTTTTGCTGCATTATGAAAACAAAATTGCAATAATTCCAATTATTCGTCCATTAGAATAATAATTATGAATTTAAACTTCAAAGTTTGCCGTATGAACGTTTATCTATGTGACCTAAATCACTAAATAGTATTAATAATAAAAATCATCTATTTTAAAATCAAATTGCAATATCAGTAATATGTACAGTGTACTAATTTAACTTTCAATTTATGTTATTCAATCAATAATAGCACAGCTAGTGTTTCAACGATAATCAGCTTGTACCAGAAAATCGACGTAATAATGTATTGAATATAATACTGGAACAGAAGCAGATACCTAAACAGCGCACGGATTTACCGGGATTGAGTAATTACATTTTGGCGATGCCTCGTTATAAATCAATCAATCACATGTCTCTGATCTCTTCCGGCCCTCGTCACTCTCAAAAGACAATTAACCATATTCTGTAACATTAATATTGACCTGATAATACTCGGTGTCAGTGTCATAGTGCACGTAAGCTGATTTATCTAGAAACAAGCTAACACAAATGAATAATGTTAAAATATACATGCACAAAAATTAGAAAATTTTTTGCTCTAAGTGCAACTTGGAATTATTTTTAAAAAATAGAAAAATAAATTCAATTCAAACAAAATTAAGTAAAAATAAAATTAATGAAAATAAATGTAAATTAATATATAAACTTCACACACTCATTCTTTGCTGCATCATATTTTTGATACTATCTGCTAAACATAGATAGTTTTTCAATATTTATATAACGAATAGGAAAAGATTCGCCTAGAAGAGGGGAGACTAAGATAAATAAATATATTTAGTTAAATTATCCGCATTAAAAATAGAAACGTTAATAAAATAGATCTAAATTTATCTAAGAATTTCATTCACTTATTCTTAGCTCGGTCATATTTTTGACACAATTCTTGTCGAAAAAACCTTCTATGTTTACATAGAATCAATATTTATATAACGACTAATAAAAAGTTCATGTAGCAGCTGGTGTATGTAACAAAACTAAATAAATCTACTTAGTAACGCCATACAAATTATTATTTTAAAAACGGAAACGTTAACAAAATTAAATATACGTTAATATAAAATGTTCTTATACTGATTCTAAGTTGCGTGATATTTTTGATACTATGAGATAAACAAAGACGCGTTTTTTAAATGTATATAATGAATAATAAAAGATTCGTGTAGAAGCCGTTACGAAAAAAAATCGCTCCGAATTCTAGATTTCTTCGCAAATATTTGTTAAAATAAACTTTTGCAAATCTTTCATGATATTAAAACGTATGCTCCAAATTAATTATAGAAACTTTTGCAAAAGCTAGCTAATTAAATACTAAGTGTATGACATCACTTCAAGAAGTGGCACTCATAGAAATAATTTATTTATTTATTTTTTATCTATAAGCATTATTTAAGCAATTGAAACAATTGAATTATATTTCTGAAGCACAACTTATAAGGTTAAAATTTTATATGAAATTATTTTAAATTTTATTATGTATCTACAAAAATGCACCATTTTACAAAGTCTTCTTTCTTTTGTTCTCAATTTATAAAAATGTCTTCAAATCTTACATGGTTATTTAGATTTCATGTATCCAAAGTATCTTATGCACTTTACCTATATTTTCCTTTACCCTATCCAGATTGTAAATAAAGTTTAATTTCACTATTTTTTGTGCATAATGTAGTTTAAATTTATAGTCTGTTCAGACATTAGAATCTTTATTGAAATTCTAAACACTAATACAGCCATGAGCGTAACTCTTTTCTTAAAAATTCATAAAAATTTTTTGACTGGTAGAGTGATTAAAAAAAGTATGGTCAAAACTACCAAAATAAAGTAAAATTTTCTGTGTTTCTGACTGTTTAGAAAAAACCAAATGCTCAGAAACTTTTTACCGAAACGTTTAATGGTTCTGGTAAAATTAACGATGTAATATGATTTTATAATATCTAAAAAAGTTTGTAAATGTGGTTAAATTTGGTAGTTTTATAATGATAACTTAGAGCATGGCGTAAAAACCATTTATTCGGTTTTATTTATTCTTTAATTTTGTATTTTTTACCAAAGGTGAGAGGTAATAAAAATTACAATTTGAATACGAGAATTTCTGGTAAATAATAACCGTGTGATTTGAAAAAGTACCTAATTACTGGGTTAAAATACCAACTATTTCGATTTTACTAACCAGAATGTTTTTTTTCCCTAAAATATCATTACTATATAAGGAAATTTTACTATAATTTTTCCTCATGTACAAATACAGAACGGTAATTTAACCAGATTTTTTTCCCATGGTGATATTTTTAAATATTTAATGAAATCTAAAATAATGAAAAATATATCTGTACTCCTTCTTAGTTAAAAAATATCAATTATGTTAGTTAGTTAAAAAATATAATGCTCAAAGCAAAACATTTCTCATCTGCAATTATGCAGTAGATAAGACTACTTCAAAATATTACTTGAATGACATTCAACGTGACACATGAAGTGTTTATTGATCCCAAATAAATATAGTATTTCCTTAGGTAATATATGTAACTTGTTAATTTAATTATTGTAATAGGCAATGTATTCTCTTTTCGTGAAATAAATAAAAATCTCGGCTAATCCAAGCTTTTTTTATCAATTTAAACAGGGAAATAAATCCTAAAGAACGATGCTGCCTATTTTTATCTCCGCAATTTTAGTTCAAAATTTTTTAATTAAAGAAAAATTATTCAGTCATTTACAACACTGCAAAATTTACGCAACAATGTTAAAAAAGAATGTGATTATAATGTTATTAATATTAAGGCTGAATTGAAAAAATATTAGTGATAAATAAGTAAATATGATAAATAAATATAATTAATATTAATGAAAATATAATATAATTAATAAATATTATTAAGAATTAATAAGTAATAATTATTATTATAAATTATTATTATAAATTATTATTACTAATAATTAAAAAATATTTATTAATAAGCATAATTAAAAAATTAGTAATTGATAAATAGCTAAACAATAATTAACAATTTTTGGTTAAAATAAATGGTTCGAGTACTGAATAAGTTATATTAAATTGAATTAGAATGAAATAGATGACAATAATTACAAATAGACTAAAATCTGATTAATCATATATAATTTCCCTTATGTATGGGTCTCATGTGGTATAACTGCTTTACTGATGGAAATGAAATAGCATATATCATGTTGTTCGCTGGTAAGTACATAAGATCATGGGGATTTACAACAATAGAACACTCACAGTTATGGTCACAGTAAACATATTTTTTAAAGTTTCGAATGCTTTGTTTTCCTTGATGCACGATCTCACAGTAAAAAATATAAAATGGAGTTGGAAAAATATTATTATTCTGAAAACAGTGGTATATCAGCAGAAATTTATTGCGAATAGCTTTGTGAATTGTTTGAGAAGTCCCTTTGCAACTATGGCAAATCGAAAGAAGCTCCAAATTTAAAAACTAATCTGCCTGGGAAAAGTAAATAAGTGAAAAAAAATAAAAAAAATATGTATTAAATAGATTTAAATTTTTTTTTTACTTCTTTGCATAAAGTGTAAAGGTTACATCTTTGCATACATATTTTAGCAGACTTATACCTGCAGGTTGTCTTAAATTAGATTGATATAGTTTTTGAAAAAAAGATAAGTATAAATTTAAAGTAATGATAAATAATTCTTGGAAGAATATTTTTTATTATGTTTTATGTTTTTTCCTATAGTTCTTGTTATTTGTTTAAGCATTATTAAATAGAAGATGCAGCAAGTTGTAAACCTGTAATTCTACAAAACGCAATACAAAAGTCTTTCGAATAATGGAAATCGAATTAAGATATTCTCGAAATGTCAACCATAAGGAACAATCTCAACTCGAAAATGGAAGCTGGAATTTATATGCAAAGAAAAAAAGTAGAATGGAATTTCATCACCATTGGCAACAAAAATGTCTTCTCTTAGTGTAATTTAATCTGAAGCAAAAAAGTTTAAAAGCAGCTATCTTTAAAAAATATAATTAATTTTGCTTAATGAAAGTTGTAGTAAATATTTGAAAGGAAACACGCAACTTAAAAAATAGAGAATCATATATTTCCTCAAAATAAAAGCTGTTTTAAAAGTTTTGCTGCTTAATTTTATGCCTAAATTTAATGCCAACCAAGAATTGCGTGCAAATATATTCTTTTAGGTTTTACAAAGCTGCTCCAAGCTTGCAATTTTCACACGTTTTATGTCAAGGTAAGTAGGGTTGTATTCATGCGGGTGTATATAATTTACACTGCATGTTGTTTATAAGAAAACAAATTTATCATATGTCGTTTTTGATTGAAAAAGAAAACAAAAAAGAAAAAAGAAGAAAAAGAAAACAAAGCGTTAAATGCATAATGACTATTAAAAACTAAAATATTTTAAACACAAAGGAAAAAATTAGTAAAATTAGTGTATTGTATAGAAATGACATTTCTGGTAAAAAAAATACATATAATAAATAAATAAATAAAACAAAATTTTTGTTAATAAAACAAAAATACACGGTGTTTAAACCGTTCATTTTGTAATTTTTCCATTCACATTGCAAAGGTTTATCGGAAATTCTGATTTTTAAAATCATAGAAATTTAGAACACGAAGAATTTCCAAAGATATGTATGTTAGCAAAACAGTATTTCACCAGGGGAAACACTGTCTGCCAGCACACAGGACCTTTTCTGTCTTCAGTGGTAATACTAAAAACTGACTGTGCCACGAGGACCAATAATGGATAAGCAAAATAGGAAAAAACAATTAAATTACAAAGAAAAATTAAAATTATTTATGAATATAAAATTATTTATCAATCTATCCCTGAATTGTTGTGTGGCATACTCGTAAATAAAATTTCAAAATCACATGTAAGAGTTTGTTTAGAAATTTATGATAAATATTTGAGTAATGAGGACATTTTTGAATTTTATCATTTTAATGGTATTTGTTTTTATAGACAATTTTAAGGTGTACCAATAAGAAATTGTTATTCAAGTGCATTTGCTAATTTACTCTTACATTCCTATGAACATAAATTTTTACAACATAATTTATTAATTGGGTTTACATTTATTAATGATTTATATATTTTTTATTGTAATGATTTTGATTTAAGTAAAGATATTTATCCTAAAGAACTTAACTTAATATAGACTGATTCAGATGAAAATAGGGATACTTTTTTGATATTAAACTTCATAATAAAAACATTTTAATTGGATTATACGATAAAAGAATAGATATTAAGTTTAATGTTATTAGTGTAACACATTTTATTTCCAACTTTAAATATTTTATACTTTATTTTTTATTTTTAAGAATTATTTTTATTATCTTTAAGAATATTTTTATTCGTCAAATTATTAGGTTCAAATTTATTTGTAATTATTTAATTATTTATTTGTGTATTTTCTTTTAGCTATTGGGAATTTCAAAATTATATTACCAAATAGGTTTATCAAATAGACAAAATTGGGAGAATGTTTTTCCTGAGTACACTATTTCCCTCTCTAATAACGTAGAAAAACCAGTTATACTATGTGGAGAAGAGAGCAGATCAAAATTCGACTTTTTACGAGTTGTTCCCAAAGAATATAGATGGCAGCACTTTATTTATTATTTTTCTTATTTATTTTTCTTAAATGTGGGAGTTTTATTATTAGTCCTTAATCTTTGTACTTTTGACTAGTGCTTATGTATCATTAATTTTTATTTGCATTTACATTTCAATTTTTGATTCCTAATTGATTTTTCTTATTTAGTATATCCATTATGGGTCCTCGGGAAACAATCAGTTTTTGGTATTACCACTGACGACAGAAAGGCTTTTCCATGTTGACTTATTATTTTAAATTCTATTTTCTTATTTTGCCTTTTTCTGAATTTGCTTAATTTAGTTTCATTCTTTGATTAGATTTTAAAATTACGGTTAATAAATTTAACCGAATAAATGGTATCTATACCACACTCTTAAAGTATCAAAAAATTTATCAAATTTGAAAATCTTTACCAAATTTTATGACGGAAAATAAAACTATATTTTATTGTTAAATTTACCAAATTCGTTACCAAAGCCCATCGATAAAAATTACCAATTTTTTTTTGCTGTTCCCATAAAATCAGAAACACAGTAAATTTGACCACATTCTGGTACTTTCAAACATACTTTTTTTTCACAGTGAATACATTGTAATTGTTGCATTAATAAAATCTTAAAAATTTTCACAATAAGAAGCAAATTTTATTATTATTCATTTATTTTATTTGCATTTTTATTTTCAAATGCAGTGAAAAAAATTCTAGATCAAATTGTGATAAAAAGTACTGGCTCCCTGAACGCAAAATCCGAAAAATGCATTTTTACCCTAAAAATTTGTACAATAACTTCTGCGTATTTATAACATTGATTGAGTGATTTTACACTAAATATTAATGAAAGAATTGCGGTACGAAATTTTTTTTTGTTCAGTAGAATTTTATAGTAAAACTCGATTTCGCAGAGAAAAAAGTACTAACACCCCGAGTGCCGGTTCCTTTTACCGTAATGCGAACCAAAATTTTTTACACTGTAGTTTCATAAGGGCGTAGTTTCATAAAATAGTGCAGTTTCATAAAATTCATTATAAATATATTTACGCTGCATTTCATTCGTTAAAAATGTCAGTGTTTTTTTTAAAAGCTCAATATAAGTATTTCGGATAAGTAATAATTCTATTGAACTTTGCTTTTGATAAATTTTAACCAAAATTTAAGATTATAATTTAGAGTAGAGGCCTAGGCAACATAAATATTTTTATTTTATTTCGGTTATATTAGTTTCATTTTATTTTCATTTTATTACAAAGTCTTTAAAATGATGATATTTGAAACCTATTAATGGAATTTTTAAAACCTTGTAATTTTAAACCCAATCCAGAAGATAAGTGAGAACCTAGATCAAGTATTGGGAGAAATTATCCTTCGTGGTGGATTTCTTGGTTGAATTAGTACATTTGCGTTGCATGGAGCTGGAAACCTTCCATGGTTAGCCTGAATTCCGAGTGAATTTAACCAATGCTCCGTCTATCACAGAGGATATTTTATGACAGCACAGTGGCTGGTGTGAGCCAAGTGCAGAATTCAACGTTGGTGGAATTCAAAACCGGATCACATCATTGGAATACGAGCATTCTAACCCTTTAATATACAGAGTGGTGCAATATTATATATTAGGAAGTAAAATAAACTAAACACGTTTAATTCCAAATTCATAACAGCAGAAGGTATTCATTCACGCACTTCATTCTAATGTTTCTGTAACTATCTGCAGAAACATAACGCACGAAACTTACACCTGAACCGATATCAATCATACCTTAATGCTCTAATAAATAAAGAATTTGAGAAAATTTTAATGTTTAACACATTTTACAAAAGAGGAATTAAAATATTTCGAGAATTTTTTTTTATTAGATGACTGAACACTTTCTTTAACACATATTTTATAGAATGTGGTAAAAAAGTTTCGCATAATCATCACTTCAAGATAGACCACAGACATCCACCGTACTCAATTATATCTTTAATTAAAACGAAATACAATGATTTAAATGTAATATTCTGACATTAATTCTTATCGAAACAATGAAATAATATCCCTTAACAGTAACTTCTCAAACAACCACTTAAAAATGTGTCAGAATCAGATTAAGTCAAAGTTATAGATGTCAAAACTAATTTACAGAAAATATACTTTAGCAACAACACGGAAACGACACATTGCCGACAGACGTAAATTTTAAATATATGAGTTTAATAACAACGTAATGTTAGGAAAAGGTTTAGTTGTGCCCAAAATATGAAACTTAAGAAGATTAATTACTTGTTAAGCTGTCAGTTGCGTTCATAAAGTTACTAATAGCAATTCAAAGAGTTGTACAAGTATATAAAGATAAAAATGCGCATAAAGTTTCGAGAAAATATTCGGTTCTGTGATGTTTTAAGTTTGCTGAATGTCGTAATTTTTCAAAATTTAGAAAGAATTCATTTAATATTTATATATCATTAATAATAAATTATTATGCGTCTTTTAAAAATGATTGTATTTCGAATTTACTGAAAGGGCAAATCAAAACTTGATTGAAATTTGAAAAGTGCTAAACTAATCTATAAGATTTCATTGCTAGAAGACAGTCAGTTACTGATAAAAATTAATAGTAATAATAATTTTATGTTGACAGAGCCCGTAACTGAGTCAGTGACCACATTAATTTTATGTCTTTATGGCTATCATAACCGTAATTTAATGTTAGTCTCGTTAATTACTATCAGTAACCGTAATTAACGAAATGCTTTCCTCAGTTCGTTCATTGACCTACTTTGATTCCCACACAAAATTTTTTAGCGATTCTAGGCAAACCATAGAACGAGGCAAAAATAATGCAATGCAGCATTTCTTGAGGGATGAGTTGTGCCTTTGTTAGCCATGGTCGCCAGTATAGAATGAAGATTTGAGATAATTCTTTTTTTGACACCAGCTGGGTTCAGCTATTGTACCCGAAATTTTATGATGTAACTACAATAAAAAAGGGTGTACAACCCCAAATCGCATTATAAAGCTTTATAGAATAATCGTATAAATTGAGGAGCAGCTCCAATAATTTCAGCTGATTTTTTTCTTCAAAGGCAAAAGCTGAAATAAAAGGCCAACACTCAAAATTTTCTGATATTTCATAGAATATTGTAGCTTATGAAACATACTGAACATAAAGTTTAAGCGCTTTTAGTATTTAATTTTCAAACTAATAAAATTCGTTAAAATTTAAGTAATGAGTCACCTTTTAATAATAATTCATTTTTAAAATTTAATATAAACTATATGTTTGAAGATTAACTTCTCTAAAACTGTAGATATGAATAATAAAATAACGTATTTTGCTTTTTTAGATAACGGATTTTATTTTATTAGATATGAACAAGCCATTATTTGGGATTAAGTGTCATATTTTCAAGATTTGTTTTTCATTTTTTACATTATTTTATTTATTAGTTTAATTATTTTATTGATAGATCGAAGCAATTATGAATAAATTTATAACGGTATAGGTCTGAAATTGTTTTAACATGAATTCAAAAGTTGTTTTTGAAAATGTTTTTCATTCAAATTTATTTTTAAAAAAACGATTTCGAATTGCTAACTTATTAATTTGTATATTAAATTTCCTTGGGAGGAAAATGTATACATATTTACAAAAATTACTTTGTTCGTAGGCAGTGAATAAATTCTTTTTTATTATATATTTCTCTTAAATATATTTCCTTTTAATCATTATATGCAGTTAAATATTTTGTCTTCTAATTGAAATCAAATTAAAAGTAACCTCTAGTTAATAGATTTTTCTTGCTGAATTTACAAGCAGAGTGTCCTTTAATTACAAGTAGAAGTTTGTTCTGGAGCAATTACTTCATATTTGAGCTTTTGATTCAAACTGAAAACTTTTTATTAGTGTTTTGGTATTTTATATTAATTTGTTAGTAGATGTAATCACATTTTTTTAATTAATCTAGGTTCTACAATCCTCTAACTCAGACAAATAAAATTTTACTACAATGAAAAATTTTAAAACTTCAAACTTTTTAAAACATTCCATTATCAAGAATAGCGCTTCATTTATCGAGAAAATGACAAAGTCAGTTCACTCAGAACACAGTTTCGCTAATTAATCATTTTGATTTTAAAATATTTTCGTCTGATTTTGTCTGATTTCTAATTTAACAAGTAACTCGTCAATGCTTTGGCAGTTTGTAAAAGTTTTCAACTACTGATATTCCTAGAGTTATAATGTTGTGTAAAAAATCAAGTAGTAGTAATTACTTTTGTCAAGATAACTCTGTCATTTACACTTGCTTCTTATACTAAGATTTTACATGTTTACTTACGTAAAAAAATAAAAAAATAAAAGCTGGTTGTTACGATTTTAACATTTTGCGTTACGACTTTAATATATTTTTTCCCTTTTTTTTTAGAAAAAATTAGCCAGCTTAAATTGGAATTAAAAATTGAAATAAGAGCAAATGAAACCAAGACTTATTTTCAACAAAAATATTTAGAATTGCCTAATTATTTAATACATGATTCAAAGTCTTTAAGCATGATATTCAGAACTATCGGAATTTTAGAATTGTAAAAACGCGTATCGTATTTGAAAATTTTCTCTGCACAATTTTCTTTTCTTAACACCAGAATAGCCTGATTTCGGACATACCTAAAATCGTCATTTGAGGTACCTTTGACCCTAATAAGAAATCGATGTTATTTTAAATGGGATTTAAAGCAATTAATGCTGCTAAAAAGACAACATATAAGAGTTTATAGTACATTATTTTTATTATTTTATTTAAGTATATTATTTTTTGTTATACTTAATTATTAACGTACAACAATATAGTTTAATATTGTATTATAGATTATTCAATCGCAGATGCATAAGCTATTTGAAAATGAATAAACGATACGAATATTAAACGTACTCATTAGCAAACAATGTCTTTTAAAACGAGAAAAGTTCAATCATTCGTTAGACATTAGCGTAGGCTTTATATCCGCGTGATGTAAAGCGAAACGAAACATCAAAAAAGGATTTCTAGCATCTCTTAGAGCTTTCAGAAATTTAATTCCGCCTCTTGTGATGTTGTAATTCATGTTTATTTTATTTCAAATATTTTTTTTTTTTTTTTTTTTTTTTTAAAATTAGCGAATATCTGATGCGCAAAGTACTAGTTCATAATTCTTCAACTGACACAAGAATGAAATCGCTATCCTTGTAATTGGGCTGGCGATGAATTTTCTGATAGATGTAAAAGCACTGAGGATAGCGATATCCCAAAAGTTGAGAAAAAAATACGAACAACCATCAAGTTTCACATCCTACAGAATAATTGCTTGACATATTGTCAGCTAAGTCTCTCTACATTTTGTACTATTGTAGTAAATAGCAATATTTAGCTTTTTTTTTTGTACAATCGTCTGCAAACGCATTCGAATGAATACAATTAAAAAATATGACACTTTTTGTTCTTTTGCACCCATATATTGAATGTTTTAATTTCACATTCATTCTCACAAAAAAATGATTTTCTTAGTCCCTTAGTAATAAATACTAGGAAATACAGCAGATTTCTTAATATTTTTTTGCATCCTTTTTCGTAAAGGTCTAACTAATCAATCATATGCATTTCTTCTGAATGAATTTAATATTTCATTCTTATTTTTTAATAAATATAACTTCAAAATCCCCTCCGTGGACGTCCCTTCGTCTGTGACACAAAATAATTTTTAATGGCTGTTAAACATTTTAGATGTTATTTTAATGATTTTTGTAGTTTTAACTAGATAAATGTTTATATTAGCTTTTTATTAAATATTTTTTTAGAAAATTTTTATTTTTATAAAATAAATGGTTAGTAAACTTTGTCCATCAAAAATGAAGTATACCCCCGTGGACAATTAATATAGCTTAATAAATATGTAATAAAGAGCAGCATATGTGAAATCCCTATAAGACAGCTGGTGGGGAAGGTATTTTCTAGTGTTATTCTCTTTGCTTTTATTCTCTTTGGTGTTAGTTTTGGATTGTTGTGTTCAACTGAGGTTTGGCAAAATTCTCAATGTATACTCCGTGGTCATCATAAAGAAGGTAAGATAAAACTATTTTATATTTGATATATAAATTTTAGATTGCAAAAATAGTATATTTAATAAAAAGAACTGCGCCATTTTTGTAACTTTAAAATTAAAAATTAGAAAAATTCAAGAACTAGTTTTTGTTTCCTCCGTGGACAAAACAGTTCCACAGAGGAGAGTCAATGGAAGAGACAATGTGTTAGACAACCAATAATACAGTTTTATTAACTAAAAAACCATTTTCTTTTAATTAATATTTTTTAAATGGAACAAATGTGTTAATTTCTTTGGATTTTTAAAGAAAAGAAATTAAGTTTAACTTTTTTTTTATCGGACAAGTAAGTATTGCCAATTTTTTCAAATAATTTCTGCGATGTTTAACATTTTTTTCTCTTCATATTTTAGGAAAAAAATGGCAAAATCAAAATGTAAAAAAAAAAAGAACTCAATCAAATGTTCAAATCTAACAACGAATTAACGAACAGAAAAAACTTAGCATAAGACAAGCTAGACAGAAATTACATCTCCTCCGTGGACAAGACAGAATTAAAAATATTTTAAATCTTGTAAAAAATAAAATAGAAAACTTGACCATTATTATAAGAACATATAACAAAAATAAATAAAGGCATTTATGTAATTTTTATCCCTTTTTTAATTACTTTAATTTAAGAAAAAATTTTAGTCTATTTATACCTTTTCAGTGAGAATGACCCGTATCCATTTTGCTGTGCCAAATTTAAATTTCATGAAAAATAAATAATACAGACAATATAAGACAATGTTAAAGAATGTTCAGAAATACCCATATACTGAATGTTTTGTATCCATTTTGCTGTGCAAAAATTAAATTTCATGAAAAATAAATAATACTGACAATATAAGATAAAGTTAAAGAAAGTCCAGAAATACCCATATACTGAATGTTTTGTATCCATTTTGCTGTGCAAAAATTACATTTCATGAAAAATAAATAATACAGACAATATAAGACAATGTTAAAGAATATTCAGAAATACTATCACTATAATGTATCGGTTTTTTCTCGAAAGAAATTCATCGGCATGTTTAATTGAAGTAAAAAGAATTATTAATAATATCTCCATGTTTGGAGTTTGAAAACTTGGATTGTTTTAATTTCGTTGTTATTTCGTTTGGGTAACTAAAATATCAAGTTTCTTGTTTAGGGTTATTCGAGCTGAGGCCCTCTCTCTCCTAGGAGGTATTGATCTGAGATGCGATATAATTCAACAGAAACTATTACCTGGCTTCTTTAACGCAGTAGACCACAAAATTTGTTCTATAATTATCGTCACCAAAATGTGTGGATTTGCAAAATTACAAACAGTTCAAGTATTCGAAACTTCAAAAAGAAACGTTTCTCCTATGAAGGACAAAATAATCCCTTTTGACTGTTTTGCGTATTATTTATTTCAATATTTAACATAAACGCTTAAAGTTTTGATACAGTATGCTTAGAAACAATTTAAGAAACGTCAAAAAATGTGAGATTCAAAGCTCACATGCCTATGTAAAACCAACATTAGAAATGGCAAAAACTATCAAAATGACGTCAATGACGCTTCTTGCGTTGAATGCTTCAAATAAGAATTAATGTATTTCACATAAGATATCTACATTTTTTTGGTTTTCGCTCTTCGTTTTCGTTTCACCACAAAAGTAGAAATATGAAATTAATTGCTAGGAAGCAGTTTATTTTTTTCTTATCCTCTAGTAACGATTGGAATTAAAATCTCATTTAGAAAAGGTGACGTTGTTTTTTTTTTTTTTTTTTTTTCATTTTATTTTTTTTTTTTTACTTGCTTTTGGTACAGAAGAAAAAGTCATTATTAATCACTTCTTGTGTGATTTCTTTTAGTTATAGATAAAGATTAATTCCTATCGTACATTTTTCACAGAAAACTCTTAAAGACCTCAAGAAGAAGCTGAACTCTAATAATTGAAAAAGACGGTGTAATTCGACTTTTTTCTCCAGCTGTTTTAAGATTTATAAGAAGGAAACTAATTGCTGCTTATATGGATATTAAAACACTCCCCTCCCCTCACATTGCTCGCCCTTCATGATTACTTCAGATTCATTTTTGTTTTTTAACAATACGCAGACTGTTTATCAATTATAAAAATTAACCGATTGGAAAACCCCAGAAATGTTAATTCGCCTTTAACTAGCAATTACTTTTTTACTATATATATATGTAATACAAAAATTCTAATACTTTTGTATTAATAAAAGAATTAAAACTCTTTCGTTTTCATAAAATGTCTTTGTTAAAGAATAAGCGTAGAGAGATTCTATTTTGGGAATTCAAGACTAATAACATACGATTGAGTTATTTTTACAATCTCTCCCCCTTTTCACTTCCATATAAGGAAGCAGTAAATGATTTTCCTTAATGCGTAAGGATACAAGTATGTCAAAGACTGTGCCTTTTTACTCCAATATGTGTTAGTATAAAATGTGAGAGCAATGGTTTTCGCATGTCCTTTTCATCATGTTGTGATCCTGATAAGTAGTTCCAGAATTGTCCGAAGTCTTGTCCACCCCCTCCCTTGTGGAGAGCGGATGTGGACTGTTATCAATACCAACCTACTGTTAATAAACCATTTTAGAACGTATGATGGCTTACGACTGCATTATTTAAGCTATCTATAACACTGATAACAGGGATTTTAGCCCTTTTATTACATATATATATATATATATATATATATATATATATATATATATATATATATATATATATATGCTCGAATTTACTTCGGCATAGGTAATTTAAAATGAACTGATAATTTTAAAAAGAATGTCATGTATTCGTATTGAAAGAAAACATAAATAAAACGCAAATAATAACATAAATAAAACGCAAATAATAATGTAAATAATTCGTAGCCACCAATCACTCGTCATTGTACAAAACACCAAATTAGTTATTTTTATCACATACTGGACATTTCTTTCGATATGACCTCTGATAAAGAAATCAACATATAAGAAATCTCAGGTATATAATAATGCTAACTGAAATGAGTTGATTACACTCGCTTACTTTATTTACAATTATATTGATACCCATTAAGGTGAAATAAAAACTGCCATTTTTTGTTAATCGCCATCTTTTTTCTATTAACTCTTGCCTTTGCGCAAAATGGATATCTTCGCCAAATAAGATGCAGCCAAAATTCTCTCCGTAAAAGCTGTCAAGTGCTTCCTAACTTATACAGTTTATAGTTCTGCCTTTCCGCTGTAATAAGTATCTAGCTACTAGGAACTCATTGGCTTCATAAGGTGGCTCTAGTTGGTGTGGATAATATTTAGGTTGTTTACCCGTAGAAGGTAGCAACAGTCAATAAATAATTTTTCTCACTAATAATTTAAAGGTCACCTTTTTTACTGTAATTTGACTGTTTTGTTTGATTATGGAAAAAATGCCAATTAAATAAATTATTATTCAACTTTTTTTAGAATATCCCAACTGTGTTAGCCTCTTTCAAAAAAAATCCCCATTTTTTGTTTTAGGTAAGAAACTAAGTATAATATTTCTCAATTACTTTGTTTTTGTACTAATATCAAAATGGAATATTTTATTAAGATAATGTTTGTTTTATACTTACATTAATTTTTTGATTGATGAAGAAAATAATACAAAATAATTTGTTTCAGAAAAAACAAAACAAAAAGGATTTACTATGAGTCACATCGCACATTTTAGTTTCTATTCTGTAAAATTTCTAATGAAATATTTTCATTAAAAAATAAATTCTCGATATAAACTTAATTAAACTTCGACAACTTAAATAAAAATTCTAACACTAAAATTTCAAAACATGTTCGAATCGCTACTAGGTTAATAAAAATAATATTTTTTTTCAAAAAAATTAGTGATTTTAGAAGAAAAATTTTTTTTTAAAAATTAATGTAACAAAGCCACGACTAATTTATATGATATCATATAGCATAGCATTAATAATCAAACTCAACTATGCACCAATTTATTTTGTATTAGGTGGAAAGTATTTCATACACATACTTAATACTTTATAAAATATGTTTTATTTTAAAATGAAGGCTGTTCTCTTTGTAATGTAAATTATAATAATTTAATGTGGTTGTTGACGTATGCCTGTTTAGGCAGAGGGGGTGCGATTGTTCTTGTATTTGGTGGCGCCATCTATGGCCAAGAATTCGACTTCTGCCACACCATACGTCACACCCGTTTATAGGGCGGACCCATTGATACATCCATTCATTCATCCACAGATCGTAATTTTGATCTGAATCACAGAACGATCGATCTATAATAATTTAATTCTTATTATTATTACGTATCAGAATCCAAAACATATGTTCCGTAAACAAATAATAATCAAAAGTGTTTTCAAATTGCTATATATCTAATTCTACAGTTATTAAGATATTTAATATAATAAAACTGAATAGTATTTGCTTAGTACGTATAACTAATTTGGTATTGGAGAACAGATAATTATGATCAGCCATTAATGTACTAGTAAAGTCAGCTCTGATGTTATCATCATCGCAACTGAACATTTAATTGAGGGCTTTTCTCTTCTATTTTGTTACAAAATTGCATGTTTGAATTAGTTTTGAACAATTGCCTCTTTGGAATTGTTGAAGAGGTAAGTCTATAATACTGATTTATTAATCCAAAGTTTAAATTTTGTTCATCTATACGTTAAGTAATTAGAATTGTAGCCATTTTGAGGATTTTATACCCTAAATCGAAATAGGAGAACTAAATTTGATGAAATGTTAATATTATTCAGCTAACATAAAGCTAATCAAGAGCAAATCATATTTCGTAAGAGCAAAAACAATCTGCAGTGCTAAAATAAAATTAATTGAATATTATTATATTGAATATTATAACTGTTGAACAAGTGATTGGGTGTGTGAGCTAATTAAAATAAAATATTAACTCTTCAATTGTTCACACTGCAAAACATTTACGTTAAAAAGTACCGGCACTCAGTAGGCAAATATTTCTAACCGTAAAATACATTTTTAACGTGAAGCTTTCGAAACAAACAATCTGATCTACCAGTAAAAAAAGGCTCCCAATTTTAAGACTAGAGAGGAGGAAATGTCGGTGAAAGTCTTGAAAATGGGCTCCTATGTTTGATGCACTTGAAACATGTTGGCTGTCATTTCAATTTTGTTGAATCGAAGTTTTCTGTCAGGTAATATCTCACCACTTCACTTTATTGGAATTATTCATTTAATCTAAAATACCGTATTTTTTCAGTAATATTTAATGCAAAAACACTGAATCATAGCAATTTAATAAATATGACTATAAAAATCATGATGCAAAATTTTACAGTAAAACTTGATTTTACGGATGATGCATTTGGGATGCCAATATTTTTTTACCATAATTTTATTCTGAATCTTTCCCAGTATAGTCATTAGCTTAAAGATTTTTTAGTATGAGCAAACCTTTATCAATATTTTATGTATGATGAGAATCGATACAAAAACGCACATTTGTGCAGGGTTATTCATAATTCCCTCTGTTTACTACAACCTTATTTTTACTACAACTGGCTTCAGTGGTACATGTTACTGCCCTCTACCGGCAACTGCTTAAATTGAAACTAGAATACTTTCGGAACAATTTCATATGTTCTTTTTTGCCATATTCATCTTCGTTTTTTTACTATAACGCTTCGAAACCCCGGAAGGAATTATGAATATCCCTGTAGAATAAACCTACATTTTTTTGACCATTTAGGATATTTAAGGACTCAAAATGTAGACGGTAGCCACAATCCAGAAAGAAAGAAAAAGACAGCAGATATTTATTTGTTTGAGTGGGAAAATATTTTATATTAACTTCACTTTTTGCTATGTCTCTACAACAATTTAAGGGAATAAAATTGATTTCGTTACAAATTGCAAAACCAGCTTGATACTCGAATGAGGCTTTCTTTGAGAACCAAGAGTCCTAATCCGTCGAAAAGAAGATATTTTTATTTAGAGAAATTCCGATTTTGTACTTGATTTTGTAAAAAAATATGTTCACAAAATAGTTTGTTTAGACTAAGCTAGAAATGCACGTTTTTTAAAATGGACATGGCTCAAACTGCGTGTTTAAGAAAATGGACATAGCTCAAATGCGCTTTTACAATGTAAAGCAATGAGTTCAGAATTTTGAAGCCGTATCAAAGCTTGTAACGCAGCTAAGAAAAAGTTGTGAGCGAAGTTTTAAATTTTTATGCTATTAATATGCATAAATTGTCTTCTACAAGTTAAATGCTATACGAGGGTTGCTATTTATATTTCTGGCCTAATAATGAAAAAACAAATATGTAGGATCGAAATTGGTTTTATTGTTTTTCAAAATATTCTCCATGATGATCAATACACTCTTGCATGCGTTTGAACCAATTTTCAAAGCACTTTCTCCAGTGAGGTAACTCCAAAACATGCGTTTTGAATGCATAAACCGCTTCTTCGGCGGTCAAAAATCGTTGTCCACGTAATTTATTTTTGATGTGTGGGAATAAGAAGAAGTCATTGGGTGCCAAATCAGGGCTGTACGGCGGATGACCCATCAGTTCGATCTTTCGCTCCGTCAGAAATGTCTTTGTTTGAGTCGATGTGTGAGAGCTCGCATTGTCATGATGAAGAATGATTCGCCTGTTCTTCTGCTTTTCTCGAATTTCTCCGATGACTTTTGGCAAACAAATGGTCGTGTATCATTCAGAATTGACCGTCCTGCGTTGCTCTAACGCCACTGTTGCCACATGACCGTTAATGCCGAAGAAACAGGCAATCATTTGTTTCGATGTGCTTCTTCCTCGAACAACTTTTGTTGGTTTTGCCTCGTCTTGGAAGACCCATACAGTTGATTGCTGTCTTGTTTCCGGCTCATATGCATAGATCCATGATTCGTCACCTGTGTAGATGTTATACACAGCCTTTGATGTACGTTGAACGTATTTTTCCAACCTTTCCTTGCACCAATCGACACGAGCCTTTTTTTGAGCGTTTGTCAGATTATGCGGGATCCAACGCGAACAAATTTTTGTTACGCCCAAATGTTCACGCAATATTTTATTGATGTTATTCATTCTAATGTCCAAAGACGCCTCTATCTCACGGTATGTCACATGACGATCTTGCTTTATCAGTTCACGCACAGCATCGATCTTTTCTGGCACAACAACGGATTTTGGACGACCTGCACGGGATTCGTCCTGGATCGAGCATCGACCACGATTAAATTCGTTATACCAATTTTTTACAGTTCTGTAGGATGGCGCTTTATCGCTGAATAAATAATTAAGTTCATCGAAGAACTCTTGTCTTGACAATCCACGTCAAAAGTTAAGAAAAATAATAGCACGAAAATGTTCACGATTCAATTCCATTTTTTGAAAGAGAAGAACTTTTCAATTTACTGTCAACAACACAAATGAAGCTATAATGGTAAATCGTCTGCTGAATTTATTTTTAAAAATATCTAACTTTCGATTAAAATCATCTGCGGTCGCCTAGCAACACTTACTGTTGCCAAGGCCAGAAATATAAATAGCAACCCTCGTATCTTTTGAATATTAGACTGCTACTAATCTTAAGCGTTCGAGAGGGTGACTTCAAATATGCTAATTAATTAAGCAGACGATATTTTAAATTATTAAATCAGACACAAATACGTACTTTCTCTGAATAAACTTATTGTTTTTTCGATGGATTCGGATATCTGATCCCCAAAATCTAGGGGTTAGCAGCAATCTGGGAAATATAGTTCCTTAGTTTTGTCAGGAGAGCGTTCAAAGTTTGGACCCCATAATGTTAATTTTACTTTCTGCGTATATCGTGATACCTCGAGGACTTTTTAAGCAAATTAAAAATTGTACGCACACAATTATAAAATTTGTTTAGACAAAGATAATTCCGCGCAAAAAAAGATTTTATTAAATATTTATAATTTTTTATTACTTTATTTCAAAATAGTCGGAAAAAAAATTTATTATAAAGTGTACAATTTTTAGCATCAATTTAAGGAAAACAATTTTACATTCCAAAATACAAATTTTGAGAGAAATCAGTCGATAATTTCTTGTGAAATCGAGTTTTAAAAAAAGTTATATATATATATATATATATATATATATATATATATATATATATATATATATATATATATATATATATATATATATATATATATATATATATATATATATATATGTGGGGACGGCATGAGTGATCGTCTTTGAAAATAAAAAGAGGCACTGTTCTTTAAACATAAACATATATTAAAACTAAATCTACATAAGGACGGACGATAAACACATAGATAACACATAAGTATAAATGAGGAAAAGTTCAAAAAAGTTCGGCATAATCACAACCAACTCCTCTTTGGAGTTCATCAGCGTCTTTCTTCGTTCGCTACCAACCGTCATTTTCGATCTCAGGGAAATCCCCATTCCTTCCAAGTAGTGCTCACAGGGATCAACTTACAGCTTACATAGTCTGGCGGGACAACTTTCAGCTTACATAGTCTGAGATCAGCTTGCAGTTTACAGCTTAAGGAACTGTCACCACACATATATATATATATTCACATATATATATGTTACCGGCAAAGTATGAAATGATTTATATTTCACACACTGCCTAGGCATTCTATAGAATGCCGAATGCTATTTAGGCAAAGTATGAAATAAACGTCCTAATGAGGTTATTATGTAAATGATGTGCATGTTACTGGGAATGACCGAAATCGGTGGTTGTTCACTTTCACCGGTGAATTTTGACAATCACATAGTCGCTTTGGTGAATGCCCGAAATAATTTTTACATCCGATTTAAAATAAATTTATTCGTGGATATAATTACATTTATTCGATATTTTAATACTTACTGACGATAGATTAGAAGAAACATCAGTGTTTGGAGTATCGGGTAAATGTATACCGGGCAGTGGCACTTGACCTTAAAAAAACATATCAGTGTAGGGTACACCGGGCAGTGGCACTGAACCTTAAAAAACATCTGTGTAGGGTAAACTGGGCAATGGAACTTTAGCTTAAAAAACATCAATGTAGAGTATACCGGGCAGTGTCACTGAACCTTAAAAAAAACATCAGTCTGGGATTTACCGGGCAAATGTATACCGGGTAGTGGCACTTAACTATACCTAGTATGACTAGACCTTTGGTAAATGTCCGAAATATATACTAGGTCCCGTTAAGTGCCACTGCCCAGTATACAATTGCCCAGTATACCCTACACTGATGTTTTTTTAAGCTTCAGTGCCATTGCCCGGTATACCCTACACTGATGTTTTTTTAAGGTCAAGTGCCATTGCCCGGTATACATTTGACCGGTATACCCTACACTGATGTTTTTTACGGTCAAGTGCCACTGCCCGGGATACCCTACACTGATGTATTTTTAAGGTCAAGTGCCACTGCCCGGTATACCCTACACTGATGTTTTTTTAAGGTCAAGTTCCATTGCCCGGTATATATTTGCCCGATACTCCAAACACTGATGTTTCTTTTAATCTATCAGCGGTAAATATTAAAATATCGAATAAAAGTAGTTATATCCCCAAATAAATTAATATCAAATCGGATGTAATAAATATTTCGGACATTCACCAAAGCGACTATGTGGTTGTCAACATTCACCGGTGAAAGTCAACAACCGCTGATTTCGCAATTCTCACATTTCATACTTTGCCTTAAAACGTCAGGCATTTTATACAATGCCGGCGTTTCATACTTTGCCGGTAACATATATATAGTTCGATTTCTCAGAAAATAGTCGACTGATTTCGCTGAAAATTAGTATTTTGCCATATAAAATTACATTGTTTAAAATGATGTAAAAATTTGCGTCTTACAATCGAAATTTTTTCGACTATTATTATATAAATAAAATAGTACTAAAATAATAATGATTTTGCATTGAAATATTGTTTGGTGCAATTTTTTTAATTTGCTTAAGAAGTTCTCGAGATATGGCGAAATACGCAAAAAGTATTAAGGGGTCCAAACTTTGGACCACTCTCCTGACTAAACTATAAGAGAACCATATTCCCTGGATTGCAGCTACCCCCTATATCTTAGGAGTCAGAAATCCAAATCCTTCGCAAAAAATGTATGTTTATTCAGAAAAAGTACGTATTTCTGTCTGATATTTCGTAACTTAATATATCGTCTGCACTAATAAATTTGTATATTTGACGTTAACACCTCGAACCATTAAGCTTGAGTACAAGAATGTGAAGATCTGATTAATGGATCAAAAGTTTTTCTGAGTGGTCCGTTTTCGTTTCTTTTTTTTGCGCAATGTACATACGTGTATACATTCTCTCTATCTATATACTTCTAATATGTTCTATCATACGTCTCACAATTGGAATTCATAACGTAGTTGTATACTTTGATTACTTGTAATCAAGACTACGTGTAGTTACGATTACCTGTAATCACATGTTTCAATTACTTGAAATCATAATTGCATATAATCATATATTTGAATTACTTGCAATCATGATTATCTGTAATAGTTTCTTGATGTGATTGCAGCTATTCATGACCATATGCAATTAAATTACTTGAACTGTTCACCGGATCCATGATTACTTGGAATTGTAATCACCTGTAGCTACAACAACCTGTTATTGCAATTACAGCAATTACAAATAGCCAATTAGATATTATTAATTATCTCTAATCATATACTGATGTAATAGAGTACTGTAACCATCGCTCAACTCTGGTCTAAAAAGCGGAATTAAATGCTATGTCTATTTTCTTAACCCGCATTTTGAGCTACGTCCATTTCCGTAAACACTCATATAGAGCTGTGTCCATTTTAGAAAACGTGCATTTTGATCAGTGTCCATTTTCATAAACTCGCATTTCGAGCTATTTCCAATTTTCGTAAAAGCGCATTTCGAGCTATGTCCATTTTCAAAAACGTTCATTTCGAGCTATGTCCAAATTTAAAAGCTCTCCGAAGATATGTTTTTGATTTCCATATTTCAATTGGAAAAAGAAACATATATTTTTATCTCCACTACCCAAATTCATATCATTACACTTATTCAGAATTTTAACTATAATCTTTTACTTCACCATTTTCTGTTAGAATTTTCATTCTAAAATAACGGTAAAATAATTGGCATTATTCCGACCGATCCATGTAACCGTAAAGTTTGGGGTAAAGAACATTTTTTTACATTTACAGTTTTCAAAGTGTTTACAACTAGTATAGTTAAAAATACATGAATATAAAAACTATACAGTTTTTTAACTATATATAACTAGCATGATTTCAAAAGAGTAAAAATGAAATTTGACTGGGCATTGGAGCTAGGATTTTCGTTCGGTAACTGGCATTCTAGTTAGATTGTGATTGATTTGTGTTTCATCAAATGAGCAGTGAAAAGTGATTTAAATAGTTTATTTCGTTGTTTTTCCCATCGTTGGAAATAAGAAATACTAGATTTTTTGTGCTAAGCAGCTTTATGGTAATGCCATCGATGCATGAATGAGAGTATCTTATTTTAATAGTCCAGGTTCACAAATTGGGGACTGCAGGACCCTGGAAACTCTCCAAGTGTTGAACGGAATAAAAGAAATATTTTTTCTGCAAAGCTGCGACTCGATCCCCTTTTCTATCGGCCCGAAGTTTACAGATTAGCCTTCTCGGCTATAACATGTATTCAGTTACACGACACAAAGTAACTTCAGTATATGGTCCTAGTTTGCCGCATTCGGTGAAAGCTGACATAAAGCGGTTTTTCTCACAATTAGCAGTTTGAATATTATCTTATATATGGTTATTTGACTGTTTTGTTTGAACAAGGTAAAATAACAATTAAATAAATTGTTAGTAATCAGTTCTTTCAATAAATTTCATAACAGTGTTGGATTATAGAACTAAAAATGTTTTTGAAATGTATACCATTTCCAGAATTAAAGCAAGAAATAAGGTAAAGTTTAAATGCCAGCCTAGAAGCATTTATTTACTGTATTTCCTAGAGCGTATAGGGTGTTTACACATGTCTTCTTTTTTCATGTTTCGGTCAAAAATAAAAGCATTTTATAAATTTTTTTTATCGGGATTAAACAGATTTATACTCTTCCTCTGATTCATAGTTTGAACTTTCCTTTCTACATTCAATCAAAATTACTGCCATAAAAATGTTTTCGAAACATATTTGATCTTCTGTACTGTCCCAAGAAATAATGATTTAAAGTCAAAACTAAAAGCATTTGCTTACTGTAATTTCTTTAAATGACGTGTGGCTAAATTAATTTTTCGTTCTCCAATATTCTTTCTTCCTTATGTTTAAAGAAGGAAGGAAAAAAAATTGAAAATAATGGAGAAATAATTATTAGATATATTTCAAATCATAAGAAACGGAAGTTCCTTTATTTTGCTGTTATCTTTCTGTATTGATTAAAGATCCAAGATATATACATTTTATAAAAATACGTACTCTTTCTCTTGCTATTTAAAGCAACAGAAGATTTAAAGAGTAACTATTATCATACTACTTTATTGTAGTCAACAAATAATTAGCTGTTTTATTGTGTATGTTTTGTTTTAATTTAATAAATAGAAAAGTGTTTAAAATTTATTACTTATTACTTATTTACTTTTATGTTTTTTATTTATTTTCATGTTTACTTATTTAATTTTATGTTTTTTATTTATTTTCATGTTTACTTATTTACTTTTATGTTTTCTTATTTACTTTTATGTTTACTTATGTTACTTTATATGTTTATTTTATGTTTACTTATTTACTTTTATATTTTTTATTTACTCATATGTTTACTTATATTACTTTATATGTTTACTTATTTACTTTGATTTTTATTTTGTGTTTATTACTAAGCAAATATGTTTATTGTGCATATTGAGAAATACAGCGTTGCAAGTACAATTATTTATTGTAAAAATGTATTCATGAAAATGAATTTTAATAACTCATCAGAATGCTCTGCAATTCTCTTTAAAAAATTCTCATTTTTTTAAATTTTCATTGACAAAATAAAATGAAAGAAATTTTAAGAATTAAAGTAATACTATTAGTGTTTTTGAAAAACTAATAAAAATAGTACATATTTATTTTGAGAACGCAAGTAAATTCAGCTGCTGTTTTTTTCTTTTTTTTCTTTTATTATTCATTCAAAACAAGAAAAAAATGTAAATCACAAATTTTAGAAAATCTGAATTTACTCTTTTTCTATTGACGACTTTTTCACCTGCGACGGCGAATTAAGTATCATTTAAATTTTATATTTAACAAACCATATTTTTTTATCATTTAAGTAAGATTTTTACTTTTCTTTATTCTAATGTGTTCACTCTTTTTGTTTAAAAAAATTATTCTTATTCTGCATTAAAGTATCCCTTATTTTTTGCAGTCAATATGGATAGCAAATTAAGTAACAAAGAATTTGAAGTAAGTAACAAAGATAAATAACAAACCAATTACGATAAATTTCCTCTTTATATAATTAATAAAATAAAATGCTGGGATACATGAAAGTTAGATATTTTGTGAAAGAAATACTACGTGCTAGTCTATTGAAAAATATTCATTGACTTTTTTTCAAATAAAACAGTTTATTTTATCAATTGAGGTAAATTCTTGATATTAAATTGTTACTAGAATCATGACTAGACAGTATAAATATAGCTATTTTGTGGAAAAAATATACATAAAAAATATTACTTTGGTTTTATTTTGAGCCTTTTTCGTTTGCTAGATATATGTGTAAAAGGAACGGTAATTACAGTGCTTGACAATTGCTAAGGAGCAACAGATTTATGCAAAGTAGTGTTTTCGACAAAAGACAGATAACAGTAAAATAAGGTGTAGAGGATGTGATAAAGCAATACTTGTTATTTGGTTAAATGGCAGTGCATACTGCATTCAATCTCTTCATTCATTCGAAAGTTCATAATGATAGGCATTTAACCAAAATTACACTATACGTTTATGAACTTATTTATGTGAAATTCCATGTGGTGTTACAATAATTAAGTGCAAAATGTTATCAAGATATAATTTGAGTTCTTACGATCGTCGTGGACGAGTATTTAGACGACTGGAAGCAGGTCAAAATGTTACCACTGTAATTGCAGTAATGGGAATGTCAAAAAGCGTCATTTTGCGATTAAAAATATTTGCAATGATGTTGAAAGTTTTCGGGAAGCTGTGAATAATTTTTTTTTGTATAATTTGAGTAATAATGATTTTCCTTTTAATTTTTGTAAAGTTATCTTTTTAATTAGGAAAATGATTGAAGAATTCTTGTTTATATATATATATATATATACATATATATATATTTCCTTTTTGCAGGGCGCAATTCAAGTCTTAACTGAGCAGCCCCAGTTAAGCATTCTTTTAATATGTTACGTATCTTTTCATTGGCTTCTTTTTTTCTCTATCTGAGCATTGTAATAGAGGGCAATGTTTTCTTTAGTTCTAAGTGTTTCCTTTTCATTCGGATTGCTTATAAATTGCTGTTTGACCTGGTTAAAGTGAGTTTTTATTTTTTGATGATTTTGTTTGAGTTTATTTTCTTAATTGTTTCAATGTATTTCATGTTCTTTCCTGGACTTCTATGCAAAACCTTCGGGGTACTGAGGGAGATTATTTAGGCATTTGCCTCTCTCTCAATAGAAAAGGTTTTTTTTTTATGGCTACCGGGGCCGGTACCCCCTGAAGACGTCGGCTTCGGTGGTCATATTTTTATTTATTTTTTCCTTCGTTTCCTTTTTTGAAACATTTATTCTTTATTTGAAATCTCTGCTGCTTTTAAGCGCGTTTTTTTTTCAAAGAAGTTTTGTCTTTTTAGATTTAATATTTTTTTTGTTTTCTTTTTGTATAGGTTTATGAATTTATTTTTGAGAAATTAAATGTGGTATTGCAATAATTAAGTGCAAAATGTTATCAAGCTATAATTTGAGTTCTTACGATCGTCGTGGATGAGCAGTTAGACGACTGGAAGCAAGTCAAAATGTTACCACTGTAGCTGCAGTAATGGGAATATCAAAAAGCGTCATCTCGCGATTAAAAAAGACCATTAAAGGTTGAAATGATATGGGATAGCATGTTGGTAGTCATTGTAGGAGCATCAAACCGCAAAAGGAAAAATATGTATACCCATTAGCGTAAAGGAGTACAAATGTCACTCCTAGACGGATACTGCAGATCTTGCGACTAATATCGGTACACATGTTTCTACCAGAACCATCTTACGGTTATAAAACCAAGTTGGCTTGCATGCACGGAAACCTGTTCGATGCATTCCGCTTTAACCACGCCATCGTAGATAAAGATTACTTTGGTGTATGGAACGTATTGGATGGGTAACTATCAGAGGTCCGGAGTAATGTTCTCCGAAGAATCCCGATTCACTATGGCAAGTGATTCCAGTAACCAGCTAGTGAGGAGAGAGAGGGGAACACATTGTCCGCAATAATAGTGACGTATGGCTCAGATGTACCGGTATGAGGAAGCATCATGCACAATGTCTAAACATCGCTTTATGTCTTTTATTGAGGTAGCGTAACAACACATCTATTGCAGAGAGATTATTCTGGATCATACTTGTCTTTTTAGGGGTGTGGTAAATCCAGACTTTCTTTTTAGAGACGAAAATACGTGGTTACACAGGTGCGCTGAGGTATCACACACACTAGAAAGTAAAAGATATTGACTGTATGCCATGGCCTGTGTATTCCTCACACCTAAATCCAATAGAGTATGCCTAGGGTAATCTTTGACGGCGTGTTTCACAAGAAACACGTCCTTTCAAAATCATACAAGAGCTCAAAACCGTCTAGTGAGAGGAGTGGGGCAACACCCAACAAGAACTCTTTGGTAATTTAGAGGACAGCATGAATAACAAATGAAAAATGTGCAAAAGTGTCCGAAGTAATCAGACATCTTATTGATATACTCATTTCTGTATCATTCTAGCAAAAAAAAATTATGGCTTTTGGGAACCGTCCAATGAGCATCTTTTATATTTTTAACTTTATCATTTTTCAACATATAGATATCTGAACAATTTTGTATCCGGTACCTGAACTATATTGTCTCTCTAAATATGTACTTAGTTCCATTTCATCAATCAACGTCTATTATTAATTTGTCCGAAAAATATAACTGTTCCTAAGCGATTGTCAAGTAGTGTGTTTATGTGTATTTATATTTTATTAGAACTAGCTCTAGATTATTTAGGTCGTGTTGTAGGTTCAACTTTTTTGTTTAAATGCCTCTGAAAAGAGGCAGGATATAAAAAAATCATTGGAGAAAAAAAATTAAAATAGAAAAATAGCGCTCTATTTACTTATATTGAAAAAAATATCAATAAAAATATTAAATTTATTTTTATATAAATGTAAACATAACTTAAGTATTTTTTCATGCATATTCTTAGTTTACATACTTAGCTTCTCATACTCATGTAGTTGGATACTTGTCTCTTTTTAAACTTCATTATTGACGACATTTTTAATAAAAAATTTAATAATTAAAGATTGAAATTATATGATAACGTGCCATACATCATTATAACAAGTGAAAAATATCAATAAGAAATATATTACAATTGGTAAGTGACACTTGATCTATATTTTTTTATAATACAAATCACATTGCTGCTTAGAGTTAATTTGTCTTTCGCATATCTAAGTTGCTTTTCAACAATGAAGAGTCAACAAAACAATTTCGCATTGAAAAAATTAATTTACTTTTCATTAAATTAATTCTTTAAATACTCTGAATATATTAGAAAAGAACAAAAAATAAACAAGTAGTAGAATTTTTTAAACTTACAACACTCTTTGCTACTTTTTGCGAAACAAACTCAAAAATGTTAAAGATAAAACTGAGATTTCAAAGAAAGTTCGAAAACTTTTATTCTTCTTAGTTGCTAAAGTTCAAAAACCATTTTTTCGTGTCCTCAGGCCAAATTCTCATCTTATCTGACATGCAGTTTCCATTTTTGAAATCACTTTTCAGTATTGTATTCTTATACTAGATCATAAAGTATTAAAATAAAAAAGCAATACTTTTCGTTATTCGAGGAGTATGAAATTTAAAACCTTTGTTAGCAAACAAAATATTTTTTTCACGAAAAAATAAAATCTATTAAAGAAAATAAATGAAGTATTTATTCGGTTAGTTTATTTTTTATGATCTTTTCTTTCTTTCTATGATTCAAGTATGAAGAAGACTAATAATATCATAAACGTTCATAAGTTTACATTATCATATTTTTTAACGTATATAAAAATGTTTGTGTGCGTACGGAATAAAATGAGGAATGTGTCTGTGTTTTTCTCGATTATAAATGGAAACCATTGTCTGAATCCTTCTGAATTTTGATGATGGTTGCAAGAGGCAATTATAACCTCGGAACAAAAAATTTGTTCGAAATTCCCAAATCGATCGTTCTGTAGAGCCGCTTAAAATAGTAAATTTTCTAAATAGTTACCTTTTAATAGTCGCATAATTTTGAAGAAAACGGTCATTAAAATGCCCCTTTTTTTTATTCAAAAAAATTATATAAAACTAAGTGTTAATACAATATATATGTACTCATTTTTAATGTTTAGGATAATTTTTAGCTTACACATTTGATGAGTGTTGATATCTAGTGTATATAGAGTTTAAACTATCGATTAGCTGATCCTTACGATAATTTCCAAAATTTACCTATAGAAATTTTAATCGGCGCTGATTTCTACTGGAACGTGGTATACTCTGAAGGTCCGACAAGATTATCTGAGTCATTTGTTTTAATGCCTTCTAAATTCGGTTGGATTTTAAGTGGGCGTCGTTCTTGCACTACAACTAAATGTATTAACGCTTCTTCAGTGCATAACGTTACCACAAACAATTTATCACATCAATTTGATGAAGAGGTAAAAGGTTTTTGGGATTTAGAAACTATTGGTATAAATATTTCGCAAGAGAGAAATATGTCATTCCGCAGTTTGCTTATGGGTACCGCAACACTATCTCTACACACATGAGTCTGGCACTGCCATCTGGTGTATAGATTGAGAAATAAACATGATTTCGGGGAAAAGAGAAATATTGCATTATTTGTTTGGCAGGTTACTTTTAAACACATCATCCTGGAAATATCACGGGCTCGAAAAATGGAACGAAACTTCACCCTGTTATTTTGAGAGGAGCGAGAAGGACATTACCACAGGGAAGGGGTTATACATTACCAAAATTTTTTAAAAAAATTTCTAAATGCTCAGCAGCCCCTGTGGTTGATTTTCATTCATAAATAAAAATCAAGAGAACTGAACAATTCATGTGCATGTTTTTAGATAAATTTTGTTTGGAGGGTCAGTTGTTGCATTTTGAGGATGATTTGGCAAATCAGTAACATGGAAAATCGGTACCTACAGCCCTCGAAAGTTATAAATCACTGAAGATCTGGGCAACGATATGGAAAACCATTTGCAGTCTAAGCGCAGAGTAGTTTTTTTTCCTCAGAATCATTTTTAATGAACATTAATTATTTTTCTTGACCACTTCAAAGTTTTTTTATAAATAAATGATCATTTTTCTCAGAAAATACATAATTATAATGATATATTAAACGTAATGAAATGAGAGGATGGTTGGATTTAAAAATCATCAAATACGCTTGATAAAAAAATTAAACTTAGAAACACAGAATTTGCGATGCAATAAGGAGTTATAAATAAAAACGTAGTTTTCTGTTTAATAACCAATAACGATAATCTCATACTATATTTTCGCATTGGAAATTTTTTTTTTATCTCTCTTCATTTTTTAGAGTTTTAAACATTCCGATACATATGTTAAGATATATATCTGGCACAATTTAACCTCTCTCTAATTCTTTTTTTATTTCTCCTTTTTTTTTGTTTATTTATTTGTTTTCTGCGATTCTTTTGTTTCCAAGAGCGAACTTATGAAACGAATAAACGAAAAATATTTCAACAACAGTAGATAAATAATTATTATTTAAAGAAAAAAGTTGCAAAAAAAAAACACTTAAATTTGCGGTAACTATCGAACAAATGGGAATTTCCGAAAAAAGAAAATAATTATTGTTAAAGCAATAATTCCAAATGATATAATGATAAAAATTTTTAATGCTGTAGTTGCATTTTAGTAGACAGTAGATCGACCAACATGTTTTTTTTTTCACTTCAGGTTTAATATGTAAGATAATATATAAAATTTAACATGTACATTTCTAATGTCTGTTAGATATTTCTCGGAAAAATTGATGAATAGCAATTTATTCTATTTTACCATATTTAAGTAAAAAACTAGTTAACAACCAAACTTTTATTATATTAGCCCTTACCTAACGAAAAGCCTAGTTCATCTAATATCCAGTTTAATTTCCTTTTTACGGTCTTGAAACCATGCTAGTTGAAATTGGTTAAAAAACCGTATAGTTTGCATTCATCATTTTTTACCATACTAGTTGCAAATGGTTTCAAAATCATGAAAGTAAAAAAAAAAATATTCTTCTATTGTAAACGTTACGGTTAATTGGATGAGCAGACTGGTGCCGGTAAATTTACCATATTTTTAGAATAAAGATTTTAACAGTTCACTTAAACAAATAATCAAATCGTTCTTTTTTTTTTATCTATCCAAATTTTTTACATTGTAAATTTTTCTATGTACTTTCTCATTTTTCCACGCAAAACTAGCTGAGGAACAGAATTATGAAAACGACTTTAAAGTGACAAATCTTTGAAATAATTCATTATGCAATATTGAAACTGTTGGTTTTAGAATGACTTAACCTACGTGATATATTGAATAAACAAATTTCCTGAAAAAATATATTGATTTTGAGCTTTTTTTATAAATTTAAACGTAAAAGCAATATAAATACAGATAAAACTATTTTAGAAATCATGAGAATTTTCAGATAAAAATTCAGTTATATATTCCACAGAAAATTTTCTTTGCGCTTTGGCTTAGCTCGCATTGAATATTTTATATTTAAAAACATTTCAAGATAAAAACTCATGTTTACAAGCACAAAAAATGGTTTCAAAAGTTCTTAGTGGAAGATATTGTCCTTTCTTTGAAAAATATTTATAAATACATGGTTCAATTCTTTTTTATTTTATTATAGTTTTTGTTTTGTTGTCTGCGAAGCAAAATGTTGAAAATATAGTTTTATTTTTTTATAAAATACGGAATCTTTTATCGTCAAAGATATTTTAACTGAAAGACTTTTTAAAGGAAATATTTTTATCTTCCTTTTTAAATGAAGGCTACAGTACGGTATTATTTGAAAAAAAATTATAAATAATAGGAAAGTACATTTTACAAGTTTAATCACTTAAAAAAATTCATTTTGTAAATTATCTGTTTCACTTTCTACCTTTTAATTGAAAAAAAAACAAACTTTCTTTTGTATCTGGACTATAACAATATGAATTCATCTCATGCATTATTTTTACGGTATAATTTCACCTTAAGAGCATCTACCATATTTCTCAAATAACTGTGAAATATGGAATGATATGGAATGATACCAGCTATTGAAAAACCATTTTGCCTATTTTTTATATTAGATCATCTTGAATAGCATTAATATTTGTTTTTTTAATTTGTTAAGTAATTTTTTCTTACTTGCAAACATAATTAAGACAAATTTTAAAACAATTTAATTAGGAAAATTTATTATTCTAAACATAATTTAAATCAAAATAATTAGTGTTGAACTAAAAAGAGTACATATCTTTTAAAAATATATTTCAGAACTAAAAGATATTTATAAAAATTAAAAAACCATACCTGGTACATATAATAATATTAATATTGATACCTCAAGATGAATGCGCAAGTTGTATTTTGATCACAAGGCAAAATGAAATAAATTCACCTCCTATGCAATGGAAAAGAGTAGAATTTAAAAATGAAAGAGTAAAATTATTTTTAATTAATTATTTTTTAAATTAAATAATTTTTAATTAATTGATTTTAAATAACATAATTAATGTGATTTTTTATCCAAACAACGATTTAAAAAAAATTATTATTCTGAAAGAAATCATAATCTTTGTCATAAAAACTTAAAATAACAGAATGTTATCTAACATTCCCCAGCTAACAGTGTAACGTTGATTTTAGTGTCAGCAATACAGCCTTTATCACATAACCTTAACAAGGTCAATAAATGATTAGCAAAAAAGCAATGTAAGTTTGAAACAATGTTAAATTTAACGATGCTAGTTTTACGCGCAAGGAGATTCGCATTAAGTTTGCATAAACAGGCCTTTTATATTGACATTGAATCTACGTTGCCAAAACAAAGCTACGAAACTTTCTGAAATCAAGACAAGGTTGACAGATCCATTATTTTGTTTAATGAAAAATAAGGTTTTTGCCTCAAACATGTATTGGTAAGAAAGAATAATTAAAAAATATGGTTTATCTCAGATTTTATGACCATCACCGTATCAAAGTTTACTTGCAAAGATTAATATATTACTTTTTAAATATTTTAAACGCATGGTTGGCCTAAATATTTAACATTATTAAGAAAAATATTGTGTTTGAAAGCAAAATGTACAAGAAACAAAATGAAGTTTATCCAACAAAGTTTGCAATAAATGCTATTAATTTATATATTTTGCTTGCCTTTATTCAATCTTTAAAGAAAAAAAATGAATATTGGCATGGTAACATTTTTGCCAATACCATTTATAAGGGTCATTTATAATCACCCTTTTATAAGGGTTTTAAAAATATAAATTAAAGTATAATATTTTCGGTTTAGCAGGCTTATTGTCATGGTAAGAAAGAATATCATTTTCGTGCATGATCTCATTCAGTATAGTAATCGAGATTTTCGGAAAACATTACATTGCGAGAGAGAGAGAAGCATTTTCTTAGGGTTAGAACAAGTAGATATTGTTCGAAGGTTTAGAAAACGTCGAAAATTCAGAGAAGGAAAGCACTTTTTTTTATTAATAAAATAACTTTCAATTACGGAGACGGATATTTTCCGGTTAAGGCGGCTTTTCCGTTAAAAGCTTTTCGTAACTTTTTCTACTTTTCTTCTCTACACCTCTTATAACTCTTGACACTCTTTATTTCAGAAAGTAGGACTAAAAAAATTTTATACAAGAATCTAGATTTATAGTTTCAAAAAGCAGGTTCTGCTGACTGTCTTCCAAAAAAAAATTAGGAAAAAAAGAGGGCAAGTTTTATATCCTGTGGCTCAAAGTTAAAAAAAAAATAAATGAAATAAACATAGCTATGTCTAAGTGACGTTTAAATTATAATTTTCATGACATTTCAAAGATTAAAAATTGTTTTCAAAAGAAAGCGTGATGACGAAGTTTGTATTGATATATTTTTTAATAGAATACTATTCTCGATTGGCTTAGCTTTTAAGGGAAAACTTAAAATGAAAGTTAAGAAGACTTATCGTCTAAGCGTTGTTTCTCTGGTGGATAATGCGCAGAAATTTATCTGCTATGTAATTTTTTCCCCATTCAATAGGATGCAGAAACCATTTATTTTTGTAAAGCTTGTAATCGAAAACTTTGAAAAAGTCAGAGCTAATGCTCTCAGGGTTAAATATTAGGTGGTTAAACTTTATTTGTTAAATATTGGTGGTTATTTGAAAATAGTAGACCTAAAATATAAACTACAAGTATTGTTGCCTTTTAAAAAAAAGTGCCACTGTATTACAAAATACACTATTAAACTATATACCAGTCAAATAGCTACTTTGTAAAAAAAACTCAGCGATGTAAAATAAATTGGAAACATAAATGAATAAAATATTTGAAAGAAATTCTAATGTTATAACATATTTTTCAAAGTATTTATACGTTTCTTAGAGTTTACTGCATTTTTTTTTAACTTTATAAGTTTGTAAAAAGATTAAGATTATAACAAACATAAATATGTTTTTTCTATTTTTGCAATGGATTAATTACATTTAATCAGGCAGACAATAGTTGGAGGATTAAGAAATAAAATAATTTTTTTGATCATGCAAGAAATATTGCACCTAATTTAATGAAAATTTATATAAAATTTATAATCGAAGTATGACAAAAAAAAATGGAAACAACAAATAAGCAATGACGCAAAGTGATTTCAAAATAGCTTAAAAATTATTTTAAATGACAATTCTTGAGAGTTTAATACGGAATATGGACTACCCCGATGACAACGCAGATCGCAATAAACTCTCATGTTGTTACGAGGTTGTCTACTGACAAGAAGTCGCCTTTCTCCATTGAAGTATATTTCAACCCCAGGAAGTTTTTGAGAGGAAGTGGAAAGATGCAGCTACACAGCCAAGAGGATCATAGATCTGGAGATGTTGCTAGCTAATACATCACGTAAATAATTTCGTTGTCAAAGTATCACAGATCACACTTTATTGACATTTACTGGTGTTCACTAAAATGAACTGAGTGTCGTCAGGGCACGAAGCTACAGATAAAAATATATCAGACACGTCAGGATGCTATCCTGAAATTCTAGGCCAGAGGAAAGCTTGCCGTAAGTTTTGCTGGTAACATCTATTTTGAATACAAGCAAAGTAGACTTGTTCTCTTTATGCTAATAAACTATGATGCAGCCTGGACAGTAATTCTCGTCATGCTGGGGACAGAACAAAGGACCGGGGGCCGCCCCTCCAATATCTCAAAAGCACGCCATTATAGAGATCTAGTTGTTATGATGTAAGCAAAAATGATGTATAATCGCGCAGACTGGCACTTTTTCTTAAGAAGCTACCTGGCCTCTCTAAGGCACAGAATGAGAAGTTGTGTGAGATGATTGTTTGGAAACGTAGTCAAAAAGCAGCTCGTTTTTTTTAATTTTATTATTTTTCTTTATTTTATTCTTTTATTTTTATTTTTATGGATGGCTTTTGAATTCTACGCAAAAGGGGTGAGGAGATATTTAGAAGATTGATCAGTAAGATGGATATTCTGGTCTAAATCCCATGAAGCATGCCTGGTATGTTCTTGGATGAAAAATTTCATCCAAGTACTCAACAAACTTCCTGATCTAAAATATTCTGAAATGAAGGAGTGGAATTATCTCAAAAATTTAGATTTATTATTCTTAATTATTTATAAACCTCGTAAACTAGAAAAAGTTAAAAGAAATTCATTACAAATGAAAAGTTTAAGGGTAATTCCATGGTAAGTCATATTTTGAAAATAAGACAATATTTTGGATTAAGTTATTACGATTCATGATCTGGGATGAATACTAAGATATTGTAAGATAATTTTGTGTACTGAGCAGTTATAAAGTAAAATCACTTTAAATAATATCTGCTTTAATATAAGAAATATTTTATATTGATAAATATTTTTTACGCATGCATCAGAATTAAACAAAATTAAATCCTTCTGTCTCAGGCTTTTTTTGCAAAGTTATGCTGTTACTATTTGTTTTGTAGTTCCATTGCACCTATTCTACTTAAAAAAAAATAGTAAGAAAGAAAAAATCGTTCTGCCAATTGTTCTATTGTTAGAGAGTATAAGATCGTATTGAATATTTTTAATGACTGTCAATTCAAGTGTGGGAAATTACGGTAATTAACATTTTGTTTTGGACCATTTTTACTTTGTATTTTTCATGACAAAGGTATTTTTAAGTCTTTAAAGGAGAATTAGTTCTTAAGAATCATAGAATCTGACAAAGAACAAAGGAATTTTTTTTAAAAAAAGGTAGTGAAGATTTAAGAAACAAAACTATCAGAACAATAACGGGTGATTTGTTTCGAAGTAACTTTCAATTACGAAAAAGGATTCTTTTTTTCAGGTTCGGTCTTTACGTTAAAAGCTTTCGGAGAATTTTCTTCTTTTCTGTTCCATTAAAACTTATAGCTTTTGACAATCACCAATTTAAAAAGTAGTTCGGGAAAACAGTGCTAAATCAGGCAACTTGATTTAAGAAACCTCTAAATCACTCTTCTCTCTTTTTATAGTTTTAACAGTTTTGATTTATTCAGATTACGTTTTTAAAAATTTTCGTCTCCGCTTAGACGGTAAGAATATGATATATATCGTATCAGTGTAAAATGCCGTAGTAAATAACACACCGCAACTCATACTGTAATAGTTATTTATAATTAATTAATTTTCTCTTCGCATTATTTATTTAGTACAGTTTCAAAAAAGATTCAATTTCAACTTCAAAATTTATTTAGTTTACATTTTACGACGAATAAAAGCGAAGTATAAGACACTTGGAAAACCTAGAGTATCATAGTCTGTGTTTGGGAGGGACATATTCGCTGTAAAGGAAATATCAGCATTTTTGTTAGATAATCGTTTTGTTTTCTTCATATTTTAATGCATACCTAGTTTCACTACCTATACTCAAATAACTAGAAAGATATATGTTACGATTTTCTTTTCAAACTGCAAAATTTAATTTTATTTAGTAGTACTGATTTTAGGATAAAATTATAATTTTCATTTTTATGTTTGGTCATTTAACATCTATATAAAAACATCATGAGAATGGTTAGCTACGTGATTAGGAATATTTCCAAAAATTTATAGAATTATCATTAAAAAAAGTAGCTAAAACTAACCAAAATAAGTAGGTAGTAGAAAATAATGTTCTAAATTGTCAGAATTCTTCAAAATACTTATTCGAACCCAAAACACATATCTTTACATATCTATATAGCGGATTAATCTAACGCATCAACGTTATTTAGATAACGTATTTTAAATAATACCTCTTATGTAATATTATTATTTCAATACAAAAAGCTATGGATCACACATAGAAATGTTTATACATTTTATTTTGCAAACAATTTTTAACTAATTGTTGGAATTTTTATTTTTTACATAACGTACTTTAAAGATAATTATTTACAGATTTAAAAATTATTTTCAGTTTTCGTGCTCTAGGTGTTCATAATTAATCAGATAATTGGTTTACATTTAAACATTGTAGCTTTAAGGGCAAGTAAAAATGAGTATTGAAAGGCGAGGCATTCATAAAGAGGCGGGAGTAATGATTTACCTCTGTCTGTATGATGAAGTTCTAATTTCAAGAAATAAATTCGGTACCCGTCAAAGCAGTTTCTTCTCCTGGTTGATACTATCCAAAGCAATGATATTGAAAGCAAGTAAAGAAATCTAGTTTTTTTTCTGCATTGCTTTCACACTATGAATAGGAGTGAATTATCGTCTGTCCTTTATTTAGTCAACATGTAACTCACATTCTTGGAACTTCTATCAGTAGTAATATTGATAACTAACAAATGAGAGTGGTCTCTACATAACACTTAGACCCATGAAGGAAAAGGAATGAAGCAGCGCTTAGAATAATTCATGGGCCACCTGGATGATTTCAGAATTGTTGTCAGTTGTTTATTCTTAGATTCATTACTTATAAGAGTTTCTGAAAACCGTTTATCCACAGTAATTCTTTAAAACAACTAATTCTCGTGTTTCGAACCTTTTTGCCTGTGTTTTTTTTTTTTTCAAAAATGTATGAACTCCCTAGTTAATTGTCTGTTTTATTTTAGCTTCCTGCCTTTTAAATACAATAAAACAAAATAAATTGGCAGGCTTTTTCTTAAAGAAATAAAAGAGTAAAAGAAGAAAATGTTAAGAAAACTGTTAGTAGCAGATAATAATAGATTTTAAATTTATCTTTATCTTAACAAAACATTATGATGTGTATCTTTTAAAGCGTTTTGCTTTAACGCTTTTAAAGCGCTTATATATATATATATATATATATATATATATATATATATATATAACTATGTTCGGACGTTAAAATGAAATTTACAGATCACATCGGGAAAAACAACTAAGTTCGGATCCATCAAAATATTCATTTTTAAATAGTTTTCCATTAAAACGAAAACTAAAATTGAAATGAAATAATTAAATGAAAAATTGAGTGAAACAAAAGTAAAATGAAAAAAATTAAATAAAAGAACTGTTCGCGCTGCAGGTAATGGAATTCATACTTCCCTGAGAAAGGTAACTACTATAAGATGATGTAATGGATTGCTAAAAACCAAAATTTCCCTATAAAATGACCATTTAAGAAAAGGTATAGGTGAAATACCAGTTCTAAAAAGAGAAAAATCAAGTCATTTTCTTATTTTCGAAAATCTTATTTATGAAATAATTTAGGATTTATTTTTCCGTACACTTTTAGAAAATTCAGTGGAACTCTGAAACATTTACCTTAAATTCGAATATTATAAAAAAAATGGTGAAAATATACCTTACATTGAACTGTAATACCGTTCTACTTGAACCAGAGTATAATATATTCTAATTTAAAATGGCATCTCCTGCACTATATAGTATACTTCAACCTTGTATTCTATTATTTTTACCACAAAATTTCCCAATATTTAGTATTTTTTCTTTTAAAAAAACGCCATATGTTACTGTAATTAGGTAAAATAAGCTTCTGTATATTAGCGATTTCAGACCAACAATTATTGATTATCGAACTGTTTTTAAAACATCTTTGAGAAATATACTTGCATTAGTCACTAAGAACAAAGTCAGTTAAAAAATGAAACAAAAACACTCTATTTTGCTGAAAGGAATAGAATCGAATCCCTTTCCTTCCTGTCAACGCCAACGTGACAAAATACCATAAAAATGTTGCCAACCAAGTCCCAATGGAATGACGATGAAAGAATGTTATTTCCCTTCCACTTTGCTTCGTTTACTGATGGAATGTTCGGCGGAAATTAAGAAATCTTGATGCTGCCGAAAGTTTCTCTTTTTCATCGTTCGTTATCTAACACAGTTAGGTAAATATTTTGGTTCAGTTTTAATAAAATACTAATATTCTTTCTAAGAACTTACCCTTAAAAACATGGATGACTCTCATTAGCATGAAAATATGGTCCTGTAAATCTAAATTTGTTAAATGCTATGTCCAAAGTACAGTACAATATATATTTAATTTATGTGAAAGTAAAAAATAACTGAATTAATGATATATCTTAAAACAAATCTATATACAAAAATTGAAAAAAATAAATAAATAAAAAGAAATGTGGTAGAAATTTAATTTCACAACACACATTGGGAATAAAAACAAAAATAAGTAGCATAATTTTTTTTTTTTTAAAAATTGAAAATTATTTTTTAATTATTTTGAAATTTATTCATCCTTTTCAATGTACTTTTTAAATTATTTTCATTGTTTTAAATTATGGTCATAACTTCCAGAATACGGTAAAATTTACCGTGTTCCTCCCTCTATGGGAGCACTAAAAAGCTTTGTAATTTTTACTGAAACGCTTTGGTAATGATTTTCGTAAAATTAGCAGTAAAATAGGGATTTTCAATATGCGATTAAATTTGGTAAATGGGGCGAAATTTGGAAAAATTGTCATGATATCATTGGGCATGTTGTAAATAAAATTTATTTTATTAAATTTGCTTTTCAGTTTTGTATCTTTTTTACCGAATGAGTAATAATAAGAAGTATAATTTAGAAAATCATATTTTCCGATGACCCTCCAACGTATGAACGGAAAAATTACCCAATAAAACAGCTATTCTCAACCTTTCAATATTCGCAGCCCAGTTTTCAATCATAATTTTCATCGCACCCCCCGCGCTCACAATATGTACAACAATAATGTATGTTGAGTATTTTGTGTTCTGTTTTTAAATTATTTTTAACTAACTGCCAAAACAAGTTAAAGTGAGCCAACGTTGGGAAGAAATCACATCTTGCAATTTGCCAAGGGGACGGTGAACAGATGAAGCCAATGAAAGCAAGGAAAATTTAAATATTATATTTGAAATGAAAGCCAACAGGGAGGTAACGTTCAAATAATATGAAAGTAGAAAAATCCGTTAATGAAAGTTAACCTAGACAGGGTAAGCTAAATTTAGAAACAGAGAATACATTTTTTTGAATAATAAAAGAAATAAAACAGAAGCATGACTGAACAATAAAAAAAAGTAATGTTTTTGGAAAGGAATCTACACCACCGATGGCGTTTCAAACATACGCAGAGAAAATGTTTTCTCATAGAAAGAAGGAAAATGTTCGATAACGCAAGTTTAAATTCCAGCCAGTCTCATTCGAGTTGATCCTTTCGAATCTATCGTGTATGTTGTATATATTTTCCAGTTAATTGTAATTCACCGTATTAAATATTAACGGCAGATTTATGCAGACTCATGAATAAATTTTTAAGCGGAAGTAAGCGAGCATTAGACGATAGTCAAGCATCAACAAGTACAAAGACGAACGTGGTTCCAAAAATAAAATCAAGAAAATATTCTCAAGAATACTTAAATTTTGGGTTTACCAGTACTGAAGTAAATGAAGAAGAAAGGCCCCTGTCTATCATTCACTCAATAGTGTTGGCCGCAGACAGCATGAAACTTAATAAACTTAAACGACATTTGGAAAAGCTTCATAATGAGTACGTCAACAAACCGAGAGAATTCTTCGAATTAAAATTAAAATCATATAAAAAAGAAAAATCATTTTTTACAGAAACTTTGTCTGTCAATAAAAAAAAAACTTTAATTTCATCTTACACAGGTTCATATAAAATAGCCAGATTTAAAAAAAAAACCCACACTATTGCTGAAAAACTTATTTTGCCAGCAGCAATTGAGATTGTAGAAACTATGTCAGATGACAATTTTTTAAAACAATTGCAGTCCATACCTCTTACAAATGATACTATTGCTCGTCGAATTGGTTATATAGCTAAAAATGTACAGTGTCAGCTTTTCTCTAAGTTGCGTGACAAATTATATTCAATACAGCTCAATGAAGCAACCGATAGTAATAAAGATGTTCATTTATTTGCCTATGTTCGATTTCGTGATATGTCAGTAATAGAATAACTACTTTTCTGCAAACCTATAGAACTCAAAACATTAGCACTCGCAATATTTGCTATTTTAAATAATCTTATATACGAGGCAAACATAGAATGGAAAGATTGCGTTGGAATATGCACCGATGGTGTTCGTTCAATGTCAGGAAGATTCCAAAGTATACACAAGCACTTGTAAAACAAAAATCGCCTCAGTGCGTCTGGACGCATTGCATGAACCACAGAGAAGCTTTGGCTTCGAAAGAAATAAGTCCTGGTCTGAATATTGTTTTAACTACGGTTGTAACCGTAGTTAATTATATGAAAATGAGACCCCTGAAATCGAGAATCTTTTTCGCACTTTGTAAAGACATGGGTTCAGTACATTCAGCGTTACTATTTTATTAGGAGGCAAGATGGTTATCACGTGGGAAATTTTTGCAACGTGTTTATGAGTTAAGGAAAGAAATCGCCATTTTCCCAGAAGAAGAAAACATATAGGAAACCGAGAACTTTCGCGATGATTCATTTGTGATGAAATTGAGCTACTTGGCAGACACATTCAGGAAATTAAATAACTTGAATCATCTACTCTAAGGATTAAATACACATATGTTGGATGCGAGTGATAAAGTTAATACCTTTTGTAGAAAATTGGAATTGTGGAGCAGACATTTATAGCAAAAAAGCCAAAGAATGTTTGTTTGTGGATGATTGTACTAAAACTTACAAGGCTAAAGGAAAACATCTAAAATTTGATTTTGTAACCTTTGAAAATCATTTAGCCATGCTGGCAAATAATTAAAAAAGTATTTTCTTGCTGACGACAAAATGATAGCAAGTTAAAAGTGGATTAGGGATCTATTTCATAAGACTCCCGAAGGACTCTCAATTGATGAGGAAGAAAAATTCATAGAGTTCAAGACAAGTGGCGAAACCAAAAGACAATTTGTTTTTGTGATAAACTCTAGTATTTTCTTAAATTGGGTATTTTTATACTAGTTATGGGTTAGGTGAGTTAACTCTAATATAGTGAATTAACTCTTACTTACTAGTTATGGTTAGTGAACTCTTTTGAAAGAATTTATTCAGTAATTTTTGATTTATTTTAATGAGTTAATTCAAAAGAATCACACAAGAACTATCAATGATACATATAAAAAAATTTGCCTGTCCAAGTGTCTTTTCTAAAGATGATTTGAGTAAGTGAAAAAGTGATTCCAATATATGGGCCACCTTATGGGCCAAAGCTACAATTGTGAAATTGTACTATAGAATAAATGAAATTTTATTTTACAATTAAAAGTATTTGTCATATGTGTTAGCGATAGGTGCAAGATTTTGAAAAAAAAATTTTTTTTTCCAGCCACACAGACTTAATCAGAAAATTAGGAAAAATCCTCAAAGCTTAGCCATGGCCACCTTTGGTTTACTCACCCTAAGTTTTGATTTCATAAGTTCTTTTACTTTAATAATTTATTAAATAAGTTGAATTTTTTTTTTTTTTCTATGCGTATGTGTGCTTTCCTTTCAGTCGGTTAATAACTTTTTTTAAATAATAATTTCTCTTGGATATTTCCGCGCCACCCCTCCAGTGTGCTTGCGCATCCCTAGGGGGGCGTGCCCCACAGGTTGAGAATCGCTGCAATAAAAGATTTAACCCCGTATTGTTTTTTTTTTAAATCAGAATTAAGATTTTAATTGACTATAAATGCTAGTACCACTCAATATTGTAATTTTACCATATTTTTTTTTTCCAACCTTGCGTAAATATTGATGACTTTCGTCTATACGCTATCGTTAGGAGTATATTTCGATTCAATTAAGACTATAATTATTAATCCAGAAAATTTGTTGATACAATTGTTTTAATCTTTATTTAAAGTTATGTTCACTGAGAAATTTCAATAGCTTTGAACTACAATAAAGTTAAACCCAAGTAAAATTTTCATTAATCATATTGAAGTGATAGTTAGTACAATCCAATTTGCAGTTAAATTCTGCGGAAACACTGTTTCGTCTATCTCATAATTAATGCTGTAGTAAATTTGCTGTGCAATATGGTTCAAATTTTTTACCCAATGGTTTAATACCGAACCAAATTATTTGAGACTGTACTGAGTGCAGTGTAAATGAAACTAATTTTATACCATTTTTTCGACAAATATAACAAATATGTAATCAGTTATATTGAATTTCAGCAAAATCCACTCAATTCCACCGAACCATTTAAAATTGGATTAATTTTTAGGGCAAATTATTAAAATCCCAAAATCATTATCATTGAGAATATATACATTAAATTACTTATAACAGACATCTATTTTACAAATTTGAAAGCTACTAATAAATCTATCTTAAATATTTTTCATTAAAAATTATTATCAAGTCCTTTCAGATATCTATTGCTTTAAAGCCAAAGGAAAGACTGGCATTGTCACAGATTGTGCGAATTTATTCAATACAAATTTGTTCAAAAGTGACTAAAATCATAAATTTTTTTTCAAGCCCATGTATCTTTCAAGTGAGTACAAATATAATGATTATCAACAGTAATGGACATCAGTAAATTTTGAATTTATATTAGGCACAAAAAAGTATGGCCACAACTACCAGAATATCGCAAAATTTACCGTGTTTTTGATTCTATGGGACTACCAAAAAACTCGGTATTTTTACCGAAGTTCCTTGGTAATAATTTTCGAAAAACTTAACAATACGCTATAGTTTTATAAAATGAGATAAAATTTGGTAAATGTAATAAAATATGTTACTTTAATCATGATACCTTAGAGCATAACACAAAAACAAAAATACTGTTAAATTTACTAAATGTACAGTTTTGTAAATTTACATAATGTGTCGTACTATAAACTATGATTCTGAAAACCTGAACTTCTGTAATATTATATAAATGAAACAATTATCTATTAAATAGTTTAAGTATACTTTATTTCAGTTTTTTTAACCATGGTTTACTAGAAATGGCATTGTCTCACTACATGGTAAACTTACTGGAACTTTTTTCCTCTGTGTGAATATTAATTATTTGTTTAATGAAATCAAAAGACAATTCTTAACGAAATACATAGAAAGTTGATAGTGTTTATAAAAAGTGAATTTGATAAATTTTTATTTAATAATAATTTACACCTGTTATAATTACTATAGAACTGCATTTAAAAAAAGGTTTTTTCCTTTTCTATTTTTTTTTTTTTTTTACAAAATGTAATACAAGAAGGGATTTTTCTGCTATGGCAACATGAAATCTGTATACTAAGAATAGTTCAGGGTACTTTGTTTTAAAATATTCTTTACTTTTAGAACAAATCCTGTGCACGCATCATTTTTCTTTATTTGCTGTGAATGTACATTTTTATATTATCTTTTTAAAATTTCTTTTTTGTGGCACAATCCTGCTTGTCACCCATCCGTTTTTCATTCTTATCGATATTTTTTTTTATTTAAATGGTGATTTTTTTTTCCGATTCAAAAAAAGATGGGAATAAAATTGAATTTTATTTTTTTTCCTTAAAAAAGAATTGTATCTGAAAGTATATTTTTATCGAATTTTGTTTCTAATGTACAGTTTGAAGAAAAGAATTTGCATTTCTAGAGCTCAAGAATGCAGAATAGTAACTTGAGATTTTTTATGGCGCGTTGTATTAAAATACTGGCATAGTTTCAGAAATATTTTGCAGGTTCGTTTGTACTTATTACTCATACAAAAACTTAAACAAACTTAAGTGTAAATATTGTATTAAAATTTGTTATGATGACGAATGTGCTTCAGTAAACAGAGCTACAGCTTCTTCGAGAAGTAGAAAAATTGGTATGTATCATAGAACAATGCCAAGTAAATATTGAATTTTTACCGAATCTTTAAATATTTAAAAAATGAAAGCACAGTTGAAAATCTGGAATTATCAAAACGTTTTTTTTAAAAATAGCTTTAAAGTGTCCTGATAGGCAGAAAAGAGTAGTGAAAAATGATAACAGAAAGCTAAGAAAAAATATCTAAATAAATGCAAATCAAGTTAATGAAAAAAGTAATAAATTAATGTTTTTTTCAATTAGGGATGCATCCTGAAAAAAAGTACATTTCATAAATGCATGTCCTTTGGATTATTTATAAAATATATTGTCTTTTTTCTATAGCATTTTATTTTAATAATTTCATAAAAATAACCAAATTATTGAAGAAAAAAATTGATTATTGATTAAGTATTAAAATAATTACAGTTTTAAAAAAAAAACGTAATTGGTTAAATAATGATCTAACTTCCATAACCCCTGCAACCTCCCTACAGAATTCTAGTGTTTCGCTGAACACCTTTTGGGAAATGCTACCTTAGAACATGACATAAAACAATTTATTTGGTTAAACTTCCTTTTTAGAGTTGTGATTTTTAATAATTGGTGGTAATAAAACTATACATTTGAAACGCGGAATTTCTGATAAACCGTTTCCATATGAATGGTTTAAATACAGTACATTTTGGTTTTTAATTTCAGAGCTATGTTTTTTATTAGAAATGCCATAGCCACACAGTACGGCTGCCAGAACTGAATTCTCTGTAGAGACATGGGTACAATTAATATTATTCTAATTCAAAACAAGCTTAAAATATTTTTTTTTAATGTTGGTGTTGGGAGTTAGTAAGAAATATTTATTAAAGTGCAAAAATTTTTTAACAGTAATTGCAACGTTTCTCTAGTTTTTATGTAAATGTGTAAATAGAATTAAGGAAACATATATTTATATAATTTAAATTTTTATCTCGAATTAGGCTTCAATATTAAAGGGGTTTAATGGATATTTATTTAGTAAATGATAGGAAAAAATCTAAATTCTGTTTCTAAATTATAGAAAATATTATTTTCTAATTATGGCTAAACATCAAATCAATAAATAAAATCGTTACAAAAAGTATTTATATCGCTTCACATTTTTATGCATGAAATTTATAACATATTATAATGTGAGCATAGAGAGTGAGAAAATTGAAATAATGGAATGACCGAAGAAAGCTTTTTTTTAAATTCTCAATATTTATATCATAAAGTATAAAAGTGGAGTTTTAACAGTCAAAATATATATTTATTTCATTCGAATGCAAAGAATGAAGATAAGATATTCATGTTTTGCTAGATGGTCACATACTAGTTTTTATGGTTGTTTTATATTCTTACTCGGCAAGCATCATACTGGTTTTAGTAGGGGTATTTTTTTATTTCTGATTTTCAGTATTTCGTGAAAAGGAAAATAAAAGTTTTCAGAATTTATACAGAAGCACACATTTTAAAGTTGGAACTCTTTGTTTATTCCAGCATTGTGCAACATTATTCAGAGTTTCATAACTTCATAACTTTTCTTTCTTTATATCTCGTTTTATTTTGTTGTATAAAGGTTTTTATAATACGCTTGTATCATTTTTCCAAACATTTATAATAATCAGATAAAATATTTTCTGAACAAAAATAAAAAAATATAATAAAAATGTATAATAAAAATATAATAAAAATATAATAGTAATGTTTACTATTACTAAATTTTATATATTTTTGAATGTTTGGGTACTCAATGCAACAAGCTGCCAAGCGTTTAAAAAATCTTCCCATTCTAGAATTCTTTAAATAGCTAAATGAAGGACAAATCATTTTTAGAAAATTGCATCTTTAAACTTCAGTTTAGGAAGTATATCGTTAACCCAAGATTAAAATATTTTCAACAATTTTTGTAAAAATAAATCTTTTTTTTTACTGATTGTTAAATATCAAAATTGATTTCCCGTGTATCTTAGATTGAATCGGTTACCATTTGCATTTACCAGCATTGCTGGACTATTTTCAATTACAAAATATTTCTTTTCTTTTTTTTTAATTTATTGAATATCTAAAATGACTTTGTCCAAACATTTTTCCACGTATGTATATAACAGTTGCGAAATAGCTAAGAACAAAAAAAATTATTTTATAAAAAACTACTTTAAGCACTTAAAATTACTTTAAAATACAGTGAAGTTATGAATAAAATTTTTAAAAAATATATGCATTTCTAAAAAGTGCTGCATTTGCAATAAATCTGAGAGTTTAGTTACCATTAACAGGTATTTAAAAAAAATAAAAACTTTTTGATAAATAATTTCAAAGAATTTTTTTATGCTTTTTTCAAATTAGATTAATCTTTAAACAATACATTTACAAGGAGCGTAAAACTAATGAAAATAATATGAAATAAATGCATGAAACTTAGCATATAGGGGAGAGTGGGGTCAATTGTAACAGGGTACGATTGTAACAGAGCAAAAATTTCGAGTGTCGGGTTTTAGATTTGGTACCTAGGTGGCGCACAAGGTGTATTTAATAAATCTACATGCATGAACCTGCTGGCAACCATTTTTATGTACTTTTGAAAGAGCTACATGACAAAATATATTTTCACCCTACGTAAGTACTTTTTTGGTATTAGAATATTATATTGTAACAAAGTAATTTTGTTTAAACAAAAAAAAAATTATTAACCGAATATGTAAGTGGACATCTTAATTAACATTTCATAAAAAAAAGATTAGTTTTGTTAATTAACTAGCATTGTTTTTAACAAATGAAGCTGAAATGGCGTCTTGTGGACGATTGTAACAATAAGTAAAGGGACAAATGTAACAGCTGAAAATAAATAATCTTATGTTTACTTATTATTACTTAACTCTTTAAGAACTACCAATAGTTTCCTATATCATTTATACTTTGTTGCATGTGCATTATTTTATTTGTCACCTTTCACAACACAAATTAAAATTTTTAACCCCTTAAAGTTAAAATTTTAACCCTTTAGGTCTCTGCTCATTAATATTTTTACTCCTAAAATATCACTACTATTTTGATCAATAAAAAAATATATCACATCACAACTATGATAATATGTATAATTAACTATTTTTTAGTTGAATTTAAGAACTATTACAATTGACCTCGTAAGTGGGGACAATTGTAACAAGTGCACGACTGTCAAAAATTGTTAATAACTAGTATAATAACATTTAAAGTAAGGTTTTTTTTCTAGTAGAGGATAGTCTACTTTACTCGTCTGTCAATTAATACTAATAATATAGTGGATTTTTTGTTAGCTAAAAATAGTTAAGTAAAAAATTTTACAATTTACCCCACTGTCCCCTACTATAAATTTAAAAAATGTACTGCTTTTTGGGATGCATTCCTAATTGAAAAAACATTAATTTATTACTTTTTTCATTAACTTGATTTGCATTTATTTAGATATTTTTTCTTAACTTTCTGTTATCATTTTTCCCTACTCTTTTCTGCCTATCAGGAACCTTTAAAGCTATTGTTGAAAAAAAGTTTTGATAATTCCCGATTTTCAACTGTACTTTAATTTTTTAAATATTTAAAGATTCGGTAAAAATTCAATATTTACTTGGCATTGTTCTATGATACATACCAATTTTTCTACTTCTCGAAGAAGCTGTAGCTCTGTTTACTGAAGCACATTCGTCATCATAACAAATTTTAATACAATATTTACACTTAAGTTTGTTTAAGTTTTTGTATGAGTAATAAGTTCAAACGAACCTGCAAAATATTTCTGAAATTATGCTAGTATTTTAATACTACGCGCCATAAAAAATCTTAAGTTACTCTTCTGCATTCTTCTGTATTCTGCATTCATTGGGTACTCTGTAGAAATGCAAATTCTTTTCTGCAAACTGTGCATTAGAAACAAAATTCGATAAAAATATACTTTCAGATACAATTCTTTTAGATAGAAAAAAAAATAAAATTCAATTTTATTCCCATCTTTTTTTGAATCTGAAAAAAAATCACCATTTAAATAAAAAATATCGATAAGAATGAAAAACGCATGGGTGACAAGTAGGATTGTGCCACAAAAAAGAATTTTTAAAAAGATAAAAAAAAAAAATGTACATTCACAGCAAATAAAGAAAAATGATGCGTGCACAGGATTTGTTCTAAAAGTAAAGAACATTATAAAACAAAGTACCCTGAACTATTCTTAGTATACAGATTTCATGTTGCCATAGCAGAAAAATCCCTTCCTGTATTACATTTTGTAAAAAAAAAAAAAAAAAAATAGAAAAGGAAAAAACATTTTTTTAAATGCAGTTGTATAGTAATTATAACAGGTGTAAATTATTATGAAATAAAAATTTATCAAATTCAGTTTTTATAAATACTATCAACTTTCTATGTATTTCGTAAAGAATTGTCTTTTGATTTCAGCAAATAAACTAATAACAATAAACAAATAAACTATTATTCACATAGAGGAAAAAAGTTCCATTAAGTTTACCATGTAGTGAGACAATGCCATTTCTAGTCAAACATGGTTAAAAAAACTGAAATAAAGTATACTTAAACTATTTAATTGATAATTGTTTCATTTATACAATATTACAGAAGTTCAGGTTTTCAGAATCATAGTTTATATTACTACACATTATGTAAAAATACAAAACTGTTAATTTAATAAATGGAACAGTATTTTTATTTATGTGCTATGCTCTAAGGCATCATGATAAAAGTTACATAATTTATTACATTTACCAAATTTTATCACATTTTATAAAACTATAGCGTATTGTTAAGTTTTACCAAAATTATTACCAAGGAGCTTCGGTAAAAATACCGAGCTTTTTGATATTCCCATAGAATCAAAAACACGGTAAATTTTGCCATATTCTGTTAATTTCGACAATACTTTTTTGTGCCTGATTTAAATTCAAAATTTACTGATGTCCATTACTGCTGTTAATCATAATATTTTTACTCACTTAAAAGATACATGGGCTTGAAAAAAATTAAGATTTAAGTCACTTTTGAACAAATTCGTATTCATTCATGTACATAAAAATATATGTATCGAATTCATGAAATGCATCATACATTTTCATAAAAATTATTATTCACGCTGACTTTTCTTGCCAATTTCAAACACAGATGAGATCAAAATATAAAAGGCTCTTTCACAATGTGTGACAATCTGTGACAATGCCAGTCTTTCTTTTGGCTTTAAAGCAAGAGATATCTAGAAGAACTTTTTAATATTTTAAATCACCAAGAAAGAATATTTTTTAAGGAAAAATATTTAAGATAGATTTATTAGTAGCTTTCTAATTTGTAAAATAGATGTCCGGTATAAGCAATTTAATGTATATATTCTTAATGTTATTGATCTTGGGAATTTAATAATTTTCCCTAAAAATTAATCCAATTTTAAATGGTTCGGTGGAATTGAGTGGATTTTGCTGAAATTCAATATAACTGATTACATATTAGTTATATTTGTCGAAAAAATTGTATAAAATTAGTTTCATTTACACTGCACTCAGTACAGTCTCAAATAATTTGGTTCGGTATTAAACCATTGGGTAAAAAATTTGAACCATATTGCAGAGCAAATTTACTACAGCATTAATTATGAGATAGACGAAACAGTGTTTCCGCAGATTTTAACTGCAAATTGGATTGTACTAACTATCACTTCAATATAATTAATGAAAATTTTACTTGGGTTTAACTTTATTGTAGTTCAAAGCTATTGAAATTTCTCAGTGAACATAACTTTAAATAAAGATTAAAACAATTGTATCAACAAATTTGTTGGATTAATAATTATAGTCTTAATTGAATCGAAATATACTCCTAACGATAGGGTATAAACGAAAGTCATCAATATTTACGCAAGGTGTAAAAAAAAACTATGGTAAAATTACCATATTTTGTGGTACTAACATTTATAGTCAATTAAAATCTTAATTCTGATAACAAAAAAACATACACGTTCATACATTGAAGGGTCATCGGAAAATATGATTTTCTAAATTATACTTCTTATTATTACTCATTCGGTAAAAAAGATACAAAACTGAAAAGCAAATTTAATCAAATAAATTTTATTTACACCATGCTCAATGGTATCATGACAATTTTTTTTTACAAATTTCGCCACATTTACCAAATTTAATCGCATATTAAAAATCCCTATTTTACTGCTAATTTTACGAAAATCATTACCAAAGCGTTTCAGTAAAAATTACTAAGCTTTTTAGTGCTCCCATAGAGGCAAGAACACGGTAAATTTTACCGTATTCTGGAGGTTATGACCATAATTTTTTTTTCTCAGTACATGAATAGCATCGTTGAATTATTTAATCTTTCTCTTTTATGGAAAAAAAAAACCTTTCAGCTTTAAAAAACTCTTATTAACATCAATTAACTCAATTCTTGTTGACTTTTTTCATTTATTACTTGAGACGGATAGAGATTAGAAAATAAACTAATAATATAAAAAGTACATTGAAAAGGATGAATAAATTTCAAAATATTTAAAAATTTATTTTATTTTTTTTTTTTTTTTAAATTTTATGCTATTTATTTTTGTTTTAATTCCCAATGTGTGTTGTTAAATTAAATTTCTATCACATGTCTTTTTATTATATATTTTTTTCAATTTTTGCATCTAGATTTGTTTTAAGACCAGCGGGTTACCGAGCTCGGCTCGGAGAAAACAGGTATCGAAGCTAACTCGAAGATTTAAATTTTCAATTGTGATTTATCAAAACAATACATGCCATAAGAAAATTTGTGAAACCATTGGTGAAAAGATAATCGGTTAAAGTGCACCATTGTAAACTATCTAAACAAAGTTAGAGTTTGGAAACGGAACTATTCTATACAAAGGTAAAGTTTGAAAAGTCATAGGAAATAAAATGTAATTGATAACAAAAAATTATACAATTAAAGAAATGGTACAAAGTGAGCAGTGTAAAGATTGAAGTGTGTTGAAGTTCAATATTTTTGACAAATTTATTTAGAAAAACCAAACATATATACATACACAAGAAACATATTATAAACCTATAACAGCATAAACATAATAAACATTAATCATCGATTGCGAAGTCTTCCATGTTGTCCAGGTAGTTTCTTGTCGGAGAGGCAGGTGCGGCTGGTGAGTTTCTCTTGTTCAGGACTTCCTTCCATACGACGTTTCGGGTGTGGGTTGGATTCTCAGGAGGCAGCAGGACCTTAAACGCAATTTGACGCTTGACTCTTGAAAACGCGACGTAGAGCATTCCGTGCACGAAGACCGTCGTGAGGAGAAGCACGCCGACGAATTCGAATGTTTGGCCTTGTGACTTGTGTATCGTAATGGCGAATGCTGGAGTAACTGGGAATTGGTGCCGTTGCATAGTTGCGCCAAGCTGTGATTTGCTGGAGTCGAGCGTGATCCTTGGAAGGTGTACTTGTCGGCCTGCGTGTTCACCGGTGATGATCTTAGCCTTGATGATGTTGTTGCAAAGTTCGGTGACAATCAATCGTGTTCCGTTGCACATTCCTTCAGAGACGTCCAAGTTTCGGAGAAGCATGATGATGGCGTTCTTCTTGAGCTTCAGATTGTGTGGAGGCAAGTCGGCGATGTTGATCGAGTTCAGGAATTCAGGCGCGAATTGAATTCCCCCTTCATGTTGATCCTTTACCGAGTCGAAAGTTTTGTATGTCTTCTCTTCGCCTGGAAGCATAGCGATAATCTGCTCGTTGATCTTGTCCTTATCGTCGTTCAATGGTGCAAGAATAGCGCGATTCTTCATTGCTTCGTAGTTCCCACTTCTGAGGCATGGTCCGAAGATTTCATCGATGAGGTTACCACCAGAGCGAATTTCTTCTGGGACTTCTATTTCGCCGAGTTCATTCACTTCGAGTTCCCCGTCGCCGAGCTTTAGCAGGTATTTCGCGAATTCTTCTTCTTCGGGATCAACGCGCATGTTCTTTTCGAGCGAATAAGTCTTGAAGTGTTGCCACAGATGGCTTCTCTTGATCAAAAGGTCGAGTATTTCGCTTTTGTTGGCACGTTGTTGAACTGGACAGCACTGTCGGAAGTCGCCACCAAGCACCATGACTTTGCCTCCAAACGGAATGTTGTTGCAAATCGCGCGTAGTAGTTCGTCGATGTTGTGCAAGCCGTATTTTGACATCATCGGAGCTTCGTCCATCAGACACATGTGGGCTCCTTTGAGTGCGTTCGCCTTCGGTGATCCTGGTTTGATGGATGATCTTGAGTCGGATGTAAGCGGGACTTTCAAGCCAAAGGTTCGGTGCGTTGTTTGACCACTCGGTAGAAGAATCGCTGCTATCCCGGTGTAAGCCATGCATTTCACTTTCTTAAGCCTTCCGGTAACGATGCGATACAGCGTGCTGTAGATGAATGTCTTCCCGGTTCCTAGTGGTCCATCTATGAAGAAGCATTTCGCAGCAGGAGTCGGGTCTTCAAGTGCTTGGATTATGGTGTCGACGATTTCACGCTGCTTTTCGTTGAGTTGCTGGTACATGCGGTCTCCGATTGCTGTTGATTCGTCGACGTCGATCATATCGTGCTCCAAATCTTGCTCATAGTTGTCGATGTTATCCATGCCATGTGTCTGCACCCAGTATCGGAAGTTGCGGCCTTCGGTAGCTACGGTGTTCAGCTTATGCGCGATGATTCGGTAGGCACGCTTTATCGCTTCTTCTATGGAACGGGTTTTCTACGGGTTTCCTGGCGCACCAAGTATCAGGATTTGAGCGAAGATTATGCGCATAACACTTGGCATTTTCGATGAAGCAGATTCGCGGAGTCCTTTTACGTACTGTTGGTCGTCGTATGTGAGGCCTCTGGCTAGACAGGCTTGCTTGTAGGTTGCGTGCTGGACACCGTCGACAATGTAGAGGTCTCTGAAGTTCGGTGGTTCCTTGACGTGGAACAAAAGCGTGCGCAGGAAGAAAAGTTCTGGCTGGCAAACGAAGTTGACTGGATGTACGCGACCAATTCTGCTGCAAGCATTCACGTTCTTCTGCCAAGTGCTCGTCTGGCCAATCCATCGGTAGTGCTCCGGCATTTCATGGTAATAGTGGTAGGTGACTGCCTTTCTGTTCGCTTCGTCTTCTTTCCGCGCGGTGTTATGGCGTAAGTAAGCCCTTAAGGTCGATCCCTTCTCTCCAATATCGGCAAGGTCAACTGGCGTTTGGTCCAAGTTACCGCTTGAAACTTATTAGGCAATAGACAAAGAAAATTTTAAGAATTTAAATCGTGGAAAGACTTATTATAACAATTATGAACAACGGCAGCTAAGCGTTCTATTTACGTATCTAATATGTTGCCACATTTTTAATACAAAAGTTAAACATTTCTCCACTTTGATAAATGTAAACTAATGCGAACCTTACAATTACATTATTAATTCCTTCGTATATTATTGGTTTAAGTTGTCGAAAATTAATATTTCAATTGTAAGGTTCGCATTAGCATACATTTATAAGAGATATTTATTTTTTTAATAAGTTTTTTGAATATGGCACTTTGAAGACGAAAAAGTATAGATTTTCTTACAAAATGACTGATAACTAAAAAATTAATCCAAATTTTTGAAAAAGAAAAAAAATACTTCTTCATTATGTCAAAACACAATTATGTGCCGAGTTTCGTGCCTGGGCGAGGCTTCTGGGGCGATATATTGTGATTACAAACAGACTAATACAGAACTAATAAAGTTTGAAAATATCCTATCTGTAACTCCGAACTGCTCGACCGTAGCGCTTCAAAACCGGCGCCAATCGATTCCTCGTGGCCAAAAACCCCAGACCCCCAAGTTTACCGGAGTTTATTAATTCTGGGGCGAGTTTCGACTTGGCAACCATTTCTCGTATTATAGTATAAGATATATTATTTATTCAGTTATTTTTTTGCTCTCAAATAAATTAAATATATATTGTACTGTACTTTGGACATAATATTTAACAAATTTAGTGTTTAGATTTACAGAACCATATTTTCATGCTAATGAGAGCCATCCTTGTTTTTAAGGGTAAGTGTTTAGAAAGAATATTAGTATTTTATTAAAACTGAACCAAAATATTTACCTAACTATGTTAGATAACGAACGATGAAAAAGAGAAACTTTCGGCAGCATCAAGATTTCTTAATTTCAACATTCTTTCATCGTCATTCCATTGGGACTTGGTTGGCAACATTTTTATGGTATTTTGTCACGTTGGCGTTGACAGGAAGGAAAGGGATTCGATTCTATTCCTTTCAGCAAAATAGAGTGTTTTTGTTTCATTTTTTAACTGACTTTGTTATTAGTAACTAATGCAAGTATATTTCTCAAAGATGTTTTAAAAACAGTTCGATAATCAATAATTGTTGGTCTGAAATCGCTAATATACAGAAGTTTATTTTACCTAATTACAGTAACATATGGCGTTTTTTATAAGAAAAAATACTAAATATCGGGGAATTTTGTGGTAAAAATAATAAAATACAAGGTTGAAGCATACTATATAGTGCAAGAAGTGCCATTTTAAATTAGAATATATTATACTCTGGTTCAAGTAGAACGGTATTACAGTTCAATGTAAGGTACATTTTCACCAATTTTTTATGATATTCGAACTTAAGGTAAATATTTCAGAGTTCCACTGAATTTTCTAAAAGTGTACGGAAAAATAAATCCTAAATTATTTCATAAATAAGATTTTCAAAAATAAGAAAATGACTTGATTTTTCTCTTTTTAGCTTTTTAGAACTGGTATTTTACCTATACCTTTTCTTAAATGGTCATTTTATAGGGAAATTTTGGTTTTTAGTAATTCATTATATCTTCTTATAGTAGTTACCTTTTTCAGGGAAGCATGAATTCCCTTACCTGCAGGGCGGACAGTTCTTTTATTTAATTTTTTTTTTTCATTTTACTTCTGTTTCACTCAATTTTTCATTTAATTATTTCATTTCAATTTTGGTTTTCGTTTTAATGTAAATTTATTATAAAAACGAAATACAAAATGCGTAAGATACACACGCTTTACTTTTGAATGAGCTTATTTTGATGGATCCGAACTTTTTCGTTTTTACCGATGTGATTTGTAAAATTATATATATATATATATATATATATATATATATATATATATATATATATATATATATATATATATATATATATATATATATATATATATATATATTATATATATATATTCGCAAAACGCTTTAAAAGATACACATCATCATTTATTTTAAAGATAAAGATAAATTTAAAATCTATTATTATCTGCTACTAATATTTTCCTTAACATTTTCTTGTTTTACTCTTTTATTTCTTTAAGAAAAAGCCTGCCAATTTATTTTGTTTTATTGTATTTAAAAGGCAGGAGGCTAAAATAAAACAGACAATTAACTCGGGAGATCATACATTTTTGAAAAAAAAAACACAGGCAAAAAGATTCGAAACACGTGAATTAGTTGTTTTAAAGAATTACTGTAGATAAACGGTTTTCAGAAACTCTTATAAGTAATGAAACTAAGAATAAACAACTGACAACAATTCTGAAATCATCCAGGTGGCCCATGAATTATTCTAAGCGCTGCTTCATTCCTTTTCCTTCATGGGTCTAAGTGTTATGTAGAGAGCACTCTCATTTGTTAGTTATCAATATTACTACTGATAGGAGTTCCAAGAATGTGAGTTACATGTTGACTAAATAAAGGACAGACGATAATTCACTCCTATTCATAGTGTGAAAGCAATGCAGAAAAAAAACTAGATTTCTTTACTTGCTTTCAATATCATTGCTTTGGATAGTATCAACCAGGAGAAGAAACTGCTTTGACGGGTACAGAATTTATTTCTTGAAATTAGAACTTCATCAGACAGACAGAGGTAAATCATGACTCCCGCTTCTTTATGAATGCTTCGCCTTTCAATACTCATTTTTACTTGCCCTTAAAGCTACAATGTTTAAATGTAAACCCATTATCTGATTAATTATGAACACCTAGAGCACGAAAACTGAAAATAATTTTTAAATCTGTAAATAATTACCTTTAAAGTACGTTATGTTAAAAATAAAAATTCCAACAATTAGTTAAAATTTTTTAGCAAAATAAAATGTATAAACATTTCTGTGTGTGATCCATAGCTTTTTGTATTGAAATAATATTACATAAGAGGTATTATTTAAAATACGTTATCTAAATAACGTTGATGCGTTAGATTAATCCGCTATATAGATATGTAAAGATATGTGTTTTGGGTTCGAATAAGCATTTTGAAGAATTCTGACTATTTAGAACATTATTTTCTACTACCTACTTATTTTGGTTAGTTTTAGCTACTTTTTTTTAATGATAATTCTATAAACTTTTGGAAATATTCCTGATCACGTAGCTAACCATTCTCATGATGTTTTTATATAGATGTTAAATGACCAAACATAAAAATGAAAATTATAATTTTATCCTAAAAACAGTACTACTAAATAAAATTAAATTTTGCAGTTTGAAAAGAAAATCTTAACATATATCTTTCTAGTTATTTGAGCTAGGTAGTGAAACTAGGTATGCATTAAAAAATGAAGAAAACAAAACGATTATCTAACAAAAATGCTGATATTTCCTTTACAGCGAATATGTCTCTCCCAAACACAGAGTATGATTCTCTAGGTTTTCCAAGTGTCTTATACTTCGCTATTATTCGTCGTAAAATGAAAACTAAATAAATTCTGAAGTTGAATCTTTTTCGAAACTGTACTAAATAACATTTGATGCTTTAAAGCAATGGAGCCAAATGAATAATATTATCAGATTATTTTAATAATAAATTCTTGGAAATATTGGATATTATAAAGATATATAGTTATAGTTATACTAAAGGAAAGTTGTACTGAAAAAAAAAGCAAATAATATACTATCACAAATTAATAATTGTAAACTATTTTAAGAATCAAAACCCAAATAAATAACCGAAAATCACGAAGATGTAAAAGTTATTATTTTCAGAGTAATAATCATGGTTTAAAAAGCGTAAAGTTTAATGCATTATATTTAAACTATACAGAACCGAGTACATGTTTTGAATGTATAAGCGATATAAGCACAGATAAAAAAAACACAGTAATAGTAATAAAAGATGAAAAATAATAGGTAAAAAAACACATTAATAAAAACACAGTAAATCCAAATACTTAACTATTCTTACTAGACTTATAATGCTTTGCTTTATGAGTTCTCCAAGAAAACATAAAAAAGCTTATTTTACTATGTGGTTCATATTTCCGTTAAATTTTAATTCAGATGCGTTCTCAAACTTTGCACATAAACTACTAGAGGCACCAGAATTTACTGAATATTTGTTAAAAAACAAGAAATTTATTGTATTTTTTCAGTTTCTTTCAGCCATGTAATTAAGGCACATTTATGTCAAACAATTTAAATTGTGAGCATTCACATATAAATTTTGTAACTTTGCAGTTCTTTTTAAGAGTTTACAAAAATAAATCGTCGAATCAAAATCTTAGAAGTTCTCCAAATACGAAATTCAAATTAGACGTAATTTTACAGACACACTCTTTCAAAGAAAAACAAAAAACAGTAAAGGAATACTATATATTTAGGCCTCTTCTCACAAGTTTTTTTTTTTTTTTTTTACATTTTCCTTGTCCCATGACTCATCAAAACCACGTCTGACCACTCATGGAACTACCAACGAACCCACGACTCATTGTTTAAATCGTTTGCTATTTTTTAAACTTTTTTTCTTTTCTTTTTGGGTTATTCTAAGTAGGTAGGTACTTCATTTACGTCGCATTATTGGTGGTCAATGGGCTATTCGCGAAGGTCAGGGATGATACGAAGACATGCCATAGCAATTTTGATCCTCTGCAGAAGGTTCCCTGTTCCAGTAGCCCGACGATCTGCGTGCACTTAACGGTAGAACAGTTCAACGAGGACAGATACAACGCACCCACGGTCCCTACGCAGGCTGATCAAAGTGGACACGCACCCACATACTGACCGCAGTCAGAGATGCTTGGCTTCGGTTTACTACTGGCAACCGTGTCTTTACGACCAGTCCATTGCGGAACAGGTTACTCTTAGTATTACAATGTCAGTTAGTAGTAAATCATTTTGAATAATGGTATCATTTAACTAAGTATGTAATAAACTTTTCGGAAATCGCAAACATATTTACATAAATAAAACTTACAGACCAAAATAGCATTTTTACTCATACTAAATGTATATGTTTTTACTTTCATAAATCAGAAAAGATAAAACATAATGAATTTTATTTTTGTCATAAAAAAATTGTATTATGAATTATTTTGAATTAAAACTTTTAATAATTAGATTTAAAATAAAATAAAGATAAAATAAAATATTTAATTTGAATATTATATTTTTTCGGAAGAAAATGTAAATTTAAACAAATATTTATGCAATATTTAATGCTTTATGGAAAAGAAATACCGTATATAAAAACGAACACCAAAATCAATTTGTTGAATATTTACTAGAAATACAAACTAAGTATATTATCTCTAAATTATTTATTTTTGATTGTGTAGAAAAATCCCAATTTATTTTATTTACAGAATACTTATAACACATTTTCATCATGACTCCTACTCCAAAAAAGAAGAACTATAATCTCAAATATGCAAGATAGAAAAATAAATCGTCTCTGGGGTAATTGCAGATAAGCAATAGCGTATGTAGAATTTGTTGAAAATAAGGAATTTCTGAAGATACAGTTTGAAAAGAAAAAGAAAAAATATACGAAGGGATATAATTGGCTAAAAGTATTTTGGGGCATTGTTTCTTTTAAATCACCGAACTAAGAAAACATTTTACGTTTGAAGCAATTCATATTATGATTTCATTTTGATTTCAAGTTCTGAACTTATGTTTTTTTTCTTCTTTAATTTAAAGGAAAATTTATATTTAGTTTCGTCAAATTCAATTTAAGAATGAATTGTTTTAGAAAAAAAAATGAAATAAATTTAAATGTTATCTTCATAAGACAGTGCAGATAATTTCGCTAAACTTTAACTAAAGGAGCTAATTCCAAGAATCATTGCCTTCGTATTAAACGATACCCGTTTTTGACACAAATGCTGCAAAAATATTATAGTTTTCGACAATCCCTTTACCCTAACACCATCCCAAAATAAATAATCAGTATTAGTTTTCCTTTTGCACTCCAATTTTAAAAATCGTTGCTTTCAGACACCTATAAATCATTAATGAAATAATGATCAGAAGACATTATCGGTCATTTTAGATTTATATTTTTTTCTTTGAGAAAGTGCTCTTTTATTTTCTTTGAGAAAGTGCTCCTCCTTACGGTCTTATTAGAGCAATAATTTCAAAACACATTATTTTCCTGAATTTGTAAGAACTCAAAAGTTTTTCATTGAAACAAATCATACATTTACTTTCAATTAAAAACAATGCATTACTTTCTTTCTTTTAAAATTCACATTTTATAATTCAATTAATAAAGCACTATTACTTAAAATTTTGTATTATGTCATCTGTTAAATATATCCGTGTCGTAGATTCTCATTGTAAAAAAGGATTATGTACCTTGCAGGTAAAATAAATTATTAATTTTTATTAATTAAATATAAATTTAAAAAAATATTTATTAAAAACCTTGCAGTTTTAAGAAGATATTTAACTTATAAATTTGTTTAAAAAAGCTTCAAGTCATCAGTGAGTCTCATAAAAAAATTATTCTTAATTTTAAAAAGATATCTTGATAAAGATCAATAACAATGTTTTGCAAAGGTTTGACTTAATTAAATTAAATATATGTTGTATTAATATATTAAATATATTAAATTAAATCTGGTTTATTATGTTTCTTTTTTTAATGAATTTCGTTTTCTTTAGTGCTCAAAAAATTCAATTTTCTCACTGAATATTTTATAATAACAGATTAAATATAAACATATTACTGTATAAAAATTGAACTAAAAAACTATTATTATTATTATTATTATTATTATTCATCTTATTTTTTTCTTTATCATTATTTATTTTCATAAATATTAATCAGACTAATTGTAGTATTGCTTACCAAGTAATCTTCAATTTAAAATATCACTATAACAGTTTTCATAAAAAATAAGGAAAAGCTGTTATTATTATTTATTCTAAAGCAAAAAGAAATGTACTTTGATTTTCGAAACTGTTAAAATGAATTCTGTTTGGTTTAAAATATTGAATAAATTACTATTACCACCTTGTTGTTTCAAGTTTTAAATACGAAAAAAATATCTTCATTTTTTTAATTGAACTGATTTAATATATTCATACTCGTGATAGATTAGGTTTTTGTCTTAAGCATATTTTAGTACAACACACTTGTAAAGAGTGCAAACTCAAGTCTTATTTTTTGTTGGAAACCTGATTACATTTTAACTGTTAAAAGAAAAAATATAGCAATGTAAAATTTACAGTTTTAAAATGGCAGATAGGTCGGTTGTGGAAAACCGTAAAATTTACGTAAAATTTTCGTAGTCTCAATGGTTTCTTACCATGAAAGACGGTTTCTTACCATAAAATTTTTTTACCATAGACATTTTTTGCGAACAAAACAAGTTTTTACAACAAAAAAAAAAATCAATTTTCTGAACAGACGTTTTCCGTAGAGAAACAAGTTTTCTCTGTGAAAGTTAGAAGTAAATTTGTATTCAAATTAGGTGTCAATATTTTACGTCAGCAGAATTTGTACCGACCAATCATCGCTGAGATTCAAACCAAGTACACTTCATTGAGAGATGCATGCTCTGTCCCCGAGTCACTGCAACTCTATCGTTTCATTATGAAGAAATTGTGATAGTGAGAATTTCTTTTCAACGTTGTATCGTCATGACAATAAAGTCGAGTCACAATTTTATTCATACGATGTTCAAATCCATAAAGCTATTGCTAAAAATTAAGTGCATGTATAGAAAATAATCGCAAAATGATTTTAAAAAAAAAGGGTATAGTTGCATCCTGGAAACGCAAAACTGCATGGCAAGCACCAGAATTTCAACTGACGGTTTTAAAATGTTTGCGATTGGGGGGGAAAGGGAGAAAAACTGTTTTGACGTTTCGTCAACAAACGGCTTGAAACCGTTATACAGCGAAATTCCAAAAATAAACAACATGTTTTTTTTTAAATTTTTTTTTTACATTCTATACTTAAAGAAACGTCCACAACTATAGTTATAAAAATGGCAAATTATATAAGATTTCACTAAATTCTTTGAGGCCTTCTGGTATTGCCCTGAATCGCCACCAAGACTACCTTTTTGAATCCTCTTTTTTACTGAGAGGTCACGTGCGTGCGCTTGTACAGTATTCTCCGATGCAGTCTTCAGTGTTCTCCGGATGCCCCCTGACGGGGGCGGAACGGGGTTAAGCTTTGATAGTTATAAAAGTGGAGTTTATCTCTAGTAAATGTTTGTGGGGTGCAGGAGGAAATTTTTAAAAACATCAACTCGCACTAAGTTGTGAAGTTAATTTTCTCTAAATCAGATAGTGGGGAAAAGTTTTATCACATCTTGCATGAATTTACATCTTCAGGGAAGGAAAAAAAAAACAGTCAACTTATTTGCCACGATTTTTTATACTGTTGAAAAATTTATAAATAAATAAAAACCAAACTGGTTATCACAAATTGAATATATTTTTGATGTATATCGTATCAAATATTTGATCTCGTCAGAAAAGTTTATTTTCTCCGTAAATAAAATAGGATATTTCATTTGAACAAAAATAATTAAAAGGAAATTTGTGTAAATGTTTACTTACAGGTGTTGAAAATTAACATTAAAGTATTTGATCCCGAATATTATTAGCATTTCCACTTCATAAATTAGGTGAGAAAAGTTAATAGCCTGTGGAAAATATTCGAGAAAAATCTATCAGGAACTAAATATTTTTAAATCTCATTTATGAGTAAATAAAAATGAAACTACTGAATATATTCCAGAATATAATTATGCAAAAGTCATTTCAAGCTTTACTTCTCTTAAGACTAAAGTAAGAAAATATCTTAGAATGCCGCAGTTCTCATATTATCCTAATTACGATTTTACATTTCTCTCATAACTTTTTTTTTAAGATTAAATTTCTCATTCGAATATTAATCCGCAATTTTAATGAGAAAATAGTTCCGTTCGGGAGAAAATTTTTATACTTCCAATTAAATATAAAAGAATGTTACCTCTGGCAACACGAGCATTTTGGTTATGGGTATATATTTCATTTTGAATAAAACCAATAATTAAAAAAATATTTCTAAAATTGCAAGAGAGAATTTTGAATTTTTCCATTTCTTAAATTGCTTACACTTGTAATTTATTTTTCATACCGCAAAAAGTAGGCGTCAGAAATATATATCTTGATTAGTTTTAAAAACTGAAAATAAAATATCTGATATTTTATTATTTTTATTTCCCACTATCTGATATAGTAAATTTTGTTGAACATAAAGTAAAAATAATAATTGATATAATATTATTATTTTTGCGCATTTTTATGTAGTGAAAAAATCAAGGTGTAAATGAAAATTTTTAAAACATGCTAAATAAGCCTTAAAAATTCTAGATTCAAGTTTATTCAAAATTATAATTATTGTTTTCAAACTAATAATAATAATCACAGAAAAACGGAATAGGTTAAAATTTAAAACTATTTTTTAACATCAAATTTATGTGATAAGGCATCTATTTTTTAGTAAATAGCACTAAGGAAAATAAATTATAATATCAATTAAAAATAATAAAATATATCAGCACATTATATTATTATTACATTACATTATACAACACACGACATATATATATTTCAAAATATTTCGACATATATAATAAATATTTCAAAAACATTGTAACGTGATTTTTATTCATAAAAATTTTTTTCAAATGATGTGAATAGGATTTTTACTTATTTTGATTTTCATTTATTATCTGCAACCTCATCTGACAAAAATAACTTGAACTACAGTCAGATATTCTAGATCAAAAAATTCATATTTCGTTACAGAAATTTGCTGCCAGATGTTTTAATTTTTTTAATTTGTTTTTTTGAAATGGAATTTCAAAAACATATTCAGGACATTCAGTAAATTGTCTAAGTAAAGTAACAAAAAAGAAGCTAAATAAGTTTCAACTAAATAAGTTTTGATTAACTAAATAAGTGGCAGTTAAAAAAAACATTAATCATGTGCAACTATGCATCATTTCTGTTTGTTAAAAAATATGATAGTGTTCAGTAAATACTTTCTATATCTTGTCTCGAACTAAAAGTGAACGCGGCAATGATATATTAAACATAGAAACCATTACCCAATTTATTTTTTACAATTATCAGAGTGTTTAATTAAGGATTAAATACAATAGCATACTTTGAAGTTTTAAATGTATTATTTTTGTTTTGAAGATCATAAGTGTTAACTATTCATATCATATGAGTTCTTACTGTTTTACGTTATCAGTCTAAGTTTTGTATATTATAATTTAGTATATTTTCAGCAATTAGCTTCAATAAAATTGTTTGTTTAACAGGTTTATGATTGTTTATAAATGCAGAGGTTACAATACTCTCATATATAATTTCTTTTTTAAGAAAAACAATTATGCATTCAAGGAAATCTCTATCAGCCTTATTATATTTTATTTGCAAAAATTTAATTTTTCAATACGATACTCATAAATAATCTAAAAATGTAATTTATATGCAGTATTTTTCTTTCAATATTTTTTCTTAAAGAAATGAATAACTAATTTAAATTATTAACGTAAAGTGAAATGTGTATCGAAACGAAACGAAAGCGTAATTTAACTATTTTTATATATTTTTGTGGAAACAGATAAGATGATTTAGGGTTTTAATGACCATTCTAATCGAGACTAGTTTTTACAGAAATATTATTTTATACAAACTATCCATATTTTGAAATAACTATTTCGGATGAATATCTCTTACTTTTATAATTGTAAATTTTAATTGAGTTTGGAGAAGAAATAAATTTTTATCAAGGTTTTGGATTGTGACTCTAGAAGTACATCAAAATTAAAATAAAAATACATTATTTATACTTTGTTATCTAATTAAATACACTCATCCATATAATTATTTTCAAAATAATTGTTTTAAGTCCACACTGATATTTCTGTTTTAAAAAAAAATTGGGAAAATATTACAGTATTACTATGAAAATCTGAATTTATTGTGCTTATAGATATCTTTATACGGAAAATAATTAAGCATTGCTTAAATGCTCTTTTGTCACTATCACGACAGAAATTTTGAAATTAAATCAATATCTACAAAGCAAAAATTAAATAAAGTAAAAGTCTACAAAGCAAAAATTAAATGCTTCGTCATTATCAATATTACGATTAAAAATTTGCAATAAAATCAAATATCATTACACAAACACTAACGAAGCATTGCTTAAATATTTTGTCACTACTACGATTTAAAATTTGCAATTAAATCAAATATCCTTAAGCAAAAAACATCGAACCACACCTCAGATACAGATTTTGTTTCTTCACATTCACTATAACGACAAAAAAATTAACAATAAAATTAAATATCATTAAGTAAAATACATCGAAGCATTACTTAAATTTTCTGTCACTATCAAAATTGCGATTAAAAATTTGCAATAAAATCAAATATCATTTTACAAAAACTAACGAAGCATTGTTCAAATGTTTTGATACTATCAAAACATTTCTTAGACAAAGCATTTCTTAGACGCAGAAACGTTTTTGTCATCTGGAAAATGCATTACTTTTTTATTTTGGAATCGAGAAAGCTAATCTCTGCTGCAGTTTTATCGCACATAAAATTACTTCAAGTTATCAAATTCTCTAGAGAAATTTATGTGGTTTAGAGCAAATATAAAGTTTAAAAAAACGCAATTCTCATCTGCTCGACAATTTTTTTTTTTTTTTTTTTTTTTTTTTTTTTTTTGAATTGTTTGCCTACTTCTGATTGCACACAAGCCGTTCGAACACAGACTTGAAATTCCCGAGGGAAAATACAACGTTTTTTTCATCAAACTTTAAGTATGGTACACTGTAAAATGTAATTTGGCACATCTTTCGTTGTAAGCCCAATTCCAATGTCCTCAAGTGCATGTTCTTGATTAAACTTTCGTTTCTTTACGCTTTAAGAAACACTTCTAATTTGATCAATAAATTTTTTGTGACAAGTCAAACATTTCAGACTTGTGAATGCTATGGTATTTTTTTCTTTAATTTTTAGCACTGAAAAAAAATATTTAACATCATTTCCCAACATTAATTTTTTTTTTTTTGCACAATTAAGTTTTACTAAATTTTTTATACTAAAAAATATTTGATTAACACGCACTTCAGATTCAAATAAAAAAGTAATTTTCAGCTATTGATGTGCACAATCAAAAGCGAATAATTATGATGCATGAAAAAATTTTGATATGAATGCGAAATATTTCCTGCTCAAAAGAATGACGGAAAAAAATCAAATAAAAATATCTAAATGAATGACGAAATAAAACGTCAAATTTTGTATTGTATTTGTTATAGATTCTTCAAGACATTTAGAAAAATATTAACTCCAAAATTTATTCGAGCGTTTATAAAGGCTAGAGATAGATATCATCTTGCTAAAAATATATTTTTGTATATTAAAAGGTCTAAAAAGTGCTCTATGCACGCATTTTTCATTTTCTGAAAAGGTTATAGCGTCATTAATAATATTCTGATAATTTAACAACAATTTTGTTTATATTCAAAAAGTTCCCGAGTTATCAATTGTTTCCACTGAACAGTGAACATACTCCTTAGAAACAACCAATCTATAAATTTTAAATTCAATTTTTCAAAATCAATATTGTGAGCATCCAAGCTAAATATTTTAAATTCTTTTGCAGAAAAAAACTAAAATTTGGTACATACTTAAATTAAGGTAGGTTTATTTAATAAAAGTAGAATTTAAGAAAATTTTAAAGAAATCTTTACTTTTTTTTTCCGGTTTTTGTTTTTTTAATTTTTATTAATTTTCTTTTTTCCCCCTTTTTTCATTAGTCTGTAATTTTCCTTTATTTTATCTTCAGTTTGAACTTATTTTATGAGTTCTATTTACCTGCAGCTTATGCGTAATAAATAAAATAATTAAAACTTATTGTTTTGCTTAATTTTCTTCGTGTTTTTTTGTATTTATTTATTATGCTATATATATATATATATATATATATATATATATATATATATATATATATATATTTGGTGTTTATATAGAAGAGAGCAAAAATCTTTAAGCCAAACTCAGTATTCTTGATTGTTGATTCAAAATGCAGTAAAATAATATATAATTCTATTTTTAAATATGCTTAGTATGGTTATCAACAAGAAAGCAAAGTTAGTGCTTTGATTGTCAATTCAAATCAAATTCAATTTTCATAATTGTCTGGTATTAAATGAACGATGTTCTCTTAGTTTTTGCATTTTTCGTACATTAAACGTAATATTTAATTAATATGTTTGTTTATAATAATAATATTTAATTACAATGCAAATACAACGAATAAGTTTTGCATATTCAGTTCTTAATCGTAATTCACAAATCGCAATCATAAATCTATATTCTTAATCGTCCCAATTAATCTTAATCGTAAAACTAAATGTATATTTTTAGTATAATATTAACATTAGGTTTGTAATTTTTTTTTTTACATAACTCGAAATATGAAAAAAAAGAAAGGAATATTCCCCTGAGATGCATTTAAATATTCAAATTTTTTCTGAAGTTGACTACATTTATGATTAGCAAGAAGATTGAAAACTCCAAAATTGACGCGATTAAGAACAATAGGAAGGAACTTCACAAAAAATTAATAAATATAAAATAATGTCCTTCTATGTTAAGCTACCACAAGTAACCACATGTTTCTTATATTAATATTTACTCTTAAAAAACATTTCTATAACTTGAAAAATAAATAAAATACTTTAATTAACACTTAATACGAATTTAATTAATACTTAATACGAACTAATAAAATACTTTACAATTCAAATTTTGTTTCGTCTATTATTTCATAAAGAAATAAAAAAGTAAATACTCACTAACAGTAATTTTTTGCAGGGAATTATCTTTGACTAAACTGAATTTATAAGTGCGCGTCAAATTTTTCATTTCACTTAAAAATATCTCGAGACATGGCAAATAATATGAAAGCAAAATAAACATTAAATAGTCCTAACTTTATACCCGCTCTCCTGCTGAACTATTGGGACCATATTAACCTGATTGCGGCTAACCCTATATTTGGGTATCAGAAATCCAAATCCGACGAAAACAAAGTGCATGTACTTTTACTAAATGTTATCATGTATAAATATATCATTTTAAGGAAATAAATTTCGATTGGTTGTTATAACAGCGTAAAATATGCAACGATGCGTGAGTAAAATTGAGTCATTTATCAATATTAAAGGGCATTTGCTAAAGTCAGTATAATCGTTTCTTACACTATCAAAAGTGATAACCTTTAATAATCACTTCAAAGAAATTGACCGGAATATTTAATTAAACATGATGTTCAAACATTGTAAAATATAATATTGAAATAATACTCAAGTTTTATTTTCTCGAAAGAAAATAATGGACACTTTTTTTTAACTTTATTTACCTTTTTAAATCTGCAGGCATTGAAAAAAATTAAAGTAAACATATGCATGGTTTCACTATTGTATCACTTTGATAAATGATGGCAGGTGTTCCCAGATTTATTACCTTCAAAATTTAATATTCGACTTCATTTTCTTGAAGCAAAATATGCTTAGAAATAACAAGAAACTAGCTTCTAAAAAAAATGTAAGTGCTTGTAATTTAGCTTTAGAAAAACGGCAATTTTTCACCCAACAGCTATAAGCCCGTCATTGCTGAATGACTTCAAAAGTTACTTAATTAATGTATTTTGTGTTTCAATACAGCATTTTTCAAAACAAAAGAAATTGCCGTTCTTAGTTGACAAGAATGATTGATTTGAAGAAAGCGAAAATGATTTATTTTTTATTTTTTAAATTTACTAAATGATGAATTTGAATTTTCAGAGCTAAATATATCTTTAACTTTTTGACTCTTAACGATGTAAGTCAAAGCTGTATTAGAAAGAATTCTATCAATTTATAATTTATTGATCTATTGATGTATCTATTATTTATTGATGTATCTATTTAATGATGCATGAAGTTTAAAATGTAGGATGTGCATGAATAATAAAATATTTGTTTATTTAAAAAATCCAAAAATATCAATGATACTTACACTATAATTTTTTTTTTATTATTAAACGACTTAAAACTCCTCATGCACCACAAAGTATAACATGAGGCTTACAGTTGTAAGTAAAAAACAAAAGAAGAAAAATTTACAAATTTAAATTAAAAACAAAATTCCGCAAGGCAGCAAGACTTTCAATACTTTTGACCAGTTCTGATAAGACAGGAGGCCAACAAATAGAAAGACGCCTCAAATCACTCTTTAATTTCATTCGGGCACTCGCATACAAATCGCAATGAAGAAGAATATGTTCAGCATCTTCATCAGCATCGCCACAAGCACAAATTCCACTGGTCTCCAGATGGAAACGAAATAAATATCTCTTAAAATTTCCATGGTTTGTTAAAATTTGGGTTAATTTAAAATCAGTTGCAAAGAATTTACATTGCAAACGGTGAAAAATGGATGGAAAGAACCTTTTCGTCCAAAGCGACCGAGGCGAAGAAAGAAATTCAGCATTCCAGTCCGCAATGATTTTATCTCTAGCGATGCGCTTCCAGTGAGAAGCTGGAACAGACACCCTTAAGTCTATTTCACCACACGTAGCTTCCTTAGCCAATTGGTCTGCTCTTTCATTGCCCAAAATACCGCTATGGCCACGAACATAAGAAAAATGAATAGTTACGTTTTCAAGAGCGTTCAAAATCGAGTGAATTTCCACCACAAGCTTCTCAGTAGAAGTCGTGTCACGCAAAAGAAAAAGTGAAGAAAGAGAATCTGTACAAATGAGGTATTTATATATATATATATATATATATATCAGATTTTTAATAGCTGCAACCGGGCAGCACAGAAGTAAAAAAGACTCTGCTAGTTTGGATGAAGATTGAAAAATGATTATCTGGCCTATTCTATTGAATTTAGGTTAGGTTTTTGACTAGTTTAGCTCAATGTTTACACCCTCTATGATGTAGACAAACTAGTCACAGTTTTGGAAGTGTGATTGTTATCTTGCTGAAACATAAATCCACTGACATCTTTTTACGACAGTAAGGTGGCATGTGAAGTTTCCCAAAAGTTATTTAAACATATTGATCCATAGCCCCATCAATGTGTGCGAAAGAAGCTCCGTCAATAAGCTGAAAAACTCCCCAGACCATTACTAATACGTGCTAGAGTCTCACTATTGGTTCTTGGTACCGAAGATTCATTCAGTAACTTTTCGGGCCTTGAATAAGACATTGAAAATTTCTCAATTCCAATTTCCCGGATGCCCCCTGACGGGACTTTCTGTTCCTCCAAAGGACCTTCTTCCAATCTTTAACTGTCTATGTTCCATGCTTCTTAGGAAATTTTAATCTGATCATTTTATTCCTTGCCCGGATGAGAATTTATTTACAGGAATTCTAGCACACCATCCAGTTGCATTGTGACAACGTCTGGTGATGTCACCATGACAGAGCACGTTTCAATCTTTAACTATGGTTTTCATCAATAAAATTTCGTATTCCCGATATTAAATTTACAAGTCATATGAAATTTCGGTATCAGCTAAGATAACACGATCCAAATTCGTGAGACCGTTATTGAATTGTTAAGGGCATACTTCCATACAGACTTTTGCTTTTATATCTACAAAGAGAAACTATTTCAAAGGCTCATTGAACTTGAGTTTTTAAATGAATTAAAAATGGATGACTCATAATATTCAGTTTTAATTAACCAATAGTTATCAGTTCATAACTGATACGACATTAAAATCTGTCGTTTCATTACTAATTAATTTTCATCAGGGTTAATTCCTGATGTCATCACAATTAGTTGTATTAAGTGATGACAGTTAAACTTGAAACATATTTATTATTTTCATAATAGAAAGCATTTATTCATTATTATATGTTGATGAAACTTTTTGCTAACATCCGAAGCGATCAAATTTTTCAGTTCAATGTAATTTGGATAACTTTCAGCCGGAATAAATTTCAAATAGGTGGTTTTCAGCATAGATAATAATTAAAATAAACAATCAACGTTGTGCTGGGGTAACTTTTGAAAATCATAAAACCGAGCGCTGAATCTATCCATTAAACATTTAACTCTATCACAAGTTGAAGCATAAATATTTTTTTATGTAGTTTCCGCTTCGTTTATTATTTTATTTCACTTGAACAATGTTTGTTTAGTGCCACTCTTAAAACTTTACTGCGCTATACTGTGACACATGTTTTCCACTATAAAATGGATATCCTAATATTCTTCATTTCTGATGAAATTTTTTCCTGTTATATCTTCTGAGCAAAAAGTCCGTGATAAAATAACTACCGTAACATTTTTCAGAGAAAAAATTTCGCCATTCTATTTTTTTCCAAAAAAAAAAAATAATAATAAATAAATAAATAAATAAATAAATAAAAAACTAGCTGCACCAAAGGCAAAAAACTTTTCTAATAATCACTTTAACGCAGACAACATATAGGTGACACAACACAATAAGAAATATAAAACAGATAGATTACACCCATGCCTGAAGAGGGATTCAAATCCCGGTATTTTTAAGTACGAGTTCAACTCCTGACAGTCGGTCAACTTAATTCACCGCATTATTTTTGATCGCCCAGTCTTTATACGAGTTTTGTCATTCCAGTTAACAATCTCCCATAATGCACTACAAAGAGGTTTTGAGTTGAGGAAAAAATTTTGTCCAATATTTGAGAGTTTTGAAAATCTATTTCTCACGTGATTTCGTGACGAAATGGTTCGCAAAACCAACAAAATGCTTCTAAGAATTTCTGAATCAAAAAAATTAGAGTTTTAACTCTAAAAGTGTAGGCCATTCATGCTTTAAACAAATTTAATAAGCTTATGTATAGAGGCGTATTGTTTTTAGTTCTATTTATTCTTGTAAAAAATGTATTTCAATACTCTTAAAGTAACTTTTAGAAGTTTTTCTTTCAATCTTTCATATATTTTCCAATCTTACAGATCTCTAACTAAATTGAAAATTCTTTGAATGGAACTTCAAAGAGATATTTCACTTCGTTTAAAATCGAACTAATGCCTAGATTACAAATGTTTGATTCGAAAGATTATATTTATGACTTCTTTTACTTTTTACCTAATGGGTAGCACTTACATAAATCTTCAATGAAAGGCTTAAACTCCCGTTTGCAGAGAGCTTCATCCGCTTTTATATATTTTTCTCCTTTTAGGACTAACTTCATTTAAAACACTGTAACCGTCTTTTAATTAAAAGATCACAAGGAAATTCCTTAAAAGTTTAAACTTTTCGGAACACTGTATTCAAAATATTGCCATTACTATTTAACTGTTTACCTTAAACATTATCTTGTTTATCGGCAAGATGATGTTTGGCAAATAGCGTATGTTTGCAAACCAACACGGTAGGGTAAATTTAATTGGAAATCTCGTTTTTGAACTAATAAATTTTAATAAGAATCATGATTGAATATAGTTAGTTATTTAACAAGTATAATTATTTTCATAATTGAGAACTAAAAGTTAAAAAAAGTGTTATTTGCAAAATATTTGAAATTAATTACTTTACAATTATGAGTAGTACAGAAATTTATAGGTTAAGCACAAAAATTTATAGCAGCGAGATCACAAGTACATTGCAAAAATTTTCAGATCAAACCACGCTATAAGGTGAAGGCACTTTAGGTGCATCTCATCTGTAAAATCCATTTTTGCCTTAAAATATTATACCGTAAATTTTACAGTCAATTATTTGTGTAAAAATAATGACGTATCTAATTTTTTTGCTCCGTAACATGTTCCGGTAAAAAATGGATTTTACACATGATATAAACTGTCTGAAAAATAAATGCCCTTATCGTTCTAAATGTAAACAGATGAAAATATCAACGTTAAAGGGAAAAAATGATTAATAAGAAGAATCACTGGAGTACGTGCATGAAGCGAGCTGAGAGTGAAGACTCCTGGTGTTTTAAATAAATGTTAGGCTCGGCGCAGAGTTATGCAGTCGCTCAGTATGCGGACGATAGGTTGAGTTGCGACGTGGTGGATTGTTCATTGCGTTTCCGGGTATATATATATATATATATATATATATATATATATATATATATAGTAGTTCAAAATATTGAGAAAACATGGAAAAAATTACGAACAATGAAAAAAAAGGGAGGGGGAAGAAAAATAATAATAAAAATAATAAAAAAACAGAAAGAAATTCTGAAAAAAAGAAAAAATTAATAAAAATCCGGAAAATAAAAGATATTATCTTTTCATCAGCTCACACGATTACATCCGCTAAAAGGAGTGCTTTCTAATATTGTATCAATATAGCGAAAGCAAAATATATTAAAACAATAGTGTGAGGAGCACTAAAAAAAATTACAAAAAATTTACAACAAACAAAATCGAACACATTAAGTAAATATCATGTATAAACCGAAAATAAAATTTAAAGAAAAAACAGAATAAGGCATGAATCGAAATGTATAAAGCGATTAGCGAATTCAAATGAACTTACATGGACGGTAAATTTTTCAAGAATGACTTAAAATATTTTCCTAATAAGATTGCCAGATTGCAAAATATGAAACCAAAAGTGCAAATTGAGGTAAGAGCGTAAATAGAGGGGTTTTGTATTACAGTGGGTTCTTACTGCAGTACCGAAATGCGTTTGATTTATTAGTTACCGAGGATGGTCTCGAAAATGTATGTGCGCAAGGTAATATTATACGGGATAATTTAAAGCAGTTATTTAAGAAATAAAATAGAAAAGAGAAAGAAACAGGAATTGCCTGTTTTGCACATAATTTCAGCCACGAATTTGCCCGAAATGGATTTGCACATGGTAAAAATTATATAAATTAACAAAGAAATTTTTTAGTAAATTTATTTACAATAGTATACAATTAACTCAATGATTTTATATAGAATTTAATTATTGTTTTTCGTAATTTTCCTCGTGATTTTTTTTCCTTTTTGTATTTATTTATTATGCCTTCCATCTATATATCTATATATCTATCTATCTATCTATATATATATATATATATATATATATATGCATGCATGCACGCACCCAGAATAATAAATAAAATAAAATATAGCTATACGTGCTAATACGCACTGACCACAGTGCTGACGTAAAATATCCTCATTGGCAGACGGATCCCAAATTAGAATTTCCCTTTGCCAGTGGGAGGCTTTGTGGTTTCCCTCTTTATGCAACAGGAATGCGGGTTAGTTTCAACAAAAAAGTTCTGCAGGAGGACAGGTACGTCCCATTGCTTTGAGACTTCTTGTCTTCTGGGTTAGGTTCAAAATTACAATGAGACGGATTTGAAATTTTTCAGTCGTAAACGCAAAATTGGGTCGGCTGTTCAACACTGATTATAAAATAAAATATATGCAAACAGGGCTGGAATTAATCAGGTTACCTTCCGCTAGGTTATTTCGCTTGTGTGATTACATAAAAGACACTGATAATAAACTACCGATGACAAAAAAAATTACAAGAACTACTATTTGCGAAATTTTAGAAACCGTTGACTGTGTTAAGATGCATTTTATATAATAATATAGCTATATGACTAATATTAATAACTGTAAAATATTGGTGTACTTGTAATAGCTTCGTGTATTATTTATGGTTATAAGTTTACTAGTTTTTAAATTATAAATGCTCTGTCATTTCCACTGACCTTGTATGTTAAAAATAAGTCCTCAATTTCCCAAAGAATGTATGACACACTATAATTAAAAAAATATATAAAAGAAAGAAATATAATATTGTAAATTAACAAGATTGTGTTTCAACTTCAGCAATATTTTTAAACTGAGTTTAATATTTCCAACGTAGGTTAAAAGCTTAATTTGAACAGTATTCATCCATTGTATACATTTGTAGCTTTGAGAATAATTAATCAGGGAATTACTGTCTGAAATGCTTTAGGTAACTTTTGGAAGCTATTCAACCTCGTATGATTTATTTACGAAATTTAATTAAAACTGTAAACATCCGAAATGTTTCCTTTTATGTTAATTTTGGAGATTGATGTTATTCTCTCAACTCAATTCATTAATTCAACCTAAATGAAATTCGAGGAGATATTTCGTTATTTCAATTGCAAAAAACACAGATCTTTACCCCAACACTGAAGCTTATTAAATATGAGATATTTTATGACTTGAAAAAGAATTAGAACATTCCATTCAACGTAGTAATTGAATAGAAAATAATGTGTTTTTAATTGTTTAAAAGTTTATTGTAACTTACTTTATTATTAATTATATATTTGAAATACACTTTGTGCTGAAAGTCTTTTTGACTCTACAAATAAAACATAATCCTTAAGGTATTGGTAATTTAATCACATTGAATTACTAATGTCTGTATTTTTTTCAAATAGTTTCTTATAGTGTAGGGCATATTGAAACAACAAATTACCATAACATATTTTAAAGTTGGGGGTTGATGGACTGTTCTAAGCGAAATCTTTGTTAAATCACCTGGCTAATCAATGGATTTTGTAAAATCTTCAGGAATTACAGCTCCTAAGTCAATGCAATCATTTATTTCAATTTTTTTCAAATTTCTTTCTTAGACACTTTTATGTTTTTGACTTAACTTCTTTAATGATATTTTTCATTTCCGTATTTAAAGCAGCAATTTTCCTAAATAAATTTTATTTTCAAAATTTAATTTAAATGAGAACGAATCTGTACTTTTTTTCTTCTGTATCATTACTTTATTTCCGTTCTTTCATTCTAAAATTTTTTTTTTTTGGTTGTTTGTTTCTTCGTTTCAAATTTCTTTCAATATTATATTTTGAAATAAATAAGGTATTGAAATCTGAAATAGTACGCTGATCTACAACAAATTATTAAAAAAGTATTGAGTTTCAGAGGTTTTTTCTTTTCTTTTCTTCCCTATTTATGATTTTGTTTTTCCCTATTTATTTTTAATTGGTTATATTTTTTTACTCTTTTAAATATGGACGGACGCATCCGTAATAAATTGTCAACTATTAAAAAGGATGCTTGATTTCCATGCTGTTAATCTATCGAAACAATCAATATCGAAAGCAGAACTGCAATTTTAACATTATCAAAACAAAAAAATTGAAAACTTGACCTCTGGGGCTACTGATCCAGGAGTTCCTTGTCTTCTGGATTTAGTTTAAAATTACAAGGCTACGGAGTTGAACATTGATATTCGTAAACCCAAAATTGAGTAGGATGTTCAACAACGGTTAATAAAATAAAAACAAACAAATATGGTTCATCTAAGCATATGAAGTTTTCAGAAAGTTTGAAAGATTCCACATATTCATAATAAATATTTCAACAGTGTATCGCTCATTTTAGAAGTATAATCTATAAGCTTGCTAAATACTAGAATACACTTTGGTATTCTAGTATTTAGCAAGCATAGCTACTAAATTTACTAGCTAGTATTTAGTAAAATGGTCATAGGACCATTTTTTAAAAAAATAGTAACTTGGTAGAACTGTTGTAAAATATTCTTTAATTATTAAAAATTTCATTTATTGAAATTTCAAAAACATTTGGAGATGTAAAATATTTGACAAAATAAACTTTTTAAAGAAATTCTATACCGTTTTCTGCACGAGCATAATATTATTTGGTATATCCTGGTAAACGAGAAACATGGTAATCATTTGGTAAAACTTTATTTATCATTATTTATCAACAAAACGTTCCATGATTCCAAAAGAAAAACCATTTACTTTTCATGAATGTTAAATGTAAAACAATACAAAATTTCCACAATTCGTCATTTGAAAATAAAAATAAAGAAATAATGAATGTTTAAAATAAATACTCTTCCAGCTGAGCGTATAATATCTTATGCGTATAATTAAAAAAAAAAAAAAAAAAAAAACTTATGGAATATTGAGCATTCAACATAAGTAACTACAGAAGCATGTTATAGCGTATTTCGTAATAATTACATAAAATTTCACGTATTTTCCTTAAAAGGAAGACAACTACGAAATAACACCAAAAAATACCTTTTCAGTCTCCTGTATGGCATTTTATTTGATTAATCTTGGATATTTTCACGTTGCTGACTTTATACCTGCGATCAGATTTTCTCTCTACGCTGCATTTTTTTAATAATTGCATATGAACCCATGCTCTAAAATGTTGCCATACGCCACTAGGGACGCTTTCTTTTTGCGAAGAGTTTATTTGTGTGTTTCTGAACAGGTCATGATAGGAAAGCGCCTGACGGGTATGATGACGATTCCGGGCAAGGGTTCCCATGTAATTTTAATCCTGATGATGTGCCCTAATTTCCATTGAATGAGTCACAGCATTTTCAAACATCTTTAAACTTTTGTATTTTGACAAAAAATAGACTAAACATGTCATTTAAAAAATCTTCAATTTAAGGAGAAAATACCTTTAGATTAGAAATCCCCACACCAAAATTAGAAAACATCAAACATATCTCTAAATTGTGGACTAAATTTGTTCTCCAGTATAATCAATAATTCATGTTGAAACAAAAGGATTTGCAAGCTATTATAATTTTTCAGACAAAAGGATTGAAACTGAATGATTGAAATAAAATTGGCATTCCAAAAAATAAGACAAGAAGAAAAAACAGTACAAAAAAATTTAACAAATTGAGAATCCTGAAAAGTATTACTTTTTTGAAATTATTAACTAGGAAGAGAGAGCTATGTTTTCGAAGGAAATTTTTATTCAAAAAATAAATTTAATTTTCGATTTAAGAAAATATTTTTCCACTTTTATCTCCTTTGATTTCAGACCCTTTTGAGTAAATGTAGGAAGAAATGAAAACTCTAAAAAAAAGTTCTTGAGAGCAAATCTAATCTTTTTGAAAATGAAATGGTAGCTCGTGATTTACATGACGTCATGTCAAAAGCAAACATTAAGGGACTACATTTATCTGATGCAAACGTTCAATTAAATTCCTTTATGTGTTTTTGAAAAAAGAAAAACTCTCTGACAGCTTATTAAATCTGGTACGGTCTTTCAGCAGTTATTTAAATACACGTCTCGAATAAGATAAAAGCAAGCTGGGTATTGCCTTTTCAAATTAAAATGCTTTTGACAGTTTCCTTCCTAAAAGTTTTAATTTTATCAATGTTCTTAAACTACCGTTTATCTCAATGCCATAAATATTGTAAAAGTGATGTTTAATAGTGACTATATTTCTTGTTTTTGATTAAATTATATATATATATATATATATATATATATATACACTTATACTTTAATATTCATGATAACGATTGCTTATACTTTGATATTCATGATCACGTAACGATTTTTCCCTTGATAGACCAGTTATAATTATTAAGATTTCCCTTATCTCCTAAAGCGAAACATTCTACTGATTTATTTTGCAAGATTTTACCTGGATTTTATTGAGGAGCACTTCAATTTTGTGTCACTTGAATGATTGTTCTCTCTCTAATAATTATTAAAAAGATATTGTACCCTTTTTCCCTGCATAATACCTGCTTTTGTCTTTCCTTTCATCAAAAACTGTAGAAGTCGTCAGGATAAAACTGTAGGGAAGAGAGTACAAAATGGACAACTCAATATACATTAATCAACATTTTCTTAAACTTATGGTTAATTCATCAACATCTTCAAGAAATAGTAACTCTCTTCAAGCACTATAAGTTTTCTTAACAAAAAAGGTGCCTAACACCACATGAAACAAAGTTGGGTTTACAACGCAAGTAGTATTATAAATCATCTGCTGATCTTCAATTCATAATTCTTTCTCTTCTCCTCTCTATTAGAGGAGAAACTTAGGCTCTCATTTTGCAACTACGAATGCCTATTGGAATTGTATGAACGTTGCCCGTGGAATGGCTTATAATGCTTTACTTATATGTCCGACTTTCCCCTCCTACTCAAGACCCGTTAAAGAATAACCTGCGTAAGTTTATCCCAAACTTTCAGTGTTAATTCATGATTCATCAAAAAGAAGAAACTAATTTTTTCCCCAATGTCTCTCGTCTTTGCTATTGGAATTATTTCCCTAGAATTTTATTTTGCATATTTTTTGCTGTATTTATTACAATTCTTTATATTTAACTTTTAAATAATTTTTTTATAAAATTTTTATTGATTCATTAAAAAGAGCACTCATATCAATTAACAAAAGAATTTATTTAAGCAACTACAAATAAGTAATAAATTCATCATCAAAGCAAAATTTATTTTCAGGGAAAAAATATATATTCATTTTATTTAATTATTGTCCTGTTATGTTTAATTTTTTTTCCTCCTTAATTCGAATGCGTTCTTGATATTAAATTAAGAATTACTAGAGTTTAGTGAAGATGGTGTTTTCAGCGAAAAATAAAAGATGTTCAATTGAAGTGTTAATCAGATTTCCAAGAATTTTATTCTAAATGATTCACAAGAGTTTTATTCGATGAATTGATTGTTTTTAAATTTTTGAAACAATTTTAAACAGTGTTTATATTCATCTAAAATATAGTATTTCTTTTTTTTACTGGTATTTATATCCATAATTAATGAATTTATTTATTTTGAACTGTACTTTTGTTCTAATGATAATTTCGAAATATTTCATGATGATTAAAGTAATCAGTGTTTAAAAATCGAAAATAATTATGGATTTTGATGATACGTTTTTGAAATTTTTTTCTCATCCTTAATGTTTTATTTGATTTTTTTATTTATTTATAGTGATCTTATTTTCATTGTTTAACATATAAGTTTATGTTTACAATGGGAAAACTTGTAATTGAAATTTCTTTTTCTTGGGAATTTTTTTCTTTTCTATGAATTGATTCTTTTGATTGGCGTTAAAAATGGTTTGGGGAATTATTATCTTTTTTTATTTTTTTATGTTCATAATTTTTGCATAAGTAAAATATAAATTTTTATTTTATTATAGTGTTGAAGAAAAATAAGCAATTTCTTTTTCTAAATGTAATATTCATTATTGAAATTAATTTTAATATTTTAATGCCTATACGGGGTGGCAAAAATTATTAATAAAATATGGAAGTAATTGAAAATACTAAAACTAATACAAATAACCTGGAAAATAAATTAACTACTAGTTTTCTAACTTTGTATTTAAACCAGAAAAACAATCAGACATATTAATGCATGAGACCGACACTAGTGTTTGGTTCATATTCAGGCAAAGGCATGTCCATAAGCAAACCAAATCTCTTTATTGCTGAAAGCGAATAACAACATAACAATAAGTAAGTGACCGAACGCAAATTAACAATTAATAACATGCGGATACACTCAAAATAGGTTCAAAAAAGAAATAAAAACGTTATCAGAATTGCCTAATACCCGATTGGGAGTAATAAAACTACCAATTGAAATGTAGACACAAAACGTACGTTAAAGATATCCGAACTAAAATTATGGAAAAATTTAATGTCCAAAAATAAAGAAAGAATTTTTAAATGTAAAAAAAAAAAAAAAACGTATTTTGCAACATGACCAAACTTGCACTTCAGATTAAAAAATTGGAAATATAGCTAGGTCAGTCGAAATTTAAAATTTTAAATACTGTTTTACCTTATACCTTATTAAGTTTGAAAGAATGCATTGGATTTCAACTAGTGATTGATTGAGTTAAGCAGGTTGTAGTGACAAATCGGGGAGAACGGATAACTTTTTCTGATTATAAACACAACTTGTCTATACACGTATCTCCTGAAATCCAGGTAAAGGATTGCAATAAAAATGTCAATAATTAAAATAAAGTTATAAATAAAGATAAAGAATGCAAAAACAGAAGAGAGAAGTAAAAAAGGAATGTTAAACAAATAACGGTAAACAAAAGGAGGAAAATATTCATGAAAATGTTAAAGAAAGGAAAATTTTGGACATAAAAAGTGTGGAAAACAAGAATATGAACAAAGTGAATTTAAAGAAAAATAAATGAAAATATGGATTAAAAAATAAAGATTTCGACAGCAAAATTGAAAATAATCTTGAATTTTCTAATGTTCTAGAGACTAAATTGGTTAATGGGGGCCTACATTGTCATAATCAGGTCGATGGAATATCACCAATTCAAGATAGTGATAAAATAAATTTGTTCCCGTTAAATTTTACAAGAACTTTTTTTTTCAAATATTTTGATATTGACGTGACAAATAAAAAGTAAAAGAAAAAGTAAAGTAGAATAAAAACACTACTGCTCGCCACAATGACAGCCAATGTGTCTTTTTTTTTTTTAAGTCTTAACTTTAAAAGTCTTAACTTCAGATTGAAATTTTTACTATGGAAGCAAATACATCCGACCTACCCTCACTCGGGCATACGGAGAGATGTACCATTTATTAAAACCCAAATAAAAGTTTTACAAGTAACAAAGATGGCAACACAATTTTTACTATAACACATATATGTCAACTTGTGTTTTGATATTTTTATGTATCATGTTTTTGAATATTTGCATTTTTAAAGTGCATGTGGAAATTAGCAATTTTAAATGGAAGTTTTATAGAAAAAGAATAGCATTTATAGGCGTATTTTAAGTACTATACTCAGGAAATATAAACAAATGAAGAACAGAACACACAAAGAGTCAGACAAAAATCATTGACTTGTAAAGTAGGTCTACCAACTGCAACAAGTTGTGTGTTAAATTCGTAAAAGTGTCTTCAGTTTTTATCTTGTTTAAAAAAAAAATTTGTTTTTTTATAACTGATATTATTTTTCTATATTGATTGTATGTTAAGTTTAAAAATTTTATTCTTATTTAATTTATAGAAGCACAATTAACATAGTGTTCTTCTATCATAGGGAAAGTATTGAAAATAGATGATATTTTTTTTTAATATTTTTAGATGGTAATTAATTTTCGGGGTGGAGGAATTTAACATAAAAAGATTCAACTAATATCTTCATATCATTCCTTTATCTATATCTTTTTCGTCATTTATTATTCTATACAAATTTCACTTTCTTATACTTTAATATTTACACCCTATCTTTTAATCTGTTTTTATCTGTTTCTGCTTAAGTTATATATTAATTAACATTTTTACGCTTATCCCTCTGTTTTCTCGGGGAAAATACTTTTACCCTGGTCCTATTTAATAGTACAATTATAATTATTAAGATTTCCCTTGTCCCCTAAAACACTCCAGCTTTGCATAATCATTTTAAATACATCAAAAAGACCTCTTCCTAGTGTTTAAATTACATTTTTTAAAAAAATTTGAAAACAATATATTTACTAGACAAGCGCTTAAATAGAAGAATACTATAAGAAATCTTGTTTCCATAAATATTTATTGAAGTAGATTTGTTTTTAATCACACTTGCTGGAAAAAACAAGATAAAACAAGAAAAGGAAACATAATAATGATAATACACGAAAAAAAAAATACCGAAAAAATGCAAATAATTTAATACTCACACCCAGACAAGAAAGATAATACAAACAAAAAAGCAAGCAATATAATACAAAAAAGAAACAAACAAGATAATATAGTAAAAACAAAAACAAGAAAATAAAAAATAAACAGAAACAAAATAATACCGAAAAATACTGCAAATGAAATAATACAAAAAAAGCATACACATACAAACAATCCAGATAATAAAAACAAAAACGCAATCAAGGGGAAAAAAACACAAGTAAGATAATTCAAAAAACAACACAAACTAGATAATACAAAAAAGAATTCGCAAACAAGATTGTACATACGCCTACATGATTATTTTACAATAAGAAATATTTTAAGCATACTTGTACAAACAAGAAAATCTCAAGAAGTTAGTATTAAAGCCAGTATATTAGCAAATTAAGAATGCTTTCAATAGTACTTTCAAGATATTCTTCTGGTAACTGTCAATTTGTTGACTTACAACACAGTTTGAATCGATACAGAAATCGACAGTTCCAAATTTACTCAAGGTAAAAAGAAAATAATAACTAAATTTAAAAATTTACAAAAAATGCTATATCAAGCACTATGAATGCTTAAACAATAATTGTTGAATAGCAACAAAATAAAATGGCAAAACAAGTTAGAGTAAGAACAAATATGATATTTTTAATCAACTTTTAATAATAGAAAATTTTAATAAATAGATAATAAATTCGAAAAATCATGAAATAAAATATAAGCACGATAGTTTAATATTAATGCTTTAAAATTTTTAAACTGCCTTATTGTTCAATATGTAAAAGCGTGCATTTTTTTTTAATTTCCACAGAATTCAGCTTTTTACATGCTTTCATATGATTTCAAAACATTTTTAAATGCATGTATACGAGTTATATAACAGCTCATATGTATTTCTACAGGTCTTTAGCAACATTCGGAATTTTTTGTTATAGAAAACCATGAGAAATTTTAAATTTGGTCACGTTCAAATTGCTTATTAAACTTTTTTCTACTGTTCGCAATAAGCTGCAATAAAAAGAAGAAAATTGAATAAGTCAAATTCGCGGTTACTTCTTTCAAAGAAAGAAAACTTACAACAATGCATTCAAATTACGATCTAAAACAAATGCATTCAAATTACGATCTAAAACAGATGGCTTTCAAATGCAATTTTCTGAAACAAAAATCAACAAGCAAAAGAAAACTGAATTTGTGTTCTGTTTTCTCTTAAGATTAAATTGCTCTCTCAGAGTAATTTCGTTCTTTTGTTAGAATTTGTATATTTTGAGTTAAAAAAAACATTCATAAGGAAAATAAGTTTTGCAAAATATTATTTTGTTTACATATTAGCTTTTTAGTAAATAAAAATTAGTAGATTGTTTCAAATACCACTTTAACAATTTGAAAGAAAAGTTGAAAAAAATTCATATATATATATATATATATATATATATATATATATATATATATATATATATATATATATATATATATATATGTGTGTGTGTAATACAAAAATTATAATACTTTTGTATTAATAAAATCATTAAATCTCTTTCGATTTCATAAAATGTCTTTGTAGAGTAAATTATAAATAAAATAAGCGTAGAGAGATTCTATTTTGGGAATTCAAGGCTAATAACATACGATTGAGTTATTTTTAGAATATCTCCCCCTTTTCACTTCCATATAAGGAAGCAGTAAATGATTTTCCTTAATGTGTAAGGATACAAGTATGTCAAAGACTGTGCCTTTTTACTTCAATATGTGTTAGTATAAAATGCGAGGGCAATGGTTTTCGCATGTCCTTTCCATCATGTTTTGATCCTGATAAGCTGTTTCAGAATTGTCAGAAGTCTTGTCCACCCCCTCCCTTGTGGAGAGCGGATGTGGACTGTTATCAATACCAACCTACCGTTAATAAATCTTTTTAGAACGTATGATGGCCTACGACTGCATTATTTAAGTTATCTATAACACTGATAAAAAGGATTTTAGCCCTTTTATTACAAGACGCCAGGATGGTTACTTGCTGAGGAAACCATTGTTATCTATTATCCGGCTGACTACAACGTTGATAAAACCTCATCCCATCACCTACCGGAGTCGAAAAAAAAAGTTGCCTCATCGGAGTCGAAAAAAAGAATGAAGGAAGGATTGATTTCACCACTCGATCGGTACCCGTACCTTCATCGCTGTGAGAATGCTGATGTTGGCTCGAGCTCGTCACATGCCTCTTTGAAACCGTTTGATGGCCTCTTTGAAACTGTTCTCGATCAACCCCATAGGGTTGATCGAGATGACCCTACAGTGTCCAATCTGGAAATGACCGATGACCCTACAATTCCGTAGTGCTCAAATTGTGAAAACAAAAGTGATATGTGCGCGTGTGTGAACTCCCGAAGACTTATGTGAAAACAAAAGTGCGCGATTATATTACATTTAGAGAGAAGCTTTTTGCTTCTTTATTAAAAGTTCCTTTCACAAGAAGGTCGGCGGAAAATTTGGCGAGTGAAAAGAAAAAAGAGAGAAGTCTCTATTTATATTTTTTTCTTTCTCTTCAACGAAAAACAAAAACAAAATGAAGGTCGAAGTGCTCGTAAATGGAAAGGAGAAAATACTGTAGATATATATATTTTTTTTATCCTCTCATATTTTTCTTTCTCACTCTTATGATCAAATATTTTAGTGATATTAGATATGAGTAGTATTCTAACATTTTTATTTCAATAATTGAATAGAATATTATTAAGAGTTAAAGTGCATTTCTTGTTTTTAAGAATTAAAGTGCTTTTTCTTTATAAATTACGAAAAACTGAGTATATTATATTATGAATAGTTAGATTGCTTTTCTTTAAAATTATGATATAATATTGTTTTCTATCGTGCATTTAAAATGTTTTTTAAAGAAATAAATTTGTTTCAAACGTCAATTAAATTTGGGTTGGCAAACAAAATTCAAAATTTTTCAGAATTTCAAAAAAAAAAATAAATAAATAAAATAAATAAAAAATAAAAGAAATTTTTAATGTTTTTTTCTTTTTGGACTTGGTCAAAACTAAATATTCCTATTAAAAATGTGAAAAATTAAATGTTACCCAAACAAAAGGACATTTCACACTTAACAAAATTTGTGAGTTTCCCCTTATTACGATAGGCGAAATTGTTAACTCAGCTAAGTTTTTAATACTTGATACTGAGTTACTGTATGCTTTAGTAGGGTTGCAATCTTGCAAAGATTTTTGTTTGTTTGTTGATTGTGTCGGGCCAGTTGTTACTCAATTTGGTAAGAGACTGATCATCTCTGCTAATTCTAACAATGAAAACTTATCTTTGCACATTAGACAGCAGAACTCTAAAAATGTTAAGGTTAAAAATGGTGAAAGAAAAAAATAGAAGTTTAAGATGTTTCAATAAAAGTAAACATTTTTTAAAAAAAAATAGAAGTTTAAGATGTTTCATTAAAGTAAACATTTTGAAAAAAAAAATAATGTGAGGGGTAACAAAAATAAAAAGAACAGGAAAAATAGGAAAAAGAAAGAATGAACAAGAAGTAAATAACAAAAGTAAAAAGAACAGGAAAAATAAAAAGAATTATTTAAGTAAACAAAATTTTGAAATAGTTCATGTATCAAAACTTAAGAAATATCACAACCCACAAATGTTGAAATTAAATCATGAATAGTGAAATTGAATTCTTTTCCATAAAAAGTTTGAATATTTTTGTGTGAAAAAAATTTTTGAAAATTTTAGTAGATTAGTTATAAAAATATGTTTCAGTTTTCTTTCTGTTTAGTTGCCTAAACAGAAAAAGTGTATTATCATTGTAGTTGTTTTTTTTTTTTACAGATAATTGAAAAATGTTATTTGTAGTATTGAAAAGGAACAGTCGTACCAACATAAATTTTAAAAGTTCAGAGAATTCTAAATTTTATTATTATTTCTTTTTTGGGGGGGATGTAATACAAAAATTATAATACTTTTTTATTAATAAAATAATTAAATCTCTTTCGATTTCATAAAATGTCTTTGTTAAAGAATAAGCGTAGAGAGATTCTATTTTGGGAATTCAAGGCTAATAACATACGATTGAGTTATTTTTAGAATCTCTCCCCCTTTTCACTTCCATATAAGGAAGCAGTAAATGATTTTCCTTAATGCGTAAGGATACAAGTATGTCAAAGACTGTGTCTGATTACTTCAATATGTGTTAGTATAAAATGCGAGAGCAATGGTTTTCGCATGTCCTTTCCATCATGTTGTGATCCTGATAAGCTCTTCCAGAATTGTCAGAAGTCTTGTCCATCCCCTCCCTTGAGGAGAAGGAATGTGAACTGTTATCAATACCAATCTACCGTTAATAAACCATTTTAGAATGTATGATGGCTTACGACTGGCATTATTTAAGCTAACTATATTTATATATATATATATATATACATAATTTATTCAAAAACAAGAAACATAGTTACTATTAAACATCACTTTTACAATATTTATGGCATTGAGATAAACGGTAGTTTAAGAACATTGATAAATTAAAACTTTTAGGAAGGAAACTGTAAAACGCTATTTAATTTGAAAAGGCAATACACAGCTTGCTTTTATCTTATTCGAGACGTGTATTTAAATAACTGCTGAAAGACCGTACCAAATTTAATAAGCTGTCAGAGAGTTTTTCTTTTTTCAAAAATACATAAAAGAATTTAATTGAACGTTTGCATCAGATAAATGTAGTCCCGTAATGTTTGCTTTTGACATGACGTCATGTAAATCACGAGCTACCATTTCATTTTCAAAAAGATTAGATTTGCTCTCAAGAACTTTTTTTTTTTAAGTTTTCATTTCTTTCTACATTTACTCAAAAGGGTCTGAAATCAAAGGAGATAAAAGTGGAAAAATATTTTCTTAAATCGAATATTAAATTTATTTTTTAAATAAAAATTTCCTTCGAAAACATAGCTTTCTCTGTGTGGATGTGGACTGTTATCAATACCAACCTACCGTTAATAAACCATTTTAGAACGTATGATGGCTTACGACTGGATTATTTAAGCTATCTATAACACTGATAAAAAGGATTTTAGTCCTTTTATTACATATATATATATATATATATATATATATGTAATACAAAAAGTATAATACTTTTGTATTAATAAAAGAATTAAATCTCTTTCGTTTTAATAAAATGTCTTTGTTAAAGAATAAGCGTAGAGAGATTCTATTTTGGGAATTCAAGGCTGATAAACATACGATTGAGTTATTTATAGAATCTCTCCCCCTTTTACTTCCATATAAGGAAGCATGAAATGATTTTCCTTAATGCGTAAGGATACAAGAATGCCAACGACTGTGCCTGTTTACTCAAATCTGTGTTAGTATAAAAGCGAGAGCAATGCTTTTCGCATGGCTTTTTCCATCATGTTGTGATCCTGAAAAGTTGTTCCGGAATTGTCCAAAGTCTTGTCCACCCCCTCCCTTGCGGAGTGTGGATGTGAAGTGTTATCGATACCAGCCTACTACCATTAATAAAGATTTTTTGTGTGTAACATGGCTTACGACTGCATTATTAAAGCTAAATACACTACTGATAACAGAGATGAAGCTCTGTTATTACAAGACGCCAGGATGTTACTTGTTGAGGAAACATTGTTATCTATTTTCCGGCTGACTACAACGTTGATAAAACCTCATCCCGGGGGACGAAGGACGAAAGAAAGAAGTGCCTAGTCCGCGGTGAAAAACGAATGAAGGAAGGTCTGTTTTACCACTCCATCTTTAACTACACCTTCATCGCTGTGAGAATGCTGACGTTGGCTCGAGCTCGTCACATGCCTCTCTGAAACCCATAGTGTCCAATCTGGAAATGACCGATGACCCTACAATTCCGTAGTGCTCAAATTGTGAAAACAAAAGTGAATGTACGCGTTGAAAACAAAAAAAAGGATAATATTTTTTGTTTCTCTTCAACATAAAAAGGCATGAAGGTCAAAGTACACTGTGTGGAAAATGGAAAGAAAGTACTGTAGATATATTTTTTTTTTATCCTCTTATGTTTCTTTCTCACTAGCATGATTGAATAGTTTATCGATATCGGAGATGAGTAGTGTTTTAAAATTTTCATTATGAATAACTGAGTATATTTTATTATGAATAGTTAGATTGTATTTCTTGTATTTATATTGCTTTTCTTTAAAATGATGATATAATATTGTTTTTTATCTTGCATTTAAAATGTTTTTGAAAGAAATAAATGTGATTCAAACGTCAATTAAATTAGTGACGGCAAACAAAATTAAGTTATTATTTAAACTTTTGTTTCCTAATGATTTTTCTAGATTAAACCGTAACAAAATTCTAAATTTTTCAGAATTTTCTTTTGAACCTAACGATGAAGAATTTTCAAACAAATTACAAGAAATTTGTGATACTTTCAATTTTTCGGAATTAGTTAAAATTTCAGACATTTTAAATATTTCCAGTGAAGGAAATAAAGATGAAATTGCAAAGCACATTTTAACTTGTGTATGTGATTTTGATAAGTTAAAAAATTCGATAGTAATGGAAAATCTCTCTGAAGATGAGGATGAAACTAATCAGTTTCAATGTAAACAAACTCAAACTGATTTTGAATCACATTTACCAATTAAAACTTGTGTAAGTCAATTTACGCAAGTTAGTTTAAATACTAAAATATACGTTGATAAAGAAATACAAACTCATGTTTATACTGATAAAGATATGGCATCCTATAGTCAAAATTCTAGCAAGGATATAAAGAATAGAGAAACAGAAACTAAATTAATAGTAAATTTTTCGGATATTGAAGCAGTTACTCCTATGTTTAAAGGAGAAAAACACGAAAATATTAATTCTTGGTTTGAAAATTTTGAAACTCATTCCAATTTATTTAAATTATCTGATATGCAAAAATTTTTATTTGCGAAAAGATGTTTAAAGGGTAATGCCTTAACATTAATAAGAAGTGAAAGTTGTTTAAATTCATATGAAAAATTAAAAAATCTTTTGCTTGAAGAGTTTGGATTTGATTGTAATAGTGCAGAAATACATGCAATGTTGCAAAAAAGAAAGCAAAGATATAATGAAACTCTTCAAGAGTATTTCCTTAAAATGAAAGAAATTGCCACTCAAAGTGATATTGATGACTTAGCTCTAATCACTTACATGATTCAAGGAATACCAGACCAAACAAATAATAAATCAATTCTTTATGGAGCCAATAATCTTTTTGAATATAAACAAAAACTTAAAATCTATGAAAAAATTAAAAGTGACTTAGATAAAAATAAATTTCAAAACAACAAGGGACCATACATGAAGAAAATGGAAAACCCAAAATATGACATTAGGTGCTTTAAATGTAATGCACCAGGACATAAAGCTCTGGCTTGTCCTAAAAATAAAAGTGTAACCCCGAATGTGACAAAACCCAAAATACATCATACAACACAGGACATCCCAATAAATCAGTGTAAATACTGTTCAAAGAAAGGACTTTTGAATCAGTTTCACATGGGATCCTCGTGTGTAAACAACCCTAATGTTGTTGAAATGAACGTTCAAAATATGACAAATAAACAATAGCAATTAATAATATCCGGATATCAAGTGGAAAATAAATACCTAAATGGATATCAAGTCGAAAATAAATACCTAAATGGATATAAAGTGGAAAATAAATACTTAAATGGACGTCCAAAACCAAAACAAAATGAAAATGTAAAAAAAGAGATATTATTGAATGTTGATACCGGGTCAACATTGAATATAATACCAAAAGACCTTGTGTCAGAACTAAAAATTCCTATTAAAAAATGTGAGGAATTAAATGTTATCCAAACGAAAGGACAATTAACACTTAACAAAATTTGTGAGTTTCCCCTTAAGATAGGCGAAATTATTAAATCAGCTAAGTTTTTTATAATTGATACTGATTTACCATATGCTTTACTAGGGTTGCAGACTTGCAAGGATTTTTGTTTGTCTATTGACTGTGTCGGGCCAGTTGTTACTCAATTTGGTAAGAGATTGATCACCTCTGCTAATTCTAACAGTGACAACTTATCTTTGCACATTAGACAGCAAAATTCTCAAAGTGTTAGGGTTAAAAATGGTGAAAAAAATAAAAGTTTAAGATGTTTCAATAAAAGTAAACGTTTTGAAAAAAATAGAAGTTTAAGATGTTTCAATAAAAGTAAACATTTTGAAGAAAATAGAAGTTTAAGATGTTTCAATAAAAGTAAACATTTTGAAAAAATAAAAGTTAAAGATGTTTCAGTAAAAGTAAACATTGAAAAAGATAATGTTAAGGATAACAAAAATAAAAAGAAAAGGAAAAATAGGAAAAAGAAAGAAGGTCCAAAAATTTCAAATGATTCGAAGATAGTACTAGGTAATGTGTGCACACATTATCAGGTCAATATCGACGAAAGAATAAAAAATGAGAACAAAATACAAAATGAGGACTTAAAAGAAATTTTAAAAAGTTATGATGATATTTTTGCAAAACATAAACACGACGTGGGAGAAATCAGAATGGAACCACAAAGAGTCAGGTTAACCTCAGATTTACCTATATCTCTAAGGCCGTACAAAACATCCCCAAAACAACAACAGGAAATTGATTCACAAATAGAGGAATTGTTAAAAAATAACATTATAAAAGAAAGTTCATCCCCTTATGCTGCCCCTGTAACTTTAGTCTTTAAAAAAGATGAAAATAAAAAGAGTCGTTTATGTATTGACTTTAGGAAATTAAACCAAATTACAAAAACAGATTCTGAACCTCTACCTTTAATACAGTCTTTAATTGAAAAATTGTCTAATAGTAGTTATTTTTCTAAAATAGATTTATCACAGGGATATCATCATGTTCGTATTCATCCTGATGACACTGAGAAATTAGCATTCGCTACTCACAACGGTCTATTTGAATACTTAAGATTACCTTTTGGCTGGAAGAATGCACCAAGCATTTTTCAACGTACAATTCGTAGAATTTTAAATAAACATAAAATTAAATTTGCTACGAACTATTTTGATGATATTATTATATTTTCTAATTCTTATGATGAACATTTAACCCATCTTAAAAAGATTTTCGATATTTGTAAACAAGAAAACTTGAAATTAAAACTTTCAAAATGTTCATTTTTGCAAAAACAAATAGAATTTTTAGGATATGAAATAAGCAATGGGATTGTATCACCCGATAATCATAATATTGAGGTGATTAAAAAATTAATGCCCCCTAAAAATGTAAAATCATTGCAAAGATTTCTTGGATCAATAAATGTTTACAATAAATTTATTGATGGTTATTCAAATATTCGACATCCTTTAAACAACTTGTTAAAGAAAGATGTAAAATGGGTGTGGTCAGAAAAATGTCAACAATCTTTTGAACTGTTAAAAAATGCTATTATTTGTAAACCAATTTTGAAAATTTTTAATCCTATTCATGAATGTCATCTTTTTGTTGATGCATCATTAATTGGAATTGGAGCTGTGTTAAAACAGACAGATGAATGTGGTGTATTGCATCCTGTAGCTTTTCATTCTCGCTCCTTAAGAGACTATGAAAAAAATTATGCAATTACAGAACTTGAATGTCTTGCTATAGTCGATTCTCTAAATAAATTCCATCATTACCTGTTTGGCCAGAAATTCACCATACATACTGACCATGCTGCTTTGGTTTGGCTAAAAAATTTTAAAAATTTAAAAGGTAGATTGTTTAGATGGTCATTATTGTTAAGTATGTATGAATATGATATTAAATACACAAAAGGTTCTACTAATTTTGAAGCAGATTGGCTTTCAAGAGATGCAACACATTCACTTGTCAAATGTAATAGTAAAAATAATGTTCATGTTTCACATTTGTTAAAATTGAATGAAATAATTGAAGCTCAAAGGAAAGATAACTTACAAGGTAATTTTGTTGATATCAATGATGTTTTATGTATACGTAAGAAAAATTTTACTAAAATAGTTATTCCATTTTCGTTGAGATTAAAACTTCTGCAAATTACTCATGATAAATTTAACCATCCAGGAGTGCAGAAAATGATTAACTTAATAACCCCTGTTTATTATTGGAATAACATAACATCAGATATAACAAAATTTTGTAAACATTGTCATACGTGCCAATTAAATAAAAAACCGCGACAAAAAAGATTTGGATTATTACAATCCTTACCCCCTGTGAATCAGTCTTTTGACTTAATAGCAATAGATAGTGTTGGTGGATTGAATTATTATAATTCAACAAAAAAATATTTAACTTTAATTATTGACCACCTAACAAGATACATTTGGGCTTTTGCGTCAAAATCCATTAGTTCAGAAACGTATACTAATTTTTTACATCAAATTTTTCAAAATCAAATACCTAAATCCTTGTTGAGTGATCGAAACGCCGCCTTTACGTCTTCTCATTTTAAAAAATTTTTGAAACATAATAAGATTCAACAATTATTGACAACTGCACATCATCCGCAGTCTAATGGCAAGGTAGAACGCCTTGGTCAAACAATAATTACACGATTAAAATGTAAAATCAATGAGAAACCTACTAAAACTCCATGGCCTACTTTGTTAAAAGATATAGTCAATACTTATAACTTAACTCCCCATTCTGTGACAAAATTTCCACCTGCATACCTCATGCATGGTAGACTCCCCTATGAAAATCCTTTAAATGAAGAAATCTATCCACCTGTTGAGGAAGCTAAAAAAATAGCAATTCAAAGAACTAAAGAATATCATGAAAGAAATAAAATTTACTATGATGCTAGATTTTTAGATATAGACTTTAAAACTGACGAATTAGTTATGTTTGAAGAATTTACTTATCCTAATACGAGGAAGTTGTCACCTCCTTTTAGTGGACCGTATAAAATTCTTCAAAAAATTTCAGAAGCTAATTACAAAATAAATAAAAAGAATTGTTTAAGTAAACAAAATTTTGAAATAGTACATGTATCAAACCTTAGGAAATATAACAACCCACAAATGTTGAAATTAAATCATGAATAGTGTACAAAACAAAACAAAATATGTTACTTTCTTCAATGGAAGAAGTACACCCTATATTTTTTTGGGAGATCCGAATCGCGTGTGGAGATTTACCTCAACATCAATTGGATGTGAGGGCGATGAAAGTTGAACTTTTTTTTTCTCAACAAGTTGAGAAAAGTATTATAAAATATTTTTGGATTGACCCGTCTGGATCTCTCAATATCACTGTGCTTCATGAAATTCTGTTTTCCTCCATTTTAACGGGGAATACAGATTTTCATAAAGTAAATAACCCCTTTAAACCATACAGAATCTTAAATTCTGATTAAAGACACTTGTTGTCCAGTTCGTTTCCATAAAAATTATGTATATTTTTGTGTGAAAATTTTTTGAAATATTTAATAGATTAGTTATAAAAATATGTTTCATTTTTCTTTCTGTTTAGTTGCCTAAACAGATAAATTGTATTATCATGTTTTTAGTGTTATTATTGTATATAGTTGTTTTCTTTACAGATAATTGAAAAAATGTTATTTGTAGTAGTGAAAAGGAACAGTCGTACCAACATAAATTTTAAAAGTTCAGAGAATTCTAAATTTTATTATGATTTCTTTTTGGCTTGCCAAAAATCTTTTTTGGGGGGGATGTAATACAAAAAGTATAATACTTTTGTATTAATAAAAGAATTAAATCTCTTTCGTTTTAATAAAATGTCTTTGTTAAAGAATAAGCGTAGAGAGATTCTATTTTGGGAATTCAAGGCTGATAAACATACGATTGAGTTATTTATAGAATCTCTCCCCCTTTTACTTCCATATAAGGAAGCATGAAATGATTTTCCTTAATGCGTAAGGATACAAGAATGCCAACGACTGTGCCTGTTTACTCAAATCTGTGTTAGTATAAAAGCGAGAGCAATGCTTTTCGCATGGCTTTTTCCATCATGTTGTGATCCTGAAAAGTTGTTCCGGAATTGTCCAAAGTCTTGTCCACCCCCTCCCTTGCGGAGTGTGGATGTGAAGTGTTATCGATACCAGCCTACTACCATTAATAAAGATTTTTTGTGTGTAACATGGCTTACGACTGCATTATTAAAGCTAAATACACTACTGATAACAGAGATGAAGCTCTGTTATTACATATATATATATATATATATATATATATATATATATATATATATATATATATATATATATATATATATATATATATATATATATATATATATATATATATATATATATATATATATATATATATACTGCGAAAGACCGAAATTTTTGGTTGTCGATTTCCACCGATGAATGTTGACAAACACATAGTTCCTTTGGTAAATATCTGAAATATACACTAGGTCTAGTTTAGTGTCACTGCCCGGAATACAATTGCCTTGTATGGCCAACATCATCAATGTTTTTTTGAGATTCGGCGTCACTGCCCTTTATACATTTGCCCGGTATGCCCTACATCATTTTTTTTAAGATCAAGTACCATTGCCCAACAAGTATTCAACCGGTGCCCCAAACACTGATGTTTCTCCCACTCTATCATCAGCAGATATTAAAAAATTGAATAAATATAATAATATCAACGAATAAATTAATATAACAAATATTTCGGACATTCACCAAAGTGACTATGTGATTGTAGACATTCATCGGTGAGAAACGACAATATCTTGATTTCGGATTCTCTTTTTTCTACTTAAGCGAAATTGACACATTTATAAGTATTCCCGAAGGAATATTTTTCTGCTACACAAAAATTGCGGAAAATAAATCGGATTCAATTTGCAACTTTGAACAGAGTTCTTAGAGAAAATTAAAAAAATTATATATATATATATATATATATATATATATATGTGTGTGTGTGTGTGTTACAGGCAGTGTAATTATTTAGGTCAGTATTCATAATGCTTAGTTATTATGAATAATGACCATTAAAATTGGGCAATTTGATAAATTTTAATTACTTTACGATAATTTCTCACATTGCCCGGTCATTATAAATACCGCTATTATTTCTTTGGGCACTTTGATTAATTGACAGCAATGGGACAACCACGTGCGTGTGGTGTGATTCTGGATGGCCAATCAGCATTCATTTTCAGTCGCTTGTCACCTGTGCCGGTACCTGTGGCTGGGTTCCTAGGGGGTATTCATCCACTTTTCCTTTGAGCTTAATATCTTCCTAACCTGTACTACGCATGATTCTTTTTTGCCTTACGAGATCATCGCCAACAAAACCAATTATTTTTATTTTTTGAAATGCCGGATGCTATTTAGGCAAAGTATGAAATAATCGTCCTGATGAGGTTATTATGTAAATGATGTGCATGTTACTGTGAATGACCGAAATCGGTGGTTGTTGACTTTCACCGGTGAATGTTGACAATCAAATTAGTCGCTTTGGTGAATGTCCGAAATATTTATTACATCCAATTTTATACTAATTTATTCGTGGATATAATTACATTTATTCGATATTTTAATACTTACTGACGATAAATTAGAACAAACATCAGTGTTTGGAGTATCGGGCAAATATATACCTGGCAATGGCACTTGACTTTAAAAAAATATCAGTGTAGGGTATACCGGGCAGTGGCACTTGACCTTAAAAATACATCAGTGTAGGGTATACCGGGCAGTGGCACTTGACCGTAAAAAACATCAGTGTAGGGTATACCGCGCAAATGTATACCGGGCATTGGCACTGAACCTTAAAAAAACATCAGTGTACGGTATACCGGGCAATATATATATATATATATATATATATATATATATATATATATATATATATATATATATATATATATATATATATAAATCTCTTGTCACAGTTTTAGTGTTTATACTCCTCCGAAACGGCTTGACCGATTATGATGAAATTTTATAAGTATATTCAGTAGGTCTGAGAATAGGTTTATAGCTAATTTTTTTTTTCATTTTTTGGACAGATTTAACGTATATTTTAAATATATCTTCATTTAATCGTATTCGAATCCAAACTAGGTATAGAAACATAATAAATTAAAAATAATATTCACGCACGTTGCAGCAAGTCATATTAAACCCTAATATTTATGCTCGCCCTTAAAAGAAGAGCATCAAATATATTTGCAAATGTGTGAATAAAAGCAGTGATATGGCAGTATTTCGAGTTGAAAATACCAATGTGACTGCTCTTCCAGTGAATAACAACGATTAAATGAAGCTGTACCAAATTGGCCTGTACATCAGCTCCAATGAAGCTGTTTGGCGTATCTTTGGTTTCCCAATTCATGAACGGGATCCAACGGTTATTAATTTAGCCGTCCATCTTGAAAACGGTCAGAGCGTATATTTCACGAACGAGACAGCGATTAACCGAGCTATAAATCCACAAAAAACTACATTCACCGAATTTTTTTAATTGTGTAATCATGCGGATACTTTTGGTGCCTTTGCACGGACATTACTCTACTCAGAAGTACCATACTATTTCACATGGGCTCCAGCAAAAAAATGGACAACCCGCAAGCAAGGCACATCGGTTGATGCATGTCCCGGTTTATTCAAATCAAACGCCTTGGGGAGAGTATTTATAGTCAATACAAGGCAGCCTGAGTGCTTTTATTTTCGACTGTTGTTGGTTAATGTCACCGACTCATTGTCATTTCAAGATATACGTAAAGTCGATGTCCATCAGCCTCCAACGTATAAAGATGCATGCCTTGCACTCGGCTTGCTGGAAGACGACAACCAGTGGGAACCCATTCCATTTAAACCCATTCAGTTCCCAATTAGATTGGCATTTGCAATGACAAGAACAAACAATGTCTGTTTGTGTCTTAGATTTGAGCACATCATGTTTTTCACACGGACAATTTACGTGGCATGCTCTCGAGTGGGAAACCATCCAGTTTATTTGTGTTAGCTAAAGATGGGATGACAAAAACTATTGTACACTCCATTGCACTAAGAGATTAATATTGTTGACTAATATTTTCCGAATTCATTGAATACATAATTGTTTTTAAAAAAAAGTTACAATAAATTAAAAAAGCTATTATTTGGTGTGTTGTTATTTTCACATTCCGTCATCGTCCACAGCACGCCATGCCTCTTCCACTCATATACCACATATGCACACACTCACAATAAATAAGATATATTTTCATACTCTAGAAATAATTCATATGGATAAACAACGTTTGCCGGGTCAGCTAGTATATATATATATATATATATATATATATATATATATATATATATATATATATATATATATATATATATATATATATATATATATATATATATATATATATATATATATATATATAATTTTTGTCTACAAAAAAATTATTTCTAAATAAACTACAGCTAAATACAAAATTATTCTATAACACGCAAAACACCGATTTGTTTTAAAAAGAATATAATTACTTTATTTTTAAAAAAATATAATATTTTAAGCAAATTAAATGTCAGTAGCAACTTCGCGTGTTTGGATATATGCGTAAGGAAACAACAAAGCTGTTATCAAGTAAATATTTTCACACATTTTGTGTTAAAAGAAAGGTTTTTTTTTTTAGATGCGTGAGACATTTTCTAGAAAAACGTAAGTTTCTATATTTTTTCTCCTTCTTCCTCTTTCTCTTACAGTTGCATTATTAAGAAAATTATTCATGTACTTGAGGTGTAAAAAGAGAACAAAAACAGTCTTCAAACAATATTTTAGTCACGTAAATTTTAAGAACATTACTTTAAGAATTAAAGATAAAATACCAATAAACTGAATAAAACAAACGTGTAACATAAATAAGAGGAGTAAACTATTAGGAACAGGTGAGCTTTCCCATATAAGAGTAACGGTGGATTTCATGGAAAAAAAAGCAACAAATTAATGATCGATATTTTTCACTATTGACAATGTTCATTGCCTAGAAGTATCAATAAGATGTTAAATTCAGCTATATTTCTGCTAAAATTGCACTACAGTGTCATGTAATCAGAATTGATAATACAATATGATGATTTAACTTTGCAGAATATTAAGATTGAAGCAAATTTGATTAAAATTATGGCTCAGTGCGAACAAAAATTACGATATATTGTCTTTTTTTTTTTATTCTTTTAATCGTTTCCGTTAAGAACTCATCACTTCCTCAATCCATCCAGCCAACCAGTGCCACTAGACTTTTTTATAATTTATTGCCGAAAAATTACACAATTTTAGATAACATAAAAAAATAATTGCGTAAAAGAACGTAGCAAACACTGTTTCAGAATACTACATTTTCAGCCAATAGCTGATTACTGATTTTTTGAGCGAAAATAGAGAACTAAACGTTGTCTTATGAGGTAATCGCGGATTCGGAAAACGGAGTAAAAAAAGTGCTTTATAAACCCTAGAACTTTTAAAGAAAATATGGAGGATGACATCTTGCCAGGGCACTCTTGTATTTGTCAAGACTGGTGTACTTCTGTAAATGAGATCTAATTGCTGGAGTGTGTCAATAAGTTAGTATAGTCATCTAATAAACTGGATGCAAAAGAATTTGGCATACAGCGAGTGAACAACAAAGACAGTAACATAAGTCAATGTGATGTGATATTAAAGAGCTGTAATTTATTTCATTGAAATATTGAAATTAAAATAAAGTTAAAGATGTATGCGAGGAGAGGAAACCTGGACATATCAATATCTTGAAAAGTATTTGACCTGTCTTAGCTAATGATGTGAAATCTCTACCTTGAAATATCTATATTTTATTATGAAGCACTATCTATTTTCCGTACAAGGATTGATTTAAATATTTAAGTCTCCTAAATATAGATTTATTTAAAATGCAAAATAGATATTATCTATATTACTGAAGCATTGAAAGCTATTATCCTTTAACCCTCTTCAGAACTGTGATCGAGAGGGGGCAATTCTCTCATCACCGTACACGGTATTACAGTCCCTGACCAAATTATTAGACGCCCTATAAGATTCTACGTAAAATCTTAATTATCATGTGATACTATACAGCTTTATTGTATTTACGAGACTCAAACCGGTTTACATTTGTTTACGTTTCTGTATCAATTGGTTGAATTAGACGATATATTATATAATATATTGGTTGATTTTGACGATTGGATAAATTATACGATGTATTATATAAATTGAGAATATTTATTATACCCCATGAATGATCTCAATTTGCAACATTTTATTTCAATTTTTAAACATCATTTGATGGTGGTTGAAGTCCGTTATTTTGAACAATGTTTTCAAAGGAGTATTTCTTTTCTGAGTATTTCTTTTACTATTAAAATTTACTTTATTTGCTAAAACCTTTTCTATGCTCGAAATTTTATTAAAATTAAGGTTGAGTAACGAAATGACTTTCCATATGTATTTTGTGATTTTAAAATTCCTGTATTTTCATTTAACTGAATATTGTTTTATTAATGTTTGAAATCCGAATTTTGTTATAATATTGCTTTTTTACTGTTATTTTTTATTTTTTGAAAGGCATCAGACTAATATTTAAAAGCGAAGTAAAAAGAAAAATTTTATCGAAATCAGGCGAATCACTTTTAAGGAGCGCACAATAAAAGACTTCAAACAAAAAAAAAGAAAAATTCAATTGAAAAGAAATTGAAAAAAAAAAGCTGTAATGAACAAAGAAATAAATATAATGGTAAAAACATAAAATGATTAGAATTACAAGAATTTTATAAAGGGCTGGGATAGCCTGGTCAGTAGGGTGCTGGGCCCATTTCCGAGAGTTCGTGGGTTCAAACCCCGCCGGCTGAAGACTCCCCGTGCAGTAAATGGTGACTAATGCATGTTAAATCTGTTGAGTAGCAAAGTCCTCCATGTTCCCATAGCAAATCAATCTATCTCTTGGGGTACTGGATTGGAGATCGATCGTTCTCTGATTCATGTCAAAATTACGATCTGTGGATGAATGAATGGATGAGTGAATGTGTCCGCCCTATGAAAACGAGCTGTGATGTGTGTGGCTGAAGACGAATACTTGGCCATAGGAGGGCGCCACTGAAAACAAGAAACGCACACTCTGTCTTAAGTTTGCTCGGTTTCACCAAGCAGGCTTTCCTGTGTGGCAAGTAGCATTAGAAACAACAACGACAGAATTTCATAATCACAAAATACAAATAGGAAGCAATTTTGTTACTCTACATCATTTGAATAAAAATAAGAACTTAGAAAAGATTTTAACAACAGAAAGTGTATAAAGACTATTTTGGCATATCTATGTAGTGGTAATTACATAGAATATCCAGAGTTACAAAAATTATGAAATACAAATTAGGAGTAGTTTTGTTACTTTAAGCAATTGTAACAAAAGCAAGTTAACTTTAAAAAAAATTCTGAAACCAAAAACTAAAATTATATCCTTTTTGGCAAATATTGAAAAAAAATTTTTTTTAAAGAAATATATAGAATGGTGATGAAATAATATAATTAGAACAAAATGATATATGATGATATAATAAAATCAGGATTACAAAATAATAGATGATGATATATTAGGATCAGAATTGCCAAAAGAATGGGCGATATAATATAATTAGAATTACAAAAAATAAATGATGATATATTATAATTAAGATCCTAACAAAAGAATATAAGATTATATAATATGGTTAAAATTACAAAAATATCGATGATGGTATAATATTATTATAGAACTACAAAAGTTGGGAATACAAGTTGAAATACAAGTTAGGAGTACATCTTTAGCTTTGACATTATTTGATCAAAGAAAAGTAAAGTTAGAAAATGTTCTAACATAGAAACATAAAACGAGATCTTTTTGGCATATCTTGAAAAAAAGTTGCGTTAAAGAAAAATATACAATGGTGATGATATAATATAATTTCGAAACTAGAATTTAAGCGTCGTTATGAAGCAAGAATGCGAAGCAATTCTTTCTTGGAAGAAACTATAACATTGGTCGTTACATAACAAAATAGAATCTCTTCTCTGAACAATATTGAAAAATTCTTTTTCTTACTTTTTCCGACGCCCTTTTATTCTCTTTTAAGTTTTTTTTTTATTTCTTCGGTAACATTGTGTGTTCACGAAGATAATATAACTGTTTAGAAGTTTTTTGCTTTTATCTCTTTGTGTTATATTGTCTGTCTCTCAGCAATTTGCAAAGCAATAAGAATTCAATCTAAGCAGATTGTGACACAAGTTTCTTATAAAATCCCCAAAATAGTTTTTTTTTCTCAGCCTAATTCTAGTGCGTTAAGGTTCTTTTATTCTTATATGAAAGTAAGAACATAGGAATTGCAGAATATTATTTTATTAATTGAATCAGTTACTTGACTTAGTTTTTCATTAATAATACTTAAGCATTTAAATCATACATGTTTACAAAGTAGTTAAAATAAATAAATAAATAAAGTAAAAATAAATAAATAAATAAAGTAAAAATAAATAAATAAATAAAGTAGTAAAAAAATATATAAATAAATTTATTTTATTTACTTTAAAGCATACTATACGCTGTTAGAAATTCCTTTGTAAAAATGGTTAAATGGCAATTAACCAACAGTCAAATAACCATAAAAAAAATCATATTCAAATTGTTAAGTGTGAAAAGAATAGTTTATTAATTGTTTTTACCTAATACGATTTAAAAACAAGAGTTCTTTCCTTACCAACTAGGCCCATCTTATGAAGCCCTTTTGTTCCATGCAGCTGGGTACATTAGGTAGTTGATAGAGCTTATCGGTTATTCTCATGACCGGCTGAACAAGAGTTTATATCCAATCGTTGATACAGCAATATTTCTTTCATTCCTTCAATATATAAAGTGTTGCCTTTGCCCTATACTCTTTAATTGGTGACCCTAGACCAGTGATTCCTAAAGTGGTCTATATCAACTCCCAGGAGTCAACGACAACCTGCAAGGGGTAAATTTTGAGTTGGGAAAAAATTGGGGGTTAATTAAATGAAAAGGGGGGTCAACGATAGTGGATCTCATATAAGCAGGTCGTGACTTTTAATTTCGGCATTTTATGATGAATGGAATAATCAACCTAACTGATAGTACCTATGTACATAATGAAATATAACTATCTATTTTCTACTTAATTTATAAAAGTAGCTTTGAAGTAAAAATTGTATAATAATTTTAGTTACTAGGATTATTTTTTGATATATGAAACTGAATTGTTATAAACTAGCAGTTGCCTGCATTGTAGCCTAGTTTGTGTCAACCCTTTAGCTAGCTAGACCTCCAACTTTATCTGCGCACAAGATTACGGAGATTTGTTGCTTAGTTTTCACGTGAAAACGTAATAAACAGACCAACAATACACTAATACGGTTTTGTATAATAATTTATTTCCGCAATTATAATATTAGTAACGGAGTACGGGTTTTATAGTGCACTATTTAATTCCATTTGCATATTAATTAAATTAAATTAGTAATAATTTAGTTTGAATTTAATTATAAAATGTATAAAATTATTATTATTATAAAATGTATAAAATTAATAAGAGCTTTTTTCTTAAGTTTTTCATACTACACTTCACTAAAGTTCGAAATTTAAATCTTTCACAGTTAGTAGCACTATACCAGCTGTCAAAAATGCATTTGAAGTTGATGAATTTACAAAAAATCAGCATCAGGTAAATATGGGGTCTACTCAAAACCGAAGAAAACATGGCAAGGGGTCTACGAGACAAAAAAGTTCAGGAACCACTGCCCTAGACAATTAGAAGATGAAACTATCATTCTGGGATAAATGGCGCAGCTCCGTCAGAACTTCTATGTCCGTTTAAGTTATATTTTTAAGGTTTAAAAACTGTGCTAGTTTTAAATGTTTGCAAAACCGCATAGTTTTGTATTCACAGTTTTTTAACCGTACCAGTTATAAATGGTTTCAAAATCGTAAAGGTAAAAAAAAAATGATCCTAACCAAAAACTTTGCAGTGATATAAGTGAACATAAATCATTTTTTGAAATGGCATTTAAAAATAAAAATATATTGTTATAACTAATTTGGTGAGTTCATAACCGTAATTTAATATTTTTGCTTACCAAACGCACGGAAGCATTTTAATTACAATTTTAAAAACAATTTGTGCATGAAGCTGAAAGTTAAGTTCCAAATCATTTAACGAACATCTTTAATCGTAATTTATAATGTTATTTGAACCAAAAAAATAATAATTGTAAAAGTGTTAATAAGATCAGACACTGATTTAAATAACATTATCTTAAAATGTATTATTCTAATAATAATAACAATCCTCCTAAACTCTCAATTTAAAAATCAAACAAAATCAAAAATTTAACAGGAACAGCACCAAAAAGTTTAACTTTGAAATTAGGGACACAAAAATAGGTAGACAATAACTTGATGACTTAATTATCTCAATTTTATGCTGATAATAACCAAACTAATATGAAAATTAATGTGGGAAAACTGGATTCTACCATTTGATTTTCCATCCAATAAAATTGTATTGACAACAATGGAAAACTGCGACAACGTCATTAGATTTTTATGTATAGTAAGATTATAAACCAATACTTCATTGTTAATTTTATCAAAACAACTATCAAAGAGCTTCAGCGGAAGCTTTTTGGTGTTTTCGTAGAGCCAGAAGCGCAATAAATTTTTCGATGTTCTTGTACTTCAGATCATATTTATTTTCTCAATGTACATAACTAAAATAAATTATATGGTATTACACTTGCAAATAAGATATTAATATTTTTGATAGAAAATATTAAACAATAACTCGATTTTTAAACATTTATTTAATATAACAGATTATGGTCACCGTTTGAAAAAAAACAAAAAAAACAAATATATTTAGTACGGATTCTGAATACTCAGTATTAGGCAAGAAAAATTACAACTTTAAATAAAAGCATGCCGGAACAAATTTAAAAAGATTTTGAAAACTGTGAGCTTACGAAGAAGATAGGTGTCATTCTTCTTTAGAAAGTAACTTTCAATTATGGCGTGGGATACTTTTTGGACAACTCTGGCTTTTTGCACTAAAAGCTTTTAGTAACTTTTACTTTTCGCTCCTTTCAACTTCATTAATGCTTATAGATCTTGACATTCGCCAAAGTGAAGATTGATACCATTAGTTTCTGCTATACAAGGTGTCCTACTCAACGTTCTTGTAAATCTGTTAGATTACCAGCCGTTTGAAAGAAAAAAGTAATCGACTTATAACTTTTCAATGCTTTAGTAAACATGTTTTTAACATTTTCCAGTGCTGTTTTTTTTTTTAAAAAAAGATGTATCTATAGAAAATTGCATTAAATCGAATTACTTGGAAATATATATTGTATTTATATGTTACTTCGGAATTTCTCAAGTTTAATTTATATATTCCTATCTATTTTCTCATCGCAGCATCATTTTGTTAATAAAGTACAATTAATATAAGCACTACACTACAACACTGTGAGAAATTTCTCACAAAAAATGGTTGCATAGCGACAATTTTTTTTAATTGCTATTTTACCATATTCAAACAAAGCAGTCAAACAACCATAAATAAAATTTTAATCAAATTTCTGACTGCGAGAAAATTGCTTTCTCCCAATACGGTAAAACAATCAAAATTTTATCGCACCAAACAAGCCCACCAAATAAAGCTATTTGGTTCCTTGCAACTGTCATGGAAGCCATTTGTTTGGTAAAATTTAGTTTTCAGTTTTTGATTTTTTAATTAATGTGTGGTATTAAGAACTATAGTTTCGAAAAACCAAACTTTCGGCTATTAGTCGAAAACAGATGCTAATAAAATATACTAATTTAGATCACTTTTTTTCTTATCCCCACTGAACTAAGTATTCTTTTTTTACATAATGTGTCCATTTTTTATACTATAATGTACAAAAACGTCGCCAGCAAAAAGATTCTATGTTAACTTAAATTTGTTTCGTATGCTACGCATTGAAAGAAAATAATGCGTATTTGATTGAAAATTTTGAACCTAAGAATTTTAATGAGTGATTCATTAAAAAAATTTAGTCATGTATAATCAAGAGAGATTGGTCAAATCCTGCAAATAAATTGCTCTTAGAAATTTCTTGAAAAAAAAATAATTATATAACAATTATTTAATTGTTATTTTACTATATCCAAACAAAACAATCAAATAAACATAAATAAGATGATATTCAAACTGTTTACCACTTATTATCTGATTTCACCTAATACGGTTATTAAACCACAATTTTGTCGCATTCAAAAAGCCCATCTAATGCTGCAAGTTAGCTCCTTGCGGCTGGGTATATATTATAGCCAAGAGAACTAATTAAATTTTTTGACCGACAAAACCGGGGGTTCTTGTCCCAGCGTTGATACCACAACATTTTTTTCTATTCCCTTCAGCGCATGAAGTTCCCAGTGTCCTGTTTTCCCCAATTTGTGACTCTGGGCTATTCGAATACGATACTCTCATACAAGCTTAAATGACAGCCCCATAAAGCTGCTAAATGATCTCCAATGTCCAGTTAAATTTCTTTTTTACGGTTTTGTTAGAAATAAATGGTTAAAAAATCATATCGTTTTACATTCATGATTTTTTAACCATACTAGTTGTAAACGGTTTCAAAACCATAAAGGTAAAAAATATTTTTTTTACCGCAAACATTACGGTTAATTGGAGGGACAGACTGCTTCAAATTATTTTACCTTAGTTTAACATTGAAAATTCAGACAGTGTATGTTGATTTCAAATTTTCTTAGGAAAAAAAAAAGAAATATTTCAATATTTTTTACACTTCTATTCCATTCTTTATAACACAAACAATAACTAAAAACGCATAAAAAGTTTTTACAGATTTATTTTACGGTTTTGAAATCAATGGACCTACTTTTAAGGTAGTGTTTTATTTTCCGTACTTGACAGGCAAAGAAAAAGAAAGTGAAACATATCTCCTGCAGCGTCAAATATATTTTTCCGAGATATATGACCTGGATTTACTTTTTTTCAATGGTAGTCAGTAAAAAGCATTCTAAAAAGATAGATCTTATTATTTTCTTTTTGATTATGTAAGCTACTCTGCTTTGCTATCTTTTTTCTCAATTTTTAGGTCAGATATAAAGTCATCTGAGCAACAAAAATGTTGACAAAAATAAAATAAATAAATAAAAATACAGACTATTCAAAAAGATTTGAGAACCTGAAAGGGAAACAATTTCTTCACAGAATGACAAAAATTGTACGAAATTACCCTAAAAACCTGTCTAAAAAAAGGAATACATTTTTTTTAATAAAATATTTCAAATGGAAAATCGCATTGAAAAACATCTTGGGCACTGCGACTTTTTTCTCGTTTCCTTTATTTTAACAATATTTTACATTTTTTTTTTTTAAAATAGATAAAATGATTTTTAAATTTTTGTGCCTTTAAAGGGATAAACGAAAAAATTTAAACTTTAAAAATATGAAATAAAAAAAAAGCATTTTTAATATTATTTCAAATGTTTCTGATTTGAAATAAGTGTTTATTAAAGCGTATTTATTATACAATATAATTAAAATAAATATGTTTTAGTTATAGTTATTTCTAAGACTATAGAACTGAGGGGAAAAAAAGCACTAAATCGCTTTAATATGTCCTGATATATTTCTAGACATTACCGAATGAATTTTTGCTAAGATACAATTTTATTGCAAAAGTGAAGTGTTTTACGTTTTGATAAAAACATGTTTTTGAAGCTTAGGAGTTTTAGCCAAAATCGCAGAAAAATTACCGATTTTCAGAAATGTTAGTGTCTCACTTTTGAACTAGTACCTGAAAATTGTCTTATAAATGTAGTGCTTTTTTTTTAATACAATTGGGGGAAGTATATAATATATATTAAAACATAGAATGTATACATGAAGTATAAAACTTACTAAACAATTTTCAATTTCAAAAGGTAACCGAAATATTAATAACTATTAATAATATGCTTCAAAATTAAAATTTTATAGGTATATTTTGAATAAAAGTGGCTATACTGTATTTTTTTTTCCTCACGTAATAATTTTTTTAAAAAATGCATAGTTTCAACACCTAATTTCGACAAATGCAAAAAGTTTCAACACTTAAAATTACATGCTTTCATTTTTTCATTATTAAAAAAAATAAAAAAATAAAATAAAATAATAAGCTACTTAGCGAATTTCTTTAGACAAATTAATTTAAATATAAATAGAAAAATATATTTTTAGAATTATATACATTTGTTATGCAGGGAATTTTTTTTAAAATTTGAGAAGCAAAAAAAATAATAATAATAAATAAATAAATAAATAAAAAGATATAAAAAAAATTAGTTTTTGCAGTTCAATAAGGGAAAAAAACGAAAAAAAGTTTCTTCATATGTTTTAATCAAAGATAAATAGTCGTGGCATTCTGAAGGTGCATTACCGTCATCAGATTCCTATAAAAGTTAACTCGTATAGAGGTAGAAGCAATAAGTCATTTGTACTTCATAATTACTGATATCTCACGAATAACACGAAAAACTGCAAGCAGCAAACAAGCGTAAAACATCAATCAAATAGGGGTGTAGAGATGAGGAATGAGGTTACAATATTTTTATTATTTTTTTATTTTTATAAGAGTGAATCCGATATTGATGCCGAGCAATTCTCTACTGAGTGGATAGTTTAAATAGATTTAAAAATGAAAAAAAGTTAGTTTTTATTTAAATATTAAATTCTAAAATATACCTTTTATTATTTAGTAAAAAATATGTTTCTTTTATTGCTTAAAACTTTTTTTATTTAACTAAGAAATTATAGTATGAAAAAAAGAAACTCTTTTTTATAAAAAAGTCTTTTAAACAGTAAATGATTAAAAACCATTCATAAGTCTTATTTAATTTTTCTTATACAATTGTTAATTTATAATTTTCAAAATAGACTTATTTCAAAGATATATACACTAATTTTGGCTTCAAAATTTATACCATATGTTTGATTTTCGTTATTTTAATCAAATAAAATTATTTATATGAAAAGTGTGTAAAGCAAACGAAAATTAGTCATTAACAAAATTTTTATATAGCACCCTTGGCAGCTAATCAACTGGTTTATTTCCGCCTTGAAAACGGAAGTCACGAAGTTGCTGCTTTATTAGTCCGTATACTTATTCAACACAAACGCCTTGACAACTTCATTTGTGGCGGCATCATCTTCCAAGACAGTTCTAGTATTCTTTGTGCTACCAAAACTCAAGCATCTCTATGAAACTGTATAGGAGATATCTGAAACAAACTCCATTTTACCCAGATTAGGCTTGCATTGACTATTTCCGGTTTCTACAGCAAGACTTCCTTCAGACGTTGCTGTGATAACTGATGATGCGACCAGACTCATTGACAAAGGGTGTGATTTGAATTAAGATGAGTTAAACAAGTTGGCGATAAATTACTGAATAGTTTTTTTTTTTTAATTTTGTAGTATAAAAAGCTACTAGCTTCTTATGTCTCTTGATTCCATTGTGTATTTTATGTGTGAATATATTAAACTATTAAACGGTTTTCTAAGTATCCTTAATTCCATTTTGATTTTAAATTTATTTTTTATGTAAATTACACTTATTATTTTTTTAAAATTTTATATTATTTTAAATTCATTTCACATTATCAGTGTACTGTAAATGATAATTTTGGTTTCGAAATTAAACCAAATATTACATTGTTAGAAATTTTATTCTAAAATTACGATAAAATAACCGGTCGCAGGCTTTGTTCATCCGAAGTAAAGTTTACGATAAAGAACACTTTTTAAAGAAACCGTTTACAACTAATATGGTTAAAAAACCAGGAATACAAAACTATGACGTTTTTTAAATCATTTGCAACCAGCATGGATTTCTAAACCGTCCTAGTCAAAATGTCCAGTAAAAGAAATTTTACTGGACATTGGAGCAAAGCATATCATTCGATAGAAGGTATTGGAGTTAAGGCGTGTTTTATTAAGTGAACCTTGGAATGGGATTGAATTAGTTTATCTGGTTGTTTCACCTATCGTAAGAGATAAGAAATGCTAAATTTTTTGTGTTAAGCAGCTTTATGGTGCTCTATCTATGCGTGAATGAGAGGATCGTATTCCAATTGTGTAAGTTCACAAATTGGGTAGTAAATGATATTGAAAGAAATGAAGGAAATATTGTGTTATCAAAGCTTGGAGTCGAGCCCTCATTTTGTTGGTCATGAGCTTGACTGACTAGCCCTTTCGGTTATAAATTGTGCCCAACCGCAAGGGATTAAGTGGCTTAATTTACTCAATTGGTGATACAAAATTTTGGTTGTTTAACCATTTTAGGTAAAAGCAATGAATAAACGGCTTTTCTAACAGTGAACAGATTAAATACCATCTTATTTACGACAATTTGACTGTTTTGTTTGAATATGACAAAATAACATGTAAATCAATTGTTATGTAAATTGTCATGCAATTGGTTTTTCCAAAAAATTTCAAACAGTGATTATTACATATACTTTTCATATTTCTGTTTAGTCATTAGAATGTTCTTGAAACTTTCAACTCCTAAAAATACAACTCTATATGATTTTAAAGAAATTGAATAATCATTTAATAATTAATTTTAGAATTTAATAAAAAAAATCGAGTGAGTGAAAAGTAATAATTGTAACATTAAAATAGTTAAAGACGTAATTTTTTTAATCGTAATTTTTTGAATGAGAATTTTTTTGCAATTTTAAGTTTTTTTAATAAAAAAATTAAATGCCATCCAATTAAAAGTAATTTTTTTAAGAACATCTTATACTTCAAAACAAAAAAATAAGTAAATCAAAGTTTCACGTTTACTTTTAAAACCACAGAAAACTAAGTTCTTTGTGACTTGTTTACAGATTATTTTTGTATTAACTAAATTCGTGTTTTTTTGTATTTTCAATAAAAGAACGCATTTTCTATTACCTTTTCTTACAACCGTCGTATTCTGCCATTTATTTCCTTTCGCAAACAAAAATACATCACTTTATATATTGGAATGAAGTAATAAATAAATGGTTAGCTATTGTCAAGAGAATAAAATACCGACAATTTTGTCCGTTTCAGTCTTCAATAAATGTTTGGCAAGGGATAATAAAGTCGTTTTTTTTTTTTTTCCTCGGAAGTGCTCAAGAAGTTCCAATAAATAACAATAGAAATAAAAATATAATATCCACCGGAAAAAAAAAGAAATAAAGGAAAAAAATGAAAAAAAAAGTAACACTGTTTTTTATTATGCTTTACCAAACACTTGCAACTTCCATTATTTTTAATAGCAAAAGCACCAAAATATGCATTAAAATGAAAAAAATCTGATACATATGTATCTTGTTTTTAAAAAATTGCTTCAAAGCTTTTAAGTTTCAGATTTCTCATGGGATTCCTAATTTTTCTTTGTATAAAATTATTTATTTTTTAGTTGCAGAAGTTGCCGAAGATATTATCTATTTCTTATGGTTAAGAAAAAGGTTAGCAAGTATACACCTAATATTTACATTAAAGTTGTAAACGTATGAATAAAGAGTGATTTTAAGTCGAGATGGGTTAAGAATTAACATTTTTACTTCGGGAAAAGCTCTCATATATTTTTGGGGGGAATTTTTAAACAATTTTTAACTAGTCATTAATTTAACGCAAAGATCTTTACGGCGTAAATGTTCACATGCATTATTTTATTTTGTTATAGAAAGAATTAAATAAATGAAATGGTTACTTACATAAAATACTATAGATAATCGATGTTTAATTTATCTTTTGTTTAGCTTCCATTTTTTATGTAAGTAAATTTTCACGAAAGAAAACTTCCGCTCAAGGAGCTATATTGAATTATTGAATTTCACTTTTCAAACAATTAAGAAAATATATTTGCTTTCTAAAAAATGATCTGATTTCAAATATTTAAAAAAATATATACTTTATTAGAAAACATTAGATTTTCGTAATTTTGTTATTTTATAAATACTATGTATTAAAACGGAAGAGTACAAAAAGCGTTTGTAACAAAAAATGTTTCGACATGAATCTTATCATTTAGGTAAGCTGTATTGCTTTGCCTAAATTAATAGTTCAAGTCAAAATTCAAAATATAATTTAAAGCAAACAGAATAAAAATTTAAGGTTAATATTTGAATGTATTGTTTAGTGAGCTTTTAACAAAATATTGCAATTGTTTTCAGTTTTTGCTGTTAGATAATAATAATTGGAGTAGTATATTTTATTTTATTTTATAACCGTCGTTGAACAGCCGACCCAATTTCATGGGTTTACGACTACTAATGTTCAACTCCGTAGCCTTGTAATTTTGAACCAATCCTGAAGACAAGGAAACTCCTGGATCAGTACCCCCAGAGGTATTGATTTGTTATGGGAACATGGAGGACTTTGAGACTCGACAGATTTAACGTGCATCAGTCACCATTTACTACACGGGGAGTCTTCGGCCGGCGAGGATCGAACCCACGACCTCTTGGACACGGGCCCAGCGCCCTACCGACCAGGCTATCCCGGCCCGGAGTAGTATATTTTATTTTATAACCGTCGTTGAACAGCCGACCCAATTTCATGGGTTTACGACAACTAATGTTCAACTCCGTAGCCTTGTAATTTTGAACCAATCCAGAAGACAAGGAAACTCCTGGATCAGTACCCCCAGAGGTATTGATTTGTTATGGGAACATGGAGGACTTTGAGACTCGACAGATTTAACGTGCATCAGTCACCATTTACTACACGGGGAGTCTTCGGCCGGCGAGGATCGAACCAACGACCTCTTGGATATGGGCCCAGCGCCCTACCGACCAGGCTATCCCGGCCTGGAGTAGTATATTGTTATTTTTAAGACTTACTGTTCTGAAAGATACTTTTTCGAAGTTCTGGACTTATCTTAAGTCAGTGTTTCCCAAAGTGTGGTACGCGTACCCCCAGAGGTACGGGAACAGTTTAGCGGGGGTACGCGTTCTTATTCGAAATATCTTGCAAAAAGCGAAAATTTCAAATTTTTTTATTTAAAAACAAAGCTAGCCATGAAAACTTACGATTACGTATTTTTCTATTGACTACTTTTTGCAGACTTAACAGTTAATATCTAGTAGTGTCAACAGCCAGTTGTGATTTTTAACTTTTGTGCAATTTTTTTATAGTAAAAAATACATTCATTTTCTTATTAGGGGTACACAGCGTTACAAAAAATTTAGAAAGGGTGCACAAAAATCATAAGTTTGGGAAACACTGAAGTGACTATATTACACTCCAATAATAAATGTAAACATGCTTGAATCGTATATTTTGTATGTTATAAACAAAATATTGCAATTGCTTTCAGTTTTTGCTGTTAGACTCTAATAATTGAATTTTCCAGGTGTTACAAAGTAGACTCATTTTCTATTTTAACTACAGTCTCATCTGCTGTCGCCAAATCAATAATTGAGACTTATCTTGTATTAAAATAAAAAATCATAAATTAAAATTCAAGTTAAGCCAAAACTCCATTATCGCTCCAAGATCCCTCCAGCTTAGACTACCCGCGACTTTCAAAATCGTGTTTGATCAAAAGTATGCTCAAGGAAATTAAAAATTTGTTAATCACACGTGAGGAAAAGTTGAAATTCGATTATACTTTCAACGATAAAGAACCTTTTGCTAAAAGCCACATTATCTACGTCATTACCAAAGGGAAGAAAAGTTAGTTAATTATCTTCCCTATTTAATATTAACCTCCTTCGCCCCTTCAATATCACTTGTTAGATTATGTTTAAATGAATAAAAGAAAGAAAGGAGAGTTTTGCTTGATAGGTTTTAGCATTGTTCTAGCCAAAGGCTTCATCAATAAATTAGCTCTCTCTGTTATCAGTCAGTAAGAATGAAAGATAATTAATAATTATCTATGTATAAACGGGTAGTTAATATTTCTGATTCATTAATGCGATAACCTCTGTTTAGAATTAATGAATGTTGTTATTAATTAAAAGATACTTGGATTAATTAAACTGTAAAAATTAATTTCGCTGAAAAAGTTGGAGCAAAAATGATTAAAAGATATGCTTCTGGGAGGAATATAATCATTCATTTTTAAAGCAAATTTACAATTTAATGAGGAGAGGAGGCTTTATTTAAGCAGAAATAAAGTAATTTTTCTTTAAATATGTGCGACGAAAGTTTTGATTAAAAATTTCACTTTCTAAATAAACATGCTTTCAAAATTAAGAGAAATTTCTGGTTTGGTCAATTTTTTTTTAGAAATACTGCACAGCTTTTAATAAAACTTGGTTTGAGCATAGATTGGTACAAAATAATTTAAACTATTTTTTTCGCAACATTCTATATTCGTATATAGTCATTATATGCACTATATGATAAGCACATATAGCCTGTTATATAACTATGTTATACTTATATAATTATGTTTTCCTTACATAACTGTACACGCCGTCTTGCATGCGTATTACAGACATAGTACCTACGCATGAACTATGATGTGTAATCCTAATCAGAACAAGGTATTAAATAGTAGTTGCAGAATTAAACACAGATGGAGTTAATGGGGGAATAGCCCCCTATTACAAATATACTGACTCACTAAGTGATTCCTATTTGGAAAGGAAATAAAGTAGTTTAAAAGATGCTGAGTTATATAATAGTGCAACTGGTACTCGATACTAGTACTATTACTGATACTTGGCCCTAGAAATGTTGTATCTGATTGAAGTTTAGAGAGCTGACTTACCAATTCACCTGGTGAATTTAGAAAAAACAAATATCTCCCAGATTTTCTCCCGATGACTGCACGTTGTAATAGTATATTACTTTATATGTAAATTACATTTCGCATGGTAAATTCAAAATTATTAGCATGAATTGCTTTATGAAAACCCTTTCATGCTGATGGGTCACCGGCGTCATTTTATATATTTTTCCCGAACTCTATCTTTAAGCAGGAAATTATTTTTAAATTATAAGAAATCATCTAATCAAAAAAATTATTAGATTATTTAAATTATATTTATATATAAATAATAAAGGGCCAAATGCAGTTATTTTTTTTATTCATATTCAAAAAAATTATCCATAGTTGATTTTTAAAAAAAAATAAAGATAACCAATAGGCAAACCTTACGGGAAATTTATAAACATACGTTTAAATGTATTACATGCATAAGAGTAAGAGGAGCTTGACAGAAGGCGACAAAACAAAATCTTAATTTCATAGCTACATGAAAAGAATCTCGGAAAATTACCGTTGTTAATCGTAATTAAATTTATGTTTAAAAAAATACTATAATTATGGCATTAAAAACCAAAATGTACAGTATTTAAATCATTCATTAGGAAATTTTTCCGTTATATGTCAACCGTTTGCAGGAAATCCTCGCTTTCAAAATTATAGTTCTTATCTCCATACATTTAGCAAAAAATACAAGGTTGAGAAATAAGTTTAAGCAAATAAATGGTTTTTAGGTTTAAAGAATCATAGTTTAAGGTTTATCAATGGTTTAAAGAATCATAGTAAAATTATCAATTTTCCAAGTTTACCAAATTCATCACATTTTATGAAACCTTATTTTATTGTTAATTTTACCATAAGCACTGCCAAAGCACTTCGGTAAAAGTTATTATTATTTTTATTTTACCAATAGAGCCAGAAACGCGACACGGTATATTTGAACATATTTTGGTTGTTTAGACCATATTTTTGTTCTAAATTTACTTCCGGGCAAAAGAAAACATTTTGAAGCAAATGATAAAAGTACAAGTAATGTAATTTTAAAAGGAAAAAAATCTCATTTGCATAAAAAAGAACAGGAGCAAAATGTAAACAGAGAATGAGCATCATAGCTTATATTTTTAATAAGAATTTGGTGTATTTTTAATTTTAAACTTTTCATGCTTGAGTAAGACTTTTGGAAAAATTTGGAGTACACACAAAATTTAATCTAAGAATATTTTGCTAAAGTTTACTAAAAAAGGTTTATAATAGAAATATAAACGCAAGTTCCGTTTTTTTTTTCTCCAGTTAAAGCTAGATAAGGGGAACTTTCCACGTTCTAGCAACTCATGAATATTTTAGTTTTTACGTTACTAGTCCAACATTTCATATTTATGCTTGATTTCCTCACATAAATTATTTTGTACTTGAACAATAAAGAAGTTTAATTAAGTTTGAAAATACCACCAAACACTGGAGAGTACGCTAAAGTGGTAATTTCTCTCTTAAAGTCTTAAAAGCAATAAATCTTCCATAGCTTTTAAAAACCTCTTTCTTTGTGTGCATTTTAAGATGAAACACTATGTTATCATATGATTCAAGTTTTCTTTCAAATTGTTAATTAAGAATTTGCATTTGCAACTTTTTTTTTTGTTTAAATACACAGAGAGATATTAAAATTAAAAAATTTATAACACTTGACAAATTACATATTAAAGAAATTTAACGTCTAAAAATTTATTTCCAGGTAAAATTTAAAATTTTTAAAATAATCAACACAATAAAATATGATTTGCGATGGATATGAAATCAAAATATAACAGAAATAAAAATATTCTATTTGAAATTATAAAAAAAAAATAATTTTCTTTTTTTTTTTTAATTCTGGTCAAAACTACCAGAATATAGTAAAATTTACAATGATTTGGCTACAGAGAAGCACCGACAAGCGCAGCAATTTTTGTCAAGCACGGTAGTGATTTTGGCAAAATTAGCATTAAAATATGGTTCTATAAATTTATTATAATACCTTAGAGCATGGCATAAAAACCATTTATTGGCTTAAATTCATTTTTCAATTTTTCAGCTAAATGTGTGGTAATAAGAACTTTAATATTTAAAATTAGAAACTTTACCTAATGAATGGTTACATTACCGAATATTTAGTATTTTATTTTAAGACTTTTTTTTTCAGAAATGTCATTCTAGTATAAAGAAGTTTTCTTTTTTTTATAATTTGCAACTCAAAATAAAAAAAGGACAATCATTTAAGTCTCTATGAAGCTTTTAGAAAACAACGTTAAAAAAATCTAAATTTTGACTTCAATTAAGCTTTTGATCATGTCATAGTTTGATGCATTCTGTTTATGTTAAAATTTGTTTAACATGATTGCGATTTTGTAAACTAATTTAGAGCTGGCATTCTTACAATTGTTGAAGGAAACTCTATTAAGCTAAAATGTTTTGACGGTATTAAATCTCAAATAGCTCGATTTGATAGCAGCAACAAGAAATAAAATTTCTGTTAGTAGTTAAGGTACTTATTTTCAGTGAGTTCCACTTCCCACCATAAAACTTTAATACCCTAGAAATGTTTGTAAAATGTATGAACGTGTTTGAGTAGGAAGGTTAAAAGTATTAGCAGCACTTTGGACTGGCTAGAGAGCATATTAAACATAACGCAATTAGCCTGTATTTAAAGTAATGTTTAAACTCATGTTTTAATTACATAATCGAAATAGTTTAAAATTTCTGTTTTCTATTAAATATTTAAATAAATTAAACCTTTATTTTGTAAAGTAGTGTTAAAAAACTTGCATTTTGCTATTAAGTAAAGAATTCCAAGAACCTGAAGTGGTAAGACAATACTTGATTAAAATATTCATTCAATTCAAATATAAACAAATTGGAAATAACCATCGATAGGTTTTAAGTGTTCAAAGAAAGGCACCCATTCTCAAGATTTGCCAGACGTGAATGAGACGGGGAAAAAAATTTATTTGAAAAATAAATTTTAAATCTGCCATTGAAAAATGGAAAAACGAAGGGGAGAAACAAAATAAGACATACCGCAGTAGCCCAGAGAAGAAAAAAAAATAAAGAAAGAAAAACAGAGCAAAAAAATTATTGTGGCACAGAGGGGTATATCTGGGTAATAGGCATTCGCCCCACCTTAATTTTTCCATTTTTCATAGGCAACATTGCGTTTTATATTACAAATCATTTTTGTTCTTTCTCATTTATGTCTCGTAAGTCCTGAAAATGAGCAGCTGCTTTTGAGAGCTTTAAATATGTCTATTGTTATTGCGAATTTGAATATTTTTTAGTGAATGTAGTTCTAAATCAAGTAATATTATTTTATCAATATTCTATTATTAATATTCTTTCATTCAAATAGTGTGCAATTTAACTTGAAATAACTAAAATATTCATTTTAATATTTTTTGTGGGTTGAAAAAACTAAGATAAAGCTTTTTTAAGTTGTAATGTCTAAAAAGGTTTTGTTTATATGGAAGTATTTAAAATAATGTTTTCCATACACCAAACATTATGCAAAATAATATACTAAACAATTAAAAAAAATCGGAGTCATAGTAACAGAGTTACTGAATTAATGAAATGATTCAACCCCGTAACTTTTTTCGTAAATCCGTTCTGTTTGACTCGCAATTTGAGCCTTTTCGTTAGCACATTGGATAATTATACATTTTAGTCAAGCTACGTATACCGGTACTAATGCAACATAAACATTATACAACATAAGTATGCTACATAAAGATTAAGCCTTTTATCTATAAACATTTCATTCTATTTTTTTATACAGAATCATCTACAGAATTACAAACATTTCAATACTCATTGCAATTTGCTTATGAAACAAGTAATTCATTATCCTAAATGCACAATTATGAACTTCAATTTTTGAAGACTATACTGCTTTAAGCCTTTAATTCTTTAGAAAATTCTTAAAATGTATAAAAACCAAAGAAAAAAAGTTTCAAAATAAAAAAATATTGCTAGAAAGTAAGTGCAAAAAGGAGGTAGTATAACCATATTTCAATTAAAAGTTAACTTTAAGTCAATTTATTAGTAAAAAACAAATTAGTTTAAATGTAATTTAAATGTATATCTCACCGATCTTCTAAGATAAAAAAAAAACATCTCCAAACCATAATAATCCCCTTCCTTAACCAAATTAATCATCATTAAAACTAAAACATAGACCGAAATTATTGTCACCTGTGTAAAGTAATAAAATTAATTAAAATAAATTCCACTAAAAAGAGAGAAAAAAAATCTATCTGAATAATCCTTTTTGCTTCTACTTGCTTAAACGGATTAATGGTGTCGTCACGTCACCTATGCTAATAACTACTAAGTTCAACACGGAAATAAATATAAGAATAGAAAAAAGGATTATAGATAAATTTTTTTTTTTAAATCTTCATTTAGTTAACAAAATGTACTTCCAAAACACATAACACCCTTAAGAAACTAACTTCTAAGCATTTTATTGAAATAAAATAAAACAAATAATCAAACAATAACGAAGAACTTCATAAATTCAATTAAGATAATAAAAGAAAACGTTGAACTCATCTATTTATTTGCAAGCCAAGCTATTTACTGAAGCCTGGTATTAAAAACCTTATTTCCAGACTGTTGCCACTTTTACACACTTTGATAAAATAAATATTATTTATTTTATATTAGCATTTTTATATACTCAAGCATTGGAGAGGAAACTCCTTTGATATTTTTAGTGATCCACAATTTAATTTAAAACAACGGCTTGTTGGCATGGAAACAACGGTAACCAATGAAAAATTTAATTTTTTAAATGTCTCTCTCATACGTTATAATTGAAATTTTTGAATCATGTTTAGAATCTGGATTAAAATTCCACCTTGACGCCGCTTGCCAAATAATAGGATCATAGAAACAAATGGTTTTTGAGTTGTAAGTGAGACAAACACAAAATCTTATTATTATAGATAGGATATATCCTTTACAATGTAAATAAAACACGGTATTTATTTTGTGACATTGCGCTATTTTGAAAATTAAACAAGTTTCCAGCTTTTTAGTGTGTTTATAATTTCGAAAAAATGGCCTAATTAAAAGGATTACACATCCAAAAAACACGACTTATTTTTTTCTCATTTCATTTGCTAAAAAGTCCAGGAAAGAAAGTTAATTGTTACTTGCCTTCAAAGACAGAAAAAAATATTAATGAAATGATGACCAAGATATCCGTTTATTTCTTATTTTTAACGAAGTTTTGCAATTAAATTCGCATTTGTGGGCGGTAATGTTACTTTTTCCTCTTTTAATTCTCTTTTTGATGTGACAAAAGCTTTTTGCTGTATCTGAAAACTTAAAGACTTTGTTCTCGGACTAGGATTTTCTTTCCTTTCTAATATTGTATTAGGATACAGCTGGGACCTGTGAAAGAAATTTAATTCCAAGAGGTAATGGTTTTGGATATATCTTTCTTTTTTAGCGCCATTTGGAGTTTTTGTTAATTATTTTTTAAATTATTATTAGGACTATACGAGTTTTGACATAAAATAAATACTTTAACTTAAATATTTTAAAATCTATTAAAAGTTACAGTACTTATAGTTATTTGCGAATTAATTTGATGATGCTAATTATAATATCTTAACTTATAACTCAGTGAATATTTTAAAATCTATTAAAAGTTATAGTACTTATAATTATTTACGAATTAATTTTATGATGCTAATTATAATATCTTAACTTACAACTCAGTGAATGCTTGACTAAACCATCGTTTTAATTTTAAAACAAAATTCAAGAAATTATACGTGGTTGCACAAATTTTGTGAAGGGAGTATTGTTTTCGATATTTATTTTTTAACTCCACTTGTAGTTTTTTTTAATTATAAGTATTATTTTATTGGTACTAAACGAATTCTAAAAATAAATAAAATGTATATATTAAATATTAAATGATACAGTCCTTATATTTATTAGTAAAATATTAAATGAATTACTTTTATAATACTAATGATTATATCTTTACCCAGAATTCAGTAAATGTTTAACAAAACCGTCATTTTTTTAAGTGAAAGATTTAGTGTTGAATTGTAAAAATTTTGAAAAGAAAGCGAAAACCATTTTAGTTTTCCGCTAGGCGAGTACCTGAAAGGTTTGGGTAAGTAGCTTTTAACTATGAACCCATTAAAAAAGTTTCACTTACCAAAGAAAACTCAAAGAAAACAAAGAAAATGCCCACACTCTAGACAAAGAGTGGGTGACAACTATTATATAAAGCAAAACCAACAACAAATACGCAACTCAACTCCTAAGTTCTCGGCGAATGGTTACACAACACTACTCAGCCTTGCTCTTTAGTTAACTATAACACAAGCAAAAAAGTACTTATCTATCTGGATAAAAGGACAAGGACCAAACTGCACTGACTGCATTCACGACCATGCGTCTTCTCATTCCGACGAGAATACACTATGGAAATATTCTGCAATAAATTACGTTAAAAAGTACCGGAATTCAGTTTGCCGGTACTTTTTACCGTCAAATCCATTTTACAGGAACATGTTACGGATAAAAAAGTCTGATATTCCTTAAATTTTAGAGTAATAATTATCGAGAAATCACTGAAAATGAAATAAATATTACAGAAAAAATTTGGGTCTAAAATTTTACGGTAAAAATGGATTTTACGGATTAAGTGCCAGTAAGTACTTAATACCGTAATTTGATCCGGATCTTTTGACAGTGTAGGGGAAATGAAAACGTGAATACTAAATAAGGGATAAAAAAAACGTGTAAAATAAATTTAAGCAAGGTATAATATTTTTAAGAACAATTTAATCTTTAATTCCATAAATTAAAGAGGCATTTTGATACAATATTGCAACTAGATAAGTGGATAGGAAATTATTCAATACTTTTTTCGTCATTTATATTTTCAGGCAAGAAGTAAAGGTTTGAGAATATGTGTGTGTGTGTGTATTACCGTAAAATCTTTTAACCACACTCATGAAATAAATATTACTGTAAAAATTACGGTATAATAATACCGTAATTTGATTGGAATTTTTTAGTGTATTTTAATCATTGGAGAGTGCGATGGCAACTATAGAAAAAGCTATTTGATTCACCGTTGTAGGGCGTGCATAGAGAAACGAAACACGTACATAACTTGTGTATTAGTAATTGAATTGTCATACACAGAGATGCAATCTTAGTAATTGGAGAAGCTAAATTTAAATATGACAGTTATTTTATGCAGACGACATCTTAAGTTACGATACAGGAGATAAAAATATACCTTCTGATTAAATTGTCTGAAATTTCAAAATATGTAGGCCGAAATCTGGTAAATAATTTAATAATTTAAAAAGAAGAGTGATAGTATGTTTGAATAATTCGTTCTCACGTGGAACAATATCAATAAAGTTGAATTTTTAAGCATTCGTTTCCAAGGAACCATTTGAAAGATTCTGTTTAAGATTTTGATTTTATCACTTGCAATTCATCATCATATTTGGCCAGACACCCCAATGTGAGCCAATGCCTTCCTCTGAAGATTTCTCCATGACGACTTCCGATTTATCTTTGATCTCCAATTATTTTTATTAATTGCGAGAAAATCAGTCTCTTCTGAGTCAGCCCATCTTTCCCACTTTCTTGTCCCAGTTGGTCGAAAAGGCAGTAGCCTTTGTATTGTATTGTCATCACTCATTCGAATTACGTGGGCCATCGAATTCATTCTATTTATTTTTATGTATTTAATAATGTCAGGTTGTTTATAAATCTTGTACAGTTCAAAGTTAAATTTCCTTCTTCAGTTATTGTTTTCATTTACACCACCAAGTATACTACTCAAAATCTTTCTCTCAAATACTGCGATACAATTTTCCTCCAGTTTTGTCATTGTCTAAGCTTAAGTAAATCGCAATTACATAGCTAAAATTTACATAAAAAAATTTGCACATTCTAGTTGGAGAATTTTTATAAAATGTTAAAGTAAATAATAAAAAATAATAAATAATTGAAAGAGAAGAAAAAAGCATTCGATTCTCCTACCTAAATTTTCCTAACCTTTTCTATACAAAGAAACATTTTCTATCCAAAGTAGACTTCCCATATTTTGAGGATCATTCATTGGTAAAAATGCATGTTTTTTTTTTAATAGTCCGTTATTTTGCCTGAGTTCATCTCTGGCTAATACCGTTAATTAATATGTATGAATTAACTCTGTGTTAATTATCAAATGTTTTTAGATGCTACTTTTCCAAAACACAAATTTTGCATCTTGATACATGAAAATCCGATCTCTAGATTTAAAGTTTTAGAAGTGTTTCAATTTTCCCCTCCTCTCTCTAAGTCTTTTTTTTACTACGTGTTTAAAGGCCAACTTGAATTTAGCCTGTGCCCAACAAAATTCCCATCATACGTTTGAAAATATTTGATTTTTTATATTAAAGAAAATATTTCAGCTAGTAACATTAAACATCAGGCTAATACTCGTTATTCGTACTGGTTGAACGAAACATTTAAACGAAACTATGTTTCAATTTCAAATCTTTTGAATATTGCTGCAAACTTGTAACATATTATGATTAAATTTAATGTATATTATTGAATGTACCAATTTTAATTCAATTCTGTATCTAATTTTTTTTCTAATTATTCTAATTTACTAATTTTGATTGACTTATATTATCCCATTTAAATAAAACTTTCTTAAAAAAAAATATTGAAAAATATTTTAATACATTCAAATATCAAAGTAACTAACAAACATATTAGTAACTGATTATTTGTATAATAACGACACAACACCAAAGCATGTAAAAATGGTTAAAAATCTGAAAAAGTGTCAAAAATGTATAATATTTCTTTATAAGTTATCATACTTGCATGGTTACTTTTACTATTAAACTACAATTAGTTAACGTAAAAAGTTTAAAAAAGAGAAAAATCAAAATAAATGTAAATATATTCTTTTTAATTTACATAAACCTTTATTTGCTTGAATAAATTATAAACATAATGGAATAAATAAAAACAGCCTCTAGCTAACGAAAGCGAGTTTTCGGAATTTTAACTGTGTGAGAAAGTATAATGAAGTAAACCAAGTAAGTTTTATTTCTAGAAGATACTTCTAGACTTCAAGTATATTGGATTTCTACTTAATTAACTAAAACTAATGATATGAAAATTCAATATCTACATAGGCGAAGAACACTTTTCCAAAATGAATTGAAACTTGAGCATAACTACATGAGGAATTGCATATTCATTGAGAAAATGTAATAAACTTTTCGGCTATAAATAATAGTTAAGACGAAACTTCTAGTTAAAGGAAAATTATAATTTACTTTAAAAGTGAAGACATAAAATCAATTATAGAATCAGCGTTAGAAATTATTTTTCAGGAAGAAATAAAATTTTTAAATATAATACGCTATCTCTCAAAAATCACATTAGGAAATTATCATATTTTTTTTTGTTCTATTGTAGATAAAACAATAATTTATTTTTGGTATTAAAAATTTGGTATTGTACATTAACGATTAGTTCCCGGTACATTAATGGAAAAGTTTAAAATTTCAATAAAAAAATCGCTACTGAAAATATTTTTTTTTAGTTTTTCTGCATATTTATCAGATTTTGTGTGTGTCAAAAAGAGAAGATTTAATACATCATAAAACTGATAAAATCGTGTATCAAAACAATGTCTGCATATAAATGGTATTTTTCAAAAAATAAATAATTTAAAATCATTAAAGTTATTTATTTACTTAAATAAATAGTAAACGTTTAGTACTCTCACGTCATAGAGGCTAAGGCACCACAATTCCGTGGCCAATGGCATGACTATGACAATGTGACTCATTTTACCGCTTCATCTCAGAGAGGCATATATCCGATTCATTATCAACACGGTATTCCTATTTAAATGGCATGTCAATGCATTTAATGCAATTCTCATCAGCGTGATTTTCACTAAAATAAAATTGAATTTATTTAGATATCTATAAGTTAAAAAATCAAAAGTAAAATATTCCCTCAGTAGGAGGGCCAGGGGTTTATGGCAGTTAAGGCACCACTATTTCGTAACCAAGTTCTGTGATTGTGGCAATGAGGTCAGAATCATGCAAGCCACCTTTACATTTCAGAAAAGCTGGTCCCTATCAATCTGAAGCTGAGTGAGCATTAAGCCATCACTGAGATTGGAATCCCTGTCCTTTACAGGGACTTCTTAGTGCCTCAAATGTAGAGTTTCAGAGAGAAAAAAAAAGCAAAAATAAATTTTCATCCTAGATGATAAGAGTCCAGAGAGAATTTCATCAGATTAAGTGACATTGAAAACAAATCTACATATGATTTCCGTACATATTTATCATGCCACATTTATCATTATCATTATTTTAATCTCTTTCATTCTAGTTCAGTGACATTGAAAACAAATCTACATATAATTTCCGTACATATTTATCATGCCACATTTATCATTATCATTATTTTAATCTCTTTCATTCTAGTTCAGTGACATTGAAAACAAATCTACATATAATTTCCGTACATATTTATCATGCCACATTTATCATTATCATTATTTTAATCTCTTTCATTCTAGTTCAGTAACATTGAAAACAAATCTACATATAATTTCCGTACATATTTATCATGCCACATTTATCATTATCATTATTTTAATCTCTTTCAATCTAGTTCAGCTACATTATTGTATGCAAAATACTAAGCGCTTCGCCATATCCATAGTTCACTCGCATCCCTTGGAAATTATATTCTAAACAGAAACCATCTTTGTTTCTTCAGAAATTGCTGCTTTACATACATTTGAGCAAATATGACGTCGCGAACTAATTAAAGAGGTTTTTTGCCAAATCACTAACCACTATTAGTGATGGCTAACATCGGTGATCGACAAGGAATCGTGTCTTACTATCAGTCTACTATATTAGTTTTAAAAATGAAGTTATTAAAGACCTTTAACACAAATCTATATTTTATATGTGATTTCTGAAGAATAAATGAAATTAATGCAGTAAATAAGGTTTTAAATTCAGTTTTTTTTTCATTATTATGAGTTTCTAAGCATATAATTGAGAAAAAAGTCGCATATAAATAAACAGTAAAATCAAACAATAAACAATTAACAGTATATAAATAAACCATAAACAGTAAACAGCAAATGTATAAAATAAAGATTACATAAAATAAACTTTTTCATTCTAGTTTTATTTCATTGCCGTATTTATTATTTCATAACATAAGATAATGACGATGCCAAGGAGAATGTCAAAAAATAAAATGATTAGTGGCAGCTCAAAATGTTTAAGTTCAAAGTAAGCAGTAATGATATACTTCAATGTCGCTTAAGACGGTATTTAAGTAAACTAAAAAGAAGTAAAAATAGAATGTAAAAAAGGAGTAATAGATGACAAAAATATCGAATTTCAGTTGAGTATTCAAATATTTTTCTTAGTTTAAATGTTAGTATTATGATTTTTTCAGACGCAGAGGCTTCGAATATATAGAAAGGAAATCTATATGTCAATAAATTTCTAAAAACATTTTATTACTTCATTTCTACGACAAGTGTGTTTTGATTTATATCTATAATAATAGAATGAAAAGTTTGTCTCTTTTTTATTATCATTTCTTTTATTATTCTTTTTTTCCTTATAACTCCAAAACAGTTTGCGCTGGCGTCCTGAAACTTGGACAATGTATGAAAAGGACAATTTTAGCTTTTGATCCTAAAATTGATTTAATATTTCTAGTATATCGTTCGGGAGGGACATTTGTAAAATAGAAGTTTTTCAATCGTTTTCATTGTTTCCATGCAAATTAACAATTTAATTTAGCTTTAAATTATACTATAGATTATTCCACATTGAAATAAATAAAGAGTTTCCACTATAATGTAATGCTAGAACATTTTAAAAGACGAAGCATTTTTTTTTTAATCCACGCGCGCCAAAATGGCGACTATCAGGCCCAAACTGCTTCAGCTATCGCTAGGGCAAAACGTTTAATTAATAGTTAGAATAAAAGACTGGTGAGTTTATCTTTTTCTTTATTTTCTTTTTAATGGAATCAATGAAGTTTTATTTTAGTTATTTGAAATTCTTTGAAGTTATTTGAAATTTTAAGGATGTCGAGTTTCAATAAACACGAAACATTTAGTTTAATTTTTCACATTTTTTCTTGTTCTTATGTTTACTTTTGTGCTGAATAAAATGAATATTTATGTGGATGCGATGCACCATTAACATTTTAAGCTAATGGAGTGTCAACCTAGAATTTTTCATTTTATTATCTATTTAATCTATTATCTATTTGATTAGTATGTATTATGTATTTAAAGTAAATATTACATATAAAGTAGATAATATTATCGCAGAATTTAAAAAAAGCAAGACAATAAGAGTAAAAATAGGTTTTTATAAATAATAGATTTCGAATTTAATTCATATACAGAGCTATTTGCAACATGAATACATTCAAAAACAAGTACCACAAAAAAAAATTAAAAGGAGTAACAGGCCAAAATATAACACGAAAACTATGAAATAAAATTTCATTTTTTTTTTATTTTGTTTAGTTTTTTGAATATACTATGCATTTCTTCAAAACTATCGAGGAAATAAGAAAGTCACTAAAATAACTGAACTAGCTTTTTTTTCTTTTTTGTTTTGACGATTTCGTTACAATGAGGAATTTAGTATTAATTAAACATACAAGTACATCAAAAAAGGACCACCGATTAAATACATTAAGTAATATTGAATTATGTTAATAATAGGGAAGTGGGTCTACTGCTCCTGATGCAAATAAGGTAAAATGAGTGCTGCACGATTTGTGTACTGACTCTACGACGGGCACTCAGTTTGCTGCCAGTTTTAGTTAATATCTGGCTTCACTGACTATTTCAACCAGGCTCGCTTCGAACAACCTTACCAGCCAGGAAAAGTTTAGTTTTCTGAATTTTGTAAGAATTGAATATCCTAAGCGTCGAGCCTTAACGATTTTCCGAGAACAAAGTCTAATTCAAAAGTTTTCTATTGCTGGCGATTGAAACAACAGGCTAAAAACAGCCACTGTAGTTCAAGGTTATTTGCTCTTTATAGTTTGACCAATTGCAAAACTACTGGCATTGTACCGAGTGGAGGATGGGAAACTCCAGGACGATGGGAAACTCAAATAATGTTAAAAATGTTAAAGTTATTTCATAGAATCCATGTTATCTCTCCCAGGTATTTGCAGACCAGTGATTCTCTTGTTCGCTACAGATATTCAAGATTATTTTATTCAATAACTAAGAATTGACTCTACCGATTGCATTATTAAATAGCGGAGAATCAGACTTAAAGCCCATATTTTTAATCTTGAAATACCTTCAACCAACATTATCTCTGACTCACTTTAATTTTACTCTGTTCTTGGAAACTAACTGAATAAAAAGGCAGACGCTATAAGTCAATCTTCTGTGTTGACGTGATTCTATCTACAATTAACAACAACGTCACTTTGCAGGAATTAATCCAAGCAAGAGTTCGGTTCAGCAGCGGTTATGTTGATAAGCCCATTTCTGAGACCAGTACGATAGCGGTAATGTCAAACTTCTGATCTGAACTGCCTTAGAACCTTAATAACTTTAACCGAAAAAAATGCAGTGTAGGCAAATGATACCGGGTAGTAGCACGTAACGTTTACAAAATATAGTGTAAGGTATTCCGGGCGTGTATATATGTAATACAAAAAGTATAATACTTTTGTATTAATAAAAGAATTAAATATCTTTCGTTTTAATAAAATGTCTTTGTTAAAGAATAAGCGTAGAGAGATTCTATTTTGGGAAGTCAAGGCTAATAAACATACGATTGAGTTATTTTTAGAATCTCTCCCCCTTTCACTTCCATATAAGGAAGCATGAAATGATTTTCCTTAATGCGTAAGGATACAAGAATGCCAACGACTGTGCCTGTTTACTCAAATCTGTGTTAGTATAAAAGCGAGAGCAATGCTTTTCGCATGGCTTTTTCCATCATGTTGTGATCCTGAAAAGTTGTTCCGGAATTGTCCAAAGTCTTGTCCACTCCCTCCCTTGCGGAGTGTGGATGTGAAGTGTTATCGATACCAGCCTACTACCATTAATAAAGATTTTTTGAGTGTAACATGGCTCACGACTGCATTATTAAAGCTAAATACACCACTGATAACAGAGATGAAGCTCTGTTATTACAAGACGCCAGGATGTTTACTTGCTGAGGAAACAATTGTTATCTATTTTCCGGCTGACTACAACGTTGATAAAACCTCATCCCGGGGGACGAAGGACGAAAGAAAGAAGTGCCTAGTCCGCGGTGAAAAACGAATGAAGGAAGGTCTGTTTTACCACTCCATCGTTAAATACCCGTACCTTCATCGCTGTGAGAATGCTGACGTTGGCTCGAGCTCGTCACATGCCTCTCTGAAACCCATAGTGTTGATCGAGATGACCCTACAGTGTCCAATCTGGAAATGACCGATGACCCTACAATTCCGTAGTGCTCAAATTGTGAAAACAAAAGTGAATGTACGCGTTAAAAACAAAAAAAGGATAATATTTTTTGTTTCTCTTCAACATAAAAAGTCATGAAGGTCAAAGGACACTGTGTGGAAAATGGAAAGAAAGTACTGTAGATATATTTTTTTTTTTATCCTCTTATGTTTCTTTCTCACTAGCATGATTGAATAGTTTATCGATATCGGAGATGAGTAGTGTTTTAAAATTTTCATTATGAATAACTGAGTATATTTTATTATGAATAGTTAGATTGTATTTCTTGTATTTATATTGCTTTTCTTTAAAATGATGATATAATATTGTTTTTATCGTGCATTTAAAATGTTTTTGAAAGAAATAAATGTGATTCAAATGTCAATTAAATTAGTGACGGCAAACAAAATTAAGTTATTATTTAAACTTTTGTTTCCTAATGATTTTTCTAGATTAAACCGTAACAAAATTCTAAATTTTTCAGAATTTTCTTTTGAACCTAACGATGAAGAATTTTCAAACAAATTACAAGAAATTTGTAATACTGTCAATTTTTCGGAATTAGTTAAAATTTCAGACATTTTAAATATTTCCAGTGAAGGAAATAAAGATGAAATTGCAAAGCACATTTTAACTTGTTTATGTGATTTTGATAAGTTAAAAAATTCGATAGTAATGGAAAATCCCTCTGAAGATGAGGATGAAACTAATCAGTTTCAATGTAAACAAACTCAAACTGATTTTGAATCACATTTACCAATTAAAACTTGTGTAAGTCAATTTACACAAGTTAGTTTAAATACTAAAATATATGTTGATAAAGAAATACAAACTCATGTTTATACTGATAAAGATATGGCATCCTATAGTCAAAATTCTAGCAAGGACATAAAGAATAGAGAAACAGAAACTAAATTAATAGTAAATTTTTCGGATATTGAAGCAGTTACTCCTATGTTTAAAGGAGAAAAACACGAAAATATTAATTCTTGGTTTGAAAATTTTGAAACTCATGCCAATTTATTTAAATTATCTGATATGCAAAAATTTTTATTTGCGAAAAGATGTTTAAAGGGTAATGCCTTAACATTAATAAGAAGTGAAAGTTGTTTAAATTCATATGAAAAATTAAAAAATCTTTTGTTTGAAGAGTTTGGATTTGATTGTAATAGTGCAGAAATACATGCAATGTTGCAAAAAAGAAAGCAAAGATATAATGAAACTCTTCAAGAGTATTTCCTTAAAATGAAAGAAATTGCCACTCAAAGTGATATTGATGACTTAGCTCTAATCACTTACATGATTCAAGGAATACCAGACCAAACAAATAATAAATCAATTCTTTATGGAGCCAATAATCTTTTTGAATTTAAACAAAAACTTAAAATCTATGAAAAAATTAAAAGTGACTTAGATAAAAATAAATTTCAAAATAACAAGGGACCATACATGAAGAAAATGGAAAACCCTAAATATGACATTAGGTGCTTTAAATGTAATGCACCAGGACATAAAGCTCCGGCTTGTCCTAAAAATAAAAGTGTAACCCCGAATGTGACAAAACCCAAAATACATCATACAACACAGGAGATCCCAATAAATCAGTGTAAATACTGTTCGAAGAAAGGACTTTTGAATCAGTTTCACATGGGCTCCTCGTGTGTAAACAACCCTAATGTTGTTGAAATGAACGTTCAAAATATGACAAATAAACAATAGCAATTAATAATATCCGGATATCAAGTGGAAAATAAATACCTAAATGGATATAAAGTGGAAAATAAATACCTAAATGGATATCAAGTGGAAAAAAAATACTTAAATGGACGTCCAAAACAAAATGAAAATGTAAAAAAAGAGATATTATTGAATGTTGATACCGGGTCAACATTGAATATAATACCAAAAGACCTTGTGTCAAAACTAAAAATTCCTATTAAAAAATGTGAGGAATTAAATGTTATCCAAACGAAAGGACAATTAACACTTAACAAAATTTGTGAGTTTCCCCTTAAGATAGGCGATATTATTAAATCAGCTAAGTTTTTTATAATTGATACTGATTTACCATATGCTTTACTAGGGTTGCAGACTTGCAAGGATTTTTGTTTGTCTATTGACTGTGTCGGGCCAGTTGTTACTCAATTTGGTAAGAGATTGATCACCTCTGCTAATTCTAACAGTGACAACTTATCTTTGCACATTAGACAGCAAAATTCTCAAAGTGTTAGGGTTAAAAATTGTGAAAAAAATAAAAGTTTAAGATGTTTCAATAAAAGTAAACATTTTGAAAAAAATAGAAGTTTAAGATGTTTCAATAAAAGTAAACATTTTGAAAAAAATAGAAGTTTAAGATGTTTCAATAAAAGTAAACATTTTGAAAAAATAAAAGTTAAAGATGTTTCAGTAAAAGTAAACATTGAAAAAGATAATGTTAAGGATAACAAAAATAAAAAGAAAAGGAAAAATAGGAAAAAGAAAGAAGGTCCAAAAATTTCAAATGATTCGAAGATAGTACTAGGTAATGTGTGCACACATTATCAGGTCAATATCGACGAAAGAATAAAAAATGAGAACAAAATACAAAATGAGGACTTAAAAGAAATTTTAAAAAGTTATGATGATATTTTTGCAAAACATAAACACGACGTGGGAGAAATCAGAATGGAACCACAAAGAGTCAGGTTAACCTCAGATTTACCTATATCTCTAAGGCCGTACAAAACATCCCCAAAACAACAACAGGAAATTGATTTACAAATAGAGGAATTGTTAAAAAATAACATTATAAAAGAAAGTTCATCCCCTTATGCTGCCCCTGTAACTTTAGTCTTTAAAAAAGATGAAAATAAAAAGAGTCGTTTATGTATTGACTTTAGGAAATTAAACCAAATTACAAAAACAGATTCTGAACCTCTACCTTTAATACAGTCTTTAATTGAAAAATTGTCTAATAGTAGTTATTTTTCTAAAATAGATTTATCACAGGGATATCATCATGTTCGTATTCATCCTGATGACACTGAGAAATTAGCATTCGCTACTCACAACGGTCTATTTGAATACTTAAGATTACCTTTTGGCTGGAAGAATGCACCAAGCATTTTTCAACGTACAATTCGTAGAATTTTAAATAAACATAAAATTAAATTTGCTACGAACTATTTTGATGATATTATTATATTTTCTAATTCTTATGATGAACATTTAACCCATCTTAAAAAGATTTTCGATATTTGTAAACAAGAAAACTTGAAATTAAAACTTTCAAAATGTTCATTTTTGCAAAAACAAATAGAATTTTTAGGATATGAAATAAGCAATGGGATTGTATCACCCGATAACCATAATATTGAGGTGATTAAAAAATTAATGCCCCCTAAAAATGTAAAATCATTGCAAAGATTTCTTGGATCAATAAATGTTTACAATAAATTTATTGATGGTTATGCAAATATTCGACATCCTTTAAACAACTTGTTAAAGAAAGATGTAAAATGGGTGTGGTCAGAAAAATGTCAACACTCTTTTGAACTGTTAAAAAATGCTATTATTTGTAAACCAATTTTGAAAATTTTTAATCCTATTCATGAATGTCATCTTTTTGTTGATGCATCGTTAATTGGAATTGGAGCTGTGTTAAAACAGACAGATGAATGTGGTGTATTGCATCCTGTAGCTTTTCATTCTCGCTCCTTAAGAGACTATGAAAAATATTATGCAATTACAGAACTTGAATGTCTTGCTATAGTCGATTCTCTAAATAAATTCCATCATTACCTGTTTGGCCAGAAATTCACCATACATACTGACCATGCTGCTTTGGTTTGGCTGAAAAATGTTAAAAATTTAAAAGGTAGATTGTTTAGATGGTCATTATTGTTAAGTATGTATGAATATGATATTAAATACACAAAAGGTTCTACTAATTTTGAAGCAGATTGGCTTTCAAGAGATGCAACACATTCACTTGTCAAATGTAATAGTAAAAATAATGTTCATGTTTCACATTTGTTAAAATTGAATGAAATAATTGAAGCTCAAAGGAAAGATAACTTACAAGGTAATTTTGTTGATATCAATGATGTTTTATGTATACGTAAGAAAAATTTTACTAAAATAGTTGTTCCATTTTCGTTGAGATTAAAACTTCTGCAAATTACTCATGATAAATTTAACCATCCAGGAGTGCAGAAAATGATTAACTTAATAACCCCTGTTTATTATTGGAATAACATAACATCAGATATAACAAAATTTTGTAAACATTGTCATACGTGCCAATTAAATAAAAAACCGCGACAAAAAAGATTTGGATTATTACAATCCTTACCCCCTGTGAATCAGTCTTTTGACTTAATAGCAATAGATAGTGTTGGTGGATTGAATTATTATAATTCAACAAAAAAATATTTAACTTTAATTATTGACCACCTAACAAGATACATTTGGGCTTTTGCGTCAAAATCCATTAGTTCAGAAACGTATACTAATGTTTTACATCAAATTTTTCAAAATCAAATACCTAAATCCTTGTTGAGTGATCGAAACGCCGCCTTTACGTCTTCTCATTTTAAAAAATTTTTGAAACATAATAAGATTCAACAATTATTGACAACTGCGCATCATCCGCAGTCTAATGGCAAGGTAGAACGCCTTGGTCAAACAATAATTACACGTTTAAAGTGTAAAATCAATGAGAAACCTACTAAAACTCCATGGCCTACTTTGTTAAAAGATATAGTTAATACTTATAACTTAACTCCCCATTCTGTGACAAAATTTCCACCTGCATACCTCATGCATGGTAGACTCCCCTATGAAAATCCTTTAAATGAAGAAATCTATCCACCTGTTGAGGAAGCTAAAAAAATAGCAATTCAAAGAACTAAAGAATATCATGAAAGAAATAAAATTTACTATGATGCTAGATTTTTAGATATAGACTTTAAAACTGACGAATTAGTTATGTTTGAAGAATTTACTTATCCTAATACGAGGAAGTTGTCACCTCCTTTTAGTGGACCGTATAAAATTCTTCAAAAAATTTCAGAAGCTAATTACAAAATAAATAAAAAGAAATGGTTTAAGTAAACAAAATTTTGAAATAGTACATGTATCAAATCTTAGGAAATATAACAACCCACAAATGTTGAAATTAAATCATGAATAGTGTACAAAACAAAACAAAATATGTTACTTTCTTCAATGGAAGAAGTACACCCTATATTTTTTTGGGAGATCCGAATCGCGTGTGGAGATTTACCTCAACATCAATTGGATGTGAGGGCGATGAAAGTTGAACTTTTTTTTTTTCTCAACAAGTTGAGAAAAGTATTATAAAATATTTTTGGATTGACCCGTCTGGATCTCTCAATATCACTGTGCTTCATGAAATTCTGTTTTCCTCCATTTTAACGGGGAATACAAATTTTCATAAAGTAAATAACCCCTTTAACCATACAGAATCTTAAATTCTGATTAAAGACACTTGTTGTCCAGTTCGTTTCCATAAAAATTATGTATATTTTTGTGTGAAAAATTTTTGAAATATTTAGTAGATTAGTTATAAAAATATGTTTCATTTTTCTTTCTGTTTAGTTGCCTAAACAGATAAAGTGTATTATCATGTTTTTGTTATTGTCATTGTATATAGTTGTTTTTTTTTTTACAGATAATTGAAAAAATGTTATTTGTAGTAGTGAAAAGGAACAGTCGTACCAACATAAATTTTAAAAGTTCAGAGAATTCTAAATTTTATTATGATTTCTTTTTGGCTTGCCAAAAATCTTTTTTGGGGGGGATGTAATACAAAAAGTATAATACTTTTGTATTAATAAAAGAATTAAATATCTTTCGTTTTAATAAAATGTCTTTGTTAAAGAATAAGCGTAGAGAGATTCTATTTTGGGAAGTCAAGGCTAATAAACATACGATTGAGTTATTTTTAGAATCTCTCCCCCTTTCACTTCCATATAAGGAAGCATGAAATGATTTTCCTTAATGCGTAAGGATACAAGAATGCCAACGACTGTGCCTGTTTACTCAAATCTGTGTTAGTATAAAAGCGAGAGCAATGCTTTTCGCATGGCTTTTTCCATCATGTTGTGATCCTGAAAAGTTGTTCCGGAATTGTCCAAAGTCTTGTCCACTCCCTCCCTTGCGGAGTGTGGATGTGAAGTGTTATCGATACCAGCCTACTACCATTAATAAAGATTTTTTGAGTGTAACATGGCTCACGACTGCATTATTAAAGCTAAATACACCACTGATAACAGAGATGAAGCTCTGTTATTACATATATATATATATATATATATATATATATATATATATATATATATATATATATATATATATATATATATATATATATATATATATATATATATATATATATATATATATGCTACTTTTCAGTACTCTGAACATTATTACGTCAGTGTCACAGTGTCTAGACACTGTTGATCTAGAAAATCCTTGTCCTTAGACGATTTTGAAAATTGAATGACCTAAGTTTCGAATCCCTACATGTTTAGAAAATGATTTCAGATTCTGAAGCACCACGAGTCAATTATTACTCGTTCAAGAACTGTAATAATTGCATTTACAATTAGTGCTGTGGTTGCTAATCAGTTGTTGAAACAGATGCATATTATAGTGGACAAATCGCAGGAGCTCAATACTTAAGCTATTCAATTCCAACAATTGTCTGAAAACTAGGATTTTCCAGGTCAGCAGTCAGAGTAAAGCGATAATTTACTAATAATGAGGAAAAAACTAGCACTCGTACAAACTGCTTTGGACAATTAACCTTGAAAATGCGTGGTGTGCGCAGCCAGCAGACGTGTGATTGTGTGATGTAGCGAGCCATGTTTTATTTAGCCAGTGAAGACAGACATAAACTTAAATTTGCACCCAGCTGAATAAGAATGCCAGTCAGAGTCAGTAAATGGACCATGCAACATTAATTTTACCATATGAGCTTCGGGAAGCGTACACCCAACTCATTACATCCTTGATATATCTAATTTAGTGACATTTCAGTGCATTAAAGATAATCTTCAACTGAGTGATTTTTGAACAAATAAAATTTAATTTGTCAATATATGAAATAAAAAAGGTATAAAAAGATTATCTTTTCTTGTTTGTTGAAATAAACTTTTGAATTGCACTTAACAAAAACATACACATGCAATCGATGCTATATTTTAGATTGCATTATTTAGTGTACATTTTGAGTACATTACTAGTACATTTAGTGTACATTACTAGTACCTTAAAAATCATTCTTCTCTTCAGAATGTTGAATTCATACCATACAAAGATGCATCATTTTATGGAAAGCTCAACAACTGATATTTTAAAAGACTTTATATTTTTGAATATTTTTACTTTTAAGTTCATTAAAGATTATAATTCTAGGTAACGCCATTGATAATTAAATTTGAAGAAAATATCACACGTTTTATCAAAATTGTATTTAACACACACACCATTAGCATTTAAGAATTTTTTGTAACTAAGCTTTGATTTTTCACCCTTTGGAACTGTTCTTAAATATAAATAGAAAAAGTTTTGTAACATCTTTTAAAAAATATAAAGCTTAATACTCTGTTTTCGGATTCAAAAAATAAAATCTTGCATCACGCCGAAAGAATGCGCTACATTTTTTTTTCTTTGAGTTACTTTTTTTAAAGTGTCACATGCTTGAAAGACGCATGAGTGTATAAGAAGTTTAAAAAATTTTTAGCTAACACGGTTGAAAAATTTCTTTTAAGACAGTTTCCGTTTTTTCTGCCTTATTTGTTTGAATGAAATATGACAGATTAAAAATAAAATCCTGAAATGTGCACAAAAACGTCTTATTTTTTAACGTCGAATTGGTTAACCCAATTTTTTTAAAAGATTTTTTAAGAAAGCTATTTTCAAAAACTTTATTTTTCTGTCTTAAAGTCTCTTCTTCTTACAGTAGGATTTACGCTTCAAAACAAGTAAAAAACAAATATGTCTCTTATTTATCACTAAGGTTTAGCACTGGTGAAAGTACGAACTATTATTCCTTAGAATTGTGTTACTTGTTTCGAAAATAAAAATACTGCCATCCCCATTTAAATGAACCTAAAGTTTCAGTCTTCTTTTTTCGGAAGTATTTAAAATATCATTTCTATTCAGTTATTGGGAGAAAAAAAAATCATATTTTTCTTATGAATAAGAAAGATTATTTTTTATTATAGTGAATAAATATTTTATTGGATTTTATAATGTTCATTCCAATGCCTTTTATTATCTTTCTGGCAGTAATTTGGTTTCTTGTCCAAAAAAAAAAAAATTATCTTTAAATGCAAAAATTTGATCCAGTGATTTTTGACCTCCTCATTTGAAGTAAAGGTCATCTAAGAATTTTTGTAGAGACCCGCACAGATATTGTAGGTAATCCTGATTGCACCCCCATCCCCAGTGATGATGTGCTTCACAAATAGATATTTTTCTTTATGTTTGAAAAGCTAAATTATGTCCAATGCGATGGCATAAATTTCTTTCCGTATGAACCAGTTGAACTCATATGTCGAGCTTTGATCACAAATTTAGGAATTTCAAATAACCAAAAGCGTTCGAATTCTATACATTTATTCTGTAAGGGATCGTAAGAATTGTTGCGTACCAGTTTGCATCATTTAGAACTTTTATTATATTTTCATCAGCCTAAACTATACTGTAAAATAATATATAAAATAAGATATAAAAGTTATAAAATAAGAAATAAGATATAAAAGTACTGGCACGCCATCATCCATAAAGTACATTTTACCATAAAATAATATACTGTAATTTTTACAGTGATATTTATCTAATTAGATTCATTCAGTAATTTTAAGAAAGTTATTACCGTGAAGATAATAACAGTAATCAGATTCTTTGGTTCAACACATTCCGATATGAATGAATTTTACTGTGAAAAGAATCCACAAACTGAGTGACGGTGCAATTTACAAGAGTAACTAATTTACTTGCTAGTTATAATTTTCTTTATAATTATTAGCTTTTTATTAAAATTCAAATATGGATTTTTTTTAACTATTCGAAAATTAGTTGTCAAAGAATAAAAAATAATGGCTGTAAGTTTCAGATTTCATCTTATTCTTCGTATTATCATAGTGTATTTTCTTGAAGTATAAAGCCTTATGATACTGTGTTAATGATTAATGTACTGAAATGACTGTAGTTCAAATGCAGCACTATGTTCAAGAATCTTTACACTTAAAAGTTTCGCTTGAAACTATGAGTCATACATAGCTTAACTATGATGAATTTGTTATAAGTAACGGAAATTTTCGCTAAGCGCATTACTAACAATAAGTTAAAAGTATTATATAAAGTACTTTTAAAATGGATTAAGAATAAATGATTTATATACAACTAGCCTTTAATTGCGTTATTTTGAATTAATGTATTTTCCTACTTTTCAAACTAATAATGTCTGGAGATTTTCTGTGCATTCAAAACAAATTGAGTTATAGAGAGGTATAATTGTTTCATTCCTAATCCATAATAATACCTGTTTTCAATAATCGGAAAGTTTACTGTAACTAGAATTAAATATATTATTCTATGAAATTTAAGAAAATCCGTCAGCAGTAACTATAATTGGAAGTAATATTTGGTAATAATCTGTGTTGTTAATTATTTTTATTTATGTCTGTCATGTCATAAAAATGAGTGAAATTTAAGCAAATACATTTCATAAAATGCTTGAGTATCTATTACAAAACTGTAATATGCCTTACTATTTATTGTTAAGAGAGCAATAATTAACACCGAATAAACAACGATTTTTTTCCCTTCAAAAAACAATTATGGATGTATACTTATTACAAAATGTTTATAACTCTTTCATGTTTCCAATAGTATATGTGTATTTTACTAAATGAAATAACATTTAAAAAATGTCATTAAAATACATTCACACAGACATTTTAAAATAACAATTATGAATATTTATTACAAAACTGACACAAAGTATCGATTTCAGAACAGTTCAATTTACTAATGTGTTACCTTTCTGACAGGTTTTATAAAAGTAATTACTTATTCGTAAATGAAACTTCCTGAAAGAATCGAGCAGGAAGCGCGGAGCTTAACTAAGAAAGTTGACGCTATTATCGAAATTACTTCAAGACAAAACTGAGTACACAAAGACGGACTTAAGTTGCCATTCTTCGGCACAGAACCTGTTAGCTAATGATATCAATCAAATTAAAAGGCCCATTTTTTAAGTGATACTCAGATATAATGCCAAATGAAACGCAAACATTTATTTTCGAAATTTTAAAATTATTTTGTTAGAGTAGATAATTTAAATTTTTATATTAGTTGTAGTTTGGATTTATTTTTAAAAGTTCATTTTGCAAGTTTAAAATTTTTTAAGCATTGATTTTGTTAAATTTAATGATTCAAACGTGCCAGTGATGTTATTGTAGGAAAAAGAATAAGTTTTGAATTTCGTATTTCTGTGTTTTTAATTTATTTGTTTTTATTTTTTTATGTGAATATTAGTTTTGAAACATCTTATATATCGAAATGAAGCTCACAAGTATTTCCGTAAATATATTAATTTCTTAGAACATTAACATAATACGGATACAATTTTTCAAATTTCGAAAAGATTTTCTTAGACAATTTAAAAAGTAAAGTAATTTTTATATTAGTGGTAGTGAAACTCAATTCTTAAAAATTCGTTTTGCAAGTTTAAATTTTTTTTAAGAATGGGTTTTGGGAAACTTAATAACTAAAACTTTCAAGCGATGATTTTATTGGTTACAGATAATTGTTGAGTTTTTTTTTATCTCTGATTTGTTTGTTTTTTTATGTGAATAAGTATTTTGAAACATCTACATCTAACTGAAATTTGCATGTATTTCCGTAAATATATATTTATGTCTAAGAGCATCAACATAATACGGAATTTTAATAAATTCAGAGGAAAATTATCTCAAAATCGCTTAATTACGTTATTGGAAAGTTTCGTGATTGTAACGTGCAAATGAAGTTTCTGTTAATAAAAAATAAACTTTTGAGTTTTTTATCTCTATTTTATTTGTTTTTATATGTGGCTAAGTATTTTGAAACATATATAATATCTAAATGAAATTAACACGTATTTCTGTAAGCATATTAATTTCAAAGCTCATGAACATAATACGGATTTTTAAAGATTCAAATTTTTATACATTCATTAATTTTTAAATATTTTGATTTGGAATAGTTCAGCTTTCGGATGCATAATTTAGAGTCAGATTAACAATTTTTCTAATGGGACGAACTATTACTTCTTAACTTTAAATTACATATAATTCTCAAAAAAAAAAAAAATAAATAAAAAAAATGAAAATAATGGGCTTTTAATGTTGTTTTATATTTATTTTCCCTTTGCATTCTAACGTGTTAAGTAATAACTTTGATTGAAAATTGTTCTAGGAAAAAGAAATAAAGTGTAACATTTTATGTGATTTCGGTTTATCTGAAATTAAGTAAAAAAATAAATGTGTTAATAATTTTTCTTAATTTTTTTCATGGTAAATACTATTAGTCAAGAATTCTAAATATTATAATTGGTAATAGTTGACCAATATGCGTTAGATTCAAAACTAAAGAAAATGTTTACTTCCACTTAATTATTATTATTTTTTAATTTTAAAATCTTAACAGCCTGAAATATTTGAAACTACACTGTAAAAACTTCAGTATCAAATTACGTTTAAAAGCACACTCAGTAATATTTACTATAAAATGATTGATTTAAAAAAATGAATGACAAATAATGAATGAATAATGAATGACAATTTATTAGTTATTTATTGAATGCAAAATAAATGATTAATAAATATTAATGTAAAAGTTATGTAATAAGATTTTATGGTAAAAAAATTTTTTGTTGTAAATATAAATTTTACCGTAAATATAATAGTGACCTTATTTTGACTTTACGGACGCTGCACACTGTTAGAAATTTCTCGGAAAAACTGATTAAATAACAATTAAGTGAATGGTTATTTTACCATATTTAATCAAAACAGTCAAATAACCCTAAATAAAATGGTAATCAAACTGTTAAGTTTGAGAAAAACTGTTTATTAACTGCGTTCACCTAATACGGTTAAACAACCAGAATCTTATCTCCCCAACTAGAACCACCTAATGAAGCTACTTAGTTCTTTGCAACTGAGTAGATATCATAACAGAGCGGACTTATCTGTCAATCTCATGACCGGCGGAACTGGAGTTCGAGTCCTAGTGTTGACACCACAATATTTCCTCCATTCCCTTCTTCACATGAAGAATCTTCAGTGTCCGGCACTCTCCAATGCCTATAGCCTTACGGAGTGCCGAGCTCCTATGTCGAGTTAAATAATTGATTATTTTTTACTTTTTTGAAAAATGCTAGTTGTAAATGGTTAAAAAAAATTTTAGTTTTGTATTCATGGTTTTAGAACTGTTCTTTTTGTAAATGTTTTTAAAATCATAAAGGAAAAAAATGATCTTTACTGTAATTTTTACGGTTAATCGGATGGACAGACAGCCACTTATTTTACCATAATTTTAAAATGAAAATTTTAACAGTGCACTCAGGGTGTCAGAACTTTTTACTCTAATATTATTCTGAATTAGTAACAGTATGTTTGAAGTAAGGTCTGTTTGTGAATAATGTTACCTATCTAAATTTGACATAAGGTTATTTTTTGGGTGACATAAATAGGATGTTTTTCATTTAAATAAATTTTCAGAATTATGAATTGTCATAACCATCTCATTATTAATTCAAAATAATCCATTGCTTTAATACAAATGCTTTCTAAGGTTAAAATAAATAAATAATAAGAAGAAAAAAACAGTTACTTATTATCAGCTACAAATGATGCTAGCAACTGTTTACTGAAGTAAGGATTTGTGATTTATATAACGTATATATTTCTCATAACATTAATGATTTACATAATGTTAAGAGAAATATAATGATTGCTTCAGCTCTACTGAATAATTTTTCTTTTAAATTTTAAAACATTTTCTCACAAAATCACTATTAGTGTTTTGTAGAAGTATTTATTAAAATCCCTTATTTACGGACTCTAAAGTCAATATATGTATAAAATGAGAAAATTCCATTAAATATCCAACGTTAGAATTTACATTAAAAAAAAAATCAGACTTTGATATGCATGCAACAAACTGTGTTCAATTAGAGATTTTGCGAATAAGTTATCAAAGTTAGATTTGAAAAAGATCTATATATCATATTTAATCCTCATTGACAAATATTTTCTTTTATTTCCAATTTTTTAAAAACTCACAAAATTTTAAAAAATATCTTAAAATATAAATTTTTGCTTTATTGTTACACAACTTTTTTCAGATGCTCCGACATGCATCTTGTTTAACTTTAAATGCATTTGATAATTTTGATATGCAGTTATATGCAAAATTTTAAAAAATATCTTAAAATATAAATTTTTGCTTTATTGTTACACAACTTTTTTCAGATGCTCCGACATGCATCTTGTTTAACTTTAAATGCATTTGATAATTTAAACGCCTTAATTAAATTTTGATATTCAGATCAAATTAAATTGAAGCATATTTTTTGAAGAAAAGTTTGGTGAAAAAAATATAAATTTAAAACTTGTGTATTTATTTATAATTATTCGGCTACTATAACTTTTTAAATACCTACAAAAAAAGTATTTAGTCAAATTTTGAAGGGAAAAATTAAAACTTGTTCCTTAGGAGCTTTTTTTTATTATATGCAACTAGAAAATCTGATTTAAGCTGTGACTTTAAAAATAATTATTTCCTTTTCTAAGATTTTTTACACGGGTTTTTATTAGTGATAAAAATAATCTGTTAAAATTTTTAAATGAAAAATAGTATTTATTAGTTTCTAACGTTCCCCTCTATATATTCCCCCTTTATTACAATATCACATTTTCTTTTTATTAAATGCCAATATTTTTGAAAACGGGATGAGTCTCTTTTGTGTACTTTCAGAGAAATGGAATCAAAATTAGTACAAATTAAAGAGGTAGAAAAATAATTTTTTCTAGCAAATTTTTATGACACCCTTAAAATATTAAAATAATAATTATTTAAACTGAAAGCACAAAATCGTCAATTTCAAATATTTCAGTTTTTTTTCTTTTACATAATACAAGATGTAAAAGTGAATTTTGCATTACTAATTTTATAACAAAAATATTCTTTTAGGCTAGCAAAATTTTAATTAAATTAGAACAGATTTAAATCACAGTGATAAAATTTCATAATTTCTTTAAATTCATGTCTAAAGTAATCAATTTGTATCTTAAGATAAAAACACTTTTAAAATCAGTTCTAACTTTTTCTTTTCAATTTTATTACATGGAGTATATATATATGCTGGTAATATAACCATATTGTACGGTATTGAAACCATTCATTGGGGTTTTTTAGTCTCTATGGCAACGGCTAACCAAAAATTCTGGTTTTACAAATAATTGTTTTTTTATTATAGATTTGGCAAAAAAACAAATCTGAGAAGCAAATCTAACAAAATTAACGGTTTTTGTGCCATGCTTTTAATATGATGAAATTACCAAATTTTACCACGTTTACTATCAAAAAGCATGTTAATAAAACCATATTTTCATATTAATTTTTCCTATGGTTATTACAATATCGCTTCAGTAAAAATCGTTCTTTTTTATGTTTCCAATTAGACAGAAATACTGCAAATTTTACCATATTCTGAAGATTTGAACCATCTGTTTGCAATATTTTATTCTTAAACATCTTAATTTCAACTCACGTTTTTCTTTTCCTTTTATATGCGATTTAGTAAAGATCAAACATCTGAAAAGAAATGTTTACATGTTTCCCATTTATCGTTTGTTTATTTTACATTGAAAAAAAAAATGAAGCAGTATTCTTATAAAAAAAAAATACTTTTTTATATCAGTTGCAATTTTAAAAGGGAAAAACAGTTTTCAACCCATATTTTACATTAAATTGGCCGGTCACGAAGTTCGGGAATGAACTGTCCATATCTTCTATTTTATATCTCTTATTCATGGAACATTAGGTACTTTCTTTTACAATATTTTCTGAAAGATTTATTTGGCAAAAGCTAAATGGTAAAGGAACAGTGTTAAATTATAGGAATGTGTTCTTTATAAAAAAAATGTATAAAAGCAGAAACAAAACATTTTTCCAATAAAACTGTGAAACGATGTAATTGAAGATCATAAGTTTACGTGACGTCGATAATTTATAGTTTTCTCAATCCATCATCGAGGTACGTAATGAATCTTTAAAATTTTTACTTGGACTTTTTTTCGTATTAAAATATGTTTCTAATATCAAAGCCCTACAATTCTCTCTCTCTTTCTTTATATATATGTGGGCGAATCTCAGGAATCATTACCTTATATGTCTTCAAACTTTTCTTATAAACGTCAAACCCTAACCATTGAAAATTGATAAAAAAAAGGTATACAATCCAATTCTGCGAGTTTTGTTAGTGATATTCCAAAAGCTTATTTAAAGTGGAACAAACTTTTATCACTAGTTTAACATGGAACTCGCAGAATTGGATTGTATACCTTTTTTTTTTTTTTCAATTTTCGATGGTTACGGTTTGGCGTGCCAAAATTTGGCGACAAACCTTAAGTGTTTGCAAACGTCAATATTCACGAAAAATATCATTCAAGAAAATGTAATAGTACAGCTGAGCTACTAAATTATGTTTTTAGTGATTTGAACTTTTTTTTAAACAGAATAGCTTTAATAACTAACAGTAACATATAGACGTTAAACAACTAAAACTTATCACAATAAAATTGCAAAGATTTAAGTTTAATGCTCATCATAATAGTTATATTCGATCATTATTTTTGCTTTGATTACACGTAACAAAACCAACCTTGTCCTAAAAAATTTTTCGGCTAATTTACACTTAAAGTTACACATTTATGATCGGTTAGAATATTAAGAAAAAATAAGTTCTCACCCCTTCATTTCACACATTTTATTCGAAAAGAAAATATTTTCCTGAAGCAGCTGTTACTCAAAAAAGACTTCACATTATTTTCACTTTTTTTCCAGCTCATTAGTTGTTATTGCTTTTGACACGGGCGAACGTGAAGGGCTATCCTGTAAAGATGGGATTATTTTTGACACTTTCGCGTTATAGCCTTGTTAGTCATTTTCATCACATTCCGTTTCCGTAAAACTAAGAGTTTTTTAGTGAGTTTTTTTACCGCGTATTTTTGGGCTGCTAATGTTTTATGAGTTTCTGCAAACCGTACATATTTGTTGATTCTCTGTGATATTGATATAATATTCAAATTAAACATTCACTAAACAAACTTAGATACACTCATAGCATAAAACAGAAACTAAATCGATTATAATTTTAAATATGTAAAAACCTTTAATAGAAAACACAATTCAACTCAATACCTTATTCATGCTATGGTAATGCTATAGTTAATGCTATAGTTAAGGGTACCAATAATATGATGACTGGTTTTTATTACTCAAGTTTAAAGCCGAATTTAGGATTCCATTTTACTGATTTGATAAACTACTACTTTTTATTTCGCACAAAACTGACGTAAATCTCCAAGGCCATTTTATGCACCCTTAATATAGATTGTTAGAATCTTTAAGATAAATGAAAATAAAAAAGTACATACGTTAGGTCTCAAATTAATATTTGAACTAGAAAAAAAATTCTACTGAAATCTGTCAAATTAAAGTAGATCAAAACAGGGAGTTGAAAGATGGTGGTGTTTCTAATAATAATCTTTTAACTTCTCCTTGTTTTTTTCCGCAATTAACGTCTTGTTTTTCAAGGCATCTGTTGTCAAGTACTGTTATTTCTCAGATTTCGATAACGCTTTTATTTTTCCTGGCCTACTCCGAATCGTATGCATTTTTAGTTTTCATTTTTGATAAAGATTCTTCAGATATATGCTGAAGGTTATCATTAAGGAACAGCATGTATATACAACATATATAATACACTTTATAGACTTAAATTGACTTCACTAAAAATTATTAAAAAAAATAGTATTCAAAATAAAAACAAAATTGAAAGAAGGTACTTTTAATTAGAGCTAATATAAGATTTTATTTATATAAAGTATCAACATTATAATTTAACTAAAATTGTTCACAAATTTAACTAAACCCAACCTTTTAATTAAAATCGACATAAATATGCTCTGTACATGAACAAAAAACCATCACGTCCGCTTAATTTAAATAATTTCTATAGTTTCTTAGAAGTAGTCTTATTAACAGAAAGTGCAATATAATCTCGAAAACTCCTAAACGCAAAAGTTAAAAGCTGGAAGGGAGAAGATTTCTCAATTTCCGTCCCAGCCTACATACAGGAATGAATCATTCTATAGGGACCTTGTTTACTTTATCTCTAGCTCTCTAACCTTTTGTCACGTTATGTAAGAATTCTATATTCCCAATGCTGTTGGGACTAGAATTGTGTTAGAACTGAATCTGTGTCACGTTTATCACCTTGAGTGATGTGTTGCTTATCAATAATTTCTTGCTCCAATAACTTGTTCCCATTAATCTTGTAGTTATGTATACAAAACTCTAAATATACCCCACTCTTTTACTGCAAGAGGGAGATATGTCACGATATTCATAATTGAATTTTACTTAGAAATATTATTTAGGTATAACCACAGTTCATAGCAGAAAGAAAACATGGGGTTTTGAGTAAGGAGGACAAAATCGAACAGAACGCACAATTGGTAATATTTATTTTAACATTTAACTCCATGTAGTAACCTATTACACTATGGAAAAAAAATTTTGTCGCTCAAATTTTCTAGGACCCATGTCTGGAGGTGACAACGCACGCGGCTAGTGGCTCTTTCCTATAATGACCTGTTCAGGAAATCATGAAGAAACAGTTCATAATAGGGAAAATAAGCGCTTCGAGTGGTTTATCATGTCAATTCCGAACATGGGCTATTTTGGCAATTTTAATCCCAACTCCCCTAGAAGTTTTTCATTACATTTATGCAACGCCTTGCTATTACGACCCACTAACATTTTTAAACTAGTACATTTTAGTGAAAAATAATCTCTAAAAATGTTATTTAAAAAAAACTACAGCTTGGGGAGAGAAAACAACTTCAGATTTGAAAGCATAGATGCGAAAACATCTAAAATCAGTAATAAAAAAATTCAATCAACATAAAATAAAAACTTGTTATTAAGTGTTACTTATTATTAAAAATTTTTAGAGTGTCGCGCTATAATTTATCAAAAACCTGTTATGCTTTCAAGACGGCGTTATCATTATTTTTATATTATTTTTTATTTTTTTTATAACTTCATTATCAGCATTTTTTTTTTAATTTCTAATGATTGAAATATTATTGTGTACTTATACTTGTATACCTATTCTTGTGCTGTTTGAAAATGATAGAGTTGAAATTTGACATCAAAAGTTTTTTTTAATGGTATTAATAAGTTATTGCGATTGATTAATTTTGTTTCTTGATTCTTGCGATTTATATAATTTCCGTGACACATTTTTTGTTTATGAATAGTGAGATCTATTTTTTTTTTATTCACCTCATTTACAAAGTGTGCTTGCATTTATCACCTTTTTTAAGAGATTTATATGAGTACAAGAAGCCTTGTTAGAAAGATTTATAAGTCAGAGCATGACTAAGCAGGAAATTTAATTAAATAAGGAGGAAAATAGATGAGGATATTTTCGAAGCAGTTTATTCTGTTCTATGCTATTGGAGTAGTAGATATTTTTTTTTAAATTAATATTAGAATATATGAAGTGAAAAATCAAATTCCAAAGAAACGTTCAGATAAATATCAAAGAAATAAAAGTCCTATTATAAATTTCAAAATTAAAGTCGAACAAGAAAGTGCAATTTGATGATCGAAACGATTTGTAAAATCTTAAAACAATTTTGAAAATAATTTTTGAGCTTATGAATTGTGCTTCTATTGATACTACTATGAGTTTATGTAGATTATCATAAAAAAATGTGTTTAAAATTACCAGAATATAGTAAAATTAACTACGTTTCTGTTCAAGGCGAACACAAAAAAAAACTATACATTTTACCTAAGTGCTTTAGTAATGACTTTTGGTAAAATTAACCACAAAATATGGCTTTATAATACGTAATACAAATAGGTAACACTGGTAAAATGTGAAAACTTTATCGTGATACATTAGAGTATGGAATAAAAACCATTTATTCGGGTGAATTCAGTTTTAAGTTTTGTATTTTTTTCTAAATTTGTATGGTTATAAGAACAATAATTTTAAAAGCAAGAATTTCTAGTAAGCGTTTTCAATATGAACAGAAAAAATACCAAATGAATGGTTTAAATACCGTATCTATTGGTTTATATATATATATATATATATATATATATATATATATATATATATATATGTGTGTGGTGACAGTTCCTGAAGCTGTAAACTGCAAGCTGATTTCAGACTATGTAAGCTGAAAGTTGACCCGCCAGGCTATGTAAGCTGTAAGTTGATCCCTGTGAGCACTACTTGGAAGGAATGGGGTTTCCCTGAGATCAAAAATGACGGTTGTTAGCGAACGAAGAAAGACGCTGATGAACTCCAAAGAGGAGTTGGTTGTGATTATGCCGAACTTTTTTGAACTTTTCCTCATTTATATTTATGTGTTATCTATGTGTTTATCGTCCGTCCTTATGTAGATTTAGTTTTAATATATGTTTATGTTTAAAGAACAGTGCCTCTTTTTATTTTCAAAGACGACCACTCATGCCGTCCCCACAAAATCAGAAGTGGGATACTGAATAAATTGATCGTGAATAAATTGATGGTGAAGAAATTAAATTGTGAAAAAATTGATAGTGAAAAATTGATTAGTGAAAAATTGGATATTTCATTCTTGTGAAAATAAGTAACGGAATAACGTTATGATGAAACTTTCATTTTTTTAATATCATCTCTGCAACTACAATTGGGGTACGTAGACTTTTATTCATTAATCAAAAATGATTCTTAACGATCTTAAGCAAATAAGCAAAGCATTGAAGAATTTTAAGAAAGACAAAATAAGACTTCTACGTAAGTTTATTTTCGATGTAGAAGGCGATCGTTCAAACAGAAAACGATTAAGAAATTTTAATGGTTTCGATTTTACTTTAGATAGCGAAGAATTTCAAAATAAATTAAAAAATATTGAAAAAGAATTTACTCTTAATCAACTAATAACTGTTTCCAATATTCTAAATGTTTCTTATGAAGGCAATAAAACAGAAATAACTAAATACATGTTGACCTTGTTAATGGATTTGAATCAATTGGCAGAGCTCGTTAACGACGCCAACGCGTCTAGCTCTGAGTCAGAGGAAGAAAGCGAAACTGAAACTTTGAATAAAAAGAAGGAACATAATTTTTCAATGCTGTGCAATGATGAAAATAAAAACATTGATTCTTGTTTAAAAGATAAAAATAATTCCTGTAGAAATTTTGAATTTCAAAATGTTGCTATTAATTATTCTGATATCGAAAGTACTATTTCTAAGTATAATGCAGAATCGCATGAAAATATTGTTCATTGGATCGAACATTTCGAAAATATTTCAAAATTATTTAATTTGTCTGATTTACAAAAATTTATTTTTGCTAAAAGATCTCTTGGTGGTAACGCCTCTTTATTTGTCAGAACTGTACCGGAAATAAATTCATGGCGAAAATTAAAAGAAGCTTTGATTGATGAATTTTCTTTTGAAATTAATTCTGCTAATTTGCATGATCTTTTGAGTAGACGTAGAATGAAGGATTGTGAATCCGCTCAAGAATATTATTTAAAGATGAAAGAGATCTGTAATTTCGGAAAAATAGATGATGCTGCTTTTATGCATTATGTAATTAAGGGGATTAACGATAAACATGAAAACAAAATTGTTTTGTACGGCTGCAAAAATTTGTCCGAATTTAAAGAGAAACTTAAAGTTTATGAAATAATAAAAAGTGATTCTGCAAAGAGTAAAAGTGCTTTCGATAAAATCAAAACAAAACATGATGATAATAAATATAATTCTTATGATAGAACAAAAGCAAAATATGATGATAGGTATAATGTAAGAAAAGATGTTTCAAATAGGAATAAAAATAAATATGAAAATAATAATGATAAGATAAGGTATAATACTGATGTTGAAACTTTTAATAATAAATTGTGTTATAATTGTGGTTCAAGAAATCATATTTCAAAATATTGCATACATAAAAATAAGTGTTTAAAGTGTTTTAAATGTGAAGCGTTTGGACACAAAGCTTCGCAATGTCCAAAATCAAATGCAAAAACGGAAGTTGCTACTTCAAATGTTAGTGTAGAGCCAAAGTTGTTTAAAATGGTAATAGTTGATAACTTAACTGTCAAATCTTTGATTGATACAGGAAGTCAAGCCACTTTAATCAGAAAATCAGTTTTTAATAAATTAAACTCTAAAGAACTATTTCCGTCTAATTCTACTCCAAATGGATTTGGTAAATCAAAAGTGACTCCGTTAGGTTATTTTAAAGAAAGCATTAAAATTGATGATTTCAAATGTTTTGCTGAAATATGTGTTGTAGAAAATGATAAGATGCCTTATGACGCTATTATAGGCCTTAATGTTTTAAAGCAGGGAGAAACAATTATCAATGAAAAGGGTATCACAATTAAAAATAAAATTCAGTGTTTTGATGAAGTAAACTATTTGTCTATTTTACCAATCGATCTTACTATATCTGATGAGGTTGAAATTAACATAGATCCTTGTGTTCCTAATGTTTTAAAAAATAAGTTACAACAATTAGTTTTAGATTATACGCCAGATAAACTTAAGACAACTAATGTGGAAATGAACATTTTGGTTAAAAATCAGGAACCTATATTTCATCAGCCACGTAGATTGCCGTTTTCAGAAAAAAAGACTGTCGAAGCTCAAGTCGCTGAATGGTTAAAACAAGGAATAGTGGAGCCTAGTTCTTCCGAATATTGTAGTCCCGTTGTAATAGTTAAGAAAAAAGACGGATCTCCTCGTGTTTGCATAGATTATAGAAAACTAAATAAGGTAATTGTCAAAGATAGATTTCCCCTCCCATTAATTGAAGACATTTTAGATAGACTACAAGGCTCGAAAATTTTCAGTACGATTGATCTTAAGAACGGATTCCTACATGTCGATGTAAATAAAGATAGTAGAAAATACACTTCATTTGTGACACATGAAGGACAATATCAATTTCTTAAAGTTCCCTTTGGACTATGTAATTCTCCCGCTGTATTTCAAAGATTCATAAACACCATTTTCCGAACTTTGATTAATGAAGGTATAGTTTTACCATATTTAGATGACATAATTATTTTGTCTTCCTCCCTTGAAGAAGGTATTGAACGGCTTAATCTGGTATTGAATATTGCTAGTGAATATGGACTTGATATTAATTTTAAAAAGTCCCATTTCTTAAAGAAGCGCATTGAATTTTTAGGTCATGTGATAGAGGATGGAAAAATATTCCCATCTACCTTAAAAACCAAAGCAGTTCTTAACTTTCCAGAGCCAACAAATTTGAAAAAAATTCAAAGTTTTTTGGGATTAACCGGATATTTCAGAAAATTCATTCCCAACTATGCTATAATAGCTAGACCAATGAGTGACCTGCTAAAAAAAGATCGTAAGTTTAAGTTTAGCATTGAAGAAAAGAAAGCGTTTCATCAATTAAAATCTTTGTTAGCCCAAAATCTTGTTCTTTCAATATATAACCCTAAATACGAAACTGAATTACACACAGACGCCAGCTTAGAAGGATATGCTGCCATTTTAATGCAAAAACCCCCTGATGAAAAACATTTTCACCCCACTTACTATATGAGTAGGAAAACGACTGATGCTGAAAAAAAGTATTCCAGCTACGAACTTGAAGCTCTTGCTATCGTAGAAGCCCTTAAGAAATTTCGCATCTATCTGTTAGGCATTCTATTCAAAATAATTACTGACTGTGCTGCTTTTGAAAAGACTATGTCAAAACGAGATTTGTCGACTCGTGTAGCTCGTTGGGCACTTTTGCTGCAAGAATTCAACTACATAATTGAGCATCGTTCTGGAAAAAAGATGGCTCACGTAGACGCCCTTAGCCGATCTCCAATTAATGTATTTTGTGTTACAGTCGATAAAATTTTACCAAGACTCAGATCAGCCCAAGATAAGGATACTGGAATCAAGACTATAAAAGAACTACTTAAAATTTCGAATTATGAAGATTATTGCAATAGAAATGGAATTTTGTATAAATTTGTTAATGGCAAAGAATTGGTGGTTGTGCCGGAAAATATGCAAATCGAAATTATAAGAACAGCTCATGAGAAAGGACATTCAGGAATTAAATATACGGAAAAAGAAATCGAAGAATATTATTTCATACCCAAACTTAGACAGAAAATCGAAAACATCATAGCAAATTGTGTTCATTGCATACTGGTGAATCATAAAAGAGGAAAGAAAGAAGGACTATTACATCCATTGCATAAAGAAGATATGCCTTTGAAAACTTTTCATATTGATCATCTCGGACCTTTGGAGAGCACCCATAAAAATTATAAATATGTGTTAGCGATAATAGATGCTTTTACCAAGTTTGTATGGATTTATCCTACGAAAACTACAACGTCAGCTGAAACTTTAGCCAAATTAGAAATCCAAAAAACTGTATTTGGAAGTCCTTCCCAGATAATTTCAGATAGGGGTACAAAATTTACCTCCAGTGAATTTACTGATTATTGCTCGAAAGAAAATATTAAACATCATTTAATAACAACAGGTTTACCAAGAGCAAACGGAAAAGTAGAGCGTATTAATCAGACCATCATATCAATTCTTTCAAAATTATCCATAGAAAATCCAGCTGAATGGTACAAGCATACGAATAAAGTTCAACAAGCGATTAATTCAACTTATCAAAGAAGCATAGACACTACTCCATTCGAATTGCTTTTTGGGACAAAAATGAATGATAATGAACTGGGAAAGTTAAAAGAAATGATTAAAATTGAATTTCAGGCTCATTTTGAAGCCCAAAGAGAGGAACTAAGAAAAGACGCAAGGCAGCAAATTTGTAAAATTCAAGAAGAAAATAAAAAGACCTACAATTTAAGAAGAAAGGAGCCAAAATCGTACGAAATTGGAAATTTGGTTGCCATCAAAAGAACCCAATTTGGACCTCATTTGAAGCTAAAACCTAAGTACCTTGGCCCCTACAAAATAACAAGAGTAAAAGGAGGAAATACTTATGATGTAGTAAAAGAAGGAAATCACGAAGGACCTAACTGCTCGACAACGTGTGCGGAGTATCTTAAATCATGGAACAGTTGTCAAGAACTTTAGTGCTTGCCAAGACTAAAAAAAAAAAAAAAAAAAGACTGTAATTTTTGAAGATGAAAAATAATTGCTAAAGAAGCGAATTTGATTTTTGAAGAAGACGAAAGAACTTAAAGACGTAAAAGAAGACGAAAGAATTTAAAGACGTAGAAGAAGTTCAAGACGAAAGTCGTTGAAGAAAAAGATGATTAAAAAAAAAGATGTTTAAAAAAGAAAAAAAGAAGACGAAGACGTTGAAGAAGAAACAAAAGACGTGTAAAGACGAAAGAGTGAATTTGCCTGAACTGATTGACTCTTAACTGAAAGATTTTAACCTAAAGAAATTAACCTAAATTAAAAGAAATTAACCTAAAACATTTATTTTTCAGAAATCAATTATAAATTTCAGTCTGCTCTGCTTTTTCTTTTTTTTTTTTTTTAGAGTCGCTGGAGGACCAGCCGAACTGCAGGACGGCCGATCTGTGGTGACAGTTCCTGAAGCTGTAAACTGCAAGCTGATTTCAGACTATGTAAGCTGAAAGTTGACCCGCCAGGCTATGTAAGCTGTAAGTTGATCCCTGTGAGCACTACTTGGAAGGAATGGGGTTTCCCTGAGATCAAAAATGACGGTTGTTAGCGAACGAAGAAAGACGCTGATGAACTCCAAAGAGGAGTTGGTTGTGATTATGCCGAACTTTTTTGAACTTTTCCTCATTTATATTTATGTGTTATCTATGTGTTTATCGTCCGTCCTTATGTAGATTTAGTTTTAATATATGTTTATGTTTAAAGAACAGTGCCTCTTTTTATTTTCAAAGACGACCACTCATGCCGTCCCCACATATATATATATATATATATATATATATATATATATATATATATATATATATATATATATATATATATATATATATATATATATATATATATATATATATATATATATATATATATATATATATATATATTTATATGCCGGCCAGGTGGCCGAGCGGTTAGCATGCCTGACTGCGAAGTCATAGGCTGCGGGTTCGAATCCCGCTCTGGGCATAGATGTTTCTCTCTCTCTTTGTGCTGTCCTCTGTTGTGTGTGTGTATGATGTGTGAATGTGGCCCACCCTATAAACGGGTTTGTGGCAGTGTGGCGTGGTACAATGTTGCTCGCCTCCGTGACTTTGATTCACAGGTGCCCACTGGGTAACGAGAAATGAGCAACAATTCCGGCATAGTATGGCTAAGAACAAAAAGTTCAGTGCCTGCCGTTAAAAAAATAAATAAATAAATATATATATATATATATATATATATATATATATATATACCAGAAATATCATTTCCATACTCAGAATTGTTTCGCCGTGTATGATCATTTTAAGCTTAGCAAAAAGTGTTAACTGTTAATTCATTTCCAAAATTGATATTTAGGAATTTTTTGAGCTTTTAAGTGGATACTATTCTGTTTTGCCGAAAGAATACAGCTGAACTGAAATGCAGCTGAGACAATCGTAACCCTCTTTTATTTAAAAAAAAAAAATGCTCCTGTCAAGCGCAAATGTACCAAAACGGAAAATCGTTAATTTTTCCCTCAATATTGTTTTGTTATTGACCTTAAATTCTCTGAGGTAGTAAACTTATCAAATTTTAAGTTATTTGGATAAAGAAATCTTACTTCGGTGTTTAAATGGTTAATTTAAATATAAAAAAAAATGTCTACTAAAAATAAAATGTCCACTAGATTACAAGTTAAGTTTATTAATTGAAACAAAATAACTATTTGTTTTATTTTCATGTTTCTTTACATTTATGATTCAAAATTATGTTTCGAAAAATTTTGTGACTAGTTAAAAGAAATTAATTTTTTTTTAACAAAATGGTAATGGGAAGTAAACAGCAAGATAACATTCATTTAAAACAAAAATTACAATAAAAAGCAGGTAATCAATAAAAAATGTCCTATTGTTCTCTAATACAAAAGAATTTAATGAAATGTGAAACATTTTTTGCTTGTATACACATTTCTTCTTGAAAATGAAATTGTAAACATCCATAAAATGAGAAATAAATGTAAATAGCTTAGGTAATTTATATTCAAAACAAGTAGGGAAAATTCCTGAATGTTGGGAAATTACGAAGAATCACATCCAAGTTACAATTATGTAAAAGACCTAGAAATCATTAATTTTTCCTAATCGAAAAGATAATGTTTTTTCCATGTACACCATCACAAATTGTTTGAAATTACAATTTTCATCTAGTTTCAAATTTCCTAATATTATAAGAATAATTTTTCCAGATTATTTTACAGAATCACAATATTCTGAAATAGAATATAACAAACATTTGTAGTTTCTTTTATTCGAAGCTATTCTATTTCTAGATTATTACTTTGATTTTTTTTTAAGTAAAGAAAAATAAGGATTCTTATATTTCAGTAAAAATATATTTCAATAAATAATGTGCTACAAAAGAAACCTCTTTTTAAAGTTGTATTATTCTCTTCACATTAATCCTTTAAATCATTCTTAATATAGTAAATTACGTGTATGCAAATGAATTTTGAGAGGTCAATTGAAAATTTAAGAACACAATTTTTATTCCTTTAATCTCTTAATGATCTTATTATTTTCAAGAAAACAGTCATATAAGTGCCTATTTTTTATTGAAGAAAGTTATATGAAAAAAGGTGTAGGTACAATAATTGTACTCCGTTTTATTTTTTAAATTTTTTTAGCATGAAATTTAAAAATCCATATATATTCCATTTGTCCATGTAACTCTGAATCCTTAATGTACACAATATTGAAAAAAAATTTCACAAACACAAAACACGTGTATTCACAATGAGAATAAGTAACAGAGCTAAGAGTACGAAATACGTATCACAAATACGAATATTTTAATAGTGCTGAAATGTAAAATAAGAAATAAAAACAATTCTGAGATAAGAGATGGATATATTTATATACCGCATATAAGTGCTTATTTTTTATTGAAGAAAGTTATATGAAAAAAGGTGTAGGTACAATAATTGTACTCCGTTTTATTTTTTAAATTTTTTTTAGCTTGAAATTTAAAAATCCATATATATTCCATTTGTCCATGTAACTCTGAATCCATAATGTACACAATATTGAAAAAAAATTTCACAAACACAAAACACGTGTATTCACAATGAGAATAAGTAGCAGAGCTAAGAGTACGAAATACGTATCACAAATACGAATATTTTAATAGTGCTGAAGTGTAAAATAAGAAATAAAAACAATTCTGAAATAAGAGATGGATATATTTAGAAATTTCAGTTGCATTACTTTAAAAGCTCTAGCCTGAAAATATCATGGGCACAAGAAATAAGAGACGAAAACTCACCCTATAACTTTGACGAGAGTAAGAGGGAATGGGTTAAAAAACCCGGGGAATATAATAAGTAAGGCAATACCGCAAAACACGTTTTTGGCTGGAGACATCATAGAGGTCAAAGATTCATAATTTCATAGCTATCAACATAATGGTAGTAATTTTGTCAAAAATACGCACTGACTGCCTTTACTTCAAAGATAAATTTTTACCTTTTGTTCTAAAGCTGGTTTAGATACAAGTAACTGCCGAGAACCGAAAACTAATGTTCCTAGTGGATAGTTCGGTGTTTCATAGAAATGCGTTTGGAAAAGACGGAGCGATGTAAAAATTTACTGAAAATTTTATAGAAAATAAATTTTTAGATCGAACTGCTTCTTAGTGTTGTTTTTAGACTTGTTTTATGCGCAATTTTGTACCAGATAAATAGTAAGTAGATCACAATATGCAAAAACCTGTTTTTGCCTACATACACTGAGAAAAATATGGTCAAAACTGCTAGAATATGGTAAATTTACCGTGTTTCTGATTCTTTGAGGACATCAAAATCTCGGAAGTTTTTATCGAAGTGCTTTAATTTTCGTTAAATTAACAATAAAATATGGTTTCCTAAACGCAATAAAGTTTCGGAAAACTTGTTATTTTACCATGATACCTTTGAGCAGCACTTTTCAACCTTTCAATCGCTGCGGACCGGTCAATGTTTGATAAATGTACCGCGGCCGATTGAGGAAGGAGGGATGTTGATTGTTTAAATTTTCAATTGCTTTAAGTTAATAATTTTAATTTAATTGTATTTAAACATGTCTTCAAATTAAAATACAAGCGTGGCATTGATGTAGCTTTAAGTGACGCCTCTCAGCTATCAATTAATCTCTTGCCCAGGGAGAGTCGTACAAACTAAAGTAAATATACCACCGTTTATAAATAGAAAATAGTTTATAAACGGTGTTAATTTTTTTAACGGTACTAATTTTTTTCTTGGGCGATCAAATACCATTTAATCCACGGACCGGTAACGGTGTGTGGACCGGAGGTCTTAGTCTACTGCCTTAGAGCATGGCATAAAAACCATTTATTAGATAAATGTTAGTTTTCAGTTTTGGATTTGTTTTTTACTAAATGCTTGGTTACAAGAACTATAATTTTGAAAACCAGAATTTCCGCTTAACTGTTGCCATACGAACGGGTTCAAATACCGTATAATAGTGCATCAATAACCAACAAATAAGTTATTTATTTATTTACTTTTTTTTTACCGCGCATGTCATGTGTCACAGATGTTTTATTTTTAAAATTATTTTTATTACACATTAAAGTAATTTTACTAAAATTGTTTTCTCATTGCCAAGAATTCTCTTTAAAATATTCTTATCAATAATTTAAGAATTACACATTGAAATAATAATGGCTTATCCTTGTACTGTCCATCACAAGTCTTTTATTTCTTTCATTTATATAACACTAATCATAATAGCATCTTAATTATATTTTGTATTATTTTCCCCCAAATATGAGGTCTCTTGACATAAACCTTTTTCCTCAGAACTCATTATGGATTTCAAAATATTATTTTTGCATCTTTAGTACAGGATATGCTGCATATATTGTTAGAAAAAAAGTTTCATTTTGTCTGAGCCAATTTTTTAAAGCATGGTTTAGTATAAAGGTTTTTTTATTTTACCTGAAGCGTTGTATGCATGCATATTTCAGTGCAATGAATTATTACTGCAACTGTAGTGCACATTATACACTGCGAAACAAAATATGGTCCAAACTATTAGAATATGGTAAAATTTATTGTGATTATCGCTTTAAGGAGGCACATAAGAGCTCGGTATTTTTTACCGAAGTGCTGCGGTAAAATTAACCATAAAATATAGTTTTATAATCTATGACAACATTTGATAAATGTGGTAATATTTGGTAATTTAGAGCAGTTCATAAAAATGTTTTAATCGATTAAATTTACTTTTCATGTGTGTACTTTTTAGTAAACGTGTGGTTATAAGAACTAAAATTTTCAAAACCAGAATTTCTTGTAAATCTTCATCTTATGAACAAAAAAATTAACAAATGATTGGTTTAAATACCGTAATTTTTTTTTAACCAAAAGTTTGCTTTACTTTGACAGAAATGACATGGTAATTTACATGAATTTTTTCTCTGTGTCTGAATGCATATTTAAGTATTAAGAATTTTTACTCTGCCTGAAACGTTGTATGCATATTTTGGTCAATAGAATTTTTGCTTTGGCCGTAAAAATGAATTTTTTCTCTGTGTCTGAATGCATATTTAAGTAATAAGAATTTTTACTCTGCCTGAAACGTTGTATGCATATTTTGGTCAGTAGAATTTTTGCTTTGGCCGTAAAAATGAATTTTTTCTCTGTGTCTGAATGCATATTTAAGTAATAAGAATTTTTACTCTGCCTGAAACGTTGTATGCAGATTTTGGTCAATAAAAATTTAGCTTTGGCCGTAAAAATGAATTTTTTCTCTGTGTCTGAATGCATATTTAAGTAATAAAAATTTTTACTTTGCTTGAAACTTTATATGCATATTTTTGTATAAAGAATTTTTATTTTACCTGAAGAGTTGTATAAATAAATATAATGAATTGTTATTTTGACTTTAGTGTCCATTATAAAAATGCGTATTTCAATATTAAAAATTATACTTTGCATCAAATCTTATATGAATATTTTTGTATAAATTAGTTTTTCTTTTGCCGTAACAATATATGCTTGCATATTTCAGTACAAAGATTTTTTTATTATTTTATCTGAAGCATATTTTTGTATCTATGCATATTTTTGTATAATAAAATGTTATTTTGCATTTAGCGTCCACTATATAAATGCGTATTTCAGTATTGAGAATTTTAACTTCACCTGCAATTTTATATGCATACTTTTTGTCGAAAGAGCTTATGCTTTAGCTGAAACAATGCATGCATATTTTAGTGTAAAAATTTTATCCTTGCTGGAAGTGCTATATGCTGTAATTCAATCATTTTGAAGAAAAAAAGAACGGAAATGTTGTATGTGTATTAAATTTAAAATCATTACAACTTTTTCTTAAAGAAAATAGATCGCTTTAAAATTTGCTTTAATACACTTAATTTAAGATAACTAAATTTAATTCCATAAAAAAATTACCTCAATCCTTATGAGCAAGCTTCAAAAATAATTAAGTATGATATGAGCTCCCGAATGATCATTTTTTTTCTTTTATTGCCAGAAAGTCAATACCATTCATTAGAAATCGTGTTTTTTTTTTATTCAAGCCTTTAAACAATTCTTCTTTAAAATAAAATTGCTTCCAGGCAGAAAAAAACTCATAAGAAATCTTTGAGATCAAACTGAAAATGAAAGAAAGAGAAATGAAATTCCCAATTTCCATCTTCTCTACAAATATTTTCGAAATTGTGTGCATACTTTTGATTGCTCTAGAAGTTCTTGTTTGATTTAGCGATCCCAAGGCCCACGCAGAGTTATTACCTTTCACAAATAAACGAATTTTTCGTTAATTTTTAGCGATTTGAGATTCCTTTGTGGTTTGTATTAATTACATTTGTTTTTATTTAATCTTAAATAATCAAATAACTTTACGAACCTAATACCAGGCATGTTGATGAGATTACAGTTTTATTTATTTATTTATTTTTTTAAATAAAAAACATATTTTTATAGCATAATTTCAAAATGACTCTTGTAAAAGTATTGACTTAGTTTAAAAAGTAAATTTTTTGCTCTATTTAAGTAACTTTTAGATTTCCCTCGGTGTTTTACATTAAATTTATGCGTTTTTATTTTGATTTCAAATAATCAAATGATTTTATGAACTGAATTCTAGATATGCTAAGAAGTTTTTAACATTATAATTTTCTGGGTAAACAAACGATAAATATTTTGCTGCATATATATATATATATATATATATATATATATATATATATATATATATATATATATATATATATATATATATATATATATATATATATATATAGACTTACTGATAGTTTATTAATATGATATTTCAACAAAATATATTAAATTAAAAAAATGTCCTAACTTAGTAACTTTTCAGCAATAAATTTAATTACTACACGGTAATATTTTAGCTAGTATACTAGCTATAGTTTAGAGCTATTCATAATAGCTTTATACTATAGTTTAAAGCTATTATGATTACATCTAGCTATTATAATTACTATAATAGTGGCAATTCTATTTTTAAGGCATTGTAAATACGTAATGCATATACGATATACGTAATGTATGTATGTAATGTATATACTTTGTATATGTGAGTAATATTGTTTTACGTAATGTCCTATCTTTATAAAATAGTTCATATTGATATTGCTAATAAAATTGTAAAAAGAAGAAACAGCACACATATACAGATTTTATTGATATGTATAGGGGTAATTATGAAGAATTCAATTTGAAACGATAAACATGAAAATCCTTTAAATTTAGATTTTGAAGAAACTTTTAAAATGAGTGTTGGTGAAAATAAAAAAATAAAAAAAATGAATAAAAAGCACGATAGCTTGACGTATTTATTAGGACGAGTTAGACCGAATTTAGTTTTCTTTTACCTATTAAAACCAAATTAAAATATTTATGTGATTGAAAACCACAGAACATTTCATCATAGTTTACTATCTTATTCACGAACATTTGATAGTTATTTCTACAAATTTAAATATTATTTTTGTTCTTACACAAATGTCTCGTCGGAGAAGGGTGAGAAATTTGATTTTTAATATGATATAGGGTCGCCTGTAAAAGCTTGTGCCAAGTTTTGATTGGCAGAACTCTCAAAGGTCATCCAAAACTATTGAAGTGTTAAGGAAGTTTATACTATAAAATATAATTCTTATTTTTAAAAAAGGGTCAATTAATTTTCTTTTTAACTCGGGGTGGCTCAGGGCATATAGCGTTCACCTTCCAATGAGGTGAACCCGGGTTGATGGCTGGTCGATAAGAACTCCGCAACTGGCTCGCATCAACCACAGTACTGACGTAAAATATCCTCAGTGGTAGAAGGATCAAGAGTTTTAGTCCTCTTGCTATGAGGCTAACTGGGGGAGGATTTCGTGGTTTTTTTCTTCATTTAACGCAAATAAGGGTTTGTTTCATCAAAAAGTCCTCTACGAAGGCAAATTTCTCCCAATAATTGAACAGGAGTTCCCTTGTCTTCTGGATTAGGTACAAAATTACAAGGTTATGGAGTTGAAAGGAAAAAGTCGTAAACTCAAAAATCAGGGTGGCTGTTCAACAATGGTTATAAAATAATAATGAAAATTAAAACTAATGTTCTTAGATAGCCACAAAAATTTGGGCACTGATTGCATATATAAAAGTCCGATACATGGTGGATGAACATTACCTTAATTGAATCGGTTGCGAAATAAGGAAATTTTCAAACTGCTGATAGCTACAGCTTGAATATGTTCGAGAGGCGATTGGAAATCTGGATTACTCAATAGTTTTATGCATTGTGTTTGTTGCGATATTTTGGTAGAACATTTTTGAGAGAATGAAAGAAATTTTTCTTTCTTACGATTTAAAAATTCATCACGAGCTTCCATATCAGTTTTAGAACATTTCAGGACTGAAAAAACTAAATCATATTGATACATGTTTTTTCCTTTTTTTTTTTTTTTTAATTTCATGGAGGATATTTATGAAAATTTTCTTCATTTATCTTGACAACCTATAAAATGTAAAACGTAATTAGTGTAAGTAGTAAAAATTGATTTATATTTGTTAATTATTAAGTAAAAATGTTCTGTTCTAATTAGTAATTAACACAATTATTTTTTATATTCAAAAGTCACTGAACGTAGCTCTAAATATAATTTTTTTGGGGACTCAACAGATTATGATGGAAACAAACTGCCAAAATCTTGGTAATGCTTAAAGGTTAACTTTGCTGCAAAATTTCGCTTATAAGACTTAAAAATTTGAAATTACTAAGGTGTGCAAAAAAGTGTACTGAAATTACAGTGGAATAAAAAAAAAAAATTCAACACATACATAAAAAAATATTATGCGAGATAACAATTCTGATACAATTATCGTATTGCATGGGAATGACAATTCTTATTTAAAAAAAAAACCATAATTCTTGTTAAAAAAAAAACTTGTTTACAAACCAAATGAAAACTCAAATAATATTACGGTTTTTACGGTTACGGTTTTTAAACCGTTATATATTACGGTTAAAATATAACGGTTAAAATATAAAAATATTACGGTTTTTAAACCGTTCATTTGGTAACGGTTTTCATTCATATTGCAACGCTTTACAGGGAATTCTGATTTCTAAAATCATAATTCTTATTATCTCACATTTAGTAAAATACACAAATCTAAACTAAAAAGCAAATTTTATCAACAAAAAAATGGCTTTTATGACATGCTCTAAGATATCGTGATAAAATTACCAAATGTTAACACACATAACAAAGCAATGTATTATTAATAATCATTACCAAAGTGTTTCGGGAAAAATTAAAGTACTTTTTTTTTTTCCTTAGAACCAGAAACATAGTAAATTGTGCATATTTTGATAGTTTTTACCATACTTTTTTCTTAGACTGTGATGAGCATTTGGTAAATTTTTACAACACAATTAAAACTATTGTAAACACTCTTTGAGTCCTAAACGATGCTTAGAAATATTAAAAATATTTTTATCTATGTATTTTCGATACATTTTTTAAATTGTTTTATTCTAGAATAAATATTTGACATTATAAATATATATAAAGTTTTATATTAATATTTTCTATTAAAATTGTGCTAATTTTTATTAAAATATTTTATAAACTTTTGCAAAACAACCAAACTTTTAGAACTATTTGTATATATTTTAAAGTGTCGTGTGCTAGATCTAAACAGCATAATTTTTGGTAATTTTGTTCAGCTAAGTAAATGTAAATTAGAATTCTCAATATTTAATTGACTCTTAGGAGTTCCAAAACAATTCAATCGTGTGTAATGCTGTTAAATTGTATTTAAGTTTACTTGGATTCAAATTACTGATAATTTCGATTAAAGATTACTTGGAATAAGACTTCTGTTAAATTCGATTAAAAATTACTACACGCTTGCTAAAACTCGATGTTTAATATTTTCTATACTAATTTCATCCATGTTATATACATATTTATAAGCTCAAAGTATGAATATATATACTCAAAATTTAAGTTCATTACATATGACTGTACTTAAATGCTTAGGAATTGAAAATGTAGATATTTTAGTCAAATTAGAAGTTTTTATTTACTAGAAAAATTCTTTTTTTAACATTATACAAAGATAAAATAATAATAAAATTCAAAACAAACACTCAAAAATAGATATATGTAACTTAAAGATTATGGGTTTTCCAAAAGTATGCCATTACTTAAAAAAAATTATTTCCTGCCCTTGATCAGATTTCTTTCGGGCTTTCTGCGACATACCTCTCTGACACTAATATCTTTTTACAAGATACTTTTAAAAATAACAAATATACATGTTTCTAATTTAAAGTAACAGAAGCGTTTACTTCAAAAAAATTGTTTAATTAATTAAGTAAATAAATAAAAATTGGATCAAATGAATAATTTTTTAATTGAATATTTTTTTTTTATTCTAATAATATGGGCGATATTCTCGCAGTTTGTAATTCATCATCATATTAAAAAAATCTTGAAATCTGTAGCAGTAACTACAGAAAAACAAAGGTCAGTGAAACAACACAAATGGGACTCTAATAAAAGCTATGTGGAAATCAGTAGTAATAACTGCATGAAGAAATGTAACGAAAATTTCTATAAAAAGAAAATAAATAAATTTTATTTCAATATTCTTTATTTTTCATTATTCTCAAATGAGAATTAAAAAAATTATAAAATTTTTTTCCCACTTCAATACGCGAGAAAGGCATCTTTTCAATATAATTCTGAAGAAAAGAAAATATTTCGAAAATTTCTACAGAAAAGTCAAGTTTTTTACTTCCCAAAGAAAAATCTTACTGCAACTACTCGGTAACGTTCAGTGATTATGTCGCCGTGTCACCACGATTCTGCCACGGGGAATTCGCGTAATATAAATGTACAAAATTAATACAGGAAATAGAAATCGTTTATTGGTAAGAGCTGATTTATATTTTGTAATTTTTTAACAAATAATGCAATAATCCTAAATTTGGTATTTGGCGGCTCAACAAAAGGACTTCAGAGATTTCTTTCTTGAAATAACCAATCAGAGCAACGCCTAGAATCTCTTTTCAGATTGAATAAGGGTAAGGAAGGACACTGAACAAGAAAATGGTTTAAACTACAATAATAGGGTAAAACTTACCATGCTTCTGGCTAAATGGAAACACAGAAAAACTCGGTAAATTTTAGATAAGTGCTTTGGTAGAGATTCTGGTAAAATTAGCAATAAAATATGAATTCAAAACATGTGATAAGTTTTGGTAACTGTTACCATGTGAACGGAAAAATTACCAAATTAGTGGTTTAAATACAATAAAATTTGGTTTTAAAACCAATTTTTTTTTTTTTTTTTTTTTTAACCAGAAATGGCATTTGTCATTATCTAACAGTATGTTAATTTTACCAGATTTCTTTCGTATAATCACATTTTCGTATATATTTAAAATACGATTTTCTTATTGAATTTTTTTTCTCCCAATTCCATATTTTATCTCAGAAAAACGAAAACAGTTTTAAATTTTCAAACACGTTTTAAGCTATATTTATTAATTTTTGTTCTTAGACTTACGCATTCCATTATAACATATGATATTCATTCCAGATAACTAATACATAATAAATGACATTATACAATTTTTTTTTCTACTTCAGAATTTCAGCATAAAATTTTGACGTAATTTAAGACCTAATACTGATCTTACTAAAATTAAAATTTAACTAAATTAGAACTAATGAAAAATCAATTTAATTAGAGTATGGAAAAAAATTAACAGAAAACAGGAACTGCTTATTTAAGAATATGCATGATATTTCTTTCAGAGCTATTACTTTACATGTAGTATTTATAAATGATAAAATTATTTAAATTAAATCGCTTCACTAATAAAAATGTATCCCATTAAAATCGTATTGCAATGTGAAAGGTTTCGATACTCAATGCAACCAAATATTCAAATCAGTGTTTCCAAAATCAGTTCGAAAACTTCCAATAGCAGCTACAAGTTTTGGGCACGTCTGGGTCAAGAATAATGTCTCATACAATATGCAAATGTTGGATTTGGTATCTAAATCTAACTGCCTTTGATGAATAGAGCGAAATCAGCTTTCTACTAATGCCAGATTTTAATTAATGTTTAGTTTAGTGAAATTTATAAGGTGATTTGTACTGATAGTTGAATTGATTTTATCAAGTGTTTTAAATTTCCCCCATAATCACTCATTAATGATAATATTTCCCCCGTAATACTCGATATAATATTCGATCCCCGCCAACCGATGACTCTCCGTGTAGTAAATGGTGACTAATGCACGTTAAAACTGTAGAGTCACAAACTCCTCCATGTGCCCATAACAAATCATACCTCTGGGGGTAGTGATCCAGGAGTTTTCTTGCCTTCTGGATTAGTTCAAAATTACTAGGCGTAGGAGTTGAACATTAGTAGTCGTAAACCCAAAATTGAGTCGGCTGTTCAACGACGGTTATAAAATAAAATAAAATAGATAACCTTTAATTTTTCTTATATATATAATATTTTGAGTGACGATAAATTTCACAGAATGTAAATATTCTATATTATTTTTGGTTAATAATTATATTTATTCTTTTATAATGTAAAACAACTACAAATTGTTAGAATTTCTTTAGATAATCGTCAGCAATATGCCCATCCAATTAACCGTACAGTTTACGATTTTACAACTATTCAGCGATAGCAAGGTTTCGCAACCGTAAAAAATGAAGTTTAACTGGACATTGGAACTATGTTATGTTAGGGTTTTCGATAGGTAATGAACATACGAGTTGGGTAATGGTATAGTTGGAGTTTGTAAATTAACCGTGGCTTAATTAATTCATCTGTGGTGTCATCTATCGTGTGAGATGGGAACTACTAGACTTTTTTAAGTTATGAAGATATGTGGCACATCTATATGTGAAGGAGAGTTTCTTATCCCGATAGTCCAGAGCCACCAATTGAGCTGTGCAGGACATGGGCACTAAAAACTCTTCATGTGTTGCAGAAATTAAAGAAATATTGTCGTATCCATGCTGAAATTTGAACCGTCCTACATCCGGTCATGAGAATGATAGATTAGCCCTCTCGACTAAAGTATGTACTCAATTACAAGGAGTTATGTGGCTCATAATGTTTGCGTTAATGTCGCAGATAAAATTTCTTTTACTGTATAATGTGGAAACAGGGAATCAATGATTTTCTGCACAGTTTAGCAGTTTGAATACCAAATACCATATTTTTTATGGTTATTTTGCTGTTTTTGTCGAGTAAGATAAAAGGGCAATTAAATTAATTGCTATTTGAAAGGTTTTTTTTCTGATAACGTTCTAACAAACCATTAAACTGTCAATTTTATAGCAGTGAAGATATATATAAATAAAATAGAAAACAGTTTAACAGATTGAATGCATCAACTTACGTGTATCATAGGACAAATTTAATTTAGAAATATTTTAAATGAAACAAACAGAAAATTGTTTTAGTTTTCTTATAGTTTCAATAACTCCATTTATTAAAACGGAAAGAGATTTATTAATAAGAGAGTGGAAAACTTTATGCTGTAATCATATGAAATAAAAATTTAACTGTAGCCTGAAAAGAGCTTAAAATGTTTGCCACTTTAATTACATCTAGTAAATAAATCAAAGAGAATTAAGTCACGTGCTTTGCCATTCAAATCACGTTTCTAAAGCATTACTCTTGGCAATTCCTGATTAATTATTCTCTGTAATGTTAACGTCTGCTGAGTATAGTTGTAATTAAGTCGTTACTTTGTTACTAGTCATTATTTCATTACTACTAAGAAGAATGTTTCATTTGATTAGTCATATAGTTGCCATGCAAAAATATGCATATATTTTCCAGCATTTGAAAAGTAAATTTATTAAAACTAAAGTTATTAAAAACTGTAACATACATTTAATCCTTCTCTAAAATAAATAAAACTCATAAATATAATCTGAAATATTTTTATTCAATAATTTTGATTTGTGCACCAAATGAAATTTATCTTTAGAGATTCTCTCTACATCTAGCATAATGTTAAATACGCTAGCGTAATACAAGTTAGCATAAAAACACGCTAGCATAATATTAGAAAAACAATGAGAAATTGAGGCGGTCAGATATTATTTGATTAAAAACGTGATTCCTTTCAAAAATATACAAGTAGAAAATAACTGTAGACATACAACCATTTCTCTTTCTTTTCATTCACGTTTGGCAAGTTTTGAAATTGGTATCTGTTTTTGAGCACTAAGAACACTACCTAGCATATCATTAACACTAGCATATCACTTGAAAACAGTTGCATGTATGCTAAATATTTTGATTTCATTAAAATTCATTATTATTTCTTAAATTATATTTTCTGCCAACACATTTGAATGTGCAAGACTAAAAAAAATTAAAGTAAATTAAAGTCATTGATAGCCAATACATGGATTTCTTAAATTTTTTTACAAAAATATATAACGTCCGGATGTCACTTGTATATTTGATTACTTCATGCACGGAAGTGTCCTGTGGGGCTTGTCTTGCAACAGCTCCATTCGGGCCATTTTCAAAATTAATAATTTTATTATTTAAATACTCATTTTTGTAAAAACTCATTGAAGCAACTTATTAACGAAAAAAAAATATTTTCTTTCCTTACCAACCTAACCTTATTAATAGTTTTAGAAAAATTTCTAATAATTTAAATAATCATTTAATATATTTGTCATCAGCATTGTGAGAAAGAAAATGGACAGCTGGATATCAATTTAGTTATCCACGAACTATTAATTCTTCTTCAATAAGTGATAACCAATCAATACCTACGAGATAAATAATCTGCTAAAATTTTTCTTTTACAGTAGTTGACTCATAAAATAAATATATGACATAAGTAAAGAATATTTATTATATAAAAGATATAAATTGGGAAATGCTTTTACTTATTCAAATCTAGGGTAATATTAAATTATTTATTCCTTATTTAAACTATATATTGTTATTTTTCAAATATTTCGTTAATTTTGCTATCAGCAAATGATGATTTTTAGTAGTTTGCGCATGCATCACTTGATTGATTTTTTTAATCGAGTTATTACCAGCTATTAAAACATGGCTTAATACCAGCACATATCAAATAGAGTTAATGTTTAAGAACATTTTTTATTTGCTCAAAAAATGTATGTTATAATTATGTAATGTCTTCAAACTACTTTTATAATCCATTTTTTTTATAAAACAAAATAGCATTTAGTATAAAAAAAGAGAGAAAAAATTATAAAGAGCATATTTTGCATGTAAAATTTCATCTTGGTTCAATTTGTTTAGTATTTTATGTTTTTATGAAAGGCAGAACTAAAATAATTGACTTTTTCAAATAAAATTTTTTTTCTCCAGACATTTCCATTTGTGATTAATTTACATTTATTTTTATTATTATTATTTGATATTGAATAGAATAACGAACTTTTTTGCAATATGTTTCATCTCGTCTTTCCATCTTTAACTTTTTATTTTATTTTTGCAATGAAAGTGTTTAAAATTGCATATTATTCTTTTTTAATCCCTAATAGAAATTAAAGAATAATATTTCTTTTTTATAACATCTTCATAACATCTCTTTTCAAAATTATTGTAGTTATTTTTTTAGTTAATTTTATTCCTTTGAACTCATTTATCCCTTTGAATTTAAAAACTTAAAAGAAAATGCATAATAACCAGGCAAAGAAAAACAAATTTTCTTTAATACCAGTAAAATAAAGTCAAAATGGATTTCTTTTCAAAAGAAGCTGCAATCATTTATGTTGCTAGTAGCTTATTTTACTGAATTCCTTTGAGAACTTCTTGAACTTTCCTATTATGAATTTGTTAAGTTAGTTTTGTATTACCTTATTAAAGTAATAGAAATACTTAAGAAATTAGGTTAAAAAAACGGGCTTTAAAACATAGTAAACATTTCTCGCGTTAATGGTATGCGCAGGTTTTTTTTAAAAAATTTTTAATCTTCTTTTTCTTCCGATATCAAAAAAAATTTCATCAAAAAAATTCAAATGTGCTTCTTGAATTTCAAAGAAAATATCTGAAAAAGATAATTTATTTTTGCAAACTCCAAAGCTATGTAAATGGTAGTATCAATAATAAACTAATCTTTAAAATGGGAGATTTTGAAATTTGTTTATATAAGGAACTATAAAAAATAAATTTTCAATAAGAACTGTTTTGAAGCTCAAGAAATGTACATATTAATAAATAATTTATCAATTGACTAGCGTAAAAAATATGTCTATTTTCAAAAATATGTCTTTATTTATAGCATTTAAATTTCTATATTTAAATTTGTATTTGTTCTAATTTCTGTATCTAAATTTGTTAAAATCTCATAAATAATCTAATTCAGTATTGTAAAAGATTTTAAATGTTTATTTTATAAACTGAAAGACAAAAGAAATCATTTTTATGAGTTCTACATTGTATTCCGTATCAAATTACTGTAAAAATTGCTGACACTTAGAGTACCGGTACTTTTTAACACAAAATCTTTCTTTTTTACTGGAACATTTTACGCAACAAAAAATGTATCGTAGTTTTTACAGTAAGTATTACCGTAAAATAACTGAATGACTTTATTTAAATAAATATTACTGTAAAAATTATGGTAAAAATGGATTTCACTGTAGATTATACAGTGATTTGTTGTGTAATTTCTTACAATTAATAAGTATTGAAATTGGGTGTCTAGAAGGAACTTTAAATAAGTTATTTGCTGGTATATGAGTAAATGTATCATATTTTTCCAATCTGGTTTTGTGTTAATATATATATAATAGAGTCGTTTTGATTCAGTGTCAGTAAATTACGAATACCCATTCCATAATATTTGTAGAGTTAATTTTACAAGTTTTCCGCGTCTATTTCTACGTTGTTTTCCCCCTTTAATTCCATTATTTTTATTTGTAAAACCTAATAACAATTTTATAAACAGAACTAAAAAGTTTAAATATTAAAAATAAACAAATTTAAACCTTTTTAAAACATTTTTTTACTGTTTGCTTAGAAACATGATAAAGAAAGCTATTATTATTTTTTTAGCGTTGCTAATTTTTGAAATTCGATAATCCATTTTAATTTTCTTTAAGTTTTGAAAACTTAAATATAAAATGTAATTTTACGGATATTGTTCAACAAAAGTAGACTATTTGACAACAAAATTAGCAAAATTAGACTAATTCAACAAAATTAGACTAATAAAACGTATATTGATACCCGAAAACTCCCTTAATCTCCTATGCAAGCTTCTTTTTTTTAAGGGACTTGGAAAGATTTTAGGGTGGGGGGGGGGGTTTGCAGACAGGCAAAAAAAACAATGCTTTTTTTTTTTTTTTTTGTTTTGCTAAATCAAAGGCACCAACCAATCACGAGACAATCAGAAGAATAACGTAAAAAAAAATATGAATGGTTTCTGTACAAAAGTGCAAATTTGTACTTGTACCTTTTACTCTTCTGGTGTATTTACTTAAACAAGTGAAACTTTTCTTATCTTTTAAGCAGAATAAAATGAAACTAATCACGAGTCAATAGAACTAACAGTTTAAATATCACTAGCATAAAAAGTACTATTTTTGACATGACTAATGCACACTTTTTACTTTGCTATCTAAGACCTATCTGAACATGTCAGGTGTATTTTGCGATGAAAATATTGATACTGAATTGAATGAAATATAAAACGAGTTCATCGGATATATGGTTTTGAAGATATAAGAGTCTTCTTTAAAAAAAAGGTGGAATTCAAAAATAGTACATTTTATACAGGAAATAATAATTTCAACTTTTGAAACATTAACCCTTGTGATTCGTATTTGGTTTCATAGAATTTAACCAGAAAAATATGAAGGAAACAATACCTCACTTGTCTGTATAGCAATTTAAGATGGGAGAGTACAAAATAAATAAATATCATAACACGTTCATGACGTTTATGATTCTGATTGCCTCGAAATTTATTTCACTCAATTATGCTTAACCCTTTACGATCGGCCGGGATAGCGTGGTCGGTAGGGCGCTGGGCCCATGTACAAGAGGTCGTGGGTTCGATCCTCGCCGGCCGAAGACTCCCCGTGTAGTAAATGGTGACTGATGCACGATAAATCTGTCTAGTCTCAAATTCCTCCATGTTCCCATAACAAATCAATACCTCTGGGGGTATTGATCCAGGAGTTTCCTTGTCTTCTGGATTGGTTCAAAATTACAAGGCTACGGAGTTGAACATTAGTAGACGTAAACCCATGAAATTGGGTCGGCTGTTCAACGACGGTTATAAAATAAAAATAAAACCCTTTACGATCAGTTAATTTTCAAGAAAACGGTTGTAAAAGTGCCCATTTTTTTAATCCCTGAAAATTATATAAAAATATGTGTATCAACAATATATATTTTCCTTTTTAATTTGTTTTTAGCTTAAAATTTTAAAAAATTAAATTTTTAGGAGAAGCCAACATTCAGAGTTACTATGACTAAAAGTTGGTTTTCCAGAAAGCAAGGAAAATTCAAAAAAATATGTGTTTCAAACATTAAAAAAGAATTTTATTAAACTTACGTATGATATAAATAAAGATTAGTAATTTTTTATTGTGTGATAACTTTCAAAGCAGAAGATACAGAGGCCAACGTCACAATCTGGACAGAGTACCGAGTTTCCTTCCTACATCTCTTATTGTTTTCATCTCTTCCATAATTACCTTAACAATATCCTGGCACTGCCATCTGGGGTGTATTCGAATATAATTGATTGTTTATATAATAATGGGATTTTTTTGTTTTGGGAAACGATATCGATAGAGGATTTTTAATGTTCAATTTTTATTACAGTAAGTCACATTTTTTTTTCTATTTTTGAAAAAAAAATTTACTTTCAAGTTTTTGACACTGCTCTATGCACCTTAGTAACTTCAAGTTTCTAAGCCATTTAGTTTTTGCTAAGTGAAACAAAATGCAACGTTAAAGTGAACAGCCAAAACAGCAGAGTTGGCGGCCATAGCTATTTTTTTTAATATAGAGAGATAAGAGAAAAAAAACGTATTAGAAAATTATTAAAAAGCTGATTATTAAAATATATTGATTAAGTATTAAAGGTAACGAGAAATAAAACAATTAGTGTAGGAAATACGAGGCTTCTTATTTATTATTATCTAAATTTTAATAACATAAAATTTTTTATTTCCATACAAATTTAATGATTATAAAACTTTTCTCCTCCAATTCTATTTAAAATAATAAAGGCTTTAATATTTATTTCGTAAATTATCAATGATTAAAAATCAGCAAACTAAAACGTCTCGTAATCTCACATTCCCGTAGAACAGTTAAAAATAAATTTTTGAATCTATCAATTCTAAAGATAAAAAATAGCATAAGGAATTTACGTTTAAAAAACAGGACATAAGGATTTAAAATTTAATTTTCAAGAAAGAAAAAGTTAAGAAGGGAACAAATGGAGAAATGATTGTTCCGTTTTCGGTCTAAATTGCACTGTCAGAGAAAAATTTAATTTTCGAAGAAAGATGGTTCTACATTCTGCATTCTATCATCGTTGTTCTAAAAGCCCTAAGAACAAAGAAAATAAAATGAAAGAATCCCCTCGAAAAATTATTCTTTATTATAAAATTATTCTTTTTTACATTCAAAATAACTGAGTCGTGATGTTTTGTCAAGAACAAACTTCTTTGAAAGTTTTCTTTAATGGTTGAATTCAGTAAGCTAGTTTTAGCTATCTCCACGAATTTTTCTTAACATAGCTTGACGTACAAGAATTTTTAGCTGCTTTTCTTAAACATTAAATATGACATGTATGCTATAAATTGTACGCATTTAAACGTAGATTTTGTGTTATTATTTTATTCAAAGTTCTCGAATTGTTATTTTTGGTTAATTATGTAGGATTCATTTGAGATTAATTACATTTTAAGAACCAATCTTAATTTCTACACAGTAAAAAATAAGCTGAAATTCTGGTTTTTAAAGTTATAGTTCTTATTACGACATATTTAAAAATTGAAAAGTAAATTTATTCCATAAAATGTTTTTTTTTCCTCTATTCTACGGTATCATGATAAAATCGCCAAATTTTATAACATTCGCCAAATTATAATACTTATTTTAAACCCATATTTGATTGTTAACTGTACTAAAATCATTACCAAAGCACTTCAGTAAATTTAGAGCTTTTTGGTGCTCCCATAGACCCAGAAACATGGTAAATTTTACCATATACTGGTGGTAGACCATACTTTTATATCTGTGTCTATATCAATAAATATTGTTTGAAAAAATCACTGTTAAGGAATGTTGTTCCGAAATAAAAAGCATTCAAAACCAAAACTAATTGTTTGTTTAACGGAAAAAATGGTAGAGTTTCGTTTCTTTTTTCTTTCCTGGATTCTGTCCTTGCCTGGATACTAAACAGCGATCCATAATATGAAAATTATTTGTCTTCATGTTAATCTAGGATTCTAAAAATATATTTTGAAAACTAGGTTTATGGTATATTAATTATATTCCCATAAACGGAAGAGTAATTTATTTTCATATAATCTGCATATAATAGAATTTACGCATCTGCAAAAGCTTAACGACGTTGATAAGCCAAGTGAGCAAAGGAAAATACTTTTTTGTTGTTGGAAAGGAACTAATTAAACAATTTTATTTAAAACTGTCTTTGCAGAGAGAAACTATTTCTCCACAAATAACTCAAAATAATGAATGGATAAGTTAATTAAATATCCCTTAAATTATAAAATAACCATTAATGAATTAAGTATAAAATTATTGTTATAAATACGCCCATTGACATAGAAATTAAACACATCTTAATAACCTTCAAGTTTTTTTTTTTCAATATATTCGGTGAACTTTTCTTTATTATCGCCTTTTTCTAATTTTTAAAAGTATGTCGAGAAAAAAAAATTACGAATTCATTGCAATAACTTTAATTTTATCCCAAATCCAAACGCTAAGTCTCACAAAATTGATTATTTTTCTTTCCACTGAATTGTTTTTTTTTTTTTTTTAAGCAAAAAAATGATTTCTGGAGAATTCTATTAATTTAAAAGGATTATGGATTCCGCAATAACTGTGTTTTCCCGAACATTCTTGGATGAAACGCGTGCTTAAAATAAGATAATACGTTTTCGTTGCGAGACAAGTTAAGAATATCTTACCATTAATTTTAAGTAATCATTTCAGAATGAAATTCAGAACGAATAGGATAACATACAATTATAATGATTTTTCTCTTTTCTTCAATTCTTCCACGTGATGTGAAATGTGTATCATTTATTATATCATTAAATCTTCTACTAAAATTTATTAGTGAGTTTAAACCTAAGTAAATAGAAACCTTCTGCAGCGAGTTTTGCAAATAATGGTATAATGGTTACAATACTGTTGCAGTAAACTAAGTTTATGCTTAATTAATTCTTTGATTTCTACCATTAAAGTAGGTAAATTATTGTAATTGTATATTGGATAAACGATGTTCTTAGATAATTTTGATGCATTTTCAAGATATGTATTAAAAAATTCATAAGTAGTCATAAATATATATTTAAATTGTTAAATATGTGTAGCTAAGCGTATAATATTCTAATGTTTACATATTCTAATATTCTAATGTTATTACCGTAATTCCAAACTCTTTTTATCTTATTTTTTAGACTTGGGATATATTTGTTTTAAAAATTAATACAAAAAACATCGTGGATATTCTTTAAAAAGCGTTCAAGTCCAAAGCTGGAAAAATAATATACTCTACCTAATTTTCTTAACCTATTACCTTTCCGGAAAAAAAATTTCTGAAACAATGTGTACATAAAGCGTATTTTGCTATACATAGCGTATTTTGATAAGAGAAATGTTTGCTTTCCTAAAAAGATATCAGAGCAATTAAAAGACTCGGGTTTGTTATAACATTTTTTTTTTCAATTATTTACTTGGTCCCTTTTGGCTGCATACCTACAATATGATGTCTAATTTTGGTATCCAATATTTTCTTAATCTACATTTATTGCTTTCAGTTAATGGCATTTATTCTAATACTTATGTCATGTTCTAAAATTCATAAAACATTTGTTTGGGTCGATACATAGTATAGAAAAATCTACAGAAAAATTGTCAGCTGGTGTACCAATATGAAACCGCTTATTTCACTGAAAAATACTATTATTTAAAAACGGACTCCTGGTTTTTAAGTCTATATTGCCTATAGTTTTCCCAGTAGAAATTACCGTTATTTTTTACAATGTAGCTCTTAGATTGGATATTGGATTAATTGAACATAATCCAACTCTTTCTACTACCGAAAAATAATTTAGAAAACATTGAACAAATTTGTATCGAATAAATTACTGAAAGGGAATGTGTTTCTTCCGTTTGGGACATTTCAACAAACTTGATAAAGTTTATACAATATTCAGATTATCAATCAAGCAATTCTTTGTAGTTGCCATTCTTTACCAATCGCTTGTATATTGACTGTATGGTCAGTATAAAATTTGTAAACAAAAAGTTAACTCAATGAATGCACGTTGTTTGAATTAATTAAAATAAATTTACTACAGTTTGAACTGAACTGTTGAATGTTTAAGAACAAAGATATAGAAAAGTGGATGACCCAAGTAAACACTCTATGCCAGTCATCAGTAGACATTTACTGTTTGCAATTTACATCAAAACCACAAAAATTACAGTTAAAGAATTAAAAATATGCACTGTTTGATCCGAGAATAAATATATCAGCAGTCCACTATTTAAGAACGGAAATTCTCAAAAATTTTTGATTCAAGATTAAAAACGCATTATTCGAGGAGGTTAGCACAATATTCACTGAACTCTGATGGTATCACTCAATACCACAGAGCTTGCTACATGCTTCTACCTTGGAATAAACCTAAGAATTACTCTCACTTCTTCACGCAACCAATGCTCAAAGGGACTTAAATCATTTTAAGTTCGATTAATTCTTTAGGGTGCAAGTAACCTTTATTTACGGTTTGTCGCTTAACATTTGTTCAAACAAATTAAACACGAGCTCTTTGTGGGCAAAGTAGATTAGGGAAGAAATTTATTATTAACAGCATGTTAACTTAAGGTTTTGAACATTAAGTTATAGGAAAATCTTTATTTTAAGTTTTTTTAATACTATTTATATACCAAATATCTTCCTTGTCTTCCAAAACTATGTTATTTAACTGATATAAAAAGGAGTTATTATAATTATCTCAATAAATGAAACATATGACGCTATTCATTTAATTATTTATTTGGTTTTAACTTTTTTAGAATACTTCTTCACATTTTGTTTTCCAAATTTAAAAGTATTTCTGCATTGTACTGAAAAATATATTGCAAATTGAGGGTAAAGAGTTCTTAAATAATTCCATACGTAAAATTTATACTTAATTTCAGTTTAAAATCTCCTTATTTTATGTGATTCATTGAAATGGAAATAAATATGCGGGACTCGGTAAAAACAAAGCTTACGAGTTATAAATACATGACTGAAAAATACATGACTGTAGAAATTTCGAAAGATAAATTTATGAAAATACGTAATAAAATACAATATGTAGGCTTTTAAAGGCTCAAAGACTTGTGTTTCCATAAATTTAAAATTTGCACCACTTACTGCTTCAGTACATTAAAAGCGGTGACCAGATAGGGAACAGTTTTTTATCTACTTCGGTTATAACCAGATTTTAAAATTTATATTACTTTTTTGAAGTTTAATAATTTATGTTACCTTTGAATTTTCTTTTAAATCCATTTTTACTTATTCTCTCTATATAGAATCAACTTCATAGCCAAGGCTTTTCCTCGTAATATTTTTGAGACTTTGAAAATAATTTTTATTCATTTTAAATAAATTCATAAAAATTAATCTATAAATTATTCATCTCATTTTGGAAACACGTCTCGTTATATGATTAGGCGTTTTATTTTAACAATGATTTTAATTAATATTTAATAAATGTTAAAATTCTGATAAGACTTATGAAGGAATCTTTGAATAGATAGATTTATGAAAGAATCAAATAGAAAAATATTTCAATGAAATGTTTTAAATGAGTTTCTTGGGTTCAAATGATAAATTATTAATCATTTTTAAGTACAAATCGAATTTTAAGTTGTTGGTAGTATATAATTCTGATACATTTTTACTCATTTCCTTTTTTCGCTTAAACATCAGTGAACAAACAAGCTTTGATTCTGATTGAAAGTGGAATCTGATCAATTTTCCGAATCTCTTTGAATAAGGGAATTCTCATACGAATTATTTCAAAAAGCAAAATCGTTTTATTTTAAATTAAGCAATGATGGATAATTGACAAATACATACATCTATGTTAAATAAAAAAATAATTGTCCGAAACTATTTCTCCTCGTTAATGGAGCATTTTTGACACCAAAAAAAAAAAAAAAAAAAAAAAAAAAAAAAGAAACTAGGATTCTTGGTTAACAAAAATTATTTTTTTCCAATGATCAACATAATTATGATAAAAAGTTAAGCCGGTATTTATCAGTAAATTATTTATTTATTTCATACATAAAAGTATTTTTATTCATAAATGATTAAGAATTAATATTCGTTTCCGGAAATATACTTTCAACATAAATACAAAAATTAATCTTGAAAATATTAAAGTGATGAATTTAATATGCGTATTATATTTGTTTATAATTGTGCTAATAGTACAAATCGACAATGCCAACTTTCATCTATCCCCAAGATAGAGTCTAATTAGCATGCCTTATATACTGGTAAATTGATGTTTAATAATCTTAGTGGTAATAATGCTACAATACTCAACCAATGAATTTTATTTAAATTCAAACTCATATTTAGGGGTGGAATAAAATAATCATTAAACATATTTTTTCTCAATATGATAATTTTTAAAACAAGAAAAATAGAAATAAGCCAACATTGAATAAATAATCCTAAGACATATAAGCGGTAAGATATTATTTGATTAAAAGCTTCATTCACTTCAAAAATATATAAATAGAAATAGACGGTCGACATGTTTCAAGCGCTAAAAAACAGGCACCCATTTTCAAAACTTATCAAACGGAAATTATAAAGTCTGGCTAGTCTTGACAATAAGTGCCTGTTTTTGAGCGCTTGAAACATGTTGACATTTATTTTCTATTAATATATTTTTTAAGCGAACGAAGTTTTCAATCAGGTAAATAAATATTGATAAATTTAATAACTTTAAAATAATCATTCTATGTGAGATTTTGATTCATGGAATGACGCAATATATCTGATGCTTTATTTAAAATATCTCAAAATTCAAGTCAAACACATTTTATTTAGAGAGTACACAACTAAATGCGAAGTCAAAATATTTATTCAAAATTACAGACTTTCTGCATTAAAATAAATTTGAAAAGAAAATATTTTGAAAAGTTTGTTCATGACAAGATGTCATGTAAATTCTCCGGTACTATTTCATTTCTGAAAAGAATTATTTCAGTCTTGATGACATCCTTTTAATTTGTTTTAGATTTAATACCCTTTCAGAATGTTCCAAAAGAACAAAAAGATAGAAAAGGAATGAGGAACTATTTTACTTCGAAAATTAAATTTTGTCTTGACAGTGCAATTTAAACTGAAAACATTTACTCTTTTCTCTTTTCATTTAAATTGAAAAATATTTCCACTCTTTTGTATTGGATTTTAAATCTTCCTTTGTTTAGTTTTATATTTTAAGTTTACAGATAAACTTTATTCAGATATATTTTTTAAAACAATTAATATTTTCATTTTGAATTAATCATTTATTTATAAGAAAAAATAATCTGTTTATGCAAAGAAACAAATTAGAAATATTTTGACTCACAAAGTTATTTAAAATTTCAGATTTAAACAGTTTATAGTTTACACTTTCAAAATCTATTTGCGGCAAACTTTTCTTCTTTAGCAAATGTGCACTAATTTATTTTAGAATAATATTTAAACAGTATATAATATAAAATTATTAAACAGTGTTTTAGTTTGAGAAAAACAATATTTTATTTGGAGAAACTAAGCGAAGATTTTGTGAAATTTTAAGATATATGAAATTTTAAATCACAATGCTATATTTAGTTGCCCAATTAGTTTGCCTCGTAAATTTAAAAGAGGTAAAATTCAAGAATTCGATCCAAAATAAATTTATGCATTTATGCATAGAATAATGTTTATAAATTATACAATACACTTAATTACATATGAAAACATAAGTTTCTACTTAATGATTAGAAATACTTGAGTCCTTAAAATTTATAAAAAGCAGTGAATAAAAATATTAGTTATGTAGTTCATTATAAAATTCCAATCTAAATCTATTAAAAATATATAATTTTTCCAACTTTGATCTCAAAAAATTTTATTCAAATTTAATTTAATTTTGTTGGCATTTGTGATAGAAAAAGTATAAAAAAAATAATATTTTTATGAGACACTAAATAAAAAATGAGGTAAACACAATTAACGTTGATTTTTCAAAAATATTAAATACTTAATAACTACTTGATGGACATATTGAATTTTATTTACTGAACGTATAACTCTGAAACTTTACTTAAAAAAAGTATGATCAAAATTCCCAGAATATGGTAATGTTTACCGTGCTTCTGCCTGTATGGGAACACCAAAAATCTCGGTAATTTTTACTGAAGCGCATTGGTAATAACTTCGGTAAAATTAACAATAAAATATGCTTTTTATAACATGTGATGAAATTTGGTAATTTTTAAAAATTTGGTAATTTTATCATGATGAATTAGAACATAGCTTAAGCTTTTTTTATGCTATATAAATGCTGAGCATGGTTTAAACATTTACTTTTCAGTTTTGTATATTTTACTAAATGTCGGAAAATAACAAGACTATCTGGTAAGTCGTAAAACTGCAACTAATAAATTGAAACATTACTATACAAATGGTTTAAATACCGTATATTTTGGTTCTATTAACCATAATTATTTTCTCTATAGAAAATGTTATTAAAATATAGCAGGAAAATTGCTTGGAATCAATTTGCTTGATTAAAAAAAAAATCTTACATTTTTTATGCACTTGTAAAATAATAACAGAAAATAGTTTCCTAAAATGCATTAAAATTAACTGCTAAATTTTTTAACAACTTAGACAGTTTTATCTTAAAATAAGCATTAATTAAAAGATAGTTAGACATGTTAACTTACGCTGCATAAATATGTTAATTTAAGCATTATAAAACTATTCTAAAATGCTTTAAATTATTTGCCTCAAATGATTGGGATTTTTTCAATATCAATATTATTTTTAGGAACTAAGCCAAATAAATTGAGTTTACGTTAAAAATTATTTAACAGATATAGTTGTAGTTTTGCGCTGTTATTGAAAACTAATACAACTTGTTAACTTGTGAATATTAAATTCCCCTTTCCTTAAACAATGAATGATAATGGCCTTAAGTATATTTAGTAAACTTAATACATTTTAGAAATACTATTTAAAGCCAATAAAGTTATCTAATTTGAAGTGTACTATTTAACTTTCTCTAACGTGAAGCTAAGTAACATGATTTAATATGCTAGTCGGTTAAACCCATTTACGCATATAATGAATTGTTTGCCCGAATTCAGTTTCTCTATATTAGCCGAGTATTAAAATTTTAGCTTTTTAAATAAGTTCGCACGGATATAATAATTACCTGAACTGAAACCCTGTTACACGTTATTATGAGAAGTATGTATTGTTATAAATAGAATTTAAAGTTGTTACATCGCATTTTGTACGAAGTGAAGCGTTTTAAACATTGATACAATTTAAAGTACTTAATTTTATGATGGTTAATTAAAATCTTTAATTATAATCTTTAATTATAATATTTAATTATAACCTTTAGTTATTACCTAGTAATTATAACCCTTTACAAAACAGTTTCATTAAGGTAAAGAGAAACTTTAATTTCGAAAGATTAATTTCATCTAAGCATGACTAAATTATTTAATAATTCTCGTTACTATGACAACAGGTTTTTTTAGTTTTACAATTTACACTAGTCCATTTGTTAGATTTTTACATTTATTTATTTAATTAATTTCAATGAGTTACTTTTAACATTGTTTAAGCATAGTTTTGAAAATCTTTCGTGTCACTATGGTAACTACAGTCAAACACCGCTATAATGAACCTGGGATATAGTGAACATTTGGATGTAGTGAACTTTTTTAGTGAAGGTTTTTAATTTTTATCCGTCCGTACTCCTATTTAAATAGTAATGTTATTTTTAACGCTTATAGTGAACAGCTGAGAACTTGAAAATTCGGTTATAGTGGTCTCAAAATTCATTTCCTTAAATATCTTTTTCAGTCCTCCATCTTTAAACTTGTAGGTGTTGTGACTGAAAATGAATGCATTCCTATACAATGTATCATATTTCACTCCTTTATGCTTATTACTTTTTACTATACTGTAATAAATGCTAAACAGAACATTTATCTTATACTCCCCCCTTCCTGACAAGCCTCTCTTTGCCCCTTTTCCCCAAGCATGCTCTACAACTAGTTAACTTGGCCACGTGCTGAATTTTTGGAACTTTCTTATCTGTTCAAACCATATTCTTTACAAATCACCTCTTGACAATCAAGAAGGGGAACGATTTAACTCTTTCTGCAGCTGCTCTCTTCACATTCTTACTTGCTATTTGAGACAAGATTTTTATTTCAAAAGCAGTGAAAATGGCAAATTCTCTAAAGAGAAAAGCGTTTTCGATAGAGGACAAAGTTAAAAATGTAAAGCGTATTGAAGATGGAGCCAATCAATCGGCACTGTGTTAGTAATTTTCCTTGTCAAAATCTACAGTTTCGAACATTTGAAAAAATCGAAGTGCAATTCTTGCCGCATGCGACAAAAATATGGTTTCGTCAAAAAAACTGCGAGCTGAAAGAGAAAATATCGAAGAAGTTTTGTTAAAATAGTTCACCACTCAGCCAGATAGAAATCTTCCTGTGATTGGACCTGTGCCTCAAATTAAAGAGAATGAGTTTGCTGAAAAATAAGAGGAAAATGATTTTGTGTGCACCAATGGATGGCTGGACAGATTCAAAAAACGGAATAATATTTCTTCAGGAAAGATTATTGGAGAAGAAGCGAGTGTTGATGCAGCGGATGTGGAAAAGTGGAAAACTGAAGTGTGGCCGAATATTGTATAGAATTATGAAAAGAAAGACATTTTTAATGCTGACGAAGCTGAACTATTTTACGAATTGATTCCCAATCAGACCTTAAAATTTAAAGGAGAAAAATGCACTAATGGGAAACTCTCCAAAGTGAGAATAAAAGTTCTTGTTTGTGTTAACATGAATGGCTCGGCAAAGCGAAAACTAAATGCCAAGAAAAATATTCCAATGTGGAAAAAGAAGACGAGGAAGTAAATTTACCTATCTCTCTATGGCTAAAAAACATGGAATGGACATTTTCCCTAAGGACGTTATTGAGCAATTTGAATGTTATGAAGTTTTTTATTCTTGATGCAGCGAGTGAATAGGGGAGGAAAGAGGTGAATAATAAAGCAGACATAAAATGAATATATTTGTAAATAAGAAAGTTCGTGAATTAGTATTTTGTGAATTAGGGACTCATTGTATAAATGAACCAGTGAGAAGTGAACCAGTGTCAAGACAAGAACCAGTGAGTGGATATGATTCATAAACATTTTATAAGCAAATCAAATGTCTACAAACTTTCAATTAATGACGCAGTTATCGATAACTAAGATTGTTTATCTCTCTTTTTTTTTTTTTTTTTTAAATTTTTTTTTTTTTTTGCAATCTTGTATTAATGACATTAGGAATAAAAATTTATTGAGCAATTAGAATATTTTGAAAACAACTCCATCTTTCACTATTAAATGTTATCCATCTTTAATTTTATTACTTGACAATTATAATATTTTTAAAACATTTTTAAGATTACATCTGTTGTAAGAAAAAGGCGTTCCAGTCTTGAAGAAATGACTATCACGAGAAATAATTGAATTCAATAATATAATACAATGATAAATATAAAGAATTCAATAATATAAAGATAGATATAAAGAGCAAAATATAAAAAGAACGTGAAAATATAAAAAAAATATAAGATGCAAAAAAATTCCAATTCTAAATTTAAAAAACGTAACGCGTAGAACAATTGGAATAGTGCTTGGAGACAATGCTCAACTTGGAGACAATGCTCAGTCCAGTTCAAAGTTATAGTATAATCACATGAAAAAATAAGTTTGATACACTCAGTTTTTTAGTAAAAAACAAATTTGCGTATTTCTAGTTTTTTTTTTTTTCTTAGTTCGAGTGAAGTTTTCAAAAATATGTGTAGCGGCTGAAATGCATTTCCAGCCAAGTCAGTGCAACAAAGTCACATGGAGTGCGTCCAGTTGACTAAAGTTGGCGCTGCTCTATGGTGAAGTTACTTTCGTTGTTAAAAAAATTGTCTAACTACTCTATCTTTGATTTATTGTTATTGAACTTTTTAAAAACACCGATCAGTTATGGAGAGGAATATAATTCATTTATTTCGTTAAACACCTTTTGTTGTTATGTCGAATAACACAGAAGCAAATGCCGGCAAATAAAGAGTTTATTGAAACATATAAATGCGGAAATAATATCGTGCACACACAGTGCATGCAAAAGAATACAACTGTATCAACCAACTAACTAACTAACTAACTAACAACTCAGTCAGCTTCTACAATTAATATATTTCGATTTCCCCTATCGGGAAGTCGTCACATCAAATTACGCAACTCGCGTAACTTACCTGAGAGGGAGGAGAAAAATGGGATTTTATTTGCATATCAACAACACTCCCCCTGCGAATAAATACACATTTTTCCACAAAATATAAAACATAAATAAACTAATAATTTCTCATACAACTTAAACTTATTAACAATTAATCAATTAAATTTATTTGTGACAAAGTCCAAGTGAGCTTGTCAAAAGTTACAGCTTTAGTTAGGAAATCTGCGATCATTTCGTCAGTTTGCACATACTCTACTTTAATAATTTTGCCAATTATATCCTTTACGTAATGAAGTTTCAAATTGATATGTCTCGTTCTAGAAGATGATTTTGCACTATTCAACCAATCAATTGCAGATTGATTGTCAGACGAAATGGTCACAGGTTTCTTTACAAATATAGAACAATGCAATTCTTCTAATAAATTTAATATCCACATTAGTTCTTTACAAACACCACCTAAAGAAACAAGTTCCGTTTCACAAGTAGATAGAGCAACTGTTTTTTGTTTATTGCTCTTCCATAAAATTAAAGAGTCACCTAACATTACAATTTCTCCTGAAAATGATTTCCCATTTTCAGCATTTCCCCAACTTGCATCGGCATGAGCATTCAAAAGTCCTGATTTGTTACTAAAAAATAATTTTTTATCCTTTGTACCATTGAGATATTTTAACACTCTTTTAGCTAAATTAAAATGTCGTTTCTCAGGTTTATGATTAAATTGAGATAAGTAGCTCATGACAAATGCTAAGTCTGGTCGTGTTCTGTTCGAGAGATATAAAAGTTCTCCTATTAATTCCTGATATTGTGTTTGATTAACCATTTCGTTTGAACAATTAAAACTCCTATCCTCACCTCTTACAATTGGTGTTTTTACACATTTAGAATCAAACGTTTCTGCAATAAATAGTTTATATATTCAGTTTGAGACAAAGTTATGCCCTTTTCACTTTTATTTATTTCAATACCTAGAAATTTATTCTCTCTACTTTCTTTCACTTCAAATATCTGAGATAATTTTCCCACTATATTATTATACATTTGCAAGTCTGAATAAATAACTATTAAGTCATCTACGTATATTCCAATATAAAAATACTGAGAATTCTCTATTCTAGTGAAAATACAATTATCCGAAGCTAGCTGTTTTAAACCAAGCTTTTCTAATTCCCGTTTAAGGTGTAAATGCCAATTTCGACCTGATTGGGGTAATCCATAAAGACTACGTTTTAACTTGCATTTTTTGTTTTCACCATACAAATGTTTAAAACCTGGAGGAATATCCATATATACAGTTTCTTCTAAATCACTATAAAGATAGGCAGTTTTTATATCTAAAAATTTTACTTCTAAATTTAATTTGGCAGATAATGCTAACAACAAACGCAAAGATTCGGTACTTAACACGGGTGAATAAGACTCTAAATAATCACGATTTTTTACTTGATTAAAACCTGCTGCTACTAACCTAGCTTTATATTTATTTTCTTTCATAGTAAAAACCCATTTACTCTTAACTATTTTTACATTTTCAGGTATATCAACTAGATCCCAAACATCGTGTTCGTGAATAGAATTTAATTCTTCATTCATTGCTTTTTCCCATTTTAACCAATTTTTATCACGTTTAGCTTCATCAAAATTACTTGGAATATTAGTTACTAAGTTTGAACTTGCCATTTCCTTTATTCTATCTGACCGACGTACACCTAGCTCTAATAACCTGTTTTCGTCTTCAGTTATTCGTTGTTCATTTAATTCCCTAATATTTTCTTTAGTTGAACCTACTGGACGACCACGAGTTTTAGTTTCACTTAAATCTCGGCTATCCTTCAAATCCAGTGGAAATTCAAAACTTTTATTTTGGTCTTCTACGTTAGTTTGGATATTAAAAAATTCATCGATGTCATTAGATTTATCCTCACTAAACAAATTACTACTACCTAATAATTTCTCATTAAATTTTACTGAACGCTCTTCGATTACTTTATTTCTTTCAGGGTCGTAAATACGATAAGCTCGTCTTTCATTCGAATATCCCAACATAATGCCCTTTTTACCTGGAATGGAAAGTTTGTGTCTTAAAGCTTTAGGAACGTGATAGTATGCTGTAGATCCAAAAACACGCAGATATTTATAGTTCTGCTTTTTATTAAAGAATAATTCTTTTGGAACTTCAGTTTTACCTTTTCGAGGAGTTAGGTTAGTAACATGTGTTGCATAGGCTATTGCTTCAGCCCAAAAATTTAAAGGAAGTTTACTATCATAGATTAATGTTCTAGCTCTATCTAACAAAACTCTGTTAGCTCGTTCAGCTTTACCCAAACTTTCAGGGTTGTATGGCACAGATTTTTCATGTGTAACCCCGCATTCAGTGAAATAAAACTCAAGATCTTTATTTACAAACTCAAGACCATTATCACTACGAAATTTCTTAATTTTCTTATTTAGTAAATTTTCAAATTTCAGCTTAAAACTTACAATGTTATCAAATACTTCGGTTTTATTCTTAAGAAAATAAGTAAAATACATGCCAGAAAAATCATCTACTAATATTAAAAAATATCTTGAATTACCTAAAGACTTTACTGGGAATGGCCCACACAAATCACCATGTATTAATTCTAAAGTAGTTGAACTTTGAGAAGTTAAAATACTATAATGAGGTTTTCTGGTAATCTTAGAAATATCACATGATTCACAGGACAATTCATTATCAATTTTTAAATTTAACACTTTAGACATTTTACGCATATAATCAGCATTTAAATGACACAATCTTTTATGCCAAATTATATTCATTTCAGCGTTATTTTTAACTTTGTTACACCCAGAAAAACATACCTCGTTATTAACATTAGGTTTTAGCTTAACTTCTAATTTTTTATTCATATTTAAAGCTTTCAAAACTATGCGTCCATTAGGAGCAATAATTAAAACTGAGTTTGAATGTGATTTAACTTTATACCCTTTATCCATTAAACTAGTAAGAGACAGTAAGTTATGACGTAATTCTGGTACATACAATACATTACTAATTATAATTTTTACATTATTACTTAGTGAAATAGCTTTAACAGTTCCGATTCCTTTAGTATCCAATGTAAAAGTCTTACCTGCCTGGTATATTTTGCTGTCGCAATCATCGACAGATTCGAACCAGCGTTCATCCTTGCACATATGAGACGTGGCTCCGCTATCCAGGATCCAGCATTCGTCCACTTGTCCATTCTGTTCAACTGAAACAAAGGCGAAATTTTCTGGAGTAGCACTATCGGATACCAATGTTTCTTGAAAATTTTGTTTTCGAAGACCTCTTACTCTGCTTGTCGATGGTTTGTAGCGTCTATCGGTTCCCACTTCTTGATGTTTCGAATAACAATCCCTTGCTATATGTCCCGGTCGTCTACAGGCGTAGCAAATTTTTCTTGGTAACCTCTTCTTCTGAGTAGCATACGCAGATTCCGAATTTCTTTGTCCATGCGATTTCTGTAGTAAATCTTTTTCTTCTTCCCTTACGACTTCGAGTATATCTTCTAGCGACTTTTCTCGTTGAGTTTTTAAAACTTGTTTTATGCGCTCATATTTTCCAGCTAGACCTCTGACAGTGTAAAACACTCTGTCAGATATCTCAGTCCCAAGTCAGTCAGGAATCTCTGTCAGATATTTTCAGTCCCAAGCATGCACACTTAGTCGATAATCCTTTAGCTCGAGCTATGTAGTCATTGACGGCTTCTGAATCCAGCATTTCTAAGCTCTTGAGTTTGGCACCCGCATCAATCTTTCTATCTTCTTCCAGCCCAGTGAAGGTAGTCTTAATTCTTGTCCACAAAGCTTTTGCATTCCTTTCTTCCGCATATTGCAAAGCCTGTTCGTCTGATAGCGATAACTTCAAGTATGATACGGCATCTTGGTTAGTAGTTTCCCAAACTTGCAATTTACCAGGGTCAGATGGAGCTGCCTCTGTCAATGCCGACATTAGTTTTTTCAGATTCAAAACTGCTTCCATTTTCATGGCCCAAAGATGATAATTAGTTCCAGTCAACTTCGGAATTCCAAACACTAAGTCTTTTTCCATGATGATCGTAAACCACGCTCTGCTACCAACTGTTGTTATGTCGAATAACACAGAAGCAAATGCCGGCAAATAAAGAGTTTATTGAAACATATAAATGCGGAAATAATATCGTGCACACACAGTGCTATGCAAAAGAATACAACTTTATCAACCAACTAACTAACTAACAACTCAGTCAGCTTCTACAATTAATATATTTCGATTTCCCCTATCGGGAAGTCGTTACATCAAATTACGCAACTCGCGTAACTTACCTGAGAGGGAGGAGAAAAATGGGATTTTATTTGCATATCAACAACACCTTTTTTATTTATATAGTCTAGGATGCTTTATTAAAGTGCATAAAATGTAAAATGTCTGAATGTTAAATTAACTAACAAAGTAGGTATTCACTTTAAAAGAACTGTGAAACTTTTGTTTAAATAATAAACTGTAAAAAGTTTTATAAGCAGTCTTAGGTGGAGTCTCTATACCTGCTTAAGGGTAAGTGGGTACTGTCTATAGGTACTGCCTATAGGGAAATACGAATGCTTATTCAAATTACCATTCAGTCGTTTCATACTACTCAGTTTTCATTAGGCATTTTCCTTAACAAAAGCGGGGAACCCTTACACACTTAATAGATTACCATTTAATCTGTGCCAAGTTTTATTAAATTATATAGTAAAACATAGCTTCGCATAAGGCGGAAATGTGATTTTATTCCCATGTGCAGTTTTATTTTCTAATACTTATTTTACTTGCTTGGTAATGAGGAATAATTTAGTATTAAGATGATTCATCTCATACATAGGGAAATACAAGGATATTCTCACAAGACGATAAATAAAGAATTCTCTCAGTGCATGTGTCTTAGTAACTTTCCTTCTGTTTTAATGATTTCTCCATGCTTCTTTGTTTATTTTAGTATCAGACTTAGTTTCTAGCATCTTTTAATGGTGTCATCTTAGTTATTGCAATTCATTTCTTGTGTCAATTAACATCGATAATACTATAAAATAAAATAAATAAAAACAAGGCCAGAGTAGCTTAATACTTCTTGAAAAAATAATTAAGGACACTGAGAGGAAGATTGGTATAGTTGACTATTTTTTTAAAGTAACTATTATATTTTTATTCCCGATAAAGAAAGTGAATGGGGGAGGAAAGAAATGAATAATGAAGGAGCTATTCAGTGGATAAGTGTTGATTCAAAATGATACTAAGAGCATTTATGCCCAGCGGCATGAAGAAGAATTTAATATATGTTAAAAAAATTAGACGCAAGGGTATTTTTTTCGGAAGTCTTGAATGCGTGAAAGATTTGTCAAACACATGTATGATATTTTTAACTTCGGTATTTCACGCATGCGAATTTCCATTTCCTACTTACAAATCTATTCTCTTTTCAAATTTCATATTCCTGATCAATCGAAAAATCTCCAAAGACTCATGTTCTGAAATCATTTTCACTTCACTTAATTTATTTTTCCTTATGTTTTTGCAGTGTTTCCACATCAAATAAAGCTTACAAGTTTGATAACATTTAAATTTCTAACTCCAAAAACAGTGGTGAGCTAAATCAGAAAATTTATACTAGCGCTAATCATTATTTGATGCAAGTCAATGAATTTGTTCTATTTACACTTGCGTGCAAAAGTTTTTGGTCAACGCGTGAAAGGCATTTAACCTTTCTATACGGCTCTTTTTAAAAAAAATTTAAATTTTTTTTTAGTGTGGGGATTAGTAGTTTTCGACCATGTCAACCGTCATCTATAAAAAGGTACCCCGACATAGAGTCGAGTTAACATGTCTTATATATTAATGAATTGTAATTGTAATTTTGTAGTGGTAGATACCCTACAGTACTCCCCCACCTGAATTACATCTGTGATAGAATTTGATACATGGATACCACTAGTTGCTATATTTGTGACAGACTGGGAGAGCTGGATTAAGGTCACCGGGTTTTGAACATTAGTCATGAGAGCTGTATTGAGAGCATGGTCGTAGTCGCTCCTGTGTTGCCTTTAGCAGTCGAGTGTATGCAGGCCGACGTTGTGTTTTAATCGAGACTGAGTAGCAACAGCGCGAGGAGGTGGATAGTGTCGCAGTCACAAGTAGCAAGTCAGCTGTTCCATATGGACCATCCTTCGAAGTAGGCGTTACTGTCTAGGTAGGCATGTTCATATCAAAGTGGGCGTTTCTGTCAACGTAGGCGGGTTCACATCACGTCCAAATGCCACCAATGTGGGGGCGGGGAGTAATCGACTATGTCGTCAACCGTCATCTATGAAAAGGTACCCCGACATAGAGTCGAGTTAACATGTCTTATATACTAGTGAATTGTAATTGTAATTTTGCAGTGGTAGATACCCTACAGTAGAGATGATTTCCGTTTTATTTAGTAAAGCCAACATATATATTAAACTTGATTTCAGAATTTTTTCTTTTCTTGCATTTTAATGGAAATTGTTATCTTCTTTGGATTAAATTTAAATCTTTGTACTCAGTTCAGCTTATTTCTTTTTTATATAATTCGTGTCTTGTAAGAACTGATTCTTCAAAAATAAATGTCAATAATAAATTAAAGATAAAATCACGATTTCCGTAAATAAATATGCAAAATTTATCCTTATTTGTTAAAATTGTACCTTTCAATTGTATTTTCATCCAATTCTTAGAAGTAAGAAAATACCCAACTGATATGAAAATTGCATATGATTTAAAGTGACTTTCAAAGAACTAACTTTGCTTTCTAGTTGATAACAATGTTAAGAATGTTTAGGAATAAAATTATTCATTTACATTTCCAATCAACCATCTATTATATTAAGTTTGACCAAAGACTTTTGCACTCTAGTGTATTTCCTAAAAACATTTATCGTAACTATTTGGTCCAGTATTTCGCCAAAATAATTACGCCATGCGTTTATATTATTCCATGCAAGAAAAACTTAATAACATGTGTTACTGTAATAGAAAAAACATCGTAGGGGGAGACTAGCATGAATCATTGTAACCCGACTAAACCATGTTCATCTTCTTATAAACAATATTTCTGATTGCAGAAAAAAATATTTTATTGTCTTATAAACAATATTTTTGTGTGTCTTAAATAGCAATCTGAAAATACATGATTGCTTATAATCATGCAAATATAAGCATTGAGCCCCATCTGACAAAAGTTTCAAATATCGAATTACACTGTTGTCTAAACCTTATTTCGTGTCATTAGAGTTTAACAAAATCAATTTTTTTTTTTTTTTCGAGTTTTCTGGATGTGATCTGTTACTTTTTATTGCGGATTTGTATAATTTTTATGCGTATAAGTAACTATTTTTCAATTACTGAAGCACTATGTTTCCACTTAAATATAAATTGAGTTAGGAAAATAAAGAAGATAATCAATCCCCTATTAACCTAATTGTTTTCTCATCAAAATACTATGTTATATAAGCAAATAGTGTGAAATATTATTATGAGTTTTAAACTAGAATATATACACCGAAGAGCCATTACAGTATGACCACCCTGCTAATAACATGTAGGACCGCCTTTAGCCCTCAAAACTGCTAGCACCCGCCGTGGCATTAATTCCACAAGGTGCTGATAGGTTGTCTGAGGTATCTGGTACCAAGCGCTCACCAATTGGTACTGCAGTTCCCTCACATTGCGAGGGGGTAGCGTCGCAGCACGGATTTGATTTTCCAAGTAGTACCACAAATGCTCTATTTGGTTAAGGTCAGGTGAATTTGGGGGCCAAGACATGACTTGAAAGTCACTGGAATGTTCCTCGAACCAATCCATGACGATTCGACCCTTATGACATGGTGCATTATCCTGTTGAAAAACACCATCCCCCGCAGGAAAAGATGTTGCCATGAATGGGTGAACCTGATCTGCAACTATGTTCAAGTAACTTACAGACGTCAGGGATTGTTCCATGAGGATTATGGGTCCTAATGCGCCCCATGAAAACATTGTTCCTGGACGAGAAACCATGAAAACCTGAGCGAGCTCATTGTTATAGATGGAGGGTGGTCATAATGTAATGGCTCTTCGGTGTATATGTTTTTAAACTAAAGTATGACGTTTAATCTCAAACGCTTAAAGAACCATTCAAAAATCCACAAGAAATCTCTAACCCATAGTTACAACCAAATCTTCTCAAAGAAAAATATCAAATGTTCTTTTGATTATTGCCTTCTTGGACATTTATTTGTCTATAATCTTACTTATATACTGTATAATCACATAATTATTATAATCACAGGCTTTACTTACGTTTACTTAACTTAGTTTTACTAAAGTGTGCACACTGTGTTCAAAGTAAAGTGCGATTATATATGGCTGTGACTTATTTATGAGACACTGTATTACTGTATTCTAAGCAAACACTCTATTTTAATAATTTATTATGTAAAACAATTTAAATGCAATTACAACTTGATTTGCTGTATCCTCTTATAAAAGTTATAAAATATTTACTACATTTTACATTTAAAACTTGGTAAAGAAACCTATTAGAAATATTAATAAATAAAAACTCCATCTTAAAAACAATTTATCATTTTCATTTCCTACACTTTAAAGTTGCAAGGTATGTATAAAACAAATTATCCAATCAATTGAACGAAAGACTGAACAAGTACTTAAGTTTAAACTAGTTTGATATCACTACATTGTATTATTCAGTAATATTTTAGCATAAACACTTTTCATAGAAATAGTTTTACTATCACTTGGAAGGTGAGCAGAAGAGAATGTAGCTAACTATCTAAACTAGTAATAATAGTTTTATCTTGAAATGCCTTTGCTTAAGTTTTAAGAATTTGTTGAATACAAGTTTACGCGTGATTAAATGTAAACATCTTTCTAACAACTTATTCAAAAGTAAACAGAAAGTTTCTATTAGATAAATGGGAAATTAAATTAAATATTTGCCTTGAATCTGTATATTATATAAAAGATAAAATTTTAGTTTATATCTCTTTGCCTTGCTTTAAAAATAATTGCTAAAAAGCAAACTTCAAAAGATAAGATGTGATAATATTTATCAACAAATGTACAACAATCGTTTTGTAGCTAATTTGATCGTTCCAAGCATAAAAGATTTTCAAATATATTTTGAAACATTTATGAAATATTCTAATATTTATGAAATATTTATATTTTAAAACCTGTTAATTAATATACATATAAATACAGGTATCTATACATATACATGTATATGTTACGGCCAAAGTCCGAAGTCGGCCAATTCGCGATCTGGCTATCCAGATCGCAAATTGGTCAAGAGCGCTGTAAATTAGCTGGCCAAAGTCCGAAACTGTTCTTGATTTCGGGAATTGGCAGCCCAAATCGCGAATTGGCATGGAAAGATCAGCCAAAGTTGGAAGAAAAAATCATTATACAGGGCAAATGTATACCGGGCAGGGCATTTGACCAAAACATCAATGTAGGATATACCGGGCAAATGTATACCGGGCAGTGGCATTTGACCTTAAAAAAACATCAGTGTAGAATATACCGGGCAAATGTATACCGGGCAGTGGCACTGAACCTTAAAAAAACATCAGTGTAGGGTATACCGGGCAAATGTATACTGGCCAGGGGCACTTCACCTTAAAAAAACATCAGTGTAGGGTATACCGGGCAGTGGCACTTAACTAGACCTAGTATGACAAGACCTTTGGTGTATGCATGGCAATTAAATAGACAATTTAATAATGATTATTAAATTAATGATTGTTTAATAGACAATTTAAAAACTTCTATTTTATATATTTTTAAAGTAGAAGATTTAAAGGAATTATTTATATAATTATAAAAGGCCGCCAAGGTAAAATATTCACTGATCGCTTCAATTATTTCGGACTTTGGCCAGTCATCCTCGGCCAATTCGCGATCTGGCCGGACTTCGGGCTTTGGCCGTAACATATATATAAATATACGTACATGTATATCCCTAACATGTACATGCACATAAACATATAAGTACATGTATATATATTCATATATATATGGACGTATGCATATGTGTATAATAAAGGTACTTAGGTTATAGAATATAGATAGTGACTTTTTAAAAGTTCGTACTGTATTCAAGGGGTTGAAGCTTGTTGGTGGTTGTTCATCCATAAGATATAAATTGAAAAAAAAATTGAAAAAAAAAGAACACTTCTGTTTAAAAAAGCATTAAGAGCTTTTTCCATGAATAAGTATATTATTTAAATCCATGAAATATTCAGTAGATCTCAATTTTTCAACAAATGTTAAAATAGACAAGTGTTGATTAAAAGCTGCAAAAAAATCTAAGTAACTAAAATAACATAACCGTAATGAGAAAAAAAATACATTTACGAACATAATGAGCTACTTCAGACAAATTTATCAAAGAAAACCTAAATTGTATATTATAAGAAAATAAAAACCTTTTATGAGACTTTGGTAATTAAGTTATGAGAACCATTTTCTAAATCGTAAATTTTTTTCAGATTATTTCTCTTCTAATGACTTTCCAAAGTTTATCTTGTTAGCATTGAAACTAGAGTAATTTATTAAAAGAATTTTCTTAATTTATACCCATGAATTGATTTGATGGAAAACACTTAAGGGGTATTAGTAATAAAACTGAGAAAAAAGATATTCATTGAAAAAATAAATAAAATAAATAACATCATGTAATGATGGAAGTTCTGGTTAATAAAAACATGTATAAGATGCCTTTCTTTTAAGTTCAATTAAGAGCAAATATTTGTATATCTACGTAAATTTCTTATTAATTTACGTATAAAAAAGCGAAAAAGTACTCTTTGAGGACAATTTAATAAGCATTCCATAATTTTATGCAGTAAATCATTCCTTTGCTTTTTTTATTTAATGTTCGATTATATTTTATGATCTTTTAATTAGAGTTTTGTTGGGAAATTATGGTATTTTCTTTTGATCATTTTTAATGAAGTATGAAAGTATGTATTGAAAATAAGAAGATACTAATTCATTAGATTTAAAGCTATTAGAGGTGATATAAGACATCAGAAAACTGTGTTTAGAATTACTTTTATAATAAAAAATATTTTAATACAAATTTATGTAGAATTTTGTAAAATTATCTATATGGATAAAGTAGTAATTATCCATTTTTAAGAAATAAATTAAAACTTTCATTAATACATTTTTATCGCATAAAATTTTGTTTATTAATGCAATTTTATCGTTATAAAATTAAATTCTTAAGACAAAATAATCCTTAAATTTAGAATTACAAAAAAGATGATAAATATGTTACTTGAAACTAGATTTATTAGCTGCTAATTAATTATTATTTTTTTCTGAAATTATTAATTTTAAATTTAAAAAAAAACAGTAATGAAAGAAAATTTAAAGTATTTTTTTATTATTTATATCACTTAACTAAAACAAGAAAAGAAAATAAGGTTTAATGTATTGTTGAAAAGCACAACATATTGAACAAATGTGTTTTTTATTAAAAAGTTTTTTTAGCAAATTAATCTTCATTTTTGCACAATAAATCTTTAATGACCTAATAAAATATTCCGGATATTGTTGCAGACCCGCAGGAAGATTGCTTTGCTTACTCGTAGATCCATAGAGTTGAAATTTCACACCGAATTAATGCTTAAAATTGTAGGGTTTAAGTACGAATTAAGTTTATGAATATTTTTTTCATATCATTCGTTAAGTAATTAATTAATTCTGAATATTTTAGTTTTAATATTTAGAAATAAAATATTATTAATGCTGCATTTCAAAACAAAAAATTTAATTAAAAAAAATAGAGTTTTTTAAACATTATTATAGAGATTTGCATCAGAAAATCAAAAGTGATTGGTCAAAGTTTAAACAAATTGATCATTTTAATAAAGCTTTCCAGCAAATTTCGTTCCAATAAATTTTTTTAATTGTTATTATGATCGCTTTTTTCATTCGTCCTGCAAAACTCAGCATGTCATATTTTCAATAATTTAAAAACTAAAGTACTATTTCAATTAGATCTAAACCATACCTTCAATATATATAAGGCCGTTAAAACATTTTTATTCAATTATTCGATTACTTTCTGAAGATTACAAAGATGATTCTAAGGTTTAGGATCTATTCTGATGAGTATGGAAATAGTAAGAAGATTCTTAGATTACTAATCAGTCAAATTCAGCTTTTGCATGATTGCTGCAATTCATTTTATAAATTACCACAATTTTTACCTCCATGATATAATTTTAACTCAGGGCTAAGAGTAGGAGTCAAACAGTTAGACAGAGCCTTTGGTAGTAATTTGTGATAATACATAGACAATGTTGTATTCTTTAATATACTAATGTTTTCATATACTTTCTCTTTAAAATTTAATTCTGGAACATATTACGGTATACACTTTGAGAGCACCATTTGTAAAATCCATTTTAAAGTAAAAACAATTAAATATTAAAAAAACCACAAACACTTATACTGTGAATTTTAGAGTAATATTTATTAGAATGGTTTAGTGATTGCAGTAATATTAGAGTGGTTCAGTGATTTTACTGAAGTCATTAGTAAAAATTACGGTGTGTCAGATTGTTTGTTCCGTAACATGTTCATGAAAAAATTGGATTTGATAGTAGAAAGTTATACAGCAAATTATCTTCGCCGTAATTTTGTTTTGAAATTTTTACAGTGCACTTTTGAAATTTTATAGAAACAGAATGTTTCCTGTGAGTTATAAGCCTAACAACCATGCAATTCTGACTTATTTCAAATTCCTGTTATTTCAACATTCGAATTTTCATTTACTAAAAATTCTTTTGGCGTTATTTTTAAAATTTTACAAAATTATTATTTAATCTTAAGTAACTGCTATGAATTTACAATTCATGGCAGAATAATGACAAATCGATATTCGCATAACCATGCATCAGATAGAATTTCGGATGGCAGTATTAAATACTGACATTTATAAAATTAATCAATCAGCAGCCTCGTCTTTCAGAATCTCGCTACATTCTATCGTGTTATAATTAACACAGTTATTGATTAAATCAAACTTTAGACGGGCTGATATTTTAATTTTCGCTACAGAGAAACTCTTAGATTCAGCTGTCATAATTGTTTGTAGAAGTAAACATAGAGATTAGGAGAAAAAAATGCATTGGGAAGGAAATTAGTTTCCACTGGATGAAATTTCCATCTGTTTCTACTCAATCTTTTTTTTTCGTTTTTATTCAACATTCGATTATTTATTTTACTTTCCAAGTTGTCAGAAATAAATTCCATGGAACATTTTAATAAATAAATGATTCTTTAGCCATAAAGTATATTTATTAGTATTGGAAAAATAAATATTATGGTTAAATTTAAACGCTAATGAAATGGTGGTTTAAATTAATTGATCAGTAGGTTTGTCTTCCAAAATCAAAACGCTAGCTTTAACCCAGCTATTGCTGTTCCATTATTTTTTTATTTGTAGTTGTCCATACATGTTTATTTTTCTTTGAATTTGAAAAATGTACACAAAAATATAATTTATTTAATTTCAAATATAAAATTAGAAAACGCTGTAAGTAGATGCAAATCGTATGTAAAAAAATTATGATTAATGTTGAACAGTGTTGCCAGATTAGGGGTTTTTCCCCTAAATTTAGGGGGAATTTTTATCTTCAGTGGGTATTTTAGGGGAATTTGTTTTTAGGAGTTTGTTTTAGGGTTATTTGTGAGTTTTACTAGTTTCATTTTGGTTACGTCCTAATATCAAATTCTATAACTGACTGTGTGAGATGGTAATATGAAAATCTATATGTATAGTATATGTAGTAGGCTATTACTTAGCTCGATCAATCTGTACGTTTGGAGAATTTGAATTCACATTATTTAAAATTTTAATGTGCATGGTATAAAAATAATGCCAAAGGATAAAGAAAAAAAGAATTACGTACAAAAGTACAAGAAAGATTGGGAACACGAAAAGCAGTTTAAAGGTTTAAGGGTAAAGGATTTTGTACCTATTTCTTCTATGTTAAAAATGTTTAACAACGAAAACATATACAAATCAGAAAGTATTGACGAAAATATGTTGGATATTTTATCAAAAATGTAAGCATAATGTTAGAATTAAAATATTAAAAAGACTATATCGTTGATAATAAAATATTAAAAAGTATTAAAGCAACGTTTTCTATACATTATTTAACTTTTGTACTATTTTTTAATACTTATACATTAAGTTTAAAAATTTTAGGGTTTTCTTAAACTTTTTAGGGGATTTTACAGCGCCATCTGGGGGTGAACGGTTATCAGCACCTGGCAACACTGATGTTGAAGTGAAATATTTAGAATGTTTCAGCTGTCCCTAGACGACATTCTGCAGCTTTTCAGTTAGAAATTAGAAAGTCATTTAGACTTAACATCTCGTCGGACATTTATTTAGACTTATCATCTTTTCACACATTAATTGTGTATTATGCAAGGGAGATTCTGTTATGGACGCATCTCATCTTAAAGACGGACACTTGGGCATGCATATGATAGGTACTAGCAGGCAAGAAAGGAATGTTTAAGATCACCGGACTGGTTGACTTGTATTGACTTTTGAGATGTTTTTATTTTTGTATTTAGATCTTGCATGCTTTTTCCTTACTTCACGGTTCATGAGTTACTTGATTATTACCACTAATGAATTTGAATTAAGATTTTGCCGAACCCTTACAAAAAAAAGGTGATTTTGAGGTGTATATGAGGTTGATGTAATGAGGTTTTTTTGAGGTTGATTTAAAGAGGTTGAAATTGAAATATGTTGATAAGGTTATTTTTTTGCAAATTACAAAGAAAAAAGGTCTAAATCTAAACTGGCAAGTATTTCGGGCGTTTGTATACATATTAAACCTGCATTTTCTTTCTTTTTAAAGCCAGAGTAGTTTGAGAATAGTTTTAAAATATACTTTTCAAGTATAGTTTTTTAAAAGACTATTAACAACAAAAAAAAATTCCATAATTATAAGCAAATAAGATAAACACTTGACAGCTGAAATAAATACAGCAGATATGATATTAAATATACCAAGTTAACATTCATTGGAGTATTATGAATATAGAATGCGCAAAATTTATAAAAAAATATAGGTAACGTTAATACTAAATCTTATAAATAAATGAATAACTATAACAAAAATTGAAACAAATTTTATAAAAACTGTAATTGAAAAATAATAAGTCCAAAAAGGGTATTGGTATCAATTTGTTTTTAGACAATATGATTAGATTTATAAAATCAACAATCGTATTAATATTTTTTGAGAACTTTCAATAAGCCCATATTAATGAATAAGAAGCAGCCTATTGTAAATTAGTTATATATTACTAATCGAAAAATTAAAAACACAGTAAATTTCTTTCGACGGTAAATATTCTTCACCTTATCAGTAATCTTATACTGACAAAAAATTTTAAAGTAGAAAAAACTAGTTTTGTTTTCAGTTTTAATCTAAAAATGATTAATTATACTACTATTACTAATCGAAAAATAAAATCACTTTTTTTAGAGGACAATATTCTTCCCCTCATCAGTTATCTCTTACTGACATAATTTTTAAAACAATAAAAAATAATAGTTTTGTTTTAAGTTTTAATCTAAATGATTAATTGTATTACTAATCGAAAAATAAAATTATAGTTTGTTTTCGGAGGATATTGTTTTTCACCACATCAGTAATCTCATACTGACTTAATTTTTTTAAAGAATAAAAAATAGTTTTGTTTTAAGTTTTAATTTAATTTCTAATCGAAAATCAAAATCAGTTTTTTTTGGAGAAAAATATTCTTTACCTCAACAGTAAACTCATACTGACAAAAGTTTTTAAAGATGAAAAAATTAGTTTTGTTTTAAGCTTTCATCTAAAAATGATTGATTGTACTACTATTACTAATCAAAAAATAAAGTCACAGTTTTTTTTGTTCTTTTTTTTTTGGAGGATAATATTTCTTACCTTATAAGTAATCTCCTACTGACATAATTGTTTAAAGAATAAAAAAAATTTTTTGCTTTAAGTTTCAATCTAAATAATAAATTGTACTATAATTACTAATCGAAAAATAAAATCACAATTTTTAATTTTTTGGGGGATAATATTCTTTCCCTCCTCAGTACTCTCATAGTGACATAATTTCTTAAAGAATAAAACAAAATAGTTTTGGTTTAAATTTTAGTCAAAATGATTATTTTCAAAATTTTCAACGCATAAAGAGTTCATACAATGTTCAACAATCCAGAAATCATATTTTGAAGCACTCACTTAAAATTTACCAAAAATAACCCAATTCATTCAAGCGAGGAAAATTCTAGTTTTATTTTTTAGCTTCCCCACTACTCCAACAACTCAGAGGAAAACGCAATTATCTGTGATAAAACATTATCTTTTTAAATAAACAAAATCCTCAGGGTTTCATTTTTCTGTTGAAATGCAATTTCAAGGAAAAGGGAAACAATCAAGTTCCAGTACTTAAATAGTTAAGAATCAATAAAAGTTCATCAATGAATGCACTTTAGCTCGGAGCGGTTTTATTATCATATTGATTGAAAGAAAACGAAAGTTACCTAATTATACTCTGTCTACTAATGTGATTATTTTGCGTAGTAATTGCATTCTTCAAACTTTATTTCATATTTGAACTTTATTTACGGATTAAGAAGAAATTCTACGAATAATAATTTATTTGGTTCAGAATCTTCTAAAGTAAGATGATTTCAAATAACTTTAAATTACCTGTTTCATAAAATATTTTACTCAAAGATAACCAACGATTTTTATTTTATCGGTGATCATTGTTTAAGCATACAGTTTATGAAACAATGCAAGATAGTTTCAGTAAAACAGAAGGATATAAAAAAAAAATACAATTTCCTGCGATCTGATGGATATTAGAAACTATTTCAGCCAAATTTTCAAAATTAGTTACTCGGATTGTTGAAAGATGGCGCTGCGAATAAATTATAAAAATGTATTTCCAAAATAACAATAATTTGTAACAACAGCATTGCGTAGCTTTAGAAGCTATATAATAGATATCATTGAAAATGTTTTGGATGAAATATTCTGGCATTCAACATTATACATAGCTTAATAGATTTCAGTTAAAAAGCATCATCTGTTGATACTAACTTTAAAAACTTTTCAAGAAAATATTCAAAAGATTAAAATTTCACTTTTCAATTTCGGTCTACTTTGTTTCGAATGTAATGAATTTTACATTAGTAAGAACCCCTACTTAAATTTTAAGTAACCCTTTAGAATATTTATTTTTTGTATAAAGCTACATTCATGGCTTTATTGCACGAGTTAAAAAAATGCTTCTTCAAACTTGGCCTATAGGGTATTCACTGTTTTTTTTTTTTTTTTTTCTAAAAAAGTAAGAAAAGTATTCAAAAGATCTTACTTTGTTTGACAAAGAAACGCAATTCTAAAAAATTTTAGAAAAGCTTTTCCGTAATAAAGAAAAGTTTTATGAAAAGATGAAAGCTTTTATTTGGTATACATGTATCGAGAATTTGTCTAAAATTTCCATGGTCCTTTTTACAAGAAAAAGAGTACACTCTTTCTAAAAACTCTATTGTAATGTTCTGTTGGACAAAGCATTTGAATTTAAAGTATTTTGTGCATTTTATACTATGTCATAAGTCAGGGGTGGCGAACCTTTATGCATCAACATGCCATTTTTTCAAAAAATTGTTTAATGAAGTCATAGACGTGCCGTCAAATAATTTTAACTTTGTGATTATTGGAAAAATAATAATACTAAATACTATCAACTCAAAACTCCTTATTTACTATGGAAAAAAAATACATTTTGCAATGTTTCAGTTATACGCGTAATTCAACTTATGGTAACAACAGTGTGACTCCTGTTGTTGTAGGTTAGATGACAAATAACTTATAGTAGGTTGTTAAGCAGGACTGTTAAATTATATTTTTTTGCTAGTTATTTATTGTTAGCTTGTTTTTTATGGTTATTAATTGATTTTTAGGCATTAATTGTTAATTTTTTTTGTTAATAATTGTTTTTTTTTTTTTGTTTTGTTTTTTGTGAATTTTTATTCAATTGTTAATATGCTTTATAGTGAACTTAGTGATCGATGGCGTGCCCAGAATATTGTGTCGCGTGCCAAAAATGGCACTCGTGCCATTGGTTCACCCATCCCTGTCATAAGTAATACTTAAATTTATAGTTGGCTGTTTAAAAAGCTTAATAGACTCATAATATGAATGGCGCAACGTAAGGACGTATATTGTCAAATTATATTATCCTAACAAGATCAGAAAAGTTAATATCTAAATACAATACAGTTTCCACTTATTTAATACCTATGTTTTAATTTAGAAATAACGCTGGTAAAATGCGGGTCATGATGTAAATAGCAACACATGTGGACAATGACCTTATCGGTTGTGGTAGTTCAATTGTTTTCTTTGGGCAAGATTTTCAATGATGATTTTAAATAATATTCTTAGATCAGCATCGTCAAAACCTCTTACATGGCTTGAAATAACCATAAGATAATCAATATAAGCATTTCCTTGCGAAAAGAAATATTGCTGATTGCATGATTTAGAAACGTTCGTTGATCAAACTGGATAAGTCACAAAAAATAAATCATTGAAAGATTGTTAAAAGATGACTCCAAATCAAAATAAGCTCTAGCCAAATATAACTTTAATCAATGTTTCAGTTCATGCATGGTCTCAACTGGTCTACTTTGTGACTGAAAGAAAAATAAATATTTTATTTAAAGTTTCAAAATACCCATTCAAAATATTGGTTTAAAATGTAGTTATGATATCTCTTTCTTGAGCTGTAATGTCGTGCAAATTAGCTGAAGTAATAATAAGGTACAGAATTGAACCATATTTTTGTCCTGATTAATCCATAGTATAGTATAATACAGTATGGTATTCGAAAATATTAAAGCACTATATTGAGGTTGCAGCAAAATTGGTTTTAACTATGTACGGTTAATTTCAACTCGAAAAATAATATGCAAGTAAATGAGCTTACAATTTTGGAAGGGATGATTAAAAAATTATCGGAACTTTTATTAAACTAAATCAACACGTGGCAGTTTATAATTGAAATCTCTAGAAAAACATATTACTTCCCATTGAAATATCTTGTTAGAGCCTTGCAGTGCCAACCTTAATTGTGCAATGCGCGTTTCGCCGAATGAGATGCATTTAAGTTCGCCGAATTTCTCTCAATTGTTATTCGACTTGGAAGAGATAAAATTGATTACTGTTTTGTCTGCAAGTTTTTCAACAACAAATTTGTTGTTACTTTATGTTGAGCATACTGCTGTTTAATTCTGTCAAATTTTTCTAGAGTCATAAACTAGATGAAGCAACTTGTTCATTTTTGAACTTTGTCCAATCCTTATTTATTTAAATTTATATTCGACAAAAATGCTTATTTGCGCTTTTAACACAGATTGCGTATTCAGAGACACAGTTGACTTATCTTTTTATATATAATTGTGTAATTGCAGTTTGTAGAAGAAGTGAAGTGATTATGCTTAATAACGTGATTTAAACCAGATTTCACGGGATCTATTGCTTTCAAAAATAAATGTAAAATATTTTCTGATATTCTAGAAGTGTGTTGGGCCAGTGCTGTATCTGAAAAAAGAAAAATACGTCCAAAATATTTTACAAAACCTGCCTAACCGGACATTTACCCAAATGTCCTGCATTGTGTGCAATTAATGATGTGCAATTTAATGCAATAAAACACTTAGATAGTGGTTATAAAATATTCAAGGTGTAAATAAGAAAAAAAAAGATAAGATGATTTCCACTTCTCAATTAAATAATCAAAAGTTTTGGGAGAAAAAGTTTCTTTTATAATTACATTCTGTTCTAAGCTCCCATTTCGCAACTAAAGCTTCCATTTTGAGAACATACTTTAAAAATGAAACTTTCTATTCATTTTTTCGCATAAAATCTATTGCTTTGATTTATATGCATAGTATCTATAATTCGAAAAAGTTCCTTTAAAAAACCGGCATTCCATATAATGGCAGCCGGATTTAAATGAAAATATTATAAATACCAAATCAAAAATAAGGATCTTGATATGAATTTATCAGAACTATGTTTTTGCTCAATCCCTGTTCTCACTGAATGTAAATTTCATTCTTTACATAAAACTTTTAATCCCTCTTAGACTCAAAAATGTTCAAGGTTAAAGCAGAGAAAATGAAATTTATTCCAACAGACACGATGTCTGTAAGATCATGTCTAAATTGAGAAACATTCCCGAAACCGATTGAATAATCTACATCATAAATTTCATCATTATAAACCGACTCGAAATTACATTCCCTTCCGTATTGTAACATTTCCTCAAAGTATTTGCTAAAACAGATTCCGAATTTCAGAAACTTGTCTGCATTTCTAGTTAATCAATCACCGGTCACAAGCCCTTTGAAATCTCGCTAGATTTCTAATCATTCATTTACATACCAAATGGAACGTTGCTCTTGATCTCCCAATCTAAAGTTTGGTCATTGTTTTGGGAAATCAAGAATTATAATTTTGTGGTTATTATCGCCAAACGAGGAACATTTCGAATCGCGAATGATTAAAAGTCAATATCGGTGAAATGGAAATATGTTCATATATTTCAATATATTTGACATAAAATGCCATATGATGAGTATTTTGAGATGAATCGTATAGAGAATTAATTTTTAATAAAGACGACTTCTAACTTTTTATATTTTTTTGATGTGTGTAGATAAAACAAAATATATTTATGCTAAATTTCAATAATGAAGGTTAGATTTTATGCAGTAGAATATACTAATTGAAATTGTTAAAAAGTAGGGGAGAGGGGGGTCAATTGTAACATTTTTTACTTAACCATTTTTAACTAACAAAAAATCTAATATATTATTAGTATTAATTGATAGACGAGTAAAGTAGACTATCCTCTACTAGAAAAAAAAAACTTATTTTAAATGTTATTATATTAGTTATTAACAATTTTTGACAGTCGTGCACTTGTTACAATTGTCCTCACTTACGGGGTCAACTGTAACAGTTCATAAATTAAACTAAAACATAGTTAATTATACATATTACATAGTTGTGATATATTTTTTTATTGATCAAAATAGTAGTGATATTTTAGGAGTAAAAATAATAATGAGCAGAGACCTAAAGGGTTAAACTTTTAACTTTGAGGGGTTAAAAATTTTATTTTATGCTGTGAAAGGTGACAAATAAAATAATGCACATGCAACATAATATAAATGATATAGGAAACTATTGGTGGTTCTTAAAGAGTTAAGTAATGGTTTGTAAACATAAGATTATTTATTTTCAGCTGTTACATTCGTCCCTTTACTTATTGTTACAATCGTCCCCAAGTCGCCATTTCAGCTTCATTTGTTAAAAACAATGCTAGTTAATTAACAAAACTAATCTTCTTTTTTTTAAATGTTAATTAAGGTGTCCACTTACATATTCAGTTAATAATTTTTATTTGTTTAAACAAAATTACTTTGTTACAATACAATATTCTATTACCGAAAAAAAGTACTTACGTAGCTTGAAAATATCTTTTGTGATGTATCTCTTTCAAAAGTACATGAAAATGGTTGCCAGCAGGGGTATTCATGTAGGTTTATTAAATACACCTTGTGCGCCACCTAGGAACCAAATCTAGAACCCGACACTCGAAATTTTTGCTCTGTTACAATCGTACCCTGTTACAATTGACCCCACTCTCCCCTAATAATTAATTAGGAAGCATAGCTTCTTATTTGCACCCACTCACCCATCTTATAATTGTTTCACATTAATGTTTTGTTCTTGACAAGAAACAATTTGCTTCTTCAGATGTTGAAGTTATTCATTTAAAGTTTGTGTAAAATTAAGAATTCTGTTATATCATGTTCATTTTTCCTAATTCATTCATCCAAACGTTACTGGTATAATTCTGTTACGGCCTGTTTATGAGCATAAATCACTTTTTGTACTTTATTAAAATAACATTTCAAATTTTTGAAATAATAACAAAAAAATATAACAAATTTGGGTAGTTTTCAATTAGCCTACCAGATATGACGGATTTTTTTGTCATGTTTTAGGACTATATCATCAAGTGACAACAACAAAATAGCAGTCACTAAAAAAAAGAAAAAAAATGAATTGTTTAGACAAAAGAATAAAAAACGCAATGTACAAAATACTAGAATACTTACGACGAAAACTCTGAAAATTAAAATATAAATTTAATAAATTTTAAGAAAAAATAGCAAATTTGATTGTGTTCACTGATTTCTAAATAAAAAACAATCAACCTCAACAATAATCGGTATTCAAAACAGTACAGAACCAGCAGAGAATTCTAAAAATTATAAATATTTTCAATGAATTTTAAGAAAAAATTACAGTTTTGAATTGGATTAATTAAAACAATAATTTTCTATCGTTGGTCCTATATATTTTGCATATTTAGCTCAGGTTATATATAAATATATTTTTTTAATTTATTACATCTTTTTTTATTTTCTCAAAACAATCAATTGACGTGAACTAACTTACATTACACGAGTAGCCACAAATTAGGAACCCAAAGGATGCAGCTCATTCTATACTGAATGTTTATAATATATATATATATATATATATATATATATATATATATATATATATATATATATATATATATATATATATATATATATATATGTATATATATATATATATATATATATATATATATATATATATATATATATATATATATAAATATATATATATATATATATATATATATATAAATATATATATATATATATAACATTTATGTGCAGATCTTTAAAACCCTTAACTTTATATAATAAAAAATAAAAAAATAAATGATAAGCGCACTATTTTTACACCTCCAAAATTGTTTGAAAATGTATAAAATATTAGAAAATAATCGTGAAAAATCGAAAATTTTGATGCCCTTATTATGTTAAATTCAATCAATCAATCCTGAGGTTACGGTTTGGCAGGGTTACGGTTTGGACCACCTAGAGAATAGATCGAATTCGATTAATTATTCCTGATATTTGCCCTTATATATATCATAAAGACTTTCTACTTTCTTATATCTTGATATTATAATACCACCTATAAATTAATTTTTCTTAATATCTTAAACATAAATAAAAATTATTTGCATAAAATGTTTCAAACTATGAAAGTTCCTATTCAAATTTTCAAACTCATATTCAAAGTGAAAGAACTGCATCTATTAAAGAGCTATACAATTTTCTAATAGTGTAATATTAAAGGGCGATCGATCGGCACTGGTATCTGTTCATCCAAATGTATGCGACAAAAGAGATACGGAGCTGATAAAATGCTATGTTTTATTCAAAAGACGATCCATGATAACAACCTATTCAAGACAAGATGTGAACCTTTTAGTCCTTTTTTTCCCTAAAGCAGTATAAAGAAGCATTGAATTTTCAATGAAATTTCCAATATTGTCAGCAATAAAAAACGCAGATATAAGAAAGATATTTTTTACGGAAACTGCTTTTATCTTCCGTTACTTCTAATATATGATGGGAATATTTTGTATTAGACAAAATAAGAAATTGAAGTAATATTTCTTATTTTGAAAATTGTCAGATTGAACAATAAATGTTTCAATAGGTATCAATGCAATCTGAGAAATATTAGTTCAAAATTCAAGCATGTCATCGTGAAAATTTTTGGCAACCTACAATAGGTGTTAAATTAAACCAAGTATTGGGTTCAAGTTAAACTTAAGTTATCGTACAATAAGGTTTGAAATAGTTAGTTTGCGTGATGATATTATTCACCTAAGCACAGAAGTAGCCAGAGCCTGGTAGACTCTTAATAGCTTAATAGTCACTTTTTTTCTCAAAAAGTCGGTGACCGATATAGATTGGTCCTTTTCAGTTAATAGCAACATTTTTATTTTTTTTTCTTTTGCTTGGATTAAATTATACTTTATAAAAAAACTCATGTTAGAAATAGTTCATGAATATAAAAATTACTTCAACAATAAAAAGTAATACAAATTTACGACTACAAAATTCTGTTAAACATGCTAACTTTAAAAAAGTTTACTTAAAAAAAATTTGTAGAGACAAAATACGTTCAATGTATACATCACAACTTTGAAATATATGAATTATCAACGAACTTTCGTTCCACATGAATTTTTCCATTTCAAAATGACGGATTCTGAAGGATCAAAATTTTGGACATTTTAATGAAAATTCCGCTTTCTGAATTGATGTACTTATATTATTAATTTTTTTTTAAAAAAAAAGATAGGTAAAATTACAAATTAATTTTTTATTTAATTTAAGTCGCCACTTTCTTTAATTGACTCGCCACGTTGCAAGAAGTTATTTTCATGTTTACAATTTAGTTTGGTCGCTTCAGTAAATTTGGTGCCGCAGTGGACTGGTTGTAAAGACACGGTTTCCTGGAGAACACCGAAGTCAAGCATTACTGGGTGCGGTCAGTAAGTATGCACTTGACGATTTTGATCAGCATGCGTAGGGATCGAGGATGAGTGGTATCATTCCTCGTTAAGTTGTTCTACCATAAAGTGCTTGACCTTCACGCGCGGATCTTCGAGTTAACAAAGCGGGGGATCAATCCCTTTTGCAGAGGATCAACATTGTAATAGCACATCTTTAGATCGTACTCAGGGGTCATACTACTGTTTCTCGTCAAGTGTTCATTGGATATATAAGTTTTTATATAATTTTAAAGTATCTAGTTTTACATGGAAAAATACAAAATTACAACAAAATCAGTTAAATAGTTCCTGAGAAAACAAATTTTAAATGCACGGCTTTTTTAAAATTTGATTTTTTTCCGAAACTATTCAACCGCTCAAATTTTGTATTTTTCCATGTAAAATTAGACACTTTAATATTATGCAAAATTTTTTATACCTTAAAGTTCGAAATCTTTTCACCCATTACTAAATAAAATAATAAAAAAATAATAAATATTTAATATTTTTTTACATGGATTCATCTATGGATAAATAAATTTTATAACTGCGTGCAAGGATTTTTCAATTCAGTTATAAAAATTCCCAGTTATAGAGAAATACGCAAAAAGTAAAATTAACATGAAGGTGTCCAAACTTTGTATCACTCTCATGACCAAACTTTTGATACGGTTTTATATCTGGTTTCGTAACTTAAAATATCATCTGCACATATTAATCACAGTTGCGATCACCCCTTCAAACCATTAAGATAGAGTTCTAGGAAATGAAAATTCAATCATTAAATCAAAGTTATTCAGAAAGATCATTTTTTATTTATCTGGCGCACTGTACATGTCCACTTTAATCTCCGAGCAAAACGGGAATACTGAGAATTTATTTTTAATCTCTCTTAAACTCTCAATCGTTTGTTTTTCCATAAAACCTCCAAATTACCGTCACAATGCGTCTGAAGAAGTGAAAATTCCCTTCTATTTTCAATCCCACTTCGTATTCATGACATTCATACTTAGAATTGAAAAATGAAAAAAAAAAACACTCACTGTATAGGCGGGAAAGAGAAAAATGCCGTAATACTGAATAGTATTCATATGTATGTGTTTGTAGACAAGAGCACAGAGTAGACGCCAGCAACATCATTTGAGATCTATTTGAACGTGAAATAGCACAAGATCACAATTTTAAAGAGAATAAATAAGCGAATTCTACGGATAACTGGTTGACATACATAAAAAATATACAATGCAAACTATGCATCTTTTTAAAGACAATTGTGCGAGGCATTTTTTAACTTTATCCTCTGGTAAAATTTCCCAAATATCTCTTGCATAATTAAAAAAACAAAATCTTAATGACTGACTGACATTAATGAAACCTCTATTAAAAAAAAGCTATATTTATTCAATAAAAGTACATTCTGAAATTAATTTAAATTAACACAGAATAACAGAAAAGCTATCAGCAAGTGGAACTGAGTTAAAAAAAATATTACTTGAAATAACGAATTGTAGTAATTAAAAGAAGAGATATACAGCTATATGGAATATGGAAAAGATACAGCCCAGTAATTGAAAAACATTTACAAATTTAGTTAACATTTAATTCAAATTACGCAATAACATGTAATTATAATAATATATTCTTAGTACAAGCTAAGAATGTGAATCTTGATGAGCAGTCACCAAAACCTATTGCGCTTAGAGCAAGAAAAAAAGATAAAAAAAACTAATATTGTTAAGCAACTGACTGATATTCATGAGCATAAAAATGCATCTAAACAAACCCTAAGAGGTTTTTTTTGTTATCACAGTGTAGAAAACTTAATTATGTGTATAAAAAATACGACGATAACATTTAACTTCCTTTTCTTTGAAAAAAATGGACGAAACGACGTACCGAATTGTCACACAAAATTTTGAAAGCAATATTTACTAAAACAGCTGACAATTCAACACTTAATTCCCAACACTACTAAAATAGACAGTCCAAACTTTAAAATTACATAATATACTAAAAAGCTTACGTAGAACCGTATGTTGCTATCCAGATTGCCATCACACTGACGTTTTTTTTATACGAAAAAAAACCTACTAAATGCTTAATTTACTTTTAGTTTCAGACCTCTTTAAAGAAACTTTGCCAAAGTAGATATTTTTAAAAAAAATCTTCTTATTTGAAAAAAATTTGTGGAAATATTTAGAAATTGTTCCTTAAAAAGACATCTGACCTCCTATCATATTCGGGAATTGAATCCCAGACAAGGAATCTTTCATTCTCTTTACTATCTGTCCTTGATATGGGAGCAACGTTGGCTCACCTATTATGGCTCTTCTGAAAGAGTGGCAAACAAATCTACTCTACGGATATACTGATACTTGAATGACTAGTGTCAAACGGGTGGACATTGGAAAAAAAATTAAGGGTATAGGGATTTAGCTGTGAAGATAGCCCTTTAATCTACGTTAAATGAAAATCAATTAAAAATTTTAAAAAAAAACGAATTGGAATACATATGTGTGAAAACAATGCATTAACATAAAATCTATGCATGTTTTAATGTTTAATTGGTATTATTCTGAAGTATTTATATATATCACAAAATCAAATTGCTTAGTATTTACATTTCATATAAAAACAAGCATAAAAATACTACATTTTTTAATAAAGCTAATTTTTTATTTATATTGTAACACTTTATTTACTTTTATCTTTAGTATTAAACATTTAATATCTCCAAACTAGTACAAAGCTGCTAATAAATAATTATTTTGATGCGCAAAGTTTAAATAACCTAAAGTTCAATGAACATTAACATATCTATCAAAAATTTTGACTTTTATTTATATCAGTGTATAGTTAACTTTTGCAATCAATATTAATTTATAAATGAATAAGCGTTTGCACTCAGTTTTTATTCAAAATACCTTAAAATATTATATGCAATTAGAATTTCAATAAATATTAGCCAACGTTTATAATAATTATTTAACTTTCTCTTGTTGACAACACTTAACTTTTTAGAATATAAACTGATAAGGACAGAATAACTGGAAGAACGAGGCTGATAGCAACGCTTGTAAGCAAAAGTATTAAATTTTGTCTGATGTGATCTCTATTACACACCCTATTATGATTTATATATTTATTAAAATAGTTGCGTCTTAATGAAAGACGCTCTCTTTTGCCGAAAGGAAAATCATCCAACTGAATACGTGTAAATTTATCGTTGAAACTGTTTATATATATATATAGTTAAAACTACTAGACATCGTAAAACATACCGTGGGTTTTTGGCTCTATTTTGATTGTGCTCTAGTTATGATTTTGTTAAAATTAAAAAATATGGTTTATATGTGATAAAATTTGGCTTATTTTATCATGATTTCTTAGAGCATGACATAAAACTATTTGCTCAGATTAATTGTACTTTTCATTTTCGTATTTTCTCACTGAATGTATAAAGTAAAAATTATAATTTTGGAAACCGTAATTTACGGTGAACCGTTACCATGTAAACGATAAAATTACCAAATGAATGGCTTTAATACTGTATATTTTAATTTTATTAACCAGAATTATTGTTTTATTTTACCAGAGATGTCATACAATTCTTTATTCTAATTTTAACAGAATTTTTTCTTCATGCAAATAGCAAGATAGCTTAAATTTGAAACATGTATTCCTTCTGAGATATAAAGAAACATTAAGCAATTTTTACTTGTATATTTTGTAATTATCGAAATAATTGTCCTAATTGACTGAAATGTATAATAACACGTTCTTACCAAGATATTAGTTTTCAATTTTGGAGAATATGATTTTATTATATTGTTTGGGAAAGTTTAAAACAGTCTCATTTTATTATAAACAGTCTCATTATCTTTGAGTTATCAGGATACTTAGGAATGATCACTTTGACAGAAATGCGAAATAACACGTTCCAACAGAAATATAGGTCCCAAATTAAAACCATATTTTCCTCTTCAGACATAATCAAAAACTCAATGTTTATATCCGATGTTTGGTATGTATCTAGGTTATCAGGTTTGCTTAGCCTTATTGACAATCATACTAAAAAAACAAGTTTCCATCAAAAGACAGAAAGTTTGAACACTGTTAGAATTTTCATTCTAAAATTATGGTAAAATAATCAACAGCAGTCTGCCCATCCTATTAACCATAAAGTTAAAAGAACATTTTTTACATTTATGGTTTTCAAACCATTAACATATTGCATGGTTAAGAAACCAAGAATACAAAACCACACGTTTTTCAACAAGATTTATTTTTTTTATCAAGAGGAAACATTCTGGCGTCTACACTGGGACTCAAACTCCGGTTCTGTCGGTCAAAAAATTGACAGATTAGCCCTTTGGGCTATACTATGCACAAAGCTGCAATTAAATGGCTTCATTAGGTGGGCTAGTTGGTGCGATAAAATTCTCTTTGCTTAGGGGAGAGCAGTTAAACAAAGTTTTTTTCTCACAGTTAACAGTATGCTTACCATCTTATTTATGGTTATTTGATTGCTTCGTTTGAATATAGTAAAATAACAATTAAACTATTTGTTGTTTGACCACTTTTTTGTGAAATTTCTATATATATTGATTTATTTAGCTTGTTTCAGGTGAGCTCGACGGATATTTTAATAATTTTACATACGAATGTAAGTACGACAAAAGTTGTTTTACAGGACTTGGTAAAAATTAAAAAATTTCTTTCAACAATAATTTTGATCACTGAACAATCCCGAATGCAAAGTATATTTAAAGGTTGACTTCCTTGTTTTCTCAAGACTTTACGATTTTTAAGTCCTTATTACCCAGTTTTCCATTTACAAAAACATTTTGAACACCAATGTAGAAAATTGCAAAATTGATTAGATAATTATGAAAAAGATTTTGCCTGTTTTTTTTTTCACTAAAGAAATTATGAAATCATTTATCAATGTGATAATTCTCATGCACATATTAAAAAAGGAAAACAGGAATCTTCTAAGGAAAGACGGGTCCTTCCAGTAATGTGATTTCTTTAACACGATGTTTCACATTTTAGCAATGAATTTACTAAATATTATCAACAGTTTTCTTGAAGAGCAGTAATTTGCAAATTTTGAAAAGTATTTTAGAAGTATTTAGCTTTTTTACATATGCTTATTTCTATATTACCTAAACTTATTTTCTAGCATATATATTCTAAACAGCTCAGAATGACCTTAGTTCTCTACAGAGTTTGCATAGAACATGCATGACCAGAAGAGATGGTGCATGAAAGTATAAATATCTCTATTAAAACTCGAGCTGCCGATGCTCCGGTATATAATTAAACTGTGTAACCAATGTAATATATATTTTTTTTTAAAAAATGTATAAAAGTTGTGAAAGGGGTTTTGGCTGAGGGAAAAATACTCAGATGATAGTTCGAATGAGCAAATTTTAATTTCTGAGACATACTTTCAAATATTTATCTTTGAAAAAATTTAATTGATTATATACTTTATATACAGGCTGTACAGATAGTTTTCATGCGGCTTCGAGCGAAAAATTCCGAGGAGTGAGAAACATTTATTTGACACAAAACCAACAATGTATGCAAAATCATTGCAATTAATTTAGCATGATACCATTTTTTTTCCGATTTTCTTTTGCAAGTTATAGTCTTGTCTCAAATCTAGAGCGAAAAAAACACGCACAAAATTTATTTGAAATTCCTTCTATAATTGCTCAGTAACACATCGGGATTCATTCAATTTTGTTCATCATACATCATACAGTTTCAATAGCATTTAACCCCCCCCCCCCCGCAAAATTAACAATTAAGATCCAGAAGAGCTTGGTGGACTCCCATTTTGACGGATATTTCCTCAGGTGGTGTATGCACAAATTTCATTGAGTGTAGTCTTGAGGTATAGAAAGGAAATCCACACGAAGGAGCAATGACGTCCATTTCTATAGTTTTAAGATTAAATAATAATTAGATTTCTCTAAAATTATTTTTTTTTAAGTTTTTTTTTTCTGAGAAAATTTTACTTTCTATTAAATTAAAAAGAACCATGGTAATGACCTCTTTAAAAATCTGACCAAGATATTAATAAAGATGCACTTTGAAATCCAGGCACCCATGCGTTAAACTGATACTGACCACAATCGATCATTTTGAAGGTTATGGGACTGTACCAGAACGAAACATTCTGGAGGAGAAAATAAAATTGTTTCAAGCATGTCACAAGAGAATATTGTAACATGTTTTTTCTTCTTTTTTTTCCTGACAAGTAATACCCACTTCATTATTTTAAAAATCTGCATTCACTTGTATAAAATTTTAATGTTTCATTAAGACTTTCGTTACACAAAAATAGACACAGGCATATATTATATTGCAACTGAATAAAAATATTAGATGAGAACTTATTACACATCCAGTTTTATTGCGTATTCATAATAGCAATTTTAATCTACGAAATTAATACACACTTTCAGAAAACGATAACCTTCATCTCCAAACGATGCGTTTAATCATGTATATTTAAGTCAGGTACGGCTATAATTAGAGTGCATTAGTTCAAACAGTCTTTACCTCATTTTTCTCATTGTATTAAGCAGATTACATAAATAAAGAACTTACATTTCTCATATTTGCAGAATTTGGAGATAAAAACTAGTTTGGGTTCAAAACAAATTTTGTACACTATAAGAAATTCCGGATCGAATTGCAGTAAAAAATACTGAAACTCAGAGTGCCAGTACATTTTACTGCAAAATCCACTTTTACCATAGAATTTCATGGAAAAAAAAGGTGATATAGAATAATTTTTATGCAGCAATATTTAATTATACTTAATTTTACATAACATACAATATTAAAATCGCTAAACCGCTGTAATGAAATAAATATTACTGTAGAAATTACGGTATAAAATTTTACGGTAAATAGTTTTTAAAGATGCCGCACTTAAGGTTCCAGTATTTCTTTTACAATAAATTATACGTAATTTTTTACAGTATTACTCTTAACCATATTTACCCAATTCCAGTATCCATTTTACTTTTGAGAGGGATGTTTGCTGGGAAGGGAAGCCGCACTGAAACGGAAAAAACCGACAATTCTATTGTAACTTAAAATCTTAAATAGAGCCTTCTGCCACCTTAAATGGATGCTCCTCAATGGGTGAAAACCATTTTAAAAACCGGGCATTTTGATCTTTTATAGTCACTAAGAATATTCTAAATTGCTAATGTTTTGTGGAACATGATTATAATTGTACAGCAAAAGTCTGAAAACAAAGGAATTGATTAAAAACATTAAAAAAATCCGCGTTTCATTTAAACATGTATGGCCTTTGTTTACTGGTCGATAGCTCTCGCAACTTTCCCAATCCAGCGACCTTTAACGACTTGCTTCCCTCCGTTAGGTTTATTTCTAAATAAATATTCTTGACTTTTCTTTAATTCAGATAGCAAGTTTTAAAAACAATAAAAGCTTGCATTATAATTGGGACCAACTACAGCCAAAAGGAAATTCGCAAAAAAATAGGCTAGTTGTTAAAGATCACTGGATTGTAAATTGGCTTACAGTTTGACAACTTTAATCAGACATTTTGACCAAGCTGCTAAGGGTGATTCAGCTCTCCTAATGGTCAGGCTAACTGTTGGAGGTTTTCATGGTTTTCTTTTCCATCTAACGCAAATACGGCTTAGTTTCATCAATAAGTCCTCCACGAAGGCAAATTTCTCCCAATGCTTCATCCAGGAGTTCCCTTCTCTTTTTCTTCTTCCCTTTAAAATTACAAGGCCGTAAATTTGAACATCAAGTAGTCGTAAACCCAAAATTGGGTCAGCTTAATTTACAACGATGATTTTAAAATAAGATAAAATAATTTTTCAGAGCAAGCCTTCAAATGTATGACCCCACTTGCTTAATCTACATTAAACTTTGCTGATTATTTGATTTTATCATTATTAATATTTCCTGAAAATCTCGTTTATTTTGAAAAATTATTTGCAATGTAGTAATTTTATAACCATTAACTGTAAATAACTAAAACAAATGCATGTAGAATTAAAAATTGTTCAGAGAAAAAAGAACCAAAGAATACAAAATTAATTTCAAACTTGTTTTTCACAGCCTTAAATATTTTTTTTTAATAAAAATTAAATGTTATAATGACATATTAAAAAATTCTGAATGAAAAAAAAACTGTTATTATAAATAGAAACGTCAAATTTTTTATCAAATAATTTTTTCGCGATTGGAAATTTATTAAATGATGGCAACCATCTCATGAAAATTAAACATAATTTGATTTAATTATTCTGATCAACTAAGCATCATTTTTCTTACGCGACCCAAACACATTCTAAAAAAATCAATGCCTAACATCGTCAAAAAAAGTATGATCAAAAGGCCTTTAAAGCCTGTTACATAAGAAACAAAAAAATACAATATTATTTCAAAAATTCCTCTAATTAATCAAACATAAAATACTTATTGCATCGTCTAAGTAGTTTTTCTGTTTACACTATAACAGTAAAAAAAATGAGAATTTTCAAAATGAGTTCTTAATTAAAATTTGAAAAACATTACGCTTCATATTTTTTTAACGTTATAAAAATATGACATTATTATTCGGTATTAAAAAGTACAGAAACTTTTTTTGTCGACATTGCGGTTCTCTTTTCATAGTTCTCATTTTTCTCAGCTAATGAGTATTTTTACTGGTTGTATTACGGACATTCAAAACATTTAGTAAAAAAAAAAGAAATGAAAAAACGTGATCATTAATTAAAAAAAAAATCTTACCTTTTTAAAGCAATTAGGATAAAAGAATGTGGGAAAAAATCTGCAACAAAAACATTGTAAATTACTCGTATAACGTCATTATAAAACCATTAGCTATGTTTTATTTCTTTGAACTAAACAATTTATAATTTTTAAGACATTTAATTAACTGCCCTGGACCGAAATGCTAGTCACATAATGAATGCCTTCATTTTTTTATTATTAGATGCTTATTTTAACTACGGGACTTTAAAAAGCAATTTTTAACAGCAATACTTATAAAAAAGTTAAAATTTTATGAATGAAACATAATATTAAATAACTAGTGCGTTTAAGCGAAAAAAGGAAATATACTATTATAATTAAGGCAGATAATATACTTCATCCGACATTTGTATGATGATCTAAGAAATACTCCATATAGAATATTTTCTAATTTATGATTGGATTTTCATCTACTAACATGTAAGGTATTAAAATAAATCTTTCAAAAATACCTTAGCATGAATGCGATAATAAAATGTTAAAAAAAAAAAAAAAATGTCGGTACTGGCGATGTACACACTCTCAGAAATGAATCTTTAACATTTGATGATTCAGAACTCCTTGAACTGTGTTTCGTTAATTTTAAGAATCATTTAGTCTCGAAATCACGTTTAATTTATTTCTCTCTTCTCCCAGTCTTTCGTTTGTTGTTTTGGCAATATTGATTCATCTACACGGGTGTAAGAAATGAAGAGAATTTGTAGACGTGGTTGATTATCTCTAGGACCGATTTTAATGAAATTTGATATGTACATACATTGATACAATATAAAACAAATAACTATTCAACAATTGTAATACACACTCATGTTGGGGCGTAACACTCGTTGGAGTCGGAAGCTATGAAATAGTGGTTGTAGAATAAATAAAAAAAATTGGTCAATACGGAGTATGGTCCCCTTTTACAGATATACAGACCTTTCAGCGTAATTTCATACTTGAAATAAAGCAGTTTATCATTTCCTGTGGCAATTGGGCCCACTCGTTTGGCAACGCTGTTTTCATTCTCTGAATGGTTCTCAGAGGGGAGTAGCGAGTTGCAATTTCCCTCCCCAGAAAGTTCCAGAGATGATCTATAAGGTTGAGGTCTGTAGATCTTGCTGGCCAATCCATCCGGCGAATATCTTATTCTCCAGAAATTCGCCGACAAGAAGAGATCTATGTGCCCTCACGTTATCGTCCACTAAAGTGAACTCAAAGCAAACTGCACCCCTGAAAAAGTGAACGTAAGGCTCCAAGACCTCATCTCTATACCTCACACCAGTCACAGAGCCTCTTTCGAAGACATGGAGATGTGTGCGGCCATCCAATGTGGTGCCTGCCTAGACCATTGAACCAGGTCCACCATAATGGTCGAGGACATTGGAGGGTAGGCAGCGTCTCTCCATATGAACGTACGGCGAACATCTTGTTTAGGCTGAACAGGGACTCAACAGTGAAGAGAACGGTCGCCTACTGATCCAATCTTTGTGCTCTCTGTCTCATGTTAAACGGACTCTCATGTTAGTAGAAGTGAGCGGGAAGCAAACAACAGTTCTTCTTGCAAACTCTCATGATGTCCTTTGGAAACAGTCAATCTTGATACACGGGTTCCTGTGGCTGCATACAAATCAAGAGAGAACTGAGAAGCCCCTCTGTTTCGCCTCACTATAATGGACAAATGGTGATCTTCTCTGGCTCTTGGACCATCTTTCCCAGACTTTCTCTCAATAGATGCGGTATCCTAGAACTGTTTCCATAAGTTACACACGATGCTGGGAATTAAGTTAAACTCTCTACAAATATGGACCTGAGATTGGCTTTCTAGCCTCCCCACAATTCATCGCCTCATTCCATCCTCTAAACGTTGGTAGTTACTCATTTTTACTATTACAATTTACCTATTGCTGCAAAATAAGACCAAGAAATTCGTCGAGGTGTGCTAGCGAACAAAATGCGTCTTAACTTACGCGCACTTATAAAGCCTGTTTCTCTATTGGCTTCGCCTACACTCATGTGTACGCTTACGTATTTAATGTACAAGATTTGAAGTAGTTTTACATTCAGTTCAGTTCTTTTCATAAAATTCTATAAAATATGCAAATTCTCTTAATTTATTTCACCGGTGTATATTGTAACCCACAATGAAGTGGTTATTAGAACAGTTAGATACACTAGGTGCAAAGAGTTTTTTTTTTTTTCTAAAAAAACTGAATGATTATTATTTTTTTTTAATTTTGACGAAATTTGTTACCTTGAAGAATTAATTAGTTAATAGTTAATTCGTCACTTTGCCCAAATATTCTCTTAGCATATATCAGGAAACGGGATCGTAAACAGCGAAGAAAGTTTCGTGAAATTTGAGTGACCATTTTTTACAGTGCAGTGAAAAAATAAAACAACAACCCTGAATAACGTTTGCGCTAATGATTTGTATTTTACGTTCTATGACTCAGTGTTGACTGTTTTAGAAGTGACCTTAAATATGAATAGATTTTTTAAAAAATTAATCGAACCCGAGAAATCAAATTTTAATAAAGTCCTATAGTAAAAATTTGATATCTCAATAATTATTCGATCGATTTCGCTCAGATTTTGTATTTTCCCATTTAAAAATATATTCTTTAAAATAATGCAAAAATGTGTGTACCTTACAATTTAAAATTGTTTCTACTATTATTAAATAAAATGATAAAAAAAATAGCAAATATTTGCTGAAAGCTATTTAATTACGTTATTTAATTACGTAAAAAAAATTTCAACTCATTTAAAGAGAGAGGCATGGCAAAAAAAGTAAAATTGAGGTGTCTAAATTTCATCGCGCTCTTCTGAGCAAACTATGGGGACCATATTTTCCAGATTGCGGCTACCCCCTATATTTTGGGGGTCAGAAGTCCAACTCCATCATAAAAAAAAATTATGTTTATTCAGAGATTACGTGTACGATTTTGTGCCTGAATTCGTAACATAAAATACCGTTTACAATTATTAATTAGCATATTTGCGACCTCCTCTTCAAAGCATTAAGATTGAGTCCTAAAACGTGAAGATCCGATCATTAGGATCTAGTAATTTAGATTGGTTCCTTTATTTTTTGCGCATTGCACCCATTGATCAAAATTGCTGAAAATATTTTGTTTTCCCTCAGAAACTAACCGCTTTGAGGCTGTCAGTCAATTATTTATTTTACGCATTTGAAATCCAAATCAGAAAGAATAGAAATCATTAATGCTTAAGCGGTGAATTGCATTTGTTACACATTCGCAATGTTTAATTTCATCGTCTAAAAACTTGTTGCGTTATTTGAAATAAATTTGGTGAAATTTAATAATCAAGATTGCAATGATTGGAAAAAAATGTAAAACAACCCTCTCTAAGAAAGTAAGTTTAAACACAGTTTTTGAGCTTACCACTTCCAATGAAATAATGTGAAATCCTGGTGTAATAATTTTAGCAAATATTAATTCTAAATTCTTTAATCTTGCAATTGAAGATAAATTGTAATTGATTGTCACAAATTATTCAAGTATAAAATTTTCTCAATGAAATGAGCAATTTCATGGAAACATTTATTTCTTACTCGCATAGTTTTTTTTTAAAAAAGAATATGTTGTTTTGTAGTAGAAAAAAGTCTACAATTAGTTTAAAAAAGTTTTTTTTTTCTTGTTATAAAAAATAAAGAATGCTAAGTATAAAAATCAGCAGTTGAAGCGGGGGATATACAACAGTTTCCAAGTAATCAAATTTTAAACAAAATTTAATGGTAACTGTATCCAGAGACTGACAATACACCTTACTACCTCAAGGCTACCCTCATTTAATCCAATCTTCATATCTTCGATATCTAGGACTCAATCTTAATGGTTCAAGAGGGTGACCTGAAAAATGCTAATTAATTAGTGCAAACGTTATTTTTAGTTATCCTATCCGAGAAGATCCAATCATAAGATTAAATGTTACACAGGATGGTCCGTCCATTTATTTGTTTTTATTTTTATTTATTATTTTTATTTTTTTTTGTGAACTGTACTATCAAGCGCTTTTGTAATAAAAAGAGATATTCTTCTTACGCAAAATTTTAAATACATTACGATAAAAAACAATTGTTTAATTAATTTCATGTGTTGTAAACAAAAGAGCTGCATTCCATTTATGAAGCTATTTTCTTTTTCTCATCTTCACAGCAAATAATGCGCTAACTTCTTGATAGGCGTGGAACATGACTAAGGCTGGTCCAGATCATGATAAATGTCACATAAAGTATGCAAATGAATTACCAAGCAGATGGGAATTAGAAGCAGTTGTAACCATTGATTGATTAACTTGAGAAGTAGAGAGGATATCTAAAATGATTCGGGTTCCGGAATTCAGACAAAGACTTCAAGTAGCTGACGATTCGTAAGATAAGATGCATAAGATAAGTTGGATTCAATTCATAATGAGACAATATTTGAAGCAGGTAAGACAATCTATCGAGGATTAGGTGTTTCTGTCCATAGAAATTGTAACTGTCTCTCCTTAAAGCTTATATTATGATTTTCAATACATCCTATAAGAGGGTTTCGAAATATATGTCTTTCGATAATACTTTGTAATTAATTTCCGATGACAAGTTAAGTTTAAGAACATGATTCATATTTCAAATTAAATTACTAATTTAAGTATTTATGTTTCAGTTGATTGATTATAACCATAATAAAATATTTATGCATTTTAGAATTTATCTGGAGTAAGAGAGTAGAGTTAGTAGTATTTCAGAATTTACAGTGCACTGTGAAAAATTCTTGATCAAATTACGGTAAAAGTTCCGGCACTTTGGGAGCATCACCCGTAATATCCACTTTTATCATAAAATACTACACCAAAAGTTTACTGTAATATTTATTTAGTTAAAGGGATTCGGTAATTTAACATTTAATATTACTGTGACAAAAACGATTATTTGTTCCCTAACATGTGCCGGTAAAAATGGATGATTATAAGTTTTGTAACATGCTCCGAATAAAATGGGTGATTAACTGTTCCGTCACATGCTCCGAATAAAATGGGTGATTAACTGTTCCGTCACATGCTCCGAATAAAATGGGTGATTAACTGTTCCGTCACATGCTCCGAATAAAATGGGTGATTAACTGTTCCATCACATGCTCCGAATAAAATGGGTGATTAACTGTTCCGTCACATGCTCCGAATAAAATGGGTGATTAACTGTTCCGTCACATGCTCCGAATAAAATGGGTGATTAACTGTTCCGTCACATGCTCCGAATAAAATGGGTGATTAACTGTTCCGTCACATGCTCCGATAAAAATGGATGATTATTTGCTCTTTAACATGTTCTCCTAAAAATGGATTTTACAGTAAAAATTATTGGCACCCTGATTGCCGGTACTTTTTATCGGCTTTTTTACAGTGTGTGTGTTAATTTGAATGTTTCTTCTATAGTCGGATAAAGTTCCAATTTTAAATAATCAGGCTTTATTTATGTTAAGTTTAATACTGGTTGAGGATTTTCATAGTATTTTGTAATTAATTTCTAATAACAAATTAGTATATACAGATTACTATATAGTATTTGGCATAAACAAGTTTAAAATTATGCTTCTGAAGATTGATAATAACCATAACGAATTATATATGCATTTAAGAATTCATTAGCGAGTTAGTTTGAAATTTACTATTTCTGTAGTTGATAAAGTATCCAATAAAAAGCATTCAATCACTATTTATGCTAAGTTTAATACTGTTTCAGGATTTCAATATAAATATCTTTACATAATGTTTTCTAATTATTTTCTTACAAGTTCTTACAATTTAAATTATAGTCTCAAATAAAATCAATAATTTTAGTATACGTTACGTGTGAATAATTATAACCATAACAAAATATTTACGCATTTAAGAATTCAGTCGTGAGTTAATTCGAAGTATTTTCTTTTTGTAGTTAATAAAAATCCAAATTAAAAACATTCAATATTTATGTTATGTACTGTTTGAGGAGTTTGACATGAATCCCTTTCCATAGTATTTTGTTATTAATTTATAACAGCAATAATATATGTAAAATTACTATGGATTATTTCAAGCCAAATTAGTAATTTAAATAGCATGTTTCTGCTGATAAATTAAACCATAACAAAATATATATGCATTTTTGAATTTATTACAAAGTTTATTTGAAATATAGTTTTTCTTTAGTCGATAGAAATTCCAATTAAAAATATTCCATCTTTATTTATGCTAAATTTAATACTGTTTGAAGATGTTAATATAATTACCTTTCAATAGCCTTTTGTAATTCATTTGTAACAATAAGTTATTATATTTAAATTATTATACATGATCCCAAATAAATTTACTAATATAAGTATTCATATTTCTGTTGGTTGTGAAAATACAGAAAAAGTAATTGGGAAAAATAAAGAATCTAACATCAGTAAGAAAAAAAAATCAGGTTTAGTTTAATTGTTAAATTTTAAAGCGTTGACAAGTGTCTGCAATAAAAACTGTCCAACAATGAGAATAAACTGCTAACAAACTTGCTTCTGAAAATATTGTTGTTATATAAAAGAAAGAAAAAAACACATATAAAGGGCAGCAATTACACGTCACTACTGTTCTGTGCAGCATGGAATATCCTCTCAATATTCCTCTCTACACTAATAATTTATATAATCTGCTCAATATTTAATTCAACACAGCTCTGCTCAATATTGAATATGTGTTCAATATGTGATTCAACACGGTTTTATTTTTTGAATATCTTTACGAATATCTCAACATAGTTCTACAAAAAAAATATCGTTTCGCTACTAATCATCTCCACACAGTTCTATTCAATGATAAACATCTATTCAGTTTCAAAGTCAATATCCAAATTTTTCTTTCAGAAACCTTTTTGAAAACAAGTAAAATCTGTATAATTAGGGTCCTCTCAAAAATAATAGCAGAATGTTAAATGAGGTAATGCTTACTGGGTGAGGTTATAAACCTAATTAATAAATTTATAATTAAGTAGATAAATAAAACTCACAGTTAAAACATATACTATAAAAATATATAGATTTATAGATTAGATTTACTAAGTCAATTCTGACAAAATATATTGAAATTGATGATAAATACATAGAACAATTATACACCAGTAATAAAAAAGCATTATATAATAAATAAAAATGTATTATGGCATAAAAACTAGAATCTTCAGATAGCAGTCTTTTCAAGAAAATTTTAACTCTTATATTCAGTGCTTTAAAAGGTATAGAGTTTCTAAAAATATTATCAATATTCTTAACAAAAATAAACTGCGATGTTACGTTTTTTTATAGTTTAATAAAATTCCTTATCTTAAGCGATTTTCAATAATATGTTCAAGTATTATATCTTTTTTGAAAGAATTTAAGGCATTGTCATGGATGGTTTATTGGACACTTAAAATATTTGCACTGCTATATTTTTAACGAAATTATATTATAAAGATTAAAATAATTTCAATATTAGTTGCTTTAAAGATCTTTTTTTATCGTTCTACTAATACTCTACACAATATTTCTTTAAACAAACTTACTCTTACTCTAAATGTAGGAAATAACTGCATACAGAATGATTTTACGTTACCTTAAATTCATTACTCCCTGCAATCAGGAAACAAATTTAAATTGTTGTAAAAATGGATCGAGTGAAACAATTTTTCGCGTTTGAAATAGCACTCGCAATCTTTTTCCTAAAAAAAAATTATCTATATTGCTATATCAAATTTTCTGATTACCAAATACAAATTGAAAAGCTTAAACTTTTGTCTTCAAACTATACAAACCGTGTTCCTCTCTGGTTATAATCCGCGAGGAAGCCTTGCGTAAAGCATACTTCTAGATGACAAGACAAAAAATAATTGATGAGAGTTACTTTGACGGGGGGGGGGTGTAACATAAACCATCAACAAAAAAAATAGCTGTCAGATCTTAACCTGGCTTTCATTGACAAATGACTTTTATTGCTCTAAGATGTGATCAATCAAAACTTTTAATTTCTGGCTCCCTGGAAAAAATTATACACCAGCATTTTTACATAAAAACAGTGTTTCAAAATGTAATGTACTGTTATTCACGGAATTTTATTTAATTTAAATATAAGAACTTAATTCTTTTTTGACTTTAAAAAATATTTTGATAATAAATTTCAACTTTTAAAGAATTTGTCAGAGCTTGTATTATTTTGCATACTTTTATATCTAAATACCTTTTGCTTTTTTTTGTGTTGAATTGAGAAAAAAAATCTCTCTTCAGGCAAAATATTTTTAATATTGGTACACTTGGGATTTCTGTTCCATTTTCCTCTTTAAAAAATTTAAAGGAGATTCTATTTACAATACACAAAATATATTGAACAAATGGAATAGAAAAAATTTCATTGTTTCTACAACTGAATGACAACAAACGCAAAAAAGAAATAAAAGCAGAATTTGAAATAATTTTAAATTATATTGATGATTTCTTGTGTAAAGATTGTTATGATGATATAACTTCATTAACTTCAAAATTTAAGGTGAAAAACGGCTTCAGGTTTTGAGCGCTCAAAATAGGATCCTCATTTTGAAGACCAATCAGATGAAAACGATTAAAAAAAAAAATAGATATAAGATACGAAAACACAAAGTTGCCAAAAAAAATTTTAAAATTAAGTTTAAAAGTCTCATGGTAGCCTTGTGAAAAACGGCGGATAACATAGGCCAAAAAGGACAGGATGCATCTCCAAGCAAAATTAATGAATGGTGCGGAATTTATTTTCACCTTATTTTTTAAAGTTTAATTTATTCATTGAAAAGTTTATGAAAACTCGCTTATGTTTTCAAGGATCATTATATCCTTTTACCTTTTACGCATTCATTACAATTTAATTAGTATGTTGTGATTTTAATTCTTACAAAAATCAAACGTTACCCAAATATTTAATAACTTCCTAAGTGCACTTCTTAAGCATGAACTAAAAAAACATTTTGATAATAGTTAATAAATTTAGAATTCCTTTCAATCAGTTTACTCTGTTATGAATGTATTACTCATAGTGAAACCATGATAGCAACAACCTCATGTTCTACTGCACTGAATAACGAATACTGCACTGAATAACGAACCCCTAACGATAGCGTATTTCTCACCCGTCATCCATATTAAAGCAGGGAGAAAAGAGCTCTAGTTAAATGACTGTACTGGTAAAATAAAACTTCAATTCTGATTAAAAAATAACAAATATATGGTAATTAAACCCTTTATTTGGAAATTTTTTCTGCGCATATGTTAAAGGTATATAGGTATTTATTTACGTCGCACTAGAGCTGGACAATGGGCAATTGGCGACGGTCTGGGAAGCATCCCTGAGGGTGATCCAAAGGCACGTCATTTCAATTTTGATCCTCTGCAGAGAGGATCTAAAAGTTAAAAGTCTACCTGGAAGTTTTGTTTTCAAAATTATAGCATTTATTACCAAACGACTAGTAAAAAATACAAAACTTAAAAGAAAATTTTACCGAATTACAAAATTTTGCCGCATTTAACAAACTTAATCAAATATTATAACCCATACTAACAAAATCATTAAAAGTGTTTCGATAAACAATATCGCGTTTTTTAGTGTTCCCATAGGGCCACACATAAAATGTTAACATATTCTGTTATTTTTTACCTTACTTTTACCTCAGTGTACAAAAATATTATAATGACACTTAACAAGGTTATTTAAAAATTTTGTACGTCTTAATAATTAACTATTAAGTATAACTAAAAACGTTAATAAATGCTTAATGTACTAATTACATAAATCCCAAATGATTATTAAACTTGAACAAACAAAAGATAATGTAACGATAACAAGGAAATACTCATAATATTGTTTATAGGTTCAAATGGTAATTCTCTTAAAAATGTTGGAAAAAGATGTTCGAACCAAGTAAGCAAATTAGTATCGATTTATATAGTCAAGTGCACATTGTAAGTTATATGCGCTCCATTGGGTAACTTCTAAATTGGGCGAATGATCAATCTTACCCATGGTTCATTTCTTCTGGAATTATACTGCATAAAAATGTACGCCTGTTAAGACCGTAAAATGACGTTGGTGATGATTAGGCAAATGAATTTATTAGATGTAATAAATATCGTGTAATATAAGGTATATATGAAATATAAATAGAATAAAATGTTTCTATAATAAGTTTTAAATAAATTAGAAGTACTAATATTAAGATGATAATCATGATGAAATTATATTTTTGATAAATTAATGTAATTCCGCTTTCTTAATTACTTTTTTTAAGACTTTATTTAAGTACTGTCTTTAATAAACCATTGAAATCAATTTTTTTCTCTTATTTTAACGGGCAATTTTTTTCAAAATTAATATAAAATTAAATAATTGCAATTCAAATTACGGTGAAAAGTACCCCTCTCAGGATGCCGGAACTTTTTACCATAAAATCCATTTTTATCTAAATATGGTGCGAAACAAAAATCTGATATACTATAATTTTTATAGTAACAATTACCGTAATATCACTGAATCGATATATTTAAATAAATATTGCTGTAAAACTTACGGTAAAATACTTTACGGTAAAAATGATTTTATCGTTGATTTTCCTAAAAATCGGTATTTTATACCGTAATTTGATCCGAAATGTAGGTCATCCTACATTTCCTAGATGAAAATATAACATGAAATGGCAGTTTTTTAATCAGACAATTTTCAAACCAAAACTCAAACTTGAAAGAAGCCATTATTAAATTTTTAACTTTCACAAAATTATGAGTATCTCTGTTGGTTTTTCAAGTAAATTAGAAGCAAATGGAGATAACATGCAGCAATGGATAAAATGGAGATAACAATTGCTACTAGCTGCATTTGAATGAAAATAACAATTATTTGGAATCATGCTACCCTATGCATCGCAGCTATGCACTAAGCAATCTATGATCATACTACTAAAGTAATATGACCTAATTTAACAGTCCATATAAAGAGAATAATCTTAGAAACCATTTCTGGCATTATAATGGGATTATTTAGGAAGATTATTGTAAAAAGTTTGATTAATTCCATAAATAGATCACAAACTTTAATTTTTATTTATTATTATTATTTTTCTTTTTTCGAGTTTGCGTTTTCTTAACTTTTAATTAATTTGTGAAAAAAAAAGTATTGGTAGAAAATGGACTTCGCATACACATGAAACAATAAATTGGAACGATGAACTTAATAGAATGTGTTGACAAAACATTGTAGCTGAAATTATAGAATGGTAATAACACATATTTAAGGTGAAAGAAAGTTTAAAAAATCCTATATCTACATTTTTTTCTTCATTTAATTTAAACACTTTGGCGAAGAAACAAGCCTTTGCATTTTTAAAAACAATTTTTTTCTTTAAGCCTTTGACTATACTTTTAAGCGTTAACGGTTGGTAAATTTTTTTTCACGTAAGTTTTATAATAATTGGGTTGCTAAAACTAGTTAAGTTCAAGAGCTTATTTCATAAAAAAATACGAGTTATTTGAAAACTCAAGCTGATGAGTAATCAACTACATTTCAAAAAATATATATAAAATTGCTTAATTTGCTTTCAGCTTGAGTGCTAGTACAAAATCGATTATTTAACAAAAAAATACTGTTATTTTAAAAACGGTCGGGTGTATTTTAAGCAGATAAGTAGTGCTCATTTCAACAATTATCTTATTCTGAAAAAAAAACTCTATTGTTTTAACAAAAAAATTCGTCGGACTAAGTAGATCAGCTTTGTAGCCGGTGCGAGCCGAAAACAGAATTCGCATGACCAGAGTACGCCGAGATTTGAACCCCGGCCATCTGAATAAAAGGCGAGAGATTTGACCCCTGCGCTACAACAGCGATAGTGAGTGGTTGTAAAGAAAAATCTTAAACTATCTTAATCTTCAAAGTCGTACTTATTGAAATCTTATTTAAATGGAAAAACGTTTAAAACTAAATCGGTTCCCCCTTAAAAATAGGCTTGGCAAATTAAATAATTGAAAAATTATATCTAAGGAGGTATCATATTTAAAGAGATAATAATTAGGTATAGAATCAATTTAACGATGAAATATTATTTATATGAAGTGCAAAACCATAAAATACTTTCTGAAAAATTAGAGCTAGAATGGAAAATAATCGTAAAATCATTAGGAAAAAATGTTATTTTACGTTAAGCAAATCTGCATGCAAGACTTCATTATGAATTGACAGTTTTAATCCGTTAATAATGAAAGTGAAAAACAGACAAAAAAATTTTTGGCGAAAAAAAGCTTTAAAACGTCATATATACGGAGAATGTCTATAAACAATTTGGAATTTTTTGCAACGCTTCGATGACGATTAAAAATAGAAAAAAAATCTGCCTATATTTTTTAAAAATTTTTTTAGTAAAAATATTTTTTTTCTCTGTAGAATTTAGATATATTTCTTACAGTGCGCTTTTTTTTCATAATTTTCACTTTATTTGATGAAATTTTCAGAACAAAGCATACATTTTTGTGATGTAGTTTTTGTGATGTAGCAACTTTAAAAAAAGTAGAGATATGTTAGCGTTGTTAATTCAAATGTATGCCCACAAATTCGTAAAACATTTAAATCTGCGTTAGAAACCAGTTCATTTAGAGTATGGCGTATTTTTTTTAAATATTCTTATTTATATTTAATAATTTTAATTTGCAATACTCAGTGCAAAAAGTACATAAAGTGAAACAAATATATATATATATATATATATATATAATTACAGGGCTACATCCCTGTTATCAGTGGTGTATTTAGCTTTAATAATGCAGTCGTAAGCCATGATACACTCCAAAAAGCTTTATTAATGGTAGTATAGGCTGGTATCGATAACAATTCACATCCACACTCCGCAAGGGAGGGGGTGGTCAAGACTTAGGACAATTCCGGAACAACTTATCAGGATCAGAACATAATGAAAAGGACATGCGAAAAGCATTGCTCTCGCTTTTATACTAACACATTTTGGAGTAAAAAGGCACAGTCTTTGAAATACTTGTATCCTTACGCATTGAAGAAAATCATTTCATGCTTCCTTATATGGAAGTGAAAGGGAGAGAGATTCTAAAAATAACTCAATCGTATGTTTATCAGCCTTGAATTCCCAAAATAGAATCTCTCTACACTTATTCTTTAACAAAGACATTTTATGAAAACGAAAGAGTTTTAATTCTTTCATTAATACAAATGTATTATAATTTTTGTATTACATCCCCCCCCAAAAAAATTTTGGTAAGCCAAAATAAAAATAATTTAGACTCTTTTTTCTTTTTCTTTTTTGAATTTAAAAAACTAGGTTGGTACGACTGTTCCTTTTCACTACTACAAATAAAAATTTTTCTATTATCTGTAAAAAAAAACAACAACTATATACAATGACAATAATAAAAACATGATAATACACTTTATCTGTTTAGGCAACTAAACAGAAAGAAAAATGAAACATATTTTTATAACTAATCTACTAAAATTTTCAAAAATTTTTCACACAAAAATATACATAATTTTTATGGAAACGAACTGGACAACAAGTGTCTTTAATCAGAATTTTAGATTCTGTATGGTTAAAGGGATTATTTACTGAATGAAAATCTGTATTCCCCGTTAAAATTGAGGAAAACAGAATTTCATGAAGCACAGTGATATTGAGAGATCCAGACGGGTCAATCCAAAAATATTTAATAATACTTTTCTCAACTTGTTAAGAAAAAAAAGTTCAACTTTCATCGCCCTCACATCCAAATGATGTTGAGGTAAATATCTCCTCACGCGATTCGGATCTCCCAAAAAAAATATAGGGTGTACTTCCTCCATTGAAGGAAGTAAAATATTTTGTTTTGTTTTGGACACTATTCATGATTTAATTTCAACATTTGTGGGTTGTTATATTTCCTAAGATTTGATACATGAACTATTTCAAAATTTTGTTTACTTAATTTTTTTTTTATTTAAGTCCACATTTTTTAATTTGCTCTCATTTTTTTATTTTTTCGTCGATTTTGACCTGATAATATATGCACCCATTACCTAGTTCTATCTTCGAAATTTTTGGACATTCTTTCTTTTTCCTATTTTTCCTGTTTTTTTATTTTTGTTACCCCTCACATTATTATTTTTTTTTTCAAAATGTTTACTTTTATTGAAACATCTTAAACTTCTATTTTTTTTTTAAATGTTTACTTTTGTTGAAATATCTTAAACCTTTATTTTTTTTTCACAATTTTTGACCTTAACATTATGAGAATTCTGTTGTCTAATGTGCAAGGATAAGTTGTCATTGTTAGATTTACAGAGATGATCAGTCTCTTACCAACTTGAGTAACAACTGGCCCAACACAATCAAAACACAAACAAAAATCTTTGCAAGTCTGCAACCCTACTAAAGCCTATGATAAATCAGTATCAAGTATAAAAACTTAGCTGAATTAACAATTTCGCCTATCGTAATAAGGGGAAACTCACAAAATTTGTTAAGTGTGAAATGTCCTTTTGTTTGGGTAACATTTAATTTTTCACATTTTTAATAGGAATATTTAGATTTGACCAAGTCCGAAAAAGAAAAAGCATTACAGATTTCTTTTAGTTTTGTTTTTTGTTTGAAAATCTGAAAAATTTTGGAATTTTGTTTGCCGTCACAAATTTAATTGACGTTTGAAACACATTTATTTCCCTCAAAAACATTTTAAATGCATAAAAATACACTATTATATCATAATTTTTTTTTTTTTTTAAAGCAAGGTAAACATACAAAATGCAATTCAACCATTAAATTTTGAATTTTGTTTGCCGTCACAAATTTAATTGACGTTTGAACACATTTCCCTCAAAAGCATTTTAAATGCATAAAAATACACTATTATATAAAAATTAAAAAAAAAAAACAAGATAAACATACGAAATGCAATCAATTCTTAAATATTTTTCTGTATTAAATTATTCATAATAAGAAATTTAAAACACTACTCATCTCTAATATCACTAAAATATTTAATCATAAGAATAAGAGAGAAAAATATAAGAGAAAAAAATATATGTATCTGAATGAAATCCTTTCCATTTGCCACACTTTTCTTTGACCTTCATAGTTGTGAAGAGAAGAAATAAAAAAAGTATAAATAGAGACTTCTCTCTTTTTTCTTTTTTTTCACTCGCCAAATTTTCCGCCGACCTTCATGTGAAAGAAACTTTTAATAAAGAAGCAAAAAGCTTCTCTCTAAATTTAATATAAATCGCGCACATTCACTTTTGTTTTCACATAAGTCTTCGGGAGTTCAGACACGCGCACATATCACTGGTGTTAACAGCAGCTTTTTAATGAAAGGAACTTTTAATAAAGGATCAAAAGCTACTCTAAAAATTCAAAATCACTTTCTTGGTCACTCGGTTGCGAATCACTTCCATGGATGATGTTTCTTCCAACTTAGAGGCACTAATCTTAGACATCAAACGCTTCCCTAGCTGTGACAAGCTCGAGCCGATGAGGTACAGGTAGTTCAAGCGATCGTGTGGTAAAATCAATCTTTCCTTCATTCTTTTTTCACGGCGGAATAGGCAACTTTCTTCTTTCGTCACCCGGGATGAGGTTTTCGAATTTACAGGCGCTTCCTCAAAAGATTTTCGAAACACTGGTTTCCTCCACCAAGCAAATATCCTGCAAGACTTATAATAAAAGGGCTACATCCCTGTTATCAGTGGTGTATTTAGCTTTAATAATGCAGTCGTAAGCCATGATACACTCCAAAAAGCTTTATTAATGGTAGTAGGCTGGTATCGATAACAATTCACATCCACACTCCACAAGGGAGGGGGTGGACAAGACTTTGGACAATTCCGGAACAACTTATCAGGATCAGAACATAATGAAAAAGGACATGCGAAAAGCATTGCTCTCGCTTTTATACTAACACATTTTGGAGTAAAAAGGCACAGTCTTTAACATACTTGTATCCTTACGCATTAAGGAAAATCATTTACTGCTTCCATATATGGAAGTGAACAGGGGGAGATATTCTAAAAATAACTCAATCGTATGTTTATCAGCCTTACAGGGTCTGTTTAGAAGAAATTTGGGTCCGTTAACGGACTATTCACAAATTATCTTTTCATAAAAACGGAGCCTTTACAAAATATTTTAACTTAAAAACGGACCCTTCACAAAATAATTTATCCTTTAATCGGACCCTTCACAAATTTGTTTATCTTCATTATTGTTTTGTTAATCGAATAAACCCTTCCCAGGGGGGGGGGGAAGAAAGACAAATGCAAACAAACTAAATTTTGTCTTCGGCAGAAGCTTCTTCTTTTATTCGTCCGAAATGAATATTCTACGTTCAGCAGTATAGACTAAATTCCAAATATTTTTATGTTGCATCGCTAATTTAGTAGCTGCATTTGCTGTTTATTTTTTTAATTATAATTTTACAGTTTTTTTTTTTTTTTTTTTTTTGCAATAGTTTTGCAAAAGTTTTTTTTTTTTTTTGCAATAACGGACCCTATTTTCACAAATTCACAATAGCGGACCCTGGTTCAAAGAATGTAACTTAACGTTTATTTTATATTCACAAATTAAGGGCAATTTTTTCATAATTTAACAAAAACGGACCTTTCACAAAATGTCTTAACAGACCCCTGATATATATATATATATATATATATATATATATATATATTGGAACTGGCAATCAAACAAGTAACGTTGAAAAAATACAACTGAAATAATTTATAATTTCCCCATCATTTTTAATTCCTACAATTAAATTTATTTGAAACAGATTGTTTTATAATACTATGAAAAACTATTACTTAATGCAACAATCCAGGTAAAGCTAGATAAATTATTTGGATCATAAATTTAACAAACTATAATCCTAAAATATTTGAAACCACAAATAATTCCCTATCCTCATGAGCATTGCATGAATAATGATGTAAACAAAAGCGCTATACGTGACCCCCGAGAGAGTAAAAAGAAAAGAATATTTGAAAAACAAATGCAAAACATTACAAATGTAAATGGTTTCTTAGCCCCCCCTAAAACATAAAGCTTAAAATCATCTTAAAACATTCAAAAATAACAACTGCAATTCTGTGAAAATAATCAAAGAATTGGAAAGAGAAATTTATCTTCCTACCAACTATGCAATCTCTTATTCTTTAGGGTGAAAATAAAGAATAAAATAAATGTTGTTTTCAACATTTTTATTCCCTTCTGTACAAGAAAAAGGTTTTTGTGTATTGTAATTTAATCATGATTACTCTGAATTCAATTTCCAGTTCTCTTAAAGCTTAATTGAAGAAAAAAATGTATTGAATAATTTTAAAGAATTTATCATTAGTTTTACAAAAAAAGTAATTCTTATTTTATTAGATTTCATTATCTTTGTTTTTTTTTTTATTACATGTTTATTAGTTTAGTTCAAATTCGATCACCCAGTGATTTTCCTGAGAGATTAAGTATAACCCCCTAAGTCCCAAGTTTATGCATGCATTCGTTTAATCTAAAAAATGGTAAGATTTATGCTATAAAATGAAGCCATATTTATCTATTTAATTTATAGGAAAATGACTAGTTTTCTGTTCGTAAATAATGAATATAAATATTCTAATTCATTTCTTCTTACCCAGCACTCCTGTCTACAAGTCAAATTGATTTCAGTCAATTTCTTTCACCAGATTCATTAGTCGCTATGTTCCTTAATAGGAAATTCACTTTCAAAACAGAATTAACATTATGTGAATGTTTGAAAAATAACTTTTCGTTTATTCATATAATATTTCCTTTCTTTTACCAGCATTTAGTATAACCATTGTATTAATTAACATGGCAATTCATAACAATCGTAATTAATAACAATTGCAGTTCATAGCGATTGTACCAAATATTTATACATTTTTTTGCTTACATAAATTATACAAAAGTATTTTCATTTGATACGAGATAACTTGAGAATTTAAATTAAGTACACAAACTATTTAAATCTTATACATATCTCATTGCTGAAAATCTATTATATTTCTATAAACCAGTAATTATATCATAACTTGTTGTTTCCATTTACTTAAAAATAAGATGCAAATAATACAAGACTCATGCTTTCTCATTGGGCAACTAAATCACATGATATGATCCAATTGCTTTGAATGAAGATCGAGATATCATTACTAGTGATTATATTAAATTCATAATTAATAAATTTTTACCTGTAAAATTTTACTTTCCCATTGCAACGAATCAAAGCAACATATAAGATGCAGTTTTTTTTATATATAAACGCATTTATTTAACACCCATGCATAAATTAAGCAAAATTTAAATTCCCATAAAGGGTTAATAATAACCTTTCAGAATAAATGGAAGAACCTGTAAATTAAAAGTAGTATTTATTTATTGTTTTTAGTATGCTCTGTCATTACTGCATTTTTTTTAATATTTATTATTATTCTTAAACGTAAAATTGAAAAAGGAATTCCTTTCTTTATTACATAGCAATCTTTTCATATTACTTCATTACGTAATATTTAATGCGAAACATATGCAAACGAAACATATTTAATTTAATATCTAATCTTAAAAAATTTTTTTGAGTTATCTAACAGTATATAAGATACATTCACTTTTATTAACATATTTTTTTAAATAGTGCTACGACAACATATGAATAAGTACAAAGTTGTAAAATATTGTTAGTTTTTGAACTATTCCTAATTAATTTCATCTCGATTTTTTTAATTAACAAATTTTTAAGTAGCCAAAAGCTAAATCAGGTTTTTTTTTAAATTATGCAAATGAATTTGCAATAATATCTGAGGGGAATCATTAGTTATAAATTTTAACGCAAAAAATTAGAGGACTAAATCTGTGAAACCAAACAAGCGTTAATATAATAAAATCTTTTTGGGATTAATAAATTAAATACTTCATTAATTTAGCTATAATAATCAGTTCATCAACAAGAAAAAAATGATTGATGATTAATGAGAGAATCGACGAGGGGAAGACCCTAGAATACCAAAATATGCTAAATAAATATTCTTTTATATGTTAAATAAAGCCTTAGCAAAAGGATGTATAAAATATCAATTGTGAAATTTAAAACAGAAGTGAAACAACCTAAAATTAAAAACACAGGAGCAAAATATGACGCTTTATAACTTATTTTTAAAAAATTATTAGCCTTTAACATTTTATGATTAAGTGTGCTAGCAGAAGGAAAATTAAATTTTTTTCAAGTTATTTATTTATAAGAAAATTAAAATTTTGCAAAAATTTAATTTTTAAGAAAATTAAAATATATTTTAAGTCACTCATTGTTCTTCACAGAAAATAATGACTACTTTTTCCAATTTTAATCTTTGAGCTCGATTATTTTACCGCAGAAATTGTAAAACTTATTTAAATTTCATTAATTCTTTTTAAATGCAAAAGTAAAGAAAACAATTCTAAAAATTTCTTATTAAATATACTTCAATTTAACAGTTTCAAAAAGTCAGTTCGCATGTTCCATGAAAAAAAGCAACTTTTATTATAAAAATTTTACTTTTTTTCATCTGATTATAATAAATAAAAAAAACTCTTTTGTTGGCTATCAAAAATGAGTTAAGTCTCTCAATATTTTTTTAAATGTGCCTTATAAGATTTAAAGAAATGTCTTTCAAAAGTTTTAATAAGGATTTTTATGCTTGTTGCAATCAAAAATATTCTCAAACATTTAATAAAAATACTTACGTTATGTAAAGAACCTTGTTTATTTTTATCAAAGCAAAGCAAACTAGATTATGGATTCAAATTTTAACTTCACTCTAAGTAAGTTTAGACTGCATTTCATTTTTATCTAATAATAATACAAACTTAAGAAAAAAACTATTATTAAAAATGCGAACTTAAAAAATTTAAATAATTTAATTTTAAAAGTTTATTTGTTTAAAAAAATTCTAAAAATATTATTTAATTTAAAAAACAATTCTTAACTTACTGAAGTAACTTATTATTTAATAAAGAAAATTTGTATTACCTATTTAGGAGTAGTGGTATTTTTCACTTAATACAGACTTCTAACAACTAGAACTAACAATTTAAATAAGCAACTTGAAAAAATTTATATTTTCTTTATTTAGTCTTAAGTTAATTAATCAATTCAATTAGTTTTAAGAAATGTTATGGAAAGAAATTGATTGTTACCTATAAAAAAAACAGTAAAGATTTACCGTTTTTTAAACCATGAACAAAATAAAATAGTTATAAAATTAATATTTCAAGATCATTTCCTTTAAATTTAGATAAAATGTAGAAACGTTATTATCTCTTGAACCTGACTTATATACTATGAATTCAATGAATCATAATTTAAATTAAAGATAAAATGTCTATAAGTAAAATTTAGAGCTATAATAACTTCAAACAGTGTAAAACAAAACAGAAAAAATTATGTAATTAATAATACTTTAAAGTAGATAAAGTTAGTTACTGTTGGAACTCAAATTCGAGAGAAAATAATGTAGTTTTTTAGTAAGGAAGAATAAAGTAGTTTTAACTAGACATTGTTCTAATCAATATTCCGAACAAGCAATTAAAGTAGCGTACTGAAAGCTCTTAATTAATCATAGCACTCATTTAAATTTGATACTGCTCAATTACCATGCTTTTCAATGGTCCGTTACAATGTGTTGAAAATGGTAATGTTGTATTACATATCAACCATTCGTATATGTACGCCAGTGGCATTTCTACAATCTAACAAAAACGCAATGAAAAACTTAAGAAATTGCCTTTTCTAATAAGTTATTATAAGGATTTATAGTATAAAATAGTTTTTTCTAATAAAATAATTTATTAATTTTATGAAAGATTCAAATTTGCTGGCATTTAATAAGATTATATTTATGATAAGTTTAAACTAATAAAGTAAACAGACGAGTAGACTGGTATGTAATTTTCAAATAAAAAGACGTTTCTGGAGAAAAATTGCAGGATTACTTAAACATAAATATATTTTTCATCTCACAGGAGCAGAATATATTTATTTTAAATAAAACCTTATACCCTATAAGCTGTAACGAAATAATTTAAAAAGCATTGGATAATATGAATAAAAAGATTTTTAAAAAAATATGTGGACCTGGCGTGTCTGTCCCAGGAAACAATCTGAACGAAACTAAATTAATTTGAATAATTCTTAGTTTAATAAGAATTTTTCAGTTATTATAGTAAATATTTTATCTAAGTTACCTTACATCTCAATTTATTATCGGAGTTATTATAAAAGCCACACACACGTGCGAAGAGAAGTAAGTTCTGATTCTGAATATTTCTTCGAGTTTTGTCTTCGTTTCGTAAAAAAAGATAAAGCTCTTGCTCTGTCTATTGAATTATGCAGCTCAGAGAGCACTAGCTTTACTTTTCTTACATCTGGGAATCTTTTTGAAACTACTACTAAATAACAATTTGATCAAGTTAAGGTTAAATCATCCTTTCACAAATTCCTTGTATGCAGACCAATCATTTCTGCAATATTTTTTAAACACACATTTGTCATAAATGTAGAAGAGGTGAGAGACAAAAATAAATTGTTAAAAGAAATCTTAGAATTGAAAATGTAGGTGAAAAGGCATAAAAAAACAAACTTCGTAAAAGAATTGTTTTACAGAAATATTAGACTAAAAATATCACTAAACATTCGTATAATATTCTGTGTTGTCTCCCATTTTAATAACCGTAAATAATTGTCTAAGTGATTTACTACTTTGATTTTTCATATTCTGGTGATTTTTGAAATTAATGGTTTATGTCATCAATCACATGACAATCTAAATATCAAAAATAGAATCATTGTTTTACAAAAATATTGGACTAAAAATATCACTAAACATTCGTATAATATTCTGTGTTTTCTCCCATTTTAATAGTCGTAAATAGTTTTCTAATTGATTAACTACTTTAACTTTTCATATTCTGGTGATTTTTGAAATTAATGGTTTATGTCATCAATAACATGACAATCTAAATATCAAAAATAGAAGATTTATAATTTTAGATCATAGAAATCAGGTTATATATTAGTATTATATTATATAGTATTACATAATATAATATTATATTGTATCGTATTATATTATTATAAAAGTTATAATTATGCCACAAAAATTAATACAAATTAATCAATAAAGCCAATGAACGATTTTACCTAAATTGTTATCCAAACCTACGTTTATATTATTAAAGTCTATTATGTCTATACTATTAAAGAGTAACATTTTTTCTGTAGGTCTCGTGACAGCCCGAATCTTAAAAAGGAATATATTAAAAAGTGATCATTTGAATATAAACATATTTATGTCATAAAAATGTCATTAACCGATAAAGCCGATAAACGCTTTTATCAAAAGGGTTGTACTCAACTAAGTGCATATACTATTAATAATTAATAACATTTTTATGGCCTTATGACAATTTATTGAATCTTAAGAAGGTGTATCATTGTGATCTTAACACAGGTAATGATTTCCACATAAAAACCATTGCTTATAAATGGTCATAAAAATGATGTTGGACATGGGCCATGAAAAATGATTGCAAACTAGCCGACGAAACGGATGAAAGCTTTTACCAAAGGTGTAGTTCTGAACAACTTTCCCACACAATGAGTCAATATTATTTCTTCGCAGTCAAATGATTATCCAAATCATAAAAAAGAGGATATTAGATGGTGTGTCACTATATGATCTAAACACATTTATGTCATAAAAAGGATTGCATATCATCTGGCAAATCTGATTGAAACATTAATCAATCGTGTTGTTCCGAAAGGCTTTCCAGCAATTCTAATTAATAAAAGTTGTGGTTATTAGATATTGTTTTATAATATTACGCCGAATTTACTTTTTTGCTGGAACTTTGGCACTCTATAATTTCAAAAATAGAACAAAAAGAAAGCTCTGGACGAATATAAAGACTCCTTTTTATTTTATTTTACATTAAAATCGACACTTTCATAACTATTAAAATAATTTTAGATAACTCAATATTACTTAGTTTATTATAACTATCGAACATGGTATGCAAGTTTATTCATTAATAGAATCGACTACAAAATTTAACTCAGAGAGGAATACAACAGAATTAGCATAGTATTATTTGGAATTCTGTTAAATTTCGTGCGTGCTTTGGGTACTATGACAAAGGCATCTATGCATTTCCGAAACAATTAACGGCGAAGTACTATTTCAAACAGATAGTCAATCAGCGATAATAAATCTCATTTTAAATTATGCCAGAACCTATGTTTAATTTCATGCAATATGTGCACAAAGTAAGAACAATTACTATGACCGATGGAAGGAAATTCATTATGGGTTTAAATTAATAACGAAAATAAGCTATTGTGAAGAATAATTACCTAGCTGAAGTAATTTATTTTAATTACTTTTTTACACGAATTTAAAAATTTACTTTTGTAGCCTATTCAAATATAGACATTATCTAATTAATTCAATTATTTTTAAAATTCATACATAAACGCAACATTTGCTTAAATAAGGTGCAATATTTTGTACCTATGCAGCACAGTACATCGAAATCTGGTTCCAGATAATAAAAAATATCGCATATAGCAAAGGTTCATTACGAAAATATTTCAAAGCCATTTCAAAAATTTTTTACTCAGTTCTTTATTTCTGTAATGGCCAATTTTGTTACTATAATGGTTTTATATTTAAATTAAAAATACCTAAGTATTATAGCATACTATTCTTTTTATAACAATTTTAATAAGACTTATTTTTTTTTTAAATTAAAAGCTCCGTAAAAGATTTATACGCCAATGTTGTATTAAATGCTACAACTCTGTATAACTAACAAAAGAGAACTTGCCTTTAAAAAAAAAAATTTGAATGTATGCCTCTTCTGCCATCAACATATTTTTAATATTTAGAATTAAAATTCTAAACAAGATTGGAGTTTTAAATAATAAATAAAGCAGAATGCGTGATAATTACATGGAATTTCTTTTTTTTGCTTCTCCTTTCTTCTAACGCTGTATTTTACAACTTATTTCGTCAAGAAAAGTAAATAAATAGGTAATTTGGGTAATAATGAAATCTATTGGCTTAAAAAGATTTATTAAAATTTTCAAGGATGGAAATTTTTTCCTAGCAATAAGATTTTCGCAATTGTGAAATAAAATGAATTATGACTGCGATGTTTTTTTCTATTTTTTTTAACAAACTAATAATTTAGGACTGCTAGAAAATTGTATGTAATGATTATAAAATGTGATAGTTTAGACCAGTGTTTCCCAAACTTATGACTTTAGTGTACCCTTTCTAAATTTTTCGTAACGCTGTGTACCACTAATAAAAAATGAATGTATTTTTTACTATAAAAAAATTACACAAAAGTTAAAAATAACAAATGGCTGTAGACACAACTAATTATTAACTGTTAATTCTGCAAAAAATAGCCAATAGAAAAATGCGCAATCGTAAATTTTCATAACTAGCTTTGTTTTTAAATAAAATTTTTGAAATTTTCGTTTGTTGCAAGATATTTCGCATAAGAACGTGTACCCCCGCTAAACTGTTCCCGTACCCCAGGGGGTACGCGTACCACACTTTGGGAAACACTGGTTTAGACAAAACGTCTTTACATTTTACAGAAGATGAATTTTTATTAATATGGTTTTAATGAAAATTAAATGCTTTAATTATGTGGAAAAGTATACTTTTTCTAAAACTTGCTTTAACACTGGATAAAAATCAGTTCGAGCATTTTCTTAAAATGTCAGTTATGTTTTCCTGGTAAATAATAAAAAAATAAATAAGATAGAACTGTACGTTTTATGCTTGCTTTTTAGGAAACTTGATAATTTATTCAAAGCAATTTTCAAAACTACTATCAATGTTTATCAAAAGATGGCAGTGATGACTCTATCTTGAGTACTATATTTTCTGATGCATGTCGGACTACTTCACCGGAAACATTTGCACATGCATCTAAAAATTTTGTCCTTAAACTAAACTACAGTATTACTATTGAGTGGAAGTAATTTTAAAATATTTCTTTATAGATTTTTTCCCATTTCTTGACTAACGTAATAACTAATTTGTACAAAATTCTGATGCCATTTCTCTGATGTTCACTCATTAGATGCCTTTTCTCTATTTTTCACTCACTAGATGCCTTTTCTCTATTTTTCACTCACTAGATGCCTTTTCTCTATTTTTCACTCACTAGATGCCTTTTCTCTATTTTTCACAAATATTGCTTTATTGATTTTTCCTATTTCTTGACAAGCTTAGTAACTAATTTTGAAATTTGGTTAGAATAAGCTAACTAGTTCCTGAAACAAAAAGCAGAAAACGTAAGACCAACGTCTATGTTTATCTTCTTCCGTTTCGTTTCTAAAATTTTTAAATAAACGAATGCGTTTGTGACGCTCCGCCATTTAAGGACTCAACGGCCGTCATAAAAGTGGCATATCTATTTTAAATACTGTGCTCAATGACACGTGTATGGTAGTAAGACTGATTTTATCATTTTTTTACTAATACTGTCACATTTAAGCCCAGGTGGTTAAGGGGACACAGCGCTCGCCTCCCCATGAAGTGACCCGGTTTCGAATCCAAGTGATGGTTAGTCGATGCGAATTCCGCATCCGGCTCGCACCGACCACAGTGCTGACGAAATATATCCTCAGTGATAGACGGATCATGGGTTTGACTCACCTTGCAGTCAGGCTAACCGTGGATGGTTTTCGTGATTTTCCTATCCGTAATGCTGGTTGGTTCCATCTAAAAGTCCTCCACGAAGATGAAATTCTCCCAAGACTTGATCCAAAAGTTCCCCTTGTATTCTGGTTTGTATTCAAAATTACTCGACTGCGAAGTACAATATTGGTATTCATAAACTCAAAATTGGGTCAACTGTTAAACGACTGTTAAAAACACTGCCATAATTACAAATATTTTAAAGATAATTAATTATAGTATTTTAACTTGTATTATAATTAACTTGTATTATGTATAACTTGTATGCCCAGTGAGAAGTAAACCTAAATTACATTTGTTACCGTGAAAGGTTAAAACCATTCTTTAATTTATTATACAAATTGTTATAAAAAATTAAAAAAAAGATTTTTAACCTGAAAGACTGACACTCTTCTTTAAATACTTAAAATACATTATTCATCTCATCCTGTCATCTTAACAAATTTACCCATGATCACCTTGAGATAATACATTAAACCAATAGTCGACATGTTCTGACTTGACAAGACAAGAAATAATTGATGAGAGTAACTCTTTTACGAATAAGAAAACAGTGAAGAAGAACACAAGGCTGTCATTCTTTTTGTCTTATAAGTTAACAAATGACTTTGCATGTTTTTGGGTGAATATCAATCATTTCTCTAAATTTTTATCTTTGACAGTTAAAAACCTCTGGAGGTTCCTTTGTTCATGTCTGAATTTTAAATGATAAAGCTTCTAAACAAATTGAGCTTATAATAATAATTTGTCTTCCTTGAGTGATAGTTTCATTATTGAAATAATTTACATCCTTCTTTATTTCCTAAATAGTTATTTTTCTTATTGAATATCATGAAATCATAAGTATTAAATTTTAATAAAAAGTCAAATATATTTTTCAATTTTTAACTATTTCTTATAACAAATTATTATTTTTTACGGGTCTTTTGACAGTTTTATAAATTGCTTTTACATACAGCTATTATTACACACTCCATTAACTACTTGCTTATGTCTGAGTTTTAAAAAATTATAAAGCCTTTAAAAATAATCCTATACAATGATAAAGGCTAAGTAGAGCTTATGACAATAATATTTCTTTATAAAGTGATCATTTCATCATTAAAACAACTCAAACTTTTTTGAATTTTCTAACCGGATCTCTTTAGTTGTTACTCAAAGATATTAAACTAAAGTAAACAATTTTATTGATTAAACTAATTATATCTAAGTTATAAGATGTACATAATTTCTTTTTTAAATTTAGTGAAATGTATTTGTATAAATTATAACTTCTTATAGGTTTTATCATTCCTTTCATGAATTGTTTTCATTAAAAATTAAAAACAGAAAAATTAAATGAAAAATGATATTAATATATTTTTTCTAAATAAATTATATTTAACAAATGGTATTTCTTATCATGGTAGTTTTGTAATTCTTAAATTTTATTTTTAAGTGTTTGTCATTATGGAACTCGAGATTGTCTAAAAATATTTTTAAGTAAATCAAAAGAAAAGGAAAAAAATAGAAAAGGATGAAAATTGTCCCGCACGTTTAAAATTGTGCTTAATTTGTAAAAGAATGCTATATATTATGAAAAAATAATTCAGAACATTAGGAATTATAAAATGAAATATGATAATATATTTACACGCAAAACATGTTTAACAACTTCTTTAAGAAACTGATATTTTAAGATGACTTACTTGAAAATTTCCTGCTTCTATAAAGTAGCTTTTTTATCTTTTGAAATATTTATGTATTTAGTTTCTAATATTACACAAAATTAATTGCTTAAAATTAGCAGCATAAATTTTATAAAGTAAATTTTATCAGTGATTACTATTATGTAATAAATCAAAATAAATTTTCCTTAGAAAAAAGTGTTAGAATATGCCTTATTTGTACTCATATCATTAAGACCTGTAAAGAGTAACTATTTTCAAGCCTTCAAATATTCTGCCTAATATAGTGTTTACTAAAGTTTATCCCTCAAATAGTAATACAGAGTACATTGCAGTCAAAATTCAGACAAAACAAAAGTATGCAGAACAGCAAATGAGCAGTTTTGTAAGTCTGCTGTAAAAAAAAAAATCTAGAAAATTTCTTTTATATTGTAGATCAAATAATAATATGAGATTTGTGGCATACCTCATATATTAAAAGTAGATTTCCGACCATTATACATTCCTCATATTTTCTTTTTCATTTTTTCTTTTAATTTTGTTCTCGTTTAAATTTTCGAAAAATTGAGCGTCGCTTTCCAGCATGCTCTAGCATTAACATGAAAATTCTTTGAATATTTTTCTACAAGCAACAATTTTACCTTGACCCCAACTGGGCTCTACAGGGGTCGTATAAGAACATGTATCGAGGGACCAATATTGGGATGCCTAGATTTTTTAACATTGGTCCAAGAAAAGCCTATATAGTGATATTATTGGGCCTATATTTGCTGAATAATAAATATTAAATATCGGGTGAATCTGACAATTCTATCTCGGGCTGATATTGATTGTAAATTGACTGGCTACAAAATATGAGGTGAATCGAACAATTTTATATATGGTCAATATCGGAATAATATCGGCCTTTTGAACCCTTATTATGCCAGGATTCATCAATATTGGTCCAATGAGAAGCCAAATTATTTTTCTGCTAGGATCTTGGACCGGTATTACAGTTACGATAAATAAAAATGCTGCAGATCTAAAAAATTTATATGTATCGATTTAAAATTTTAAAAAATATTTTTAAAAATTGAAAGATAAAGTACTTACTACAAAAATGTTGCATTTTTTGTTCGGATAATGGTTTTAAATGAAAAATGTGTAACTTAATTAGAAGTCTACAAAGCCAAACTTAATCAGTATATCACTTTACGTTAACTTTTGTTGATTATATGCAAATAATTTAAATCAATTAAAAGTTTCTAATTTTGAAATAGTTTGCATTTAAAACGTTTTCATTTGGAAACATTTTACTATTAAAAAAATAATTAAATCTTCCTAAAAAGGCTTGGAAAATCACGATAAAGTTGCTATATTTACCTCTTAAACATTGTGATTTTATGTAAATATAATTAAAGCAAAAAATAACGATTTTTTTTGTTGTGAAAAAAAATGATGACATTTCTTGTCGTAAGAATGTCAGGAAAGTGTCAAAAGAATTTTCAAATCAAAAATTAAAAACAAAAATATTTTCTTCTAATTTCGGAATTCATTTTTATGCTTGAACTCATTATCATTGCTCAATTCTTTGTTCCTTACGCTAAAAAAATATTTTACAAAAAAAAACTGTTGTAATTAAAAATAAAAGAATCGAAAAAAACTCTTTTCGTCACAAAACCCTATTACTAGATTTTTCATGTAAATGAAGTTCCGTTAATATTTTTTTTAAAACGTTTCTAAGTCTACATTTTTTTATAGTTTTTTTGGGGTCATTTTCTAAGCTATGCTATATTTTCTCATTTAATCAGAAAAGCATTTTCAGTTTTTAAAAACGTGATCCTTGCTTCAAATATATATTTCTCAGTCATAATTAATGCATTGAAAAATATAATTAGTTTTTTATGCAATTTTTGTTGAATGTCATTTTTAGTCTTTCGTAATTTTGTTCTCTACTAACTACAGTTAATATAATATAATTATATACTAACTATTACGAAAAATAACTTTACGTCATACATCTTAACAATTTCAAGTTTCTTTAAATTTTAATTAATGACTCTGACTATATAAGAAATTATTATCTTACTTAAGAGAAATTTCATAAATTTCGGAATATTGTAGTTTATAATCCTAAGTTTTTTTTCCTAACTTTCTTAGACATGATTAAATTTCATATTTTCTTTTTATTTAGTTGACTTAAAATATAAGACAAAAGAAATATTATATTATAAAACTTTTAACCATATTTAGTTTCAAAACTAATTAATTTCTTCCAGTTTGTTTCTTAGCAATATACATGGCGATTCCACTGCAGAGGGATAATCAAAGAAATTTTAATTTTACGCAGGTTGTTTTCAGCATCGAATAATATAAATAATTAAAACTAGTTCTTTAAATTGATTTTTTGAACAATGATATATTAGATTTAGATAAATTCTGAAAACAAAATGTTATTTATATTCCTGCAACAATAATATATATATATATATATATATATATATATATATATATATATATATATATATATATATATATATATATATATATATATATATATATATATATATATATATATATATATATATATATATATATATAATATATATATATATATATATATATATTTATATATATATATATATATATATATATATATATATATATATATATATATATATATATATATATATATATATATATATATATATATATTATACTAGTTAAGAAATCCCCTATAGAATATCGATAAAATAACTAAACCGACATATAACTCCATCCTTGGGAAGCATATCGCTCAATAGATAGTGAATAAAATTTTGAAAGGTGGAGAAAATAATTAACTAGAATTTGAAAAAAATCAATAGTGGCGACGCTAGGCGGAGTTGAAGACAAAGATGCATGTTACAAATCACTGTGTATTCTTATTTTTCCTGCCATTAGAGCGTGTTCAGTAGAAGCATTGTCACGATGAAAATTTATGAAGCCCTTTTTCCTTCATACTTGCCTAAGTCTATCATTTAAATTTATCGCGCTTACCCTGATGTTCAAGAGAACTGGATTTCGATGAAAAAAGTTAATTTAGCAATCTAAAAATTTCGAAATTCTGACATAGCAACTGTAATTCTGAGCTGGGTAATCACTTTTAAATGCATTCTTAAGGGGGTGCTTTGAATGGTAAGATCGTAATGGACTCCTATGCTGGCAAAGTTCTTTTTTTTTTCATTATTGCTCTGTAGTTTCAAACAAATAAGCCCAAAATGGTGAAGTAAAAATATTTTATTAAACATGTGGATAAAATTGTAAAATTAATTGTTTTTAGGGATGAGTTAGACAAAACTAAGTAAGTGCATAAAACAATAACTCAGAGTTTCATCTTAAACTACTACTATTTTTTGAAGAAATCACGTGAAACTAGAACTAGATAGTTGCATTCCACATCCAAAGATTTATCAACAATCAATTTTAAAAATTAAAAAAATTTCGATTATGAATATCTGTTCTTTTTAGAACTAAATAAAAAAAAAATTATTGCTTGGAAGTGTGCTATGTTTAAAAAATTTTACCATTAAGGCAAAAAGTGTCATCAGTGTTTCATAATGGATTGCATAACTATAAATTAAAATGTTAAATATAATATTTTTCACTTATTTCGACCTAAGTTATTAAAAATAATGAGAGCAAGTTTGAAAAATAAGAATTCTTCATCAAAGGGATAATTTTTGGATCTTAAGGTCTATTTCAGCATTCAAATAAAAATTGAGACACTTTTATTTACAAATTTTCTTAGGGGGAAGAGGAGCTTTAAGGGTCCAGTTTTGTCTACCATTCTCGAAACATAAATATATAAAGTACAAAAACACAGAAAATAAGAACATTTTTGATTTTTTTCCTCACAATGACATCAATCACGCTGTAGAAGTAAGTAAGTCTGAAAATATGCTGCCTACATTTTCAACTTTTAATCTGTCACTTCTTTGAAAGTAGCCATCGTTATAAAAGTTTTATTATAACATAAATATTTCAGTTATCAGTAATAGTCCTTCACATTCACCAATAAAAATACTCTTTGTAAAAGAAATTTATGCTCTACCATTCATTCTCATTGTAAAGAAATATAAAAGTTTATACATACCATTTCATTTAACTTTCAAGTTTGATGAAATGGAAATAGTGCTGCGAGTAACATTTTATTTGCAATGAATTGTCCAGTTTAAAACGCATGAAAGTATTTTAGTAATGTAGACAGCATTTAAAATAATAGTACTATTCGTTATCTTATTGAACAAAACTGGAATCAAATGTGAAATAAATAAAAGCCAGCATTAAAAAGCAAGAATATACATTCAAAAAACATATGTTACTCTAACTTATAGTTCATATATTTCTCTTCCAATAATTTGTTTGCATTTTGATATTCTGAAATTTCTTTTTCAGCATTTAAAATTTTAGGGCTTACTCTAGGTTTGTCCGAATTTAATTTTTCTTTCCTTTAAATTTTAAATTAGCAATCGAGGTGGAAGAGAATCTGCGACGAAAAGTTTTTCCCGTGGTATGGCGTGCTCTTAAGTTCCCAAATGTTGTTCTCAACAAGTCATGGAAGATTTTGTAGCAGCAAAATAGCTTGGACCATCATTGGAGCAATATTCACGAATAACATAATTTTATGTCTGTTAAACAAAATATATTTCTTTTAAATATTTTATAATCATTGGTGTTGATGAACAGCGTAAACTAGGGATTGAGCCTCCAAGTAAGCTAAAATCATAATATTTTAAAGCAGTTGGATAACTCGACCTGATAAATGTTGTTTTGTTCTTAAAGAGATTATAATAACCGCTAAACTAAAATAAATTATTTTTAAAATATAAACTTTTGATTTCTCCAAATCATTAAAACATTCCAAATATACGAGAGATAGAACTTGTAAAAATAAAATTTTTGTGTGGTCAAGAAAATAACATAGCTTTTCTTTTAATTTTGACAATAGAAAGAATTGAAAATTCTAAATATTTTTTCATATTTTTTCCTTATTTTTTTTTCTTACGGGCCTAAATAAATTAAAAAATTTCACTTAAAAAAAAACTTGAAAAATGTATTTTTAATTCACTCGATTAAAATTATAAGTAAGCGGCATGTCAAACTTTATGAAAGAATGAGACAAAAAATAACGCAACGTTTTTAAGGAATGGTTTTAAAAAAATGCGCTTCTTTTTGCTACCCACTTTAATCGAAATTCATTTGCATTTGAAATGTGTGTATTTTTACTTTTTAGATACATTGATACATAATTACTTTTACAAAATATCGTTAAAATGTAAGCTATAAACTCGCAAAAAAAATCGAAAAAGAAAAACAACTTTTTTGTCCCGAAAGTCTCTGATACAACACTTTTTTTTAATTAATTAAATTTTGTTTTTAAGCGCTTATCCAGACAATAGTTTTTTTAGAGTAAATTAAAATTACATTTCAAAAGTGTAAACAATTTTTTAGTTGCCATCCTTAATTAAATATAACAAAAAAATCACGTTTAAAATGCTTGGGATGTTTCAGAAACTTGAAATATTAATATTTAGCTATATTATTAATTTTTTTTCAAAATTAGGCAAGGCAGTTTGAAAATAAAAATAATATGTTATTTTTAAGAATTTTCTTAATGTAGCTACAAAATTTTTTTATTGTGTAGAATTATTTATTTGTTAGAAATACTGCTTGCTGTTTGTCAGTTTTTTTCATTTTGAGAATGAAAATAAAAAAAATACTAATTTTGTTTTTAATTATCCATTACTTACAGTACCAGGAGTCTATCGGAAAATTGAAACTACCATATCATTAAAATTTTTAAAAAAAGCTTTTTCTTAGAAACCTTCAGTATTAGGGAAAGGGTGTGTCGAAAAATTAAAGACACATGGTGATAAAATGTGAAAAATTCCGGATCAAATTACGGTAAAAAGTAATGGCTTCCTGCCCTTACTCCCTGAATGCTTCATCCATAAAATCCATTTTTACCGAAATTTTAACCGTAATTTTTACAATGCCATTTGTTTAATTACAGTAATTTAGTAAATATTACTATAAAATTAGCTGTTTTTTTTTGTCCCGTAAAATAAATTGGAATTATTTAAAAAAAATACTGACACCCTAAATGCCAATTTTGTTTTCGTAATTAGATCTGAGATATATTAAATAAAAAAGAAGATATATAATTTTTTTAAAAATTATATAAAAAGAAGTATCTTGGCAGAACCCCGATTACGACAATCCCAGTACTAAAGGTATGTCGCGTCGCAAATTGACTTCTCGGATATTTGGTGGGATCCAGATTACCGAAGAAGCAGATAATCAACTACCAGATAATCAAAGTCCTACATCAAGAGCCTGCCTGGCCTTTGACTACCCTGTAGCTCTCCCTTTCCCTCTCTCTCTCTCTCTCTCTATATATATATATATATATATATATATATATATATATATGCTTCATTGACATTTGCATCAGTTTAGTTTTTATATAATTTATTTATTTATTTCTAAGAATATATTTTTATAATTAAAAGCAATAATAAAAAAATGTTTCATAGTAAAAATATTAGACTTTTTCATTAAGAAAATAATTAGCATTACGAAGTCCTTGAATGACACATGCAAATTATTTTTTAAAAAATTGCCCTCAAAATAACTCTTTAATTTGTTCACTTCAAAACTTTTGCTAACTCAGTTTGACACTTTATTAAATTGCATTACTTCTTTGGTCAAAATTATAATGAGAAATTTCACTTTCATTGATTCTCCATTTTATTTTTTACAAGAAGTTTCGAAAATTCGATTTAGAATGCCATTTTAAATTTTCTTGAAAGAATTCAAATCCATCAAAAAGTTAATTTTGTCTTTTTCACTCTTAGAAATAACTAAATATGTGTACTCAAAGCAAATATTTAATTTATAAGGCCAAATTAGATTCTGTTTAGAAATTTTATTTTTTCATTTTAAGAAGATTTTATAACTGCTGATTTTAGAAGAAACCTATGAAATTTGCGCTTTCTTTTTTAAGTTCTCAGTACTTACGAAATCCTACCATTCTAATGACTTTTGAGTGCATTTATAGTGCATAGTTTAGTGCATAGTTAGTTTGAGTGCATAGTTTAATGTGCATTTATAGAATAAAAAAGACCATTCAGTTAAGAAGAAAATCATCACTTCAGAAATATTTTGCAATATATAATTAGTTTCATAGTTTCATAAAGCACACTTTTTCATGTACTTAATAATTTTTCTTAACATACTTTTTTGGCTCGATTGATATAGAAGTATATTTCGTCATGCGCACTCATATTTTATTTATACATAATTAACATTGGATCACATTCTTTTATAGACTTATGACTTTTGTTTTATTGTGCACTTTTTATGCACTTAGTGTTGGAGCACATTTATTCCTATTCATTAAATTTTTTTTTTATATACTTATTAGAACCGAATTTTTTCAAACACTTCTAACTTTTATGGTACACTTTGCTTATACATTCTGTGTTGAAGAGCGTATCTTGATACTTTTTTTCTCTTAATGATGGAGCCTTTTTCTCCTGTTATTTACGTATGACCTTTGTTTTATAGTACACTTTCTTAAACGCACTTGGTGTTGAAGTACTTTTGTTTCTAATCTTTCAAATTTCCTTATACCCTAAATATTGGAGCATATTTCTTCTTACACTTCTGTTTATGGTACACTCTGTGTTGAAGCACATTTCTTTCACGTCTTTTTTTTTTTTTTTTTTTTTTTTACGCTTCATGGTGGCGCTTTTTTTTTTCCTTACACGAATGGGTTTTGTTTTATTCTACACATTCTTACACTTAGTTCTTATACTTTGTTTCTTACACTTTCTTGCACTTTAATACACTTAGAGTTGAAGCATATTTATCTCACTACGTTTTCAAATTTTCTTTATACACTAAATAATGGGGCTCTGTGGTGAAGGTTATTCACCATCAGTGGCCGCCATAAATAGTATAGTGGATTTTAATTAGCCGTTCAAAAATACATTTTGATTATGACAATATTAAAAAGGATGATGTCCAGAAAACAATATATATAAATCGTTTGAAGAAAAATTTATTTTATTAAGCATAATTTTGCATGATAGAGAATGGATAGAGCATTCTTAACAAATGGAATCAAATCAGAATACTCTCTATTGAGAGATCGTACCGCCAGAATATCATTTCTGACCGTTAGAAAAAATTGAGACTGTGGAGGCCCGAGAGGGCACTCTCAGTCTCCACAAATTTTAATTAAAAGTGAATATATTTATTCCTAACGGACATAGAACGTTAGGGTTGGAGATCCAGAAATTGGCGATTTATCATAATATAACAGAGCCAAAACAAAGCCAACCAGCATATCAATATTGGGTTAAATGAACACCTTGGCGATCACGAGTCGCCAACAAATTTATGAGAATTATTACAACCATGCAACTGAAACATATTTTCGGTTAAAAATTAGAATAAAAAGTTATAAATAGACTTTTGTTTTCGATTAGGCGCGACAGTGAATATATATGTCTGCATAGTAATGAAATAAAAAAAAGTATCCGTTACATTGAGAAGAAATAAATATTTTAAGTCTTTGATTTATTTTAAATATAATTTTATAAATAAAAATAAGTGTAAGTAATCACAGATATTTTAAAGGAAAGGAAATAAATATGTAATGCCAATTGTGGCATCACAAGCTCATTTTTGATTATACTTGAAGTATTTGTTTATTTTACATTTCCTATATACACATCTTTTTTTGTACAATTAGTGTTGAAGCACTTAAAAATAATCTAAAAAAAGGTAAAAAAAAATGGAAGCTGATATTTATTTATATGCTGTAGATAATGCCAATTTATTTTAACCAGCAGAAATAATATATTTGTTTATATTTCATTTTTTCTTGTTGTGATACGATTTTATAAAATTTATGCAGTTTGCATAAAATTTAAAATTTTGTCCTGAGTTGTTCAATCAACTGTATCCCGTGGAATGATTACTAGAGCTGTCAATAAAGCTTATGATGACAGTGACCAAAAATAGAACACCTGTAAGAACTGTAAATGAACTAGAACTGTAAAAAAAAAAATCTGCATTTTGTGTAATGCAATTTCTTGCTATAAATTTTCTTAGAGATATTACTATAAGCTTCTGAAACACCAAAAATTAAAGTAAATAACCCTGTGAAGTATAGTGCAATTTGAGCAAAAGTGAAATTTAAAACTTACATAACTTAATAATTAAAGCAAATATCTTAAATAACTCATTAAATAACAGCTATTTTGTTAAAGATCACTATGCTACATAATTTATTTATGTCATCACTTTTTAAATTATATTACTTTCGGTAACTAACGAAACTAAAAATCACCCTTGTTTCATTCCGTTTAAAATATAATGAAGCGTAATTTGAAATAACGTACCACTTAAAATCAAATGCTGCACAATTATTTTATTACTATGTGCATTAATATTTCACATTATTAGAATAAAGGTTATAATTCTATGAAAAGTTCATGACAATTCGATTAATTTATTAGAACAGATCAAATAATGCTACATTACCAATTCTGATAATCCCTAAGCTGCTTTGTTATCACCATCTCGAAAACGGTATTCAGGAAACTTCGTATTCAGACTCGTGATGTTTTGAAATATAATTTAATTAGACAGAAACTCCCTTTGGTCATTTGATACCCTAGCATCATTAATCAATATAAAATACACGATACAATGTGCTTTTCAATTGGTTTGAAAAGCTCTTTAATGAATGAAGAAGGAATTACTCATTATTTCAAAGAGATAAACTAAATTGTAATATTAAATATATACTTATTGTCACCCGTTCAGAGAGAAAATTAAATTTCTATAATTTCAAAAATGATAATTGCATTTTAAATGATAATTGCATTTGCTTATGTTAAAAAGTGTTTTTTTTTTTTTTTTTGCGGATCGTATAATGTGATCCATATGAGTACAGTGCGCAAATTTAAAAAAATGGAACAGCCTGAATAATTACTGATGATTGATTAATTGATTGAATATAGAAGTTTTATAGCACAAGATCCAAAGAAGGATATGCTGCGCCAAACAATTTTTTGAGTCAGATCTAATGGTAAATAATTGTTGATCTAATAATCAGATCTTCACATACTTGGTCTTAAAATTATAGGTATATTTTGTGTTATGAAATTATGCAGAGCCAAGATAGCCCAGTTGGTAGGGCGTTGGACTTACGTTCGTGACAACGGGAGTTTGAATCAAGAAGGCCAAAGATTCCTGATGTATTAAACGGTCCATGCCCTCAGTCTGTCCAGGTCCTAAAGTCATTCAAGTTTCCATAGCAAATCAATAACTTTAGGGGTACTGATTTGGAGATTGATCGTTCTCTGGTTCAGGCCAAAATTATGATCTGCTGGTGGATGAAAGGGGAGAGAAATTACCATCCCTGTGAAACGGATTGTGTGCAACAAAATTTTGTTTTTGGTCATAGATAGCTCCACTGAATAACAAGAAGCCCATCTTCTTCCTTAAAAATTCGCTTGGTTTTAAGCAGACTTGCTGATATTGACAAGTGACATGTGCAACAACAACAGCAAAATCAGACACAAAAACGCACTTTCTCTAAAATAAAGTGACCTTTTTTTTTATCTTCGAATAATTATTTCTGTGTGAAATATTTATGGAGAAAAGAATTTTATAATTATGCAAAACTTTTTAATTCGTTTAAAAAGTTCTTGAAATGTGACAAAAGTAAAACGCAGGAAGTAAGAGGTCGAAATTTCCGTACGCTACCCTGATCAAACTAGGGGGACCATATTTCTAAGAAAACGGCTACGCATCCTATTTTGTGGCTGTAAAATTCAAATCCGTCGAAAATTCGGTGTTTTTATTCAGAGAAAGCATGTTTTTGTAACTTGAAGTAGTGTATAGACTAGATCAAAAGTTGTTTCACATGTTCCATTTTTTGCACACTGTATTGTTATGGAGTATTGTTTGGAAATGTTATATAATCACGTATCAAGATTAAAGTTTATCATATATCATTAGTTTTGCATTGCTCTTTATCGAATAAAAAATCATTATTTCGCAGCTAATTTAAATAAAAAAATTAAATAATTACTTAATAACACACTTTTTGAAAAAAGAACTAAATTTTATTCTGATAATTAAATTTTGAAAAAAATAATCCTATTTTCAAGAGCAAAATATTTTTTTTCTGCAGTAGGTTCTATTTTGTCCATACAAGTATATAACAAAACTTCATTATCATGTATCAATAAATAATATAGCTCTCTATACTCGGTAATAGGATTGAAAAGCTTCTTACTGAATAAAGAAAGAAAATGTTCGTAAAATTCCGTTGCTGTATCTAAATAATAAAATTAATTATTTACTTATTATCCCATTCTGAGAAAAAGAATCAAAGCCTACTCTGCTAAGTAAAGTTAAGAAACTATGACATGTACATTTTTTTTTTTTTACAGTTTGTTTTAATTTGTTGACCTATATCCACTGAATCCAATTCACGTAATCAATAATGTGAGACAGTGTGATACAGAATCTGAACTATGTTTTTTTTTATCAACTTCATCTCACAATTTCTCATAGGATTGAGGAAGCCAACGTAAAAGATTCAATCATGTTCCTAAAAATAATCTTTTTCCATATCATCTTTATTGCAGGATGCATTATCCTGTTGAAAGTACCACTCCTCATAGGAAAAAAATGGTCTGGATATATTTTGACAACAACGATAGTTAGATATAAAGTCATATTCAGACTTTTTACACGAATTCTTAAAACATGGCTGTACTGTGCTATAGCAACAATAACTAACTAACTCCCTGGCATTACAGTCCATGTTGGACCATGGTCTCACTAACAATTTTCCTCCAAAGTCGCTTGTCTCTAGCTCTTTGTTTCCAGTTTCGGACTTTTAGAGTCTTAAGGTCTTTTTCCACCTCGTCAATCCATCTTTTGACCTGCCTTCCTCTTTTCCTTTGGCCCTGGCACTGCCCCTTGAATATCTTCTTAGTGCCTCTGCTTTCCTCCATTCTCTTAAGGTGTCCTAGCCATTGAATTCTCTTTGCTTTTACATAATTTATTATATCTTTTTCTTTAAATAGTCTTGCAATTTCAAAATTGTATCGCCTTCTCCATAGATCACCCTCTTTGACAGGTCCAAAAATAGTTCTCAGAATTTTTCTTTCCCAGGTAATCAGCATTTTTTCTTGTTTCTGGGTTGGAGTCCACGTCTCTGATCCATAGATAACGGTTGGTCTGATTATAGTTTTATAAACCTGAAGCTTTGTTTTTTTCGTTATTACTTTTGATGTTAGCAATCTCTTAAGTGCAAAATAACTGCGAATTCCAGCGTTTAGTCTTTTCTTAATCTTTGGCATAATATCATTGTTTTCAGTGACAACTGAACCCAAGTATTTAAATTCCCTAACTCTCTCAAATTTTGTCATTTCATTGATTTGTAGCGAGCTATAGCAACAATAACGGCATCAATATAAGGCAATATCTCATTAGCAAAAAAAACTCTCAATAAATATAAAAAAGTTTATCGCTCCGTGTATGTATTTGTATTCTTCGAATTATTATAAAAAAGGATATTTATAAGGGTATTTGAGAAAAAAAATAACTTTAAAAAAAAAATTATAGCAACATTTTAGATTAAAGCCTATACGATTTCAGTGTACTATTGGTACCCTTTCATCAGTTACAATGCGACATCAAAACGCAAACAGATTTTAATAAAATTTTACTATTTGTGATTTTTAAATTTTATTTTTAATAAAAGCGATTTAATCAAAAAAGATAACTCTCATTATTTTAAATTACAAAGCATCACGCATTTTAAGCAAACGTGCTGAAGTCGGAATTTTAATATTTTATTGACAGAACTTTTATTTATAAATTGTTAGAAAAAAATGTAAACTTATTTATTATTTTTTTAATTAACTTTTTTGTTTAATTTTTTGAACGAATTCATATGGAATGTTGTGTAATTCATTTAATTGTTATTTTAAAACTAGCTTTATGACACCGCTTTAGGTGTAAGAATTATACTAGAACCTGTGATGGCCATTTTAAAAAATAATTAATTAAATTGCTTTGTTTCTAAGCTTCATTCATTTAAAACTGCTTTAGGATTTTTTTCTGCTGAAATTTAAGTTCTCGAGAGTAAAAAAAAAAGTTTGCTGAGTTGAATTTAAGAAATTAATTTCCAAACATTAGTAGCTACAGCAAATGAAACTATGTATGAAACATTGGTTATAATAATATTATTCTTTAAATTTAAATTTAATGGTTTTTATAAATAAAAAAAATTTATGATGATTGATACATATTAAAGTTTTGTGTACCATTGTCATAAATAATTCTGAAACTGCTTTTAATTTTCGAAGAATTATCTCAAGCATTATTTTAAAATAATGATTTTTTTAATTTGCGTCATACAGATAACGTTTACATTTCAAATCTTAGACATAAAATTGCCATTTTTAATACTTCAGAAACTCTTGAGTTGTCGTTATATTTTGACGTTAATCTTTTCTTGAAATCACATGACATTTGGCGAAACACGAACTCTCAAACATTTTACGAAATGTTTGAGAGTTCGTGTTTCAAATTATGTGTGCCATATCTTAATTTTATTCACCCTGTATTTAAAGCTCACACTTGTAACAGTTTAGAAACCATATGCTAATATATTCCATTTTTTTTATATAAATACAGGAAAAACGTGACAGATCGTAAAAGGGCTGTTACTTTTATCTGTATAAGCAAAGCATATCAAGAATGCCCAAATTTCTATTCAGATATCTTCTTTAAACAGTTGCTTAACCTTTAAAGAAGTTATAAAATTCAATATCATTTTATAATTACCAAAGTCAAATATCCTTTTATAATTAATTTTGTTACAAATTATCTTATATATGGGATGATTCAGAAAATTGCGGCCGAAGATCGAACATAAAAGCAAGGTTAGCAAAACAAAATTACATATATACCCGCCACATAAGAACCACGCGTAAGAACCACGCTTCTTAGAAACCACGCGTAAAAACCACGCCACATAGGAATCACACGTAAGAACCAAGCCTCACAGAAACCACACGTAGGAACCACGCCTCATAGGATTAAAAAGAAAACTCACATGGGAACGTTTACACCAGCCAGTCTATAAACAAAATCCGATCTGTCATAAGTTTTTAAGTGGTTTAACTTTTCAGTCAGTATACCCTGTATTTTATAAATTTTTCAAATTAATATAAATTTAATTTTTGTAAGGGGAGTACATCATTAAATTCCTCTGCCTTCACTTTTCTAGCAATAAAGTAAAAATTATATGCAGTTTATATAAAATTCGCTTATGCGTAAATAATCTGTTATGTTAATGTTAAAATGTCCATGTTGATCAAAGCTTCAATTACTTAAATTCCTCATTTCAATATCATTTACAACGAAACATGCAACCATAATGCAAAGCTCCTTCTAACAATATTATGTTGTAGTTAATTCTATAAAAGCATTAAATATTTCATTAAATACTTTTCCTAATTGAATTATTCATAAAACTCTTACGATGCTGAAGCACAAGAATGTTAAAATTCCTTTGGGACCGCAGTAATCAAAGGAAATAGTAAAATCAATAACATGACGTAACTTTTAATATCCTCATAATTTAATGGTGTTCAGAACTATTTTCAGAAGGTATTTTATAGCTTTCTTTTCTTTCATATTAATTACAGATTTAACGTGCAAGATTTTCATTGTAAAAATTTTATTAAACTATGGAACAATTAATAATAAGTTTCTAACTTTTAAAAAAATATTTATGACCTACACAAAACTTGAATAGTTTGATTTCTTTTCATTATTAATTTAAGGGAGATTCAGTTCTCAGACATATTAAAAAGATCAAAACATTTTGAACCTTAAATTGTTCAGTTCATTTTAAATTCGTCAGTAAACAAATGCTTCCTTCAAGATAAAAAAACTAATTTGAGATTGCTATAGCTGCAGTCTAGTAATTACATATGGCTATAGTGCTATATTATGATTTTTTTTAATTCAACCAAGCATTACTGTAATAATAATTTATCTCTAAAAACATGAAGTCCGTAAGTTTATCATCAAATTAAATTTGTACAATAAACTGGACCTATGTTTATGAAATGCTATTATTTAAGTATATTACTGTTGAGTTGCCGAAAACAGTGCTTCAAATGTAATGAAACAATAACCTAAAAATAATTAAGTTTCTGTAGAGTTGCTCCCTCTTTTTAGGAAAATAAATCATATTTAGAAAAAAAAATGAACTAAAAATATAAAAAATATGTTATTTAAAGGCTGACTGTGGTAAGTTACTTTAAATTAACAGGTAGTGTTATTTAAGTTATGAAAATAAAAACGAGTAATTTCCTAACTAATTAATAAGCAGTCAGTAATTAATGTTAGTTTTTAAAATGACTTTTTACCAAGTACTCTTTGTTATTAGCATCGGATCTTGGAATTACAAACCAAAATCTATGTTTTAGGCGCGCATAAAGTAGTTTGTAACAAAATTTTAGTTTTATTAAAATTCATAAGATAGATTGTTTGTGCATAAACATTCAAATCCAAATCTACAATAATGTCTGACAGCCATGTATACCGCACATATAGTTTTAAAAATATTTTTTAACATATTACACTTTCAGAATTTCCATTCTATAATTAACTGACCGGTAGTTAAACTGACCGGTAGCAGTCTGTCAATTTAATTCACCGTAAATTTCATGATTATGAGCATTTCTTTACCTTTGAGGCTTGAAACCGTTTACAATTGGTAGCGTTCATGAACCGTGAATACAAAACTATAAGGTAGCATTTTGTAACATACGATAAAGAGAGAAACACTTTACTTTCCAACTGCTACAAGTAGAATGCTTCGTGAAATTATCACCAGACGGAATTTAGCGTCAATTGATTTTTATTTTTAATTTTGCGACTAGCTAGAGCATTCAAATTTGAACTATAATGCACGAGCACAAGGTTTGACGATAATATTATCTCCAAAAGAAATGGTATATCGTCATTCAAAAATCCTACTAAATAGAACTCTCAAAATCTTACCGAGTTCTGTCCTGGATGGCCCACAGTTACTTTCCAATTGTTGCAAGCAAAACCTTTTGTTACCTTTTCTGCCACTCTCCAATTTCTTGTAAGCTGGAAAGCTCAAAGCTGTATGAGAGAACAATTTTCAATCACTTTTTTACAATGTTAGACTACAAAAGGAAATTGTCACCCAATATAATTAAATATATTTGGTGACGTAAATTAAAATTCCATCACTTTTCCGATTAGCTAAAGCAATCAAATATTTACTGGAGCTGTGTGCTGGATGACAATTTACGCTTAAGTAATTTTCAGATCAATACAAGCAGAATTTTCTAACATTTCAGCGTGGAAAAAACATAAAATAAAACTTAAATTACAAAACACATATTACTATATTTTTTTAATGTTGCAATTAAAATGTATCACCAGTCAAAATTTCCCCCTACACTGACATACGCTAAACCAAAATGAAGAAAATAATAAATAAAATAATCTAAAAAAGAGAAAATAATTCTATTTTTGCTACATATAGAGTGAATAAAGTTGGGTTTATCAATTTCCAAATAAACTTCAGTCACCATTAAAAATTCCACTCATGACGACGCGCTAAGCATTTTTTTATCTTTTATTTCCACTTGTAATTTCTCTAGCAAATACTTTTAAAAAATTTTATTATATTTCATTATTAAAAATATTATGAGTTGTGTATTATCCAGTTTTCGGACAAGCTGTTGCATCCCTTATACTTCCTATCAAATTAATTAAATTTTCTCAAAGTTGTTACTGTTTATGCAAAAGAAAAATTATTTGAAAGATAAAATTTACAACCATAACTTCTAACCGATTAAAAAATATTTGAATATCACCAGAAATAAATTCGGTATGTTTTGCTTCGCTACAAATTGACACCTTATCTCTATATAACCTTCAAATTTCAAAATATTTTTGGCCTTCTCTCGTTTTATAAAATACCCCAATAAGTACATGCAAATTTAAACATTAAATATGTAAGATCCCTCTCGAGTTTATAAGATTGCTATATTTGAAATGTTAAGTTGTTTGCAGCAGAAAATTTAACCGATTTTTTTTTTTACATGAAAAGAATATTTAAATTATTCAAATACTTAAATGATTCTATCATTTTTAAACTACATTTCAATTAAATTTTTTTTTAAATGTTACGTTATTTTCGCTTAAATTTTTTGTCAGATGACAAATTATTTTAAAAAATTTGAAAAAAATATAAAATCATATGAATAAAGTCAGTTTCTTTTTAAAAATACATGATGTTTCAAAGTCTTTTACATCCAAAGTCAAGAATGCCGTCTATGCACTTATAAATTGATAACTATACTGCTTGACAATTGCTAAGAAGCAGTTATTGCTACATCGAAAAATAAGAAAATTAAATTTACAAGTATAAAATATGATTCTTAGGCAATTTCTATACGGCCACAAAAAATGGGTTTTCTTGTCAGAATTAAACGGGTATAAGTATTTGAGGAAGAAATATGATTATCTTGGATGCTAATGCATGTTTTGAATCAATTATTTATGCCGTCTATAAACTATGGGAATGTCCTTATGGAATATTGTCCACCACCTCTCACATGTCAGTTATCAGCTATTACACAGTTTGAAGAAGGTACGCTCTTTGTGAAACACTCCTGCCAAGGCCATCCCAGAATAGCTTTATACGATTCAGGAACGGGCAGTACGCAGGTCACTGTATACGGACAATACTTTCACTATGTAGTGCGTCCGACACCTCAGCGCTCTTATGTGTTCGTGCATTATTGTCTATGAACAGAAATTCCGGACTTACCACATTCATAAAAAGATTGACATGATTCAGAATTATTTCTCTACAATACCGTCGGGATCTTACACTACCTCGCCCAAAGATGAGAAGCGGTGTTCTACCTTTGTCCATGATGTCTATACACCCCAGCATACCTGGGCGACTTTGATCACGTTAATGAACATATCGCTATGCATATCGTGTTCTCAACCCCCTCCACACTAATTGGGGGCCAAGAATAACTTGTCACAGTGAAACAGGATTCCTCGTAGAACATCACTCTTGAATATTGTTGGTGACGCAAATCAATACCTTCCTTACACCAGCGTAATCTTTCTCGACGATGACGAGATTTAAGCGAGATGCGTCGAGCAGGCATACGACCTAACTTGATTTAATTGCCGTGAGTTTGTTCTGGCAGAAACCTGCGTACCGGTAGTGGTTGCAAGATCTGAGACAATCTTACTAGGAGTGACATTTCTGCTCCGATATGTCACTGGTGACACATATCGATCCTCCTGTGGGGTGCTTTCCATATCACGACCACCAGCATACTTTTCCATAGCCAACTCAGCGGCCATTTTTAATAACCGTGGCCACGTTGGTAACTATCGTGCTTTCAGTCGTCCAACTGCTCGTCTGCAAACACTCAATTGAGGTTTAGCTGATATTTAACGCTTAATTATTGCCACTATACCTTGAACTTCGCAGATATAAGTGCAGCAACCTACGTTGCTATATTGGTTAAACACCTAACAACAGGAGTTTTAAAATGAATGAAGAGCTACACTGCTTGCATACACTGTCATTTATACAGATAACGGTTCCTGCTCTACCACGCCCTCTACGCTTGGTTTTAAGGTTATTGGTGGGCTGTCGGGTAAGCCACTTTGCATAAATCAGTTGTTCCTTAGCGATTCAGTAAAATGTATATGAAGTGAATTATAAATTTTCAAAAAATATAATAAAAATATTTATACACTTTAAAAGAAACTGTAAGTACTATTAGAAAATCTGTAGGAAACTTGGATTCGCAAATTTTTCTTTGAGTACCGATACAGCTTCAAAAGTCTGCATGGAAATGAGACCACTGATATTTCTACAAAGGATGGAGTTTTTTATCCGTCAATCTCAGGTCTCGATCTGACCTTCTCAGAAATATGCACAAAAAAGTTCACTAATCAGAAAATATAGACGATACCTCGGTGACATCCCTGGTACTCTATAATATTTCTTAATACTGCTCTCGAACTTAATAAGACACTCATCTAAACAACTCCAAGGCATTTGCATGGGTTATCATTAACAAGAAATCAGATTCTGAGTGCTTCTAACGTTTCAAAATTTTTCTTATCTTTCCGCCACTGCAAAGTTAACTAGTTAAAGGTTGAGTGTTCGCTCTAATCTTCTCCACTGCACAATCTATGCTCACTCCTTCGGACTTTTAAATGGATTCCTGCAAAGGCCTTATCTCTTTTAGGACACACCCTTCATGGAAAATTCTGTTTACTTGTAATTCAAAATTTACAACATAGAAAGAAGTTATCTCATATAAACCAATAGTAAACAATTAAAGTCCAAGTGAAGCAAAATATTGATCTGCAAACAAATTAAAGTAGGATTATTTCCCCACTGTGAATTATAGTTTATCTCTAGGCATAATATAATTGAATTTCAGTAATTTGTTACAAATTAATTTAGAATCTAACTATGAAACCTTTAGTTTTGATACATGAAAAAGATTTTTGGGCATCTGAAGATCCGTGATTTACACTTGGTTTATTTGAAAATGCATGGCTTATCTGAAATCTTGGTTTAACTTAATCCATTTTATGAAAACGAAAATCATCTAATTTTTAAAATTTCATAAAACTACTCTGCTGTACGCAAAAAGCGAGAATTATGCATTGAATTTATAGACGTTCTTCCAATTTTTTCTGATTAAATAATATTTTTAAGCGTATAATATATAGCTTTTATAACTTCTCTGAGATAGCAACCGTTATACATTACTGTTTTGTTTTTTTTTCCTAATTTAGTCAGCGCCCTCTACTGTGATAATTATGAAAGCTTGGACAAAAAGTCAATATGGACAAATCATAGTTTAGTGAAAATAAAAAGCTTTTATAATTTTAATGTATATGATGTTTGTCCATTTTAAAATTTCGGTTTTTCCTCTCAGCAAGAGGGTATAAATAGTTTAAAATTAAAGTTTTGCTTCGGGATTAAGGTAATCAGACCAGGGCTTGTTGTTTATTTTCCTTAACAAATTAGACTTTGAAGAACGCTCTAAAGTTAGTGAATTAAACGATTAAAAATTGGAAATAACATGCGATCACTAAAACATTCAAATTTTATTGTCATTTGAAACATTAATAACATTGAAAAAAGCTCGATTTGAGGTACGTCACTTTCTTTAGTTCACAGTTTGCATAAAATACATAGTGATAATTAAACGCAAATTATCGAACAATTAGATAAATTAAATCAAATATAAAGCAAGAGTATAAACGATGGCATATATTGAAATTGCTTTAAAAGTTGAGTTTTACATATTATCATAATTTAATTTATTGGCTCTCTTGTTTTTTACGAATTAATTATAATTTTTAACCATAAATTTTTAATAAATTCAATACAATGCAAATGTTTTAGCAAAATAAAATTCTAACCTATGATTAGAATTCTATTATGCAGGGAGATGGAAGTTAATTTAAAATCCTGATTTGCAACATAACCTTCATGTTAAGTCGAAATTTAAGGATGTGTTTAATTAACTCATTATACGTAAGACAATATTAGCAAGAAATTTAATTAATGCCCCAGATATTACTATCAGCAATAGGGTCTTTAAGGTTGGTAAAATTTAGTTTGCTTACAGGGAAAAAAATGACTTTAAACTCCAATTTAATTAATGAAAATAAATGTGAGTTTAAAGTCGTTATTTATTGAATTTCTTCTCAATAAGATCTTGTGTTTATTGAACAAACTAATACTACCTTTAAATTTTGACCTAAAAACATGAAAGATATGTTTCAAATCAGGATATTAAATAATCAAATATTTTTCAATCACTCCTCAGTTAGAATTCTATTCACAGGTATCAGTTTTCTTCCATTAAAATGTCTCAACACTGCTCTTCGTCTACTGAGCCTGACTTCAGGGAATCGTTCCCTATTTTGAAAAATTCTAAGAATTTAGTTAATGATCTTCCAGTATGCTACCCTTCCCTAATGTTCAGAAATCAATTCCAGTTTAATGTTTTGCACCCTGGGGCTCCCATCAAAACCCCTCACTCATGTTTCTTATCACTCATCTTTTTATTATCTTGTTCAAACTTAATGATATGTCCCTATTGGTTAAACCACTTTATACATGCTTATCTTTTAATCTTTTCAAACGCCATTTGGTGTTTATATCTTAAGGAAAGTTCATGTTTAGAGAACTGAAACTAAAATAGGACCATTTATGTACGATTTTTTTGTTGTGTTTCGCTTTAGTCTACGTAGCACAAAGTATAACCTACACTCTTTTTAAATTCAAGTATTATTTCTAGTTTGAAATAACTTTCAATAACTGGCAAAATTAGTAAATTTAATTTCAATTTAACAAGTATGATATTTTCAATACATGAAAAAATTTAAGTATAATATAAGTAATTTAAAAATGCTATTTAAATTTTAAAATGTAATTAGATTCTTGAGTTGTTACAAAATCATAAATTGTGGTTTTGGTCTATTTGTGGTTGCAAAAAAAAAACTCCAATGCTACCAAAAGCGAAATATTTTTCTTCTTAGAATAATTGACGATTCTTTGAAATTAAATATTCTAAAAATATTTTCAAAAATCAATAATTACTACCTCGAACGTATGAACTTATAAACAATGGAGTTAATTTCCATAATATTTCCAGCTTTATCATTTCAATTTCGAGGATGCTTATGGAATGCGTAATATTATCAATGGGAAAAGCAGTCATAAATGTTAGGGAAATTAATTGGTTAAATTACAAAAGTGATTATTCATATGTTATTTGAATTCAAAATGAATTCCACTTTAGCTTTAGTCAACTACTGCATCGCAATTACTATTTCAGGATATGCAAAATGTTAATTATTGTTAAAGATTGCCACCTCAAACAATGAAAATAAATGATATGCCTAAATAACTGCATCATTAAAAATTTAAGATAAACAGTTCATATAAAAATATTTTCTTCCCAGTGAGATATTTTCTTTAATTAAAATAAAGAAAATTTGAACAAACATACGCTGTAGAAAAGGAAATATTTATAACCGTATTTGTAACTAAATAGAAAAGTAGTGTTTTATCAAAGACAGAACGAAATTATGCGACAAAAGAAGTAATGTATAAATTAATAGCATATTGAAAAGGAAAATTTAAAGAAAAAAAATGTTTTTCTGGCTATTTAATACCATATTTGTAAAAGCATGTAAAATTATTGTTTTATCAACGCTAAAACAAAATTTTCTGCTACAATAAGCATCACTTAAATTAATAACTTATGTATAAATTTGTAAGGACTTTTTTTAAAAAAATATATAATGTCTTCTAGAAATTTAAAACCATATTTGTAACGGTAAACGAATGCACTGTTTTATCAGCTCCAAACAATAACTTATCCATCAGAAATTAAACTTGCCAGAAGGATGGGTTTCAGTAATAGACAACAGTCTGTGGCTCGGTTATTTAAACTATCTTTTGGGGTCAAGCATCCATTAGTGATAAAGTTTACTCCAAGGGCCAAGAAAGCCTAGTTGGTGGGGAGTTGGACTCGTGTTTGCGAGAACGGGAATTCGAATCCAGAAGGCAAAAGAATCCCCGTGTATTTAATGGCCACTCGTGCAAGTTAAATCTGTCGAGGTCACAAAGTCCTCAAAGTTCCCATAACAAATCAATTCCTCTGGGGCTACTGATCCAGGAATTCCCTTGTCTTCTGGACAGGATCTGTCGATACGAATTACGCACCCGAATCACACCGCCAACAGCACTGACGAAAAAGATCTTCAGTGGTAAACGGATCATTGGTTAAAGTTCCCTTGCCGTTAGGCTTACTTTGGGAGGTTTTCTCCATGTAACGGAAATGCGATTTAATTTCATCAGAAAGTCCTTCACGAAGGCAGATTTTTTCTTATGCTTGAGCCAAGAGTTTCCTTGTCTTCTGGATTGGGTTCAAAATTACAAGGATACGGAGTCAAATATTGGTAGTTGTAAACTCAAAATTGGGTCGGCTGTGCAACAACGGTTATAAAATAAAATAATATGGTTACTCCGCAGTTTTGAGAAATAGCCTGATGATCATCCAAGTTCTTGGTCCAAGCCTTTGAAAGATAGTAGAACATGTTCTTCGTTCAATTCAAGTTTTTCTTCCCATAACCAGCCAGCTTCTCAATTTTCATGACTTCAGCAAGCGGGCATATGATCATTTAGTTTTGTGGTCCGTTTTCATAGGTTTTAATCTAAATAATTGCATTTGTTATTATGCATTTGTATTATTACGATTTTATTTGGCTTTATTTTATAATTTTGCTTTCATACAAAAATGATTTTTATAATTTTGAATATGAACAATGCGCATGGGTATGTTTTTTTTATCCGACCAATCAGTGACATTTAAGAATGTGTGTAGTGTCGATGAATCATTCAGTTTCTTGAACCGCATAAACAAACCATTTATTTTCTCTCTAGGTTATTTAACATCACTTTGTCACTTCCCGTTATTTTATTGATAAATAATTGATAAAATTATTGACATTAAGGTAAAATATTGATAAAATAATTCTGATAAGTTTTCATAATAATTTTTTTACGAAAACACATTTATGATAATAAGAAACATAACAAATAAAAATTCTAAATTCAATCCAGCATTTATTTTTAATTTAAGAAAAAGTTGTTATCTAATAATTATTAAGTTTTATTTCATCAGCTTTATTAGATATAAACATAAATTATCTAATGGTCAACAACTGACCAGCAAAAAGATATAGTATTAATGCTACTACTAAGAAAGGTTATTGATAGTTCAAGCAGCATCTATACTACATTTTCTTTTTTCCCACATTAATTGCTGAGGCTGACACCCTCAGATTAATTCCTGCGTTATCAGAAAAAGAGCCTCAATACCCTTTTCCCCAGAGGTGTTCTTATTTTCTTTATTTTTTCCCTTTAGGGAAAAACAGCACGAGAGTCAACAAATCAATTGGAGTCTGGATAATGTCTTGAACTTATCTTCTGTCTCTGATTTAAGCTAAAATAAACTAAGCATTTACACGTCTAGAATAATAAAACTAGAGAATAAGCTATAATAAACACATACAGTGAAAATAAATACGTTTTTATAATCTTATCAAAATATATTAGGCATGTTTTTTGTGAGTAAATATAATGTTAACATATTTTCGAAAAAAAATATTTTTCTAGTTACATGATAACAAACTTTTGTTTTGATATTTACATTAATTAGTTAGTTTTGTTTTAAATTTACCATTTTAACTCATAAACTTAAAATATGTTGCTTAATAATTAATAAGTTCTAATTCAAAACTCCGATGTAGAAGAAAGCAACAATATCTTGAACATTTGTATATATTTACGCATTAATAACGTTAATTTGGAAACATAAAATGGAGGAGTTATTTGCTCAATCTAATCTAACAAACATTTCCAACATACATAATAATGTTTGCTCCTTTGTGTAATAAATGCTTTGTTTGATCTTAAAACTAAATGTGTTTCTGATAGTTTACACGTGCCGTGTTTCTGTCTCCAGCTATTATTATTCGAGCAAACTACTAATGTTATTATTGAAATAGATAAAAGAAAAATACTTGTTTCTGAAAGCATTAATTCTCTCATCTTAATGTTAAATTATTAAGACTCTTTGAGATAAGATATATTTACCATAACAGAGCGATGACTTTTAATTAGGTATGCATATTACTATTTTTTTACACACGTACCGTTCTAAAGAGAATTATATGTTCACACTTTTAGATTTATTTTGTTACAATATGTATATATAGGAATGTTTAAATACAAAGTAACTTTACAGTTTACATAAAAATCAAATAGTAATTCAAACAATTTAATAAATAAAATTAACTTTGTTTCGTGCTTTTTATTAACAGTTTATGTTTCAACATAAGAGTTTTAAGCACATAAATTAAAATGTTAATACTAAATTAAAACGAATCCCATAAGTAAAGGACAATTATAACAAAGGTATCCTACATGAAAGAATATTTAAAATTTGTTATCATACACTAAGGTATAATTTTAGTTACTTAGGCGTTGAAAAAAAAACTACTAATTTGAAAATCATTATTAATTTAACAATAGAATTTAATTTTTATTCAAAATTAAAATGATTTTTACATTGATGGTCAATTAGCGCTACAGAATCTCCCTTTGAAAAACAATATTAACTCCATCCTAATTAGAAGAACATTTAGAACTTTAATATTACACTCTTATGAGCAATTAAAAAAATTTTGCGTTAAATGCAAACTATTAATTAAAAATTCATAATTAATTTTACAAGCAGTTTTTCTTTAATGGAATTTTAATTTTTGTAATAAATTGAAATTATCTACAAATACTAAAGTGACTTACACTATAAAAAAATAGTTTCTTATAATTGGGCAAAAGCGTGTAAAACATCTCCGAAACAAATTATAGTCAAATTTGTAAACCCCACGTATTCAAAATTGAAAAAGCATACACTTATATTTGAACAAAATACATGCGAAGGGAGAAATGTGTAAGAGTAATGTTCGTTTCCTGCCGGCAGAATTCGAATCAAGGACCACCACCATCATAGCAAGATGCTCTAATCCAGCGATTCTCAACCTGGGGGGCGCGAGCACACTAAAGGGGTGGCGCGAGAATATCCAAGAGAAAATATTATTTAAAAAAATTGATTAAGTGGATGAAAGTAAAGCGCATATACTCATAAAAAACAAAATACATTTCAACGTATTTAATAACTTATTAAAGTAAAACAACTTATTAAATCAAAGCTTAGGTGGGGAGCCAAAGGTGGCTTTGCTTTGAGGATTTTTTCTAATTTTCTGGTTAAGTCTGTGTGGCTGAAATTTTTTTTTTAACATCTTACACCTATCTCTAACACATATCACGCATACTTTTAATTGTAAAATAAAATGTCATTTATTTTATAGTATAATTTCAAAATTGTAGCTTCTGAGCCTAAGGTTCCAAAGGTGGCCCATATATTGAAATCACTTTTTCACTTACTCAAATTGTCTTTAGAAAAAACACTTGGACTGGCAAACGTCTTTTAAAAAGGCACTTTAAATGTCTCGCTGGTAGGGACAAGTTTTCCGACTTTAAAAAACATATTTATTTTTAGAGTGTATAATTTGTTTATATATCAATTACATTGATAGTTCTTGTGTGACGTCACTAGCTATTGTTTTGAGTTAACTCATTAGAATAAAACATGATTTATGGAGTTAGTTCTTTCAAAAGGGTTAACTAACCATAACTAATAAGTAAGAGATAAAAATAACTATACTAGAGTTAACTAACCTAACCCCTAACTAGTATAAAAAAATGCCCAAATTTACAAGAAAATACCAGAATTTACCACAAAAACACTCATAACTACCATGAAAATACCAAAAAATACCTGAAAAATTGCTTTTAATGCAAACAAAATAAAAAAAAAACTTGAAACAAAATATCGCAAACTTTACTAAAGTGCCGAGAACGTCAAAATATTAAAAAAAATTAAACAATACCTAAGTTCCACATAAGTTTAAAATTAAATAAATCTATTCAATTAAATTCAAATATTTAATTAAATCAGTCCTTTTTGAGAAATAATATACTACGTACTGATTTATAATTAATTGTTTTATAGATTTCACGTTTGCTTCCGAAGGTGGCCCACGTGTCTCCAAAGTGGCACAGGGTGTCGGGCCACCTGGGAAACATGCATATGGGCACCATTTGTACGGCATAAAACTATTAATCTGGTAGATTAATTCAAATTAAAATAATGTGGTTAAAGAAAAAGAAATAAATCTTCAGAAAACACATCATAACTCAAAGTTCTAAGAATATATATATAATAAATAACAATATCTTCTTACATTTGCAAAAAATGAAATCCCTTCATACAATGAAGGCCATTGAAGGAAATCTCTTCCAATTCAGCCACGTGCACCTCAGATACAAGATTTACAATGCAGCAGGGCCATCTTGTGATTCAAAATGAAAAAAATTCTACTTTTGGGGAGTGGGCTACTTTAGGAGCACTGGCCACCTTAAGATCACCCACCTCACTTAATCAAAACATACTAAATTAAAAACAAATTTAATAATTATTAGTGACTTCCTTGTTCCTTGAAGTTTTTCGAGGTAAAGCTTAATATTAGAAATACTCTCAGTTCAGTTTCTATATTTAGCCGATATCTATATTTTGTCTTCAAAGAAGCCACAGCAGAAAATCTAGTTCTACAAAAGTAGGATGTTGAAAATGGTAATAAAATACGAAATGCCCTTGTTTTTAGTGGAGAAAAATCATCCTTTACTTTCAAATAGTGATTTATTACTAAATTATTTTTTAGTTTTGCCACTCGTCGTGAAGTCTATGAATTTTTCTTCCTCATCAATTGAGAGTCCTTCGGGGGTCTTATGAAATGAATCCCTAAGCCACCCGTAAATTGCTATCAGTTTGTTGTCAGCAAGAAATACTTTTTAAAATTCTTTGCCAGCATGGCTAAATGATTTTCAATTGTTACGAAACAGCTTTTACACGTTCTTCTTCAGCCTTATAAGTTTTCGTACAAGCATCCACATTTGCAAAGATTGTTAGGTTTTTTTGCTGTAAATTTCTGCCCCATAATTCCAATTTTCTACAAAAAGCTTTAACTTTATCACTCGTATCCAACATATATGTATTTGCTCTTTGGAGTTGAAGATTCAAGTTATTTAATTTCTCGAATATGACGATGAAGTAGCTCAATTTCATCACAAATAAACAATCGCGAAAATTCTTGGCTTCCGGTCTGTTATCTTCTAGGTAAATGGCGATTTCTTCTCTTAATTCATAAACAGGGTGCAAAAATTTCATATCAAAGTGCGGAAAAGGTTCTCGATCTGAGGGGTCTCATTTTTATATAATTTACTACGATTACAACCGTAGTTAACACAATATTTAAATCAGAACTCATTTATTATGAAGTCAAAGCTTCTCTGTGGATCATGCAATGTGTTCAGACGTATTGAGGCCATTTTTGTTTTAGACAACAATATAAATTACAAGTGCTTGTATATCTTAGAATCTTCTGGACATTGAACGAGCACCATCGGTTCATATTCCGACACAATTTTTTCATTCTATGTTTGCCACATTCATAAAATCATTTAAAATAGCAAATAATGCGAGCGCTGTTGTTTTGAGTAGTTCTACTACTGACATATTATCACAAAATCAAACATAGGCAATTAAATGAGCAGCTTTATTAATATATGTTGCTGTATCTGCTGACTGTTCATCAAGCTGTATTGAAAACAATTTGTCACGCAACTTCGAGAAAAGCTGACACTATGCATCTTCAGCTATATCACCAATTCGACTAGCAACAGTATCATTTGAAAGAGGTATGGACTGCAATTGTTTTGATAAATTATCTCCAAACATAGTTTTTATAATCTCAATTGCTGCTGGCTTTTACTTTACTTTTGTTATGGCAGTTAGTTAAAAATAATTCAAAATACGACACATACATTATTGTTGTATACATTTTACTGTAAGCGGGGGGCGCGATGAAAATTATGATTAAAAACTGGGCCGCGAATACTGAAAGTTTGAGAAACGCTGCTCTAATCAATATAGTTGTACACCCCAGTATACAGAGGGTCAAGAAACTTTATATCGTGGTATGAAATGGTCCTTTGGTCCGTGGTCCTTTGAATAAACATACCTTTTTTTAACGGATTCAAATTATGACTTCCTAAACATAGGGGTAAGCTATCTGCAATCTGGGAAATACGGTTCCAATAGTTTGATCAGGATAGCAATCCAAAATTTGGACCCCTGAACGTTAATTTTACTTTTTATCTCGAGAACTTCTTAAGCGAATTGAAACATTTTTGCACACAATTATAAAAGTCGTTTATCCAAAAGTAATTCCTTGAAAAAAAAACTAATTTTAGTAAGTATTCACTAATTTTTATTATTATTTTACAAAATAAGTTGATAAAATTTTGAACAGTAAGATCTACAATTTTTTTGAATCATTTTAAAGTATGTAATTTCACATTGCATTAAAAAAAATTGAGTGAAATTGGTTGAATTGTTCCTGAGAAATCGAATTTTTAATATACTTCTTTTTTAAACTCTTACGAGCTATTTAACTGATTTCGCTCATATTTTGTATTTTTCTGCCATGTAAAATTACATACTTGAAAATATGTAAAAATTTGTATGTCTTACAATTCAAAATTTTTTGACTATTATTTTATCAAATAATAAAAAATAATAAATATTTACAAAAATTTATATTTTTTCACGGAATTATCTTAGGATAAACGAATTTTATAATTGTGAAAAAAATTTCATTCTTTTAAGAAGTTCTTAATATATGACGAAATATGCAAAAATGAAAATTAACACTTAGGAGTCCAAACTTTGGATTCGCTCTAAATACCAAACTATGGGGACCATATTTCCCATATTACGGCTACCCCTTACATTTTGGGAGTCAGAAATTCAAATGCAGTCATGTTTGTTCAGAGAAAGAACGTTTTTGTGTTAGATTTCGTAACGGTGAATCGTTAAATATTGTCTGCGCTACTCAATTCGCATATTCGATGGCACTCTCTCGAACCATTAAGAATGAGTATTAGAACGTGAAGATCCGATGATTATATCAAAAGATAGCTGTCCTTTTGTTGGCGCACAGTTTTGTGGTTAGAGTTCCTGCTACGATATCGCAGATCCTTGGTTCAAATCCTGCTGGAAGCCAACGAACACCTTTCTCGTGAAATTCTCCCTCTAAAAACGTTTTACTTAAAAATGAGTATACGCTGGTGCAATTTTAAATACATGGGATTTTCAAATTCGATTATTTGCTTTTGTTGTTATTTTGACACATTTTTGCTTAATTTTGAGAAACACTTTTCTGCAGTATGCCTTGAGAAACTTTTGATCTTAATTATCACACCTAAATAAACAATTACAACTTTTGTTATCTAGATAGAAAAAGTTGTAATTGTTTATTTACATTGAAAACAAACTAATTTAAATTTAATTATAAATTTCATAAATAGTTTTGAATTTAATTGAGTTTGACTTATTATAATTTTTATAGTATCTCGTAAACAATTTAAATTTTGAGGCAAGTTTGCTAACAGTCTTTAGTGTAACATTTTTCGTATTTTATATTAAAAAAATTTCTTGAACATTTAAATGAGATTCAAAACTTGAAATTATATTTTTATTTAGAAAAGATCGAAGGTCCTTTTCAATTATTATCTGTAATAAAAATTGTAAGGAATTAAATAAGAAATTAAATAAGAAAATTCTCTACAGAGTATTTCCAAAATTTATTTAAGAAATTTTAAAATGTTTATACAGAAAAAAACAGCATTTCTCACTTAAATCATGTATAAAAGGAAATTGAATTTGGTTCCTCTCGTAGAATTTTCTGCGATATTAAAGCCAGATGTTTTTACTAATGTTAAAATATCATTCCAAAGTAATGTCTACTCTTACAGCGCCATCTATGAACTATTCCGTAAAAGTTTTGAGAAGTAGTCCTCGGAGAGAATAATTATTTATTCAGTTTTTACAAACATAATTTTGTTATAAATAATTTCTAGAAAATTTCTAGAATAGTGAAACCCAGAAAATTAAAATATAAAAAAATTGGGATCCAACTTTGCAATATTTTATCATTGTTATTATTGCATCATATCACGGATTAAAATCTATTACTGCGGGGTTCAATAGTTTCGATTGTGCCAGTTAAACATTGTTTGTTTTTTTTTTGTTTGTTTTTTTGGCATTTAAGTTTCTGTTCGGTGGTTACTTAAATGAAACGCTTTATAATTTAAATAAATTGTAAGATTCGTTAGAAATATCTTGTAAAAATATTCGTATCAATAATTGTTCACACTTTAATATTAATAAGATCAAAAAACTTATTAAAAGATAAATTATGGATATAATACAGGCTAGAAACATCCATGCATACCATTTAAATGCGTAAAATGTCTTTTCCACTATATTAGGAGCACAGAGAGCGTAGCCAGATTTTTCAACAAAAAATAAGCACCTTTTAAGTACTTTTTAAGCACTCAAAAAATATTTGTAATCACTTTCCAAAAAAAAATCATAATTAGGATCTGTGCAGGGGTAAAAATTATTTTTTTCTATCGTTTAAAATTCTTAATTCATAAACATAAAATCAATAAAATTCAAAAACATTTTTTCAAACACATAACTAGATTCTGATAAATATTGCAGAGAAAATCGTGAAAATCATGCATTTTTTGTAATTCAGAACGACAATTAATAAGGCGAAGAAAAAATCTCCTTTTAAAAGAAGGAAATTTAAGCACTTTGTAATAACTCTGAATAAAAAGAGCACCTTTAAACACTTTTTTAAAAACGCTACACACCCTGGAACATGTAAATAAGCAGGATCAAAATTCACAGAAGAAAAATATTTAAAAACAGAGTAATATTTAATAAAAATAATTTTAGTAAATGCATTGTAACTGCCTTCTGTTCTAGTGTCCATTTTTCTAGTTATCATAACACAAAATAGCAAAAGAAGTATTACTTTTTTCCTGCCTTTCCTACATTCCTACAAGCATTTAGTGTCGGCTTTTGGTCTAAACACACTTATTTCATTTTGCTGGAAGACTTTCGCTCTTTATATTAATTTAAATAAATTCTTGAAACTGTACAAATCAATAGCAATATGATAGAGAATTTTGTAGTACAAATCCTTGAAAACAACTTCATGCTTTATGTTTTTTTTTAATGACAAGAAACCATAAAATGTCTAGCTAATGCTCAAATTTCACTGTAAAAATTTACTATATAAAAACATAATGATTCCAAAACTTTTCGACATAAATTTTTTGCTTTCTAAAATTACAAAAATTCACTGTTAAACTACATCGTTATCTGTTACAAAAGAGATATTATTCTGTTAACAAATAAAATCTGTAATCATTGTAAAAAACTGTATCTACTGGATACAGATTTCATGAGTTTTGAATCTAAAAAACTTTGGTATCAAAGCGGCAACAATAATTTGATATGCTGAAACAAAAGCTAACCGACATGTATAGTGGTCAAGGAGTTAGTCTCATATCAGGAAGGTACCGGGTTTGAATCCCGCTACTAAACATCTGAACTTAACGGTGAAAAAAAATAATATTCTACAACGATTCCCTCAAGCATGATGGTTTTTGATAACTTAAAAAGTGCGAAAAATCACGCAAAAAATGGAATGAATAAAAAGCTAATCAAAATTTTAGAAATCTGTTTCACTATGCAAACCATAGGATGTACAGCTATCTTTATGCCGAATTTCTCTGCTGGACTCTGACCTATGGAAAATATTTGGTGTGAACAGATATTTTCTGTAATGTTTTGTCACAAAAAATTAATGTCAACGTACTTTTTCCATAGGATAAGGACAATATCTGGCAACCTCACTACCAGAAATTGTCCGCAATATAAAATTATTTTTACATTGTGATCAGTGATTTAATACTATAAAAGAAAGTGTTCTACTAAGTAAACATTTAGAACAAGGCAATATACTGTTTGTCTAAGATAAGTACTCTGAACGCCACTAAGTCTGCCGCAGTCTGGTGTTATGGAAACAAGAAGAGGGCATTTTAGGAAGGGTAGCTTCGATGAAGAGGTCTCCTTTTCTTTCGCCGAAACCAGTCCTAAAGAGGAACCCCGCACCCCTACTTAAAATAATCCTACCTCGTTACCATAGTCACTGCCACAGCTCCAGACGAATGTCTGGCAGAGTACCTTTCTTAGTCAAACAGTAGCCCATCTCTATAATTTTCCAATAAATCATTTTCAAATAAATGTAAAATTTCTAATTGTCTGTCAAATTGTTTTTATTTGGAGTTATTAAGTCAGTATTTTATAATTAATCTTCCATAAAAATACGAATTATCTTTTCCCTAAAATATGGGATTTTACCATGCATGATTTAAAGCAATATATAGACTTACATGGTTCCATCAAAATTTTATAAAACACGCGAAATATGTGTTAATGATTTTAAAAACAAATGATTGGAGCTAATCATGTTGAATAAATAACAATATAAAGTTAATAAAAATGCATAATTTGCATGTAGTACCGCGTTTTATTTACTAGATTGGAAAACGTTTAAAATTTAGCATCGAATTCACAGAGTTAGCATTGAGATGTTAAAAACAAGATTGTATTAATTATGTACTTCTTAAATTAGATAGCGTTAATGAAGTTTCAAGCCCTCTTAATATTGATAGTGAACAGAGGAATATAACTTTTCATCAGAGCAGCTTTTTCAGAAGAAAAAAAAATATTTCTTGAAAGTTATAAAGTTTCAAACTATAAAAATGCCCTTTATAATTAATCTTTCATTAAAATACTAATTATCTTTCATCTAAAATATAGTATTTTACCACAGAGAATTAAAAACCATGAACAAAGCCCTATACAAACTTAAAGATTTCCATCAAAATTTAATTAAACTTTCACAGAAGCGGTCAACAATGATTTCAAAAACAAGTATAAAATCTGTCATTTATTAACATCAAAGTGGTGAAAAGTGAACTTGAATCGCGATCGATGCTTATCATGATGCGCAAATGACAATCTAAATGTAGCAAAAAAAATGTATAATTTTCATGTTTTATTCAATAGACGGTAGATAATAACAGCCCTTCGACCTGAAAAAATGTATATTAGCCTTTCAACCCTTTTAAAAGCAAACTGAAAGAGTATTGAATTTCCGATGAATTTCCCGATATTTTTTTTTTAAAAAAAGAGAGAAAATAATTCTGAAAGAGGCCCCTTTCACAAAATCTTTTGACGAGAAAAGGCTTCTTTAAGTAATCTCAAGAGTAATTTTTCATTTATAATAGAAATATTGATAAACTTTATCAATATCAAGATTAATTCAATTTCTTTTATTTGCAGCATCCTTGTTATATAAGTCATTATCTATATCTTTTTGAATAAAACTGAATAAAAGTGACAGAGTTTTAAAAAGAAAAAAAGATTGAAGCCTCATATACGATGTGAGCTACATTTTTTTATTATTCAACTTTAAACTTTCTTCAAAATGGCAAAATTTTCATTTTACTTAAAAAATTATTTATTATCGGTATTTAATGGAGCCAAAATTTGTATTGATGAACGCATCCAAAATTTTCTGCGTGAGAAAATATTGTATAAATTACATTAAAATTAGTGAATTTCATAAAAAAAAAAGATTTAGTTTCTAGAACTAAATTTACCAACAACAACATAATTAATATTATAAGATGAAATAATAATATAAATGCAAGCCATTTTAACGAGCTTAAAAATTATTTTTATTATAAAATTTTACTAATTAAAAATATTTAGCTATAGTAGAAACAAACAAAAATTATAGTCAAACCTCTACATAGTAATTAACGCTAAGTTGGGTAAATTCTACTCTCTGAATAAACTATCAAGAATATACACATAATTTTAACAAAATATAAATATGAGAAAGAGACTACTATCTCTAGCGTTTCATTCAAACAAAAAATAATACTGGTCAAATAATACTGTATATCAATAGGTTTTGTCATATACATATATTTCGTCAAATATTACTGTTAGCAATCATTATTGTAAGGAAAGAAACTCTATTGGTTTAATCCAGTAAATGTTTGATCAAGCCTTTTTAAACTACAAATTTAAAGTTTCGGACAACTTTCAGCGTTAAATTCGAAATCTCCATGGTTCATTAAAAAATGATTTTATTGACAAACTAATAAAATGCTCTACCAATCGGCTCTTGTAACCAATGCATCATTGCCATCGACCGGGAGTTCTTTTATCGGAAAAACTTTCAAGAGATTTCAAATGGCTTCTCTAAATTTCAACTATTTGTAGACACAATATAAATTAAAACAAATTAGATCTTTAAATGGTATAGTTATTTTTACAAAAAATAGTGGTTAGAACTAAGAGGCTTATACAAAATATGTCTAAATTTAAATTTTACAATAACTTTATATATAAAATTTATATTTAACAAATAAAACAGAAAATCAGAGCTTTAATTTAGAAGAGCTGGTCTATTTCTCACTAAATGAGGCACAAACTCTTATTTTTGTCTAAATGTTGTTTCACCGTGAAATTTTCTGAAGTATTAATCATTAAATTTTAATGACCTAAAAATTCATTAATTTGTTACAAAATTACATATACCCCATAAAACAAGCTCTAATAAATTTTATATTTCAGTTTAAAAATAAAATAGTAATCTATTTAAAATTCTGACCTATTTATCATCGAATAAATGTTTTAGAAGAGCTGGTCTCCTACTGCTTAAACTGCCGTCATATAGTATCTCAATCAGTCTCTAAAACGAGATCAATTGGTTCAGATTTTGGTGGTGCAGTCCGCAAAATTTAAATTTGTTCTCTGTAGCATAAGTTTAAATTCATAACCAAAGGATGACAGTCAGCAGTGCTAAGTTCTTAGAATGGAATAATATTGCGGGTATCCGCAATACAGGGACAGATCTGCAGCATTTAGTATACAAGAGGGGATTGGAAGATTCGGAGTGGTTGGACGAACACGAAGTGGAAGTGGTAGACGGCCGTTCTGCTATCTCATCGTGTTTTACACTTGTCCAGCCGTTTTGAAACTTCTCGATTTGTTCATGCACGCTTTTGCAGTGGACTAAAGTCCTCCTTTTGCGTAGAAATCTATGTCTGCAATACACTTCTATTTAAAGAATAAGTCACTGCTCATTATTTCTTAATATGTCCTCCTTCATATTAAAATAGAATAATTCGCTATCTCAATTAAATATGCAAAGCCAGAGATTTCTTAATTTTTTTCAAAAAAGTTTTAAATTAATATTCACTTATGTGTTCAACGCAAATAAAAATGAAAGTTCAGTTTCTTTTCAATTAAACAACAAACTGTAGTAAAAGCTAAATTAATGCCCTTTAACACTGTAAGCGCAATGACTGCACTGTAAGCACTGAATGCACTGTAAGCAAATTCCCCGCAACGTTTAAAAATAAATTCAAATATTTTCGATTCCTCTAACACAACTAACTTAAACTGTAAGTAAAAAGCTAGCGTACTATTAAACTTTTGACTAAAATCGCAATATATTTGAAAAACTAAGTGTCGTAAGTCTGAATATTTGTAAATATATTTTTACCTGCTAGTTCCAAACTTTCAGAATTAAAAACTTTGACTGATAAAATAATACACCTTAAAATAACTTTATTGGTTTCTTTTTCTAAATTTTGTAAATTAATAAAAAGAAATAATATTGAATGTACTAAATTTTAAATTCTAAAAATATTAAGCTGTTAATCCTTAAATAAGACTATTATATTGTAACTTTATATAAGAATCTAGGAATTCTCACAGTGAAATTTATTTTAATTAAAAAATTAGAACTCTAAAACGTAATTTTGTATTGTATATATAATCCTTTTTCATAAACATTAAACAACGGCAAAAAATGCTATGTATGATATATAAATGTGTATCTTAGATAAAGTAAACTAACATGTGATTTTTTTTTCAAAAAAATTTAAAGTGAATAAATTAAAATTTTATTTAGCTTTCTTACACATTATCGCAAATTTTAGTATTTCTTCAGTTTGTTTAATAAACCATCCATGCGACTCGCATTTATATGCCTTAAAACTTATATAAGGTTGTTTTCATCTAATTTCTTACTTTTTCATCTAAATATTTTATTGCCATTATATACCAAACAGCGATGGTAAATTAAATTATGTTTTAACGTAGATAATTGCTTTGTGCCGGTATATAAACAGCAAAATAACTAAATATTCATTAAGTTCTAAAATTATACAAATTTTTGTCCAATCTATTGAAAACTAGGTCTCTGGAGCATTTACTAAATTTATTACTGCTGTTCCACTAATGTTTGCATATTCATGTATTTAATTCTTCCCACTATCTAATTATCTATTGAATCAAAATACCTGGGAAACCTGTAAGTAGTTTCGTAAAATGTTATGAAAACCAAAATTGTAAATAGAATTGAAACCTAAATATTTTTAGGATGAATACAGTTGTAAATAGAGTTCTGCGCAATTGATGTAAAATGTTTTTGAATTGAAGCTGCAATTAGAATAAATGTGTAATTTATGCGAAATGTTCTTTTTTTAATAAAATACTATCACTTTTTCTTGTGAAACAATTATTACCTTTTCTGGTGTTAAACTATTTCTGTTCATTTAATAATTCAATTAGTGAACTTACTTGTGTCTATAAATGTTTAATACTTTTATTCTTTCGTATAAACGTGTTCTCAAAATCACTCTTCAAATACTGATGTCGATTATAGAATTTAAATCACTCTTATACTGCATTTATCATATGGAAACTTGTATTCTGAGTACTACTCAGTTTTTAATCATTTGTATTTTTAAAATGTGGTCTCTAAAAGTTCAGAGATTGTCAGGCAAGCTTAGTCTCATGGTAACTGAATGGAAAACGTGACTAACCTAAAAATTTCTTACTGCTTGTTATTTTAAATAAAACTAGGTTACAATATAGAATATATAGAAGCCTGTTACATCCTTGTTATATAGTAATAGCCTGTTATAGAACCCTATTGATCAATAGCCTTTTCTGCGTGCGAAGAAACTTCAGCGAGAATACTTCTGTCCTATCAATGACATCGATCCTATCAAAGTGAATAGCGAACTTCAGATTATTTAAACGGAATTTTTGCATGAATTCTATTGAGCCAAAAAGATTCTTCTCCATTCTGTTAAAGCCTAATTTAATCTTTTACGAACTATGATTACACTCGTGAACCCTGTAATTCTCCTTTCACTGTCCACGTTACGAGCCATTCTGACTAGCGAGCAAAGATAACACGGACGTTTATCTCAGCACAGTTCTCTCTTAAAAGTAAATATAAACTTGGAATGTGTGGTCCTGGGCAAGCACTTTATTAAACAAATTAATTTTTTTATATATATAAAACCAGCTGGTCATGACTTGGGAAATCGCAAATTTTCAAATACTTGAAGACTTTCAGAAATTAAGTTCGTCGTGCTCTGGAACTAAGTTTATATTTGAAATAGTACATGAACGTAACTTTGTAGCACACAGAATTTTGGTAGAACTTTTTTTCGGGCTTTATTTTGTAGATACTTAGTGGGAATCGGTGGCTTCAAAGAGTTGATTCTAAAACCTTTCCCCTTGGTAAATCTCCCGAGAAGTATATATTTCTTGTAAACATAATTTCCGTGGCAACGATACACATGAGTAGTTATTTATATTGGTTTTTTCGTAAGACTAAGCTTGATTTTGCTGGAGTAACCATCGTAGAGCAAGAAATTGAATTACTGATGGTTTTCTTTTTAGAAGATTTAGAATAGTTGGAAGCACTTGATGCAGAAAGAGCCAATATTAAGGATAGATTAGCTCTTATCCCCTAATTGCTTCCAGTTACTCAATCTTGTTTTAATGAGCTGGCAATTAAAATTGTTACAGAAGATATTTTTTTATTTCCTCAGATTTCAATTTTTTTTAAGTATTCACTCAGAATCCCATATTTCAGACTCGAAGGCTATCTGCTAGTGTTGCAAAAATAAATTTAAATATGTCTGAACATTTTACTTGTGGAAAATTCGGAAACTTAATTTTCTATTTCAATCGTATAATTACCAACAGATAGCTTATGAAGGTTCTTTGGAGCGCGGTACAAGATTAATATTTATTGTGAAATGAAATTTTCAGAACAAGTTACAACAATTAAATTTGGATGTTGATCCCTTTTAAATGTTTTAACGTAAAATTGCTCACTGCGAAGCCGCGCGTCTGCTACATCATTGAAAAAGTTACGAAATTGTATATAAGTTTAATTTTGTGAATATTCTTTTAATTCGAAAATCTGTAAGTCGCGTAATTCAGAGAGAAATTGACTTAATTTAGAGAGAAAACTAAGTCTATTGCATTTCTTATAAAATACTGTTTGGCGTGATTTCTGCGATATTTGTAACGATTTTGTAATACTTTGGAGCCTTGACAAATTTGTGATTAAAAAATAGCAATTGGGCCACTCTAAAGTTCACTGAAATGAAATTAAAGTTAAAATTTGACTCACTGAAAGGGCCGTTTTTATTTATGAACTTAACACTGATTCGACACTAAGTTAACACTAGTTCGACAGTTATTTGCAATTTTAAATAGTTTATTCGAATAAGTCAAGTTTTTCTATGACTTTTTACGTTATAGATAAATTTCTTTTTTTCGAGATCTTAATTTTATAAGCTCGTGCTTAACTTGTTATAAGTGAAAAAAATTAATCAATATAATACCATAATGCAAAAAGCTTAATCTACAAACAACAAATCTATGGAATACTTAAAAATCAATATTTGAAAAACTGTTGACACGCAACTCAAGATAATAATATACAAAAATTTATTTTCAAATTTGGGTAGGAATTGTCGCAAAAGAAAGTTAGATTAAACACACAAATTACAAAAACTGAAAAATTTATAACTTATTTTGATAAAGAGGGATTTAATAAAATATGTCTCCAATAGCCTTAACATATTTTCAACTGTCTCAGAAGACGCGTGAAATTCTCAATATTTCAAAATTTTATATCAGAAAAGAGAGAGGCAAGTAAATTTATGTAAATTAACTTTAAATCTTTACTGTGCAAATTGACTTATATTTCTCCAAATATATTGATTAAAATATTTTTTTATCTGCATAATGAGAATTTTTCACTTTTGCGAAAATATCATGAACTGCAGAAAAGTAATCAACTCTAAAATAATCTTCTGCCATCTATATTTTTTAACGTTCTTTCAAGAAGGCTTCATTTTCTTTCAATTTGAAAATGCAAATTTAAATGAGCTTTTCTATGGAAATAAATGACATCAAATCCACTGCGAACCAAAAGTCATTTTAAGCCTTAATTTCCATCTAACCGAAATGAGTTTTCAAAAAAATCAATCCTACATCATAATTATTTGATATTTTTTGAGATTGTACATAAAATTAAATATCATGTTCATTTTTAAATTACCATGGAAATCCATTTGAAACAATTTTTTTGAACTTATTGGCCAAAACTTCATATGTTAGATTTCTTTATTAACAAAGAATTCTTCCGTGTTTATCAATGTAAATTTAACGAAATTTTTATCTATTTATTAGAAAATTAATGATTTATCCTTTGTTTGCTGTTGTTTCTATTGCCATTTGCCAAATACCAGCAAGCTTGCTTGGAACACCAAGCAAATTCAAGGCAGGGGGTGCGTTTCTTGTTTTTCAGTGGCACCCTCTATAGTCAAGAATACGATTTTAGCCACACACAAGTCACAGTCTGTATTTCTAATGTTACCTGAAACAGCGGGTTTATTTTCTTTACATAGTTATACTTTTAAAACATGTACAAGCAAAATTAAATAATTTAAAATCAACTGTTATTAAAAAAATATGTTATGAAAAACAAAATCAATGAAGAAATGGTACTAATTCGTTTAAGGGAAACTTAAAAAATCAAGACTACTTTGACGCTAATGATGCAAACAAGCATCACATGCTGCGATGGCTGAGGTGGGTAACCACTTTGATCAACCTGCGAAGGAGAAGGGATGTGCGGTATTGGTCCTCGTTAAACTGCCTCATTGTTAAGTGTTTGGTTTCATTCAACTGTCGTCGGGCTGCCACAGTGGAAGAGCCATCCTCTTTGCAAAGATCAAAAGTGGTGGCATGTTTCGGATAATCTTCAAAGATGTTTTCCAGACCCTGGCTAAATCTTTTTTTTTTTTTTTTTGTATTAATTTACAAACAAATCTACATATTTATTTGAATAAATAAATAGTTTTATCTGCCTTATCAAAATATATATAAATCAGACATAATAACTCGATGTATTCGAGTTTAGTATTCTTATAGCATCACTCATTTCCTCTGCTCTAATTGCTTTTTTGAATTGCCAAATGAATAATTTAAGTACCGAAAATTTTCGTTCAGTTACCAGAATTCTCACTTTTTTTTCCATCGTGCAAAATATGGTTTTCTTACCATCATTTGCATAATGAAAATTTGTATAAACCTCAGATAAATGTGATGTAAATGTGAATATTTCGTAATATTTTGCTATAAATGGCCTGGCAGAACATAGCCGACGAAATTCTGTTAAGGCCTTCCTTAGTAAATAATCAAAAAAAAAAAAAATCAGAATAATCAGGAAAAAAAAACTAAACTAAGAAAAAACGTTAAAATGGTTAAAAAAAATAACAAAAATAGTTATTTTTAAGTTAAACGAGTGGTTCCCCATATTCATTTTTGCGGCTTATATTGAAAATTATATACACACGCAAATTGCCATCTAAAGATTACTGCTCCAAAAAAAGAAAACAAAAAAACACATATATATTATCACTTTAACATAAAGAAATTTCAAGTAAATAAGATTAATATATTTTTCCATAACTAAAAAAAAATAATCATAATTAAACTGTTGCACTTCTTTGAAAGTAATTTTACTTTGCTTGTTTACAAAACTAATTTTCTGCAGAAATATGTTTTTTTTTTAGAAAAAGAATGCACAAAAACAATTGCAATACCACTTTGATTAATATCCACCATGTTTCAAGGAAAAAAAATAATTAAAGGAGTGATATTATTAAATAATTTGCAATTCTGTAACATTTCTCGAGTTTTTGCCTTTTATTCCGGGTTACAAAAATTACTCTTGAAACATTGACCGAAAAAATTAATTCAAACTTCAACGCAAATAAATTAATATTAATGAATTGTCTCGCTGAGAAAATTAAAATTTCCCGTAACTAATTACTTGTCTTCCGAATCTTGGAAATATTGAAACAAATGTAGAAGAATTAGAAAGAAAAACACTTTTCAATTTGTCTCTTTTAGACGGGGAAAGTCAAAAGTAAGAACTTTGGTTGAAACAATTACAAACTCGACAAATTCAGATGTATTTTCAAAAAAGTATTATTTTTGTAATAGCTTCAAAAGAATGTAAATGACATTTTGACATAGTAAGCAGATTTTGTTTTAAGTATGTTTTATTATTTTCATTGTCTGTTCAAATATTTTTTTATTGTTATTATTAAGAGTCCTGCTTAAAGTAGAGTGAACGTATGAATGTATAATGAGTTTTATAGTTTGACAGAGAATTTCTGTAACCAGCTTTGACACGCAGTAACATGTGAAAAAAATGAGACAGCTAAATTATATTGCTTAATATATTCTAAGAGTTTTTTCTGATTTTGCTTCATTTATATTAACATTTTCGCGTATTTTTGTGTGTGTTTTTCGTAGTTTAGAATGATTGCGGGTTGTTTTATTTATCCAACTTTTAATTTTTATGCTTTGCTTCTTGCCGCAAGAATAAGACTTTGTGTAAGTTGTAGTACGAGGTACGAACTAAATAACTTAGCTACACTACTTCCAGGAGCTCAGCATGTCAACTTTAGTAAGGAATGTTTCAATCATGGCCGACCGTACTATGTAAGGGTCGGGGAACTGGCCTTGCATCAGAAAGGTTCCGGATTCGAATCCCGGACAAGGCATGGATGTTCTTCATTCTCTACAATATCTGTCCTTGCTGTGAGAGCAAAGTTAGCCCAACTAATATGGTTGGTGATCCTGAAAGAATGGCCAACAAATCTGCCCTGTAAAGGCCTGAATTGTCGGAATGTTAACACAGGTGGGCATTGGAAACTTTAAAAAAAATGTTTCAATCATTTTACTTTATGTAGGGAAATTGTGGCTAAAATTTAAACATTATATTATTAAAATTACACGAAATAGGACGAATTATTTTTTTTTACGGTAGTAGCTATTATCTATTATCCAATTCAGCACTAACAATTCAGCTTTTTGCCTTTCTTACAAATAAAAAAAAAACGACCGGATAAATCAAATCATCGAGCATGTGACTCATCCGATTCATTCAGATATCTAAGTTCACTACATCTCTGATATGTTGGGGAACCAAAACTACTATGTACCAGTGGAAACTTTCACTGTTTTTTAACCAGTTTAAAAACCCTGTACGTACCTACTAATACAAAATATTTATTACGTCAGCACAGAATATTGAAAGTATTACTTGTGACTACAAATATTAACTGCATTACGTCAGCACAGATTATTGAAAGTATTACTTGTGACTACAAATATTAACTGCAAATCATCGAGCATGTGACTCATCCGATTCAGATATCTAAGTTTACTATATCTCTGATATGTTGGGGAACCAAAACTACTATGTGCCAGTGGAAACTTTCACTGTTTTTTAACCAGTTTAAAAACCCTGTACGTACCTAGTAATACAAAATATTTATTACGTCAGCACAGAATATTGAAAGTATTACTTGTTACTACAAATATTAACTGCATGTAACAAACAATGGTAAACCGAGGTGAATCACGGACTTATAGTTCGGGTCCCAATGAGGTGACCCAGTTTTGAATAAAAGAGGTGGCTTGTTGATATGATTTATGTTTGTATGTAAATTGCAAGGCTACGGAGTTTTACATTGATAGTCGTAAACCCAGAATTGGGTCCTGTTCAATGCTGGTTATAAAAGGAAATAATTAACAATGATAAACAAGCCACAAGCAAGAAAAACCATGAAACAAAACGTAACACATGAAAACGTAAAAGCAAATTAAATAATGCTTGAAAAAATCCTTACAGATATAATATGCTTCAGCAACATAAATCAGCTATCTTATTTTTTAACGTAGCGATACTGATTACTACGCGTCAAAATTGTTTAAATAGAATATAAATCTAAATTAAAATAGGGACAAACTATTTATGCAAAGTTTTCATTTCGGACTTTTTTTAACAAATTGTTAGGAATCAAACCTGTTGACAGTGACAAACATTTTTCATTAATTAAAAGTAGTTTATTAAAGAAACCTACAGATTAAAATCTTAATTAACATTTTAATTACAATTTCGAAAAAGTATTGGAAATATATTCTTTATCACCGAGTTGTTGTTTTTTTAAAACAAATTAGGCTATAACACGTTTGACAACTTTACACTTATTCATGCAAGAACTCCGAACTAATTAATTAAAATTATTTCTTTTCAAACAATAGATTTTTAGGAAATATTCTCAAAGAAGTGATTTTTTATCTTGAAGATTTTGCTTTATACACTTCTTGATTTCTTTAATTCAGGTAAATGATTTTTTGAAGGAAAAAAACAGTTCTTTTCATAACTGAATTTCTTTGCTAAGAAATGAAACAAATTAAACTAAAACTTCCAAAAATGTTCCAGTAAAATATTACTTTCGTTTCTTTCTTTTTTTCTCCTTTATTTTATCAGTCAGAAAAGAGTGGTATTGAAAGAGAGATAGAAATCTTAAATTATTCAGCAGCTGTTGCAAAATAACATTTCTCCGTTTCGCAAAATGAAATTCGAATTAAATATCTCTGTGAATTGTTATTAATAATTCGCAAACAGATTTGCGTTAAAGTACTTGAACCAAAGAAAATCCTCCTCTACAAATAAGTTTCTTGTCTTATCTTATCTGCTTTGAATTGTTATTCATTTAAACAATGTATAACTGTTTAAATTATATTAACTATCACGCATAAAATATTTTTCATTAAATTAATAATTTAATTTATATTTTAAATTAATGTTTTTTTAAATTATATTTTTAAACACTTGTCTTATGTTCATAATAATGTATTCTAAAGTTTATTAGAATTACTGAGTGCCAGATATATTAAAATTCCTGCAGATATGGCAAATATGAGAGGATGCATACTTAAAGAAGTGAAATTTATTAAGTGATAATATCGAAAGTTCTTTTTTATTTGGAGAGCTTACATAAAGGTAGAAAATGACTATATAAGAGGCGTTGACACTTTTAGAAGAACTTACATAAAGATAGCAAATGACTATATGAGAGGCATTGACACTTTTAGAAGAACTTACATAAAGATAGCAAATGACTATATGAGAGGCGTTGACACTTTTAGAAGAACTTACATAAAGATAGCAATGAATTATATGAAGGGTTTTTATACTTTTTTAAAAACCGGAGTTGAAAAGCAAACCCAATTTTGAGTTTTCGACTGCCAATGTGCAACTCCTTATCCTTGTAACTTTGAACTCAACCCAGAAAACGAACAAACTCCTGGATCAGGTATTGGGACAAACCAGACGTCGTAAAGGATTTTTTTTATGCTGTTGCGTTTTTTTTTTTTTTTTTTTTTTTTTTTTTTGTAGTCGTTGCGTGCAGGAAACAAAATTCGTGTGAAGCAGTTACCGCTGGAATTCGAACTTGGTTCACTTCATTGAGAGGCGAACGCGCTATGTCCTGCGTAAAACGTAGCTCTGGGACAACTTATGCAGAAATTGCTAATTGCTATATAATGGGTAATTACTAGAGATGTAGTAAGTACCCGACATTTACCAGATACCCTGCCAACTCAGTCAGATTTTCCTTAACCGGTGATCACCCGGACATAATAAAATAAATTTCACTAACCCGTACCAAATACGGTTTTAAAACTCAAGTCCAGTTACAGAGTTTTTACGGACCCTGCAAATTTTACCGGGTATCGTAGTGCCCGGTAACTCTTATTTATGTTCGCAACAAACCTGTTCAGAATCATGATAACCTTATTCACAAAAAAAATGTCGTTTCGTAAACATTCCGTCAGTATCTAATAACCACGATTAATCACTTATTCCATCAGTTTCTTATTAATAAATCTATGTAATTGGTTTAAGTTCGACATATTTTACTTTTGAACAGAATTTCAATTCAGGAAAAGTGGTACAGAATAATATGTTCGCTAAAGGATGGTGTCCACTTAAGAGAAGGACTAGCGAATTCAGAAAACATTTGAAAACTTTTTGAACTTCATTAATATGACGATTAAATAAATTCAAAAAAAAAATAAAATAAAATAAAGAATTAGACTAATATTTATTTAAAGTAAATAAAATCACAATGAATAAAATTCAAAGACAACTGATGAAAAATACGACATGAGTGTTTTACTATCATACTAAATTTGTTTTCTGCAAATTAATAAAAGTAACAACATGTAGTTTTCATAATTAGCTTCGTAAGAAGAGCAATTTATATAACTATGCACGCAATAGTTACAAGCAGAACATACTAAATATTTTCTCACAAATTACACACACACACACACACACGCACACACACACACACACACACACACATATATATATATATATATATATATATATATATATATATATATATATATATATATATATATATATATATATATATATATATATATATATATATATACCCTATGAGCTGCACAATCAGTTTTCCCGATAAGCAGACCTAGTGCGTTCTCCAGAAGTGGTGTCCACTCTTTCAGGACCACCACAATGGGTGAGATACTGGTTGGCCATGTTTCGGACGTCTAGTTTCTGTCACACTAGATGGCAGCACCGAGACTCTATTTGGATGCTAAAGTGCACTAGGAATTTAATTTTGTCGGAAATGCCAAGAGCCAATAAGACACTCCAGGGATCTTTTACATGCCGCATAATCATGCGACATGGCCGCTGAGGATTTTCTGTATCCTGGATTTTCTGCACGGACGACAAACCAACTGCGCCACCCAGCCACTAATTACATATTCATTATTCTAATTCTGTTAATCGTGATAGGTTTCCTAGTAAATAAAAGCAAAGATCAAAACAAAGACATTTGTTTTAATAAAAACTATTAAAAAAGGTTTTTGTCGGTAGATTTTATTTGAAAAACAAAATATTTTATTTTTACGTAACTCAAAACCTCATTTGGTAACATTTTTTCACATGTTCAATTTAAGTTTATTTACGTTTTTTTACGAAATGAAGCAGGATTAAATACAATTAAATATTGGTAACTTTGATCTAAACATTTACTAAAAAACATATTCCTTACTGATTAGCTCAATAAATTACATTTTTAACCAGTCTGATAAAAGTTCTTTTACATTCGGCCTAAAAAGGAAATGCTTTTGAACGTTTTTTCGCCATGAATACGCATTACAGTTCCATAAATACGTGTTACGCAGTACAGTTTTTTTCCACAAATGCGCGTTAGTTACGCAGAAAATTTTTTTTTAATGGAAGTATATTTACCCCTTGTTTGTTGCTTGATGTACGAGTTATTTATCTTTTCGGAATTCCAAAATTACAAAGGTTGGGCGAAAAAAATTGTAACATTAAATACAATAAAACTGCTGTTTGACTCATTATAAGACATTGATTATAATTTATTACATTGTTAACGATCGATTATAAGAAAAAATTCGCACCAAGTATTGAAAAGTTTAAGAAATACTAAGGTAATACGTAAATTATGCTTGTAATAACGAATGATTAAAAATTTAACCCTGTTAGATAAAACATTTTTCATTAAATATACTGTCATTTTATTAAATTATTTTTTTAAATATCCTGAATTTAATTTAAACTACATTAATAGAAAGGTAAATAAACCTAATGATAATTGATTATCAAGTTTACTACGAAAAGATGTATTCACTTCATAGAAAAATTTTACGTTACTTCAGAATAATCATCGCAGTTATAGAATCATTGCATTTACAATCATTTTGTTTTTAAATTTAGTTTAATGAAATATTAAAATAAACATTTGTGTCTTTAAAAATACAGATTTGCAAAAGATTTAATTAGAATTATATTTTGTAAATTATTTGTTCGATGTAAAATTATACGATTTTTATATAATTTGGCACAAAATGTGCCCGACCAGGTTAACAATTAAAATTTTACCGAGTACCCGAGACCAGCTGGATAACAAAATGTTCGCCAAGTACCCGGGACCAGCCGGTTAAAAGATTAACTTTCTAGCAAAAAAAAGTATAACTAGTATAAGATTTAATTTCCAATGGGTGCCGGGTTACCACATCAGGCTAAGTTTTAGGACCCAGAACTTCGGTACATATTTAATATTTACGCATTTTGAGAGAACTCTTGTTGAGATAGCAAATGCTAGATGTTCTTTCAAATAGCAGGGGTCTGTCCAGACATTTTGTAAAAGGTCCGTTTTTGTAAAATTGTGAAAAAATTACTCGTAATTTGTGAATATAAAATAAGCGTTAAGTCACATTCCTTCAGCCAGGGTCCGCTTTTGTGAATTTGTGCAAATAGGGTCCGTTATTAAAAAAAACTTTTTCAAGGAGTTTTTAAATTGTAAAGACATACAAGATTATGCTCAATACTGTAAAATTATAATTAAAAAAATTTAATTTAAAAAAATTAACAGCAATTGCAGCTACTAAATTAGCGATGCAACATACAAATATTTGGTATTTAGCCTATATTGCTGAACGCAGAATATTCATTTCGGACGAATAAAGGAAGAAACGTCTGCCGAAGACAAAACTTCGTTCGTTTACATCTGTTTTTCTCCCCCCACCCCCTCCTGGGAAGGGTTTATTCGATTAACAAAACAATAATGAATATAAACAAATTTGTGAAGGGTCCGATTAAAAGATAAATTATTTTGTGAAGGGTCCGTTTTTAAGTTAAAATATTTTGTGAAGGGTCCGTTTTTATGAAAAGATATTTTGTGAAGGGTCCGTTAACGGACCCAAATTTCTTCTAAACAGACCCTTGAGTAGTATTAATATAATTATTATAATTATTATATTGTAAAGTTATCCAAAATCTGCATTTTTATGGCTAATAAAAATATGCAAATACATTAGATTTAGTCTTGTTTTTAATAACTTTCATCTGGGTGAAAAAATCTCGCCAGAATTATTAAACCAAATTATTACTATCACACACCATATCATTAAGCCAGAAGTTTCATGATATTTTTAATATTTCGGCTATTTGTCCTTTTCCAAGCCAATTTATATCTTATTTTATATCTTATTAAAAATAAACTTTGCTTCGAACTTAAAGCACTCGAACTATAACAATCCTGGTTTTCTTGGCGAATAAGGCTTCAAAGAATACCAGTAAATATAAGAAGTAATCTAAAAATACATACATCGTAATAATGAAAAGGCAAGACTACCTAAATCATCATCAGCAAAATTAACAAAAAATATTGATACAAGCATAATTATTATAATTCTTTTTTTATTATTAATTTAATTTTTACAGCGTTTGTACGCGAACAACATATCGTATATCATGATCAACTTAAGATTTGGCTTGCATGATGTATAAATTTAATTTTGTAACCAATAATTTCGAAGGGAAACTGAAATTACATTTCTTACATTCCACGCAAATAGAACATCAGAAACAATAAGAAGAATAAATTATTCATAAGTATCGTACATTTTACTGTACACCCTTAGATAAAAACTTTATCCAAATATAAATACCTTTAATCGCTTTTGCAAAACGTGTAAGGCAAGTATTATTTAATAAAAGCCAGTTGTATTTCATATTTATTTCAAATAAATTCTAGAGCACGAAGCGTTTTATAACTTTAAGTCTTCTTTGCCTAGATACTTATTTCGTGAATAATAAAAATATTTTTAAAAAACTCCACATCTTCAAGCAACGAAGAAAGAAATACCAAATGCATATTCCCGTATCTTGATAAATAGTGTTTAGATGCAAGTAAACCCCATTCTAAATTACTTCTTCGAAAGGTATTTAGAAAGTCTTGAAATTATCCACTTGAATATAAACGGCGGCAAAAATTGTTCTATAACCACCATAAAAGGAATAAAAATGTTGCTTGAGCCTTTTTCTTCACATTAATTATGGAGTGCCAGTTTTTTTTAAGGGATGCAGATTTTTCTAGAAAAAAAAGTCTGCTTTTACAATGCAAAAAAGAATTTGAATATAAATCTCTTTTTAATGTTCTGTAATGCTTTTTATGTGGCTTTGCTCTAAATGTTCGAATTACGAATTGTGAACTGTCAAGAATATGGAATGCTTTCTTGATAAATGGGTAATTCACAATATTCTGAGTACGAGGAAGTCATTCGACATTTTCCCCATAAATCTTAGTTTAAGCCTACATTTTTTTCGAACGCAATTACTTAATCAAAAGCTTAATTAATCAAAGTTTAGTGCTTAATTAGAAATAAGAATTTTCCATACTATGGATAAAATTGATACATTGCTTTTCTCTAATAGATACAGTTAGAAAAAATTAGAATTTTTTTATATAAGTAGTTCAAAATTATAAAGTTATTAATTAGTGACTACTGGTCTATTTTTGAGATTCACCATTATGATATGGACGTTAAAATTTCTATTTCCATTTTAATCGTTGTATTGATGCTTAAATATTTCCGTGAAGAGCTGACTCGTGATTAATGATTTCCTATACTTTATACCATTCTTACTCTTCAAGAGATGCGTGTAGTTCTTTGTAATATTTCTATCATGAACATTGTTGCACTGTAAAAACTCTAATGTAATATCTCTCAAAAACTCTAATGTGAAGATGTTTAACAACCCAAGAATTCGCGTGAATAAAGAACACTTTTTTCCCGATTAACACATCAAATCTTGGGTTCATTTACAATTTAACGTTTTAAATTAAATCTAAACACTTAAAATTGAATGATTTTACACCAAAATACCTATGTCAACACTCTTTGGATATCAAGAAATGCTAAGTAGAATATCGTGAGTAATTTGTTTACTACCTGGAATGAGTCGTCGATAATTTGTTGTCTTTTTCAACGATGATATTCGCCTGTACACGATTCGCCTTTAAATATATATGTGTGTTTTTAATTGTGTAATAAAGATAATTATATTTTAATTTTTAAGTCACAGTCTATAATTTAGTCACAGTCTATAATTAAGTCTATAATTTTTATTCGCTTTCATTCTGTCAGGCCCAGTTGAGATTGTTTCTCTCTGCGTTACGTGGATGTTTGATTTGGAAACAAAATTTATTTTAAAAATTAGTTTATGCAGAATGATTCTTTCTTTACATTTTAAAAATAACTCTATTGACTCTAATGAGTATCTTATCTTACAGTAATATTCAATTTTTAAGTTATTGAATAACAAAACTGGTAATGGCTACTTAATACAAAGTGGGGAAAAAGAACAAGGGTTTGTTTAGAGAAACATTTGGTTCAAAAGTTTCATATGGTGTTTTTCACCACTTCGGGGTAAAGTAGTTGCCACTATTTTTGGCATGAAACTACACTTCAATATTTTACAGAAAGGTCATTATACCGCTGTGACTTTATTGATTCATAATCTTATTTAATCTTCCGAACTATCCTCTCCCCCAAGATTTATTTCATATAAACGCAATAAAATATATAGCACGTGTTAGGACACATCTTTATCGAAACAACTGCTTATTTTTTATTGCAATGTTTATATAAATTTACATTTAAGAAATAAAGTGCAGAAGACTAATTTAAAGAGTGACACATATGGAGGATATCTAGTTCAATAAATTAAGGTTTACTCGATCCGAACACTTTTTAATAAATTTTTGAGGGAGATTTGGATTGTTACATATATTTTACTTTTTTCACTACGCTATTTAAAGCTTGTGATACTTTTCTACAACGCTTTCTGACGCTTACATTTTGGCAGATACTTTTATACGAATCCACATTTCAATAGCTAAATAGTGAGCAAAAAAAAAAAAAAAAATGGATCTCCCTAAATAACTTTTGATCTTCTGATTGGATCTTCACGTTCTAGGACTCAATGGTTCTAGGGGGGTAACCTTAGAAAAAATTAATTAGTGCAGACGATATATTAAGTTACAAAATCAGACACAAAAACGTACTTTCTCTAAATAAACATACCTTTTTCTCGACGGGTTCCGATTTCTGACCCCCAAAAATAGGGAGTTACCGCAAGCTGAGAAGTACAATCCTCATAGTTTGGCTAGGAGAACAGTCCAAAGTTTGTAACCTCTTTTTTGCGTATTCGATAACTTTTTAAGAGAATTAAAAAAATTTTGCACACAATTATAAAATTCATTTATCCAAAGATAATTCCATGCCAGAAACAACATTTATTACTTTTTGTCATTTTATAAGTTGAAACTATTTTAAATTTTAAGGTATACAATTTTTTTCACATTATTTTAAAGTTTGTAGTTTTTCAAGGCAAAACCCAAAATTTGCGTGAAATCGGGCAAATAGTTTCTGAGAAATCATGTTTTGAAAAAGTCGCAAATTCAATTTTTCAGAAACTATTCGACCGATTACGCTCAATCTTTGTATTTCGCAATGTTAAAATACATTTTTTAAAACTATGCAAAAAAAAAGTATAACATACAATTAAAAATTTTTTTCAACTATTCTTAAATGAAATTTTAAAAAGTTATAAATACGCACTAAAATTTATTTTTACAAGGAATTATCTATAACTGGACGAATTTTATAATTGTATGCCAAAAGATTTTCAATTCGCTTAAAAATTTCTTAAGATACGTCAAAATTTTTTGCGCACTGTACACTGCCGTTTGAAGAGTGACACAAATGGGAACTTTTTGTTGCAAAAAATTAAAGCTTCAGGTGACCGAATAAAATTAATAAAATTTCTAACTGCTTGTGTTATCGAAAAATATGCTTATTTTTAGAATGTTAATTTTATATTTTATAAGCAATATAAACGATGTTCAATTTAAAAGTGATACGAAAAATGATCATTTATTTTATAATACCAAAAGTTCTGCGTTCTTCCTTATTTACTAAAACAATACATGTTTTTTAATTATCACTACATTTTTCACAAAAAAACACACATATTTTATACAGCTATATTTCCATAATTTACTTTTCAAATGCAATGTCTAGGGTGGAATTTCAAACAGTGACATAAACAATAAGTATTCGTTATGGAAAAAAAATTAAAATTTAAGCGGAGAAATCATTTTTAAATAAGCTTCTTATACCTGCTTGTATAAAGTCACTTTTTCATAGTAACTTTTTTTGATATAAATATAAATATATATTTTTGGTTGTTATTTTCGTAAAAGTTTAAATTTAGAAGATAAGCGTACGGTAACAATTTAAAGGATGATACATTACACTAACTACCAAGGGGTCTGTCCAGACATTTTGTGAAAAGTCCTTTTTTGTAAAATTGTGAAAAAATTACTCGTAATTTCTGAATATAAAATAAACGTTGTCACATTCTTTCAACCAGGGTCCGCTTTTGTGAATTTGTGGAAATAGGGTCCGTTATTGCAAAAATAACTTTTTCAAGGAGTTTTTAAATTGCAAAGACATACAAGATTATGCTCAACACTGTAAAGTTATAATTAAAAAAATTAAATTTTAAAAAATAAACAGCAATTGCAGCTACTAAACTAGCGATGCTACATACAAATATTTGGTATTTAGCCTATACTGCTGAACGCAGAATATTCATTTCGGACGAATAAAGGAAGAAGCGTCTGCCGAAGACAAAACTTAATTCGTTTACATTCATCTTTCTTTTTTTTTCTGCCCTGGGAAGGGTTTATTCAATTAACAAAACAATAATGAAGATAAATAAATTTGAGAAGGGTCCGATTATAAGAAAAATCATTTTGTGAAGGGTCCGTTTTTAAGTTAAAATATTTTGTTGAGGGTCCATTTTTATGAAAAGATATTTTGTGAAGGGTCCGTTAACGGACCCAAATTTCTTCTTAACAGACCCCTGCTACCTATCCTAAAAAATTTAAAATTCGGAGGTGCGAAAATATTTAAAAACTTTTTTAGTTGTCCATTGCATATTATGGAGCATCTTACCCAAAATATATCATAACTTTTGAATACTAATTTTTTACAACTTTACATTTCCGAAGCAAACTTGCTTTACCCGTTTCAAAAAATGACACTCTTAGAAAGTATTTATCTCAAAAAATTAAGATTTCTGCGGTGTAACAGTTTGGTGTCAATCAATGCATATAAGGGCACGTATTTTATCCATCAAAATGCTTATTTCTAATTGGTATTTTCATACTTATATATTTTCATTTTAGAAGCTACATGAACGATATCAAATTAAAGCGTACCAGGAATAGAAACTATTTATCTCAAAAAAACAATACTTCTGAGTCGATAATATTTTTATTTTATTTTTATTCTCAATGTTAAAATTACATGTTAGGATTCTTTTAAATCAAAACCATGCTATTTCTTAATTCTGTTTTCATTTAAGTTTACATGTCAAAAGCAAATTAAACGGAATGCGTTTAAAAACTGACGCGGAAAGGAAGTAGTACTCAGATAGCACCTTTTCCAGATTACAATGAAAATGCGACAGTCACAGAGAATCATTTGTAAAGTCATATGTGACTTCTGCGAAGTCGATGCGTGAGTCTAAAAACGTTATACGTCCGCCTTTAATGACGTCACCCAGACGTCAACGTGAGACCGCAATGAGACTATTAATTGTCGCAATGACTTCACCTGGTGACGAAGATGTGACACATTCGAATCTAAATTTCGTCACACGGTGACCCTGTTGAGACGTGAATACGTCAGATCTTTTATTATTACATTCGAATATAATATATTATAATTAGAATATATATATATATATATATAATATTAAATAGTGGTAATAAAAATTTATTTGTTTTTAATTATTTTTTGAAATGAACAAAAATAAATGAGCATGTGACTTCTGCATATATATATATATGAAGAAATATATATAATTGTATATTTTCAAACCAAAATATTTTGGGCTTTTGTGGAAAATATTGACAATTAAGAAGAGATAAACAATGAGAAAAGAGAATTAATAAGAAGGCTTTCGAGCGGAGCTAGCCTTCAAGTATTATAAAATATTAGAAGAAACTATATTTGTTTTAATTTCATGACCATTGTTTTCATTTTCTTACCACTTTGTGCTTATTTATTTTCATTTAATTAGAAATTTCGTTGGACTTGGAGATTATATTACTATTATTTAAATTAGATTGCATTTAAAAAATTTTTAAATTTTCATTAAATACTTAAATTTTTTCCATTAATTATACTTGGTTGTAAAAAACTCATTTCTTCCGGGTCGGCTTTTTCCACGGTTTTTTCCCTCTTTGAAAGAAACTTCTCATCCTTGGTAATAATATCGGCTAAAAATTGGTTTTAAAAATTGTCATTTGAACAAGTTTTATTATTTATTAATTAATTAAAACATTTTGTACGTAATTTTTATTAAATAGTATAATTGCTATTTAAATTTTAATATTTAAATCAAAGTACATTTATAGTTTTTAAATTGTCTTTCATCTCGACAAATCTTCAGAACAAACATTCAACTAAAAAGCTTACTCTTTCCCTTACATTACGTTTCGCTTAGTTTCATTTTTTTCAAATTTTAAACAGCACTATTTCTTATATTTTTCATGTTATATAGCTACCTCTTAATTAAAATCAAAAGCTCATTAAATTTATATTAATTCATAAATTTCATATAATTCAATTATATCAAAAATTAAATTGTGCTTAATATTTAAAATAAAATTTTATCATAAATTTATAATTTATTTTAATTCCCTTATTATGTTATTCACTCTTATAATTCATAACTCTGTATTTTAAAATATATCAATTGAAATTATTGTAAATGTAAATAATGTCAATAATCTTCGGCTGAACTATTCGGTCTAACTTTATTATTAGGCCAAACCAAAGATTCGACTTTTGAGTTACATACTAAATATTCATTGCATGCCTAATTTTTAAATTTTATCTGTGCTAACTTGAACGCATTTAAGAATTAATATATCGAGTTTTATTTTTAATTCACTCTAGAATTCATTTTTTTTTAATTATTTTAATTCCTACAACACATATTTACTGAGTGCTGTGTAGATTACCAGAACATTATTAAACCTTATTATTCAAAATAGAAATAAAAAAATACTAATCAATTTTGACAAGAAATGAGTATTATAACAAACTATCATATTTTACTTTTTAAGATCCGCTCTTAAAAAAATGAAAATTTCGAACAATTATTTGTATTTACCGCGTAAGAGAGAATTACGATATTTAATCCTTTTAAATGTCTATAAAATATAGATTTCAATAATTAAACCTTACTAATGAGCATAGTTCATTTTGAAAAATCATAATGATAAATGCTAAAAATTTATTTATTTTTTAATTATAATAAATGAGTAATTTTGTATAGCAAAAATTGTAAATTAAACCATTAAAATAACTTTGAAAAAACCTAGCATTCATTTGTTATTAAAAAAATATATAGGTTTTGAATTAAAATAAAGCTTTAAATATTTTAATTTCTTCTGTTCAAAAAGTTATGTATTTAGTAAGAAAAGAAAATAAAGGTATTAAAAAAAATACGCAAAAATTTCATTATTTTACATTATCAATTAATCTACATTAGAAATCAAAAACCATAAGAAAATAGTGTTGATTGGGAACCATTATTAAAAAAATGAAATGAAAAAAAATATGAGCACAATCAAATACCATTGACTCAGCAAAGAAATTAAAGACTTAAAAGAATCGAAAGTGAACTTAAAACATATCGATTTTCGTTAATCATCAATCTTAAAATACGAACACATTCTAATTAACCTTAAATCACGAATACTAATTTATTCTCTAATTCAAGAGCTTATCTATAAGAAAACAAAATAAGTAGGACTTACCCTTTTTATTTTATACTTTTTTTTTGCTTCTCCAAACAAAGCGGATCTTAGGAAATCTCTGCCTGCTCTTGAAATAAATACCACGAAAGCACGAAACTTCTTAAAATCTGAGTCATTAACAAACGCCAATTTTTGAAACAACATTTAAAAAACACCATTTTCAAACAAAGAACATATAATGGAATTAGAACAAAACTTTTATATAGCACAAGCGAGAATATTCGTTTTCAACGGATTCAACATAAGTCAGTGAATTTAAATATTGTAATATATCTTTTACGGATGACTGTCAGTTCAGTTTTAAATAGAATGGAAGCAGTAGCCACAGAGCAACGTTTTTCAGAATTTGAACCACTCCTGGAAAAAAAAAATTTGCTGACGATTAAAAAAATGACGGCAGCTGGTGTTCCTTTAAAATCGTTTGCTATTTGCTAACAAATACCATTAATTAGATGTTAATTCTTTTAAATGATTTTCACCTATCTGCAATATTTCTGTTTGCCTTTTTAAAGGTTGTAAAATTAAATTTAAAACTTTACACTAATTATTATTTGAATTTTAAATTACGGATTATTAGTGAAATCTGTGAAAGAGTCTGAACACAATACATACTTCAATGCAAACAGCTTCAAATTCTATTGAAAATTTGATTGAACACTTTTTTTCTGAAGACAAAAAATTTTGTTGAGCAAACATAATCAGTTTTAGTCAAATTGTACACGAAATAGAATAAAGCATTATATTTAAAATTAAAGATTACGAAAATGCTTTGTTTATGGGATTATTAATTCAAAAACTTAATATTTGTTTAACTCTGCAATAATGTTTTTGAATAAAAATAAATCTTATCAAGACGATTACAAACTGTGGCCTTACAATGTTCTTAATTAATCTCTTTCATTTTTGATCTTTGAAAACACATTGATCCTTCTTTCAATACATTATTAATCCCGATTTTTTGTTGTTTGTCTAAGGATAATATATTTAATTTCTTATTTTATAATTTTGATGCATAAAAATTTATTAACTCTTTCCATTGTTTACTTTAAAACCGTCAATGAACGGTCGGCCTGGTTTACAACTACTAATGTTCAGCTCCGTAGCCTTGTAATTTCGAACCAAATTGTAGAGCACAAGGGAACTCCTGGATCAAATATTGGGAGAAATTTGCCTTCGTGGAGTACTTTTTGATGGAATTAACGCAAATTTAATTTACGTTACATAGAGAGGAAAACCACGAAAACCTTCCACGGTTAGTCTGACGGCAAGGGGACTCTAACCCGTAATCCGTCTACCACTGAAGATATTTTTACGTCAAAACTGTTGTCGATGCGAGCCGAGTGCGGCATTCGTATCGACCAGCCATCGCTTGGATTCAAACCCGATTCACCTCATTGGAAGGCAAGCGGCTGAATGAATGAGTCACCACAGATCCCATTGTTTACCTTTATTACTTTGAGTTTACGACTACTTATATTCACCTCCGTTGCCTTGTAAGTTTGAACACAATCCAGAATCTGGATCAGTACCCCTAGAGGTATTAATTTGCTATGATGACTTGGAGGACTTTGTAACCCCGACGAATTTAACGCGCACCAGTCACTATTTAATACACATGGATTCTTCGGCCAGCTGGATTCAAACTCCCGTTCTCACAAGCATGAATCCAACGCCCAACCAACCAGGCTATCCCGGCCCTTCCATTGTTTACTTTGTAATATTTTAGCATGAATCTTAAATAAATGTCACTAAATACATCTATTTTAAAAACAGAAGGAAAAAATCCTCCAAATTCTTTCTTTAAATATAGATATTATTAAAATAGATTAATTTAAATATTTTTTAGTAATTTGAACTAGGGGTATGTTTATGTTTAAAATTTTTCTTTCTGACAGTATTAGCGTTAAAGATAAAGCAATATTGCACTTAAACAAATTTTTTAACCAACTGGTGATTCTTTTGTTACGTGTGTTATTTTTACACAAAATATCTCAACTTTAATACTCATTATAAGAAACTTGTTAGATGTTTTTTTTTATGTTTTTCTTAATTTGTTGTTAAATCTACATGTGTTTTAAGTTTTCAAAAGGAAGATTGAAAGTGCATGAAGGTTTGTTGTTGAAAAAAATAATTCTGAAAATTTGTTACGTGTGTTACTCTTCATAATGTTATTTGAAACTTTGAATATATTCATTTAATTCTGATGTATAAATGCGTAAAATCAAGATATTTTCTTTTATAGAGAAACACAATATCAAAGGTGTGTTTAGTGATTTTTTTAAATTTTTTCCAACAGTAAAAACTTCTTAATTAGGTGAAATTGGTGCGTTACGTGTTACATTTCTTAGGACATTGAAAAATTAGGTGATGAATGTCTTGTTGTGAGTTGCAATAAATACATGTTGAAGATTTCCTAAAAAATCTTGCTTGGTGAGTTCCAAACACGCCGTGCCCGGTTAAAAACTGATTAATATAAAAGTTTGCCTTCATTTTTGTAGTTTTTGGATCCTTAAAGAATTTGTATGTCTGCCGTCCTTTTGCACTGTTGATCCAGTCCGATTTCCATCGAGCCAAAATATGGTTGTTGATTATACATTTGATGTGAATGGTGGTCAGCCAGGTAGTATTTTCTATGAGGAGTAACATGTTATGTTAATTTTTAGCTTTACTTTTTGATCTTGCGATGTGTCATATTTATTTCATCAATCCATCAGCGTAATTCAAAATTACTTTTCCGCCTTTATGTATTCTAAATTTAATGCTGAATTTTTCTTTACGCATGCGCTATTATGCATTTTCCAAACTCAATTCCTTAATCGATGGATTGTAAATCATTGTATTCATTTAAATTCAATTTCATTTTAAATTGTCATTCTATTTTTTTTAATGAGCGATTATATTTTTAATACGCTATGCCTGAACTTGAAAATCAGTCAGTCGCTCATGTTGCCGTTAAGGCGCCACCCTTTTGGAAAAATAATCCAGAGCTATGGATCGTCCGTTTGGGGGCGCAATTTGATTTGGCTAAAATAATAGCTGATGTAACCAAATTTAACCATGTGCTTACTGCTGTTGAATTAGACATCGGATTTTAAATTCCGTTAGTGATTTGGTGTTAAAGCCCCCTGAGAATGATAACTATGAAGCGCTTAAAAAACGTTTAGTAGAGTTACACTCTGAAAGTGAAGCATCAAAAATAAGAACTTTACTCCAAGGCTTAGAGTTAGGGGACCAACGACCATCCCAGCTTTTAACGCGAATGCGTTCACTCGCAGGCGACAACGTAGGCGATACTCTTTTGAAATCATTGTGGCTTGGTCGGCTATCTAACGGGACACAGACAATTTTGGCCGTTCTCAGTGAAGATTTAGATCAGTTAGCCACTGTGGCAGACAAGTTTAATGATCTTTCTATTCATCAGGGAGTTAATTCCGTCACCGCTACTTCTGATTCCCACACCTCTCGATTAGAGCAACAAGTTGCTCAATTGACACAGCAAGTTAATGAGTTAGCTGCTTTTGTCAGAAGATCGCGTACCCCAGCTCCAAATCATTTTCGCCAACGTAGCAGCTCTAAAATCCGTTTTAAAAAATTTAAAGATCCTGCTAATGGCAAATGTTTCTATCACACTAGCTTTGGCCAAAATGCCAAAAAAGTGTACCCAGCCGAGTAATTTTTCAACAAACTAGATAGGCGATCGTGTGATGGCCACATAGTTGATCGCCTCATAAATCGAATTCTCTTGACCGATCTTTCTTCTAAATTTAAATTTCTCATTGATGCCGGTGCAGGCGTCAGCATTTTGCCAAAAAGCAAAGCAACCGTTCCCACTGTTCCCGAAACATTGACATTGTATGCTCAATCAGCCTATTATAGGTGTTGATTTTCTTAAGAAATTCAGTATATTGGTTGATGTTAAAAATAATTGTTTGATTGATGCCGAAACAAAGTTGTCTTTTCGTGGACATTTGACTTCGGGTTCTCCACTTTCCATAAATATTTCAATTCTTTTGAGCGATTCAAAATTCGACGATATCTTGCGCCAGTATTCAGAAATAATTAACCCATCGCAAAACATTTATGTTAACCTCCCAAACAAAACATATCATCACATCGAGACTAAAGGCCCGCCAGTTTTTTCGAAACCTCGTCGTCTGGCACCTAACATTTTAAACGTTGTCCGGAAAGAGTTTGAATACCTGATTTCTCAAGGTATTCTTCGACTGTCGAAAAGTTCTTGGGCTTTCTGCTGTAAGGAAATCAAACGGTGATAATCGACCGTGCGGAGATTACCGTCGTCTAAATTCGATCACTGTTCCTGATCACTACCCTGTCCCTCACATCCAGGACTGCCCCCAAAATCTTTTTGGAAAAAAGGTATTCTCAACCCTGGACCTTGCCCGAGCTTACCATGAAATTGCAAACTATTTTTTATTCAAATCAAATCTATTGCAATATATTTTATCTTCAAAGAGACCTAAAGGTCTCTTTTAATATACTGCAATGGCGTTCGGACTACGAAATGCAGGTCAGACATTCCAAAGATAAATAGAGTCTCGGTGCTGCCATCTAGTGTTGCAGAAACTAGACATCCAAATTAACCTGGCCAACGGTATCTCACCCATTGTGGTGGCCACTGAAAGAGTGGATACCACTTCTGGAGAACGCATTAGGTCTGCTCATTGGGAAGACTGATTGTGCAGCTCATAGAAAATGAAAAAAACAAAAAAACAATTCAAAGATTTATTCATCAGGTATTAGCTCCGTTTCACTTTTGCATTCCTTATTTTGATGACATATTCATAGCTTCTACTTCAGAAGAAGAGCATGTAGAGCACTTACGCAAAATATTTTCACGATTACGGGACTTTGGCCTTAAGCTAAACCCAGATAAATATGTATTGGGTAAATCCTCCGTAAAGTTCTTAGGCTGTTTTATAACTTCCGAAGGCGTTAAACTACTTCCTGACAAAGTCGATGTAATTTCAAAATTTCCCAAACCAGAGACAATCTCACAACTGAGACGTTTTTTAGCAATAATTAATTTCTATCGGCGGTTTTTACCAAAAACCGATGAAACACAGGCTCCCTTAAATGAGTTTCTAAGGGATTCAAAAAAGAACGACAAACGTCCCGTTCACTGGGATGAGAATTCCTTACTAGTTTTCGAAAAATGCAAAAATGAGTTGATTAATGCAACAACTTTAACGCATCATACACCCGATAATTCTCTTATGATTGATGCTTCAACTTTTTCTATCGGTGCTGTCATCCATTTGCATTTTTCTGAAGGTCCTGAATCTCTTGCTTTCTTTTCTCGTAAGTTAACAAAAACCGAAACTAATTTTAGTACTTATGATAGGGAGCTCCTTGCAATATACGCAGGCGTAAAACATTGTAGACATCTTCTTGAAGGACAATGCTTCATTATTTACACTGATCATCGTCCTTTAACATATGCTTTTACTAAAAATTCTGAAACATGTTCCCACGCCAACTCAGGCATCTGACTTCATATCTCAATTCAGTACGGACATCAGACATGTCTCTGGTGAGAACAATGTAGCTGCCGACACGTTATCTAGAATTCAGCAAATCGGTAGTGAGCCACCTGTAAACTTTGATGAACTGGCAATAGCTCAAAAAAGTGACACAGAGCTCCAAACTCTTCTGAGTGATAAAAAGTTTTCGCTAAACTTCCAGTCATTATAGATGACAAATGGACTGCATATAATTTGTGACTCCACCAAGCAGAAAATTCGACCATATGCTCCTCTTCAGTTCAGGAAACCTATTTTCTTGGCTTTCCATAATCTATCCCATCCTGGTGTAAGAGCCACCGAAAGACTCGTCATGGACAGATATGTTTGGCCTCTGCTATTGACAGAGACATAGTCGAATGGACCAGAAGCTGCCTAGACTGCCAGAGATCCAAAGTCACTCGACACACTCGTAGTCCTATCCAGCCATTCATATCACCTTCAGCTAGGTTTGACCATATACACCTTGACCTGGTCGGATCCCTGCCACCCTCCAATAGTAACAGTTACTTATTTACATGCATCGACAGATACACCAGATGGGCAGAAGCAGTACCACTGCCGGATATTACAGCTGAAACTGTAGCTCAGGCTTTTGTTGAGCATGGGATAGCACAATTTGAAGTGCCTTCAAGAATCACCACAGACCAAGGACGACAATTTCAGTCATCGCTTTTCACGTACATTATTAGCTCGAGTATTGGGCACTCGAAAAATTTGCACTTCTCCATACCACACAGCCAGCAATGGTATGGTCGAGCGTTTCCACCACTCACTAAAACAAGCCATGATGTGCCACAGCAACAAGCGATGGACTGAAACCTTACCGATAGTACTCTTGGGTCTCCGCTCTGCTCTTAAAGAGTAGGACTTAAAGTGTACATCTTCAGAATTAGTCTATGGTACAACCGTAAGGCTTCCAGTAGATTTTATCGCTCCATCAACAACTACCAAAAGAGACTTGCCAGAAGAGTTTGTACAGCAGCTAAAAGAAGCGGCAGCTACATTGTTCTCACCAGAGACATGTCTGATGTCCGTACTGAATTGAGATATGAAGTCAGATGTCTGAGTTGGCGTGGGAACATGGTTCAGAATTTTTAGTAAAAGCATATGTTAAAGGAAGATGATCAGTGTAAATAATGAAGCATTGTCCTTCAAGAAGATGTCTAAAATGTTTTACGCATGCGTATATTGCAAGGAGCTCCCTACCCAAGTAGCACTCAATATCGATTGATCTCGAAAAAACTTCGCTTACGACGTCGATCGATGTTCTTCCGAAACATCGATCTATGTAAAAACGTCAGATTTTTTTTATATTGTACGACATTGTAAAATTTATATAGATCGATATCTCAATAACGCCGTAGAATGTCGAGTTTGAAAAAACCATATTCCACGGCGTTTACAGATACAGTAGAATGTCGATGAATATTTTTATCACGTTATTCGTAAAACAAATATTAATAAGCATTTAAAGATGCGGCAGAACGCCGATCGATAATTTTAATACGTTATTCAAGAAATTTTTTTCACTGGATATTGTAGGATATAGGTACACGTCTGTTAACTATTTTATATGGTTTTGCACTTCAGATTTCATTTCGCTAATTATACTCCAGGCTGTACAGTTGCAGATTTTATTAATTTGATTTATAATGAGTAAAAAAAAATCCTTCATTTTTTGTCAAGGATAACTTGAAAAGAGCTACATGCTCTGCTCAGTCTATGCCTATTTAGCAGAAAATTAATCATTTCCTTGCATGCTAGACAATAAGCATTCTGCAAACTAGTGAGCAAAGATTTAATATTGCCTTAGAATAAAATATCTGCAAGTATTTAAGTCATACTTTCAAAGTTCAAGGTGTGTAGCCAGATTATTCAAAAAAATAAAATAATAATAATAAGCACCCAAAAATATTTTTAATCAGTTTCCAAACAATAAAAATATATATATAATTAGGATTTGAGCAGTAATAACCTTAAAAATTAATTAAGTGTAAAATAGGTGAAAAGGAATAAGTGTGAGCACTGTAGATGGAATGTAAGAAGTGAATATTAATTTAAGGCATAATTATTTTCAGCTCAACTATGATTTATAAATCAAAGACAATTTGCTTGTTTAAAAATTACCACATTTAACATGTATGTAAATTAGTTTTCTTATTTTTTAGCATTTGCAAGGTACATTTGATCTTCAGACAGAATTCAGTCACTGAAAATTAATAATTTAATATATTGCACAATAGCACTAAAAACTCAAAAAATATTATAATTTTATGGGTTCAATAAAATTTACACTTCTGATATGAACGTGCTTTGTAATATAGAAGGTGTGAATGCAGAGGAATAAGACAAAAAGTAGCTATGAATATTTTATTTGAATAAACATTTAAAAATTTATTAAAACAAATTGGCACATTCCATTGGCACTTTGGTCTCCAAGTCCAAAGAATTGGTCACGTCAATTATCTTAGGTTTCCGTCCTTCCCAATCAATGGCTGAAGCAGACCTTCCCAAATTTTTCCGCAAGCTCTTGGTCTCAAAGCGTTCTAGAACTGTAGCTGGAAGCAAAAAATTGAGTAATATTATAACATTTAAAAAATAAAAACTGAAAGACTAACAAAACACAATTTATTAATGAGCATATAACGAAACTTAGAGAACTAAATTGAATAAGGACTTTGAGCAATGATTCTCAACATTTTTTTGTTTTGTTGTTACGGCACACTTTTAACCATTTCGAAATTTGACGGCACACAATGAAAAAAATTAGATTAAAAGTTGTTTACTTACCTACAACACACTGTGTTAAATAGTTTGTGATAATAATAAGTACTACAAAAGCACGTTTATTAAGAGATTATTATTTCTTTTGAGTGATTTTTTATTAGTTAGTAACAGTTATTTTTTCTTCTTCTTTTTGCTAGTTATTAATTGTTAGCTTGTTTTCTATAGTTATTAACTGTTATTTTTTGTGATTTCTTGTTTACTAGTTTTTGCTAATTATTAATTGTTAGCTTATTTTTTTTTTTTTTTTTTTGTTAGTTATCCTTTCCTAATTTGTTTTTTTATATAGGGGAGAGTCGGGTACCCCCGACCAATGTCAATTTCATATGTAGAGAATAATATTTTTTTCAAGTCAATGGGCCATCGGACAATAATTGTTATATTAAAAAAAGATTATTTTCAAAGTTTCAAATATTTATGCAGCTGGTAACATGGTAAACAATAGTTTTGAAAATATGTTGAATACAGTTGTCATGATATTAAGAAAAATTGGTTGAATGTTTCGATTAAACTTCATTTTAATATTAAAAAAATAATTTTTTCTATACATACAGCATTAAAGTATGTAGTCTTAAGTTTAGTTTGCACAAAGAACGAAGTTTATTTGTGAAAAATTGTTCGAGTAATTACAAATTTACAAAAAAATTGGATTTTGGGTAGCCCCGCTCACATGAATGTTAGGTATCACAGCCCACTTTTATGTCGTCGATAAATGTGCGGTTCCAAAGATTTACTTAAATTATAATCTTTAAATATTTAATATAAATATATATTAATATTATAATATATTAATATACATTAATAATAATAAAAAATATAACATTTGTTGTTAATAAATGATAGAATTCACTAAAAGTATATAAATATGTAATATAAAAAATAATTTTGTGATAAAAATGATAAATAAGGTTTATCTATTGTCAATACATTGGTCATTTTCACTTACACCTGAAAAAACAATCAAAAAACATAATTTTTGTAGCTGGGCGGGGCTACCCGACACATTTTGAAAAGAGCTGAAAACATGTTTTTTTAAATTTCTATTTTAAGTTAAACTATTCTTTTTTTGGTTTATTCTTTTTGTATTATTTAATTAAATGATAAAACAATAGAAACATACAAAAATCTTGATTATTACTCCATATTATACAGAAATATAAGCAATAGTCCTTAAGTGGGCGGGGCTACCCGACTCTCCCCTATTTGGTTTTTTTTTTAGTTATCCTTTGTTAATTTGTTTATTAATTGCATAGCTTACTTTAATGATTAAGTTTTATTTCCATCTGTAAGTTAATATTTAGCTTGCTTTCCTTAGTTAATTAATCATTTTAAATTAAAGTCATTAAATTTCCTACTTACTTCAAAAAATTTTTAAAACTATGTGTCAAAGACAATTTTAATTCTCTCATCTATTTTAAGATTGTCAGAGACAAGGCAATCGCCAACAAAGATGCTAACGCGGTTAAAGCTTAGATAAATTATAAAAAGTATATATATATATATACTTTTCATGAACATTTCAAGAATTTGGCAGCACAAAAAAGTACCGCGGCACAGCGGTTGAGAATCACTGGCTTAGAGAATCGACACACGGATAAAAAAAAGGCATGCTGCATTAGACACTGTTTTGTAAACTGACTGAATATTCAAGCGGCAATGCTGTATCTTTGATTAAATAATAAATCTTTAACAACAAAAAATACTATAATAAAAAGCTAGTCAGTTCAGCTTTAATTGTATTTCTTAATATTCAATTTTACTTCTATGTATTAAAGAAAATTCTCTTAAACTAATGTGAATACACAAAAAGTATTGAAGTTGAAAGAAAGATTTATTTTTAGAATTTAGATCTGATATTGATTACTTATGATTGCATATACTTAGAAGTATAATTAAACAAAAGCTCAAACTTATTATAAATACACTGCACTTCCAAATGCATTCAATTCCTTAATGTAACCGTTTTTTTTCCCTTCCTTCTACAAAATTACTTTTTTTTTTGTGATCAGATCCAAAAACTATTGACTTACAACTGTGTTAGACTTAGAAAATTAAGTTTTTCAAGCCTCTCTCTCTCACTCACTCTTTTGGTTTGGATTTCTGAAACTTTTTTGCAATATTTGGTTTCCTTTACATGGGAAAAAATTTTTATTTTGTATTTTTCAAATAGAGAGAATCTCTATTAATTGTAATGCTGCCTTTAACTAAAGCTTGTAAAGATAAAAATCGACTGATGATATATATATTAATACATATTAAAAAATTGTGAGTATACACGAAAAATCCTGAATAAACTTAGAAATGTTAAGGATTTACTGCAGATCAATGTTTGTAAAATTTAATACAAAAAGGAGAGGGATTCTAAATATTTTGATTTATTATTAGCAATTGGAATTGTTATTCAGATTAAAAAATTTTAAAATTTTTTTTCTTAAAGCATTTAAAAACTGGAAGGAAAAAAATATCACATATATATATTAATAAAAATAAATAATATTTTAATCAACAATTTTACCCAAATGACATTAGTGATGGCAGGCACTCTTTCAAATGACTTTTTTTCTTTTCGCCTCAGTCAAAATACCGGCATATGCTGTCAAAATACCGAATCTGAAAACAATAGTTTGTTAATTTATTCAAACAGCTACAAGACAATACAAATTATGTAAAAATTTAATCTAAAAAAGTATTAAAATACTTATATTAGCTAGCCCACTTTCCAGTATTATTTATATGTACACTTGTTAATAATAAGAAAAATCGATGCTATAAACAACTCCGCAGCTGATACATCGCTTAAAATGAAAGTCACTATCAGTTGCTTAAATCAGATTTCTGATGCATCATCTAAAACAAAAGTCATCATATTGGCCTGCCGATATATGTGTTACGTAGATATTTTGAGATACATAGATTTATTGCCCAGTCCTATATAGAATAATCATTTAAACTCTCTCCATACACCCTTAAGTACAGAACAAATAAGATGGTGAAAGTCTTTTTTGCTTTTTAAGGGGACAGCAAGGTTTGAAAAGGTTAAGATTTACTGGTCTATACTTTAGAGCAAAGGTTCCTTTGCCAAAGGATCCAAAGAGCAATTGTAATTGTTTTGATCATAATAATAATAGCTCCATTTTTAATAAAATGCTTTCTATGGAGAAAAAATTTAGGGAATGATTATACTTACTAATACATAAACTAAATACATTTTTGTAAATATTATAACATGCAAATTTTTCATGAAAAATAAATTAGGAAAAAAAATTGAAAATACAAAATGTTACTCGAGGCTCCTAAATTTATACTAGTTTTCTCATCTTGCAATTGCTCTGTGCAGTGACAACAAAATAAAATAGTCTGATGTCATAATTTATTTACTTATTTAAAAGCTAAAAGGCTGAGTAGAGCAAAATATACACCTATGTTGGTGAAATTGCAACACAATGAAAGAACTGTCTGACATTTATTCATTAAATTACTGATAGTGGTATAAATAAACAAGTGCACTCATTTTCTAAATAAATTCTAATCATTTACGAGAAGGCATTGAGAATAAGATACAACAGTAACAAACTGAAAGATAAAACAGTAACAAATTATCACATCAAAATATAAAACTTCTACTTGATATATATTGTAAATAGATATCAATATAAGATTAGACATTACAAAATTAATTTCTACACATTCATTTTAGAATGAATCACAGCTAAGTTATAATCTTATTTAATAAGAATCACATATAGACCTGTTTGTGTTATATATATACTTATACCATGTATATTTATTTATATATATATATATATATATATATATATATATATATATATATATATATATACCTGGTACCCCTTTCTGAGAGGTACCCCTTTCGTGAAAAATTAAGACATAATTTGTAAAAATTAAAAAATCAACACAAAAATATGGATTTATCATTTCTTAGGAGACACAAAAATACAATTTTAAGAAAAAGTATTTGCTGAAACTATATCTAATTTTATTCAATTATATGTAATTTTATTTTCACTTTCTATTAATTTTATTATAAAAACATGGAAGACCATTGAGTATTTATTTCAGTTTTTTATTAAAGTCAAATGAAATTTTAGTTTTTACTGATTATAAATATTTACTGGTTATAACTTTACAATAGGTAAGATATATATATATATATATATATATGTTTAGTAAATATATGTGCGTGAAAACGAAAAAATTAATAAACTTGTTCCTTTTATAATACTGTATTTATATTTTATAATGCTTGGGTTAAAAATTGTGAAACGTTATGTATTTAACAGTAAAGAAGATTCAACCTATGTATTAATGATAATGTGTTATTCAAACATAATAAAAAATACATATAATAAAATTAAAATAACTTTTCAGATTTATTTCTATTTTTAAGCTTATACAACACTTTTTAATAAATAAAAATATTTATACAGTAAAACTTAAAGTCTATGACCACAAAATGAAAAAACCCAATTCCCCCCGGGTTTTTTCAAAGCCTGAAAAACAATAAAATATTTAATTAGAAAAGCTTTGATCAATATTTTCTAATCATTATCTTAGAAACTTATAAGTTTTAGTTGTTGTGCTCTTATCCAAATTATACTTCAGTTTTTAAAGTTATTTTAAAGATTAACACATTTTGATATTATTTTTGACAATTAAATTTTCCTTTTTATCTATAAATTTTTTTAATAATTTTCAGCAAACAAAAAATTCTTTAAAGAAGTTTTAATAAACATATAAATCTCTATTTTGATTTTGAGCCTTTAGTGTCTATTTTAATTTTCCTTTAGTATACTCTTGTTACATAACAAACACATATCATACTTTATACATAACACATACCTTACTTGATATCTGACACATTTAAAAAATATTTTTTAGTAGTAACGAATAACAATCATTCCTGTACCATAAACTAAATCTTATATTAATAACTTTTATATAGAGAATTATATTACAAGACTGGATTAAATTTAGGTAAATAGAATATCATTGTTTTCAGAAATTGAAAAGTTAAACTTATTTCTTTTTTTAAAATTGTTTAATATTTTCATACTGCTTATTTTACTTTTAGACGTAATTTTAAAATCTATATAACCTTTTACAATTCGCTTACATTAATATTTTGATAAATTATGTATACTTATATCATTTTGAGCACAATTTTTAATGTTTTAAAACAAATTAACTGTTAATAAGCTACAGAATTAACGTTGACAGACTTAATTTTTATGAAAAGTATTTATACACTCATAACTACAATGCTATGAACCTTGTTCACACAACAAATGACATTAGAAACATTTCATCTTACATAAAATTATTTACGAACCTAGTGAATTTATTTAATAAAAATTAGATAGATTGTAAAACATAACATTTAACATCCCAGCAAACAAGAAGTAAACAATTCAGAACAAACAACTTTGACAATAAATTTACGTCATTAATTAGAAATTATTCCGATAATAATATTTAAAATTAGCGAAAAGTTAAAAACTACTTACTTAATTATAATTCAAAACCAGCTACATATGATCTTTTATAATGGAATGTTCTTTCGGTAATGTAGGCTTAACCTAAATATAAAAGTGAAACATTGCAATTAGAAATGAAGACCTGACACGATATTAATAGTTGTAGTTGTATTTCATTTACGTCGCACTAGAGCTGCACAATGGGCTATTGGCGACGACGATATTAATAGAGTTTATATAAGTAAATAGAAGATGAATAAACTTTGCTTACCTAAATTAAATCAGTAAGGTGACTTTTGACGACAATATTACGCTAAAAATTCATGGATCATGGTAAAAACATGGATCGTAAAGCGCGACGTCAGAGCTGAAGATCACGTGACAAGCGGATAAACTTTGTTGATAGCAATACTGAGATCGCTTCACCTTCCAATCCCGTTCCATAAAGTTATCACGGCCTTCTATTTTTTACTTTCACTAATATGAGCAAGTATAAAGAAATTTTACTCATTTTTATCTTTCTAGCAAATATTTTGAACTATGGAACTAAAATATATTTAATATAGAGTGTTTTAAGAAAAATACTTTTAAAGTTTTATTGACGGAATTCATTCAATAACTTGTTCACAGTATCTATATTCCTCCGCTTTCAAAATATTGATAGGAACGGCCACGGTATAGATCGATGTTTCTGTGCTACTTGGGTATCATAAGCACTAAAATTAGTTTCGGTTTTTGTTAACTTACGAGAAAAGAAAGCAAGAGGTTCAGGACCTTCAGAAAAATGCGAATGGATGACAGCACCGATAGAAAAAGTTGAAGCATCAATCATAAGAGAAATCATAAGAGAATTATCGGGTGTATGATGCGTTAAAGTTGTTGCATTAATCAACTCATTTTTGCATTTTTCGAAAGCTAGTAAGGAATTCTCATCCCAGGGAACGGGACGTTTGTCGTTCTTTTTTGAATCCCTTAGAAACTCGTTTAAGGGAGCCTGTGTTTCATCGGTTTTTGGTAAAAACCGCCGATAAAAATTAATTATTGCTAAAAAACGTCTCATTTGTGAGATTGTCTCTGGTTTGGGAAATTTTGAAATTACATCGACTTTGTCAGGAAGTAGTTTAACGCCTTCGGAAGTTATAAAACAGCCTAAGAACTTTACGGAGGATTTACCATTCATAACAGTAGTCATTTTATAAACATGCTTTATAAAAGTCGAAACTTAAAAGCCAAGCGTGAAATTACAAATGACATCTCTTATAAGGCATGTTTTACGAACTAACAAATTCAACTGAAGATTTTGATAAAATAGACTCATTTCTAAATAAAAATTTAAGAATACATTTTAAAATCAAGGACATGAAAAATATCAATGATAAAAAATTCATCAGAATACCCATTGTATGAAGATCTTCATACAATGGGTCAGAGTTTGCATAGCTTCTTTTAGCTTCTGTACAAACTCTTCTGGCAAGTCTCTTTTGGTAGTTGTTGATGGAGCGATAAAATCTACTGGAAGCCTTACGGTTGTACCATAGACTAATTCTGAAGATGTACAAAGTCCTAGGACGAAAATAATCGAAAGAATTTCGAAGAGAAAAATAATAACAATAAAAGTTGCAATATAGTATTATTACTTAATTAAATTTGAAATATTAAAAAAAAAACCACCTGAACATAAGAAATACTTTAGAGTAGGAGGTAGGAAAATGGATGGTAGCAGAATTCGCCAATATAATTTTATTTAGTATTTCTGTATTGCTACGGCAAGATCTCCTAGAAGATGAAGGCCTCTGCGTGGGTTACTATAAACAAGAAATTTGATTCTTTATTAGTCAAAACGTAATGACATCTTTCGTATTTTCCCTCTCTGCGCAGCTAAGTAGCCCAAACGTAGTGATCTCTTCGTTATTCCCCCCCCCCCACTGCACAAATTATGTCGTTACGTTGTGAAGGCCTCCCCGTGCTGAGGCCTAATCTTTTCTAGGAGGTGTTGCCTTAGGCCGTTGGGCTGCCAAAACGAACCCGACATCATCTTCATCTACAGAGAGAGGATCAAAACTCTGATGCCATGTCTTCGGATCAACCTCAGGGATGTTTCCGTATAATCGTACAGCTTAATCATTTTCAGAAATCTCGATGTACTTTGTAACCAGTCTGCTAATAACAGTTAAGGACCCTTCTCACTAAATGCTTTTTACGCATTAATGATCAAGTACCCTGATTGATGAATTCGTGGGAAAATATTTTTCACCAATCAGGTTCTCATTTTTCCTCGATGGTAATCAGAAGTGCGTGAATTTTCCTCAGTGAAAATAGTGGTTTAAGCACTCTAATTTAACGCAAATAAAGCTACAAGTAAAGATGAAAAATATCTAAATATTATTATTTAAAGGATGATAATTTAATCTTCATCGATTATCAGTTTTCAAGGCTAATGGCGACTTATTTAAAAACAAAATATGAAGTAAACTAAACTTTGTTTACATCATAAAAACGCTTACCCATTTCTTTCCTTTTGATCAGACATTATATATTTACAGTTCAATGTCAAGATAAATCATATACTTTGCGAAATCTACTAGTATAGCTGAAGTTTAATGTATTACTGTATTGAAATATTGGCAGAATTCACATCTTGTAACTTCAGGTTATTTTCTAATACATTTGGGATCATCTAAATATGTTGTAGGTACATGGTATGCTATAAAAATAATATCATTCGTTGTTCTTCTTAATCATGACGTTATATTCCGATTATGTATAAAGTTTTGGGTGCTAGCTCTTACATCGGAAGATATATCATTTGCTCATCGTAAAATGTTCTTTATCAAACAATTTAATTCATTATTTTGTTCAACTAAGCAATTTTTGTATGTCGACCCAGCTGGGACCAATAAATAGAATCGCAATATCTATGTCTTGGATATTTAAATTCTAAATCTTATTTAATAATTGCACAACCACTAGAACTTCAAAAGTTTAAATTATCAGATATCTTCTGGTGTATTTTTAATTTTCTTTAGTTTTTATTATCTTACTATTTATGCATGGTAAAGTGTACAATCCGGAACTTTCTTTGTAAATGCACCACTGACATTTTATGAAATAAGTGGGAAAAATAAATAACTGGTTAGCATTAAATGACTTTAAAGATTGAAGCTTAGCAATGTAAGTAGCCAAGGAGAAAATCATACAATAGAAGAGCTATGTGCAAATTTAATGCAAAAAGTTACTATGTGCAGTTTTTGTAAAACTGATTAATTTTAGTGGATAGCGATTTTTAAAGTTGAAAGCACTGCAGTCTTTCCTTCAGCAAAACTTTGGTTGCATTATAGCTTGTCTACTCTCTTGCTATATGGCTAGCATGTGATCATTTGTTATCTGTTGCTTATTGCAGTCACAGTATTGCTTATGCTCATATTAGAGACATCAGGAATATTACTTATAGTTTTAACTTACAGTCCTTGCAATGGATAAGTTTTCTTTCAATTTTAATAATTTACACAAAATTATTAATAAAAAAATCATTGGCTAAAGCAATATGTACTATATAAGAAATTCTATGCTAAGTACGGAATAAGACAACAATCCCAGGGATCTGTCTGGGTTTTTCTGAGAGGTACCTATTTTGTGAAAATTAAAAATTATATTAAAAAATCAACACAAAAATATGGATTTAATGTTTCTTACGGGATACAAAAATAAAATTTTAAGAAAATGTATTTTGTGAAACTACCGTTTTCTTAAAGTTGAATTTGTGAAGGTAACGCTAAACGGTATTAAATTTGACATGGACAGATCTTTGAATCCAGTAATAAAAATGTATCCATGAATCAAGGTTGCTAAATCGTTACAGCCTAATTGCTTTAATAAATTGTAAAAATAACAACAACATAATAACATGGACAGATCTTTGAATCCAGTAATAAAAATGTATCCATGAATCAAGGTTGCTAAATTGTTACAGCCTAATTGCTTTAATAAATTGTAAAAATGGCAACAACATAATAACTAGCAGAAATAATAAAAAAATATTTGTATTGGACATATGTGAGTGACCAGCAATTGCCTATACCCCCCAGAAGTAACTAGTAATTAGAGTATATTCTAATATAATCCATTTGAGGGATGATTCTGATTGATTTAACTATTTAAATTGTATGTGGCACATGTCTGTTTGAATAAATATTTTATTGGAATTACATAACAATGTGAAATCCAAAATTACTAACTCTGAGTTTGATAGCGACAATAAAATCTCTGCTGATAAAACACTAGTTTTTTTGGCTAGTTTTTACACTAGTTCCCTTATGACAAGGTTTCAAGGTGAGCAAACCTTATGAAAAGGATTTTCCATTTGGAAACACTTTGCTTTTATCTATTTCCTCGGTAGCAGAAGCGCTCCAACAAGGCAGCGTGCGCTGCAGATTATTACAGCATTTGTAGATTATTTTTAATTTAAATTTCCTTTTTAATTTTAAGAAAATAACATAACGAATGTTGGAAATTGCTGAGACTCTTTTTCAAACAACTCTAAACTTGTTTCCAATAAAAATGAAGAAAGCTGAATTAATAGAACAATGCAACGAACAATAGTAATAAAAAAAATTTATGTTACTTAAATGCAGGCTTTACTGTATGATGATTTTTTCAATTTTTTTAGTATCATTGTATAAAATTCAACTTAAATTTAAACTACATCAAGTTTTTATAGATAATTTTGAAGGACCCTAGAAGGAAGTTTGCAAATTTTCTAGCATGTATGTTAGAGTAAGCTGTAATAATTTCCATCTGACTAATTTGCTTACAAATTCGGATTTATGAATTATTTGTTAGAAGTGTAAATTTTTATATCTTTCTTACAAAATATTTTAAACTCTGATTTAAGCTTGCAAAAGTTTGAATAATATGCACATCAAAGTTTTTTTTAAAAATATATATAAGTATGGATATGTTTTTTTAAAACACGTTTCAACTTAAAAGTTCAACTAAACATAGCTCCGTCTAAAAAACAAAATTTGTGACAAATTTACATAGAAACAAAAAAGTTTCATCTTCAAAAGTTGCCTATCTGAGCATTTTTATTTTTTGAAACAGATAAAGATTTCATTTGCATTTTTCCTTAACCTACTGAGGGTAGGCTGCTTGTTGAAAGTCACATTTTGACCTGCAGTTTTCTCTGCATAGCAAAACCAGTATTTCTATGTTATTAGGTAAGGAAATAGTGTGTAGGGGTGAAACATTCTCCAAATTTTGCTATTTGCTAAACTGCCAGTGGTTTAAATTTTAAACTATGCAGTTTGTTTTGTTTAAAAAAAATGAAACAAAAATTATTATGTTTTTTTTTATCATTAAGTGTCATGAAAATATTAAATTATATATATAGAGAAGGAGAGAAAACAAGTTTAAGTTCATTTAAAATTTGTTTTTTAAAACATGAACAATTTGTTAATATTTTATGACACAGTGATAAACTTTTTGCCAGTAATAACATTTTTTAATAGTGTCATACGTCATGTGACTAGTTTAAAGGTAATATATAAGTAGTTTCTAATAGTAGGAGATAGTCTCTGATAAATTCATTATACTTTTTAAAGTAATTCTATTTTTATCACAAAATTTATTTTAAAAACTGCAGTTGTGAGAAAATGGGGATGATAGATGTAATAAAGGAATCATGTGATTAATGGACTGTTCCACAAATTGCTGTCATCTTTTAGTTTGCATGTACTGTTTAATTATATTTTGTCAATAAATAAACTGATTTATTACTTTTTCATTTTATTAATGTAGTCTATTTTATTATAGGTTAAACTTGTGTCTCCTTCATTTTGTTGTTGACTCTCAGTGGGCTGAAGTAAATACTTGTTGAAGTTAATTAAAATGCTTTTTGTTCCATCAATTATTTTATCACTTCTTGTTAAATAAGAACTTATTGCTTGATTTTCTAAAAGAAAATACCATTTCTTTTTGGATATAAACATATGTGTTCTATCAATGAATCAAAATATAAACCCCTTTCAATATTTTCAGCAAGAAAAGTATGATAATATATTAGACAATGAACCCCATAATATTACTGGACTGAAAGATGTTGCATTGTGTAATAATTCAATTGAAGATAGTATGCATGAAGGAAATCTGGTAATGTTTTCTAAGAATAAAAATGCAAACGCTTGTGATATTTTTAACATGCAAAGCATTTCCAAAACTCCAAACTCACCTGAATCCTCTCAGTTCAATGGCTTACATGTTAAGGATTTACCTCTTACAAAAAGTTCCCTGGAATTGCTTTCTAACAAAGATGGTCTTGTAGAGGAAACTAATCAAACTTTGGATTTTTATTATCCTTCCAAAATAACAAAGCGACCACCATCTACATCATCATCTGAATTCAGTTATACAGCGGGTGGTTTTGTTAACAAATTTTTTGTTACTGATGAAGAGCGAGAAGAATATATTGCTGCCAAAAGAAAAAGAAGATTTGAAAAAGAGTCTCAAAAGTTAAAACCTAGCAAACAAAAAAAAGGAGATTCTAATACTTTTTGCTCTGAGACTTACTCTCCAAACTCTCTAGTGGACAATAAGTGTGAAACTGATAAGGCTTGGGCATTTCAGGATACTGACTATAAAAATAATGACTTGCTCAAGGAAGAGGAAAAACACAGAACTGAAAAAACTTCATTATTTATTTATAGTGAAGAACTAATCACTTCAAAAAACTCAAAGGAAAAATCTTATAATAAATATATCTCTGAAGCTTCATCTGTCATTTCATCTAATACTGCACCTGTTTCAGTCACTGATTTACTTTGCAATATTGATTTATCTTCATTACTAGTCCATCCTACTCATGAAAAAAAATCTCCTCAATCATTAAGTTTCCCAGTTTCTACTTCTTCAGCTGATTTAATTACACCCACTGTTCATAGTACAAATTTAGATGGTAATCATTCGAGTGTGATGAACCCTATTGCAACTATAGAAGTGGAATTACCTATTGTAACTATTGAAGAATCAGATAAATTAAATGTGAATTCAGACACCAACTTTAAAAATGATAAAAACAATGTGGCAACTGATGTAGAAGTAAATTTACTTACTCATAGTGTTTGTTTAAGTTACCCTGTATGTACTTCCTCAGTTGATACAACTAACACAGCTACTATTAACTTAAATCCAGATTTTAATTGTTCCAATGTTATGAATTCGACAGCTGAAAATTTTAGTTTTCCGGTTTCTTCTTCCAAACTTGATACTATCGTCCCCACTAATGTGAATTCTAGTGAAAAAGGTTCAAGTCATTTGAAATCTGCAGCATCTAATGTGGAATCTTGTATTTCTGTATCCTCGTCTTCTCCTAACAACTGTAATTTAAAAACAAATTTAGAAGTTGCAATTGTCTCTGATGGTATGGTTTCAAATGAATCTTTAAGGATGTCTGATTCTCGGGAAATAAAATTTAATTCTGGGCAATTTATTTCTGATGATAATCCTGGATTTCCTCTTGCTAATTCTGAAATTGAATTTGTCTCAACTTCTGTATCTGAGGAAATAGCATCTAAAAATAGTTTAAATAATCAGCTGTCTGCAATACCGAGTGAGGTAGCTTCAGGTGAAATTTTAAAAGCTCATAAAGAAATTGGTCTCATTATTAATCATTTAAATGACTCTGCAGATTTATCATCAATTAACACTTCTTTCATTAGTAATAAGCTGAGATCTTTGGATGAATTTGAAACACATAATGAAATAAGTGCTAACTCTAAATCTTCAGTAGCAAATGTTATAAGTACATCCTGTTCAGCAGAATTCTCCAACTCAGCATCTTCAGCTCATGTTGTTGAAACTAATTATGACTCTAGTTTTCTGTCTGTTGATGTATCTGAATCAAATTCGTTTAATAATGCTACTTTAAAAGAATCAGCGGATGATGAATGCTCAAAAGCATCATGTAATTATCCTGTTACAGAATCAAAACATAGTTTTGATTCTGACTCAAAATCTTCTGTTATTTTTAATGGTGGAAAACCTCATCACATTGAAGAAAATAAAGTGTGTTTGGACTTTGATATTAAAGCAGTTGGTCCTAATGTAAAACAGCTAAATTTTTCTATTGTTTCTGATATTTTAAATTCCAATAAAGTAACTGCTTCAAACTCAATGTCTCAAGTTGAGTTGCCGAACCTGACTCTTGTAAATGCTAATTCAGATAAAAAATTGACTAATTTTGAAAATCTAACTTCACATCATACTAATTTAAATGACTATGAAATAAATAATATTCATTGTTCTTTTTCTGATTCCAGTTCTATATTAGAGGAAACAAATATCATTAAACCTAATAAAACTGAAGCTGAGAAAATTTTATCTTTTTCAAAGGAAATTATGAAGTTAAAATGTACTGATGTTGCTTCAGTTATAAACGTCTCTGAAGTTTCTAATGCTACTATGTCCAAAGACATTGTGAGTAATAGCTTTCTAAGTGATAACAAGATTGACAGTCTTGCTAATGACAGTAATGTTAGCCAGAATATTCCTTTATTTAGTGAAACTTCAAGTTTTAAAGCAGAAGAAGAAATTTTAAGTGATGATGTTAAATTCATTGATAATGTATCAAATAAGAGTATATCTGTAAATACCAATCATAAATCTTTAAGTATATCTTCTCTTAGTCCTGAAAATAGTCTTGCTGTTTCAAAACAGATCAAAATAACAAAAGTGGCTGATGATTTACAGAAAGCAAATTGTAAAGCTAACCTGAATCCGACTGGGGCTAGGAAAAACAATAATGCCAAGTCATCATGTGAATATCTTGATAGAAAATGCAGTCCTAGTACTTCCATTAATTTTCATTCTTTTTTCAATTCTGTTGAAAAGGAATTGTCAGGTTCATTAAAAAAAACTGATTCAGATACTTCCGCACTTAATCACAATAATGACAATCATAACAATGCAGTTGATGAAATAGTTTCTGATTTAGACGATTCTCAAAATGTTTTATCTTGCTGTTCTAACTTAAGTGGTGTTGAAAAAGATGAGCATTTTCTTTCTGAAAGTAGTGACATGAAATTGAAATCTCAAGAAAGTGACAGTTTTAACAATTTAAGTTCTGTGCCAAAACCTCAAAAATCTAGAAAGTCATTTCCTCCAGCTGGAAAAGCAAAAGCAAAGAAGAGTTTTCCTTCATCTTGTATATTTACAGCAGCTGATTTAATTTCTAACACCCGCAATCTTCCTCTAATCAACAAGAAACGGAAATCTACTTCTTCCATTTTATCGTCAGATGAAAATAGTTCACTGTCTTCAAGAAAAAGTTGTAAAATACTGAAAAAAGAAGAGCCTCAGAGCTCTAAACCAACTGCAAAAAATGACATGCCAGATATTAATGTAGTACATTTGAATTCTAATCAGGCAAATAGGAATAACAATGAGAATTTATCTATGGAAGGTGAAATTGATATGCCAGACTCTAATATGGTACATATACATTCAAATCAGATGTATGGTGATAACAAAAACAATTTGTTTATGGAAGGTAACAGTGACATGCTGGACATTAATATGGTACATCCACATTGTAATCAGATGGACGGGAGTAACAAGGATGAGTTGTCTATGGAATATAAACTTGACATGCCAGACATTAATATGGTACTTTTACATTCTAATGAGAGAAGCAGGGAAGACAAGGACGAGTTGTGTAAGGAAGGCACTGAAAATGCTTGTGCTGTAACTTCTAAACAAAATCAAGAAGGCAACATAGATATTGAGAATAACCCAACTGAAATAGTTAATGATAAATTACAGATGTTATGTAATTTAATATTTGCAGAGGACACAGATTTTAAAATAGGTGAAGAACCAATATCAGTCCTCGAAAATGATACAGTTGTTAATCCAATAGATTGCAAATTAGACTCAAATATGACTGAAAGTGTTTCTCAAGTAAATGCTTCTGAAGTTCTCCTAAAAAATGAAGCATCTGATAGGTCTTTAGTTAATAATGAATTAAAAAACACAGAGTTTAGTAAAATACCATTGTTAGAGACTTTGATTGCGTCTGATATTCATTCACCCCAAGCTGCACCAAACATCTTGAATGAATATGTTACTACATCATTTGATATTGTTCAGAATCAAAAAGTTAGTAAAGATATCCAGTTTGATTTAGAGTTGAATAATTCATGCCAAAGTGAGCAAGAACTACAGATTGAGGACAATATAAATAGTGATTTAAACACAAATGAGAATAGTAAAAATTGTTTTCATGATGAAGAAAATAGTACAACTAGTCAGGATGAGACTGCAACAGCTGCAACTGATTCAAATTTAATACTTCCCTCTGAAATGGAATCTACTCCAAATCTCCATGCGGCAAAAAAGACTTATTTAAAACCATTTACAGCTGCTATGAAATCTATTAGTGGTCAGAAGCTACTGAACTCATCAAGTAGTGGGAAAACTGCACTAAAAACATTTGCTAATAAACAATTAAATCGAAGGCTCTATGATGCAAGCCCAAGTGGTATGTATATTTTACCTGATGTAAGTATTATATTTTTAGTGGTGTCTAAGTTAAAGTTTATCTAGGGTGTTACAGCACTAGTGGTCAGAATTGTAAAGGTGAAATAACTTGCCAAAACAAACAATTTTCAACATATAGTGTGGAAATTATTTGGGTCTGAATGAAATAAAAAAAATAATAATAAATTGTCGTGAGAAAGTATATATTTGGTAAAACTGCCTGGGTATTTCCTTTCCAAGTAAAGGAAATGACTGCAATGATCCTATCTCTTGGTCTGCCATATCTCATAATCTGACCACTTTAATTTTCTTTTCTATCTCAGGGGACATCAAAACACTCGCACCGACCACAGTGCTGACATAAAATATCCTCAGTGGTAGACAGATCATGGGTTAGGGTCCATTTGCCATCAGACTGACTGTGGAAGGTTTTTGTGGTTTTCTTCTCTTTCTCCATGAAGGCAAATTTCCCCCAATACTTGATCCGGGAGTTCCTTGTCTTCTGCATTGTGTTCAAAATTACAAGGATACAGAGTTGAACATAGGTAGTCGTAAACTGAAAATTTAGTCGGCTGTGCAACAACGGTTATGAATTCCCAAGAGGATATTTTCTTTTCCATATTAGCACCACAGCTGAAGGGGCTAGTGAAGTGCCAGAAATCTTGCATTTTTACATGATTTACTTCATTGTTGATGTGAATCCTGTTCTGTAGCTGGTGGTTGCTTATTTGAGCATTTTTTGTAAACTCTTTGCTAATGAAAATTTTCATCCCTTATTGTATTTTTAAGTATTTCTAAATTTCTTTTATTGTATTTCTAAGTTTTACTAAGCGTGCCCCTTCTTGAGGTTTGAATTTTGCTTTCAGATGCCAGCTTGTATGGTATGGGGAAAATTGTTTGTTTTGGCAAGTTTTGTCACCAATAAATACTTCTAGTTTTGAAATCGATATAGGATTTCAGTTATTTTAGCTTTCCCCCTTTTTTTTAAAATACATTTCCTTTATTTTTCCTTCTAAAATGTTTAAATTTTGAAACATCTTCTATTCTCTTAGATATTATCAAAGATGGCTCTGCAATTTACATCATGAAAAATGCAAGTGCAAATGGTAAGTTTTTTCTAAAAGTTTTGAAATACCTTTTCAATTCATAATAGAATATTATTTTTTAAATTTATGCCATGTATGTTAAAAATCTCTATTCATTTGTTAAGTGACTATTTAGGCTACTATACTTATTGGAATTTAATTATAAAAAGTCTTGGTATACTTCAGCAATATTTAATTTTATCAGTATTTTTACATTATGCTGGCGCAAATCTCACCAAGCAAACTCTTTGGCGATCACACTCAGTCGCTGGAACAAATCATACGAAGCAGACTTTATTGGCCACAACACACAGCATACACTTTAAAAAAAAAAAAACCAGTTATTAAATGGTTAAAAAATATGTTTACTTCGGAGGCATAAACATTTTAATATAGCTTAACATTTTTTCAAATGGGTTCTTCGTTTGCCTTCTCCACATAAATTTCCCAAGATAACTTTCGAGGTGATGGCGTGCCGTTCCTCTTTGTTTCTTATTTCGCCATTTAACGCTGCCCCACTGTCAGTCTATTTTTTGCTTGTGTGTTCCAGTTTCCGGATCGATTAAGTTGTACTTATGGTTCATTTTAAAATGTTCGAAACTTTCATCTTCCAGCTTACTAGTCAGTATAATTTCCATGAATCGGAATATATTAAAGTTTCTTTTTCGATATTTTCCTTGGTTTCCAACTGCTTTTCACACCATTTAACTGAGGTTTATTCTTCGCTCCAACAATAAATGAACTCTTCAAAAAGCTCAATTTCGATGACTGAAACCATGTGCCTTTATGGATACTTCTTTTACAGTGGACAAGAGGAAATGTTGCAACACCAATGAATTTAATCTTCGATATACAATTTCATTTCATGATTCTTATCAGCAGTATTTTCAACAAGAAAATTAGATTTTGGTGTTTATTTTTCTATAAATTTTTATTGTAATAATAAAAGACATATTAAATTTTTATATTATTGATAATCAATTTATCAGTAAAATTTTATTTTCATAGCATCTGGACCTATGAAACAGGCAGCTTGATTAAGGGTCCCTTCCACACTTTCATATAAATGTTAACCTGTTATCAGTTCTTAATAACCTCAGCCTAAATTACATGGCTAGTGCTGCCCCAAGGACAAATTTTCTCTTGTTCTTTGAAACGGAAAAAATTGTTTGATATGGAGGGGTAGTAAGAGTCATAATTGGGAAAGAAAGAGGGTGAAATGAAGGCATTTCTTTTTCTTATAGTTTTGTCCAGAGAAAAAAAAGAAATGGAAATAGCTTGGGGTGTAGGTACAGAGTATAAAACTTGAACTTTCCAACTGCCAACATGAAAATCAGACTGTATTAATAATTTCTAGAACCAAAAAACATCTGAGCTAAATTCTTATGCCAAAAAATAGTAAATAAATAAAGGAATAAAAAGAAATTCTCAAAACAACACAATGATTGTTTCTGTTATTCACGTGGTGTAAAATAAAAAGTGGGAAGACTGGCGATTGGCTGCGGCTAGTATTTGCAAATCTTTTTCAGATATTTAAAAAGTGTATGATTTATAATGAATAAAATTTTTATTTGAAATAAAAATATTAAATTTTTTGCATTCATAATTTTTTACGCATTTATTGTGATTCTATTAAAATAAAATGATAGTGTAAAATGTAAGTTAATTAAAATCCAATTTTTATTTTGGATTTCTCAATTTCTACTTTAAATTTTTTTGGGCATAATTGAACATCATATAATATACATTTAATCAAAGAATGGTGAACTTAGTTTCGAAAGTATTATATTGTTTGATTTTTGTGGTATGTTATATAATATTTAGTATGAAAAATGTTGAAGTTTTAGTATAAAGCTGATTAAATTTCTACCTGTTCAGTTCATATTATTTCTATACTTTTTTTTCTTCCAAAACTGAACATAGTGACTAATCTGGAATGTTAAGAATAAAGTGACTGATTAAAACAAATTTGTTACTTTTCCTAATTATTTTGTCATTACATTAAATGAACCTTTTACTTAGGGTCATCTTGTGAAGAAATATCTGATGATGACACTAAAGTTCCTGGTGAATGGTCTTCACAGGTAATATTGTTATTTCTTTCTCTCAAATATAGTATTTTTTTCTGTTTGTAAAAATAAAATTAAAAATTTATTATTTGAGTAGTTAATAATAGAAGTAGAGATTTTTCATTATATAACAATAATTAATAATGAATGCTGTTTATTATTCTTGTTTTAATTTATTTCATTAGCTTAATAGAAAAAGTTTTTTTTCTTCAGATTTATCAAGTGGAACCTTGATTTCACATTTTTTTTTGTTTGTTTGTTAATCTTGCTTCCTTTGACATTTTCTGCTGATCTGAGAAAAATACCTTTACTGATAATGTCTCAATATAGTATTTATTGAAATATCCAAATATCACAGATATTATGCTATCCTTTTTATAGAAAATCCCACTTGACATCTTTATTTCAATCCCTGTTCGAAAGTTTTTTTTGGAAACTGGATGAAAAAATGTGATTACATAAGTGAAAAATAATTTTGTTTCTTGATCATATGGAGCTCAAACTGAAAATGTGTGAGTGGAATTTTTTCCAACAAACTTCAACCTTTGAATCTAGGCATCATCTAATGATTTTTAAGAAAATTAAAGGAAACAATTGGTTCAGAAATCACTTATTTTTCTGGATTCTGTTGACTTGTAAGATGCTTCTTAAGCAAAGATAAATGTTCTAAAAGTTCAGAATTTTATTTCTGCCCTGTGAGACAGTGTTGACAAAAAATGCATTACCAATGGGTTTAAGGAAATAGGCTTCTAAGTATTCAACAATAATAATAGCTCTTCGGAAAAGGAAGATAACATGGCTGAAGATCTTCCGGAAGTAGACACACAACTCACCACTTCACAATTTCCTTCAATGATAGTAAAAGAGGAAAAAGGCAAAATAGCTGGGGATTATTTAAAAGTTTATTTAGTTGTAGAATTCTCTTAGATATTTTTTACTTCAATTTAAACTTTTTACTTTTCGATAACCTTTTCCCGGTTTCTGTGTTTTTTACCACTGGTTTTGCCAAAACATAAAATTGAGGTTCCTTTGCATTATGATTAAAGAAAATTACAGAACATGTACATTACTGCAAATCAAATTTAAATATGAATAAAAGCTTTATAGCTTAAAATATGAATAAAAATAATTTGTTAGGAATTCTGCTTATTTATTCAAAGCTTAGTATAAACATTAGGCTTATTCAATTAGCTATTAAGTTTATTTAATTGGTAGTTTTACGAGAAGTGTTCTGTGCTGGTTAGAAAGTTCTCTTCATGTTCATCAGCAATATTCACGGCATAATTTTTTCTACTAATTATAATATATGTGTTTGCTCGCATAGCTTGTTATTATTTTCGTGGCATTAGTAATTTTTTCCTTTCTATCCATTCATACTTTTTGGAGACAGATTTTAATTCAAATTTAATGACTTTGCTTGTGTTTAGTTCATTAACATTTCTTAAAATATTCCCTCTTAATTAAAAGATTCATTCTTTTTTGTTTATAGGAATTAATTCATTCTAAGTCATTTTGTACATGTTCTAAAGACGACGTACCTTGTCTGTTTGATGGAGAATCCCTGCAGCAAACGTGTGAGGGGGAAGATACAGTAGATGGAAATGTTTGTTTTAAATTTCATATTTATATAAAAAAAATATTATTTACACTTTTAATATACAGTGCATAAAATAAAAAAATAGACTACCTTAATACTTTTAATCTACTAAATAGATTTTCATGTTCTAAGATGAAATCTTAATGGTTTAAAGGGCTCATTAATTAAGTTTTTTTTTCTTATTTTATTTTAATGTGATTGCTTATACATAGAAAATTCCACGTTGTGCCTTGTTTTGTAATTTAAAATATTATATACATTCAAGGTCAGCCCCTGAATCATTACGATTGTGTCTAAATGTAGAAAATCTGATTAATAAATCAGAAGTTATTCAGGTGGTAAGCTTTTCATTTTGTGCTTTTTGCTCATAAGCACCAATTTTAAGCCATTATTTTCTCTTAGATTGTTCCATGTTCTCGCCAAATTGATAAGCACTCCCTGCTCTCGCCTTCACAAAAGGTTAAATTCCGTATATTCTGTGATATTCATCTTTGGAGACTTAAACACCACCACTGCTGCCCATGTTGTGGAATATTCTGCACTCAGGTGACATTATCTTATTGAAATTATTCATAACCTAACTTTTTTAAGAAATTATATTAATTCTAAGAAAATAATGTTTTAACTGTTCATACATTTGATTTGTTATTATAATTGCAATATTTAATCAAACATATCTTTTCTTTTTATTTTAATAAATTGCATCAGAAGTGAGAGGTAGGTTAAAAGTAATAAATAATGAACTTCATTTCTTGACCAACAGTTTTCTCAACACTTGGCTGTAATTGATCAAAATTTAAACTGTACATAAGAATTCATAATGATGTTAAATTTCCCTTTACAGTTTATTGTGCAATGTAGTTAACAATAGATAATATTTATTTCTATACATAAAAATAGCATTTCATCAAGAAACATGTATGAAAATTATTAAGGGGTCTAGATGGGTTTTACTAACAAAATGTGTGATTTTTTTTTTGGAAAAAAAAAAAATTATGACCTGTTTTATTCTGGGTATTTTGACACCAAGTGTACTCAAAATATTTCCTGAGTTACAGCAAAAATGATGAAACACATTCACTGAAAACAAAAAATTATACACCCATTTTCTAAATTGGAATTGTCTGCACACTCTATTTTGTTTAAAGTTTTTTATTCAGTTTTGTCTTTAAATTTGTTTTTCTTAATGCACAATTTTATACCCTTTGTGTAAGACTACTCTACTTCTAATAACCCTAAGCAGTTGGAACTTCATAATTGGCTTGAATTTCATGCTGCTTAAATTAATCTAGCACTTGAATAGTTGTAAATTTATACATTTTTGAATCAAAATATTTTTTTTATAAAAATGCAAGTATTCATATTTTTTAATTCAAGAAATGGTTTTTATTTTTCAATTTCTTTGTTCGAAATATTATTTTGTTTCCTACAAATCTTAGCTCTAAAGAAATATAAACTATGAAAAGTTTTTTGCATAATTTCACAAAAGTGTATACATTTAAATAACACATGTGCTTCTCTTTAACTCCTTAAAAATATTCAGAATAATAAGATAATTTTTAGATAATTAATACAAAGTCTTATGAAGTTGCACATTGATGATTCCTTCAAGAAATCAGAACCACTTAGACTCCTTAAAGTCACAAAAATTATTAAATTAGAATTAAAAAATGGAAGGAAAATGTTAGCTTATGCAGTACATTTTTAAATGCATTGATTTTTTAAAATTCTAATTGTGTTATTATTTTATTGTTTTATTAGATGAATATTTCATAAAATGAGTGGGGGAAAAAAAGAATGGAAGGATACAAATAATGTTTTTTAAAGTGAAAAATTGATTGTATATTTTTCATAGTTTTATTTAATAATTACTTCACCAGATACACTTTATTTTTTGTGTTTTTTTGTTATGGTTTTAAGAGAATTTAAGGTTTTAAAGACATTATTGGAACTATTATATTTAATGCAATTTATTATTTTATTTGGATTGATTTATTATTTTTTCAAACTGTATTTTTAAATTTATTATTTTAAAATGTAAATTTAAAAAAAACTTAGCTTTAATAAAAAAAAAAAACTATGATTGGAATATCAAGTTTTTCTACTAAATCAACCGAAAAAATTATTTATTTTTTTATGTCTGATAATTTTTTTTTAAAAAAAAAAAAGGAAAGAAAAAACATGGTGTTTTATTATCATTGTTTTACTTGAATATTTCTGAACATTTTTAATCACAATGTAGAAATCAAATAATATTTTATTCAGTTATTTTGTTTTGAATATGTTATCCCAAATGACACTGGAATCAAATTTTTGAAAATCATGAATTCACTTTTAAAATTAAATCTTAAACTATTTTAAATTACTCTACCCTACAATAATGGAAGAGACACTTTCAGTTTTTTACATTTTTTAAATTTTTCACGAGATACTTAAAGGATTATTTTGTAACTTTAGGGGTATTTAGTTCCTGTGATTTTTCGTACCTAACAATAAGATTTAGACCTGCAATGAAATATGAAAGAAAACAAATGTTTTTGAACATTTGAATCAAGCAAAAAACTTGTAACTTGTATCGATTGTTTTAGCTGTTATATTTAATAACTGCATAAAGTTTTGTAAACTTAGAGTAAATATTTTTTTTTATAAAAAATAAAAATTTTGCCTTACGTTTTTTTGCTATAACTTCATAAATATTCAATGTAAACAAAATGTTTGGATAAATTTAAGATTAATTACAAAATTGTTGATTTAAAATTTAAAAAATTTTTTTTAAAAATTATGCAAGATCTGAGTATTTATGTTAGTTCTTTTATTCTGCTCATGGGGTGCAGAAAAAAATTTAAAATGTTTTTTTTCATAATTTTGTAGGGAATCAATCATATGTGGCAACTAATGATTAAAGCTTTATTTGAATATGTTAAAAATTTAAAAAGTTTCTAGTAATTTTCTAAGTAGTTTTTGTACTTTTTTAAAGAAAGCTTAAATCCACTAATTTTATCTTGTTTTATTAATTTCATGTACTTCTTTGTCTATGCCATCAAAATTTAGTTTCCATGCGATTATTGTAAGGTATTATCATTTGTTTTTAAATTTTTTCTTATGATACAAAATAAAATTTGTGAAAAACCCCATATCGCTTTGAGCTTTCTTTTGAAAATTACAAAAACTACTTAGAAAATTGCTTGAAACTTTTTTAATTTTTAAGACATTCAAATGGAATTTCTTTTATTAGTTGCCATATATGATTCACTACAAAATTATGCAAAAACCTTCATAAAATTGTTTCAGTGCATGTGCAGTATAAAAGAACTAGCTTAAATACTCATAACTTGCGCTGTATTTTACGAATTTTTTTTAAAAATTTTGAATCTACAATTTTGTAGCTAATCTTAAATTGCTTCAAATTTTTTTTAAAATTCCATTGAATATCTATAAAGTTGTAATGAAACAACGTAAGGCGAAGGAATTAATTCTTTATAAAAATGTCCATATTTTCCATAAATATTTACTCTAGGTTTACAAAACTTAAATTAAATAAAGTTTTATGCAGTTATTAATGCTTGATTTTCTGGCATAGGGTGCTAAAAAACACGTGTTTTTTTTCCCTAATTTTATGTGTCTCTTCCATTATTGTAGGATAGTGTATGCGTTATCTAGATATTTAGGTATTTTTTCCCAATTTTTTCTTAGTCGTAATAAGATAATTTTGACAATCAATTTCACTTGAAATTTTTTAATTTAATGGCCATGCTGCACTCTTTAGGTGTCATCTGTTTTTCTTGATTGTGTAATGCTCTACCTAAATTAATTTAATTCATTTTTTTCCAGACCATAATATATTTTTCTATATATTTCAGGGTTTATAAATTTTTTCCTCACCCTTCATGTTTTTTACTAATTTTGTTTGAGTTTGCTTAAACATTAAATATTTTTTTGTCAATTTCCTACTTATGTTATGTGCTTTTACTTTTATATTAAATTAACAAATTTATAACATTTATTAGAAATGTTTCACTCAAGTCATAATTCAAGTGCTTCTATTAAACTTTTTTCTTCTTAGGGTAAATTTCTGATGTGCCAGTGTGAAAATGTAGAAAAGCATAATGAAGAGATTCATTTATTCCATACTGATTGTTATCTTGTACCTCGTGCTGGATTGCCCCCTGGATGTCCACATTGTTGTAGATTTACAAATTTTGATGAAGTACAATTAGCATTGAAAACATTACCCGAAGAAATTACTAAAATGTGTGTATTTTTAAAAATTTTTTTTGGTGCTAATATGAATTAAAATATGTAAAGATGCTATCAATTATTTATCAATTAGCCAAACTTAGTGCTAAACATTTAGCTAACCCAAATTGAGTAATTATTGTCATAAAATTGCCATTTATTTTCTTGAACAGTTTATTTAAATGCAAAAATTAAACTGATTAAAATATTTTCAGCTGCAGAAGTTAAAATATACGTACATTGAATTCTCATAAAATTAATATTTTGTTTGCTTCATTATTCTTGAAATCTTTAAACATAAGATTAATGTTTTTAAATTGATAACATATTTTGTTTCTTAGCTTTTCAAAATACTCGCTCCATAAAACTGCAAGAAAAGTTTTCATGATATTACTTGTAATGTAGGGACTTGCTAACTTTCATGATTTATGATGTTGAAAGTTACCAATTACTAAAAAACAAATGAATTTAGATGTTTAAATGATCTTATAACAACTATTTTATTTTTATTATACAAACACAGCTTGCAATAAGTTTATTTGTTTATTTGAAAAGCTTACAATAGTAAATTAGGAAAGCCTTTTTATTTGAGCCTTTTTTTTAAAAAAAAGTTTTTGAACTAGTGCAAAGTATTTGAGATTTTAATGAGACATTAAATGTCCTTTTTAATGTGACAACTTGAGTAATTACTCAGTTTTCTAAATTAAATAATCTAATCTAGAGCAACAGGTGGAGTGAAAAGCTAAGGAAATTATCATATTTTTAAGAAGTTTAAAAATTTACAAATTTCATCAACATATAGTATTGCTGATTGGAAGTGCTATAAAATAATGTCTTTCACTTCATGTCAGATCATTCTAACTAAAATTATATCCTGGGCATATGTTAATGTTATCTTCAGCTTTGCCACTTTTTTGCAAATGTTTAATATTTTAAAAGCATTTTTTTTTATAGTTTTTGATAGTTAGCAGTGACATTTGTTGATGAATTTTGTTACAAACTTTGAAACTAAATAAACTGGTTTCCTATACTGAATGCTATTAAGTGTCCATTTCTATCTCCTCCCCTTTTTCTTTAATTGAATTCTCGAATTTGCATCTATTTTTGGACATTTAGTGCCTATTGTTTTTTTCTCCAAATTTTAAAGTCTATGCTCTTTAAATAAAATATCAGTTTCTTTTCTTGTTTATTACTAAATAAATATTCTTTAAGGGATAATATAGAACTCTGTAAATCAACCCATTATTCGTAGAATATATTAAAATAGAACTCAATATTTATATTTCATTTTAGAGATCCTACTGTTCGAAACTTGACTAGCCATTTGAAGGATTACTGTATCTCTATGAAAATTGTAAATGTAGCAAATGAAAAACCACTAGAAAGTAAATATTTTTCTTTTTATAATCTATTTTTAAAGCAAATTACATTTTCATATAATTTCCTGAATGTGTAATGTGTGCATGCAGTGAAGGACTTTAGTAGTTATATTAATTTAATATAAGTAGTTTATTAGTTTTGAAACAATTATTTGTTTAATATCATTTTAAAATACTTTAATTTTTTAGCCATGAGATATAATATTCCACAAAAGGAAGAGCTTAAATCAATGCTGATGGCCATTAGTGATAAGTGCCTACACTTAAGACCTACTGGAAAATGCCTCTATAATCCTATAAAAGTAGGAGATGTGAAAAAAGTATTACAACTATTAGGTGTGAATTTTAATTTTAATATATAATGTATGAATTTTATTTGTTATTGTGATTTCCTGCATGTAACCTGCAGATTACCTCTTAAAAAAACACAAAAATCATTACTGCAGATAAACTGCCGAAATTACCTCCTGGGTGGCAGACATCACAAATTTCTAATCTACTTTCATCAGTCACAAAAGTGTAAGGGACCATTTACAATGAACATAAAAAATTTTCATTTGTGAATGAGAACCTTATTGGTAGAATGCATTTAACCGTAAAAAACTGGCCAGTCAAGTTCTTGTTCGAATCTGTTTTTTTTTTAATTTTTTTATTTAACATTCTTGTCTGAATGTCCTCTAAACATGATCTTATGTCTGCATGCCCATTTATTTATCGATGCCCATCAGGTGTAGATTCGCTCGCATATGTTTAAAACTTAGTCTATTTTATGTTTAATATTTATGTTACTATATGTTTAAAACTTAGTCACTGAGAATTTAAAAATAAGAATTCGATGTTAAGAAGTATTGATATTACGTGTTTTACATTATCTTTTTATTTATGGTAAAAATTAATATTATTCTGTGTTAACAATGACCTTTATCCATTATTTAAATAGTTTTAAAAATATCATTACAACGATCCATGCATATCATATTTTTAATATTTTTTATTTAATATTTTTAATTTTGTATTTTTATATTATTTCCATTATAAATAAAAGTAAATTGTTGCACTAAACAAACCCCTGTCGAATTCTTTGGTTACATGGAGGGGGGGGGGCAGATTATCTGCTGAAATGTTTTCTGGCTAAAATTGTGTTAAACTTTGCTGTAAAACATATGTAATTTTTCCAGTTGCAGGATAAAATTTCATTTCTATTTGGGGTAAATTACATCTTAGGGGAATAGCAAACTTACTTATAAAGAGGGAAAATTTTTTTCTTTTTCCTTAAATAAAGCAACAAAAATATTGAAAAATTATTTTATTATCATTTCGCTTTACTCCTTTTTAAATTTGACTTTTCAAATTTTATTTGGATTAAAAACTTTAACTATATATTATTGTTCTTTTTCGAAATGTTTTTTTCCTATAACATTCTAACTATTTTCTAAACTCTATTTTTCTAATTTAAAAGCGCAGCTTATCCCCCCCCCCCAAAAAAAAAAAAAATTTACATTTATTATAACCTAATTTGTTTACAGGAATCTGCCCGTTGTATATTTACTATCGTTTAGCGGTACCTTCATAAATTCAACTTTTGGAAAAATGGTAGTTTCACAAAATACTTTTAATAAAGCAAGTTCTCATGTAAACTCTGTTCTCGTTGCAATCTGGCGAAAAGAGGAGCTTTTTTACCAGATGTCTTTTACGAAAAGGTAGCACATGTTTGGTCAGCTAGTGCAATGTGGTAAACCTAACTGGTTGCTCATGCCATATCAAAGTGAGCTTCTTTTTTTTTACCGAGTTTTTTAAAATTAAACACCAAGGGTTTCCTTCTGTAAACATTACAGGAAGTCAAAATTTGAACATTCTTCTAAACATTTGAACATTATCTGAAACACTATTGTAAATTTATACTAACAGACCTTTATTTTTTATGATTTTTTTTTTTTTTTTTTTTTCGCTATGAAACTTTTTTCTGTATGACCTAGTCGAAAATGTTCTCATAATGAAAATTAATTTTTAGTGCTGGTACTGTTAAATGCATGGTTTTATTAAATTCAAGTTCAAATTTGATTATGGACAATGATTTTTATAGAATTTTAAATTTGGATGCAATTTTAAGCGCTCAATTTTACAATAGCAAAATAATTTTTTCTTTTTGGGGAAAAATATACAGAAATTTACCTGTCATAAATGATTTTTATTTGAAGTGACATTTTTTTTAAATATTTTCTTACTTTATCATATTTTTGTGTCGATTTTTTTACATAATTTTTAATTTTCACAAATTATAGGTACCTCTAAAAAATACCAGACAGACCCTTGGTTTAAATACTTCTGCAGACCAAATTCAATTCCAATCTTTTCTCTCCTCCTTTTTTAACAATGTGCTGTTATGTTTGAGCACTATGAGAGTTGATAGAGTTTGTTTGATATTGTATTGTAACTAATTTTCATTTGACGTTATGTATTAAATTTAATTTTTCAAATTTCAATTAAGCATGTCAATTAAAATTTATACTTTTCTTTTTAAAACTGGTTTTATTCTTTATTTTTCTTCCCTTTTCTATGTTAATAGAAATGGTTATTCTGCTGTTTTTTAAACTCTGTTTTCTTTTAAGAGCTTAGCTTATCAAGTAATTTTTTAGAGCTAAATAAATGTAAATATTACTGTGTAGGGAGGCATCAGCAGATAAGGAATTAAATTTTTTTGCAGTATAACCTTGATTATTTGAACTTTTATGTTTGCAAATAACAAACAAATACCTTAACAAAAATTTACAAATCTCTTAACAAAATACCTTTTGTCAAATTACTGCAAAAGTCAACTCCCAGTTTTATGCTTCTCCCTTTGCAATAGTTTGGTGTGATTTTCGAGCATTGTAACATTGGAAAGTTAATTTGATATTTATTGAGACTTGTGACGAATTTTAAAAGTATTGCATTTCAAATAGTTTAAATTACCTTTTTTTTGAAAAAAATATCAAAGACTGATATTCTATTGCCACTAGCATCATATTGATTATTGGTCACTGACTTTATATATATGCAAGTGAAATATGCAAAAATGATAGTCTGGTTGCAAAGGTTTTGTTTCCTTTTGTCACATAAGAATAATATGATGAATATCACAGTCACATTTAAGTAGGTAATAGCTTTATTAAAGTAGAATAATTTTCTTTCATAATTTTAAATAAGTTTGAAAAAACTATATATAATAAACTAATCATTTAAGTTTTTTTTTTAATTTTTATCAATTGTTTAGGCAGTATTTTTTCTTTACGATATCTTTCTTAACGAAATAGTTTTTATCAGTATTATCTGTTTCATTATTTCACTTCAATTTTTATCTGTTTTATTATTTCACTCATTTAGTTCATATTTCTTTACAGTGAATGGGGTCAATCCGAACCATAAATTTAAAACGCACAAGAATAATACTCCTCTTCATATAGCTGCATATTTTGGCTTTATTGGTATTGTTCATGTTTTACTTCAGGTAATCTTTCCTGTGAATTACCGACATTATTTGCATACTTAAAGTTAAAATTACTTTTTATTTTTATTTTTTATTATTTGTTAAGTTATGCTCTCTGATAAATAAAGTATTATCATTAAAAAAATTTAATTCTTTTTTTTCAGACATTATTTATTTTTTCTTCATATTAATACTTTAACATTTCATAATTCTTTTTGATATTTTCTTCTATAAAAATGTAGTATGTTTACATTACTTTAAAAATGTGATACAAAAGGTTGCATTTACTTTGGTTTATTTAGCTACTTTTTCATTTAGCTTAAATGGAATTTTCAATTTAGATACTTTAAGCAGAACCTGCAAGTTATTTTGTATCTTTAGTTTTTAATTTAGTTTTGATACTCATTTAATGTATGTATTATATACATTAAAAATATTTAAAAAAAAATATTTTTTTTGTAAATGCAAAATTGTAGAAATCAATTATAGATTTTAAAGTGATTTCAAATAAAATGTGTTTTTAGAATTTTTGATAAGTAAAATAACTTCTTTAATATTCTTTTTGAAGATTGAAATTATTAATAATTTTCTATGATTAACTATGCTGATTGCAGTTTTAATATTCAGGATACATTGTAGTGATCCACTTTCATTGGCATTTAAAAGGTGTTTTATAGTTAGCAAAGGTAAACATCCACCCTATCATCTTTTATTTATAATGACAATTGTAATTTAAGTTTGTTTTGTTTAAATATGCTGAAAATCAAAAGCCAAAAAATAGTCATGAATGAAGTCAACATACAGTAAATGTAGATATGACTGAACATTTTGTTTCAATATTTTGTATTAATATTTTGTATATTGATATAATTGCTGTGAAAGCAACTATAAAATATTATTTCTTATTAAAAATTTTTTGATTTGATTGCAAAATTTATAAAATTTTGAATTTTGTATTAAATTATACTAATAAAAAATTTTAAAATTATATAGTTTTAATAAATATTTATTTTAATTGCTTTGACTGAAATATTTACTGAATGCAATTAAATTTTATTGTAAGTTATCAGATTTTATCCTTAGCAATTAAAAAAAATTCTTTTGAAGTCAATTTTCTATTTAAATACACATTGAAAACAATTATTGGTTTTAATATGTATTACCAATGATAAAATTTTGTAGAAAAGAATAATTAAATAATTTATTTAAAAAAAAATGCTCTGTGACCTCATAATGCAAATTTAGAACAAATTAATTTACTTATTAATTATGCTGAAAAATATGTTCTTAACACTTCACATTCCCTCACATATTTAGGTGCTGTTAAGTGCTTTCTTGGATAAGTTACTCTAAAGGTGGGATTTTCTTCATTAGTAACTAATTTAATTATAAAAGTTAGTTCAAAACTTTATGTTAAATATGATCATGTATGATACATAAATTAATATCTTGATACCTATTTTTTTGACATAAAAATTTCAGGGTTTTTACTTTGTGTCTCAACTGCCTCTAAATTATTTAAAAATTTACTTCTTAAAAGCAGTGACAATGTATTTGATGATTCAAACTAAAAAATAATAAAACATCTTTTTTTAATTTAAAATAAATCCCTTTCTTTATAGGTACATTAATTTTGTAAAAACATTTTAATTTTATAAACTGTTTTTTTTTTTTTTTTTTTTTTGTAGTATGGTGGTGTGATAAATGCTGTAAATGATGATTTAGAAACCCCACTTATTTTGGCTGTTGAAAGAAAGCATATAGCTGTAGTTCGCTACATGATATGGGCTGGTGCTGATATAAATGCTAAGGTAATTATTTTATTTTTGTATTTTATTACTTACTTTTTTAATCTTAGTTATTTTGATATTAAGTTCATTGTATTTTAGTTATACTTTATTTTGCAAAAGTCAGAATTCTACTTACATAAATGTTTTTTAAACGGCAAACTACATAATATATTTTGTATCTTGCATAATTTAGTCTGTTCATGCATGCTTAATCCAAAAGTTGTGTTTAGTGATGTGGTCATATATATAACTGAAAATAAGGTATAAACTAATTTTATAGAAAGCTTTTTGGATATTTTTTAATGATTTTTTGTCAAATCAACCTAATTTTATGTTAAAACTAATTTGTTAGTAAAATAAAAATCATTTTCTGTTTTTTTTTTTTATTTATTTATTTATTTTTTTTTACACGCAAAACTCAACAATAAAAACCCAAAAATTGTTTAATATTTCTATTTAGACTGAAAATGGTTTGACTGCTTTTCATGCATCCTGTAAAAGTGGCTGCAAGGATATCGCTCAGCTTTTGTATGATGTGGGAAACTTTGATATTAATATTCAGGTATTTATTTTTAATTTTATTGTTGGTTTTTCCTTTTGGTATTTTATCACCCAAACACAATCTTAAGCAATAAAATATAGTATCAAAATAAATGTTAAATATTAAAAACAAAATTTTTATGAGCTTGTGTGCCATGATGGATCAGTATTTCTGATACTGACAAGAGAAGTATTCATCTGTAAAATTGCTAAAATTGGGGTACATGACAAGATATGACCTCTCAAAACTTTAGTTCATTTATTATCAAAAAAATCCTAAAGAACAGTTGTATGCTTGTCTTAATGGTTGAAAATTTTTTCTCATAACTGAAAGAATCGTGGTTCTATCCCCATTGACACTTTTTAAATTTCATTTTTCAATGATGAAAAATGTGTTATATTTCTTTTTATTTAAAGTGCACATAATAGAAAATCTGATTAAATTTAGTGACTATTTCAAAATTTATTTATTAATTATCTGATCAGTGAAGAAATTAAATATGTATACATGCATATATGTATACTCTCTGTACAGAGAGTATGCATATATGTATACTCTCTGTAGTTTACATGCATTTTATTTGTATTTATTTTTAAGTTTTATTTAACAAATTTTAGCAGTATAGTTCCTTATTTTGTCTGCATTTATGCCTTGCATCTTATTTTACAAAATACTTTATTATTGAATATTCCAATAAAGTGCTTTAATGATAGTAGCCTCAATTGTTGAAGTTGGCCAGATCTTTAACACTTGGCAAATGTTCTGAAAATTTGTTAAAAATTTTTTTTAAAGATTAAACCTATTGATTCATTTAACTTTTTTTTTAATAAAAATGCTTTGTTTACCATTTTGCATTACATTTGTTACATTTACATTGGTTGGCATTTTTATTAAAAATTTTCTTCATTTAAAATGTTGTATTTTTAATGAAAATAATTTTTAATATAAATGCTTTGTTTGCTGAAGAGCATTAGCTTAGTTAATGTTTTTCTCCAAACAAGATTTACTAAAGTGTTAAAAAGCTATCTGCTAATTACAATTTAAGTATTAACAAAGGCAATTGCTATACCCACATTAGCAAAGCCCATAACTAATGTGGTTTTTGTATTATTATTTATTAATTTTTTCAGTTTTATTTTAACCTTATGCTTTTTATATGTAGTTCAGTTTTTGTATTGAATGTATCAACATATCATACAATATGTTAATATCTAGATGAATATAATTAGTTAAATAAATATAATATCTAGATGAATATAATTACTCATTTTTATTGTTTTTGTTTCATCATTAATTTGTTTTTTGTAATTTGAATAACTTAATCAAAATATAATTTCTAGGATGACGGGGGCTGGACACCACTTGTATGGGCTTGTGAATACAAATACTTGAATACAGTCTTATGGCTGTTAGAACTTGGTGCTGATCCAAATATTCGAGATAGTGTAAGCAGGATATTTTTAAAATTTAATGAATTTTTTCTTTGTGTTTATATTTTGGGAACATTTTTTTACTGTCCTCTATTAGTTATAATATGATTAAGTTTCACAAATCCTGTCAAGCTTTTCTTTATACATAAATTATGAAAGTGTAAGTTATCCATTTAAATAAAATATTTGTAATACATCTAAATAAATTACAAATGTTTTTATCTGTGATTACTCTTTTTCTTAATGTTTTATTTTTTTCTTCATTGTTTTATTTGTATCTTATAATTCAGTACTTGATGAATTTATTAAAATAATTACATTCTGACTTCACAAATTAACTTAATGTAATATTATTCTTATTGTTTATATTTCTCATTACCATAAAAATATTTTTTCCTCAATTAAAAGTCGGTAGATTTCAGAAGGATGATGTATTTTTCACATTATTTAGTGCAGTTTTTAAACATAAAATAAGATTTTTAAAATTTTTTTAAAACAAGATAATTATAAACTTTTTTTTAATCATCTTTGACCTGTAAAAAAATAGTAAAATATTTTATAAATAAGAATTTTAATTTTTACACATTTGCTATTAATAGACATTAATATTTTGCTTATTTATTTAATTTTGTTTAATGTCTTTAAAATTTTGCAATTAGAGCCTCATTTAAGTAGAATTGAGTCCCTAAAATATTTAAAACTAAATTAACATAAAATTTATAGATTTTTAACAATGATTTTTTGCAGAATTTTTATTGTCACTCAAGATTTTATTTATTTCAAAAAATTAAAGTTTTTTATTTTGAAAATGAGAATAATGATGGTCTTTCATAGCTTAACCAGAAAAGAAAAACATTTGCAATATTAAAAATTGGGGGGAAAAAAGCATTCTTGATAATTGAAAAATATTAAGAAATATTCCTAACTCTTCTCTGCTCATGTAAATATTTTTTAAGCTTTTCAATGAATGCTTAAATTGCACCTGAAAAATTTTATATATATATATATATATATATATATATACACACACAATCTGAATATTCCTTTATGATCTTAATGGTAATAAATTTATCTGATATCCCTGATGCATACTCCCATACTGAAAAAGTTCGAATACTAAATATTATGATTTTTTATCTAAAAAAAGACAAAAAATATAGAAATTAGAAAGTTTAATTATTCAGGTGTTATTAAATAGCTTGTTTTTAATTGTTTATGTGTGAAAATTTTGTAATTAAAAACTTTGAATAAACTGAATTTTCCATTTCTTTATTATTTTTAAATGTAATTTTTTTATGATTATTTTTCACATTATTTATTTCATAACAATAATATTTCTGATAATATAATTTTAGGAATTGAATATCGCATCTCACTGGGCTGCTTGCTCTGGAGAAAGTGAAATACTTAATGTTTTACTTGATAATGGCTGCAGCTTAAGTTTCGTCAACAGAAGAGGTGACACAGCTCTGTGAGTATTTTTCTATGCTACTGCTTTTATTTTTTTAAAGTTATTTCTCTCTTATTTGCTACGCAAATTAATGTAATTTCATTTTAAAGGGATTGAAACTACAAAGTATTTTCTTTAACCAAATATGTAATGAAAATAATCCTTGGCTTTAACCATACCTTTCAACCTAATGATGAAACAAAAAGTTAGTGGCAGGTTTGGGGAGAAAAAAAACTCAACCTCTTCCAAAATCTGGTTGTTTTTCTTTAAATCAAAGGATTAGATAATATTTTACATTCTAAATTAAAAGTATTTAAGCTATTATGAAGTATTATCATGAAAACTTTTTCAGCTATTAATTGATATTATAAATAAACATTTGAAATATCCTCTTTCCTTCGATAAACAACATGCTAACATGATAAAAAAAAAAAAAGAATAACTGGTGATTTTAATCATGCTTTAACATTACTTTAAAATAATGTTTAGCACACAAATAGAAAGTTAATGTTGAAATAGTATATTAGTTATGTTTGTAAAAGAATAACTTCCTCTTTGTTTCCAGTATGTAGGAAAAAGTCATACTTCTGCATTAATTAATAGCAGTAATAATTAGCATTACTCAGTTTATGACATTTGCATTAATTTACTTAAATAATCATGTCTGTCTTTTCTTTTTTTCAATTGAGTAAATATAAATTTTAACTTTTAACCTAGAACTGTATGAAAAATGCGAGATAATATATTTTTTTCTATAAAAAATATTTGAAATTAATGGAATGATGATAAAGAGTCAAAAACATAATGCATACATAAATACTATAATATGGTGAAATAAAGATAAGTTTTAATGCTAATAATTTAATAATAAATAATGAATAAACTAATTTTTTAGATTTCTTTTAATACAATGAAGCCTTAACTAAGACAATGTTTTCTAATAATTCAGCATTATATAAAATAATATAGATATTGAATACATAAATTAAAAATTTATTTACACTGATGACCAAAAACAAAAATTTCTAAAGGTAACTAAAATTTAAAATTCAGAATAGCACCTCATTTCTATTTACACTTTTGGTCGCAACAAGCATTATTGAACAAGATTATGAAACTTTTCATGTTAACTTATTCTATAATTGCATTTTTTAAATAATTTTAAAAACTATCAACACAAAGTTGGTGATGGCTTGTATTATTTTGAGAACTTTTAGCGATATCTTGATTTTAACTAACTCTAAATTTACTCACATTAATTTGTTTTATAAATATATTTTTGCAGAAGGGCAATAATACGTAAACATTAAAAAATTATAAATCACTTATATTTATTTAAGTAACACAAACTCACGTTAGCAATTAAGATTAAAAAGATCTTAACAGGAAAGTTTGTTTTACAGGAGAACTTATAGAAACAGGAATTTTTTTTATATAGATATATTTAAACTAAAAGTATTTATATGATTAATGTAAAAATAAAGTTATGTAACTTTTTTTTTTAAAGAAAAAAAAGCTACTTTCCAAAAATCGTGGTTTAAACCACATTGGTTTGAAACAGCTAACTCTGGTTAGTGGGCCATGTATATTACTGTAAAATACAAACAACAGCAAAATTACTGTCGCCAGATACCAGATCCTCATGGTGATAGTTGCTACTATAACAAGCTGAGTAATTTTGAATATGAATTTACTTGTTTTGTTTTCGCTCCAGTAGATTTTGCAATGACATAATTTAATTTCTTAGCAAAGTCACCTTGCTTCACAATATTTACTACTTTTAATGAAATTTATTACTGAATTTCAATGGAACTTATTACTGAATATAGACTATTTAAAATTTTCTGCTTATATTTATTAAATTAATTACATAATTTTTCCAATTTCAGTCATATTGCAGCACGAAAGGGTCACTATTCTTGTGTCAGGTAAGATGTGTCTCTTATGTTTAATGTGTAATAGAAATTTAATTTTTATGTTTTAAATGATACATAATTTTTATCTACCTTTTTTGGTGATGTTTCCGTATTTCAATATTAAATGTAAATAATTTAGATATATTTATAATTTTTCAAACTTGTATACATTAAGAAGTTTACCTTAACCATTTTAAAGCATTTTTTCCTTTTTGATTCTTTTTTTTAAAATTTATTAATTCATTTATTTAGTTTTTTTTATATTTTTTTTAAGAAAGATTTATTCTTACTTAGTATCGCCAAAAAATTTTAATTTAAAAATTAAGTTCTAAGATTGCCATTTTTTTTAACTACAGGTAAAAACTGCCAGTTAACTATAAACTTTGCACTTATATGTTTCTCACTTAAGTGAAAATAAATAGGCTGGTCATAATATATATTGTAAATATATACAGTAAATATTTACTTTAATTTTCAAATTCTTGCATCAACACATTCCTTATGTATAAAATTTTTTTAATTTTCATATGTAAGGATAAGATATCAATTGATTAAGTTTTTTTATTAGTTTGTTAATAGTCTATGATTATTATATATAGATATTGTAAATTACAGAATTAGATTATTTTCAAAATTTGCTCTGGAAAAAAACTTATACTATTTTGTTTAAAATAATTATGGTATATTTCTGAATATAAGCAGAGTATCTTTAGAAAAGTTTTGAAATCTAAAATTAGGGTCAGCTTATTTTATGAGCTTTGAAAAATTCCAGAGTGACATCGCCAACAAAAATACTTCTCCTTCTATTGAGCATTAATGATAATCAGTAAATATCAAAAACCCTACATACAATGTCTTAAAATCCATAAAATAAGTGTTAAAAACTGTATGCACTAAATATAAAAAAATAAAAAAAAATAAAAAAAAAAAAAAACATAAAAAGGATAATATGAAAGGAATACTATATTTTTGATCTTCTAAATATGAATTTAGAAAAACCATGCTTCATTTACCCACATTGCTATAGTTACTAGGTCGACCATTGCTTCAAGAGAGGTCATACATTTTATTTCCAGGGGTAGCATCTCTTTTTCTTTTACTTTGGCTTTTATGTAAGTTTTGAATTTTAGATAAATTTCCCACTAAAACGAAAAGGTTTAGTTTCGAAAATATACGGTACTACTTTAATATAAAGATAGGATGTTAGAGAAATAGGTGACAACTATGTGTTTCAAATCTGCTTAAAGAAGATGCAATTATTTATTTATTAATTTTTTTTAAATAATCGATTGAGGTAATTCCAATATACTTATATCCTAAAAGAAGAAATAAATCTTCTGCATCGTATGTGAGTCTTTCTGACTTATGTGTTTTGGGTAATATTAACATTTTGTTATTTAAAATAATATTTTATGTGCATTTGAAAGAACTATTTTTGTTTATCGTTAAAATATATTTCTTTTAAAGGCTCTTACTGGAAAGAGGAGCTCCTATAGATAGAAAAAATGAAGATGGAGAAACTCCGTCAATGGTAAATAATTTTCTTTATATATATACTCACTACAGTAAGTGTATTTTTTTATTCCTGTATCTATTTTGTTCGAAATTATGAGTAAGTATAAAGTATAGCATTTCAAGCCCATTTAATGTCAATCATAACTGGAAAATATCACAGTTTTACTATTTTGTTGACTATAATAATTCCTAAAATTCTCTTTGTGTAAAATATTTAGTACATCATGCATCAATTATCATGAAATTTATATTTCTTAAAATCTACTGAATTTTTTTCTATCCAAGTATATCAACTATGCACCAAATTAAATAGTGTATTTTAATATATTTTATAACTTTAGTCTCTTATTGTTCTTAATATTGTGTAAAAATGTTCTTCTGTATAACGCTTTGGGCGAGTAAAACATAGGTTAGAATTGTAACGAAAGAAAGTTCATTTAATGTCCATCATAACTGAAAAATATTTCTATAAAAATTCTTAAAATTCCCTATTTGTAAAATATTTAGTACTTCATGCAACAAATATGAAATTTATATTATTTCCTAAATTGGATTTTTTTCTATCAATGTTGGTAGCTATGTATTATATATCAAAATATTTGTTTCATTTTAACTTTCATCATTTATATTGTATTAGTGAAAGTTTAATTTTCTAACTGTTTTAATAAGATTAAAGTAATTGGCATTAATTTAATTACTACTTCCTTTAGGCTGTTTTTTTTTTAATTAATTGTGCATAATTAGTTTATGCATTTTATTTATTTGTACTGTATAATCTTGATTATTTATTTGTATAATCGGTTTAAATTTAATTTCATTACTACTTAATTTATTTTATTTGGATAGTTTATTTTATCAAGTTTTATGCTATTATTCTTACATTTAATATTCATTCTCCTTCTATAAAATTTTTTTTGCCTTATGTTCAATTTAAGCTCCTTGAATGTCCTCTTGCTTCCTTTATCTGCTTCTATTCAATTTTTATTTTTTTTATTCTCTATCTTGTGTTTTGAGTGTCTTAAAAACACCAAGTTTTTTTCTAAAAATAGAATCTGAATTAAAAAACAAAAAGTTTTTTTTTTTTTTTAAGTTTTAGCATAAATATTCACAATTTTCCTCCAGTAATTGTTCTTCCCCTTTGTAAATGGCACTTGTTGCTTATAAATTAGAAAGATGATTTATTTATTGATTTATTTTGAAGGATTATGTTTGACTTTATATTTAAGTGATTCTGTGAATGTATCACAAATGTTCCACCTTTATATTCTTGTACAATGATATCGCTGCCAACTTTCACCCTTTTCGAGAATAGGTTTTCCAAGTGGTAGTAAAACAATTAACTAAACAAAATCTTACTCAATATTAAATGTATGTTTTAACCAGGATGAAAATTAAGATTATTATGGTATTATAAATTTGCTGTAATTATTTTTATGTGGTCATAGTCATTCATAATTATTATTGTAATTCAAAAATTTTAAAGGAATAACATGAGTTTCGTTACTACTTTACATATAAAAATAAAATCTTCCGGAAAAACCGGAAAAGTTGGCAGCTATGCAATAATGATAAATGGGTGTATTGTTTTATCTTTACATACATTGTTGTTTAATTATGTATTTTTTTTAGATGATATTTATTGACCATTGTGATCTAATACTTTGTTCTATTCTATAATAAAATTTAATTAGATTGTATATTAGCCAAATTTTTTGTTGCCTTTTAGCTCTTCATGGCTTTTCATCATTATCATAACTTAATATTTATTCTTAATTATTCTTTGATTATTAATTGTAACTAAAAATGTTTTTAATTATAATTTTAGTTGCTGTACCTGCTATATGCCTTTTATTTACTGTGTTATTGTACCAAAAAATCTGATAATTTTATCTGAACCTTGTTATCAGCAGTTAATATTAACAAATATTCACTCAATCACACTCTTTAAATTCATTTATAATTGCTCACAAAAAATGACATAAATTTTTAAACATGATAGTTACTTATTTTTTATTTGGCTGTTGCTTTGTTTCATTCCGTCACTTAGTATGATGTTTAAATTACATAACTGCCTGTCAAATTTTTTTTCCAGCTCTATCTGTATTTTTTTTAAATGTGTTAAAACCTACTGATTAAGTTTTGACTAATATAAAAATTTTATGATTTATATTAATTTGTTAACTTAGAATTGTATCAATTTTATTTTAAGTTTTTTTCATGAACCATGGAATTCCATTAATTATATATCTTTAGTTTCATATATTTTTTTTAAGTCTTATTTTAGATATTTTGTAATAATAGATATTTAATTTTTTTATTTTTTTTAGTGTTGTGATGTTGGAACTAAAAGCTATAGAATTATTAAAAAGTATCAATCTCTTGTGTCTAAGAAAAAACGAGCTCCTTTAGAACATGTAGTCTTCAGGTATATTTGTATTATATTAAAAGAATTTGTAATATATAGTTTTATTTTTTGTGTAAGTTTTAAAATTTTGTGAATTAATCTCTTTAAAATTCATTTGCATAGTTTTATTTCAATTTATCATGTATTTTCCATCTGTCTCTTTTATCATACTTTGTTTACTATTTATGTGAACAATTATGGCATTAAATATATTTTTGCATAGCTATTAGCTATTTGGTACTAGTGCAAAACATGAATCAATAAATTTTATTCATGCTATTGTTATATTAAAAGAAGGAATTATTTTTATTGCACAATTAATAATGATTATTTGAGGAAATTATTTGTTTTTTTAAATAATGTGATTATTACTTTTATTTTCAATTAGTTTCTAAGTCTTATAAATATTATCTGCAGCTTTTTTAAATATCAGATGTAAGAGTTTGTATTTTAAAAAAAATAATAATTCTTGTTTTTTTATCCTGTAAGTTTTAAAATTTTTTAATTAATCTCTTTTTAAAACTCATGTTTATAATTTTATTTTAGTTTATTATGTACTTTCAATTTGTTTGTTTTTTAGCAGACTTTGATTATTATTTGTGTAAACAATATTGGCATTAAATTTTTTTTTGCGTAGCTGTTGGCAATTTAGTATTTGTATAAACATTAATCAATAAAATTTGTTCATGATAGATAATGTTATTGTCAAAGTATGATTTTTTAATGCATAATGATCATTTAGGGAACTTGTATGTAATTTAAATTATGTTATTATTAATTTTATTTTCCAATTTTTTTTTTAGATTTTGTGAATATTATTTTCAGCATTTTTGAATATCAGATGTGCATATTAACAAAAGTTAACTCTTAATTTCTTTTGTAAAAAAAAAAAAAAAAAAAAAAAAAAAAACATTTTATTGAAAAATAAATGTTTGTTTTACTCTGAATCAAGAATCTAGGAAATATTTTTTTGTCTTGTACAGTTTACAGATATATAAATCTAAAATTAACACACCTAACTGAAAATTTTAATGTGCACTGCTTTGTTAATCTAATCTTAATAATTGCATTATCTTTTTTAAGTACCCACTTTTTGCATAACTATTAAAATTGGCTGAATTTCATTTTTAAGGCACCTGGGTCCATTAAATAGAATATTTATTATGTATTTTTTATTAAACTGAATAGTTAATTATTTCATACTTTGGGTTTGCTGAAGATTTTGCAAAGGCTTATTTGTTATTATATATTTGCAGAGATATCTCTCTAGGCTTAGAAAAGTATGCAATCCAAGTTGTAAATGAAATTGACAGTGAAGAGTTTGTGCTGAACTTTCGCTATGTAGTTAAAAACTGCCAGTCATCAGATATAAGTATTGTCACAACTATTGATAGCATGAAAGTATGTTTTGTCCTAATGAATTATTGTCATAAAACTAAATAATTAGATAACACGTTAAAATGTGTAAACTGTTTCTTATTTTCCTATAAATTTTAAAATAAAAACGTCCATTACACTCATGTTTCTTAAAAGCTAACAATACAAAGTTGTCTTTAATTAACTAATAAAAAAAAATTAGATTATGTATAAACTATTTAGTTTTAAAGGAAATTCTTGAAAATGTTATATTTAATTCTTCATAATACATACTATTATATATGAAAAAATGTTTGCGAGTTTTCTTACATTACAATTTGCTTTAAAAATGTTTAAGCAATATTTTATTTAGCAATATATTATTTATATTATATAAGCAATATATTATTTATATTATATAAGCAATATATTATTTATATTACAATATTTTATTTCTATTTAGAATTTTTCCTTTAAAATTTTTTAAACATTATTTTATTAAATTGTGTGTACATAACTCAATTTATAATTTAAGTTGGTTTCTAAGGAAATAATTCTAAAGAATAATTACACAATTGTACAAGGATTTATATTAATTGTCATATAAAAATTTTGATTGTATTATAATAATGTTTCTGTTGTGGTTGTATTTATCTTATAGTTTATTTTAATTTTTCGTTGTAAGAGTCAGATTTTTTAGAAGAAAAAAAAATTATGTTCAAAAGTGTGAAAGTCAATTCTGCAAAATTTCATAGCAATTTAGGAGTTCAAAAACATGACTTTGAACTCCTGACTGGGAAAATACTGTATTCTGTAGTTTTTACTGTGAATTTTTGATAAAAATAATTCTGCTTTAACCCACTGGCGGTTTAAGAAATGGGTAAAATCGAGAAAATGTTTCTCCCAAATACACTATTTCCCTATCTAATAACGTGGGAAAACCGGTTATGCTATGCGGAGAAGACTGCAGGGTAAAATACGACTTTTTACGTACAGAGCCATCAGTGGGTTAAATTTATTTAGGCTTAACTTTAAAATCCTATTGTTTAAATTATCTTCAAATCCTATTTGAAGTACCTACGTGAGATACTAGAAGTACTTTAGTTTAATTATGTTTAAACTTAATACTACTTATCATCTCACATTAAAGTAATTAAACTGTAATAAACAAAGTTAAATTATATTTTTTTGCACCTTTCCTATTGTTAAGATACTTTTTCTTAATACTTTTAATTGAAAAGAAAATTGAACTTTTAAATTTTAGTGGTGTCCTTGTAAAAGCAACTGTGGTACAGGTGATTGTGCATGTGCTCCTAAGTGCTGGTATGACTCTGTAAGTATTCATTCATTAATTTATTTCTTATAAATTAAGTATAAAAATTTATTTAATAAAGCAGTACATTTCTTTTTTCAGAATGGTTGTCTTGTATCAGATTTTAATATAGCTGATCCTCCTACAATATTTGAATGTCATAAGTTATGCCATTGCCCAATTTCATGTCTCAATAGGGTTGTTCAAAAAGGATTGAGGTATGTTAAAACTTTATTTCTGTTAGAATTTTAAAATAACTGTGGTAAAGTATTTTACTGCATTATTTATTTTGAGAATTTTGCAAAGGGTGAAACCTTATTCTTGTTGATTTTGTTTGTATAGTTCTATTCGTGATAGCTGCTAATTATTAAGTACATTTGATTTGATTTTTACAATAATGTCCGGGTCTACATTTTCCTAATATTTGAAAAATTGAATCCTTAAGGGTAGTTTTTGTATTCTATTAAGTTTTGTTTCTAGTTAGTAAAAACTGATATAAATTGAAATTAATGTAAATTAAGCATATTGGTTTCACTAACTAATATTGTAATGAATAGTAATTATAAACTTATTCATAGAGGTTTTTTATGAAAGCTCAGAAAATGTTCCTTTGCACTGTAGTTAGAACTTCTAACTAATGCTTAAATTATGGGTCTTTAAACCCCTAATATCTCTAAATCTAGACTTGCATAAAGTTATTGCTTTATTATTAAGTCCAGACACGTTCTTTTTCTTCTTATTATTGTTTCTTTAATTTTGTTATGTGTAGTATAATTTCTTCTTTTAGCCAGCTAATGATATAAATAAAATATAATGCTATTATACTGCCAAAATTGTTTGAATTGCAAAATTTAATTAAAAAAAATATCAGATTCTGAAACCAAACTTTGAATTGATATTAAATGTAGTCGTCTGAAGTATGACTCTGAAGTAAAAATGAAATACATAATAACATTATTATTATGAAAGAAAATCAGGTAGATCATGTTAGAGATATGAGTCAAGCCATAAATATTTTCCCTGAGTTTTGTTGTACAGGTGATATTCATGTTGTGATATATATGTTGTTTTTCGATTGATTAGTTCTCCAGTTGTTATCATTATTATTCTTTGAAAAGTCAATATTTCTAATTTTATTGAAATTTTTAAATCACTGCTCTTTTTGCATTTATTTACAATGCTGATCTATTTTAAATAAGTAGTTTATTGAATTCTGGTCTAACTAAATTATCTAGAATTTTAAAGCATCTTTATTATTTATTATTAAATTTTGCTGATTAATACATTGTTTCTTTTTAATATAATTTAGAACACCTCTTCAAGTTTTTCGCACTTTAAATCAAGGTTGGGGTGTCCGTTCTTTGAAGAATTTAAGTAAAGGAGCATTTGTTTGTGAGTAAGTGTAATTTTTATGATGTTCTGGGTTTTTTAAAATTTATAATTGCTTCTACCATTTAAAATGCCTTGCTTATCATTAAAAAAATGTATTTACATGGAATATATTAGAATTAGACTGTTTGAACCGTCTTTATTATACATACTGTTTAGTAATCTATGCAACTACTATTGTATTTTAAGCTTTTCTTGTACTCCTATTCCTAAATTCTTTGAATATATCCACCAATAAAAAGAGTAAGGAGACTTTTATTTTTTCTAAACCAAATTTGATACTGTACAAAGTTGATTTTATAGTGAAAACAAGAAATTTTTATAGATATTTTTTATGAATATTTCTTTATAGTCACATTTCCTAAAAAAGGACTTTAACCAACAAAAAAAAAAAATAAATTATTACTTGCATTTAAAGTTTAAACTATTCTAAAAGAACTGAAGAAATTCCTATATCCCTCGCTTTGTCTACATTAACAGTGTTTTCATTACAGAAAAAAATGGGAGAGAATTTCTCACCCTTTCTCAAAAACAGGGTGAGATTTCAAAAAGTTAAATGAGATTTCTAAAAACTAAAAAAACACAAATAGACTTGGAAAAAAATATTTCTTTAATTATAATACATTTTTAACATCTTCTAATTTCTAAACCATTGAATATTTTTGCTGCGTCTTCATATGGAAGATGTTCAATATCTACTTTTTCATCAGCTATTCTCATTAGGTTGCTCAAATGCTCATCAGTCAATCTGTTACAATATTTTGTTTTAATTCGATTTTGGGTGCTAAATGACCTTGCAACAGATGCTGACCTATCCTCTACATCTGCCGGCATAGACTTCTCAATTATTTCTGTTACAGAATAGTGAAGTTTGTTGAAGTTATTTCCATGTTCATACTTCTTGTTAGGTCTTCCAGCATAGTTTTCACAGACTTCAACTTTTACAAATTGCTGTAAATTGTGGATGAGGGAGTTTGGTAATTAATTAACAGCTAAAAATAGAGCTAACTTTAACAACTTATTATAAAGGACAAATTTTTTTTTTACATTTTACAACATCTTATCCATGTATAATCAATATTTTTTTTATCAATATTTTCCATGTTTGATCAATATTTTTTTCTTTTCTTTTTCTCATAACTTACCATAAAAATGTTCTAATATATATATATAAGTAAATGGATGCACAGATTTATACCAGTGATTATAAAGCAAAAACAATTTTTTTAAAATGGAAGTATTAGTTATTTGAAATTTGAGAGTTATTACTATTTTAATAGAACTGTACAATTGTTAATAATTTTTTAGAAAAAAATAATTTTTAAGAAAAAAATATTTTTTATTGCCAATTTTACCCTTTGCTCACGGTGCTTTACTATCTATTGAAAAAATCTATCATTCCGGTAAACTTATTTTACCAGCCTTCAGCAAAAGTTTTTTTTTTTTATTTTTTTTTATTGTGTATTTGTGAAACAACTGAAAAATTATTAGTTTTTTTATTCATTAAAAAAATAAAGAAAGAAAAAATTGATTGTATACTATATTTTCTTTTCTACATTAATAAGGGAACACTCAGCAGTGTTTCAAAAAAATTTTCTCAAGAAGTCAGGGAAAATTCTTTTAAATTCATCTTTGTTGCTAAGTGATGGGGGGAAAAATTAATCGATTTTAATTTTGGATTTTTTTAATTTTTTTTCCCTTCAATCAATATCAATTTTTATCATGTTTCGTGTGAATTGACAGGTCTGAAGAGACTCATTTCCTCTAAACACTTTAGTTGTTCCTCTAAACACTTCCAAATATCATGTTGGAGGCATAGAAAAAAGTGGTTTAAAGCTGTAATTGTATAAGTATGAAGTTTATTTAGGTCTTATTTACTCACTCTTGCTCTTTTAATTTCTCTATTCAAGTACAAACAACGAAAATAAATAGAAGTATTTTATTTTATAAGCCACATTAAACAGCTGACTCAATATTTGAGTATACTACTACCAATGTTCAACTCTGTAGCCTTGTAATTTTTAACCTAATCTAGGAGACAAGGGAACTCCGGGATCAAGTATTAGGAGAAATTTGCATTGGTGGAACACTTTTTGATGAAACTAACCCGCATTTGCATTACATGAAGAGGAAAACCTCCCACAGTTAGTCTGATGACGAGGAGATTTTAACCCATGATCGGTCTACCACTGAGGATATTTTACATCAGCGCTGTGATTGGTGCGAGACAGGTACAGATTCACATGGGCTAGCCATCACTGGGTTTTGAGCCCAGTTCATCTAATTAGGAGGCAAACGCTCTATCCTCTGAGCCTCCACTGCTCACTAAAAGTATTTAATGCTAATCAGTGGTTTCACTAACATACTGTATCGCTTCATAAGAGAAAATTTTTGCAAATCTGTTACTGTTTATGATCAGAAAAGCCAGTTAACCTTTCAATATTTTTTTACTCATTGTTGACCAGTAACAAGTTAGTTTGTCATTGCACTTGCATTATTTATTTCATTTCAATGAAACCCACAACGATATAGAAAATTTCAAAGTTTATTTCATTTCATTCAATATAAATAAAATTTATTGGGGTTTATTTAAAATTTTTTACTTTGCTTCCATATTCAGTTGCAAAATAATAGACGATATCATGATATAGTTTATGGGTAAAATTGGCAATCGACAAAGTGTTAAAATGTTTCTGGAATTTTAAAACAGCTCAATGAACTGAATTGCTGCTCTTTCTTTTAGATATGTAGGTGAGTTAATTAGAGGTGATGAAGTTTATGATCGTGAGGATACCTATATTTTTGATTTAAGCAGTAAGGTAAGGTTTAAAGGATTATAAGTATTATGTCGATTTTGTTAGTGTTTATTTTAATATGCCTATATTTTTGTAGAATGGCGACTACTGCCTTGATGGTCGATTTTATGGAAATGTTGCAAGATTTTTTAATCACAGCTGTGAGCCTAATTTAGTAGCTCTGCCTGTCTACATGCAGCACCAAGATCAAAACTTCCCTCATATTGGTCTATATGCTTTGCGGGATATCCCTGCTTTTGAAGAACTATGGTATAACTTTTTTTATTTTCTCTTTAATTAAGATAAATCATTATCATATTGAAGTGCTGGATATTTTCTTTTTCCTTTTACATGCTTTCTTTTTCAATGTTTTTTTTTTTATTTTATAAAGTAAGAAACGTTACAGTAGAACTAGTTTATTCATTTTAAGCTGCTAGTTTATTTGTTTAAAATAAAAACATTTGTAATACTCGCAGAACTATAATGGTAATAATGGTAATTTGCATGAAAAATATTGGATAACTTTTAAATTGATTTTGGGTATTTATCTAAGGCAGGGTAAATACCTAAGTCAATATGCATACATGAGTACTCTACCTACTAGACATTTTCTCAACTTACATCTCCAGCTATGGGACTATGGCACAGCAATGGACAAATAAAAAATTGTGACCATCACATAGATTCATTGAAAATGTTGCTATGTAAATAATTAAATAGATTCTACCTCCTGCTGCTTATATGTCTGATTGTATGCACTTAAGCATTTACAAATAATTTGCCCAACCTATTTTTTTAGATTTGAAATTATATTAACTCACAACTTTGATAATAAAAAAAGAGTGTGCTGAAGCATTGAACAATGTTAAATAAAAAAACAAATTTTTTTTATCTTATCATTTTGAAATATATGCTAGTTAATTTATGATCATGATAACTTTTATTTCGAAATGATTGCATCAGCTGATAATATTTAAAAAAAGAATTACATGATCTACTGCTAGGTTACAATCTCATGTTTCAACTTGTGTGATTTTATGGTAAATATTGAAGTTGTCCTCATAGTTGCAAATCTATGAGAACGTTACGCCTCTAAACATAATTTCCCTTGTTAATGATGGGGGGGGGGGGACTGGTTTCGCTTTGTAGAGAGAAAAGAAGGCATTTACCTTTAACTTTCTTAAAACATGCAAAATTGACTTAATTTTATTAATTTAATTGTAAAATTTTAGCATAAAAAATTACTTAGCATTTTTACTCAGGTATAAAAGAAGTCATTTTATAATTTATATGTATACTATTTTGTTATTTATTGCAAGTCAGCAAATTATTTTGAAATTAAATTCCGTGCAGGTGGATTACGGGTCAAAATCCCACAAAGACAAATTATGTGATCTAATCTCACGCAGAGAAATTATTGCAGCGCCACATAAGGCAAATTCACAGCTGAACAAAATATTCTAACAATTACAAAAACTTTATTTTGCTAATGTTAGTTTTATAAACAGATTGTAAACAGACCAGAAATCAAATAATCAAGACTACACTGTTGTAGAAAGTGATTTGGTAAATCATGTTATCTTTTTCAGGAATGAACTTTTTTTTTAAAGTCCCTTGGAAAACTGTTATGGCATTTACTTTAATTATGCATATTAATTTGTAAACTATCTTTTTGAAAAGAAAAATGTCCATGGACCAGGAATTGGATCACTTGAAGTAAAACTACATTATACTCTCATGGATTTAAACTTCAGTTAAACAAAAAGTTTTACATGTTTAGTGTTTGTTTTATTGACAAAACAGAAAGCGTATAATTGTGATTTTGGCATTTACTTTAATTATGTATTCTAAGTTTTACTTTTTTTGTTTTAGTTTTGACTATGGACCAGAATTTTGGATAACTAAATGTCAAACTATATTATGTACTTGTGGATTTTCCAGTTGTAAATATTCCAAAGATGCCATCGATGATACCCTTGAAACTATATATTGTGCAAAAAAAATTCAAGATTCATTTGAAACTGAAGTTATAGAAGAAACTGATGCAGTGACTCAATCATTTTTTAAACCTCTTGAAACTGATGACGAATTAAATTCAAGACAGTTTTATACAAATAATTGCACAGCTTCATTATCAGAAAATCGAGAAATAAATGCTGTTGAGCTAAATGTTATGTCTATAGAAAATGAATAATTTCCAGATTAGCCTATGTTAAATGTTGTGAAAATGATATTTTCCATCAATAGCCCATGTTAAATGTTGTGAAAGCGATATTTTCTCTCAAAAGTAAATCTCATTATTTAGTTATTTATCATAGAAATGGATTTTTCACTTCTGACACTTTCCTCAACATGATTCAGCAGCTCCCTGAAATCTGAGGTTTTTTATTGAAAATTTTTTCAGGGCAAACTGTTTTTTGACCTAAGTTGCCAGTTCTTTAACTTAACCACTCTAAAGTCTAATTAATATTGTTCTTTTGAGTTCCATTGTTGTTCTGACCTTTCTCTTTACTGCCTAGTGGGCTCTGAAACAAAAATCTTTACTGTTTTTTTTCCCTCCATCTATTTTAGTAATATGAGCATTGCAGATCATTATTTTAATTTAAATACATTTGATAATATTGTGCTCTTCAAAAGATCTATAAATTTGAGTTAAAAGGACTTCACCAAAGGCATTTTTTTAAACTCTGCCAAGGATGCTTCTTCTTTCTTTTAAAAACTGTTATTTTGTGTTCTCTATTATTAAATGAGGCCAGGTTTTTGGACCATAGACTAGGAACAGCCTCATGAAAGCTTTATCGATAATTTTTTATTTATTTTTTTGAAAAGAAAACTAGATCTCAATAAAGTTGGGAATCCAATGAGCATTGTTTATAAAGTTTCATTTATGATGTTTTAGTTTTATTTAGGAATTCATATGCTGTAATGTGTCATTTAATATTGCAGGTATAGTAAAAAAATTTGAAACTATGCAACATTTGTTTTGAAATGACTGATATAATATTTTTAATTAATGTTTTGTTTTATTTTAAAAAAAGGTCTAGCCCTTACACCCATTGTTAAGCTCCTCATATGGTTAGTTGTAGAGTTATCTGATATTGCATTTCAAAAATATAACTAGATAACTTAGGCATAAAAAAGCATACATTCAATTCAAATAATATTGTTTTATATCTCTTCAATAATATGCTGAATGTAATGCCTGCTTTGATGGAGTTTTCATTAAAAATGTTTATAAGTGTAATTAAATCGAAGTATTTATTATTTATAAAATTTTATGCTCTTTGGTTATAATCACTAAAATTATTTACTTTTAACTTTTAGGATATCAGGATAAAATTTCTGTTTAAAATAATTATAAAAAACTAATTTGGCAAGATATCTTAATGAATTATAAAAATTAGTTCTCATTGGGGAAGCAGGGATTAGTACTCAAGAGGCTAAATTATATGATATAATAATTTTGCCTCCTGAGTTTTTATCCATGCTTTTTTTTACATTTTAAACTAAAGTTTTTTTGCTGTGTTAAAAAACTGGTTTTATCCCTTTTTATTTAATAGGATGGCAATATCATAGCTCCCAACTTTTATTGTCATTCAGAGCAATTTTTCTTAGTAGCAGTATTTATGATTTAATGTTAGGATGGTTTTCAAACTGCTTGTAATTTTTTCCTTTAGCTTTTGTTTTATACTTTTCAAAATTATACATTGTCATTTATAATTATTGTAAAACGTTGTCAGTTAATCAGCACTATTAAGAAGATCTCTTTATATATATTTGTTGCAGAAAATGAAATTCCTTTTAACCTTACCATCTTACATTTTATTTTTCTACATTTGAATCACCCATGTGATATAGGCACTTCTTCTATGTCAACAATGTTTTGGGTTTAGGCCCTACATAACTGGTACTTAAAAAAGAAAAATTTCTGACATCACTGCTATAATTGTTTCTTGTAATTGTAATTATTTTTTTTTTTTTTTTTTTTTTTGTTAATAATGTATTAGTTTGTATAGAATGCATTTTTTGTTGATTTTTTTTTTCTTTTAAGAAAAAATTTATTATGTTTATTTTATGAGAAAAGTCGTGTGCTCTTATTTTAATTTGTATTAGCGATTGTGATATCAGAATCCTCATTGTGCTGAAGCCCACATTTTAGTTGTGCATCCCTTAGATATAGTCTGTTTTTTTACATGTTTCAAATTTATTATACTGATAATTCATTTACGTTATTTTACTTCAATTATGTTATTTTTATTAATGCGCATTTTAACCCAGCTAAAAATCGACTGCAGAAAATTTATAAAAATATTTCAGTTTGAAGACTGTGGTGATTTAACCAATTACGCTACAGACTTTTTAAAGTTGAAATACTGCAAAATTACTGCAATTTGTTAACTGTAATAATTTTGTAGTAGTAACAACCTCAAAAATTTTACAGTGAATATGCTGAGCTATAACTGTTATTTATTGGTGCCATCTATTGTTAGCAATGGGAAATACTAAATTTAAAAAAAAATTGTACTTATTCTAATAATTAGGAGCATCAATTTAGGAGTGTAGGCACTATTTATATGTTGAAAGAATGTAAGAAATATTAAGATGTCTTTACTGGGGTTCCCATTCATTCTGTCAGTCGTGAAGTTGACCGATTAGCACCCTCAGCTACAGCTCGGCTACAATCACTCTACTACAAACTAAATGGTTTCATGAGGTAGGCCCAGTTTGCGCAGATAAAATGGTTGTTTGTTTAATCATACTAGATGAAAACAATGAATAAAAGATTTTTCTCTGAGTTAATAGTTTGAATACCATCTTTTTTATGGTTATTTAATTGTTTTGATTGAAACAATTATGATAACAACTGAATGAATTATTATTTAACCATTTTTTATGAGAAATTCCTAACAACATAGATTTGCTTTTTTGGACTTACCTTCTGGATTTGTCATTCCTTTTTTTTTTTCCTTTTTTTTTTTTCAAACTTTTAGAAAAAATTTAAAAAGAAAAAAAAAACAGTTCTATAAATCTTATGCTTATTTATGTTCAGTTTCTATATTTTTTCAAACGAAATTATTTGTTTAATTTGAAAAGGCTTATTTTTCATCCGCAAGAAAGGTACATTGTTTTAAATTATCTAAATTTATTAGAAAATTTACAAATTTCAGAAAAAGATTAAAATTAATAAATTTTTGTAGGAGAGGTTTGAAGCTAAAAAATCTGAAGTTAAATATCTGTTTTCAAATTCAATTTTGTAATCTCTGTAAATCTGAATTTGCTTAAATCCCTTTCTGATTATTTATTTTAATTTGACAAATCATAAGTATAATTTTGATTCTGAAATAGTTCTAGTTTAGTGTGAATTCCAATAAAAATAACTAATTAATATTAATTACTTACGTTTTACTCTAATATTAATTACGTACATTTTACTCTAATGTTATTTTTACCTAATCTTTCTGTAAAAGCTACTTTTTAAGTCAAAATGAATAAATAAGTCATAAGTTAATGAATATATAATTACAAAAATATTTAAATACCTAATTTTAAGCAGATTTTAAAACAATTGTGTAAAAATGTGTATTGTGTATCATATTTAAAAATTTACAACACTTCTAAATTATAAAATAATTACAATTATTTAAAATACCAGAATATAAAATAACTGCAGTTTTTCTACGGGTTAATGAATATATAATTACAAAAATATTTAAATACCTAATTTTAAGCAGATTTTAAAACAATTGTGTAAAAATGTGTATTGTGTATCATATTTAAAAATTTACAACACTTCTAAATTATAAAATAATTACAATTATTTAAAATACCAGAATATAAAATAACTGCAGTTTTTCTACGGGTTAAAAATAAATAAAAAATACTTCAGAAAAAATACTTCTGAAACAGTGAATGTATATTTACTGCAGTATAACTACAGATGCAAAGTTTCATTATTTTTTTTAAATTTATGATTTCAAAACATCTTCACATTAACTAAAGTAATTTTGTAGACAATAACTAAAAAAATTGTTGATATAAATTACTGAAGTATTTCTACAGTTAGAAAAACTGCAGTTTATTTTTAACTGGGAATTAATGCACTGTAGATAAATGATTTCAAATTAAGCAAAAAACGAAGCAAATTGTTTGATAACTCATTGGATCACTATTGTATAATTAAGTATGTTTTTATATTCAATGGAATATGATTTCAACTTAAGTGGAATATGAAATCACCGTTCGTTTTGAAATAAAATGTATTATTTTCAACATACTTCTTTATGTAACTATTTGTTTAATTTGATGTATTATTACATTAATGTCATTTATCTGTGGCATTATTTTATTATCTGTGACTTTATTTTAGGTAATGCACTATTGAAAAAAGAATTCAAATTTTGTGAAAAATTAAGTAAATGTTTTGGTTATTTGACCGATTATTGAATATAAAATTCCTGCATAATTTTAAAACAGCAATAATAATTTTCATGGTAATATTTCAAAATAAATATTTATTTGATTTAATTTTTAACATGTTTCTGGTACTACCTATGTAAAACAAACTTTTTAATCTAGTTTTTAGGAAATTTATTGTAAATTCCTAACATTTAAAATAGTTTCTACATATTTATATTTAGTTAACTACAAAAGTTTTATTTATTATTATTTTTTTTTTTTTAATACTTTTAAAATAATGCATTTTGAAAATAATGCAATCATTTCTTCTAGTCATAAAAAACATATTTGAAACTTTTGCAATCTTAGAATGGGCTAAGAGCAAATTCTAAAATACTGATTAGACTATGAGCACCATTTATTTCTTTAATTTGAATCTGTATTTTAAATAAACTAAAAAAGTATTATCTTTTTTCATAGTTACATAATCAGCTCATGTAAAACAACCTCTGGGCACCATGATATACATCTGCATATGGCTAGAGACGATTGTTTTAGCTCCTTATGCAACTTTGTATAAGAGGTTTTCAACTGTGTTTTGTTTTTTAAGCAAAAAACCTGGAGAAAAATGATTTTATTGTGGAAAAGGCATTCCATGCAATAACACAAGCTGATTAGCAGTGTCAATAATTAAATTATTAAAAATAATTGAAGGCAATTTTATATTTTTCAAACCGCACATAATTCAATGGTTATCAAGCCTGTAAATATGCTGTTCATGTATACATATTTTTGTTAGCATTTGTAAATATTCCCATTTTGAAATCTTTGACTTTGTGCCATTTCCTTTCTATTTATTTCTTTTGATAACTTATAATAAAATGCTTGAATCTTTTTACATAATATTTATTAACATGCTTTTTATGCATGCTCCATTGTTCAACTGTGCATAATATCACACAATTACCAATAATCGTCCATTGTATGTACTGTTACGAAAATTTTATCGGGAGTTAAAAGTGTTTTGATTGTGCATTCATAAACTTGCATAATGTATATTTTTTTATCATTAAAATAAACTCGTTTTGATGCATCTGATCCTTCTTGTCTAAGAAGTTTACCAATTACATCAACAACAAAAAAAACATGTTTCTAACAATAATATGCTAAAAATTGGCATAATGGGAGAAAGAAATTCAAGTAACTAGATTGCAAAATAAGGAAAATATAAATGTATAGATTGAAATGCAAATATAGAAATTCTATTTTTTAGTGCCTCGAGACATATTCAATCGTAGAATTAAGTTCCTTTTTTTAAAATTTTTCTTTTTTTTTGAAAAAAAAAAATATTTGAATTTCTAGGTTTAGCAAACCGAGTTATGTAAATTTTAAACTGAGAAACTGAAAATTATATTGGTTACTTATTATGGCAACCTAGAAGGCAAGGGGACTACTGGATCAAGTATTGGAACAAACTAACCTTCATGAAGAACTTTATGAGGGTCACCTGCATTTGAATTGCATGGAGAGGAAAACCTCACACTATTAGTCTAACTGTAAGGGAATTCAAACCCATGATCTGTATAATCACTGAGGATATTATCAGCGTTGTGGTCAATGTGATTTTATACTAGCGAAATTGATAGCTATAATCAACCTGCCATTGCAGGGATTTGAACTTGGGTCAAGGCAAGCACTCTGCCGTGCGACCACGGCTCTGTATTACTTAATTAGCAAAAATTATAAGTTTGCCAATCTAAATAAAAAAAGAGAAAAAAAAAATGCTCTTAGTCTGGTTTGTAAAATTTGGATCATGTAGATTTTAATCTTATATTTTCTAAAGGTGAAATATTTAGAAAATGCACCTACATCTGCATAATTCTTTGTTTCGTGGTGTGTTAGAAGAAATGCAATAATTTTTTTTTTTTTTTTGATAGAATGTTTTTATTTTTTAAGAAGGTAATAGTAATTACTCTGTATGATCCATTTTAAGAGAAAACTGGAATATAAATTCTGCTTGGTTTTAAAATGCATGATTACTTTTGGAAGGCATTTAATTTAAAAAAAGCATTCAGAAAAAAGCTAGTTTTAATTTACTAAAACATCTTTGGAAGAAAAGTGCTTTTTTAAAAAAAAATTTGCTGAGCTCTTTACTGGAAAAGAAAGGCCTAGTAAATGCTGTTTAGAATTTTTGATTTGCTTATACATTAATTAAATGAAATAAATACTCTAACTCTTTTCAATGCCAGCTAAAAATATTAAAAGATTTAGAAATTTGTTCAACTTTTACCATAATCAAATTGATACTTGATTTTGATAAAGTTTATGTGGTTATTTAACTTTTAAAATATCTCTGATATTTGGTCCCAAAAGCATTATTTTTATAAAAGAGTCCTATTTCACAACATTCTATAAAAAAAATAATAATAATTGTATTTTAACCGTTTTGTGCAGTCTCATTGGATAGAATAATTGCATATCATTAATAAACAAAGAAGATCCCTACATGTTTAGTCGCAATCAGCATAAAACAAATAAAGGTATTTATCTATAAGTTATTTATTTAATGATTATTTCTAATTTTATAATTAGGTTTAATATAACAGTATTTACCTGTAATATTTATCAATTTTTAATGTTATTCTCTGCCATCATTGCATTTTTGATTTTCCAAAATCTCATTAAATTTATAGTTTAAAACTGTCCTATCTGCACGTCAAAATTCATCGCTGTAGTTGCACTTTCGAAAGCAATGTCACTTAAATGAACAGTTTTTCGTTTAAGAGCGCTGAGAACTTTCGTTGTTTTCAAATTAGTTTCTTCGTTTTCTTTTTTCTGAAATATAGAAAATTGTTATGAGGAATATTATTATTGTTGTGTTATAATAATTTTCATGATAACAATTATTCTTTTTACGCTAATTGTTATAAGGAATATTGCCAAAAAGGTTATATTGCAAAGCATTGCATTTCTTAGTGTAAATCATGTTAGTAGATATGGCGAAGTAAAAAAAAAAAAAAAAATTCGAATTATAAAATATGTTATATGATTTTTTTTTTTTTCATATTTTTTCTAAGAATAAGTTTGTTAAACTCGTTCCGAGGAAATAACGATTAACAGTAAACTGCAATGTGCGTGTCCTGTTAGAGAAGATGAATCCTTGCACTCATTCCAATATTCAGAGCAATCAAATTCACCCAAGTTTTGTAATGAAAGAAACGAAGAACAGTAGGGGAGTTTAAATTACCTATTTCTATCCAAATTCACTGCATTCGAGAAAGAGAGATTAAGATATTTTTTTTCGTTTAAAGCCTTTTGATTTCAGATTATATACTCTCTTAAAAATACACTCAAATAATGTAATATTTTAGATTTGAATTTACTCGGAAGCTGAATAAATTAACTGCTCCATAAAATTCTTCATTAACTCAAAGAATATAATGCAAGAGGCAATACGGTTTAGTCTCTTTAATATATTTTTCAGTAAAAAATGTTCTGAAAACTAGTTTTAAGAATTGTAGTAATTGCTCAGATATTTATATCCAACAAAAGCTTCCTTCAGTTCTCAATTTCCCATTATTCGTTTCGAATCATTAATGCTCGAATGGAGTTAAAAATACAATCGTTATGGGACGAAGAAGATTTATATTCTAAATGAGATAGAGATGTTTTAAGAACATGTTCTCCTGTTTTGCCTGCATTATGATAGAGAAAACGATTATTTTTTTCGAAATGTATTTATTCTTCAAGGTTTAAGATACATACTCAAATTCCCGGCATATTTATAAATAACAAGTGTAAATTTTCTTCATCTGATTTCTTGCTTTTTGCTCTCATAGTGAAGCATTCGTAATTTGATTATTGTTTGTGTCCTGGAGATTATTCTGTACAGGTGTTTCGCGTATATGTTATTCTCTACTACATCAACATGAAATAAATCGGTTTCTTTTGTGTATTAATTGAAGCAAATCTATGTATTATCTGAAGCGCATATGTTATTCTTTGCTACATCAACATGAAATAAATCGGTTTCTTTTGTGTATTATCTGAAACAAATCTAAGTTTATTTTCCAAATCTTGTCTTATTAAATATTTATGAAAACAATTTATATTCCTTGAAGCCTAATAAGGTATTTTATGAGGGAAATTCTCATATTTGTTCTAGAAAAGTGTTCTACAATTTAAAAAATTTTCTACCGTGTAATTACTTAAATTATTATTATTACTTATTACCGTATTACTTATTAGTAGAGAAATTTCAAGAAATAAAGGAGAACTTTTTAGCATTTTTAATTATAATTAGTAATACATCTGTCTTAAATAAAAAGCTATCGGTAACATTTTTTGTTAAAGGAAGAAACTAAGTATTTATATTCGCTTTTTATGAAATGGGATAAAAAATAAATTGTGGATTTAGTTTAATTAGAAGGGGATTAGGGATGATTAAAAAAATAATTAAAAATTTATGAAATAAGGGAAATTTAGAAGCTAGAAAATATGTTATGCCGTAATATAGCATCATAACTTGTAATTTTGAGCCTGATTCAAAAGACAAGAGAACTCATGAATCAAGCGCTGGAACAAATTATCTTTCGACGAAAAACATTTTGAAGGTCACTCACCGGCATTTCACAGCATATTGCAACATTTGAAATTACAGGGTGTTCTAAAATTGAATGATGACTTTTAAAATTTTATTACAGGATTTTTTTAAAGTTTTTTTTTTCTTTTCATAAAAGAAAAAGGGAAAAAAAGCCCCTTATTCTTGCAGCAATATTATGTGATCGGTAATAATTATTTTTTTTCTCCATATTTCTTGGGTTTCTGTTCAAAATATTTGAAACTTGATACGCAAGATTCTTCTTAAACAGTTGTTAATAAATACTTGAAGTTTTTCCATGTTATTTGTATTGCAGCGCTACGTCTCAGATTCGCATAGTATGACATATTTAACATTAGTATTGAAATTTCTAATTTTGTATCATTTGTTAAGAATCTAAAACAATTGTCACATGATTTCAATTACTTTCCTTATTTACACATTCGCCATAAATTAAGAAATTAAGCGTATGAATTACGTGCTTACATTCTGCAATCCCATTTGTCAATAAATTTTTAAATTGGAGCCAAGAACTCTCGGGTGGGGGGAAGGGACTTTTTGCCTGTAACTGCTAAATATTCTTTTAATCAAACATTTTTTCCTGTTAAAAAAATTTTAAAAGTCAGCCAAATTTAGGGCACCCCGTATGATAAAATTTATTGCATCAAATGATATTAAATATCAGAGACTGTTACAATAGAAACAAAATAACCTGCGCATCAAAAATTACAAGTTTTCTTAAATTCCAAAAATTACATTAAAAAAGAAAATTTTAAAAAGCAGTTTTTATTATCTAATCCATTTGTTGTCAATAAATTCAAAAACTTTTTTTTTAAAATATTTTTTTAATAAAACTTCCCGACGAGAATTATACAAATTAGCGTCTGGATTTTTGGACCTGGATTCTTTTAAATACAGTTATAGTTTTGATAAATTACGAAAATGGTTACTATCACAATAAATTTTTTATTGTATCTTCTTTCATAATTTACAAAGTAGAATAATTTAGTATAAAATATATCTTTAAAAAAAAAAAAACAGTTGGGTGTAACTTTTAGCCTACTAAATTTACATTCAGTAGTTTCCCAAAAATAAGACTCCAAAGATAGAGATTCTTTTTATAGTTACTCTCACTTAAAATTATTAAGATGAAACTATATTAATACGTTTCTGATTTTTTTTATTAAAAGCTTAAAACAAAATTTTTTTTATTTTATATTATAACAAATTAAGTTAGGTGCATGATATTATCTTATTATGCAATATTATTCTGAAGAAGATATTTAGTTATATTATTATTGAATAATATTTTTAATTATAATTACTTTTTAATAATTTTTATTTATTTCTATACGAAATTTTTTGTTTAAACAACTTGTGTAAATCAAGCAATGAATGTAAGACAATTATTTAAAATTATATCTATTGCAATTATAACAATGTGACGTAACTATCACTACGATTACTAAACATCAGTTCATTAGTACATAATAAATGGTAACTCGATTCAGTCTTGGGGTACCTTTTGATAGAAAAAGGTTGGCATTGTCGAAAGATCCTATCCCCTCATTGGTGACCTGGACGTGATATGAACTATCCTACATCAAAAATAACCCCTCTTCGAAGGATGGTTTACATTGATCAGTTGACTTGCTATTTGTGACTGCGTCATCGTCCTTCTCGCGCTACTGCTTCTCAGTCTCATTTACACACAACGTGATCCTGCACACACTCGACTGTTTATAGTAACACAGGAGAGAGTACACACTCTCGTGTACATAATACAGCTCTCACGAGAAACGCTCAAAACTCAGTGAACTTAATACAACTCTCACCTCAAGCATTTAAATTCCAGTTAACTTATTACAGCTCTCCCGATCTCTCAACAATACGGTAACTAGTGGTATCCATTAATCGAATTCTATCCTTCATAAAATTCTGGTGCGGGAGTGTTGTGGCGTAACTACCACTACGATTATTAACCAACAATTCACTAGTATAAAAGATATGCTAACTCAATTTAGTCTTGTGGTTCCTTTTGATAGAACAAGATTGGCAACGTTGAAAGCTCCTAACGCACAACAAATTTTTTTTTTGCACATTTGATGATTGATTTCTTTTGAATGGAAACATGTAACAAAATTTTTCAGTAACCCAAAATAGATTAAGAATTTAAAACACTGATTTGTAAATAAAGTTGCAATAGTAACCGTGCAAATATATTGAGTTTAATTTTAATCCTAATCTAAACCTATGAACTAAATATCGGTTGATACAACAAGAAATGTTGGCATCTGCTATTGAATAATTTTCAATTTTGATGTAACAATCTGCTTGTTATTAAGAAATATGATTGCGAATTAATAATGGGAGTTGGTGGGCAAAATGAACTCTCTATTAAATAATAAAATACTTATAATATGGAAGAAATAATTAAATTTAAATAAGTTCAGTCATGCAGGGATTATCGTTTTACCAATGAATAAATAATAACTAAATTATAATTGCTTTTTAATAATATACTATTATATGAAGTTTTATGTACATTCAAATTACGCAAATTAAACAAGGAATGTAAGATAATTATTTAAAATTATAATGTAGTTATTATAGCAATTAATTTTTCATCCTTTTGTTAAATGATTTCTTTGGCAAAAAGTATTTAACGAGATTTTTTAGTAACCAAAAATAGATTAGGAATTTAAAACACTGATTTGCAGATGATGTTGCAATGGTAATCGTGCAAATATATTGGGTTTAACTTTGATCCTAATCGAAACCCATAAACTAAATTTCGGTTAATACGACAAAAAAAAGTTGGGACATGCAATTAAGTAATTTGGAATTTCATTGTAACAATCTGTTTGTTATTAAGAAATAAATATGATCGCGAATCAATGATGGGAGCTGGAAACCCAAATGATTAAATGATAAAATCCTTATGATATGGAAAAAATAATGAAATTCAAATAAGTTCATAATAAAGTCACACTGTGAGTTCGATAGCTGGAGTGTATGCGTGGAATTTTAAACGAAAATTACGAATTACAATTATTATTATTATAGTATTGGGTCTTTAATTATTAACAGGTATGAATAAGATCAATTTAAATCATTCTAGTTATGGTTTCAATTATAGAATTTACTGTAGATGCGATGCAGTTTAACTTAAGCCTTACTGTCACTGCGTGCATTGAACAATATCTCATCATAAATTAAACTGGAAATCTATTGTATAATGTCATGGAAGGTTATGATACGAAATTTGATGAGGAATGTATGATAATATTGGAATATTACTGCATCACTAATCAATCAATCAATAGTTATTCAGTTATCCGGTACCTTTGTAGTTCATAATCATCATAATGCCTTTTGAATAAACGTGAGGTTATATTTAGGTAAGATCTCTGATACAGGTGGGGTATGAAATGATATTTAAATATCGGAATAGTGTTTTAAACTACTGAATCGCAGGTATTCATTTATATATTAGGAATTTGTATTGAATTAACTGAACGAACAAAATTAACTAACTTTAAAAATTTTAATATTAATCAATTCTTAAAATAAATGAAAGCTAAATTGATGTTTTAGACGCGCTAAACTGGGTTTTTGATAGAATCGTTTACTTTACAGTCCAAAACCATCTCATGTATGGCTGAATTTGTTTAAGAGTATGTTAATACATTCCAAAACTCATAACTCTAAAAATATATAAAGCACCTAATACACTAAATGTAGACATTATGTGCTTATTATATACAAAAAATAATAAATAAATATCTCACTATATTTTTGTTATTATTTGATATTTTCTTAAATTTATTTTATTAAACATTTTCACACTTGTAAAACTAAAAGTTAAATATGATTTTATACTCAATGATTCTTTTTATACTCAATAATTTCTAATTCTAAACTATCAGCTTCATAGACTTGTTTATTGTGACATTTGATTGACGCATTTTTTATGCATTAAACTATGTTTTTATTTAAACAACGAGTTTTGATTTCATTTCGTTCAGTGAGAATGAAACAGAGGCAAATATCTCACTTGTCTTATTTGAAAAGTCAGACGTTTGTATAATAATAATTAAAAATTGTGTTTTTTATACATTATATGAATACTAAAACCGCTACTCCTTCAAGCAATTTTATTGACTCAGTTTTGATCTCATTCAGTTCAGCGTGAAACAACCATCGAAAACAATACTTCACTTGTCTAGAGAGCAATATTAAATTTACTTCTTTTTATTACCAATTTCCCCTCAGTAAATTCAAGATGGTGGTAAAAGGAAGATCACTTCGGAGAGAGGGGGAAATTTTAAACATTCATATTGAATCAATTTGAAAATTTCCTCTTTTATTTCCGTTTTGAGAAAGTTTTATTAGTTAGGAAACTAGCTTTAAAAGAAATGGATGCACATAAACCCCGATTCTATATGCACTGCAGAATAGACAAGAATTGTCCTTCATAAAATTAAAATATTAAGGGAATGCTATATTTTAAATGATTCTTAATTAATAATTAAATATTTCATTAAATTAAATTTGATAAATTTTTTACATTAAAATACAGTTTTTCTGTATAACAAAATTTCTGTATTTTTCTTTATAACAAAATAATATTTTTTAAGACATGTTTATGGTATGATTCCTAAAACATGTAATAAAAAATGTCATTGTGTCAATAGCTCTTCAATTAAGTATAGCTTATTTTTAGTTTAAAAATATTGAATTGATGTTTTATAAAATATATTTAAAAAAAATCCAGATTGAAAAATATTTTTGGAGGATTTTTTAAAAACATAATTAAAAATACTAAGAAAAATATTTTCACAAAGATTAGAGCTTTTTTTAAAATTTTTCTTATAAAATGAATGTTAAGTGTCTTAGCCAATAAAATTGAAAGAAAAATGCTAATAAAAATAATAATTAAGTATTTTTTTGTTTCAAATAGAAAAAAAACAAAAATATTATACACTGTTTTTAAGTTAAAATTATGTAGCTTTTTAAACTGAAATACTACATGAAGCATTCAAAGAAAGTTTTTATACATTAAATTAATGTTATTTATAATTCTGAAAAGAATGGAAGTAAGCATTTTTTTAAATAAGAGTAAGAAAAACAAAGGGAAATTTCAAAAGATGTGTGAAATTCTCTAAATAAAAATTTTCCCCTTTTCATTGATTTTCTTGTTTATGAAGCTTCTAATTTCCAGTTCTTTAAGTTCAAATAGTTTGACATTTTTTCCTATTTTATTCTTATCTTCTAATTATAATTTTTTTTTTAAACTTTGATAATGACATGCCTTGATAAAAAACTGTCATTCTTTAATTAGTATTTCAACATCGTATCGTAATTAAAAATTTTATTACATCAGTCTTAGGTGAAAGTGTTTTTTACAGCAAAATGCTTTAAAGTGTTATTTTTCTATTATAAAGTGAGTATCATTATATGAATTTTCATCTAAAAAATGATTAATTATTGTTCTTCTATTCTGCGCAAATCATTTTTGCAGAATATTGCTGATATAAAATGTTAAACTCATGCTGTTTATACTGTTTAATAAAAGTTTATAGACATTTCAGTTTGCCTTTTTTTATAATTAATAAAGTGCCAGTAAAACTGTCCGTGCAATCTATTTTGTTTATAATATATCTTTATATTGCTTTGCATTTAAAAAAAAACATTAATTTAAATCATCTCGCGTGCTTATAATATATTTTTGGAATATTTTAAGCACATTATAAATGAAATTCATAAAATATTTTTTTCTCATCTGATAATTCTTGATAAAAAAAAAATCCAAAGATGCGAATATATTTAAAAATGTTAAAGATAAAATGTTCAAACTAGGTACTAGAGCCCCTGAATTAGACAGGCCAACTTATCATTTATTTTTGGAGCAAAAGGCTAACATAAGCACATAACTTAACTAATACTAACATAACGTTAACTTGCGAACTTGTTTGCTCCAATATTGCTTGATAGGTCAGCTCTGATAGTATAGGAGCCTTACTAGGTACTAATCTAGCCTAGACAGTGACGTAATCATGCTGTCTAGACAAAAAAGTTTCAAAACACCACTTAGAGTTGAACAAAAAAGAAGATTATATATATATATATATATATATATATATATATATATATATATATATATATATTAGCTAAAACGAGAAAAGTGAAGTATATTATGAAAGTATTTTGTGAAGTCCATATTTGACTCCAACCATCGAAAATTCCCATACTTAAAAGTTAATCACAAACTTTAATTCCCAGAAAAGTTGCTTTGCTGCTAATGGAAAATATTCCACAAGTAAAGAGTTAAAAATCTGCACCAAAAATATAACAAATTATGTTTAAGACCCCAAATTTTGACACCAAAATTACCAAACCCGATAATCAAAATCCCTTGGTATTGATGTCATTCGTAAACTGTAAATAAAATTGGTGTATAGTTACCACGTGTTTGGTCTTGTGGTAAACTAAATGCATTTTTACGTATAGAAAGTTATTATACAAGCAATTATATAAAATTTACAAACTATTGTTTGAAAGAATTAGTGTTAATATATTACTAAAGATGTGCTTGTTTCTTAAACGAAATGTTTTTTCAAATAATTCATTAAATTTATTCTAATTTAAAATATGTACTGTCAGCAAACAAACAAACAAAAAATGGTAATAGTTCACAATCCGGGCCCCTTCTTAAATTTGATTTGGTAAATAAACTAATACATATTAAAATAAAATTAATCTTGTAAAGGTATACAAAATTTGAGGAAACCCGAAGAACATGGACAATCCAAGTAGCACCTAAAATTAGATAATAACAGAAAACCGGTAAAATCTAACGTTAACCGGTAAAATCTATAATTTTAAAATTATTTAAGAAATAATACTATATTACAACTTTTATTGCTATTTTTGTCTTCATACAATGAGCTTTCTGATGAATCATTAATAATTTTCAAGTCTTTAATTTGAAAATGTAGTCTTAATATTTTTTTCAGAAATGAGCTATTTTATCAAAATCCGAATTGAGTTTGTTAGTTTTGTAAAACATGCGAAAACATGCCGAGTACAAGCAATATGGCGAGGTCTTGTAAACAGTCGTGAAAAAGTTATAACTCAACAGTTGAAAAAGTTTTTCGAGTTCAGTCGTTTGCGAACTACCACTAATATGATCTTACGTTTTCTTGCATAAAATTGCATTGACTAAAAATGATATTTTAAGTAATATTTAATTATTTGTTTTCTTTCACAAATAAACGTTTATTTATTAATAATATTGGATACCCTTTCGCAAAAATGTAGCGCTGTACAAAAAGTAATGAATTAGATGATAATTTTGAAAGTTCGAATGTTAGATTCGAATACTATTTAATCTTATGTAATATTAGAAGATAGTATTCAAGAGTCTTACGTTTTCTAGCACGGCAGTATTATATTGCATCTTTCTAATATTAGATCATATCTTTTTGCTACCTGGGAAAACAAAAACTGCAAGAAATATATCATAGTAACCAGACATGGGGGTTAACCAAAACTGAACGAAAATTATCGCTAAGGCAAGGGGACCCCGATTCTACCTTTATCCAAAATTGAATAAACTAATAAACAAAACTATAACAGTTAAAAAGTAAATAAAAAATACTACATGCAGTGCAAAAAATTTTAGTTTACCTCAACACTAAAAAAGGAGAGCAATTATACACTGAAATGCTTTCTAGCGTATCTTACGATGTTACTCGCGAATGGTACAGCCGTGACAGCCATGGCTCGTTCCATATAGAAAAAATGTTGGACTATCACTGGAATGAGAGGAGTCAATAAGCAGTTTTGTCAAATATTTGAAGGCTAGCGTTTAATTAAAAATCACGAGTGACGAGATTGTTGTCGAAAATAAAGATATGTAGCTCAAAATGCTGATGAAAGTTTTTTTTCAGAGAATATTCTCAATTATAATACATTACTCTAGAAACTAAAAGAACTTTTTACTCTTAATATGTCAAGAAATATCACTTACTTATTTTTTGATCTTGGATCTCTTTAGTGAAAACTTTTTCTATTACCTCATGTTTATCACTTTAATCAATGGATTCTTTGTCAATTTTTTCATAATAGTTAAATTAATAGTTTCGTTGGTCATTCCTTTAAGTCATGCATTAGCTTAAATCAATAGTTTTTTAATGGTTTCTTAAAGATTTCTTAAACCAATGGTTTTATACGGGTTCTTTTTTCATCAGGAATTGCAGAGGGATCATTTTAGAACTATCCCGATTCTTGGTTGACAAAAATAATTCAATTAGTAACCCATTACTTAACCCAACAGTAGGAGGAACTCTTTATAGATATGCAGTGTTTCCAAACAGATGCTTGTAACATTAGTTTTAAAATAAAAATTTTATGTAAAAACATTTGATTGAAGCATTTTATGCCAGCTCAAGGAGAATTTCTGGAAATATATATTTTTAATATCATATTAAATCTTATTTTTGACCCACGGAAAATTGAATTCTAAGGCAAAAATTTTTCTATGTAATGTTTTCAAACTATTGCTTGTAACAATAGTTTTAAAAGAAAAACTTATTATAAAATCCTTTTATTATAGCAGGTGGTGTAGGATGGTTATAAAAATACTTAACCAACTTCTCGATCTTTAGTGGCCGATCCATACAACAGATCGAGATGGGATTTCAGTTAGAGTTTATTCTGAAGTATGAGCTCGAAATTCTGAGAATGGCAGAAATGTATCATTCACGGTTACGGTTGTATATCTTTAGAAATTTTAAATTTCGAATGGCAACAGACCTTTTATGTCATTACAAAACGTTCAGCAGATCTAAAAACCTTAAACAATGTTGGAATGGTACGCATGAAAAATGGAAAAAAACCTGGACGAGCTATGCACGACGCACGAAAAGCAGCTCTGCGCACTGTGCATGGTCAAAATCATATGATTTAGGCGCACGGTTTAAATTTACATATGATTGAGTCAGAACAATAACAATTACAGAATGACATTCGGCAGATATTCAACAAAGAAAACCTATAAAAAAGGGGTGGAAATAGAAATATATATATATATAATCGGTCGGGACCTTGAAAATGCCTCTAAAATGAGTCTGCCAAAGAATGTTCGAGGTGAATTGGTTAAACCCTTTTATCAAAATGTGATGAAAGTTGTGAAAACCTTGCGTGTTTACCATCAAAACCATAACATATACATGGCCCATATTCTCCGTAAGTTCTGCCTTATAAATAAATACCAATAAATGAATTCGAAGAAACTGACTGCATCTCTGATAGACAGCGTTCCGGACGACATACGGCTCTTGAGAACGCTGACATGGAAGTGCATTAAATAATAACTTCAGAACAAAAGGAAAAATGAAAAAGATACCGCTCGTGTATTGGGTGTACCGAAATATAGTGCGACGTAGTCCACATGCTTCCAAACCAATACTAGCGGGTTCAAATGTTGGACTCGGAGGTCCATCTGAAATGAATTGAATTTGCGAATGAATTTCTTATCCGATATGATGACGATAACAAAAGGTCTTTTCGTATATTATGGGCCGACAAGGTCTATTTTACCCAAACTGGAAACTTCTACGCCAAAAATTGTGTGCACTGGGCAGACATAAATTCGCATGCTGTGGTTACAGTGTGATTCAGCATTTCTTTTCTCTGTATGTACTTTTTTGAGTAAGCGATACCAACGCGGTTTAAAGCATGCTTCGTGACAAGCTTATGATATATAGATCTGTTGCAAAATTTCGTCATACCAGAATTACTGCAAGGATATGCACCTAATGGCATCGTTTGGATGCAAGATGGTGCTCTTCCACACATTGCTAAGTTTATTGGCAGGGTCAGGGAACAACATTTTGGAAATCTTGTCACCTCACCCATTTTCCATTTCCGCGGCCACCGAGATTCCCCCGGCTTTACTTCAATGGATTTCTGGTTCTGGGGTAATCTCAAATTTAGAGTTTGCCTCCACAATATTTGCCGGGTTTGAAAAACTGTATTAAAAGTGAAATTTCAAACATCCCTCATGCTATGCTATGCTTGGCTTTATTGTCCACAGTTCTTAGCATGCAATGTGCAATAGTCTCCGATGGCTCTCATGTAGAAAATTTATAATTCAAATAAACTTTATCTTTTGTTCGACCTGTGTGGTCATTAGTGACTGTTGTTGAACCTCTCTCTTATTCATTTTTTTCACGTGCATCAACATTGTGTGTTTTTCGGCAGTGCACAGAATTGTTACGTCCTGCATAGTGCACCGTTTTTTTGTGATAAGCGTGGCCGCTCAACGCTGTTTAGAGTTTTTGCATGCGTTAAACATTTTGCGACGGAAAAAAATATATGTTGTCATTCGAACATTTAACATTTCTGTACCGAGTATCGTAACTTGAGTGGTTGCGGTTATATGTAGAAGCCCCCGCACTCTGTGTGTACCCCCTGGGTGCCCTCATGCATCCATTGAAAACTCCATTCTCCACACTACATGTAAATAAAATCCTTCTTAAAAATGAATTTAAAAACTGCGCATTAGATTCTCAAATCAGTATTTAAGGGACTAAAACTGTTGACGTATCACTATTGAGGAAGGTAGGAAAAAATTATAAAATGGATTTGATTGCTGAAAAAACTTGAATGTGTTTCAAAATATTAACTTTATCCTCCTCTTTATCTCAGGCAATCAGAAAGTTTCTCTATTCCAGACTCTGCTTCCCAGAATAGAATTGCGATTCGTCAGATTTTGATGTTTTTTTTTGTTTTTCTTTCGCCTAAAATTTTATTTTGCAACTTCAAATAAGAATATTTTCCTTAAATTATCGTTGGCAAGAATATAAATAAAGGTTGTTTATTTCTTGCTTCAAAAATGTTCCCTCTATATTTCTTTCCTTCTTTTTCTTTAATTAACGAGCAATGTTGAAACTGCAAGAGTTTTATGAAAAAAGTTAATTACATATTTAAGAGTAAAGTTCTCATTTATCTGATTAGAAAATGCGAATGCTGTTTCATTTATTATTAATGCCTGGAGGAATTGGCAAAATAGCTTAGAAAAGGTGAAATTACATGGTACCGATTACAATCGAAGAAAGGTATTTTATTTTACATAGATTTTTTTTTTCTTATAGAAACGATCAACTAACAGAGAATTAACTCTTTTAATGATTACTTTTTGCGCATCATTATCTTCGCAAACCTGTTTTTATTTAAAGAAAAACTGAGAATGAAATAATGATAAAGTTTTAAACTGTGACAAGTATACTCTTTAGAAATGGCGCTTCTTTAAAACAAATGTTATTTTAGAAGAAGGTGTTATTTTAGAAGAAGGTGTTATTATAGCTAGAAGGAATATATATCTTTTAAATTTTGATACAAGTGAATGCACGTAGTTATTTAAAATAATTTCACTAGTTTTAAGATTAAGTAAATAAATATTAAATATTTACACATCGCTTTCTTGATATCATGTTTAGTTTTAATTGTGTGATTTAAATACACATTTACATTAAATTTCATTAATTTTCATTCGCAATACATTTTTAAGAAAATGTATTTAATTTGAAGAAGCTATGCATATTTTTCAAAATAGCAATATTACTTTTAACTTAAATAACTTTTGTATGTTTTGTTGTACATACTTTCAAAAATATAATTGTCATTTCTGACGAATCTTAGAGCAATATTTTTTTTCAACCGTTTCCTTACGAAATAACGTGATTTTTAATAAAATGGGAATTTTTAATCATTTGATAAAACATCTTTAACACTCATATGTTACCTCACTGCATTTCAGAAGTGATCAACGTGTTCTCACGTGTACAGATTTCTCAGGTTCGAATCCTGGGAATGGATATGAAATTATACATTCTTTTTATCTTATACGTCCTGATCAGCTGTGCCAAATCGATATGTTGAATTAAGCCTAATGCTTTTGACGAAATTTGTATTCTCAAACGAGTGAAACTCTGTTTGACAACGTTTGCTTTTAGCGATGTCCAATTACGATGAAAATTTCTCGAATTTAATGTATCCATATTAATTGAAATAGTAATTTTGTTTTTTATATGAATAACTTTCGTATCGCTTGTTTTATTTATTTTGAGAAAGATAATACTCACTTCTGATGAATCCTTGAGAAGTAGTTTGTCATATTTTACAGCCATTTCCTCACTAAATCACGATATTTTTGAGGAAATGTGAGCATTTGACGAAACTCCTTTCTCACTGATGTATTATTCCACAGCATTCCAGGAGTAATCAAAGTGCACTCACTCAAATAGATTTCCTGGGTTCGAATCCTAGCAATGGTTATAAACTCATTCATTATTTTTATGTTATACATCTTAATCAGTTGTGCTAAATTGATATGTTGAATTAAGCCTAATGCTTTTGACGAAACTTTGCATCTTTAAATGAGTAAAGATAACGCAATTTGACGAAATGTTTGCTTTTAGCGATATCAATGAAATTAGAAATTCCGTGAATATTTTTTTTTCTTTCCTATGAGCTGCACAATCAGTCTTCCCGATGAGCAGACCTAGTGCGTTCTTCAGAAGTAGTATCCACTCTTTCAGGACCACCACAATGGGTGAGATACTGCTGGCCATGTTAATTTGGACGTCTAGTTTCTGTTACACTAGATGGCAGCACCGAGACTTTATTAGGATGCTAAAGTGCACTAGGAATTTAATTTTGCCGGAAATGCCAAGAGTCAATAAGGCACTCCAGGGATCTTTTAATTCCGTGAATATTAAGTATCCATTTTTACAGTGCTTAATTGTTTCATAAAGTTTCTGAAACATTTCAACGATGGCTTCTCAGAATGATATAATTAAAGAAATGCCCGAAATTTTTTATTGTCATTCCATTAAATGTTTTGCAATGCTACAATTTCGAAATAGTTCTGAGCTTTATAGGGATATTCTGATAGTTCTTAAACTTCTCTGAAAAGATTTTGGAATGTTTTATGCTGCATGGGTACCTTCCTTTTCAAAATGAGTAATAAGAACCTTTTAGGATATCTCCCATCTTTTGACACTTGAAATAAATATTCGTTAACTGCTTCAAAAGTAAATTTTAGAAGTAATCCCGTTTGCTGTTATATTAATTTGACAAGTCGGTTTACACTTTTAATGTAAAAGCTGACGAATAAAGTTTCGTTTCTTCTATAATTAACGATACAAATTCCAATAAAAACATATTTTACATTTGCATTTATTAGATTTCATAAAGGAACAAAAATATATAATAAAATTTGGAGTTTCATTAACAAAACATAAACGTTCGACTGAATGAATAATGAATGAATTTGAAATATTTCTTCAGAGTATTTTTAATAGCGTAATTTAAGCTTCTATCTTTAAGTACATTTTTACGTTAAATATATGATGGCATAATAAAAACAGTTTTAAGGCAACCATAATACTTTTAAAACTTTAAATTAATTTTTCAAATGTAATAATATTTCGAGTAATTGATTCAATGTTTTTAGTTAAGTGTTTTTTTTACTGTCATTAAATTTTATGCCCCAAAATACTTTATGAATGTATTTTGAGTAGTTAAATGTTTTTAACAGTTTTAAAAATTGATAAATTAAAACTTTTTTTTCTCTGAGCAAGTAGTAAAATTTTAAAAACTGGAATAGTTTAGTAATTAGAAAAATGTTTATGGAAATTATTATTTTTTCACAAAATTTTAAAAGCCTAAACATTATGGTAATAAAAAATATGGTAATAAGGTAATGTTCGCTATCATTTAAATTTTAAATACGGTTATAAAGATTATGATAATAAGTGCATGATAAATAATTTTTTTTGTTAACTACTTCTTTTGAAGTATTGAGTTATTTTTAATGGATGATGCGATCAAGTTCTTCCATTAACTATTCTGTTAAACATATAAACTATTTTTTCAGGTTTCGATAAAATATTACTGTTTAAAAGCGAATTATAAATAATCATATGTGGGTTAAAAAAAAAGTACTTTGTACCTCATCATAAAAAATTCTTGTAAAAGGACATTTTGTTGAAACTTTATGGCAACATTATAGGGATTTACAATTATCCTAACTGTCTAAAAAATTGTAACGTGAAACGTTTAAGGAAAAGAAAAGCAATTTTTACCCCAAACTTTTGCTATAGGAATAAATTTTTCCCACTGGAATTCTCTTTTTTAGTTAATTTTTTTTTTTTGACAGATGGGTTCGCTGATAATAAACTTATGAAACAGAGAAAAACAACATACCAGGTTACGCTGTGATCGTGTTTGATCGTGTTTGATGGTTATTGTTTTAAAAAAACTGGAAATGTTAATTTTCATACCTTAGAAAATTAAAAAAAATTGAGATGTAATTTTTAATTATTTATTTTCATTTGTTCGTTTACTATCAGGAGTGTCATCCGTCAATATAGTTTTAAATTTAAATCAGCAGCACCAGGCGAAAAATTTATGTCCGTTTACATGAGTTTTTTGAAAAATTGCTTTTCTTTTTCATTTTATTATTTTTGCTTTTTAATTTTCAGTGTTGTACTGTTAAGGTTATACACATTATATTTATTTTGAGTTAACTTATGACGTAGTGGCTTTAACGAGAAAGTTATAGAACGTTTGGTGATAGCAGAGAAACTATGTGGGGTTCAAATTTGCAGTCCTATTTTTAAATTTTCTTTTGCTGAGCAAAAATGTGTATCTGCACTGAAATAAATGATTAATTGTATGAAGCACATGATAAAAATGCAACATTTCATTAAATTCCGTTAGTGGTTAAAATATGTTTTATATCGGCAATACACATTTTAATAAAGCTTGCTGGAATATAATAGGAAAACAACTTCTTGGAATAAGGAGTGAAAATCAACTATTCTGGTATAGGTTGAACCATGGTACCGTCGGGTTAACTATGGAAGATTTTAAGGTTCTTTTTTCCCGTGTAACGTAAATATGCATAGATGAAAAAATTGCATAGATGACGTATTTCAAGAAAAAAAAATTCTAAACAAATTACCGTTAGTGTTTGAAATATGTTTTAAAACAGCGCTACACATTGTTTGCGCGGAATAGAAAACCAACTTCGCGGAATCAGGAGCGAAAACCAACCACTCGATAAAAGTTCACCAATAGTGCCGTCTGGTTAGTAATTTGGAATTTCCGAGTTTTTGTTTTTTCTTTGCAACACAAGTATGCGTTAAAAAGATGTAGTATTTCGTTAAAGCAAAATTTTTTTTTATCAAATTAACGTTAGTGTTTGAAATATGTTTGAAAATAACGCTTTTTGAAACGATATTTGCTGGAACGATATTTTGATAATACGCGAAATTGAAAAACAACGTCGTGGAATGAGGATAGTGAAATGAAGTTTCTGGCGCAAATAACTTATTTTCGAAAAAAGCCTCCGTTACTTTTTTGATTTTTTGACTCCCCCCCCCCCCTAAGAAACTTTCGAATTCCCATAATTTGGTACTTGCATTTCAAAAAGAAGATCACTGATACCCATCCAAGGGCGCCGGCAGCGGGGTGCAAGAGGGTGCACTTGCACCCCCCTGTCTTTTTTTTTTTTTTAAATAATTAAAGAGATACAGAAAAACAATTTTTTTTATAAAAATTTTTTATTAAAAATATTTTTATTCAAAAACAAATAATTAAGTAATTATTGATACATAACAATTAAAAAATTGTTTAATCAAACAAGAATTGTAATCGTCTTGTTTGCTGTCCAGATCTGATTATAACTTTTTCAATGAATTCTGAGTCATCTTTGATACTTTTCTTATGCACACTGAGCATGCACAAACTCGGCAGATATCTAAACTATATTTTTAAATTTCATTTAATAAAATATAAATAATATTATATTTTCTATTAGTTATTTAGTTTAACAAAGGTGTATAACGCAAACTGACTTCTCACAACTATAAAACTTCAACACAATAAATACAGTACATCAGTACAGTTTCTCGTGGCAAAATTTGCAAGTACAAGAAATTCGTACTTTTTTTTAAATATCTTGTTAACAATGAAAAAATGTATTTTGAAAAAAATTAACAGATGAAAGTATATGTAATAACAAAACAAAATGTAATAACGGAATATTTAAAATTTTTTTTTTGGGGGGGGGGAGTAATTTGTTAGAGGGTTGCACCCCCTTTTATTTTATTCTGCCGGCGCCCTTGTACCCATCCTTGTGAGCAATGACGACAGCGCCAGTTACTCTTTTATAAGCAAAATGGCGTATTAAAGTTGAGCTAAGTTTTCTCACTTATGTTAGAATGTTAATTAAAATGCAGTTAATAAATACAGCTCGGTGTCGCTCATCTAGTTTTTTTAAATACAATTCTTTCTCGTCTATGTCTTTTACGTAATTTAGATTTATTATTTGTTTCTATATTTTATTGTAATCTTGATACATTTTTGTTTCGTGAACTTTGCTACTTCAATGCATAATTAGTTTGGTTTAGTTCTACACGGCTTAATGCCTGTCTTTATGTTAGGCAAGAAATATATAGGGAAAGAATTGACATCTTTGTGAAGGCATCTTCATGTACGAATATAGAATGTGCCCCTTAAGAAAGTTGATACTTGATGGGTTTGGACTACTCGAAATAGAATGCAAAGAACAGTTGCTGAAATAAACAAATGCCAAGTTTAAACAACCTATCAAGACCAAGATATCCACTTTACGTCACTTGCAGGCATCCCATTATCTAGATGACCTATTGAAAATTTATGACCCAACAAATGCTTAAGGATATTGAAAAGAAATTATTTGTAAAAGTCTTTAAAAACTTAACATGAAATTTTTTAAAAACGAAGAAGATGACGCTATAGAGTATATTTTTTATGGGACTAAATAAGAACTATTGTAACACTTCAAATCTATTTTATTTTATAAAAAATTACAACTTACTTTTTGACTGTTTCCTCTTATAAATCAGTGGATTTAATAAAATTGTTTCCTTACTTTTGAGAAGTTTAAATATAAATAACTTGAGGTAAAAGCTATTTAAATAATGTAAGTAAATTAATAAGTAATATAATTTAAAAATTTTTAAAGTGTAATGCATATTTTTAATTAATTAAGTTGAGATCTTTTAAAGTAAAAAGAAACCTTTTTTAAACGTTTTCATTTTATTATGTTTAATATTTTTATATTTCTTATAAATCTTTAAAACATCATGTCCCTATCAAGGGGAAACAATTTTTTCCCGTTGTATGAGATTTTTAAATTGATCTTGGATATTTTCACCTTGATAACTTAAAATGAATGATATTAAAACCCATTACAAAAAAAGAGGGAAATTTTTGGAACTTGACACTGTTGGAGTCTAATATTTGCTTTGCATTAAATCGAACTTGTGATGCAGATATTTAAGCGATATTTGAGATATTTTTGCTCAAACCTGATTTGGTGAGAGGCAACAAACCAGTTCGTAGAGACTGCTAAAACTAGATTCCATTTATTTATTATTTAATTGTGTGTGAGCTATAAGCTAGAATATGTCTCATTTTATTTTAAAAAGAAAACGATGTGGATTTCAGGTTGCTATGACGATAAGATGGAACATTTTATGTAAATAAAAGTGCTATGTTTTCTTTTACAAAATAGAGTCAGAATTTTTATTTTGATTTAATAGAAAACGATAGAATCTTACATTTTCCGATAGTCTCTTATTTAGAGACAGACGACGTTCTCGCTTCGATTTTATGTTTTTTTATAACGTTTTTTTATAATTTAATTAAATTTTACTTTCAATTATGACTTTGAATTTTTTGATAAATGAAGAATTAAAGGATCCTTTTATTAGAAGTGTTAATTCTGAAGAGGACACTATTTTACTTTTTGGTAAATAAAGACATTTTGTTGTTTTTATTTTTTAAATACTGTTATATACAATGTGTTATATACACTTTCCATTTAAAATGGCTGTGTATTCAGCGTTTTTAAACAAAATATTAGTCAATTTAAGGATTTTTCAAGAGTAGTTTATTAAAATTGGAAGTGTTTAATCTAGATGTTTTTAGAATACAAAAATATCTGAAAAATCTAGAATTTTTGTCAAAATATGTGTAATATGTTAGATCTGTAAAGTTTTCTGGAAACTTTTAGACCTTATATTAAAATTTTAGATTTTATTTTAATATTATTTAATATACTGCTTAGTTATATCAGCGCTCCAATGTTTTTGTATGTGTTAACGCATTTCGGTACAAGATGTTTCTGGATAATTGACTTCGTATCATTCTATAATTTGTTTTATGAAATCTAATTTCAAAATAATATAGTGTTCATATAGTCTATACTTGCTGTTATTTATATTGCTTTCTAGGAATAAAGTTTACTGACTTTCATTTATGAAAAGTTAATGAAATTCATTTTTAAATATAGTAGTGAGAGCCGAGTTGACTCAGATACAAAGTTCATCTCCCAATGAGGTGACACAGGTTCGAAGCCCAGTGGCGGCTGATCAATACGAATTCTTTTCCTGGCTCACACAGACCGCAGTGCTGACGTAAATATCCTTAGTGGATGTTCTACGCCCTTGGTTTCTCTTGATTTCAAATCAGCAACCGGTTTCTCTCTCCCAGCTACAGTTTTTTAATACAAGTGCTAATAGATGGATGTTAATAGATGGATGTGCGCGAATGTATTAATAATTGTTTGGGTAATATTTAGTTGTTAATAGTTGTTGTTACTTGATTAAGAACTTCATTCGCAAGAAAAATATACAAAATGAACAAAAAAACAGTCGACATGTTTTAAACTTTAAAAAACGGGCGCCCATATTTAAGACTTGCCAGGCATCAGTTTTCATCCTTACCTGGCAAGCATTGAAAATGAGCCCCCGTTTTTGAGTGCTTGAAACATGTTGTCTGTTACTTCTAAATTGTATATATTTGAAGTGAATGAAGTTCTGAATCAAGTAATATCTTACCACTTCATTTTCTTAGAATTATTTATTTATTAGTTGTTGTTGTTAATTTACCTTCATTGCAGGTTGTTAGTCTACCTTCATGCAGGATGTATTTTATTTTTTCCTTCGAACATTAATCAGAACTTATTGTCTTTGCGTAAAAGAATATCATCTACTAAATTAAAGGCTCAATTTTGAGATAAATAATACATTTTTTGAGATAAATAATAAAATAATAATAAAACAAAAAAAATAGAGTAAAACATTATTTTTTAACAATTTCAAATGTTTTTTAAACCAAAGTTTAAAAAAACTGTTAAATTAACAACTCTATTAATATATTTGATTATGATAAAGAATAACTTAAAAATGAGTAATAATATTGACTTAATAATACATAATGAACACTATATATTATTATGCAAATTGCCAATTAACTGAAGCGTGAGAAACTATAATTATTTGTTTAACATACAATATATATATATATATATATATATATATATATATATATATATATATATATATATATATATATATATATATATATATATATATATATAACTATAAGTCTATGGTAGGTATTTGATTGTAAAGATATAAGTACTTCTAAAAGCAATTTCGAGATAAAAAAAGAATTTATTGATGGATAGAATCAAAGTTCTAATAACAAAGAACCTGGATAAAGGCAAACAATCAAAGAAACGAACTAGAGAAAATTCCTTTGGGCAAATAAGCCAACGGTCAGCCATCTGCAATCAAGTTAGTTTTTACAAAATTGGTATACAGAACTTTTTTTCTTATCTTGCAGTATTGTTCAAGGAACGACAATAAAAAAATATGGCCAGTATATTGTGAGAGGTAGGTATATTACAAGTAGGGGAAATCTTATTATCTGTCTGTAAAGAGAAAATTCTTGAGTGTTTCGCGAAAAATGTTGACTGAAAAATAAAGGCAATCTGTCTCTTTTTTGATGAAAAAAAAAGATAAGTTGGAGTTATCTTTTTTTCAGCATTGAATCCTCAATCATTAGTAATTTAGATCTGGTGATTTATATCTAGTATACAATTTCTTTTTCAAGTAGTTTACTTTTTGACAAAGCTTACTTCTAGTTCATTTCTTACGTTGATTTGTTAAGAATATTATAGTCATTAGTTTGTCATTTGATTACAAATTATATGATTTTTCATTAACGTCTGCAAAATAATGTATAATTAAAACAGTTTTATTGATTAACAAAAATCTAAAGAGTCACGGATTGGATTGAACGTGGATATTAATGAATTAATAATCGGATGTGGCTATACGGCTCAAAATACCGACGATGTTCTTTACTAAAAGCTAAGAAATCAAATTGTGATAGAAACTAAGTAAGGCGAAAAAATAAATTTAGAGAAAAGTGAAGAGTGTTGTGGTTCCTTGGGACCTCAGGACACAAAGTAACCTCAAGAAAGCAAACGTCCAGAGGGTTATTGCGATATAAGAATGTATTATTTTTTATTATTTATTTTAATCTATAGATGGCACTGCTAACTCTTAGCTTCTCTTAGGTATTTCCCTACTTTTTAAAAAGAGACAGTTCTATTCTGGTCGCCAGCGAATGCGATTGTTTGGTCTAATCCATGTAAAATAATTTTTTTATGTGGCACTGTAAACTTGGTTATTTCTCAAACGATCGGCATTTCTATAGTGATTATAAACTTTGTTAGGTTGTCTTATAATAGTTTCAATAAAATTAAAAAAATAGTAATAGTAATAGTAAGGCATTGTTATTTAGGTTGTTTTAAATAATAATTTAAGATGTATTTAATAGTTAGTTATGGGTTAAGTATTTACTTAGAATAATTTTATATTCTTACAGAAATAAAAACTTAGTTAAGAAGTAATTATTTAGGTTTATTTTTTATACCTTTTTTAATGTGTGTGTGTGGGTGTAAAAATTTTAATCAATAAACGATGCTATAGTGTCGCATACTTCTGTCATACGATACTCAAGTTACATTTCAAGACATGCATGAGGAAGACAGCACGGAATGGAGCATTGGAATGAGTTTGCTACCTTAACTTACGACAGGGAAGGAAATAATTGTATCATTTCCAATTGTAGCCAACTATTCGGAAATGTTCCTAACTGATACATGCATTGGTTTTTGTGATTTAATGTTTGTCGGGAGTATTTCAAATTATTGCTGAAATTCAAAAAATTTACTTGTCTAGAAAATAGGTAAAATTGAAATCAAATATATTTTTAAAACTAATTAAGGAGCCAGGATTGGAACAGGGATTGAGGAATTAAAAAATTTGAACCGAGTTGTGCAGTGCATCCGGCTTTGTTAGCATTAAGATTTAGATGTTGTAAAAGAGAATTTTGAAAGCTGACCAAAGCTGGTCCCCAAAGACGACTAGTATTTAACGTATTTGTTTTGATTTCCTGAATTTTAAATTAAATTAGATAAGATTAAGATTTTTTATTTCACTGAATAAACTCATTATATATGAGCCACCATTACAACAGGTACAGATGAGTAGCACTATACTTTTTGAGTTAGAAGATCAGTGATTACAGTTTGACATTTTCAGTTAAGCCATTATTAATGCTTGTTGTGAATAATTTTATTTAAATATACTTTTGGTCACTCAGACATCTCCGAACTTCTGAATCTGTTCTCAAATGTGAAGTATTTTTAGATTGTAAAAACTTATTTTTGAATTTTTTGTGCTATTATATAATTTAATAAGTAGATTAAAAAAGAGATCAAAAATCTTTTATACAGGCTCATTTCAAAAAATTTCAAAAATTTAAAAACCCTGAAGAAATATAAATTTTTAATTTTTGATGTAATTCAAAATAAAAGGCCTTCGCAATAAAATATATTTTTTACAACATTTATTTTTTTATATAGTAAAAAAATTTATTGCTTATTTCAGAAATTTTCGCTATTAATATTTAAACAAAATACACTTTCTGAATTAATGCTTCTATTTAATTAAACTATCGTCTTCAATTTCTTAAAAAATAAATACAATATGGATTATATCAAATTTCTCATTCTTCATTTTACATTTCATGCAGTAAGTTTGACATTGTTTATGATATTTCGTTTTAAAGTCGAACGACATGAAAGAATGTATCGTAGACCATTGAAGCATGAAGTTCAGTACGAAAAAAAACCAAAAGTCTTGTTTCGTGTTCTAATGCAGACGAAATTACTTTTTAAATGTGAATTTCTATTATTTGAAAATAAATTAGAAGAAATTTTTTTTAAATAATAAAAGCTCTCTTTCCAACATTTAAGGTTTTTGTCGGTAGTCTCTTAATCAAGATTAAAATATTCTTGTATCATAAGTATGAGTGTTCCTTACAGACCACATTCCATCAAATTGAGTATAGTTCAACGTCCTACTATCTTATATAAATGGTAATCCGGAAGATTTTATACATTCAATTAGTAACAAGGAACATATGAACAAATAGATAAAATTATTACTAAAAGTAGAAGGTTATTTAACTTTAGATATTGACATTTCTGTAAAGAGAAATCTATTTCAACTTTAAGCAAAGAACAAAACAGTATTGTTCGAATGTAACATTTATAAAAAAGACAAATAGACCCGTATATTTTCTTTCTGTAATATGATTGAAATGAATATATTTCCTCCGTGTTCATATATATATATATATATATATATATATATATATATATATATATATATATATATATATATATATATATATATATATATATATATATATATATATAATATATATATATATATATATATATAATATATATATATATATATATATATATATATATATATATATATAATATATATATATATATATATATATATATATATATATATATATATATATATATATATATATAGAGCATAATAAATAAATAACAAAAAACACGAAGAAAATTAAAAAAAACAATAAGTATCATTTATTGCGCATAAGCTGCAAGTAAATAGAACTCATAAAATAAGTTCAAAATGAAGATAAAACAAATGAAAATTACAGACTAATGAAAAAAGGGGAAAAAATTAATAAAAATAAAAAAAACTGGAAGAAAAAAAAGGATAGAATTCTTTTAAAAAAAATACGTTGAGGCAGTGAGCACGCAGTTCAGCACGTCACTTGACCACCACATCATCTAATGAAACCTAACGACTCATCGGTGCTTGTGCACTAGGGTGACTAATTTTTTATCCGGTGAGCTTATATCGAATTTTCAAAATATTGTTTATAAACAACAACTCAACATTATTAATAAATCTCTTTTTTATCTTAGAATATGAAGCATTTCTATTAGTGGACTACAAATAGAGTGAAATGTTTTGTTTTTAAATTGATTTCAACTAAAAAGTATACATAAGAGAAAAATGGAGTATATTTAACAATAACAAAGCGATTTGTAAACATAATTGAAAAAATAACGGGAAATTAATCCACATTTTTAAAATACTGTGCAAAACAAGGCATTTTTTAGAAGAAAAAAAAATGATCAGGAAATTCTAGAAATTCCAAAAATGGAGAATCTCATAATCTGCAAAGGAAATTGAAAAATGAAGGATGTGTTGGGGGCAAAGTATTTTATTTTTCTGTAAAACATGGATAACGTGTGGCAATTTATTTTTTTAGAACAGAACGTTTCTAAAATGCGAAATGGCGTAAAAAGCGCTAGCCATTTTTTAAAGGGAGCGAAAAGCATAAATAAAAGTACTTAAGATCGAGATTTTTGTATTGAAATACCTTTTTCAAGGAACAGCACGATTTCGTGCAATATTTTAGTTCAATTTATCTATTAAATTCAGTCATTATAAACAAAACGTAAAATGCTAGCAAAGAAAAATGTACGCAATTTAGTAGTTTGATTGATTGATTCAAAGGATTAATAGAATTTGTAACGAAAAAAAAACAACAAAAACTTAAAATTTATGAAATCTTTGTAAAATGTTATGCTGGAGATTTCATAAAGTTTACTGATTGTAACATCAATTCTCTTTGTATTTAGGTGAGCTTGTTTTTTAAAGATACAATTAAAAGTTTTGTAGCCGATATAGTTTTATATACCTTTTTTTCCAAATATGAAATTTTATATCACTCTGTTTGTTACTGTAGTTTCTAGATAGTTAATATAATAGGTGCTTGTTGTTGTCTACATAAAAATAATTTTTTTTAAAAAAAAAAACTTCAATTTAAATGCTTGAGGAATTTTCGAAATGTGGTTATCATTATATTGCCTTGAACATTTCAAATGTATCTAAAATAACCATGTTCAAGATCTCTATCAGTAAACTTTTTCCTATGCATTTGAAAATTCAAATTTAAACACTTTTAAAAACTAAACATATGCGTTTCCTAATTCTGCGTTTCAGTTCTTGAAGGTTCTTGATTCTATAACCGAAACAATAGTTGCCATTTTTGTGACGTTGATTGGACTTAATTTATGCTGTTTAGATGTATATTGATATGCTTTTTATACAAAAATAAAATTGAAAACGATCAAAATTGTGTGTTAAACACAGTTGATATTTTCCATTCAGAATAATTTATTTGCAAGGAAATTTTTAACTCACATACATACAAAGTTTCGTAGCAAAAAACTTAATTAAAAATTAGATTATTAATTTTATAATTAAAACAGTTCTTTAAAGGACAATATGATGAAAATATTTCGCATAAAATTATATATATATAAAAAGAAAATAATTGCCTTTAGAGATAAACCATTTCATTGCATTTAATATAATAGTAGTTTACAACAAAGCTCCGAAAATTGGATGTTATTTTTGGATCAATATGTACTATAGTTACTCGGATTACTCGTAATGCAGAAAAACAACATTCTTTTCAATTTTCTTGTATTCAATCAGATGTGCGGTTCGAACATATTACGTCGCAAAATACGTCAGTTGCGATTTTTTTCTCAATAAAACGTTATCAGGGATATCTTTACAATACCAGTGCAATCACATGCATGGCTGGAAATACCTCTATTACATCTTATGAAATATTCAACAACAGGAATAGCAGATGGATTTGAGGATAATTGGAAAAGATTGGAATTCTTCTACAATTTTAGATTATGCTTTCAAATTTCCTTCTCTTTAATTTTTCCCAACATCAAACATATTCTGCGATTGCATTTTAACGTCAAAGGCAAATAGAAATATTGTTTTCTGTAAATGTATTGGATATTATTCTTAGATTATTTACAGTTTTATTGCTTTATACTTTTATTTAAACACATGGTGAATGATTAGTAAATGGTTACTTGTATAAAAGTAAATTTTGAGTTCAATAGCTCCCTGAAAATCTACTGCACTTATTACATATATAACATATATATTAAGATTCTTTCAAAGGTTCTTAAAGTATATGTATGAGAGTGAAAAAAATTATACAAAATACACTTTAAGAAATGGATGCTCAAATATCACGAAATTTTCATTATTTTTTTTACGAAAATTTAACGGTATATGATTCCGAGCGAACATTTTGCCAAATTGGAAGAGAATTATCGTCACTTCTTCGAGGAAATGATTTTGCCAAAGTAAAAAAAAAAAAAAAAAAAAATCGCCATTCTATTTTTTTCCTAAAAAAAAAAAAAATCCTCTAGTATTGCTTAGTGTCTAAGGTATATAATTTTTCTAATAACAACTTTATCGTGGTGAGCACCATATAAATGGCACAACAAAGCTAAATCAAACAAAGAGATAAATTATACCTATGCCTGAAGCAGATTCGGACGCCGGATCATCCGGGTATGAGGTCAACTCCCAGACCACCATACAGTCTAGTCGGTTTGATTTGTCGCTTTATTTTCGAATGTCTAATCTTTATTCTAGTTTCGTCATTCCAGTTAAGAATCTCCCACAATGTACTACGATGAGGGTTAGAGTTGAGGAAACATCGTCTTGTAGAGTGTTCACGTTTCGTCAAAAATCACGTGCTTATGCTACGACTGACGAAATAATTCTCAAAATGAAGGAAATTCTGCTCAAAGATTGATGCATCGTCAACAATGAGAGTTTTATTTCTGAGAGTGTAGGGGCTGAAAATTAATTTTATCAAAACTACATAGTTCAGTGAAAGAGATGGCAAGCACGTCAACCTTAAAAGTCATCAGCAGAGAAGGCGAAATTAAAAACATCAAAAGGTGTGTAGTTGCTGAAATAATCTGAGATTAAATAAAAGGCGATAATTAGATAAACCGTCAAGTTACACTAGTCAATCAAATTATTTTTGATAATTTAATAATTTCATTCTTAAGAGGAAATCATCAGATTAAGATAACGTTTTTATTTTTTCCTCTCTTAAATATTAAATTGCGACAAATAATTGAGTATATTTTTTTTATTTCATTTCTGATTAGGATACGAAAACTATACATTGCTAGCTAACTCTGTGACCATTTGGCCCACTTCTTTTAATGCATAGAATTACAGGTATCTTGAAATTTTAAAGTTATGTAACCGTAATTCAACACAACTTATCAGAATCAAAGCACTTTGCACGGATGTCGAAAATTTTCAGCTCAGTTTTTTGCATGTTTCCCCTTTTCATGCTGTTTTTAGTTCTTGTAGAAGAAAATATGACATGTTGAATACAGCTGATGCAATGCGGATGAAGCTTGGTAATTCTTTCCAAACTTCATCTAGTATCTAATTAACCAATAAGTACCAATCTGTTCTATTATCTTGGTATCTTATGTACATTACCTTGGTTCTTTTTTTTCAATGGTGTTTGTATTATTACCATTAAAACTGGACAAAATATTTTCACTTTCTTTTGCATCTTTGACGTTTTAGACATTTGGGATTTCTTTCGTTCGGATATTATTAATTTTCATATTCATTTTTAGCATTTATTCGTTTGCTGTGTATCAGACAAAAGTCTCCTTTCATCAACATGGTCAGAAGATAAGGAATAGAAATAATTACTGATAAATTTAGTTTATTATCTCGAACCTGCTGGGAACATCGTAATTTATTTTCTGAAGTCTTAAAATAAATTTGCAAATTTTATGTATTCTATATATGTATTTTAATTTTTTTTGTTTTTATGCCTCTACTATACGTTTCATTTTATTTATGTGGTTGAAATATGATACATATAGAAATTAACATAAGTAAAAATCTTTCATCATTGTCGTCGTACTTGAGACGTATTGTTGATACAGTCAATTTGAAACTGATCTATTTTCCTCAAGCTTCATCTGATACCCAGCCAACGAATAAATGCCTTATTTATTTATTTTGCAACAACTCTACGAGCAAAAACTTATTTATTTCAGTCACTGAAAAATACTACAGACTGATAGTTTAATATTTTATGTAAAATAGGATAGTATTGGTCAAAGGCATGAATTATTTAATTGAATATCAGGTTTTAGGTACGTGAGCAATCAGTTTAGTTTATCCAATAACGTAGTTCAATTAAAATACAATAATTAAATTTCATAATTTTGAATCATTAAATTATCATTAATAAAATAGCTGTAATTTTAAACATGAATTTTCATTTACTAAATTAATTGTAACATTTAAAAATCAAGTATTTGATCGAAATAAAGATGTGATCCAATCCTCGAAAATTTCCATAAAAGAATTGGATTTATCTTGTTCAGAAAGTAAAAAATATTATCTTTTATGATTTCATTTTTATGATATGAATATAATCTGAAATAATTAATTATTTTCTTTTGATTAATTATTCCAAACTCATTAATTATACTTGTGTACATTTCGGAGTAATTGAACAAAAGTTTTATTAATAAGAGTTTCTATTGCTTTATAATTAAGCTATTTTTTCTTTAACAATATTAATTGCTTTTCTCATAAAGGTTACTATTCTGAAAAGGCTTAATTACTTTTTTAATAAACTCTTTTCATTTGTAAATAGAATTTTGAAAAGAAAAAAAAACTGTAGTAATGATTCATCTCTTGCAATATCATTGATCACAAAAAACTCATTAAACGTACATTGTTTTTAAGAAGAAATATTTAATTGCTTAGTTAAATATCATCTATGTAATATTGATTATTTTTTGTAATATTTATTCCTATTCATTATTATTATTTATCTCTTATACTTAAAAAAGAACTGCATTTTAAACGAAAAATATGCATCAAGTCATTTATTGTCATTAATAGATGGTAATGAGTATTTACGTTTATTCCAATCTATATATATATGTATATATACTTGATTTTAAATTCATGACCGTCGAATATTTTCCATTTATGGCTAATTATTTTTTAAATCAAGGATCCAATCGCATGATTTTTTTGGCCAATAAGAATGCACCGACCACAATGAGGAACTACTTTAGACTAATCTTTTTATGTTATAGAAAGAAACATTTAAAAACTTTCTCTTCTTTACTTAAATCGTTTTTAGACTGACGAGGTAGTATCTTTAAAATTGTCGTGCCAAGATGTCATGTAGAAATGACGCCATAACTACAAGCCTGTAATGGATTATTCTTCCATTGACATTAAAGATAATTTGTTAAGAAGCCAAAGTATGAGGTATTTTGCTCTTTACTTCTCGCCAACTATTGTGGGCGTTTTCGAAGTATCAAGAAAGCGACATATGCCTGACACTAATGAATGAGTTTGATATATGAGACACGTAAGAATACACGATATCTTTCACTTGCTAAAGTTGGTAATAAAAGTATACAGGAAAAAAAAAGAGTCTGTTGTTTAAGTTAATAGTACCAGTTAGTTGGAAGTCAGTTGACGAGGAGTTGTAAAATGTCCACAGGGCACATTTTCAGCATTTGACTGGCATTTTTAAATAAAGCTTGCAAGCTGAAGTTAATAGTACCAGTTAATAGAAAGTTGCCAATGAGTTGTAACGCACTCAAACGTTATATTTTTATTTATGCATGTTATCGGTATTGTGGGAAGTGCCTGCATTGTATACAATTCCTGGCAATTTGAATCAAAACATGAAATATGATGTTAATTGTAGCAGAATGATAACTTAGTTCATGATATAGCATGGTACCTTTGAACATGGAATAAAAACCACTTATTTAATAAAATTTAATTTTCAATTTTGTATTTTTTTTTAAATTTGGTGGTAATCAAACGATAAATTTGAAATTTCTACAAAAACCAGTTATGATTCATTTAAATACCGCATATTTTGGTTTTTATTATCAGAATTATGCTTTTTTAAAATTCTTTTTAGAAATATCATTGCTATAGAGTACGGTAATGTTATCGGAATTTTTTTCTCCATGTAAAGAAAGCCGTATAAAATGAAAACATACTTGGTTGTATCAAAAAATTCTTTTAAGCTAATACTAATAAACTATTATCTTACTAGGACAAATCATATTTCCTACTTTAATAGTATGCCATTTAGCATAGTATACAATACTTACGCAAGGAATTGTGTAGCAGATTTCTAATCATGTCGGTATCTTATGTATGCGTACATAGTGTGTAAGATATAGGGAGTAGTCAAAAATTTCATTCCAAACAGTTGAACCTCGCGTAAACACATTACCTTAGCTGGACGCGTAAAATTAAGTAATTGAAGGAGCTTAAGTTCTGTTAGCAATTTTTCAGAAACAAGTATTTTTTTTCAGTTTAAAAAATTTCATTTTTTGGCAATTTTCGGATCACTAATTTTTATTTCCATTTTTATTGTAATTCAGCGAAAGTAAATATCACATTTGAGTTTCTAGTTATCTTCCAGATTTGTCAATTGTAAAATATATAGAGTGAACCAAAAAAACAAAAAGGAAAAGAAAAATAATAAGGAGATTATGTTGATGCAGTAATTTGAAGTACATGTTAGTATCTGATTCCGCAACTTAAATAATAGTTAGTACTAACGGATTACCATATTTGTGGTCAGCCGATGGAACGGTTAGGCTAGGAACGCTGACTGGGAAGAAAACTGCCACAGGTTCGAATCTCTCTTGTGTCTCTTTTCCAGTGTTAATCCTCTGGTGCTTGAATATGGCCCATCATATGCATGGGTTTCTGTGGCGGAGAGGCGTGGGTAATGTTGCTCGCTTCCGTCACTTAGGTTCATAAGTGCCCACCAATCTAAGTTAAATTAGCAACACTTCCGGCATCTTCCGTGGTAATAAAAGTTATAGTTCTGTGCCAACCATCAGAAAAAAATATTCGTAGATAATCCTATAAACCAATAAGATCAGTTCTTAGATCGAAGTTTTCGAAGTTTTTTTTTTCCAAGTTTTTTCTATAGCTAAACTTTTTGCAATGATTGACAAAATGTTTAAGTGAAAAATTTATTTAATAGGAATGTTATTTGCATTTAATTTAAATGCCTTTCCCTATATTTCATTAAAATAAATATACTTTTCTTCATTTCCTTATCATCGTTGTTTTAGACAAAACAAAGTTTTTTAAAGTTATTTTAAGAATTGCATAAAATATAATCTCCATACAACCCATGTATTTATTTAATTATTCAATATTATATGTCATGTACTTTCGCTATTCTCCGTCTACTTTACATGTATTATTTCTTTTTTAACTTACTTTATTACTTATATAATAATTCTCATACAGCGTGTTCTTGTTAGGTTTTGTTAAGAAATTATTATTCTTTCATGAACTATTAACTAAGTTTATTTACATTGTTCCTTCAGTTTTAGTTAAATATTCATAAACTTATCTTGCTTAGTTAAAAAAAAAATGTGAATTGCATTACAAAAAGCAGTAATGTTTTTTGAACGAAATAGTTTTTTTATTTTTTTATTTTAAAAATTGCTTTTTATATTTCATCTCTTTATAAAGATCAACGCAACAAATACCTTTTAAAAGTAAAAAGTTAAAATTTAGTTTTTAAAGTTTTAAACTAACATGGTTCATTCTTCCATACAAATTATTATTTTTTAAAAGAATTTTATCCATAATTGAAGAAATAAAAGGAAGAAAAAAACATTTTTGAAGTTTTCTTAAACGATAGCATACTTAAATACTTGCATCATTAAATATTCAAATTTAAAAACCAAGCTTTTTATAAACTCTCGTATTTTTAATTAAATTCTTTTATTGTTTCTTTCAATAGAAAAAATGCATTTTATTAGGGAATGAAAATATACTTGTTGAATAAAATAAACACAAAATAAACTACATTTAGTGAGCGTTTTGAACATCAAAGGAATGTAGCCACTGCGATATATTAAATATATAAAATATTAAATATATTAAATATAAATTATATAAAATATATAGAATACTGCGATATATAAAATATTAAATATAATAAATATAAATTATAATATAGTTTAAACAACTACTGCTTTCAATTTGTGTAGTATTTCAAACAGCAAAAAATAAAAAAATAAAAATTGATTGTCATAATTGAATTGAACAATTAATAATTAAATTTGCTTTTACTATTTAATGTTCTGGACGTTCATAGTGACAGGGGATTGAAATGCAAAAGCATCAGGAAAATTCATTGTTTGGTGTAAATTACCAGAATACGGTAAAATTTAACTACCAGAATATGGTAAAATTTACCCTGTTCCTGGGTCAGTGGAAATACCGGTCATTTTAACCAAAGATCTTTGGTAATAGTTTTATTAAAATTAACAATAATTTATAATTTTATAATATGTGGCAATTTTATCATGATGATTATTATTAATTATTATGATGATTCAGAGCATGGCATAAACAACATTTATTTGGTTAAATTTCCTTTTCAGGTTTGTAATTTTTACTAAATGTGTGGTATTAGGAACTGTAGTTTTGAAAACCGAAGTTTCCTGTAAATCGTTACCATACTAATGAAAATATAACCAAATGAATGGTTGAAATACCATATATTTTTGTTTCAACTACCATATAATTATAGTTTTTTTTTGCTAGAATTGTTATTACAATACAGTACGGTAATTTTATTAGAGTGTTTTTCTCCGTGTATAATTGAACTTTTTCTAGTATCTTTAAAGTATATATATAAAATAATAGAAATGTAAAATTGAAGTTTGATGTTTCTACTATCTAATTCGAGAGAATAAAACTAAATAAACTATTTAAAGTCATTAACGAACGAGATAACGAATTATGTATGTTTGGAATGAATACTTAAAGTAATGAGAATTAATTTATTGCAATAACAAGTAACAAAAATAAAATGTTTTCAATCACGTATGAATTTAAATACACTATCCTACAAAAATGGATGAGACACTTTTAGCTTTTGACATTTTTTAAAAATTTCTCAAGAAATACTTTTAGGATAATTTTATAACTTTAGAGATGCTTTGTTCAGGTGATTTTCTATAGTTAGCAATAACATTTCAAACTTTCAAAGGTTTGAGTTCCGACAATAGAAAGAAAACAAGTATTTTTAAAAAACGCATATTGTTTATGTGAAAAACCTCATTTCGTTTTAGCTTTCTTTTAAAAAGTACAAAAACTACTGAGAAAATTGGGTAAAACTTTAATAAGTTTACTACAAAATTACAAGTACAAAAACTACTTAGAATATTGCGTGAAACTTTAGTAAATTTTTAAGATATTCAAATCAAAATTTTTCATTAGTTATCAAATACGGTTACTACAAAATTATGAAAAAAAATATTTAATTTTTTTTCTGTGCATGCTTAGTATAAAATAATTACTTTAAATACTCATATCTTACGCTGTTTAAAAATAATTTTTTTCCAAAATTTTAAATCAATAATTTTGTAAATAATTTTTAATTGCTCGAAAATTTTTTTTCTATTTCATTGAATATTTTTAAAGTTATAGAAAAAAAGAACGTCAGCCAAAAAAATTTGTTTATAATAAATATTTTCAAAAATATTCACGCTAGCTTTACAAAATTTCATGCAGTTATTATAAATAACAGCTTAAGTAATTGATACAAGTTATAGGTTTATTGCTTGATTTTCTGACATAGGGGGTTCAGAAATATTTTTCTTCTTTCGCGATTTATTGTAGGTCTCCCGAACCACTGAAAGCTTAAAATTTTACTGCTAAGTACAAAAAACTGCAGGAACTAAACTCCTTTACAGTTACAAAACAATCCTTTAAATATTCTGGAGTAGAAGGTATGTTTTTGAAAAAAATGTCAAAAGCTGAAAGTGTCTCTTCCCTTGTTGTAGGGTACTGTACAATGAACCAAAAACAAAAAAAATAAATAAATAAATAAATAAATAAATAAATAAAAAAAAATACAGACTACTTTGACTAACTTTTGATCTAATGATCGGATTATTGCGTTCTAGGACTCAATCTCAATGGCTTTAGGGGGTGACCTAAAATATTCTACATACTAATGGCAGACGATATATCAATTTACGAAATGAGAAACAAAAACATACTTTCTCTAAAAACATATTTTTTTTCGTCAAATTTGGATTTTTGACCCCCAAAATAAAGGGGTTGGCTGCAATCCGGGAAATATGGTCCGAAGAGTTTGTTCAAGAGAGCGCTTGGACTCCTTAATAATAATTTTTCGCGTATTTCACAATATCTCGAGAACTTCCGAAGCAAATTACACAGAACTGTACAATTCGTTTATCCAAAGCTAATCTCACGCAAAAAAATAATTTTTAGTAAATAATTATTAGTTTTTAATATTTTATTTAGGAATGGTAAATAAAATTTCGAATTGTAAAGCATAAAATTTTTTACATCATTTTTTGCATCAGTAATTTTACATGGCAAAATATAAATTTTGAGCCGAGTCGATTCAATGGTTCCTGAGAATTATTTAGGCTGATTCGTTTTTTTTTTTTTTTTTTTTTTTTTTTTTTTTTTTTTGCACTCTGTACGTGACAAGAAATGATGAAATATAAAATTTAGACTAATATCAATTATTGACTCAATAGTTGGTTTATTTTTATTGATATGGAATTACTATTGAAATAAATTTATATGTTTGTGTTTTAAAATACATTATAACTGAGTTTTTCTAAGAATTTTAAAGTCTACATATGTTTTAACATTTAATTAAATGATTTTAAGCAAATAAATTTCTGTAATACTGATAATAGTTCTTCTATAATATTAGGATTTTCACATTTTTTAATTACATTGGGTATTTAATTATCTAGTTATGGGTAAAATGTTAAATCAGTCAAAAGTTTATAAAATTTAAACATTGAAAATAAAAATTTAAATAAACTTTTTCAACGTTTGTCATTTTATATAGTTATGAATATCCAGTGTAATCTAAATTATGTTATGAAACATTCCTAATTCTTTCTTTAATCCGAGATATAAGTATATAATTAAATCTTTAACGACATCTTTAATCTAAATCTTTAATCTTTAACTACAAATTAGGAAGTATTTGTAGTATTGAGGAATAGTGTTGAACTTAGATAATATTTTCGAAAAAATTCACTTTCTATCTACATTAAATAGAGGATACTACAATTGTCTTGTTTTCATTTTTTCTTAAGTAACAAATGTAAATTAAAGTAACAAAGCACTAGTTTCCTGCAATTAATTACTTCGATTGCTTAGTTCTAAGAATTAATTGAATGTGAAGATCATCAGTTTTTTTTTAATTCGTTAAATAAACTCCTTCTTATTTTCATTGTGAATCTTAATTGTTTTTCAAATAAAAGCTTTCATTCAGAATTTTAAATGAATTTACTGGTGGCGTATCTAGTAATATTGAGCCTATATTTATATATTTTTATTTTACAATATTGATTACAGGGGTAAGTTTACATATCGTATATGCATGATTAATCATTCAAAATACTGTAAAAAACACATGGTTATTTAATCTGAAGAAACAATTATTTATTCTTTCCATTATAAGTGAATTTAAAATAGTATTACTGATGTCTTTTCTAAGATTTAAACGAATAAATAAGAAGAATGTTTGGGTAAATTATCTGAGTGTCTCGTTTTGCTATTTTTAAAAATCAAACTCTAGAAAGACTTAAATAAATCGTTCTAAATATTAATTAATTTTCAAAAAGTATAAATATTAATCATACACTTGGTCAGATTTCTTAAATATTAAAATTAATGTTGCCCATATGATTTATTATTCATCTGCAATAATTTATTAAAGAAACTTTTAGACGACAAAACAAAGAAATGTGAAGTTTACTAAACGATAAAAGGAAACAAAATATAACAAAAAATATTACGATAAGAAAAGTAAATATAGTTTTTGAGTATCAATTGAATTACACGCGAAGATGAAAATGTAAATAGCAAAATGGGATGGCTTGAAAATGTAATTTGCCAATTTAAATATTACGAATTATCGATGAAATAATAATGTAATTTTTATAACTGATGGAAATAATAATGTAATTATAATGTAATTTTTAATTTATTTTACTTGTAACTTTTAGTAAATTACTTCAGTTGATTAGATTTAAGAACAAAAATGCCAAATGAATCTTTGATGATGCTTCTTTACGTGGCTTTACATGTGCCTTTTATTTTTCATGCTCGTGATATTTCTGGTCTGGAGTGTTCAAAAGAAACGTGCTTAAAATATTAAGGAAAAATCCATTTCTTATGTCCAAAAGTGTTCGTAGTCTATATACCTTATGACAGGACAAGATTTTTTGCTGTTTGTTTAGAGATAGTTTATTTTAAACTAGATGTCAGAAATCATCAAATATGTAAGCTAAATATTTACATTAAAATTAAAAAGGAATAAAAACAATTACATATATGATCGTTTTCTTTAAAATTATGCGACTACTAGAGGTTAAACAAAATACTATTGATATGCCTTTTGAATTTGCAGTGTGTCAACCACTACAAAAATACAATTCCAATTCACTAGTATATATGACATGTTAACTCGATTCTATGATGGGGTACCTTTTCATAGATGAAGGTTGTCATTGTCGTTATCTACTCCCCCCCCCACGCATTTTTAAGAGCGACTTAAAAAAGTTCTCTATACTCTTATTTGATATGAAGACCTAATGCTTCATGATTCCAGAGAGGAAACTCGGTTTTCGATAGGTAATTTACCTCATATTTTGATCTTTCTACGAAGAAAGTTTGTAAAGGAAATTATTTGGATGCACTCTCAGAAATAAAACTCTCACTTTTGGCGATTCAGCAATCTTGAGCTTATTTTTTCGTTAATTTTGAAAATCATTTTGTCAAGAAATAACGTGATTTGTGACGAAACGCGAGCACTCAAATATATGACGAAAATGTTTCTTCAACTCGAAACTTTATCGCATTGTATTCTGGAAGGATAAAGACTAGATGATCGAAACTTAAATGAAGACTAGATGATCGAAACTAGAATGACTATATCGGTTTGTACGGTGGCCAAGGAATCGGTCTCAAATCCGGAAGATACCGGCCATTGATGTAATTTATTTCTCGATTCTACGAGTATTTACCCTTCTTATGTTGCTGGGGTGATGTAAATCCATCAATATGGTGTCCATTAAAAGGGGCTAACAATACCGCCCGTTAGATTGTTTTGTTATTATAATTTTTTGAATACATATGACGAAATATTTCTTTATTTTTGAAGAAATTCATTTCCTCGAAAAAGTGAGGATAATTCGTCACTTTGAAGAAATCTTCGCTCGGCACATATGTATTATGAAATGGTTTCGCCTCAAATGAAGAAATTTTAGTATCAATTTTTTACAGTTTGACAAAACTAATTTCATAAATATGACCTCGAAAAGAAACGAAAAAGAAGCTTAATTATAAAAGCACAAATCTACATTTTTCATATTGCCAACGAGGGTTTTATAGGGTCGATATTTTCAATGATTTGAACCCTTAAAAAAATTTGACGTATTTTTCAGAAAAGCTAAATTTATGTGTTTAGATTATGAAATTTCTACTCATATTGTGACAGGAGGGGACATATAAACCAATGAATATCATCTACAAGATAATCCGATCAATATGAAAAAGGCTAGCTGAAGTATAAGTTTTTTCTTCTTTTTTTTATACATTGTTCACTATAGTAATATTACAACAACATTAAATGTAAAATAGAAAAAGTTAAGTGAAGTAAAAAAGGAATAAAACACAACTTTGAAAGTGAAAAAAATAGTAAATTAATTCTAAACAACAAAGCCCTCGAGCACACTTGTCTGCTTAATGATGTTTATTATATAAATCTGTCATGTTAATGTGCTATATGTCTTAAAAGAAGTAATTTATGAGCTGAACTTTTAAAGTGTGTTCTAAAATTGGTCTATATCCTTATAAAAAAGGCTATTCAAAATTTTGATTGATGATAAGCTTTTTCTTCTTATAAAATTATATTTTTTCATTCAAATACTTTTTATTCTCTAACTTTAAAAAAAAATTGCTCATTATGCTAAGATGGTTGCAGTCTTTGTTAAAATATGGTAGAGAAAATTACAAAACATTTGTTTGATACTCATAACATGAAAAATGAAATATTCTATGTGAAAATTGTTTTTTTCCCGCTCTTTTTTTTTCATTTTTATAATTAAAAAATCTCTATTTTTATATTGATGTATTTTTTTTAAATAAAAGTTAAAATTATATTTATTAATACTTGTTAAAATTTTAGATTTTACTCCATATAAATCGTAGTGCTGTAAAAATTTTTTTATCATACAAACTACGCAGAAAAGGTAATTCAGGTGAAGTTAACAATTTTGACAATTCTAGTTATACATACAATGACAATTCTAGTTATAAATATTATGATTCTGGTAATTGAAAAACCAAAATATACTGTATTTAAATCATTCATTTAGTAACTTTTCCATTTGTACTTAACGGTTTACCGGAATTTGTTTTCAAAATCATAGTTTTTATTCCTACACATTGAGTAAAAAATACAAACCTGAAAAGGAAATTTAACCAATTAATTGGTGTTTATGCCATGCTCCAAGGCATGATGATAAAATTGTCAAATTGAATAATTTTAGACTAAATATCTTTATCTATTTTAAAAAAAGTTCCATGTAAATAGAAATAATCTTTTTTACCGAATTCTAAGTTATTGACGTTTTGGCGTTATTAATTTGACGCCGTATAGTGTTTTCCGCCATATATATTTTTTCTTGATAAACGTTTGGCTACTTTTCCTTATTAATTATGCTTTTTTAAGTTCGTTTTTAATTTAAACAAAATATTTGTAATTTTGAGTACACTTTTGTGTTACACTGTTAGAAATTTTTCGGAAAAAATTATTAAAAAACAATTTATTTAATTGTTTTTTTTAACCATAATCAAACAAAATAGACAAATAACCATAAATAATACGGTATTCAAACTATTTGCTGTGAAAAAAATTGTTTATTATCTGCTTTCACCTTATATATTTTAACCATCAGAATTTTAGCGTACGAAATGGGCTCCCCCAATTGCAAGGGCTATTTGATTCCTTGCAGATTGGTACATATTATAGCCGAGTGGTTATAATATGTACCTATCCCTTCATCACATGAGAAAGGATGGCTACATATTATCTCTCAATCTTATGACTGACAGAACAAGGGTTCGAGTTCCAGCGTTGACATCATAATATTTCGCATATTCGCATCAACACATCAATGCATCAGTATCCTGCACTTCCTCATTTGTGACCCTGGAATATTAGAATGTGATACTCTCCCTCACACATAGATAACAGAACCATAAAGCTATTAAACTATCTCTAATGCCCAATCAAATTTCTCTTTTTTACGGTTTAAAAACCTTGCTAGTTTTAAATGCTTAAAAAACGTATAATTTTGTATTCATGGGATTTTTAATCGTTCAATTTGAAAACGTGTTCAAAGCCGTAACGGTGAAAAAAAATCTTCTTTACCGTAAATTTTTCGGTTAATTGGATGAACGGTTATTTTCTATAATTTCTATAATTTCTACAATTGCTGCCGGTTATTTTCTATAATTTCAGAACGAAAATTTTAAAAATGTATGAGTATGCAATTCAGAGTGAATGTATATTTTTTTTCCTGAAAAAGACATACAATATTTTTTAAGACAGTACATGCACTGACTTTCTAATTTTTTGTATAAAAGTTCCGCATGTTTTCCATATTAAAAGTTAAAATTTTAAGAACTTGTATGACAATGTTTCTTGCTTACTATAAAAGACTTCTTAGAATCGTTCATTTTATGTTACGGTTATTTTAGAACGCCTAAACTGGTTGTTGATTTTTAATAACTCTTTGTTTTAAAACTTACTCACTAAGGGATTGGGTAATATGTGTACTGGAGTACAAAGTCTAAATTTTGTGTTTAGACTCCAGTGTAAATACAAATAAAGCAATATATAGAGAAATAAAATAAAGTATTTAAAAAAAAACTATACACAAGATATTTATGTTGCAATTAAACAAGAAGGCTTTTTCCTGGATTTATAATATAAATGAATAAAGTAAGGCTAAAATATAAAGTTTAAGATACAAATATATGGTGTAGATCTCAGTGAAAGAGTATATATTAGATTTGTATAGTAATTTTAATCATAATCATCAACAGGTATTTTATTGTATTTTATAACCAAGCCTTGAACAACTGATCCAATTTTGATTTTATAACTTTCAATGTTCAACTTAGCCTTGCAATTTTAAACTCAATCCAGAAGACAAGAGAACTCCTGGATCAAGCATTGGGACAAATTAGCCTTCATGGAGGAGTTTTTGATGGAACAAACATACAGTGTTACACGGAGAGGGAAACCACGAACGCTACTCACGGATAGCCTGATGGCAAGGGGATTCTAACCCATGAATTGTCTACCACTGAGAATATTTTACTTCAGCATTGTTGTCAGTGTGACTAGACGCAAAATTCATAACAACAAGGCACCGCTGGGATTCGCACCACGGTCACCGCGTTCGATCAGCGATTATTTATTTGTCAGCTCGGTAGCAGACGAAGAGTGGCAAAACTCGCCAGGCTTCGTTATCAGTATTCTATAGTCAAATATGTGAGCTATATATGTCGAATATTCTAAAGTCAGTAATATGTCAGCAGATTATTTACTTGTCTTTGATGTAATTTTTATTATTTTTAATATCGCACACAAATGAAGTGATAAAGAAAATAATATCCTTATCGTATGACCTCAGAATGCCTTTTTATCATTGGATTTGTTTTGTTAACAGTCAGCGTTTTTAAAAACAATAAATTTAGAATAATGTTTTAGAAGTTATTACCAACAAAAGTATGTAGTGAGCCCAGTTAAAACGCAAATTCCCTTCTTCGTAATACTTTTAAAAATTTGGAGGCCATTTTTGATATTGCATTTTTGGTTTAGTAGCCTGCTTGTAGATAAAATCCCATCTTTGTATTATAAGGCAATTATTTTAGAGAATGAATTAAAGAAACTATCTTATCACAACTCATCATATGCAAAATTTCTTTCTTTTCTTTCTTTTCCAAGTTTTTGCGAACTATATCTTATAAAGGAAACAACTTATCACAACTCATAATATTCATCATTTTTATTCTCATTTTTTTCTAATTTTTACTAAATATATCCTATTTAATTTGTTTATAAATACCATGAAAAGAAAAATATGAATTCCGTTATGCATGTGCTTAAATTCTAATAACCTCACACATATAGAAACTACCCATCATCACACTAGTAGAAACGTACTCATCTTTGTATTGTGAGATAAATATTTTAAAGTGAGAAACAAAGAAAATATCTTATCACAACTCATTATATCCCTCAATTTTTAACTTCATTTTCTCTTTTTCTAGTTTTTACTAATTATATCTTATTTTACTTGTTTATAAAATATAAAAAATGGAAAACAAAATCTTAGTAATGCATATGTTTAAATTCTAATATCCTCACACATGCATAGTTCACCAAATTATTCTGAATTTGGAAATGAAACTTATAAAAGAAATATATTTAAATGAAACATTACATTCCAAAATAACATATAGAATGCATAAGGATAATGCTTCATTTTCCCATCCATGCATTTCTTTAATTAGAAAGAAAGTAATTTCAAGGAACAATAATTCAACAAAAGAAGATGGAAAACATCCAGAAATGTATTCTTATCCCATGAATCGACTTTAGTTTAATTTCCTCTTCTTACAATTCTCATTTCTACTTAAAGACTATCTTATGTTAACATACTTCTCTTTATTAAACACAATGGAATCGGGAATAAGATTCATATTTTTAAGTACAAGAAAATTGCTTTTCCTTTTCTCAAAAATAAAGAAATAACAATGAGACATGCTTTATCATGAAACGAAGATTATATTTTAAGACATTCTGCGAGAACATCTTTTCTCTTAATGTAATGGGCCAGTTAATTTCCACTAGGCAAATTTATATTCCCGCCTACCCATACAATTTTGCATGGGGATAGTAAGTTACTTCAGCTTCAGCGGGTGCTTATTCAAGCATTATTATTTATTGAGTTCTCGCTTGTTGCTATAAATATTTGTCCTAAGCTTCACTGATTTCATAATAATTTTAATTGGAACTGCTCTATTTTTCTTGTTTTTAACAACAGTTGAAGCATGTTAGTTTTAAAACGTTGTTATAAATCATCGATATTTGCTTTAACGTCTTAATTTCAAGTGTGGACGTTTAATAAAATAAAATATTCCTACTATTTTTGATTATTTTCTTCTTCTTGATATCTATAAACAAGTGCTAAAACAACTAAACACTCACTAACTAATTACATTTCCGCTCTAAACGCGTTTCTTGTTTTTTCTTGGATTTTCATTGAGAAAGAGATACAGCTTAATATTGAATCATAATGAACTCTATTGATTCTTGAACCAGAAAATTAAAATCAAAATAAAAATCATTTTTTTAAATGAAGGAAAATTCTTTTGCTTTTATAAAGAATGCACTTACAGATGAAGTGTAAACATTATTTTTAAGGCATTTTGTGAATACATCTTTTCTTTAAACAAAATGGGCCAGTTTATTTACAGAGAAATTTATATATCCTGTCTGATTATGATAAAAGTAGGTTTTTTCATCTTCAATGAGAATGTTTCTTCAGGTATTATTTATTTCGTTTTTGCTTTTTACTCTAAATATTCGTCTTAAGCATCACGAATTTCTGAATAATTTCAATTAGGAATATGTTTTCTTGTTTTTAAAATGAATATAAAAATACGTTTTTAGATAGGCCTTAAAAGTTTGTTGTTTATTTTTAATTTATTTATGACATGGCTGTCAAAATTTTAAGAGTTAAAATGAAACTTTAGGTATTTTAAGTTTCTTTTATTTTAATCCATCTATATATATATATATATATATATATATATATATATATATATATATATATATATATATATATATATATATATATATATATATATATAACTGTTTCTCTTAGATCTAAATAAGTGCAAATAAGTATAAATTTGAAAAATTATTGTTTGGAAGTGAGCAGTATTCGGAATTTATTACCTTTAACGTTAGATATGTGAGATTTTATTTGTCCTCTGAGTGAACTGTTAAATTATTTCCTTAACAATTCTTGCAATTTTTACGTTGTAACAACAATTGTATGTAATAAAAAAGAAATGCAACAGTTAACAACTGTAATGTTGACGAATAGTTACGTAAGTTAATTGTGGTATTGTCATGACGATTACTATAGCTCGAGTAAATAAATTCATACCAGAGGTTAAATAAATGTTAATTGCAGGTTAACAAATTCATGCTAAGGAAGACATTGAAATTTAAAACATTAATTAGTAAAAATGGAAAAAATGACTTTTAATGGATAAATGATTAATGATTATTGAGAAAATAAATTTAATAAAATAATTAAATAAAGGATAATTATTTTAATTTTAAACTATAAGCACTGACTTTAAACTATGAGCATATATAATAATAAATTCTGTTTTTTTCTCAAAAAAAAAACGAAAAAAAAATGCGTATCAAGTCATGTTTTCTTGCTATAAAAAAAATGAAAGAATGTGTTTTCTTGTTTTTAATTTCTTAAATTTATCTTTTGAATTTTCATTTAACCGTCACAAGAACTGACTAATGAAAATTTATAAACTGCTTAAGATAGCTCTCACGACAATGAATCAAGTAAATAGTTCAAGCATGAGTATAAATAAAAAATGCATTTATTTTGTGTTGTGAATCAAGAATTTGACGGAAACTTAAGATAAATGAACGTACTATTCAGAAGGATGTTACTTTAGTTTGATTTTAAGACTTCGTGCTACATTAAAAGGATATTTATCAAATTAAGTAACGCGTGTCACTTTTAATGTGTAAATGACATTTCTTCTAATGCTAAAAGTTTATGGAAATAAATTTATGCAGAAATGAATGGGAAAATACAGTATTATATGCTTTGTTTATAGGATTATTTGATAAAACTATAATTCATTGTCAGCATTAATTTTTCATATTCAAGAAATAAATGACTTTGCTGTTAAGTCAACTTGTTTAAGTTATATTATTTGTCAGTTTATAGGATTATTTGATAAAACTATAATTCATTGTCAGCATTAATTTTTCATATTCAAGAACTAAATGGCTTTGTTGTTAAGTCAACTTGTTTAAGTTATATTTAAAAACTATAGTAAGAAATTAACTTTTATTAAAGATAATTATTTTTTGTTATATGAGTTTCTATAATTGACAAATATTTTTAAATAAATTTCTTAGTATGTAGGTGTGTTAGAATGTATGTAGGTATTAACACAATCTAATTTCATATAAATTGTATTATTTAAAATTATTATCTGATAAATTTTCTTCAATACTTATATGACGTACGGTGCGTAAAAAAACGGACCAATGTGAATAACTTTTTATCTAATGATTGGATTTTCAAGTTCCAAAATTGAAAATCCAATGGGTTGAGGGGTTGAACACAAATATGCAAATCAATTAGTGCAGGCGATATATTGGGTTATGAAATTAGACACAAAAATGTACTTTCTCTAAAACATGTCTTTTTTTGACGGATTCGGATTTCTGATTTCCAAAATACAGAAGAAAATGTCAAAAAAATGTAGAAAAAATATACCCCGTACACCTAATAAAAACCTCCCTAAGCATGTTGCTCTCAAGTAGATTCTCATCAACCTCAAAATAACCTCAAGTTTTAATAAAACAACTTCATACACTTTGATTATACACCTTTTGATGTTGATCTTTTAAGGTTGTTTTGAAATCAATTTCGAATAAACCTCAAATCAACCTTAACATCTCAAACCAACTTGAAATAAACCTCACAAATATCTTAAATTTTTGTACGAAATATAACAAATATTATAACGAAGGATAATGATAAATGTTGTTTTGAAGTTTTTAAGAGGTATTCATTTATTTTATTGCTTATATTGTCTGGGCATAGCTTTACTAAAGATTCCTTATGGCAGTAAATGTAATTCATTTATCATTTAATAATTACAAAACAGTTATTTAGTAATTTTATCATAATTTGCTGGCTGTTTTACAATGTAATAAAGAAGAACGACATTCTGAATTAAACCTTTCAGTTTGAATAATAACCAAAATCTAAAATGTAATACTAGCATAGAATAATACTCAACTTTCATTATTTTTATGCTGATGACAAAGGTGTTTGGATATTCCCTTTTTTTCAAATGTCCGTACCTTATGATTATGTCCGATGAGAATACTCGAAACTGTTAGACAATAACTATTTATTTATGATAAATAATGCTCGTAGACCTGCTTAGAAATAGTATAACGCTAATTTTGATGAAAGAACATAATTTCCTTTACTTAAACTAGTTAATATTAACTACCACTGTTCCTAGGCACTTATTTTTAAGTCATTTTAATGAATGCTATTCAAAATTAAAATAATAATAAAAAAAATCGATCGAACAGTTCTTAAATTAAATGTTCTTAAATAAAATTTTGAACATACATTTTATCTAAAATTTAATAATTTGAGAACTGTGCAACTCATTTCATTCAATTTTGTATTTTGCTATTTGAAACAAATTCCTTTAAATTGGTATAAAAGTTTTTGCTCTTTACAATTCAAAATTTTTCCACAATTATCGTATAAATTAATAAATATTAAAAATAATTGTTTGCATGAAATTGTCCAAGTCAAATGGACTAACAGTTTCTAATACCTCTTTATGTTTGAAATTTTTGCATTGAAAAATTAATATAAATAAATAAGTAAATATAAACTGACTGTTGCTTCCTCTAACACCTGTACCCGAAAGGCACTGTAAAAAATTCCGGATCAAATTGCGGTAAAATATACTAGCACTCAGGGTGCCGGTACTTTTCATCGTAAAATCCATTTTTACCGGAGCATATTGTGGAACAAAATATATAATATACCGTAATTTTTACAGTGATAATTACCACAAAACCACTGAATCACCTTAATAAATATTACTCTCAAAAATACGGTATAATATTTGACAGTAAATATGGATTTTGCGGATAATGCACCCAAAGTAATTTTATCCGTAATCAATAATTTGATCCACTTTATATAGTAATTTAATCCTTAACTTTATACCGTGCAGTATGATTTGTACTTATCCTAAATTTACTAAAAGTTGATCAACTGAAATAAGTTTTATAAATGACGTTTGTGATAAGTTATGTTGAAATGATAAATAATGTCGAAACACACGAGATGACAGTTAAGATATTCTACTAAATAAGCGAGCTTTAAATTAACTAGAAAATCAAATTATACTTTAAAAATTGGAAGAGAGACTTTCTTATAATATCGAGTAATCTGTTTTTTGTATGTACGCTTTAGAACTGTTCGCATTAGAATTCGCATTAGAACTGTTTTTACTAAATCAGTAAAAAAAAAAAAAAAAAAAAAAAGAAACTAGCTGAAAAACTACTTTTCGCATACGTCTTTTTCTAGAGGCGTGAACTTTAAATTGCTTTATTCAAATAAAATTTCAATTTCTATAATTAAAAAAAAAAGAATTTTGATTGAAGGAATTGAAAATTATTACTTAAAAAAACTCAGACTGGCTGAGAAGTAATTAATTAAAAATGACTTCCGAACAATTCTAGAAAAAAATTAAATTAATTGGATTGTTTTTATGTTTACTAAGCTGTTTTATACTATTTATATATAATATTTTTCTCATTTCTCTTGTTATCTTAATTAAAACTATTGTTTAAAAGATGATTTTAAAAAATGTGTAGAATAATGCAAGGATAGTTCCAAAACTTTTATTTTGCAATTAAAATGTTTGACTCATTGCATAACTAAGGTCTTCTTAAGGAGCAGGAATGTTGAAAAGAAAAAAAAAATGTGAAAAATTCATAGAATTCATCGACGAGAGAAAAATATTCCAATTAGTGAGCTCAATTTAGAACTATACTTATTATTTTTCTTTAAAAGGAATGACTTTGATTAATTTTTTAACACGCAAATTTAGCTTCGATTATTTTGCTTTTATAAATAATGGAGCCATAATTTCAGGTAAATGTAAATATTATTAAAACCTGCTCATTAAAAGGAAACAATGGTAAACCACCAAGAAATCAAAGAGACTTAATTTAAGATTTCTAAATAATAATATTTATTGTTTGTCTAAATATAATTTTAAAAATAAATTTTTAATAAATAGTAATAATAAAATTTTTAAATAATAATTTCATGTAAAGGATATATTTTTAATATTATGCTCCTACCTAAAATAATATAAATAAAGAATAAATTTCGAAAATCAAAAGTTGTATTTTATAGTATAAAGGCTGTGAACTATAACTATTAGTTAAGCTTTTACGGCATATAAACATATCTATATTTATCAAAAAAATATTTTTTTGATAATTAAATATCACTAACTCCCAAAAGTTGTATATGGACTAGTATATGAATTTTTCTCTGAATTTTTATATGCCATCCACATTTCTCGCAAAAGCCTTAAAACTTCGAAATTTTTTCAAAAAATCGCTAAATTTTGTGAATTTCTAAAATTTTTAGAATTTGTCAACAAATAACAAAAGCAAATCTCTTTTCTAAAGTTGTTAATTGAGTGAAATATTGTTCGTGATTTTTATTCAGAATTTTTCTGCAACATTTCAGTTTCCAAAAAGAGCAGTTAAATATTGAAAATTTACAAATAATAGGACATTTTCAAAAGAATTACCAGTGTTTTTAAAGCTTATTTTGTTTTAAATAAACAATACTATTTTCAGGCTTATAAAAAATACAACTCTTTGCTAGTTCAGTGAACCACCCGGAATTCACCATGACGAGTTTCCCCAGTGCCACTACCCATCCCAACCACCTTACCATTGGGCATTGTATTCTACGTTTTACATATTTTTCTACAAAATCCTTACTTTAGCCTAAAATCAGCACTGAAATCTGACTTAGTTTCAAAAGTTGGCATTATTGACATGTCTAATAATTTAGCTTGTATCACAACATCACGATATTTCGGTCCACAAACTTGTACAGAAACCTCTGTAACAATTTCAACAGCCTGTGTGTGGCGTGGAAAGCAGAAAATGTCTAGGAGAAATGAGGGATCTTCCTTCCGCTTTTTTCAAAACTTTGCTTGTTAGATGGCGCGTTACGAGGGCTCTGGTACTTCACATTGCTGCCAATCGATGGGATCAATGCAGTGTTGTGCATTGATGTTGATTGTTGGTATCTTGAATTTGTAATCTGGTAGGAACGGTTTCTTTGTTCTTGACCTCGCAGTAAGAATTCTTTGTACACCTATGTACTGGATGTATTCTTCATCTGCTAGCATTGCTACCAATAAATTCTCCGCTTGCGGCATAACCATTACGCTGAATCGAACCACCCATGATGCTCTTTAAATTATCACTGAGGTCTAGAGAAAACCAAAGAGTACGTTATAGGTTTGCAGAAGCAGTCGTGATAGTAGATTTACATTTGATGTAAAACCACATTGAAGCATACACTTTCACTATAAAAGAAGTTAACTGTATTAAGTTTATTGATGGATTTGACCTACTTATGTAAACTCGAAGAATTCTGTTAGCCATAGTGAGTTTTGCGTTAGAAAATTTCCCAGGATTTAATGACGCCAGATTTGGTGAACATTTACGAAAAGAAATCGCTTGGTCTATATTCCGCAAATATTTTTGGTCTGTGCTAAGAGCTGAAATGTCATATAGTCCGATCATCGGTAAATTTCCTTCAATAGGTTGAAAATTAACAACTGTCAGGTTTTCATACTAAATCAAGCTCCTGAATATAGGTCCGGAAAACCCTTGATTGCTCAATAAAGCACTGTCCAGATACTTCATCATTTGTCTAAGCGGTAGCTCATTTGAGTGAAGCTAGCATATAACTCACTGCAGAGGTTTTCTACACTTTTTTTCTCTCAAGTTTCCCGAGTATACTGTAGTTCCATCACATCCAACCACGATAAGTTCAGAAGCATCAATTTCTTCACTATTTAGAAAATTCAAAATAGTTTTGTAGCTGAAGGAGTTAGTGGAGAAACGTGGTTCTTGAATAATCGATATATGTTCTTTCATTTTAGATCTGAAATGGGAACGGCGATCTTTTGCCTCCTCTATGACCAATGTCTTGTACTTTCTCCCAAAGTCAATTACTTTGAAGCTTAATTTCTCTTTCTGCTACTTGATGCTGTAGATTACTTCTCATTTTTCTTCTTCCTCTTCGAACTTTGCATCGTTCTACGATGTTAGGAGATTCTTTGATATTTGGGACGTTAGGAACATTCGTTTTTTCTCATTTTTTTCTCTATGCAAATCGTGTAGTAATGTTGACGGAAGGGCAGCAGCAAGTCTGTCGGAAATTTTACTTCTTTAATATCAAATTCAAAAATTTCAGAATACACTTTTTGCACTTCATTAACGACAAAAATATTTCGATTTTGCTTGTTTTCATAGTATTTAGATACTTGTGATTCGCTTGAAGATAGTTTCATTTTCTGCTTTACCATTTAATTGTTCTAACATTCTCAAATCAACAGAACTAATACCCATTCGTATCACAGTTCACCGCTCACCTAAGAAATACCCCTCAAGAAGATGAAATTTCGTTGATTTTTCACATCTGCAATGCTCATTGTTAACGCACTTGCATGCAGCGATATTAAACGATACAAGTTTTTTTCAATTATTCTTTGAAAGTTTTAGCCTTAGCCTTAAATGTTTTTGTTTCTTTTTTTTTTTTTTTTTTTTTTTTGTCTCTACGATTTCATAAGATTCTGTAATTTCTCATGTTTCTTTTTTAACATTGTAACAATTCTTGTGAACAGTAATTGAAGCTCTAAGCCAAATTTCCTCTAGTTTGAGAACAACTTCTTCGCAAACGTCACTATTTTTTACTTTGTACTGACCATTGTTAGTCTTCTGTAGACGAATCTAATTTTAACAGCATATCACATCTTCTCTTGGGGCAGTAAATTATCGATGAAGTCTCTTGGACTGCCAGTAAAAGGACGTTATCTCGAGTTGAAGACACATTTAATTTAATTTATTAACTTAATGTGCGTTCGGCGGCAAGTGGCAGTCTACTGAGCTGTGTAACGAAGGCTGACGTAACGATTTTTTGACGTTCGTGCAATCTGCAATCAACCTTTTGAGGGAAAAAAAGAATTCTATAACTGTTTTAAAAATCCATTTTGATTGTACTTTTCAAAATTTCTTGATATTTTTCTTTAGACACGCAAATTTTTTTTCTATAAACAAAACTGCGACGCATCGCACCATCTTGAAAAAATGGCGATATGGAAGAATTTGGCGGGAAATGAAAATATGGTAAAAATATTCTGAAAAAATTTACTTCTAATATTTCATTAAATGCAACACTTTTGAGAGGTCATTTGTTTTAATTCGTCCGGTTTTAAGGATTTCATAAATTTATAAAACTTTGTAGTTACTTGAAGAAAAATTTCAAAATGTAAGAGCTTTTTTGGGAAATAAAGATATTGCAGATAAATTCTGAAAAAAAATCACAAGCAATATTTCATTCAATTAATAACTTTTATAAAAGAAATTAGTTTTTTTTCGACAAATTTTGAAAATTTAATAAATTCACAAAGTTCAGTGATTTTTTGAAAAATTTCGAAGTTTAAAAGGTTTTGCTTGAAATAAAGATGGTGCATAAAAATTCTGAAGAAAATTACGAGTGATAATTTTTGCAATTTTACATATTAAAATTTTTGTGTGGTTGCAATAAAATTAGACTTATATTCATTACTGATTGATTTGAAGCTATTTGAAAGGAAAGCTCAATTTATAACATATCATTCGACAAAAATAAAGGTTACATCATAGCTTTTTAATTAATGAAAGAGAAATTAATCTAAAAGATGTTTTTAATGAGACATTTTATAACTTTCAATACTAAAAAAAAAAAAAAAAAAATAAATAAAAAATAAAATAAAAAAAAAATAAAAAAAACAAGCACTGCGAAAAATAACGTATATTTAAAAAATCAAACGTGCAAGTAATTTTGTGACGAATTAAGAAATTGCTTCTAAATAATGTTAAAGGAATCGAAAAAATTAAAAAACAACATGCATATTTGCTTCTAGTTTTTTTAAGATTACTTAACACATTAAAAAAACACTATTTTAAAATTAAAGAAAACAGTTATATTCATGAAATGCCGCTTCAAGATATTATTAGTCGTAAAAAACATAATAATTAAAATTTCAAATGATGAAATAAGTTTTTAAGGCTTCAAACATTTCCGCTTAATTGTTTTTCAGGCTTTTCAACATTTCGAATGATTAGGAAAAAATGTTGAGGAGTTACGGTTATTTCTATATGTTATTGAATTGAAAAAAAAAATAAGAAGTTGAAGTTAAATTGAAGTTACGACCGAAAAGAAAAGGTCCAGTTTTTAATTTTATTACCGCTTTCTACAAAACTATATAATTAAATAAACTTGCGTCGTTTTTTATGCGTTCGTTTTTAGCGTGTCTATAAATAAGTGCCCATTTTTCTTCGTATTTAAGAACTAAATATTTTTTCTCTCTGAAAGAGTATTATCGGAAATATCAATAAACCACTCTCTGGAAAACATTTCGATAATTTAAGGAATTATTTTTAAAAAGGGGAATTCCATTTATGTGTTTAATATGTTTTTTATGAAGTGAAGCGAAGTAATTTATGATATGAAAAGACTTAAAAAACAAAAAAAAACACCGTCTCTTTTATATATAATTAGCCTCCAGGTCTAAAAAAATTTGCTTTTCATAATAGAAAATGATTACACCCTAAAAACAAGCCTTTTTTATTGAACAAGTTTAAATACTTAAAACTTCTTTAAATTTTATACATATATTTTTATTTTATTTCGTTGGTTAGGAGTTAAGAACGTAAGATATAAAAGAGGAACTTTCATAAAATACATAGATGCAAAATAAAACTTTCTTACTATATAATAAACATTGCTTGTGAATTGAGTATTTTATAGGTGGAAGATAAAATTTCATATTCAAACTAGAGAAAAAAAATGTAAGTCAATAAATTATTTTCAAGCTTTAATTTTTTGTGTGTCATTAGCATAATATATGAGATGATATTTTATTATAAAAAAAAATAAAATACTTAAAAAAGCAAAATTAATTTAGAATTTAATGCAAAATTTAAAAAAAAAATTGCTATTTATTTCTTGTATTACAATACAATATTTGATACAATATTTGATAGTTAATGGCAGACTTGAGACAATGAAAATACAGAAAAATAAGAATTTTTTATAGTTCTAAAATTTTAACATGTAATGGTGATTTTTAATTTTATTTTATAACCGTCATTGAACAACCGACCCAATTGTAAGTTTTTGACTACTCATGTTCAAATTTGTATCCTTGTAATTTTGAACCCAATCCAGAAGACAAGGAAACTCCTGGATCAAGTATTGGAAAAATTTGCTATCACGCAAGATGATTTGGAGATACTAACTAGCCTTTGTATTGCATGGAGAGGAAAATCACGAAACTGCCACTGTTAGCCAATTGTCTAGGGGATTCTAACCCACGATCCGTCTACCACTAATGATATTTTACGTTATTGCTATCGGTAGGAGTCGAGAGCAGAATTCGTATCGACCAGCCGTCGCTGCGATTCGAACCTGGTTCCTCTCATTGGAAGGTGAAGGCTCTATATCCTGAGCCATCACGACTCAAAAGGGTGTGTTTTTATATATTTTTTATTTTATATCCGTCTTTGAACAACCGAATCAGAGCCCCCAGAGGTATGATTTGTTATGGAGGACTTTAAGACTCAACAGTTTAACGTATTCAGTCACCATTTACTACGAGGGAAGTCTTCGGCCTGCAGGGATCGAACCCACGACTCCTTGGACATCGGCCCAGTGCTCTACCAACCGGGTTATGTGATACTCTACAAGAGAGTGTTGTACTTTGGACCTCATATACCTTGGAGTAGAGTAAATATTAGCGCCTCCTAACGGATAAAATCTACATATGGCATATGTAGTTGATGCCTGTAACAAAAGGTATAATCTGCTGTGTTGTGTATTCCAGACTTTCCAGACAAATGCTAGAGAACTTTTTTTTGATCTTCGAGTAGCTGAGTTATTTGCTAAAATCTGTTTGAATAGATAGGAAAAATCCAATAAAAATTAAACTTGAAAACAAAAGTTAGGTAGATAAATGTTATTTTCTTCAAGGTAACATAATTTTTTTAAAAAATATATATTTGTTAGGATTAAGAAAATTAAAAAAAAAGTATATGCCTGGTTGTGCAATTGAATGATTAAAGGTATGTGCAGATAATTCCACTTCCAACATTAAAAAAAATTGAATATTTTTTGCAAAGTTAAAAAAAGTTTAAAAATTCCATTAAAATATTCATTAGTATTATGTTTATAATTAACTTTATTATTTTTTTCAGTTTGTATAGGATATATAAAAAACATTTTTTTAATTACTTAAAGACTCATAATTTTATCAAGTAAAGTTTTTTAAAAAAATAGATCTAAATGACTCTTAATTCTTGGGTAGACTATATTTGAGGGTGCCCCTTGATTCTCGCCAATTTGTGATCTTGGTTGATCGCCAAGCTGGGCGATGTTGAGACCCAATCGGGATTCTGATTGGCTTAGATTTTAAAGTTATTTTTAAATGTTCAACGGTATATGTAATTTCAGAGGTCCGTTAGTTCTACGTTGGTTACCGACTGGTAAGGTTACTTTTGCTACTTTTCCTAAAAATGACTTCAGTAAATAAGATAAATCTTAAGTTTCTGTACGATTTGAATAACAATGGAAAAAAAGCTGTACTTGACTCGCTTACTACATTAATTTTTGTTTCGATTCAAAAAACATTTCATTGGGTTTATTAATTTTGCTTATATTGGGTTAATTGCAATTTTATAAAGTTTTGGCCGATGTTTTGTTGAAATTTTCCGACGTTTTATTGGTGTTCCGCGCAAACAGGAATGGCGCTAACATAAGTCGCCAATATCGCCAATGGGCACCCTCAAGTATATTTTTCCCTAATTCTTAAATTGTTAAATCTTTCTTTTTGCTTAATTGCTCTTAGAGCAATTCATAATGTGTGATGTTAGCACAATTTTTACACAATTTTTACACAAATTTAGCACAGTCTTTTTAAGCATGTAAACGCGTAAAAGAGGATTTAGTTTTTCAACTCTATTTTCATTAATACGATTTTCATTTAGCAATAAACTGCTTTCCACTTTATGAAAAACAATACCTTTATAGCATTTAAATTTTTTTATTTTTTTAGGTAGAACTTGATAATTACGAGGTCAATATAGTCATTTTAATAATAGCTTTAACATTCTTTAAATTTTGAGATTTATTGTGTAACGCAAGAGAGGTTAATCTGGTTAAAAATTTCAACTTTGAATTTTCTTTAAAGTTTATTTACTCCAATCAATGAACTAATTAAGAGAGCAATTGTATGAAATCTTTTCATTACAATTGATTAAAATTTAGTTAATAGCCTGAAGCCACATATGTTACTAAATCTGTATATATTCAAGATTGCTGTTCTTTACTAAATATTTCTTTTTTTATATATTTTCTAATTATCGTAATTTTGTATTGCTACCGATAAATTGATTTTTCTGTAGTATTCACCATTCAGGGTTTGAAGAGACAAGATTAATTTCTTTATTCGAGAACGAACTTTAATTTGCAAACAATGTATTGGAAAATAAGGTGATTTATAATCTTTTTTGGAAGCTCATCGTAGGTAAACTCATTATCCTGTTTTATGAAATAAAGATTTGTCTCTTTGATTAATTGTGTTAAATATTTGCTCTTCTCGTAGAAATTTTCTATAGTATATTTTTAGCAATTGGAAATTTTACATCTCGAAATAAAAATCATTCGTTTTAAATTTATTTTCTCACTTAAAATGACATGCAAACCTTTCGTTGATTTTTTTCTTTAAGTTTGTACTTATTGAATATTGTAAGTAGCACCAAGAACAGGGAATTAATTAAAATAAACTAAGACTTAAGAGTGGCTAACTGAGTTTTAAAGATATTTTGAATATATATATAGTTTTCTTTAAGAAGCCAATTAGTGTTTTTATTTTCAATTTAAATATTTTAAAAATTTGTGAGAAAAAATGGAACTAGGTTAGAATATGAATTTTACTTTATATTTATTATAACATTCATTTTGTGAAACTTTAAAAATAATGTATATTTTGAAAAGAAATATGATTAAAAGTATTTCGATTATAGAACATTTTTAACTAATTAAATTTATGATTAATAATAGAATTTTGTAAAAATAAGAGCCTTTTCTACCTAGTTGCGTAAGTCAGGCATAAAGGTAGTAACTGTAATAAATTTGCGAATACTTTCTTTATTAACAATCCAATGAACTTTAATTTTATGACTGATACCTTCGTATTCTGATTTAAATACATTATAGTTATAGTGTGAAATATTAATTTAAGTTTTATGCAATCTATGTAAATGATTTATGTAATTATACATATAAGTATAGCAATATATATATTTTGACTTTAAATTTTGCTGCATGTTTTAAACATTTTTAAAAATTTTTGTTTAAATTTATTAAACTAAGAATGTTTTAAGTAAATGTTTTAAATTTCTGAGTGTTATAAAAATAGCATCAGTGATGTCACGGTGCATAAAAACACGATAATATTTATTCTCCACAGATTCTTAACGTATATTTTTACTAAATGTAAGCATGTACAATTTAAAGCATAAAAGATACGAGAATTCATATTTATCTTTTTTAAATTTCATATTTAATCTATCGTAAATTAATGTGTTACCTTTTGTTATCAATTTCCTATATTATAAACTTGTAGCATGTTTTAATATATACTAGACTTATACTTGTAGAACTTAAGTATTTCATTATCTTAATATATATATATATATATATATATATATATATATATATATGCTACGGCGAATGATCGAAATCGGTGGTTGTTGACTTTAACCGGTGAATGTCGACAAACACCAAATACTTCAGTGGAAGATCGAATATTTCATCACATTCTTGTACATTTGGACCCTCACCGGTGTATGTCGACAATCACAGATATGCTCTGGTGGAGGTCGAAAAGACAGGAGCCGACAAAGCGTTGACTGGCTGTTTCTCGCCAAATCCGCCAAATCCTTTGTGATGGTGGAGTCAGTCAGCTTTGTCAGTCTTATGCATATTCAAGTTTCGATGGTGAGAGCAAAGTTTTCTTAATTTTTTTTTCTGATTTCCTGATTTATACAGAATGCATACTGCAGTGGATCGGTATACATTTGCTCGGTATACCCTACACTTATGTTTTTTTAAGGTCAAGTTCCATTGCTTGGTATATATTTGCCCGATACTCCAAACATTAATGTTTCTTCTAATCTATCGTCAGTAAGTATTAAAATATAGAATAAATATAAATATATCAAATAAATATAATAATATCAACGAATAAATTAATATAAAATTGGATATAACAAATATTTCGGACATTCACCAAAGCGACTATGTGATTGTTGACATTCACCGGTGAGAGTTGCCATTCTCCAGATTTCGGTCATTCTCCGTAACATCGTGACTGAATTACGGAGAAAAAAATATAAATCTCGGACATGTTCAACATTCACCATTAGTACATGGCGAATGTCGACATTCACCGGTGAAAGTCAGAAATAAGTGTATTTAGCAAATATTTCGGACATACACCAAGCGATTACGTGAATGTTGACATTCACCGGTGAACGTCGACATTCTCCAGATTTCGGTCATTCGCCGTAACATATATATAAATAATCGTTTTTTTATGCATTTGTGACAACTGTCTATCAGTGAAGCTGCTTTTATAACACATAGAAATTTAAACGATTTATTACGAGAAAATTTCCCTCAAAAATCCTCAGAACATGTAGAAAAATTTAAACACAGAATTTCCTTTAAATAAAAATATTAAAATTAATGTAAGGTAAATTTAACTTTCGCAATTATATGCAATTATGACAAAATTTCAATTTAACTAGATTTTAGTTATTTATTTACCCAATTTAGAAAAAAAAAAACTTTTATTCAGAATGGCGGAGCAAAACAATTCAGGATTTCAATCTCTATTCGACCTATTTATTTTATTCCTTCTTAAGAATGAGAGAAAATCTTTCTTTAAACCTTTCACAAGGGTGAATAAAATAATTTATACTTTTGGTATAACATTTATCATACTTTATTGAAACTCCAGGGAAACAAAGCATTTATAAGAATAAAAATTCGCAATCACAAAAAAGTGGGGCAAAGAATAGAGGCAGCAATACGTTTCACATTTTCTAAGAACGTAAATATTCACTTAATTTGAAAAGAGTGGGTATCTAAAATTATGAAAAGGACCCTCAAATGTGTAATCCCCGAATGGATAAGGCTTACTCATAGAATCGTTTTATAATGTTTACAGAATCATTAGTACAAATGGCCTTAAGATCTTTTCCTACATTTCATTTGGATAAATAGCCTGAAGAAGGATTTTGTACACATACGATACGTTTATAGAAAGCTCGAGAATTTTCTTTTTCTTTCACTTGAAATCCTTTATGACTCTTTTAGTTCTATTTGCTATTCATGAATATGAATGATGTCAGTAAATCATTTTAAATAGAAATTTGTTGTCTGAGTTATTTGAAAATAGAGTAAATAAACAAATGTTGATGCTTACTTTTTAAAATTCAAAAATATAATTGAACTGATAAACAGTATAAAAATACTTAAAATAAATCCCTTCAGGGGAAAAATACAGAAAAAATCTGGTTAAATTATGATTGCTAATGGCAATTAGTAAATAGTAATTCGTAAGAATAATTATTCAAAACTATTTATTTTACTGTAAAGAAAGTAAACGGAAAATAAATAAATTAATGCGACTGTTTTCTTTTACCATTACAGTGTACAAATTATAAGGTCACTTCAAATGGCACTAATCTATACGCAGTGAATAAATTCCAAATCAAATGCACTGCATTTAAACAACAATTTTAAAATAGTGAAGAAAATGAGATAAATTATAGTTTATCAGATAAACGAAAAAGTGAAAAAAAATAAGTTAGTTTTGCATAACAAACAATTTTTTTTTTAAATCAGAGCGTACATAAGTATAAGATCTTCCAATTCTTTTAACAAAATTATTCGAGCTTTCAAAATCTTTTTTAATTTTTTTCTCTGAAAATTTATGTAAAGTGTATCGTTGTATTGTTTGTTGCATTGCGGAAAACGTAAACGATAATTTTATAATGAAAATTAGAAATCATTTTATTTATTTTCGTAAGAAAATTCAATATATTTCGCGGAAAAGAATTATTTGAGCTAGAAGCTCGGAAAATTTGAATATTTAAAGGTTTTGGAAAATGGGAACTTGAAATATGTAAGTTAATTAATCGTTTTAAGACAGATTCTCATAATGTCTAAACCAAAAGACTTTCTTATGGAAAATATAAAAGATCTGATAGGAAGCCTAAATGATCATCTCGGGAAAATCGATACATTTTGAAACTTGCAACGAACCAGAACTTGTCTATTCGGAAAATAACTTAGCAACGAAGAATAAAGATATCTCATACAAAGGTCTGGTTCTCTTAGAGATCAAATTCGAATGTTATTCTTCTAAAATTAAAAAGAAAGCCAAGACTGCTAAAGCATCTTAAAGAAGAAACACTGACGTGGGCAGAGAAGATAATGACCTGGAGAAGATTATGATCTTTTTTGGTTGTTTTAGGCATTTCTATAATTATTTATTTTAATAATCAATAAAAACGCATACAATTTTGATACGGTATAATTAGAAACGATTTATGTATAGTTAAACAATATCGAAGCTCACATGTATCTTCCAAAATTATCTATTTTCTAAATAAACGCAAGAAATTGCCACAAATAATCGAAATGTCCCCAACTTCTCTTCTAGTGTTAATTGAAAAGGAATTTATGTAGTCAATTTAGAATAAATTTTTATCAAATAGAATGATGTGAAGTAATTAGCTCAGTGGCAATAATAAATAGTTTACCCGGGTTTGAATTCTGGGATTGAAGGCGTGATCATTAACTCATATTTTTTTTCTGCCATACGTTTTTAAGATAAATGTTTAGAAATTTTGTCTGATGAAATAGTTTTACATTTTGTGTGGAAGTAAGATCTTAGTTTAAAAGGCTTTAAATTAGTAGAGAATTTAGCATTCATTATCCGAAAGAAATTATTATAAACGCATGTAAAAACAATGAGTGTATATTTTATTTTATAAATTTAACATAATTTGGTATGCTAAAATGTAAAGTAGATAACAATCAATAAATTGAAAAGCAGATTTTTATTTTGTAATGCTTCGTTGTAGAATAACGATGAAATATGCGATAATTTCCTATAAAGTGACATACCTAAAACAGCCAAAAGGCATGGTGAACTCAATAAAAAACAATTTAAAACACACGTTAAAAATGTTTATAGACGACAGAGCAGGAGAAAAAGGAAAAAAGTGAATCATTTTATTGACTGTAATGACGTGGATGAATGATGCTAAGAAAAATTTATTTTGTTGAGTTAAGTTTCCGTTTGAAGTGCATTATTTCCACAGAGAAAAAAAAAAGATTGTTAATGTACCAGAAAATGGTAAAATTGAACATGTTTATAGATCTATAAAGACATAAAAAATTTGGGTAATTTTTACCTAAGTGCTTTGGTGATGATTTCAGTTTAAATAACATTTAAATTTTTTTTCTAAATATGGGACAAAATTTGGTACTTTTATCATAATACCTTAGTATGAAATAAATACCATTTATTTGGTTAAATATAACTTTCACTTTTGATTTTTTATTAAATCTGCATTAATAAGAACTATAATTTTGAAAGCTAAATGTAATGGTAAGCCGTAACTATATAAACGGAATAATTACCAAAGAAATTTATTAAATACTGTATAGTTTAGTTTTATAGTCAGAATTGCCTGAAATAGATACATGTCATTACAATGCAGCACGGTAAACTTAAAACAAATTTTTATTCCCCGTATATTGTGAAATTTGAGTGAATACTTAGTAATTTACTATATGTTCTTTAGTGCTATAAAAATATTCATAAATAATCTTAATACAATATTTAAAAACTTATAGCTTACTCTTTTAAATAACAGTTCAATTTCAATATAAAGGAATAATAAATGATTATTTTATATTTTATTCTCGGTTTCCATTTTAAAAACTCCCTACGAACAATGTCTCCAATTTCTAATGCCTTTTAACGACAATGCTTATATTTAGTAAAACACTTTTGTTCGATAGGGAACTACATTTACATAAATAAAATAAAACGCGCCATTAGATTCCTCTTTAATTTCTCAAATGTTGTACAATATGTACATGGGGATTTTACTCCTCTTATTTCATATCTTTAAATTCAAACCAACTGATTGTAGGAATAACAATTTCCTTCAAGAAAATGGGTTTCTTCCATTACACGTTCTACTTCATTAATTCCAGGATTGTATTCTCTATTTTCCTATTACTGAACCCTATAGAATTCTGAAAAGATATTATATTTTTGAATAGGCTGATTTTCACTTTCTCCCATTTCCTTTTCTCTCGAGGATTATTTACTTAAGAATAAAAAAATAAATAAATAAAGTTTCGGATTTATTCATAGCGTATAGATTATAATTGAAAACATTCTGAGAGTGCATTTAGTCCGTCAATGTAATGGGCTATTTAGTTTTGCTTCACTAAATTTATATCCCGTCTTTTAAAAAGATTTTGTGTAAAGGAAGTTAATTTGATTAAGCTTCTCCGAAGTCTCGGCGAAGCATGATTATTTGTTGACTTTAGTAAGCGTCATAATAAATAACTTCTCGAGCTTCATTGGCTTCATATTAATTCTATTTAGAAACGAAATATTATTTCTTTTTAATTCACTGTCGCTTAAAGCAAAATCTGAAACTACAGTTTCATCATCGAGTCTTTATTTCTTCCGAACTCTGCAGTTTAGCAGAAATATCAATTCTTCTAAAACTTATATTTTTAGTAATTAACTAATTCATATTTTCTGTTTTAGATCACTCATATTTCTGTAATTGTATTCTTTTAGGTTTAAAAGCATTTTGTGAGAGGAATTTGTCTCTTAATGCGATGGGTTACTCAAATTCCCCGCTCGTAAATGTGCACCCTAGATTAAAATATTTTCTTTAAGTATTCTGAAGTAAGAGAGATAATCTCACTTAGCAGTTAAAGTTTGCTAACTCTATCTGATTGTCTGTTGTGTTGCTGTGTTTCTTAAATTATATTTTAATCATAACTATTCTCAAAACGATTAGACTTATGTTGTATACATATTTCATATTTGAGTAAGAATTCAATTAATATGTAAAGAAATATTCTTGATGAGGCACACTGTAAAATTTAATTTACTTATTGCTATTTGTTTAAATAAAACACCTATATTAAAAAAAAAGAAGAATAAATAAAACTGGTTTATTATATTTTTTTCATTAAAATATTTTTAAAATTTATCTGACTTTGAAAAAATGATTAAATGTCAATTTATTACATATTTTACCATATTCAACCAAAACAGTCAAACCATAAATAAGATGATATTCAAGCTGTTAAATAAGAGAAAAAACGTTTATTAATTGTCTTTACTTAATACAATTAAACAACTAGAATTCTATTCGCGCCAAGCTGGGTACATACAGTAGCAGAGAAGGCTAATTGTTTAATCTTATGACCTGCTGAGCAGGGGTTCAAATCCCAGCGTTGACACCACAATATTTTTTCCATTCTTCCAATACACGAAGAGTTTTAAGGGTACTGCATTCGTCAATTAGCTTTCCTGGACTATTAAAATATTAAACTTCTCTTCCCCCATACAACTCCATTGTCCATTTCAGTTTTACTTTTAGGGTTTAGAAACTATGCTAGTTGTAAATGGTCAAAAAGCCGTATAGTTTTGTATTGACGTTTTTTTTAACGTACCAGTTGTAAACGGCTTCAAAACGATAAAGCTAAAAAAAAAATCCTAACCGTAAATTTTATTGTTAACCGGATGGACAGATTGCAGCCGGTTATTTTACCACAATTTTAGAATGAAAAATTCTATTAGTATAGAAAAATAATGGTGTACTAGTAGAATCTAAAGAATATATCATTCTCTGTCATATAAAAGTACTGGTACTTTGAGTGCAGCAACCGTAAAGTCCATGTCACAGTAAAAAAAAATATTACCGTTAAGTTTTTAAACCATGATTTTTAAAGTAATATGTTTTTAAATTCAATTGATTCAGTTATATTATATTAAATACTACTGTGAAAATTATGGTATATCAGATTTTTATTCGCTAGTACCTTACGGTAAAAATGGATTTTGCAGTAAAAAGTGTGCCAGCGCTCAGAGTGCCGGTACTTTTTCTTATCGTAATTCAATCAGAATTTTTTCAAAAGTGTAAAGAAAAATTTCTTAAGTTATTCATTTTCCTTTGCAGCAGAAAATCTATCTTCAGAAAACTGCTTTTCAGGATATTACCAAGAACAACTAAAAAAGAGAAACAGAATTATATTTCTTGGAACACCACATTTATATTTCAGTAATTAACTTAATCAAATTTCCCCTTTTAGAAATCTCATATGTCAGTAATTTTCACTTTATGTTTAAAGCATTTATTGCGGAGAATTTGTCTTTTAATATAATGTGTTGTGGTGTTTTAATTCTAATTGATTAATGAGCTTTCAAGAATAGAACTCTTCCTTTAAAATCTTTTAGTTAATATTATGCGACAGGCAAAATTTGCTCTATATCTTTGATTGCTATTAGCTTGCTGTTTTCTATTTAATTTTAATTTTTCCCATGATGAACAAAATGGATTTGTGAAGTTATTTGAAATATTAAAAAAAATATGTAAAACTGCCTTCTTGTTGAGATACTAATAAGCTTGTTTATGTAGGTAAGCTTGTTAAAATAAAAATTCATATTATAAGAGTTGGTACGTGTACATCTGTTGAATTAATTACTTAACAACAAACTGGCCTTATCTGCAAACCTTGTCCACTTTAAAAAAATCATGACATAGCTTTATGATAAGAATTTTATTATTAAACTTGTCATTTTATGATTAAAAAAGAAATCTTTAAAAAGTAGTATTTTAGTTTAGAGTAGTTTACTGTAAAAGTATTATTTTTCGAAATAAACAAGTAAAATCCTGTAGAAATTGAGAAAACTGTGCGTTTTTAAAATTTTATAAAACTTAAAATTTCGTTAGATAGTAATATTCATATAAATATTATTTACCTATGTTATAGTATTTTTTGTTTTCCCTTCACCCAGATCTTTTACTATTGCATGATAGAAAGAAAACTTTATTTATGTAAGACAACGATGCAATAATAATATTATTATTGCATTCTCCTTACAGAAATTGCGACCCATTCCTCACTCAAAGGGGTTACACTTGCACAATAGAACACAAACTTTTGTTATGAAATATAACGGCGCAATAATAATATAATAATAATAATAATAATAATGAAAAAGAAAATAACAAGGTTTTATACAGTGAAGACAAAAAAAAAAAAAAAAATTCAGGGCAAAGAAATACATTGCACGTACACGTAGAAAAACTTTCCTTCTATTTTTTGCACAAAGTTTATTTTACAAAACCCAACGTTTTATGAGATTTAGCACAAAACCCTGTCTCAAACATTTAAAAAAAATGCATCGAATGAAGTTTGGTTTATAAATTTTTCAGTCTCGTGCTGTAAGAAAGTAAAGAAAAAGTGCCCTATATTACATTTTTAAACCTTGTACTGGAGCATAACATGTTAGAAGATCTATTTTTGGTCTCCAAAGCAAAAAAGTTAAAAGTTTTAAAAAAGTTTAAAATCTTCCAAATTATGTTTGAGATATATTGCGATAAAAATGTTTGGTTTCAAAATTTGGCCAGTTTTTAAATTGCTAATGAAATTGTGTCGACTCTCAGATGCAGTGAGTCCATGAAAATGTCAAACTTTTTTTTCAATGGCGGGCACTTGGAACTATTGTCCATGGGCCGCAGAGAGTGCCAGAACTGCTAACTCTCTTTTCGTCACCCAGTGGGTACCTGTGGCGAAGCCACGGCGGTGGAGCAGCGTCGCCCACGTCACACTACCACAACCCGTTTATAGGGCGGGTCACATTCACACACAAAGGTAGGAAGGACATAGAACACAGATAGAGAGAAATAAACATCTATGCCTTGCCCGGGATTCGAACCCAGAAACTTTCTGATGCAAGGATAGTTCCCTGCCCCTTACACAGGCCGGTCGGCAAATGTCAAACTTAATTTCTAATTTTTCTTCCGTACAGTTTGAAACAATTTTATTTAAACTTTATGCATGGGCTTTCTAACAGTGCATTGAATATATTAGGTATTAATGTTTTAGGGTCATGATTAATTGGTTGAAAGTTCGTAAAATACACTGTTACTAATGAGATGCCAAAAGGTAACCCATCCACCGAGTCTACCAAGTTACTAAGTGTACCAAGAGTTTAATGTTAATAAAATTTTAATATTAAAAACAATTTATTGGACAGCATTTATTTCTAATACGCTTTATTTTATTTGAGTGAATGAACTTGAATGGCTATTCTAAAAAAAATATTTTATATAATACAGAGAAGAAGGAAAAAGAAAGCACATTTACAGCCATCTTTGTGTCATAGTTGTGCAGTGGGAAGGTGCATGTATCTACTGTTTAACAGATTAATGGTTTGAATGGAACGAACATATTGCTTGAATAAAAAATTTTTCTCATTAATTTGACTTTTTCTGCGACCCTGCTGCATTTTTATTGTTTTTTTTTAATTTGTAAACATTTTTAAATTTATGTATTTTCAATTTATTAAAATAGTCAATGCATGTCTTAATAATGATAATGAAAAATTCTCTTGTATGATATGCCAAGCATTTTATATGTACTAGAGTATTTGTAAAAATTATCAGTTTAAAAGGAAAAAAAAGTTTTGAGCGATATTATGTAAATAATTTGGATGATCCCTTTAATATTCGGTTCTTTTGAAAGCTAACCTGGTTATGTATCTGAGCATTTCCGATGTAAGCAGGTCACATATTTCACGTATTTTGTACTTGGCTTAGTTTAATATTTTTATAATTTCAATGTATTATAGATCTCATTAGCAAAAAGAGGCTTAGATCTAGGGACGGTATTAGACTTCAAAAAGACCTAAAATTCAAATTTCATTCTTGAATCTCTTAATTTTAGAGAAATTTTTTATTGATTAGATACTTAGACAGCTGACAACGCATTAGTATTATGAGCGATTGAATCAGTGACCGCAGCTAATTGATAGAAGAAACTGCGAAAATAAAAGTCTGACTGACACAGAATTTGAATCATAGATATCATAAAAGAAAAGAGCACAAGGCACAAGTATCATTTTGTGAAACAGGATACCAATGCGACAACTTTTTTAACGAGTCTTAATCTGTTTTTGTGAAAAAACATAGGAACTATTTACGTGGTCTCGAAAAATGATTTATTTGAATTTTCAGTACTTCTGTATTTATAAAAATCCGCTCCGAGTTTCAATATTTTAAAACAATTTCATGTTCTTCTCAGGATTTTGAATTACATTTCAGTCATTAACGCGTAAAACACAAGAAACGAAATGTTGAAATGTTCGAGTAAATAAAAATTTCCTCACTATACTTGTATTTTTGAATGAGAAAAACAGTTTCTAAACGAAATAACATGAAAAACTACGTCTTTTTTAAGTAAACGGAAAATTTGCTATCTTTTAGTATCTTTACTCTTATATTGTGAAATCTTATTTTTCCCGATTTCTTTTAAGAGAATGGAAAAAAATTTAACAAGGAAGAGAGACTGTAACTGTAACGGAAAAGTTATGAAAGCATGACATATCTTACATTAGAATCTGTTACGGCAACTGCAATATCGGGAATTTCATTCAGAATTCAATACTTTTCCCCTCTGGAGTTTTGTAAGATTTATGCTAGGAAAAGAGGATTGTTATTATAGAAAACATCTTTTGAATAAAACATGGTATTCAATCAGTTTCATATATTTCATAAGATTCGGTTGAGGTTTTTCCTAGATTTAAGTAAGTATTCACCAACATTTAAAATGGTTATTCATTTTTTCTTGTTTTATGGTTCTGAGTTTTGGGGGTATTATTATAATTTCTATCGGAAAAATTGTTGCAAATAGGAAGAGTTATTTAATTTATGTATGGGTGATTCTCCAAAAACCCAATACATAACCAAATTTCCCATCCTCGTATTTTTACTTAAGTATTTCCTATTAAATTTAAAAAATATTTTCAATAAGTTATTGAAGATTGTAAGATTTTACGGATTGTAAGATTTTACGGAACTAATATTTGCATAGAAATTACATTTTATAACGACCACATGATGCAATTTTAAAACTTGGTTAAATAACCATATGTAGCTGATATAATATGAAATTAAAATTAATTGATCATATGTGCTGCGTATTTAAATAATCAATAAGTATAACAACGTAGTATTTTTAGAGTTCATTTGCGCATTCTTTGTACAGTGGAAGGCTATCTACTATTTCTTTCGAAAAAAAAATCTTTTTTTTAAATTAAATTACCTAAATAATTGCTAACATTCACATCTACCTGGTACACAGATATAAGAGCTGAATAAATATGCATTATCCTATTTGACCAAACATAATTTACTATAATCGTTTTACTTTACTATAATTTACTATATTATAATTTACTATAATACTATATTGGCTTTATAGTAAATTTACTATAATTTACAATAAAGTTAATTTTTCAAATGTGAGAGTGTGAGAGTGTTTCAAATGTTTACTGGCACAAAATGTCACTTACAACGTTTTTAAGAAATAAGTCATTTTATCAGTCACATGGCAAAAGTAAAATTAAAACGTGGACTCCTATTGGATAGTCAGTCACCGAAATAATTATAAAAGTATGTAAAAATATGTTAATAAAAGTATGTATCTCTCTTTATTAAAAAATTACAAGCGCTGCCGTTTCCTTGGGTGTTAAACTCAACGTAACTTTTTGTTTTGCAGTGTAACTTCTAGAGGACTTAGAAACTTGGAATTGCAGTTGTATGCCGAAATATACAAAAGGAGTACGATGTAATAAAAAACATCATACGGTAATTGGCTCGAGAGTTTTTAATTGTTAAACTTGCTGCAAAATATTACATGCGGGTCAGTATGTAGGCCACAGAATGCAGCTATTGAGTTGAAATTTGACGTCGTCAAAGAGTAAATTCTATTTATGGACTTAAATGCGAATATTTTTTTTCAAAAATTCTAATTTGCCCAAAAGTTATTAAAAGTCATGATTTCAAAACTTTTCTCACTTTTTTTAAACTTTAAATAACAACTATTTGTCAATTTTATTTATCTCCCTCTCGAGCACTTTATTCTAACTCACCACGATATAAAAATAAAGTTCAAGGTAAAGACTTTTTTTTCCTGAAGTAGTAACAAACCTCTGGGCAAATTTATTACGTTTTAACCCCTTCTCCACCTGCGTCGCATCTAATACGTTCGGCGTTTTTGTGTCCGTAAGGTTGGCGTCATATACCATGCGGCGAAGAGAAAATGTGCGTCATTCGTCGTTGAATTGAATGTGCGTCATTCGTCGTGCGTCAAGTTGAATTCGTCGCTACTTACACATATCTTTAATTCCCATGGTTATTTTTGTATTTTCGAATATTGCTTAGAGATGGCGCAACTAGTCCCACTTTCTTCACAAATTTTGCATTGAGATTTCCCGCTTTGAACAGAAATCAAAATCCTTTTGTATTTTCTGCAGTTTAGCTTTCATTAGTGTTTAAATTATTTATTGAAGTTGAAATTATTTCATTTCATTAGTATTAATATTAATTTTGATTAATTAATTATTAGTATTAATATATTATTATTATTATTAATTATTTCATTGCTATTCAAATTATTTACCAAAATATTTTTTACCTAATCTTAAAAATTATTTTATATAGCAGTTTTAAGATAAAACTTGGGTGCATTGCACGGAAAACTGGAGATCAGAAAACGGTATCACATATTTCACCACCTATAGGTCAAGTAAAAAACTGCTTGTTGACAAAAATATTTTGCTTTTTCAAATTTAGGATACTACAGATATTAATTTTTAGCAATAAAAAATGCTTTTTTTTTGGGTCAGAAATTCGAGAGAAAAAAATCCGTCACAGAAGGGATTACGTATGAAGAGGGAAATTCGCAACTAAACTTGTTACTATTTCTTCATGTTAATGACATAAATGTCCAGTGTATTGCAAATCAGTTCATGATGCAACCGATGTTTCAATATCATTTCTTGCTCATATTATTGTTTTTTAAAGTCTAACTCACTTGTTTATTTCTCGTGATGTAATTTTCCGGCAAATTTTGTGCTTCGGCACGTTTTCTTCACTGTTATAATGTGAATAGTCGTATTCATAATCTCAAACAAATATAATTTGCTGACCTATTGCTGCTTTTTGCAGTTCTTTTAAAGCTGAGCATTTATGCAAACAATTTTTATTTTATTAGTTAAGCATTGAACGAATGTCGTAAGTTATAAGGAGAGAAAAAAAAACAAAAAAAAAAAAAGAGAAAGAGAAGTGAGAGACTAAGACAAACCATACAAATTTTACGGCATAAAGGCTGAACTATTCATTGAAATTTTCGAAGTTTTAAAGACTGAAAAGAGGAAGAAACCGTTTCTAATCTGAACTTTTATAATGATATGCGGTTATTATTGTATATCGTAAACTAATATAATCCTATTATCCGTTCTAATTTATTTTTTCTTATTTTATGGTACATTCTGCATTAATATGTAAAAACCTTTTCAAGTACAATTGATTATTTTTCAAATCTAGGTAATCATTCATTTCGTTATAACTAATATGTTAACAAAGTGTTCTTAGATAGAATAAAATAATTATAAATTTTATTACGAAATTGATATTTTTTTTCGAGTTTTACTAAAAGGAAAAAAAAGGATGATTGAGAAATAATCATGTGAGCTGGGTTCGCGACGGTAGCGAGCAGAAAGTACATACTTTTTTAATGGGCAATTATTGGAATTTAAATTTTGTGTCATGAAGTATCAACCAGCATACATCTTTTTACTCGTTGAATTTTAACCCACGTCGCACACGCTTAATTAAAAATTGACGAACAGCTACAGTTCGCAAATCAGTCACATAAAAATGTTTAGTTTGTGATAATGCATTGCTTGAGGCCATATTTCATTGTAAACTGTTATATCAAAGAAATAGTAAACTTCTGTTACTTTCGATTTCTAAGCATTTGATGTTGATTTCAAAACAAAATAGAACAGCTATAAGATGATGCATATTCCAAATTATTCAAAAATATTTTTTATAACCTTAATACTTAAAGGACTAATTAACTACATTTAAATGTTTAAAAAGAAGTATGTTTGTTAGCAAAATTAGTTCTTCAAGTGATAAAGTTTTCTTTTTTTACAGATTGAAGTATTTTGATATATTTATTGAGCAATTATTTTTTTTAAAACATTCTGTAGTATTTTTTTAAGGATTTCAATGTTGTCTATTAAATCTCAAGTAAATGAATAAAAAAATAGCGTTTTAACAGACAGTTTTTTTCTCAGATTCTTTTTATTAGAAAAGTTTATAGCTGAGAACTCCCACTTGAAATAATCTTCTATGGTAGTTTAAAATGTCTTCCTAATTAAGAAAAATCATAAAAGTTTTTTAATGAGAATCTTACACAGAATATTTTTAAAACTAGACATTATAAAAAGTTAAAAAAAAAACTCTCAATTTTAATGAGAAAAAAAAATTAATGAAAAAAAAAAAACCATTTGTAAAAGCTCACACAAAAAGTAGCCAAATAATTAATTAGAAATGGTTTGTAATTATTTTTTAAATAAAATGTGTTTCAGGGACTTTTTGCTTGAGAACTATTTCATTAAATTTATTGCTTTTACAATTGAAAAAACTTTACTTTCTTATTGAAAATGAATGAAAATAAAAGAAAGTATTTAATTATTTATCCACAAAAGCAAAATATATTCACACTTAAAAATTTCAAAAACCTAGATAAAACAAAATATTGTTTATGTCCTATAATACACCCAACAATATATTCATAAAATTTAAGTTAAAAATTAAGCAACAATTTATAGACTTTAGGGATTTTAAATTTATATTTAATCCAGGAAGGAACTAAAATATTATCGCATTCTAAAAAATTGCTACAGTGGATGTTGCGTTCGAAAGTATCAAAGCATGTTCAATTCTTGGAAAAATCTGGAAGAGATAGAAATTTAAGGGAGATTTTTTTAATCATTTCCAAGTTTCCTCATCAAGCAATGTAACTGGTTTTGCGATTTAAAATAACTTTTTCCTCACTAAAAGATTTTAAATACATATTCAAAGCGTTGATAGCAAAATATCCTGTTTATTAAAAATAATGGAAGTGAAATAACCAACACCATTTTTTATGGAACTATAATGCATTTTTCTCAAAAGCTGACATGGCAACAAACAGAAATTTTCATACTTTTTTCTTTGTTGTACGCTATCTATTTAATCACGCTACCGTTAACTGCAATAAATTTTGGAGAGCGTTTGACAATTATATCTGGTAAATTTGCCGTAATGTTAATATGTTGCTAATTTTGATCATATGAATGTGTAACAGACCTTGTTTTGTTTTCAATACTATGGAATCTATGGAAAATAGAAAACAATTCCTCCAAACAAGCATTTAGTATCAGCTACTGAAAGAAGTTTTAGTTTTAACTGCATAATTTCCTTATAAATAACTCAGTAAAAAAATCGGTCGTTACTCTAAAAACATGATTAAAAGAGAAAAAAAATTTTGTTCTTAAGTTTTTATGAATAATAATTTGATAAGTATTGCATTTAGAAGTTTCCACTTAATTACTTGTATGTAATCAATGCGAAGTTCAGAATATTTTACACAATACAGAGAGTTGAAAAAAAAGACAGAAAAAATTAGAAAATAATGCAAATGAAAAAAAAAAAATCCCCCAAAGAAAAAAAAATTGATTTCCAATTTCTCCACTGTGGGTGTAGAATTAAAAACGCATTTGCCGAAAGCAGAGATAATCCTTAGAGATTTGGAATTCTCAATCTGACAAGGAGAATTTGTTATCAGTGAAGCTCAAAAAAAATTTTTTTTTCAAGATATTTTCAACTTCTGAAATAAATGTGCTTCTTTTTTCTTTGGTCCAGTTATTTTATCGACTTCCTGAAAAAGATTTTAGCATGATTGGAAATTTAAAATGTGAATGATACGAGAAGTTATATTTTTCACACATTCAACTATTCATCCAATTCTTTAAGCTTCACTTCTCATTTTTATTTAGAAATTGACTTGCGAGTGGAAATATTTTTAGAACTGAAAATACAAAAATCTTAAAAATTCTGAGATTTTTTTTTTCATTTTTTTTAAAAAATAAATTGATATTTATTAACGTATCGTTAAAATAGCAATAAAATATCATCGTTTTATTTCAATTAAAACGTAAGTTAAAACTTGGTTTCGGCTTTTCGCTATGTTAGACGTTGAAGTAAGCTAAAATATAAAATGGATTCTTCAGCATAATCTTTTCTTTATGTTTTTAATGTCTGTACATCTCTGAAAGTATTCAATATAATTACATGATGATTGAAAATATTTTTGTTTTAGTTATTTTACTGAAACTGGTCCATAGAAAATTCAAATATAATTTTAAATTTCGTATCATATTTTTTTTTAAAAAGTCACAAGAAAAGTGGGTAATTTTAAGTTAAAAACTTTTAATTTTTGAAATAATTTTTTTATAATTAACGAGAAATAAGTTTGAATCTATATATAATAATTAAAATTTTTCTTCAAATAATTAAAAAAATGAAGTATAATATTTTTAGCTATATAAAAATTTAAACACAGCAACATTTTTAATTAATTTTATAAACATCTCATATAAAATTTCTGGTATTTTATATGGCACAGTATCTGCATGGTATTTGTATTTTTGTATTTTTGCATGATACAATAATAGAAAACAATTAAAATAATAATTATTAACCCCATTTTTATAAGAATTTTTCTTCAAAAAATATATGCATGATGTCTTATTATATTGGGTATTTTACTTAAGGTCAAAACTATCCAGAGACTGGGGAGCATGGATCTGAGGTATATATTAATGTGATGTTGGTCCCCCATTTCAACTGACCTGCCCACGTCTGGAGATATTTTTTTTAACAATTTTTGATAGCTGGCCATAGGAATTTACTTTCAGCTACAATCTTAGAATTTTCTTGGAAAAAATGATTAAATAACAATTTATATAATTATTTTTTTATAATATGGAAACAAAACAGTCAAATAATCATAAAAAGACGTTATTCAAAACTTCAACTGTGAGAAAAACGGTTTATTAACTGCTTTAGCCTAACACGGTTAAACAACCAGAATTTTATCGTATTAATTTGGCTTCCCTTCTGGAGCTACATAGTTCCTTGCAGATAAGTACATATTATAGACGAGGGGGCTAATCTGTCAATAACAGGACTGACAGAACGGTAATGATATTGACAGATTAGAATTTAATAATTATTTTACCATATTGAAACAAAACTGTCAAATAACCATAAATACGAAGGTACTCAAGCTATTAACTGTGGGAATACTGTCTATTAACTTCTTCAGCCTACTACGGTTAAACAACCAGAATTTTCTCTCACTAACTTGGCCCACCTAATGGCGTCATTTAGTTTCTTGCAGTATACATATTAAAAACGAGCGGGCTAATTTGTTAATCTCATGACCAACAGGACGAGAGTTTGAGTCCGAGCATTGACACCATAATGTTTCCTCCATTCCCTCGAGAGTAGTATTGAAGAAGTATTGATTTGAGAATCTAGAGTTTCCAACACTCCGCAATTTGTGAATCTGGGCTATTAAAATACGATACTTTCATTCATTCCCAGATGGCAGCAATCTATCCGATGAACTATCTCCAGTTAAATTTCTTTTTTACGGTTTTCAGACAATATTGGTTGTAAAATGGCTAAAACACCGTATAGTTTTGTATTCATGTTTTTTTGCATTCACAGATTTTTTGCAACTATACTTGTTGTAAACGATTTCAAAACCGCAAAGGTAAAAATGTTCTTTAACGTAACCATTACGGTTAATTGGATGGATTTACTGCTGTCGGTTATTTTATCACAATTTTAGAATGAAAATCCTAACAGTGCATCAATAACAGCTGAAGTTATTCCTAGCAGTGAGAATAGCCGATTTGGCTTTCTAATTCGTCCCAAAAATGTTCTATATGGATGAATATATGGATTCTAAATGGATCCCCAAATATTTTGATTGCAAATTAAAAACATACTTATATTTTATAACAATTCATATGATAGTTTGTCAAATCAGTCCGATAAAAAGATTGAAATTACTTGCCTAATAATCGATCATATTTATTATTAATCATTAACGACGATTAGTATTTACTTGTCTATGACCAGTTTATCAATTAAATCTGAAAAGAAGCGCGCACATTTCCTTTATACATTACATTTAAACAAACTGCAACGATGGCCACCTTATTGTCAATATTTTAAAATTGCATAGTTATTCGCCTTTAACTTAAAAAAATGGTCTAAAAGCATTTATTATCCATTTATATCAAATGCTTCAAATATATCATGCAAGAGTTTAGTTAAATGGATTAAACACGAACTATTCGCCTGATTAACGGAACCAGATTAACGAAAAACACTACTTTCTTCACTAACGAACTGTAGATTGGTGTGAGCTTCATCAATTACTGGTGTTAAGATTTAATTACACCCTTTGAAGTAGGTAGAAACACTCGAATGGTATTAACTTCAAATGAAGTAATCATTCGCACAGTGTTTGGAGTTTTTCGACACCAAATTCGGGTAGGTATTGCATCAGTTTTTTAGTGCAATCAATTGTTTAATATTTATATATATATTATTTTGCTTCTAAAAACTACGAATATTATTAGGAGAGATTGAAGTGAATTATCTACCTTATATTTCATGTAAAACTTAATTAAAATAAAGATAAAGATAATACTTAGATAAAGTAATGATACTCTTTTCCTCCAGACTTTTGTGCCACTTTTGATTTTAAATAGGCTGCCGCTGATCGCGTGGGTGAACTACCGATATTTTGTTGACGAGCTTGAACGGCAAAGTATGATTCAAACTGATCTGGTATTTTTATTTTCGCTTTTCTTTAAGCTTTTATTGTCTTATACTTTTAAATTTATAATGACAGGTTGTTGCTCATTTCGGTGTCAAATAAAATAAATTTAGGCTTCAAATTATATCGTTTACTTGTTAGAGATCGAAATAAGAAAACACGGAAAATATGGCTGAATCTGAAGAAATAAATGGAATCCAAACGATAACAGTAGATCGTGTGAGGTAAGTTTGAAATTTATGATCTAGAAAAATATTTTAATGATAAGGAAAGAATCAAATCACAAAAATTATTTAAATAAAACCGCTTACAGATCTTGATGCTATGGTAAAGCTTCAACTACAATACACTTTGAAATGAAGAATAAAATAGCGATTGATAATTACAAATATTTTAAACCGATATTTTTATCTGCGGACCGAGGTGCGGCGTTCGAATGACGCAAAATTGTATTCTTTAAATCGTACTTCATCCACAGATCTGTATTTTTGGGAAACTTCTCAAACAACACTTTCATTTTTTCTCGATGTACACAATTTTATTTTAATACATTTGTTTCAAGTTCTATTTTTGGATCTCGGTTTTCTCTTTTTATTGTTATGCATTATTCACATTCTTTGCCAACTTGTTTGAATAAAGTTACAGTTACTCAAAAAGAGAAAGTTATTAAAATTAACTAAAATCTTTTTTTATTCTTTCAAACAATTTCGTTAAAGTTTAGACGCTTAATACTATATAATATTGATCAGTAATTTAACTCTAAAATTTAATCTTTACAAATATCTTGAATCAATATTGAAGTCAAAGAAAATGAAATTTCTCTAAGCACAAAACATAATTAAGTTTCTTTCATCCTAAAGGCGGAGAAGATTAGTTCTATTTGTGTTTGGACTATATTAGAGTTTTAAATTTTTTTTTTTACGTCAAAAAGAGCTTAAAAATTAAGTTGCATGTTGTACATTAATTATTCATTCAAAGCTTAAATAGTTTTTGTTATTTTTAGAGAAAATAAGTGTCTAAGCAAAATTAATGGATTTTTGGGTAGTTGATTCAGTCTTAAAATTAATTGCCTGAGGTAAAAAGTTGAAAAAAAGTCAATCAGTAATTTTTCTTTAAGAGTATTTTTCTTTATTACCATGTATTGTTTCAGCTGTAAATCTGTACGAACTTAGAGCTTGTTTAAATTTGAGTAACGGACTTTGTGAAAACTTAGTTAAGTATTCAACATTCGAGCAATTGTTATAATTTTTTTCAGTATAAATTTGTGCTTAAAAAATAAATACAATTAACTTCATAAAGGAGAAAGCAATGCTAATCATGTAGCTCTTAATTAAAAAAAGTAATGGTAATAGCATATGCTAATATTATTTTATGAGGCAGTATCAACATTTATGTTTCACTGAAATACCATTTAAAAAGCTCCCATAAATTCCTTAGCAATAGTGATTGTATCTTAGCATCAAACAGTTTTTTTCCTTAGAAGTTAACCTTCTTCAGTTAAATATTCGTATTCAAATTTGTTTCTGATTTTTTTTATATATATGTTATTTATTTATTTGTATATTATTTTTTTTTTGTAGATTCTCTCACATGCTTGCTTTGTGACACTATTTCAGTATCTTTGAGGACATGAATAATTTAGCTCCGTAATCTGTTTTAAAAATCACATTTGAATACAAAGAAGTTTTCTTCCGTCATGTCCATACAAAATTTTGTAAACATCACTACTTTAGTTTTACATTTCGCTTGACAGATAAGGTTTACGATATTTATTTTCCCGATTTTATACATACATACATATATATATATATATATATATATATATATATATATATATATATATATATATATATATATATATATATATATATATATATATATATATATATATATATATATATATATATATATATATATATATATATATATATATATATATATATATATATATATATATATATATATAAACATATATATATATATATATATATATATATATATATATATATATATATATATATATATATTTTTTTTTTTTTTTAAAGTTTAATAACTATGAAACTGTTGGATATTAACATCGTTATCGTTATGCATGTAATTGAGCATAAAAGACCATACTAACTGTAATCTATAAGTGATAGGATTATTTAAAAAAGATTAAAATAATTTTGTGCACCTTTTTTTACTAAGGATTTACTTAATTTTGATTAATAAACAAAGAAATAAACAGGAAAGGTGTATTAATAGCGTAATGAAATACTAAATCAGGTTAAAATAATAAATTATTTATTAGAAGATTTAAATTTAAAATCCGCCTCTATTAATAAAATGGTTAAAAACTCAGCGTCCGTGCCCTCATTCAGAGGTTGGTCTTTCGTAAATTGAGCCAGAATTAAGAGAATTGTGAAGAAAATAAGTTTATTAATAAAAATTAAAAAATTTGAGCTTCGTCTGAGCGTTGAAACAGTTCTGCGGTTAGAGGTGGTGGAGCTGCGCTTGAGCGCCTATATGTATTCCCATCTCTCTCTCTTTATATATATATATATATGTATATATATATATATATATATATATATATATATATATATATATATATATATATATATATATATATATATATATATATATAAAATTATTATTGTTGTACAGTAATTATATTAGTGTTTCTTAAATTCATTTTAGCTCTTGTGTATTTATTTATAGAACTTATTTAGTTATTTACAATACTTAGTTGTTATATGTAATAATGCGTATAACAATAAATTTTAATAAATATATTGGTTACGTAATCATCATAATTAATATTTTTTAATAAATATGTTGGTGACGACATAGTAAAATGTAAAACTTATATTTTGCTACGACGTTTTTCATATTGCCTTTCAAAATGGTTAAAAATTTACATTCTTTAAAAGTAACTCCTTTTTGGCGAAACATAAAATTTTTTATCGAATTTATGACTAAGACAAAAGTAAGTATTTTTTCAAGAACAAACATTGCAAAATCTTTTGTAATCTAAAACCGAAATCTGGAAATGTTTTGAAAATATTGCAACAAGGAAATATTTCAAGGATTGTGCATAGACCTGGGGCAGATATATTTTAAAGGGACTTTTATATTTACTTCTTATTATCACATATGATATTTCATTATAGCTATAGAACTATATGACGAATACATTTTTTTAAAAATTAACCTAGAATTATTTAGTTGAAAAACAGTTTTTAAATTGCTTTATTAGATTAATGTTTAACAGCAAAATTTAAAAATAGTTAATAAGTGCATGATTTGCATTATTGTGAGCCGTAAAGAACTACTGAAATCTTATAACCTTGAATATTACATTTTACATTAGAAATCTAATTTTAACTACTTTCAGCAAAGTTATGACTGTTGAAAAATCAGTAATTATAAACATGATTGACTTACATAATTAAAGATATTAGGTATTAATAATTGAAATTATTGAATATGATTTTAACCATTAAGCATGATTTAAATTAATATTAGATTTAAAGGTATTAATTCCTAACATAAACATAACTTAACGTAACACAAATAAATATATTAATTATGAATTTCTTAAGGTACTTCTAAAGATATTACGTAATTTATGCAAAACCCACAAAACAAGTTTGAAATTGATCTTATTTCAACATAAATATATTGACCACTAATGATATTTAATTTTAAATTAGTTCTTATAGTGAAAACTACAAAACTATATTAAAAAAAACTAAAACTTGTTAAATGGAAAGGATTTAAAGAAAAACTTTACAACGTTTACTATTTTTAAAAGATAACAAAATTTTTCCTAGAAAAATTAAATTTGTAATAATAAAGGAAACTACATATAAGACAGAAAAATCAAAGATACGATTTATGAGATGCCCTTCTGGCGAAAAGACCAATGGTCTGCTGACGCCAATCAACCAATGTATCTTTTGCAAAACTCAGTTATAGACCTGTCTTTCTTTCATACCATTCGCTCTCAGAAGTAAATGGGAGAAATATTACCAATATTTTTAAGAATGTAAGGAGCCTATCTCAAGTGGGAGCAACCTTATTACCTGTCAGTTGATGGGAAATTTTTTGCTGGGTAGCAGAAAATTTTGGGAAGATAAAAAAAGAATCTGATTTGCTTTTGTAGAAGTAATAAAACTAAATCGTTCCTTGAAATTGATTTTTATAAGAACATTCTTTTTCGGGATTACAATTTATATAACAAAACTCAAGATTGCTCCTACATAAAAGTGGTGCCAAAGTTTATATCTTTTTCCGCTTAAAATTAATGATAACAATAATAAACAGACAAATTGCTTCGAATAGAGATTATAAGAGACCTGCTCTTTAATAGATGGCTATCTTTATATATTTTAATATATTTTTTATAAGTTATATAAGTTTTATTTATTTTTTTTTGTATTTGAAGTATAAAAAATAGTGTCGAAAAAGTTGTCAAGGAAAGAAATAAAGGAAATGAGGCAAAGAAAAGAAATCTTATAAAGTTAAACTTTTTAAAAATAAAAAACAACATTTTTGAAAAATTATTTAAAAATAAATAGTAAAATAAGTATATTTTCACAATGGAAGGAGGGCTGCAAAAGAATTGTTTAAAATTATCTCAAATGCAATAGATTGTTCATTTTATGTAATATTAGCATAATTTTATAGGTTGGACGATAAATGAGAAACGATGAAAGGTAAAAAGAAAAAAAAAATGAAACGAAAGAAAAAAAAAAAAAAAAAAAAGAGAAAAGGGGCAGAAGTAAAAAACAATTATATTTCGATTATAAACAGCATAAATCTTTTCTTTTTTTCAAAATAATAGAGGCAACGCAACATTTGAACTTATTTTAAATGCAATTTCTCTTATATTTTAGAGAAATGTTTCAATCATGTTATAGATTTTTTATTTTATTTTATTAAGCATTCGGCAAGTCAGCTAGTTCATTTTCGTATATTGTGAAAGTATTTATTTGTCCACGTCATGATCTCTCCGGTTTCCCGCCATGTTCTTGAGGACGTAAAAGTGGAACCATGCAATGCTTATAAAGTAAGAGTAGAACCATATAATGCTTATAAAATTAGATTAGGCTGTCTTTATGTCTACTAATAACATAATAAACTTCGATAGATAATGAAAGGTACTTATAAAGCATTACAAAACTGGCGAGCAATAATTTCGAGCTCAATGATGTACATCTACACATCATTAATCAAAATAGACTCTCCTAGTACAGTTTCAGTGGAATATTATCACACACACCAGTAGAATGGGCTAACTGCCACCCGTTTCAATAATTTATATGAGTATTTAGACGTAAAATGATTCAGCTCTTTAAATGTGAGGCTCAAGTTTTTCTTGAGGACATGATGTAGAGCTCATAATACATGGCTATTCAAAAACTTGTACAGCGTCTACAGAAGTGTATCTCTTGATTTGGCAATTACAGAAAAATAGACAAACTTTCTACCTTAAAAAGGACGTAAATGATATATAAATTAATTGTATTTAATATTTTCTGAAAACAGAGTAGACTACAGCATATATTTTGAACAGATATATTGAAAACAGATATTTTTTTTAAATTACCGTCGTATTAGTTGATTTTTTCTAGTTTGACAGAAAAATAGAAAATAGTAATGCTAGGTAATACCTGCTGACCTTTACTTAAAGGCCTGTGAAAATATAGTAAACAGATAACTTCAGTTACATAATTATTTTTCTGAGAAACGGCAAGTCAAAAATTAACAATTTTTTATGTTAACCTCGAAGATGCAAAAGTAATATTTTTTTTTAAAAAAGGGATATCTGAAAAAGTGGCTTGGTTTAAAAGGCGAGTTCTTTTAAAAATGAATGGTACAAGCCTGGGTGTATTCAAGGGTACAATACTTTAGGTATTTAGATTTTAACTCTAGGGTATACTTTAGGTATTTAGTTTTTAACACTAGGGTATACTTTAGGTATTTAGATTTTAACACTAGGGTATACTTTAGGTATTTAGATTTTAACACTGGGGTATACTTTAGGTATTTAGATTTAAACACTAGGGTATACTTTAGGTATTTAGATTTTAACACTAGGGTATACTTTAGGTATTGATCCGTATAGAAGTAAATTCTTAAATATTGTTTTGCAGGTGGGATAGGAAAAGGAGGTATTTCTTCAGTCAGAATTTAATTTTGATTATAGATATTTGAAAATTGAAATTCAAATAATTTATAATACAATGAATTAAAAAGTATTTTGAAGCTTATACTTTTTTCTCCCTTAGTATTTTTACTTTATTATTCTATTCACTAAGTAAGTCTCTTTTCAGTTTATTTCAATTTTTACTTTTTGCATAAGGTTTTTACGATTTTAACAAAATGCTGATTAGAATAAAACGTAGAGTAAAGAGTACTGACAATAGCCTGTAACCTTTAAAAAACATAAGTGTTGGAAATACCGGACAATCCTTTACTTAGGGGAAGAAAAAAAAACAATGTGAGAGAAATTCGATGCATTTCCTATCTTTCGTTTCCTTTAAAGGAAAAGAACAATTAACTTCCATACTGAGAGAGCTTGGAATCAAAAAGCTAGTGATGTTCTGTTGTTACTTGCAATCTTTCAGCCGGGGAGGTTCAGGAGTTAAAGCACTCCATTCCAAATGAAGGGACTCTGGTTTGAATTTCAGTGGTGGCTGGCCAATTCTTGCACTCCTCCTGGTTTTGAGAAAAAAATTTACGTTATGGTAGGTTATGTTTTGGAAGTCTCTTGCTGCCAAGGAATGTTTTCTTAGTTTGGCTCTTGACGTAATGTTAAAACCGATTAGTTTCTCCAAAAAAATGTCTTAGTCGAAGATGAAGTCCTGATTTCCAGCAAAGAGTTCTTTTTTCTTTTAGGTAAGGGAAGGTAGCGATTGTGAATGGCATATTCGAAAACAATTGGTTACCAATAAAGATAAAATTAAATAATGTAAAAAGAATGATAGAGAATTTCGACGAAAAAATACCACTTTTTTCTTGATTCTAAGAGTTAGTAACGGAAATGATAACACCAAAATTTGAATTTACTAAAAATATTGGGAATATGACCTTTTCCGAATCACAAGTTAATGTATTTAAAAAAATCACCGAAATATTTTATTTTTAAAGAAAGATTTATAAAACAGCTATAAGATATGTCAGTTTAAATTTCTGTTTATCTTTCACTATTTACAAGAAGAGTACTATGTTTTTGTATAAAACGCATAATAAATCAACCTTATTTGTTATGTGAACTCAGGTGGGATCGAAAAAAGAAGAAAACATTGTAAACACGCGAAATACGCAAAATTTGTATACTTCATAAATAAGGAACTTCAAAAAAAAAAAAATAGTAAACAAATCACGCATATAGCCCTATCATTTTACAAGTTTTTCTTCCATTGATGCACAAAAGATTCGTAGAAAACAATAGATCTTATGTTTCAAAGAAGAATATATGGAAAAAAAGATTTCATATTTTCAATAGCAAATAAAAGATGATTTATCTATTTTTGGTATTCAACATGGCATATGTTATTTGCCGAGCAAGTATTTTCTTTTGAAAAATTTCTTCATGTTTTACAGTGTAAAAAGAAATATATATATATATATATATATATATATATATATATTTCTACGCTTTGGTTTTTGAAATTTTATGCTGACTTTCTGTGTACTCAATGTTTTAAACTTTTTTCACGCAGTTAGAAAAAAAAATGCTAAAAAGAATGTTAGTATTATATGAAAAAATTAAGAAATACAATCAATGTTTTGCGTCACTTGTTTGATTTGAGAGCGAATTACATTTCAAATTTGTTATATAATATTTTAAATACACTTAATAAATATATAAAGAAAAATATTAAAGAAATATATAAATCAGTATTCCGAAAATATACCTATGCAAGCTTTTATCTGCAACTGATTTATTATTTGGATTTCTTATAATAAGCATAAATATAAGATATCTTGGACAGTTAAAAGCAGTGTAGAAAAAATTGTAAAATTTTAAAAATATATTAAATAAAATGTTGAATGAGTGTTCATGTTTGTTATAAATGGTTCAAAGCCGATAAAACATTATAAATTATTTCTTATGGGAAAAATGAGTTAAATATAGAATAATTGATGTATGCATTTAATTAAAATAATTTTTTTCAATTAAAATTACTTTTTTAATGAAAGTTGTTTGGAGATTTCTTTACAAATTAAAACAGTGGCTTACAACTTAGAGGTCATTAAAGCATGTAAAGGCGGTCATGAAAATAAAAGTAATATGTATATTTTGCAGGCTCAAGAGAAAAATACGCATATTTAAAATAAATAACAAGTTATTGTTGCATTTCTAGTACATTTTGTCTGGTAAAATATGTAATTAATAGGATGGTTGTGTTTAATTTCCTTTTGTTTATTAGTTATAAGTTTTATTTTATTATAAAACTGGGGTTCACCAGCCGAAATTTATTTGGGTTTTTGACTGTTAATGTTCAACTCTGTAGCCATGTAGTTTTATACCCAACCAGGATGACAAGGAATCAAACGAAGGGGCAAAAAAACCTTCGTGTAGGGTATTTTTAAGGGTCCTTGCCACCAACATTTGAGTTAAAAGGAAATTGAAACAACGAAACAGGTGCAGGGGGGGATCGAAATTCGTATCGATCAGTCTTTGCACGAATTTGAACCTGGTTTATCTCGTTGGGAGGTGAGGGGAGGTTTATCCTTTTTGCCACTGGAGCTAAAAAGGATATAGTATTTTTCTTTCTTATTTTCTAAGGACGAAGGAAGTTTGAAGAGCAAAACGTTTAAAGACACAGCGTAAGTTTAATACAATTTTCCATCTGTGTATTAGTATGCATTCTTACTTTCCCTTTAATTCTGTTATAATACCAACTAAGAGGATCCAATCCTTACTTGCTGCGCACATATATTTCCGTGGTAGAGTCTCATTCCTAATTGAAATTCGATATTTTATAATTCTCAATTTAAATTTTCTAATATTAAGGATTCATTTTATTATTTAGTAATAATTGAATCTCAAACTTTTTCAAGTCCACCGAACTTCTTTTACAGTTTCCTACAGTGCATATAAACGTCACGTAAAGCAAAAAAGAAAAAAAAACAAAATGCAAAAAATCACTTAAAAATTCAAAATTTTCAAAAAATTTGAAATTCAAATGCAGCTCGCATTAAATTCAGGAACAGAAATAAATTTTCAAAACATTGGAATTTCAAAATGAGCTCGTGTTACATTCAGGAACAAATGTCTCTAAAGCACGTCAAATTTCATTTCCGTAATTGCCATTATGCGGCCTGTATAATGGCATGGACTTTTTCCCACAACTTTAATAGTTAATAATTATCAATCTAATTACTAAATTTACTTTTCTTATTTATCCCATTGTTTTCTCTGTAAATTATTTTACGAATCATGGTAGTTTCAAGCTTCTTTGTCTTCTGGTTTTTGCGCAACGAAACGAAATGTGACGTAAATTTCTCTTTTGATTTTTTTATGTTAAGAAAAAAAAAGAACACGAATACAGAATATTATACAAATAATAAAAATGTGAGATAAATTTAATGTTTCTAAAATTACATTTTAAGTGTTTAATTAAATTGTTTAAAAAATTAACGCGTTTTTATTAGTATTTATTAATTTTATTATGTAAAAAAATGATTGGTATTAGCAGCTGATAAAATGATGATTAATTACGTCTGCCTCATTTTTATTAATTTTTTTCTAATGCAGTTCATGAAGTAACTGTTATCAATTACTTTCTGACTCATTTCAGGAAAAAAATACTGCTTTTCCGACATTGATTAAGTAAGCTTGTTTGAAAGACTAACTTTTACGTAACATATATCTTACGAGTGTCAAATATTTCAAAAGACCTAAGCAAGTTCTGTGATATTTGCTTATCTTTAATAAACCTTTAAATCAATGTTCATTTTTTGTATGTGAATTAATGGGATGTAAATATAAAATTTCATTGTATTTCAAATAACTCGTATCTGGTACGAGATTTTTTTTTAAAAACTCTTATTGAAATTAAGTGTTTAACAATAATGAGAATGCTTCTTACATTAAATTATATATTTTAATGACATTGTATGCATAATGTTTGGTTGTTTCTAGGGGCTAATTAATTTTTCTAGGGAAAATGTTGCACAATTTTATTAAAACTAATTTTTAAAAGGTAAAAAATATTGTCACTTATTTAACTCTTATTTAATTCTAATTATTATATCTAATCTATTACTTCTCTAATTAATTCTAATTAATTAATTAATTCTTCCTTTAAAAATATTTTTGTTTATGGCAAGCGAAATTTCATATAATATCATTTTAATAATACTAACTTATCATGAGAAAATACATCGATATCATTTTTATTTCAATAAAATGAAGGCGTTTTGATTCAAATATTTTCTGCGGATATTTTTAATACAGATATTTAAAATTGAAATTTTCCATTTTAGTTTGGTTATTACTCTGTTTTTAGCGTTTTGTTGCTTAACACTGTTCTAGGCATATGTTATCAAATTTGGATTTATAGTTTCACGTACATATGAGGGGTACAAATAGGCAGTGGTCTTTTAATTTACCATGATCAATACATGATCAATTCCACTCAAAAAGTTTGTGAAAATGAAATTTATTGTGCCAGAAACACAAATTGGCCTTGCACCAAGTGCAAAGTAGAGTACAAAGTATTTGATTTTTAGTAGTTTTATCTAGCAAAAGTAGATTGTGCGATTATTTTAGTTGGAAACTGCAGTAGAAATGCTATATTTCTTTCAAAAAAAAAAAAAAAAAACGCTTTTCGCAAATAATATGCTATTTTTAAAAATATGGAGAAACTTTAACAGTTATTTATAAACTGTAGTTGAGATTTTGTCAATATCTAGCGCACGTGTATGGTGATTAAAAAATGGTTAAAATATAATTTTAACGAAAAGTGTAACAAAAAACTGATTTTTTGGGCAAATAAAAGTTTTATAAAGTGAGAATTATTTGTTAATAATTCTCACATATTTCACATAATTCTCATATTATATTGATAATAATAAATAATTCTCGATTCATCAAAAGGTTTTAAATATGTATATATATATAATAATTTTTTTTTTTTTTTTGTAAAAAGTTGAAAAATCGAACTGGGTTTTTGTAAAAGCAGTATTTAATCCAAATATGCACCGGAACCTAAATAAATATATGAAACGAGTTTTAGATCATGTTTTATTCAATGGATGTTGGATAATAATCATATATCCGTCAGGAAAAATATCATTTTTTTTAAACTCTGAAAAGAAGACATAGAATTTCTGACAAAACTGACGATGCATCTGACATGAAAATGAGATTTGATGTAAAGCTCTCCATCCTTTCAGAAGTTTTCAGTTAGAGTCAATATTTTCCCCTCTTGTTTAAGTTTCTTTTTGTTATGGATATAAGTCTTATTCGTACAATACTGAAGTAAGAGTAGATTTTAAAGATAACCAAGATGTAGAGCTAGATTTTGAAAAAGAAAATCACGCATGCATATAATTCTTTATTCCTGTTAATTAGAGATAAATATTTTTAAAGTTTATTTTATTTAAGTACTAATAAGCAGCTGTAATATTCACGGGAAAAATAGGAGATTTCACCCGGCAGAAGGTTTGACCTATCTGTTTTTTTTTGTGTATTTAAAATTTTATCATGAAATTAACAATAAAACTGCAGCATAGAATGACAAAGAATCATATTTTGTTTCCGTTCATCAGCTTTTTGCAAGTAAATTAAAAGTGAAATCGCAGATTACATCTTTTACATTCAATAAATGAAGTTTATTTTGTTGCAAATCGTTTTTATTTCTGACCATAAGTTATTTGCAAGTAAATTAAAAGAGAAATACCATGTAATAAAATCTACATTCAAAACAGAATGTTTGATTTGTTGCAAATTAGTTTGTTTTCTTTTTGTCAATCCATCTGTTCTCTGCCAACTTTAGCGTTTAATATTACGATTTCTTCTCATTTGTACCTTCGCGTGTTAAATATTTGAAATTTCTTTAGCCACTGTCGCATTTATTGAGATAATAAATTATTTATATAATTTTTTTTATAATATTTAAATTTAGGAAACCTCCTTAGGAAACCTTTATAATAAATTATACCACCATTACAGTAGAGGAAAATAATAATGCCTATCAATGGCAAACTACGGTATCTATCAAATAATGTCAATTTGGAAAATTTATTGCGTCAAAATAATAAAGTCATCTAACCTGATAAAAAAGCAGATATCCCAGATAAATATCCCATGAGAAAATTCGAAGTCAAATTTATCCGTCATGTTAAGTCAAATTGCCATTGTAAAGTTTTTGCAAACACAGTAATATGTCACACTATCGAATGTATGTTGAACATACATTCGATATGGTTTAATATGCATTTTTTTAAAAATTGACTTTCCTTATAGAACAAAAACGTAAATAATCTTGAGCAGATGTTGAATGTTTTTATACAAGAGGTGGTTTTACTTCTTGTTAAAATTAAAAAATAATTAATTGCAAATGAAAAATGGATTTCTGCGTGCAAGTAATGATTGAAAGGCATGACGTATTTAACTCAGGCCATTCAGCCAATCCTCTAAATATTTTATAACACTCTTTCACCATGTCAGTGGCCGTCAGCACTTTAGTATTAGGAAATGTGCGTCGTCATGCGCAGAGCTCAGAGTCATTCACGATCTGCGGATTAACTAAGGAGGCCCGTAAGCGCGCTTTGAAACTCAGAGTTCAATCTCAAAAACAGTGATGCAACTTGTCCGTACACTTTTTCAAAACCCTAAAAGATGTGTCCAACCAGAATTTTATTCACGACAGCTAGACCCATCTTATAAAATCATTTTGTTCAAGGCAGCTAGGTAAATATCATAGCTGGGGCTAATCGGCCAATCTCATGATCGAGTGAACTAGGGTCCGAATCCCAGAGTTGATACCAGAATATTTCCGCCATTTCTTCAATACAGGAAGAGTTTCCAGTGACCTGTAGTCTTCAATTGGTGATCCTTAATGATTGTAATACGAAACTATCATTAAACCTTAAATGGCGTATTAACCACAGAGCTCCAATATTTCTTTGCGTTTCATTGTCATGGTTAAGAAATTATGTTGGTTGTAAATGGCAACAGGGTAGTATAGTTTTGTATTCACAGTTCTTCAATCACGCCAGTTGCAAACGGTTTCAAAAACGTTAAGGTACAAAAATGGTCTTAACCACAAACTTTATAGCAAATTGGATGGACAGAATGCTGCCGGTTATTTTACCATAATTTCAGAATGGAAAATTCTAACAGTGTAGTTGACAGAACCTGGTCTATTTGTCCGGCTACAGGCTAGGAGGCAACTAATTCAAAAGTTAAATCTGTTAAAAAGTATTAAAAAAATAAACTATATAATTTCTGGAAAGCAGACACAACTTGAACAACTTAAATATTTATAATTTGTAAATGATAAATAATAATAAGACAAATTACAAACTACAGTAAAACCTTTTATTGTGCGGTCCTTTTGAATACGATTTTGTTTTTGTGTGACTGGTTTTGTGCGATTTTATTTTTGTGCGATTTTTTGTATGCGGTATATGAATCTTAGTGGTGTAGCACCAGTTTATGTTTTCTATCAATGTACATATACATGTTGTGGACGAACTCTGATTACGTGGCCTCCTTGACAACGATGTATCTGGACTTCGCGATGCTCTGTTCATTTATTTTAAACAATTTAATGACAAGGCAGAGTCAGTTACGTACATATTGTCGCTCGACGCGAGAACAGTATACGCTTCGTATTCAGAGTTTTATACACGATTCACGTCATTAAGGATTCATTTTATAGTGAGATTAAAAATAAATAAATTAGTTACTTTTTGTTTCTCTTTATATGTAGTTTTAATGATTTTTATTTTACTTTTAGACATAAGTACTCCCTTAAAATGAATAATTATAACCAAAAGAAAGTAAAAAGGCAGACAATTCCACTATTTAATGTATAATTTGAAAACTTCTCCAGGTATATGTACAATGAAGAATTAAATATTTTTACAATTTCTTTAGGTCTAATTTAATTATTTCATTCAATTGAAAGCATTCTCTCATTTATTTCATAAATCATTGATGTATTTTCTAAGTCCGACTTTTTTTATGCGGTCCCTATCAACCGCATAAAAAGTTTTAGGTAGTATATTGTACAAACTTGTTTATTACATGTAAGAATTTATAAAATTTTCAATTTTTTTTTTGTGCGATTTCTTTTATGCGGTCCCTATCCACCGCACGAAAAAAGGTTTTACTGTAATTTACGGTTCTTTAAATTATAAAATCATATTTTCTTAAACTAACTTTTAAATTGATTTTTTATTTTTTTTTTCTAATCTGTAAAATATACTAAGATTATAATTATTATGGGTACATTTATTTCCGAATAACAAGAAACTTTCTAAAATTGTGTCAAGCGTAACATGAAAACTTGAAATAACTCACATCACTGTCAACGTCAGTAAATCTGGGATTTAAATGTTATGGAAATAAGTTGCAATTTGTAAGTGTGGCATATTCTAAATTTGACATCATCATTAATTCATGCAATGATTTATCGCGATGAAATTGTATGGAGTTGCAAAAGATTAGTTTAATAGCAAACGACAAATCTGTAATAATTCGTCAGTTTTCGTTTTAAATAAGGAAGAATCTGAATGAAATGATGTTAATTTTCAAATTTAAAGTTTAAATACTTTAATGAAAATAATCTTTTTCTTTAATAAGATAAATTTAAATATGTTTTTCTAAAATAGTATAAAAATCCTACCTTTTTTAAGTTTTAATTTGTTTCAATAACTACAATAATTAGTTGTTCTCAAATAACTACAAGTAATATATGTATAATAAATTTTATTGATGTTTTTAATGCACAACGCTGGGTATCATAAGTAATAAATTGTTTTGAAAATCATGAGGATTTTTTTTAATAATTTAATTATGTTTCTTTTCCTAAATTATGTTTCAATACTTATTTAAATACTCAGAGTAAAAAAAGCTCATTAAATAGTAAAATGTTGAATTGAAATTGTTCCTCATTGTTGTGAATTTATTTGAAACTTCTACAAATTTGTGACCCTAATCTGTGAGAAAAGAACGATTTCACACATATGGTGTATTAAATTAAGATTATTAGAAAATTATTGAGAGTATTTATATTTCTTTTTGATTTCTTTAAATGATTTTTAAATGATTTAGATGATTTAAAATGATTTAAATTTGTGATTAAATTTAAAAATTATAAAATATGGGGAAAAATAAGAGTTCTCTTTTGGTTTTATGAAATATACTAACAGTAGTATTTTGATTAAAATAATTCAAATAAAATTACAATCGCGAAATATCTTTGAAAACACACCAAAAAAAAAAAAAAAAAATCTGTCAATGATATTTAATTAAAATTTTATTCCATTGGAAATTTCTTGAAAAAAATGAGTTAAATAATAATTTATTTAATTGTTATTTTACCATATTCAAACAAATACATGTCAAATAACAAATACTTCTAAAATAATCATAAATGCGATGGTATTCAAACTGTTAATTGTAAGAAAAACCATTTATTAACAGCTTTTAACTAATGCGGCTAAGCAACCAGAATTATATTACACCAGCTAAGCCTACTTTATGGAGCCCCATAGTTCTTTGCAGTTGAGTAAATATTACTGTCAAGAGGGCTAATATGTCTGTCTCATGATCGACTGAATTAGGGTCCGAGTCCCAGCTCTGACAGCACAATATTTTCTCAATTCCCTTCAACACATGAGAAGTTTTTAGTGTCCCGCACTGCCCAGTTTGTGACTCGTAATTATTAGAATACAATACTCTCATTCACTCATAGATAGCAGCACCATAAAGCTGCTAATCGGCGTTGAATGTTCAGTTAAATTTATTTTTCGCAGTTTTGAAACCATGCTAGTTGTAAGTAGTTAAAATACCTTATAATTTTGTATTCATTGTTTAATAGCCATATTACTTGTAAGCGGTTTAAAACCTCTAAGGTAAAAAATTTTCTTTACTTTTAACTTTTTGGTTAATCAACAGACTATTTTACCATAAGTTTAGACCGAAAATTCTAACAGTGAAGAGTAGGTAAAAAAATATGAGCTCTCGTTTTCTATTATGAAAATTACTCACAATAGTATCTTGAATGAACTAATAAAAAATAAGATAGCAATCGCAAAATATCTTTGAAAACACACACAAAAATATCTGCTAATGGTATTTACTTAAAATATGTATTATTCCGTTTAAGTCAAACTCTATGGAAAGAATTCTAAGGAGAGGATATTATATTCTTGCTATGTCAACACAATTTCTTATCAATACACCATGAAATATTATTTTTTTTCTTTAAAAAAATCGAAGATAAGAATGTCGTGCTTCTCTAAGATAAATACTAATCTATCTTCATGTTATCTTGAAAAAGACTTGTTTTGAAATAGCGTTGTGTGTAAACGAGAAGAAAATTTATCTATATACTGTCCCGATATTGAATTCTTTTATTTGACTAATTTTATCATTTGAGTACATTTTTATTAACTATTATTTTAATGATGATAGTGAATAGTAAAATGGTCGCTGGTGAAAAACATTTACAAAAAAACAAGTCTTTTTGATCGAGTTATTGTCATTTTATGTAGGTTTTAGTCAAGACATTATATACTTCTAGGACTGTCGCCTTGAAGATATTACAGATATATTTGCTTGCATAAATGAAAGTAAATAATAAATTAACAGAAAAGGATTATTTTAAAATATTTTTTATTTAAATATAGTTCTACGAAACTATTCATGAGTGCTTAATAAATTTTCGTGACCTGTTACATGAAACTTAAGTAAAAACTTTCCTTCACTAATTTTGTGCCAATGATGGCCCGTCATTGCAAAAGTACTAGCAACTACATGGTTCATTATTTCATCAATTAACTGAAAGTAATCCAATTACTATGTAAAAGTACAGTCACAACTCATGTTTTCGTCTAAAGATCAAACAAGTAGATAATTCTAAATTCTAAGAACCTTTAACGGTTTTGATTATTGATGCTAATATGATAGAAATTTCGTAATGGATATAATTTCAAAGAATTTGATTTCCGTTTCAAGTGCTTTCGAATGTAAAGATTTAATGAATTAAACTAAATTTAAAAGCTAGGAAATATGAGACGCTGCCCATAACGGCATGGCAGTTATATTGACAATCCTCATAGCAGAAGAGATGAAAAATCTTCTGCTATGAGGATTGTCAAAATAACTGCCATGCCATTATGAGCAGCGTCACATATTTCCTAGATTTTAAATTTCGTTTAATTCATTAAATCATTACCCTCTTAAGATTTTATAAGATAATGAATTGTCAAATATAATAAACCTAATCTAAGGCAAAATGAAGAGTTTATGTCTGTCCGTGTGTCTCTCATACATCTTCAGAACCGTTAGTGCTAGCGTGTGGGTGAAATGGACCATTTTAGCCATAAGTCATTCAAAAATTTCTATAAGATCGGGCAGGTAAGACGTTTAACAATAGAATTTTATCGTTGGTTGCCGTTGTTTTTACGCAAACTAGTCACTGATATGGATAAAACAAATTTCAAATCAAAGTTAATTGATCTAGATCTTTTTCATCTGATTTTACAGATAATATCAATGATATATGCTGGCTAATAGCTTCTCATTAATAAAAAAAAGCTTCTTGTGCGCTCTTTAATATTTATGTTTTTTTTGTTATGTCAGATAAATTTAAGTCGAAGTATTCATGAACTATGTCACCAAATTAGTATACCTAAAGTTAAAGGAAAACACTTGCAAATTTTGTATACAGTTATGCGCTTAAATAGTGTTTCTGTAAAACTAAAATAAGCTAAAATTATAAATAAATAAAATAAAAAATAAGGTAAGTTCTGAAAAGAAAATTGATGGAGAAATAATATTAGCTCGTTTAAGAGAAACGTAAAATACAGCCATAATATTGATGTCAATGATGTTTAGATTTTAATAATAGGTTTTAATTGAAATAAAAAAAGTAATTTCTGTACTAAAAAGCAAATTTAATAGAGAAGAGGTACTTATTCATTTTGAGGTACCTACTATAAATGATCAACATTTTTTCAAAAAGCTTAATTAGTTGTACTAACTAAAATAAAAGAGCTCGGTACTAAAAATTAAAATTAATGGAGAAATGGGACTAATTCATTCAATAGAGACCAAAGTCCCCATACAATTATTGACACTAATGATGCTCAATCATTTTTAATTATAGACACTTCTGGTAATATGATCTTTGATCCAGTTTTAATAGGTACAAAGTATTTTATACTACATCATTGTATTTTATACTTTTTAAAACAGAATAAAAATGTGTAATTTTAAAGGAGTTACAGGGAATGAGGTTTTTCACAATCCCTCAAAGAGGATACGTATAGTAAAAAATTGCTTGAGTGTTTTAAAATTTGGCTATCATGCTTTGGCTATCACGTGTATTACCATTACGTCAAATGATACTGAATACATTTTATCTTTCTATTAATAGGATGAACTACTAAAAACGTTTTCTGCTTAATCAAGTAACAGTGTACTGCTACCGGAAAAGCAACTAAGTAAAAATAAATGTAATTATTTTAGCTTTATTAATTGCGTTGGTACATATAATTTAGCTTTATTCATGATTCAATAGTGCTATTTATTACTGATTTATTAATTTTTTTCCACCTTTCTTTACCTTGTACAAAGAAGGGATGTTCAGCTAGTGTTTTAGAAATTTGGGTAATATTGACTTCCTATCCGAAAAGTAGTTTTAAATTTTATGCACAAAACGAATTCAAATTTAACTTAAATCGAAGATATATACATACCAAATACATTATTGAAAAATAGCTAAAATTGTTTAGAATTAAATTTAATGAAGGAATTTAGATTTAATTTAATTCAATAAAGAAATGTATTTGAAACACTGACAATTTTTCAATTATTATAAAACTACTACACCTAATGAGATAAATTTTTATAGATTTATTAATATTTAAGAAAATGGTAGGCTTGTTAAACATAAAGTGCTTTAGGAATGAAGATAATCACTTGTAACCAACACAATTTTTAACATTATGTTAAATTAAAAATGAAGTAATCACTTTTGTTTTAATTTATTTATTGAAGAACACTCTTATGGTATCCGAAAAATTATTTTTCCTGCAAAGTTAGGGGTAATAAAGTAGTGTGCTACTTGGGTGGAAAGTAGTGTGATAAAAGCTGGAGAATGCTTTTGAGGAAAAGTTAGTTCCCTTTACTGCTTGAAGTCCTTTCTGTCAAATAAAGCCTCCAAACTTGTTTTTTATTTCTTTTTGGATACCTCTTTCTAAAGTGGACTTTGAAACGTTGTTATTTGCCATTATATTCATTTGAAATGAAAAAAAAAGAAACAAGTAACTTTTCTTTTAAATTAAAAATATTAAATTGAGAACAAAACGTATGAGAATTTGAGTTTTTTTTATATACTTTAGCAGAAAATCAAAGCAAAAATTAAATTTTCCATGGAGAGACTGTTTTAGGATTATATCAAATATCAAATTTTTAATAATTCAACCAGTAAGTAGATTATTATTGCACTTGATATAGTTTTATTATCTAGAGAATAATGCATTAAAACATTGAATTGATGATGGATGCGTGTAGACTACAATGGGAATCAAACATGCTAGAATTAAAGATAAATAACTTTCTTTTTCAACATCGTAGCAGCAAATAGAAGCAGAAATTAAAATATTCATCTGTAGCCTAATAATATTACGTTTATATTAAATTCAAAAATTTAGTCAGCTTTAATTAAAAACTCATAATTGATTTTTGCATTTATTATTATTGTTTGACATTAAGAATAATATACTAAAGCTTTTTATTGATGATGGAATTTAAATTAAATTAGCAATTAAATCATTATAGATAATAGAATAGATTTGTCATAAATGGAGTATCTCCGTTTTTGTGTTTTGTATTTTATGATAGGTACATATTATCTCTTAAGTTGAACATGCCTCTTTGCCGGAACACCAAAATTTAGCGGTATATATATATATACTAGGAGGCTTCGCCCCCTGCTCGCTGGCGCTCACCAACCCCCGGAACTGCTTTCGCAGTTCATTTCGGATTGCGTCGCAATCCAATGCTCGCTTTGCTCGCTCATTGGATACGTTCTTAACGTCTAGCTTTTGTATACTTTTTTGAATACTGAAGTTCCGAAAACTTTTCACTGTAGAAAATTCTAAACGTGTACATTTCAATATTAATTTGAAATTGCAATTGTTAATTTGGGCATTTGGCGATACAACACTTATAGAATTGAAGGATTTGTTACGTCAAGAGCTCAGGTATCATAATTTTGATTTATGTTGCTAAGTTAACTTTCAAAAAATTCTATGGCCGGCAACAGCATTTTTATTTTTTAAGTTGTTTATTTTAATTTTTGCCGCAGCTGAATTGAACAACCTGATAATGCTCACTCTGGTTATTGTTTCCGTTTTTAAAAGCGCTATTTGTTGAGCCACCTCAGCTGGATTTGGCATGTGACATTTTTAGATGCAATCATTGGTCTATTTTCTAACGTTGCCATTCGGGAAGTTGTAATGAGGCTTTTTTTTGGTGCCGTGTAAGAGAAATATATATATATATATATATATATATATATATATATATATATATATATATATATATATATATATATATATATATATATATATATATGTATGTATGTATATATATATATATATATATCTTACGTTAGTTGGCATATTAATATAATTATTTTTCATTTTGAATATTAAATTTTTTCAAAAAGTGTTGATAATTTTAATATAGTCTATTGCATTTATCGCGCGAAAATACCGATATTAGATATTAATAAACAGGTAAAAGATATATTAATTATTTCATCAAGATCAACAATACAAAATAAAACATTTAAAAAATTTCTCGACGTTTAAATTTCAGAAAACAATTATCAAATAAAACTTTAGAAGACTTCTATTATGTTTTAACTTATTTCATATCCCATTATGAGTGCTGTCAAATATTTTAAAGGCACCTTTAAGCATCTGTTAAATTCATTTTGTCAAAGTCGGAGACATAATAGACGGAAAGATAAAATGGTGAAAATTATCACAATTCAAAAATGACGTTAACAATTCGTTTACTCTGTACTAAAAAAATTCAGATGGTCTTTTTTATATTTTGTGAGCACTATTTATTCTATCTTACAAAATACTATTTTAAATTTTGTAACATTTCGCTTTTTCTTTGCATAAAATACGCACGTTTCAAAAGAAATAAAAATGCTAATATGCAGTAAAAACAAAACTGAATTATTCCTTTCTAAGGACTATTAACCTTAACGGCCACTTGAATACCCTACATTAAGTTTTTTTTTTAATCATTATAATGTTATCTCTTTTGTAATACAATAATAAGTATTTATTTCCCCATAAAAGAAAGAAAAAAAGAAGGATTGAAGTAAAAAATGAAATAATGTAAAAGAAAGACAATGTACATTTCATTGAAAGATTGTAAAAAGGATTTATGACAAAAATTATTTAGTGTGCCGTAAAGGTGGAAGAGATAAAAGCATATGACGTAAATATTAAAAACAATTTCAGCATGATCCGGAAAATATTTATTAAAAAAGTCTAATTTTGTTTTAATTACATTATTTTGAAGAATGGTGTGGGGATATACTTACATACTTTGTACCAAAACTATTATTTTTCTCTGTTGACTACACAACTGGTTATTAAAATTTCTAATCCAAGAAAAAAAAGCAAATAACAGTATAGTATTTATTTTAGGTATGTATGATGGAAAAAATGAATGATTACAGGAAATTTGGCCGAATTATTTGAATACTGGAAATTAGGCAGTATAGAGTTTGTGAAATCAACACTCAGGATAGCCACCCTTGACAAATAAACAGCATAATAGAGTTTGGTCATGGAAATAAACAGTGATTGTGTGGCATTTTTAGAGATCGCAATCCCTGTAACATGAATATCATTCCTTAGTTTATAAACTGTAGTGAGCGATATGGTGCCATTTTGTCAGAAATCATTGACCACAAGTTTTTTTATTGACAATAGAAACATGATAGACAAAGCATCAGTCAGATATGTTCTGTATCAAGGATAGACAGAGAAGTATTGGCAGCATATGACACATGATTTTCCTGGTGAAGAGTAACATTATGGCCTCAAAGATAATGTAGAGCCATGAGCCTTAATACGTCACAAATGTAAGATTGCAGTTAAAATTTCCACAAATACAAACAAGAAGAAATCCAGATGTGCATACTATGACACTTCTTAAACTCACTCTGAGCTAGAAAGAAGATGTAGAATACAAGTTGGCAATGTGTTTGATTTACGCCACAATGTCTGCAAACACGTATATGGAAACCGTGGTGCTATATACTGAGTTTGTAAAGATGACGAACTACCTTTCTCGAATCTAGGTTCGAAGTTTTTCACGTTAATGAAATTGCACTTGTCTAGGACAAATCACAGTCATCGGAAGCATGCATAACCGAACATATTTCCGCTGCTATGGCTAAACATATTGCAGCAAACGTAACCAAACTGTTCAAGCCGAACCTTGTTATGGTGCAAGCGATTTCATTTCCCAACGCATGGTTCCTGGCATGGCTGTGCGATCCCTTGTGGTCTTGTGGATAAGGTTTCTATTTACAGGGCTGATGGCCGTTACGAGCATGCGGCCATCTTGGAATAATTCATTTTATGATTTGAAGATAGTATCTCAACTACGTTAGTAGCAGTATTGCAGCACAACAAACCATAATCCTGATGCGTTGTAATGTTTCATCGAGCAAAAAAGACACTTGCTTGCAAGCAGTTCTCGTTTTTTCACTGCAATTACTTTCTGAGCTGGAAAAAACCCGGTTAAATGCAATCAAATTACTTCATTTTATTATTGGGTTAGATAGCTTGCTTTACAGGAACGTGCTGAAAATCTAATCGTTTGAGCATTACTCCATTGCTACATCATTTGCGCAAAATGTACGTTTATAGTGAGCCGCACTCCCGGTGTTTTATTAAAACATAATTACTCGTTTTTAAATGTTATTCTGCACTTTAATATACATGCTAAATTTAGAGAAATTATAGTAAAATTTTAAAGTTTGAAACATCGATATTTTTTAATATTGTGTATAAATGTAAAAAATTAAGAGAAAAGAAATTGAATATATTTAGAAAATTTGTTCAAAAGTAAAAGCTGTATAAGTAGATAATTTTATCATTTCTATTTCTGAAATTGTATTTATAGTAAAATGTTTAGGGCAAATGATAGATAAACCATCCCTTAAATATAGATAATTATAAATATGTTTATCCATTTTAATATATGTTTATCCATTTTAAATATAACTCTCAATTTTTGAAATATAATATATATTAAATATATATTAATTATATAAAGATATATTTTAGATTTTTTCCTAAGTGTTTATTAGATGCTTACTTTAATGATACATATTAAATAGTTATTGTCTTAAAATTCATTAACTTTTAAACAAATAATAATTTTTTTCATCAAAATTTCTGATGAGAATGTAACTCATATTCCTTGCAAACATTATAATTAAAATTTAGTCTTACGTAGATGCGTTATAAAATAAAAGTGAATTTAAGACTCTTGTTATTTGCTTTTCTGAATTTACTTAAAAATTAATGAGATGTTTCTAACTCGACGTTCCAAGGACGACGACAAAACTTCAATATGCTTGAGATAAAATAAACATTAAAATCTTGAATAAAAGTTATATAAAATTTCTAGTTTCATATAATATACATGTGCTAAGTAAATAACTGAAGTGAACGGAGGAAATAGATAAAAACTAACCGAATACTATTTAGAAAACGTATATTTTATGTTTGTTTAAAACATTCTAATCATAACTAATTATTTAAACAATTACAAAATAATTTCGTGTAATATGAATACATTTAAATTTTGAAACTTGAACCATAATAAAATGAGTTTGAATGTATAGGAATTTAGATTTAAGAATTTCTTTTGGAATGAATTCTTTCCTCTAATTTCTTCTTGATGGGTTTTCAATAAATTTAAATTTAGAAACTTGAACAATACTAAATGCGTATGAATGTATATGAATTGAGAAATAATGATTTTTTTCTTCGAAGGAATATTTCCCTCTATTTTCTTCCTGGTGTGATATGAATAAATTTAAATTTAAAAACTTGAACTATGCTAAATTGCGTTTGAATATATCTGAATTTAGAGGGATGAACATGTATTGGAAATGTATTTAACTAGGAATAATGCCTGAAAAATGTTTTTTAACTAAAAAATGGTAGATTTTTGTTTGCGTAACTAACATACAATAATTTACCCGTTTATGAAAACAATTACTCATCTCCACGTATATACACCCTATAACAAAAAAAAATCGATGCACACTGCCGAGCCAGATTACAGTGGTGCATGGCTCGATCAGGCTGGAATGAGGCCGACTGGGGACGTATAGTCTTTAGCGACGAATCCCGCTTCTAACTGTGTCTTGACGAATCGAAGACGTGTTTGGAGACGCACAGGGCAGAGGGGGGATCCTGCCTTCACTATTGCACGCCACACCGGCCCTCAACAGGGCATTATGGTCTGGGGTGCCATTTCCTTTGACAGCCGGACCCCTTTGGTCGTCATTAGAGGTACACTTACTGCACAGCGGTACGTCGACGACATCTTAAGACCTGTTTTGCTACCATTCTTTTTGCAGCGCCCTGGGCTGGTTTTTCAGCATAACAATGCCAGACCACATACGGCACGTGTTGCTATGAACTGTCTGCAAGCTTGTCAAACTCTTCCTCCTTGGCCTGCCAGATCACCAGATCTTTCTCCTATCGAGCATGTCTGGGATATGATGGGAAGGTGATTGAATCTGGCACGGAATGTTGATGTCCTCGTTCGACAATTAGATCGAATTTGGCAGGAAATACCGCAAGAGACCCCCCCCCCGGGAGCTTTATCGGTCTATGCCACGCCGTGTGGCAGCTTGTATCCAGGCTAGAGGCGGGTCAACACCTTATTGAACTTGTTAATGTAACTCTGCAATAAATTATTCAATTGATTAAAAATTTTAATCATTTACTATTCTGTACATTGTCCTCCTATCCACCAGTTTTCGTTTCAATCGTACAACTCCTTCTTGGTGCGTCGATTTTTTTGTTATAGAGCGTAAATTTTTTTGGACAATATTTAAAAAGAACGAATACAGAATTATGCACATCTTTTAAAACTTATTAAATTCTTAATTTCTGTTTAAATATATCACAGTCGACGTCCGCTAATTTTGACTTTAAAACGAATGTAGAAACGAACTAAATTTGATGTAATATCCTTTCAAACATTCTTAAACATCTAAAAATGGTTTCGGTAACGTAGGAATGAAAAAATATATGAGTAATCGTTTTAACGATGATTCTTTTTAAGTTCTTGCCAGCGGTTTAATTTCTTTGAAGATTCACGGTTAGTGTTTGAAAACTTACTATTTTTAGGATTAGAAATCTCTTATAAAATTCTATAAAGCTTGGAAAAAATCATCTAACTTGAAATGCTGCAATTAATTCAATTTTTACAACTATTACTAAATCTACTGCTGATTATATTATTATTAATAATACTTTTATTCTCACCTTTATTACTAAAAGTCATAATTGTCATAAATTCAAACTCATTTTTTTTAATTAAATATTTTTTCTTTAATACATTACTTTTCTATTTTTCGAAACAATGCCTTAAATTAAATATATGCTTCATTTAAAATGAACGATATAAAAACAGATTTGAGCTCGAAAAAAAAAAAAAAATAGAATCAGAAAAATTCGTTAGAGTTTTGTTTTCCAATTAACATGAAACCAAAACATAAAAAGAGCCAACAAAAGATGTTCTCGTCTCAAGAGATTTCGCCAAGCTAGAGTTTCATCAGGAGAAGGAAAATAATACATCCATGCAATGTCCGCTAAATTGGGATTCAAACGGCTGCTTGTCCCATATTCTGTTCTTGAAAGGATGCTGTGTATTTGGTAGGAGGTAATGAACTTACATGACTCGATGAGATTCTTGAATTCCCTAGCATGTACTTTGGTGAAAGGTGAAAAAAAATTCTAGGGAAAAATATCTATAAAAAGGGAAAAAATCCAAATTTAAGAGGTTCTGTAGTGCTTTTTTAACTGGTTTTAAGAAATATCAAGCTGAATCCAAACATTTTAAATTTGAAATATAAATTAAAATTTAATATTTTAAGTTCATCCACCTCAAACATAAATAAAATGCAGAGAGTAATTTCAACTTTAAATGCACGGAATAATTTAGAGAGCTTACTTAAAAACTTCGATGATTATGTTGATTATGCAAATTCGATTCAAAAGTATACGAATTTGAAATAACAATCGACATGTTTCTAGCTCTTTAAAATAGGGGCCTACTTTCAAGATTTGACAGATGTGAATGAAAAGAAACAAAAGTGATTTGAAAAATAAAACGTAAAGTTGCTTACAAAAAATGGCAAATTAAAGGTGAAAATCAAAACGTCAAAACTAGAAAATTCACAGTAGCCGAGAGATAAAAACAGAACATAAGACTGAAACAGAAATGAGAACAAAAACAGAACAAAACAGAACAGAAGAACAGAACATGAAATACAGAACAAGGAAAACTACAGTTGCCAAGAGCAAATAAGAGTAAAATGCATTTCTACGTGCTATTTCTACGTGTTGGTGAAAAACTAATATCGTTAATAATTAGAGATATTATTTTAATAGAAGTAAAAAATCATACATAATTACGTCTAACATTTAGTCGGGTGATGTTTTTATAAAATAAACATTAATGATTTTTATATCATTGAAATGTTTTTTTTTTTAAATATACAAGGACAAATTCTTATAAAATGTAGGTTTTTTTCCTATGCTGTGTAAAAAAAACTCCTATTATTATTAATATAATAATAAATAATTACTGACTTGTTTCCCTATAAAAAGATCATTAAAAAATACTAATTGAAATTAAAAATACTAATTGTTTTTAACGAAATTTTTTGTAGTGTTATTATTTAGTGTGGATGGCTAATTGAATCAAGCAATTTTGTTGATTATAATAGAAGACAAAATTAATGAAAAATGATACTTAGATTTCACATTTCAGGATGCGATAGATGGATGATGATTCACGTAGTAATTGCAGACAACATATGTTGAAAATTGAAGAAAAATGCAGATGATGAAAACGGAATATTAATCATTATAAAACTTTTATTTTGTAAAGCAGTAATGCACGGATCAAATAGATAATTATTATCTTGAACATAACAGTGTCCCCCTTTACTGAATTATTTTTTTAAAGGAAAAGTAAAGAATTCTTTAAAAGTTTTTAATATTCTATGAATTTTAGACAAATTAGTTAAAAAAAAATTATGCCTACTACTTTGAATGATTGACACCTTAAATATAGTCTATTTTGCGACAGTAAATTTTTATTAAAATGCGTACTCAAATTCCTTGTAAGACTTTATTTCTCACTTTTATGATCGTAAGAAATAAATAAAAGTGTCATTGTAGGCAAGCAAAGACGTATTTAATTGTCATGTTAAGCTTGCTATTATTCTCTTATATTTAATTCCAATTCTTTTGGTGCTTTATTTTCTGTTAAATAAATTTAAGAATTCTTTAAAATCTTGTAGCATTCTTTGAATTTTAGGCAAATTAGCTAAACAATTATGAGTACTACTCTTAATAATTGACACCTTCAAAACAGTCTACGTTTGAGACTATACATTTATATTAAAATATGTACTTAAATTCTTTGTTATGTTTGATTTTACAATTTCTATGATCATAAGGAAGAAATATAAGAGTTATTGTAGGTGAAAAAAAACGTACATAATTGCCATGTTAAGCTCGATATTATCACCTTGCATTTAATTCCGATTATTTCTGCTGCATTATTTTCTCTAAAATAAATTTAAAAATTCTAAAAAATCTTGTAGCATTTTTTTAATTTTTGGCAAATAAGTCAAAAGAAATATAAGTACTACTTTTAATAGTTGACACCGTTAAATTAGTCTATGTTGGAACTATAAGTTTATATTAAAATGCTTACTCAAATTCATTGTTATATTTTATTTCTGATTTTCAATGGCCACAAGGAGAAAAAAAGAGTTAAAGGTAAACAAAAGAGTACACAATTGTCATTTATGCCTAATATTTTCCCCTTACATTTTAATCAAATTCTTTTAATAATATTATTTTCTAATATGTAAACAAGACATTTTTATAAATCTTGAAAAACACTTTGAATTCAAGAAAATTTCGAAAAGATTAATACATAGAATAACTAAAATCTTTAAAGTATTCGTAAGTTGAGGCGATAAAAGTTTTACTTAAAATTGAACTTAAAAATCATTGTAATATTTTTTCCAGCACTTTTTGATCATAAGGAAGAAACAAAAGAGTCATTGTAAGGGAAAAAACGAAGATAATTGTTATCTTGAACATGATACTGTCCCCTTTTATTTAATTTCGATTCTTTTCGCTGCATCATTTCCTGGAAAGTGAAGTAAAAAGAAATCAATTTTAGCTTTTATGAGCATTTTATTATCCGCTGTTATTCTCCATATTCTTCTTTAATTTTGAAAGTATTAAGTATTGGATTTCTAATTATATGGTTATTTTTGAGTGGATTTGAAATGATAAAAATAATTCTGTGATTTGAACTTTACATAATTGGGTACTAAACATAATTTACGAGACAAAAAAAAATTAAATAGAAAAACAGTAAGAACTGATTTCTTCACTCATTTAACTATTTTTGCTTAGTTTAAAGAGACACAATTAGTCCTTTGAAGAGCTGTTTCAGAATAAGTATCTGAGTAAGTTTTTCAGTTTTCATAAAGAGATTTTATACGAAAACAAAATTGTAATTTTGTGAACTTCACGAAATTATTCAAAATTAGAATCTCATTTCTTCCGTATATATGGAAAAAAAAAACAAGCGGAATGATTAGATTCAATTCTTGGCATTTATCAACTATTATCTCTATCATACTCTTTTATTTTATGTTGCATTTTCTGATTAGTCATGAAACATATACGTAAAGCAAGCCTAATACTTTTGACGAGACAAAACTACTCCTCTATACAACTATTCCAGAATAAGTATATCATTAAATTTTTTGGTTTTTATAAAGAGGTTTTAAACCAAAACAAAATTACAATTTTGTCAAGTTCACGAACTTTTTCAAATTCGTTATCTTATTTGTTTTCTTATATTAAAAAATTAAAACATGAGAAGAAATCTTTATTTATGATGTATTAAATGTTAAATGTGAAGAGTTAACTGTTACATTAAGCCAAACAGATTGGACGAAATTGATATTATTAACAAACGAAAGTAGTTATATCCTCAATTCGATAAAATTTTTGTCATGTGCAATATCTAAGAATAGATTTATTCAAAAAAATAGTGAATATTAAAAAAATCATTTTTGTCGGATACTCACATTACTGTTTATAGTTGTTCCATATTTATATGAAGTGAAAATATGAAGAATATATATAAGTGAATTTATATGAAGTTTTTTCATTATACTTTTGTTAGATGGGTAAATTTAAACCCTTTTACTTTAATTCCGGTTTATTAAGAATTTGAATTCATATTAAAGTTCAATTGTTCAAACTGATACATTACTTCACAACTGTTGAAAATATGGAGTGTATTGTAGCATAATATTGTTCAAATTTTTTCTAGCTTGAATACGATGGATGCAATAATCGTGAATACGGTGAATATTTTTGATAAAGGTACAAAGCTAAACATTTTTGTATTGAATTGGAACTATATATTGTTAAATTAACTTTTCCTTTAAATTAATTACATAATACTATGACTCATTCTAAAGAAAAATAAAATTTGTCATTTTATCACAATTTTTTGGTTACAATTTGCTTTATAATATTGTTTAGAGGTACTGAAAATTAGGTTTCCCGTGAGCAAATTTTTTATGTAAAAGTATACTCCTTATTAATTCTATTTTTTACGTGCTAAGTTTTGAAACGAGTGATATACTTAAAATTCCTTTAGATACAGATCATTTCGCATAAATATTCACTTTTTAACCCAGAAGAAATTCGATCCAAAAAAGTAACATTTACTTTATTCTTGTTTAGGATGCCAAAATTGATTTCCATTAGATAAAGGATTCGTGCCTTAAGTCACGTATTTGCAAAACGAAATTGAGAAATGCAAATATATATGTCACTTTCTTTCCTTACAAACTAACACTTTTGGGATGGGAAAATAAATTATTAGCTTCACTTTGAAAAAATATATTCTGCATAATTGTCAAGTAAAATCTAGTTTATACAATGAAGTTAGAGACGAACATTGAGTTTAATAATTTGAAAATTAATAAATGATTTTTTTGCTATAAAATATCTATCATATCCATATTTGAATTATAAACTAATTAGTTTCCTTTTTTTAATTGTAGCAGTATTGCCGAGAAATCCTTTCATTTAAGAAAACATTGGATTGTGAAAATATGTTGCTAATTTTTGCTTAATACCTTAGGAGCAGGAAATATTTCTGAAATACTCAGAATTTGTATGCTTGCGTAACTTACAAATTAACACTTGTAATTATAAATCGCTACGTCAGTTTAAAATCTTAAATTGCTTTTTTCACTGAAAATTTATTTTTTGCGTTAGCCTACAACTCTAAACTCAAACAAATCGTTGCCCCAAAAATTTATATAGATGCTTAAAATTCCATTTATTACTGATGTTTTGGATTACTTCAATTCCCTGTCTACAATAAGAAAAATTATGATAAAATTACCGAACTGTACGGCAATTATATTTCTGGTAAAAAAAAATAAATAAATAAAAAATTCTGGTAAATAAAAACAAAATCTACAGTATTTAAACCATTCTGTTCTGTTCATATGATGTAATGTTTCTGTTCATATGATGTAATGTTTCTGTTCATATGATAACTGCTTGTTGGAAATTCTTTTTTTTTATTAAAGTACTTATTACTACACATTTAGTAAAAAATACAAATCTAAAAAGGAAATTTTACTGAATAAAGAGTTTTTATGCCATACTCTAAAGTATCATGATAAAATTATTAAATTTTACTACTTATTATATAAATATATTTCAGTGTTAATTTTATCAAAATCAGTAGAGAAGCGAATCGGTAAATAAACTGTTTTTACTGCAGTAGTTACTTTCATATATACCCAATCGTAGTAGTAACAAGAAAAACAATGTTTTTCACTCAAAATTTTAATATTGAAACTGCTGATTCGCAGAGAAAAAAAGTTAAAAAAAAGAATGAAAAGGTTTTTTTTTATAGTCTAGTTGTTAGAAAACACTTTTAATAATGAAGAACTTACTAGTGAATTTTGATTTGATTCATTGTCTCACAAATTATGATTATTTTTCCCGCAACTAATTTCTGATTTATCTTAAACAAGTAAAAGAATTCATAATCATAAAATATGAAACCCATTTATTTTTACAAAATTCTCTAATTCGACTGATTAAATCTATCTCAGATTGTATAAAAAATCTTTAAATAATTATAACTATATTGATTGTTAAATAATATCAAGTCATTAAGTACTAGGCACCTATAAAAACTGAAAAAACTATTATTATTTGTTTTCTTTACAAACCAAATGAAATTTAGAAATCATGAAAAAATATGACATGCAATGAAGTCATTGAGGTGATATTTTTTGTCGAAGCAATAAGAATCATTTTGCTGCGCATTACGTGGTTACAAATTGTTAAAAAAGTAAAGTTACGTTATTTTCTAAAATTTTCGCGAAAATATTTGCGAAAAGTATATATAAAAAAAAGTTATTTTTGTGTGAAAAGCAATATGATCAAATAACTGAGATTGAAGAATCTTTCTTTTTCAAAAAAAAAAAAAAAAGGAACGGAAGAAATTGTATGAAACAAACCAAATAAAAAGCATTCTAAAAGGAGTTAGAAAAACACACCCATGAAATAAAAGAATGTCGTAAGCCATAAATTTTATATATCTTCAAACAAAGAGATAGTCAGCACCAACCACAACAACTTTCAGGGGAAATCTTTTGAGATTAACGATTTATCTTGTATATTTTCTATCAAGTTTTATAAGAAATATTTTCATAAACATATCATAAAATGTACTATTTATCAATCTATGTTATTATGAAATCTCATTTGGCTCATCGTAAAAAAATATATTTCATATTTTATTTTCAAATAAAAGCGAAATCGAAACAAGTTTTCATTTTTTAATATTTTCTTGTCTGTTCAATACATGATTTTTCTTATTCTGCAAAATAATAAATTTACTTATTCTACAAAATAATAAATTTGAATCTCATTCTCAGACAATATGTTTATCTATATCCTCCAGAATAACAAAAAAATCGACGCACCAAGAAGGAGTTGTCCGATTGAAACGAAAATTGGTGGATAAGAAGACAATGTACAGAATAGTAAATGATTAAAATTTCAGAACAATTGAATAATTTATTGCAGAGTTACAGTAACAAGTTCAATAAGGTGTTGACCCGCCTCTAGCCTGGATACAAGCTGCCACACGGCGTGGCATAGACCGATAAAGTTCCCGGATGGTCTCTTGCTGTATTTCCTGCCAAATTCGATCCAATTGTCGAACGAGGTCATGAACATTCTGTGCCAGATGCAATCGTCTTCCCATCATATCCCAGACATGCTCGATGGGAGAGAGATCTGGTGATCTGGCAGGCCAGTGAAGAGTTTGCCATGCTTGCAGACAGTTCATAGCAACACGTGTCGTATGTGGTCTGGCATTGTCCTGCTGAAAATCCTGCCCAGGGCGCTGAAAAAGGAACGGTAGCAAAACAGGTCTTAGGATGTCGTCGACGTACCGCTGTGTAGTAAGTGTACCTTTAATGACGACCAAAGGGCCCGGCCGTCAAAGGAAATGGCACCCCAGACCATAATGCCTTGTTGAGGGCCGGTGTGGCGTGCAATAGTGAAGGCAGGATCCCCCCTCTGCCCTGTGCGTCTCCAAACACGTCTTCGATGATCGTACGGACACAGTTGGAAGCGGGATTCGTCGCTAAAGACTATACGTCCCCAGTCGGCATCATTCCAGCCTGATCGAGCCATGCACCACTGTAATCTGGCTCGGCAGTGTGCGTCGAATTTTTTGTTATAGAGTGTATAATAAATTGTAATAGACTTTTATATATTATTCAAGAGAATTCAAATGCTTAAATATATTACAAATATTTAAAATTGTGAATTATTCCCGTTACAGCTCATTGCCGGCCATATAAGTCATGAAGGTAAAGGCAATTATGAAACTCAGGTATTCCATTGGCAATGTGGTCAGCATCACGCACTGTCGCCTTTACATCTCAGACTGGCTTGTACCCTTCCATCTGCGGCTGTTCGGGGTTCAATCCTCTACCAAGGATTAAACCCTGGTTCCACACATTGACACTTCTGTTCCTTAAACAGTTAGACATCGCAACTCGCAAATTTTTATTTTAATGAATCGATTGCTATAATTATTTGATTTTTCATAGTTTAGTTTTATAATCAATGTTATGTTAAAGGAAATAATCATTTCAAAATAACTCATGATAAATAATGAATTATTTTAAATGGGTTCATATAAAATGGTTGCAAAATACCTGTTATTTTATAACAAAACCAGAAATTTTAAGAAAACAAATTTCCGGCTGATTATGTACATATTGAGGGCTGTTAAGGACATTTCTGCTCAGAAAAATGAAAGTAAATAATGGTATTAAATAGTCATAGTATGTAATTGTAGGGAATCTTTCCTTGCCCTAAGTTTCTGTATAAATATTAAATAGGAAATGTTAAAAGAAAAATTTTTAAAAACATTTTTTCCAACTTTATTAATTTTTAAATGTAAGTGAGTAAATTTTTTAGCTTTATTGTAATTACGATTTGAAAAAAAATATTTATGTCGAGCATTTTATTTTATTTTATCATTTCAACACCGTCGTTGAAAAATCGAACCAATTTTGGAGCTTACGACTACCAATGTCCAATTCTGAAGCCATGTAATTTTGAACCTAATACAGAAGACAAGGGAACTGCTGGATTGTATATTGGGAGAAATTTCCCTTCGTGGAGGACTCTAACCCACCATCCGTCTACCACAATCTCGTAACAAAAAAATTCTCGTAACAACACATTGTAGACCAAGAGGTCTTAAAGATTAAGGCTTACCAATTTCGTGGTCAAAAGCATGATGATGATCAGATTCACTTTCCAGATAAGCTGACAAGTATGGGGAGCTATCTGAAATAGCCACCTTCGATAAAACCCCAGTCCTTGACAATGACAGTTCAGTGTCTTAAAAGATATTTTACGTCAGCACAGTGATAGGTGCGAGCCGGGTGCCAAATTCATATCGACCAGTCATTTCTGAGATTCAATGAGTGTCACCTCATTGGGAGGCGAGCGCTCTACCTCGCGGCACAATGGTCTTTCATGTCGGTCAGTCTTGAACTTCCTCTAATTTTACACCATAGAAGTAAAAGAGATAGTATTGATTTCTTTTGTTACCATTTGCTTAACATTTTAGCTCGCAATCAGTTCAATGTTAACTTTTAAGTTGAATCAGGTACGGTTTCTTACGAATTTAAAAACATTTTAAATTTTGCAAATTTTCAAGGCTTAAAGTGAATTAAAGATGCTAAAATTAATCAAGTACACTTTTCAAGATTGAAACACTCTTCAATGCATGCTTTTTAAAGCTGTTTAAAATAATTTTTCTATAATATAATAAACCTAAATATAATTCAATATCATCCTCAGAGAATATATTTAACTGTATTCAGGACATATGTAATAAATCATATGCATAAAGCATATCATAACAAATGAATTAGCCACTGGCTTAATTACTGTAGAATATATAGTTAGTTAGAAATTCGGATTGCAATCATATATTCTAGATAATAATAACCTTTAAAAAAATAAATCCTAATAAATTTAAAACTTCATTCAGAATAAATCAGGAATTATTTTTAAAAGGTTCATCTGACGTTCTTAGAAGATGTCTTTTATTTTATAAAACAACCAGAAATTTTAGAAGTAGAGAGCAAAATTTTCAGATTTAAGATTTGTGAAGCATAATTCTGTTCTTGGAAATAAAAGTAAATTATGATATTAAATGATGGAAAAATAAATAATTTTTTTCTCGATCTAAGTTTCTGTGTAATCATAAAATACGAACTGTGTAAATTAAAATCTTGAAATATTTTTTCTTTACTTAAATATTAATTTGTAAGCTCAAATATTTACAGTTATGTTTTTTCTGATTAGTGTTAAAAAAATCTATATTAAAAGCTTACAATACGGCTGGTTGTACACATTTACATAAAAGACAAAAAATTAGAAATAATTGTAGCTTTTTTACCAATCAAAATTAATTTCATCCCTCATTATACTTTAACGACTTTGACTAAATTTTTTTTTATGTTTTAATACAAAAATTGTATATTTTTAAAGACAATAAAAGGCGTAAAGTTAAAAAATAAGGCAAAATTAATGAAGCAAAAAAATGTTTAGGTTATTACAGAAATGATATTTTAAACAAATTACATTAATGTATTTTAGTTAAAAAGGAATGAATGTATAAACGTTTCTGGCATATTTTTTTTTGAAAAGTTGCTATTAAAAGTCTACAATACATATTAAAGTTACAGTTAAAGTTATGCTTTTAAAGTTACAATACATATTAACTCTTTTTCGATTTATATTCAACTTAATCGCTAAATTTAGAATGTTAAATAAAGAATATTAAATAAAGAATAAAGAACACTATAAAGTGAAATGTTTAAAAAATATTAGCGACCTTTTTAACATGACCATGCAACAGTTATAAAATGGTATTAATTTTGTTTTTCATTTTTTGCATCGCTTCAATCTAAGTAGGAAACTTTCAAATTAAAATGGAATTTAATTATTACGTAATTATTTCAAAGAATTAATATTGTGTTACCTAAAATGATTCAAATTAACATGAGTTTAAGGGTTCGCCAACTCCCAGAACTACTTGCAGTTACATTCAGTTCATTTGTTCTTTAATTAATTCATTAAATAGTTCATTAATTTTGATTAGTTTATTTGGCAAATAGAATGCGCTTCATTTGATCATTGGATACGAAATTGCTTTGTATAATATTTAATTTTTAAACTGTTATATTCCTTTTAAGATGAAGTGCTGAGAATATGCAACATACATTCAATTAATTTATGAATATTTCATTCAATTTGTACAAATATCATTGCTTATTGTCATTTCCACTTGAAACAAAAAGTTCGCATAATCCTCTAATATACACAATTAAAAATTTTAGTGTTTGGGTCAAAATAATTTTACTTTCTTTTTTTAAATAAAAGAGAGTAAACTTTAATTTCTTTTTTCAAAAGCATAAATTCATGAAATGTGTCGAAATAAACGAAAAGTATACAAAAGAGAAAAAAAATAGTGTAACAAAATGGGTAAAAAGAATATTGAATACCACAGTTAAACAAAGTAAAAAAAATATTTGAATCAATAAGCAATGTATTCCTATACTATCTTAGTTGATAAAAACATATTTCAGTCCTGTTATAATTATTAATCAAATTTAAAACTAAAATATTTACTCACGTCAATTGAAAAAGAGCATAATTAAAGCAAATATACACAAAAGTTTTTTTTTTATTTGAGTTGTTTGCTTTAAACCTCTTAATTCTTCACAAATTATAGCTCGATTCGTTCCAGAGTTTTGTTGCCAAAGCCAGAAAAGAAATTTTATAAATTTCTGGAAATTATTTGTTTCAATTGATTTTTAAAAGCTCTATGAACTCCTACTACACCTACTACTTATTACATTTGTGGCTATTTAATTATTACTAAGCTGTTTAAAAACCATCACTGCCTAATTGTCAACTATATATACCTAAAAATTGTTTTAACATTGTAAAATATTGATTTTGTTTTTTGATAATGAAGAAATAAAAAGCCAATCAGACAAACAATTATGTCCCCAACAATAATGTTGATGGAATTTAAAATCAGTAAAATTAGAAAAGTTTGAATTCCATTGTATAAATTCCAAACAAATTAAAAATCTGAAAGAAATTAGAATTTTTTGAGAATAAAACGTATGAGTCTCGCTGTCTAACAATATCAAATTTGTAGCTCTAAACCTATGACATTTTTCAAAAAAATTATTTCACTCAATCAGTGAAAATTTATAAAATGCAATAAAACCGTTCTTAATATAGAAAATATAGCAGTTGAAATAAAGTAATACATATTTCAAGTCTTAGACCAAATTCGAAATTCATTGCCAAAAACTAAATTGTTTTTCAAACAATGAAAAGAAAATATATTTTAAAACCAATGCTTAAGTTCGTTTTACGTTTGTAGCATATAAAATAAAATTTTATTAATATCAAAAATAAGAATATAATATTGAAACATTAAATTTTCAATTTAAAATTTGCCTTTCTAATTGCTATTTTTTTTTTAAAAAATCTTACCGAGTGAGGAAAAAAAGAGGCTACGCAACACATTTTGTCTCGATTTAGAAAAGTTAAGAGTTCAAATAAAAAGGAAAATTTTTGAAGATCTAGATTAGTCAAGTCAGTATTTCGCATCTAAATTTTTTTTTCCAAACAGTGAAAAGTTGACGTATTTTAAAGTTAACACATTACTTCGTTTTAAGGTAGTAGTGTGTAAATTAAAATATAATCGGGTATTAAATTCACATGTAATATTTAAATTTCTATGAGCATGTAATATTTATAATTTAAATTCCAATTTGAAGTTCACTGAACAATTTTTTGAAACATGACTTATTTATTGCTGTGGAATTCAATATAATTATTCATTTATCATTTCATAAGTACGTTATCAACAACTTGTTATTCTTTTTAGTAAATCTATTTTTCAAACAATGCTCTGGAATTTTTCAATCGTTATTCTGCTCATTTACGATTTGAAGAACAATTTTTAAAACATTACTTATAAGCTGTTATGTAATTTAATAATCTGATCATTTATCATTTCATAAGTATGTTATCAACTACTTGTCGTAATTCTTATTCATAAGTTTATTTTTGAATCATTATTATGGAATGAAAACAAGTATTTAACGTATCATAAGACAGCCCGTTAGTATAGTTAATATTCTAGTCATCCAACTGCAAATAGCCCTTAAAACAAATTAGTGGCAGTGAAATAGGAAAAGTATTTTAATTAGAGTCCTCATTATGACATGATAAAGTTAAAATTTTCAAATTTAACTTTTATATTGTGTAAAGACTGGGTATTTAGTAAGAGCATAATTCAGATTATTTTCCTGCTGTTCTAACTAATTCAAAGGATGTAAATATTGAATATTAATTTAAAGTTGAATTTTACAGATACGGAATTGTTTTAAAAGGATTAAAATAAATAAAACAAAAAAGTGTGAACAAAGCCAAATTATTTATAACAAGTTACAAAAATGCGTGAACAAAACATAAAACAGAAACACTTGCTCAAAGTGTAACCTATTTTCATTTAAAAATTAGTATTATTCATAAAACACTTTAAATAAATACTTACATATTATTTATGAAGATATGCAGTAATAAATTAATGGGAAAAAGCACATGTTGAGATAATTTTTTTTTGAAAATTAATATAGGTGTCATAGACTAAAAATATAATTTAATTAAGATATAATTATTATGGATTATAGTGAAAGATTTGTTATACTGTAAGTTTAGTGACTATGAATAACATTCAAATGAATCCCAACACCAGTTTTATTTTTAGGAATTATAAGTTTTATACAAAAAATTAGATAATTTGAAAGATTGGTGAAAGAAAAATTTAAAGTTCAAAATAAGGTAAGAACAGCAAAACAACACAAACAAAATTAAAAACAAAATACTACTACAAATAGTTATTGTTAATAATTTATAAATATACCTTTATAAATATTAGTCTGTTACAAATGTTAATTAGAAATTCCCGATTGCGTGACATGATTAATTTCTTAAAAACTTTTGGTGCAGAAAACTAATGATAAACAACATTTTGACTAGATATTTAAATTTATTTTATTGCTTTTGTTAATTAAAAAATTATGACTCAGTTTAATTACGTTATGTTTGTAGAAAGTTTCATGAATTTTCTCAAATTATCATATGAGTTTAGAATGAGAAGAAAATAATTGTAACTTTTATTTTAAGACAAGCTTATCTCTTAACAATGTGTATTTAAATTTCTTACGAGTATATTTGATATTAGAGGCATAAATTTAAAAATTGTTTTACATTCATACAAACAAAAAATCTGTCTGTTTTTCAGCTATTTAGTTTAATGTATGCAATCAAAATATATTTAGATTGTCTTACAAGAATTACATAGAATTATTAAAAATTCATAACAGTAAACTTAATATTTAGGTATAATATTTTCAAAAAAACTCATAAAATAATGCTTTGCATATGCTTTTCAAAGCTTATTTAATACCCTTTAAAATTTAGCGAAAATTGTAGCGACATCCAATTAAAATGTACGTGAAGATAGTACAACGTCTATCTTATTATATTTTGCAGACCGTCTAAATCCCCATGTCCCATGTCCCATGTCCATGACTTTCCCATGTCCAAGTTAATCCCCATTGTAAAGTATATTATTGAGAAGAAGAAATAATTATGATGGCATTTTGGCTCTATGTTTTAAAGTTATGTTAGTTCAAACTTTGATGTTTAATGCATAAAGAATATATGCAATACAAAAGACAACTGCTTCTCTGTAATATAATTCAACAGTACTGGGGAATTATAATATTTTTTCAATAATTTAAAACGATAAAAATAAAGCAAAATTTCATAATTTTTTAAATATTTTTTTATTTATCTATTACATGAAAATTTTAGTTTTCGATAGAGCCTCAGTTTACTGTAGTAAAATTTTAATTCACAAAAAATTATCCGTTCAAAATTCATCCTTGCATAATTGCTTCCAAAAGTACTATTTCCTGAAAAATATTAAAAGACACTTAAAAATAGAGGAATTTTTTCAATTGTTATAATAGTTTGACCACTACGGTATGCTTTAAATTTAAACATTTAAAGAAATATATAAATTTGGTAATTATAATATTGAATCATGAAATCTAACAATCGTTATTGAAATATATGTAGAAAATATTTGGTTATTTAAAAATATTAAAAGGTGGTGTTTTCGATACAGATAATGAAACAAATGTAATGAAGATGTAGGCACAGAAAAAATATATTCGAAATAAGATTATTTGAAGACATGGAGAACATATTTGGTATTATTATTTTCAGAGAGGTAATTACAAAATTTATAGAATTTTTATTCGATTATAGCACAATGAAAAATAAACAGTGATTTTTCCACATAAAATTTACGGTGTTTATGACCAAAAACACTCTCTAGAACAATTTAAAAATGATGCTTATCATTCTATTTCTTCTCATTTTTCTAAAATTTCTTTAAAAATCATATTTTACCCGTGTGTTTCATAAGCAAATAAGTAGCATTTTGATGTATTGAAGTATAATAGCATCTCGATAATATGTAAGCAAGTACAAAGAAAAGCAACCGTCCGAGTATTTTAAAACATTTTAAATCATCGTACAGTCATTAAATTAAACAAATACAATCATTGTCACTATTCAGAAAGATAAAAACCAGCTGAATGCACAATATTTAAATTTCAAAAATAAAGTTTATTGCCTGAAAAAAATCAATGATTTGCACGTTGATTATTAGTCAATTATTTATTTCTTAATATATTGCTATCATAAATATCAAAAAATTATTTTTGGAGGAGAAATTTTCTGAGATATTGTTGCTTAAATCGGTGCGTAAAAACAATTTTTTTCGTGGTTTGCTGGAAATATTGACTATAAAAAATTTCGGGAAGAATATGGGTAAAGGGACAGGCACTCGGGGTACTTTTTACCGCAAAATCCATTTCTACCAGAATATGTTACGGAACAAAAATTTTGGTACACCGTTGTTTTTACATTAAGAATTATCGTAAAATCACTCACTCAAATTAAATGAATATTATTTAAAAAATTAGCATAAAATACTTTGCGGTGAAAATGGTTTTTACGAATAATTCATCCCAAGTTCCGGTACTATTCCAAAGGGCCGGCATACCGTAATTTAATCCGGACTTTTTTACGGTGTATAACATCGTAGCTGAAATCATATTTCTTTTTTTGCGTACTTTCTCTTTTCCCGTCTTATTTTAAATTTTTTCCCCAAAAAGGAAAAAAAAAAATACTTTTGATTCAATTTAAAATGTTTCCATTGTTTACGTACATGTTATGCGCTTTTAGAGCTTTAGATAATCAATGAACAATATTTAAGTCTAATAACTGAAGGCGGGTCATGTAGTAGCATGTTAAGTCTATTAAAAATAATTTTACAAAATAAGAAGCATACGTTACAAAAATTTAAAAATAAAATGAAGTTAATACTTTCTGACATACATATATATCATATTAATATATTTTGTTAAAGTAAAAGAAATTTATCTTTACGCTTTAAATTAAAATTTGAAAATTCCAACAGTTTCATAAAGACATATAATTAATCAGAAAATAATTTAAATTCCGAGTAACTCAAATGGAAAAGTATCGGATAGCATAGATTATTTAATTCTTAATATATATTCACTCTTGAGATATTCTTGATTATTTTAAATAGTTTATATAACCCTTAAATATAATTTTCATTTGATGTTTTTACTTTTCAATCTTTTAAAGAATAGTTCAGAAGGATGCAAAACCTTTTGTCGCTTTTAATGCAAAGTAAAGCTTCTAAGGACTAAAAATAACCGTAAAAACTTTTATTTTCAGAGAAATGTCTTAACCATTACTTTTTGTTTCTGATACGAACTTTGCTAGAGAGTAAGACAAGTATTATTCTTTCGGGAATGCTTTAAATTGATGCATATTTTAGTTTAAAACAAAATGTGTGTGACAAAGAGAAATCCCTTGACTGTTCTTTAAAATATTATGGAAAATGACATTCTAAAGGACGAAGCTTAAAAATTCCAATTGAATATTTCCATTGCGGAGTAATTTATTTAAAAAAGAAAAATCAATTTTCAGAAAAATGTATGGATTCTTTGAAAATATTATTGCGATGTTTACAGAAAGCTTATTTTTATAAAACTGATACATGAGAACTGGAGAAACAGAAACCATTTCTTAAATTGGAGCTAATTAAGAAAAAGAATTATGTCATGAACGTAAAGAGAGAAATAACCTCATGCGTATCTGTCCTTAAAACTGTTATTTAGGTATATAATCTCTAGAAATATTTTAGCCGGCTGAACATATTCATAACAGCAATATCAAGACTCAAAATCCAAAAAAAAAAAAAAAAAAAGTGTTTAAATAGGCCGAAAGATTTAGTTTTCTGGTCCTGATTGGGATATTAAATTTTTAATCTCACAAACTTTTAAAATGAGTTAAGTATATGGCAAACAGATGGCGCTACTTACCCTGTAAAAGTATCAAACTATTTTTCTACCTTGCATAAAAGAGTCGGTGTTTGAGAACAAAATTAACACATGTGTATTGAAACATTTCAGTTGTTTGATGGATTCTTTTCTTTCGTATACATTATATTCTTTTACATCTTAGTAATCTTTTACAGCTTTCTTTTTTAGAGAGTAGAAATTTTACAATTAATTTTATCTGTTTTCATATATTCCGCTAAAAATTGTCATTGATCCTCATCGATTTAAAATAAATATATTGTATTTTTATTGTTAATATAGAACGTAACTCACAATTATTTACTTTTATAAAAACATTAGAAACGTGGTTAATACTATCAAGCCAAAATTGCGAGTTATATCAAATCAGTAAAAGTCACAAAACAAGTTAAAACTATCTAATGCCTCAGATTATAATAACGCTGGCACAGTTTTCTTGTAACATAATAGCATAAAATGGAAAAAGTGTGCTGCGGAGCTGCCAGTGCAATGTGTGCTGCATTCATCAATGTTTGAAAAATGTTTTATATATTTTGAACCCACACTTTATATGAACGATTTTAAACAAATGATGTCAAAAAAACATTAATTATTGAACTATCTATCTATCTATATTTCTATCTATCTATCTATATCTAAGTCTATATATATATTGATATGCTATATATACTATCTATGTATATATTATTACGTATCTTTATGACATTTGTGTCTTCGGTATCGTATTTAACCGATCATCGTGATTTTTCTTAATGGTTATTTTTTTATAAAAAATTCCAATAATTTGAGATATTTTAAACATAATATACAATGCTTAGTGAGTTGATACAGACAAAAAAAAAATGGATTATTTGTAAAATTAGTTTGTAAAAATTACGAGAAGAGAATTTCTTTGAACAAGTTTAGGGAAGTATTTTATGATTTTTCTTAATCAGAGTAAATTCAATTGTTGTAAAAATACTATTTGTAGAATAGTTTTGATATTGAAATAAATTATTTTGTTTGTTTCTCCTTTTTTCCCTACTTTAACCTCAGTAAACCAATGTTTTACAATAATAGTGTTTTATGATAAAAATATAATTCCTACATTTAAAATTATCTATATTTGTCTGTACATTTTTAAAACCATAAAAAAAAAAAGTTAATATTTAAAATAATATTTTTTATTATTCATTTCTAGAATTATCCATTTCTGGTGGTAAAAACTCCAACTGTTTTGAAAAGAAAATATTTTCAAACTTTTTCTTTACTTACATTTTAATAAAAATTACTAACCCTTGCTTAAATTGCTACTTTATTTTTCAGATAAATGAAAAAAGGAACAAAAACATTTTCAAAATGTTAAAAACACATTTTTTTATAATATGAGTGATAAAATAAAATTAAACTTTTGTTTAAAAATAAAATTTATCTTAACAAAAATTTCAGTAAAATGTAAAAATACAAAACGAAGCATAATTTAAGGGGAATATTTTTAATGTAACCCTTAATATGTGAAATAAAATAAAAATAAAACAAAATGACGAACAAAGTGAAAAAAGAAACGACTGAAAAAGAAGAAAATTTTTCCCAAGCAAGTTATAATTTTCCCGTTATCTATACTTTTCTTTTAAAGAAAGTTCTATAGGTAAGTCAAACTACATTTTTATTTGCCCATTTTCGTTTTATTTTCTTTGCAACGTTCTTTAAAATCTTTGCAACTTTATTAATATTTTCTTCTAGTGTTTTCATAAATTATTAATTGATATTTCATGTCATTGTCTGAAAAAATATATAAAAGTGACTGTTCCATTTCTATTTTTCTCCTCTCCTTAATTTGTGATTACTCTTTTTGTCTGATATTACCTTCTCTTTTAATGAAAAACGAATTCAACGAGGCTTGGAAATATGTTCTATTATTCACTAATTTACTTTCATTAACTGTTTGTTTCATTTCCTGTTTAATAAAAAAACACACACACTTTTAACTAATATCCCCTATTTTAAATTTATCAGTAAGATATTACCATAAACTTTTGTTATTTTAACAATGATTTCTTAGAGGGTTTTATTTAAAATATGAAACACTGGATTTCACTTTATTATTATTAATTATACATTTTAAGCGGTATTTAGTTGAATTTTACGCTTTGAGATATCTTAAAATCTCTTTAAAATTTGTTTCCATTTGTAATTTTGTGAAAAAAATAAATTTTTTTAAAAATTTTCTTAACAGCAGTGTTTGATCAAACGTCATTTAACGTAAAACTGATAGTAGTCAACCTAATCAACTATATATATATATATATATATATATATATATATATATATATATATATATAAGCATTTTGTAAAGGCGAACTGGAAATTCGGGTTTTCAAAATTATAATTCTTATGTACAAAATACATACAATTCGGAAAAATACAAAACTGAAAGTTGAGTTTAACCGAATAAATGATTTTTATGCCATTATTTAAGATATCATGATAAATTTTCAAATTTGACCACATTTACCAAATTTATCACAAATTATAAAACCATATTTTATTATTAATCTTACAAAACTCATTGCCTAAGCACTTAGGAAAAAATTGAATTGTTTTTTTTTATGTTCCCTTTATGTCGGAAACATGGTAAAGTTTACCATATTCTGGTAGTTTTAGCACTTTTTCACTCAGCGTTTTATTACTGTTTTTTTAGCTGTAGATCAATAATTTATTAAATTAGGAATGAAAAATACTAATTATGATGTATAAGTAATTTTTGTTTTTATTTAAAGTTGAATTGCGTTAAATACTTACACATTATTTGTTAATTCTGTATAACAATAATTACTATCTACCCTTTTTTTCTTAATTTTTTATATTTACATACAGTTTTTTCTAATTATTTGCAACTATAAACTATATTCAAGTTATAAGAAAGAATTAAAATACACATTATTCAATGACTGCATTTTAAATTTTGAATAATTTAGAATCGAAAAAAAATTCGTGAAATCTCGAACCGAAACGAAATTTAAATTGAAAAAAAATATGCCAATAAAAATTTAATATACAATAAGAATAAAACTAAACTATTTATAGGTGGAATAAAAGATAAAACATCTGGTTATAATTTTTTACCTTTCATGAAATGAAATAAGAAAGATGCATTTGTTAATCAAAATTAGATTTTGTGTCTAAATTGTCAATATCTTTGGGCAAAGATTCAGTTTAATATTTTCCTGTCTTTTCTAAAGAAAATACCCTGTCACAATGTAATTAACTTTTCAAACGACAGAAATAATTTTAATCTTAATATAAGAAATTCAGAACATATAAGTGCTTTGGCCAAGAAAGCTTAAACAGAATGAAATATGAAATATATACTTAATTGAATAAGCATCACAACACATGTCACAGAAGAATTTTTCCACGAAACTAATTTTTTCGCTGTCCTGTCAAATTGAACTTGAATATGTTTTGTGAGAAGTGTTTCATTTTTATAAAAAAATGAACGTAACAGCTGTAATGTAAATGTAATTTAAAACTTATCAGTTTTTTATCAAGAAAAAAAAATAGTTAAAAAATGGGTAATATTTATAAAAAAAAGATTTGCGTGTCAAATTTTTCTTGAAAGAATCTTTAAATTTTAAGTTTTTTGCTCTGTTTCTGCAATAAGAGAAGTCTCGTTGATAAAATATTCAACTTTATATTATTTAAAAATATGAATTTTCAAGCTGTCTCTAAGAATTTTCTTTATACTTGCAATAGAACAAAAAGTATAGTGAGAAATTCTTTTAGAAAATCAGAACTATATATTGAACGTATATTAATCTTCATCACACCTAGTGATTAAATTTGTTTATACAACTTTCTAGGGCAATAATAGGAATGTTATGCATTTTGCTAAATAATTCTTAATCCTCCATGTTTCTATAGGCTGTAAATAAGGAGCATTTAGGTAACTAAACTAAGCTGTCGATTGCGATTATGACATAAATCTGTTGTAGTGCATGAATAAATATGTTGTACGGTTAGTAAAAATGAGGATCTACCCGAATAACTTTTGATCTAGTGATTGTATCTTCACAACTTAAATAAAAGGGGTAACAGAAATCGCGGAAATATGGTTACAATCGATTGTACAAAAGCGTGTTTTTACCTCTTCTGAATAATCAATGCAGAGAGAAAATACCAGGTACGATAAAGTTAAATATATAGTTTTGATTTTCTAAAAGAATTTATTACGATTTGTTCAATTATAAATCACAGCAACTATGAAATGTTCCTGCAATATTGTTAGGTTTATATTAGGGTACATAACCGTCCTTTACAAGCTTATGTACTTACAATGCCAACAACACTTTAGAAACATAACGCTGCTGTTGTGACGACAATTCGACGTATAAATGTAGTAATTTACCGTTGAAAAATATGTCATTTTATTTTATAACCGAAGTTGAACAGCTGACCCGAATTTGAGTTTGTGACTACCAATGTTCAACTCCGTAGCATTACAATTTAAAACCCAATCCAGAAGACAAGGGAACTCCTGACTTGAGTATTAAAAAAATTTCTTTCGTGGAGTACTTTTTGATGGAACTAACCCGCAAGTGCTATGCATCCAGAAAAAGATCGAAAACCTGCCATGGTTTGCCTGACGTCATAGGGAATCTAACCCATGATCCGGCTACCATTGAGAATATTTTTCTTCATCACCGTGGTTGTTGTGACCTGGTTGCGTAATTCGTTCGACAAGCCCCGGTTTTCAATTCGAACAGGGATCACCTCACTTGGAGGTGAGTGCTCTGTACCTGAGCCACCGCAGCTAAAAATATGTTTTTTGATATGAGTGTGCGTTTTTATGGTCTATCCGGCTTTATACGCCGTAAATAAACAGTTCTTTAGAAGTTATATGATAACTGAGGGAAAAAATGTGGTTTAATCTATCAGATTATGGTAAAATTTATAATGATTCTGTCTCGATGGAAATGTAAAATAGCTCGGTAAATCTTATCGAAGCGCTTTGGTGAAGATTTTCGTAAAAGTAACAAAGTATGGTTTAATAAAAAATGATGAAACTTGGTTAAACGGGTAAAATTTGGTAATTTTATCATGATACCTTAAATCATGACATGAAACATTTTATTTGGTTAAATTGGATTTTCCGTTATATATTTTTTTCTAAATGTGTGGTAACTAAGATTTTGAAATTCAGAAATTTCAGTAACCGTTAGCATATGAAGGAAACAACTAACAATTGAATAGTTGAAATACAGTATATTTTGGTTCTATAAGACAGAGTCGTGTTTTTTTAACCAAAAATGTTGTTACCATTCAGTACAGTAGTTTTACCAGCATATTTTTCTTCGTGTTAACAAATACTGTATATTTCTTTCATTTCATATTCATATTTCTAACTTGCACATTAATTTTTTAATTTAAGGCCAATTTTTGATTCATTTTTTGTAATATTTTTATTACGGAGGGAGGAACCAAGTAGTACTTAGTAAAAAATTTACATACCGCAGTTTAAATTCTAAGTATAACAGCACAGTGAAATATTTTATGCTTAAGCCAAGCGTACCGCGTATATTATTATGCAAACCATGCATACTATTAAAGACATGCATATAATTTAGTAAATAAAAAAGTATTACAGAAGTAAATAATTTTAGATTTTATTTCTAACTTTGGATATTCTAGTTGAAAATTTTATTCTACTTTAAGGTATTTTTGTAGCAATTATAAATATATAATGCCGTTATTTTAGTGAAAAGAAAGATTGGTTGCTAAAGTTCTGTAAAAATGCATTTCCTAATTAATGTAAAACTCTAAATTTTATAATTTTAGCTTAATTAAAAAGAAGCTAAGAAAATATATACCGAAGATAACAAATGCAAGGAAGCGATAATATTTCTTCGTAATTTGTTTCTTTCATTTTCATTTTGGCATCTCATATTTTACTTTTTTTTATCTTCATTTGCAAATATGAAACTTTTTCTACAGCATATATGATTTGTTTGCATAAAAAGAAAGGATAAAGTCAGATGAAATGTTTAATTAAGTCCTTCCTTATATGTTTATTTCGATATGTTTTTGCTCTTTATTAAAATGGGATTGCATGGTTTTGTTACTTTCTATACTGTCACTGCTTTGAAAAATGACAGTTGTTTTTAATTCTTGCAATATGATTAAGTTTTAAGTTAGGAAAAGGAAACTCTTTGCCCTTAAACTATTAATATAAATAAAATTGTGAATTAATATTTATGTGAATTTTGATATTTTCAATTAAATTTATTTTTATTTTTATGCAATTAATATATGGCTAATATGTGTAGCTAATTTCAGGTCCGTTGGATCAACCGATGGTTAAACTAGATTCTAACAATTTCCCCCGTTTTAGTTGCGCGTAACATTTTCGGTTTTGCTTAGTGTTACATTTTTAAATTTTTTCATAATTTTAAACTATATAATTAAGTTCAGCTCAACAAACAGCAGGATACTTTTATTCTTTTTTTGAAAATATTGAGTGGAATTTTGAAGTTTGTTTTTAGAATTAGTGACTTTGCATTTAAACCTGCAAAATTTTTTAGTTTAATTCAAAAAATTTCAAATCAAATGGGAAAAATGAGCACGGCAAAATCTTTTTATGAAGGATTAGTCTACTGTGCGACGATATTTTATGTATACGTAAGGGAAAGTAAGAGTAAATGATTGTTAATGAGGGCCGTAATAAGATTCCATAAAATATACATTTGGGTTGGCAACGACTTTTATAGTCATAATATGTAGTCATATATAGAGCATGGCATAAAAACCGTTTATTTGGTTAAATTTAATATTTAGTTTGGAATTTTTTTACTAAGTGTGTGTTAATAAGGACTAAAATTTTGAAAACCCGAATTTTCGATAACCAGTCATTAGTTGGTAATCAGTTTTACTACCAGAATTATACTTTTTTTATACTAAAAAAAGCTTTACCGTACTATAGGGTGCCACATAGTTTAATATACAAATTTACAGTACAATACCATGCTACTATCTTAAAGTCTGGTAGTAATACCAGATTTCAAGATTCAGTAAAAAAATAGAGCAAAAGAAGGGACAGGGGTATCAGAAAAAAAACCCAAATATAAGGATTATATTTGATAATGGAATAATTTGATGAATGGTAAAAAAGTTTAATTTAGTTTAGATATTGCAAAAACCTGTTTCTTCTCTAAGACAGCAGTTTATCTCAATGATCTAAATTCTTATTTATTCAAATCAATGTTGATTCTTCAGCTCACAATGTGAGATCGTCATCTTTCCTTCATGCCATAGTAATAAAACATGCCCTTTTTGAACATGCCCATATTTTGGCTGTTTCGGCTACTTTCGCTTTCCTCGGCTTCCATTTTTTTCCACCTATATTCCAGTTTCATTTTAGCAATTCATCTTATCTTTCTTTTTAAAATTTTGTTTTGTTTTCCACAACTAAAGTATTGAGAATACGCGTGTTATTTATCAGTTCTTGAACCATATGCTCCCATCTTAATAAATTTCGAAGTTAATGTAGTTGTATCTAATACATCTTTCTGCTTTAGTTTCTTGGGATTATTTATTTAATGACATTCGTATGACTTAAATATGTTCATTCAAAATTATCACATAATATGAAACTTTTTAGTAAACGGACTTGTAACTTTCAAATAATAATTGATTGATTGATTAATTTTATTTGAATTATATGTATTTTGTAGTGTGCTAAAATATTTTCATCCTGGCTCAGTTATAAAAAGGAAAGATATTAATAATAAAAAAGTTTGTTCCCTTTTTACAATTACTTGATCTTGCATAATTTGGGTGTGAGGATTTCAAATTATAAATTAGTCTTGCAATTAAATCAATAAATCTGTGAACGAAATCAGTTTAGTACGTAGAATGAACCGTTTCTGCGGGTGCTTCTGAACAGAACATAATAAGGTAGCGTTCCAAGCCACGTGCGACAATATTTTCACGCATAAGTTCTTAAACAATTTTAATCCTAATGAATCCTAATTTTAATCCGAACACTCCTAAAAAATTTTCACAACATTTATGCAACTTCTTATTTTATATTACGTTTTAGATTTATGCACATCGACAATAAATAGACTAAAAATGTAATTAGAAAAAACAAAACTGTAACTTGGAGAAAGAAACCGATTTCATTATTGAAATCGGTGATACGAAAATACCTAAGATCTGTTTAATTATTAACAAAACAAACACAAAATAAATAAATGTTTCCCTGCGTAATAGTTAGGAAACATTTTTCGATGCTGAAGTAAACTAGTTTTTATGATTTTTAAAAATTGTTTAAATGAAATTAATGTAAAAAAAAATATTTACTTAATATGAACAAAATATTTAATAAAACATTTAATATATAATATATATAATAACGAACACATATATAACTAATAATAGACGACTCATTCCAAATATTTGAATTAGTAGATTAATATCATTTGTAAAATGACTACTCATCACTAATTGTTTAAATTTGCAATTGATTAATAATCTGTTATAACATTTTTAATTTGTTGATCTTTTAAACGTGATATAACATATTTGGATGAAAAATTATGACCTTTCTCTAGGGAATTATGCATATTTTGAGTCTTCTTTCACTGACATCGTGATGATACCGTATGTGTTAGAAGCATTGTTTATAGTAGCATCTCTGTGATTACATAACATAATGATTAATGGCGACAGTCATTAAATCAAGCTAATGTTGTAATTTATCATTTGTCTTCTCAGTGAATGCAAACTTTATGTTGGCTAATAGTTTTAGTTTCATAAATTATTTATTAAAAGCGTAAAATGAATTTAGATTTAAGGGTGATTTCTGACAAATAAATGGTATTTTAGTGTGAAATATGACAAAACATGGAAAGAAGTCATAATTCATAACAAGACGCAAGCCGTCATTCATTTTTAATTCTGATAGGGAAAACAATGCATATTTAGGTATGTGTATCAAAATATATTTAAAATGAATTTTTCTAAGAAACTATTTAATTAAAAAGAAGGTTTTTATAAAAAATGAAATAAGATAATTTAGTTTAATAAAGTAATTTAAAAAAGTAATATAAGTTATGCTTGCAATACTACAATATAATTTAATTTTACAATACAACAATTTAATCCCTACATGCAATACAATAATATAATTTTACATGCTTTTACCTATAGAAATATGATAGACACCTTTATGCATTGGACAATCTGAAAAAGATAAAAATTACTTTAAAAACATTGTGAGGAGTTCAAAATTGCTTTTAAAAACGGAGAGTAGACTATTTTATTTTATTTTATCTTTCTGCTTTTTATTCTTAAAATAATATTAATATTGTGAAAGCTATAAAATATTAAGCACTTATTTTAACTAAAATATATTTCTCATTGCGCTAATCATTATATTTTTAATACATCAATTATTGTGATATATATATTAAAATATATATTAAAAATGTGTGATATGATATTAAAATATATATTAAAAATGTGTGATATGATAAAATATACTTGAACATAGCATATATTATGTAAAAATAAAAGCAATATGTGAATGCATTTAACGTATAAAGGATGATTTTTTACTTTATAACCGTCGTTGAACAGCCGACCTAAATTTTAATTTTACGATTTTCACTGTTTATCTCCGTAGCCTTGTTATTTTGGACTAAATCTAGAGGACAAGAAAACTCGTGGATAAAGTTTTGTAAAAAAAAAATTGCTTTCGTTGAGGACTTTTCTGTGAAATTATCTCGCATTTGCGTTAGATGGATAGGAAAACGGCGAAAGCCTCCCACAGTTAGACTGACGGCAAAGGGTCTCTAACCCATGATCCGTTTACCAATGAGTGTTTACCAATGAGTACTGTGGTTGGTGCAAGCCAGATAAGGAGTTTAAGTCGACCAACCATAGTAGAGATTTGACATTGCGTCACCTCAGTGAAAGACAAGCACTCTATCCCTTTAGCCATCATGGCTGCATATTGAGAGTAATTGAGTGATTCGGGAAAATTAATAGAAATTCTATCTAACCCATGATTCGTTTACCAATGAGTATATTTTACGTCAGCACTGTGGTCGGTGCAAGCCAGATACGAAATTTGAATCGACCAACCATCGCCGAGATTCGACATCGTGTCACCTCATTGAAAGTCAAGCATTCAATCCCTTTAGCCATCACGGCTGTATATGGAGAGTGATTGAGTGATTTGGAAAAGTTAAGAAAAACTCTGTTAAATAAATCAAGGATATTAATGACAAACAAGTATCGTATGGGAAATGATGATCGTGCTGGAGTTCTCGATACAAGTTGACCTGGATGTTGCCGCTACTAGGGGAAGGCTGTCTGTGATTTTAAAGCCCTGTCTTAAAAAAAAAATGCACAAAAATATTTCATAAACCCGTCTTTTCATTATAATTATTATAATTATTAACATTAATTATAATTATTAACATTAATTATAATTGTTGTCTTCGTATACAATTAAGGCAAAAGGGGTTGTGCGCTTCTTCTTGTTTTCCAGTGGCGTCATCTATGTACAAGAATTTAAATTTTGCCACAAACATAAGTCTGAACCCGCTTTTAGACCAGGTCCACTCAGACATTCATCCATCCACAGGTTGTAATTTTTATTTAAACCAGAAAACGATCAATCTCCAATTCAGTACCCCCATAGGTATGATTTATTGCAAGAACATGAACAACTTTGTGTCCGACAGATTTAACGTGCACCTGTCACCATTTACTACAAGGGGAGTCTTCGGCCGGCGGTGAACGAACTGACGACCTCGTGCACATGGGCCTAACGCCCTACCAACCAGGCTATCCCTAAGCCATAAATTATAATTATTTAACCCTTATGACTCTTTCCTCGTAATTTGTGTAAATTTCCATAATTGTTTTACCCTTTATTATCCCTCAGTTGTTTTTCGATTTTTAGAACATCCTAATAATATTCATATGATTTATATATTCCCGATTTATTATATATAATGTATTTTAAACATTCTGAGTATTTTATCATATTTGTACATAAACACAATAATATTTGATCGTAGGGTTAATGTTATGGTGATTGGCACACACTATATCTCTCTACATGTATTCATTATTAAATTGTCAATACTTTACATTAGTTTTCAATTTTAATAGATTTGTCCTACTTTCGATTTGAGATTATGAAATTAATTATAATAGTTTTTTATGTAAGCTCTAAGTTGAACTTCATTCTTAGACAACTACGAAAAGTCAGCAACAAACTCTTCCAATACATTATGGAGTCAGAAAAAAGCAATTTTATCTTAGGATTTTTGAAAATTTCGTTTTCCCTAAATGTCTAAAATTTGGCTATAAATAAAATAATTTAACAAGAAGTAAATTTATGCATGTTATAAAGTTAAGCAGAATGTAACAGAGGTACTAGAGTATCTTCGGGTAAAAACTACTCGTGAGTTAATTCTCTGTATATTCACCAGTTGTCTTCAACAGATATATATTGACTCGAGGTTACAAGAAGTATAACAAAACCTCTGTTTGACCACGATAAATTCAAATGACTTATTTTCTATCACTATAGGCTTCATTTTTAATTTCATCAGAGTCAATAGACGCAGTTTTTTATTTTTTTTAATATGAAAAGAAGTCTTTTTTTTATCGAGTCAGAATATATATATATATATATATATATATATATATATATATATATATATATATATATATATATATATATATATATATATATATATATATATATATATATATATATATATATATATATATATATATATATAAAAGATTATTTCATATGTCTTATTCTCGTTACTAAAACACAATTCTCACTTAACAATAAAAGCATAGTAGAAATTGAAGACATTGCAAAACGTTATTTTAAATTAAATTTCTTTCATTTTCTAATGGCTTTTTTACAACCTCTTTAACTTTTCAAATGCGTCGCGCATCAGTTTAAATTTATAAGCAATGAAATTGATAAGAGTATTGAAATTTCTTTAAATGCATGTTGCCACATGTTTTTAGAAACAGTAACATCAGTAAAGTATCGATCAAAGGCATGTTTTATTACTTTTATAAGAACCTGATCTTACAGCTATAAAATCTCCGAAAGAGAAGAAAGCTTCTAATATGGTTTAGGGTAATAAATATTTTATTGCTCTGAAATAGTTTAATACAACAATTTAACAATGGTTTTCAAAATCTAATTTAATCAAAGCAATAATCTACGATGCAACTAAAAATAATGCCAAATGGCAATTTTGTCTTGCCGATTTTTATTTTTTTAATTATTGATTAATTTATTTTTGTATTTATATTTTTGAAAGTTACAGAAATGAAAAGCCAACACATCTGTTATTAATAATAAGAACATTTAAAAATTTTGCTAATTTATTCCGTAAATTGGTGTGAATTTTGGCGTTGTAAGTGTAGATTCCCTCAATACAGTATATTACAATGTTCTCTTCTACAAGAAATAAGAATATAATTACATTAAGGGAAAAAAAACGTGGTATTGATAAAGTTTTAGAGCATGTATATTATGTCTAAAATCATGTACTCTTCTTAAAATAGAAGTTTTAATTTAAAAATTTTTTTAAATATATATTTCTTTTTTTCGAAATTTTTTGGAAAATATCTAATTCTATCATTTAAATTAAATCAACATTTTTTAGCAACAATGATTGATTTTTAAAATCATTAGATTTGAATTTTGCTGTAGAAGATTTAAATCTCTAGAATTGTAACTAGAAACTTCTATCAAAAGAGCTACATTTTTTTATAAATATTTAAATCTTTATTGACTATATTTTTCGAATTAAATTAATTCTATAATTTTTATGCAAATAAAGTAGTAGCATTAATCCTTACTAAATTTATAATTACTAAAATTTATAAAATTCTTGTTAAAAGTCTATTTTCATCAAATAAAAAAGTTATCTCAAGTACATATCATGAACATGACCGCACGTTTAAATAAGTCAGACAAAAAGTGCTGAAACTAATGAATAATCCACTGAAATTATAACTTTAAAAAATCAACCTCCCTTTCTGCGTCATCAATTTTATTTGTATCATCAATTTTCAATATTTTCAATTTCTTACTGCACGAAACCAAAGCAAAAATTATTCCTGGATTCCATTCTCCTTTCAATTAATATCAGATAAAATAAATGCCAACTGTTAAAACGAACAGTTAGTTCATAACAGTTTCGTTTTAAGCAACTTTATTATAAAAATATAAAATAAACTATTTTGGCGTAAGATTTTACTGTTGAAATACATCATCCAATGTACCAATGCTATTGCAACGAACGTTTAATGTACCGAAAATAACAATGTTTTCCAAATATTTTGGGAATTGGCGATAAGAATGAGAGAAAATATAACAGGTACAAATGTGGCGAGATATAATGCAATGATAGAGAAAGAATAAATATGACAAGAAAGAAGTACACGTTCTTCTTTTTTTTTTATCTCAGTCCTTTGATGAAACGTTGCAATTTACTATTGCGTAGAGACAACAAAAACAACAAAAAATATAGAGTAATAAAAGAATTTCATTAACAGCAACCAATGCGCGGTGAAGAACACGTACGCATTTATAAGCCCTACAAGGTAGTTTGGTTCTTTTGACATCAACTCACGAGGAAGGAAAAAAACACACACACAAAAACATTATCATTCACCAACTTGTGTTAGGTAAGCCTTTTATATGAAGTATAAAAACATTTCTAGCATAGCTATGAATGATGGATATTTCATGAAAGGAAATTGAACATATGAACATAATGATGGACAATATTTCTCTCAAACATAAACGAAGATAGAAGTAATAGGTTGTTGTTGACTGATAAAATACATATATATTCGCAGAAATAAGGAGATTACTTTAGTAAGGAATCACATACAATTATATAAAAACTATCGAGCTTTATGGTGTTTCCGTAAAGTGAACCATATTCTGGTAATTTTGAAATTTTTCAAAAATGTATGGTCACTTTAATAAAAAGTATGGCACTTTTTTAATCAAGTATGGTTAAAGGTTATAAAAAAAATTTTATAAAATTTACGGTATAAAATTTTAAGGTAAGAATAGATTTTAAAATAAAATGTACTTCAGCGATGCTGTTTACAGGTTGCCCGTACATTTTTATCGGAATTATTTACAATTTTAACGCGGAAAAAAGTTTTTAAACTTAACCTTCTCGCGCTTCTTTTCGAATGTCAGACAGAGAAAAGATCAAAACTATTAGAATATGGTAAAATATGCCGTTTTTGCTTCTATGGGAACACCAAAAAAATGTGGAAATTTCATTACCATACCTAACCGTAAATTCACCAAAATATTTTTCTCCTTACACGATAAAACTAGCTTGGGACTCTAAGGTTTAGGTTAGTTTCTTATAAATGTGTGTCATGGTTACATGGAAATAAAAAATTACATTATTTAGCAGTTTTTCTTCATTGTTTCTACGTATTTAAAAGCTATTAATTAGGATAATTTTTTTAAATAATTGTTTGAGATCTATAATTGTCTTAATACGTGTTTTTAAAAGATTAATAGCGTAATTATTTTACTGATCTTCAATTTTTCTCGTTTATTATTCATACTTTTGAAAGGATAAGCAACAGATAGATAAAGATAGGTAGTGTAGAGTAAATTACAGATTTAATTGCAAGTCGTAGAAATATAATTTTCGAATGTTTGAAATTTATAAATAAAAAAAATATATATACATCTAAAAATATACATATATCTTGCTCTTCACAGAAAAAAATTGGAGATGTTTTATTTTAGTTTATGTAATATAACGACGCAACTCCTCATAAAACATTCAAGTTTATCAATCCAGGACCTGCATCATATTTTATGGCAACACTTTTAATCTTTACGCTGATCGATCTTTTTTAACATTTCCTTTTCCTTTTAATAAAGTTTTAAAACGCCTCTAAACTATGTTAAGTATTGAACCACATTTAAATTTTTTGTTGAGTGGAAATAGTGTATCATTTTTAATTTTTTTTATTACCTTATAAACTACGGTAAAATATTTTAGCAATAGAGAATTAAGAATATTTCGGAATTCCAGTTCTTTCAATAAAAATTAGTTTTCTAACATACATTTCGTCTAATTCTTCTAATAACAGATTCCCTAGTTTTGTTTTGATAATAATGACTTGATAACTTTAAACACTCTAAAAATTCTGGATTAAATAGTGGTATAAAGTTTTGTACCGGCACTTTGAGTGCATCATCTGTAAAATACATATTACCATCATAACCATTTTTTCCATAAAATTTTGTACCATAGTTTTTTCATAAAGATTTATTTAATTTATTAAGTTACTGAGTGATTTTACGGTAAATTTATTAAAGTTATTAAGTAATTTTACGGTAAATTTATTAAAGTTATTAAGTGATTTTACGGTAAATTAATTCTGCAATTATTAACATGTCTTGGTAAAAATGGATTTTATGTAAAAAAGAACCGATACTTGAGTGCTGGTATATTTTACTGAAATTTGATACAAAATTTTTTACAGTGTATATGATTCTTATAATTTTTGTCAGCTTAACAGTTGTGCTACATAAATATTTCTTTAAATTTTAAATCAAAAATAGAACCTAAGTTTCAAAACGGATATTTGAAATTAGCTCGATTTTTAAAAACTCACTCGGGTTATAAATATTTGAATTTTAAAATATTATAAGCAAGTTGATACCACATTCTTTTCTAAACAAAAAATCTTGTTCACAGCTTCTCCCGTTATTTTCCTATGTTATTTTTAAATTAGATCGCTAAATTTAAAATAGTTCTACGGTTTAAAGAGATTCGAGCAATTTAGTACAAAATATCAACTTCAATTGTTCCATTTGAATATAATAGTCTAATTTTTAATTTTCTACACCGGTTGAGGTATTTCTGTATGCAAATATTTATCACAGCACTGTAAATTCTACATGAAATCTATTCTATGATTCGATTATTTTCAATATTGATAAAGGCTGATTAAAATGATTCTTTAATTTATTCATTATCCATTCTTGTATTGCAAAGCAATGTTTGAGAATTACTTTGTTTCATTGTTGCCAAAATTTATTTTATTTCTTTGTTTCAATATTTTCACCCTTTTTTCGAGACAGGCATGTCATGATATAACATAAACTGGGTTGCTACGATTCTTTCAACTTTAAGCGTATGGAAAGAAAAATAGTTTTAACGCAAGTAGTAGAAGCAAGTAGATACATGCAAAAGATGAGATCTTATATGTATTTCCTAAAGTATTAAATTATTTTCGTATTTTTATAAAGTTAAAAACCTTTTTTTTCGTAACTTGTTGTTTCAGCACATTATAGAAATTAAAGTTTGCATTGAAGTTTACACAAGTTGCAATAAAATACGATTTAAAAAGTTCAGTTACACTTAAAAATATTTATTTCTGGAGTCTGACATCAAAGTTTGCGTGTGGTAAATAGTGAGATATACAGTAAGAAATGAGAAATTAGTACGGTAACAAGTGAGAGATTAATTCAAAATCTTGTTATTTTGTACTGTTTCTTAAAAATATGTCAGATATTTCATATTGTAGATGTATGTTATTAAATATCCAGCCACAATATGATATTATAGTTGTATCTATTGTAATCGTAGAAGTTCTTGTTTAGTTTAAGAAGTCAATAATGACATCATATATTAAGGTATATATTTTTCAAGTCAATAAAAGAAATTTAATTCCTATGAGCTGCACAATCAGTCTTCCCGATGAGCAGACCTAATGCGTTCTCTAGAAGTGGTATCCACTCTTTCAAGACCACCACAATGGGTGAGATACCGTTGGCCATGTTAATTTGGACATCTAGTTTCTGCCACGCTAGATGGCAGCACCGAGACTCTAATTCGATGCTGAAGTGCACTAGGAATTTAATTTTGTCGGAATTGCCAAGAGCCAATAAGGCACTCCAGGGATCTTTTACATGCCGCATAATCATACGACATGGCCGCTGAGAATTTTCTGCATCCCGAAAATCCGGTGTCTGGGTCGGGGATCGAACCCGCAGACTTGGGCTCAGAAGGCCAGCGACAAACCAACTGTGACACCCAGCCACAAATAAAAGAAATAAAAGTGTAAAAATGAAAACAAAAATTTTTAGGAAGTGAAGAAATTATTACCTTTAAGTTTCAAACATTTGAAAACGAGTTATTCCTAAGAAAACCGATATAAGAACCTATAAACGAATTTTTGTTTTCTTTCACACTAAAACCAAACGAATAAATCTATGTTTTCGGAAGAGAACTTGAAAACAAATCAATCATTCTTTGTTTACACAAATCTTTTTCAGGATAGCTTATAACTTGCCTCACACCTGAGGCTTGAAGAGAGAAGAAAAATCTTTGTTATTATTACTAAAAGTAAAAAAAAAAGTATTTGACTTGAAGAAGATGAGTAAGTTTTAAATCAAGACGTTTATAGATTCTCAAAGGAAATGATATTGATTTCTGCTTGATATAATAAAAGGTAATGCTATTCGATGTCACATCAAACAATAAATTGAAGTAAGAAAAACAGAAAAAGCATAAATATTTGTTCTTATGAAAAAAAAATTTAAAAGCAAACAAGAATAAAAACTGAAATAGAAGAATTATCTTTGGTCTGAAATACAAATATAATGCTGATATAAACGCAATAAGCACAAATAAAAATATTTATTAGCGTATTCAACGCATACTGAAATTGGAAAAAGTTTAATCAACATATCAGAAATTGATTTTTTTTCCTTTTACATGATAATTTTATTGTAAGGTTCGTTTATTGGTCCTTTAATATAACGTGCATTAATATAATAAACTTGATTTTTGATTTAAATTTAAAAGAGTGACCTATTCTATCTAATAATGGAATGAAATCAACTATTTTCAAAGATTTATGTTTGAGAAAATTGGAAAAAACCAATCACATTCAGGAAATAGAAAATTAAGAAAAAAATTGTTTGTAATGTTATTTGCCAACCGATATTTGTTTGCAAATTATAGAGGCTCGAATTCATATAATCTATTTTCAATCAGAATTCTTTCTTTAAAAAAAATCGTTGCATTTAAATAATAATATGAGTTCTTAAATCTATGTATTATTAAAATTTAATTCATAACAAAACAGTTTAAATGCAGAATTAAATTATAATACTTGTGCTATAAAATATCTTTCATACAATATTTAAAACTTTTATTGCCTATTTTAATTATTTAAATTTAATGTTACAGCTCAAGCTTTGAAAGCGCATTTTAGCCTTCATTCAACTAAAACTAAATATATCTTTAGAATAATGTTTTCAGAATGTATGTAATGACAACCAGATGTGATAGTTTATACTTATCTAGCCTTCATGAAAACGTCGTTTGAATTTAAATGAATCCTTATTTTTATTATTTTAAAAATAAAGTTAGTATTTTGTCTTATTCAAATTTATGAGCACTTTATTTGCAACTTCGGTACAAAAAGCACCCGCCTTTATAAATTTTTTTATGCAATTAAAGAACAAACTAAGTTTAATATTTAAACATAATTTTGGACTTTTGAAAATAATGCGTATTTTTAAGATTGTACTTCAGAAAATATACGACTTATTCAAGTTGTCGTTAAAAATATACTGACAGCTTCAAAATGCCAAAATGCTAGTTTGCAAATAAATTTAATTCTTATACTGTCTTGGTTGGTTATGAATCGAATGTAATTAGTGATCTTTATTATGACGTGAATATGATTCAAATGTTTTAGTTCCTTTGTGATGTTAATGTTGTTGCTAGTGATTTTCGGTGAGTTAGAGTTTTTTGTGGTTTTTGTGTGATTCTGATAAGAATGACTCTGATAAAATTTGGTTCTAATGTGTGTGATAACAGTTCCAGAATCAGATTAGAACTCAACTAATGGATTCATTTACTGGTCTAGACTTGCACTGCCCATAATATAATCTATATCCGCAAGTCTATCAGCAATATAGCTATAAGTTGTTTCATCCGCAGTTTAACCATGAAAAAGTGTTTTATAGTTACAATACAATGTAATTGTCATTCCAGTTAGGTAACATGGACAGTGCTTGAACTGATACTCCTCTCTCTCTCAAATGTAACAATTGATTCAGCTTAATAATACTTAGTATACTATATATTTTATCGTTTAACAAGATTTCCAATCCCAGGGAAATTGTAATACAATTATAACTATAACTTAGAAAAATCCTCTAAAACAAACAAAATCATTGGAATTCGCTAAAAACAGGGAAAAAAACTAACAATCAAAATTTCTCGTGAAAAAATCGAAAGGGAAAAATTTTTTTAAAAAAAACCTTACCTTCATATATTTAAATGTAGAAATAAAGGAAATCCGACACACAATCGTCGGATTTTAATGATGGAAAAATTTGATTTTGTGATTCGTATTTCCGCATGGTTTCTCTCTTTTTACATTTTGGTATTGTTTATTTTAAATCATCAATCGTAAAATGGGAAAACATTATTTTACTCCTACTGTAACGATTAAACATAATGGAAAAACTTCAAAGATGGAAAACAACATGTTATAATGAGATATTTGTCTTGTGTTTCTTATTTTGCTTCCACGGAATAATGTAAGAAAATCTGAATTGAGGGATAATAGTCAAAAGAATAAAATGCATTTATTTGTAAACAAACTAGTTGGAATGAGTTAAACGTACTTTTTTTTTCTAAAATAAGTTATTGTTTTTTTAAGTCAATTTCAAAATATTGTTTTTGAAATTGACTTTTTACTTTTTTTTACCGACACTTTTATTTATAAAATTTAAAAAATAATAGTGTCGGGAGTTACACCTTAATAAAAGGACAAAAAATTTAAATTTAGATTTTAATTAAGAGAACAAAAATATCTTCAATTTCATGATTTATTTTTAATAGGTATTATTTTTATTTTGGGACGGATAACCAAAGTATTTTTTAATGTGGTAAGAATGAAGAACATTAAGTTTTTTCAAGTTGAGGAAATGAGTTTTTTATTTATATGTTTTGTTAATTTATTACTGTTCATACATCTATTTATTCATAAAACTAGTTAAAAATATAAATTAGAATCAATACTTATAATCAAATATTAATTATATTATTACATATGTATTAAGTTTAAAGCATCAATTTTTTATATAATTGGTTTTAACTGAGAAAAAAACGTTGGTGAAATTACCATACTGCATGGTAATGACATTTCTTCTAAAAAAAACATAATACAGGTTTATGAAACCAAAATATATGGCATTTAAACCATTTAGTTAGTAATTTTTCCGTTCATATGGTAACGGCTCACCGGAAAATCTGAATTTTAGAGTTATAGATAACAAAAAGTTAGGAAAAATATACAAAACGGGAAAGTAAATTTAACCAAATGAGTGGTTTTATGCCATGATCTAAGATATCTAAGTTTGTGCGATAAGAGAAGATCTGCATCTGAAATGAAATGATCTATATATATATTTCTCTTACACGGCACCAAAAAAAAAAGCCTCATTACAACTCCCCGAATGGCAACGTTAGAAAATCGACCAATGATTGCATCTAAAAATGTCACATGCCGAATCTAGCTGAGGTGGCTCAACATATAGCGCTTTTAAAAACGGAAACAATAACCAGAGTGAGCATTATCAAGTTGTTCAATTCAGCTGCGGCAAAAATAAAAATGCTGTTGCCAGCCATAGAATTTTTTTAAAGTTAACATAAATCAAAATGACATAGAAGCGCAACTAGATCAAAATTATGATACCTGAGCGCTTGACGTAACAAATCCTTCAATGCTATAAGTGTTGTATCGCCAAATGCTCAAATTAACAATTGTGTTTTTAAAGAAATTCTCTCTATAAAGTATACAAAAGCTAGACGTTAAGAACGTATCCAATGAGCGAGCAAAGCGAACATTGGATTGCGAAGCAATCCGAAATGAACTGCGAAAGCAGTTCCGGGAGTTGGCAAGCACCAGCGAGCAGGGGGTGAAGCCTCCTAGTAGATTATAATTAAGTTGAAACAGATTTCCTTGAGTTTAGAAAGAAGACTTAAGGTTGTGTTTGTTTCTTTGTATAAATTAATTGGTATGTTGGGGTAAGTGTGTAGAATTTTTAACTTCTTCGCAAATACTTTTTTTCTTTTTTTAAGTAAGGAATTTATTAATTTCCTTTTCTAAGAAATCATTAAAAAATAATAAAGTTTTACTTACCTGTCGATGAATATCTTGAAACAAATATATTAGCACAACAAAAGCAAAAAGGTGTTAACTCACCATTTTGCTCTTTTTTACATGAAGATTTGCTTGTATGATTTTTGATATTAGTATTTTTTACTAAGTGGGTACGTATGCTATTGTTGCTGAAAAAAAGAGTAAAAAATACATTAAAAATATATTGGTTATGTTTTTCATGTGTGGTTTAAAAAGTATGTGTTATTAATTTATTCAATTGTAATTTATGTTATGGATTTTATTGAGTTTGTTGGAAAAAAATGAATAGTGTTAAAACATACTATTTTATGTCTACAGTAAGTAAAAGCTGTAAAACTCTGACGAAACTTTTTTCCTGGCTGTGATTTGATTAGAAAATTGATTATACTCTTTCCGAATTGGACGTAATTATATAATAATAAATAGAGTAACTCATTTTTAACTTAATTTAAAAACTAAAATATAAATGTATTTCCGTTCTCACGTGTTTATGGTGATATCTTAATGTCATGTTGGTTTAATAACAGTAAGTTTTATGATAGGGAAATGACAACAGCTTACATAAATCGGAATAAAGCTATCAAATGATGGATTAATGAAATATTACCATAAAATAATTGGTAATTATATTCATTCTTTGTCGACCAGTATGTATTATGGTTAGGGAACTGAACCCAAATTAGAAAGGTCCCGGATAAGGCCATGTATGTTCTTTCCTTTTCTTCTCTGTACTTTCTGTCCTTCTTACTGTGGATGCAAGGTTAGCTGACCTAATGTCGTGCCTTTGAGAGAATGGCTTACAAATCTGTCATTAACATACCCCAATGACGAAAGTCCATACCCGGGTATGTATTGTAAAAAATATTCCTCCATTATAATCAATTAAGAATAATTGAAAACTGTTGGAGTCAGGTACGTAATGCAACATAATCATCAGTGAGATTTTTGTTGTGTAAGATCTTCAAGAAGTTAAATTTTTACTTTTGCGGTATGCTCAATTCCAGCGATAGGCAAACAAGTATTTTTCTGAAAAGACATTTTTGTTAAAGCACATCATTATTTTAAGATTGTTTGGTTAAATATTAAATAATGGCCACAAAGATTGTCAGTGTAAAAATATTTTCTTTTATTACTTTTCGTTAAGCAAAACATGTAGTGGTTTAAATATTTCAATTGTATAAATCTTAGATCTGTCTCAGATACCTCTAAACTTGTAGATTCGACGTTTTACTATTTTTATGCCTACACAGATAATGGAAAACTGCTCAGGAACTAAAAATAAGAAAGTTTATATTTTATAAAGAAAAATAAGTTCTAAATCCCAACTTGAAAATGTTTGGAAGTGCAGTAATAGCACAAAAACAGTCGGGTGATATATCTGATTTAAATTTACCAATTGAAGTGAAGATTGAGAAAAATCCTGACATAAGATGCCAGAGGAGATGATACAGTTCCTACAATATTTAAAACAGAATTAAAAGAGAAATGTCTGCAAATGGAGTTATTCGTATTGAAATATTAAGTGAAAGGAGCCAAATATCCAAATTTTAAAGTGTGACTAAAAGCCCAAAAATGTGAAATTGGTGTCGGAAATCTTATTTTTCTTTTTTTTCTCGGTTTTCTAACCTACTTCCATTTTTACTTCCATTCCTACTTCCCTTTTCCTCCTATATTTCCTTTTTATACTGATTTTTATATAAATAGTCTTCTTTCCTAAAGTTTTCATACTTAATATAACAGAAGCAGTTCCTCTTTCAGTAAAACTTAATAGGTAATAGAAAATAAAAAATGGCCATGTTAATCGCTTTTCACATTGAAATGAAACTTATTTTCCAACTCCCTCCTAATTAAACTATACATTATGCTTCCCAATTCAACACTTTTATAAAATTGCGTTGCTGAATCAAATATGGTGTCTTGTAAATTATTGAAAATTATTAGCACCGCATATGTTAGCTGAATAATTGTAAATGGAACGTTTGTGAGGTGGTTCTGTTTGAACTGCATTGAAGCCAATTATCGTAAAACTATTGTCCTCTTTCCAAAATTGAATTTGAAAGGTATTTAGAGATTAAACAATTTAATTTATCTAGTTAAACAGAAGTTCTATTATTCGTATTTCACTGTATGACTTTACTCGCAGAATGTCAACAGAGGAATATATTGATCATTCTTACTAAGCTTGATTGCTTACGTTAATAAATGCGAAAACGCAGTAAGGGTTTGTATATGTGGCTTACAGTTATAAACATTTGGATTGGTACTGTTTTCGTCTATTTTGTATTTGCTTTCGTCGATAAACATTGTCTTTTCAAATAAACGCTTGTTGGGTTGAAACAGCTGCAAGGCTTTGTTTGGCAGTGTCCTAATGCTTGTAACCTCACAATAATTTAAGATTTCAACAGCAATATTTATTGAAATATAATGATTGGTTCTGCGAAAAGGTTTCTCAAAACACACGCGTGTAAGAAAATTCTTAGCTTGTGTGAACATATTATGTGTATTATGTATGCACTGTTCTGCCATACCAGGGGAATGCCTATAACCTTTCGGATATACTGGCACATGTCGGTATAAATATTTAATCAATATTTGTAAACCGTACACTTCAAATAATTCCTGATCAGATAATGGTAAAGAGTTCCAGCACTCAGGATGCCCGTATTTTTATTGTAAGATCCATTTTTACTGGAACACGTTACAGAATAAAAATTCTGATAAACCGTAATTTTTACAGTATTTTAGTTTAAATAAATATTACTGTAAAAAGTACGGTATAATATTTTACGGTAAACATGCATTTTACGAATGATGCATCCAGAGTGCAGGTACTTTAAACCGTAAGTTCATCTGGAAATTTTTACAGTTTGAAAATTCGTGGAGCTCATTACATTGACGTATATATATTTTTTTGGATGTAAGCTCATTGTACTTGCTTATTTGTAAATATCGTTATATTTTATCTAGCGACGTAAGTGAAAAGATTAATTTGATAAATGTCTCTCAAAGGAGTTGGAATTCCGAATACAGAAACTTACCTATATTTATGAGAGAATTCATGAATAATGTGTTAAAAAACTATTAAGAAATTAGAAATATTATTATTAAGAAAATTTCTTCGTTTTTAAAGAATATGCTGCGTATGCTGATTGAGCGAAATTTTTTTCAAAATGACGAAATAACTGCCACCAGTTTTTCTTAAAAATGAATTTTGTCAAAAATTAAAAAAAAAAAATAGTCATTCTGATTTTTTCCTATAATAATAATGTATAATGTATAATAATAATAATAATAATAATAATAATAATAATAATAATAGAATTATTGATAAATTTTTTGTAGGCACCCTGCAAGTAGATCAACGTTGTCCCAACAACGTAAAAAGGATGAATATAGCAGAGAAATAAATTGCACCCATGCCCCAAGAGGGATTCAAACCCGAGAACTTCTCCAACTCCGTGACCATCATTCGATCTGCTAATTTTGTCGCCTTATTTTTGATCGTCTAGTTTTCCTTCTAGTTTCATCATCCCATATAATAATCTCCCTCATTGCACTATTATTCAGCTTCCAGTTGAGGAAGCCTTTCCATCATATATTTTCGTTACGAATCGCGTGATTTCTAGATCATAACATTTACATAGGCTCATATTAGATCATGTTAAACTCATGGTTATGTATAATGTGAAGTGTTTAGGCCAGAAAACTGATTATAAGATAAATTTTTAATATAGTACTTGCAATATTTTAATTATAAAAAAAAAAAAAAATTGTGGAAAAGAAAAGCATTATATGCGAACATTTTAAAAGTGCCTGGCAACTGCTTTCAGTTCTGCTAATTATATTTCTAAGAATCTAGATATAAAATATTATGTGAACTGTGAAACTGAATAATAACTTTTCTGCATTTGTGGTATCTCAAAGAATACTTGGTTTCTATATTTTTTTTAAAATTAAAAATCACACTAATTTTTTTAAAAAAAGATTCTTGTCACCAAAGAATAATTAAATAAATAAATTATACTGTAAGAAACTTTCTACAAAGCAACAAATTCAACATAATAAAACAACTTTTGGTGAAAAGTATTATTGGCAAATAATTTTCGTTGCATAATTTTTTTTAAACTAAAACAACAAAAAAAACTGATTTCAATAAAGTCAAATAAAGTCTTGCTGCCTTGCGGAATTTTGATTTTAATGTAAATTTGTAAATTTTTCTTGTTTTCTTTTTGTTTTCTACTTACTTCTGTAAGCCTCATGCTCTAATTTGGGGTGCATGAGGAGTTTTTAGTCGTTTAATAATTTAAAAAAAAAAAATCAAATTCACACTTTATTATTAGTCTAAGGGTTCAATAAGCTTAGAATATAAGATGAATGTTTCACTTTTAATGAGAGTTAAGACACTCTTTTGGCTCAAATACATTATTTTTCACTTTTTTTGATTTCCTCATCTTATAAGAACAACTATGAAATAATTATAAAAAGACTCAATTTTAAAATAACTAAAATATTATTTCGTAACGTTAAAATTTTACTATATTTCTTTTTAAAAAAAAATTAATACAGTTTTAAAGTTAAAATTACATGTTCTTTCATTTTAATATATGTTTGCATTAAGACCTAAATTTTATCAAATGCATATATGAATATACGATATAAAATTTATCTATTAAAAATGTATTACAATTATCTTTTAAAATTCTTTGATGCACATTTATTAAATGTAGTAACTTTATGACGGAAAATTAAAAAAAAAAGGAGACTGTTTCGAAACTGGCTGCACTTATGAAATTATTAATATAGAAATTATTTAATGCATTTTATTTGAAATTAGTAAAGATTTTTTGCACTTTTAATATAACTTTATAATACTCTTAATATGTGTATTAAAGAGTAAACATATATTTTGTTCTGCAGAATTTTCATGAAATATCTTTAAATAAGGAACAAAATAATTTATATCTATCTGTCTTTCAGGACTCGGAAAATCTATTTTAAGTGCAGATGCCTCTGAGATTTATTGAGAATGACATTAGCGAATCCATATTAATGCTGTAAACACTACATTAGAGATAGCATTCTCATTAGAGATTAAACTGGCCGTTAGATATCTAGGAACGTAAGCACGTTACTTTTCAATTTGCTCAAATATAAACTAGTTCTCGATGAAAGGGTCAACAAATCAATTGGGTTGGAAACTATCCAAGTTCCGTAATCGTATTTGACGTAATTTAAGTCGAGTAGGTGATGTAGATTGTACATTTAACTGTTTAAAAGTGAAGTACAACGGAGTTGAACGTACTTGCAAACAATTTGAAAAAGTAATTTGCTACACATTCAGCTCAAATACTGGTATTCTTCTGGAACAGTTATCTCTCAAAATATAACATGATTTCTATGTACTACTGAAAATGGAACGGGTACTTCAAATTTCTATGACTGTAATTTATAAAGCAGTTAAGGCAGAACTGTAACCCGACCGATGATTGGTTGTTGTATCTGAGGAAGATGTGACGTCATTTATTTACAAGTCAATGCGATAGTGATCTTTGTCGAACAGAACAAAATTTAATCGTTGTATTTTGATTGGAATCGTTGTATTCTCTGCTTTTCAATGAATTAGTTTGAAATTTTATTAGTAAATGGAAGCTATAACACTTTACACCAAAGCACTTAAAAGAATTTGAAACAAATCCTTATAATTTTTTAAACCTTTTAGAGACTTAAAATAAATGTGTTTAATAAAAAAGCAAACAAAGGAATGAGAGATTTGGTTTTTCTAATGTGAATTGGAGAGAAGACATGGCTAAGATTTAGCTGGAACGTTTCAAGCTCTTTTGTTTTTCTTATAAATTAGATAAAACTTTTTTTTTAAATTTTATTTCCTATGAGCTGCACAATCAGTCTTCCCGATGAGCAGACCTAGTGCGTTCTCCAGAAGTGGTATCCACTCTTTCAGGACCACCACAATGGGTGAGATACCGTTGGCCATGTTAATTTGGACGTCTAGTTTCTGCCACACTAGATGGCAGCACCGAGACTCTATTTGGATGCTGAAGTGCACTAGAAATTTAATTTTGCCGGAAATGCCAAGAGCCAATAACGCACTCCAGGGATCTTTTACATGCCGCATAATCATACGACATGGCCGCTGAGGATTTTCTGCATCCCGAAAATCCGGTGTCTGGGCCGGGGATCGAACCCGCAGACTTGGGCTCAGAACGCTGACGACAAACTCAACAACTAAAACTGTTTCGAAGAGTTTTACAAAGACATATTTTTATCACTGTAAAATGTGCAATATCGTGGTTACTAACCTTATTCAAATGTATAACTTTTGGGGCAATTTTTTTCTATTGTTCATGATACTTACTTATGTCAAATTAAATGTTTCAATGATTGGAGAATTTTTTTTTAAAATATTGAAATAACTTTATAAATAAAAGTACCTTTCTTTTGATTATTAATAATCAATTAAATTTATATAAAATTTCAATTTCATTTTTTAAAATTTCAGTAACAACGTTGGATTTTGGATCTAATACATACATTAATCTGAGAGTCAATGAAATCAATAATCAGTTAAATTCATATTATTCAATCACGTTTCTTCAAGCTTTTCTCGAACTTTCCAATAACCTTTTAACATTAATCATTAAATTTACTCAAAATATAAGTATTTATTTTCAACAAGACATGCTAAGAAATATCGAATCATTGAAATATGATATTGAGCTTACGTCAATACAGTCAGAAAGCTGCACAAATCCGAATCTTTGAAGACTAACTTTTATAGAATTGATTGAAAATCATGTTTTATTGAAAAGATGCCAGATAAAACTTTTTTTCACATACTACGTGCTCCCTTCTGCGTTTCTTGAAGTATCAAAAATATTGATATTCTTATAAAACTTTCTATACGTTTCTGTCAAAAAGGTAGAATCCGACATAAGGGCCTATATCATTTTTCTCTAAAGTCAAGAATTGACTTCCTTGTTAGAGTTTCAACTATTCTATTCAAACTATTCTGTTTGCGTTAGAATCGTTTGTTTTTGCGTGCCTTTTGAAATTGCTTGACACATTTAAGTACCAAGTAATTTATAAATTTTGATTTAGCAAATAATTTGAGTAAAAAAAGTGTTTCAGTATAAAAAAAATTAGGTTTTGAAGTGTAAAAATGATTTTAATGTCCGCAATAATCCTTATCACCAAGTCCAACAAGATTTATAAATGATTATCATATGGGGAGTCGGTAGGGCACATCTCAGTAGTGCTAAGTCTGACCTTTTTCGATGTATCTTTCCTAAGAAACTACTTATGATAACGCTTTGATATTTTTTAGGGACATTTGAGATTATATCAGTTGCATGCTGTGGTAATGTCTTAGCGTTAATAGGAATACGATTTGAGTTATAACAAAGATTTCTGATGAAACCTATTTAAAAATTAAAAGTTCTGAGTTCATAATTTTTTTTAAAAATAAATGCTGCTAAAGATATGTATTAACAGTTATCACAGAGTAAATATGCATATGTAAATATTTTATGAAAAAAAAAACTGAAGCAATATCTTGTTTAGATGCTGTAAAAGGTACATCCAAAAAGGGCAGTTTTAGCATTATCGGTATATGCCCTACCTATTCCCCTTAAATTTTACTATGCTAGTTTACGCCTTTTGAGATTAGCATTAAGCTTGCATAGACTTTTATATTGGGATTGAATCTACCTTTAAAAAAAGCAAGAAATATTTTTTGAAATCGATGATGAATCATCCTTCATAGGTCAAGAGTAGACCTACGAAGCTCTCAAACCGAGAATAATTTCACCTCTTCAGGTTTATTTTAGGTTTTAAGACCATCACAGAAACTAGGTTTATTGCTTTTATTACAAGGTTTTTATATACTTTCCTTAACAATTAGAAAGTGAAGGTTTGACTGATCATTAAAGTTTCAACATAAACACTATCTTGAATTCGAGAGCTTGGACAAAACTGAAATGAAAAAAAAGAAGGTAAAAACAAGGTTTACGGTAAAATATGAAAATTAGAATTTTTAGAGTCTTTTTGCAGGACTCATTTTCAATTTTAAAGGAAACCAGTTTTATATACTGATACTTTAACTAGTTTAAAAAGGAATTAAATAGTTAACCTTTCTATGCCAACCAAATAAAAATGAAAGTATAACGTTTGTCGTAAGGTTGTCTGATATCGTAAAGATATCTGGATATTTATTTATTGAAATTATATGAGATTTAAAAGTACTGTATCCGTTCATGTCTTACACTCTTTGAAATTAATACGTTTATAAAATTAAAAATTTCAATGCATCATAAGAAAAATAATTTCTGAGTAAGATAAATAAAATCGAAAATATAAGCTGCCATAGACCATTTAAAAAAAAAAAATATCTAAAGAAGTGGCAGATAAAAATAGAGCAACAATATTCCCATGCGTATTTTTCAATCCATGGTTTTGAGTCCCTTCAAGCTTTCTGGAAAAATTTTTAGGGTAGAAGCAAATTCTTTTGCCAAGAACATAATTCCACGGGGAGGTATTCATGAGGCCTTAAATGTCTCATGCCACTTTTAGTGCCCTATACATCGGGTTTTTGCTTACATAGAACATCATACTTGTGACATTATTTTAAAAAATTTTAAATCACCACGTTACAGGTGTAAAAATATACTAAGATTTCTGTGAAAATATTTTTTTCTTGTTTAAAATATTTTTTTGAAATGTGAACATTGTATTGAGAAACATAATCGAATCCAAATCGTTTATTTTTATTAGTGTAAAAATCGCATTTCTGTCGTTTTTCTACTTTCTTTAATATTTCTCCTTACCCTATTGGTAATTTTCGATCAAGTTTAACCTCAATATTGCTCAAATTTACAGCAATCTTAAAAAAGTTTCCTAGTCGAACATGATTATCATTTAATTAATCCTTCTTAAATTTTATTGCATAATTGGAAATTATGTTATATTTTTTCTCAACAGTTTTAACATATAATGTTACTTTTGGTATCAACTTAAACCTTGAAAGTTTTTAACTCTTTGAAAAATAAATAGATTTTTAAATATTGTCGTCTTTTCACTAAGCAGACTATATTTTGATGAACCTTTAATGCAGTTTAATATATTAATCCCCTTTTTTGTCACCACTCTTGCACACATTTGCAATTAAAATCATTAACATTCTGAAATTTCTCTTTATTGGTTAAGGTTTGGTCGTTCTTATTTTTTAATTTAATTCCGTGACTTTGTAGCTATTTTGTAAATTTAAAAAATAGCAAACAATTAAATGAAATAAATGGGGAATCAAAACACTAACAAATTAAAATGTGAAAGCAACAGAATTAACAACTTCATTGAATAGAAACACAATAAAACCAAAGAAAAAATTACTTATTATTCTTGATTCAAAGTGACGATATTAATTTAAGTGTAAAAATGTTTAGAACACTGAAATTTGGATTTTTTAAAATTTTTTCTGATAATTATTTCTGTCACTGAAGTTATTACTTTTCTACTTTTTTTTATAATGAAAATAAATATATCTTAGAAAGAAAGAAAAGCAATTTTATTTTTTACTCAAACGTTACTTTGCAATTAATAAAAACGCCAAACTTTCTTTTTGAAAAAATTGAGTTTATCCATTTCATATAATTGTATGAAATGATGTGGTAAAATTTGGATTCATAAAAGATGAAGCAGAAAAAAAATTATGAAAATTATTTTTCCTGAGTAAATTTATAAATACAGAATTACAAATTTTGATTTGTGACCAACCCCATATCAAAGATAAGATTTCTGAACAAAGTACTTTGAAGAAAAAACTAAGAATCCCAAAGTGCAAGTAATTTTGAAGCTACTCGAAAACTTTAAGTGTTATGGCCAAACTACATCCTTATATGCGAGGAACAGCTTCCAACAAAAGAATTTTTTCTTACATATTACCCATTAGAATACATGTTCGTTTTTGTTCTTAACTGTGACCTGAACTTTTGAACTTACGGAACATTTGTAATTTCTTTATCTAAGTACTTTTGCCTTGTGGGTAAATATTATAAAATATGTGATGAATAAAAATTATGTAATTTGAAAATTTTATGGGATGAGTTTAAAAAAAAAGTTTTTGTTTTTAATGATATTAACTAAATGTCATTTTGATCTATATGAGGGGTTCATTATTTTTCTCGGTTATGGAATGCTAATCTATTATCCCTCCTTAGCTAAGCATTAACTTAATAAAGTTCGTTAGCTATTGCGAGCACATTAATTAAATGATCTGCTAATTATTTTGAATACGCTACTTACTTATGTGAATAATATGCAATTTTATCCTCGTTTTCTTTAATAATAGTCTTAAAATTAAATTTTACATCAGATAATTGGATTCGCAAGGCAAGGGTGGAATCTTGTCTAGCTCTGAATGAATTTTTTCGTGTATGCACAAACTGAAAATAAATAGAACAAGCTCAAGCTACATTATACAACTTTGAAATATTTTTAATTTTTTGAGACGTTTTTTTATTGTTCATAATGCTTACTTATGTAAAATTAAGTGTTTCTATTTAAAAACAAATTTTTTTAATCTTAAAACGACTTAGATCAAGTACTTTTCTTTTGAATATTAATAACATTGAGAAACTAATATTTTGTTGCACTAACACACGTTTTTGATCTTGCCAAATTTGGGTAAAGGAATTTCAAATCTGAAAATAGTTTTGCACCTAAAGATATAGATTTTTTTTAAAATGTTTTTATTTTGTCGAAATTCACACGTTTAAAAGCGTTATATATAACAGGGTCTCACCTAAATGATGCAACAAAACTTTTATAGAGGACTTAAAGCATAGCATCGGGATTAAAATCGCATAGGAACACGTGTACGGAAATGTCATCATACTCGGCTAGAGGCGTATGATGAATATTTCCTTTACCCACTGATGTTTCTGTTCGTAAAAAGTCATTTTTATCTTCTCCGCATGGCAAAACAGGTTTTTCCATCCCAATTTTGTCCATTTGCTAAGCAGCCAGTGGGTTAAAGAGATGAGAAAGTTGTAATAATTTCAGTTTTTAGTTTACCTTACCTATAAATAGCATTTTACATAATACATAGTGATGCATTGAAATGTAACTGAATAAATTCTAAATTCAATCTTTCCTTTAAGTTTGCACTTTCGGAACTTTATTCAGTTGTATTACATATTTCAGTTAATGGGTTTTCTGCTTTCATTTCTTTCATAATAGATGCGTCAATACTATGTCAAAGTTTGTTTAATTTACTAACTATAGGGAATTTTTGTAATTTTGGTTTCACTTTAAATATTTTTGATTTTTTTATATTAATATTCTTTTAAAAAATAAACTTACTTTTTGCAGTTACATAAACAGAAATGCATTTCAACTCAAAAAAAAAAAAAAAATAATAATAATAATAATAATAATAATAAAAAATAAATTAAAAAAAAAAAACAGCAGTTAAACTATTTTCTGATTGTATCTAAACTGGATTAGATTTTTATTTTTAAGTTCGGGCAGCTAAACAGTTTCACAATTAACCTCAAACTCAAATAAAACTTTTTACTACCTTATTTGCATAAAAAAGTGCATGTGAAAAATATAAAGAAGTTTATGTAATAAAATGCGACCAAGAGTTATATTTTCTAAAACACGTACTAGTTTGATGCATGCAAATTGTTTTTTACGTAATATCTTTAAAACATATTTTACAACCTCTGAATATGAAAAAAATGGAATGACATTAGGAAAATATTTGTGAAAATAAACACTTTCCGAACAATTTCAATCGATCCCTTGGGAGCAAAAGGCGGGATGATTTCTAAGAGCACGTTACTGACGACTTTTGATTATGCATACACTCCTACGCACATTTGCATCACAATTTTAAAATCTAATCGGAATATATATATATATATATATATATATATATATGTGTGTGTGTGTGCGTGTGTGTGTGTGTGTGTGCGTGTGCGTGTGTGCGTGTGTGTGTGTGTGTGCATGTATATAGCTCTTGAGTATATCTCATATTCAGGTTTAACTTACTGCCTAGAAGAAAGTGAAAACTAGATGAAATCTGCAAGTAATGAAAAATTAACTAAATATTTAACTTTTTCTAGCTTGTAAATCTACAAACATAAAAATAATATTAATAAATGACTAATTAAATCATTAGATTAATTATAAATGAAAGTTCTCTAGGAAAGTCTATTTATTATAATGAGCTAATGAATGTCATTTATTTGGCTAGAAAATAACTTCAATCTTAATTATCTTCCTTTTATATCCGAAATAATTAATGAATCTAAAATCATTACTCAAAGTTTAGATTTATTGTGCAGAAATTTTGAAATGAGAAATTACACAAAACTTATTTTAATGACTTCCGTCTCTAAGTACCGTGAAATAGATTTTGCTTTGTGAAAATTTAAATAAAAAATTTAAAAATAAAAGAAAATGACCACTGAATGCATTTCTGAAAAAAATATTGAGTTGAGTATTTTCTAACAGTTTTTGAGATCATTAAAGTACGGTTGTTTTTAGCCGCATTTAATGTTTTAGAATAAAAAAATTTTATGATAACTGTCATCTCAATTAGAAGATAATTTTTCATTCAAATATTTCGTATTATGCCATACAAACCTTAACTAATCATCTTAGTTATCAGTTTACATCAAATATGCGAATGAAGTTTTCTAAAACAAAATGGTGATTAGTTATTCCATGCATAATAAGTAAATTTAAAAACTCACGCTTTTAAAAAAAAGGGCGATGGGTTTTAGTATGGAGTGTTACGTTTTTAATGTAAATAAAAGCTTAATATGTTTTAATATGTTTTTATGCGTCCTTAAACCTGGTGGATGATATAGCGTGGTGTGGTTTGAAGCACCAAATTGAAAATCCCTTGGTGACGGGTTCGATTTTTATCGTGGTCGAATTTTGTAGGAGAACAAAAAATATTTATTTTACAATATAGTAATGTAAGTATAATATTCCTTTTTTTAAAATATTTTTTTTATTTAAGAGCGTGTAAAATAAAAACGTTAGAAATAAATTCATGTTCTGATTCCATACAATGTCTCATACCTCCCTTAATATTTACTTGCAATTTTGAAACTGAGTAAGATATTACATATTTTTTTTTTATGCTACTACACTAAGCCAAAAAAAAAAAAATTATAGACACATCGGTCCTCACAATGGGCATTATATAGTCGAATTGAAGAAAATTGTGAAAATTCCAGAAATTATATTATTAAAATACTTTTAATACAATACTTTTTATTCACCCATTCAAGTTCAAGTACATTTTTTATTTTTGTAGTGAATGACACTTGATGTTAATACATTAATTAGTTACAGTTTAAGTAAAGTTTTCTTCAATTTTAAATTCATTAATTAAATTTGATTAATTAATTTTAGTGTAAAAAAAAGTATTTATGAAAAGCTTGATATGTGTCTGACTGCCTGGCGGGCGAAGAACGTGTGGTTAGAATCATCGAATCGTGGTGCGTCGTTTAATTTATCGCACCACCGAATTTTTAAAAAAAAAAATTATTGCAGGAGAAAAACAATGTTTTATTTATTTAATGATCGGGTAATGTAAATAAATTATTCCTTTATTTTTATTTTATTTTATTTTTAGTGTGCTTAATAAAATCATTAGAAATTATCAATTCTCTTATAATTAACCTATAATTTTGAAACTCAGTCAGATATTATAAATAAATAATATAGAAAATTATTTAAATACTTGATAGGTGTCCGACAGCCAGGCAGACGAAGAGCGTGGTGCAGTTCGTAGCACTAAATTGCTAGAAAGCATAACCATTTATTCGATTAAATTCTTTTTTCAGTTTTGCATTTTTTGCTGAATGTGTGGTAATAAAATTCATCATTTTAAACATTGAAATCTCTGGTAATCTTTTACCTTATGACCACAAAATTTTCAACTGAAAGGGGTTAATACCGTATATTTCGGTATTATTAACTAGAATTAATAGCAATAAATGATTTTATGACATGTTCTAAGACATCATGATAATGTTACTAAATTTTTACCGTCTTAACCTAGTTTTATCACTTATTCTAAAACCATTTTTTATAGTAAATTTTACCAAATAAATATCTTACCAAAGCACTTTGTTAAAAATTACCGTAGTTTTTGATGTTTCCATACAGCGAGAAATACGTTAAATTTTATCATATTCTGATAGATTTGACTATACTTCTTTTTTCAATGAATCAGACAAAGATATGTAACAGAAATCCTTACACATAATATTTCAGTCAGGCAATTTTGGGAAAAAAAAACATTTAATAAATCAAAAATACTAAGTGGTTTAAAGAATGAACATAAAGTTAAAAAATTTATTAAATTATTAAAGATTTAAAAAAAATATTTTACTGAAATTATAAATTACATTTTTAATGATTACATTTTTAAGAAAATTAATATTTCTTTGAATAAAATCTTAAATTTTATAACAAATTATCAATAAATAAATTTATATTTACAATACGGAAAGCAAATTTATGATTTAATAATATCCATTCAATGCTTTCTAAAAAAACATACTTTTTAAATCTGCTTTCAAAATCTTTTCGTCAAACTTTTACGCGATCAATTTAACTAAAGTGCAAAAATATTGTTTCAAAGTATAAAACTGTCACTATTCGATTCTCAGACGCAGATTCAATTAAGGTTCAATTTATTGGTTCGCTTCCTTTTTAGATTACTTTTAAAGATTCAAACATTTCCTTAAGATAAATCTTAAAAGCTAAAGTAAAACGTATTATATTCTTTTAAAGTAAATTGCGTTTCGACAGAATAATTTCCTAAAAATAGAATAATGTCATTCAATCCATTTGCTTACAAAAATTCCTGATTTTTAGATTATTATATCTTATTGCAAACTGCTTAAAAGGATACAGTTGCTTAAAGATTATTATATTTTTTCTTTCATTTTTGAATTTGAAAATACCTTTATTGATCCATTTATATGTAGACAGCACATATTTTTTTTACTCAATAATTTTAGAGTGTGATTATTTAAACCAACTCTTTACAATATGCTGAAAAAATAAAATTCAGTTTTCTTTTAGATTTTATTTTTTTAGTCCAAATAAAGTTTTTATTTGGACTCTGTCAAGATGCTTTATGAACCTGAACTGATTGTAGACAGCAATTGTAGTTATTAAAAGTGGTGTCCAGTTTTAGTAAAGCAGTTCTGTTCTACAAAATGAGACGCTTAGATTGCATTTAGTTGAAAACTATGAAATTAGTGTTTTTATTCTAAAAATGAAGTATGATATACCTGGAGTTAGTATCCATAAAAAACTTTAATTACACATTTAAAGTCGTCATTCTTGACCCTAAATCCGAGATATGATCGAGAAATTATATCAGAATACTGAAATTGGTATAATCATCTAACCCATATCAACCATTTAGATAAATTGCATTTAAAATAAATCGTTGAGGTATAAACACATTTTTAACCTTGTATTTGGTACGAGGCAAAGACATTAAAATGTTAAAAATACAAAATAAATGGTAAAAAGATGGATAGTTCTGAAGATCATTTTGGTATTTTATAGGAACACTTTGGAACATGGCATAAAAATTTCTTCCTCGCTTGATTTTACTTATGAGTTTTGTATATTACGCATAAGGTAATAGATATCAGGTAGATGGTAGGTGCGTAAGGTATTAGATATAGATCCTATCTTTTTCGATATTCAGTGATAGCGGTAGGTATTTGTCGTCGTTATTTGTTTTAAAAGTCCACGTTCATTTTTTTATGATGGTGTTGATAGTTAAACTATTTAAACATACGTCACTTTAACTATATAGTTCCTTTATAAGTAATAAGCATTAAAGCTCCAAAGTAGCTGACATATTCCAGACTAAATTGCTTTTCAAAAGTAGACCTCCAGTTTACTGATATTGTCGGAAAATACTTAACTCTGGAATAGCGAATATAACGAATAATCTAATTAAAGAAAAATTTCAATACAACTTTTTAGATATATTCTTGAAAACGTAAAATTATAAAAAAAATAGGAAAAAGCAAAAATTTAATTTTTTTAAAAACAATTTGTAATAAATACTTTTTTATGTGTTAGGTCACAGACTAATATGAACACAGAATAATCTTCGGTTATAAAAGTAGATCGATCGATTTCAAAAGTGCGAGTTCATTAGAATGGACATAATTTCAATAAACGGCGGACACTGCATAGTTGTTTATTTCATAGATCAGTTGTGTCCATTTCTTGGTGAATAAAGTTTTCGTCTACCATGATTTTGGTGGGGTTGGATTCTTTATTCTGCTGTATGAAGGAATTGTGATTTCTCAGTGCAGTTTTAGTGGTTGGGATTTTCCTCTCAAGTAATGTCCCCTGTGGTTTAAAATAGGTAAATTCTTAATGGCAAAGAGAAAAATTAATTTTAAGTTGGTGTCTGAAATAATCTAGAACTACCTAAGGTAAATGTTTTGAAGCAAATTACACAGAGTGTGGCAAATTACAATAAATGCAGTAAATTACCTTTACTTCCTTTCAAAAAATTACTGAGTCCTCTGTGAGGTTCCTTCTGCATTTTTCCAAAATTTACACGAGACTTCTCATTTATAGCTTCTAGTAGTTTCTCGTGTGTTTTTACTGAAAAGTACTTTGCATTGTATTCGATTAGCAATGCTCTTTAAAAATCAAATTTAAGATTACTTTTACGTTAGTTATTAAATTTAAAACTTTAAAGCCTCAGAAAATTAACTGAGAGGTTAGTAAAATGAAACAAATAGAGTTCTTAATCGCGTATTCCCAAAAGTAAAATACGTGCTTGAAAGAAATAACTGTTTGAAAAGAAAGTGAATGTTTTCTAAGAAATACTTGAAAAAAAAGAGAGGGAAAAAAACAATCTTTTTTTAAAACGCGTCTCAAAACTCTGACAATCTAACGTTAAAGTTTTGCTTTTAAAAAGTTTTTCGCACCTTTTTAGGTAGTATGAAGAAAAAGATTGTGTCTACATACAAAAAGTGGAAAAAGTAAATAACATTTACTCCCCTAGCTTTTTTTTTAAATTTCAGAAAGAGTTTCGAGAACTATCTTTCTTTTTTTCTATTTATGACTTTCTTTAGTTATAGCTTTTATCATTCATAACATTTTACAGCTTCTTTTCACGATTCTTTCTCTAAACAGAAATAAAAATATTCATTTTCTTCGTGAAATAGTATATATATATATATATTTTTCTTTTGAATGAAAAACGACAACAATTAATTATGTAAGCCGAATTGTTTTTTTTTTATTTAATCTAAAATTTATTGCTCATTAAAATAAAATTAATGTTACACTATATAATAAAATAGATCAAGACAAATAAAATAGACATTATTTTTAAATTGATCTGCACAAAATTATTTACTTGCTTTAAGATATGTTAAGTTTTGTAATGCAAAATTTTTGCATTAAAATTAAAATTATTCAATGATATAGAGTACAAAATATATGGTGTAATACCCTTCCGAGTAAGGTTGACGAACAACTCAATGATGAGCGAACATAGATTTTATTTCAAGTTAATATCAAATTAAGCTTTCACGCACACAAATTGTAGTTGAATTGAAGCACCAATAATGGCAAATACTTAACTCTCTACGATTATTCACACTTTTTGTAAAAGATCGGAAAACTCCAATTTGGCAAGAGTTTAGAAATTACCAGCTAATTATTTTTAATTAAGAACAAAGTAGTAGGAGTTATTTTACATATTTTTCAAAACATCTTTAAATCTTCAGACGTTTACTGCTGCATAAGGTCTTCGCATTTTTAACTGCGCATTTAAGATAATGATATTTAAATGCATGCATATCTGTGGATAATATTTACTAATTTTATAATATTTAATTTCAATTAATTTCAATCCAGCTCTATTATATTAAGCCTGATTTGAATTATTCTTTAATCTCTTTCGGTGATATGTGCGAGTGTATAACAAACTACTTTTATTTTATGAATTAGCTTGTGAATGCATTATTAAACTAATTATAACTAGTACAAATTGTATCTAAGAAATGACTTTGCCGGCTCAGGTTGTATTAGTTCTAACGTTGCTCTAAATATATATGAGTTTTTTTTCAACTGACTCGATGCAATTGTTGTATGGTTGTAAACATAGCATTATTTCATGCATACATAGCATTGTTTTAGTATGTCTTTCATAATGTTTCATTCTATTTAAATTTAATTGAAAAAAGAATAATATTAATTAAGTAGGCAATAAGTATATGTAAACAAGCAATCCTTGATATTTTAAGTCCCACAGTAATTTGATCGTTAAGACACGGTTCCCAGCAGATCACCCGAAGTCAAGCATCACTGACTGCGGTCAGTATGTGGGTAGGTGACCGCTTGGATCATTCTGTGTAGGGACCGAGGGTGTGCGGTATTGGTTCTCGTTCAACTGCTCTACCGTAAAGTGCTCGACTTTGCGTGCTGACCATTGGGCTACCGAAGCGGGGGTGCCATCCTCTCTGCATAGGATCAAAATGAAGATGGCATGTCTTCGGATCATCCTCGATGATGTTTCCCAGACCGTCGCGTATAGCCCACTGTGCAGTTCTAGTGTGACGTAAATGAACCACAACGTGATATTTTAAAGTGATAAAGTTCTTTTCATAATTTTTATCTATCTGCGCCGAAGAATAATTCTCTGATGCCCGTTTTAAACATAATGTTTTAAAGCAAAATAAAAGTCTATAGAAAATGCGAAAAATAAAAATGATTTCACCCTAAATACCTTTAGTTTTAATGATCGAATTTACGTAAAAAGGGCCGATCATTGTGGTTCAAAAGGAAGACCTTAAATACTTTTAATTAACTAAACTATTACTTTTTAAAAAAAATATACATTTTCCTCGAAGGATTTGAATTTTTAGTAACTAATATGCGCAGAGAGGGGCTAAGCACAATTTAGGAAAAGTGTACCCGATAATTTAGTCAGGAGAAAGATTGAAAAACCGGATCCCATAAAATTAATATCACTTTTTGAAAATTGCCGGTTTGGTGACGAAGCGTCAGCGTGCCTGACTTTAAAGCTTGTAGCGATTCCCTTCTAGAAAATCTATTTTTGAAACCTCTAAAAGCTAATGGTTTCAGGTTCGAATTCTTCTCAGGGTATGGATGTTTCTCTCTGTTGTTCTTTGTTGTGTGATGTGTTAATTTGCCCCACCGATGTGTGTGAACGGGCATGTGTGGCGTGGGTAATGTTGCTCGTTTCCGTGACTTTGGTTTAGAGGTGCCCACCGAGTAACGTTAAAGAGCAGCACTTGTAGTTTCGGCATTTTCCGAGGCGCTGAACGAGTGTTCAGTGCCTGCCGTTAAAAAAAATATACAAAAATCGTCGTACATTTTACTATACCTCAAAACCTTTTTTGATATGTTTGCTCACTACATTATAAAAATTTGTTAGCTCACAACTATGAGATGTCGTTTCGTTTACGTAAAATATACTTTTTAATAGAGATTTTGTTAGTTTGCTTAACAAGGTTCGAAATAATATTGAATTGTTATACAAATTTTAACACGATTTTTATCTGAAAAATTTTAACTGAAAAAATACAAATTCTGAATGAATTATTGATTGGTCGAAAACATGTCGTTTTCGAAATTTTATAATTAATATGTGCAGTGAACTCTCACTTATGTGTGACTAGGAATAGTACCGGACAAACTAAAATTAACGTTTGATGAAAAATCTATTCAAAGTATGAAAACAATGAGAGCTTGAATAAAAGTGCTTCTAAAGATTGATTTGAAGGTGTATTTTTACTATGATTTGAAAGAACTTCCTCACCATCTTCATCATTAGCACCATCATCAGCCATTTCATTAGAGATGTCTTCAACAACTCTTTATTCCTTTGTTATCAACAAATTCATTAAAGGAAACAGCTCATCAGAGACAATTTACCGTTCGTCATCACTAAGATATACACATTAATCTTCTTCAAGTACGTTGATTTGATTTCTACATTCATTTTCATCAGAAACTAGATATCCATCCTTTTGAAGCGGTGCCTTATGCCAGAATCTCCATTATTTCTTCATGCAGCGCATACCGTTTTGCACCAAGAATTAACACTCTTGCATCGGCTGTAGCTGAATTGCCTGTTTCTAGTTCAGTGGATGGGGTAAAGAGTTCGCATGTTCCAAAACGGTATGATTCTGCCATCCATACTTTGTAAAAAAAATAACGAAAGTTTCTAAATATATGAGGCAGCTTCGGCGCATGCAATTTTCAAAACCATTTCTGAATATTTTGGACACAATTGGCTTAAATTCTATTCAGTTTCGTGCTTTTGAAATGCTTGTTTCTCAATTAATTGAAAACGTGTTGATTGAAATTCTCTGAAATTTTAGGAAACATTTTCTGTCAATTCAAAATTAGTTTCTGAAATGTTTTATCACTGGGTACTTTAAGCATTTATTTTGGCATTAATACTTTCGGCAGGGACTGAGAGAGTAGTTTATTAATTCTACCTAAGTTTAAAAAGGACATTAAATCAAAGTAATTTGTCACGCAAAAGAAAAGTATTGGCGAAGAAGATATAAGGGAAGAGGTGTCTTGAAAATTTAATTGACCTGAAAGTAATATTTTTAATATGGAAACTGAAAAAAATATAAATAGAGATTTTCAACAACTATTTAAATAAGAGAACATAATTTCCGAATATTCTTCTCAAATATGATGCAAAAAATTATTGAATCAATTCAAAAATCTTGATATGCTTGAACAGTTAGAAATGACAACTAAATTAAATTTTATGGAATTCCAAAGCTAACAAAGAAATCAGATTTTGCTATATTTATATGAGACGTTAGTTTTATCTTTTAAATTTATTATTATTTTTATAAATTAGTAGATTATAAAATTGCAATTGTTCTTATAAAATTGTTGTTGCTCAAACCTAGCAAAACCACATTCTCTAGCATTTTTAAAAGACGTTGTTCAACTTCCCTTTTTTGTTTATACAGTATTTTTTCTGTCCTTGTTGCGGAACGCTGTATTGAATCTTTTATAACTCCAAAACTGTTGACATAGGGTTCGGAAATGTGGATATCGACTACGAGAAGCAGTTTTAGACCCCATCCAAAACTTCGCTTAAATTTTTATTTATTATTTTCAGAAGAAATGTTTGAAACATGATTATTTCGCATTCGTTTGAAAATTAGCCACTGATATAAATAAAATTGTTCGAAAACAATTTAAATAAAATATTGCGTGTAACATCAAGTTTATTCGTTTATTCTCAGTAAATTTTTCAGGTATTATGTTCATTTTATATAATGTTTACTTTGAAATGTGTTGCAAGAATTTGTTATAAAATTTTAAAAAAAAGTAGATAAAAAGTTGTAGGTTTTCAAATAAAAATATTAAATTTAAAATTAAAAAAACACCGACTTTTGTATGTTTTTTTTAATTATAGTAATTTCTTGCAACACATTTAAAGATAAACTTTATACAAGAAGAACATAGTACCTTATAATTAAGCCAAGAATATTTAAACTAGATTTTTATAAGTTACACGCAATATTTTATTTATTACTTTTTCGTGCAGACACATAGAAAAGTAGTTTATTTTTAACAATTTTATTAAATTTTATATCATTTTTACTTCAATTTATGTAAAAATATAAAAATGAATATGTTATAAGCAATAGGCTTTATTTTATATTGATAATTAAATGAATGCTTTTTTTTTCTATTTGAAACAATAAATTAAATGTTAATGAAGTACGGGAAAACAATCTGAATGATAAATGAACGTAGCTTTTATTTAACGTCCCTCTTGTAATTCCAATGCAATTTGTTTTATCTGGAAAAAAAAGATGAAAAAAAAGGTTTGGCATTCACGGTCAATGCATTAATAGCTTTCTTAGGCTCGTTAATTTACTGTTTATTTACTCTTTGGTGAATCATAGAAACATTGAGTACTAAACTTGTGGAATAAAGATAATTTAGTCGATAGCTTAAATATGAAAACATTTCGTATTTTATAATTTCATTTATTTGTAATCTGATTACTCCACTGACTGATACATTAATTCAATACTTCGTAAATTTTTTCTGATATACTAATTTGCATTTTTTTTATTTCTCTGACAATTTAGTTCTTTAGTTCGCAGTTCATTAACTGTATGATTTTTTTTTCAATCACCGCGGTGTAAAAATTGGTTACTCAAATATAACGAAACTTTCTTCGATTTTGACGAAACCTTTTCCCTTCATGCAAAAATTTCGTCAAAGTGAGGAAATAACTATTTTATTTTATTTTATTTTATAACCGTCGTTGAACAGCCGACCCAATTTCATGGGTTTACGACTACTAATGTTCAACTCCGTAGCCTTGTAATTTTGAACCAATCCAGAAGACAAGGAAACTCCTGGATCAGTACCCCCAGAGGTTTTGATTTGTTATGGGAACATGGAGGACTTTGAGATTCGACAGGTTTAACGTGCATCAGTCACCATTTACTACACGGGGAGTCTTCGGCCGGCGAGGATCGAATCCACGACCTCTTCGACATGGGCCCAGCGCCCTACCGACCAGGCTATCCCGGCCAAGGAAATAACTATTGTCACTTCTTCGAGAAAACTTTCGTCAAAATTAAAGAAATATTTCGTCATTCTTTTCACCTCCCCCGAGAAAATATCTCAATGTGCCGATTGTATTTAACTTTTCTAATAATCACATTATCATAGGCACAACGCAACTAGAATACATAGAACAGAGAGTAAAATTACACTTATATCTAAAGCGAGATTCACAACCCGGATGTTCCTGGTGCGAAGCCAATTTCCTTATAAAAATACCAGCTGATCAGCTTAATTCATTACTTTGTTTTCGTTAGGCTAGTATTTATACCAGTTTCGTCATTCTAGTTAATCTCCTATAATGTCTCAGGATGAGGTTACAAGTTAAAGGTAACAAATGTTTCCTTTAACTAGTTTTCTTTAACTTTTAAATGTTTCCTTTAGCCATCAGTTTGAGAGTTTCCTCACAAATCACGTGATTTCGTGATGAAATACTTATCAAAATTAACGAAATACTACTCAATTACTGAGGAATTGTCAAAAGTGAGAGTTTTATTTCTGAGCGTGCCCCTATCACCTAAATTGCCGATTTACTAATCCATTGCATTTCTCATTCAATGATTGGTTAATAATATAATAATTGATTGATTGTAGGATTTGCCAATTCCTTGCTTCCTGCATTCACTAATTAAACAAATTACTAACACACCATTTCATAGATTTGCCTATCGACTGTTTTGCAATTTCATTAATTCATGCTAATTTATATCCTGCTTTTTGTTTCTTTTAATTACTTGCTACAGCGAGATTCTTGAAACAACATGGACCGCATAAGAATATGCATTTAAAGTTGAAGACAGACATTTAAAAAAAACCAATTGCGCAAATAGGTAAATATTGAATATTATACATTGAGAAAACAGGTAAACAAATCTAAAAACTGACGTCGTATGAAATTCAATAAGAGAAAATACTCAGGAAAGTAGTAATGGATGAATCACAAGTTTCCGTTAATTTAGGTTACTTTAGAAGAATTTCCGGTAAAATACAACCATATGAAAATTCTGCCTCTTGAGTTTAAGTGTTAAAATACTGATATTGAAGTATGTTTAAACGTTTTGAACAAACAGACTTCTAAAAAAAAATATTCATGTTAAGGAAAGGGAAAAAATTATAAACATCATTAAAATGTTATATTGCATATGAAAAAAAATAATATAGTATTTTTTTTTTACATTTCTAATGGCAGATTAAAAAGCAACAGTAGACATAAAAACAAACAATGAAAAGGAAATAAAATAAGTTTGAGAATTAATTGTCTAAGAAAACATATGTTCACATTAAAAATTGATTTCATTGAGATTAAATTGATAACATTAAAAATACAATTAGAAAAAAAAAAGTGTAGTAAAAACTTCCATAATATGGTAAAATTTCTACTGATTTTATGCTAAAATTGCCTTGGCTCAGTGTGAACACCAATGTTTTAGGTAAAATATTGTTTTCTAATTGTGATAAAATTTGGTAAATGAGGTAAATTAAAATAAGTTGTCATGATACCTTACAGCATGGTATTAAAACCATTTATAGTATTTTTCATAAAATGTGTAAAAATAAGAAGTATAATTTTGAAAATCGGAATTTCCGATCAACTGTTACCATATTAATGAAAAAATTACAAAATGAGTGGTTTAAATACCATATATTTTGGTTCTAAATTACCGGAATTATGTTTTCTTAGCCAGAAATATCATTACGACACAGTACAGTAATTTTACCTGACTTTTCTCTCAATGTCTAAGTTAGAATAAAGTCTACAGTAATCGAAAATACATTAAAATTTGTCCACCTTTAAAAGTACGCTTGATACTAGTGCTAAAATTAGGAATCATGAATATATCATATTTGGTGTAATTTGTTGAAACATACATTTTTAAAAAAAAAATTATTTTAAATGTGACGTATGCAAGGTGTATTTAAAAAAAAAAAGAAAATTAACGCCCTAGCATTTATGTTGAGAAATTAAAGCATTCTTTAAATTACTTACTACGAAACGAATACATTCTTGGTTCAATTCTCAGAGAAATCATTAAGATAACATTCGATTGTTTATATGACCAAAACTACACTCCGGAAAATCTCTGTTCAAAATAACGGTATTAAGTACCGGTTCGTTGGTCGCATCATCATTAAAATCAACTTTGTAGGGAAATCCATTTTTACCGTAAAATAGTATACCGTAATTTTTTCAGCAATATTCAATTAGAGTGATTCTGCGATTATACTGAAATTTTTACTGTAAAATTTATGATTTATCAGATTTTTTTTTGTTTTGAAACATGTTCTAGTGAAAATATATCTTATGGTAAAAAATTCCGACATTCTAAGTCCCGGTACTTTTTTCCGTGCTTTAATCCGGAATTTTTTTCAGTGTAACATTAATTAGATAGAACAAAATATGATAACATCAAATTTTTATTTTTTAAAAAATAAATAAGCGTTGAATCAACTACCAAAATATTTAATTCGTGGGGGAAGGAATGCACTAAATGCTGTCTCAGAGTTATGGACAAAAGGGTGAAAAGCAAAACAAGAAAGAGAGAAATGACGACCAAATTCGAAATGAACATTCAACTTTATATATACAATGGATATATTTGTATGTTGAAACAAATGCAGGAGAAGGGAAATAGGTGATAAATTATGCTTGACACATTGCACCATCTTAATTAATTGGTACGTTGTCCTTAATAGAGAGTAACGAGTAACTGTCTTTACAATCTATCAAGAGTAGCATAATGATAGTGATTCTAAACCTAAATGACATAGTGATTGGTGTACGTGTTTTACGCGAAGTTTAAAGGTATATATTCCTTTGACAACTAGCTTGTGCACAGAGCAAGGTGATTCAGAATATACTGGGGACAGGACTCAAATTCCCAGCTTGAAGACTATTTCAATGATTGGCTTATATATATATATATATATATATATATATATATATATATATATATATATATATATATATATATATATATATATATATATATATATATATATATATATATATATATATATATATATATATACATATATATATATATATATATATATATATATATATATATATATATATATATATATATATATATACATATATATATATATATATATATATATGTTTTTCTCAATTTATGAATATTAACAAATTATCTTTAATCTAGATGTAAAAGAGAAAAAAAATGAAAATGAAATACAATTTTTTTTTCTAAATAGAAAAGTTGTTGTTGTTGGTTTACGTTACCCTGGATCTATTCAATGGGCTTTTGGCAATGATCTTGGAAACATCCCTAAAAATAATCCTAGGACGTACCATCGCATGTTTGATCCTCTACAGAGGGTATGGCACCCCCGACTCCGATCGTATGGCGGCCCGACGACGAGCACTTCATGGAAGAACAGAGGAAAGATACCGCACACCCTCGGTCCGCTTGCATGCTGATCAAAGTGGTCACCCACCAGCACACTGATATAACCAGTTATACTTTTATACTTGTCTTTGCTATTCTACTGGGAACCATGTTTTAACGATCAGTCCACTGCGGTACAAAAAAAAAAAATATACAAGTTGAGTTCAACATTTTTAAGTTCTGATTAGAACAGAAATATCTAAAATAAAAATTGACCCTCTTAAAATGAAATTTATTTATGATAGTTAAATATAATTATTTTAATTTATGTTTCATTTATGTATTTATTTCATTTTTATGTTTGTTATCTTTTTATTTTTATTTAACTTCTTTTAGTATCTTAACTATTGGAAAGTGTGCTCCTGATAACTTCTTAGAGTGCTATTGAAAAATTAAAAAAAAATTTATAAAATTGATACATAGGCAGAGAATAACAAATCTTTCGATGAATTGACAATGAGACTTATAAACAATGAAAATTAATTTAATTATTTTCTTAATCCAGTTCGAGGTTCAACAACCATGCCACTTTTTTATGATATTATTATTTTATGGTTGGAAACGGTTACCAAATATATTTATACCAAATATATTAGAAGCTACAAACGTTCATAAAATAAAAGTAAAATTATTTTGTATTGTAAAATATATGTTTATAAACACACATAATTTATTAGCAAACCTTAACTTTTAAACAACATAGAGCAAATATATCTGTTCACTTAAAAAACATTACCTGGGTCGTAGTCACTACTGTTAGGCCGGACTAACATTTTCAACTAAAATTTTCTGCACTAAAAAAAAAAACGTGAAAACCAAGCACTGACCATGCTCTTCCAAAAACTATTCTGTCCTTATCAATAGAATAGTTGAATTGTAATTGGTATTACTATGAAAAATCTGAATGGTTTGCGATTGTTTAATGGTTTGCGTAAATTAAATTGTTCCTCAGCATTGTGAATCCTAAATAATTTCAGAAAAAAATAAATTCAACTTTAAACCTTAATGTCAGCGTCTTGTCAATAATATGGACGAAAATCGATACAAATTTAAAAAGTGGGGGTAAATATCCATGATCATCCATAATAAATATCCATATTTTTTCCATGAGAATTGATAGATAGTAATGTTTTATGAAGTTTAAGATTTTACCATGATTTTACACCCTCAAAACTTAAACTTGACTTGAAAGTTTACTTGAGTAGTAATAAATTTGTTCAAGCATTGAGTTAGATTAAAAATTACAACACTATGTAAACTAACAATGAAGTATATGATTGAAAATTAATTTGATTTGCATGTAATCGTAATATATAATGAAAATGTAAAAATTAATATTTTTACTACACGGAGAAATTAATCGCATGATACTGGCATTTTTGATATAAAGAGAAATTATGGTAACAAAAAACACAATTTATGCTATCTAAAACATTTATTTGATAAATTTTCTGTTATATGATCTACCGGAAATTCTAGTTTTAAGAATCATGGTACTTATTACTATATATTCTTATAGTAAAAAGTATAAAACTGAAAAGTAAAATTGACTGAATAAAGAATTTTTTTACCATGCTCTAAGGTATCATGATGAAATTAGCGAATTTTACCAGAATTAACAAATTCATCATGTAATATAAAAGCATATATTACTGTTAATTTATTCAAAATCTTTGCCAGAGGGCTTTGATAAAAAATTACTGAACATTTTGATGTTCCAATGCAGTCCAAAACACGGAAAATGTGCCATATTCTAGTAGTTATGATCATACTTTTTACTCAGTATAGATAAGACTGATATAAATTATTTCGATACTTGAATGTTTGCTGTTTAATTTTCTGTTCTTGTGAATGCATCATTTTTATTTATTGATGAATATTGGCAAAGTATATATTCTTTTTGCTAGAAATGTTTAACGCTTACATGAAATTGACTTTTGGAACAGAAATAAGGGGAAGATTAGGAAGATACAAATAAATATCTACGATTTCTTAGTTCACTTTCTAGATATGAATTTTGGGGAATTTATGTTTCTTTATAATCAATTTCAATTTACTTGATCTTTTCCCTTACATAAATCTACTCTACTTATTTGCAACAATATTCTCTGTAACCGTAAAACAACAAAGAACTAAGTGCATAAACCTTGAAAGGATTTACCTCTTTCGCTTTTATCCTACTCAGAATTCGTATTGAAACAAGGATTAATTTATGGCATTCCCCGAAGAATAATAAATGGGGGGAAAATACTAAATTCTCCTAGGAATAATATCCTAACAAGTTTATCGGATAAAATAAAAAAAAAACGTTAACAGTAGCTTTATCTACGTATGTATAATGTATATTTTTTGTTATAAAGAAAATAGTTGTCGCAAAACAAAATTGTACTCAATGTTTCTAGGATTCGCCAAAGAGTAAATAAACAGTAAATTAGCTTGTTACGTAAAAACACAAAATTGCAGAGCACAAATCAAAGCTAAGAAAACTTAGGGATTATGGTATTGGAGATTTAATATCATTTTGCTAATTTCTAACAAATTTGAGTTAAACTATTATGTATTATTATGTACTGTAGCTGCCTTGTTACGTAAAAAAAATTTTTTTAAAAAATTTGTCATTATTTCTACTTTAACATTTAAGTAAAACTGCTGGAAATTATTAATAACGGAAGGACGGATGGACAGACAGACAGATATGCAGGCAAAGTAACGCTAGTGAAAACAGTCACTAAATAACTTGTCACATGCCACTTTCTTAACACTTTATTTCCCTTAATTTATAACAGTAGAAAACATTAAAAAAATCCTTCGAAATGTAGTATCACGGTAAACAACAGTATTACCCGAATTGCTGACTGTTTAATTTTCTGAATCTGGTTGTTTCTGTCTTATGATGTCATTAAGTATAAAACTATTAGTTAAAACTGTTAGTTTAAAGGAGGGGTGGAATGTGACTAAATTTTAAACGGCGTAAAATTATCTGAAAATGTAAAACAACTTTAAGCATTAAAAGAAGTGTAAGAAAAATGCTTAAAGATTGCATAGCTGAAGGGATCAGAGGCTTCAAAATCAAGGCGTCCTAGACTTTAGAAGTAGAAAAACTCGAACACAGTAAATTGAAGCGGTTTGTCACAAAAATAAGAAAATTAAGCGACTGTCAACAAACAACTGCCACAGAACAATTTGTGGAACTAAGAAAGAAGAGCTAGGAACAAAGAATCAAGAATCTTAAATGAAGCGATAAGTCATTTAACCAGCATGTTAAATATACATAAATTTACAAAATATTCGCTGTGAGCATTTGCTCAAAAATGGTTTCGTCGAAAATAATACAAAAGATTAAAATAAAAAAAATAAGATAAAAGATTAAAAAATTGAAAAAAACTCACGCTGCATATTTTATTTCCATGTGTAATTCATATGACCAATGCGTAATGTTCTTATATGTTTATTGAAGTTGAAAGTTTTTTGCAAATAAAAACATAAAAATTTCTTTTAAAATATTTCATCTAACTAGTCATAAAGTATATTTGTGTACCATGTTTTATTCAAGTCATTTAAAATAAAAACCATATTAATTTGAATAGCAATTGAAAAACGATAAAAGTGCTTTCATATAAATTTTTTTTATTTTTTTCTTGAGGCATTCATCGTTTATATAATGACACCAATCTTCCACCAGATGTCTATCACATAAATAAAATGACCATAATACACAAATGCTGATAATTTAGACAATGCAGATTTGCTGATGCAGATTCTAAAAAAGCATCGTTCAGTATAAATAGCTAATAAACTATTTTTTTCTCCATTTACCGATTCTGTGCAACATTTAATCTTTTATTATTATCTTTTATTTAAATCTTTATTAAATCATTAATCTTTTATTTAAATCTTTGAGTTTCTTTCAAAAAATTATAAATAAATTTTAGTATGATTTGAACAAATTATGACATAAAATAATAAAAAATATTTTTTATTACAGGGCTAATAGTATGCTAAAATATATTCGTTTTTCCCCAATAACAGCTAAAAATATGTTTATAACAATTATAACGCAAATAATTATTTAAATGTTAGAAAAAAAACACGTTTATTTACTATATAAAGTATTTGCTCATTATCATATTTATCCCTATTTTCGTAGTTTACATACTTTTTTAAAAACATCATCACTTAAAGCTTCAAGTTCAATCGCACATTAAGACGAAGATGATAATTAAAATAATTAACTGGGAGATTTACTTGAAAAATTTGTCATTTGAGAAATTCATCATTGAAAAACAAATGTCAGTATAAACATATAATCTATAAATGTAAACCATACTATGTAAAAAATTTCGGATCAGATTCCGGTAAAAGAAACCGTATCTCACAATTTTGGTACTTTTGACCATAAAATCCATTTTTACAGGAAAATAAATCCGATACATCGTAATTTTTTCAGTAAAAATTAGTAATTTTTAGTAAAAATTAAATAATTAAATAATAAAATTAGTAAATTTTAGTAAAATTACTGAATCTCCCTATTTGAATAAATAATACTGCAAAAATTGAAGAATAAAATTTTACGGAAAATTTGATTTTACGGAGCATACACCCAAAGTGCCAGGACTTTATACCATCATTTTGATAGTTCTGTAAAAAATATTCAATCTCTAACAAGGTTTTGCCTGCAGAATAAACATATAAAACACTAATTAATGTTTGGCTTATTAACTATATTTATATTTTCATGGAGACATTTCAACCTTAGTTTGCATTCTACGGAATACATCTTACACAATTCTGATCATTGCATGAGAAGCATCGTTATCTTTCACAAATACTATTTAATATAGACATTTTTACTGTCTCTATATTAAATATTGTGTTCAGATTGAATTTTATTCAATGCACAGTATAGAATACTAAATAAGGTTGGAATTAATTTATTATCTTTAGAAATTTGTCCTTTCTTTAGCCTAGAGGAAATTCAATCTTTATTTTATATTTTGTGCAACAAATTTTCTAAAGTGATAAATGATTCCTTATAATTTTTTTAATTCACAGAAATTCACATAGCAATTGCAAAATAATGATAAAATGCACAGTGAATTTGCATAATAAGCCTTAATATTAATTTGTGCACAAACTAAAGATTAAATTCTGTGTGATTAAATTCATAAAAAGTGTAATTAATAAAATAAGTGGAAAGATTAAAATAAGTGTTGTTCTTTATTATTCCGAAAAAAAGGAACATTTCTTTGAATAAAGACATTACTTGTAGGAAATATTTAGAAAAATGGTTTCTGTAAAAAAGAATAAATAAAAATTTTCGCTTTTTATGAGAACCGATTACACCGATTATTGAACACGAAAGAAACTCTTTATGTTTTCGGACGAAACATTTCTTTTCCAAGGTGGAACAAAAGTCAGTTATTACTATAAGAAAAAAATAGCAACTTTTAACGACGCAGAACAAGCAACGTTGCACGGATGTAAGAATATAAAATGAAACTTGCAAGCAAGACCAAACTAAAACTTTACCGCATTGTTTAACTGCGAGCGGTCTATTTTTGTTTTATTTAATTCTAATAAATGGGAGGTGTATCACTGTGTCGGAATTATAACTTCTAATAAAAAAATTGTTACTGTTCTCCTGCATGTGACAAAATATGTTTCGTTCTTATTTCACAAAATAACGTTCGGGAATGGAAAGAAAGTGGCTTATGAGGTTTTTTTATTTTTTTTTTTCGTGTATATGAAGTAACTTATATTTAGTTTTTCAGTAAGAATTATCTTTTTGTACTTTAGTTGCAAATATTCTTAAACTTTCAAAGTTTCTTTAGTTGGAGCAGTTATTTCAAAGATAAGAATATTTTTTCTATTAAAAATAAATGTATAATATATCTCTAATATTTAGTTTCTTTTATATATGCGTATTTTATTAGTTAAATTACTTGTTATATGCATCACTTATTATGCAATTTTTTTTAAATCTCATACTAGTCCACTTTTGTTTAGTATAAAATAATATATGAAAGTAATTGAATATAAAATAATATATGTAAATATTTTCTCTTACTGACAACATGAATTATGTTTAAACAGTGTAAGCAGCCAAACATATACATTTTTAGTTCATTTTTTTTATCAAAATGTTGTTTTCACTTTAAAAATAATAGTTTAAACAATATAAACAATCAAACATAATAATTTAGTTCCTTTTTTGCACACTTTGCTGATAACACGTTAAAAATAATAGTTCTAAAAATATTAGTTTAAACTGCCTAATGGAATACCGTAAAAAGGTTGTCTCAAAAATGAGAGGGAATGTGCCAAAATAGCTCCGAAACAAATATAGTCGAAATTGAATGCCTCATGTACTCATTATCGACTATAGTGACATGCTCAAAATTGAAACAGTTCTGAGAATCTGTCTTCATTTGTAAATATACATGACAGCAAGGTTGGAGAGTGAAAGTGTTGACATTCAAAATACGTGAAATAAATTTGTAATGAAAGTAGATGCATTAAACTTTCATCTAATTAAATTTTATTTTTGAATATTAGATCTTTTCAAACTAATAAATTTTGGACTTAATCTCATTTGATGATGATTTGATTTTGTCATGATGTGTCATTTTTAATACTATATTTTTTACTCAAAAATGATTATATGCTATAGCAATTTTGGTAATGCCACTTCAATTAATAATGATAATTTGAGTTTTCAAATTCGACTATATTTGTTTTGGAGCTATTTTGGCACATTTTGGCTAACTTTTGAGACGCCGTTTTTTAACAATAAACTACTGCGTTCGTTTTTTTGAATTGAAATGAATAAAAGTACTTAAGGGGGGACCCCACCCTGAGAAGTAATAGAGACAATGCAGAGACTCTTTGCTTTTTTTAAATGTTATTTAGCTACAATTTAAGTATATTTTAAATGTTTTTCTTTTAAAAAATAATAAAAAATAAGTTGGTGGCAGTTCCGTGTGTGGATGGTCATCAAAAAGTTGCACCTCACTGGCCTCATGGATTTAGAAGTCCTGAAACAGAGGAAAACGATTTTGTTTAGATTTTCTGAAACATAAAGACATTATCTAAAAAGTAGCATAGCGGCTTTTTGATATTCGCAAAATTACCAAAATGGCGGCAACTTTAAAAAAAAGTAAAGTTTTTCATTAAAAAAATATTCATTAAAATACTAACATAAAATCGAAATATAAAAATATCAAAAGAATCCTATGCAACTTTCTAGAGAATATATTTTTACGTAATTTATAATAAAGAACAGCTTATTTCGTTGTATGAGAAAAACGTTAGGCCGGGTCAAGAAACAGCGTTTTGAGATAAACGCGTTTAAAGTTTTGACTTATGGTAAGGAAAAACGTTTAATTTCATATATATAATGGTCGATGAATGAAATGCCTACAATAAGTTTCTATATACAATCAACAGAATGGATAAAGCACAAAAAGAATGTAGCCCCTCCTAATCCGGCCGAACGGACCTTTCTACCTGCTTAGCGACGACTCTCTATTTTCCGGTATAACGTCCAAACGAAGTTAGGTACCGAGAAATCGTTTTAGACAGACATTAGGAAGGGTACAAAGATTCGAAAAATGCAATACTTTTTTTTTCGAATTTTAGAAATATTCAGGGTGGGGTCCCCCCTTAACTTACTTGATAAAATTCTTAAAATTGAATTTTGAAGACTTACTTTTCTCATATTGAATATTAATTTTTAAAATTTTTTTTTAAATACAAATTAAAAAAAAATTAAATTACAATTTTTTTAGCCATATTACTGAAACTAAAGCGCAGCTTCTAGTCAAAATTGTTTTAACGTTCTCTAAACAACACCAACCTCAGAACAGTGGTCATTCGTGGAACCAAGCGTCCTCCATAGGATTTACATAAAGTTTAACCTTTGAAAAACGATATCTGTTAAAACCGAGTTATATTTTCGGGTATGTCTTAGTCAACTTTTTTATCTCAAACTTGTGAATGCTTAAATTGGGCATAAATAAACATGTTTTCCATATTAATCATTGTATTACAGGTATAGTAATATTACAACTTTTCAAAATTTATTCCAAGAGATAATCATATGTGTCGATATAAGTTTTGACAAATTAATCCAGTTTAAATGAGTATAATAAAATGTAGTATGTGTGTTAAAAGTAGCTACTCCGCATATGGTTGCTGAAAAATGCTAAATGATGGAGAGAAAAAGTTAAAATTAAATATTTTAAAACATTTAATGGATTGTTATAAAGTTTGGTAACAATTAACTATTAACTGAATATGGAATTGCAATTTTTTATATATATATATATATATATATATATATATATATATATATATATATATATATATATATATATATATATATATATATATATATATATATATATATATATAATATATATATATATATCAATATATAATATATATATATATATATATATATATATATATATATATATATATATATATATATATATATATATATAATATATATATATATATCAATATATAATATATATATATATATATATATATATTCCTATGTTGAAATGAATTATTCCCAGTATAGTATCATTTTACATTAAAACGAAAAAAAAATATTATTTAATAAAATAGTGGTAAGAAAACTATCGCGTTCACGGCCAGAAAAAATATACAGAATCTAAAATTAGTTTTCAGTGATATTTAAAGTTTTGCCACAGGAGATAACACTTTACTATACAACAACTCTTTAAAATATTTTTATACAGAGACAGATAAAATCTAAAATTGGGATAAACGATTTAAAGTAAGTATATTTTGAAGCAAGCTCATTGTGATAAATTTTATGATCGATTCAAAAAAACGATAGCATAAAATTTTATAACTTTAGACGAGAGACGATCTTGAAAAAGACCTTTATTTGTTTTGCCCCTCATGCTAAATTTTGATTTATTGTTCAAAACTGCTTTGACTTTTATTCTGTTTATGAGAGTGAAAAGTGAAAGGTATACTTTTATTCTTTTTTATATTATATATAATTATAAAATGAAGAGTTTTGGTGCCTCTTTTACATCCCCAGAACTATATTTGTTTTTTCCTTACATCTAAAAAGTTTATCCACTTTTTTATCCTTTAGAGTAAAGATTAATCATTGATCCTAAACCTTGTTCAAAATTTATGTATAGTAGAGGTTCGATCCGATTGGAGATGAATAAAAACGCCCAGCATTTTCACAGCATTCTTCCAGCAATTCCTGTGAATACAGCAATATCCAGCACTAAATTAAAGCAACAAATCTGAATACTATTGCTGTCACAAGCTGACTGCGAAGCTCACTCCTATTTATATAGGATTCGGGATGATTCTAGATATTTCTCGAATAAGTCCGTAAATATTTGACCTATCACTTCGAAATTCTATCACTCGAATGACTAGCCTTTCGCTCATGGGCTTCAATAGCGGCACAACTCAAAAAATCAAGTTGTGAGATAAGTGGGTTTAAAGTTTTCATTGCTAAGCAACATGCAAAACAAATGTTTTCGTTTGCTAAAACGAATATTACCTTCGAGTTGAATTATGAGTTGTACAAGTATCGCTGCTGAAAGAATGTGCATTTTCTTATTTACACCTGTTCTTAGTCCAATTTACACTTGTTCTTAGTCCTTAGTGTTTTTTGAGTTGTGCCACCATTGTAGCCCATGAGCGATTTAGTCACTAAAATGGTCGCCTAATATAGCCAAGTAGCCAAAACTTTCGCCAGGTCAGCGAAAATGTCGCTAAACCGAGTCTTTCATGAGAAATGCATTAAGCGTTATTTTCTCTCTAAATTACGTTAGAATGACGTGACTTTCTTGCAAATTTTCTAATTAAACTTTTTTTTGGGTCCGTTTGAAATATTCAGCCTCATAACAAAATGATGTGCAAAAAAATATATACATGACATATATACAAACTTGTGACAGTATCTTTGAAAAGATTGTTTGAAAAAAATTTTTTTTTCATTGTTTAAAATTGGCACACGGGGAAAATCTAGTATAATTTTCGCATAATAACTATTCTGGTAAAAAAAATCGTAACTCTGGTTAATAATGTCAAACTATACGGTACTTTATGACACTCATATGGCATTTTTTTCCCGTTCATATCGTAACAGCTTACCAAAAGTTTTGGTTTTAAAATTATAATTCTCATTTCCCCACATTTAACGAAAATACAAAACTGAACATTAAATTTCGCCGAATAAATTGTTGTCATGACATGTTGCAAAGTATCATGATAATTTTACCACATTTACAAGATTTTATCATTTATTACAAAACCATATCTTATTTTTAATTTTAAGAAAATTATTACCAAAGTGCTTCAATAAAATTTACCGAGTTTCTTGGTCTCTCTACAGGGCCGAAATTATGGTAAATTTTACCATATTCTGGCAGTTTTTACCATATTCTTTTCGTCAGGGCCTTATTACAAATTAAACAGAAGACGTTTCTATTTCTTCAAATGTTTAGAACGTAACTCTATAGTATGATTTGACGTTGAATCCGTTTTTACTGTGAAATTTATTTGATTTTAGTTTATCAGTGATATTACAGTAAATGTCACTATATAAAAATTTAGGTACATCAGACATTTTGTTCTTTAAAATTTGGCTGTAAAAATACATTTTACAATATACAGAACTAACACTTAGTGTAGTACTTTTTATCTAAACATATTTTAAACTGTTGTTCCGTTTGTAATTTAAAAAATAAGTTTCGGAATCTATTACACGTTCATCAATAATTACTTTTTGTTATTTTTTTACGACAGGCAGCCTTAAGCGAAATGAACGGGTGCTGACATCGACGAATTAGTAGTTTGTAAGTTATTTGATATCGCGTCTTTATTCTGTTTAAATTTAAGCTTTTAAAGCATTTTTCCAAAAACTTATATATCCACAGTTTAGATGGATCATGGGTTAATCCGCTTGCCATCATGTTAACTGTTGTAGTATTTCGTGGTTTTCCACTCCATGCAACGAACGCTTCTCCATGCTCCTTGGTCGCTATCAAAAGTCAATTAGCACCATTTTCTGTAACAGATAATTTTAAATATAGTTGAACTTTATTATTTTGCTGAGTTGATCTCGAATAAGCGTGTATTTCTTAATAACTTAATGTATTAAAAAAGGCAACAAATAATGTTAAAAATGAATTAGAAATAATTTAACTGATTTTATTGTGTTGACTTAAAGTTTTGTGCTTGATTAGATAGTAGTTAATATTATTTGAATTTCTTTTTGCCAGATCAGTTTATTGATTTTTGAATTTTTACCCTGAACAAATTACGGACATTCATCTTGTCTATAGCTGATACTACTCTTAATAGAATGTATTCTATGTTAAGACAAAATTTCTGCAAAATGTATAATACAATTTTATGATGAAAAAAATCATAATTTATCGAAAAATTTAATATAAAAATAAATTAAAAAAGTCAAATTTATTTCTTTGTAATGCAAATAGTTTAGAATTAATATTACATGAAAAAATAAAATTTTTTAATATTTGTTTTGTTTCATTAAATTTTATTAGGTATATTGATTTTTTTTAATATTTTTCAGTTGCTCAATTATTGTGCAACTAAATATTAAAAAAATTAAAAAAAAATTTATGTAAATATATATATATATATATATATATATATTTCTGTGTTTATATTATGAATTTGTTTTAACAAAAGTTTATTTACTTAAATTTCGTAAGCTTCAAAGCTAATATAATGCACACTTTAAAAGAATATGCACACTTTAAAAGAATATAATTCAATTGCAAACCAACAACACAGGTATTAATTGTTAAATAATAATATTTAACCGAGTTGAAAGATTAAGTTTTAAATTTATGTTTACGTCTTGTTCGTGAATAGAGAAAAATTCACCCAAATTTAAATATACTTTAACTTGTTCTAAAATTACATAATATTTTTACATTGGACAAACTGGTTTCTGTTTCAAACTATGACTTTACTATTTTTATAATGAGAAAGGCTTGTACGGTAATGAATTAATCAGTATAATACTAAATATATCAGCATAATTTGTTATAATTACAGTAAAAGATTAAAGCAGTAAATGTGGTTCAGATGAACGAGCTAATTTGTTAAAATATTTTTGAGAAGCTTGAAATTTATAAGAGGATTGGATAGCACCGCGTATTTATTGAATAAACACGACTAGTTTCTTAATATTAAAATTCACAACGTATTCTTATTTCATCCAAGTCAATTTCTAAGATTTAGTTTTAGAATTTTGCTTTTAAGAAATAGATAATTAAGTAATTAATATAAACTAAAAATTAAAAGAAAACTGATTCCATTAATAGTGTTGTGAACTTGAATTAAAAATTAAGGTTTTATATTTTTACATCTATATTGTTATACACTATCTTCAACCAGATATAAGTATTTAAAATATTTAAGGCCGAAAAGTTTATTATTCGTTTGGAAATTTCCGAAAATTTCCGAAAACTACTTTACAATTTTTGAATGTTTTTAAGAGTTTGAACAATACTGGGTAAAAAGGATGTTTTTAATTTTTAATTTCTTCTTAAATGGACTCGTGCATTTTAATATTAAAAAAAAACGTTTAAATACTATTTTATGTTTAATTACATATGTATAATTCTCAAATTGTTTGTTCATTTTGCTAGCATGTAGGCTTTTTAGCTTTTAAAAATACTGCCAGTATATTATTCGCTGGTTAATGTCGACAAAACGTAGGCTAAAAGCTTTAAATAAATATTAACAAGCTTTCAGCAGTTATAGAAATAGCACATTGTTTTTTTTAAATTTAACTAAAGAATTCTAAACAAAGTCATTATATACTTAATTTATGAAAAAAACAATTGTTTTATTTTTAGTTTGAAATAATGGGAATTACAAAACATTAGTAGCCGTTTCTGTGATATGTTAGAAATTAATCCCTTGAAGATTATACTAACAGAAAATATTCAACAAAATTTGACTATTTAAAGCAAACGTAATTGGGTTTTATTGCGAAAAAAGTTTCATTTTTAATAACAATTCCTTTCTTATAGTTAAGAAGCTTATAATTGCGTTAAATATTATAGAATTTATTATTTTTTACAAATATATGGATAATAAATCGAGTTTTCATGCTCAATATATTTTTAGTGACGGTGTTCCTTTTTTAAAAACAATTGCAGAGCAAGAAAATAACGATGTAAATTGTTTTCGAAATTGTAAAAATTTTTGTTTTGTTCCAGAGCTGGGAAGGTCCATACACTAAACTCAGTGGTTGCTTACATAACTTTTTTCTTAAAAATCGATATTTTTAAAATAAATAAATAAATACTTTGAGTATAAAATATACAGATATGATAATAATATGCTATATATATGATAATATATGATAATAATCTTAACCAAATAAACTATTATTTGAATTTGAAATATAATAAACAGTACTTACAGGCGTAACATAGAGCATTGTTAGTCGTGAACTCAAAAATGGTTTACATGTTCCATGCTGGTAACAAAACATAAATGTTATAAAAAATTCTTAATTTATGAAACGAAATTTAATTTGTTAACATTTGAATTAATATGCTAAATTTTTTCTGTGTTTATAGCTCAAATGTTCACAGATTTTAATTTATTTGACCTTAAGTTTACCACGATAGTTCACATATTTAGGCGTTTGAAATTCATAATTTAAAAAATTAATAATCACAAGTAGGACTGGGCTATGTAAGAAATTTTATATCGTGATACATTGTCTGTTGGACATTGCGATATAACGATGTATCGTGATTTAGCATATGTTCAAAAATTATCTATCAGAAATCTTTAAATTAATCAAAAATTAATAAAAGGAATAAATCTATTACAAAACTAAAGGTCTTGAGTAAAAACAAACACTATCTTTATTTCAGTTTTTTTTTAAAATTGAAAATCACTTAAGATTTATTGATTTAAAATAATAATAAAACTAACAAAATATTTTACACACATACATTAAAAGCAAAAATAAAACGAAAGTAAAGAAAACAAACTCAAGAAATGTTCTCTTTAGTGAAACATTTTTTAAATAATTTGTTGAAAAAAACCCTGCTTTTTAAGCATTGTCAGATCTTTTTTAATTTATTTATTTAAAATAACAAAGTTGTATTAACTAATGGTCTAATTCTATACTTAATGAATGCAAAAATAAATTAAAGTTTTTTAGCTATTTATTATTATTTTCTTTTTTGAAAATGAAATCGACTAATTATTTGTTTAAAAATGATTTATTTGTTTAAAAATGATACAGACTGTCTAACAAGTTATGAAACAAACAAGTATTGAAAGAATTTTAAGAAAGAAAAATTAAAAAAAAAATACTTTTAAGTACTATTGTTAAATTATTAAAAAGCGTCAAAACATTGCTTAACTTTTTATTCAATTAAAAAAAAGAATTAATTTTAACTAATAGCCAAATTTTTTTAAATGAAAAACGACTGAAGATTTATTTGTTTTAAAATAATAAAATTCTATCAAATTATTTACTTACGTGCATTAAATAAATTTTAAAAATAATAACTTTTTGTAACAAAGTTAAATACAAAAATATCCCTATTAAATTGTATCGCTTAAAATGAAAAACAATAAATAAAAAAAACAAAAAAAAAAAAAACAGTGAAGAATGCTTTATTTTTTAATCGTGTTTTCTTTTCATTAAGAGATTGAGATCAGAATGAAGAACGAAAATTTAAGATAAAGGAGATTGCGCAACGATCGCTAAGTAACAGCAGGTCCAAGTACTAAAAATAATTTACAAGAATCGTTAAATACCGCCAGACGAAAAAAAAAAAAAAAAAAGAAGAAGAAAAAGTGACGAAATAATGCACAATGAAACGATCGCTAAGTAATAATAGTGTACAGCCATCACAAAATAACGCAAGTCCAGCTGAAAAAAAATCTTCAAGAAAAGTAAACTCCCAAAGACAAAAATGGCGCATAAAGAAACTATGCATAGCTTTCTATTTCAACGCCGAACCTCACACGAAACCGGGAGCTTTTCGTTATTCAACATCATGAAACATCGTCTTCGCAGCTAGACTCTATCAACAGCTCCGCGGTTGGACGAAACCAAAATAGTCTTCGTCACCGCGGTGACGGCGTTAGCGTAGGCAAGTAGTCTCATATATTAAATCGTTAAACCGCGAACGTTGTCTTACATGACGGCTTAAATCAGATTTCTGATGCATCGCCTAAAACGAAAGTCACTCTCGGCAGCTTAAATCAGATTTCTGATGCATCGCCTAAAACGAAAGTCACTATCAGCGGCTTAAATCAGATTTCTGATGCATCGCCTAAAACGAAAGTCACTATCAGCGGCATAAATCAGATTTCTGATGCATCGCCTAAAACGAAAGTCATTATATCGGCCTGCCGATATATGCATTAAATCGATATTTCGCGATGCATCGATTTATAGCCCTGTCCTAATCACAAGCATATGAGGAAAATTCGTTACTGATTTAGCTTCTAACATTATAAAAATGAATCATACTATGAAATTATCGGCTTGTTCTATAATTTATAATAACCAAACTAAAATTAATAGCATTCTAATTAGTAATTGTATAATTAGAGTATAAATGTTCAATACTGTATAATAAATATTATCAAACGTAGGTTTAAAAAATTTCTTTAAATGCATTTTTTAATCATTTTGTAAAGAGCAACTAAATTTAATCTACAGTACACCCAAAAAATGAACCACCCTAAATAACTTATGATATAATGATCGGTCTAGGACAAAACCTTCATGGTTTTAGAAGATGACGTCATATATGCTGATCAATAAGAGCAGACGGTTTTTTTTAAGTAACAAAATCAGACACAAAAACGTACTTTCTCTGAATAAACATACTTTTTTATATATATATTATGAACCTATATTTTCTGACCCCAAAAATATAGAGGCTAGCCTCAATATGGGAAATATGGTCCCCATAGTTGGATCAGGAGAGCGATCCAAAGTTTGGAACCCCTTAATTTTTACTTTTTACATATTTTACATTATCTCGAGAATTTTTTAAGTGAATTGAAAAGTTTTACGCGCAATTATAAATTCGTTTGTTCAAATATAACTCCATGTAAAAAATAAAATTTAGTAAACCTTTATCATTTTTATTATTTACTTTATTAACAGCCGAAAAAATTTTGAACTGTAAGCTACACAATTTTTTACATCATTTTAAAGTAGGTAATTTTACATGTCAAAATACAAAGTTTGAGCGGAATTGGTTGAATTTTTCCTAAAAATTCGAATTTTAAATGTAAGACTTTTTTGAAATTTGATTTCTCAGGACTTATTCGACCGATTTCGTTCAAATTTTTATAATTAAAATAATTAATGTTTTCTAAATTTAGTTTTATTTTTGGATTAGTATTTTATTAACCATCTTTGGTCAAGCGAATTTTATAATTGTGTGCAAATATTTTCGATTTGCTTTAGAAGTTCTCGAGATATGGCTAAATATGTAAAATTAGCACTAAGTGGCGGACCATACTTTGAATCGCTCTCCTAACGAAATTATAATGACCATATTTCCAAGATTGAGACTACTCCCTACATATTGTGGGTCAGAAATGCAAATACGTCAAATAAAAGTTACATTTATTCAGAGAAAGTACACTTTTGTACTTTTATTTTCGTAATTTAAAATATAGTCTGCACTAAATAATAATTTGAGGTCACCCCCTCGAGCTATTGATTCCTTGAACGTAAAGATCCGATCATTAGATGAAAAGTTATTCAGGGTAGTCAATTTTTTTATGAGCACTGTGCAATCGTTTTAACTAGTTGAAGTAGAGTATTTGTTATTTAGGTTTATTCAAACTCTTATTCTTCACTACACATTTTACTTACCTAGTTACATTTCTAAGGAAACAAAGTTTACTTTTTATGGGAGAACTCCCAAAACAAATGTCTCCTGACAAAACATTTCTACTTTGTTACATCTTTTTCTCAAAACTTTTAGCACATGCAGTTTTATGTAAGATTTAACATACATTGTCTACACTTTTCAGTTAAAAAGCACTTCTTTGTGTATCTTGTTTATATCGCATTTTTCTCATTTTAAACTGGTCTAGTGGACTTTAAATTCTATGTAAATGCTTTTATTCTTTTAAATAATTTTAGAAACAATTTTTAAAAAGCAACAAAAGGATACAAATGTAATTTCTGAAATGAATGGAAAAAGAAATTCTTAGAAAAATAAGATTATGATTTAGAAAAAAAAATACACTTCTTAGTCAGTTCTTGCTTCTTTCCCGATTTGTGTGAATCAATGCATGAATCTTTAATATGTATAATTTTAAGCACTTTTAACCTTCATTTTACAGAGACGTGATGGCTCAGGGGATAGAGCATTCGCCTACCAATGGGGTTAACCGGGTTCAAATCCCAGCTATGCCTTGTCGATACGAATTCCTCATCCGACTTGCACCGACCAAAGTGCTGAAGTAAAATAACCTCTGTGGTAGACGATCATGAGTAAAGGACCCTTACCGTCAGGCTAACTACGGAAGTTTTCCGTGGTTTTTCTCTCTACGTAACGCAATTTCGGGCAAGTTCCATCAAAAAGTTCACCACGAAGGCAACGTTCTCCCATTACTTGATCCAGGAGTTCCCTTATCTTTCGGATTGGGTTTAAAATTTTCAAAATTACAAGGCTGCAGAGTTGAAAATTAGTAGCCGTACGCCCCCCCCCCCAAAAAAAAAGGGGTCGGATCTTCAACGTAGGTCATATATTAAAAAAAAAAAAAAAAAAAAAGAAAATACAATGTGAATGGTCTCTACCTAATGCTGGTTGAGTATTTAAATTGAAATGTATTCTAATTTTCTTCATATTCAGAATCACTAAAGACACTTTATGTATTTCTTTGCATGCAGTATTTTTTAGCATGCACTAGATTGCTGATCATAGCTTTAATTGTTCAAATATAATTCACAAAATATTTATTTTTTTAATGTTTTGTTTAAAAACTTGAAATGATGAGTAGCTAAAATTTACAGTTTAAAACATGATTGATACAATACTGTAGTAAAAAATATTTGGATTATTCAAGAAAATTATCAATCTTTTAAATTATTGATTATACTTTATACGAAAGATGTCGATTATAATAATATCTTTCTTAATATTTTTTTATTTTCGAATAATAAAACGAAGCTCATATGCAGGATTTATTTATATACAAAAAAAGTTCTGCGTGATTCGTATATTTAAAATAATGACGGTATTTACAATTACGTAATAGACTAAAACGTATTAGTAATTATTATTTTTTTTGCAGTGAAACATTTTGTCAATGAGAAACAAAAAAAAATGAATGGGAAAATAAATTAATCGAATAAGAAAAATTGAACATCAAAAGATATAAAACGAACTGAAAAATGAACAAATCAATATATCAGCAAATTAAATAATTAATAAGTGGGCGAAATATTGAATGATTTAATTATTAATTGCTTCATCAGTGGATTAGTGAATTTTCTAATTCTTGAATAGGGGACTCATTTTGCAAATAAAACAAACATTTAAAAATTAAAACTAAAATGTATGATGCGTTAATCAATAACAAGTGTTTATTTTTCTCCATTTTTTGTTCATTCAACAAATATCATGTATAGCCGTTTCAAATCAAGGATGTCGTAATAGATTGATGTTGCAATCATTAGTCGCATTACGTATTACATATTTTATAAGGAAACTTTCCATTCAATTAGAATATTTAATTATTTATTTCAAATGGCAGAGGTGAATTGACATGTTAAAGAGCGAAAACACAGGAACAAAACAAGAAAGTAAAAAGTCATTTCCTCAGGAGCGCTCTTGCCTCCCAATATCGCTCGGTCGACGACGACCCACGGAGGGCCCTGCAGCACAGAATGTGGCCGCCATCGAAAACAGCTCGGCTCTTGCACAGAGAACAATAGGGATCAGGTGCCAGCCCTAAACGAAACAGGTGCGCGACTAGTCAGTCATGTCCGGTATATAGTCGAAACTGAGCGACCGCTTCGCGGCGCGGCCAGTCTGGAATGGTGTTCTGTCGAAGATCTCTCCACACTTTGGTTTTTACCCTTTCTGATAATTGGTGATGAAAACCCCCATTGTTTTTTGATAAAATATAACAACAATTACTATATAACAATTAAATGTATGTCAATTAAAATATAACAACAGAGAAAAAATAGTTATTATTTATCAATATTTTAAATTAGTCAAGTTCTCTGAAAATGATATTATAAAATTTTTACATTTTTAAAGGGAAATGAAATTAAACATTTTTCCTCCAAACAAAACATGATGAATTCCTTTTTTTCCTGTAATACTTATTTACATGAAATCTAAGTAATAAGCAGTGTACTTTTTGTATCTACATAATACCGCATAATTTACCCTATTGTTTACTTGTAAATTAAAAAAAAAGTATTCAATTAAATTTGTTTTTTTGTAGGGAAATGACAAGTAAAGAATAAAAGGAAAACTTTTAAGAACAGATAATTGCTTTTATCAATGCCTGAAAACTTTCTCAGGATGGCTTTCAGGCTGAAAATATTTCTCTCAAAATAAAAGTTAATTACGCTTGAGAGTTGAAAGTACTACATTACAATTTTTCTTGACTTTGATTGAGAGCATCGTGAAAAAAACTGCCATAAGCAATTTTTTTATGTGGTTCTGCACAATTCTTTGTTCGTAAAAGAATTGATCGGTTGTCAACAGCATAAAAATGCACTACGAAAACTGATGATTGATAGACTAAAATGAACAATCATATGCATTGAAATACAAATATAATCGTTATATAGTCAATGCGCTACGATTACCTAGCATTTAATATTAAGTGATCAAAATAAAACGTTAACTCTTCATTTATTTCACATTGTTAATTCTACTAAAATTACGATGACTGATACATTGTTTATCACTTTAAAAAGAACTAAGTGACTATTGTAAAATAAAAATTTTTTTATTTAATTTGTTTTCACTGCAGTTATTAAAAAATCTGTACCCAATATAGACAGCTCATTTATAATTAGAAATAGTAAAAAAAATAGTAAAAGACTGTTTTTCATGTTTCATTTGTTTTTTTATGAATTAATTTTTAATGTTAAAAAGTAAGGGAGGAGAAAATAACTCCAGAGTTGAGTTTTCGGTACAGATGAATTTCTATTCGCTTCCTAATAAATTATTTATTTAAAATGAATTTTTAATATAAGAAGTTTACCCTTATTGTTTAAAATTTTGCTAACTTGTTGAATTATATATGTGGTTCAGTTTTTCCGTATGTCATTGTTAATTTGACCAAAACCATTCCCAAAGAATTTCGTGGAAATTTACCGACTATTTCAGTGTTCCCATAGAATCAGAAAAGGGATAAAATTTTCATTATTGTATTAGTTTTGATTATACTTTTTCAGTGCATTATTATAATTTTAATTGAAGTTATGTTTCTTCAAAGATGTTAACCGTAACAACCGTAAAATTTCACAGTGAAAAATGCTGGATGAAGTTACAATAAAAATTTCTGGCATGGTAAAATTTATTATATCCCAGTAATTTTGACTATACATTTTTCTCAGGGCATTAGTGTAAATTAAATTAAAGACGGTTCTGTTTCTTTAAACATGTAAATTATAACATTATACTATGAAAAAGTTAGGATAGAATTACAATAAAAGTTACCGGTGCAGCATTCAGAATGTCAATTTCTTATAGAATCAGAAACAAGATACATTTTACCATATTCTGGTAGTTTTAACTATACTTTTTTTCTCAATAAAGACTTTTGATTTCGCTCCACCACTCGACTTTTAAAACTAAGATTTTATCTACAGCTCGAGACTTTTGCATTTGAATAAATATTTATAGAAGTTTTTCCTCAAATATACAGAGTTTCTCATGGGATAAGAAGGAAAAAACTGTCCTTTTTGACAGGAAAAAACTGCGGGTGAAAGGATGCCTTTAGGCATCGTAAACATCTTGTCGGTTCGAAACGAATGTTTGAAAAAAACAGAAATAAATATATCTACTTGCTATTAAACAATAAGATGAAGACATAGGTTTTCATAGCTAGTAAAACAGATTCGACAGTTAACTCATCTAAATAAAATACTATCTAAATGAAATATTGATCAGAACTTTTTCCAAATTGAAATTCGAGTTACAGATTAGCTATGTTGTTCCAAACCTTTTTCTGAACCATAGTCAAGTAACCAGACCAAGTTTTAGGGTATTATCTTTTAGTGATCATAGTAGGAATGGTACGTGATTTTGACCTCAGGCAACATTGAGAGTGTGAAAGCTGGTATTCTCTCTCTAAATTTCCCCTCCACAGCCAATGATAAGACTTTCAATTGTGTGAGCAACATGCACAGAGTGAGAGCTAGTATTATCTCTCTAAAAATTTACCAACAACAACCAAAGACAAAACTTTCAATTGTGTGAGCAACTTGGACAGAGTAAGAGCTGCTATTATCTCTCTAAATTTTCCCATCACAATCAAAGATAAGACTTTCAACAGTGTGAGCAACTTGGACAGAGTGAGAGCTAATATTATCTCTCTAAAAATTTACCAACAACAACCAATGATAAACTTTTAGCAGTGTGAGCAACTTGGACAGTGTGAGACCTGGTTTTATCTCGAAATTTCCCCACCGCAACCAAAGATAAAACTTTCAGTCACGACATATTCACCGCTGCATATACACGTTGGTTGTAATCATCCGTCTATTGACAGCTGTCAGAATCGACCTCGCGTCCACAAGCTCTCCAAACGTGAGGTGCCTTTACTGACGTGGTAATGGATTCTATTGCTCAATAGTGTGTAAAATAATATTTTTAAAGATTTAAAACCAATAAGGCAAGCAACAGCCGTCAAAAATTCCGGATCAAATTGCTGAACGAAGTTTCGGCACTTTGGGTGCCTCATCCATAAAGTCAATTTTCTCGTAAAGTATTATAAATTGATTTTTACAGCAATATTTATATAATTAGAGTGATTTAGTGATTTTATAGTAATTATTCTTGTATATTAGATTTTTTTTAATCCGTAAGTTTCGGTAAAAATGGATTTTACGATAAATTTAACCAACACCATGATTTTGGGTATTTAATTCAATTCAAAATTTCTTAAAGATACAAAAAACTATTGTGTTTTTTTCTGGAAATTCATATTCATCTAGACTTGTTCTTTTCCTCAGTGTAGTAATATTTTAAACACCTACATCTATAGGTATTGCTGTTGAGCTTATAGTCGAATCAGTTCTCGTATTTACTTTCCTCCTAAGTTATTCATTGCGTTAAAATAAAAAATAACGCAGTATTTATTCAAATACATTCAAATATATACTTATTTTAAATTATAAAATGATTGTGTGCGAAACATTGGAAGAAAAATTGATTTTTTATGAAAAAGAGCCATTAAAACTTTTTATGATTTGATATATATCATCCTATTAGGAATTCATCTTTTAAAGTTCTTTGAAACTAATTTTCTTCCTTAATTTATCTCACGATGGAATGAAATTTAAAAACCATAATGATGTAGGAAATGTGAATAAATTTTTTTTTCATTCTTCATTTAATATTCATTACATAATGAGTTTTTATAATGATTTCTTCTCATTTCGCATTGAGTTGTAACTCTCTGAAATTGTGTCACCACAATACATTTCTAATAAAAGACAAACAAAAAAAGAAAATTATGATTTTACCGTTTTATTAATAGTTATGGCACGTATCCAAAAAAAATGTAATTATTAATTTTAATTTGTGAGAGGAGATTTTTTTTTATAATTGAGATTAATTAGGAATGATTAAAAATCAAAAAATAATTCATTTGTAGCTACTATATCAGAAATAATCTCATTATCTCATTTATAATTATTTTTGTAAAAGGTATTTTGTATTACTAACATCCCTTCTCTCTGTCAAAAATTTAACAATGTTTAATATTACAAGAATTATAGTATAATGTTGCACTGCACAAAAATGGATAAATATTTTTTGAAACCTTAAAATTAAAAAAAGGTCTTTAACCCTTATTTAAATAAATATATTTTGTTATTTTTTGTATTTTTTGTATTTATAATATTAAAAACAATTCTCAAGCGCCTGTTTAGGTGTTGAGTGTAATATTTCATTTTTGAACGTAAATCTATAATGATTCTTCTATTTCGTCAGCATCATATTAGCCTTGTATAAGCCACGTCTGTTCCAACGAATCCTCTTCGATTATTTCCATCAAACGTTAGGTTTCTTTATGTGTTGATATCCCTCTGAAATTATTTGAAAATAGAAAAACTTAAAAAAATAGAAAAATTAAAAAAAAAAAGCTTAAAAAAATTTAAAATTGAAAAATGTCGACTTGCTTCGAGTTCTCTGAAATAAGACAACCGTTCGTAAAACCTACATGATGTTAACGCTGCAAACAAAACGAATGAAATAAATTTAATAAATGAAATAAATTTATATAAAATAAAACAATTCCAAAAAAATGCTAAAAACCCATGGAAGTTAAGGAAAACAACTATGACTAAAAGTCCTGTAATGTGCAATTATCGAATCCATAATATAGGGCATATTAGTTGAGCTTCCTTAAGGTTGTTTCTGGAAAGCTCTGTTGTACCATAGAAATTATGCTTTTTTTGCTAATAATATGCTGTTTTAATAAGCAGGAGAGCGGAAAAAGGTAGGGAAATGTAAGGTTGTTAGGCCCTGAAAGTTTATTAATTTACATGTATGAAGTAAATTAAATTTTGGGGTTTATCTGAGTTGACAACAGAAATATATCTATATGACTAGATCTAAAGCATTAGATTTGTATCACTAGATCTATATCCCTGTCTACTAAAACAGACGAATCATCATTTTTTTTTCCATCATGAGTTTTAAAACAATTTTAAAACGTTATCATTTAAGTCTTGCATTATTTATGCGTTTTTTCTCAGTGTTTTAATATCCTCTAAGCAAAATTTATTAATAGAATAAAACGAAAAGCACCAAAATATAGAACCAATTTTTTTCTCGTTTCCTACAAAACACAAGAAAATGTAATTTTGTTTAATAATTTTTACTAATTTTATAATTTTACTTTTTATCCTATTTACTTTTAATTTTATATTGGTTTTGTTGAATTATTTTGTAGAAATTTTATTTAATGTTTTGATTTTTCTTTCTTTTTTTTTAATTGTCATTTTCTTATATAAAGAGTTTTTTTATACTCTACAGCTTAATGCACAAGTTATAAAGCTTCCTTAAAATTTATTAAAATTTTTCTAATATTTCAATTTTTATCCTACATATACTTGAACAGCCTTTTTTGTTAAAAAAAAAGCCAATAGAACTTTTCTGTAAAAAAAATTGAAAAGAAAGGTGTCTCACACTATTGAAAAAGATTTGTCTTTGTATACCGAACTTTTCAAATTTCAATGTTAAAATATTGATTGAGCCGAAAACAAATTCTTTCGTTTATTGATTCAGGAAGTGAGGAAGTGTTTCAGTTCAGGAATTTTGAAAGAACCTTTGCCCTTTTTAAGATTCTTAAGCAGTACCGTGTGTTTCCATGCAGAAACTTTAAAACAGCTATTTTTTTTAATCAAAGTGTAAATTATACTGTGATCCAAATTTTAGATGTTTCAAAATGAAGCAAATCCTTTAACTTTTGTTAAAAAAAAAAAAAAAAAAAAAAAAAAAAAAAAAACTCCGCATTACTATTGTTATGTTTAAAAAAAAAGCAAAAAAAATTTAATACAAGCTATTGAAATTAAGAAACAAATGTTTATAGTTATTTAGTGATAAGTGCTTAACATAGAAAGCGTGTTCTCTTATTTTAAAACACATCTGTTTAATTGTAAGCCATGCTTAAAAAAAAAAAAAGAAAACTTAACAAGCATGGTAATTTCAATATAAAAATGTAATATTAACAGTACCACAATAATGGTACCACAATTCCTTTTATCAGTAGGTTATATTATCAAGATAATATCAGATATGAAATGCTTTTGAATTGCAGATAAATAATTATATTTTAATGATTGATTGGAAGAAAAATCATTTTGAAATATAAATGATGTTTTACTAAATGGGTCAATACAGTGTGTGAAAAAAAATTTAGGGACCAGTTCTAGCCAGAAATTGCCAGTTTCAGAAGTCTTGTTTATTGAATCATGGGTAAATTTATGAAAAATAAATAGGAGTAACGTTAAATTATTTCTTTTTTTAAACTAATTAAAATTTCCAAATATAAATCCGCTTAAGTATAAGGACAAAGTTTTTTCCTACATAATTACTGAAAAGTTTGCATATTTGAAAACCGATAATAAAAATCCCGGGTAAAAAGATGGGCTTGAGAAAGAAATTTCGCATCTGTCGACTTTCAGCGTGTTTTTTGAACGATGATCAAAAGGACTCATGCTTAAGACTCGGAAAAATTAAAAGTTATTGCCTTTCGAAAATGTGAATTAAGTGGTCAGGAAGTTTAAAAAAGAATCAAAATATCTAAAACGATAGTTTACAGTTTACTAAAAAAATCCTAGAATGGCAAGAAAAAACGAACTGGTAGACCAGAAATTTGCACTCGTCTACAGAAAAGACAGAATGTAAGAACTTGTAAGAAAACAGAAACTTCAAATGAAGTTAGAGAAAATTTGAATTTACCATGTTCATTAAACACTGTTTAAAATAATATAAATAAATATAACTTATCTTTTATTTGAAAAATCAATTTCACGTCTCCCGATTACAAATCATCATAAGAGAAGAAGAGTTGATTTTGGCAAAAAAATCTTTTCTCTTGAACAAAAATAGACTAATTTAATTTTTTCTGACGAAAAAAAGTTCAACCTTGACGAACATGTTGGTTTTCGTTACTTTTGGTTTGATCCGTGAAAGACCCAATAAGTGTTTTATGAACAGTATGGCTCAGTGTGTGGTAATGGCTCAATTACGGTATGGGGTGCTTTTGAGGTAAATGAAACTATTCCAATAGTCTTTATCAACAGGAAAATGAATTCTTGCAAATATGTTGACACGTTAGAATAAATTTTGTTACCTGAATCGCCACTGTCTACTTTAATGGACTACATTTTTCAACGGGATAATGCTTCGATACATATTTCTAAAAGTGTAAACTAATTCTGAAGTTTGGAGCTAATTCTGTAAACTTACGTGATTGTCCCGATCTTAATCCAATCAAAAACCTTTGGGGACTACTAGACCAAGAAGTTTATGGAAATGGCACAGCAATATCAAAGCAAACAGGATCGATATCAAAGACGCATGGACAACAATATTTCTGTGGACACTTTGAAAGATCTTTCAAGATCCAAGACATATCGGTTTATTTAAGCAATTGAAAAAAAAAGTTAGTTTTCTTGAAGATTGCAAAAATTTTTAGGTATTGAAGAAAATGTAATATTATGTCCCTTATTTTAGAACGTACTTTTTCTTATATTTTTTGTGTAAATTTTCGTAAAACCCATATTTTGAAGCCAAATTTTTTTTATGCGGTATGAGTGTTATTTTACTTTATTTTATAACCGTCGTTAAACAGTCGCCCCAATTTAATGGGTTTACGACTACTAATGTTAACTCCGTAGCCTTTATAATTTTGAACCCAATCCAGAAGACAAAGGAGCTTCTGGATCGAGTATTGAAAGAAATTTGCCTTCGCGGAGGACTTTTTTGATAAAGCTATCCCGCATTTGCGTTGCATGGAGAAGAAAACCACGAGAACGTCCCACGGTTAGCTTGACGGCAAGGGGACTCTACCCCATGATCCGTCTACCACTACAGATATTTCACGTCAGCACTGCGGTCGGTGCAAGCAGGATGCGGAATTCTTATCGACAAGGATTCGAACCCGGTCCGCCGCAGTGGGAGGCGAATGCTCTATCCCCTGATCCATCTCGGCTCTATGAGTGTAATTACAAAACTATGTGAAAAATTTCCTTTTAATAAAATGAAAATAAAGCAAATTTTCTTTCAATCTAATGCAATCCTTATACTTTTTACGCACTGTGTTTTAAATTGTTTTATATTAAGTTTTCAATCTTTCATACTGTTCAAAATTTTTTCAGTATATTCTTCTCACCTTCTCAAAAGGCGTTTAGGCGTTCTTCTTTTCTAATATTCTTCCCTCAAATAATAACATTTGAAATTATTTATAATATGAATAAAAACTCAATAAAAACCTAATTTCAGTGTAAATCAGTGCTAATATCAGTGTTAATTGTGATAGTTTATAGCAATTTGAAAGTTTTAAACTATAATAAACTATTTTAACAATATTCATATGCAGAAAAATAGCACAAAAGAAACTTTTCTCATTACATAATGATTTATTATGAAAAAAACGCAATTTCTTTTTCCTTTTTAGCATCCTGTCATAAATTCTTCTTTTAAATTTATTTGAGACTAATCTGCTTAAGTTTGAAAGACGTTAGAAAAACGTAATAATGTTTAAAATATGACTACGCAATAAATATTAATTGCATAAGGATATTTTATGAAGCAGTTCTTTGCATTGCTATGTGTTATATATTAAGCCGTTAAAGACTTATTTTAAGTCTTAAAATCATAACGTTAGTCTTCGGATTATGCACTAAGAGAAAGGTATAGTCAGAACTGCCAGAATATGGTAAAATTTACAGTGTTTCTAATTCTATGGGAGCATTAAGAAGCACAGCAGTTGTTAGCGAGGCTTTTTTGGTACTGTTTTGGATATAAGTAACAAAATAAAATATGGTTTTATAATGTATGATAAAACTCGGTAAATACTGTAAAATTTAGCAATTTTATAATACATAAGAGAAGGAATTTCCGTAAAAATCGTTGAAATATGAACGGAAAAACTACCAAATGAGTGGTTTAAATATCGTATATTTGGGTTATATTAACCATATTTTTACTAGAAGTGTCATTACCATATGAGACGGTAATTTCCCCAGAAATTTTTTCCTGTAAGAGCATAAGCGATTAGTGTTTGTGCTCAATTCGTAATTACTAGTACCGTTTTAAAATTGTAATTAACCTTTCTTTGCCAAGCAAATGTTTGTTTATTTTTATTTCTAATGCAAATAATCTTTTGAAAAAAATATATATACATTTAAAGAGAGCGTATGTTGCTTTTAAAAATGTAAAATTGTTTTAGAAATTAATAGTTAGAACTTAAAGCAATAGAACTGCTGTTTCATTTTAAATATTTTATGAAGAAAATATTTTTTTTTAAAAAAAAGGTGAATTTTCAAGCTTATAAATTTTTTCTTACTAAATTTTTTTATGTGGGTGTTAAAATATTGATTAAACGGAAAACAAATTCCTTAGTTTATTGATTAAAGATTGTAAAATGCCTTTAAGTTAAAGAATTTTAAAAGAAGAAGAGAAGAATTTAAAAGCCCTTTTAAAATTCCGAACCTGTTTCATGTTTTTCCAAGCGGAATTTTAAATCTGAAAGCAGACAAATTTATTAAAGAGCAGTGTGCAGTAAAGAAAACTGATTCTTTTTCTGAAACATTTTTTGACTGAAACAATGGTTGCACGAAATGGAACGGATATACTTTTTCTATTCTAGAAAAGGAAAAAAAAAAAACGTTTTATCTCAACTTATGATGCACTGTTAGAAATTTCTCTGAAAAAGTAGTTAAATAAGAATTTGGTTGAATAACATTTTGTTAAATAGCATAAATAACAATAGTGGTTAAATAAAATTTCCTTCCGATTTATTGAAAATTGTATTATCGAATCCACATTATTTCTGTAATCGCTATATAGAGAGATTAGAGATTAATTTGACTGTTAGATATTTAAAAAAGTAAGCACGTGACTTTCCAATTTGCTCTAATATAAACTTGTTCTCGATGAAAGGGTCAATAAATCAATTTTATTGGAAACTACCTAAGATCCTTCGGTAGATTTGACTTAAATTAAGACCTTAATTAAGATTAAGTAGGTGATATAGTCGGCACGTTCAACTACTTGAGTTAAGTTAACGGCTAATAATGCACTGTTAGAAATTTCTTGAAAAAATGGTTAAATAACTATTCATTTGTTTTTTTTTTTTTTTACTATATTCAAACAAAACAGTCAAATAATCATAAATAAGATGGTATTCAAATTGTTAATTGTGAGAAAAAACCGCTAATAAGCTGCTTTCTTTTAATGTGATTAAACAATCAGAATCTTATAGCTCCAACTAGACTCCCCTAAAGAAGTCACTTAGTTCCTTGTATATGGGTATATATTGCAGCCGAGAAGGCTAATCTGTCGATTTCATGACTGACAGAAAGGGGACTCGAGTCCCAGTGATTTCCCTACAATATTTCTTCAATTTCCTTCAACACATGAAAAGTTACTAGTGTCCAGCATTCCCTAATTTGCAATCCTGTGCTATTAGAATATAATACTCTTATTCACGCATAGATGGCAGCATCATAGAGCTGCTGAACTATCTTCATTGTCTAGTCAAATTTTTTTTTTACAGTTTTGAAATCATACTAGTTGTAAATGGTTAAAAAATCGTTTAGTATTTTTTTCATTGTTTTTTAATCGTGCTAGTTGCAAATGGTTTCACAACCATAAAGGTAAAAATGCTTTTTGTACCGTAAGCCTTATGGGTAATTGGATAGACAGGTTGCTTTCAGTTGTTTTGCAATAATTTTAAAATACAAATTCTAACATTTAAATAATAGGAAATAATAGATGTGTGCTGGACTCAAAAATTTTAAAATACTATAAAATTGTTACGTTAAACGAGAAATGCAATTGATTACCAAATAAGTATTTTTTTAATTAAGTCTGCTTAAATGTATAAGCATATTTAAAATTTTAAAAATATTATAATTGGAATTAAGATCAGCGTAGTGTATTTTCAAATAAATGCATGTGATATCATGTCCATAATGATATCTCGTCCATCATTTCGTAAATTTAGTTATTCTTAATTCTTTTTTAAATAAATAAATTAAATGAATAAAATTTAAATTCAATCTTTTGAAGAGTGAATGCAAATATTTATATTTTCAATAAATGTAACGATTAACTTTTTGTTTCAATACAAGTGCATAACTAGTTATTATTCAATGTCACAAATACAACAGAGCATCAGAATCTATTTTTAACCTCTCTTTCTTAAATCACATTAAATATCAAAGCATACCTTGTGAAAATGGTTTATTTTCATTTCCAACTTTTTGGACTAAAATCTACAGCCAAATTATTTAAATATTAGTATGAGATTTTGAGAAGTTGACTGAAACGGCTTTACATTTAGCAGTGTCCTTTTTCGATAACGTGGCTATAATAAATCTCTCGTATACTTCAAAATCATTAATTAAATACTACTTTTGATTAAGCAGGTCGAGGGGAATTTATCTCCCATGACAAGTCCTTTATAATATGTAAAAATTAATATTTTACTTGATATAGTACTTGGATAACAATGTTATTTTGGTTTTCTCCTCGAGATGTGTAAAAAAATACAAATTTTATAGTTAATATGAATTTAATTCTATTTTTCATAATCTACTTCAATTAGAAAATCCACTCCTACTGCAACTTATTTAGAGTTGTAGGTATTTTAACATAGTTAATATATAACAGATGAATCTATCCTCTTATGGTAACTTAGGATGAATGTCATATGTTAACTTGGTGCTGAACTTTTTTAGAAGTTGAAATTTAGCACTTCAAAATGGAATCTCGAATATTCACGTATGTAAATGCTGTTCTGGGTATTCTTCTTTAAGCACAGAACAATCATGGTAATCTCTCAAGCTTTCGCAAGATATATGTGAGTGAATTTGATGGGTTCTTCATAAAAAATATAGATTTTTTCCCACTCTCACGAAACTTCTCGCATGCTCACGTTCGTAAAATCTGCTCTACACAATTGCCAAATTATTTTTCCTGCTCTGCTTGTGAGTTTGTGCTGATCATACGCGCGGAGGTACGTAATAGTGTGGATAATAGTTCACGGAGATACGTAATAGTGCGACTTGTATACCAAAGATTTGCTAGAGGTTTGCTTTTTATTGCTAGAATACAGTCCAATTTGTCTTGTTTCTTTCTCTATAAGAATACTAAAATGATCAGTAATTTTTGCTGAAGAGCTTTAGTTATTATTTTGATAAAAATAATTATAAAATATGGTTTTGTAATGTTATAAAATGTGGTAATTATATCATGATACTTTCGAGCATGACAAAAAGTTATTCGATTCGTTTAATTTACTTTTCTGTTTTGTATTTTTTTAATAAATGTGCGATAATTGAACTGTAATTTTGAAGCCCAGAGCTTCTTGTAAACAGTTACCATATGAACAGAAAAATCATCAAAATAATAGTTTCAATACAGTATATTTTGTTTTGAATAGTAAAAATTATGTTTTTTTTTTTTTACTAGGATTGCTTTTGCCATATCGTAAGGAAATGTCAGTAGAATCTTCTCTGTGTTAGACTCGCAAACTAATTATAATACTAGTAGTCTCTCATTCTTAAAACTGGTTATACTTCTTCTATTTGGACCAAAAGCTCGAAGTAAAGAGGTGTTAGTCGTCATTGTTGGTAAAAGTGAATAAATAAATAAAATGGCAAATACATGCTAATATTTGTGAATATTAATAATTATTAATAATATTAATAATAATTGTGCTAATATATGCTAATATTATTGAATGTGTTTTCTCAGAAGTATTTTTTGTTACATTATATTAATTTTCTTTATTTAATATTAGATATTGAGTTGGATTATTACATTCAACTGAGATTTTATTTTTAATCAAATGTAGTTTTTATTTTAGTTTCTAATTTTAAAACTGATAATATTGGAGGATTTTCTTACTTTACCAAACTTTAGTTATCCGAGTATTTCATTCAAAACATTTCAAAAGTATTTCCTTCTTGCAGAGATTTATGTCATACGTTTATTTTATAATCTAAAAATTTTAGTTTTTAAATGATTTTTGAATACGTGATTATTATTTTTTTTAGATCTGCGTAAATTATCAACAAAAATATATGAGTAAGTATCGGTATTCAATACTCGGATAATTAAAGTTTGGTAAAATACGAAAATCCCCCAATATTACTAAAACAAGGTTTATTGTATGTGTTTTCTCAGAAGTATTTTTTGTTACATTATATTAATTTTCCTTATTTAATATTAGATATTGAGTTGGATTATTACATTCAACCGAGATTTTATTTTTAATCAAATGTAGTTTTTTTTTTTAGTTTCTAATTTTAAAACTGATAATATTGGAGGATTTTCTTACTTTACCAAACTTTAGTTATCCGAGTATTTCATTCAAAACATTTCAAAAGTATTTCCTTCTTGCAGAGATTTAAGTCATACGTTTATTTTATAATCTAAAAATTGTAGTTTTTAAATGATTTTTGAATACGTGGTTATTATTTTTTTTAGATCTGCGTAAATTATCAACAAAAATATATGAGTAAATATCGGTATTCAATGCTCGGATAACTAAAGTTTGGTAAAATACGAAAATCCTCCAATATTACTAAAACAAGGTTTATTGAATGTGTTTTCTCAGAAGTATTTTTTGTTACATTATATTAATTTTCTTTATTTAATATTATAGATATTGAGTTGGATTATTACATTCAACTGAGATTTTATTTTTAATCAAATGTAGTTTTTATTTTAGTTTCTAATTTTAAAACTGATAATATTGGAGGATTTTCTTACTTTACCAAACTTTAGTTATCCGAGTATTTCATGCAAAACATTTCAAAAGTATTTCCTTCTTGCAGAGATTTAAGTCATACGTGTATTTTATAATCTAAAAATTGTAGTGATTATTATTTTTTTTAGATCTGAGTAAATTATCAACAAAAATATATGAGTAAATATCGGTATTCAATACTCGGATAACTTAAGTTTGGTAAAGTAAGAAAATCCTCCAATATTATCAGTTTTAAAATTAGAAACCACAATAAAACTACAATAAAACTACAAAAATATAATCTCGGCTGAATGTAATAATCCAACTCAATATCTAATATTAAATAATGAAAATTAATATAATGTAACAAAAAATACTTTTGAGAAAACACATTCAATAAACCTTGTTTCAGTAATACATGTCATTTATTCAATATTCAGAGTGGAATGATTAATTTTACTCTCATTGAAAATCATAAAAGTTGAACCACGCATTTAGTGTGAAATCGACTCCGCCTGTGATTATAGAAAAGGGTAATTTATCAAAGTCAAGAAAGTAATGATTATTTCCGCAACTAAGTCACGGATTTGTTATTTGGACTATTTATGTTTCCGATTTCCATCAAAATGTGGGCATTAGAAAACGTACAAAAGTATTTTTTTATAAATTTTTAATGATTTCAATTACAGTTTATAGTACATATAATATAAGGTTCTTGTTCTTTATTTTTGTTTTTTTCCTTTGGGAATTGTGAATATTTTTTTTACTTTCAGAATTGAAAGTATTTAATTAAAAGGCCTTAGCTGACATAATCCAGATAATAGCATAATCATTATTTTAATGCCAGCAATACTTTTTCACAAAGCTTAGCATTTTTCATTCATTATCAGCAAATAAACCACGAAAGTTTGAAACTATGTTATATTTAACTATAGCTGTTATAGTTAATGTGCTATGTCATTAGTATGAAACTTGCATAAACAATCTCTTTATATCGAGATTGAATCTACCTTTACAAAACAAGGTTAGAAAAACCGAGGATGAATCATCATTCGTCGCAAATCAAGATTAGGAAGTGTTTTCGAACCCAGGATAAATGCAGCTTCTATTTGTTTATTTTAGATTTTATGATTGTCATTGAAACAAGATTTATTTGCACAGTAGGAATCTCTACTTTCTTTAACTCTTTAAACGCGAAGGTTTGCCTGATTATCAAGTTTTCAACACAATCAAAATGCTGCATTTGAAAGCCTAGACAAAGCTAGGAGGAAAAAAAGGTAAATCACAAGTTTGCAGTGAAATTTAAAAAATGAAATCTTTCGCTAAGTTTGCTTTTACATTTTTGAATTAAATTTTTAAAATGGATTTATTAATATAAAACTTAAACTAAGTTTTTAAATGATTGATTAATCAACCTACAAGCCAAATGAAAATGAGAACACAACGTTTGCGTTTGCTTATAACACTTATTTAAGTGAATTTTTTATTTATACAAAACTAAAAAAAAAAGAATTTAATTTGTCTCATGAGTGAAATTGATTGCGATATTTTTATTGCATGACATAAAGGATAATAAAAGCGCTTACAATATATTGCAAATCCATTTTGTGATGTGCTGTTACATAAAAGTACTTTTGCTGTTATCTATTTATTCACCTGGAAACTAATCTGCTACAGAAGTAAGGCTATGAAGTTGAAATTAAATACTCACGCATGCAATATAGATTGAAGTAAGAAATATGTAAATATTAATTACAAATAGTTTCCTTTTGATTATATTTTCTTAATGCATAAATTATAAACTAATAATTAAAACAGCACGAAGGAGAAAATATTTAGCTTCAATCTATTGCTCGAAAATACTAAGCGGCAATATATATTATATTGCTGCTTCGGATATTAAATAGAAACTTCTCCGTCATGGAAGTAATTATAAATAAATAATATAAAATACACGTACACAAACCGTGTAATATGAAATAACAAATATTTTCATATTTTTTTTTTCTAAATAATTACTTTCTACCTACATATTCTTGCTATAGATATAGAATTAATTACTACTTTAAGTATGGAGAAAATCAAATCATCCGAGAAAAATGTCCCCATATCATATAAAAATTAAAATTTTTCTTTAACATCATGGAAATATTTTTAGGGCTCTGCAAAGAAAAATTTATTTTTGAAGCATTAATTAGATTTTTTTCAGAGTAGATAAAACAATAGAATTAACTTTAATTAATAGTGGTTATTATTATCTTTTAATATATTTTATAAAATATGATTTTGTATTGGCTATTTAGTGAAATATTAATTTAAGAAAATTAAACAATGTAGAAACACATTGCAAAGTTCATTTATGCTTTTTTAAATGGTTTAGTATATGGTATCATATAGCGCCAATATGTTTCAGATGAGAAGATATATATATGTATATATATATACATATATATATATATATATATATATATACATATATATATATATATATATATATATATATATATATATATATATATATATATATATATATATATATATATATATATATATATATATATATATATATATATATATATATATATATAATGAAGTTTGAAGTGAAAAATGACTGAAGTTTATGAAATTTCTACATTTGTGGTTTTGAAATAAATTAGTTGACCAAGAGAAGAAAAAAAAATATTTTTAATTAAAAAAAAGTACCATTCCATTGTCTAAATTTTATTTAAATCTAACGATATTAGAAACATTTTATTAGTATTTCTGAAATGGTTGCAAAAAAGTGAATATTTATTAATATATTATACATAATAAAAACGCACTTTTTATACGTTTTATGTCCTGTTCCGTATTAATAGAAATTAACATACTTGAATTAAAAAGCTTAACTAAAAATTTAAAATTAACGAATTTTTCGCTAAAAGAAAGCTGCAATTTGTAATTAATAATTTTACATTAGTAAATTTTTAATAAAAACACATAACTAAAAAAAGCTGATAAAACATAAATAAAACATAGCTTCTTTTCAAGGGCTAATAACAATGAATACTTAGTAATTAATACTTAGAGTTTACTAAAAATCCTTAGTCACATTAACAACATACGCATAATCGAAACTTTTATGACTTCTAGTAATGATTGATTTGTTACACAATGGATCACCAAACAATGCTGTGTTTGCAATATTTGTAATCAATTCAATTTGAAGACACATTTTACATCATTGAAACTTCAAAATCTCGATACAACTTTCTTTATCTAAAGAATATTTTTCTCATAATTCAATGATAATATTTTCAAAGATTTTTATCAACTAATATTTTTCCTAATCTCCTTTTTGTTCAAATCAAGTTTTTCATTTCTTTTCTTCATAATAAAACATCAATCCCAACATCAATCCCAATCATCAATCCCAACTTGTTATTTCTGTCTGTTTGAACTATTTATTCAATATCAATATGACAGGCAAACTACCACTATTGTTATTCTAACCCGACAGTTCTGAAATCCATTAAACTCACATAAATCGATTTATACATTATTTTAGATTTATATATATATAAGAAATAATATATATATATATATTGATTTTGTTAGACATAGACACGGAATTTTTCTTGTATGTATTTACGTAATGTATTTGTTCTTTTCTATGATGGAAATAACAAAAAAGAAGTCCTTTTGTGTTTAGTCTTTTTCATAAAGAAATAAGTCTTATAAAGATCGTGTTTTCTTAAGCTCCTAAAAAGGAAAACAAATCATATGAGATATAGTGAATGCATTATTCTTTTCATGAATATTAAGCGATGTTTCATGTTTTCCTGCAATTTTGCTAGAATGACCAAACGTTAATTTTAAACATTTAATTTTTATTACTTTTATTTCTTATATTTTAAACATGCTTAATATTTTATGAAATGATGATCATTATGAACGCGTTTTTAAAATTCGAAATTGACTTAAAAGTTTCTAGTGTTTTTTTTTATTTTTAATTAATATTTATAATAACCTTTTAATGGTCGTCATAAAATGGTGATATTAAGAACATTTTTCAAAAAAGCTGATGATTTAAATTAGGACTTAGTATTATTTTTTTAAAAATCATACGTGTGAAAATATTAAAAGAATTTCAATAATAAATAAAAATCCTGAAAAATACTAATAAATTAAATTTCAGAAAAACTGACCTTAATCATCAAAAGAATATGACATCCATAAGACTAAAAAGTTAGTTAAATAAAATAAAAAAAATTGTTAAATTTTGCTAAAATTTTGTTTCGAATGCAAAATATACTGGGAAAATAAGTATGGTCAAAACTAGTAGAATATGATAACATATGCCGTACTTCTGTCTCTATGGGAACACGAAAAAGCTCGGTAATTTTTTATCGAAGTGGTTTGGTAAAATTAATAATAAAATGTGGTTTCATAATATGTGACAAAATTTGGTAAATGTTGTAAAATGTGGCTATTTTTTAAAGATACATTACAGCATGGCATAAAAACTATTTATTCAGTTAATTTTACCTTTCAGTTTAGTACTATTCTGTACTATTGTAGAACGTGAGTAGTAACTAGAACCATAACCTTGAAGACCAGAATTTGCGATAAACCGATACGATATGAGTGAAATATTACCAAATGAATAATTTAAATACCGCGTATTATGTTTTTATTTACAAGAATTCTGCTTATTGGAATTATAAACAATAATTCCTCTTATATTTTACCAGAAGTATCATTACCATACAGTACAGTGATTATACCAGAATTTCGTCTGTGTTAAAACATAAAATCATTCAAGGTTTTGCAAATCTAAGATCGTGGTAAAGTAAGGTGATAGTGCTCTAATTTAAACCATACTATCCAACTGCTCAAACTTGATTGCATGGGTTCAACCTGAATGGTAAAATTTAAAACCTTATAAAGTTATCAGCAAATTTTTAACTTTTAAAATTATTAATCATTTTTCTTAAATATTCATTAAAAAAGCTTTGTATTTTGAAACTAAAATCTTCATAATTTACTAAGAAAACTTAAGAAATAATAAATATTTTATCTCATTAAATCTTAAAATTAAAAGCTAAAGAATGTGAGGACACAATATAAGTATCAGAAACTGTAACGTAGTGTAATTGGACGTTTTAATTAATGAGAGTAAGCCAAGCAGAATATCATTAATTTCTCTCCTTTGTTTAAATTTGTAAGAGGTCAATGATTCTCTAAGATTTATTGTCTTTAAGGTTCTTTAAGTAGATTTCTATGTGTGTCTTGTATTGAATATCAACGGTCGACCGAACTGATTTATCTTTTAAGGATACTATTATTGTTAATACGAGAAATTTTAGTTAATTATATATTCTAAAAATTAACTATTTGAAAGTTGGAATTTATATTGTCTAAAAAGTACTATAGGTTTCATGCAATACAGCAATAAATTTATGAATTTTTTCGTGGTAACCATATTAACAGAAGCTGTTAGGTTTTTTTTTTTTCAACTTTAAGTAATTTGAAAGATTTTATGAAGAATAAAAAATTCAAATTTTAAAAGTTTGAATTTTTATTTTTATCCAATTCAATTTATATATATATATATATATATATATATATATATATATATATATATATATATATATATATATATATATATACGCCACTGCCTGCCTTATTATAGTAGAGAGAATAAATAGTCTCATACAAATTTCATACGTAAATATTTTTATTTGTGTAAATTATGTATGGAATGTTATAAATTTTAAACATTAATCTATTAACCAGCCCTATTTTTCACTAGGATGCAATATGTTTTATAAAGAATTCGTATTTAAGTACTAGCTCACTTCATCGAATGAGTGAAAGATCATTTAACTGATAATGATTCAGGTTTTTTTTTATCGCCAAATGTCATTTCTTTCCCGAAGTGTCCCATTACAACATCTAATAGAAAAAGAAAATTACAATGGAATGATGAGAATGATAAGTGATATTGAGGAAATAAGTTCTTTAACCAGTCGAAACACATGCGATAGCACTTATCTAAGATAACATGTTAAATGACTAAAGAAAAGGAATTAATCGAAACACGTCTGGTTTGAGATATTTTTATTTTTTTTATCCTGCTTTTGGATCATAGTGTGAGTTATATTAAATAATTATAGTAAACAAATTATATATATATATATATATATATATATATATATATATATATATATATATATATATTTATATGAACTACTTTTCCATCAAATTACATATAGGTTAAAATATTAGTGGAGAAATGAACTGTAAGTTTAGGATTTGGTGAGAAGTTTAAGGAGCTGGTAGCTGAAGTTTTCTTATTCGAGTTTACTATAAATGCAGAATTTAACCTCTCTATAGGCACGTTGACAGCTTGATATTTAACGGATAATTTATAATATTTTGGAAATTGCTCTTTGATAACGTATAGTCATTCATATGGAGAATATAAAACAGGTTTAGTTTTGTTGATAAGTTTTCTAAATTCTTGTGAATACATATTGCACTTTCTTGAATGAATTGATGCAGGTACTGATCTTTTGAATTTAAAATAAAATCTGAAATATGTATTTGTTCTTGGAAAACATAAAATTCTTTTGGGGGTCTTAGTGTTGTTTCATATGCAAGTTCTGTTGCAATAGATTATAAAATTCTTTTGAAAGTTGACCGAATTTCAAAAATTAGAATGATGAAACTATACCTATTTCTATGGTAATACTATTGATTTATTCTAGCACTCAGTTTCTCACCATAGCTGCTTTTAATATTCTGTGAAGATCTTCAGTCAACATAATTTAATCGCAGGTAATACGTTCGAGTGCGATTCTTGTGAAATCCTATAGTTTTGCCAGCCCTATGTGTAAAGTTCATTCAAATTTTCAACCTTGGTCTCTTGTAGTTTGGGTAGGCACGCAAACTACAAATTTTACTATTTACGTACTGTAAAGCATTTTCACATCAGTTTCCGTAGTTCGCTGATTCTAGCCATAAATGAATGAGTAAGACGATAGGTTGATCCTCTTTAACCAGGAAGTGGTACCATTAAATCTATCTGGGCATGATTAAAGGGAGTTTTCCTTGATTTGTAGTGATGTTATGACGCATTTGAAATGAATTACAGGTTCAATCCCTCTCTCTGTAATCTTTATTTATGTCTGACCAAATAAATATATCTTTAATCAATTTTGTAAGTAGTTTTGTTGCTTGTACATGTAGATATATAAATATAATTTGCAATTTAAATTTCCGTAACTTTAATACTTAGTCAAAAACAGTAATATTAAAATGATATTTTCTTGAAGTAAATATCATATCAATATTTCCTTTTATAGTTCTATTTGCACAAGATGTGCAACATCTTAACAAATGCTTCTTTTTTTATTTTACTTACTATTACTTCCCACATTAATTTTCTTTTTCAGAAACTGCTTTGTTAAAGCTCCTTACTATACCATAATCGATCCAATCATTTCCATGTGTTTTGCCCGAAAATATTAAACAGATGCGCAAATAGATGTTTTTAAAACTCTCAAATATTCTTATTTAAGTTATATTTTTAATCGGAACTTCAATAAAATCCGAGTAACTATAATTGGAGGGAAAAAACTGAGTCAATGTTTACGTTAAATTTTTAAGGAGAGATTAAAATGTGTACCCTATTATCTTCGAAGTGATACTTGGTTTTTTTTTATACGTCGAATTTGTAGAAATCGCTTAAAATATTTCGTAACAAAAAATTCTTTTTCGAGCCATGATCAAAGAAAATAGGATAGGAAATCAATTTGCGTGATCATACCACTCTCCTATTCTGAATTATTCAGTAAATTTCTTTTGTTATTTTCATAAAGATCAAAAATTGAAATATTCTACTACCGATATATTTAAAATCTTCTACGGATTATATTTTAAAAAATGACATCATTAGCTGTTGGAATTTTCATTCTTCCTATTTCTGTGCGACTTTTGAAAAAGAAAAGAAATTTATATCAACGTATGCATTTGTTTCTCCTTTAATGTAGAGTAAAATTTTTTAATTTTATAAACATATTTTTAGAACTGTAGTTTCTTTGTTTTGAGAAACCCAAATTGTCAGTCAATTTTAAATCTTATAACAAATAAAAATAAAATATTACTTAAACAAAGAAACTAATATTTAATTACTATTACTAATAATACTTTTAAAACCTTAGACTTGAACGTTAGATTTTCTTTATGAAAATATGAAGTCCTGCTTTGAAACATTTGGTAAAATTTAAAAATAAATTACACTATAATAAATTATAGGTAAATTTACTTGGTAATCATATATTTATAAATATATATATATATATATATATATATATATATATATATATATATATATATATATATATATATATATATATATATATATATATATATATATATATATATATATATATATATATATATATATATATATATATATATATATATATATATATATATATATATATATATATATATATATATATATATATATATATATATATATATATATATATATAAACGACAACTTTGATTTAATATATGTATAATTGTTGAAGTTTTTTAAAATACTAAATTTCAAATTATGAATCTATCGTAAATCATTATAACAATATTGAGGTAATATCAAATGAAAATATTAACTTCTTTAATATCAGACACAAGTAATATTATTTCAAAAATTTAAAAAAAATTTTAAAAGAAAAACCTTTAAAAGAATTTAAACGATTATATGATACATTATCTTAAATTCCATCTTTTTATATCTCTGAATAAAGTAAATGAATAGGAATTATTTTTTTTTCTGAAAAATTTATTTCAGCATTGAGATGGAAAACAAAAATTCTGAGAAACATTCCCTGAATTGTAATTTCACACAAACAGTCTACAAATTGTCATTAAATTTTTTTAATATATATGCTCAAAACCAAGAATTAAAGTATGTTTAAAGAATTTTGTTTACTGTTTTTAAATGCCATTTTTGTTGAATGTATTATAGTAATTTATGATTGAAAAAAATACAGCTTTTTGAAATTCAGCTATAATTGTTTTACTATGGAATTTATTTATTTATTTATTGTGTGGCATTGATAAAACTGGTCTAACCTGAGAATTTATCCTAATCAATTTTGGTGTATCTGAGAACCAGAAATGGTGGCAACTATTTTACAAAGTGGTGTTTTACTCAGTGTTCTACTTCAATAAAACCAAATATACTTCCTGGTGTACTAAAACACCCTGTATGTTTCTAAACTCTACTTCTGAAAAGTAGCCAACACCAGATTCAAGTTTTAGCAACACTAATATTTATAGATACAGTAAGATATAATAAACGTAAGTATCAGTAAATTAACTTTTGTGATACAATATAGAGAAAGAATCATACATGTAGGATTCCTATATAAACTAGTTTGAAAAATTAAATTTGTTTGCTAATCAAACATATGCCCAGCACAAGTTGTAATATGAATATTAATATGAATTCAAACAAAAGTGAATGAAAATTAGGTATTATAAAATATTTTTTTTTTTTTGCAATTGATAGAGATATGTAAATCTAATGAAAACATAAATATATTTAGTATTTAGTATCAACATACATTTTTTTACAGCTTTCATGAAAAGTTTGTTAAAACGATCCAACAATAAAGTTAGAAATTGATTGGCAAATAATCGAAAGCAATCAATCCAGTTTGTCGATTCAATCTGACAAGAAGATGTCCTATTTCACAAATACCATGTAAAAGAACTGCCATATTGTCACTATCTTAGAATTGTACAATTATTTATTTGCTTTTAAACTTCTACCAACAGTACAAAAGTATTTGTTTTGAGTTTAAAGCATGCCCCATCATTATTTAACATAAGAATTTAGCTGAATAATTTAAATATACTTTTATTATTGGGGAAATTTACGGAGCTCTGAAAAACATTACCTTCTTTACCAACGAGCTGCTTGAACTTGAAATATAAAGCAATTATTTACACATTTTTCGAAGTTTTTCAACAAAAAGTTTGGATAAGTATTACAACAAAGTTTTTGCAGTGTATCGTTTTATTTTATTTGAATTAACAAATGTGTCTCGAATGAAATATAAAAATCAATAATTTTAAATATTTATATTTGTTCTCTCTCGTGCCATACTTCACTTTAGAAAGATCGATACATATTTTAGTGTACTTATTTAATATGTTTTACATCATTTCGCATTTTACACTGTGAAAAAAATCTGTTTATTACGAAACTTTTTTGGCAGAAAAGTTGCCAGAGATTATCCGTATTCTACGAACAAAAATCGTCACGGAAAATATTTATATGTTCCCGATATTTTTTGTTGGTCAGGGTATGACAGAGAAATTTGGTATGAAGGTAACTGTATACCTAATGGCTTGCATAGCGAAAAAAAAATTTCTGAAACTTTCCATATCTTTTCTCCTTTTTGCGTAATTTTTCGCTATTTTTGGGTTATCCAAAACCATCACGTATACGAAAATCGTTGCAGAAATTTTATGTTTTTTTTTCCTATCCTTAAGCTCTAACGTTCCGAAACGCGATTCGAATCCGGGACTTCCTGGTAGGAGGCAAACTTATTAACCACCGTACAAGCCTCTTAAAAAAATTTTTCAACGTATAATATTATTTGCTGCTGTTTTGATACCAAAGTTTTTTCAGATTCAAAATTGAAAAGATCTGTACCCAACAATTACAACCTGTATCAATTGTTACATATTTTATTTGTTTGCAGAAAGAAATATCTGCCTTTATAGATTACGATGCAGTTTAACAGTGAATTTTTGCAGGTTTGGGAGAAGAGAAAATTTCTGTACAAAAGTTACAGAAGATTCGATGAATTTTGATTCGAAATAAATGCATCGAATTAACTCTTTAATTAGAGTGAGAGTAAAACAAATCATATCGATTTGTTTTACTCTCACTTAAAAACAATGCAAAAAGTTATTCAGATTGAAAAATATCTTATTATGACGAAAACATTTTTATGGCAACCTAATACAAGTTTAAATTCAAGTTTAACAAAGTTTTTTAAGTTGTTTTCGATTTATTACGATTTAAAAATATGACTTAAAAACGCTAAATTTGTTTTTTTTCTCAGGTCCTGGTACATTTAAGAGGAAGTGATTGACCACTGAAAATAAGCCTTGTTTGCTTAAAGTTCCTTGTATTTATGCCTAGGTGAGTTTAAGTAACATATGCTAAAAATTTCAATTTCCATACCTTGTAAAAATTAAACATTACAATTACAATTTGAGTAATTTTAATTGTGGGTCACATAAACGGTGATGAAAAAAATTATAAAACAAAACATCTAACATATCATTATTTTTTTAATTGTATGTATACTTCGCAATAAACTAATGAACTTATTTTTTGCAATACATTATAGATCCCACCCTAGATGTTTATTTAATGTAACAGCAAATAAAGAAATGTTTAAAAATAACATTGAAAATGTTTTTATTTTTTAACCTTTTCTAGATTTCCTTAGTAACGGCTGAATTTTTCCGTTTCTCTTTATTGACAATAAATGCAGTTATTTGATATTGACCCCAATCCGGACCACGCAATCAAAAAGAAAATACAAGATAACATGTTTTGGGAAAAACCATAAGCACCAGTTGTTCACCTTCTTTCAGCGCCAATAAAAGATGATTGGACGTCAAAAACATGATGTAAGCTTCTGTGTCTAACATGTATTGGCGAAACTAATGCTGCTAGTGATTAAAGGCTTTATGTTGGAAATCATGATATGATTAGCTTTACTGCAATTGACAAATGTGAAATAAAATATGCTAAATAATTATATTACTGTAAAACTTAATTAGATGTGATTTTTTTTTTTTTTACCATTTTCGATTTTCGATTAAAATACTAATTTTCGATTATAATACTAATAAGTTTATAAGAAGTATAACAAGTATTTAAATAAACAAATGTCCCTCACAAAAGTATTAAACTGGTTGGGAGAATTGAACCCTACCGAAAAACCTCACATAATAAAATAAATAAAATATTTGGTATCAGAATAATTGAATAGTGTCGCGCATTTCTCGGTGATTTCGATAAATTGAGTAACGTAATAAACTCGTTAACTTTAATTAAAATTTTATCGATGTTATTTTTTTTTCAAGGAAATTTTATGATTTTATAATACTAATACTAATTCTTTTTAATTATCATAAGTTTGATTTCTTCTATTCGATTGAATATTTTCAAAAAAATGGTAATCGAGGTTTTAAAGCAAACGGAAATTCTAACGTAATATTGTTTTACTTTATCTATTTTTAAATATATCGTTCTGAATATTTTGTAATGTAAATAGAATCATCATTAGAACTGAATAAATTTTAATTACTCCGATTTATACTCACTTTACTTACATTTATCTGTAGACTTTTATTTAAAATTACTAGATTTAATTATTTTATTCATTATTTTTTTTTCTGTTAAATTAAATAATCCATAAAATATATGAGAAAAAATAATCTTTTTAAATAAATAATTAAATTCATGAATATATTATTTTAGATACATATTGTTACTTCATAAATAAACTACCTGAAATTTTTGTATCTTATTAACGGCTTCATTTCAAACTACACAAAATTTAAGAATACATAAAATAAATATATTTCATTATAAATATATTTTATTTTTTATTACTATATTTTATTTCAAAATATATTGTATTTTTTTAAAAGTAATTACATATAATGGCATTTTTAAACAATTCAAGTTTTCTGTAAAAACTGTGTTGTTTAAAGTCCATTTAATCTAATTAACACAAGTGAAAGTAAATTTTTAACAAGTGTAAATGCAAGTTACTCTTTTCTTTAGCATATGCAATTTAAGACAATATTTTGGTACTATAATTAATTTATTTGAATGAGTTTAATCAAATGTATATTTAAGTATTATTCCGTTTTTGTCAGTTATTAAAAAGTTAAAAAATAGTTCCTGATGTCATAAATCCATAATTAAATGTGATAATTGTTGGTACTCGTAATTAAGTACTGTGTACCTTCATGCAGTAATATAAGTGCAGTGATAAAGGATTTTTAAGGCCCTCTAAAATGTTAAAATTTCAATTCTTACAAGAGAGAATAATTCTGTGGTTGGAAGATTTAGCTTGATGCTTAAGGTAAATATGAATAAAACGGTTCATCATTATATTCACTTAATTTATGACTTTTAATGAATTTTAAAAGTTTTTTTTTTTTTTTCAAAATGCACTGCTTAAAATGTTTACAGATTTTTTACATCAAATGCATATTACATGTAACTTTAATAGCAATTTCAACAAAAAGGATTAACAGTAAAACCTAATAATGGTACAATATGACAGTTACGATTTCTCTTTCAGTAAATATCTGTCTTATTATATTTTTTTGTTTCAATTTAAGTCTTCAATATTTCTCTTTAGCAAAAATAAAATTTTATTCAATTTTTAATGTAAAAAAAAATCATAGATCTGTAATACAAATTGAGCAATCCCGGTGTTATATTTTCCCATCTCTGTCGTCCCGAACAATACAGTCCCTCTCTGCTACATTATTCTCTCTATCGGTGATTTTGGTGGAGAAAATATGGCCTTAAGATTAGTTCGCGTTTCCGGTTGAATCATGTTTTGTACTTAAATATGAATTTTTAGGAAAATTAAAAGCTTCAGGAGTGCTATGATTAGTTGTATAATAAAATTGCTTCATTGAACTATTTTTCGATTAAATTGAAAAAAAAAATTCTTTTAGAATTTCTTGTTTATAATGGTTATAAACTAAAAATAAATATTTACTCAATTACAAAATTAAAAAAAAAAAATGTTGAATGGTTTTAATAAAGGCTAGTGCTATATTTTAAGATTTTTTTTCTTGCATCAATTTTCTTCCATTGAACAAGAAAAAACGAAAGGTAGAAAATTTCTATCTCTATTCTCCATTAGGTCACAAAATTTCCTTCTGAGAACTAAAATTATCATTACAGGAGAGCTCTGTTATATTTCACCTCTCTGGCTAAAATACTGCAAATTTTAATCGGAATTATAAATAATGTTTCCTTTTTATATCAATCCCAATAAAAAATAAATTATTATCATCATACTCCAGATACTTCTTTTATTAAAATTAAGCTATTTAATTAGATCTTCTAATTAACAATTAGATTTAATCGGATCTTCTAATTTAATTTGTTACGAAAAACACTTCTGTGCGAAAGTTTTAATGATTAATTAACTTTGTGTGAAACTTAATTTCAGAAAAATTCTCGCTTGATCAAAAGTTTCATTAAACTACTGTTTCGTTTTCTAAGTAATTCTTCATTTTATTTAGAAGTACCTTCAAATTTGAAATAAATTGTTATTTGCATTTTAAATGATGAAAATACACAGTAACATACATAGTTCGTTAAGTTATCATTTTAAATATCGTTGCAATTTTTTTTTTTTTTGTATTTGATCTTTTTAATCTAATCAGCGTTCTTTTTATTTTTTTTTAATTTCTTTTTCATCATATGATTCTTTATTGCACATCCACGTGTTTATGAGAAATCAATTTAAATTGTTGGTTGGATAACCAAAACTTTTTTAGACATTTTCAATAAATAAATAAGTTAAATTAATGAAGCTCAAGATATTTAATTTTGGAAGCTATGTGTGCTTCAAGTTATACTATTGTTAGCGAATCGTAAATAATAAATAATAAAATAATATGGATTGGAATGGAAATTTAATTAATAATGCAATTATTTTAGCAATGCAAAATAAATTTTTATAGAAATGAAAGAATGGACCTATTTGTTGTATGTTGGGGATATGGTTCGAATCATGACTGATGCATAATGTGTCCTTCGCGATTATCAGTAGTTTATTATTTATGTCTTAACTAAATTGAGTTCTTAATTTATGCTATAAATGAAGCTGTAATAAAACTATAAAAGAACGTAACTTTAATATGATGTCCGCCTACCGGAACAGTAAAGATTGTTAAGCTACACTATATATTTTTAAATTGATCGAGTTTATACAGTGTGAAGAAAAGGAATCCCTCGAATAACTTTTGATACAATAATCGAATATTGACTTCAATCTTAAATATATTATACATACTTATGCTAAATAAAAGAAGTTTATTTATTTAGCATAAGTATGTTTAGCATAAGTATGTTTAGCATAAGTAAGTTTAGTAAAAATTGTTACACGTTTATTTCGACAGATTCTGAATTTCAATCCCTGAAATATAGAGGGTAGTTACGATTAGGTAAATATGGTTAAAATAATTTGGACAGGAGTATAGTCGGAAATATGGAATCATGAATGTTAATTTTACTTTTTGCTTAGTTCACAATATTTAGAAAACCTTTCAAGTGAATGGAACTGTAAATTTGTCTATCCTAAGATAATTCTATGAAACAAATATTTTTTAACAATTATTTGATAATGTTTTCAATTATTTAATAATTGTAGAAATTTTTATTTTATTTTAAGGTACAAAAATTTGGAAATAATTTTAAAGAATGTAATTTATGTGACAAAACGGAAAATTTTAAAAAAATCAGTCAAATAGTTCATAAGCAAAAGAATTTTACACACTGACTTTTTTAAGCATTCAATACGCTCAATTCCAAGGACCTGCAAGCACTCAATTCAGGAGTTTCGGATAAGATTTTGCAAAATATCTTTTTTTAATTTTCATTTTACTGTAATGACGAGTGACGGATTGCGATAAACTGGTTACGGAATAAAAGATCTGATGTATCGTAAATTTTACAGTATAATTACTGTAAAATTATTTCCATTAAATTACTGAATCACTCTATGGGCATACTATTTTTATGGTATATTATTATATATAAATTATGGTACACTATTTTACGATGAAAATTGATTTTACTAATGATGCGCCCAAAATAACATTAGTTTATACAGTAATTTTATTTGGAATTTTTGTAGTACATGTAATATTTTTTAGATAATTTGTGTTATGTTTTAGCGCTGTATTCATAAAAGCATTTCAGTGGTAGTGTGAATTTCGTTTAAGTCTTTTGCGATACTATGAACTTAAATAAAACTTCATTTCTCATTTTTTTTAAATATTTTAAATTCAATTATATGTAATTATATTTGAATTCGTCTTTTTTTACCAATTAATTTTTCTTTTTGACATAAGCGTTACAAATTCTTATTTTTACCATGCAATATTAGCTCTTTTTTTCCTTTTAAACTTAAGTTAAACATTAAGCTTTTAATTTTACTATGGCTTTATTTCTTTGCCCTCTTTCTCTCCCAAAAGAATAATAATAAGTATATTATTTTATACATATCTACTTAATCACTACTTGAAGTTTGATTTATTACAGAATTTAGTCGAGTACTTCATTTAAGGGAATTCACGGTAGGTAATTTATGTTGTGTTTAATACATAGATGAAAAGATTAAAATGAAACTGCTTATTTATCATACCTGTAGTGCTTTCTTTTGTTTGTTTTGTTGCCTTTATATTTAATTTTTGCGCAAAAATCTCTTAAAAATATTGAAAAAATAATTTGTTGACACATGCAGAAAATTTATTGCTAATAGTAATTATTATTTTTAAACGCTCTACCATCGAACTGCTCTCTTTCGCCGTAAAACTGCTCTTCCATGTCAGTTAATTTTTTACCGTTTTGAAATCATGTTAGAAGTAAATAGTTCAAAAATCAGATAGTTTTGTATTTATTTATTTTTTTAACCATACTAGGTAAAATATATTGCTTAACGTAAACTTAACGATTAGTTGGATAAACAAAATGATGCTGGTTATTTTACCATAATTTTAGAATAAAATTTCTTGGAAAAATGATCGCTGTAATTTGATAAAAGTATCATGTTTTAGAAAAAAACTAATTGTTTTTGTTAATAAAACGATCGTATATTTCATGTCGAGATTTGATGATTTACATTTATACATTTTTAAGTGTAATATCTTTGAAAGTCACTGAAACCGTATGCTCTAAACGTGTTATTTCCATCGAGGGACGGATGTATACAGAATTTGACAAGGTTACGGGATTAGTAAATTTGAATATGTGCATAAAGTTTATTAAAATATTCAATGTTACATGGAAATCGGGAAACATCATGCAGTCTCTTCTAATTTAATCATGGATTTACATAATATTTTGCGAATACATTTCACATCATTAATAAACACTATATGGTGATGTGCAATTAGTGGACAAAGATAAAATTGCGCTACTACGCGTCATGTACAAAGGAGTGCATTTATTTTCGATAAACGTTAGTTTTGTAATTACATTTCTTAAATATTTTTGAATATTTTTTACTTAATTTTAATATGTATTGGACATATAAATATTTGCCATTTAACATTTTCCCTTATCACATTTACTATTTCCTACTTAGAAATAGAATTATTTACTATTTTCTAATAAATAGGATTGCAGCTATTTAATTGATTTTTAGCGTAACTTTCGCTGATTCTAACAGACTATGAATTTTCTAAATATTTTTGTCATTCATTTCTTAAACACTTTTTTACCCCCTAATCTTAGCACGTTGGACTTTACATATTTGCTGTATGCCTTTTATTAAATATATCACATCAAAAATTATCATTCTTAATTATTTAATCCTAATATTTAACCCTACTTTAACAATTTCTACAGTAATAATTATCTCAAAACTAATGATTTACTCTAATTAAACAAACATTACTGTATAAATTACTGTACAGTATTTTATGCTAAAAATAGATTTTACGGTAAAATGGAATTTATGAGTGATGCATCCTAAGTACCGGTACTTTATACGATAATTCTATCCTGAATTTGTTAAAAATTCAAAATATTATTGCGTATTATCTAATAAATTAGAGGATATAAATTCTGTTTTAAAACAAAAAATATAGTCATTTGTTTTATTTTTCACTTATTGTTTGTTTTAACTAATTACTTATTTTTTAATTTATTGTCACAGAGTTTTAAACAATTTTTCCACCTAATCTTAACACAATGGATTTTTAAATGATCCGTTCATGAATTTTACTGAATATATCAATGCACTAAATTATCATTTTACATTATCTACGAATTTAGAAGATTGAACAATTTTGTTTTAATCTGCAATTTCAGTAACTTAATTTTTTTAGGATTTTAGTTGTTTTAGCTACATATATATTTTAAAATTGTTTTGTGAAACATTTTTAGTCACTTTCAAACATATTAATTTTCTCCTACTGGAAACCATATGCATAGAATTATTATTAACTTTCCTTTTTTTTTTTTTAAATTTTTATAAGCACATTTAAATGACCTGTAATTTATAAAGTAATACCTAATTTTCATTCACAATTATATGAATGGTCTATGATATACGCAATCACTACTATTAAAAAATATATGTAATTTTAAAACCATAAATTGCGTTTAAAATAACAGTCTAGAAATCTGTACTGCTGAAATTATGTTATTATGTTTATAGCTTTTGGCAATATAAGATTTTTTATTGAAAACATAACTAATTAGTACGAATTAAAATCTAGCGTATCTGCTTGAATAAAATTTTTCTTCTTCTTCCTGTTCTTTTTAAACAGTTCTTTGAGAAAAATGTTTATAAAAATACATAATATAACATTTTGCTTCTTTATTTTTTTTCTAAACGTGCAGCTCAGGAAATGATTTCTATCAGTTTTCTTTGATAAATCTCACGAAATTTCTATAAAACCGCTCACGAATTTATCTTAAAGGTTTTCAAATCTGAGATTTCTGGTAAATTTGTTTTGAAGAAACTGTTTTTGTTAATATTTTATTTTAGTTTGCATCATTTTTGAAGTTCAATAAAAAATAGAATGTTTTCATTTTTTATAGAAACAAATTACTTCCTGCTTTTTATATACTTTTTTTAAATCCTATATATTTTCCATTGCTGTGCTATTATTCAATTTTAATACCTTATTTATTTTAATTCATTTAAAGATCACGTATGTTATATAAGTTTAAAATATTTGCTTAAAAATACTTAAAAGACATATAATAAAAACACGTTTTGATAAATTAAATGAAATAATGTTTTAGTTATAATATTTATATGTTTTTATGCGCATATACTTGTATTTATGTATTTGTACTTATTATGTAATAGAATATAGCTGTGTTTCGAGAATCGTTGCAACTCTCAGAATTAACGAAACACAGCCCGAAGAGTGTGGCATCATCAAAAGTGAGAGTCAAACTGTCGTTCGTCAAGAATCACGTGATTTCGTAACGAAATGATTCTCAAAATTAACGAAACATAGCCCAAAGATTGCGGGATCGTCAAAAGTGAGAGTTTTATTTTTGAGAAAATTCATAATTATGTAAAGGAATCAGAAACATCTTGTTGCATCTTATCAGAAATATGAGGTCTTAAATTATTACTCTATGATTAAATACTATGATAAAATAAAATTATAATAAAATAAAATAATTTTGAGCTTCCTCTACAAACTCCAAAGTTAAATGTAAATCTTTTTTTATTGCTCTTAAAGAAATAACGAAAATCACTGCATTTTATTTAATAAGATTGCAAAATTGAGCGTCAAAGAAAGCGAATTCAAACTAAGGATTCATTATAGGTAATTACATATACATATATTGCGAAGGAATGTCACAATATATTGTACAACACTTCTAGAAAATATACTGAATAAAGAAAAAAAAAACCTTATTTACCTTATTTAATTTCTTACCTTAAGTTTTAAATTGCGGTGATAAAGCATTTTCTATTATTATTAAAAATATTTTTCATCCTTTTTTTTTTTTTTCGTTTTAGATTAGCCATTACAGTATAGTTATTGTTTTATATTTTTAGATAAATTTAATTTTTTAAAATGATTCGAATTACACTTAAAAAAATTACACGTCTTTGGTTAAGGAAAATCGATTAATTTCCTTCATATAAAAGATATTAGAAAAGTTTCATTCAAAGAAAACTTATTATTCGAAAATACATCTACAAACAAATAAAGAATTTCTATAATTGGATAAAAATGGAGTTATGTGCAACTATTTCATTTTGTTAAAGGAGTGTTATCACTAAGTAATTAGGAAAACTCAATTCATAAGGTAGATAAAATTTCAGCCTAATGGGGTCTAATGGCTATCAGAATACAATAATGAAGCTGCAGAAGATAGAGATGCTTATTAGCTTTAGAATATTTGCAGTTCTGCTCCGCTACTTCAGTAAAACTGAGATAATTGTTGATTCAGGAGCACTTAATGAAGGAATAGAGTCAGCGAATATTCAGATGATTTTTCTTTACTTTTCAATCGAATGGTTACAATGCAATTTGAAATGAAATACACAATTGGAATTAAAAATAAATTAAATTTTATAATTAATTAATTTTATTTAAATTAATTATAATTAATTAATAAAAACTGAATTAATTAAATTTTGATTAATTAATTAAATTTAATTATTAATTAATTAATTTTATAATTAATTAATTAATTAGTTTGCGAAAACTCATCTTTTATTGGTTCTGATTTTGCAGTTAACGTTCTTCTAGTGTTGCTCTTATTGGTTATTCGTAACGGTTTAGATCTATCGATAATCAGTAGGCGATTCTGGCACGTGTGCGTGTTTCATCCCCACGCTATCCTTGAGAGTAGATGTTGTTCCTAATCAATTGACCACCATCCCATACTTCTCAGCTGCTAAATCATGCATGGTCATTCCTTCTTAAAGTCTACTTGGAGTGTTAAGTCAAGTTAATTCAAATGGTTACTGTCTGTGGATAATAAAAGACAATTAAACACTAAGCCTTTCGAACCTGTAGCTGCCACAGCCTGGAATCTACCCACATTTCCGTTTGGTCAGTACACTTTTATTTCATTGGTAAAGTATGATAAATTATTTTTTTAACTTTTCTATTTAAACATTTTAAAATAAAAAGTGCATGATTCTATTCGAATCTCTTGATCCATTCCATAATATTTAAACTGTTTTTTTTTCTTCAACTAAAACTGTTATAGGGAACAATACACATTAATTAGCATAAAATTAAATTGTGTAGCATTCAAAATATTCGGCAGTTAGTAATGATAAACTATTGACTAGATGATGACTTGAACATTAAAATAATGAAAATAGAAGAACTAGTTTCTGGAAAAGATTCTTAGGCTAGATTTTAAAAGTGCAGTCAACGAAAAAATTGATTCTCAATCTCACATCTGATGCTCTGGAATTAAAAAAGCATTTGTGGGGAAGCAGCGTTAATCCTTCGCTTTTCCGGATTCGCAATCTGACAAAAAGAATTTGTTATCATCGAAGTTGAAAAAGAGTTTTTTGCTTCTTGTAAAATAAATGAGGTTCTCTAACACGATCCAGTTATTTTATCGACTTTTAGGAATGATTGAAAGCATGATTGGAAATTCAACATTGAAGAGATACTGAAGATTATCTATTTTTCTTTTAAAAAAGATATATATATATATATAGCATATATAATAAATCACACTGTTTTATTTTACTGATGTATTTTTTTTCAGTTTTAAATGTGAGACATAGTCGTTATCTTTTTCCAACTTTTTCTACTGGCATAAATTTGTGTGGTTATGCTTTGTACAATAAACATAGTAGTTATATTCTTTAATATAAAAAAATATAAAAGTTTTATTAAAATTATCAAAATAATAATAAGTTATCAAATTATGATAAGTTATCAATATTTTGATAAGTTATCAAAATATATATTTTTCTATTACTATTTTCATTTTTTTATTGAAGCAAATATTGATGGTTCAAATTATAGCATTTAAACTCATGCATCATTTATCAAACAATTTTTTATCATTATCCATTTAAATATCTTCAAGGATTGGTATGAAACAACAATAAGACGAATTTGGTTTTATCCATAAAGCATAGTTATCGTTTTGCTGTTTATAAATAATAATAAAACAACGAAAACAAAATAATGTCAATATAGACGTACAATCGATTTGGTACTGTAATAAAATACCTCCTGTAGCATCGAAAGAGAAGATGGTTTTATACCATTTAAAACTGTACAACCAACAAGCTGCTGCTTTCCATGCTTAAATTTTGGTACCTAAGTTCTTTTTAATGAAAAATATCAATAATTTAATGCGTAACAATCACGTGATAAGCTTAAAAAACAACACGAACTGTCTCAATTTGCCATTTACTGTCGTGGCAATCACACATCATATCAGTTTAACTATTGGTTAAGACTGAAATTATTGAGTGCTTTGTTCTAAATTTTTGAATTTAATCTCTATAGTGTGGCGAAAATAAAAATAAAAATTGACAGCTGTTTCATTTCTTTTCGATTTGATTTAGGATCTTAGCTCGTCAGCTGTAATATATAAATATATTTTTCCTCCTGTTGTATCAGTTACATAGAGAGAAAAAATTAGACGAAACTACCAAAATATAGTAAGATTTACTGTGTTTCCTGTCTCAGTGGTAACACCAAAAATTTAATAATTTTTAAAGAAACATTTTGGTATTGATTTTGGTAAAATGAATAAAATATTACACTTAATTTTATTAATTTTACCAGAAATTCTCCTTGTTAATATATATTTGTAGGATTTTTTGTAACTTGATCATCTATCATTGTTTATATTGTCTATTGACAATATAAACAATTACACTTTAAAAGTCAAGGTATTATAATTATGAGACAGGTCTTGACTATGCCATAGTTAGGCCTTGAGAAATTTTTCATTGGACAAAATGACCGAAAAACAAACATTTTCTCCAAAGCTGAGAATAAAAGATATAAATATATAGAGAATAAAAGTTTAGTCTGCAAATTTAATTTAAAAAATTAGTACAATAGAAGAAAAAAATGCTTATTGCAACAAATTGTCTTTATCTAATAAAAATTTATAAAATGCAAAAAACGGGCAATTTCACGTCACCTGCATATGCAATAAACAACCCTAGACTCATCACACATTCAATGCGGTTTACTGTGACCAACATATAAGTAGTATCTGTTGGTCGCAGTAAACCGCATTTGTATATGCATTATATAATAGCATAGTGTATGCATTATATAATTTAAAAACCGCTACATTCATCTTTAAATTCTACTTGTCTAAATTTTTCAAAATGAAATAGAAAATTCATTTATGTGATAAATATGATCTTCCTATTTCGGGCTATTTTCAGTCCTTTACTATTTTTTTATTAATTTAAATATTTTTTGTTACTTTTGATATCAAGACAATTAAAAACTTATAAAATAATATAATAGTATAACATATCAATAAATAAATTTTGTACAACAAATGACAGCCAGTGATCACTTAAGGCAAAAAAAGTGAAATAACTTGCAATAAAAAGCGGTTAAAATTGCAAAACTCGTTCTAACAAATTACAATTTAAAATTAAAAAATCTCGTATTTAGATTATAAACAAAATTAGGCCTTTTGACGCTTCAAATTCACTCTGTAAACACATTTGTGCGGACTACATAGATGTATATTTTACTATTAGTTTAGTAGTTACTCGAACTATTTACCTAATGTCCATTTTTGTTATTTAATCGTACTCCCTATCGCATATTCTTGACCATTATTCGTGAGTTCAAGTTCCCAAATTTTAAAGTTCTTGCACAGTAAGACAAAATGTAACGCAAAGTTGAATGCCCCAAACAGCGGTTGCACTTACGCTTTTTTAATGTAAAGAGAAACTTATATTATAGCGTGGGCTTCTACAGAGCAATACTCTAATTCATTCGTTCACAAAATTTAACGTAAAAGAGGTTAATTATGCTGGAAAACCATCTAAAGCTCCTGACTAAGAATTCATCTAGCACAAAAAGAGGAGATGTTTGTTCATTAACTTTTGTTTGTCATGCTCTATCTTTATATAAACATACTAAATATTGATCAATGTTCCGAATCACAATAGATAAATTAATAAATAATTCGTTTATCAGGGGTATAAACTTCTTAAAGGAAACTATACTAAAATTATTTCGAAACAACTCAGTAACCAACACTATATTTTTTACCGCACATGAAGAGCTTATGGTAATAAAAAGTAATAACCTTTCTTATAGTAACAAAAGAAAAAGAAAAGCTTGCTTATAGAATATGCTTTACATGTCTTGAATATTCTTTACTAAGTAAGATTACTTTTAGCTCTCAAATGATCAAATTAAAACGCTATTTCTACTACTAAATCATTTCTGCGAATTATGTATTTTTTTTTTTTAAATTTTCAAAAATAAAATTTCATTAAGAAGCAAATTTTAATTTTCGTATTGGATGTCTTTTTTTTAAAAAAAAATTATGCTTTAAAAGAAACAAGAATCCTTTTATATCCTTATAATTTGAGAAAAAAAAAACAATGTGTTCAAAATAAAATAGCTAAATTAACTTCGCTTTCTAAAAAGTGATAAAACTAATTAGTCAGAAAAAAAAGTATACCTTATCTCTAGCTAGTTTGCAATGCGTCTAAAGCTCACTTAATTCTCATTAATTTCTATAAACTTCTTCTGTTTATAGATAATTAAAGGAAAATGATAGTGAGACTTTATTGTTTCAAAGAATATTTAAAATAAAGTGTTGAATTATAAGAATATCGATCTGAATATAAAAAAAAATAATTAAATACATTATTTTCTTCTGGTAAATATGTTATGGGAAGGAAAGATTTAATTTTTAAATGTTTAGGTAATTTATTACCTCTTATTTCTCAAACAAAAAACAAATCAGTAAAATTTATATATATTGTGTGTTTAAAACTTGTCATTACATAATTATAAACAACAGAAAAAAAATTCTAAAATGTACAAAATTGTATGCTTAGTATACTTACCCTACTCAATAATTCTAAATTTATAAAGAAAAATGGTTGGAAATTCGACAAAAGAATGAATAAACTCTCTTCCAATATTTTGTATAAAAAATTTTTACAACTTACTAAAAAATTACATTTCCCTTTTGACCACTATCTGGCGTTCAAAATAACATTAATTTAATAGCTTTAATCTGCTAAAAAAGTTTCATGGAGAATATATATAAATTGCTGATTTTTTTATCTGTTTTCAACAAAATTAGAGATGTTGTTTTTCTAATTTCATTGAAGCATCTCTTTTAAATCACTTTTTCCTGAAACACTTTATATTGTAATTCAAGTATTATCAGTCTTTCAAAATATCATTTCCATTATTATTCCATTTACTTAATTTCTTTAATAACATCGGCAAATTCAACTAAACTTATTAGTACTTTTAAATTGTTTATACTGGTATTCTTTTAATTTCCTTATATTGCAAAGTAAAAGAAATGTTTAAAATTTTTTTTAAGTTCACATGCATTTATCTGTTTTTAAACCGTACCTGCATATACAGGGTGACTACTAAGTACTGTGACACTAAAAAATAGGAATTAATTTTAATCGTTTAGTATAACAACTTGTCTCTCATTATTCCTGCAATTGGTGCTTTCTATAAGTGCAGATGATTTTTGCTTATCACATCAACCAGGCTGGGCTCCATGTCTATTTTTTGAAATTTATTAAGCTAGAAGAACGGCTCGCTTCTTCATCGTGTCTAAATCCGTTAGACAATTGCGTTTGGGGCATTCTAGTGTCTACAGTTAATGCTAAGATGTTTGGACACTCTCAGTGCTTCTTGATTGCGTGAATGGGACAAATTACCTCTTAAAATGATTTGTGCGAGCATCGGACATTGGTGTAACAGATTATTATTAGCAATCATTGAAGATGGTGGTCGAATAAAAAAATCTTAAGGTAGCTTCCATTTATAGTATTCATACTAGTTACGTTTTTATCATTTCTTATTTAATATCTGTACAATAAAGTGATTCGATATTTGTAACCGCATTTAGCAGCCACCCTGTAAAAACTGATTATTATTTTTTTAAAACATATAAATTAGTAGAGACTTATGAACAGTAGGTTTTGAACGAAAAATATTAACATACACAAATTATTATTTTATTATTATACTTTAAAACCCATTTAAAATTTTTTTGAAATAGTTCATTTGAAAATTATATATAGTTTAAGTAAATGGAAATATAAATTTATATAAATTGATATTTTCAGCTTAAATAAATTTACATATTTAACTTTATACCTCACACAATAAGAAATGTATCTTAGAATGGTATTTTGGTTAAATCCTAGAATAGCCCACATCTTGGCGAACTTTTGAAATCTCGCCAAGTAGGCAATTATTACTGGAACCTACGATGCTTTTGGATTATTTAAAAAATAATAATAAATTATCCATTCGCTTGCCATTTTCAACCGGTACCGCACAAAAAAATAAAATAATAACGGTAATAACTGTTAAGGAAATAATAACGATGAGTCTAACAGCAAGAGATCAGAATCATAAATGGTGAAAAAATAAACCATTTTAACTCTTTTCTAACAAAATGCATTTTTCGCGTAGGTATACATATCAAGTAACCAATCAGGTTTAGGAATTTTAGTGGTGTAATAGGACGTTCGTGGTGTTATAGGACATTCAAAATAATCTCCCCGAAATATCTTCCAGAAACATAGTTTGGCGAGATTTCAAAAACTTGCCACGGGGCAACACCTCCTAGAAAAGAGTAGGCCACAGCACGGGTTACCATAAATATCCTTTAGTACCTCGAACGTAATGACATCTTTCTTATTTTTCACCAACTGCGCAGTTAACTTTGTCACATCGGACTACTAAATTGATCAGTGCTTACTTCTTCTAGAAGGTGTTGCACGGGGTGTGCTATTCTAGGATCCATCCGGATATTTCTCATTGTGGAGAATCAAACCACAAAATCATAATTTATTAAGATGTTAAATTTAATATAGATTGTGCACTGAAGAATTGGACATAGAGACATTAATTTTTTTTAAAATCATATTATTGTACAATGTATTATGATTATATAAATTTATAATTTATACATATATTATAAATTTATAATTATATAAATTTATACAAATATATAATTGTATAAGTATATAGTTGTGATCAATAGATTTAAATCGAAGTTCTTAATGCGTACCTATAAAAATCTATATATTTTGAATCGTATCGACACTTATAGGGTTTTTATCAACTATGTTTTATTTACAAACTCTAGAGAGATATATTTATTTCAAAGTATAGGTAGTTTTAATAAACAAGAAAATTAGTTGATGCTCACGGACTTTTTCCATCTTTTATTCTCTTCCGGTCTACAGATAGCCGGCCATCCATCTTTGGACAAGTATTATCTCCTTTGTTCCGAATGGTTAGAGCATTGTTTTCCTCAAATGACCTCTGCCATTTTCTCAAGTTCTTCATCATTTGTCTTCTTCGCATTTTATATATTGTTTGTTGCCTTAAAGAATGACAGTAAGAAAACAAGCATTATTGGTAACGAAAAGATTATTTACTATATATCAATTTAACTAAAATAAAAACATAGCTTGCGAATTATGAATATGTTTATGCATATGATTGTATATATGTATATATTTAATACGTTTATATTGAATACATTGATACATTTTATGTCTAAAATACTTAAATGTTATAAAGGTTTTCTATGTATTCTAAGAAAACAGGCATCTTTTTTCATGCATTGTCAAGCGACAGAGAATTTAAGTAATATGATCATAAATAAGCTTTAAAAAAAACTGGATATATTTTGCTTCTATCAGCATAAACTGAAAAAAAATTATAATGGATTGAACTTTTAAATTATTTATATATAATTTCTTCTTACTTATTTCTTTGTTGCTTTTACGTTTTGTTTTTTTTAATTTTTTTATTTTTTTTTATTTCCTCATTACTCAAAACTAAGGGCTTTAAACAGAAAGAACTGCTATTATAAAGTTATAAAATTATGTTTCCTTATTCTGCAATATTTTATGATAAATGTATTTTATTACCATTTTACAATTATTAATACATTTTAATTACATTTTTACAAAGCCATCTTTGATTCAAATTTACGGAAAACTGTTCTTAGTCAATGAAAGCATTTGATCATTTCAAAATACCTATTCGGAATTCTAAACTAACATTTAGAATTAATTTCTTACATTATTGCTGAAACATTCTCCTTTATAAAAAGAGTATAAATAATTTTTTATATTGATTAAAATTTATTCAGAATTAACTGAGGAATGCAAATGCAATGGTTACCGCATGAAATTAGGTGGTTTAATTATCTCTTCAGAATTAGAATTTCAAAGTTGTAAGCTAAATCTGCGTTAATGATACAAAAGGATTTATTTGATTTTTTTAAAAGACTTCCTAAAAATGTTTGAACAAAATTAGCTACTAAAAGCTTGTAAAAGAATTTAAATAGTATAACTTGTCAAATAAAAGTATTACCAATAAATAAAATTAATAGTAGTATTTATACCTAATCTAATAATAAGATAGTAATTAACATGCGGACACTATTAATTCTATCTATGAGTTTATAGTATTTTTTATGCAAAATATGCAGTAATTATTTATAAAACATGTGCATAATTATTCAGTAAAACTTATTCGCATTAAGAATAGTTAGTTTAACACAAATCCTGTTTAATATACATAAATATTATTTTAATAGTTTATACAGATTTTAATATTTTCTATATAAATAAAGAATATTAAATTAAATGCTTTTTTTAAGTAGTAAATATGAAGAACTTTTTGTCAGATATAGAAAAATAAATGTATCAAGATTTGGTTGTATGAAAAGGGAACAACAATAGTTATCTGTTTTCTTTTATGTATTCCATTCTAGATCTTGATATATCTTGAAAGACATAAGCACTTTTAAGTTATATGAGTTAAAATTAACTATGTAAAACAGCCATTTTTAAATACTGAGTCTTTTTTAAGAATCATGAAATATAGATTTTAAAAGCATAAAAAATTGTCAATCAATCACTGATTTTTATTCAGTTTCTCTCATTTACATATGTGTATACACATATGCATATGTGTATTGAGTAAGACATATTGAATAAGACATACACATATGAGTAAGACATACACATATGTGTATTGATTAAGAGATAGAGAGAATATACTGGTCAAAAATTGTTAATAACTAATATAATAACATTTAAAATACGGTATATATTTTTTTTCTAGTAGAAGATAGTCTACTTTACTCGTCTGTCAATTAATACTAATAATATATTGGATTTTTTGTTAGTTAAAAATAGTTAAGTAAAAAATGTTACAATTGACCCCACTGTCCCCTACCTAGGAAGAAGAAGCAATGAAAAGTTCAACGAATTAAAATAAAGAAAATGGTTATAAATCAATGGTTTCATAAGAGCTATTTGCTGTGTATTTTTAAACATTCAGATTAAAATGCGCTCTAGTTTAACACAAGTCCATTACTATTAAAAAATGTCTGAAGTGTGCTCAGATTATGCGGCAATTTAATAGTAACTGCAAAAGCGTTTAAATTTTTTCGATGTGCACTTGGAATATGAGTTGCTGCCTACTAGTTTGTTAAAAAAATAATAAAATTTGGATCTTCTGGAAGGTATAGAACTCTAAAAGTATCACAATCTAAAAATCTTTGCAAACAGTAATTTTTTCTTCTTCATATTTAACTTTTAATATAGTACTACTTTATCACAAATAAATTTACAATAGAAAAATAATAATTTACGTTTTAGAAAGTATTCATTTTCAAAAATAAATTTAATTTGCAAACTGAACGATTCCTAAAAGAACGCTTAAAAAAACACTTTTTCACTTTTATATAACTTAAATTTTACTTGAATATCTCATATTAATCTTATAATAATTTAAAAGAAATATTAAAACAAGCGAGACTGTAGAAATGTGATACTTTATTATTAATATTTACTTAAAAGTGATACTATAAATTAAAGATTTACTTTGACAATAACTTTGATGTTTTGTAGTTTACTTAACGATAAATATTTTTTATTTGTTTGGAATGCACATTATACTCCATAATCCTTTCTGATGCTGTTATTTGTGATCTACTCTTCTATTGTATGTTTCTTCAGGTCTATTTAATGTTTGTTATCAATCTTGCTCATATTAGTTTTGTGATATTGTTTGCTTTTATGTCATTGTTTACTGATTCCTTTCTCATATCGGATGGTAATGTTTTTTTCTCCTCAATAAACCATTTGTTTGTTTCAGAATTTGCCTCAAAGTGTACAAAAAACTGTTATTTTAAATGAAAAATGTTTTTGTGGTTCATTTGAAAAAAAATTATGTTAGATACTACAGATATATGAAAAAAGAATACTTGAATTTAATGTTTTTTTAAGAGACATTAGTATTTGAGTTTTGAAAAAATGGAAGCAGCTACAAATAAAATATTCATTGAGATATACTTCTAGTACAAATAGAAAAAAAATGCCGTACTATTTCTTACATTAAGAATTTTTCTCTCCACGTTTAGAAAATGGGTGTAGTACAGAAGTTCCGGAATTTTAATGTTAAAATTAAATTAATTTTGTTTAGTAGTTAAAAGAGCTAAGTTTAAACTCAATTTGAATTCTTGTTAATATTAAAATTATTATTAATTAAGAATTATTAATTACAGTTACTATTACAGTTATTAAAATAGTATTAGTTATTATCAGATAATTGAAAATTTGTGCTTCAAATATCACTTCATTAAATAAAAAAATAAAAATAAATAAACACTTAAAAAAAAAAAAAAAAAAAACTAATGTAAGTGCTCTCATGTGTTCTGGCATTAAGTGATGTTAAGTTTTGCTTGAACAAATAATTTTGGTGAGATTGTGAGAAAAAATCAGCTAACAAAATATTGTAATCTACTAATAACATTCACTCTAATAACAGCCAAAGCAAAACTCATAGATTGAGTTTACGCAATTACGCAAGAAATTAACTAATATATTTGTGAAATATATTTGTTTAAGCAAGTATCTATGCCAAAAATATCCTAGTACTACAAGTAAATGCATATCAATGAGTTTATTCATTTTCGATTCAAACAAATGCTTAAATTTAGCATTTTCATGTAATGTAGCTCTACTTGAATTTTAAACTACTGTAAAATATTCGGTATCATTTAGTCCATGCATTTAACGAAAGATTTTACGGTTCTAAATAATTCTTTACCTTTAGTAATTAGAAACCGCTTACTTCTGGTATGGTCAAAATACAGTGAATGCAAAATTATGTGGTTACAACTAGCAAGGTTTCAGAACAGTAAAAATGAAATTTAACTGGACATTGGAATTATTTTATGTTAAGCTTTTTGTTGGGTTACGGACATTAAAGTTAAGTTGTGATTGTGGTGTGTTGTTTTTAAAGAACCGTGGATAAGGCTTAATTTGTTTATATAATGGTGCCATTTATGGTAAAGAAGGGGAAATATAAGATTTTTTGTGTTAACCAAATCTGTGTTGCTGCCATCTATGCTTGAATGAGAGTTTAGTAATTCAATAGTCCAGTATCCGCAAAAGAAGTGTTGGACATAGTAAACTTTCAATCAATGTCCTTATCGAAAAAATTGTGGCGTCGACTTGTCGAGCCCACCTTCAACCAGTACTGAACTACAGGGAACAAAGTGATTTTATATAGTGTTCACCACACACGTATTACTTTAAGATTATTGTATATCAGATCTTGTGTTAGGAATAATTGAAAATATACATAAAATAATTGAAACATAATTGAAAATAAAAATATGAATTCACATTCCTTATTACATGGCAACTTCCAGTTTTCTAAGAACGCGCGCTTGACCTTCATTGGCAACCCTCATTTGCGCGGATAAAATTCCGGTTGTTTAAACGTATTAGGTGAAAACACTTAATAAGGAATATAATCTCTTTTAAGATTAGTTGACTGTATTCTTCAATATGTTAAAATAAGAAATAAATAGTTATGAAACCATATTTTCCAAGAAATATCTAACAGTACAGTCAATGAACGCGAAAAAAACCTGAGATACTAAGCGGATAACTTCAAAATATTTCATTGTCAAAGAGATTTTCTTGTATTATTGTCCTGGCAATGGAAGATAACTAGATATTCGAAACTGAGAAAGGTTCTTGTTTACAAAACCAAAAGTATAATATATGCACTTTTTTTTGGCGTTATTTTAATAAAGAAAAAATATACTCGTTCTTCGTTGGGAAAGTTAATTTAATCACAAAAAGTTTGTTCTGAAGGGAAATAATCAACTTAAAATAACTAACTTTGGGAAAAAAATGATTCATCAAATAAATGAATTCAAATATGTCCAAATGTTCTGAGAAAGTCTCATAAAAGGGGGGGGGGCATAAATTGACAAATAATTATTTTTAAATGAAAATATGCTGTATTTAATTTAGCTTCCAACTCTGGAACTAACTTTTACAATTACTTGATAAATTGAGTTGTTTTACCATTACTTGTTGATGAGTTCCATTTCATTTCATGATGAAGTTTCAATCTACAGAACAAATATAAGCGATAGAATTTGATTTAAAACAAATTATATCTTCATTAAATATTTCTAAAATAACAATACATTTTCTCATCAACTGATTTTCAGAGAAATATATAAATACGAGAAATTTTCCTCTTTCTCCAGTAAATAGATGCATATTTTTCTCTCATTCATAAAAGAAATCTGTTATACCATGAATCAATTCGAAATGAGAAAACGCAATGCATCTATCTCATTTAAAATAAAAGCTTTTCCTGTTTCCAGTTTGTTCCTGCATTGTACCAGAGAAAGATGGCTAAAGAAGATAATATAGTTCCTAACCGAACTATTTATGTTTCAGCGCAAACCTAGTAGAAAAATGTAAATTGCGTTATTATGCACGGAAGTAGCAAAACCAGAGATTGAATTTTTCTATCTCATTCCTCAAAATGATTGTTTCTTTGTTTTCCATCCTCAAGGTATTAAGACAAAAGAAAAACCTAAATTGCTAAAAGCTTCATTTCCTTTCATTTCCTATACAAACACATTAGTTAATTTATTTCATTTTCTTACAAAATATGATAGCAAAGCATAATCTTCCAGATAAGCAGATATGATGTTTCCGGAATTCCTTTAAAAAGAATAAGTCGATAACTCTGAGTTGATTTCAAAGCAGTTTCAGGAAAAATAAACATTTTATTTAAATGGTTCATTTTAAAAAATGGTTAATGCTGGAAAATAAAAGAAGTTAATTACTAGTTACTAAACTATTTTAGAAGTTTTTATTTTTTTCTATTTTTACTTCTTCGTACATTTCTCTGAAATTTGTTAAATTTAATGTACGATGACCGTTTTAAACGAAAAACTAATTTTTTTTTCAATAAATTAAATCATAATTATTTGTTTACACTCTAAAATATTGTACTAATTAAAGTTGCAGACTACAAATAATAAAATACCTTATATTGCATGCTTATTTAAATTATTGTAGAATGACTATATAAACTTTACTTGTGGGATCAAACTAATGTTTTTATTTCATATAAACTATAGTTGTAAGTAATTATCAACTATGAATGTACGTCCATTCAAACTCTAGTTGTAAAAACATAAAACTAATTGAGAAACTATGTAAGCTGTTGTCGTAAGTATATATAAACTAAGACTAAAGTAACCATTGTTGTAAGAATATATAGAATAATACTGTAGAAACTGTTGTTGTAAGATTATAATTTATTAGTTTATAATTAATTAATTATAATTAAGTTATAATTAATACAGTTATAATTAATTAACTACTGACTTAATAATATGGATGCTATCTCTTAAGAAGTTTTTTTTTTTCCATTTCCTTCCCCCAACGATAAATATAAACACACATAATATTTTTTTGATAAATCGTGAATTAATTGTTTAAAATAAATAAACAGGCAAATAAATAAAAGCTTGCTTGATTTAACACAAAAAGTTTTTTAATATTAAATTATTTCTATATAATTGTTTAATTTTCTATCAAAATATGCTTAACAATTAAAGCATTAATTCATTATGCAAATTTATTTATTAAGAAGTTTATTAAATTAATATTACCTGTTACTTAGATTGAAAATGCAGATAGCACTGTAACAATGGTAACATTTCCGAGAATTTAATATTTTCAATATTCTAACAAAAATATTTTTCTTTAAATAGAGGTTTTTCCATAAAGTAAATTTATCACTTTTGTAGATAAAAGTATGGATATATTTAGGTAATATAAGTGCATAAATCTTAGTTAGTTGTATTCCATCCAGAAAAAAAATCTAATTGGATATGTATGGCATTGAAATCACCATTTGATTCTTGTTCGGTTTATTTTTAGCAGCCTGACAATATCTCAAAAAGGAAAATCAGCAATATATAGGCAATGATCTTTTAAATTGTAATATAAATCATTTTCCAAAACAATTATTGAACTTCATGGTAATTTTGAAGGACTTGAAATATTTTTCGCTAATAAGTTATTATAAAAAGCCAATCCTGGTAACGAAAACATCTTGAATATGTTAATACTGAACAACATTATTTTTATTTCTGTTTCCTCATTTGTAACACTTCTAAGCACCTAATTTAAAGATTATTTATTGAAATTGCCTATTTTTTGATGAAAAAATAAAAAATTATTTATATATTTTCTAAAAAATTCAAAACTTTTACTCTGACAGTGTCAAACAAAAAATATTTTCTCTAATGTTATTTTAGAGAAATTTAATTTGTTGACTTTTATAAAAGAACAATGTCAATGTTTTACAAATTCGAGGAAATCAAAACGAAATTATAAATCTATAGCATAAAAGTAGAGTGAAAAAAACCAAATAAAAAAAAAGAAAAGAAAACGGAATCTGTTAAGATAAAAATGCATAGAAAAAAAATCAAAAATCGGATAAATTAGTTAAAAAAGAATTAAGTAAAAAGATATTAAGGTAGTTTTATTATAATAAAAAATTTCTTGATGTAGTTTAAATCTTTTTTTTTTGTATTTTAAATTGCTTAATTAATGTAAGTGAATATGAGTCTTACTAATATTTTAATAGATATCTTATTTAACATTAAATGTAACAATGCGCTTGCATAACAACATAAAATATAACAATGCAACATCTATTTAATTATATTTTTCCTCATATATTTTTTGTGAAGTAATAATAATTTTTAGTAAACAATTTTAAGTGGATTTTTAAAATTTCTTCTTGCTCTTTTGAATAGCAAATGGAAAACAAATTTAGATTTCTCATTTAATATATATAGATAAACACAACACAACATGATATATTTTTATTGCATTAAGTACAGTTTTAAATAACAGAAAATTAAGATCTCTAAGATTAAATAAATTGATATTGCTGAAGCATGTTTATAGATTATGTGTTTGTTAAGGGGTTGAAATAATTTGCCGCTCTGTATATGTTTTTAATGCTATCTTTATTTTCTTAAGCAATTGTTCATATGTCTTCCTATAAGCTTTTTTTTTCAATTTAAAACTTCATATTGTTTAACAACAGCCATTTTGGTCTCCTTTCGAGTTCGAAAAATTAAAGGGTTTTTATTTTCTACTGGCGAGATTTCTAATTCATATGTAAAAAAACTTAAAGAAATATTATTTTTTTTTAACATTATTAATACATTGCAGTTTTTCGAGTAGACATATTACAATTTGATAACTTTAATGTTTTACAGAATAAAATAATATCTAGTTAGAGCAACGTTCATTCTCATTTCAGAAACATCATAAATGTTAATACAAACGGTTTTCGTTGCTCAACATTCTTCCAAAATAAGCTTTAATACAAATATAATAAAACTGGGAATTTCTTCTAAATTTATTTTTCATAAACAAATAATGTTTAACTATGCATAATTTCTTATGCATAACTTCTATAGTAAGCAAAACTGATTTGAATATTTCCAAAAAACCGTTAAACATCACAGGTACGGATAATGACAAAAATACATATTTTTTACCGAAAAAGTTAATTCTTACCAATAGTTCAAATAAACAAATAAAGCATTTGTTAAGTGTTAGATACTTAATATTGAAAAATATTCTAAAAATAATTCAGAATTTAATAAAATTAGGTAATAATTATAGACACTGCAGTCTATATTATCGAAATTTTAGGTTATTTGAGACTATTATGTATTGTTAGCTGATATGAAATCTATAGAACTTTATAAATACGATTACTTTATACGAATGTATTTGTAAGTTAATAAATAAAAAGAATTCTCTTCTAAGGCTTAACTTATAAATATATCATACACTAACATTGTTCTAAATATATCATTTACTAATACTTTTAACTGATCTGATATAAAAGTCTGTTGTTGAAGACATATGGGCGTGGTCCTTAGAACTAAATTAATTATCAAATTATGTGAGATTCTGTCACAAAATGGTTAATCGAAGCCAAAATAGAAATAAATATCTCCACTTGTAACTCTCAGAAACAACTGAAGAAACACCAGCTTTATTTCTTTTTGTATTAAAAAAAAGAGTCATTTCATTTAACGGATAACTTTATTTTCGAGGCTAGGCTTTTAAATATTTTCTAAATCTATAGTAAATGCACTGAGATAGAAATTTCCGTCAAAGTTAACAATGTATGGTAAAATTTACCGTGTTTCTGGATCTATGAGAACAACAAAAAAGATCAGCAATTTTTAATGATACACTTTGGTTATGATTTTGATAAAATAAATAACAAGATTTGGTTTTGTAATAACTGATAAAATTTAGTAAATGTGGCAAAATTTGGTAATTTTATCATGATACCTAAGAGCATGGCTGAAAAACTGTTTTTTTTTCTTTGGTAAAGTTTGTCTTCTTTTTTTAGTTATTGCGTGGTAATATGAACCCTACTTTTAAAAACCAGAATTTCAGTAAACAGTCACTGTATGAACAGAGAACTTACCAAATTAAATAATTTAAATACACTATATTTTGGTACTTATTACAATAATTATATATTTTTTTCTTTTTTACCAGATATATCTTTCCCAAACAGTACGATAATATTACTAGATATTTTTTCCTCGATGTATATGGTAAATGTGATAAATCTATAAATATAATAAATTTATATTAGTTCGAAAAAAAGTGTAAATAATTTTCTTATAAGTTTTTTAAACCAAAAACTCTAAGTTTATTTACAATTTTTTACCATTTAAGTTTCGTTTATTTATAAAATTGCAAAATGCAGGGAGACCTAGTCCTGAACTTATGTACTATACGATTGTAAAGAGGATAATCATTAATAATGATTATATCAAGAAGTTAAGGATAACATTTTATGTATTAAGTTACAATAAAAATGATAATATTTCATAAGAAAAAACAACTATAGTTTTCAAGATGAAAGGTTAGTAATGTAAAATAAATCATACTCTGTTTTTCACAAATGAACAAACGGAAATAGCTAAAAAAGAGATTGTTAAGGTAAACTAGTCGACATTTTTTATAAAACTTGATTTCACGGTACTGTGGTTCAAACTGAGTTCAATTTAATTTCACTAGTTCAATTTAATAGAATTTTACAATAGTTCAATTTAATTTCTATTCTTGTAATATGGTTAAAAATTGTACCAAGTTCTGTTGTTTTTTGCAGAGTATTCCAGAGAAAACAACGTGGTTTTTTTAGAAGAATCATAGAAAAAAACATACACATATTAGGAGATGAAAATATTATTTAACAAGAAATAAAATACGCAATGAATTCATAGGGTTCAAGTTGAAGTAAAATGAAAACGGTATAAAATTTTTTAAAAAATGCTTTGCTTTTGAGAGGAAATTGAAAGATGGTTCGGAAATTTCAAATCCTTTTGTAATTGGCATTAAAAATTTATTTTTTAAAATTATTTTTAGTATTTGTTTTCTGCAATATACATCTATGGACAATTTTCAGATTGTTTAAACTTGTATTCGTTTTATGCCATTCGAGAAATACAAAAACTTCATAATAAAATAAAATTAATAATAAAAATAAATTACAGAAGCATATTCATAGATATGAAGAAAAGAACATGATCATATACTTAATACTGCCTGTAAATGAAGGGTTGATAGAAAAATCGCAGAAAACAGTTTTCATTTTTTTAAAACCCCTGTGTATAAACCTAGAATAATAATGCCTCGGTAATCACCTCTTGTTACTTGAAACCACTTGCTTTTAAAACTACTTGCGTGCTATATGAAAACAATTTTCTCGCTTAATTCTATTCTTTTATCACCTAACTGTAACAAGGAGGAGCTCCATTAAAGAACACTTTTCTTAGAAAAAAATGACACGCAGCTGCATAAAAATGCTGACAAATGAATAAACACAGAATGTTACTACTTAGCGTTTTAAAAAAAAGTTTTGCTAACAGATGTTTAGAACAAAGAGTTATGGATCATATATTGCACATTTAGTTATGAAATATAACAAATCTTGCACACAGTGTCAAGAAACAGAGCATAGTTTGCAAAATTTTCGTTTCCAAAAAATGTATATTCATAAAACTAGAAGTTTTTCTTGTATTAAAAAGTATTAAAAAGAATGTTTCATGCCTTCAAAAAAGTTATATATTGTAACTACGGTGAGATATTAGTTTTTATTCGCATAACATACAGTTTAGGGTGGAATAACAAAATATAATTTGTGGGTAAAAAACAAAACATAGTTTATGGTCAAATAATGGAATATAGTTCATTGTTAAATAACGTATACAATAGGGTGGGCTTATTTTTTTGAAATATGTTTCCCAATTTTCTTCTGTTACAACTAGGTAACATACACATATTAATTTTTATGAAATTATCATGAATTCTCCAGGTCTTCACCAGTATTAGAGCCTTACATTTACGTAATAAATTTTGAATTTTTTAATTATAAATAATTATTTTCTTTATTACTTTAAAAAAAATGTCGCCTGTTTAGTACAACTTTACTGCTAAAGTGTATTTCATAAGTCAAATAAAATCAGTTGTTTCTTTAAATCCACTCACTGAATAGCGATTCTTTGAAAATCATTTGTTTTTCGTTACTGTTAATTTAATTTTGAAAACACATTCTGTGATCGAAGATTCTGTGCTCTGGATAAGAGCGTTTTCTTCTAAAGTATCTCCTTTGTTTCCTAAAAGTAAATATTTACTGAACTTAAAACTAAATAATGAGTTTGAGCAAAGTTAAAGTAAATGGAAGTTGAACATTTTATCCTATTTTTGGCTCACTACCAGAATTTCTCAATTCTACACTACCTACTTATGAAGATGCTATAATTTTCTTATATTCACGACTTAAAGATTGTTTACTTTCTGGGAGAGATCCTAGTGTTTCCGATATTAGCCAAATCATAGCTAGAAAAAGGTTTGAAGCTATCTCGCAATTCCAGCGGTATTCCATAACTGTGTTTTTTATGATTATCACAAGAAATATATTTATTAGATACTAATAGAATTAAAAATATTTATTTAATTCGATATCCTATATCTGGAAGAAATTCTCAGTATAAATATAGAACAATTTGCAGCAGAAAAAAATTATTCGATTTTAGACCATGCAAATGTGTAGATTTTAAAAAATGTGCAGAGTTTGAAAAATGTAATCGTAAAAGGACGTAAAGAGCTCCCGTGCCAAAGAACGATCTTTCTTTATTGATCAAAGAAATTTTAGAAAAATATGTTTTTGACAAAGCTGATGTGACAGAGAATTGCAAAGAAGAGTGAAAAAAATTAAGATTGGAAAAAATGTAAACTATGAGTAATAAAAATAAAAGAATTGATGGAGTTTATAACTAAAAAGAAAATGGGCAAAGAGATTATATATATCCAAAATAATCTACATTTTCTACATACGAACCGTCTGACACAGAAGAAAAGGAACATTAAACAACTAAATTCAATTACCTTCAGTAAAAGGTTGTGACAAATATCACATATCTGATATACAGTATCTGATATACAGATATTAGTATTATCATTGAAACTGATGAATCTTTAGTATTTGATAAAAATAAATTTTGTAGAACTTACCAGAGTAATGCATATTATTTCCAGAAAAATTTTAAACCTCAAAACATATAACAAACATATTGTTATATTTCGATGTGAGTTATTATAAGACTCTTTATTAAGAGAAAGTTAACGAAAAGTGTTGTAAAAAAAGTAAAAAAGAAAAACTTTATGTTCTTCCTGCTGAGCCAGAACTCTCATATTCAAGTCATACTATACCGGGTTAGATAAGAACATAGTATTATTCTTAATTTAATTATTTTTGACAGGAAAGAAATATATTGATAATTCGCAAGCAATTGGCTGTGATGGTAAAATTACCAATACAGGTTATAAAAACGTGTCCAAAAATGTTTAAAACGCAATCTAAATTGTCCTTTCTAATGGTTTATATGCCTCTTGCATAACAAATAGTTTCCACTTCGGCCCTTATTCTAACACTTAGATGGAGCCGCGCTGGAAGCACGAGAACTCAGCGAACTTACCGGAAAACAATTAGAGCATCGCGAGCAAAAATATGTGGTAAACTTTACCCCCATAGATTGTGTTCTACCTAAAAATAATGTTCAAATTCTAAGTACAGATGAAAAATACCGAAATAAAATTTGTCTGGCCTTATTTTTTGGCATAAGTTTTGGCATAAGACAATTTAGCCATCAGACAACCTGGAAATTTATCCAAAGCAAGATGGCTCACAATGGCGAGGTCGATATTCAGTCGATACGTTCAAGTGATAAACCATGAAAATGAATTTTAGTGATTTTAGAAAAACTTTAGTGATTATAGAATCATTTAGGATTTTAGAAGATTATAGTGGAATTTATTCTAAGAGTTCATGCACAGCATTAGGGTTTAATATTAAACTAAATTTTATCGTGCAAAAATGAAGCGTCTCGTTATTACTGAATAGTTAAATCGCCAAGGCATCTCAATTGTACACATAAAACAGTTTTTGATCATATACTACAAAGAAATGTCTTTTACTGTCATCTTAAAAAAATTGTTTACCAGTTATGATCATTGATGAACTTCAGCATATCAGAAAATTAAGATTGCGGAATATTTTAAAAGCCAGGAATAAAAAAAGGAAGAGAACATAAAATGAGTTCCTTTCGGATATCAAAAAATTACTTTCAAGCAAAAGACTTCATCTACTTAATTAATTGGGATATGTATATATTCACCTCACTGTCAATTCCGGGAAAGATTTCAAAAGGTGAACAAAAGGAATTCATACAAATAAAAAAAAATTAGATACATTCATTCATATCATGTCTATATTCAAACTGTAAAGCATAATATCAAACTAATGACTGAAGCTTTAATGACTGTAAATCATGAGAGATTTATCAGAGAAACAAGGAAGTCACGAGAAACTATACTCAAATTTAACAACAAAGAAGATTTCGAACTTGCATAATTATGATTCATTTTTACTCATTTTGCTTGATCCCCTATTTTTTATCTGAAAAAGGATTCAATTAAGTAAAATTTAAAAAAAACATATTAGAAAAAAAAATTCTATTTCCAGAATAGTTTGCTCCAGTAAAATATCTGTTTTTTTGGTTCATTCTATTATTGGTTAAATGATTTAAGACATATAAAAACAATGTTTGCGCTACATCAATAGCTTGTTCTTTTAATTTTAGAAGAAATAGTTTATCTCATTAAAGTACAATAAGATTAAGTATATATATTTAAATATATATATATATATATATATATATATATATATATATATATATATATGTATATATATACATATATATATATATATATATATATATATATATATATATATATATATATATATATATATATATATATATATATATATATATATATATATATATATATATATATATATATATATATATATATATATATATATATATATATATATATATATATATATATATATATATATATATATATTCCAACACTTATAACCGATAACCGATCAACTTTTTAGAACTACTAAGTAATTCTGTTTCGCAATATTTTTAACATTGTATAACGGCCCACACTAGTTTACATGGTGTAACACTTAATATATATTTTTAGAAACATTATAAAATTAAAGCATTTTGGAATTATGCACACTTTGGGTCAAAAATTTATATTTTAGTGAGACTAAAAAAATAAAACCACTTTTCAAATCTGACAAATTTCTCTATAGGGAAGTTGATATAATGAACAAGCCAGATTATTGAAAATCATCAAGTCACTAATAATCTGCACAGCTTGTTTTTATTTTCATTACATTCACCTTCCTGATCAGATTTCAATAGCATCTTTGTTTCTACCTCTCTTTAATTTTTTTGTGACCGCCTTATGTATACTTTCTTGTTTACGTTTTTATTATGGATCCAAAAAATACATATAAAGGGTGATTTCTGTATTTACTTTATTGCTTACAAAATAATTTCAAATTTATAAACTATCTTAAATATAGTATTATATCATCAATAAGAAGAATATTTATTATTAATATTTAGAGTATTATATCATCACATAGAATAATAACGAATATGAAAAGCATAGAGTATAATATTATTAAAAGCACAGTTAATAATAGTTTGGAGCACAGTTAATATTATAAACGACAAATCATTTTTTAAAATGTAATGTATTAGGATGATTTTTCGTCTACACTTAACAAATTTTCCAAAATAAATTATCGAAATATTTGAGAAATTCATGTAGTCGGGCTGTGTTAAATATTATTTATTCTGTTGATTTATTCTGTTGGAAAGACAGTCAATAATAATTAGTTTCTAAGTTTATATTTTATATTAATATCCATTAAAAATTTATATATATCCCTTAAATCACTTATTAAAACATTCAGAAATCTTTCTTCAAAAAATTTATTCTATAACTGATTCATATAAAAATTAAACGATAAATCAAAATTGCCAAAATATCAGAGCTACATAAAAAAAAGTAATGATAAGTTGAAAGACTACACAAATAATTAAATACTCTCCCCTCTCCAACTATTTTGATTATTACTAAATCCATATTAAGATACTGTTCAATAAATATAATAGAAATTTTATAGGTATTAGCTGCTACAATTATTCAAACATGAATTTAAACCACGCCCTTTACAATATTTAAATTTACTGTAATTTACTCAAATAAACCATTTCTCAAATTAAAAGAGCAAACTATTGATGTAGCATAATTTGTTACACAAACATAGTTTTTATATGCCTTAATTCATTTAACCAATAATACAATGAAGCAAAAAAAAAAAAACATATTTTAGTTGAGCAAACAATTCTGAAAAAACCGAAATTTTATCTTTTATGTTTTTTTTTTTAAATTTTCTTAATTAAATCTTTTGTTTCAGATAATAAAACAGCGCATAAAGATACTTTAGGAGAAACTCTTATTATATAGTAAGAATTTATAAGTTATAAATATGTTTAATCGTATTTAAATTCAATTTTTCGTACAAAAATATTATGGGTAACATCTTTCTCTGCTGAAGTAATTTGTAAATAGCGAAAATATTTAATTCAATTTAAGTGAAACTTTTTGGATAAAACATTTTTCTAAGCAGGAATTGTAATTACAAAATATTTATTCTTATCCGAGTTTATTTCTTATCGACAGTATTTTTTAGTAATAATTCATTATTTGGTAAAATTTATAAATTATAAATGTTTAAAAATATACATACAAACAAGTACATATAAATTTTGTAGAAAGAGTTTAATTTGGAAACTTAATTTTAAAAATACTTTATTTTTAGCAATGTCTTATTTTAACATAGCTCTCATAGACATAAATTCAAAATGTACTTATAACAGCATAAAATGCAACAAACAACCTTGAATAAATTACTGAAAATTCAAACAAGATTTTAACTAAAGCAGAAAAAAAATACATGCTTTTTCGTGACTATACAGATTTACGTTTTTCAAAGTAGTTTTCAAAGTAGGTTTTTAGTAGAAAAAAAAATCTGTAAAATACTTATTTTGCACAGATTTAGAGTTTTATTTATAGGTTGTAAGAATAGTTGTAACGCAAAAGTTATGACTAAATTTGATGGCACTAATCACGCGATCATTTTAATAAAATCGTGATCATATAAGAACTGCGCTCAGTGAAATCATTTTGCAAGGTGGATCAATGCTTAAATAGATAAAAAAAGATTGTTTTAAAAAATATGTTATTAGAACTTTATGTTTCTTAAAATAAATTAGGTAGATTAATTTTCTTCTTCCTTCCTTTCTACAAGAAAAACCATTTTTACTGATCCTTACGGAGAACTGTGTAACAAAATAATAGAAAATATTAAAATCGTTGTATTATAATATAAAGTAGAATACATAATATAACACACACACACACACATATATATATATATATATATATATATATATGTAATACAAAAATTAATACTTTTGTATTAATAAAATAATTAAATCTCTTTCGTTTTAATAAAATGTCTTTGTTAAAGAATAAGCGTAGAGAGATTCTATTTTGGGAATTCAAGGCTAATAACATACGATTGAGTTATTTTTAGAATCTCTCCCCCTTTCACTTCCATATAAGGAAGCATGAAATGATTTTCCTTAATGCGTAAGGATACAAGTATGTCAACGACTGTGCCTGTTTACTCAAATCTGTGTTAGTATAAAAGCGAGAGCAATGCTTTTCGCATGGCTTTTTCATTATGTTCTGATCCTGATAAGTTGTTCCGGAATTGTCCAAACTGTTAGTGGACTGTTATCAATACCAACCTACTGTTAATAAACCATTTTAGAACGTATGATGCCTTACGACTGCATTATTTAAGCTATCTATATAACAAATATATATATATATATATATATATATATATTCTTTTTCATAGAATTTGGGTCAAAAGAATGGTTTGAACAATGTACGTGATCAAAGCCATTTGAGAGCGCGTTAGGTGTAATTCATGTCACTCAGTTTAAGGTAATTGTTTTCAAAAAGCGTATAAATATCATTATCAATGTTGAACTAAAATCTCAAAGAAGATTTACAGCTGAAACCATTGACAAATAAAACGAATTCATGGTCTTAGAGCAAGAGTTTACTACGTCGGTGCACGTGTTGTGTTATTCTCTTTTCGGATGAGAAACTTTTCATCCTAAAAGACAGTCATTTCAGACAATACGATCTTGCTAGTCTTGCCGACATATAGCAACGATACCAAATTGCATCGGAAGTGAAGGTGCTATTTTTCAAAGCGGAATATTTTAACTTCTTTTTACTGATTCGGGAGTTAAATCAGCTCTGAGAACAGCTCGAAACTGATCTTGATGAAGCATTTGATTGATTCTGCTTCTGATTTTTTTCTAAGGGCAATTTTATTGCTTTCAACAAGAATCAGCTTCCCTCCCTAAAAAGGTTCAGACATCATAATGCAGAAGAAAATTTCCCGATTTTCCTTATTACAGGAGAGTAACTTGCCTCCTCATCTTCCACTTGATTATTTTACGTAAGAATATGTTATTAAAGTACGAAAGAGAAAACTATCAAAAAATTCGAAGAACGTTTTATACAGATTTGGGATCAGTCCCAGAAAAAGTAGTGTGTGTTTCCTGTAATGAGATTTTCAATCGTTTGCGTAGAGTTACATATGAAAATAGGAGAGTCGCGGTGGCTCGGGGGAAAAAAGAGTTCGCCCCACAATGAGGTAATAAAGTTTGATTCCGATGGCGGCTGGATGTTACGAATTTTGCCCCCGGCTCGCGTCAACCACAGTGCTGACGTGAAATATCCTCAATGCCAGATGGATTAAGGGTTAGACTTCCTTTTGCCACCCGGCTGTCAGTGGGAGTTTTCCTGTTTTTTTCTTATCCATGTAATGCAAATGTGGGTTATTTTTATCTAAAGTCCTCTAAGAAGACTAATTTATATCAATGGAGTGCTTTAGTTTATTTGGTTCAAAATTACTAGGCTACGGAGTTGAACATTAATAATCTTTAATTGAGAAGAGGGTAGGCAGTTCTTAGCCTGTTGTAAAATAAAATAAAATGAAAATAGAGAAAGAATTGAGCTTTTAAACAATAAATGAGTAGATTATTGCATAGAGATTTAAAAATTAATCTTATGCACCTTGTAGAAAACTGTTGATTTACACCACTTTTGCACTATTTTTTTTTTTACTTAGGACGTAGGTTTCTGGAGAACAAAGACAGAAGACAAAACTCAACAAAGCATTCAATAAATGCCTGTATAATAAATCCAAGACAACCATTGGAATAACATATTATTTGTTAAAAAAACAATACTTTAACATCATCCTTGTCTTCGAATAGAATCCTTAAAAAATATTTAATTTCTTGAAATGAAAATCAACATTTCTTTCCTAAATTAAACAACAGAATTACGTATTTAAGCTTAAATAAAATAATTATTAATTGTTGAAGTAAGTGTATAAGTATTGTTTATTTTCCATGAAGGGTCTTCTACTGACAGTTGGTTACAGTATTACAGTAAAACCGTCATTTTTATTCCTCTAATATGCTTAATATATTTTAATGTTATAACTTTTAACAATTTTCTTCTGAATAGTAATTTTTTGTTGCGATATTTGGCACTAAAGAAAAAAAAATATTCTTCGTGACATGAATTCCCTGGGTTTCATTGGAATAATAAATTGCTTTTTGAGGTCTGGTTTTGTTTATTTTGAGTATAGTTAAACAAGATTACTTAAAAAATAATCAATGCATTATTTGAAATATCAACAATTATATTCACGAAATGGGAAAAATAAAAAAGTGTTGTCAAAACTACTTGAAGTCATTAAAATATAACAAGGTTTTGGCTCTATGGGAACACAAAAAGATGGGTAATTAGTGTTTTCCTAATGATGTTGGTAAAATAAACAAGATAATATGGTTTTTAAACCTATGATAAAATTTCGTAAATAAAGTAAAATTCGGGAATTTTATAATAGCTTAGCTCGCGTCATAAAAAATTATTTAATTTGTTAAATTTACTTTTTAATTATTTTTTAATATTTAACGAAGTCTGTGGTGATAAAAGCTAAAATTTTGAGAATCAGAATTTTCAGTTGATCGTTACCGTATAAACAGAAAAAATTACCAAATGAATGGTCCAGGTACTATATATTTTGGTCCTTATTACCATAATTTTTCAATTACCGGAACTGTAATTACCATACTGTGAGGTAATTTTACCATAATTTTTAGTGCGCACATGTGTGTTCTTATTTATTTGTAGGAACTCTGCGATTGTTTATTACAGCTAGTAAAATTTATTTAAATATAATTCGTGAAACAATGTTAAATTCACATTACTATAACAGGAATAACATAAAACATATAAATGAATGAACTTAAATAAAAAAGGACCTAATCAAGGGAAACAAATTTAAATCAAGGGAGTAATTACGAGACAAAATAATTGAAAAAACTTGTTCCTCCCTCTTAGGGTAGAAGTATTCCCAAATTAGATTCGAAACCTTCCTTAAATGAGCTCATTCAAAATCAACATTACGAACAGGGCAGAACTTAAATGTTACTAAAGGTTAAAAAAGTGTACAAGAAAAATCTTTTCCAGGTTTCCAATTTGCATCAAACAGAGGTTAAAGGAATGTACTGGTAAAAAAGGGCAAGTCCATAGAGAATTCCACAGACTGGTGTTTTATCAAAAAAGAGCAGAACAGAACACATAGAAAGTGAAAGAATATGCTTACGATAGATTCAAACACCAGCTTGTTTCATGTTTTCTTTTTAAAATACAGATTTGCTTCGTTGGGGGTAATGAACATATGGGTGCCAAAAGAATTTCGAATACAACTATTTGACTCCCCAAAGTAATAAAGAGGAATACGAAGAGGAAAATAAAAGAACAAGTGTCGAATTTTTACGGTGAAAATACAGTAAATTTTGAAGAAAATAGTTATACACTTGAAAGAAAATTACTTGCTGAAAAGTTAATAATTTAATTCAACTCTACTTGCATTGTCTTAATCAATGCCTCTTCTCACCCATTCAATTATTTCTTAATTATTCTAATTCGCGTGATTATCTACGCAGGGAAAGACTAACAAAATTTCTTACAGCTAAATATAGAAGGAGATATAAGGGTATGAAGCTAATGTGTACTGTTAAATTAAATCTTTCATTTTACAATTACAATTTCTAATCTCCAGAGCAATTAATAATTTTTTTACACAATCGCAAGTAGTAATTGTTTGTTTGATTTTTGATTGCTAAATTAGACAATTTAAAAAAAAAAAAAAATAAGAGAAGTAATAAAAAGGAACACGAGTGAAATAATATAGTGAAAGTAGAATTTTTACGGAGAAATAATATAATATAAGTATACTAGGAGGCTTCGCCCCCTGCTCGCTGGCGCTCACCAACCCCCGGAAATGCTTTCGCAGTTTATTTCGGATTGCTTCGCAATCAAATGCTCACTTTGCTCGCTCATTGGATACGTTCTTAACGTCTAGCTTTTGTATACTTTTTTGAATACTGAAGTTCCGAAAACTTTTCACTGTAGAAAATTCTAAACCTGTACATTTCAATATTAATTTGAAATTGCAATTGTTAATTTGGGCATTTGGCGATACAACACTTATAGAATTGAAGGATTTGTTATGTCAAGCGCTCAGGTATCATAATTTTGATTTATGTTGCTAAGTTAACTTTATAAAAAATCTTTGGCTGGCAACAGCATTTTTATTTTATAAGTTGTTTATTTTTATTTTTGCCGCAGCTGAATTGAACAACCTGATAATGCTCACTCTGGTTATTGTTTCCGTTTTTAAAAGTGCCATATGTTGAGCCACCTCGGCTAGATTTGGCATGTGACATTTTTAGATGCAATCATTGGTCGATTTTCTAACGTTGCCATTCGGGAAGTTGTAATGAGGCTTTTTTTGGTGCCGTGTAAGAGAAATATACATATAGATACTTGTAAGGAATTTTCTGGCATAAAAATTAATAATTTAATCCAAATCTGCTTGCGTTGTCTTAAACAATGTCTCCTCTCCTTCATTCAATTATTTTTTTTTAATTATTCTAATTCACGTGATTATCTACACAGGGAAAGACTAACAAAATTTCCTATAGTAAAAGATAGGAGAACAGATATAGGCATGAAGCTAATGTGTGCAGCTGAATTAATTGTTTTATTTATAGTTTAAAATTTTTAATCATTTGGAGAATTTATAAAGTTTTTTACGTGTCCACATATAGTTTAAATTCACATTAATTAGTAGTATAAGTTATACGTAGTTAAAAGATCTAACTATTTTCTTAATAAAGCATATATAATAAAGAAAAAAAATAGGTTACTATAGGAAAATTTTAAGAAACTAGTGATATATTTAAGAGGAACTGGAAGGGAAAAAAAATAATAACTTAATTCCATTCCACCTGATTTGTTTTAAATAATATCATATTCTTACTCGTTATCTACATGAGTATGAATAAAAGCAGAGTATGAAAAACACGCAGTGTATTAATAAAATTTTTATACGCTTCTCTTAACGCAATTTCTGGCAGTAAAATATAGGGGGACAAATATTGACATGTGGCTAACGTGGACAGCTGAATTAATTATTTTATTAAAAAAACATTTTTATTTTTTATTTTTTGAAAAATTTATAAAATTAAAATTTTCACAAGTAGTTATAAGTGAATTAATAAGCAGTAAAAGTTACAAGTATTTAAAAATTGTAATCTTTTATTTGATTTTTAACTGCTTAGTTAGAAATTTTTTATTCATTATTGTTTTTTAATTATAACGCTGTTTCTGAATATGCATTAGATATTTTAAAAGTTGCTTAGAGTTTTGGAAATGTCAATTAAATAACATTAGACTTTATTGAATTTATGGAAACAAACTGTGTAAGCATCTGATTGTGCAGCTAATGTTAATATCTTGCTAATTGGCTCTTGGGAAATTTATTTTAGATTGTTACTAAACTATAGTAGACATTACTATAAAGAAGTTTTTGCGATTTAGAGCAACATAATAAAGCTAAAACATGTATTTGCTTAATTAAATTTGCTTTATTAAATTTGATTAATTAATTAAACATTCATTTGCTTAATTAAATTTGCTTAATTAATTAAACATTTATTTGCCTAATTAAAAAATCAGGTTAACAATTTTTGTCAATTTAAATTATTAATTTTAAAATTCAATGAATTTCAGAGAAGTAAAATACTTGGGGCAAAGTAATGCATAATATAGATCACCCATGAATCTTTATTATGTTTCAAAAGTGCATTGTAAAATATTAAAATAAGGAATTACAAAATGTGCTTTTCGAAAAATTCTTTTAATGTTTCGTTCCAACGATGATTATAATGGTGTTAACGTTTATTTTTCAAAAGTCAAGCTACTTTATTAAAAAAAAACCGTACTCTACAAAACGTACTCTTCAAAGTAAATATTTAAAGTATTTTGTACGGATTGTACCAATGAAATAGTCAATTTGTCGAACACAAATTAATATTTTATAATTTAAAAGTGTATTTTAAACTAATTTCAATTGAATGCAAGATTTATTTTATAGTTATCCAAAGCATGCATGATTTAGGTGATATTTTTTCTTTCTTATAATCACAAATTTCATATAAAATTTATTTCTTCCCTTTAAATAAGAAAAAAAAATGTCTTCTTATTAACTAATTTTTTAATAATTTTGCACTACAATAAATAGTTTAAATTAGTTTCCATAATTTAAAATTTAACTTGACTTATTTAAAATTAATGAGAAAGAAAAGGTAATTATCTTTAATTCGCAAAAAAATGCATCTGAGTAAATAACGTTTTTTTTTTCATTTTTAAAAACATCGATTTCCCAATTATATAGTCATTAAAATAAAAATGAATAACATTTATAGTTCTTTTATTCTGAATCGACTTCCCAAAGAACTTTGAATAAGAATAATGTAATTTAATGCTTCGTTTGATGTATAAGAAAACTAAAAATTAAATTCTTTTTACGGAGGTAATTACATATGATATCCGACTTTTGAAAGAGAAATGTTTGCCCAGTTGATTTTTCTTTTATCTAGTACAAGAAGTTTCACATTCTTTATGCTTAATTTAAAGAAAGAGTAGATAAAGCTTTCATTCATTCTTAAATTAAACACTTTTTGTCCTATATCTAATGTAAATTGTTTAGTTAAATATAATAACTTTCTTGGTACTTTAAAGATTCTAGTACATTATTTTTAATGAAATCTTTGCAATTTTTTCATCGCATTATTATCTGATAGATTAATATAGTGAGTGCACCTAATTGAGTTCTCATGATGCACAGTTATTAAATTTTAAGTTAAGAAATTTATGATAGGAAATGCAAAATAATTTATCAAATTCATTACAACAAGCATCGAAATATCATTACATGTACTAATACTGATTCAATGAAAGTTTATACTATTGAAACAATTTAAAGTAAATTTACTATCAAAAAATGGAAAATCAATTAAAAATACATAAAACACTAAATATTAAAATGTTTTACTATCTTTAGTATGAAATATATATATATATATATATAAAATCTAAAAAATTGAGAAAAAATGGAGGGAAAAAATATTAAAAATCCGGAAAACAAAATTAAGAAAGGATATAATCTCTTCATCAGCTCACACGATTATATCCGCAAAAAAGAGTGCTTTCTAATATTGTTTCAATATAGCCAAAGCAAAATATATCAATACAATAGTGTGAGGAGCACTCAAAAGAAATTGAAACGAAATTAGAATATTAATTATTAATTTTCCTCGTTTTTCTCTTTTTTTTGTGCTATATCTATATAATATATATATATATATATATATATATATATATATAAATTTCCTATATTCATAAGTACATACGAAAGTAGTATATACTTATTTTAAAGGCAAACTGAAAAAAAAAGTTTTTTTTTTAATCTTTTTCTTTACTTTTGCAAACTTAAAACTCTTATGCTAGCAGAAACGTTTTGTCGCTAAAATGATACCTAAAGAAATATTTCTGTTCGTTTTTACCCTCATTGTTACATAAAAAAGCATCTTATCTTAGATTTCTCTTTTATTGAAATATTGTAGTATTCCAGAAATTTTATCAAACTGAAAGCTTCAAACTGTCTATTTAGAGATTCAGTGGAGCAAAATAAAAATAAAAAACGGTATTAAAAGTAAACTTAATTTCATCTAGAATGTATAAAATATAAAGGAATAAAAAATTCGCTCAATAAGCAAAGTTAGTTTGCTATTCGTTAGTTCGAACTATGCTAAAATTAATGCTAAGCTCACGTTTAAAAGCACTACAACAGCCTTCTGAACTTAGAAAGTGCCTTAAAGTATGATGCATAACTTATAAAGAAGATCTTACCTTTTTGTATCTTGAATACATTTTAAAAGTGTATGTTTTCATTTTATTCAAACAATAATTATTAAGCTCCATCCTCTGCTTGCTTCGCCCACCATCCCCTGGGGTTACTTATAACATTTATGAAGCTGAAGGGCAAAGAACAATTTTTTTTCATAAATTACAATTAGATTTCCATCTGTTTCGTTGTCTGTTTCCTCCCAGAATTATTACGCAGTGCAGATGAACTGTTCTGTGTAAAACCAGTTCCAATCTGTGCGCAAATTCGCTTTTTCTAAAAATCAGTTTTCATGGAGAAAAAATCTGTTCTTCCAGCTTAAACTCCGTAAAAAGATTTTTTTCTTCCAAAAATGTCGTAAAAAATTTTGTTTATTAAATATATAATCATTATAATTTTATGCAAGATCATTTTATTAATATGATAATCGTTACAAAATAATGGATATCTGGATTAAAAAAAATGACTACAAAAAAATAAAAAAATAAACTTTTAAATGCAGAATGCGTGACACAGTAAGAAGTAATTTTACTTGTTTACAATAAATAACACAAATCTTATATCAAGTTGCATTGTAAACAGTTTTTTTTATCTCTTTCCTGTCTTTATATTTTTAAAAATTCCGATATAAATGTCAAGATATATTACTAGTAACAGCTAATCTTTCTCTTCTTTTTTTCACTTATTCTTTTTTTTAATGCTTTTGACATCAAATCAAGCACAAGCTTATAAATAGGAAATCGGGAGAGAGAGAGAGATTTTTCAACAACAATGGACAAATAGTTATGAACTAACGAAAAAATTTAATAAATTTAAAAATGGAATACTCTTTGAATAAAGAGAAATTTTGAAAAAAAAATACCATCGTTAAATTTATAATTTAAAATGGTCCTGTTAACATGCCAAATTTCAACTCTGCAGCTCATTTCAAAGGATAATAAATCGACTAGCATGTTTTTTTTACTAAATGTTTAACAGTTAGTAATTCTTAAACTAAAAACCAGATCGAAATTTTAATTTCTCGTTTCTAGCCAGTCTTATAGAAATGTAAAAATGTCAATAGAAATGTAAAAATGTCAACTGTGTGTTACAATTTATAATTAAATATGGCCTTTTCAGCATTCAGCAGCCATATCAAATTTGAACTCTTTAGTCCCATTCCTGTGACCAATAGAGCAAGTCTAACAGTAATTTTTCTATCAAGTTTAACGCAAAAAAATTCTAAAAAAAAAATTTAATGTTATTTTTTTTTTATTCCATCGTAATTGGTGACACGTTTCTGCATACAAATTTTAAGTTCAATATCATTTCAGTGTTAAAAATCTTTTAAGAGCGATTGAAAAAATTATTTATGGTTATATCTCATTTTGTGAATTTAGGGGTAATGTTAACTTTAGTACATAGGGCTGCGTCAATATTCGATTGAATAACAAATTGAAGTTTCAAAGTAAATCAAAACTTATGCGAAATTTCAATTAAGAGTTCTAGCTATTTATTCAGTATATTTATTCAGATTAATTTTGTTGAAAATATAACTACTTCTTCATTATATCACGTACATAAAACTAAATTTACATGCTTAAGACTCCAAAATCTCGAAACCTACAACATGAGAGTGGTATTACGAACATCATCAGCATTACGAACATGCTGCATTTCCATCCCAGACAGACTGGTAACTATCAATCTGAAGCTGGGTGAGCTTCAAGCTGAAAGTGAGAACCAAACTCCAGTCTCTATTTTAGATCGTGCCTGAAATTAACGTCCATGATGGTTCAAAGAGGGCTCTTGCGGGAATACTTTTCTTAATTATAATTCCTTTTTACCAACTGCATGCATTTGTTTATTAAGCAGCTAAGACGTTTGGTTCATAAAAATGTTCAAATTCGGTGTAATATTATTATGCGGTTAATTTGAACTGTGTAATCAAAATTCTTAAATTTTATTACATTATTATTAAACTTAATCGGATATATGACTCAATTTAATACATCATTTTATGTTAGTTGTTATGATAATTATAATGTAATGAAAATTTTCATGCTTTTATTGTGTGTCATATTCATTATGTTACGGTAGTTTCTATGCTATATTTATTGTTATGTTAATTGCCATACTATATGTCATGTTATGTTTTGATAATTAATATGTTATGACATATTTTACCATATAATTATTATGTATTGTCTATTGATATGTTATGTTAATTATTATGTTGCACTGATTATTAGTTTATTTTTGGTTTAATGTTGCATTAGAGATGCTGCATTAATTGTTATAGTTATGTTAAGTTAATTGTCATGTATTGCTAGTTGTAATGTCATGCAATTTTTTTTATTTTATTTCAATAAGAATTTTATGTTAACTGCATGAATCAATTTATGGTTTAAGTATTATGGTAAATATATTATGGTTCAAAATATCTATACGTTGTACAAATTTCTTTAAATTTCCCTAAAACAATTTTAAAATAAACTAATATAAAGTATGAATTAAATTACAACAAATTTCATATAGCAATAATACTTTTTCTTTGCAAACTAGTACGCTTCCAGAACATGATTTCCTGATCTGATTAAAATGGCAAGGCAGTCTTTGAAATCATAGAAAGTGTTGTTTGTAACTGTTTGTTAAAACATCTATTTAATCATCTTAATGAAATTCCCGTTGTTTATTATGCATCTCAAGAATTAGAAATCACATCTGTTGTTTTGAAAATGAGATTTTCTCCACACACGATAACAAGATATTGCAGTTTTCAAAAGCTGTGTCTCAAAACCAGTGTTGTCAACAACAATGTGATATGAAATGGGTATTAATAGTCCTTTGTAGAGCGTAAGATAATAGTGTCTTCAGAACGTAAGACATAACAATCTGGAAATTATTTGCAGAGTGAAAATATAACTGAATAAAAAATATAACTGAATAAAAAATATTAAGTTAAAAAAAAATATCAGGGAAATTAGATTTTTTTTAAAAAACAATAAATATTCAGAACTTAGTCACTTTGTGAATAAAGCGAAAATAAATCTTTAGCATAAAATTATGATTAAGTATTTTATGACAGAACTTTATTTTGATTAAAACTTTATGTTATTATTCTAACCTTAGTTGCTATTATAAATAGAAAAATCATTATTTTTTTAAAAGTGTTTGCATTATAGAAACCACATTTTTTTAGTAAATTCATTAGCTATTCAATTTTCAAAGCAAACTTTTGAAAATTAATTATTTTCTTTCCTACTAATTATCTTTCAAAAAATATTGTACTAATTATCTTTTAAATCATTTACAAAGATAGAGTTATGGTGTTCGAAAATTATTTAAAGCATGATTAAATCATAATAAGGAAATTAAAAACAAAAATAAAAATTTAAAGTAAATTTAAAAATTTAATTTAAAATTTTTAATAATTACTTTTCTATTAAAAGTTTTGGTTAGACCATACAAAAGGTGCGTTTGAATCTTTCGTTTTCGTATTACATAGAGAAAAAAAGCAATAAGATAGACAATTCTGATAGACAATGAAAAACATTTAAAAGATATTTAATAGTCATTTTTCTTTTAACAAATTTAGCTAGACCCCACAAAAATATGTCTTCTATTTTTATTTTACGTCTTTACATAAAGAAAAGATCACAACAAGAAAAAACAAAGGTCATTTCTCACTGTTAAATAATCTGGATTCAAAATAGTTTTCCCTCTTTTTAAAATTTCAAAAATAATTGAATTGTTTTTGTTGATTAATCAATTTTAAATCATTGACATCAGTTATTTCCCAAAACGTTAGAACTATTTATGCGCATTAAAAATGCATGGGTGACAAATGATGCTATTTTTTTTTTTTTTTTTGGCAATTCTGAAAACCTATAGAATTAATTTTGAAAATGGAAGCCTCAGCTTCATTTTGATGAAAACTAATTCTTAAATACATTCTTTCTAAGAAAATGCATGAATATAATTTTATACTTGGAAGTAATAAAAAAACAATATTTTTATAATATTCCATACTAGTTAATCCCGCTAAAATAAATACACTTTATCAAATTATTATATTTAAAATTTATATTTCTTTTTTTAGCGTCTTTTTTCTAATTTGCGTCATTAATTATGAATAATTAATTTAATCCAGCATCCGAAATTTTTTTATCTATGTCAACTTGTGTGATACCTGGAGCTAACAAGATGAATAACATCAATATTTTTAAATACCTCTTGGGGGATAAAATGTTATCTTGCGGTAATTGTTAAAAAATTTAAGGCAAAAAAAATTTAAACTCTCTAAGGATCACAGAAAAGTACTTGAGATAAGCCCAACATATAAAAACAACATTTTTTGTACAACAACATTTTTTCATCTATATTTTATACATTCTCTATTCACAAGGAACTCATTAATCAATAATTTAGAAAAAAGATATACTTTTTTGTAAGCCTCCAGGTGATATATTGATAAATTTTTTTTCGCTATTTATCATTGTGCATTTTATCAGGGGTTGCTTATGAAATGTTTTTTCAGCAATTTAAAATCCATTAATTATGCATGCTTTTCAAAAAGTTTTTGTTAATAAGAAATGTTTTATCTTACTTTCTAAATTACTGTACTTCATCAAGCACTGAAATTAGTTATAATGCATTTTTATTGCGTAGAAAATTGTTTCGTTAAATCTTCTTTTAGAAATTTTTAAAGAGAAAAAATAAAAAAATATGAAAACAACCATTATAGCTTTATTATCAAAGCCCTTATTATCAAAAATTTTACTAAGTATGTTAATTTTTACTCATGTTTTAACTATTATTTAATTATTAAAACCCAGAGAAACTCTTAGTTGCGAAAATATTCATTTTTTATATTCATAATTAGTTTTTAAATTCAAATATTCATAATTAGTTTTTAATTTACACAGAAAATCAGTGCACGATTTTTTTTTTCTTACCAACGTCCAGTTTTGTTTTTTAGAATACACTTATGCTCAAAATTCTGCACATTAATAACAAGGGTGTAAATGTTTTCTTAATCTCACGATAGTTATATAATCTCACAAAAAGTTTTATACGATATTGAAACAAACATTCTGTTCGGTTGAAAAATATCATATATTATCTAAACAAAACATGAGCCTTCTAAAAATAAATCGTAACTCTTAATAGTTATGCTTTAGTGCAAATATCGTTGCATTTTAAACAAAATAACATTACAATTTTGTCATCATTATGATAATAAAGTAAACTATAATATCCAGTTAGAAAATTAGTTTCCTTTTATTAGTGAAATATTTATCAAAATTCATTTGGCATACAGCAGTATATTGAATTTTATGAGGGAATTTTAATTAATGTATACCAATCTTCGAACACCCACATTCAATCCCTACTAGGTAAAGAAAGTCTGTCTTCATAATGAACCTGCCTTTAGTAATAAACCTTTAAAAAATAAATTTACTCTGCTATTCAGAATAAATCTTAAATTTTTCTTCCTTAAAAAATTAACTCCACAAAATGAATTATACATTAAGGAAACCTAAATTTTATTTCCATTTGCTAGACCATTAGCTTTTATGAAACAATGTTTCCACACAAGATAATTTAAAAAGAAAAAATCACTTCCAACAATCTGCAAAAAATATCATAAAAGGGTAATAAAAAGTGAATAATGAATACTCTAGCCGCTAATGATTCTTCAAGTAATGAGAAATCCATTACTTTTCAATGACGTCATTCAACGTAATAGGATTGTGAGTATCACTAAATCATACATTTCTACAGAAATGATTTAGTAGCGATAGTTTCAAAGAGTCAATGTCTTATAATAGAAACCAAAAAAATAAAAAATAAATGGAATCATAAAAATTAGGAACTGGTTTTTAAAAACTGCTGCTAATCAGCCGAATGATATCTCATCTGCAGTTATAGACATGAAGATATTTCTCATATAACATTCGTCAAGCTTACGTATTCAAAATAAGTAAAACAAAATCATCACAAAACAAAATCGGTTCTCTACAGAGTTGAGCAGATTGCTATGTGAGTGCAAAATCTCTCTATAGTCGTTTTTAACCATCTAATAAAAAGAATTTCAGGATCAAACATTGGGAGAAACCTACGTCATTTATGCACTTTTGGAGTTCTGTTTACTCAACTTTGGGTTACACGAAGAAAAAACCTCCCACATTTAGCCTAACATAACGGCAAAGTGGTTTTAATACTATAAGTACTGCGCGCTAATCACGGAATGAGCCTCCATCCTTTGTATCATCACTAAGATCTTATCTCCTAATTGCCAGACATTATTCTTCCTCTGAGGTATTTTTTCGTCAACTTTGTTGACAGTGTGAGCCAAGGACAGTGACTGTCTAGTAATTGCCGATTTCTAAACCTGCACTGCAAAATATGGATACTCGAATTTTAAATAAAATTCATCGTTTTTGACGAAACAGTTTCGTGGTTTATGCTCCGAGCGCACATTTCGCCTAAGTGGCGTAATGGCTGTCGTCATTTTTTCGAGGGAATGAACTTTGACTGTAGTAAATACTAAAAGAAAACAAAAATTCTTTAAAATTCTAAATAGACAAAACTTCTTTGAAAAAAAAAAAAAAAACGCGCTTAAAAGCAACAGAAATTTCAAAAAAGAATAAATGTAACAATAAAGGAAACGAAGGAAATAAAAATAAAAATATGACCACCGAAGCCGACGTCTTCAGGGGGTTCGGCTCCGGTAGCCATAAAACAAAACCTTTTCTATTGAGAGAGAGGTAAATGACTGGTTAAAGTGAGTTTTTATTTTCTGATGATTTTGTTTGAGTTTCTTTTCTGATTTGGTTCTTTGGTTCTTCCAGGACTTTTATACAAAAACTTCGGAGTACTGAGGGAAATAATTTAGGCATTTGCCTCTCTCTCAATAGAAATGGTTTTGTTTCATGGCTACCGGGGCCGGTACCCCCTGAAGACGTTGGCTTCGGTGGTCATATTTTTATTTTTATTTCCTTCGTTTCATTTATTGCTACATTAACTGTAGTAAAGAAATATTTCGTCATTCTTTTTTTTTTTTTTTAAATATCTCAAAAGACTAGTAATGTTTTATAGTATCTAACGGGTGGTATTGGTGATCACTTTTTCGTGAGCACCACATAGGAAGCACCACAAATCAAGAAGGACAGACAGAGAGATAAATTACTTCTACGCCATAAGCGGCATTCGAACCCAGGATCTTCCGGGTATAAGGCCAACACCATGATCACAATACGGATGTGGGGGCTTATTTCGCCAATCCAACGTCAAATGTCTAGTCTTCATTCCAGCTTCGAAATTCAAGTTAACAATCTCCAATGCACTGAAGATGAGATGATGAAACATTTTCGTCATATATTTAAGAGTTCGTGCTTCGACATAATTTAATTAACCGCGTAATTTAATGACGAAGAGATTCACAAAATTAATGAAAGATGGATTAAGGATTTCTGAATTGTCAAAATTGGAAGTTTTATTTTTGAGAGAGATCCTCTAATTGAGAAGTCAAAGCTAAATACCCTTAGTTCTTGATAAACTAATGATTGTTAACTTTGTGTGTTTAAAATTTATCACTAATCCATTTAGTACAAAGAATATCTCACGGAACAAAATATAAAATATATTTTACGGCATTATCAAATAGGTTTATCGATTTCCATTACATAAAAAGACTCACACGTTTGGATCACGTATTTAAGATAAAAAAAGAACGAATTGGATTTGAGTAAGATAAACTGATGTCTTCTTTTCCTATATGTGAACCCAGGAAAATATCTACAATAGGAAAAATAAATTGTGCGCTTAGCTCCAAGAAATCTTTCGTGCATGACAAGTAGGTCAACTCTAGCTTGAATAATGAGGTTAGAATTCTTCCAAATAGAACTAGAACTAACAGATATGCATTTGAAAAGGAATACGCTTTGTATTTGACTTTGAAATCTAATATTTTTCTCAAATTTCAAGACTAAGAAAAATGCATGCAATAAAAAATTTGGCTCTCCAAAAATTTTAGAAAAAAAGCACTTTTGAATTTGGGTTATTGAGTTAAAAGAAAGTTGGATTTTTTTTTTTTTTTTTTTTTTTTTTGTATACGGCATAATAAGGCATTGCATTGATATGAATACCAATATATATTTTATTTTATTTAGCATATAATAACGTATTAAACTTGTGGTTGCTATACAATTCTAGACCAAGCTTAAAAATAACAATTTATGTATGTGCTGTTATTTTTCAGCTAAAAATAAATTGAACATAAATAAATAAAAAGTCTGGTAAAATGATGAAATATATAAATTAAGGAAAATTTTTTTGTTATCAGTTTTGTTCTGTTTTTCTGAACCTTATAGAATAACTGGATATCACTATGATAACAGTTTTTTTTTTTTATGTTATTGGTTTGAATTTCGCTGGTTTTATTTTAAGAATGCAAAGTAATAAAATGTTTCGAAATGAAAGAACAAATAATTGTATAAAATAAAACTTTTTAATCATAGTATTAAACCAGTTTTTTCTAAATGGTGTTTCGCGGAACACTAGACTTCTGTGGAAGAGTAGAAGGGGAGAGTTTGGATTTTTTAATCTGCGATGATTTTAGAACTTTTGATTATATTTAAATCTAATAAATTAGTCGAAAGGTTGAGTGAACATTGCAAAGCCCGAGGATCGAACCCAGGACCAGTGGCATGGGAGCGCTAAGCGCTACCCCCCTCTCTCTCTCTCTCTCTCTCTCAATATATATATATATATAATATATATATATTTAGCCTGGTGGCTGATTGGTAGCGCTTCACGCTCGTTCGAGCTTTGGGAACTAAACACTGGGGGTTCCGCGTGTACCCCAGAGCCCAAGGTCCAGAAAACTGAGATGAATATAAATGAATATATATATATATATATATATATATATATATATATATATATATATATATATATATATATATATATATGTATATATATATATATATATATATATATATATATATATATATATATATATATATGTATATATATATATATATATATATATATATATATATATATATATATATATATATATATATATATATTATATTAACTGCTTATATTAATTAAATGCACTACCGGTTAATTTTTTTCGCTTGGCAAAATATTACGCAACTCTCATTGGATTAACACTTAACTGGAATTAAGTAACGTAACCCTATTCTTTTCTTCTGTTACATTTTTTTTTCAAAATTATATTAAAATGTAAGATATTAAAAAAATACATGTGTGAAGTAAAGGAAAACATATCCGCTTGTTCTTTATAAATTATTAATAACCTTACTATTAATTAGTATTTTACTAGTTCTTTACTATTTACTAGTATTTTCTATTTACTATTACTTTCTATTCCCTATGCTTTAAAAATTAATTCTTCTACATTTCCCCCTATTGTTTAGTAAAATCTATGTTTTTTCATTATTTTTCGAGTTACATAAATGGTGTTATTAACAAATAGTGTGCAATTATCTGTATTGTAACTAATACCTCATTAAATACATTTATATAGATTTAACGTTCTCTAAAATTATTCTGGTTTTATTCTTGACCTCCTTTCTTGTTTCAATAAATATATTGCCTCTCAATGCAATAAGGTGACTTCAGGAAAAAAAATGCATAATGTTTGAATTTTTTGAACAATTTTCATATCAACTAACCAAACGTTAATAAAGTAATTATCATTATCTCTCATAATTGGGAAAAATAATTTTCATTTCGTTAGTCTTAATCACATTCTAATTCTTTGAAAATTGGAAGATAATGATTTGCTAGAGATTTTGTATATTATTTTCTAATTAGATAAAGTAACTCGAATATCCTTTTAATAAATGAAATCATTAGGGAATTCATTATTTTTTTTTTTATTCCAATTCATATTTCAACGTTGAAAAAATTAAAAACCAAATAGAGTGCAATTTCTACATTTGCAGAAATACCTTAAATCGCTAATTAATTAATTAATTTAATTAATTTCTTACCACAATTTTTTGTGTTTTTTGAACACCGAAACCATTTTACGAGTTTTAATACTTTAAAAAGATATAAAATATCAATGAAATGGTATGTTGAGTACTAATTCATTTAGGAGCGACTCAAAAATCGCCTTGCTGTTATATAAGCCAATTATGTTTGATAACTTAGTTAAGTGTTTAACGTTCTTTCATTTTCTCTAAGAAATTATGTACATCGAAAATATGTTTCCTTTCTTCAAAATAGCATCACTGTTTTACGAGTGTATATTCACATGTTAATGTGTGAGCAAAGTGATAAATTTTCTATTATTCATAATGGCTAGCTTAAATATTAGTTAAACTATACTCTACTCTAAATACGCAATTATTGTTAACTCGCATTCACAGGGGCATTTAAAATTATGTCTTTTGACTGACCCGCGAAGATTTCAAGCCATCAAATTAGAAAATATAAATATATATATAGGGGAGTGTCAGGTACCCCCGCCCACTGTCAATTTCATATGTATAGAATATTTTTTCAAGTCAATGGGGCATCGGACATTAATTGTTATATTAAAAAAAGATTATTTTCTAATTTCAAGTATTTATGCAGCTGGTAACATGGTAAACAATAGTTTTGAAAATATGTTGAATACAGTAGTAAAATTTTTTAAATTTCTATTTTTTTAAGTTAAACTATTCTTTTTTTGGTTTATTCTTTTTGCATTATTTAATTAGATGATAAAACAATAGAAACATACAAAAATATTGATTATTACTCAATATTATATAGCAATATAAGCCATGCTCCTTAAGTGGCCGGGGCTAACCGACTCTCCCCAATATATATATATATATATATATATATATATATATATATATATATATATATATATTTGTCAATAAGTCAATTCTGCACTAATTTTATAATTTCATATTGATTATTTCTTTTCGATAAGAAGTTCAAAGTAAATAAAAAACCTTTTTCCTGTTTATGAAATTTTTTTCATGTTTTTTTCTTCTTTTTTTGGAAACAATTCCTTTGGAAGGAACCTCTATTGTTCAAAAACTGAGATTCTTTAAAATTCCCCACATGTGACGTAGGAGATTATATCTGAAGAAACTTTTATCGATTTCTGCTTTTGAATCGAACAAAATAGTTTTTTTTTTTTTTCATTTTCCCCCTATCGATTTTCGACAACTTTCAATGAATAGATAAAAAGTAAAGAAAATCGCTGAATAAAAACTTAGTTTACTATGTTGATTTTTAACTAAGACATCTCTTAAATTTGCGATTAAATATGAAAATGTTTTGATCGAATCAAATTTATAATTTAATTCATTTCAAGTAAGTATTAGTTCGATGTATTAATTGCTCGTTTAAAGAAGTAAAATGTTGTTATCTAACAATTTTCCTGGATTTAATTTAAATTGTAACTCAAAGGCGTTTTTAAGAGATTGATAATTTTGTGTTCCAATCGTTATGATATTGCTTAGTTTTAGCCTTTATTTTTCTTTTCTTTTGAGTTAAGATGTTTAAAACAACATTCACTAAAATTTATAATTTCTCGAATTTCCTAATCTTTAAGCATTAGCATTATACTCCTATTTCTATAAATCTTTAGAAACAGCAAATAACAGGAAATGCAAAAGTATGACAAGAGAAAAACTCAATATCTCATCATCAGAAATCAAGCACATGAATGTTTGAAATGTTTCTAAATTAAAAACAATTCAGTCCAGGAATTCTAAATCTTTATTTCACAGATTATTGGAGGTCAGGGGGATCTTGAAGTTAAGAAAAGTAATTAAAAAATAGTAAAATTTAAGAAAAAATAGCAATTATAACATTTAGATTTATCTTATGTAACCGTAATTTATTCTTACTTAATTAAGCTTTATAAATAAATAAATATAAGTACAATTTCTGAAAAACTTTGCAAAAGATGAAATAAAACTTTGCAAAGAAAATATCAATGCCTTTTAAAAACTTATTTTTCATAAATTACAAAAACACTACTTTTTCTAATTATATATTGGAAAAAAATGCGATAATATTTTGTACTCCTCATTTCATATATCTTATTATAATGTTTTTATTACTTCAATGAATATAAAACTAAGGTAACTAACTATAATACTGACTTATCAATCTTTTTAAACTTGCATGTAGCACACAGAAAAAAAATTCTGATAAAATTACCGCACTGTAGGGGTGAATACTCTGGTTAAAAAAACACTATCCAGATTAATAAATCTCAAATATACAGTACTTAAACCCTTTTCTTGGTACTTTTTCTGTATAAATGGTATGAGCTGAGTGTGAATTCTGGTTTTTAAAATTATGGCTCTTATTACCACACATTTAATAAAAAATACGAAATTGAAAAGTAATCTTAAGCAAAAAAATTATTTTTTTATGCCATGCCTTAAGGTATAAAACATATTTTACAAAATTTACTAAATTTTATCATATATTATAAAACAATATTTATTGCTAAATTTTCCAAATCCATCTCCAAAGCGCTTCGGTAAAAATTTTCCACCATTTTGTTCTACTGAAAGTTTTGACCAACCTTTTTCTTTTCTCTGTGTAGATCTAGGTCTTTTATAGGTTTCTATTCCTGTAATTGTTTGTGGTTTGCCATAGATTAGATAAGGCCTCTAGCGGCTCTAAAGTATGAAAAGATTAAAACAATATTGTTTTATCATTAAAATGTTATCTGCTGGGAACGACAAATAGATATGCCTTTAAACGCATTTGCGTACTCTTTTTACATTTTTTCTCTAAGTAGAACTCGTTTTAGGCTAAATTCTGAATTTTAAATTCTGGCAATAACTTTAGACTTTGAATTCTGGCAATAACTTAGAATCCTAAAGTTATTGTTACCGATCTCTTATGTCGTTGCATTTTGCTCCCAATATTGAATTGTTTTTAAGTTCTACAATGCAAACGCTAAGATTGCAAAAAAAAAAAATAATTATAATGGATGCCAAAAAATATAAACAAGTGAGAGAATAGAGTGGTAAACACATTTAAGAAAAATACACATAGCTAGACAATAAATCCAACTCAAGAATGACGTACACTGTAAAAAAAATTTGTAAATCCGTTATCCTAAAGTTTAGTTAAATGAAATATCACTTTATTTTATTTACACCATAAATTATGAAGTATGATCGAAAACTACTTCCATGCTGCAAACTTCTCTTAATTTTGGTAAAAAAAAAACACAAAATTTTGACGGTGGCAGTAAACTGAACGGTATTTGTTTACGGCACCATCTTTTCTTTACAACTCAGTATTGGTGTGGCGATTAAAAAATATTAGAATTATTTGCAGTCCCTTTCTTTTATGTTGCCCTTTTAAATTTGGTTGGTGGCATAACATGGTTACAGTAATGTCAAAAACTAACCAACTTAAGGTAAATAGTTTTGTTACGGTTAATAGTAACCGTTGTCTGTATTTGAGCGCTTTAAGAATACGCAATAATTAGGCAACCTTCCTCTCCTTTTGTAAAAGAAATAAAAGAAAGAATGAAAATATGTGTCTTATTTCTTTAAAACACACACTTTTGGTAGCAAATTTATAACCAAATTTTAGTGCAACGTGGCTCGGAATTCTTTACAGTGTAACGACGTTTTCTGACCAATATATATATATATATATATATATATATATATATATATATATATATATATATATATATATATATATATATATATATATATATATATATAGCAAAATAAATAAATACAAAAACAATTAGGAAAAACAATAAGTATCATTTATTGCGCATAAGCTGCAAGTAAATAGAACTCATAAGATAAGTTTAAAATGAAGAAAAAACGAAGGTAAATTACAGACAAATGAAAAATAGAGGGGGGGGGAATAATTATGACAAACAACTGGGGAAAGAAAAACAATTAATAAATTTAAAAAAAAAAAAAAGAAAAAAAAATTAAGTTTTTTTAAAAAACCGGAAAATAAAAGATATAATCTTTTCATCAGCCCACACGATTATATCCGAAAAAGAGTGCTTTCTAATATTGTATTAATATAGCCAAAGCAAAATATATCAATACAATAGTGTGAGGAGCACTCAAAAATTTTTTTTTACAAAAATTACGACAAAAAAACAATTCAACACAATACGTAAAAATAACACGTAAAAACAGAAAATAAAATATAAAGGAAGAGCAGAATAAAACAAAATCTATAAAGCGAGCAGTGAATAATAGCAAACTTACATGAACGGGAAATTTTTCAAGAATGATTTAAAATATTTACGTAACAAGATTGCCAGATTGCAAAATATGAAAACTATGAAAACAAAAGCGCAAATTGAGTGTAACTAGAGGAGTTTAAAGCACGTTCTTGCTGCATTACTGAAGTCCGTTTGATTTGTTAGTTACCAAGAATGGGTCAGAAAACGGATGTGCGCGAGGTAATATTATACTGGATAATTTAAAGAAGTTGACTATAAATAATTTTAGAAAATAAATATTTATTTAAGAAAAGAATATAAAATAGAAAAGAGAAAGATACATGAATTGCCAGTTTTGCACATAATGTTAGCCACGAATTTGCCCGAAATGGATTTGCAAATGGAAAAATTATATAAATTGACAAAGAAATCTTTTTAGTAAATAATTTTAGCCACGGATTTGCCCGAAATGGATTTGCACATGGAAAAAATTTATAATTTAACAAAGAAATTTATTAGTATATAATTTTACCCACGGATTTGCCCGAAATGGATTTGCACATGGAAAAATTATATAAATTAACAAAGAAAAAAAAAAGAAAAACAACGTATTTTAGTAAATAATATTAGCCACGGATTTGCCCGAAATGGATTTGCACATGGAAAAATATTTTTTAATAAAGAAATTTTTTTAGTAAATAATTTTGACCAAGGATTTGCACAAGGAAACATTATACAAATTAAGGAAGAAATATTAGTAAAAAATGTTTTTGGCCACGGATTTACCCGAAATGGATTTGCACATGGGAAAATTGTATAAATAAAGAAAATTTTTAGTAAATATATTTACAAAATATGCGATTAACTCAATGATTTCATATAGAATTTTATTACTTTAGTTGGGTATCTATTGTTTTTTATCAAATTTTGAAAGAGTTTATCGATTTGTTTTTTAGATAAATAACCATTACTACATATTCTTTTAATTCTATTAATTTCATTAAAAGTAGTATTTAAATAGATGCTCCTATGTGCAAATCCATTTCGGGCAAATCCGTGGGTAAAATTATATACTAATAAATTTCTTTGTCAAATTATAAAATTTTTCCATGTGCAAATCCATTTCGGGCAAATCTGTTGCTAAAATTATTTACTAAAAAGATTTATTTGTCAATTTATATAATTTTTCCATGTGCAAATCCATTTCGGGCAAATCCGTGGCTAACAATATGTGCAAAACTGGCAATTCATGTATCTTTCTCTTTTCTATTTTATATTCTTTTCTTAAATAAATATTTATTTTCTAAAATTATTTATAGTCAACTTCTTTAAATTATCCAGTATAACATTACCTTGCGCACATCCGTTTTCTGACCCATCCTCAGTAACTAACAAATCAAACGGACTTCAGTAATGCAACAAGAACGTACTTTAAACTCCTCTAGTTACACTCAATTTGCGCTTTTGTTTTCATAGTTTTCATATTTGGCAATCTGGCAATCCTGATATGTAAACATTTTAAATCATTCTTGAAAAATTTCCCGTTCATGTAAGTTTGCTATTATTCACTGCTCGCTTTATAGATTTTGTTTTATTCTGCTCTTCCTTTATATTTTATTTTCTGTTTTTACGTGTTATTTTTACTTATTGTGTTTAATTGTTTTTTGTTTTTTTTTTGTCGTAATTTTTGTAAAAAATTTCTTTGAGTGCTGCTCACACTATTGTATTGATATATTTTGCTTTGGCCATATTGATACAATATTAGAAAGCACTCTTTTTCGGATATAATCGTGTGGGCTGATGAAAAGATTATATCTTTTATTTTCCGGTTTTTTAAAAAAACTTAATTTTTTTTTCTTTTTTTTTTTTAAATTTATTAATTGTTTTTCTTTCCCCAGTTGTTTGTCATAATTATTCCCCCCCCCTCTATTTTTCATTTGTCTGTAATTTACCTTTGTTTTTTCTTCATTTTAAACTTATATATATATATATATATATATATATATATATATATATATATATATATATATATATATATATATATATATATATATATATATATATATATATATATTTATATAATACCTGTATATAATACCTGTATATAATACCTGCGTCGAAATACCTGTAAACGATATATATCTAAACTGATACAATGCGTGAAAATAAAATTAAAGTAAAATAAACTAATCATTTTAATATCTTTTGATCCAATGTTTGAATTTTCACGTATAGGAACTCAATCTTAATAGTTTGAGACCAACCATTAACTTCCAACATGCAAATTTATTATTTCAGACAATATTTTAATTGACGAAATCCGACATGAAAATGTTCTTTCTCTGAATAAACATACCTTTTTTTTCCGAAGATTTGATTTCTGGAAAATATGGTCCCAATAGTTTAGTCTGAAGAGATGTCCAAAGTTTGGACTCTGTAATATTAATTCCATTTTTGACATACTTCCCCTTATCTCGTGAATATTTTAAGTGAGCCAAAAAGTTTTCCCACCCCATTATAAAATTAGTCTATTCAAAAATAATTCCACTAAAAAAAAAATACTTAGAATTTTTTTATTGTTTTCTCCAATAACATTTTAAAATTGCAAGGTATGCAAACTTTTACATCTCTTAAGACACGTAATTTTATAAGGCAAATTCCAAATTTTGTAAGAAATTGGTCAAATAGTTCCTGAGAAATTGAATTGACTTCTACAAAATTTTTGAGCAAAAGCTTGAAAAAATAATTCTTTAAACAATCTCGTAAACATTTTTATGGCGTAATAAGCAAAAACTGAAGTTAACATTAAGGGGTATAGATTTTAGTCAACGCTCCTGACCAAACTTTTGGACTATATTTACCTTATTGCTGCTCAAATCCCAGATTATAGGTCCAGAAATTTAAATTCGCTGAAATAAGGGTATAATTTTAAGAGAAAGTACGTTTTTGTGTCTGATTTAATAACTTAACATATCGTCTGCACAAATAATTAGTATATTTGAGATCACCCTCTCGAACCATTCAGATTGAGTTATAATGCTTGAAAATCCAATCATAAAATTCAAAATGATAGTAACTCAAAATGATTATTTTTTTTTGCATTGCACATTTTAAGAATCACAAAAAATTTTTACTTCATACTTCCGCACATTTTTATTTCAAGGCTTTGAAAATTAATTTAAGAACAGCAACTCATTCGATATTCAAAATCAAACAGAGAAATTCTAAGCTTAGGAAAATAATAGCTTATCATTATAAATTGTATGAAACTAAAAAAAAAAAGGCCAAAATTCAAATTTAACTTGCAACATAGAAAAATAAAAAGCAAATGCGATCATTTAAAGAAGTGAACGGATAAAAGAAGAATTTTATATCGTAAAATTGTCAAACCGATAGGTTTTTTTCCTGGCTGAGATAAAAGGTAATAACTCTTCTGAAAATTTATCAGTGCTTTATCACTTGACTATAAAACTTCAACCCCAAGCATTGAATTATTCTATACGATCAAACCAGAAAATAAATAAGCCAGATTTCGTAAAGTGTGGGCACTTCGTTTTGGTAGAAGCTTAAGTTTGAGATTAATATATTAGAATTCGCAAAATAAGAAATTCTAAATATTTGAGAATAAAAGAATATCTTCTTGATTTCTTTAAACATAATTGTAATATTTCTAATGGAAAATTATAATTGCATTATATACATCTGTATTAAAAGTAACGTTTCATTTTCCTCAACACTTCGAAATGATTTCTACTTCCGTTAACTGAATAACTAATTTCGTGCGTAAAATAATAAAAAAGCGATGTAAGAAATATGGTATGAATCGTTAAATAGTGTTGTCAAATTAAGAAAAAGATCCTTTCTACATCCAAGAGAAATCAGTTCTGTCAAGTTTACAATCTCTTTTTCAAGATGGCAACTAAATTGTGACTACAAAATTAAAAAATGGTTTCTTAAAGCAGAAGTTTTACATAATTATATATATATATATATATAACAATAAGTATCATTTGTTGCGCAATATTTACAATATTAGAAAGCACTCTTTTTCGGATATAATCGGGCTGATGAAAAGATTATATCTTTTATTTTCCGGTTTTTAAAAAATCTCTATCCTTTTTTTTTTCCCAGTTGTTTGTTATTATTATTATTTCCCCCTTTTTTTTTCCTTTCATTTGTCTGTAATTTTCCTTTGTTTTATCTTCATTTTGAACATTATATATAGATATAGATATAGGTTTCGTTAGGTTTTCAATTTTCATTCTTTAAAAAAAAGCAGTGATTCTATTTTTGTGATGTTTTGATTTTTCAATTGCTAACAATACAAAATATCTGACTACAATACTACTACAACAAAGATACTACATTATTTTGTTGGCTGTTTAACTGCCAATACTTCGAAACAAAATTGCATAGTTCTGTGTTTTCCAAATTCTTAAAAAATTTAAAAATAATACGAAACAAGTTTATCGATTATTTTGTTGGCTATGTTTATAAATAAAAAATATAACTTCCATTTTTTGTTAACTGTTCATTGTCAATTATTCTAGAAGGCAAAAGCCAGGCAGTTTAAGTAAACAATTATTTGCCAAGAAGATTAAGTAAACAATTTTAAACTGCCATTAAAAAATTATGTATTAGAAGAAACACATTACCGAAAAGATATCAAAGAAGAAAAAAAAAGTCTTTGATCACTGTTATTTTTGAAACCCTTTTAAACTACATTGTAACACTTTCTACTTAATATTACTAATCTTAGAACAAGTTTTTTTTTTTCCATTTAAAGTCAATAATTTTTTGTGGACTGAAATCTAAACCTTGTATTACTTTAGATTGAAAAATAACTTTGTATACACTATGCATTCATGACAAGTGACTGTAAATTCAGTGATAACTAAGATCTCAAGAAAAGGAAGAATCTTAAACCTAACGATAAAATAACCAAAACAAAAAAAACGTAAACACTGTTGTTTGATAAAACGACGTGGGAAGAAAAGAACAGTTAAACGTAAATATCAGATTAGATCCCCAAAAGAACAAAAATAGAAAAAAAAAGGCCATTTCTTAAGACCTCAATCTATTCCCTGAGGGAATACCAGCGGTTATTGTGAATTCTGCTCGCATAAAGCTGTGTGTTCTTATTTTTCTTCCCTATTTTCGTTTTCTCGCATCGAATGATGCGCTACGCTGACCCCATACTGAAAGCTATTATTAGTTCTTTACGAAGAGTTAATAAAGTAGTAGGTACCGAAGAGATATTTAGTTTCTCTAAGAAAATGCGAGAACTTTGTAATTAATTATAACTTTATCCTGCTTTGAAACTATATAAAAATAAGTTAACGAGTTAGGACTTTTCAAAGTTTTGTGGAATAGATTAGAATTTCGAGTAGTGTTTCGTATAAATTAAGGGTTTCGTTTAATAGACAAATGCAAAATATTAAGAGAGATTAAATAAAAAATGGAATATGAAGTATGAAACAAGGGGGGCAACGGTTAATTTATTTCATAAAAAAATATATTGCTTCGGTTGTTGCTTAAGCGACTGAGTGCATTGCATTTGGAAAAGCTTGCGTGAGTCCTATTCTAATTAAAAAGTGTGATCTTTTGCAAAGAGATAGGCGTATTGGAAAGCTCTTAAGAATTTTATATTATGCTTGATATTTTTGAGCTTATTGCAATTAGATATTATAATAATTAATAAATGTTCGAAGAATTTCTCAATTCTAGTCTGAATTCACGTAGACATGCAGTAATAAACCTCTTTATAATACGCCTCTACTAATTTAGGTTAATCGCGAACTGTATAAAATAAATCAAGCTGATTTAATAATGAATGGTTAATTTTTTTTTATGCCTTGTTTTAATAAGCCGAAAAGAATGTCAGACACATAAGAAAAAATTGGAGATTTTTCCAAGAAGCTTCGAATTAGAAAAAAATGACGTATGAGAAGAGAAACTATATCATTTAATTATCCTACTGTTTATAGAAATTTCTCGCCAATGTTAAATTTTCTCACAAATGCATTCAGGTTTAAACTGTTTTTATAGCAGAAAAAATATAATGTAGGTAAGTTTAGTTAATGAGCACATTCTAATGCGCCGCAAGCGATCTGTCGGTTATATTCGAAAAGTTTAATTGAGTTTAATTGAAAGTTTAATTGAAAGTTAAAAACATTTTACTGACTTACCGTTTGATCAAATATATTGATATCAGAAAGAAGTTTATAAAATCAAATTTCTTGTTAGAACCGCTGTATTTATACAACAGAAAAAAAAATATATTTATATACACACAGCTGACCAAAGCATGTCTTCACACCATTTTTTTGTTGTTCTTTTTCCAAATATCATTTAGATACCTTCCAATAAGGTTTGTCACGCAGTCATTATAGTTGATAGAGCCTGTGCCTATCACGGAATAGGCCGTGGCTTAAATACCTGCGTAAAACGTCGTGAGTCTTATGAGATTTTACTTTCTCGATTGTGCTTTAATTGTTCGGAATAAAATCTAATGCGATGCCCTTTTTCGTTTTTAGGACATGAAAAGTCTGCTGAGTGACAGAGTAGCGTAGAGTGGAAATCGGGTTATTACTACCACTATCTGTTCTCCACTGTAAATTGAGGTCGTACACATGCATTAGTTATTCTTTGTTCTTATCGGATTAATAAACCATTCCCAAAGCCTATGAGTGAAGATCTAATGTGACGTTTATAATTAAACTGAACTTCAATTTAGTTAGAAACTTAATTAACTTATTAATTGACATGTATATGCTAATATTACTTATTATGGAATCAAGAAAACAGTTAACAAGCTTATTAGATGTACAACTCTTAATTTTTTATTGTGTCGTGTTAATTGCAAATAAATTATTATAAGCAAGTAAATTAAAACGTTACTATATAATACAATTAAGAGCGTATTTTAAGAAGATAATCTTATCAACTTTAATTCCTTATATTTCTTATATGAGAGTTATTGTATGCTTTACACCACAATTTTCAATTGGATACCTGCACAGTTGTAGTGTAAAGTGTCGTAGTGTGGGTATCTCAATCCTGATTGGTTTTTGAAACTTGGCATTTGTTTATGTTAACAACTGTTCTTTCCATTCTATTTCGAGTAAGGCAAGCCAATCAAATATCAATTCTATTGTGTGACACATTCTATATTCTTACACAAAAATTCTTTTAGTAAGATTTCAATTCTTTCACTATATATTTCTTACTTAACAAAAGGACAGTCATGAAGCCATGTAGAACATAAACGAACCAGTTATGCATTAAAGTTGCCTGGTAAATAAAACAAAAAGATGTCAATAAAATATTGGCACTGACGTCATAGATCGTGTATGTGAGCATTCGTGATTTCTTTCTTCTGGAAGTGCAAATATATATATATATATATATATATATATATATATATATATATATATATATATATATATATATTGGTTTATTACTACACTAAGAGGTTACAAGTACTAAATTCAAAATCCGAGTAATATTTAAACCTTTAAATCACATCCAAAAGTATACATAAAGGAGTAAAAAACTTTTTTTGTGTTTTATAAATTATGCTTTAAACTTCATAAAATTTCCATTACATTTCCTAAACCTAATAAAACTATTTAAACATAATCGGTTGTACATCAAAACTGCATTTTTGTTGGGAAATAAAATAAATATTTCACAAAGCAACTTAAAAGGAAGGTCCTCACTTTTTCTTTTTTTTTTCAAGTACTTCAAACATTAAAATAGATAGGTCATAGATAAAGAAAAATAACCCAAAAGTTGTATTTTCAAACCATTTAAACTAACTCGCCACATTCAAATCCCCTTTTAATGGCAATTTGAATGGGCTATAAAATCTAAATAGCTTTATAGGTCATTAAAAACAGTTTTAACTCTTTTTCACCTTGTACACAAGAGAATATAAATTCGAATGTTTTGTTGCAAGGAAACATAAATGATACACGGGAGAGGAACGTTCAATAAAGTTAATCGAGCATTGTCTGCACTTAGCAAAAGAAAAAAAAAGGGATTATATAGAGAAAAGACCCAACTGTTTATTTTAATGCTAAAAGTACTCAAAAGAAAATGTTTTTTTTTTTCTTTTCATTGGGCTTAAGAAAACATATTATTATTTTTTAGATATAAAAATTGATAGCTTATGATAGCTTTTATCTTTTTACGAGGTAATGTAGATTTTGAAAAGAAAGAAAAAGTCCCTCTTTTTTAACATCAAAAATTAAGTTATATATTTCAATTAATTAAATATATGAAGAAAAACTTTAAAATGCATCGTATAAATTTTTTTATCGAGCGATTTTGCAAATTCTGTCATTGGAAACTTGTTTTCCGATATCTTTTACAGATAACTAACTTTAAAGCTGTCAGAGTTATTCATATTATCTTTCTACACTGTAGAAAATTTCTGATCAAATTACGGTATAAGTAGAGTACTTTGGGTGGATCGGGCGTAAAACCCATTTTACCTTAAAATACTTTTTACCGTAATTTTTACGGTAATATTAATTTAATTAGAGTGATTCAATAACTGTACAGTAATAACTACTGTAAAAATTACGGTTCCTTATCAAGTTCAGTTAAAAATGGCTATTACGGTAAAACGTACAGGAATTCTGAGTGCTAGTACTTTTTACTTTAACTGGATCTGGATTTTTTTACAGAGTATGAAATCAAAGACAAAATATTTTTATTAATTTGTGAATATAGCCGTATGTTTATTGCAGCAATTTTTAAGTACATTTTTGTTTGGAGTTAATGTAAACGAAAGAGTTGAATCAAATCTAGGACAAATATTATCTTGTAAAATCTGTGTTCGTTCAAAAAAAGTTCCTTTATTAAATCACAAGCCATTTTCCTCTAGAAAAAGCTTGCAAAATTTCAATAAAATTCGAGAATTAGTTTCTGAGAAGTTGTCTCAATAGACTTCAACACATTGAAAAACTTCGATTTTTGCCCTCAGCAGGATGAATCTATTAGTTTTCAAAACATTTTTTTTCTCCTGGACTTATATTAGATTTACTGAAAACTTTATTACATTTTAGAAGAATTTTTTATTTCAAAATTTAAAAAATTATGTAATCCCTTACAATTTATTTATTGTTACGAAAATAGATTCTGGCTCGTGTGCTCAATACAAATAATGGCCTATATGCCCTTATAAGATTGAAAACCTGGTAGCAAAGGTATTTTTATTTTATTTTATAACCGTCGTTGAACAACCGACCCAACTTAATGGGTTTACGGCTACTAATGTTCAACTCCGTAGCCTTGTAATTTTGAACCCAATCCAGAAGACAAGGGAACTCCTGGATCGAGTATTGGGAGAAATTTGCCTTCGTGGAGGACTTTTTGATGGAGCTAACCCGCATTTGCGTTACATGGAGAGGAAGACCACGAGAACCTCCCACGGTTAGCCTGATGGCAAGGGGACTCTAACCCATGATCCGTCTACCACTGAGGATATTTCACGTCAGAACTGTGGTCAGTGCAAGCCGGATGCGGAATTCGTATCGACTGGGATTCGAACCCGGTTCGCCTCATTGGAAGGCGAACGCTCTATTCCCTGAGCCATCGCGGCTCGTAGCAAAGGTATTAAAGAAAGACATCACAAGAATACATCCAGAATTATGGCGGGATTCGAACCAGCTTACCTTCATGCTAATGAGCATTTGGCAAAACGCCTAGAAGGATCGAACTCATAAGATAGAATAGATATTTTAAAAATAATATAAATATTTCTATAAAGTAATGTGTATTCCCTGCAATTAAATACATCAAAAAGTTTTTGATAATATATATATATATATATATATAATTTCTGAAGGCCCATTATAATGCTTTCATTTTTAGATACCTTTTTATCTTGCTTTTATGACTCACCAATGTTAAATGTTACGTTGATAAAGAAAAAAATTATTTGTGATGGAACTTGTTTGTGATTCGTAAAAAAATTATGATACAATAAGAAATGTGAATAAGGAAATAAATAGTTATGCTAACGAGAAAAATGAAATTATATTAATTTTAATGTCATAATTATGGCATATACCATTTCCGTAGCCTTCTTAGATCGGGAATTTAAATATCTTACTACTCCCATTAGCATATTCGACTAAAATAAAACGAAAGTTAAATAAGAAATACCTAAAAATGATATTCAATATTCAATTGAATTAAATAAAGGTTAAAAAAATTTAATTTTAAAAGTCTATTACAAATTAGAAGCACATTTTGAAAATCAATGTTGCCTCTTTATTTAGATTAGGAGTCATAGTTTTTGCATTATTCTCTAATTTGAACAAATATAACGTATTTTATAACTTATTCGTTGAAGCATAATTGTTTTGGAGTTTTCTGTTGAGAAACAAGTAATTGGAAAATATGTTGATACAAACTTTTACCAAGTAATTCCCCGAAAAGTTAATTATAACGATTTTGATGTCAATAAAATTAAAGAATGATGTTTCTTCTCCTTCTTCTCTCAAGGCACTACAGCACGTTACCGGCCGAGAGGCCGTTCCAAGTAGCCTTTTGTCATAAGTAAAAAGGAGCTTTTTAACTCGTTTTGTGTTATCAGATTGGAAAAGACGTCCAAGACATCCTAAGTCTAATGCATTTTATGACTTCAACAATATCCGGTTTCTTGTACTTTCGTTAAAAATATCTATAGCTATTATTCTCACAGATTGCACCAAATATTTTTCTTCAGATTTTCCGTTCAAAGGTCAATTATTTATTTTCATGTAACTTGATCTTTTCCCAGTATACAACTCCCGCAGTATTTATGCGTCGGGAATTTAAATATCATACAGCTATTTAAACATGTATGAATAAAACAAAAAGAAAATAAAACCCAAATCAGGAATACATAATAATTTAATTTAAATTTTTCAAAAATTTAATTAAGTTTAGTAAAAAGAATTAAAATTTAAATATCATTACAAATTCGAAGCGAATTTCGAAAAAAAAAAAAATAGAGCATAGAAAATAAGGTTAGTTTAAAAAAAAAATAAGATTAATTTAGATAAAGCGTCGTAATCTCAGCATTACTCTCTAATTTGAAAGAATATAACTTATTTGCTGAAGCATAAGTATTTTGGTGTTTTCTGTTGAGAAACAAGTATTTGGAAAATATTTTGAAACAAACTTTTACCAAGTAACTCACTTAAAAGTTAATTATAAAGGTTCCCATGTCAACAAAATTAAAGAGTGACATTAATACTGCTAATTTTCTCACTGAGGCATTCTGAAAGCAATTTTTCTTTATTCTCCCATTAGCCATCGGGTGCAGTAGTTTTAATTACAAATAATTAGTAACTATTCTTGTATAACATTCTTTGACGGAAACTGATACTTAATATAATGTTTGATAGTTAACAGACTCACAGTTAGGGTTAGTGTTATATTTAACTTTATGAATAGTGTAAGCAAATTAACGTTATACGAATTACGACATAATATAATTGTAAAATACATATTTTTTTTCTAAATATTTTGTTATTGCAAATATATGGCGTAATAAACATGAATTAGTTATATTGCCAATAATTGAGGTATTTCTCATTCTATTTAGGGTGGTATTCTATATAGGATTTATTTAATATAAAATAAATTATGTTTAAAAATGGTCAAAAATGAATTAAAAATATCGGGTGAATCGGACAAAGTGATAAGTAGCTTTTATTGACTGAATAGGGCTATAAGATATCGGAAGAATTGGACAATTCTATATATGGAATATATCAGCTGAATAATGGACATAAAATATCGGCTGAATCCGATAATTCTATAACGGACAGACGTTTGTTAAATAATTGTTTAATCTGGCCATTCTATATTGGGCCAATATCGGAAAAATAATGGCCCTTTGAACCCTTATCAAATTAACATTTGTCCAGTGGGATCCAATGAGGGCCCAAATTTTTCTACTGATAGGCCAACGTTAAGCCAAAAATTAAACGAAAAAAATAACAAATTTCTTTACATTTAATATGCAAATAAAATCTAGTTTCTACTAAAGCCATTTTACACCAAGATGTATTTTTAATGCGTAATGCCTTTATTAAACAATTTGTGAACTGGATATCTCCAAAATGACGATAACTAGAAAATCAATTGAATGTTTATTTTTCAAATTCAAGTTCAGATTCACGAATAGTTGATTAGAGTTCAGTTAATAGGAAGACGAACAATAGTTAACACTTAGGATCCTTTTACCTAAGAGACCGCTTATATATATATATATATATATATATATATATATATATATATATATATATATATATATATATATATCCGTCGTTGAACAGCCGACCCTGTTTTGGGTTTAAGACTACTAATGTTAAACTCCGTAGCCTTGTAACTTTGAGCCAATCCAGAAGACAAGAAAACTCGTGGATCAGTATCCCAAGAGGTATGATTTGTTATGGGAACATGGAGGACTTTGTGATTCGAAAGATTTAACGTGCATCAGTCACTATTTACTACACGGGGAGATTTCGGTCGGCGGAGATCGAGCCCACGAACTCTTGGACATGGCCCAGTGATATGGCCTACCAACCAGGCTATCCCAGGCTGTGACCGATATTTGCAGATAGCCTGGTCGGTAGGGCGCTGGGCCCATGTCCAAGAGGTCGTGGGTTCGATCCTCGCCGGCCGAAACTCCCCGTGTAGTAAATGGTGACTGATGCGCGTTAAATCTGTCGAGTCTCAAAGTCCTCCATGTTCCCATAACAAATCAAAACCTCTGGGGGTACTGGCAAAGCCTCCTTGATAGGGTGAACAAGCCTTCAAGTAGGAATCGTTACGTCACGAACAGGGGGTAACATGGTAGAAATGAAAGTCTTGCTTAACTTTTGAAAAAAAATTTCTTTTTACAATCTTTATGAATAATTTCGAAAAATAACGAAGTTCAAAAGAATTACGATTTTTTCAATTAATATTAATTTTCTTTTAATTAATATATTATTTTTACAGCTTGCAAATGGTTGTTGATACTTTAATATTAATTTTGCATTCTTAAATCTGTTCATTGTTCTTGATAGAAACTGCTTTCTGACGTAACTACTTACGGTTTATTGTTTCAAAATATTTTATTTTGAAAACATTGAATATTTATATTTCATAAAAGACAAATATATATCGCTATGCGCATCTGTCTAAATAAAATGAACAAGCTAAAAAAAATTAAAAAGCATGTTGAATTGGACTTATTTTCTGAAATATTTCACGTTTTGCCATCAGGCTACTTTCAAATTAAGAACATTGTTTTTATTAAATAATTAATGTTTTTGATAGTAATATTGTTTGACCTTGATAAAAAGAATAGCTGTCAAGGACCAATAATAACAATAAAAAGAATAACAACGGACCAATGCGATACTATCATTAAGTAACGCATTACCATTAGAAAATGACCCCCTCGTAAAGAATGAAAGAAAAGTTCAAATTATGTAAATAATTGGCAGTTTAAAATTACATGTATTTTTTATGTAATATGTAATGAAGGTATTATATTCAGTATCAATGTTTTTATATTAGTTAATATAAATTAATTAATTACTTTATTGAATATTAATTAATATTAAGATATGGTATTAAGTAATTACATTATTTAAGTCTTTGATTCATAGAAAAAGTTTCTTTAAACCTCCAGAAATTATCCAGGATCAAAATTTATACACACTGTTAAAAACAGTAAAAATAACGATAAAAATTATTGGCACTCCGTATGCTGGTTCTTTTAACCATGATTTTAATTTTTACAGGAACATGTTAGGAACAAAATTTTTACATACCGGCTTTTTTTTACAGTAATAATTATCGTTAAGTCTCTAAATTACTCTAACTAAATAAATAATATTGTAAAAACTATGATCTAACATTTTACCGTAAAAAATTTATTCTACAGTTAAATAAATTTAACTTTAAAATGGATAGCATGGCAAAATGGATTTTACAAATGACGCATACAAAATGCCGGTTCCTTTTACTGTAATTTGATAAAGAATTTTTCACAGTGTAAAGCATTATTATGTATTTGAAAACAAAATATGTTTCTATAGATTTAGAAATTTCGTTTAATTTTTCTTTTCCTTGAGAGCCCAATATTCAAAAGCTATTAGCTTTAAAAAAAAATCTCAAATACTTAATACTTTGAAGAAAACTTTTTGCATTGTTTAGATCTTTATTACTGCTGCATTACAGTAAGTATCTTCTGAATAGCATCATTGTTCCATCAAATTCCAAAGCGGAAACCTAAAAGCAGATGTCGAGGCCAGTTTGAAGATACTGAACTAACCATTCTTTCCCTGGCCATTAAACAGTTAATGACCATTAAAATGCACGGGGTGCGATAAAAGGGACAAAACTTGTGCTCGTTATTCCAGACAATAATAAAATCAAAGTTCTGGGATCCTAGTTGAACTTTGTTGGGATCAATGTAAAACTTTTAGCTGAAATTTCATACACTGATAACGGCTGTAAATGGAGTTATGTTTTAAAATTACTTTCAGCAAGTTTTGTTTTGTCTCATTAACTGAAACCTCATAAAATGAGAGTTGAGTTGACCCTATAAATACATTTTGCATTTTAAAAATATCTCATCCAAATAGCTGGCAACCTTACGGTAAAAGTTATATGTTGATTTTATTTAAAGCTTGACTAACTTATTTGCGTTGAAAATTTAGTGATCAGGCCTACCTTTACTTTTAAAGTGTTAAAGAACTATATATAAAATCCTTCTCAAACAAACATTGTGGTCATGATTTATATAATTGACCTTGAGAAGGTTAATTTATCCTATGTTTGAGAAGACTTTTCTTTAGATTTGCAAATGATGTTTCCCCCTTGAATTCAGAAAGTTTTTCTAGCCTTGTTTCGTAAAGGCAGTTTCAATCTTGATATAAACGGGTTTGTTATGGAAGCGTAATGTGAACCTCATAGTGCGTAAACTAGCATATTTAAATTTAATATGCTTCAAGCTTGAATGATTTATTTGCTAGTCATATGTAAACCTTGTTGGGCTTTGTGATAAAGTTTGTTGCACTTATAAAAATTAACCTTTCACAGCTGTCTGGGCAGTTAATATTGTGCAACTGAATAATATTTTACGAAACAATGTAAGCAGTTGTTTCAATCATTTCATGCTCCTAATATTGCCCTGTCCTCAGAAATAAAGATATCAAACATCAATAAGGAAAACATGCGATTTACATATCGTATTCCCGCGGATAATGTTTTAAAAAAGAGTAATTTAATCCTTCAGATGATTTAAGCAATGTATCATTAGAAATTTTTTTTTCCTGAATCGTTATGATGTTAAAGTTGCTGAAACCTTTATATGCCAAACAATCTCAATATTTTTTTACCATATTATGGCAATTTTCAAAATTGATTACTTGATTAGTTAAACGTGAAATAATAATCGAAAAATTCGCCATCTGTTTAAGACTGTACCAAATTTAAACAATATTAGTGTTCAATTTTGCAAAATGACAGTTTCCTGTGGAACTGAGCTTTCTAAAAGTTATGAATGACATGGTCAATTTAAGTTTTATGGAAAAATATACATCAAAACAACTTGAGTGTTAATCATAGTCTTTTTTTCTGACGCAGTCATGTTTTATCACTGATTCTGAAAAAAAAAATGGTTTCACTTGAAGGTATTTTTTGTATTCCTTATAAGAACAAAATTTTATTAGTATAGATAGCAATGACTATAAAACATTACGCATAGATTACGTCACGCGTGAAAATTGTCCCGTTGTGATTATATGTAAGTATGAATGGTCGCATTGAAATTATACAGAGTTTTTAAACTGATCACAATTAGATATTTGAAAGGGACGTCATCGTAGGTAAATGAAGGCATTACTCGATTTAGAAGACGATCAGGTTTGACACACATGCGTGACAGCACTTACATGCATCTGATTTTAATCCCATGGTTAGCCGTAATCACTTTATTTATTTCAAGTTACAAGAACTCTGTTAGTTTTTGTTGCAGGTGTATAACATGCAAGATAATTAAGAAAAAAACGAATTTTATTCTAAGAAGAAACGCCGCTATTACACTTTAGCATAATTTGCTAAATATTAACTTTGACTCTTCATATTTCCGAAACCAATCGTCAAATATGTACAAAGAAGCATATTAGTTTTTGCGTGTCTACTAAAACAAAAAATCAATGTGGTTCTTGAATGCAGTAGGCGAGTGGCACGGGCGATAAAAAATGATTATGTGTCTGGGAGTAAACTCATTATATAGAATTCTGACTACACAAGCAAGATTTTCTTGAGGGGCGTATTTTTTCGTATATCAGAATAAACTAGCAATAACAAAGGTATTTAGGATTACTGTTTCACATCCCGACATGTTTATGCCTGTATAATCTCTACTTTGCATATCCAGTGAAGAAATACAAGTCCGGTGAAGAAGCGTATTTGAATGTGGAGAATTAGTGGTAACAATACCTCATAGAGAAAATTTGCTGTCTTATGCAGTATCCTTATGTTCATGCAAGTTGATTCAGCACCAGGCAGTTAAAACAGAATGATCTCAGTACTTTACAGGGTTGGCTCAGATCATTCGGGATGCTGTTCGAAATGTTTAATTTCTATGTGTTAACTTTCACACACAAAGTCACACTTTACACACTTACATTCTCATACAGCCACAGTTTGATCGGCGTTTTTCTCTGCGTTATAAGCTAGAAAAATGTGAATCATTATGTGAAATTTTCTAAATTCCCCCATTTGTTAACTACTCTGTTTTCCTAAATTCTCCTATTACGGAATTTATTAAGTACATATTAAAGTAAAAATACTAAGTAATCTGAAACTGAAACTTATGCTCTTATGCTTTAGTCTTTCAATGATATTTATGATTTTTTTTTCTTTTCGTCTATGTCATAGAAAGTACTTGATATATGTATGAAAAGAATTTTCCTTCTATTTGAAACCTAATTTATAATTGTGACCGATTATACGGTTGAGTAATATTATTGGTTTTTCTTGGTGATTTTCCGTAAAGCGGAAAGATAAATTTTGCTATCTTCTTTCATATTGGCTTTTCTTCTTACTTGAAAAATGTTCTGCGACAGGAATGAGAAATGGTTGCTAAAAAAAGAGGTCAGACGATACGCGTATTATTTATGACATACTCTTAGAAAACTGCCTAAATATTTTAACTCATCATTGTTTCTGATATTTCCTTGAAATTTTATGATAAAAGAAATGTAGAGTGAAATGCTAAACCTGTGCTATCAATCACGAGAAGAGGATGATACGGAAAAGTTGATACAGTTCTTCGGACAATCTGTTATTTTTGAAATATACTTTACATGTGGAATCTCTTGCTATAAGATTTATTGGACGGAATAAAATCATCCATTTTTATTCTATGGTGTTTCACACTCTCAGAAATAAAAATCTCCATTTTGACGATTAAGCAATCTTTGAGCAGTATTTCGTTAATTTTAAGAGTCTTTCCGTCATTAAATCACGTGATTTGTGACGAAAAGCAAACTCTGAAATATATGATTAAAATGGTTGTAATAGGAGAGACGAAACTAGAGTGCAGGCTTAACAATCAAAAATAAAGTGAGCAAATAATCTGACCTGATTATGTCTGTATTGAGTTAGTTTAGTTTGTACGCTATCCTTGAGCCAAGAAATACGGGAATTCGAATCCCTCTTTGGGCATGGGCGTAATTTATCTCTCTGTTCTATAAGTTCCTGTTTTATATCCTCTTAGAAAACTGCCTAAATATTTTAACTCATCATTGTTTCTGATATTTCCTTGAAATTTTATGATAAAAGAAATGTAGAGTGAAATGCTAAACCTGTGCTATCAATCACGAGAAGAGGATGATACGGAAAAGTTGATACAGTTCTTCGGACAATCTGTTATTTTTGAAATATACTTTACATGTGGAATCTCTTGCTATAAGATTTATTGGACGGAATAAAATCATCCATTTTTATTCTATGGTGTTTCACACTCTCAGAAATAAAAATCTCCATTTTGACGATTAAGCAATCTTTGAGCAGTATTTCGTTAATTTTAAGAGTCTTTCCGTCATTAAATCACGTGATTTGTGACGAAAAGCAAACTCTGAAATATATGATTAAAATGGTTGTAATAGGAGAGACGAAACTAGAGTGCAGGCTTAACAATCAAAAATAAAGTGAGCAAATAATCTGACCTGATTATGTCTGTATTGAGTTAGTTTAGTTTGTACGCTATCCTTGAGCCAAGAAATACGGGAATTCGAATCCCTCTTTGGGCATGGGTGTAATTTATCTCTCTGTTCTATAAGTTCCTGTTTTATATGCACCTCTATAGTGCCCACGATAAAGTAATTATTAAAAATAAAGTTACGTTCATTATGCACTTAGACCTTTTTTAAAGGGGTAATAAAATGACGAAATATTTCTTCCTTTGTAAATTCGCAAATTCGTTTGCTCGATAAGTGACGATAGTTATTTCGTCACTTTGACGAAATTTTCACTCATAACATGTACCAGGAAACGCATGCGTTAAATACTAAGAAAGTTTTGGGATATTTCAGCTTTACTTTTTTACATTGTACACACACATATCTATACCCAATTCAAAGCTAATTATACTTTTTATTGATATAAAAATATATTATAATAATATAAAGATATCTTATTAATATTAAAAGTTACTCCTCCTAGAGAAAAATGACCACCAAAGAATGTGTTGAACAATATTTGTGTTAAGGTAAATATTAAAGAATAATAAGAAAACCATGTATTTGTATAGTACTATGATTGCTAATGAAAACCTCTATTTTTTTTAACACTGAACAGCATGAGATTTTTGATGCAAAATGACCACACATTAAAGTTTGGGCTATTACTCAGGCAGTAACTAATGTGCTTGTTATTATAAACTAATGAAATAGAATGTTTGAATGTACAAGTACACATGTAATAACTACTCCGAATAATATACCTAAACCAATCACTAGATTTTCCTTGCTATTTAGTTTTTCTCTCTTTCACAATTAAGTGTGGCATAAACAATATAGTTAAGATAATTGTATATTTTATTTATCGTTTTGAATAATGAAAACTAATATTGAGCCTTATTTGTGGCATTTTTCATGAGGAAGAAGAGTTTAGTTTTTTTATAAGAGAGTTTAAAAATTATTTGACATCGCTACTAGTAAAAAATATCTTGCGTGGCAATAAATAATAAAATGACACACAAAAAAGTCAGAAAATCAATCTGAAGTTAAGATTCGTTAACAAGATTTTATCGGATAAATCATATCGAAATTGTATCGTATCAATACAAAAATTTGTCCAAATGTCAACGATACTGTTTAGACTGACAATTGCACGTTTATATAAAGTTATGTTTTGTACATTGTTGATTAACACAAATATAGGAAAATAAGAAGCTAGATAGGAAAATAGAGATATAATATTTTATAATGGATGATTTTATGGAACAAAAGGTACTAAAAGATTCCGTAAAAATAGAGAAAACATTATGAGTGGTGCTTACTCTTATAATTTGAAGGCGGTTTTTTTAAAATTAACCATTGATCATTTTTAGTTACAAATAATTTTTTTTTTTTTTATATAAATTTGCTTAATCATTTTAATGTACACCTTAAGAAATTTACATATAATTTGGAGAGACTGATATTTTCCCAGTACAACACCGAAGTCCAGCATCATTGGCTGCAGCCCGTAAGTGGATGAGGGATCGCTTTGATCTGCCTACGTTGGTACCGAGGGTGTGCGGTATCGGTCCTCGTTAAACTGTTCCACCGTAAAGTACTTGACACAGTGAGCTATCAAAGCGGTCATCGAGCTATTAAAGCGGGGGAGTCTTCCCCTCGGTAAAGGATAAAAATTTGGATGGCATGTCTTCGGATCAAACCCAGGGATGTTTCCCAGATCATCGTCAATGCCAATAGCCCCTTGTGCAACTCTAGCACGACGTAAATAAAGTACCTACCTACTTTCTCTGATTAAAAAAATCCATAAATGTAATGAATTTCAGAAAACTTAGTTGAGTTTAACGTTAATTTATACGGTATTATTATAAAAATTCCTAAATCGATCTGGCGTACACAGACTATTACATCGTGGATAAACCACTGTATTTTAACAGATGTATCTTAGAAAGCATCTGTTGTGATACATATAACTTATGAGTTGTCAGTATCTTACCAGATGTATTTAACAATTGTATCTTGACTTCATCCAGATACAACTTAGCTATAGATAAAAGTACAAAATTTGCATTTTATAATAAATTTTCATGAACGCTCAAATTAGTTTAGTCAGAAATTTCTTCTTTTGATTATATTGTGACTGTAAGATTTAACTTTTAAGTACTAATATGTCTCTGAAAGAGACATGATTATTTAATTAATCAATGTCACAAAAAAAGTTTTGTGTCAAACAAATTAGATGAATAACGCTATAACTAATTATATAAATTACGAAAACTAAGCGTAATTAAGAAATACGTTTTGATATATATAGTTATCGTCCATCCAGCTCTTTCTAACTAAACTTGGCTTTCGAAAAGTAATTGAATAGAAATAGTCTAATAAAGTAGTTAGATACAAACAAATTGGTATTTTTAGAATGAATTTCGCTCGAACGATGGTTAAATAAATGTTCAGACAAATTTGATGTTATCCTGCTAAGTTAACTAATTAAAACACTTTCCTTTAACATACTTATGATGTTAATTAACCCTGACATAGTATTTAGTTTGCGGTAACTGGAGAGGCTAGAATAAAACTAATAAACTCACATCTTTATAGTTTGTTGGTTGGAAAAGTTTAGAGAAAACTAATCTAAAAAATATATTTAATGGTGAAACTAAACAAAATGTCTTTGAAAAATTTGGCATATATCGTTAGCTAGATCAGAAGTGAAATAATGGCTTAAATATATATTTATATGCTTTTTTTAATTTCAAGCAAGGCAGGCGTCACGTATTAGATGTAAAAAAAAACAAACAATATTTCTCTCAAAAATACTTTTTTTTTACCGTTTTAAGAATAGTAACATCAAAATTTGATTTTTTAATAACACATTTTACATTTATCACTTTTTAAATTAAATTATGTGCATTAAATAATACAATTCTTCATCGGTGGTTCTATAGCCTCTTGTAGGTCATAATAATTTTCTCTCTTCGGGAATTATCCACTACAGTTTTCCTAGGGGTTGATCCCGATTTCATGTAATATTTTCTGAGCTGTACCGATCCACCTGGTGTCTGGCGTGCCACTTTTCCTTTTTCTTTTTCATTTTTTGAAATGTCACTTTTTTATGTTTAAATCATTGAATCTGTAGATATATCAAAGTTTTCTTAATTTTTTTTTATACTTTTATAGCTTTTTTTAAAAAATATTTGGTTCTCTGAATTGGGTGTAAAATTAGTTAATATAATGGTCCCAATGGGTTGATAAGGATAGTGGTTCAAAGTTTGTATCTCTTAATATTTATTTTACCTTTTGAGTATTTCACCTTGTCTCAGGAAATTTTTAATGAATTGAAATATTTCTGCGCACAACTGTAATATTCGCCGATGCAAAAATAATTCGATGCAAGAATTAATTTTGAATAATTAGTTAATAGTCTTTATTATTTTATTTAATAATAGTCGAAAACAGTTTGAATTGTGAGATCTAAAATTTTTGTCGCCATTTTAAAGAAGGTAATTTTACAAGGCAAAATTTGAATGAAATCGGTCGAATAGTTTTTGGAAAATCTAATTTTCAAAATACAGTAGAAACACAATAAAAAATTCATTTAATGACACCTAAAACTGAAGAAATCCTAATAAATACAAAGAATACACTGAATAATTTTGCATTGTTGAATAATGAACTTTCAAGTCGCCATGTAAAACACAAGTCAAACATTCAATACAGAACATTCAGGTATTTTAAAACAATAAAATGTACTATTATCTAAAACAAAATGCGGAAACAAGTAAACCCTATTTTATCAATTTTTTTATAACTAGATTTTAACTTAAGAAAAATTGATCAACACAAAAAAGGAGAACTAGCCAGAGTGGGGGGGGGAGGGTGCAAAAAGAATTATGATAAACTGAAAATCAAAATGCAACACTAAAGAAAAACATTAAAAATAAAATTTCAAAACGTTTAATAAAAATCTAGCATTAAAAAAGTCTTCGCTTTTCAAGATTATACCGATGAGAGAGTAATACTGAAGTACAGTACCCGTCATAGCATTAATATTGTCTGGTATTTTTCTGGTTATTAATTGTAAAATATGATAACCAAACAATTGATATTCAAGTGAATTGAGAATGATAGTGAGTAGATACTTTTAAATTACCCTTAAACTTCTATTTAAAGTACGCAAAAAACGTTCAAAATCTAGATACTGAGCAATCTTTCAGTACCCTATGTATTTAATTTTTCTATAATAAGTTTGAGTTTCCTTCAGCTAAAATTTATGAACAGTGTTCCTTAGCCACTGAGAAAGATTTCCCGGAATTATTTCATTGTTAAAAATTCTAATTTTCTAGTTAATGACATTATAGTATTTAATTCTTTACAAATGTTTGAAAATCTGCTTTATTTTCTATATTTTGTAACATACAGAGTTTTCCCTTTATCCTCATACGAAATTCTGTTTCATTATCTTACTCATACGTGTTTTCACACAATTTTTCAATACCTTTTTCATTGTTGTAATTTTCTTTCTAAATATTTATGATCTCGCTTCGTCATTCTGTCTGTCGCTGATGAAAGAGACTTTTCTTTATAGAACCAAACCTAAGGCATATTTGTTTATTGAGCAACATGTGTGATCGATCCACAATGATATGCTTCATTAAAATGGTATATAATTCGTAGGACCCTTTTTAAAATCAAAAATGCTTAAATCAACAAGGTAATCATTGGAAAATAAGATTTTACTAAGCAGTTCTAATTTTCAAATAAATCTATCTATAAAAACAATACTTATTGATAAAGCATTATACTGCTTTAAAAAATACGCAGCGTACTAGAAACTTTTATTTGAAATAAGCAGTTTAAAAATTTCATTATTTCAGCAAATGTAATTTCCACAGTTAATGAAATTCCGTATCCCATTTACTGTGTGAATGCTTTTTAATTAAGAATCGTAAACAGGCTTTAAATCAGTCGTCTTTAATACTGGCTAATCAGGAGAAAACGTTGATTGAATTTTTCTTTTCTTTCACTCTCGTTGCGTGCTCTTTTTCCGTTTGTCACAATTCGCCGGATGAGAAAAATCAGTAATAATAAACAAACTTGATGAGCTCTTCTCTTTCCGTTTTGCGCAATTGCTAAAATCATGTCCAAAACAAAATAGCAGCTATATCGATTAAATTGAACGATCTGTCTAAAGAGTATGGAACATTGCGGGATTTTATTTAACGAGTGTGTAATGTCCGATTTCCCCTCACAAAACATTATTTACAATTCTATTTTTCTAGTCAGCAGTAAAAAAAATTTATTAGACGCATTAAGTTTATGGAAATGGAATATTTCTTAATTTTTATTGCATAATACTATAATTTCTGATTTCTCATTTCAAAATTATTATGTTCAACTACATTTTTCTATTCAGCAATTATAAAGTTTAATATGCAGTTTTAGATTTTAAAATAGTCAAATGACACTTTATTTAATTGTTATTTTACCATATTCAAACAAAAGAGCTAAATAGCCATAAATAAGAAGGTAATCAAACTGTAATCTGAGAGAAAGACTGTTTATTAACTGTTTTCACTTAGTATGGCTAAGCAAACAAAATTTTATCGCACTCACCTAATGAAGTCACTTAATTCCTTGCAAAAGCATACATATTATAGTTGAGAGAGCTAATCTGTCAGTCTCATGACCACACAACTGTAGTTCGAGTCTCAGCGTTGACACCACAAATATTTCCTTTATTTTCTTCAGCACATCAAGAATTTTTAGTATCCTGTACTCCTCATTTTGTATCCTGCACGCTGCGATGCCCATTACCTAATGCAAATCCTATGTCCAGTTAAATTTCTTTTCTACGGCTAATGAACCATGATAGTTGTAAATGGTTAAAAAACTGTATAGTTCTGTATTTATGGTTTTATAACCATACTTGTAAACGGCCTCAAAACCATAAAAAAAATTGTTCTTTACCGTAAACTTGTCATATTATAGGAATATAGCCATATATAGTATAGTAGAGATTTAGCCATATTATAGTAAAATATCAGATATATACATATGCACAAACATATATAGAAGTGAAAGGTCTCAGCTCGGGATAACATAAGCAAGACATTTGATCATTTAGTAGTCCAAACGTAATGACATCATTTTATTTCCCCCACTGCCCAGCTAAGTAGCCTGAATGCGGTGACATCTTTATTACATTACCTCCACTGCGCAGTTTATGTTCGTTACTTTGGACTACTAAATTGATCCGTACTGAAGCCTTTTCTATTCTAGCAGGTGTTGGTAAAACTTCTTTTTCCATAAAGTTTATGCAGGTTTCATTTGTATTAAAAAAATCTGCCGGACACTTTTTCCCTCACAAGAAAAAAAACGGACGCAGCAGTTTTATAACGACATGTTCCCCAGGTGTGAACATCTGTCACTATCTTTACAATTTGTTAGTTACAGAATCACAAAAACGTGCTTTATCTGAATAGACACGCATTTTTTTTCTCCCGACGAATTTGGATTTCTGATTCCCAAAGTATAGGGAGTAGCTGATCTTGGGAATATGGTCACAATAATTTGATCAGGAGAGCGGTCTGAAGTTTCTATCTCTTAATGTTAATATTATTTTTATGGATTTCGTCGTAACTCGAGAACATTTCAAGGGAATTGAAAAGTTTTTGCAAGCAATTATAAAATTCATTCATCCAAATATCCAAATGTCTATCCATGCAAAATATAACTTTTAGTAACATGTTATAACTTTAGTAACATGTATCATGTTTTATTATTTAATTTAATAATAGTCGAAAAAGTTAGCATAGTCGACCTTCGTTTGAAATAATTAGTTAGCATATTTGAGGTGACCCATTTGAACCTTTAAGATTGAGTCCTAGAACGTGAAGATCCGATCATTAGATTAAAAATTATTTAGGGTGGTCAGTTTATTTTTGCACTGTACATATATTTGATGTTCCCTCAAAATTGTATTGTTTGAAGGGGGCTTCAAGAAATTAATATTTACTTTTCCCTTTTAAACAGGATTAATTCCATAAAAAACTTAGATTAAAGTTAGAGCAATATCCACAAGAGAATAATTGAGGTCAACCCTCTAACCATTAAGATTGATTCCTAGAATGTGAAGATCCGATCATTGGATCAAAAGTTATTCAGAGTAGTCTGTTTTCCATTTTGCGTACTATACATAGTGAGTGTTTGTATTTATTAAAAATGTTAATGATACCTTAAGTCGAATAATTATGTCCATTTAAAACACAGTGCTGGTATGGGTATTGAATATTATGGGTCACTATTAAGGGGAGATTTAGGGCCATGCTGAAATACAGAATATGACATTTTTCATTTTAACACTAACACTATTGTATATATATATATATATATATATATATATATATATATATATATATATATATATATATATATATATATGTATATATATATATATATATATATATATATGTATATATATATATATATATATATATATATATATATATATATATATATATATATATATGTATATATATATATATATATATATATATATATATATATATATATATGTATATATATATATATATATATATATATATATATATATATACTTAGTACCAATAGGCCAACATTGTGGCCTCCCTAATAAGCCTATTATTACTTCCTATGGTAGGGTACACTAGTAGCCGGTAATATAATACGTGGTTCAGGTTGATTGAATATTATGAGTCAATATTAAGGGAGATATTTGGTCATGTTGTAATACAGAATATTGGCTTCGAATTTCCTCATTTTAACGCTATTATATATGTATTATTAGAGAGACCATCGTCGTTAGAATCGTGGAAACATTAAATGGAGAAATCAGTCATTTAAGTTTCCCAATATAATAGTCAGGTGATGTCTTTTTAGTTGCAATTATTTCAGTACGAAAACTAAAGCAAACTAACTAAGGTACGAATCCTTAATAACTAAACTAACTTTTCCTTTCATGTTACACGAAATTTGTTAAAATTTACTCAAAAAGTCTTTCTCGCAGATAAGATAGTCGTAATACTTCCTTCTTAAATCTCATAATTAACAAAAACTTAGTTATTTGATTAAAAAAAACTACAACAAATATATAAAATGGATCCAACAATTGACATGTTTAAAAAGCTCAAAAGTAGGCACCCATTTTTAAGACTTGTCCGATGTGAGTGAGAAGAAACAAACATGATTTGAAAAATTAAAACGTGAAGTTACCAACGAAAAGGGCGAAAATAAAGGGAGATGAGAACCATGTTCACTGCTATTTCCTTTTTATATTTTTTGAGGCGAATAAAGTTTTTTTTTTTTTATTAAGTATTCTTACAGCTTACGTTTCTTGGGATTATTTATTTAACAAATTGAATGAATTCTTTATCTCTAAACACGAAAGAACCGGAATCCAGGATCATAGTGTTTAGTGAAGCCAACAGAGTGTGGATCCTTCTAGATTTATAACCATTTTATATGTTGTCGTCAGTATATTGAGTCTGACATTCAATAGAATAACTACTAAAACATCTTAAATTATTAGACTAACTAAATTTATACATTTCCTACGTAGGTATTCTTTAGAACTTCGAATGAAAAAATTTACTAAGCATGTAACGATTAATATTTGACTACACATTGCTAAACCATTCTAGAAATGACTAATGAAAACTTTGTAGGGATTTTATATAATGAATAAACAAAGTACATAATTTTTATCATTGTCCATACTTTCCTTAAAGGCTATTTGTTATTCCATAGAATGCCTAGGCTAGTTATTCTATAGTGCGCAGGCACTCCGTACATTGACAGCAACATATACATTAAATTTCTTAAAAGTAAAATACACCGATTCGATGACTATAAATTGGGATGTCTTTGGATGGAAAAATTAAGATTACGGAAATATAAAACTAAATATAAATTTGTATGTATCAAAAATATCACTTAAAGATTTTTACTACTTTAAAGATTATAACATGTCGAACTGGAGAAAGGAAAATTCGCAAAACTAGAAAACTTTCTCTTAATGATCTTGCTTGTATCATGTAAAATGTAAATACTTAATAAGTGCAGTAGAATTATTTAGTTTAAAAGAACTAATTCCAATAAATATTTTTAGAGAAAAGCAGTCTTTTTTTGTTTTCAAATTAATACATTTAAAGGAATGCCATTGAAACAGTCGATTCCTAATATTTGCAATATAAAATAAGATTTTACGTTAACTTTTAATACAATTAAACTGCTTAAACTGCTAAAGGCACATAACAAATTTAACTAATGATTATTAACTCCAAATTCAATGTAAACAGCATTTAATTTTGAGGTCATTGGGTGTTAAAAAATTCATTTTTATAACATTTTCACTCAGAAATTGTTTGATAAAAAATAATGCAAACTGCTTTAAATTTAAACGACTAACCATGCGTGAATTTTCTCAAAGTTACAAATTTTCCGTTTCATTGCTCGCTCAATTTATGGTAAAAGAAGTCAAATGCGTAAAAGCCTCTGAAAAAAAACAGATATATTATATAGCAACGAAAGTGTATTTGCCGACGCGAAAATTTTGCTGGTGTGTCTCTACTAGATTCAGTAGCAAAGAACTTTTTTTGAAAAAAATAAACTAAATTGCAGTAAATTGGCTTCGTAATATCTAAGAGAGATCTTTATTGACAGTTAAAAATTTAAAAAGCACGTACTTAGCAAAAGTATAAACGGGTTCTAATTTAACACATATTTTTCAAACTCTTAAGATAAAAAAAGGCTAATAATCAAATGTCTTTTTCAATAAAATAAAATACGGTATATTAAAATTTGAGTTTTCATAAATTATGTGATTCGTTAAAATTTGTTTTTAAATAAATAATATATAACTGCAGTTGCTATAATTTTTCTTCTTTTGAAAGAGAAATACATTCGAAAGCGAAAGATTTTAAACGTTTAATAAGTTGTGTACAAATTAATGTTAACTCATGTGACAAAATATGTGTAGCTACTCAATTTAACTGCTTAAACACCAAATTTTGAAAATATTATACAAATAACTAGAAATTTGATAAAACTACTAAGGGTATCTAAAGACAAACAAATAAATAAAAAAATCAGAAAAAGCAAGTGTTTTTCAACGATGTTTCAATTGTGGAACATAGGTGTTTTGCAGATTTTTTTTTACTGACAGTGGTTGAGATTATGATTGCTTTAGCTGTGTTCCAGTACATATATTGGGCGAAAATAGAATCATATCCCCTTAGAAGCCCGTAAACATTGCAAAATGTCATATTTAGGAATTCATTAATAGTTTAAACGTTTGGTTAAGCTTAAAATGATTATTCATTGACGAGATGCTCCACATACTTTCCAGGAGTAGTATGTAAAATACTAGGGGACTTAGCCCTCGGTTCTCTGCCGCTCACCAACCCCCGATGATTGCTTTGCAATAATTGTTGTTTTTCGGCAGAAAACCGTTTTTTTTTTTAAATAAAATTATTCACTTAATATATATGTACTAAAAGGAATTCTGTTTGTTTACGCTTGTGCCTCCCCTTCCCAAGTACAAATATTATTATTCATTGGTATTAGAAATATTTAGATATATTGGTGAACTGAAGTAATTTTTCTAAGTAATCATTTTTTTTTTAAATGAGATTTATATTGTTATAACATTATACTTACCAAATGGGCGGATATATCAAATCCTATTTTTTCTTGCATCTTATAGTGCATGAAACTGATCGTTAAGTTCTAAATCATTTAACAGATCTCTAATTTACAACAGCATAATAATATTATTCATACAAAAATAATAATTGTCAAATGGCTAATAATATTAGACCACCTTTCTAATTAACTTTATCTTAAAATAAAGCGCAAACTTAATTATAATAATAATAAAACAACAACAACAATTATCTTAGTTTTAAACTCTTGAATAAAAAGCTTAATTATAGCAGTACAGGAAATAACTTTAAATTAGGGATTCGCGATCGCAATGAACTGTAGGGGGCGTTGTTGTATGAAACGAATTCCTGGGATTTCCATATGAACTCATTCAGTTGCTCTGAAGACGTCTTTAACGTAGCGCGTAGCATTTTAACGTTCCTTCTTTATTGGGGCTTATTAGATTTAAAAAAGAAAGATTTTTGATATTATTTTTTATGCAAGCAAAACAAAATGGTATATCTTTGTTGTATCTCTTGAAGGAACATCCAAAACACATCAGAAAAATATTTGTATATAAACAGAAAGAAATACGTATCTTCTTATTAGAGTTAAAACCTAATGCCTGCGAAATCGTTTTACTAAATTTAATGATGTATCATGAAAGGCCTATTTAAACTTTACATTTCATAGTTTTAAGAATCATATTACTTCAAACATTAAAATAAGCAAAAAGTATACATAAGATCATAATTTATATCATTTAATTTTGCAAAAAGAGTTTTTTGACAAAAATTTTTATCAAAAAATTTTAAGTTTCAATAAAAATCATTATTTTGAAACTAAAAAACGTAAAATAAAGAATGCTTACGAAACAAAAAAGCAATTCTAAAAATTCGTCACATTAAAATAAAAAACTCTCATGTTTTTTTTTATTCAAATTTGGAAGTAGGAAACCATTCTATAAAAAATTATCATAAGAAAAAAATATCATAAGAAATAATAAGAAAAAAAATATTTGCAAGTAAAAAATTTTTATTATAAAATTATAACACTTACCTGCTTTATAAATCTGGAGAATTACAATATGATATGTTCTTCATTTGAAAACTTTATTCTCAAATAATATAAATATAGATTATCCCTTCATTACTTTAAGATGACATACCACACAATTAAAGTTTATAATTGCAATTAATATGAATTTCAATATGTAACTTAAAAACAGAATAGCTGAATTCTAGTTGAAATTTATCATTCAAAATTAAAAAAATACTTTCCAAGAAAATGATAAAAAATTATTAATGATCAACATAAATGATATTATTTCAAGTAATTCGGATGATTTTTTATTATTGTTTTCCGAATTATATAGATTCAGAAATATATACCTACTATTCTATAACTATTACAGTTCGGAAATCATGTTTATTTATTGGAATGAAGTAAGCAATGTGTTGACTTCACTTTAATTTGTAATGAATTGAAGACAAAAAAAAAAAATGCATTTTACTTTAATATACACATCTGTAACAGTATGCGATCACGAAATCGAAAGTTATCGGTTGCAAGCTTGTTAATAATAGAAAGTAAAAATTAGTGGGAAATTATTCTTTAAATGTTTGACGTGTTTTGTTTTTAAGATTTACCAATGTTCTGGTTAGTTTTATCAAGTTCTTCTGCCTTTTCTTAGGGAAATTTTGCTTCTTATTTGCTACAAAGAAAATGACGTCCGACTTTGCTAAGGATTATGATAGAACTAACAGAAAACTTAATAAATAAATGCGTGAAATTTTCAGGCTTCACTAGAGGGCGTACTCAAGCGTTGCAATATGCGTTGCAAGCGGTACAATAACCTTATGACTGTTATTAACTTTATGCTAGTGATAACCAAAGAAATGAAAGAGGGAAAAAAAACTGGATCCTACAACGTGCTTTTCCAGAAAATAAAAATGCACCGGCAACAATGGAAAACTGTGACAGCGTTATTAGATTTTTATATATAGTAGAATATCAATCGATTCATGAGTTCAGTATATGTATGCAATAATGTTTCGCGCTTTTCCAGTTTGTTTGTCGTATCAAGTTTCGGATTTATAATAAGGCTTTATATTTGTATTTTTATTTTCATTTATTCCTGGAATTTGAGTTTTAATTTCATTTGCTCTTACATTATCTTTAACTATGGCATATTGAACCAAATTAGCACTCATGACTAATGACAGTGCTGTGCGAAATGCACTAATAACAAATGTTATATTTTGTACCTTATTCGATATAATGCTCAATTTTTGAAGTCGCGATTGATTTTGGATAATTATCAGTAGAAATCCAACAAATCTGTAAGTCCATTCAATTTATTTTTTAACTGCTCATACGAGGGTTGCTATTTATATTTCTGGCCTTGGCAACAGTAAGTGTTGCTAGGCGACCGCAGACGATTTTAATCGAAAGTTTGATATTTTTAAACATATATTCAGCAGACGATTTACCATTATAGCTTCATTTGTGTTGTTGACAGTAAATTGAAAAGTTCTTCTCTTTCAAAAAATGGAATTGAATCGTGAACATTTTCCTGCCATTATTTTTCATAACTTTCGACGTGGATTGTCAAGACAAGAGTGCTTCGATAAACTTAATTCTTTATTCAGCGTTAAAGCGCCATCCTACAGCACTGTAAAAAATTGGTATAACGAATTTAATCGTGGTCGATGTTCGATCCAGGACGAATCCCGTGCAGGACGTCCAAAATCCGTTGTTGTGACAGAAAAGATCGATGCTGTGCGTGAACTGATAAAGCAAGATCGTCATGTGACATACCGTGAGATAGAGGCGTCTTTGGACATTAGTATGACTAGCATCAATAAAATATTGCATGAACATTTGAGCGTAAAAAAAATTGTTCGCGTTGGATCCCGCATAATCCGACAAACGCTCAAAAAAAGGCTCGTGTCGATTGGTGTAAGGAAATGTTGGAAAAATACGTTCAATGTACATCAAAGGCTGTGTATAACATCTACACAGGTGACGAATCATGGATCTATGCATATGAGCCGGAAACAAAACAGCAATCAACTGTATGGGTCTTCCAAAACGAGGCAAAACCAGCAAAAGTTGTTCGAGGAAGAAGCACATCGAAACAAATGATTGCCTGTTTCTTCGGCATTAACGGTCATGTGGCAACAGTGGCGTTAGAGCAACGCAGGACGGTCAATTGTGAATGGTACACGACCATTTGTTTGCCAGAAGTCATCGGAGAAATTCGAAAAAAGCAGAAGAACAAGCGAATCATTCTTCATCATGGCAATGCAAGCTCTCACACATCGACTCAAACAAAGGCATTTCTGACGGAGCGAAAGATCGAACTGATGGGTCATCCGCCGTACAGCCCTGATTTGGCACCCAATGACTTCTTCTTATTCCCACACATCAAAAATAAATTACGTGGACAACGATTTTCAACCCCCGAAGAAGCGGTTGATGCATTCAAAACGCATGTTTTGGAGTTACCTCAATCGGACTGGAAAAAGTGCTTTGAAAATTGGGTCAAACGCATGCAAAAAGGTATTGATCATCATGGAGAATATTTTGAAAAACAATAAAACCAATTTCGATCCTACATATTTGTTTTTTCATTATTAGACCAGAATTATAAATAGCAACCCTCGTATTACCTTAAGTAGTTTTCGAATTAAATTTTGTCGCAAAAACTAGACTTCTCTGAATATCGTTAGGTAAGTGTCTTTACTTTCTTACATAATTATTGTTTTTTTTTTGTTATATGTTAAATTACTTAGTAACTCACCTTAATTTCTCTTGTTATAGTTATTAATCAATCTTATGAAAGGAGAAACCATATTCGATACACACTTCACATTTTGTTCGATTTCTCCAACTTGTGTTAGGAGCATTTATGTATGTGCATTAAAAGTGTTAAATGGTTATTTTTATTTTATTTTATGAACTTAAGTTTAACCAACTCCATTAAAACTGTTCAGTATTTCCAGATGGAATCAAAGAATTCTTTTAATTTTGGACAGCAGGGTATCTGTGCTCTCGAAACATTGTGAACATTGTGACAAACACAAAAGTGAAACATTGTTTATGAGGAAAGGCGTATACGTGTGATGCATAAAACTGAAAACAATTTACAAGATTAAAATTCATTTGATACATTTTGAAAAAAATCGGGTTCCCTACTTTCTAGAAATTGAGTCAAAAGATGTTCAAGGTGAAAAAAAAAAAGAATCAGAATAACTTTTGATCAAAAGATCGAATTTTCACGTACAAAGACTCAAACCTAATGGTTCAAGGGAGTGACACTAATATTAATAAGAGTATACGATTTTTGAAGTAACGAATACTGATACAAACATGCAGTTTCTCTAAGGAAATATGCTTTTTTTTTCGTTTAATTTCGGATTTCTTATCCCCTATATATGAAGGGTAGTCGCAATCTGGGAATTATGGTCCTAATAGTTTGGTCTAAAGTTTGGACCCCATCATGCTATTTCACTTTTTACATATTTCACCAAACCTTGAGAACTAATTCCGTGAATTGAGAAATTTTTGCTCACAACTATAAATCTCATTTATCCAAAAATAATTCTATTAAAAATAACAATTACTTATTCTTTTTTAATTAATGTTCACTATTTTTTATTATTTACAAATCGAAAAGTTTTTAATGTAAAGTTATGCACGTTTTTACATAATTTTAAAGCGAGTAATATTATAAAACAAGATACAAATTTTGGACGAACTTGGTTAAATAGTTTTTCAGATCAAATAGTTTCTGATATTTTCTATTTTTTTTTTTTTAACATTCTATGTATTTAAACGATGTTGTTGAAATTTTGTATTTTGTTATTTGAAATTGTCATTCATGTTTTAAAATGTTGTTAAAATTTGTGTACCTTGCAATTTTTTCCTATTATTAAATAAATTAATAAAAAAAATAATAAATACTTATTTGAAATAATTTTTTGCATGAAATTATCGTTCGATAAGCGCATTTTATAATTGTGAGCAAAATTGTTTCAATTCGCTTAAAAAGTTCGCTAGATATAGTGAATTACGCAAAAAGTAAAATTCTCATAAAGGGGTTCGAACCTTCGACAACATCCCTGACCAAACTATTGGAACCATATTTCTCATATGGCGTCTATCCCTTTTATTTTGGATGGCAGAAATCCAAATATTCCGAATAAAAGTTATGTTTATTTATGAAAAGTACGTTTTTGTGCTTGATTTCGATATTTAACGTATCTAGTACTAACTAATTAGCATATTTGTCATAATTTTGAATCATGAAGCATGTACGTGAAAATCCGATTTTTATATCAAAAGTTATTCATAGTAATTGTTTTCTCCCCCGTTTTTTTCTTCTTTTTTTTCGTGCACTTCAGCACATCTGGGAAGAATTCCATGAGGAAAAACTTTAGTACCAAAGGAGAATGACCTAATTCATCGATGACACTTGTCTTGTTAGTAATTGTAACCTATCCTCAAAATTGTAATTTAAAAATAATGAATCATCTGATCCTCTACTTTGTTTTTAATAATCTAAATCAAGAGTTTGAGAAGAGGACCATAAATCTCATGCTCTAAAATTTTACTAAAAGATGCGGAAGGAAATAAAAGAACATACGGTTTGTGTGTTCCTTTACGTAGAGCAAAAATTCATTCCCATCAAATTTAAGAAAAAGTCAGAAAATTAAACAATAGGTGGCAACGCTGGGTGCTTAAATTATAAAAGAGTGATTCCCACCGCCTATCTATTGAACCCACTGTTGAAGTTAACATACTTGAGCGATTTTTAATTTTGTTCCCAGACTGTCCCTCAACATTTTGGCTATTTTGAATACAACACTGTTTAATAAATGCTCCTCGGTTAACAGGACCACTATTGGTGAACACCTTTTAGCTAATTTGGTGAGAATAACTTCCCAAGTTCAAAGGAGAATATTCCTATCGCTTTCCATTTTTATCAAATTGATTTTACAATTCATCAGCCATTTTTATGATACCCAATGCAGCAAGGTATTCAGTTAATAACATGTTATTTCATTGCTTCGAGTCTGAAACTTTTTAAAAACTTGTAAAAATTTTTACTTAGAAATTTTAAACTCTCACAAATTTGAATGTCAGATATACTATTGTTTTTGTAATCGCCGACCATTAAGGCAGTAGAGATGTGATTGTTCTTATTTTCCAGTGGTGCTATCTATGATCAAAAATTTGATTTCTATCACACCCATATGTCACACCCGTTTATAGGGCGGACCCATTCACACATTTATTCCTTCAGCCAGATATCGTAATTTTGACCTGAAGTAGAGAATGATCAATCTCCAATTCAGTATTCCCAGAGGTATAATTTGTTATAGGAACAAGGAGGATTTTGTGACCCGTCATATTTAACCTGCGTCAGTTGCCATTTATTACACGGGGATTCCTTGGTCGGCTGGATTTGAATTCCGGTTCTCACAAACGTGAGTATAGCACCGTACCCACCAGGCTACCCCGGCCCTGTTAGCTATACTATTACCTATATATGTAAGCTTATGCATTCATTTATGCCGTTCATATATGCATGTTTTACCTATTACATGTAAACGTAAAATGTTTGCAACATGTAAAAAATATTATTTTTTTTTATTAAATGAAATCAAACAACCAACATAAAGGGATTAACAACAAGTTTTATTCAGAAAAATATTTTCACAAATAAATTTTCACAATTTTTTTGAAGGAAACATTGTAAATCAGGAAATCACAGGTAGAATTTTTCGCTCATAGCACCGGTCATACTGGTTTTCCCTCTTCCAGATATAAAAATAAGCTCATCTAAAAATGAAACAAGAGCGATTAGTTTTGTTTATAATGTATGTTCCCTACTTTTTTAATTAGATTTAAGATAAAATATCAGTTTAATTCCTTAACGATCAGTTAATTTTTTAAAAAAATGGTCATAAGAGTGCCTTTTTTACATCTAGTTTAAAATAAGCTGACATTTAATTTAAAATAAACTAGCCATCTGCAATCACCTTAAAAATATCCTGGTACTGTCATCTGGTGCGTAAAATGAGAAATAAAATGTTTTCCGGGCAAAAGAAATTAATTAATTTTATTCTAATTTTCACGTTTCTATTGAACACTCCAGTCAGGAAATTTCACGGGAGCGAAAAATAGAGGGCGAAACCTCATCCATTCATTTTCAAGGGAAGGAATAGGTTAATTCAATATTTATGGTGTAAGATAAGAATTTCAAAGTAACTATAATACTTTTAATACTTTAAGGTAAAGCCATGGAAACCGAGAGCTAGTCTGCTGGCAGAACTGAAATAACAAAAAGCAAAACAATTTTTATAGAATAATTAATTTAATAAAAGAACTACTCTCACCCTCAATAGTTCTCGAGCTGATAAATTTATATAATCTGGTATATTTAAATTTCAATTTAAACTATCGTTGTTTCGTGATATGCAATTGATAAAAAAGTTGTTGGGGATAAATAGATTTTTTTAATTGTTTTTTTTTTTATAATTAGAATTGAACGTCCCACCTAATTTTGAGTTTAGGCCTTTCAATATTTAATTCCGTATCTTTGTAATTTTGAACTCAGCACAGAAGACAAGGGGACGCTTGGATCAAGCATTGGGACAAACTAGACATTCTGAAGGAATTTTTCAATGGAATTAACCCACATTTACGTTACAAGTAGAGAAAAACAACGAAAATCACGCACGGTTGTCCTGACGGCAAGGGGATTCTAACCCGTCGCTGAAGATAATTTATATAAACCATTTGCTCGGTGCGGAATTCGTATCGATCAATCAAAGCTGGGATTCAAACCTGGATTACTTCAATGAAGCTTATTGAATACAATATGCACACTCGTGCACAATATTTTTATTGATGATCTAGTCTAGTTAACTTAACCTAGAAACTAAACGGAACTACTAAGAAACAAAGATTCTTTTGCACAGAAGTTACTTCTGTCTACTTATAACAATGTATAATTGTTTTGATGGTTGTCTTCTGACTCATCGTTGGTCTTAATACTGAAACCTATGTGGACATGAAAACAACTTTCAAGTTTCACTAACACACTCACCAATTAAAAAAATTAATTAATTATCTTAAAAATTAATTAATTAATTAAAATTAATTTCAATAAATGAGTTTAATGAAAGGTTGGTTTGTTATCCATTGATCTGATTAGATGACCAAAGCTTTCAAATTAACCATACTAATAAAGTACATCAAGACCATTCCGAATTGTTGGATTATTGATCTGAAACTTTACGGCATTTTTGTCTAAAAGCAATTATGTTTAACCGTAATTTTCTGTAATAAATTCATTGTGTTATTTAAGCTTATATTTCTCTTATGGTCAATTTGAAGTTAAACAAAAAACTATGTATGTAAAAATTATGCTTAAACAGTTTAATCATAATTTAAAGCACTGATCTTAATTAGAGTAAAATTTTGAACATTTTATTTGAGTAAATTTATCCGTGGAATTGAGTAAATATGTAAGGTTCTTATATGTATGGTTAAAGGCTTTGTCCATATTAATCTTCGATTACTGATGTTTTTTGTTCTACTAAATAATTTGATCGATTTTTTAGTAGTTTTTCTTTCAATAAGTCATTCTAAATTGTTTAGTGAAAAAGGGAACTAATATTATAGGCAATTTCAAATTATAGTATTATAGCAAGCAATTTATTAAAAGTGTGCCCTAAAAGCATTGTAGGGAATATTCGGGAATCGTCATAAGCCTTTTTCTTTCTAAACGCAGCCAAGACTACTGCCTTTGTTCACTTTCGTCAATTTGATAATAAAGAAAATCTATTTTGCATGCAGTTTTGGTTTGAAAAGGGAAAGAAAAATACGATTTTTGTATACAAACCTTTTAAAATTTTAAAGCGTAGCTTTAAGTCAGAACTACCCTCTCTCTATCAGAAGACCAACGTTTACCTTCTTCATATTGGCTACTCTGAAAATTTTTCCCTACAACAAAAATGTCAGATACATTATTTAAAACCAAAAGTTCGAAATATAAATAGTTTAAATAAGTTTGACTTGATTATTTAAATTTTTTTAAGCAATATTGTTTTTTTTTCGCATTTCGACTTGCACCTATAAAGTATAAGAACTTTCGTTTACTGCATCATTTTAAAGTATAAATCTTTCTATATGTTAAAAGTATGCTATATTGTTTAAAAAAAATACGGTGCTCATTGAAGCATACTATCATTTAAAACTTCAGCAACCATATTCTCATGCTAAGTTAACCCATATTGTAATAAGGTTCAATTTAACTTGGTGTTTTAAGGACAATAATCGACGCGATATTATGGTTTAACTAGAATAAAAACGCGGTTCGTTCTAAAAGTTGCAGAAAACTTTAAAATATTATTGTTCAATGTGCAGGTATTACGGCTTAATAGTGAGCTGAACTTTTTTTTCTTGAAACATTACGTTTTAGGGTGATGAAAAAAATCTGAAAAAAAGTTTATGCCGAAATGTAACTAAGGAGAAACTCATAATTTAGAGAAATAACAACAAGCGTTGCTATATATTAAGCGCTTTATAAGTAACAAAATCATTTATAAAGAGAGTTTTTTTTTGACCTTTTAACGATAAACATTGCGATTTTTTTAGCACACTTTATTTCTATTATATTATTCAGAGTAGTTTTAAGAATAGATCCATGATTAGATCTAACTAAAATAATACAAATATTGCATATTGCAAATACACGATAGGTGAGCATTGCACTAAACAAATGAACCATTTTATTTTAAAACCGACTTTAAACAGTTGACCCAATTTTTTGAGCTTACAAGTAGAAATGTTCAACTCTATAGCTGTGTAATTCTGAAATCAACCCAGAAGACAAGGAAACTCTTGCAGTGTAACATTGTAATCTTTGGAACTCCTGTAAACACAGGGACAAACCAGCCTCTCTGGAAGTAACAAGGATTTGTATTATACAAAGAGAAAAACCTCTAAAATCACCCACGTTTAACCCGGTGGTCAGGGGATTCTAACCCATGATCCGTTTACCATTGAGGATATTTTATGTCAGCACTGTTATCAGAGCGAACCGGAAGCAGAATTGGTATCAATCAGCTACCACTGAGATTCGAACCTGGATCAGCTCATTACAAGGCGAACGCTCTATCCCCTGAGCCACTGTAGTTCAAAACAATTAATTAAAAAATATCACTGATTCTGAGCAACGTTTATGAAGAGATATTTGCTACAAAAACTGCCTGATAGAGAGGTACAATCTCACAATAGCCATTAAAATAGATTACAGCATCGCTTAATCATCATTTTGGAAAGACTTTCTCTAGATAAAATGTTTTTCCCATTCAGGTTCTTCCCTCTCAGTGGAGTAATAAGGCGAATTAGAAAATAAAAGGCGAATTAGAAAAGGGCGATTAGATAGGGCGAATTAGAAAATAAAATTGGGCATCAAATTTGCATTAAAAATTTATAAGACGTGTGATTAATATATGATTTTGTTGATTTCACCAACACGACATAAAAGGATAATTATGCGATTTACAAGAAGAAAAAAAAATGTGGAATGTTGTTTTTTAAAAAAAAAAGTTATAACTCATCAAGCATAAACTTTTTTATAAGACATTATTTTGAATATTATCTTAAAATTTGTAAATAAGCAACAGTACTTTCCGAATATTATTTTTAAATGAAATAAAAATAAATAATATTTTAGTTGTCTCACATACATGCTAAATCACTAATTAATTTTCAAAAACTGTGAATATTGCTCAGTTTTTTTTTTTTTTTTTTTTTTTTTTTTTAAATTTAAAAAAATTAAAATTTTCCTAAAAATTTTAAACCATATATTTGTTTTCGTATATCTTTCGAAAATTTTTGGCTTAATCTTTTCAATAATTACTACTAAAAACATACGATCGCATACAATTTAGAACATTTTTGACATTTAGTTACGTGTAAAATCGAAGAAAACCTTTAATAAAAATACTATACACACATATATACATATTATGCAAAAATGTAAATAATTTTCAAAGCTTATTCAACGCAAAGATTTATAAGTTATATCACGCCTATTGTAAAAATGTTTATTTTAGAGCTTTATCTTAAATAGAAAAAATCCTGAAGGATTCAAGTAAGATGAAAACTTTACATGCATCCATGTGAAAAAGAAATTTAAATTTATGTTTTTTTTGAGAAAAAATACAGTCTTTTTTTTTCCTAAAATTAATCTAAACTTCATTAAAAGTACAGATTGCCAAACCACTTTTTTCGTGTATAACTGTTTGGAATTTTAAAATAAGCAGCAATATTCTTTCGCTATTTCAGTCAAATTTTCGGTGATGTGACCTAATAACAACAAAACAAAATTATCCTAACAAATATTACAGAACATTGATTATATTTATTACATACTGTGTAGTCTAAACTGCACGGAAATATTCAAATACTTAAAAAAATATACACGAGAGATATATTATAAAAACTGCATTCAGTGATTTGAAATTTGACCACTTAAATTCTCCCTTGAGGTTTGGAGGAACTTAAACCAACCCAAAACCAAAACCCAAAACCCCTATTTTTATTACAGATTTAGTCTTTCCAGAAAAGTACCTCAATTTGACAGGCAGATATTTTCATTTTGGTTTGTAGGTGGCACTGCAATCGCAAAATGAAGATGAAGTAAAAATCAGTGAAAATAGAGATATCTCGGAAAATAAAATTGGTGGCCAAGTTCAGTATCACTAATAAATTGATTTTTTGAAAAAAATGACACATGTGTATTTTTTTTTATTTTTAAGCCCGTGTGTATTTTTTGTAACATTTGATCATTTTTTCACATTTTGAAAGCTTTTAATAACTAATATTTTACATATTTTTGTGAATATTGCTAGCACCTCATGAAACTATCTTAGGTAAAAAATATGATATATTTTATTATTTTTTTCGCAACTACTATTTACTTTATATTTTAGTTTTTTTTTCCTCAAAATTTAATTTAATGTTTTAAATAAAGGAATACTTACAGAGACGGTCACATTCTGTTTCTGATTCACGAGCCTCTTCAAATATTCTATCCTTTGAAGTTAATATAAGATCATCTTCATTTTCATCATCTGATTCTATGCTTGACCTTCTGAGATTTCAAAGAAAAATATTTGGAAATGTGATGAATTCTCGATTATTTTTATTTTAAATTCATCTTAAAAATATTTAAGTTCACATAGAAAGTAAAAAAATCAAAAATTCAAATAACTTTTTCAGATGAAGATTGCTAAAATAGACTAGACAGATTATGATACTTAATATATCATTAATGCACGCAACCTCAAAGGAATTTTCTTTTTAATATTTGCATTTTTCGCATTATTTGGATAAAAGTTACAAAATAAATGAAGTCTAACCACTTTCTTTAAAAATATTTCTAATGAATGGGAGAAATTTCAAATTTTATTTAAAAATCTTTATTATTCCTTCTCTTTTAAGCAATTTCATGTTTTATTTGTTCATTTATTTATTAAATTAAGGATAAGATTCGTAATTTTCTCGTTAGCTTTTAAATTATTAAAGCTGAATGATGAAATATATATATTTTAAAAATTGTATTTATCATACTAATACTGAGAGTTTGTGTTAGTACGCATGTGTTTTATTCTTTTAATTCCAAAACAATTTATGCTAGGGTACTACAATTCGGACAGCGAGTATGAAGGATAATGTTATCCTCTTTTCATAATTCTAAATTTTGTTATTAGAGGATCACTAGAAAAATAAATTTGTTCTATTCATTTAATATTAGGCATTATAATAAATTAATATGTATACTATCTTTTCTTCAACTTCTCATTAATGAACAGTGATTTTATTTTATTTTATTTTACCTTATACGATGAGTCGTTATTCAGCTAGTCTATGATCCAAAAGAGTTAGAAATTGAATTTAAAGTATTAGTAAGTGTCACATTTGTGTATATAAGGGAAGTAACATGAGAGAAAATATAATAATCATAATAAAGTTTCTAGAAATAAAAGTTCAAAAGAAATGTTTTTTTAGAAATGTCAATATTTTCTAGTTTCCTTTGCCCAAGTATTGTAATCTCAAAAAACATATTCTAATTTTAAACATACATTGTAGAAATTTATAATTCATATAAACAATATTGATCTTTTTTTTTTAATCTATAAGAAAAATAAACGCAATATTTTTTTTCCCTTTTTTTTACTTAACTATCTGCAAAACAGATGTATTTCTATTAATATTATTTTTCAGATAAACAATATTTTATACTGCTTATAATTACTATTTTATTTATACCATATTCATATAATCTTTGTATGTATAATTGGTTGTGTGCCTATATAGTTTTCAATTATGAGTCGTTACCATTTTCAAAAAATGTTTACATTATTAGTAAAAATATATGGTGATTCTAAATTTCCTCCATGTTTTTTTATCTGTTTACTTTTATAAATCTTTTGTGTATTTTAATTCTTAATTACGTGGAAAGTATATTTAATCTCGGTGATGAATGTATATTTATTTTAGTTATTTTTGAACTAATCTAATTTCTGTTATTTTTTATAAAGTTTGTTGTTTTTAATTTTTAGTAATAACAGCAAGTATAATCTAAAAATTTGAAAAATATTAACAAAGATAAAAGTAGAGGTAATATGCTAGTATACGCTTCTTTACTTTTTTAAGTGATTGGATGTTGTATTTACCTGTATCCATTCTCTCTGGATGACCTGTTACAATCTTGTTTTCTTCTCCCTAAATCAGGTATTTCATAAATTGCTTGCTCTTGGTGTATAAGTAATTGGTGTCCTGAAATTATGAAAAAGTCAGATATTTAGATAAAAGTGGCAATCGCATTACAAGTTTTGAAAAAAAAAAAACATATTTTTTAACTATTTTAAATCATTCAAAAAATTATCAAAATTATTTCATCTGTACAACAGCACACGAAAATTTTATTTGCTAGAAGATTTGCAAAATGAATATTTAGACATCGTTAAATGTAAACTACATAATGAAAAACTGATTCAATAATTTTGAAAATAAAATTAATTAGCTTCTATTTCAAACTAAGTGAACTAGTACATGAAAATTATTATAATTATTATTAAATTCAATTTTAAAAAATGGAAATTGAATTTATTTAACCTTGAGGTTTTTATTATTTAAAAAGACTTCAATCCCAGTCAGCATTAGAGTTAAGCCTCAGCCCCCCCCCCCGAAAAACACAATGCTTTTCCTAATGTAATATTTATACTGCAGTCATAGAAAGCCTGGAATAGACCAAACAGCACATTTCTTAGGCCATTTATTTAATGATTAAGCATGATATTTAACATTTATTCTCATGTCGCATACTTGTGTAAAAATACCAGGCATTGTATAGATAAAAGGTATTGCATATATAGACTGTGAAATATACATCAAATTATCGTCATAATTTCCTATGCCTACCTGTACGATGATATGCAGGTAAATAAACAATAGACGACTGATAACTGCTTTCAAACTTTTCTTCCTGTAAGAAAAAAACAACAATTATAATTAAAAATGGATTTGAATATGTAATTTAAGCTTACTAAGGTCATATATTTTTTAATTATCTCAAAAGAAATTTTTCGTTTAAAGACTTCGGTGTTAAAACACTTGGTTCAAGTTCGGGAGATTTTACAGACAAATGTAATTATCTACTTGGATATTATCTCAAAATTCACTTCATTATTTTTTATGATTTTGTGAAATTATTTTAATGGCATGGATGACAGATGAATAATTTGTCCGTGTCATTAAAGATTAAAAAGGAATCCAAATCCAAGTAGTTGGGTTTGGCTTCAATAAGTCAACAGAGTTATTATTTGAATAACAGATCCTGGATTATTTTCTTAAAACTTTTTGTTGTCATATCGAAAAAAAAAAGGCTTGAAGAGTCAGGTGCTTGAATCACCTCACTCTATACCTCTCCTATTCATTCTACTAGCAAGGTATTTTACTCTAAATGTTAAATAAATTCAAAAATCAAAGTTATTTTTTAAAATTAATTTTAAATATTTTTTTAATTTAAAATAATTGTGTATTTTTAATTAATTTAATTTAATTTATTTAACTTATTATTTTATATCTTTTCCTAATAGTTTAACTGATGTTCAATATTTTCAAATTTTTTTATATGTACGATTTCAATTAGTTTTATTAATAATTTTTATCCAAATTTTTACACAGTAATAAAATTTTCAAACTTCATAAGAAATCCAATTCATTTTAAATACGGTCAAATACAATTATTTCTTAAATGCGTAAAATAAAGCTTTTCGAATGAATTATATTTAATTCTTCTACCTAACAGTTTAGAGTTTATTTAATTTAGCAAAAGTGTGAAAAAGATTGCTTTTATTTATTTATTTAATTTACAAAATTCACTTACCATAGAACTGCACATTTTATCTTGATTATTGTTCATTTTGCAAAATTCCGTGACAATAAAACGTTAAGATTTCTGTTTCAACAAAATGAATTGCGTGCTTTACTTTCAGCTCACTACATCCATAAAAAAACAAGAAATTTATCTATTTTGTCCAACGTCTATCAAACGCCTGCATATTTCACTTTATTTCTTTTTCACTAGTTTGCGTGTCTGTTTGAATTGTATTTTTGTTTCACGTCTTATTGTAAGTTCCAGTCGTTGACACTTATTTTATTACCTACTTACATACTTTTTTTATTTCATGTTCATTTTATGTCACTTCAGTGTTCAGTTTTATTTAGTTTTTCCATTCAAAGTGTTGCACTCAAACAAATAAATAAATAAAAATGTATAAACATCACACAGAGAAAAAGCTCTGGCAAAATTACCGTATACTGTTGGTAATGACATTTCTGCTTCAAAAACGATATTTTAAAGAATACATCAGGGGTGTTTAACAGCTTAAAGCTCTGTATTTCCAAAAACGAAGCTTATAGTCCAATTTTATAAAATATTTAATTATTTTTATTTACATCAGGTTACCTTTTATTTTCATCAGGTTACAAGGAGGAATGGCATGTGAGGACAATCACAAAATTATTATTTTTAAAATTGTTTGAAACACGTGTTTAATTATATGCTTGTTAAAATTGTTTGTATGACACTAATAGATTTCAAATCAACGGTAAACAATTCGGTGTTTTGAAATATTTTAAAGATCCTGTTAATGATGCAGGATAGCCTACCCTAAGGAGGAACCAGTAGTCTAAAGCCGTTTTTTCTGAAAAGGAGTTTATTGTACTATCATGAATATTCTTTTTTTTATTCCTTATAGCAGATTAGCAAACGTGGATTAGTGAACTAGTTGATTAGTGGATTAGTAACAGTTTAGTGAACGTGGTGACGAATGCGGGATACGTCACTTAATCAATATTTTTAAAGTTATATAAAACCGCATATTTATATAGTTCATATTTAGTCTTTTGATGCGAGTTTTTCTATAGCACAAAGTAATTTAAAATCAACTGTAATTAAATTAGAAATAAAATTAGTACTAAAAACCAAAATTAATGGAGGAAAAGTACTTATTCGTTTCGGAGGGCAGTAAAAAACATCCTGAACTTATTGACACTAATCATTCTAACCAATATTGTTAACAGGTATTAATGGTATTGCGGTACAATATGCTGTTCCAACAAGTTCTATACTAATAAAGATAGTAAGTATTGGTATCAAGGTACATAATATAAGTACTGTGGTAGCAGGATTCAACCGCTCCTTAAACGAATAAATATCGGAAAAAATATTTTGATTGTGGTAAATATGGACAATAAGTTAGCTTTAAGCAAAAGCATTATGCCAAATAAATATATGAATTTTTATTTGAATGGGATGAACTTTAAAAATTATGTTTGGTTTTATTTCGAAATAATGCCCCCCGAAAAGGCAAAAAAAATAAATAAATAAAAATAAATTATTTTATAGGTTTATCTATTTTCTTGGTATATGCCTCCCAGTTTTTTGCATGATGAGTTGATAAATACTGATTTAGGGATTAGTATTTAATTTTTTACTAAGTGTACGGAATGGGTATTCAACTAGTAAAGAAATGGTTTAAATTATTTTTGGTACATTCTTTGTATAATTAAAATTATTTTAAAATTAACTCATTTGAGACAATATTCGATGGAGAGCCAAAGTGGCTCAGGGAATAAAGCGTTCGCCTTTTAATGTTTGAACTGGGTTCGAATTCCAGCTATGGCTGGTCCATACGAAATAAGTTCGTACCCGGATCACACCGACTACAGTACTGACGTGAATATCCTTAGTGGTAGACGGATCATGAGTTAGAGTCCCCGTATTGTAGAGTCCCCTTCAAGCTAATTGTAAGAAATTTTCTTGGTTTTCCTCTCTATGTAACGCAAATGTGGGTTCGTCCCATTCAAAACTCCTCCACGAAGTTAAACTTCTCCCAATACTTGATCCAGTTCTCCTGACTTCTGGATTGGGTTCAAAATTACAAGGCTACCGAGTTAAACATAAACCAAAAATAGGATTGGCTGCTCAACTACAGTTATAAAATAAAACAAAATATTCGATAGACCAAAATGTCCTGCATTAAATTAAACTAGTAGGCTGCGCCCCCTGCTCGCTAACGCTCGCCAACTCCCGAAAATTGCTACGCAATCTTATATGGTTTGCTTCGCTAACGAAGCTCGCTTCGCTCGCTACTAACTTGGGTACATTGCAAATACACAAAATTCTAAGAATTCAAAACAATCATTCAAATCCATATAACAACTTACAAAAAAAAATTCCATATTTTTAGTAAATACTAAGTCATTAAAATAAATTTGAATTCAAATAAATGACATGTGATTCGTTAAACCTATTAGAAATGTGCTATAGTGTAAAATCTTAAGATAAAATTTCTGAAACTGATATCTCTTTAAAAAGGTTAAAATTTTGGCTATAATTAAGTCTATTAAAAATTTAAATAAGTGAATTGCAATGGAAAAACCTGCATAAACAAAACAATACGTTTTTAAAAAATAATAACCATGTACGATACACAACTTTGTTAAAAACTTAAGCGCTTTCGACTAAATACTAAAATAGAGATCTATCTGCAAAGACTACTCACTTCTGCCTAGCTTAATAGTATGAGATTGCCGCAGCTGAATTGAACAACCTGATAGGGGGAATTTCGGAAGAGATCACATTTGGTGAGAATGCTCTCTCTGGTTATTTCAGTTTCCGTTTTTAAAAGCGCTATATGTTGAGCCACCTCAGCTAGATTTGGCATGTGACATTTTTAGCGGCAATCATTAGTCGATTTTCTAGCGTTGCCATTCGGGGAGTTGTAATGAGGCTTTTTTTGTCGCCGTGTAAGAAAAATATATATATAAATTAAATAGATATGATTTCAAATTATTGTGATAATACTGCATACCTACCCTTCTTTGAAGATATGGTACATCGTATGAATATCCACATTTATTACTGCCAATCGTCCCTGTATTCTGTTGATGATTTGACTGAAAGCATTGCTCTCGGTTATAACCAGCAGCATTGCTTGTCGCATATGGGGACGGATAATAAGTTGGTTCTTGGCTACTGTCGTATGTCACGGATAGTGGCATGCTGTCAGGCTTTGAAGGGTCTCTTGAACTAGCTCCTGCCAATGGAAAAATCATTTTATGAATCATAGTTTCTGAAAGAAATGAAGTAAAAGGGACCGAAAATTAAGGATGGGTTTCCACATGTTCGTTTCCACTATGTCTGGTTGGTGACCGTTACTGGCGCGCAAGAGACTTATTGGGTTCATAGACTTTTCTTGACACGTTTGTTATTGTTTGTGTTTATTTATTCTGTTGTTCCTCCCTTTGTGGTGAGTGGTCTTTTGTAACCTTGGCCATTGGAAATAAAATAAAAATATTGATGGCTTCACATGCAACTTTTAATTTTTGCAATAGCATTGGAACTAATTTTAAAAATAAATGTCTGAACAAAACTTTATTCCAAAAAAATATAATGTTATAATAATATGAATTTGTTGAAACAAAACAAAATTTTAAAATTTTTTTTAACAAAAATAATCAACAAAGATGATTTTATAAACATTAAAAATAAAAGATTTTTAAGAGTTATGGGGCATGTAAGGATGATATTTCGATTCATTTTTCTATTCAGACAACTGTTCATTGTGTGAATGAATGATCATTAATATTTCATTTTTATTATCTTTAATTTGAGCTTCATGAGCCAAAACGTTCAATAAGAATAAAAAAGCAACATCAGCTACAGTTACAAGAACGTATCGTAAATTATACAAACGGACGCGGTGTAATAATTTGAATGCACTACAGCAAACAACCAAAAGTTGAGAACAAATATTAACTACTGCTATTTTTGAATTCTAATGCTATGTGAACTAAATATTCACTACTTGTGCAAGATGCCTAAACTTAGTTAACCTTAAATGATAAATTTAGGAAAATAGTATAGTTGAAATCGTTAAGTTATTTAGACTATCTGTTATGTCAGGTAAATATTATACATAATTCCCAAAACCCAGCACATATTAGCAACTTTACGCCATTGTGGTATTTAATGGGCGGTATTGTTGATCTATTTTTTAAAAGCACCATATAAGCGAAGCAAAAATGTTTTAAAAAAATATTAAAAAATACTTCAAAGTATTTTAAATGCTAATTCTTTTTATAAATATGAATATTTATAAATTGCTTAATCAAAATAGATCTGTTAAAACAATAGCAAGGTTTCGATCGATGAATACGGGATCTTCATCAAAACACTGCACGCCATTTTCTTTAAATATTTCACTCAGTTAATTATAACTTCTTTAGAGCTGCCGTTTAAGGGATAAACCAATCAAAATTTAATTATGTTAATAGTCTTTTTAAAACATCTGGTAAGCATTTAAAATGAACAGGGATTACATTAAATATGCTTTCCCGTTCAATATTTTCTTTTTAAAACATAACATTTAAATCAAATACAGAAAACTTTTGCAATAATTTATATTAATTCTTTTCACAAGGTGTTCGAACTTTTACAGTAAATTTAATTTCCAACTGTTGTCTAAAATAGGTCTGTGTTAATTCCCCACACATCGAGAACTGTCAGATAATTTCATTCTTTCAATTATTATTAATTTCTAGTAATAAGTAGTTGAAAATTCTTACTCACCAATAAAAAAAAATATTTTACCCTATACGAAACTGATGATTAGTGGCATATATGTCATATGGGCGAATCTCAGGAATCATTAACCTATATGTCTTCAAACTTTTCTTATAAATATATAACATAATAAGCGAAAATTAATTCTAATAAAATTACAGGAATAACTATGCATTACTAACTTTAAGATACGTACAGTTTTGATCGCGAGTCACTTGCTTTTGGCTTTCATTTCTTACTTCAATCCTACATTTGATAACTTTTCATGAGTGTCGCTTAGAGTGTTTAGCATACTTTTTATTTTATTTTTTTCAATATGTATTCTGTTTAAAAAAAGAACTGAAAATCACTAAAAATATAATTTAGTAGCCCAGATGTACTATCATATTTTCTTGAATGATATTTTTCGTGAATATTGACGTTTGCAAACACTTAAAGTTTGTCGCCAAATTTTGGAACGTCAAACCGTAACAATCGAAAATTGAAAGAAAAAAAAAGGTATACAATCCAATATGCGAGTTACAAGTTAAACTAATGATACAAGTTTGTTCTACTTTAAATAAGCTTTTGGAATATCACTAAATAAAAACTCGCAGAATTGGATTGTATACCTTTTTTTTCAATTTTCGATGGTTACGGTTTGACGTTTATAAGAAAAGATTGAAGACATATAAGTTAATGATTCCTGAGATTCGCCCATATATCACGTAAATAATTCGAGAAATATAGCGGTATACACGAAATATTGATGATCTATTCAGGGAACTAAGCTTATGAGCTAGACGAATAAGATTATTTTTTTTTAGATTAATATTGCCCTTCATATTTTAAAGTCGTGGATACTTACTTATAATTGAATTGTGTGCTTACTATTCATCTAGTTTAATTGGCATACTAAAGATGCCTCTTATTGCGCCCTTTTATATATGGAAATCAAATAAATTGACGAACCTAGTATTGGTGATGTATTCCTTGTAAACTTAAGAATTTTTTTTTAAAAAAAACCTTTTTTTACTAACGCTGAATAAAGGAAAATATTCTTAAAAAATATATGACGTGTTTTAAACAAACCAATATCATTCTATTCATTGATATCTCCAAGAAAAAGGGAAAATTTTGTGTTAAAAATTTATTCACTCTAAAAGAGGGAGAAATTTTTTTTTACTAAATCGTTCTTTACCGTATGTGCGATTATGTATAACACCCACACAACCACTATCATTTTATTTCAATTCAATATGAATTAAATTATGAACAAACCTACCATCAGGAGTTCGCGGAGTTCTGCCGGATGTTCTGCGCCTGGTGATGATGCAGACCACGCAAAGGACAGCAACAAGAACAATGGTCGAGCTGATAACGGGAACTGTAATCGTTAAATGGCGGTAGAATGAACCATTTACATCACTCATTTCTGAAGGACGGGGTGGATATTCTAGAACAAAATAAACTTTTGTACCATAAATATTTCCCGTTTGGAATGATAAACGATTCCTTTAAATTAGGGGTGCATGTTTATGTCAAAGAGTTATTTAAATATGAAATTACCCTTGGAATTATTAATAATTTGAAATTACTATACTCGGATATTGTACTAATGGAACAATCATTCAAAGTTAATTATAAGTAACGAAGTTAGGTTACAACACTTTTCTACTTTTAATTTATATATTTACGTATAGTAACTAAGTGTCCTTATTTCTAAATTAAGAATACATTTAATTTAGTTTTCGATCCAAATTTACTTTGGAATATTAATTTCGAAGCATATTAGTAATTCTTGACATTAAATGATTTGAATGTATTTTGTCAATAAATTGAGTGAATTTATTCCATTATTCAAAGTATCGAGGAGGAAAAAAAGCATAAGAGTACAAAATATTAACTATGGACAAGACTTCCAGGTATTGTACCACACAAGGGTTTATGCTTCATGTTATTCTTAGCATACCATTATATAAACATTTCTAACATAACTTAAGACATTAAATGAAGAAGAATTTTAGTAGAATTTTATTTCAACCGTCTTAAAGGAGAACACGTTGGAAATTCTTTGGGACTCTACCAACTAGGATTAGTGAGATTTTATTTCAACCGGTAAAATGAGGAAATGCTTGAAAATCTACGGGATTGTACCGACTAGGATTAGTGAGATTTTATTTGAACCAGTTAAATGAGAAAGTGTTTAAAAATCTACGGGATTGTACCGACTGGGATAAGTGAGATTTTATTTCAACCGGTTAAAAGAGAAAACGTTAGAAAATCTCCTGGATTGTACCGACTAGGATTAGTAAGATTTTATTTCCACCGGTTAAAGAAGGACACATTTGAAATTCTACGGGATTGTACTAACTAAGATTAGAGAGATCTTATTTCATCCAGTAAAATGAAGAATTATTAGAAATTCTTCGGGACTCTCTGCTGATAAGTAATCCCCTCCTTAACTTGTTACTCCTAGGATTATCTTAAACTTTTGTTTATCCATAACAATATCCATAACATATTTTTAGTACCCATTTAATTTATATCAAATCTAACTTACCTCCAGTTAATGTCAAAGTAGCAAAAACATATTCCGCATCGGTAGCACCAGCGTCATTACGAGCGGTCATTAGGATCGAATACCAAGTACCAGGATTAAGATCTGTGATAGTTATAGTCTGCTGCTCTGGTATTATATTGTTGCTGACCAAAGTCCACTCCTGATGACCAGCAGCTTTGTACTGGATTATGAAAAATGTTATTGGACATCCTCCATTGTGCCAACTATTTAAATTTACCGTTACAGTCGTTTTATTGACAGACAGTAACATTCTTTTATCTGGAGCTATAGGAGCTGTCAAGAAAAAAATTCAAAACATCCATTTAATACACAAAGTGTAATTTTAGGTGGAGAAAATATTTTAACACTATATTTTTTCAACTTTAAAATGCATTTAACGTTAAATTTTTCTTTTAAGATGTATATAAAAATTAAAGCAACGTTAGATTAAGTACCTAAAACATTTACGCTTAACTTATAAATCACTTTTAATTATTTGCAACTTTAAGTATAAGTTTATAAATGCATTTTGGGTAGTATTAATAAAAATTTGCAAACATATGTTTCTCTTTCTTATATTAATTAAATATTATCTAAAGCACTTTTTCTAGTATTTTATGTTTGTCCAAGAAATGTTCACGTATTTATTTCGTATGTTGTAAAATAAATGTTCTATCCATTAAATTTCTTGTTCTCCATAATTTCAGTACAGAATAAAATCTTATGGCAAAATATAATACGTCTCCCCAAACTTCTTAACTAAAAAAGCAGCATAATAATTATACTGAACAAAACTCGTTTATCATAGGTCTTATCTTCATTTTCTTCTCATTATATTAGTTACTCGAAAACCTTTTCAGTCTTGCGTTTAGAACTGTAATAACAATTTTATAGTCTTTTTGTAAAGGAAATGCTTTTTTCGCTGATATTAAAAATGCAACATTTGGGTCGATAAATGAATGCTGAAAGCAAAAAAACAGTCATTGTCTTGTATTTTATTGGAAAGCTATTTCTAGAGTCTTTTTCTGTGTCTTGTTAAGAAAAACATTACATTCTTTTTACTAAATTAGCTCAGATTTTTTTTTCCCCTTTACTTTTAGTTTTTGCGTCTAGAACATAATAGTTCTTTCAGTTTTACGTTTAATGGGGAGTTCGCTGTTTTATACCCTAGAAATAGTTAACGATTTATAACAGTTATATTTCATTGTAGTTTAATTTTTTCTTAGAAGTATTTCCTCACTCTCAGAAATAAAACTCTCACCAAGGGCGGATTAAACGCACGCGGGGCCCTAGGCCATTCAAATTTTTGGGGCCCTTAGATTAATTTTTTTTCTCGTATATTTTTTATTTATTTAAATATAAAAGTATTTATATATCTTTTTATTTAAGAAAGCATATTTAAAATAAAAATAAATAATAATAAATTAAATTTTGCTTTATTTTGATAAATTAGAACTAAAAAAATTATCATGTTTTCAATATATATATATTGAAATTTATTTATTATTTTTTTTAAATCATTGTTTTTCTTAATAATGTAAAATTTATTTTCAAAATTTTTTTTTAAGGGGGCCCCTAATAATTGGGGGCCACAGGCCATGGCCTAGTCTGGCCTAATGGGTAATCCACCCCTGACTCTCACTTTTAAAGGTTTAGTGATCCTTCAGCTATATTTCGTTAATTTTGAAAATTATTTTTTCATCAAATCGGAAACACAACGGAAACTCTAAAATGTATAACGAAAATGTTCCCTTGACCCGTAACCTCATCGTAGTGCATTGTGGGAGAATGTTTACAAGAATGACGCTAAGATGAACACTAGAAAATAAAATGACGAAATAAGTCGACCGGCCTATATGATGATGAAGGAGTTGACCACGTACCAGGAATATCCCAAGTTAATATCGCGCTTGGAGCATGGGGGTTATTTAAATCTCTGGTTCTATTTGATTTTCTTGTGTTATTAAAGGGACATTAACACAGCTAAATGGTGCCTTCGATAAAATAAATTCTAGAAAAGTTGGACTGGAAAGAATTAGGCACTAGAGGTGTTAAGTGTTTTTCTCGAAAAAGTGACGGTAGTAATTCCGTTACTTTGTCGACATGTTCGCTCTGAGCATATACCACGAAAAGGTTTCGTCAAAGAAGGTTTCGTGAAATTTGAGAATCCATTTTTTTGCAGTGTACAAATGAATTTTTACATATAAATATTTCATTTTCGCTTAAAATTACTTAATTTTGAAAATTCTTTATAAAATATAGTAGAAATTAAAATTTATAATAAAAAAGATTCGTGAAAAGCATGAAGAAGAACCATATGGGAAATACATAGTTACCATTTCCATTTGTTTTTGCAGATATAATCTCACTACTGTTTCCATGACTGACAGTATTAAAGGCAACTAAGTATATGTAGTAAGTAGATCCACACTGCAAATCCTTTAGTGTATAAACAGATTGATCTCCATTTAAGTGCGTATCATGCCAGTTTTGATCCTCCAGCTTATGATGTAAAATATAACCTGCATTTGAAAGTTGGCTTAAGTAAAAGCATTCTAATAGTACATCTAGTATTTCCGTAAATATATATGCTGAATGAAGATTATAAATTCCTCATAATTTATATTTAAGAATAAAAATATTTTTATCAAATGTTTTTAGATATAATTAATCAACTTTTCTGCAATATATCTTAATTTATTATACAGAGTGAGAATAGTTTTTTTAAGACAATGTTTTTGAGTGTTTGCGTAAAATCCCGCTCAACGTAAAATAGTGTTTTGTTTTAATTTCCATTAAATATGCATTATTTGTGATACAGAAAGATGTGATTCCTTTCTGGCGGAACTTACTTTTTTGCTTGCAGGTATTTTGAATATGCAACAATCTTTGAAATGTAGTTATAAATTTTTTTTTCCTAAAAGTTTAAAATATTTTGGTAACTGAAGGGCTAAGCAACACTTATACAAAAGTGGCATTTTTTAGTACAACTGTTCATATCATTTGTTTCTAGACAAAACAACGAAAAAAAAACTTTTGTTATCACTCATTTATAGTGTTCATTAAACATTGCCTCCTTTCTGAAGTTGAATGATTAAATATTTTACAGCACAGAAAGAAATTCACTTTAAACAAATTTAATGTTCCAAATAAAGTCCAAGTATAGCAATTTAAAAAGAGAAACTTAATTTCTTTTTAATTAAAGTTCGACTTGTCATTATTTGAAACATCTGCCTTTTTTTTAATACCCAAAATATACGAAAAATATTAACATATTTACAGTGCAATTTCATTATATGTTCTCTAAAATACTTACCCGTGACTGGGGAGCTAGGGATTATGTTGAGTTCCCAAGAAACTTTGATTGTTGTTGCTGTTGCGTAGTAAGTTTTAATTACTGGCACACCAGGTGGATCTAAGAATAAATAAATGATAAACAAATATATTAAAAATTAAATTTTTCCAATAAAAAAATGTTCAAATACAAAGCATAAAGCAAGAACTTATTCCATACATTTTCAAAAGGAAATTTATTTATAAAAATTGCAACTATTTATGAATGGTTCGTACATTCAAATTCGAGTTCAAGTAACGAGTTCAAAATTGAAATGGGTTATAAATGCAGATAATTGACGTGAAAAAAAAACAATTTTATAGAAGTCTTCAAATTTAGTTATAATAGATTTAGAGTTTTGTTAATTATTTATTTACACTTTTATGGAAGCATTATTGTATTGCTGGTGTAAATTCCCAGTACCATGCGTTGATACTGAAATAGCGATTACTACAGAGATATTTAAAAACTAAAATTTCTTCATATCATTGTGGTTCATTTTTAAAGTTGAGCAAAACAAATATGGCTATACTTAAAAAACAAAAGGAAAATAATTTTTTAAGAAAATTGCGATCACAGGTTACCCATTGGCAAAATAGTTGTTGCCTATTTTTATTTATCTATTTTTTTTTAAATTTTTTTTTTTTTGAAAAGCAAGTTTATTGTGTTTTCCTCTTGGACATCTTTAACTGTTAATAACGAACTGCTCAGTAAACAATTTCGCAGACATATTTGAATGCAGCCCAGACACATACTGTGTAAATTCTTTTCATGACTGAATACAAGTTTAATCGAGATCAATATTTACATTTTCGGATTCTTACAATGGTGTTTGAAGGAGATGAGATTGTAAGTTGCATCATACATCCGTTTCGGATTCACAAGTTCATACATGAGATATGATCTGAAAGCTAGGTTTTTCCCCCACTTATACATGAATAGTGAATGAATCATTTATATTGCGTGGAAAACAGTCTACGGTCCCGTGCAAGCCATTGGACATTCGGACATCGGAGCCAATGACCATCGGACATTCACCCCTCCCAGTCCTAACACCAAGAAGTTTCAATTTCTAGTGCATAAACAGTTACTAACCGACTCTTCGGATCATGGGAAAAGATCCAGAGTAGGCGAGTTACTGATAGATAATATAACCAAACACAAAGCCCACCCCACGTTAGTAAAATTAAATTTTAAAATAATCTGGCTACAGTTTAATCGCCAAGAAAAACGTTAGATTGTAATATTACCCTGTAACCGAAATTTTTTTTTGTGGTATTAGCTTAAAATAGCTTAAAGATAAATAAAATAAAAAATAGATTTTGATATTCAAGTAGTCGCAACATTGAATTATTGAGTTATACATTTGCATTGAGTAAAAAAGTTAGATATTGCAGTGAGAATTAAGATAAGAATAGAAGTATTTATATTCGCTTTCTTATAAAATGTGATAAAAATTAAATAATTGGCTTAATTTAATTATAACAGGGCGGAGAATAAATAAAAAAAATACTTTTATTGAATTAAAGAATTTTTGAAAGATAGGAAACATCCCTTACGAAAATTTAGGTATTTTTGAAGTTTATTTGAAGTTGTTTTTAGCTGTTAAGGTTGATTTAAACCAACTTCGTAGCAACCTGTTAAAGTGAGCTTGTTTTAAAGATTTCCAGGTTATTTTTTTATACTTTAAGTTGTTTTAGGGTTGTTTTTAATACTCTTCATATCCATAGGCTAAAGGAGGTTGTTTTGAATGGGTACATGTTATTTTTTACACCTGCAAGTTGTTTTGAGGTTGGTTTAAATCTATTTTGTAGCTATCTGTTGAGATAAGTTATGTGATGCCAATACTGGCACCACAACCTATATTAACTTTAGCTTATATAAAGATTAATTTTATAGTAATTTTTGGACTACTAACTTTAATTTATACTTATATTAGTGACTTACCGAATTCCAATGTTCTTGACATAATTTCTTCCGAAGGTGGACCTGCGCCTCTTGAATTGAAAGATTGAACAACAATGCTATACTCCGTAAACCTGCTAAGATCACTCAATAGCACTTGTTGAAACCTCCCATAAGAAGATTCTATTGGCTTGAAAGTATAGGCGTCAGAACTTCCATATAATTTGTACCCAATGTAGAAACCTTCAATGTTACCACCTTCTTCATGTTGTGGCATCTAAAATGCAATAAATATAGTGTCAGAAAGTCTTTATAAAAAGTCAATTATGTTTTTTCTTAATGTTCAGTCAAAGTCAGTTCACTTTTTTACTAAATGTGTGATAATAAGAACTATAATTTTGAAAACCAGGTTTTCCGGCACACTGTTACCATATGAACGCAAAAACTACCTAATGTATGGTTCAAATACCGTATATTTGGTTTTATTAACCAGAATTACAATATTTATTTTTCACTAGAACTGTCATTTCCATACAGTTTGGTAATTTTACCAGAAGTTCTTCTCTCCTTGGAAGTTACCAACACATGGAAATTTTTTAAATTACTCTTTTTCTCAGCTCTAAATAGTGGAGGTGTTTATCACGCTAAAAAAATACTACAAGTTACTGTCATTTCAGTTTTGAATATAAGGATTACACTCGGGAAAAAAGTAATGTTTTTATCATTTGACAAGTTTATTTTTTTGTCAGTGTTACATAAGCCATGGAAGCTTGATAGTTTTTTAAAACACTATTTCTGAGGAAATATTTCAAGTGAATACTTTTATGCAAAGTTTCATTCCGTCTCCAGAATCGTGTACTCGTTAAATGTTTATACGTTAGCTAAATTATTTTGTAATTATTCTGTGTCTACTACAATACACCATTCGGACAAAAAAATTTTAAATATATATATATAAATTGTTAATGCTTTATTTAGAATTAATTTTCTTTTTTAAAAATTGTTTTCTTCAATTCTAAAAACGTGATATGATTTATAATGGGATAGACTAAGACCTCAAATTAAACGTTTCAGGGAAGAATTACAACATTTTATTGGATTGGTCATTAGTTTCAGTATAGAATAAATGTTTGTTTTACAGAATATAATATTTGATCGAATTACATAAATTAACTATTCTTGATTTATGTAGCATCCGTTGTCTGAAATTGCGACATACATTAATTTTCGCATGATGCAATTCAGTCTAGAACAACTCTTTAGAAAAGATTGCATAAAAGGAATATATTTTTTCTTAATGATGATTGGGATTTAAGCCAAACGTAGAAGTCTGTTAGTATTTGGATTAGAGTTAAATTAAAACAATGAAATGGTATGATACGTTAAACTTAGAAACTCCTTGGATCTTTTTAGACCCAAATCGAAATTTACAATTCTATATTTGCACAACTACTTTACAGAGTTTCTCATAACTTACCCTTTTTCACTTTAAATTATCATGTGCTAAAACATAAAACCAATAGAACTTTTAGTTCTTCTTAAAAAACTACTCTAACTTCTCCCTCTGTTTTTTTAAGGGGAAAAAAGTGCATAAATAACTGCAATGTTTTGTTTCTAAAATGTGCTAAAATAGAGCAGGTTAGAGATTCCAAAAATTTATGAGTGAGAGAATAGCCATTCTTTAGCACATTTTGTTGAAGTTATAAAGCAATAAATGGACAGAAATTGGCGTCAAATATTGTAATATTGAACGGTAGTACATATGTCTCGTATTTACAGCAAATTGGAAGCAGAAAGAATTGTAGTGATGTAATGAATGGCAGTTTTTGTCCATATTTTATTTAATTTTAATTGAATTGATTATTAGACTAAAAATAGAAGTGTTTTTGACTAGAATGAAGTTACATGAAAGAACATCACTCACCAAAATACTGCTTCATCTGATGATACCACAGATACAAATAAAAGTTTCTTTGTATTTCTCTAATTAAAAATGAAAGGTTAACTTTGCAAAAAACCTCACAAACCTGTTGATTTGTTATAATGCAATAATGGGGTCAATATTAAATCAAATGACGAAGTTAAAATGAATGAATCAGCTCTGAATAAATCAGCTTGAATGAATCAGCTCTGAATAAATATTAGTTCTTTATTACAAATGTTTCAAGTCTAATTTACAATTAATAATTGTATATATAATTTTTATTTATTTAGAAATCTTATCCAAAATTCTGTAAAAAAATGAACGCAATTTTGGTTGTGATTTGTAGTAATGCTAATGATAGAAACAAAAATGCTTGATAAATCTTTTAAATAACTATTTGAAAGGTATTTTGGGACACATTAAAATTATAGAACAGACAGGAATAAGAAAGTGCTTATTAAAGTTGCTTATATTAATCATCAGACAATCAGAATATATCCTTCTCATCAGAATATATCCTTCCATTCCAACGTATCCTTCTCATTTTTCTGTCTTAATTAAACTGTTAACCAAATAATAACGGACCTCTTCGCTTGGTTAAAAATTTAAACCGTTATTGAGACAAAATATATTAATTTCGTGTAATACTTTCTTAAGAGAAGTATATTGCACAATACTAGAAGTAATGCCTATCTCAAATCTCAAGATTCATCACAAACAAACACTACCTTTTTTTTTCCTTTTTGTAAATAGCTGGCGCTAGAAAGCGGACCTAATTATCAGAATCGAGTCAGCTTTCGACTTCGGTCAAATTGTTCAAGTTACGGAGTTTTTGTAAACATTTTCTAGTCAGTGGGTACGCTATTAAATTTAGTTTCGTTTCCCCCCAGTTCTTTCTTATTTAGTTTTTTAGGTCCTAAAAATGTTTTAGTAGTGACTGTATCAATCTTGAATTTATTATTTGTTTACCAATTTGTTTAGCGTTTGTTCCTTTAAAAAATTTTTTTTATTTGTTTTAGTTTGTTATTTATTTTGTTTCTGCTACATTTTTGTTTCGAAGTTTTGCTCCTCCCAGTTGTTACTAATTATGAAGGTTGTTTTCTTTATGCATTCGATCACACTTTCCTCAATAGGAAAGTTTTTGCTATTTTTTGCTTAAATAATAGTTCGTGAAGTCCTACATGTATTTTTTTTTACGTCAGTTTTGAAAAGCATCCTAAAAATATAAAATGAAGGTAATTGTTTTTTTGTCCTAATGGCAGGTACTGAACTTTTACGTCCTTCACCTGGGAAGATGCCGGAAGTGTTGTTCATTTAACGTTACCCAGTGGATCAATGTGAATTTAAGTCACGGAAGCGAGCAACATTACTCAGGCCACACTGCCACAGATACCCGTTCATAGGGTGAACCACATCCACACAACAGAGGTCAACATATAGAGAGAAACGTCCATGCCCAGAGTGGGACTCGAACCCGCAGCCATTGGCTTCGCAGTCAAGCACGCTAACCGCTCGGCCACCTGGCCGGCTGTGATTATTTTGTAACACCAAGATAAAAATAATTTAATAAAAAGATTTAAATAAAATTTTTTTTAAAAAATTTAGTACTTACATTCCATGTAACGTTGATGGAACGAGAAGAAACAACGCTAGCTTTTATATTTTCAGGTGGATGTCGTGGTGCTGTAAAAAAAACTAGTGGAGTTATCAAAAAAAATTTAAAAAAAAAAAAAAAAAAGCTAATGATTTCAACAAATATATATGAAGTTTAGGAAAAAATATAATGACAAGCTAAATTTCAAAATTGTTCAGGAGGCCATTTTTTTTTTCTTGGAGGGAGTGCACCGTAATTTTTATGTACGCACACGAAGAAACAATTTTGGTAAAATTAGAGCACTATATGGTAATGGCATTTCTGGTAAGAAAAGAAAGCATAATTCTGATAATAAAAACCACAATATATATTATTTTTCCTTCTATGTCGTAACAGATTACCAGAAATTCTAGTTTTCAAAACTCTAGCTCATATTACCATATATTTAGTTAAAAAATTTAAAACTGAAAAGCGAACTTAAACGAATAAATGCTTTTTATGCCATATTCCAAGAAATGATAAAATTACTACATTTACCAAATGTTTTCACCTATTATAAAACCATATTTTATTGTTAATTTCACTGAAATCAGTACAAAAGAGCTTCGGTGAGAATTAGTGAGCTTTTTGGTGTTCCCATAGAGTCGACAACACGGTAAATTTTACCATATTCTCGTAGTTTTGATCATGATTCATTAACAATGATCATAACAATGCAATTTGTTACAACCAGAAATTTTCCTTAAAATGCTGAAGTTATTGCTGTTTATTTGAAAAAAAAAAAAAAAAAAATACGTTGGAGCAGTTTAATACAAAATTGTTCACCTATGGAATTAGTGAAGCTTATCACTACATTTTCCCGAGTGTTTCATATAAACAATCTAACAATCAATAATTAAAACATTTATAACATAAGTATGTTGTTTTCTTTAGTTAGGGAAAAATTTGGGAAAGGGAAATTAGGGAAATTCACATACGTTTTTGCAAAGTAATGTGCCTCCTGGAGGGACACTAAAATATGACCTTCAAAAATGTGGGTTTCAAGAATTTTTTTTTTCCACGTCTTCTATTTTTTCGGACTACTAACTTCACTTCGAAAAATATTTTCTGTTAACATTTGATCGATAGGAATTTGATATTTTGATTGAAATCGGTTGTTTCGGAGTAGAAATTGATTTTTATATGAGTGCTAAATTAAGCTATTTTACAAGCTTTATTTTTTTCACTTTTCAACTTCAGTATATAACTGTGAATACAACCAGGAAATGATGATTAAAAATAAAACTTCCTCAAAAGATTTAATTCTTGTCTGCTGCGTTGCATACTTTTCCTGTTGTTATCAATTTAAAATGAACCATCGTTTAACATACTGCCACAGGTAACTTAAAAAAAAAAAGCTTTTTACAATAAGTTATTTAAAACAATTTAATAATATTTTTTTTTCAATAAGTTATAACTATATAAATTATTTAAAACACGGTTGTTTCCTGTTGCTCAGCTTTGAACGTAATAATACTGTAATTTGAAAATAAACTTACAGTGAACTATTGCTATCTAAGAAATGTTATTCGCCTGTGTCTCAGCGATGAATATGAATTATAGTATGATAGATATGAATTATAGTATCTACTACAGTCATGATAGAATATCAGTAGTTTAAAAAAAAACATTTCAGTTACACACTACTTGAATTATTGATGTCAGAAAATTTGAAGAAACGAACATTTTGTCTTCAGCAAATTCCTGATACGTATGAAACTGCGTTTGATTGATGTAAAACAGTGATGTCAAGGCATACTCCAAACCGCAACAAGCTTTCGTCTTCATGAATTGTTCAATTTTGATTAATAGGTTCTAAAGCGACTATTTATAGCCGGAAAGTTGCTATTGTTAGATAAAGCTAGTAGAGTAGTAGATGTAAAGTTAATTTATATCGGCTATTCTTTTATGTTCAATAATAATCAACCTACAATTTAACTATTCCTTATATTTAATTTTCCATGAGCAAATCGATACCGGCATACATACGTTCTTCGAGTGTAGTAGCTGCCACTTCAGCACCAAACTGACTCTCTCCCAATGAATTCTGGCACTTCACCCGGAAGAAATATCTAGTTTTCGGTTTCAATCCTCTGATGGTTACAGTTGTTTCCGAACCAGGAACCGTCACCGGTCCACCTGCTGAGTTATCATCTGTAAAAAAGTATTTGCATTTTCAAATGTGGGTAGTGTCATATAAAATACGACATTGCAAGACAAACAAAATATGGCTATAGCGAATTTTTGAACTTATGTGTATTTCATTTGAAGGAAATTCGATAATCAAAAGGATAATAGTATAATAATATTATCTACACTCGATTTGAACACTTTTTTTCCCTTTTCACGTGTACTCTAATTGGAAATAGAACTATGAAGCTTCAACTAAACGCTGAAATTGTGTACAAAAATGTAATAAATGTTGCAAAAAATAAATGCAGAAACTAATAAATATTAATAAATATTAAAACTAAAAATATTTTCTTTTAGTTCTTATAAAGTTACCTTATTTCTATGTTATAGTTTTTATATGTATTTTAACATTACTGTTGAAAAGCCTATGCTACGTATGATATTGTATATTGAAAGAATTTAATAGTTTTTATTTCTACAGAAAATAAAATACTTCCGTTGTATGCTATATAATTAAAAAAAAACTGAGAAAAAAAATATACCAAAATATACAGTATTTAAACCATTTATTTGATAATTTTTCTTTTCATATTTTAACGGTTTATCGGAAATTCTGTTTTTCAAAATTATAGAGCTTTTCAAGACACATTTAGTGAAAATACAAAACTGAAAAGTAAATTTAACCGAAGAATGAGTTTTAATGGTGTGAAAGAAATCATGATAAAATTACCAAAATTTTCTACATTTACCAAATTTCATCTGCATTACAAAACCACCACATTTTATAGTTAATTTTACCAAAATCAATACCAAAGCACTTCCGTAATATTCGCTGATCTTATTGGTGTTCTTATACAGCCAGACACACGGTAAATTTTACTATATTCTAGTAGTTTTGATCATACTTTTTTCTCTGTGTGTCATTTAACTTTTTAAATATCCTTTATTAAATATACACATACCGTTTACATTTCTCCACATAACTGTGTACTGCAGAATAGGTGAATTTCCATCAAAAGGTTTATTCCATGTTAGCCTTAAATTTCTGCTAGATATGTCATGAATCTCTAAGTTTTGAGGCGCATCTGGAATATCTGAAAAATAAAACAATTGCGTATGTGAGGTTAACAGAAAAATAAAATGGGGACAAGAAGTTTTCATCTAACGGTAGGGTTTAAATGTACTTTTGTAACATAGTATAGTTGTTATAAATCGGAATTGTAAAACACTTTATTTTATTAAAGACACTATACAGTAAATAAATATTATGCGAACATTCAAAAAATGCATATTTTCTGTTTCCTAAGACAACCTCGGTTGTGTTTGACAATTTTAGATATTGCAACTTTAAAAAAGAAAATTCAATTACCAGATTAAAAGTTATTTTAAGTTATTTGCTTTTGCACCTTGACAGGCAGCAAATGTAGAGTTACTTTATTAGTGCTTTCAGTTTTTTTGTCATTGTTGAATTTTTTATTCTGGGTGATTCCATGACAGAGGGACACAAAAATTTATTAGTTTACACATGTCCATTATGAATGGGAATTAATATATTTTTATGTATTCACATTGGGTACGATGATATTTATGGCGTAGATATATTTTTAAGATATATTTTCTCAACAAGTATGTCCATAAATATCACGTGGCAAGTAAATTATTCATAAAGAAACCTGTCATTAAATACTTTTTTTTAATGAGATACCAAAAAGCTAAGTCATACAAGAATAAGTAAATAAAATAAGGACCATTTTTTTAAAGAACTATATTGTTTGTGGTGATATTTTGCTTTGATAAGAGCAGATTCACATGGATTTATAATTTACTTATTTGTTTTCTGACACTGCATGTCGACTTTTATTATTATACTTCGTACTAACAATTGATTGGTAATGACTCACGTTGTTTAAATTAAAAGTTTTACCATGCAAAAGTATAGTCCTAATGATACGTGATGTAAGGCAGATAGGCATTAAAAAACAATCCGTATGACAATGTAAGGCTTTTATCTAAGGTCTTGTCTAAGGTTTTACCTAAGGTTACCAAGTTAGTGTAAAAAAAAATTAAATAATATGAAAATTATATTTTGACCCCACAAGCCATTTTCCCACGCAAGGCATTACCCGAACGAGATTTTGACCACGTTAATACCTTGTACGACATTACTCTTGATCCCTCATTACATTATTCATAGACCATGTGAGACGTTGAAAACTAATGTTTTTATGTCGCAAGACGTTGTTTAAACAAGATCTTGATCAAGTTAATACTTTATAGAACATTACTCTTGATCCCTAACGATGACACCATGTGAGACGTTGAAAATTGATACTTTTATGTCACATGACATTGGCCTAACTAGATCGTGAACACGTTAATACCTTGCGCAATATTACTCTTGATCCCTCATCAAATTATACATAGATAATGTGAGACGTTGACGACTAATATTTTTATGCCGCAAGAGCAGCCCAAACGAGTATTTATCATAATCAGAAGTAATCACTAAACTAAATTACTTCATTAATTTGAAATATATAAAATGATATATAATCTATAGTTTTTGAATCTCTTACCTTGGACTGTTAGTTGGATATTTAAAGAATCTTCTCCGTAGTCATTGACTGCGGTGCAAGTAAATAAAGCAGAATCTTTTCGTTCTGCTTTTTCAATTATCAATTTACTTCTATCCCCATCAAGTAGCTCCTCTTCCAGAATCCTATACCTAAATCAAATAAGAATTACCATTAGGTAATAAATTCGAATTCGTTAGTGTAGCTTTTTATCTTTTTTATTTATGTCCACCCTTAATGTGCAACAACTTTTTGTGGCCACAAAATGACTACAAAAAAGGGATCATACATTAATAATTACCAAGTTTACATGATAATCATGCAAAGAAAGAGCTTTTAGTTAAATTACCATACTACATAGTAAAAGTATTTCTGGCAAAATTAAAAAAAAAAAAAAAAACAATAATTCTGGTTAATGAAACCAAAATATACTGTATTTTAACCAGTCTCTTAAAAATTCTTGCGGAAACGGTTGAGCCGAAATTCTGGTTTTCAAAATTATAGTTCATATTATCGCACATTAAGTTAAAAATACAAAACTGAAAAGTAAATTTAACCGGATGAATGGTTTTTGTGAAAAGCTCTAAGGTATCACGATAAAATTTCCAAAGTTTATCACAAAAAAAACATATTTTATTGAAAAAAACCACACCACAAAACTAATATTTTATATTTATGAAAGCATATTTTATTGTTATTGTACCCAAATTATTTCCAAAGTGAATCGGTAAAAATTGCCGTACTTTTGGTGCTCGCATAGAACAAGAAACACTATAAAAGGTATCATGATTTGGTAATTCTGACCATACTTTTTATCTCAGGACACAGATGATCACAAACAGTAATTTAAATATATGAAACACCTATATAAAAATTTGGTAGAACAAATTCGCATATTTGTTCATACTAAATAGATTTTGTTTTCGTTCCCCATCACTTTAGTTTTTTTAAAAAAAGCACGTGCTTCGACTTCAGTTTCAAATATATATGTTTATATTACTAATAAAATACTCCTAGTGCACTTTAGCATCCAAATAGTGTCTCGGTACTGCCATCTAGTGTGGCAGAAACTAGACGTCCAAATTAACATGGCCAACGGTATCTCACCCATTGTGGTGGTCCTGAAAGAGTGGATACCACTTCTGGAGAACGCACTAAGTCTTCTCATCGGGAAGACTGATTGTGCAGCTCATTAGAAATAAATAAAAAAAATATTATTAATAAATCATGATATTATTGATATTTTACCGGGTGAAAAATAAATGCTATTGATGAAACTTTTGTGAAAAATTTTTTTCTTTAAAAAAAAAAAAAAAAAAAAAAAAAACATATTTTTTGCAAGATGCTTGGCACAGATGCGTTGGGTTTGGTTTCACTGCACCAAGTTTCAGCGTGATAATCTGCATTTTAACTACGTGATCTTATCATTAAGTTACATTTTGGATTGTTTTATCAGAAAAAAAGGGATTATGTGAAGCTTTTTTAGCTGACTCTATTTTAAACAAGAATAAGAAATAAGTACATAAAAAAGAATGGCTAGAGGAAACTTTATAAATAAGGCCATTTTACTTACTCTACTCTTAAAAATGTTTTAAAAGAAGTTTGAAAACAAATTCATTGTTTTAAGAAATGATAATACAAAGCTTTAAGACTATAAAAGTTTTAGTAAGATTTTCGACTTTTTGTATAACTACAGATTTTCATCATCAAATCTTATTTTGCTCCAATAAAACATGCAAAATCAGTTATTTTTTTAACGTTTCAGGCTTGTTTTATCAGATTAAAGCAAAATTTGTCCCACTGATTTTATTTCTTACAAAAATCGAAACTATCTATTTTAAGGACAGTGATTTCAGAGAACTCTATGAATAACTTATACTTATACCCCACTTAACTATACTCAAGAACAAGTTAATGAAACTTTGAAACAGATTGACTGTTTCCACTTCATAAAATAGCTCAAAAATAATTTTGAACCAATAAATCAATACGTGACATAATAAACAGTTCCAGACTTTTCTTTCCATAAGTTGTTACAAGTATTTTTCATACATCGTCTTCCTGAATGAAAATGAAGTGATTTTTGTCCTAGCTAACACATATCGACTAACCGTCAAGCACTTAAGAAATATGATAAATGTTTCCGCTCTGTCACTAATTGAATTTCCGATAAAGCTTCCAATAAAGTTAAAGAGTGATTACAAAGGAGATATCTTTGTGTCATATTTCGACATTTTCACGCTATTCAGAGTGAAAAAAGATTCTATTGAGTAGAACATACTCAAAATAACAGTTCATTGAATAATTCAAATATTGCATGGTTTATTCATTTAATTGATACATGGTTGCAATATTTACTTTTCACAGGCATTGATTCTTTCCAGATTGTAAACGTTATTAAATTTTCTTTTAAGAAATACTATATTTTAATATAAATACGTAGATTTCTGTTGCCATTATTCTATTATTCCTATTCTGTTTCTATCTTTTATCTCTATTCTGCTTATTATCACTTATCTATTACATTGGGGGGTGCACATTTTTTTCGCCTTTATATAGATACTTTATCTTTCCAAATTTGGTTAAGAGGATTTCAAATCTGAAATTACTTCAGTTTCTTAGGCTTCAAAATTTTTTAAATGACATTTTAAAATTGTTACATTTAAATTTGTTATACACAGAAAAGGCTCATGCAAATGTTGCTACAAACTTATAAAGGAGTTAGGGCCCATTGTCAGGAAAAAAAAATTGCTTAATAAACCATGCCTTGAAATGTCGTTGTACGCGACTATAGGCGCTTTCAAATTATAACTTGTTCAGAAGCACTCTAAGAAACAGATCATAATAAGAAAATGACCCTCGACAACACCTCTTAGAAGAGAGAAGACCTTGGCACAAGTTAGCGAAAACGACAAAAATCTGATTCTTTAGCAGTTTAACGTTGTGACATCTTTCTTGTATTTCTACTTCCACTGTGCAGTTTGTGTCCGTTACGTCGGACTGCTAAATTTATTCATGCGGAGAATTTTTCTCTTCTAGAAGGTGGTGCTCTAGTGGTGTATGACGGGGCTTCAGGGCATGGGTTCCTAATGCAATTTTAATCCTGATGATGTACCTCAACTCTCCTAGAAGTTTGTCGCGACATTTGCGCTACACTTTGTAATATATAACATTTTTGAACTTGTACGCATCTTTAAAATATATGCTAAAAATGCCATTAAAAAACTATAGCTTGGAGAAAGAAATTGATTGTAGATTTGAAATCAGTTATGAGAAAGTATTAAAAATCTATTAAAAAAAATCTCATGGAACAGAAAATTGACAGTGTTAAACCTATTTTACCATCTAAAAAATGTAGTATAAAACCTATTCCATTAGGTCTAAAAACTGGGGATTATTTCAAATAAATTCCGAATTGAACGTTCATAAATAATTTAAAGGGTTTAGTTAAATACAAACTGAAAAAAATGTGAAAGCATATACCAAGTCCAGATTGAGAAAATTATTTTCATTTTTGAAAACTTCGACGTTAACTTATTTTTGATATCGTCTACAGTTTGTTTATATTGAGTTAGTGTTGAAGCCAGTTAGCTGCTTTCTTCCACATCGCTATGCAATACCTACCGCAACAAAGGTTCACCGTCAAAAAATATGTACGAATGATTTTAGTTGTGTAATTAGGATATATTTTAATTTTTAAAAATCTGATAATTGTATTTAATAACTTTATAACATTTATTTTCTATCCTCTTAGGCTTTGAAAAGCCTAAAATGAACTCGTATTTATATTCTCTCTGTGCTGTGTACATGTTTGATTAAAGAACTAATTTTATTTTAAGAAATACTGTATATATGCATCCTAAATTATAGATTCTCGCTTTATACTTTACCGTAAATGGATATTTTCTTGTGTGCATAATATGTTAATGAAGTTATAAATTTTAGTGTTATTTAATACGAAGCAAACGAGGCGGCTACTTTACCTCAAGAGGTGGAAAGATGTTCTCGGTGTTTCACTGCACTAGAACTATTTTCGGTTCTTGGGGAAGTGGAACACTATTTTTGTTTAAAGAAGTTGCAACCAATTTTGGTGTTCCCATACATAACACTTTTTGCAGTGAACATTTGGATATTAAATAATTGATCACTACAATTCCATCTTTTCATATTCTATCAGCCACTTTATATCAAGATACTTTTGTTTATACCATTTGTCTCAGAACAAAATATTCAGACATTGTTTAGCTATTTTTATTTCGTAACTTAATTATTTTTCCTACAGCTAGGAAACTGAATAATTAGTCTTTAATTAAAATATAGTAAAAACTTCAGTCTACGAAAGAAAATTTAATTATACTGCCCATATTCACTCCACGTATTATAGAGATACATTTTAAATTCTACTTAATCTCTTAAGGAAAAAAAAAATTAAAATAAATTTAAAATTACTTCAGAAACACTGACTATACAAACAAACTCTCCAGACAATGCATTTATTCCTAACTTCAGCATTCTAACAAAAGTAGCAAGGCAGTAAAAAAACTATAAATAGAGAAATTGTTAATTTAATTTCTTTGTCGTTGCATTATTCTTTAGTCGGATTTTCTATGAATACAAGCAATTTTCTAGAATATATACATTCTAATTTCAAAGCATTTCTTGTATAAAACACTATTAAAAAAAATTAAGTATAAAAATTAAGCCTTACAGATCACTTTGTATTCCATAAATTAAATTAAATGACATTTTTTTTTCTTAACTTTAAAATTAACTTAAAAGGTATTAAGTAGTGTAAGTTTGTTCATAAACAAGAAGAAAACTAAAGTAATGAGAATAAATCAAAAGAAAAATGACAAAATTAAAATCGAAAATCACGAAATAGATGACATAGAGGCATTTAGCTATTTGGGTTCTATTGTAGATAAAAAAAGGAGGAAGTAGTGAAGATATTAGACAGAGAATAATCAAAGCAAGAACATGTTTTAAGGGATTACATAAATTTTGGAGAGAGTCAAATATTGAAATAAAGACAAAAATAGTTGTTTACAAAGCTATTGTTAGAGCAGTACTATTATATGGCGCAGAAACCTGGAAACAGACTAAGATCAAAATACAAAAATTAGAAACCTTTCAAAACAAATGTTTAAGATTTATTTTTAAAATTTTTTGGCCTTACAAAGTATCAAATCAAAATCTATTAAAGAAAGCTAAAATAAAAACAATAGAGGATGAAATTAAAAAACGAAGATGGAGCTGGCTCGGACATATCCTTAGAATGCCCAAAGAAAAAATGACATCTGTTGCGCTTATATGGGCCCCTGATGGTAAAAGAACAAGAGGAAGACCCAGACTGACCATCCAGCGCATGTTTTTGGGTGAATTAAAAGAATGTCGAATTTCTGGCTGAGAGGAAGCGAGATCTATTGCTAGAGACAGGAGGCGTTGGAGGGATATGCTAGAGGCCTTGAGTGCCCAATGTCACGGAGAGGATAAATTAAGGTTAGTAAAAGGTATTAAGAAGCTAAAATTAGTTAAAAAGTAAAATAAGTGGTTAATCATTATTAAACAAAGCTAAAATAGTTCGTCCTTCATAAAAATATAAAATTCTTCTTTTTTTACCCTTTTTTTCTGTTTATTTCTGAAAAATAACTTTTAACTGAATAGATTGATGCATGGTAAGTGTACATGTAAACAAATTTTGAGTACGCTGGCTTTAAAATTTAAATGTTTATTACAAGGAATGAAAATTTTATTTCTTGACGTAAAGATTACGAATCGCAAAATTTTTAAGCCTTTAACTTGTAACACTTGGCATTTCAATTTGTTGACAATAGAAATATTGTCTAAGATCTTTCATCTCCTATTTGTTGCAAAATGAACTTGGAACCTTCTTTTATTCCCTGAAATCCTCTGAAATTCTTTTCATCTAAGAAGTTCTCCAAAACTCAATAACGTAGAAAAATAAATTACTATAAACTGAAACATCATATTTCACACAAAAAAAAAAATTTAAAAAATATATCTTACAACATTTATCCACTAAGATATTCATTTATGTTTATGCAGTCGCATTAACGTTTCAAACTGAATTAACAAAATCAGAAGATATCTGCTAATATTAATAGATATTCGATTTTTCCTGCAAACTGAATTTAATTGGCACAGCATGCACTCGATTAAGCATTTTAAGCTGAAGGATTTGAGGTTGGGACAACTCATCATCCATATGTAGAAATAGTTTTCATTTCTTGACTTCCTGGATAAGCATCCCGAACATAATCGGTATCCCGAATATAATCGGTCATATTATCCCGAATATAATCGGTTGAATTATAATTAATTCAAATGGTCAAACCATTTTCTAGAATTTTCCAGAATGTTATTTGAGCCATTTTTTAAACAATGTTTGCTTGATGGTAAGTTGCCATATCATTCTGGAAAAGTCTATCATTACTAAGAGTCATGGATCCCTTTAAATATTACTTGTAATGTCCAAGTATCAATAGACGAATCGGTCCATTCAATAATTAGTCATTTTTATGAGAGAAAAATGCCCACGATGTTAGTTAACATCCCACAGAGTACTGGATACTGCAGGCAGAAATATAAAACGATAATAAACATAACGGTTAATAAATCCAAAATATGCGGTAATTAAACCATTTATTTGTTAATTTTTCTGTTCATAAGATAAAAATTTGCCAATTTTTTTTATTATAGTTTGTATTACCAATACATTTATAAAAATGCAAAACTGAAAACTAAATTCAAACAAATAAATTGTTTATACGCCTTGCTCTAAGGTATCATGGTAAAACTACGAAATTCTGCCATATTTATCAAATTTTTCAACATATTGTTAAACTGCATGTTATTTTTAATTTCACTTAAATCTTTTTCAAAGCACTTCTGTAAAAATTACGGTAAAATTGGATGGCAAAATTTTTCTTTAAAATTACACGGTAAATTTTTTTTTTGTTGATAATTTTCATTATACTTCTTTTCTTAATGTGCACTCACAGAGACTGTACCTTTTAACGAAATTTTTACTGAAGCATCTAACTTGGAGATAAATGAACCACTTTTGTACTAAATTGAAACTACAATTCATGCTTTTGTGTCTATTAGGATTTTTTTAGCGTGGTACTCGGAGAAAATTTACGCTAGTAAGCCAATTTTATTTACTGGCATATTTAATTTTTAACATTTTACTCTTAATTTGAACATTCTATTTTAAATGCTCAATCATGCTGAAACACTGATAGTATATTCTGAAAGCAGTTACAGACCTCGGAGTACTGATAGATAAACGTTAATAACGTTGATAGATAAGACTGATAGATAAACGTTTAGTACGTTATCAGATGAACGCAGTTTCGTGTACCACATATATCAGAAATGCGTGGTTTCATTTGTTAGTAAACTAGTATTATGATGCTATCACTTACATCGTACTACTTCTGCAGAATGAAAGCTGATTGTCTAATAATAATTTACACAAGAAAATATGTTGGTTATGACTTTTTATGTCCATGTTCATCAATTATGAATGATTCATCTTAAGTCAGATGATTCATCTGATTCAGTTTTAAATTCCCTAGTTGGCGAATTGTGAACTCAAAAATAATACTTTACAGGATTCGGAAGTGTGTGTTGGATGTGGAATTATGCATGTTTGGCTTCAAACCTTAAGCAATGTTACATTTTGTTTCTAAATTTTAGCAAAAGAATAATATATATTAATTACCTGGGTTCTGATATGGGATCAATTATTACTCCTTGTCTTCGCCAAATGAAATTCATTGGCCTGTTTCCATAAGAACTGCATTCAATAACTGTTTTATCCCCTCTTCTTGCGCCAAGAACTTTAAATTTGAATTGAAATTGAGGAGCACCTAAATTTTAAAAAAAATCGATGCATATTTTTATTACATATACTTTTTTCACACAATGGAAACACAAATGGTTTAGTTTATGAAATAATGAATGGCTTTTGTCAAGTTTATAATCATTATTATTATTAAAAAAATTTTGTCAACAAATGCATATTTATTTATTACGTGTTTTATCGTCTAGTATGCATTTCGAGTTTCATATTACGCACAAGGCGATGGAGAATTAAGGATTTTCTCTGGCTAAAGAAATTCAGGTTAATTATTGTTTTTTTCCGTATATTTGATTGTTTTTTGGTTATTTATTATGCATTGATCAATAATATAATACGCATATTGGTTGCTCAGGGCATTAACATATTTTACGCCATGTTATTATAAGAAAACTTGTGTATAAATTTAAATTACGTACTGTTTTTTTATTAGAAAATATTCCGAAAAAATCCAACAATTTATTTTATTGCACTTATACAGTAATTGTTAAGTAATGAGCGTTTCAGTCGCTATTTTCAAAAGAAATTTGATGTCATGATAAAAATTTGATGCCATAACAGTATTTTAAAAACTCTGGTGTAAAAATCATCTATTTTTGCTATTTTGTATTTTTAATTCTTTTTTTTTTTCCTTCAGAAATATTCTACATTTTCCATCAAAACTAATTTGTTACACATTGACTATAACATGTCTCAGTTTTAAAAGTTATTGAAATAAATTTTTTTATCGTAGTTAGCAAATATTATTTATTTGCGGTAAATGAAATAGATAAAGTTTTACAAGAGTAATATTTTGAATCATTCAAAGAAAAATTTCTAAAAATATTCAATGTCTTTACTATTATTATTGAGGGATAAAAAAGCAAATATGAATGTGAAATTTTTGTGTGAGTAGACACGCATAAAGGGTAAAGGTCAAAATCTTTAAATCGTTTTAAAAAGCTATTTTTGGAATGTTTTCAATTGATATTTGTTTTAGTACGTAAGATACGTTTTTCTTTTACTTTTCGAATATCCTCAAAATGAATATTTTCTTTAGAAAATGAAAGTCCATAAAGATTAAAGAACAACATTATAACCTGTCAAACAAACTTTTGTATATTTAGAATCAATATTTATGTTTATTAAAAATAATTAAAAAAAACCTGATTTTTATACGAAAATTATTTCAGATGTTTTTAAATAAAATACTATTAAATTTACATTGCACATTATATATAGTGTTAAATGCACATGTTAAAAATTTGTGCAATTTTAGAAGAGATTTTCAACATGGTATCTATTGTGTTTAATTATCGTGATTAAACAGTTTCGCAACAGCCAGCTGTCAGTAAATAGTCACAGTAGTTTAACATGATGGCGGAAATGATATCCTTATTGCACATATTTCCTAGACAGCTAAAGATGCTGAATGAACTTTAAGCTGACACCGGGGAAACAAATGGCCCATCACAGAGAAAACTCGATGCCCAAATGATCTTTCGTGGATTATGAAACCATATATTATTATTATTATATCAAAATTATTACAAAAACAATTCTGTAAAATTCACCGAGTATTTTGGCCAGAAATATGGTAAATTCTACCATATTTCTAGTAGTTTTGACCATACTTTCTTTTTCAATGTAATTACGAAATTTGTTTAATGCGTCTATATTAATGATCACAAAAAAGGGTCGAATTCCATAAAATATTGCACTTACTGTGAACAGTTAGTTTAACAACTGTGCTTAATCCAGGTCCCACACCATTATTCGCTTCGCAGAGATAATATCCTTCATCAGAAGCCTCTACGCTTGGAAAATTTAATGAACCGTTCACCAATATATGGACATGTGAACTACTAACAATAGTTTTAAATTGGTCAGGTGGATGTTCTGTAAAATTGAATAAAGGAAATGGAAAGATTTATTTACAAAATGAGAAACTTATAGCAAAAATATTAGAAACTTCGGTTATTGGTCGAATCATACTTTTGATTAAAGTCTAAAGGATATTTAATTTCCTTATTCAACAAAAAAACATTACAAAACTAGTATATCCTAAAACAAATATATGACTTTTAAGTCATTGCCAAAACTCAGCGATATTTATTTTAATATTGACTTAATACGATCAAAGAATATGCGATTTAAATAGTACTGGGAAAATACTTTCAAAGTTTAGAGAAAATTCGTGACCTATAAAATGATTTTTGCGAACTTCGAGAAAATTCACTCTGAAAATTAATAAGAGTATACATTAAATAGTCTTAGAGAGAAGGAAAACTAATTGAATTTTAATAACTACCCCTATGGAAGAATTAACTAAGCACAAACTATTTTAACGCAAATATTCCCATGGACTTATTTTATTTATTTATTTACTAGAAAGGCCTACTAAATCTCGGGAAAAGTATTGAGCGTAATTTACTATGATCTTGCCATTTTATAAAAAGCTGCAATGTCATGATGGAATTTTTAAGCAAACTTTGCTTCTAGAAAATAAACTGAGTTATTTAAGTTTTTGGTTTATTTCAGAGAAATATGATAAAAAAAAAACTGTTGAAAGTTTTTCTTATGCAAGATGGAATTTCTAATGTGTAATTTTTTAACATCTGTCACTCATCGTTTTTTTCTGGTTGTTATAATGCTTTTTTAAGAAATATAGTTTATTTTCCTTGGATAAAACTTTTGTTACTAGAATCAGATAGAAGCTTAATTATTGCAATTAAATAACGCATAATAAATGTACTGAAACTGTAACATTTGTTTAGATAATTTTTTGAAGACTAAGTCAAAATTTACATATCGTTAGAAACTTTTGGTGCTATCTTAAGCTAAAATCGATGCATGACTATATAAATTTAAAGGCCAAACGTCGATAAATGCCATAGAAGAGTAGGAATTTCTTATTGTGACACATTTTTTGTTGAGCAATAGGTTTGAAGTTTTAAAAGGAAGAAAAATATAAAATATATATTTACATTGTTCATTCTTCATGTTTCTGAAGGCGTTGAAACTTTGAACTTGGTAGAAAAATAAAATTTTTACGTTTTGTTAAGAAAATTTTTTCCAAATCTCCATTTCCAAGAAAGCCTTTAAAAGTTTTTAGGCGAATCATATTAAAGAAATATTTTGTGAATTTCCTAAAATACTGAATTGCATTGGAATATTTTATAAGGCAACCACTCTTACTGATTTAAAATAAACAAAACGAGTATAATATAATTAAAAGCGAAGATATATATTTAACTTAAAAATTTAAAAATAAATAAACTTTTAAACTGAAAAATTTTGATTAAAAATTTTGATTAAAAGAATAATAATGAGTGTTTATTTTTTTTTCTATTTTTTTGTTTGTAAATTTCATTTCGTTAAAAAGATCTGCAACGGTGTATTTTTATGACCATTCTCAAATATTTAAAAGAAGACATAGTTTGAAGAAAAATAATATGTTAAAATGTGATGTATTTTTAAAATAAAATATTATTTTCTGCTCTATCCGGGATATAAATATTTGCTAGAAAAGAAAAAAATAAATAGATTCCTTGTATTGCATGTTTTGCAAATTTTATTTCATTTAAAAACTTACTTCAGCGAATTTTACATGTTTAAAACTTTTTACAGAAAAAAAAACCTTCAGAGTTTGAAAATGATGTTCATTATTTTTGTTCTTTTTCAAAGTTATTATATAAAGCATTTTCTTTGTTTAGTTTTAGCAATATACAATAATATTAAATTTAGTTTTAACAAATATTAAACAAATATTTTCTTTCTCTGTTCTTTAATTATAACCATAGCAAAAAAAAAAAAATTAAAGTATTTTTCTAGTAGAATAAAAGTAGTATTGTTAATACAAAATGCCTTACATTGTTTGTTTGCAATTTTTTGTTAGCGTTACAATAGTGATAAATGTTTCTAGAATTATGTTTTGCCGTCAAAATATAACAAATTTTATCATGTACACTATGTAAAAAATTTAGTAACTCCTAAGCAAATAAGAGTTAAATTTATAAACCCTACGACGTCGAAATTCAATCAGCATATACTCATTTTTGAACTAAATAAATAGTCCTCAAAGAGACATTGAGTAAAAAATGTGAGTGTGTGCCAGCAGGATTCGAACCAAGAGTGTCCGGGTTTGTAGAAAGATGCCTTTGTCTCAATAGTTGCACATTAAGATCCAGGGTGAGTTAGGAAGGTTTATATAATCCTTTTTATACACTGCGTTTTGTACAAAGTATGAAATTTCTCTAAAACTTGAAAAATTGGCTGTTAATTTAAGCGGCAAAATGTCCCTTTTTGGAAAAATAAATTTCAGTATCAGCAATTGTAATGAACTTTTGCAAAATTCTTAGACTTGTGTTTAACTCTTCATGTGCTTAAATTCCATACTGTAACTTTTTTAACAAAATTTTGTTTTTTTCTCAGTTATTCCTATATTCAGTAAGAATTGGTTATGCCATTTTATGGCGTGTATTTATAAATTAGCAAGTGATTTTGAACATTTTGAAAAGAAAAACTAAGTTAAAAATATATTTTGATAACACATAAATCCAGTTTTTCAGGAAAAATTTCATAAACTTTTTCATAAAAATGCCCTAGAAGGTGCTGCATTGTGTTTGAAAGTGTTTTATAAAGTGCAAAACACTCACCTGTTGTTTTTTTCCACCTGATATGGGGGTGTGGTTCCCCATCTGCTTGGCAACTGATTGTCGCTGGACGTCCTGAAACTGCTGTTATATCACTGGGTTCAAGAATCCATCGAGGTGGAACTAAAAAATATAATTTTTCTACGATATATCAAAAATATAACACAAAAAAATCACAATGGTTGCGGAAAATATCTTAAGATACAAATGACAAACTTAATGAGAATTTCTATTATTTTTGCCCATCGTTATAATTTATGATGCAACTAAATACTAGGTCTGTTTCATAATTATTGCATTCATCAAGAGCATTTTATTTAATTAATTTTTTTAAAGAAACACTCACAAAATTTGACTAAATGTTTAATTATGTGAGTATATTTATAATATGATTTTCAAGAAGGATATTTTTAGAGAAGTTAAGAAGCTTTTATTACTGTTATTTTCCGAATTTTTAATATTTTTGTATTAAAAGGCTCTATAACAAAATATGTTGTTGTTTACGTATACCTGTTTAGGCAGAGGGGGTGCGATAGTTCTTGTTCTTCAGTGTCGCCATCTGTTACCAAAAATTCGACTTCTGCCACATCATACGTCGCACACGTTTATAGGGCGGACCCATTCATTCATTCATCCACAGATCGTAATTTTGACTTGAATCAAAGAACGATCGATCTCCAATCCAGTACCCCCAGAGGTCTTGATTTGTTATGAGAACATGGAGGACTTTTGCGACTCGACAGATTTAACGTGCATTAGTCACTTTACTGGACTGGGAGTCTTCGGCCTGTGGGGTTCGAACCCACAAACTCTCGGACATGGGCCCAATGCCCAACCGACCAGGCTATCCCGGCCATAGCAAAATATAAACTAACTAATAAACCGCATCCTAATTCATTTAGCTGAATTTTATATACCCTATTAAGAATTCTAGACATCATTTATCCTATAATACATTTTTATCAAATTATATCTAATATTATCAAAAATTGCACAATAAAATTTTCCTGAAATTACTCTTTTAGACAAGCAAATAGATAAAAAAAAAACATTCTAGAATATTGCATAAAAGAAATATGTATTGTGTTTATTTTAAAACTGTTCGAACGAATTAATTTACATCGCAATGCAATATAAATACAAATCATTCCAGTAAAATACTTTTTCACCCGAATGTTAGTTAGTATTATGTATAAACTAAAGCAATATTTCAGTCACAACTTTTTTCATAGTAAAATTTCAACAATAAATTCTTTTATAAAGCATAGAAAAATAACCATATATTAAATAAAACCGAACAACTGTAAAATACTTTCGATAAAGCAAACTTACAACTTCATCATTACAAATATACTCCCTTTCTCATTCTAATAGTAGCGAAATACAATACCTTTAGAGAAAGTTTCCTAGCATTATTGGGGAATCACGTAAGTTGAGCAACTATAACTCTAGAATGGATTTTCTCCATAATTCCGGTAAAGTCACAAACTAAGACAAATGGCTTGAGGGCATGTCAAGATGGAAGTTTGGGAATGCTTCAAATAACATTTTTGAATTCTTTCTATTAATAATTTCTTGAATACTAAAACGAAAGGCAATATTTCTATCACCTTTCGAATTACATTTCGATCATTGCGCGTGACTGCTATTTAGATAAATGAGATTTATTTTAACTGGCAGATTGTTATTGTCACCCATAAATTGTATTTTCAATTCGGTGTAATTTGATATTGCAGAACAGTTATACTTCCATATTTTATTCTATTTTCATGAATTCAGCTAAGCTTAGTTATGGCTATGCTTCCTATCCTAGCTAAGCTGAGAAAAGTTTAGTCATACGTAGCTAAGAATTTTAACACCATTGGTAAAGCACGTGAATTGGGTAACTGTTACTCTTAAAAAAGTTTTCTCTATCTTTCCAATAAAATCAAATGCATGTTTTCTATTGATAATTTCTTGGATACCTAAATTTAAGGAAATATTTTTGTCACCTTTTGTGTTCCATTTCAACCAATTCGTGTCACAGCTATTTACTAAAATGGAATTTATTTTTACTGACAAATGTTACTGTCGCTTATAAATGGTAATTTTAATTTGATTTAATTTGAGTTTTAAAAACTACATTACTGTTATAGTTTAAATACATACAAGAAACACGAATTCAGCTTAATACGAATTACTAAACAAGAATTACACACACATATTAACACGAATTCAAGTAAACCCTATAACAAAAAACTTTATTCTGTTTCTTATGTAAAAATTTGAACATCATAAAAATTATAAAAATGATCATAAAACTTGATTTTAATTATAATTTTTCTCAACATCTGCTCTTTGGAATGATATTTTTATAATAGTTTTTCATGCTTATCCTCATGTTGACTGTGGTAAGAAAATATAGAGATAGGGGATACAGATCTTGTACATGCCGTCTGACCGGCTTCAAAATTTTGTAGAAAGATACCGTCCTGGAATATGGGCTGAGTGCTTGGTTATGATTAGGTGATGAATATGCTAGTTTAAAAAAACTTTAGACCAGATATTTAGGAATAAACAAGATTCACTGTGTTCTCTTTTAAGAAACTCTAAGGTCAAATAGCCACTCCATCATCCACACTTCTCAATATCTTTTGAAACAAATAGAAATAATAATAAAAAAATTTTGAACTAACCTTTGACAGTTAAAATAGCGCTGTAAGATCCAGTAGCGACGTCATTTGTGGAGGCACATGTGTAATTACCATTGTGTTTATGTTCTAATTTTTTGATTGTCAATGTGGATACATGTCCCTCTTGCGCGTACATAATAGTGGCATCTAAATCTTCTTCCAAGAGAATCTGGCCATCTTTAAGCCACCGAGTAGTCAATGGGCCATCACCAGCATCAACGATGCAAGTAACTGCTGTTAACATGCCTTCGTGAAGGTTGTCTTTGAAGGAAAAACTGGCAACCTTTGGCCCGGCTGAGCAAGAAAAAAATACATAATTATGTTTCAGTTTGGTACTTTTGCTGCTTGCGTTATTTTTAGGATACAAATATGCATTTAACGCAAGCGAAAAAAACTGTATTTCTTTAAATTATTATTGATTTCTTATTTAGTTATATGGTATAGGGGAGAGTCGGGTAGCCCCGCCCACTTAAGGAGTATTGCTTATATTTCTGTATAATATTGAGTAATAATCAATATTTTTGTATGTTTCTATTGTTTTATCATCTAATTAAATAATACAAAAAAAATAAACCAAAAAAAAGAAGAGTTTAACTTAAAAAAATAGAAATTTGAAAAATTCGACAACTGTAATCAACATATTTTCAAAACTATTGTTTACCATGTTACCAGCTGCATAAATACTTGAAATTTTAAAAATAATCTTTTCTTAATATAACGATGTCCGATCGCCCATTTAGTTGAAAAAATATTCTATATATTTGAAATTGACAGTGGGCAGGGGTACCCGACACTCCCCTAACTCATTACGTTAAATATAATTTCGTCATATTATTTAAGCCTCAGAAAAATTGGTTTATTGTTGTTTTATAACATCACATCGTACATCGAAAGAAGGAAACAATACTGGGAGAGTTACCGGATGTATGATAAAATTACCATATGATTTGTATGGCAATGGCATTTCTAGTAAAAAAGAAAACATAATTCTGGTAATAAAACTAAAGTATATGGTATTTTAATCGGTGAATTAGTGATTTTTTCGTACATATGGTAACGCTTACCGAAAATTTCAATTTTCTTAATATTACTATAGCCCTACATTTTATAGTTAATTTAACCAAAATCATTACCATAGCATTTCGGTAAAAATTATTGAGCTTTTTCGTGTTCCCATAGAGCCAGAAACATGGTAAATTCTATCATATTTTGGTAGTTTTGACCATATTCTTTTCTTAGTGCAGTAACTTGAACCTTTTAACACTTTCATAACTTCGTGCGGTATCTGAACCTTTTAACACACAGGACACTTCAATAATTATAAAACACTTCTAGACATTTTTAAAACTCCCCGTGAATAATTTATTCTATATATAAATTTTAAAAAAATATTTTAATTGCTTTTTCTTAAATTTATTATTGGCAAGAAGGATTAAGTATTTAGTATAAATTTTACAGTTCTTTCCATCTTCTTGCTATACTCTAAAACAAATTTATTACAAATTTAAGAAATAAATAACTTGTTTTAACTAATTTATATCATAATTTGCTAGTATTCAGCCCATACTTTAATAGCTACAGGTTTGAAAATAATTTTTTTTTAAATATGTATTTAGAAATTAAAAATGGTATTTTATATGTTTTTGGTTTCTCCTAAAAATGCCTTTTGTACTATTTGTATTTACCTACTTTGACTTTTTTAGCAAAATTAGTTAATAAAAGAACATAATATAACTAGGACATTACTGAACATTCCCTCTAACATGAAACTTTAAAAATAAGTTTATATTTTTTTAATGAAATGAAGTATTTAAGTATGCATATCAAGTAAATGGAAAGCACTCTAGGTATATTTTTGACACAGAAGCTATATTAACAAGAACAAATAACCACGTAGAGAAGTTGTAGTTTAAATTATGCAAAAACACATTTTCTAAGTAGGAAAAATTCGGACTAAAAAACAAGTTTTATATTAAAGAAATAAGATGCTTTATTTTCATGTTTCATGTTTTTCTGGTCTTTTTAGATCACAAAATCTTTCTGTCTTTATTAATAGTTTGAATTTTTAAGAGAAATGTATTAACTATTTTTTAGGTTAAAATAATTATTATTTAAGTTTATAATAAAAAACCTATAGTTTTAATTGTGTAGTGCTCCAAATAAAAAAAAAATGAATATCCAAAATAATTTAAGAACATGTTTTTTTTGGATAGCGATACATGTAAATAGTAAAACTCTTATTAACAGTTCCACACTTTCGACTGCTCCCAAGTCAAAATTTTTGATGGTTTTCCTTTGATTGACGGAATCTTGATGAAAGTTTGTTGGCACATCAAAAACCATAAACTCGTAATGGAATAGGTTCATAATGTTGACCATCAAATGATGTCGGACCATCATGAATCGCACTGAAGCCAAAATAAACCATCAACATGTTTTGATGGGTCCATCAAGAATTTAAATTTGGGCTGGTTTGCCTAGACTAATTTTCCTGATTGCGTCTACAGCTTTATTTAGAGGCTTAAGAATCTGAATCCTCTGCAAAAATGTAATTATTTTTTAGAGAAAGTGTATTTTGTGTCTGTTTTTATAACTTTAAATTTCGCTAGTGAAAATTAATTAGCTTATTTAAGGCTAGGCTCGCAAATGATTTAGACTAAGATCTAGTAAGCGACAATATGCTCATTGGATGAAACATTTGTAAAGATGTTTGTTTTTTTTGCGCTGCATCTTTTTAAAGAAATTTTAATTTTCTCTTTGTAATACATTTTATTTAAAAAATATATAATTTGAAAAATAAAAAATATTGAAATATATTTTTCTCTTTGCAAAAAAAATTATTTTGTAAAAGAATATTTAAAAAAATGCGATTCAAAGTTGAAGCATATTAAATTGAAACTTAGTATCCTGTAAACAAATTTAAGGTGTATGATTATACGGTTCCATTGAGCAGAATATTAATACTGCAACAAATTTGAATGATGTTATTGTTCAGCACGCTACAACATTTTTAAAGTATTTTAATAAAGTACTATAGACAACTGGACCTTCCTCAGACGTTTTTATTATTTATAATTTTCATGTAGTTCTTACAACTGTTTATTGGTAACTGTTTGCTGTTTCATTCTTCCAACATTGCCTTTCATTTCATTCTCCAATGCATTTTATTCTCCTAACTACCGTAAACTTTAGAATTTATTCTAAATATTCTTTTTAATATAACAAAAATCTTTTAACTCTTAAGATACCTCTGTTGATCTTGGTTTCTTTTTCTAATATTATTGATTCTATTGATAGAAATCTAATTACGCAACTCAACAAACTCTCTTATTCGAACTTTAAAATCAAATTTATTGATAATAATTACTTGGAAATGACTTGGGGATAATAATTACTTTATTACCCATAAACAAACTAAATCTTCCCAACCCTAAAGACCTCGTTATTGATAATTATAAATTTCGATATATACAGTTTTGCTTGACCGTAAGGTCTTGCGTACATTGAACAATATAAATGCACCTTTGAATTTTAGCAAGAAGAGCAATAAATGTGTAAATCAGGATATTAAACGATCTTCAATAAACGATTTAGGTTTTCTTGTGCAAAAATACTGATATTCATCTTTGTAAACCGGCCTTGACTGCTGGGTATCTTTCTATATTTTGAAAGATTCTACTAATTTAATAAGTTATCAATATAATGCCTCATGTTTTACCTATATTTGAGGATATATTCTTGCACCATAATGTTCCCACCCAACCCCCTTACATTTGTTTCGTATTTTTCTTGTTTTATTAAATTGTTCAACCCTAGTTTTCTTATTGCAACGCATTTGATCCGTTACTGTTGCATCGTCATTTTATGTTTAGATACTAGGAATGGTTCTTGGTTTTAGAACTTAAACTGTATTGTGTTTTTTTCTTTATTATTTTCGTACTTCATTCATGATGTTTTGCTTTATCTAAAATTTAGTAGCAGAAAAATTGGCATATATACAGTTTTTACTAAATAATTTCGTTACAAATCTCAAATCTGGAAACACAGCAATCATTTCTCTTTTTTTTTAGCTAAAATTTATTGTATTTATATTATTTTTAACTAAAATGTTTCCTGATCTTATTGCGAAGATTTTCTAAAGCAAGTTTTGGATTATTAGTCAAAATTATTTACAAAAAAAATTCACATTTTAAGTCATTTTTATTTTTGAAAAGAATTACTGTGAAAAAAAACTTAAGTTCTTGTACCTACTTCGAACTAAAATCCGAAAAGAACGAGAAATAGGCATTCCTTGACTGGATGCCACCTCACAACTATAGCGACCATCATCTACTCTAGGCTGTACTCCTTCAATGACTAAAGTACCATTCGGGTAGACACGCTGTCTTTGATTAACAGGAAGAATTCGTCCTTCTAAAAAAACAAAATAGAAAATTGTGAAAAAATATCAGAGCTAGTTATAGATGATGAACAAACTGGTTGATATGTAAGAGTAATAGTAATATAATAAGAATTAACTATACACTTAAAAAAGACCGACTTATTAGTATTGCTATGATGTCAATTGAAATTCGTGTACCAACCAATATGGTTTCATTATGATAAAATACCTAATTAAACTGTATTAAAATAAATCAAAGCACAAGTGTTCCTGTAATGGTAGGTAAAATAAGTGTACTAACCAGTAAGTTTTTTTCAGATAAAATACCTAATTAAACTGCATTAAAGAAGATTGTAGCATAAGTGTTCCCATATGGCAGGTGAAATACGTGTACTTACTAATACGGCTTGGTTGTGATAAAATACCTAATTAAATTCTAATAAGTAATGAATAATAAATAATATAGACACCAGTACAAGTTTTCATCAGCCAGTTAACTATGTTAAACTATAAGTTACTACATAATTCCATAACTTACATTCGTAAGTCCAAGTAAAACTTGGTTCTGAACTTATGATATAGTGCAAAATGATTCCTTCTAATTCTGTAGACGATTTATTTGAATACAAAAAACGTCCGAATTATGATAAAATTTTATGAAACGAACCAACATTTAGTAATGGTACACTTATTTACAAAAATGAGAAAAAAAACTTTCTTTTTAAAAAAATTCCTACTTTAAAAAAAAAAAAAATCTTACTTTTTTATTAAGTATTAAAATAAAAGACTTGATCAAAAAACATAATTTAGTTTTTCATTTTTGCAACTATTTTGACGTAGATTTCTAACACGCTCTCGAACAAAAAGTTCAAGTGGAAATTTTTTTATAAATGTTTGTTTATGAGCATAAATTATCTCATTGCTTAAGTGAAAGAAAGAAAGTGATTTTTTTAAAAATATGTTTATGGCATTTAGCATTATTTTTATTATACTGCTTAAATTCCATACATTAAAATGATATCCCAGATTTTATTTTTAAACTACTAAGGAATTTCTTTAGAAATATGGGACATTAAAATTTATCGCTGCACCAAATACATAAATTAAATATTTTTTTCCTGATTATAAAATGGATTTAAAGTTTAAAATATATATAAGTTAAAATTTGTGTTTAAATACTATCTATTCTCTTTAAAACCTTGATTGGATGCTAAGAAATTTACCATTTTCTAAATTCTTTTCGAGATTTGATCCAGAATGTTTAAATGTTTTATTTACGGAATTGATGTGATTTAAAAATTAATTTTCCCGGCGTTTACTTAAATATATATTTGCTCAGTTTCTGTTATTTAAAACTATGTTTCATATATTTGAATTTACATAATTGCATAAATTTTCAACAGACCAAGTAAGTTTTTCAAGTTTCTTTTCTCTTACTCTGCAAATCTTTATTGCTATGTAAAAATAAAATTCCCTTTCCTTGCTTTATTTTAATGATGTTTCCCTAAAGCTAAGTTAAGAAGCATTGAGAAAAATATGAAAATCCTTGGATTTAACAAATGCAAACGGATATAAAAATGAAGGATTTTGTAACCTGAAGACAAAAGCATTGTCATTGTGGTATAAATTCTAAAATAATGAGGTTCGAAATTTCACACTAATTGCGCTTATATTTTTTTCCCTTTTCCCCCAAAGCAATTTATTCTTTTTAAACGCTTCGTAAGAGTTTTCTCACTTTTGCACGATAACATGGGAGCAATTAGGGAAATTCTTTTTTTCATACAAATTGCCTGTTTATTTAAATTCTTAATAAAAGTGTTTAATAGTTGAATGAATTTTAACTTATTTAAAAAATGCAACGAAGTATTTTAAATCACGTTTCTCTTTGATATCTTACAGCTGATGCAACATCAAACGGAAAAAACTATTTAAAAATTAAAGCTTTTGTCACGACAACATTTTATGAATATATTTTCTTTTTAGAGTTCTTTGAAATTGTTTTGAAATCTTATTTTGTATAATCCTGACTAAGGTATAGTCTACTGTTTAAAAAAAATAGTTTTAGGTGTGATTTTAACTTGAACCACTTGGCGAATTTAAATAAAATCCGGTATGCTTATTGCTTATTATATTGCAAACAAAATTAAGTTGCACAACTTTAGTTCACGGATACCATTCGTATAAGTGTATAAAAAAGTAATTTCAGAATCGAGCAACAAAATGGATTACTAAGGGTCTGATCTTAACTGAGTGGTTACTGATTCCTGATTAAATATTTAATAAAATGTATCGGTAAGTCCTGATGAAATATTTTAATAAAATGTATCGATGCGCTGCATTACTTACTCTCGTTGATGTTTGTCTAGGAAATGAATGTATTACCCAGATAATTGGGTTAGTCAGATTTCTAAACCTTAACCCTATAAAGAATGCCTAACACACTTACAACTGCTTTCGGACAACCAGTTCTTGGACAAATATTTCTAATTTCTAAAGGAACGCTAAAACTCTATTATTTCTAGTCTAAAATCATAGTATGAACCCAACGTACCTTTGGAAATAGATTAAAAGGGAATATTATTTTTTAATAAAAATTTTCGATTGAATTTTCTAACCATTCTTTATCACATTCCAATGAGAAAAAAATACTACTAACCTCTTTTCCAAACGATATTATCGAAGGGAAACCCACCGAATGGGCAGTAAACTGCAAATCGGGATTCTGCCAATGCTGTCAAGTTGCTTAATGGACGGATAAACAAAGACCCAAATACATTCAGTCGTTTAGAATGCTGGATATTGCCTGCCTCATTGAATGCTTCACACTGATACAATCCACTGTCTGATACATCGATTGAAGTGAAATTCAGATAACTGACTACTTCACCAGAACTGCTTAAGTAAGTGCTGACAAGTGTGCCTGGACGAGTTGACACAGGCCAAATACGATCCAAATACCATTTAATCTGCGGGGCGGGATTGCCAGAGGCCACACAAACCAGTGAGACATAGCTCCCAGGTCGAAGAATTTTTTCTGGGAAAGTCACTGTAAATTTTGGTGCTAGATCTAAAATAAAAAGGGTAAAAATTATTTACAGAGAAAAAAAAAACATTGTAAGACATTGTATTATAATAATTTTATAAGTATTTGCAGAAAGGAGTTTTTATTTTGTTTATTTTAGTTTTTGTTCTCTTACAAAAAAACAAAAAAATGAAAGAAAATGATGACACATAAGGAAATTGAATAACATTTTAGCATATCTTATTTTGAAACGGATGATTTGACTTTGTTTGAGAGAGAAAGATAGTTATAATTTATGAATATTTACTTTAATGATTACAATATACTTAAAATTGACTATGAAATTTAATTCAAATTTTTTGACACATTACGCAGGATGAAAATGTGGAAAAAAACAGGTTAAGATTTTAAAATTTTTATATGTTATTTCACATTGTTATTAGAAAAAAACAGGTTGTAATTTTATTAAATATTTCCTCTTAAGCTGTAAACTGTATAGGTTAAGTAGGTAGTATCAGGAAAATTAAATTTTAAAAAAAAATATATTTTTCTATAATGTAAACTGAAGGTAATAGCCACTCACGAAAGGAATGTCATTAATAATACCTTCATTAAGGTTTTATAACAGGTTTTCTTTGCGTCAAAATCAAATTGTATTTTTATAATAGATTTTACCATAAATAACTTCTGGTAATCGCGTTTTGAACTTATTATAACAAAAAAATCTTTTAGTACATCACTCAATATGTCTTTGATATTTCATTCCTGCCCACTTCTTTCACTTACATGCATTTTAAAAATAGACAATTACAGGCATTCTTCGAAATTTTTATGCAAGATGAATAGAATAAAGGAATGGAGTTAAGGATTTTCGGAATAAGATTTTAAAACATTGCCTTCATACTCACCACCAATTGTAAGCTTTGAGCTAGCTTGTACAGAAAGATCATCTCTGTTCACAAAGCACTGATAAACGCCAGAGTCAGACCGCTTCACTTGCCGAACTTGCAAAGATGTTGGAGTAGGAATGATTATTCTCTGATTAGCGTTTAGTATTCTCATGTCTTTACGCCATGTAACTGACGCAATTGGATGACCCTGGATTGAACAGTTGAAATTAGCGGTCTTCCCTACATCTAGTTTCTGTTCAGGAGGATATATGTTGACATGAATTGGCTCTGTGAAATAGATAACAGGCATTTAAACAGGATTTCGGAAAATATATTATGCATTTTTGGTATTCTGAAAATAATGTTAGATAGAACAAACTGCAATTGTACATATGGTTGCAAAATACACTTGCTAGCTGAAAATCGATAACGTTTCTGTAAGCTTTAATGCACGTTAAAGTAACAATATTGTCAAGAAACATATCTAGTTAACTAATTTAGAACAGTCAAGAGATTTTGCATTTTATAAAGCATTTCGTTTAGAGCAATCATGTTATTCATTTAAAGTAGTTCAACCATGTAATTGATCTCAATGTTATGCAGGATATTAATTTTCAGTTTGAGATAAGTTTCCTTCAGACAAAGGGTTCACATTTTGTATTTTAATCCGTGAAAGCTGAACTCCGTGAAAGCTGATAAATAGGCAGCGAATTTACAGCATTTGTATTATGTTTTGGAAATGAAATTTGGGGAACATAGTTGATAAAGTAACAGTTAATGTTGATATTTATGTAGTTATCAATATATTTTATCAGTATATTTTATGCAGTTATCAATATTGAATTATCTTTTACAGTTGGATGTTTTCCAGTGTGACATTGAAACTTGCTTGAGGCTTTTGCAATCTTCTCCATCTTAACGTGGCTTGCAACAATTTTCGCTGATAAGTTCTCATCCTCTTAATATCTTTTAAAATCTTTTAAAATTTGTTGGTCAAATTTTAGAACACCCTGTATTATTCTGGTACTGCGACTTCGCGGCATGTTTCTTTCAAGATAAAATAATTAGACTATATTGTTTTGACTATATATGCTATATTGTTAAACTATATATGCTTAAACTGCATTGTTTTATAAAACTTATTTTAAGATCGTCAAGAATCCAATTTATTCAAACGACTAGAACTTTGCTATTATAATCGAAATTAACTTCGCGTAGGCAGATTGCAATATATAATAAAAAAACAATGCTCAAAACTAGGTCTAAGCGTATATAAAGTATAAATAGATAAAATGGTAACTTTTACAAAAAAAAAAGTATAGCAAATTTATTAATTTATCCAATTTAGAAACAAATAAATGTTTTCTTCACTTAAATTGAAATTGTGCTATACATAGTCAGTATAAAAACTATTTCATCAATAGTTAGAAAAAGTAATTATATTACTTTAAGAGGCATGCACTAGGAATAGTTCTTATATATTTAACAAGCAAATTAAAAAAAAGTAATAATAACTGATGCAAAGATCATAGTATGAAGTATGATTTATATCAATTTCAATTTTTAAGCTGAACCAAACAAAACTTTAAATTATGAAATAAATAACTTACACCCTTATAGTTAAAACTTATTTTTGTGCCTTTTTTATATTTTTTATGAGACTTATTTTTATCAACGTTATGTTGCATTTTATATTTTATATTTATAATTAACGTTAAAAAATAAAGTTTAAAATGAAAAAAAAAAAGAATAAAGATATTCTAACTAACCTAGAATAATTTATGATGATGCATAAAAAAGTGAAATACATGCGTATGGATCTTAAGAAGAAAAAAACATCTGCTAAAACATAGCAATAAAGAAAGAGTAGAATATAAGAAGCTAAAATAAAATTTTCTCAGAATTTTTTTTTAAAAAATTAACAAACAACATATAACAAACAAAAATGAAAAAAATTACCTTCAGTCAAAATAATAAAGCTTCTTTTATTGTCTCCTTTATTTGAAGACAAAGCGATGTTCAGAAAAAAGCTTAAGGAATTTTTTTCGTTTAGTTAGTTTTCATGCATTCGTTGAGGCATGCCCTGAGGTACACCACCTCTTTTATCTCCCTTGCATTGCTCGTTTTTAAAGTCTTTCCTAATGCTTAGGATTTTTCAGTTACCGCGCTAAAATAATGTAAACAATAAAAATACTTTGAAAGATCTTCGCTCCAGGGAACAACTGCACTTAATAAAAAAGAGTTTGTTTTTAGAACAAACTTTCATGTGGTAAAATTATTTTATCTTTTTTTTTTTCCTCTTTGCTTCACTTGTTATTAATATTATGAAGACAATTTTTATTGCTTATATTTTGTTGTCTTAAGCAGTTTACATTCAGTAATAAAAAATATTCCAGCAGATATAGATCTGTTTATCTAAATATGATTGAAGGCATTAAAGCGAAAGATATATAATTTAGAATGCACTTCCTAAAGAATTTTTACGTAACGTTATTTTATTTCTAATGAATGATATACTTGGGTGAAGTTTATTGTACTAGAATTTTTTTGAAGAACTATCAAACTCCATATTTTTCTCCCTAAGTGAATTAACCCTTGTGATTCATTCGCAATCGTAATTACTTATTTTTTACTGTCGATGTTTTGCAAGGAAGTAAAGATTTTTAATTTGCGATTTAAGATCATTTGGATAATGTGCTAATCATAATGAAATGAGGAATGATTACCATGATTTGAAATATAAGTGAGTGTACTTGAAATTTAGGAAAACATAAAGAAGTGTGACACGATAAGAAGAAATTAAAGAGTAGTAATTTTATTTATTAATAATATGTCAGGACAACCTTATCTCATTATACCAAGTCAAATAGGATATATATATATATATATAAACCTTACATAAAATCCCTAGTAGCAGAATAACTTGGATCCTTATTGGGCCAATGTTCATAAATCATGGCTCCATAAGGATTCAAAGGGCCGTTATTTTGCCGATATCGGCCCTATATGGAACTTTTTGATCCACCAGATATTTTACAGCCGCCTTACAACTAATATCGTTCCTACATGGAATTGTCAGATTTACATCATATTTTATAGTCATTATATGCTAATATAAGTTCAAAATTGGCCCATGTAGACCCTATATATGAGATTATTTGACCAATGTTACAAAATATTGATATCCCAATATTGGTCCTTCGGTGCATGTTCTTATAGGAACCCATATTGAGCCAATTTTGAGCCCAACTGGGGTCAAGGTTAAATTGCTACTAGGGATGATTATAATTTAAATACTTAGTTTTTTAGAATATTTTCTCATATACTTTCCTTTTTAAGTTATTATAGGGATAGATTAAAGATACGGTGGTGCGATTCACTGATTGTCCTGATTCTATTGAATTTCATTTTAGTGATAAATGTAATGTCAACAATAAATTGTCATTAACATTGGATATGAATTGTTAAAGTGGACGCTACTTCTAGTATAAATATTGAGACACTGACCTTCAATAATTAGTTCAGCTTCAACCTTATCTTGACCAACACTGTTGCTGACTTCACAGATGTATGTGCCACCATCTGCTGGAACAACCTTATGGAAAACCAGAACTCCACCCTCTTGCCTTACTGTCGATCCTAATTCTGGAACAGATCGTAATTCTCCTGCAACCTTATGCCAGCGGTATGTTGGAGTAGGGTGACCTTGTGCTAAACATGAAAGAGTGGCTTTCTTGCCAACAGGTACAGAAACGAGACTGGAACGTATCATTATTCTGGGTGGTTGATTGTGATGAGGTTCTGAAATAATAGTTCAAATGCATATCACCAATTATGAGTGTTTTTAATTTATATGCTGATAACGCTACTATATTTAGATAGATAATCGATCTATTCGGATTTGGGATGAGGTATTTGGATTTCCATTGGATGGCATTGTCCGACATTTAAAACAATGTACGTGATCATCATATATATTTATATACAGAAGAATTACCTTTAAACAGTATTTGCCCAAACAACCACGCATCAAGCTATGAATTAAAATAAATTAGTACGACTTAAAACTAAACATTATAATATGGCTTTCTAAGTAACGGGAATGGTCCAGAGATATCATTATTTTTGGATGTTGATTGTTTTGAGATTCCGAGATTAAAATTGAATCATACATCATATATATGGGGTCTGGAATAACGCCATACATATTTGTTAAGAAATTTTCCTGTTTTAAATAAAATTAAGCATATTTTTTTAATTCTAAGACAATTTAGATAGACTTACAATGTCTTATTGTTACACCTAAGATATACTTAAGCACTTAATGACCAAAGATTTAAAAAAAATTCATTAAATTAAAGCAGAAAGCGATAGAAATGTTTGGATAGCTGTGTTCTGCTTAGGAAATCAATGATATTTTCTACTGCATGCCAGGTCAATTTATGTCTTCGAGAGTGACTGTAATTTTGTTCTCATACTACTACACGTTGCTGTTTTTGCGTTTTTATTGGTCTTTATTAACTTATTAAAATAAAATTCCTATTACCTTATAAAAAAAGGAAATATCGAATGAAAATAAAACCAATATTTTTATTATAAACATTTAAAAAAAAAAAACTTTATATGTGCAGCAATAATTACTATTTTTAATAGTAATTATATTTAATTAAAATATTGCGCTAAAAATAATTTCAAGATTTTATACTAACCAGTAACTATTACTTTAGCGTAATTCATACTGACTTTCTTTTCTCTTGTTACAGTATTTTCCGTGTGACAGCGAAAACTGTATGCACTATCATGCTCTGTTGTATCCCTAATATATAGATCGCCATTTTGTAATATCCCGTATTTACCTGTAACGAAAAGTATTTTTAGTTTCGTAGTATTTTTATTTTTGTAATAGCATGCTTGCGCTATTTTTACAAGCGCTTATTTTACTTAATTACATTCAGTTAAATTTATAATGTTACACTGATCTGATGAATAGACACTAGAACACTACGTTTAATTATTGCGATGAAATGAGCTGTTTTTAAATTTTGACTTCAAAGTGGGTTCCTGTTGTTGCCGCTTAAATTTTTCAATGTTAGGAAATACGAATAATGAGATTAATGTATGACATTATTACATAATTTACATAATGACATTACATTAATATATTAATACATTATAGACATTACATGCATTAATGACATTATTATAAAATGAATTATGCATAAGTTAGTTAACAATTAATTCTGTTATGTTCAACACACTTTAAAGAACTCAATACTTAAAATCATTGTTTTTTACCAGTGGGTATATTTTAAGTTTAAGTGTTTTAAAAGTATTAATGTAAAAATAGTTTTCGTTGAGATTGTTTAAATTACTCGATTTCAGGAAATACAAAAAGTTAAAAATGTATTTTTTTCTTTTTTTTCGGGCACATTTTTTTTATTTATTACTATGTACTGTGTGCTTGTAATTTCAGAATGTAAAGCTACCAAAGAAACTAATGATAAACGCTAACTACGTAAAATTATTACAGTTTGTTCATTTCGATAGAGTGTATAATTAAATTATCCTAAAATATTTGGCGAGAATATGAAAGGGTTTGCTTATTGAGGGTATTTGAGTTATTTAAATTATGAAATAAAATTTGGAACCAGACTTTCTTTAGTATAGTTTAATACACTTTTAAGTACAGTTTTGTGTTAGTAAAATAAAAATGTAAAGCAAGGATGGTAGGCAAATTATAGAATCATGTATACTTCAAATGGGCTTGGGTAAATGGGCTCGGTTGGAACAGGAAATATTTTAAAATTATAGTTGAAAGATGGGATATTTTATTATACAGTGAAACATTACACATTGAAAAGAAAATGTTTCAAGTTGTGAATTTACCACTAATGATTCCAGGAGTAATGAGGAAACCATCAATTCTTTCCCATGATGTTACTTTGACAAAATCACTCACAAAACTTGGAACGGGACATCTAAGTAAAGCCATATTACCTCTTAAGACAAATTCATCAGAAAGTCTAATTTCATACTTCTGATTTACCACTACAAGTGAAAGAAATCACCAATTAGTGTGTAGTTTTTCTTAAATTATGATAAAATATAATAGTTAAAACTGTTTAATAAAATAATAGCTGACTATCATTACAGAATATTATAGGTGGTAGAATATTCGCCAAGTCTTGGTAACTTCCGAGCAGCTGTCCACAAGAAAATAAAAAATAAAAATGAGAATCACAGAAAGAGACCAACTTGAAGCCACCCCCGGACAAACTTCTACATCTTTTAATTTTTTTTCCAGTTCAATCAATTTGGTGCTTTGACTGTTGTAGGTGGTGTGGTAGATCACGATATGGAAGTATCCCCGATAAAAACACAAAAAAATGACATTGTCCAAACTTCTTTGATCAGCATTTTGGTGTGTGATTGGAGATTGAAAATAGTATTATTTATTTGAATTATAAAAATAATTAAAATGTTATTCTTAATTTTTTCGGAAAAGAATTCTAATTTTCTTTTTAAAAGCATTTTTTTTTCTATTTGTTACAAATATCATTGCATTTTTCTACAATGTTTAACAAGATAATGTTATTTTCCTTTATTTTGATTGACCATCTTAATGGAATGATTTTATTTTGGAGAATAGTTTTAAAAATTGATCAAGAGCCACCATAAGCTTTTTTTTCACTGAAAATAGAAGATATTTTATTGAAAATGTTTGATCGAGTTTAGAAATGTGAAGAGAAAACCTAGTTCTCGAGAGGTTCCAAAAGCTATAAATTTTAAACAAAGTGGAACAAAGAACTCGCCAATAAAACCGCATAAACTTCCCCAGAAGAATTTTCATGAAGTACATTTATCTTAGTAGAGAAATATAATCTTTTCTTCCTTTGACATTCGTTTTTACTTATTAAACCCGAGAAAAAATAATTACGTATTGCATATGTGTATCGTTTTCATCTGGAAGTACATTTATTATTTTACTTATTTGACAAGCAAACTGTGTTTATTTTTTCTTATAGATTCCCTTGTTGATAAAAACAATTATATTTTTGTTGAAATGTTCTATAGAAAATGACATATTTGTAGTTATGTTATAATTTTAAAGTTGCAAAAGATAATGAGTTTAAATCTATTTAATATGCATGTTTTATTTAGATATATCAATAATTAAACTACAGAATACATTAGCCTTTCAGCCAATTTTTCACCTGTATAAAGGTCAGGGAGTTGACCTCATGACAGAGTAGAGACAGGTTGGAATTCCTGTCAGATGCATGGGTATTCTTTCCTTCGTTTCTTACTGTTGCACCGTTGGTCCATCTAATATGGTACCTATGAATGAGTGGTCAATACATCTGCCCTTTTGACCCCCGAATGACGATAGTTTCTATATAAACGGGTGAGTATTAGAAAGAAAAAAAAATATTTAAATTATTTATTTAAAAATAATCTTTCACTGACATATACTTTAACGTTTAATTATTTTTTTAAAAAAATCCTTTTATATCGGAGAAAATATTTAGCACAAACTTTAGCATGGAATTCCCGTATACTACAGAAAAAATAAACTCAAACAATTTTTCTGTATCATACAAATAATGAAAATTTTTTCAGTTGAAATGGTTACAGGGGAAGTCTGTATAGTTTATGAATTGACAATATAAATATTAACGATAATTACGTCCTGAAACTGGTTTATCGAGTTAAAGTGAATCCGAGACCGAAGCAATGCATTGTCAATGCTGTCATTTAAAGAAGATCAAAAGAATTATTTTTTTATTGTGTGTAATCATTCAAGTGGGAGGTTTCGGAACCGTAACTGTTCAACATGAAACATGATGTAAATACAACAAGGACAAAGTTGCAGCAATGGATCTAACATATAGAATTTTTAATCTGAAATTAAGTTATTTAACAAAAAAAGGAAATTTTGATTACGTTGGATGATGATTAACGTTCGGAGACATAAAACAGAACTTTCACTGAAAACAGGAATCGGATGATTTAAATTAAATATGCTTAAATATCAATGATAGATTATAAATAAAATTACGAAAGTAAATGAAGTTAAGTATATATGATAAATATATGTCGGGAATATTGCAGTATGATAGATATTCTTACATAAAAAGAATACCCTAGCAATGAAATGTGTAAATAAATTCAGTGAGTTAATAGTCGCCAATGACGACTGTATCATTCACTGACAGACCCTAAAGCTATAACATGTATTGTCGATTAGGGTCCTTTATTTGCGTAACTATGAAACTAAATATGTTATTATTCGTGCGATGAAATATCTAATGAATAAATTAAAGAAGATACAACATCATTAAATTGCAGAATTAGAAAATGAAATCATAATTTTGTATGCATTTTGTCTCATCATAAAGTTATAAAGTTATTCATGATACTTTATTGTAAAATTTTCAGCAATGCTAAATAACAAATATTATAAAAAACTGATAATTCAGACACATATTAAACAGAATATTTTAAAGATTTATAGCTTATTTTATTACAACTTATTAAGAATTATAAAGAATATAATTAATTTAAAAGAATTATAGCTTATTTATTGCATAGGTTAGGTACTTTGAGTTTACATGGGCATTAAGGTAGTACAGAATTGAGTGGTATATTTCATTCAGTTCTAAAAATAAAATGATTACAGGTCACACCAAAATTCGATTTGTTTATTTCGGCTTACGAAGAAAAACATTCTAGTAAAATTAGCTTACTTTTATGGGGTTAACATTTATGGTTAAAAAAACAGAATAATATTGATTAACAGAAGGAAATCTACGGTATTTAAACCATTCTTTCAGTATTTTTTTCCGTTTATATGATAACGGGTTATCAGAAATTTTGGCTTTCAAAATTCTATTGCCCCCCCCTTCCCATTTAGTAAACAATAGAAAAAAATTCAAAGTAAATTTTACCAACAAATGGTATTTATAGCATTTTTATATATAGTACTTATACCATTATGCTTATGGTATTTATACCATTTATAGTTTTTTCTTCCATGCCATGCTTTAATTATAAAACTATGCTTTATTGTTAATTTTACTGAAATCATTACCTTAAAGCTAGAAACACGGTAAATTTTACCATGTCCTGTCAATTTTCCCATACTTTTTTCTCAGTGTTAGTAGATTATAATCTGTAAAGTATTTACCCAAATAAGTCTGGATTGTAAGTTAACATGATGACCCAAACTATTTAAAATTAAAGCAGACATTTTTAATATAATATAATTTAAATTTTTTTTTAATTTTATTTTAATGGGCTATTTATTTTAATGCAATCACGCAAATCAAATTTCATTTTTAATCTTCTATCTCTAAATCAGTTTAAATTTTAAATTTAAAAATAGGCAAGAATAAATATACGAAAATGTAGCGTATAAAGCATTTAAACTACCACATTGCATAATGTCGATAATACAGAACTTAGATATTTTTTTCATCTAAATAATATAAAAGGGAAATATTATTACATTTAAAATGCATACTTACATAACTAGTAAAAGTGCATTGACAAAAACATTGAATTGATCTAATTTAGAAACTTCAGGATTTTGACTTTGTTAGTAGTCTAACTTAAAGTAAAAATATCCCGCTTCAGTATATAACGAAAGAAATAGGGAAAAAACGAGGATATTTTGATTTTCATAAAAATCTACTTGAAATCTACGGAAGGAAAAAATCGATTTTCTTCGCATTTAAGCATGACATTAATTTAAATTTCTAATTAAACAAATATTTACATTTGAGGAATTCTTCGTTAGTTTTTTTTAATAAACTGCAAATAATTTTTATAAACTAATTATATGAACATAACAAACGTTTCTAAATACGAGTTGAAATTCTATATTTTTGAAGTAAAAATAATGTAAAAAATATCACGTTTAATGTGATGAATAAAATGAACACAATTTCGTATTCCATTACTTACATTTCAGTTAAATTGAGCTAACGGAATATATTTCACGATACTAACTAAAATAGATTGTTTTAGAAAAAATTTAATCCTCTTTTATATTTACTTTAACGGCGAAAAAAAATTCTAATTCAATAGATTAAACAGTCACAAATAAATAAAATAAAATTTAAATATGTATTTTAAACAGAGTGAACATTTTTGTTTACTTTTTATTCGGGAATGTAAACATTCTCAAAATATCTATTTCTACAATAAAAGATCCAATATTTAAATATATTCTTATAATTATGTTTAAATTCATCAAAACTGATGCATTTTAATTGGAGTATTTTAATATTTATGAATTTTTATTTATGAACTCGAAAAACTTATTCTCTGGTTTCTAAATATAACTTCTAAATTATCAGAATTCTAAGTGCTTATCGGCTGAATTATGATCAAACAATTTTTAAGCTTTAACTTGCCATCTTGTATTAAGCAAGCCCCAATTATTTAAAATATAAATTTAAATTTTTTTAATTTCTATGTTCTAAATCTTACAATTCTAACATTTCGGTGAAATTTAAAAAATAAAAGAAATATGCACGTATACTTCGCTTTAGTTTAAAAGGAGTTGTCCCCTAGATGGTATTTAAAACAAATAATTTTTTAATGTAAATTTTGAACGTAGAATTGTTTAAATAAAATTTCAAGACAAGCTGTTCAAACCGTACTTTAGCACTGCTCAAATAAAAGGGTGTCCATTATATGATATATTGAATTCTTTCCTAACCGTGATCATATACAATAACGGGTAATGCAAATAAAAAGAATGATAATAATCATAAGTTACAGATAAAAATGCCATTCCAATAATAAAAGAATTAAAAGTTACGGATACTGTCCCTAAAATGCTTTTGAAATAGTTTTGAAATTAAAATATTTATCAAATTCATGAATGAAGAGTTTAAACTTTTACGAGAAGTATTAATTTGTTTCCTAATCCATGTAAGGAAAACTTTTTTTTTTCTATTGTATTACTTAACTCGTTTTCATGCATGAAGGTGATAAATTTGCAAATGAAATTTTAAAGTATTTCTCGCATGCATTAGTTTTTTTCAAAACAGTAGCTCACAAATGTTTCTTAAATTTTTAAAAAATTAAAACTTTTTTATTAAGATTTCCTTTATTGGAATTTCAAAATTCGTAGCCATTCATTATCTGTAAACTGGCAAAATTGGTAAAATAAACGTACTGTATGGTACAAACGTTTCGGGTAAAAAAAGAAAAAAAGAAAGAAAAAAACAAGCTATAATTCTGGTATGAAAAATACATATAGTATTCAAACCATTTCGAAATTTTTCCGTTTATATGCTAACGGTTTATTGAAAATTCTGGTTTTCAAAGTTATAGTCCTTACTACGACACATTGAGTTAAAAGTACAAAACTGCAAAGCAAATTTAAACGAATGAATGGTTTTTATACCATGTTCTAAGATATGATAGAATTACCAAATTTTACCAAACATTATAAAACCATATTTTATTGTTGATTTTATCAAAATCATTTGGTAAAAATTACCGACATTTTCGTTGTTTCCATAGTAGAGCCAGAAACTATGTAAATTGTGCCATATTCTTGCAGTTTTAACCATACTTTTTTCTTAGTGTAACAAAATTGATTTCTGAATTTATTATGTTTTATGTGAAAAATAAAAATTTAAAAAGGTAGACATTTCTGAAATTACCCGATTTTCAGAATGGTTGCTTTTAAGTTTTATGTTCTTTAAAAACCTCTTAAAAACATTTGAGTTTTGTAAATTAATTTATATATGCTCAAAATAAAGGTTTCAGACAAAAGTCTCTCAAATTAAACTGCATAATTATACTTAATATTAAATGTAGTAAATTTACAGTTTTAGCAATTAAACGTACATATGATTTTAAAAAAAATTACTGTTACTACGAAACTATTTACTGTTAAAGTTTCGAAAATCAGTCTCTGAATCTACAAAAATGAATTGATTTTGTTCAGTAAGACTTAAATTTATACTATAAATTCAGCATTAAATATTAATCCTTACTGCAGAAAAACTATTATTTTCAAATAAAAACTACGCTACTAAACTACTTAAATAAAAAAAATAAATAAAAATCACATTCTGAAAATTTCGATTCAGACATTTAAATATTTCATTAATTTCTCATAAAAGAAATCACTATTTCCTAATTTTAAATGAGTTTATTTTCTTCCAAATATAGATTTTGGTAATTTTTTTTTTTAAAAAAATACGATCCATATCTCGAAATAAACTAAAATTTTTACGAAACATAGGCGGAATCGATTAGATGAAAAAGATACTTTATTGACGGCTTACACTTACCAGCTCTCACGTGAACATCCCTGCTACCAAGTGTTCCAACAGAATTAGAAACTTCACATCTATAAACAGTCGCGTGCACGTCAGCCCTGTAATCTTCTGCAGGGAAAGGAGGAAAGACTAGAGCCCCATCGTGCCTGACATGCCTAAGCCCTGGCAGATCCAGAGCCGGCAGCCCATCGTGCCTCAACCAGCGGATTATGGGTGAAGGCCGACCATCTGCATTGCAAGGAATCGTTGATCCAGACGAATTTGAAAATACATTCAGACTTGGAGGCTCAAATGTGAAAATGGGAGCTCTATGGTGTGGCAATTCACTCGATACTGAAAGAGAAAATTAATGAGTGAGTTTTGAAGAAAATGGAATAAAATGCTATTCTAAGGTATTACGAGGAAAAGTTGGTGCAAATATTAATTATTATTGATTTTACTTTTATTTTATAACCATTGTTGAACAGTCGACCCAATTCTCAGTTTACGACAACCAATATCGATTTTATACACTCCGTAGCAAATGAAATGGGAAACAAAAGGTCTATAACAAATTTCATGAAGTCAGACTCCTTTTATAAGATTAAATAAGCATATTACATATTTTCTAGACACGATTATCATGGAGACGCATTTTACTGAACAAAGCAGTGCATGTGTGCTCTAGTTGCATAGAACCATAAAGCACATCTTGACGCGATGTTTTAATTTCAAAATTATTAGACGTCGTTATTTGAATTGTGATTTTTCTAGCTTATTTACTTTACTTTGTGCAATTTCCCTTTAAAATGTTTTATATTTTTATTTATAACTGTCGTTGAACAGTCAATCTAATTTGGGGTTTACGATTACCAATGTTCAACTCCGTAGCCTGGTAATTTTGAACAAACTTTAGAAGACAAGGGGACATCTGGATCAAGTATTTGGCGTAATATGACTTCGTGGAGGACTTTTTGATGGAACTAACCCGCATTTGCATTCCGCGGAAAGGAAAACCACGAGAACCTCCCATGGTTAGCTTAACGGCAAGGAGACTCTAATACATGATCCGTCTACCACTGAGGATATTTTACGTCAGCATTGCGGTCGGAGTGAGCCGGGTGTGGAATTCGTATCAAACAGCCATTGCTGGGAATCGAACCTGGGTAATCTCATTAACACTTTAAAGACAAAAAGGATGAAAAGAAAAGGAAGAAAAAGGAAGAAAATTAAGGGGAATAATAAGTTTTATTTCCTGCGCATAAGTTGCAAGTATACAGAACTCATAAAATAAGTTTAAAATCTAGTGAAAAAATGGAATATAATATAATAAAGATTAATGAAAGGAGAAGAGAAAAAATATTAAAATAATTTTTATTACAAATATTCAAGAAAAAATTTACTTAAGAAATATTAAAAAGGCGGAAAGCAAAATTAAAAAAAGAATATATGCATCATCACATCACGTCATCAGCTCACTTTGATCACGTCTTCAGCTCACACAACTATATCCCCAAAAAGGAGTGCTCCTTTTAGCAGATATAATCGTGTGAGCAGATGACGAGATTAGATATTTTAATATTTTTTTCTGGTATTTTAATATTTTTGTAAATATTTTTTTTAAATTCATTTTTTTATACTTTTTTAATATTTTTTGCTTTTTTAATACTTTTAAAAATATGTTTATTTTAATAATTTTTCTACTTTTCTTTTTCATTAATCTTTATTAAATTATTTCTCCTATATTTTCTCTATATTTATCAATCATTACAGTATTTATTTTGTATTTATAGAGAGAGAAATAAAAAAAAAAATAATTTTCTAAGAGATTACGATGAAGAATTGGTGTGTCGTTTCATCATGCAGTTTTTCTCGAGGGCAAAAATGAAAGTTATTTTTATACCGTTTTTAAAAATACTGTTACATACTCTTAAATTTCATAATACAGCATTATAAATATCGTACTGACTACTATTACAGCTATACCATTTATATGCATCATGTTTGGATTAATAAGCACTGCAGTAGGAAAATGTAAGTTATTTTAGGTTAGGCTATTTCCGTACGTATAGTAAATGCAGACTGGATACTTCGAAAATACCCTATTTATCGCTGTGACACTGCAGATATATACAAGAACAATCATAACTCAACTGTGCTTTACATATTTTTAATTCATTACTATGCTTTTCCCTACGAATACATGTGATCTATCGTAAAATCTGCGGAATCGGAAATCGAATTAGGTCGAATTAGGTCGAATTAGGTCGTAGGTCATTCAGCAGAACCAGGGCTACAGGGATCTAGAAAAAATTTCCTTTTCCTTGAGATCTATGTCTGAATTGAGGAATGTACCTCAAGAATGAGGGGTTCTACCATGTATCCGTGGAGTTCTGAGCCAAGACATACTTTCACCTTTGTGGTGCTCTCCTGTCAAACGAAAGACTTAATTCGAAAAAGACCAATAATTGGCTTGTCCAAGTTTCATAAGAAACAAATAACCTTTTTTGTTCTTATGATGAAAGAGACTTGGGGTAAAAATTGATTTTACAAAATATTGTTAAAGAACATGAGGTGGTAAAAACATACATATCAAATCTTTTTTGAAGCAAAATTTCTTATGAGGAAATTTTTTATTGTGCACCGAATTGTCTATGTGACACCAAAACGCATTTAGGTTTTAATGAAGACAAAATTTCTCGAAATTATTAAAATTGATTGAGCATAATTTTTTAAATTATAGATAAGCAAATGTATTTTACGTAATCAGTCATTTTTGTTCTACTAATGAGGATATACCAATTTGAAACAAAAAAGCTTTTACGTTTAAATTAAGCTAAAATGTCTGGAAATTATTGAAATCCATTAAAAATAAAATTTAAAATTACAACTAGGTAAAGTTTTATAAAAGCCTAAACGCCAATAAGTGGTATATTGTATACCACATGGTAATTGTGGTATATCACATGGGTATAATTTCATCAGGAGGACAAATGACACAACAGAGATAAATATACAACATAATCTATGTTTTTCCATCTCTGTCATTTGTGCTGATTAGCACCTATGTGACAACAAAATATATTTAAGTTTTAATAAAATTTTGCTATTTTTAAACACTGTTTCCAATTTAATCAAATTTAATGCAAATGATTAATCTCGTTATTTTTAAATCATTAATTCATAAAATGAACTGTTTTCTAAAACAATACTAAATTTGAATTAATATTTTGACAAATTCATGTTATTAAAACATTTTAAATATTCTAATGAACAACTATTTATTAATACCACAATTATTAATATTTAAAAAGCCATCTTTATGAAAATAAATTAATTATTACATAAACATTAACTGTAATATACGCCTTTACTGTTACTATTTTGCTAATAATTAATAGATTTTTGAGTTACAGAAATTACATTTACAATTCAATTCTGAAAAGTGAATTAATTACTCTGATACTCATTCGTTATGAATTTACGTGACTCACGTTAAGATTTTATTCAAATAAATGCATTTCATGAATAATAATCACGGGAATAATTTTACGATTTAAGGTATCGGATAGCGTAAATGAATTATTGGAATGAATTTAAGCTGCGTAAAACATTATTGAATTAATAAATTTCCTCGGATAAAATTTGGAACTTAATATTTTAGCTTTGACATTTTATTTAATTGAGAAGTGCGCTGCATTTGTAAGTTGATATCCTTTAATAAATGACTAATCTATTAGAGTTTCTGTAGATGCCAAGATCTGTTTGAGCACTGCCTTTGATTAAACAAACATTAATATATTTAATATTTAAAAAAAAAAATGTTAAAATCATTATGTTTAAAAAAGATTTACAATGTCATAAAAATGACACAATTTAACTTTTAAAATTAAATATGCATTGAAGATTTGAATTTGAGTAAAATTTCATTCAAAGTAAAATAGAGTATTAAATTAGAAAATGACACGAAACTTTTAAAAAATAGATTTTTACTATTTATTTTATTTCAATGTGTTTTATTTTGTTTTATTATCGGTGTCTATAGTTTATATGATTTAAATATTTAGCAATGTCTATAGATCTATTATGATTTTCTTTTCTCAACTTATTTTCTTCGTTTTCAAACTAATTTAATGCTAATCTACACATTTTATTTTATTGTATAACCATTGTTGAACAAACGACCCAATTGCGGTTTACTCTACTAATGTTCAACTCCGTAGACTGGTAATTTTGAACCCAATCCAGAAGACAAGGGAGCTTCTGTATCAAGTATAAATTTTGCCTTCGTCGAATACTTTTTGAGGCAACAAACCCACATTTGCGTTACATGGAGAGGAAAATCACGAAAACCTCCCATGACTAGCCTGGAAGCAAATGAATTCTAACCCATAATTAGTTTACCACTATATTTTACGTCTGCTTCGTGATCGGGGTGAAATGGGTGCAGAAATCGTATCGACCTGCCATCGCTGAGATTCGAACCCGGTTAACTAATTTACACATTATAAAATGTTTTGGTGTATAGTTGCCACTATTTTCAGTGTCGAGGTAAACTAAATGCATGTTTAAGTGCAGAACTATAGCTATCACGTAAAAAATGGATAAAATTGACGAAATAACATTGAAATTTAGTGCGAATATATTTCAAAAAATTTGCTTGTTTTTAAACGGAATGTTTTATTTGCAATTAAGCCTTTAAATTAATTCTAATACACATAGAAATCTAAGCTGTCAGTAAACAAGCAAAAAAAAAAAAAAAAAAAGGAATAAATGAAAAAAATGGAATGAATGAAAAAAAATAATACTATAACAAGGGAAAGCAAGTAAAAAAAAGCGCTGTAAAAAGTTTTAGCTTATCAAAACATCAGAAATGGTGGCAACTATAAATCAAAATTTCTAACAGCACACATAACACTTTCAGCACTGGCAAAATGAAAAAGAAGGGCTTCCCCAGTTCACATACTCTGAGGACATACGTACTAAAGAGTATGTATACGCACTAATACCTAGCACGTATTAGTACGTATACGTTTTAGTATGTATACGTATGGTAAGTAAACGTACTAATACGAGATGTAATACAAGAGTTCCTTATTGAGATCACGTAAATGTGATTTGGGAGCTAGTGTCAGATATGCTCATCGTAAATCTGACACCGTGGGCCGTTACATGTTAATTAATCACATGTTAATTACATGTTAATCACGTAAATGAAATCTCATGCTTAAAGAGATCAAAGGCATTTTTTAACATGTCCCATTTTCTTCGTAAATTTAAAACTAATTTTTAATATTGAAAAATTAAATTATATTTTTTGATAATAATTTCATAGTATTAAAAATACTCTTATTGTTTTTTTTTTCATGCTTTATGGAACTTTTTAATTTTTATTTTAAAGCATACAGAATAATGGGATGGTAAATGTTTATATACTAGGCGGGCTACTGATGCCTGTGCTAGCCCACCCCGTAAAATAGCAAAGATTGCTTTATAATTTACGCTTAATGGATACTTACGTGTTTTACTCTAGCTTTTATGTCGGCTGGTTCAAAAAATTAACTTGTATAGAATTATTAAACTACGTGCTATGAATTTAGACTATTGTTATATTTCTGATTTACATGAGATTATTAGATGCTTATTCAAATCTAAATATAATAAAATAAAATACGAAATTAAAGTTTAAACTTGAAGGAAATATTTAAGTTTCAAGTTTTACCAATACTCAATTATTTGAATTTGGCTATTTTCAGTGATTTTTGAAAGAATAAAAAGCACATGTTTTTATTAAAGCTACTTTACAAAGATGTAATTTTAATATATAAAACCATTCAAATCTTATAAAGGGCAGTTTAAATACTAAAGACTGGATTTTTCTAAGGGAGTTTAAACTATTGATCGCAAGAAAGTGCTAATTTTGTAAAATTTACTCTAAACTACATGCAAACTATTTTGTAAAAATAGCAGAAATAGAAGAAAACGTTATTCAAATCCGTGCTCTTGTTTTCTAGTTATTTGAGTACTTGTTTTCTAGTCATTGAGTCTTGCTCACATACATACTTTCAATTTTATATACAAAGAGAAATTCGAGAGAAACGGACAATTGAAATATAAATCACTTGAATAATAATTTAAAACATTCCATTTATGCTATTTTCTGAAACATTTTTAATTAAAATTATAGAGAAATCATCGTTACCAAAACAAATTAAAAAAAAAATAGTTAAGACCCCCTCATCATTACCTATCCCTTGATTTCATTTAGTTTTATCTGTAAATTTTTATTATTATTATTTCGACAGTAGCAGACACGTACAGTATATACCCCTGACGACAAAGTAACAACAAAATATCCACTAATTTATTTCTAGTACCTCTCATGTCCATCATAAGTTTTATTCTGTCTATCGAGATGTTAAAAGTATGTGTCTTTTTCTTTAGAGACTGGATTCCATCAATTAGGGGATTTCCGTTGTGCGATGCACAAATTCGTAGTTCTTCAAAAAGCACATGATTGAATTCGCATTGCGTAATCGAAGTGATAAACTATTTCTCCAAAACAGTCCAAGCAATGAAGACAGCCGTCTCACAAGTTTTGCAAAAAGCATACAACTACCTGCAAGTTTAACATATTGTAGAATAATTTTAAGTATCTTAGTCTGCTTCATCACAGATTTGTTCTTTTGTAGTACGGATCAGTGCTCGGCAGAATTTCAGCATTCGGAGTTTCAGCATTTTTTTTATTTTGCATCGTTATAGTAAGCACATAGTTTTTTGTGTGCAGTGTATGAGATGATTGACATGACGGAGAAGTGATACTAAAATATGAGGAAAATTTCTCGGGTGCAATCGTACTGAACCAATTATGTGGGTTTTTTCTTCCCCGAAAGATTTCCTCCTCAAATTTTAAAAAAATAACAAAATTATCAGCAGTCCAGCTGCACCTTAGTTGAAGTGTGGTTCTGTAATTATAAAACTATACTATTCCTAAGCTGCAATTCCTTAAATTGTTTTTAAGCTTGCACAAATAAAAATGATCATTAAAACAATTTTTTTGTATATTTAATCAGTTGAAAACAAAAACTAAATTTCGGTTCTACAAATAAATTTCTGTGGCTTTTTCACCTAGCAATGAATTTGCATTTTACATGGTAACTGTTCACCAACAATTCTTTCTTGTCTAGGATTATGGCAAAAACAACTGTTCATAATCAGAATGTACATATCTTCTGACTCATGAACGAGATTTTAAGTCAATAAGAGTTCAATTCAACTATTCTGGAGATACAATTTCAGATACCATATAATTTAATGGAAACTATTACCTGCCATTTTTATTAACACTGTGATTCCTTATTATAAACCATCTTCACGAAGTTTATTGTTTAGTAAAATCAAAAATTAGCATGAAACTTCCAAAACAAATATTTTTTTACAATGGTTAAAATAAGCCCATTTGGCTGTTTCAGGTATTTCTTTGAATATTCAATTTACTGAGGAACGTAAAGGCAAGAAATTTTAATAGTTTATACTTAGAAACAATTTCGGAAATGTTGAGCTTCAAAACTCACTTATATCTTCAAAAAATAGCATAAGAAATGACCCCAACGGTGCTCCTAGTTTTAAAATATTAAAAGAAATAATGACATTGTTTTAGAATTATTTTTGTAAAATGCTTTTTGATTTTTTTAGTTCCAATAATTGTTTCAGTTTGCAGCTAATTAAATTTATTGAAAAGAAGTTCGATCCAAAGTTAATTCTATTATCCGCTTTGTACTATAGCTTAACCGTTATCGTATTTAGAAGCTGTTTTCTACTAATGGTTAAGCGATAATGGTTATATTCTCAGCTAGCTTGACCGAGCGGAATCATTATCTGTATTAGAGCGAATCGTTGTTTGTAATGTGAGCAACTCGCCACATTTACAAGTTACTTCTCTTTATGAGTGTTGCGTCCCTAAGGAATGCCACAAGGTAGTCAATTGATTAGAAAAAAAAGTATGAATTTAATCTGCTAAGTTTATTTTTAATTTCTTATACATTAAATGTATTTAAAGGAAACTGCTTTTGCCCAGCCAAAAGAGATAAAAGAGATTCTTGTAAATGCTTTTTTGAAACACTTACCGATCATAAGAGTCTTACTTCAGATGTGTATATATATATATATATATATATATATATATATATATATATATATATATATATATATATATATATATAGGCTAAAAAATTGAGAAAAAAATGGAGGAAAAAAATATTAAAAATCCAGAAAACAAAATAAAGAAAGGATATAATCTCTTCATCAGCTCACACGATTATATCCGCAAAAAGGAGTGCTTTCTAATATTGTATCAATATAGCCAAAGCAAAATATATCAATACAATAGTGTGAGGAGCACTCAAACAAATTGAAACGAAATAAGAACACATTAAGTAAAAAATAAACAAAAATATCAAGCAAAAAACATAAAATAAAATGTAAAGAGATTATAGAACAGTTATTTACAGTTATTACAATTTTTTAGCCTATTTTATGAGTTCTAAATACTTGCAGCTTATGCGTAGTTAATATTACTTATTTATTCTCTTCGTTTTTCTCTTTTTTCTCTTTGTGCTATATATATATATATATATATATATATATATATATATATATATATATATATATATATATATATACGTATATATATATATATATATATATATATATATATATATATATTCATTCTTATTTGTATTTATTTTTAAAGTATTGCACTACAATGTTAGCCAATTGATACACGAACATAAACAAATGTAAACCAGTTTCAGACATGGTCTCGCTTGTGTCAGTTGCGGACATATTTCTGTGGCTTTATGCGTTATTTATGTTTATTTGTTTCACAGTTTTATACTACGTAGTTATTTGTACATTTTGAGTGCAGTGTATAAATTATCCACTGAAACATTTTCATCATGGGTAAAAAAGGTGATTTTTTACCATGTAAAAAAGCTGAAGTAAAGGCCCTTGTGAATGCTAAAATATTTTCAAAGAGCAAAATATCACGAAGATTGAAGGTTTCTGAAGCTAGCCTACGACGCATAAAGAAGAAAATTGAGTCAGGGAATGAATTGAGCCGGAAGCGAAAGAAAATATGCGACAGAATCGTATAGTGCGTCTAATAATATGGCCAGAGACTGTTCATATCTTATCTGTTTATAAATGTCATGTAACTTGCTATAGTTACTTGAAAACAGATTATTTTTGCTACAGTATAAAGTTTCAAAAATTTATCATTAATAACAGCTAAAAATAACAAAATACCACCTTTTTTTGTCAGTTGTATACGCAATCATTGTCTACACCTTAAATACCGAAGATGTAAAACAATATTTTTATTTAGTATTGTTTTTTTATAAATGATTATGTCAAAAAGTAAGTCATTATGAAATAATCTTTTTGATACGTAAATTATATGTTGGTAATTCACCCCATTTACTGTTAGAAATATTTAAATGCTTTTTTTATTAAAAAGTTTGTATAAAAGATAAGAAATTTCTTCGTAAATTATGATGGATTCGTTTGTCATAAAACAAATATTGTTTAAATAATTATCTGAAAAATTTATTTTTTGATACGAAAATATTTTTCCCCCTATAAAGTTTTGCTTCCATTAAAAAATAATTTAAATAAAGTACTGATTTAAATAGAAAAACTATTTTTAACTGTAAAAAAAATATAAAGCTATTTAAAGCTATTAAAGGATAATATTTTGGAACACTTATAAAAAAATTAAAATAAAAACGAGAAAGTATTTTTTTTTATTTGAAAAAGAAAGATTGTTAAAAATTGCTCCAAGTTTTGACATGCTTTAATTAAGATTTTAAACAAAAGGCCTTAAAAAATAAGTGGATTCTTTTAGTAAAAAAACAAGTAATAAATAAAAATATATTAATCAAATTATAAACTTTAAATTACGCCAACATTTGCTCCACTACTATGGCTTTTGACATTCAAAAAAAAAAATTCATTGACAACTTTTAAGCTTCTCAGACGTGACATCGTAGAGAAAGCCGTTCTCTTATAAAACTAATAAACTTTATTTAATCAATAATGACAAAAGAAAATGATTTTTTGCCAGAAATTAAAATTCTGGAGACATTCCTTATAATTTGAAAACAAAAATGCTAACTGGGATCTGAAACATGACCTTGTAATTTTTCATTCGTTTATAAAGGAATACGTAACTTGTTTCTTGAAAATAAAATGATGATGATAGTAGTAATAATGTTAATTCATTTTACAGCGAATATAAAGTCCTAATTTTTTGTAAAAAATAATATTCAATTCTTGGTTAACTTATACAGTTTAGTCTTTAAAAAGTATAACAATTACAATTAATAAATTGAAAGAAAATTGTAAATGAATTAAAGTTAGAATTATAAGGATTTTGTGGAATAGGAAATAAATTTCTTTCTTTTAATTGGTGATTTTTTTTCGTTATTAAAAAGACGTTTACTTTTTGGACCGTTTTGATTTATATTTTTGTTTTAATATTTATCATGTTCTATTAGTTATCTATTATCATGTTAATATTTATCATGTTCATGTTCTATAATCATCTTGGTATTATTTTGATATTTTGCTTCAAGTACTTGAATAATAACTTTGTGGTACTTTGCGAAACCAAAGTAGGTCTAAAATATTTACAATATTTTCAAATTTACCAATATTAAGATATTCACTCGAAGTAAGTTAGATCATGATTGTTGCCTTATTAGAGAAAATGAAATTAGGTACATTTTAAACGAAACATGAAATTTTTATTGGCGTTATACAATAATATACCCAAAATGCTATATTTAATTTAAATTTATTCCATTTCTTAAAACAAGGTCGTTTTTTTTAAAATACAAATCTCATGCTCGCATATTTAATTTAACTTTCTCTCAAAATAGGCTAAACAATTAAACACCCAAACCATTTTAATTATCCTAAACTAATCCTAAATCCAAAATTAAAACCTATTATTTATTTAAATACATGTTACCCTTTATTGATAGATAATTTAATTTTAAATTTAAGATTTTTATCGTCATCTACGTTCACCAACAAATCACAGATGAAAGAAACTAGCGCCATTTTTTTATTTGCCAATTTTAATCGTTAAAGGCAATCAAGCCACATACCGCTATGTAATTTTTAACATTCATTAAATTATATTCCTTCTCAGAATTTCGAATGCTAAGGAGCTTCAATTTTGTCTCAACCATGATGAAACGTGTATATAATTACTTATGATACTTAAATTTGGATAAAAATATTATCTTTTACAAAATATTACATCGTGTTAAACATAATACAGACCATGAATATTTATTGAGCAGTTAAAAACTGTACTTTACAATGAATGTACTATGAAAATATTTGTTTAATGTAAAGTAATTTTCAACAGAAAAATCAAGTTTATTCCTCTAATAAAATCTTGATACATAACGCTTTTCTTTGCTGCATTACCCTGTTTCTGTCTCATTATCACCATATTATTAGATCTATATCGGCGTCTCATATGTCATAAAAATAGTTTTTATTAACAAAGGTCCTTTTTAAATACTAGTCTCTATTTAAAAAAAATCATATTTTATAAATATATTTTTCACTGGAAATTTTTTCGTGATACAAAAGACATATTTGTATAAAAATCCCTATATCATTGTTGCAATATAATTATTATTATTAGAATTAATTGTTAGTAATTACTATTATCTTATTTAATTATTTTCCTTTGCGCCTTGTATCACACTTTCTACTATTAATTAAATAAAACTTCATGTTAACATTGGGTATTTTTCCGTTAAAAGTGGGATAGATCACAAATACACTCATTGGTATCATAGAAATACGTTATTAAAACTGCTGGTAATGTATCATCTGATTATTTATTTGACCTGATTATTTATTTGACCCTTATCTTCAACAGGGGTCTCTGTCCCCCGCCCGCTTTGGCCATTAACTCTCATTATTGCTAAAATAATTTTTTGTAATTTGACGATAAACAAATTGCTACATCTCAAATAAAAAGTGTTCAACTAAAAAATTCAAAAATGTTTTTTTTTTTTTTTTTTTTTTTTTTTTTTTGAATCAACAAAAATTTGGTTTCGTAGATTTATTTCCCTACTTTAAAAATATAAAATTTAAATCATATCGTTATCATATATAAAATTGCAACTTCAGACACAGTTTTAAATCCCTTTCCAATTTTTGACAACTTTAAAAATTGATCCTCTAAAATATTAATTCGTACAATTTCATGGTTATTGGCCTGCAGGAAAATTAAATTTTTCAAAAAATTTATTATAATGTAATATTTAATATTTTAATGGCATATCTTGATGGACACTTTACCCAAAGATTATAATAAAGATGAATACAACTTATTGACTTTCAAAGACTTGTAAAATGGCTAATAAGTTTTGACGCAAACTCAAATATGTTTAGCATAAACTTTTGTTTCAGGAGGTTAACATCATAGGATTAATTTCTAAGAGAACTAATGCGTTTAGTTTTAAGATTTTAATTTATAATAATAATTGAGAAACATAATAATAATTGATGATGACAAGCATTCTAGTTTATCATTTTATAATTAGGAAAGAAGAAATTTACAGGTGAATAATATTTTTACAAATTTTATTAATTCTATGCTAATAACATCAGTTTAATAAATCTGGATAATTTCGAGAGAAAACTGAATTATTTTCTTCGGGACAAATAGTAATATGCCAATAACAATTTATAGCAGTTTTTTGCCTCTACTTGCTTACAAATATACTTTGCGGTATACAAAGCTGAGTAAAAATTACACAAAGAATTAAACTTATTAGAAAATGTAATATTTAGAATTATTATTTTTAATGGTATACTCTTTAAAGGATATTGTAATCAGATCCAAAATCATTAACAAGGTTCAATTCTATTTATACTTCATCCAATAACTTACTTAACTATAATATGCTTTACAATTTGATAAAAAAAATTTTTGCCTCATAACCTGCAAGCGGATAGCTTTTTTTTTTTTTTTATAAATTTCCATTTTATACTTCGAATGTGGGTAATATTTGTCTATCACCATACTAAACAGTGGTAGAAGTCTAATTCTTGATGGCGCCAATGGAAAACAAGAGCAATCGCACCCCGTCTGCCTAAACAGGCTTACGTCAACAACAACAACCATTTTAAACATCTATAAAAAATTAGCTTATTAGAAAATATAATTTTGAAGATTTTTGTATTTTAAAAGTAACTCTTAAAATGATATTGTGATCAGTTTCAAATTTATTAACTAGGTTTAGTTATATCTATCCTGCCACCAATATTTTACCTTGCTAAATCACACTTTGAGTAAATATATTTTTATCATATCTTTTAACTTATCTCCAAATAAAGCTGAGTCGAATAGGTAATTATTTATTTATTTATTTATTTTTTACATTTTTGTTAAGATTTATGTTAATCTTATTTCAGTACTTTTTCAACGAACAGTTCACTGCTAAAAAATTCTAGAAAAATCTGGCGTAAAATAAAGCAATGAGAAGTGAAAACCAATACATTTGTTCATCATTCTCTTTGCTAGTTTTGTGACAGAGAACTGGGATATTATCTGTCCAAAGAGATTGCAATTGTTTATACAGATGATACATTCCGTCTCCTGGCACATTTTTCTAAACAAAAACTTCAATTTTGAAAATGTAATTTTCTTTTTCACAAGAAACTGAAAGACGAGATCATTTGCATGGATACAAATGTTTTTTTTTTTTTTTTTTCAAGAATTTTTTTGTTATTCAGTGATTTACGAGCTGGCAAATCGAAATTGAAATTGTAATGAAAGATTTTTAAGCTATTTTCAAATAGAAAAGGAAAGATCGAAGAAGATTTTATCAAGAATATGCACTTAATTTTTTTTTCTGATCGTCAAATTAATTTTGTACCCTGAGTACGCAAAATTCCGCATTGTCTATTCCTTAGTAACTAACATTCAAACCAATCGAAGAGACAGAATAAGGAAGACAGTATTCAAGTCAGAAAAACTGTCAAATTGAAATAATAATAATAATAGTTCTTCTTTTAGCATAAATGTCCAATGCTGTGCCATCGAGTTTTTCTAGCGGAATCAATCAGATGCAAGTAGTTTCCGACTAGTCATGTTTAAAGTTTACAAATCATTCTTGATGTCATCAATGCATCTGAGTGGAGGTCTTTTTTTTTTTTTTTTTCACGGCAACTGTCTTGTGAAGGGTTAAAATCTTAATGCTGTTATTTTCTTCTGAACTAAACAAGTTCCCAATATATTTCTTAGAGTTTTATTTGATGACTCCTATGTCTGTATATTATCTATGATCGATTATAAATTTCATGATTGTTCAGCATTCACAAAAAAAAAAAATGTAGAATTTTCTCTTTCAAAAATGTATTAATTCACAATGACAGTGTGTTTATAATGACAATTAGCAACGAAAAATAGTAAAAACAAACAAAGAGGAATAATAAAAAATAAAAGTCTCTGTATCGTTCGACTTCTCACTTCCCAGCACCACGTGACCAAAGTTATTAAGCATCGTGAAATTATTTACAGTAGAAAATATTATAGTCATTCACAATAACGTGATTTTTCTAAAGGGTAAAGTAGGGGTATAGAAGGACACAGAATAAATAAGCAATCATCTAGACAGCCATGTTGAGTAAGAAGTCAAAATATTATAATTGTCTCTGGGGAGTAAACTTTCTCTAAGAGTTACTAAATTTTGGAAGCATTATCCTCAGTTCCTCTTTATGTCGGGAGGAAAAAGAATTCCTTATAAGTTCTTTAATTGTTCTAAATAAGACATTATTACGTGTTAGTTTAAGACACTGGTATCCTTCTGCGCCAGCACGTCAACATTTTACTTACGACAGTGGTTCCTTCAAAAATCAGAAGTCTGTTTGGATATGCTTACCTAATGCCCAGGTTTCGCTGCCTTAGAGAACTGTTGGGTAGATTAAAGTTTCACACTTACTGATTTTAGATGTATTGCTAATTAGTCATGATCTTAGTTGGTTTCTCAAAGTGAAGTGACATAGATAACGTTAAAAATGACATCGGAGTAACACATTGGAGAACCAATGCTACTGGGAGATCTCGGTGGAAAAAAAACACAGACTTAGACAGATTTGACCAATGACATTAAGTAGTGGGAGATATAGTATTAAATTGCTGTAAAAATCTCCCACTGGATTGAGAGTACTCAGCCAGAAAAAAGTGATTTATTTTAAGGAGCTGATTTTATAATCAAATATTTATCAATAATGCTTGACAAGGATGTGTCAGAAATTTACGAATCACTCTTTATTCAAAACTGTGCTGAGAAAAACCTTCTATTTTTTTTATTTAGAAAAAAAAATAAATACGCTGGATTCGAATCAGTTTTCAAGTACAATACAACTTAAACGAAGGTAATCGAATAATTCAAACTCACACATTAATGGCTGAAATGTTAGAAAAGAAAATATGTCCGTAAGTATTTTGTGGAAAAATTTTTGTTTTCCTTCAAAAGTGTGATTACCTTTGACGAACTTTTGCAAACTTGACAAATTCTTTTTAAAACTTTGTATTCTAAAAATACTTATCACTTTGAATAATTTTTTAAAACATTTGTGTTTCCAATACTACTGAAAGTTTTATATTTAAATTATTATTTTAATCTGCAGAAACGTGAGAACATAAATTGACTTTTTTTTTTTAAATTTAATAAAATGTTGAAATGGCTGCATCATTTGTATATCTATCGTTTGGAGGTAACACTCTATCTTGTCATTTCCCCCCATCTTGTTTAAACTAAAGTTAATGCGCTACAATGGAGTGTAACCTAGCAAAGAAAAGAATGCGTTACGCTAAAGTGTAGCGTATTAACTTTACTTTGCTATATTAGTGCTTGCAAACAAGAGTGCGTAAACATTTTTCATAGTACTATTGTTTAAACTGGGAAACTGGTTTCTTGGATAGTTTATTCCTTCGCAGAATTCCTGCTATCTAATTTCATAAGTGAGTTACAAGTTACGGGAAACACCCTCTGATTGGTCGAGTAACAAACTTTTATGAAATGAAACAAACCAAATGTTTTCTCGTAGACTTAACATGCAGTCATGGATAAGATAATTTAAATGGCGAGATTACAATCTATATGTATGTATACTTTTCTAGTTCTTAAAATCAATTCAATCAAAATATCCATTATACACAAATATAATGTTAAAAAAAAACCCATTTATTTTGGTAAATAATTAGAATTTAAAAATCATGATTGCTGTGCTTATACACTTTATGTTATTATATGTGGAATAAATAATTTATTTATATATTTTTTTCTTTTTTTGATAAAACGTTAATTTCCTTATTGAGAAATTGGTTTTAGAAAAAAAAATTGAAATAAACTAAAAAAGGAAATTATAGTTTTATATTGAGAGAACTTAATTTTTACTTAACAATGTGCTATTTTTTGGTATTTCTGCGTCTGTTACGTAAACGTAACGTAACGTAATAAAAAATTGGTACTATAGCAGCAAAGAATTCGCACTGTTGTTTAGCCTTCAAAAGATACTGAATATGCTATTTTGAATTAATTTGGGCTCATTTATCATCGTTTTGATTCATGCATTGCATTTATTTTTGCTTTTGTCTATATTTGAAGGTAGGTAACGCTCGACTGGAGAGTCGAGAGTGTCGGCAAGTGCGGTAACCCATTGCACTATCTTCACTTCTGCAGCTTCAATGTTTTGGACAACTTCAACTCGGTGGCCTTGTAATTTTGAACCAATTCAGAAGACAAGGAAACTTCTGGATCAGTACCCCCAGAGGTATGATTTGTTATGGGAACATGGAGTGCTTTGTAACTCAATAAATTCAACGTGCATCAGTCACCATTTACTACACGGGGAGTCTTCGACCAACAGGTATCGAACCCGCGCCCTCTTGGACATAGGCCTACAAATCAGGCAATCCCAGCCCTCATTGAATTGTATATTTTATTTTATAACCGTCGTTGAACAGGCTACCCAATTTCATGGGTTTACGACTACTAATATTCAACTCCGTAGCCTTGTTATTTTGAACCCAATGCAGAAGACAAGGAAACACCTGGATCGAGTATTGGGAGAAATTGGCCTTCTGGAAATTTGGAGGACTTTTTGATGGAGCTAACCCGCATTTGCGTTACATGGAGAGGAAGACCACGAGAACCTCCGATGGTTAGCCTGGTGACAAGGGTACTCTAACTCATGATCCGTCTACCACTGAGGATATTTCACGTCAGCACTGTGGTCGACGCAATCCGGATGCGGAATTCGTATCTACTGGGATGCGAACCCGGTTCGCTTCATTGGACGGCGAACGCTCTATCCCCTGAGCCATTGCGGTTCGCCTTTCGTGGATTTTATTTTATTTTATGTTTTATGACCGCCGTTGAACAGCCGACCCAATTTTTGGGTTTACGACTACTAATGTTCAACGCCGTAGCCTTGTGATTTTGAACCAATCCAGAAGACAAGGAAACTGCTGGATCGGTACCCCCAGAGGTTTTGATTTGTTATGGGAACATGGAGGACTGTGAGACTCGACAGATTTAACGTGCATCAGTCACCAATTAATACACGGGGCCCTTCGTGGATTAAAAAAAAAATTCAGCCGAGGCAGAAATGCAGTTATGTGTTTGATAAAAAGTATTTGCTCGATCATTACTCGCATGTCGGTAATATACGCATGCAAGCAATTTTAAAATAATGGTAACCAAACGGTCGCATGGGGTTTCTTCTCATTGATTTCCTGACGCTATAAAGCCAGAATCAATGATCGGCATTTGTAAATCATTATAAAGCTCAGAAATGCTATCATACATCTTGGTAAATTTTAAAACCACTCACAAGTAAAGGAATTTCTGCAGAAAAACAAATGTGAAGTCTTAAGTCAATCACCCAATTTTTTAAATGTAGCCTCACTCAACTGCGACACTTTATATGAATTCAACAATGTGGACATTAATTACAAACGGAAGGTGAATACAAAGTGTGCGCGCACAACTGATCTAAAAAGAAACCAATGGTTCATGACTAATATGATTTTACATGACTAGTGACACACAATGCTTATAAGAATTTTGAAAGAGTTAAGATCAGGGGAGAAACAGAATTCAATTTTATGACAGTTTTACACAAATGCTAATGTTGCCTATAATGAATGTTCTAAAATGCTCTATGACTACATGGTTCCATTCATTATGTTGTTAAATTGAGGTCCTATATGTTACGGGACCAGTCCTGCGTGCATTGGTGTGGGATTTCACTTGCATTCGAAGATCGGAATTGCATTCCCCTATTTATTAAATTTCATTCAATGTCTTATAAAATGGCATGAATGTTATATGCCATTTATTAAATGTCTCGCCTAAAAGATATAAAAAAATATTTAATTTCAAAATCCATTTTTCTTGCATGGATAACACACCACGCTTTTATGAAACAAAAATTGGCAGCTATTGACGAATTAAACTGAATGAGTAATAATGAAAAGTGAATAAAAATTAAAAATAACAACATTTAGATTCATTTCCCTAAGATAAAGCGAACAACTAAATAATAATTTATTTGTTACTGACAGAAAATGATCATTGTTATTTCCTCAAGCAATACAATAAGTGTCTTTTTTCAATGTTCACTATCTTTTATAGCTAAGTTATCACAGAAAATTTTTATATTTAAGTAGTTGGGTAAAAAATTAGTACTAAATTTAAAATAAAAGCGACTGGTAAATTACTTACCAACAACAATAAGAAAATAAATCCGAATCACAGTATTCCAATTTAGTGTCATGTTTTTTCAATCAAAAATCATTGGATGTTTCACCTGTTTATAAGATTCTTAAAGATTCTCCAACCGCATTCAATAGTGACAAGTCTTGCGAAAAAGCTTCGAAAAATTATAGTTTAATGTGTAACTTCTTGATCATTTCATTGTCTTTGACATAATCTCCTCCTTAAATTTTTCTTCAAACTTTTTATATTTTGGCAGTTATATCGAACAAAAAATGCAATAATTTTTAATTGCTATTGATCTTGTCTTGCTATTACACTTGTTGAATATTCTCCATTTGAACAAAAATTCCATTATCTATTATGTTTTAACCATTTTTTCATCTCCATTGTTTTATTCTTTTTAATACAATTGTTTGAAGAAATAATAGAGAAAAAATATTCAAAACATTAGGGTATTTGCATAATTTTTTTATGTCTTAATGTGGTGTTTTAATAACTTTTATAAAACTGATAAAAGTAATTATTTTATTATTTTATTTAAAAGAAATAAATATCTGATCCATTCTGTAATTAATAAACTGTAAAATTTATAGTATGTTTATAAATATTTTGACGCCTTTTGTCAACATAGTTATGTTTTCTACAAACATAATATATAAATTCTGAACTGTCGATTTAAATTGTTAATTGTTCATTTGTGTGACGTATGTGCCAGGAGATTTGGATGGTTGATAAAGTATTCATATGATTTTCTGTTGTGCTTAAAACATAAACGTCTCATGCAAAATCTCATGAGAGCAATTTACCGTTCCTAAACCGTTATATTTCAATCACCATCAGATTCAATTTTCTTTGTAAAAAAAGCGGTGCACTGATCAGAAAAATTAAAAGCTGTAATCCATATTTAATGACCGTCTTGGATTATAAGCCGGAAGCAGCATATGAAAGAAAACGTGGGGCAATCATTTTTCTGGAAAATGCAAACAAATCATCCGATTCGCGCAACAGAATCTAGATCAACTGATGCAACTTCGAATTCTCACTCCGTTCAATACAGAAAGGAATAGTTCGGTGGCGTTATTCGAAACAACTGCGCATGCACTTCCACATGGAACTGAGAGAGACAGGTGGGAAACGAGGTTTGGAACAAATCTTCTTGTAGAGAAGTTTCTGAATTCGATGGGAACTGGTAGGATTATAATTCTCTGGGTATGAGGAAGTATAAGTGAAATGACATTATCGGTTAGGAGTTTTATGAGAATAGGATTATATAGTTTAATTCTATTTATGTATGTTTGGTTATGTCACTGAATTTTTTTTCTCATAATTCAAAGTTTTATGTTAGTAAATAAAAGTTTCTGTAGTCACATTTCTGCTAATATATAAAATAAATATTTTAAGCCCCCGAAACGAAAATAAAATTTCAATTTTTCGTGGTTAAAATGGAAACTTTAAATTCTTTAAAACATAAGTATAAAAGAAATTTTAGTTTTACAGCTTAAAAGTTTTACGGAATGAAAAATAACATTTACATACTTCATTTCATTTACTTCTTTACTTATCTATTTTATTCATTTAGTATTTAGAACTGAACTGAAATGTAATATATAGATTTGATGGCCCAAATCTAAACTGAAGAGAGAGTTGAAAGTGGAAAACATGTATATTAAATGATGAAAATTAATTTCGGGAGACTTAGATGTTACATTTCTTATTAAAAAAAAATTTTAAGCTAATATTTAAAAATTAATTGATGGGGATTCATTAATAATCACTAAGGTATTTAATACATTCCTTGTCATTGTGGCTGGGTGACGCAGTTGGTTTGTCGTCAGCCTTCTGAGCCCAAGTCTACGGGTTCGATCACCGGCCCAGACACCGGATTTTCGGGATGCAGAAAATCCTCAGCGGCCATGTCGTATGATTATGCGGCATGTAAAAGATCCCTGGAGTGCCTTATTGGCTCTTAGCATTTCCGGCTAAATTAAATTCCTAGTGCACTTTAGCATCCAAATAGAGTCACGGTGCTGCCATCTAGTGTGGCAGAAACTAGACGTCCAAATTAACATGGCCAACGGTATCTCACCCATTGTGGTGGCCACTGAAACAGTAGATACCACTTCTTGAGAACGCACTAGGTCTGCTCATCGGGAACACTGATTGTGCAGCTCATTGGAAATAAAATAAAAATAATAAAAACATTCCTTGTCAATGTGATCTTGGCTACTTCGGACAAACTAGACGTGCTTTAAAATTTAGAATTAAGGGACACGTTAAATATGTTCGTTTAATTCGAGAAATCATCAGTTGCAGCACATTGTTGGAATTTATGATATGAATAGAATTTTGATAATGCTAGAATTATTTCTATATCAGTCACATCAGTTCATCTTGATGAAAATGTATTTTACAAAGATTTGCCTCTCTCGACCACTGTGGTTTCGGGGATATATTTTTTTCTCCTTCGACTACTGCGGATTGTCTAGTTTTGGTTATCATTTTTTTTATTTTTTTTTTATTGGCAGCTTTACGTTTTCTATTTCTAATCCTTCTTGTTTCTTCTCGTTCACATCTTGCATGCTTTGAAAATAGGCATATATTTTTAAATGCTTGAAATATGACAAATTGTTATTGCCAATTTGTATATTTTCGAAGCGAATGAAGTCTTTAATCAATAAATTATCTGTAGTACTTATTTTAAATCTTAACATATATGATTTTTTGAAGCTATAAAATTTATCAATTTTAAAATTGAAAATTTGGTAACTAAGTAGAAAATATTTCTATGAATATAATGAAACGAAAAATACTCTAAGATATTATTGTTGCACTGAATAAATGAATAAATCCATTTCATACAGTTCCCTGTTAGTTGAAATCGAAGAAATTCAATTCTGTTTCAGTCTAAGGTACCCTTAGCTAGTTAGAATATTTTTCAATTGATATATCCAATGTAAAGCAATTTAACAGCTTTCTTTATTTTCATTAAGGTAGTTGATTTGATTTAATAGATATCTATAATAGAACCCTAATATTTGACGAGTATAATTCGCAACTCGGAAATTCTAATAGATTTCATCACGATCATAAATTTTATTTCTTTTTTCCTCTTTTTTTTATACACTGTTAAAATTTTCATTCTAAAATTATGGTAAAATAACTGGCAGCCGTTTAACCGTAAAGTTTACGGTAATTTTTTTTTTCCTTTATGGTTATGAAACCATTTACAAAAAGTATGGTTATAAAACCATGAATATAAAACTATACGGTTTTATAACCATTTACAACTAGCATTTTTCAAAAACGTAAAAAACTTTTTTTTATTTAAATAGACATAGTAGCTCGGCTTTTCGTAATGTAATGGGCATTGGAGAGTGCCAGACACTGGAAATTTTTCATGTGTAGAAGGGAATGGAGGAAATATTGTAGTGTCAATATTAGGACTCGAACTCCAGTTCTGCCAGGCATGAGAGTGACAGATAAGCTCACTTGGCTATGATATGTAGGCATTTGTAAAGAACTAAGTAGCTTCATTAGGTCATTCTAGTTTGTTCGATGAAATTCTGGGAGTTTAACCGTATTAGGAGAAAAAAAAAGATAATTATAATTTAGATATTATATAATTTTGGATATAATATACAAAAATGTTTTTGTATATATAAAAAGAGATCTTTGTAATAAAATTATCTATATTATTCTTATTTTCAGTGATTTAGAGGTATAAAAAAAAGAGTTGTGTTGTATTTTCAAAACACACCCACACGTGTGTATATATTAATTTGTTTTGTGTTTTCAATTTTTTTAGTTTTACCATCGGCGATTTTTGTTATTCGTAGTGCTCTAAATTGCCACCCGACTCCGAAGATAATCACTACTGCATTTATTTTCGACAAATATTATGTAAATTTTTGTAAAATTAGTTTGAGAATCTTAAAGCAAACTTTTTTTTGCATTTTAAAGCCAATTTTAAAATAAATTCATATGAAAATGAATGTTTACATATAATGTATTGAAATAACAGATACAAATTCCTATTTGAAAAGTTTCGCATAATTTTTGAATCAAAAAGAGTTTTAATTACACTTCCAAACAAATTGAATAGTTTTAAATTGATAAATTTTGTAAGTGTAAAATAAAATCAAAATAGTAGAAGATAGTCGAAAATAGTAGAATCAGATCGGGATAACCTGGTTGGTAGGTGTTTGGTCCATGTTCAAGTGGTAGCGACTTCAATCGCCGCTGGCAGAAGACTTTCTGTGAAGTAAATGGTGACAGGTACACGCGGAATCTTTTGGGTCATCAAATCCTCTAAGTTCCCATAGCAAATAAATATCTCAGGGAGTACTGAATTGGATATCGATCGTTCTCTGGATTACGATCTATGTTGAAATGAATATATGCACGAATGGGACCACCCTATAAACGGGGTGTGACGTGTGTGTGGCTGAATTTGCATTCTTCTCAAGCCACTGAACTGCTTTACAACCTCTGCTTTAAAGTCACTTGGTTTTACCAACCAGGCTTGCTGGTATAGGCAAGTGGCATTAGAAGCAAACTTAAAACATAGTAGAATTTTCTGCTCACTTACACTATAGGAAAAAACTGTCGAATTAGAATTTTCTCCCATTTAATTATTTTTAATTATAGTATTAGAAAATGAAAATATTTACATTAATACCTGGATTTTTTTTAAGAAAACACCTCAAGTATTAAATATAAAACCTTACATCTAATTATCTTAACAAGTTCTGAAGCAAGAATCTTCTTATCACAAAACACATTTGACTGAAAATATTTCCATGCATGCATAAATGTTTGAAAAATATTTTAAATTAAGTTCCTTAGCTGCTCATTATATTTTATCCTCAAGTTCAATAAAAGAGTATTATATTACAGCATCCCTTATTTTGCATATTCCGATAGGTTGCGAAACAGTTTATTATGCACTTTAAAATTGAAGTTTATTCTTCTGTAGAATTAATGACTTCATTATAATATTTTTATTTAGGCATTACTTGAAGTATATTTAATACTATTACACCCAAAGTGAAATATTGAGTCCATTTTTGAAATCACATTAGTGTATAAGATAAAATATATAATTAAGACGTTATTTCAAATTTTTGAATTATGAAAATAAAAAAGATAACAGAATTAATAAAAACGTTTATTATTGTTAACCCTTTGAAGCAGATAGGACACAAGTGCCTCTTTCATGTATATTTTCTTTGACTTTATAATTACCGGCAAACATGCATTCAGGTGTTTTTAAATTGTATAAAAAAATCTAATAGTTACTAAAAATATTTCTTAAATTGTCGGAATTATATCTGTACTAAAATATGAAAATTAACAACAAGAAGTTTTTTTTTCCACTCATATTCAAAAATTTATCAATATTTGATTTCGTAAATTTAAAAAAAAATCAATGATGAATTACTGTTAAGCTGAATAACTGCAAATAAGTGTAAATTTAAAAACTACTGTACTACGAGCCGTACTTGAAAAATTTTATTTGTGAAACAGAAAAAGATACGGGTGTTTCAAGCTGTGTTTAATAACCATAAATTTTTAAAATGTTTACTATAATATGTTTTACTAATTTTGACCTAAATTAATGTACAAATCTGAAAAAAGCTAGAAAAATATGTTTAATGAAAATTCTGGGTCTAAGGGTTATGTAAGACGTTTTTATTTAAAAACTATTATGAAAGCAACTTTTATTTTTCGACATAATCAAAGCATTTATTTAGTATTAAATAAAGTTTAAAGATAGTTTATCTGTTATTTAGATATGGAACAATTTATGAAAATTAGAACCAAAACGCTTCAATTGCAATTTTAGAAATTTAGGAGCCAAAAGGCTTTAATTCTGTGGGGGAAAAATTTCTAATACTATATTGTTAGAAATTTTTAGGAAAAAAATTTAAATAACAATGTACTTAATTAAATTATTATTTTACTTTATTTAAAAACAAAACAGAGACCATAAATAAGATGGATTTTAAACTGCTAACTGTGAGAAAAACTATTTATTAGCTTCGTTCACCCAATGCGCTTAAACAACCAGAACCTCCTAATGAAGCCACTTAATTCCTGACATACGGGTTCGTAATATTATCTGAGGGCTTATCTTGTCGACTTAAATTTCTTCTTTATGATTTTGAAACCATGCTTGTTGTAAATAAGCTAGAAAATCATCTAGTTTTTAGTTTCATGGTTTTTATAACCATACTAGTTGTAACCGGTTCTAAAACTATAAAGCTAAAGAATGTTCTTTACCTTAAACTTTACGGTTAATTGAATGTAACGACTGCTGCCGGCTATTTCACCATAATTTTAGAACTAAAATTCTAACAGTGTATGTGAACCAAACAAAAAAGCAAATTTTAAAAATATCTTTTTTGAAGGATGGCTGTTAAGGCACGATATGAAATTTTTAAATTACTCTGCAGATAAAAAAATACTGAAAATTTAAACATAAAAGTCCTCTATTTTTTGTCCAATATGACTTAGCTTTTGCTCAAACTATAGACCAGGAAATAATAAAGAATTTAAAGCATTTTTTACCCTCTTGAATGAAAAATCTCTTGAATGACTTTAAAATCTCTTGAATGAAAAGGGGAAAAACTAGCATCAATTTGTTGGGTGTTACAGTAGAATTCTTGGCAAAACATGGACACAAGTCACTTACGGTACAATTACTCTTCCTGTAAAGTAAAAGTATTACTCTTCCTTAAAGATTTTCTTGAACTTTAAGATTATGAATTAGATCCATTTTTATCTAAGTCATCCAGGAAGTTTTAATTCGTATCGATTATGATAAGCATGTTTAGATCGGCGATGAGATCAAAGTTAGAGGTAAAACGACACAAACGGGAACGCGAACAAAAAATGGTGTATTTTCAATGGTGAGGATCAAAAAATTTCAAGAAGAGAAAAAAAAAATAATCCAAAATTTGTCATTTCTAAAGCTTTAGAAATGATTAATCTAAGAGGGTTTTTGGAATCACAGAAACTAATGTATAAAATTACCTATTTTGAAACAGTTTATTTCATTCATTATAATGACAGATTTTATTAATGTAAAGTTCGATTAAAGCAAATTGTTATCACAATATATTTTAAGTGAATTCGTAGCCTATTCCTGCAAACTTGTACTATATATATTTTGAATTAATATAAATAGTGAATTTTAATATAAATACTTCATATAATAATATCATATCATCTTTCATGACATAATACATTATTTAATATAATATAATATAATATGATGTGGTACTATATTATATTATATTATATTATATTATATTATATTATATTATATTATATTATATTATATTATATTATATTATATTATATTATATTATATTATATTATATTATATTATATTATATTATATTATATTATATTATATTATATTATATTATATTATATTATATTATATTATATTACTTTATGTTACATTATATAATATTATACCATCTCAATTTACATAATGTATTTGTGCACAAAATTAAAGTACATTTATAATACATTTATTGATCCACATGTTAAGAATTTTTTTTTCTTCCAAAAATACATTTTTATAGTTTTGTAACCTCATTTCACGAGTGTTATAGTGCTTTTGGAACAGTTCCACGAAAAGATTATCCCGTATGATTTTTATTTTTGAAGTAACGATAATTTCAAATTGAAAACAAAACTTTATTTTATTTCCATAAATATTTCATAAATAAAACTACTACACTTTTCATGACTCATTACAATTCAAAAAATAAATAAAGAACGAAAGGGGAAAAAAGAAAGTTCAAATGCAATAATTTCAACCCCAAAACAACTTGGTTTCCAAATATTGAAGAAAAAATAATTACGTTTCGAAATAAAATGCAGCAAGAGAAGTAAATTATAAAGAAATGCGGTATTTGTGAGAGGGCGACAGGAAACTTTCTTCTTTAGAACTCTGACTGAGAGGATAAATAATAAAATAAAAAGAACCTTGTAAAGGTTGAAAGTGATAAATAAGTCAGGATTGAAAAGTCTATTTACTTTAAAAGGGAATACTGAATCCTACCTGAATCATAGAATCTGATAAAAGGAGAAAAAAAAGCTAAGTGTATAAATTCCGTATATTTCTCTTAAAATCAATTTTTTTCGCTTTCTTTTTGAAAAAATAAAAACGAAATATATTTTAGAAATATAATTACTTTTGATATTTATTTAAAAAATTTAATAAGTGAAAATTACTCTTGACTTTATGTAAATGATATAATAAGGCGTAATCATTATAAAATGAGAAACTCTTGATTGCACGTTTGTTGAAAAAATATGTAAAATTTAAAAGCAGATTAAAAAAATAAAAGGGCATAGTTTACTAATAACTAATGACTATTTTATGGAATTTTTTTTACTCTTTAAAAAATCTTACAAACCTTGTTAAAAATCTTACAATCATTGCAATCAACATTGATTTCCATATTTGTTTGAAAAAAACCGCAATTTTTAAAATAAGCAAATTCAAAAGTGGAGTTACAAAGAAAATATGATTTAAAATAGAGTTTGAAATTTTTACGGATATATCACAGCAAATATAATTATAATTTGGTATAAAAAAAACTATATAAATCAAAAACAATTACATTGATTAAAAAACACTGAAAAAGTCAGAAAACAACTTAATTTTAAATTTACCAAAATAATAACCTAATTAAATTTCGAATTATGGTAAGAAATTTAATTTTAAACACAAGCCAACGTAGTATACATTCTACATGTTTTTATACATATACATTCTACAGAACATTACATATACATTCCACAGAACAGAGTTACTTTGATGAATCTTATAACCAAGATATTTTATCCGAGATTGGCCCTCAATGTTAACACTGTTTTTAAGTCTAAGTTTCCACTGCATCGTTTGTTTAGGCTGTTCAGGTTTGAAGAAATTATTCAGGTTTTTTTTTTCATTGCAAAGCAAGTTTTAACAAAAATTAAATGTTTAAGCTTGGAAGAGAGTTCCGTATTCTAATTGCCCAGGGTTACAAATCGGGAAGTGCGGGACGCTAGGCTGAAAGCTTCATTAAGTGAGCCTAGTTGGCGGAAGGCGTACTAATATTTAAGAGTTTACTATAATTGTTCTTGGCCTAGAGTTATTGCGATTAAATTCTGGTTGCTTAACTGCATTAAGTGAAAACAGTTTATAAACGGTTTTTCTCACAGTTAACAGTTTGAATACCTTTTTTATGGTTATTTGACTGCTTTGTTTGAATATGGTGAAATAAAAATTAAATAAATTGTTATTTAGCCATTTTTTCCATGAAATTTTTAACAGTGTACATATCATTCGAAGTACATGCAAAAAAAAAACCATTTTTAATTGCTTCTGCTGAAATTAACTTATTTTTATATATCAAAACATAATATTTATGTCTCTGCGGTTAAACCTTAAATACTTAAGCAAATTTTTGTTTTTGGTATTTTAAATTACGAAGTTAGGAAGGAAAACGTATTTTCTTTGAACACACATTTAGTTTCTGATCCTTAATTTGGTTACTTAACCCTCAAAATAAGAGGGCTAATTGGAAAATGTTCAGTAGATTGCACAAGAGGCCGGTCAATAATTGGCTACCTTAATATTAATTCATCTTTTTGCGTATTTCGCCAATCTCGGAAAAATTGAACAAGAACTCAGTTTCACAGAACTCTAAAGTTATTAAAGTAATAGCTTTTTCTGCGCTCTGTACCTCAACAGTTTTGCTAAAAGTTAAATTTCTTGCAACGCTCATTAGCTGGAATTTAAAATTTGAATTTTTATGTAATGAAACGTTTTACTCATCATTCTACATCATTCCATGGATTCAGATTTTTAAAAAAAATTTTTAAATGAAAATTGCTTTATAAAATAAATATTTTTAAACACCATTTCTTGATATAGCTATCGATTTCTTTCAGCGATGTTCCTTTTTAGCATCATTTTCTTAAATGCATATTTTTATGAGGAAATATATTCTTTGGAGAATCATTAAGAAATGAGAGTAATCTTTTGGGGTACTCTTTATGATCTAGTTATTTAAATGCGTCGTTAATTTATTTTCACTAATGTCACAAGTTTGTTCCTTTAGATTATATAGTATCAGGTTAAGATAACAAAAAGTAGATACGGTACCATGAATATAAACGTGCTTTACCATGAGTTTGATTGTAATTGTAAATATTCACTCAAAAAATTAAAAATAAAAGAACAAAACAAAATTAAACAATTAGGTTTACTAATTTTAAAAACGAATTCAAATAAGTTACCATGAAAAAATAATCAAAACATAATTATTAATTTTTTTTTTTTTTTTTTTTTTTTTTTTTTTTTTTTTTTTTTTAAGTATAGTTCAGGTTTGTTAACAATTGTTTTAGATTTTTAGATGACACACAGTTAAAACAGAGAAAATTTTGATTTTAGTCTAACTTTTAAAATCGAAAATTATATTACAGATATTTTTACTACAATGACTGACTGTTTTTTTCTCTTAATTTTTGTTAAATAAATTCATGCGATATAATTTTTAGATTTTGGTTACTTGTTTACTTTATAAGTTCATTTTAATTACATTTATTACCATTGATACAATTAGAGTGTATGCTTTTGTATTTAAAATTATGTTACTATAAGTTTTTATCTTTAATAAAAGATCAGCGTTCTTCTAGTCGGGAAGAAATAATAGATGGGTATATCAGTAAACTAAATATTCAGTGAAAGAATAAATTTAAAGAAAATAGTCAAATCAGTATATAAATAAATAAATAAAAATAATAAATGTATTGTATATTTTTACATTGTATATATTATATTATTAAAATATACAATATGCTATGTAATAACATAACGAACCAATTGAAAATAATATTTCTTTCTGATTGAGATGCGTCACTTATTTTCAGAAAATGTGATACCTGCTTGTGACGTAATGTGGATATCTCGATCTTGATTGGTTGTTGAAACGTTTCTTTGTTTACTTTAGCAACTGTCTTTCCATTACATTTCGAGTAAGCCAAGCCGGTCAAGTATTAATTCTCTTAAATATCACATTCTAAATTATTTCACAAAAATGCTTTCTCAAAGATTTCAACTCTTTCATTGCATATGCACACAGAGTCTTAACATAAAGACAGATATGATGCCATGTGGAGGATAAGCAAACTAATTTTGCATCAAAGTTGCCAGGTACACAAAACAAAAATATATAACGATTACAATAAAATACATGAACGAATAAAAAATCTGAGTTAGGTAAGAGAAGTAGACGCGAAAGAATTATATTTCAACTAATTACATGTGCGAAACGGCTCTGTATTTAATTAACTTAATAACTTGCTGACGCTGGCATCATAGGCGTGGGTATGGAAGGTCTTCTTCGTCTTGAAATACAAGTACCCAATTGAAAAACGTGCAAATGGGAGAAAGATAGTTGCCATTTTCCTTATATGCAAGATTAAAGCCTGTTATTAATTGTAGCCGATCAAGAAAAGGAGTAAAATACCAATCATTAATTCAAAAAGATTTAAAGGATACGATTTAAAAAAATATTTTAGAAATGAATTTTCTCACGCTTGGGAATTATCTAAATATCTTTTTTACATATATTTTTTTAAAAAAAAGTATAAAACTTTATCAAAAAGATAAAAAATGAAAAAATTCCTTTCTACAATTCTTTGTTCCAGAAAAGTTCTTAAATTATAGCTGACAATTTGCAAATATTAAAATTTTTTATCGATTTGAATTTACTGGGTACAAAAATTGTTCGTTGTATCCTAAACTTTTTTACAAATTTATGTCGCAACATTACTCTTAAGCAGTTCACACACCATTTTTAAAACAAGTAAAATGGAGAAAAAATTATTTTCTATTTAAACATTTTATGTTTTAGTTTTCATAAAGAGATGAATTTTGAAGCGCCGAAAGAAATTTTTTCTTTTCAAAGTAGCTATCATTATAATTAACACAATCATGCTCAATTTATTTTAGCATTGTATTTCGTGATGTAATGAATATTAAATATAATTGTAAAGTTATAGAACTTGAATTAAACTTTCTATTAAAATTTATTCGTTTTGTTAATTATGAAGTATTTTCAAAAAAGAATAAAAATCAGATCTTTATTATCACTAAAAAACATGACAGTTATAAGTGTTTTCCAAAGCTGTGCCTGATTTTATGGTCTAATGGTCGCAACCACCCCCTAAATTTTGCCTTTTAAGCACCCTTTTATTTTATTTAAGTTTAAATTTTGATTGAAACGTTGTTTTCTTTTATCATTTCATAGGTATTATTTATCAGCTTGTAAAAATGCTTATTTTTTCTATACATGATTTCAATAACAAGCATTAAAAAAATAGACAGGAAAAATGTATTTATTCTGGGAAAAGCCCTTTTACAAATAGTGTGTTAGAAAACATTTTTGCAGACATTTGATACAAAAAAAAAAAAAAATGCATTGAATGAAATATCTCACAAATATTAAAATGTTTGACTCTAAAAAAATGGGGAAAAATACTGTTGAGATGATAATCAACACCACATTTTGAACTCCAAAAATTATTAAGAATGCATCTTACCATTTCTATTTTAACAACCTTTTAACTTTAACGATTCTCAACTCTATAAAACATTTCAAAAACTTTAAAACTATTTATGACTTGAATTAATTGCGTTAGAGCAGTTTAATCTATTGGAAGGGGAAGAAAGGTAAATTTCAGTGAAATTATTTTTTTTTTAATTTTAATTTTATTCTGTTTACAAGTTTATATCATAATTTAATTAGTACTTAGCACACGTTTATTTACACACTTTATAGTAATTTATCTAACGTGCCCATAATCAGCGTTTTTTTTTATCGTTTTTCCAACCTTGGTTCTATAGCTATTCAAAACAAAATATAATATTAAGATTTTTTCAATATGTTGTTTGTTTTTTTTTTTACTTTTTTGATTACTAATATTTTTCGATATTTTCAGAAACTTACATTTAAAATTAAAATGACACTCAATAACTTTTCGTCATGTATCGAAAAAACATTTAATAAAACGAATATTACATTATTACTTAATAACATGCATAAAACTTGCATACTTAAATTAGAAAACTTTTATCTTACCTGTTTTTAAGACCAAGAAAAAAGCACTCCAAATAATCCAGTTTAATATCATGATAAGTTAATGCATTAATGGCTTTCTTTGAAATATAAAATCAGTTTTTAGAGATTTTACAGATAGACGAGAAACAGCTGTTTTATTTTTTAATAAGGGATAGTAAACATAATTAAATTGTATTATGAGATATGATTATTTATAAGGCTATACTAAATGAGCATATTTTTAGTTGATCAAAACATTTGCTATGCTCCCCATTTGAATAGATCTTAAGCAGTATGGAAACAACAGGTATTGTTTTATACTAATTTTGTCTTTATCATATGCTCGACTATTATATAATATTGAAAAATTATTCAGGTATTTTTATTCAAATAATTTTATATTTTAAAAAATGAAAAAAGACTGAACTATCTGAGAAGAGAGTTACAACTCACTGCTTTAAATACTGATATTTATAATTTTATTCTATTGAAAATAAAAAGTGTTTAAATGAAAAACTTAAATTTTTTTTTAATTCAGAATATCAGATTGAAGGCCACTTTAATAAATGTATTATCATTTTATTGCAAGAATATTTTTTTTTAAAAATTAAAGCACTTAAAAAATATTAGTACTGGAATTCATTTAAATAAAAATTACAAATTTTTTAATTAAAACTAGTGTATAAGAAATAAAGGAAAGCTTCAGTATCAAATCATAAAAAATGGCATCTGATTTCGTTTAACAATTTTTAAGAATTTAAGATGCTTTTTTTAATAAAATCACAAATATATTTTCTACACTATTTAAAGTCATGATAAACGCTGTTTTGAGCAATGAAATCGCTTAGAGGATAAGCTGGATTTTTATTTCTGAAAAAGGCAAAAAACATGTGACCTTAACTAGTAGCAACGTGCATTACAAATTCGAGCACAAACTACCTAACTATCCATCCTTCGCGATCAACAGTCTCTGGGACATATGATGTACGTAACTTTGAAATTCTCAGTCCGTTCGATAAAGTTAGGTATTCTGCGCATGTGCAACACTTTTGATACGTCCCTAAAGAGGTAAGTCAACATCGAGAACGAACTAAGTCGAAAGTTGATTTTTTTTCTCTCTCTGAAGTATATTGAAGCAAAGTTAGGTGCTACACAAGTTGAGTGTCATTTTATGAAAATAAAATTACCAACTTGAAGTTGAAGTGTTTGATCACGAACAAGTTGTGCTTAATAACATTCCTCATTAGCGACCATTTGTTTATAAGTTTAACTTAAGCACCATTGGTTGAAGATGAGATTTCACATAATGATTAGAATGAGTTATGCGATTTTTTATAAACTGATCCAGAAGTTTATATTTTAAGAAAGCTGCTTTGGAATAAATTAGAATGATCTTAAATAACTAAAGTTGGTTAGAATATATTGACGCAAAGTCATGTGACATGAAAGTTAACAGCCATTTGCAGAAACTAAAAAAGCTAAAAAATAGATAAAATTATCTATTGAAGTTGAATTTTGTAATCGAGTGCAAGTTATATTAACAAATAGCATTACGATATTTTGATTTTATAGAATGGTTGGCTGAATATTTTCAATAAAACAAGAGATCAAAAAAAAAAAAAAAAAAAAAGAAGAAAAAAATTCAATAAATCAGAACTGAACAAAATTAAGAAATCGTGTACAAAACTGAGCCATGTTTATCCAAATAATTAATAAAACTAAAATAATTCCATTTTTTAATCTCATATTTTGTCTTTGTCATTAACGCGTGGCTTTATGTTATCAGAATAAGCAATACAGATTTTCAGAAGTTAATTCAATGAAAATAAAAACTAATTAAATTCATTTGGTACGATGCTGTTGCTCAATGTCAAATAATGAATTTACCACTATCATGCAATTTTCTATGGTTCGTATTTCTTTTGAAGTGCCATTAAAAACATTTTTTGTATGTAAGAACTGTATCTGTATTTATATTAAAACTGTACAGGAAGGATAAAATTTTAACAGGTACTGAATAAACTAATATTATAATACACTGCCGCTACATTACATTTGGAATCTACTAAAATTGAACGAATTACCATTTTTATGATTATTTCTTATGCTTTTTATCTTTGATTTAATATGATGATGCAATTAGTTTTACATTATTTTGTTTTGAGCTGAAGAAAAAATTAAATCGGATTATCGCTAAATTAAAAGAAAAATTCTCCAGCGTATATGTATAAATATTCTGTGTCCTACTCGCACCGTTGGTTGGAAAGTTAGGGATAGTATTTTTGATCTTAGAAACTGAATAAACTGCAGATCTGTCAGTAGTGTGAATATTTAAACAGAGGTGTCCCAGCTCAGGCGCCTGACCAGGAACTCGCGTTATTTCTATCATGACGAATAGAAAAAAGCAATTAGATTCTTGGCCATGGTTCAGTAGGGTGTGGGTACTTATTTTCCAATTTTACTCTTTTTGAAATATTAAGATTATATTTTATCAAAGTTAAATAACGTTAATCATAACAAAGTTATCAAAGTTAATTAATTATATCTTTTATTTCTAATTAACCAACCTTAACGACGAGCCCCGATGGCACTGTCATTAATGTACGAAACTATATTTTTTTATAATTTGATATCCGTCGTTGAACAGCCTAGAGACAAAGGTGTTTCTGGATCAAGTTTTGGGAAAAATGCGCCTTCGTGGAGGCCTTTTTGAGGGAGCTAACCCACACTTGCGTTACGTGGAGTGGAAAACCGCGTAAATCTCCCACAGTCAGCCTGACGGCAAGGGGACTCTTACCCATGATCCGTCTACCACTGAGGATATTTCACGTCAGCATTGTGACCGGTGAAAGCCGGATATGGTTCGCATCGTCAAACCATCGCTGGGATTCAAATTTGGTTCACCTCATTTCAAGTTGAAGGCTCTATCCCCTAAACCATTATGGCTCACTCAGAGCTATAATTGTGAAAATCTGAGGTCCTCGGATGTGTATCGAAGCGCTCCAAACTTCAATTCAATGGGAATCAGCTTGTATGGGAAGTAAATGTAGCCAGTGAGTTACATTGCCCCCATCATTCCCATGTTCGCCAAATTGTGGAGATATAAAAATGCCACCCGGTGAAATTACTGCACTGTATGGTAATTTCATTTTCTCACTAAAAATTAACAACATAATTCTGATAATAAAAACGAAAATTTATGGTATTTATACCCTTCATTTGGTCATTTTTCTCCCATTCATAAGCTAACGGTTTACCGATAATACTGGTTTTCAAAATTGCAGTTCTTAAAACCATATATTCAGAAAAAAAGTACAAAACTGAAAAAATAAATTTAACCGAATTAATGGTTTTTATGTCAATCTCAACTGTGCCCCGATGTAATTACCATATTTATCATGTTATATCACATGCCATAAAATTAAATTTTATTATTAATTTTATCAAAATCATTACCAAAGTACTTCGGTAAAATTAATTGACCTTTTAAATGTTCCAATAGTTCCAGAAGCGCGGTAAAAGATACCATATTCCAGTAGTTTTAACCATACTTTTTTCCAACATCGTTTCCACATAAATTGCCACAAAACTAAACATGAACTGGTGTACTAAAGTATGTACAGAGAATTATATGTACATAGGCATTTTATTTTTTGTTTCGCATGAACTCATTAGTTTTTTACAAGAATGCATTTAATTCTGTTTATTATTTATTCAGATCAAAGATAAAATTACTGTTTCATTCGTGTTTCAGCCTAAATTTGCAGCCAATTACATTGTGGTGGAACGCAACTTAATTTGTAAGGGGAAATAGAACGGTATTAAAAGTATTTGTTGACATCCCTTTTACATTCAATTTCCTTAATAATTATTAAGAATTCTAAGAAAGCTTTGTTCTAAAAACAATCCTCATTAGTTGGAAATCTAAGTTAACAGGAAGTGGTTGTTCTTCCTAAAGACTGATTAAGGAGACTGGATAAAAAAAGAAAAGCTTTTCAAGAGTCCCTTGTTTTCTTTGCTCTTAAGATTAAAATCTTATTGATTGTCCACTATATGACCTGCGGTAAAAGAGAAGAAATAATTGTAAATAATGCACTCAAGGATTTAGATTGTATTTTCTGTATGATCCTTAAATGAGTTTATAGAAGCACAAAATATATTGTATTAAATACTATTTTGAATAGTTTTATAAATTTTCTTAAAGCTTTTGAAAGGTTTTAAAAATTAATGTTAAATGTATTATTAATGAAGCAAAACGAACGTTTTACCATTTTACTATGAGGACAAAATAATTTTTGAATAATTTAAAGCATATTTTACCGTGCAAATTTAATCAATGTTACATATACATTTGCATTTCAGGCTTAAGAATAAATATGAAATAATAAACTAATGTAAAGAAATTCTTAGTTATCCGATGAGAGAAAGTATGGAAAAACTGCCAGAATATGGTCAAATGAACCGTTTCTGATGCTATGGGAACACCAAAAGACCGAAGACCGATGAACTATAGCAATGATTTTGATTGAATTAACTATAAAATCTAGTGTTATAATAGGTGTTAATATTTAGTAAATGTGTTAAAACTTGGTAATTTTATCATAAATTTTAGTGCGTGGCATAATAAAATTTATTCGGTTGAATTTACTTTTCAGTTCTCTATTTGAAAACCAGAATTTTCGGTAAACCGTTAGCATATGAACCGGAAAAACTATCAAATGAATGGTTTATAATAACCATGTATTCTCGATTTATTACCAGACTTATAATCTTTTATTACCGTAAATGCCATTACCGAGCCGTGTGGTAATTTTACTATATTTTTTTCCTCCATGTATAACTATGTTGGTAAATGTCAATTAACTTTGTGCATGCTTTTGTTAATAAGTCACGATTTTTTTTTTTTTCACCCAGTATGAAAAATGGGTATTTAGTTAAATTTCCAAGATAGTGACTTTTTTCTCTTACTTGTTGTTCACCTTTTTTGTTCACTGTTCTTGTAAGAGTTTGTCATTTTCTTTTGCCATTGGAAATAAAAAATAAAAAAATTAAATTTAAAAAAAAAAAAAATTATGCATATCAATCTTTTACTTTACAAATATGTGTTTTTAGTCAGAGTAACTTTATCGAACTCTATTTTATTATAAAGTAAAATGATTATATTTAATTTGTTCATCAATATATCTGAAGAATATCTTTTCGTTTTTATTTATTCCGTCTACATTTCAAGGATCAGTTTTCCCTTTACTATCGATGTAGATAAAATCAGTTCTTATATTTATTTTTATTTTATAACCGTCACTGAACATCCTACCCAAATTTTTGGGTTTACGACTACTAATGTTCAACTCCGTAGCCTTGTAATTTTGAAACCATTCCAAAAGGCAAGGGAACTACTGGATCAAGTATTGGGTGAAATTTGCTTTCGTGGAGGTTTCTTAGAGGGAACTAACCTACATTTGAGTTAGGAAATTTGGAAAGTTACGTAAACCTCCCATGGTTAGCCTGACGGCAAGAGGACTCTAGCCCATGACCGGTCTAAAACTGAGAAAGTCGGATGCGAATTTGTATCGATTAGCCATTCACTGCGATTCGAACCTGGTTCACCTCATTGGAAGGTGAACGATCTATTCCCTGAGTCATTCTTATACTTATTAAAAAATTTAATCTTGTATTATAAAAGCAGTATTCAATAAAGTAAAAACTAACTTTTCCATAAGTTAGTGTATTTCTTCTATTATTGCCGAGGTTTAAAAACTGCGTTTTTTTTTTCAATTATGTCAATGCTGTGCCTTAGAAATATTCCTAAATTAACAGATTGATTTTCTCTTAAAATCTAAATTTTAGTTTGAAGTTAAATGGTTTTTATGACTATAAATTCTTATCACTTACAATAATATCTCCTTCTTATACATTTCGTTCTTTTTCCAAAAAATTCTTTGTGCTGTGTGAAAACTAGATGTTACTTGTAAAATTATAAGAAAATGCATTTTTTCTTCCGAAAATTGAGTATTGTATGTAACAAAATTTAATTCCTAAATAAATCAAATGTTTATTTACGATGCAGCGAAAACCAACAAACTGCTTTAATTTAATTAAAAGAAATGAAATATATCAGTATACTGTGCTGTAAGAGCATTATTATAGACTAACGATAAAGTTTTCGATATCTATTTTAAAGCAAAATTGCTTTTCTGTCACAAATGTTTATCCCTTTCATGACTTAATTATTCCGTCCTCTCTACAAAGATTATGGTAAGTAGAAAATACTCCGTAAAATATAAAAGTACATTCTGAAAGGAAAAAAATAGATTTTCGCAGAAAAAAAAAAAACAGATTTTTTTTTTTTATGATGCATTTTTATGCCACACTGCATTTTCTGTCACCCTCACACTGCATTTCTCAAAACAGTTTTCGATGTATTTCGCTCAAATTATACTACGGACTAAAACTGTCAGTTCGAATTCTAGTTTTTCCCATACAGTTTTACTTATCATAAGTTAACTTTATAGTTTTATTTCAAAACATTTAGCAATTATTTTCTATACCTGCTCTTACTTTCCCGCAACTATATTATGGTTTTGAACTTCGTATGAATAGAATTGTGATTTCACTTTTATATTAACCCACTGGCGGTTTAGCAAATGGGCGAAATTGGGAGAATGTTTCTCCCCTATACATTATTTCCCTATCTCATAAAATGGGAAAACCGGTTTTGCTATGCGGAGAAGACTGCAGGTTAAATTACGACTTTCTACGTGCATAACCGTCAGTGGGCTAAATTGATACTCTACTACCCAAATATTATCTGTCTTTAGATATAATTTTTCGTAAAGGTAATTTGCCGGACATTTTTATAAGGGTTGGCCACCATAGCTTTAACCCCCTGCTGGTTTAGAAAATAGGAAAAATTAGGAAAATGTTTCTCCCCAATACACTATTCTCCTATCTAATAACAAGGAAGACCCGGTTTTGCTATGCGGAGAAGACTGCAGGTTAAAATACGACCTTTTACGCGCAGAACCGTCGATGGGTTAAACGTCTTTACACTGAAATATGATTTTAATAAGTAAGATAAATACTGTTTTAGATTTTTCTTCATAACAAAACACTGCAGCTTCCGGGGCTCTGAGGACATAGCGTTTGCCACCTAATAATGTAACCCGATTTCGAATCTCGGCGTTGACTGGCCGTACAAATTCGGCTCTCGACTTGCGTCGACATCAGTGTTTACGTAGTTATTTTAAAAAGTTTTTTTTTTTTTGTCTTAGGAAAATATATGAGTTTTTTAAATCAAAATAACAGTACTAATATGCTTCAAAAAACAGGTGTCCCTTTTTAAATAACAATATTTCACTGAAAATTTTATCTGTAATTTTAACATATTTTTCAAAAGAAATTCACTTATCTATTAATATAGCCTAAATCAAAATACTGCTCTATCTTTCATAAAAATAAATAAAAGTGCAGTGCTTCAAAAGCATTACTTTACAGTTTCAGTGACTTTCCTGAAAACTATATTCTTTTCAGAAAGAAATATTCAGAAATGACAACAATCGTCATTTTTTATTTATTCTGTCTACTTTACACAAAGCTTTTTTGTTATGTTGAACATGAATCTGTACAGTCATTTCTTAAAATTACCAAACAACGTGTCATGAAATATACATTTTATAAAATAAACACAGTATGTAACAGAAATTAATTTTTTAAATCAATAGATTTGCTTCTTTTACTGCAGCCAAAGTTAACAAACTGCTTTATTTTTATTAAAAGAAATGAAATATAACTGTGCTGCGCTTCACAAACATTTCTATACATTCAGAGCGAGTTTCTTGAAATCTGTGTTTTACTTTAAAGCAAAATGACTTTTCTGCCTCAAATGTTTATCACTTTCAATCTTCACTTCTTATTTATTTCGTACACTTTTTTTCACTTATTTACTCTCTTAGCTGGAGTTCTCAAAATAAACCTTCACGTCGACTTTTCTCAATTTCGTTTTTCCTGTAATATTTACTTTCTCGTACCGAGTTTATTTTCTCCGGATTTTTGTTTTCATTTTTTTTTCCTCAAAAAAAGGTGAAAAAGTCATGGGGAGATTGAATGAACTGCATTAAGACGAAACTTTTCTCGAACTTCGAAGAATTTATTGTATATAATAAAAGTAGGGCATAAGTAGGGCGATATGTTTGAAGAGAAAATTCGGAAATGGAATTCATTTGTTCAAATTTAAGAACGCAGTCAAAGAGTGTTCTTTAAAAATTTTTTCAATTCAGCTTGAAAAAAGAAGTTTATAAAATGAATTATTAAGCAAAAATGAAATATTGATGGGTTTCATAATGCTTCAATCAAAATAAGAAGAGAAAAAAAATGTTTAAATACCCATTTTTGCTACTGAAAAAGCATCCCCTCAACAGCTTGTTAAAACCAGAATGGTCATGGAGGTTATGGTTCCGTATTTTGTTGACAACGGCATGCTTATGGCAATATATGGTCAACATTGCGCAGTGGCCATCTTTACTTCCTATAGACTCATGAATCTAAAGTAAAAATGGTTTCCAACCACCACTGAGGATCGTGCCGTTAAACAGTGAACCCATGGGACTATATTTTTTGATATTAAAAGTTTTTTTTTTCTTCATAAATCGTTTGACCAATAATCGAATCATAAATCGTTTTTTTTCATCATCGAATCCATAGTATATCTTAAACATAATTGTTATGTTCTCATTTTTCTACTCAAGATGTGGATTTGGTATTTATTTTTTAATATAAAGTATCTGTTGATTCTATTCAAATGGTTAATGAATTAATTTTTTTACTAGTATTGTTCAGTGAATTATATGTTTTCGAATTTAGAGTACACATTAAATTAAGTATTATTTAAATTATAACAATTTTAAAATTTATCTAAACTATACGTATTTTTTATTCCTTGTAAAAAATAGTCAGCCACAATTATTTTTTATTAAACAATATTGGCTTTATTCAATAATATTTTCATATGTTTCAAAATTCTTTTAAAACTTATTTTCAGTGCAGAGTGCAATATTTCAGTAGTTGTTTTTTATTAATTGAAGGTTACATTGCTTTCAAAAGCATTATAAAATAATTTTAATAAATATGGTAATTTGTTTAAAATAGCTTACATATTTCAAGGAGTAGGAAATTATTTATCTAAAAGTAATTATATTTTTATAATTTATAATTTATAAACATCATATAGGTCTGTTATGCCCTGTATACATATGCTTCATAAGAATAAATTACGAAAATTGTTATAGCCTCATAATTCATATTCAATTTAATATGAGGTAGAATTGCCAAAAAGGTGAGGACAAGCCAAGATATATAGAAAAGAGAGAGAAAAAGACCAGGTCTTCGAATATTAAACTATTGCGGGAAACTGCTCATTACGACATGTACCATAATTTCTCCTTATGGTACCGGAACAGCAACTTACAAACAGCATACTCACATTTAGCAGAACATCACATGTTCTAAGATTAAACACCTGCGTATGAAAAGTAAAGTGACTGATATAAGCTACATTACCTGTACCGTTTGTTGGTTGGTTACGCAGACTTAACCAGCGAATACTTTCATTCAATTTCAAAAGTTGCTTAGCATATATAATCAACGTGAATTATATGAATAAATTCTTAGCAAAATATATCCATAAATACAATACTTTTAGTTAATGAGCTCAAATGTAGAACATAATGTAAACCATAAACAAATGTAAAACATAGAAGCATGACAAAAATCCTTTTATCATGGTTCTATGTTACCCGAATCCAAGCAATGTTTGGGGAGAGCGGTGTGTGAAAACTCGTTTAAAGAAAATCTTCAACTGCTGAATGTCACTTTTTCCTTTATACACACACTCAGGGGACGAAACAACCATTGAAAAACGGTTAACATTATGTCTATGGAAGCTAGTCTTCTTCTCCAATGTAATTCTTTGGACAGGTTAACTTGAGCATATCAACAGAAAGTTGTGAGTTGGTTAAGACATGCGAAATTGCTAATTAAAGATAATCTCTTAATTTAATTAAATCATTGAAAAGCCGGTAGAAAGTAGATGCAATTAAGTAAATAGGGGCTATTGGGATGAAGTTAAACAGGCTAATTAAGTAGAGCAGAAATCAAAGCCAGATTTTAAATGCTTTTCTTTTAAACCACGTAATAATGGAACGCCAAGTATGACGCTATTCCCTCATAATTATCATTTGAGAGAAAATGAGAAGGGCAGCATTGGGTATAAAATAAGCAGTGCCAAATTTTCCACAAATAATTTTATATCATTGGAGAAATGACACAAGTTAATTAGGAAAAAAACTAATAACTCCTCATACTATTATTGAAACCCAAGGTGCTTTACCAATTTTAGTAATAAGCTCTAATTAAAATAAGATATATATATATGTATAATATCTGTACTAAAAGGAAAAGTGAATCAATAGAAGATACTTAGTCGTTTAGGGGGACGGTAAAATATTGCCACACTATTATTGACACCAATAATGCTTATTTAGTTTTAGTAATAATTACGGAGTGAATTTAACAAAAACGTTTGTGTACTAAAAAAGCAAAATTATAGGATAAATGATGCTAGAAAAAGCTTAAAATGGCGTAAAATTATTATTGACTTTAATTATGCTGAATTAATTTTAATGATAAATACGATATAAATATAAAATAGGTATGTACCAAAAATCAAAACTAATGGAAAAATTGTACTTATTAATTTAGGAGAAACGTAAAAAATCGTCAATAATGTGCTTAATTAATTTTGGCATTAGGAACTATTGGTATTGAATTGCATAAAATGAAAGAGAAGGAGATTAAGTATGTTTTATAAAATTGAAATGACAAATTTCATGATGCATTATTTATTGCAACGACAAATGCAATAACATACAATGCAATGTCAGTACATTTATGTAATATGGAACATGCATATGTCAATTTAGAACATCAACTTTGAAGTTTTTTCAAAAAAAAATATTGAGTTATAGAAAGGCGCATTGATACAAAGTTTGCACTACCATATGCAATATAGTATGGAATACCCGGTATACATAAATATTATCAGTCTTTTCGGCTAGAACTTAATTTAAAGTAAAGTATAACCTCAACAGCCTATTGAAAGTCAGACATTCCTAGAGGTTAAAGCTCCACAATTTCGAGAGCAGCAGCAATTTAGTTAAAATGGTCAGCATTAAGCTCAGGCTGTCTTTAATTTTTAGTTCAGAGTCACGGTAGCTCAGGTGATAGAGCGTGCTTACCTCCCAATGAAGTGGGTTCGAATCAAAGGGTCAGCTGGTAGATGCGAATTCTCTTCCGGCTCGCACGTACCACAGTGCAGACACAGTATATCCTCAGTGGTAGACGATGGATCATGGTTTAGAATCCCTTTGGTGTCGGGCTAACGGTGAGACGCTGTCGTTGCCTTCCTCTTCATGTAACGCAAATATGGGTTAGTCTCCAGGAAGGTTATTTTGTCTCAATGCTTGATACAGGATTCCCTTTGTCTTCTTAAGCTGGGTTAAATTATAAGACTACGGGATTGAACACTGATCGTACACTCAGAATTGAGTTGACTGTTCAACGCTGGTTATAAAATAACTTAAAATTTCTATACCAGGTTGTACCCATCGATCTAAAGCTGGATGGGCTTAAAACCAGCGCTGAGGATCGAACCCTAGTCCTTTACTATTACAACTCAGTGGCACCCGAGATATATCATGACTAAATTTACAAAACATAAAAAAATAAATAAAAAACTCTTAATGTTTTAAAGATTTATTCGTACCTTACACTATGTACAAAAGCAATTAATAATATACATTATACACAACTTAGCAAGTCTTTTATAGAAATTTAATTATTTAGAGTCAGTTTTGTATCGCCCTATATATTTTTTAAGATTAGTATTTTCTTACACTGCATAAAATTGCAAATCTTATTACTTAACACAAAGTTCATTTTTAATAACTCTTTTTTTCCCCTCAATTTTCGAATTTCTTACTTACATTTTAAAAATTAAGTATTAGCTGATTTCATCTCCTTTATAACTAAAGTAATATTTTCTTTTTATAATAAGAGCTTTGCGTATTATTAAAATTTCTTTTTTAAACCATCTTTAATTTACGTAATTTTCTTTTCTTATTCTTATGTAATAGATAAAATGTAAAACCTTTCAGTGAACTAAATTAATTTTGGAAGATATCTGGCATTAATTTTAATGAAGGGCATTACTGAAAGTACAGACTAAGAAATCTTAATTTTCTTTTTCCTTTTTTCTCCTCTTTTACTTTCATTTAATCGCCTTTTCATACATGCTTGCCATATAATGATGAGTCACGTGACAGCTTAAGAAAATTTACGTAGTCGTGTGTTTTCTTAAAACTTTCAAACATAAATTGTATAATTAGATCAGCAAAAATGCATATTAATATTTATCCCTATTCTTTTAGGTAAATGAGGAATCCAGTTTTACTTTATCACAAATTACTTTTAGTTTCAGCCAAGAAAATAAATATATATTACGAACAAATTTAAAAACATAAATAAAAAATCGAATTTAGAGAAAATTAATATAGATTACAATTCACGAGAACTATTCTGTGAATCTAGGATTTGTGCACTAACTTATAATTGAAAAAAAAAAAAACATTTTGATTCATTATTAGAATAGAAGGTAGGTTGGCATATTTCGACGGTTCCTTGTTAGAGCAATAACACATTAATTATGGAAACAAATAATAAATTTCTGTTACAAATTAGGAGTAATACACAAATGTAATATTTAAATACCAACTTTTCATGTAGTTTACAATTTTACTTAAAAGAAAACATGAAATATTTTAAATTGATCAAAGAAACAATTTACTCAAAATTAACTTGCATTATGCAAAATTTTATAAATATTGATTAACTTGGTTTTTGTAGTATATAGGAGAGCGTAACAGAATTACAAAGAATAAAATGTATAATTCCAGAAACAGATTTTAATTTCAATACATTTTTCACATAGTTTTTTTTCCCACTTTTTTTTTTACATTTATATAACTAGTCGTTGAAATGTAGCTTTAATTACGAAATGAAAATATTAAAATTATTTATGAAGCAAGAGTTTCTTATTTTTTATTTTGTCAAGAGAACTTAAGAGTTAATTACACAATCTCTTTGTATTAAGAACTTGCTGATTAATTTATGTTAAGAATTAAATGCATATTTTTATTATGTTCAGATTTAATTATTTAGTTTCAGTTTTCTTTTTCTGTCATTCGATTTATACTTTCTTGGTAATTTCTTTACTAAAAGAATTAAGTATACCCTTTTTTTACTGAGTTTCATTACCTTAGAACTTTCGGTAGTATATAGAACATTCCTTAGTTAGTGATTAATTCCTGAGGAAGAATTTAATTAATAATGAAAGGACCTGACTAAATTAAAGCTTGAGCATGAATAAGATAGTCATTGGACTTAATTAAAAGAGCTTCCTTTACGAATGCATTTACGAATTCTATGTCAGAATTGTATGCTACCAAAGATATTGACTAAAGCAAAATTTTTGAAGACATTAACAAAAAACCTTTTGGGAAATCATTTTAGGGAAAATATCGCCTATGTACTTTATTTTTAATTTATTTACTTTCCATAGACTTTTTTTAGGTGCTAAGCAACATATATTATATAAATAGTTTCGCAGTTTTGCAAGTATATATAGTATTTATAAAAGCATCTAAACTGATTGTTAGTTTTACAGTTGCTTTATGTATAGATTTTAAATAAGTAATAGCTAAAATAAAAAGGTTTACTCGAATAAAAAATATTTGTAATCTAAATCTTACTTTATTTTAATAAAGGAGACATTTTAGTAGACTAAAGTATATTTTTAGATTTTTACTGTACTTACCTACTAGTTTACAAAAAAAATATTTAACATTTGAGACTAAAAACGATACATATATAATTTTTTATTTAACTTCATATATTTTATTCTATTTTATTTTATTACCAACGTAGAACAGCTCACCCAAATCTGAGTTTAAGACTGCATGCTTTGAGTTTACATTACGATGTTCAACTCCATAGCCGTGTAATTTTGAGCCAGAAGACAAGGAAACTTCCAAATCAAGTATTGAGGCAAAATAGCTTTCGTGGATAACTTTTTTTTGATAGAGGTGTCCCGCGTTTGCGCTATATGGAGAGGGAAACAACGAAGACCTCCTACGGTTCGAAAGACGTCAAGGGGACTCTAAGCCATGGCTTGTTTACGGCTGAAGATATTTTACGTCAGCACAGTGATCAGTGTAAGCTGGTGGAAGAATTCGTATCAACCAGCCCCTGTTTATATTAGAAATTAGGTCTCCTATTTGGGAGACAAGTACTCTATCCTGTGAGCCACCGTGATTCCAATTCATACATTAATACCTAAGTAAACGGATATTTCAAGTATCCCTATTAACAAGGAAATACTCAAGTTACACATTTCCTTTTGAATGTCACCAATATGATATTTATCATGAAGATATCAGAAAAAGCTTTTTTTGAGAAAACCTTATTCTTAATGTAATTCGTCAAAGCGCACGCTAAGGTTTTTTTTAAGCAAACTGATGTGATTGTTAATTTTTTAAGATAATTTCAGAAATCTGTTGTAATAATTTATATTGATTCCTAAAAACAGAAATGATTTTAAACTTACTGTAGACTTTTGTGAATTGAATTTAAACTTGATATTTGTCAGAACTAAAAGTTTAGATCTGTGCAATACTACAACCTTTGAAGAACTGCACAGTATTTAGTTACTTAAAATTTTATTTCCATTTTTCGACTAGATGCGCGTTACTTTATTGCAGAACCGAATTAATTGGTCAAGAATACAAAAGTTATGTCAATTGTTAGAAATGAGTTTATCATAAATAATAATTTCAATCTTTATTAATTTAATAACCATAATGAATACTAAGACCATCAAGATTAAATTGAATTTAAAAGAAAATAGATGATCTCTACAAAGGATGATCCAGTGGCGTAGTCGGTTAAGGCATCGTTCACACCACTGGTTGGAGAGCTCGGGATTGTGAGTTCGATCCTGGTAGCCGACAAAACATATAGTGTATATACGCAGAAAGGTGCACCATAATTCTGTCGAGGCTAAAAGTCCGCGAGTTGGTTGTGGTGCAGAAGTATTAAAAGAAGCATCATCACTCAAGCGTTGTCCATGTCGTCTGATCAGAGTCAAAATTACGTGATATTCCTACTATGGCCGTTGAAAAATATAGCCCTGTAAATGGAGTTAGGTGGTTGGTTATGGGTGAGCGTTGATGAGGACGTCTAAATACTATATTATGTTCTGAAAAAAGTTCTTAGTTAAGTTCGGATTTTAGAAAAAAATTATTAAATATTTAAGATTAGAAAACAGTGTAATTACGCGTAATAGGAATTATAAAACACGATAAACCCATATCACATTCATGTAAAATACTAGTTAATTTATTATTTAATTTACATAGATCCTTCACTTCTTTATATATCTTGGGTTTTTTTAAGATCTACCTCATCTTGTTTTGTAGTACATTGTTAGATTATCAAAACTATCCACTTGTTAGATTACCTATTATAAGTGCGACTATATATGATAAATACCCAAAATTTAAACTTAACAATAATAAGGTTAAGTCAATTAAATATCAATTTATTATTGAGTTACTATTTCTTTACTACACCTTCTTTTTTATCACAAAATAAAAATGTAATTAAATTCAATTCAACCGAAAGAGATCATTAAAGAAGGAATAAAAAAAAACAAGATGACAAAGAAAATCAATGATCTCTCTATACTAAGCGTGTTAAGTTCTGATTCAAGTTCTCGGCCCTATCTCAAAATCAATAAAATAGTTACGATAGAACATAACATCTTAAAATGGTTACGATAGAACATAACATCTCTCCTGAAAAAAAAAATTATCAAAAACAAAGTCTCCTTTTAAAGATTTGAAAGATAACAGATGACTCTTGTCAAATAGTGAATTGAAAGAGACCACAGATGAAAGACACATACCGCAAATGCACAAAACATAGCAAATATTAAGTTCTGAAAAAGTTGCTAGAAAAGCTACCAGTTAAGTTAAATGTCAAAATTTAAACGTAACAATATACTGAAATTACCAAGTAAATATAAATTCATTCTTTAGCTACTATTTTCTCGCTGCATCACTTTTTTTTTATCACAAAATAAAAATGTAATCAAATTTAATTCAACGGAAAGAGATCATTAAAGAAGGAATAAAAAAGCCAAGATGACAAAGAAAATCAATGATCTCTCTATACTAAGCGTGTTAAGTTCTGATTCAAGTTCTCGGCCCTATCTCACAATCAATAAAATAGTTACGATAGAACGTAACATCTCTCCTGAAAAAAAAAAATTATAAAAAACAGAGTCTCCTTTTAAAGCTTTGAAAGATAACAGATGCCTCTTGTCAAATGGTGAATTGAAAGAGACCACGGATGAGCGCCACATACCGCAAATGCGCTTTTAATTCCGCTAGTCTAGAAGCTGGATAGGAAATCAATTTTCCAGGTCACTTTGCTTCTCTTTGGCTTCTTGAGTATGAATAGATTTTTTTGCGCCACTTTTCAAACATTTTTGCTACTCTTTCAATAGATTTTTATTTTGTACTCTGTCATTAAAACAGATTTGCTATTTTATCGGGAAGGGTTATTATGAGAAATTTTTTTGCTAAATAGAAAAAAAAAAATCCATTAAAAGCGAAATATAATTAATTTGTTTACCAGTAAAGGAAATAAAACACTTTTTAGCAAGAAGCAAAAAAATGGAAAGTAACAGTTAATGACTATAAGAGATTTAAGTATTACCGTTACTTACTTTTCATTTTTATTCTTTTCATCAAAGAATGGTATTGACATTACAGCGAATGAATATTGATTAACAGTGACAATAGTAAAATTTTTAGTCAAACGAAGTAACAAAAATAAATAAATTCATATCATAAGTAGTTTAAAAACTATTGTTTTGTGGAGTTTTAGTCTTTAACTAAATATATTTCAAAGGAGGTCTTGAAAGAAAATAAAATCAGAAATCTTTATCAATAAAATCTTTTGACAGGTAGCAGGTCTAAAATAAAACGAAATCTTTCTAACAAAACTAATAACATTTATTAGCCTCTTAGTGATATGAGAGATCTACAGAAACACTCTAAAATTACTGGAAATACAGAATGATAATGACATTACACGGAATGAATATTTATTAATATTGACAATATTGACAATAGTAGCGTATTTAGTCAAACCAAGCAACGAAAATTATAATCCAGATTATAAGTAGTTTAAATGCTATTTAATTGTGAGTTATTAGTCTTTAACTAAACATATTTCAAAGACTAATTTGAAAAATAATAATTCAGAAATCTACATTGGTAACATTTTTAAAATATGGCATGGTTGAAATAAGGCATACACCTAGTAACAAAACCAATAATATGCCTTAACTCTTTGACACAATAAGGTTTCTTAACTCTTTGACACAATAAGGTTTCTTAACTCTTTGACACAATAAGGTTTCTTAACTCTTTGACACAATAAGGTTTCTTAACTCTTTGACACAATAAGGTTTCTTAACTCTTTGACACAATAAGGTTTCTTAACTCTTTGACACAGATGGTACACCGGTGTACCTTTTATATATTATATCTTTCTGATGCTTTAGTTACATGCAAAAGTAATTTGTAAACATAAAAAACCGTATATAGGTATATTGTAATATATAACCGTATTTTGGTATTTTTTGAATATAGAAACCATAATATAGCAACTAAAAAAATCTGTTGGATTATCGGAATCATATTTCTGTAAAAATAAAAAATAAAAATTTTGAATTTGCATTACTCATATTAAAAAATTTATCAATCATTAATTCTGTAAATTAAAGGAATTTCAACTATTAAGAACGGTTTCTCTTAGATCAAAATAACTGCAATTAAGTGCAAATGCGAAAAAGAATTGTTTGAACGTGAAGAGTGAACGCAGAAAAAGACACCGGTGCTATATTTCATATCGATAAACTATTAAACTGCTAAATATAATATTTTTCACTTATTTTAATCTAAATTAATACAAAATAAGATAGAACCTTGTGGAATATCTTTGTGATCTTGATTTTGCAGACGACCTATGTTTACTGAACAACACCCTCAATACATGCAAAGAAACACAAACATTTTAAACGTGAGGCAAGAAAACATGGGGCTTATTATAAACCAAAAAGAAATTTTGAAAATTAATCCTGCACAGTTAAATTATATATTCTTAGAAAATAACAAACTAGCGGAGGTAAGCAGTCTTATGTATATTGGAAGTATACTTAAAAACAATGGAGGAACTGATGAAAATATACTGAATCGTTTTAATAATGCCCGAAGCAGTTACTCTATTCTCAATGCATTCTGGGAAAAAAAACAAAAGTTTAACATTTTCAATAAAAATTAGAATTTTCAACACTACTGTTTAACTTGTTCTACCATATGAATCTGAGACACGGCCCTGTAATTAAAATGACATGAAAAACTTCAAAGATTTATTAACAATTATTTATTAATCTTGCTTATCAAGTGGTCCCATAAAATTTTAAATGCAGAAATCCTTAGTAAGTAAAGCAAAACAGTAACCGATTGATCTGGAAATTAAAAAACGTAAATAGATAACTCCTGTTCTAGGTGAATCTGAAAAATTTAAAGTAAAAATAGTTTATAATTGGAATCCTCAGGCAAAAGAAAAAGAGTTATATCTAAAACTCCTTGACGCAGGACGATTGTACCGAATTGAAAACAATCGAAAAAACATGGAGTGAGGCAAAATACCTGGTCGCAAATAGAATGAGATAGAAAGCTGTGATAGAAGTCCCATGCTCCAATTCGAAGTGAAGAGGAATGATAAAAAGTTTGAAAAATATTTTTTAAAAAAATTTTAAGTCAAAGCTTTAACAATCTGAGACAGCAACAAAACAATATTATACAGCAAATAATACTTAAAATATACTGCATACTACAAATAATTATAACATAATTATAATAAATATAGTTACTTCAAATAATTATTAATGCATCAATAATAATGACTTTAGTTTAAATTCTTCAAATAATAAATAAAAAAAGAACATGAATCAAAATAAAAGCATTGTTCAATTAAATAAAAGTAAATGCAAACAAAAGCAAAATATAATCATAAGCTACTTCCAGGGAACTTCCATTAAACAGGAGATGATAAGTGAAAAATGAACAGACATTAGCAAAAAGAAGATTAGACCATGACCAGAGATTCCAACTATCTATCGAACTGTAGGAAAATAGAAACTTCCTAGAACACAGGAAGGAAACCTGAACAAGAAAAATAAATCAGATCACAGTATGGGACGAAAATCTTGACAGAGAAATCAACCAATCCTGAGAATGTCAGCGAATACGCATAGATGATAGTTTGAAATATTCCCTAAGCTAAATAACTGATCAAACTACACGGTTTTTAGAACATGGCATTGAACAATCAATCTTTGAACCCACTTTCATAAATTCTTATTTCTTATAAAATAAGAATAATAAATAAATAAAAGAGAACATTGCGCCATAAATAAAATCCAATGGTTATGGTTTTTAAATTATATTTCTTCCAAAAAAGATGTTTAGAATTTTGTCAAATATCTATTAATTCAAAATATTTTAACTGAAGTAACATGTATGAATAATCAACGCATATTTAAAGTCTGTGTTTAAGTCTTTCTTTTTAAGGTCTTTCTTTTTACTTTTTTCTATAAAAAATTTAATTTAGATTTTTATATAAAAGCGAATTTTTTTTGCAATTTGTTTTAAAATCTTGGGGAATTTTTAAAGAAATTAAATAACACAGAAGATATTATTTATTTTTAACACTATCCTCAATACCGAATTTAGATTTTAATGTAAATTTATACAGTTAAACTTAAGAACTTTAAATCTGTTTATAATAAGTCTTCGAGTACTCGGATTAAAGACTAAGACTAAGATTTACGTAGCTCGTGTGTTTCGAGTTATATATCTACAACGAAAGAAAAGTTTTGCACAAAACTGCAAAAATATGGTTAAACTTACCGAATTTTCTGGTTTTATGGAAACACAAAAACGTACTGTAATTTTTTCCCTAGGGCGCTGGTAATGATTTTTGGTGAAATAAGCAACAAAGTACGGTTTTACTATCATACTGTGGGATAGTAAATGAGGTAAAATTTGGTAAATTTGCTAAATGTGATTTTAATTTTAACAGTGCTGTTGTAATATAAGATAACGCAAAAATGATCAGTTTATTTACCTCTATTTAATTTAGTAAGTCCTTGTTTATCCTTGTAACCTTTTGTTTTCTGGTTAATTTCATTTCAATGTAAACTATTATATCTAATATCTATATACTTTTAAAACTAAGAATAAGTAGTATTTGTAAATATACAAATCTGAGTCTAAACTAAACCAGTAACTTAAATATTACTCACCAGGCTGTCCTAATATTTAAAAATGGAAGCTCTGAAGTAGCGGTTTATCACTAATATTAGTGATAATATTATTATCACTAAATATTTTCAATCGGCATATTATCACTAAAAATAAATATGTAAAAAAATAAACTATGGCATTCTAAATAACATTTATTGATAGTTATAACATATTACATTCTAACAAAATTGGCAAATTTAATCTATAAATAAATAAAATAATAGAAATTCATAGCTATGATTTAAGCAGCAGTAGATCGTAAAATAAATGGTTAATCTAAATTATAAACTTAAAAACTGAAATGTTTTTAAATCAAATAGAATGTATAAATACACCGCACAAGCAAAACAATTTTGATGTATATTTCCACATTTCGATACAAATCTTGCTCTTAAGTCTTGATAATCGGAGGGACATGACAGTTTCGAATATCAAGCACTGCCGTAAGATTTAAGCAAAATCATGCAGACCGCCATGTCTCATAAGTTATGCAATTAATTGAGTATTCTGGGAATAGTTTAGAGTGGCTAGCAACTGCAGATTGATTGATTAGCATTGCAGGATTGTCTCAAAATCACTAAGCATTCCCATTTCAAACTTCGAATCGCAACAGCTCTTGATGATGAAGTATAATGGAGTACAGAAGCAGCTTATGACGGCGAATAGGTTGACGTCTCTTACTATACCTACTCTGGAATTGAGTTCCATGCAATGGGGTATGCGGCAGAATTTGCATATGCTAGTCAGTTTTCATTAAGCTTGAATTCTGATTATTTCAAACACAAGCGCTTATAAATAACGGAAAGTAATGAGGAAAATTTGGCGAAAAGATATTTGCATTTGGAAAGATGTTTCTATTTATCTTCGTTTATAATTTGAACTTGACGGATGGGAAAATTCTTAACTAGTTTCTAATAATACAGTCTTGCTCAAAATTAAGACCTTTGTTATAATAAAATTAAGTCTAAAGTGACTGAAACGACTGTACTTAATGTTTTTCAGAGTTTCATAGTGTTCTCCAAGTGGGAACAACACAATAGAAACAAGTGAAGAAAGAAGGAATTTTTAATGATTTTTGAAACAATTGTGATAAACGTAATTTAATACTTTTTATTTATCTTATTGAAGTTATTTTAATCTGCCTTTTATCATGTTACAAGTGCAAAAATATAAAAAAATAGCACTCTTAGAATGTTTATAACTTATTTAAGTTGTCCATAGCTTACTGTACTCGTGAGTTGAAAAAACATCATCTAATAATGAACCCATTTTGACTTTTGTTAAACTACATGAATTTTTAAATTATTCGAATTATACTACATGTTCAAACTGCATGAGTTGCTCCAAAGATTTTTAAAAAGAAAATTATTACCCAAAATGACAGTGTCTTGAGAAAAAATTAAAAAAAAGTGGCTTAAAATAAGTCACATTTTTCTGGATCATAAAAAAATAGTCAACTCAATTAAAAAAAAAACTACATTTATTATGAACATTGAGTCAAAGTTCGAAATAAATCGATCGGAAATTGTACTAGTTAGTTATAGTAGTATTATACAACAAGTAAGAGAAACATAAATGTGAGAAAATTGTGTTTTAAGATTTATGATACATAATCCATCAAAATATATAAAATTAGCATATTGCTTCAATACCAAGCCCGTAAGATGATTCTTCTCCGTCATTTTCAGCAGTTTTAAGTACTATTCCAGCCCTTTTTCTTATCCACCTTCCCACATGTGTCGCCTTATTTGTTTTAAGAGTGATAGAAAAATTTTGTGGTTAAAGTCTCTGAGAAAATTTTAATTTCTAATTGGTCCTAAACTATCAATTACCGTTTGTGACCCATCATTGAAAATTATTACGATATTAACCATTATTTTATTTTACGTGATTTCGACAATTTATTTCAACAAAATAGTTAAAATCGTAGTATTTTACTTAAATGTTTTGGTAGAAGTGAAAATATCCATTAATCAATTGAGCTAACAAGTTATTTTTTTCAGTCGTATCGGAGAGTGTCTTGCGTCGCTATCAACTTACTAGACTACAACTTTTGCTGTTTTACGAAAATTAATTGCATTACAATTGGTACAATAAACTTAAAACGATATGCAATAATGCAAGACATGCAATAATTGTAATTTCAATCGTTTCTGGAAAAATTTTACTCTGTTGTTCCCCCTTAAATAAAAAAAAAACAAATCGAAAATTTGATGTTCTGTAATCTATAACACATTTTTTTTAAGAAATTCGTTTTAAATTAATATATATTTGTCGCCATGATTATTTTTTAAAGTAGCTTTTTTGATTTTCTTAGCCGTTCTATTGTTATTATTTTTAAAGTTACTCTTTAACTCTTTAGTCGGAAGGAAATCCAGTTGTATAAAAATTAGAATCCCAATTTCTCTTAAGATATTAATAATTACGAAGCTAAAAGTTTTTTTATTGCATGGAATTCTATAATATCATTAGTTGTTGGTAAAAGGAAGCTTTATTCAGCAATTTCAGCCCTTCCATGATGGGTGGATCCAATTAGTCTCGAAAGTTAACGCACGTCTTTACAGATTAGTAATTCCAGTGCTTTTATCTTTACGTAGCTACTAGAACTTGTAGTTTTCTAGACCTCACTAAATGGCATATTACATACATTATTCTTGAAGAATCGGAAGCGTTTTTTAGGTAGCTGTTTTGTATTTAAATGATGCTATGTAATTCAGAAACGTATATCATTATAAAAGCTGAATTAATATCTTAATTATTACAAGAGAAGTATTTTATAAATACTTACAAAAAAAAAAGTCTAGCCATAAGGCAGTGTTTCCCAAAGTGTGGTACGCGTACCCCCAGGGGTACGGTAACAGTTTAGCGGGGGTACGCGTTCTTATGCAAAATATCTTGCAACATATGAAAATTTCAAAATATTTTATTTAAAAACAAAACTGGCCATGAAAACTTACTATTACGTATTTTTCTATTGGCTATTTTTTGCAGAGTTAACAGTTAATATTGAGTGATGTCAACAGCCAGTTGGGATTTTTAACTTTTGTGCATTTTTTATAGTAAAAAAATTATAGTTACGAAAAATTTAGAAAGGGCACACAAAATTCATAAGTTTGGGAAACACTGCCATAAGGTAATCACTTTCGTTGTTAAAACCAAAATATTTATTTCTAAGGCAAACAAGTTTGAGATTGTTTATCAAAATATTTGGTTCATAGAAATCACCATTGTTATAAGGTAGTCCAATATAGCTTTCATTTTTGATAAATTTAGATTTTTATTTATTAGTATCAGTGCATATCCGATGTTTAGATTTTTTATTTCGAAATATATAACTAATTTGGAAAATAAGATAGCATTTTTCTCTGTAAATAAAAGGACTAATCGTATCTAAATTAGTTCTCTGTCAAAATGATTGAAAATTTAATATGCTGTATTTCGAAACATTATGATTGACACTAAATACAAAAACTGATAGTTCCCGAAATACGAAGTAAAATTAAAAATTCCTACGAGACATTAGCATTAACCAAGCAAATTTGAAAAAAAAGAAGTTAATATAAACTTTTAAATAAGCAGTGAGAGTTAGATTAAGAAATGAAACAGCTAGTAGCACGTCAGTATGAACAACGATAAATGAGTAGCTAGCATTATTTTTTCACATTCCCATATGCGATTGCTGAGCACTTAACCACCTTTCGCCATAGTGAACGGTGCTTATTTCTCTTATATTAGATGCTCCATATCTCGGAAGCTATCCATTTTGGACCTGATGTCAAAGAGAAATTTAGCCATAAATTTCATAAAGTAACACGTACTAAATTTTCAGTCAATTTGACTGTGAGGAGGGAAATCAGGTATGGTTGGAGTTTGCATAGTAATATTGACTAATTGAAGATTGTGATGAAAGCTGGATGATGAAAAACACAGTTGAAGATGAAAATTAATACTTCTTTATAATTATTAAAACTTTTAATTAATAGTATTTGTAGAGCTCTATCTACAAATTATTAATTTATCCATAAGAACTCTAAGTTAAATTTTACATAATAATATTAATAAGGGCATGCCATACTTAAAATATGAAAAATATAAAGAAAAGAAATCCCTTAAAGGGGTCAAGATAACATTTTCTACATCGAGAAGTTTTGTTGGCATGAATGATATTTTAATGGTAGGAGCTGGGAGGCCCAGAAGTGCACCCTCCGTCGCCACAAATTTAAAACTGAAAGTGAAGAATTTGTTCCCAACGGACACAGGAGCATGGAGAGGAGATCCATGGTTGGCGAATTATCGAAATATAACAAAGCCAAAATTAAGCCAACACCTCATTATCAATATTAGGTTTGAAAATACTTTGGCGATTGTGAATCGCCATCAAGACTGTGTGAATTAGAATAACCATGTGCTGAAACATATTTGTGGTTAGAAATTAATAATAAAGAGATATAAATAGATTTTTGTTTTCGATTAGGTACGGCAATGAATTAAGGAGTATACATTAGCATTGAAATAAAAAGTTAGCCGTTACATTGATTGATAAGAAAATAATAAAAAAATTTAATGTTTGCGTTTATAAAGATTAACTTTTTGATTTAATTTAATTATAATTCAATTAAGAATGACTTAAAAAAGTAATTTTAAGTAATTAAAGATATGTTAAAGGCTAGGAAATATGTAATGCCAATTGTGGCATCACACTGACAGATTTTTGACAATTTCATAAGATTTGTGCGGGGTCTTCCCGTTAAAATTTTGAACAAATTAAACAAGGATATAAAAAACGATATACTCATAAAAATGTTACGAAAATCGTGTAATATAAAAATTTAAAGAAATAAAATAAAGTAGCATCTATTCTATTTTATTCACTTTCTTAATAAAATACTCCGATAATACCAAAAAAAATTGTTGTTTCTTACTGCTCTATTGCTCACGATCCTACTATCTAAAGTGTCTTAAATGCCAAGCTATTATCCTTTTCTTTCTCTCACCTACATACAAACCAAAGGGCAGAAAATAATCTTGAATGGAATCTGGCCAATGTCCAGTAATTTGATCCTATCGAAATCAGCCACGTAGATGATATATGCTTCAACATAAATTGAAAATCAATCGTCTATGAATGTCGATACTTTGTAAAGTGTCACGAGAAACAAAGATTTATTCAACTAATGATACTTTTAAAACGTTATCTGTTGAAATAAAACTCACGAGACAGAACTTTACGAACTATTGGAATGGCAATAATATTGAATATTTTATGAGTATTTAAAGGTTTTATGTCCTCTGAAAAAATGAGTTTTTTTTATGATGATCTGTCATGGGTCATCTGAAAAATATGCATTTTTAATAAAAATTGTAAAAAATTAATATTTTCCCTTTATACTTAGGAATGGAGTTTTCATTTTTGTTAGTTCAGCAATTCTTGTTCCTTATTTAGTTACTTTTGACAATCATTTCGTTTCAATATAAATTGAATTTAATGACATACTTACTACACTATTGTAAGAAATTAAGAGAATTTGCACTCTTGGTCGATTATCTCTAGAACTTATAGAGCGATTTCAATGAAATTTCATATGTACATACATCGATACAACAAAAAAAAATAATCATTCAACAATTGTAATATACATGCATGATCATGCATAACACTAGTTGGAATCGAAAGGTATGAAATTGCAACGGGACAATTCGGGCCAATTGACATAGGAAATGATAAACTCCTTTTTTTCAAGCATGTAATCACGCTTCAAGGTCTGTATATCTGTAAGAGGGGATCATACCCATTTTTTCGTTTATTCTGCAGCTTTCATACCTTTCTACTCCAACGAGTGTTACGCACGAACATGTGTGTGTATTACAATTGTTGAATAGTTATTCGTTTTGTATTGTATCAATGTATGTACTTATCAAATTTCATTAAAATCGAACCAGTAGTTCTAGAGATAATTGACCAAGTCTGCAAATTCTCTTAATTCCTTACACCAATGTAATTAGCATGTCATAAAATTCAATTTATATTGAAACAAATTGATTGTCAAAAGTGACTAATATGGAACAAGAATTGCTGAACTAACAAAATGAAAATTCCGTTCCTAAATACAAAAGGAAAATATTAATTTTCTATAATTTTTTTTTAATTGCATATTTTTCAGATGACCCGTGGCAGAGTCATCAGAAAAAATACTCATTTTTTCAAAGGAGATAAAACCTTTAAATTCTAGAGATAGTTGACCAAGTCTGCAAATTCTCTTAATTTCTTGCACAATTGTAATTGGTTTTAAATCTTTAAATTTTTATGCAGCGTATTTCTCAATTTGTTTCAGCTTTTTGTAGCATCTTTGAGAAAAGAATTTTCATTTAGAAGCTATACATTGGGCATTCATGCTTATAATTCTTCACTTTATTCTAATTCTATTTCTAAGTCTCTAAATTTTAACTGAAACTGCTAAACTTAATAATAAATTTAAAACAAAATTACAGAAGAGCGAGTCTTCCAACCTTTCATTCTTATGTAGTATGTTTCTCAATTTGTTTCAGATTTTTGTTGCATTTTTGTGAAAAACATTTTCTTTTAGAACATATACGTTGGGCATTCATGCTTATAATTCCTCAATTGCTTTATATTTTAATATATTACCAATGCAAAAATAAGAATTAGAGGAAATTAGAGGAATAAATTTAGAGGAAAAAAAACACTTTTTCGAAAATTAGCTGTGTATTGCATTTCTGAGAACAGTAGTGTAGACCTCACATATTATTATTTACAACAAGTTTAACACTAATAACTCTAATTATCAAAAAAAACTTTTTATTCCATCTTTTTCTCAGTATATTTGTCTAAATTCCCTTCTAAATTCTTCTAACTGCAAGTTTTGCGTAAAAAACAAAAAGTAACGAAATATTAAATAAAACAAAACAAAAATAAATTTTTAAAAAATGAAAAAATCTTCTTTAATTGCTATAATTTTCCTATAATTTGTATTTGAAAAGCACATAATGTAAATTTCATTAATTAAAATGACCTTATCAGCTATCCACACGTTTTACTAAAAGCTTAACAGTTAATAATTCTCAATTGATTATTTAAAAGAGGTGAAAGTTTTATTCCACCATTCTCCCTTAGCATATCTCTACTCTCTTCCTCATATGCACCGTATTGTTTATGCGTACCAAAACAAAACGTAGTGTAAAGTTGAACACTCTGCTGTCGACCTTTCAATGTCGAGAAATATTTATCAGTTTCTAGACAAGTTTTATTCTATGAGTAGCACATTTTAACGTCACAATGTGTTGCAGTAATTGACACTATTTGAACACAATTCAACATAAACATAGTTGCGCAAATATGCACAGTATGACATTTTATGTATAAATTATAATTAAATAAAATATGAATGTAAAAAGTAGTTGAATGAAAGTTTACATACGATGCATACAACTTGGAATAAATATAGAACGTAAGATAAATAAGGTAAGGTAAGAATACTTCATTGAAAAAACAATCGAGTAAATATCTAAATGTATAAATGCTTAGAAAAATGCATGATTTCTACGAGAAAATGCCTCAAACAGCAAGTAGTTTCTTGATTTTTAAGAAGTAAGAAAAATATGTTTCGGAAATGCCACAAAAAGATTCAGGTTATACAGGAAAAAAAAATTACTTCCCTTTGACATTTATTACTTTTTAAACTGTTATATGTCTAAAACATCTGGATATGTCAAATGCCTACAACAATTCAATTTCAGTACTCAAGACAGTCGACATACAATCAACGAAAAAACGAAAACCGTTTTTTTCCCTCCTTTAAGGCTTAGTTTTTAATATTTACTCTCGGAACTAAAATAAAACATATTTATGATACTTAGTTGTAACTAAAATTATTTATTTATAATTTCACCAAATTTATATTACACAAATTTTAAAAATGCTATATATCAATGAACTGCTTATATTTGTATTTTAGACAAGTTACTTAAGTTTGAATGTAATTTAAATTTTCTACTTAAATATTGAATTATAAAAACTCAGCAAAAATTATTTATTTAAAAAAAAGTCGTGCTAAATGTGTAATTTCATACAAAGTTTTCTTACTGAGCAGACTACTATCATTGGGTAAAACAAAAATAAACAAATAAAATGTCTTAATTAAACCAAGATATACGATATTTAAGCCATTTTTGATTATTTTTCCATCCGTTATGGCAAAGTTTTACTGAAAATTCTAGCTTTCAAAATTATATTTCCTATTAAAATACATTTATAATCAATTACAAAGCTGAAAATTAAATTAAATTTAATTTAAATTAAATTTGATTTAATTGGTTATTAATCTAAATGGCTAGAGTTGCTAAATTGCATTTAATAACCTAATATTGTGACTACACACTTTGAATCTGAAAATCAAAATGAATTTAAAAGTTGTAGGAGAAACGTAAAAAAAAATAAAGCTATACTTTTTATCAAATGACGCCAACTATGGCCAAAAATTCGACTTCTACCACACAAATACGTCACACCTGTTTATAAGGCAGTCCCATTCATACATCCATTCATTCATCCACAGATCGTAATTTTGACCTGACCCAGAGAACGATCAATCTCAAATTCAGTACTCTTCAGGTACAATTTGTCAAGGGAACATGGAGGACTTTGTGACTCGACAGATGTAACGTGCATCAGTCACTATTTACTACACGGGGAATCTTCAATGATGCTTGAAAAATTTCGGTCTTTGGTACAAATTGAAGTAAAAAAGTAAGCCATGCTCTAAAAAGCAAAATTATTGGAAAAACAAAGCCTAATATTTAAAAGGAACATAGATATCTCAATACAGTTTTTGACATAATAGCTTAATCAATTCTGGTAATCATTACTAATTGAACTAAAGAATTAAGCTTTGTAATAAAATACATAATTAAAAGAGAAGTGGTATGGATTCGTTTAAAGCAAGCGTAAAAAGAGTCAAATAATTTTGGAAATCTGTACTAATTGAATTAGAAATATTTTCTTTCCGTTAAGCCGGGAGCATAGTGAAAAGTCAACAAAAATATATATAAACTTTTTTTAAAGGATTTTATTTTTAATGCTTTATTTATATTTTTAGCACAGAACAAAATGCACGTTCACAAAAAAATTAAATAAAATGTTAAAAAATAAAAAATAAATAAATAAACGATAGTAGGATTTACTTGCACCGTGTTATATATATATATATATATATATATATATATATATATATACTTTAATTTCGCAAATGGCACTTAATTTGGAAAATAAACCTCTTATCAGAAGAGAAAATGGTCAATTCAGAAATTTTTATGAGTGTTTAGTTAGAATGCTGAATGGAAGCTGAGTAAAAATATTTCAAAATAGAATATGCTAAGAAATCAATCTTTACAGAAAACTTTAAATAAATTTATACTTTACGATAAAAGGAAATCGGCTGGTTCATAATGAGATTTCAATAGTTTAGGCAAATGAATGAAAAGTATGATAACTACATAATATAATTATAATATTGAAAACGATAAAAACTCTACGAAACATGATTGTTCAAGACAAAGAACTTCTGTAATTATTTATTTCATAAATTTAAAAAAAAATTTAAAATGCCTTAAAGCTCTATTCATTTTTTTATCTTTAGAAATTAATAATTATAAAAGCTCTTTATTTGGGCTAATCATATCTGCTTTCAAAATATTAATTTTTTAGCTAACGGTATTTCTTAAGCATTAAAAGTAAATTTTTCACAAATAAAACCGTTCTTTCAGTAACTTAAAAATTTAAGAAAATTTTAATCTTAAACTTTTAATAACATAACTTTAAAAAAATCAGTTTCATTTCCAAAATAAAAATATTCAAAATAGCATCAGGAAATGTTTTTAATTTAATTTCGCTAAGTGAATAGAAAATTGGATTGCGTTTCGAAAATGTTAAATCATATTTAAAAGAAAGAAACATTTAAACAAAATAATACAAAACGAGGTTTGCAATAACATTTAAAAACTACTTTCAAAATTGAAAACGCATGGATATTTTTAAATTAAACAGATAAAGAGTTCGATATTCGAAAAACATCAAATTAAAGGATTGGAAAAGGATAAATAAGAAATTGATAATTCTTCCCAATTAGCGATACTTTACACGTATTTATTATTTACATTTTATTTAACAGTCTTTAACTTTCATTCATTTTTATATTAAATTTTTACAGAGGGTAATCATGAAGAGTTTCAAGTATTGCCTCATTTTACTGAAATGTGATCTCAATTGTCAGAATTTAAAAAAGCTCATCCAGAACCATATAAGTATGATTTTTTATGTATATATTTTCTGAAAATTTTTGTTTATAATCAGGTTATAAGTATATCTTAAAATTTCTATGTTTATTTCTGAAGAGACGTTAAATTTTCTGCTTAATTATACATTAGAAGAAGGTTCTAAAAGAAAGAATCAGTTTAAAATTTGGTTTATGTAAGTATTAATTATTTTCTCTAAAAGTAACAAATATAAAATAAATTGTCTAAGTCAATTTAATTACTTTATATTAAATTCATAAATTGATAATTATAATTAACCAAGTATATCTTTTATTGTACACGTTACATTAACTTACTTATTTTATTCTATTCATAGAAAAATCAAATCAGTGTTGATTAATAATATCAGTCTTTGAAGCAGTATTGACCAAATATATATATATATATATATATATATATATATATATATATATATATATATATATATATATATATATATATATATATATATATATATTTATATACATATATATATACATAATAGGTAGTATAAATAGTATAACAAACAAAATAAATATTCAATTAAAAATTAAATAGTGCATATTTTTACAGATTTCAATTAAATATTCCAGCTACAAGTAATAACCCTTGTTTAAATTGCATTTTTCATCCAAAAGAAGAAATTCACTGGCAAAAATTTCTTCATACTTTTCGTTTCGGCTATATTTTTTTTTTCATTAGAAATTTTTGAGGATTTGATTGAAATTTTTTTTCTGGAGCCCCTTTAGTTCAGGGAGATAAAACACGTTTGCAAAGTAATTGACTGTATTTTGTTCTTTTATCTGGCTCTTTAAATGCATTTATTTTTTAAGATAATTATTAGAAATGAGTAATAAGGCTTACAAATTTACTTATTTGCATTTGTGCTTAACAGTGTGATTTTAAAGTCAGGTCACATAAAACAATTCTAGCACGATTTTCAAAGCACTCAGAAAAATTGGTTTCGACGATTTAATAAAATTTAATTCTAAAATTTCTAACAATTAATGACGATTGTGATAGTTAGCATTATTAACTTAAACTAAAAGCTTTCATACGTCAGAAATTAGGTTTCTCTCATGTTATTCTATAAAATTAGCATGTGGAAAGGAAATTTCTGTATGATTATACCACATATAATAAATTAATATTGTATAATTAATTTTGCTGCAGGTAAATGAGCTTATGCTTTTTAATTTGTGCATTACAAGTTCTTATACAATAAAAGACATTTTGGTGGATAGTTGCTACCATTTTTGGAGTAACTGAACTAAAAGTTTTTTTTTGCAAAAGCAAGTAAGCTAAAAGATTTTACAGTGCATGTAGTAATATTTTTTATTTGCTTTTAACTGTTCTTTTTTTATTTTCTGTTTGTTCTTTTTAGCTTGTTTATTTACTTGTAACATGTATTACGGCTTCGCCATCTATTCGTGAATGAGAGTGTCTTTTTCAAATAACGCAGGATCACAAATGGGAAGTACATTGCTGTGCAAACTCATACGTTGAAGGGGATGTAAGGAAATATTATGATGTCAACGGAGACTCGAACACTCGTTCTGTCGGTCATGCGATTGTCTGATTAGCCATCTCGGTTATAATATGTATCCATCTGCGAAACACTTAGTGGCTTCATTAAGTGATCTAGTCGGTGTGATAAATTCTAGTTGCTTAACCGTATTAGGTGAAAACAATTAATAAACGGTTTTTCTCACAATTTAAATACCACCCTATTTACGATTATTTGACTGTTCCGTCTGAATATGGTAAAATAATTATTAAATAATCTGCTATTTAGCTATTTTTTCCTAGAAATTTCTAAAATGTATGTTTATTAAATATTACCAACGAAACTGAATATTTTATTCCTGAATGTTACTTCCTTCAACTTCGTCAAGTCACTCCATAGAAAGGTCAACAAATCTATTTAGTTGGATTGTAGCCAAAGTGAAGTAATTTTGTCTGTCTTCTTTCTGTGGAGATAGTGTTAGATGCTCCACCCAAGACTGATAACGAATCGGAATCAAGAGGTGATAGTTGATTTTTTGTCACGACAGATGGTGATTTATTCAGCTAATGATATCTCTTAAGAGTTTGTTTTTGGAATACTATTTGTATGAATAAAGTGGTTTGTGATGATTGTTAGAGGTTGAGGAAATTAGGATTTATTTTATTGTATTTTATTTATTTCATTTCCAGATGTACGCCTTTAGTTCTAAGCTACAATTGCTATAAATATTTGTTCAAAAAAAAAAAAAATAGCACTTCTGATTTGCAATGTGATTCTGAATTGCATGTTAGGGCACGGAACTTTTGGGAAAAAAAATAGAAACTCAGGTTTTTAATTCTAGATATTTTAGTACTTATATTTAATTTTTTTTTCAAACTTGCATTCTTTATCAAAATTTATTCTATTTTAATAAATTGTTGTTAACTTTAATTATTCCTAAAATATTTATTTTTTTACAAATATTCACATTTTTGCAATCATGTGTAATTTATCTGAACCAAATTTATTGTAACCCGGCACATTTTATAAAGCTTTAAATGAAAAAAAATATTCAATAATAATTATTCACCAGCTATTTGTCTTATATTTAAGCTTGTGAAAACATGCATATGTGTAAATTTTTATTGTAACCTTATGCGTTTTACTGAAATTTCAAAGAAGAAGACAGACTATAATTTAAAATGGTATCAAATTGTTTATCAGAATTGATTTCTAATTCGTAAGAAGATTAAAAAGACAAGTATACTTTATTTGACCTATTTTGTGGTAATCATGGATACTTTATTGAAAATTAAATAAAAAAAAAATAGTTTTAATTTAAAATAACCCCACATATCTTATCATAATTATTTCCGTACTCATATTTAATATTGAAATTTTAATTTATAATTTTAATTCATAAATTTTATTAAAATTTCAAAAAGTAAATTATACTTTATTTCTATTTATTTACTGATTGTTTATCATATTTTTTTGTTGATTAAATTCAAAATCGGAATAGTTCGTTTCAACATTGATGAGAATTTTCTTTAATTGTCTACAATTCAATTACAATATGCTGCCAATGAATTATTTCAAATATTTGCATCGAGATTTTTTTTTGAAATATACTAATAAAATAATATTAAATGAGATCAATACTGTAGTTTCTAACTTATTTGGTATTTAAAAGTTTCCTAGTTCATAAGCTTTAAGTTTCAATATTCCTAGATATTTTATTTAAAATAATTTCTGAAAGTTTTCAATAGCAATGACTTCCAAAACTAACAATATACCGGATCAGTTTCGAGGATTTTTAAGAAGAGTAAAATATCTAAGGTTTATAATACTTTCAAATTCTGAGAAATAAAAATGAACTTCTTTTAAGTTTACAGAATATTCTAAAAATTCTATATAGATAAAATCTTAACTATATTTTTAGAATTTTAAATAGTTTTACAAATATTTATATCCATGCATTTATTTTATAACAAAAACTAAACTTTATAATATTTTTTTTCCCTTTGTTTATTCATTATTCAATATTCACTAAGATATTTATCACTTAAATCATCATTATAACAATGATCATTTGATCCTTATCAAAACAATCACAATAAAAAATTACGAAATAACAGTTTCTCCTGATTTTTAATTTCAACGAATCTTCCAGAAACAAATGCTTATTGTTGATTATATTCCAATTCCCAATTACATAACAGTTATATTAATGGCATAAACTTTTTTTTTTTTAATTTTGTGGTGGCTCCGGGGATGGTGCCCCTCGCTTTCCTATGATGTGATTTGGGCTCGATTCCCAGCAATGGCTGGTTGATACAAATTTCGCACCCGGTTTGCGCCAACCGCAGTACTGATCTAAAATATCGCCTGTGGTAGTAGTCATGGATTAAAGTGTCTTTGCCGTCTTTGTGAGGTTTTCGCTGTTCTCCTCTCCGTGTAGCGCTAAAGCGAGTTAGTTCCATCAAAAAGTCCTCCACAAAGGCAATTTTCTCAAAATACTAGATTAAAAAGTTCTCTTGCCTTCTGAATTGGGTTCAAAATTACAAGTCTTTGGAGTTGAACATTAGTAGCCGTAGACTAAAAATTCGGTTAGAAATTATAAAATAACAATATATAATGTTTTAAAAATATGATAAAAACAGGAAATGGAAAAGCAATTCAATTGTGCTATTGCCCCAGTAATTGACAATGGTAATCATTGGAAAGAAAAATCGAATACCTTGGTTTTATTCTGAGATTTTCTTCAATGATTACACGTAAGTAAATAGAAATAAGAATAATTTCCAATTTTAAGCTCCCGTTTGCTGAAATTATCAGTTTAAACTTTTGCTTACAACTCACACTAGTATAAAAGAGGAGAGTTTTTATCGTTGCCTAAATGAAAAATCAATACAATGCAGTGTTGTTATAAATAGCGAATACGGAAATTGATTTCAAGAAGAGTGCTTTATTGTGTTTTCAATAATCGCGTTATTGCCGAGTTTAAACTTTCTCCGTTTAATATCTAGCGAAATTTGTTTTTGTCAAAGAAACCAATATTTTACGTTATTGATTTTCTTTTCTAAAAACGTAGAGAATTAAATTAAGGAGATAAATATTGTGTTGGAGATTCTAAAGATGCTCCAGTTCTTTCCTGAAGCCAATGTGATATTGGATTTCAGTTTAAAAAAAAAAAACAGAAGTTGTAATATAGATGCTTAACTAAAGATATTAAAGTTTTCTCGTATTTCTTTAATATTAGTATGGCTTTTACGCATAACCCTTTTTTTCTCAGAAATTAAATGTAATCCTCTTTTTAAAAAACTTTATTCTTTATTGATTTTTTTTTAAAATACATAATACATTTTATGGATACTTTTCGCTTTTGCCCAGCTGACTAAAAAGCCCCCAAAAATCTATAAAATATTCATTTTTCTTAATTTCTTTTGAAGAGAGTCGTAGTGGCAACGGGAATAGAACTCCAACCTCCCAATGATGTGACCGGGTTCGAATCCCGACGAAAGCTGTTCGATATAAACTCCACACCTTCATCGCACGTCTGACGTAAAATATCCAGAGGTGGTAGACTGATCATGGGTTAGAACCCCTTGCCATCAGGCTAATCGTGAGAGGCTTTCTCTTTATATGTAATGTAAATGTTGTTTAGTTCCATCAATATGTCCTTCACAAAGGTAAATTTCTCCCAATACCTGATCTAGAAGATTTCTTGTCTTTTGGATTTGTTTCAGAATTACAAGGCTACAGAGTTAAACATTATTATTTAAGTATTTCCTGTTCAATTGTGAGACTCTGAATGCCCGTTTACTTAGAAGTTATTAATATAATAAATGGGAGCCGTAGAAATTCAGGCGATAGGGTGTTTGCTTCTAAATGAGGTAGCCCAGGTTTGAATTCCAGAGATAGCTTGTTGATACGAATACACTGCTAACACACAATATGCTCAGTGGTAGTCAGATCATGGGTTAGAATCCCTTCCCGTCTAGCTGACATGGGTGATCCTCATGGTTTTCCTCTCCATGTACAGCAAATGAGGGTAAAATAGATCAAAAAGTCCTCCACGGAGTCAAATTTCTTTCAATACTTCATCCAGAAATACCCTTACCTTCATCCAGGATCTGCAGACTAAAATTAAGAATGCTACAGAGTTGAATATTGGTAGTCGTAAACTCAAAATTGGGTGGACTTTGCAATGACGGTTGTAAAATAAAAATAAAAATATGTATAAAAATGGATATAAAATTATATTTTTAATAATTCTTATCAAAATTGCAATAAGAAACTATGAGCACATTAAGGATTTAAATTTATTTTGTAAGCAAGGATACACAAAAACAATACTTCAATTTAATGAATCACTATAAAAAAAAAAGGAAATCAAAATCAGAAAAAAATTTAAAATCTGTATTTTTTGTCAAATGAAACAGGTAAAACATAAAATGAGAATATTTTAATCAATTACAAATTTTTCAAGGCAATTGAATGGGTTTTCTTTCTTTTCCCGATTAAGGAGCAATATGTGATCTCTAATGTGTTTACATTTTCATCTTCACAAACGGTTAAGAGTAATAAAAGTGGCACACTATTAGTTTTTCCTTCCTTTACTACATTTGGAAATAAAGTTAGTTTTATATGAAAAATAAAGAAAACATTGATTAAAGTATAAAGCAAGCTGTTGACTAAAAATTTATACCATAACAGCTTAAAGATAAATTCAATTTGAAACAATATCCAAGGAAACAAAAATAAGCTACACGTTCTTTTATTTCTGAGATGGTTTATGATAGTAAAAACAAATTAATGCTGCTTTATGTAGGGGGTTAATGTCACCAAAGTGCTCTTTAAAGGTAAAGCAGTTTGGTAAAGCTGATTATGCTACCAATAAAGGAAGTAGAACGAGATGATTATCAACCTAATTTATCAATTTATTTACTAAATGTAAAGCTACATTTTTCACAGCAGTTTCATTGAAATAATGAAGTTGTAAAACAAAGTATTTGACGATGATTTTAGGTTGTTAATATGTGCATCATTTAAGAAGTAGCTAAAATATTATCAAAATAAGATTCAATTATAGAATCTGTTTCATTGTAAACAAAAACCAAATAATTAGTTTAAAAAATTTTATTACATTAAAACAGCAGTTATACTTAATTTAAGTATTTGTAACGTAACATGAATATATCTCTATATAATATAAAATCATAATGGTCTGATACCGTTTTCCATTGTTGTCGGCGCATTTTTATTGGCCGGAAAATCACGTGGTAGGATCCAGTTTTCCCTCATTCATTTCCATATTGTTTTGGTTTTCATCAGCATAAAATTGACAATAGTCGTAAAGGTATTGTTTTTCTTTAAATATTTTTGTATCCCTAATTTAAACTTATTTTCCAGTACTGCTATCATTAGCGTGAATATTAAATTATGGTTGTGAACTCGTCTAATTTGTTTGAACAATGTAATGTTATAAGAATATAAATGTTATTTTAAAAAATGATTATTTCGAAAAATCACTTCCGTTCATCAAGATATCCAAATGCTTATAATACTAATAAATATTAATATTTGGATGTGGGAAGTAGAGGCACAAGAGTAAGCAAACAGAATTCCTTTTAGTACATATATGTTAAGTGAATAATTTTAACTTATGTAGAAAAACTGTTTTCTGCCAAGAAAAGACAATTATTGCGAAGCAGTCATCGGGGTTGGTGATCGGCAGCAAACAGGGGGCTTAGCCCCCGAGTTATTAAATATACTCTTATGGATCTGATTTAGTGCTTATAAATGCACATATTTGCCTTAGTGTAATGTTTAAAGTGTAATGTTGTAATGTTTAAGCATAAATTAAAATTCAAAACCTTTTTGTCAAGAACCATTAATTGTTGGTCCGCATAATAATTAACAGATTAGCCTCCATGACATTGTTTATTTTTGAATGTGGGACTGTTATTTTTACTTTGTCACACTATTTAGAGGCCGCTTTACACGGTCCACGTTCTTGAATCCGAGAAATTGGAGGGATTTCTCTGTCCAAGAAATCGGATGATTCGTCGACACTATCCAAGTTCTTGAATGTCACTGATTGGTCGAAAACATTGGTCGATTTTATAAGAAAAACTTGCACATGCGCATTGTTCATATTCAACATTTTAAAATAATACTTACATATATTTAAAATTGCTAAATAAATTCAAATTCGTTAAGTTTCGCGACAATTAAATAAAGCGAAAATACAATAAACGGAAACTATATACATTTTATTTACAAACTAGTGATAAATACACAAGTGGGCGACCTTCGTGCTAAAATACAAAATAAGGCAAACAACGTTAAAGAGCACAGAAATATTTATAAAATACAGACCGCTGTTTCGGGTGCTCAAAAGGGCAAAATTCATCAGTGCAGCAGAAAGTAATGAGAGAAAACAGGGTAAATATATGAGAAAGGTGACGTCACAAGAGTGTTTAGAGCAACGGCCAATAGGAGGGAAGGGTGAATGAATGACGACGAATAGGAAGCAAGGAACAAAAGGTATAATCATAGATTTCCAAACAGGAGAAAGGTAAGGAACGCTGGATAGGTCATTGACCAACAGTTTGGAATTTTTGAAAATATGATAAGACTCGTAAAAATCTAAATCAAAAATTGTTCTTCAATTTTAGTTCTTCAATTTTGTCTAGTTTCCAACAAAGAAAAGAGTTTAAAGAATGAAAACTGGATGAAAATGCAAATTATCAAAGGAATTATAAAAATATTATTAAAAATGTAACATGTGATGGAATAATACTAATGGAATTATATATGATAACTAACAATTTATGTTTAATAAAGATATAATAGAATATAGATAGAGGATATAATATAATAGATAAATAGAATTTGTAGTAATTGTATATTATTAGTAAAGAAATTAAATTGATTTTGTTCTTTCGTGAAATAAAAAGGAGGATTCTGTTAGTAATATGACTTTGATGAATTGCGCAGTTTTGCCACCCCTCTTCGGTTAATTTTTCAGAAGATGGATTGGAAGTCTTTGTAACTGACATTTGAAATAAAAATACGAGGCAGCTATTTTCTAGTATTATGTTTAATAACTACAATTTATTGAATAAAAATAGAAATAAATGTAGAAAAGGAAAAAACAAAATTAAAAATATTAAAAATATTACCACTGAAGCCGACGTCTTCAGGGGGTACCGGCCCCAGTGGCCAAAAAACAAAACCTTTTCTATTGAGGAAGAAGGCAAAAGCCTAAAAACCTTCCTCAGTACCCCGAAGGTTTTGTTTAAAAGTCCAGGAGAAAAAAACAAGCAAGACATAAAACTAATACAGAAAAGAAACTCATACAACTCATCAAAAACTCAAATTATTCAGAAAATAAAAATCAACAGAAAATAAAAACTCACATAAACAAGGTCAGACAGTGAACTCTAAAGCAAACCAAATACATTAACATACATACATACATTAGTATTACAATTTATTGAGATATCTACAGACTGACTGATACTGACGATAATACAATATGAGTTTTATTTAAAACATAATGTTATAATGTTTCCTAAAAAATGTAATTTTTCAAAAAGAAATCGTGTACTTAAAATTCGATTTTATTCATCTGGTTTCACTCAAAGTTTGTATTTTGTCATGTGAAAATAGATGCTTAAAAATTATATAAAAAAATTTATGCCTTACAATTCATAATTTTTTCGACTATTATTGAATAAAACATTAAAAACAAATAATTTTTTTCTAAAATTATTTTTTGCATGGAATTATCTTTGGATAAAACGATTTTATAATTGTGTGCAAAATTTATTCAATTCGCTCACAAATTTTTCGAGCTAAGGCGTATAAAGAAAAAGGTAAAATTAACATTAAGGGTTCATAAATTTGGACCACTTTTCTGACCAAACTATAATGACCATATTTTTCAGACTGCGGCGGCACCCTATATTTCGAGGGTCAGAAATTTGAATCTGTTGAGAAAAAGGTATGTTTATTCAGAGAAATTACGCTTTGTGATTCAGTAACTTGCTTTAATTTTATACGAAAAATATCGTTTACACTAATTAATCAGCATATATAAAGTCAACTTCTCAAACCATTAAGAATGAATCCTAGAACGTGGAGATCCAATTATTAGATCATAAGTTTTCTGGTGATCCGTTCTTTTTTTTTCTTTTTTTGGCGCTCATTATAATATCTTACTAGCATAAATTGCAAATCAAACTCTAAAATGTACTCGATTCAGAGAAAAATGGAAAATAATATGTATGCAAAAATGTGTAAAAAAAACATTAAAATTAAGAAAGCACATTTAATATCAGATGAGCAGCATGTATTTATAAGTATGAAGCTACTTTGTAAACAAAATCTTTAAGTTGTTTTAATTGTAAAAAATGTCCGGAAAGTATTCCGAAGTTATTCCCACAGTAAAAAGAAAACTTTTATTATTCCCTGAAACATTGGAATATTTTCGTGATTATATTCGCAAACATAATTTATTTATTTTTAATTTAGTAAGAGTTTATACTGATGTAGTAAAAGTAATTGCGTGAAAATGAACTGACTTTAAAAATTTATCGTAGAAACTTATGTACCAGAGATAGAAAAAACATAATGATTTAAAGACTTAATATTCTTATTGAATGGTAAAAGTTGATTTTCTTTTCTTTGTGAATACATTGATTGCAATTATATAAAAAAAAATAGAACTATCCACTTTATAAATAAAAATTGAAGTTCATTTTTCATTTCATTCATATTCGACATTTAAAATTCATTTGAAAAAATACAAAACATAAACGTAGCCATATTAAATGATGACTGCATATACAGAGTAAATTTAAAAATTATAATAATAATATTAATAATAATTGCATTCGTGACTGAAATTCTTGTTGAAGCTTTCGAGATTTTAAACATCGGAGAGTTCAACTCTCAAGAAATTGTAAAATCACGTACGTTTTTCTCCATGTATGAAATATAATGAAAAATGAAAAAAGTAAATAAGCATAAACCAAATGAAATTTAAAACTCAGTGCTCTCTCTAGAGCTTTTTATTTAGAGCTTTTTATTCTATTAACATAACGAAATAATACTTCATTTTAAATTTACTTATTTTTTTTAAAAAAAAAAGGCATTTTGTAAATTGTATTATTTTTCTTTACTATTAAAATTTCTAAATGAAACGTATTTAGAACAAAAATGAAAAATTAACATTTCAGGTTTTTTAATGAACAAATATTAAAACAAATATATACAGCTATATAACTGTTACTGAAATTAAGAAAATATGAGAAAAAGCAACAAAAAAAAAATAATGAGGGATTTTATTCTTATGTATAGCATTTCAAAATACTGCTTTCCTTTAAACTTTATTTAAACAAATAGTTAAAAAAAATTTCCACTGCAACAATGCAAATTTTGATTACGAATTATTTTAGTGCTCTAATTCGCTTGGATTTATCCTAGTATATTTAAAATATAACATTTACTTTTTTCCATTTAAATGTTACTCAACTTTTGTAAACATTTTTTTTAGACATAAACCTTTTACTTAATTGGAAGTTATAATAAAAATATTTTAGGAGATATCTTTTATAATATTATTTAACAATTATTAACATTATTTAACAACTATTACATTGTTATGAAATTTTTATATATATATTTTTATAAAAATATTTTAAGAGATATCTTTCATAATATTATTTAACAATTATTAACATTATTTAACAATTATTACATTGTTATGAAATTTTTATTTTATATTCGAGAGAGAGTTAGTAAATTATTACTGATGTTCTCTTTTATTAAAGGTCGAGACAGAAGTAATTTTCAATAAGAGTTTATAACTTGTATGTCTTGTATGACTTAATGAAAGAATAAGAGGAGAGGGCATAAAGTCACATGTGAATGGATGGTGCTGCAGCTGCCAAAAAGGTAAGCGAGAAACATCGCTTAGAAGAGTTGACTATCCTTTACACTAAGCGATCCGCTCGATGTCAACCTCTTCTAAATTGACCACTGGGCATATTGGGGAACTGGACAATTTCAAGCTTTCGAATAATTACTTACTACAATTTAACATTACCTTAATTTATATTTTTTACTCCATTCATTTATCTATTCCTAGCCTTATCCACAATCAGTTCGTATTTATTTGTAGTTGGTTTTATTTATTCTACTTAAGACTGACACTATATTGCTAGTTATACATTTATTAGAGTGCACTTTTCATGATGTTATGGCAATTTGTTTCGGTGCAATACATAAATTATTCTTTATTATTTTCTAATTCTTTAAATCTTTTAATAATTTTATATTTATAACTCGATTATACACACATTGCTTCTCATTTTACCCTTATTACAATGTAACTTAAAAATCAATTGTTTTACAATATCTTTAAAAAGACGCCCAGACAATGTTAAAGCTCTGAATTTTTGCTGCGATGGCTACGACTCTCAATAAAAATTTATATAAATAATTTTTGTTTCTTAGACACAAATTTACTTGGTTTACAGCATGCGAAATATAAATTTGGCGAGATTCTATTTTCCGGAGGTTCACTATATGGGTGAATCCTTCGATGTATTCACAGATTAGCAACAAATGTAGGTTTTAAATGTATTTTTTTCGGGGAATAGCAAATTTATTTCTAATTTTCCGAAAATGGCTCGTGTTTTTTATTTTTTATCTGACATTGTTAGCGATATATACTGTCAAAAAACGTAGTTCTACTAAAAATGTCTAGGAACTTATTAAATCTCTAGAGATTCCATAAAATTTTTTTAGTAGCAGATACAACTTTCTTTTAAGCAACAATTTCCATAAAAATCAGATTTCTTAATATGAAAGTTCTGTTAGTAGTATTTAGTATTACAAGATCTCTCAAATTTTCTTCACGTTACTAAATTTACATACGGTTTATATATATATATATATATATATATATATATATATATATATAATACAACATCCCAATGCGTATGGCATTGATGTAAGAAATTTAACGCTGGATAAATGCAAGTGTAAGTGCGAATTTTACATTACATTCCTAAAACAACTTGGCATAGAACAGCTAATGCTTAATGCGTCGAAAAACAGAGCGGAAACCTCATTGATTGCTCTTACATAGCTTCATGAAACTTTGCTCTGTGTGTTTTGCATAAAAGAAAACAGAATTATAGTAATATTTGAGCAAGTATATTATATTTGTTTTATTCCGATATGCTAATTAAATCGATTTTTATTTAAACATACAATAAAATAAAATAAAAATTCCAGCTTTTTTCCTAAAATTAAGTTCGAGGCAAGTTTAATGTTAAATCGGAAGCTCTACTTAATTACGTATATGAACTATTAATCATTTAAAAGCATTTGATCTAATTTTTAATTTCAAAACATTTACTTGAATATTGTTAATCAAAATAAGGACTTTTAATGCGTTATAAAATCTGAAGAAATATAAATATATAAATATTTTATTTGGAGGGACGTTAAAGGACCTTGCCAATTTTTATTGAGTTTACATTGTAGTAATACATTCAGTGACCCTTTACAGAAGATATTCTAGCAGCTGGGGAGAAATCTGTAATACTACTTTGGAGAAACATCTAAAGAATTCCCACATACTGTATTAAATTCCGAATCAAATTCCGGTATAAAGTTCCGGGAAATCGAGTGCATGACCTGTAAAAATCATTGTTGCCTTAAAATATACCGCATTTGTTACAGTAATATTTATTTAATTAGAGAGTTTATCAGATTACTGCTTATCATTATTACTGTTTATCAGATATTTTATTCTGTAAAAATATACTTTCCCGTAAATTGTACCGGCACACTGAGTGCTGGTACTTTTTAACATGATTTGGACCGAAATTTCTTTATATTATTTTACTCTTCATATTATTTTGTGTAAAAGATATATAAAATTTTCCTCTGAATAAACAATAGTTTTAGTTGCAATACAATACAATAATTAGTTGGGTTTTTTTTTCATAAAAAGGAACAAAAGTATTTTGCTTATTACTTTGGATTATTTTAGTTCCAGGCCTCTAAACATGTATATGTGACAAAGATTTTGTCAAAGACATATTACACTAAACGTTAAAAATAAACGAATGTTTAAAGCTTATTTTCAATCCCATCTAATGTTGCTATATTATTTCATTTAACTGTCTTCAAGGCCCAATATTATAGCTCAGCATGCTAGCCATATTTCAATAAAAATAAAATAAATAAGAGCATTCAGAAAAATAATTATTCCATTTTTTTCTGGTATCTCGTTAAAACGAAAGAAATATATGTAATTACAAATGTCATAAATGAATTACACGTCACAATTTTTAAGAGTTGAAATTTAGTCTTAAAATTTTTCATCACGGGATCTTGTTCAGTTTTGCACTGAATGTAAATGAGGTAATTATTTTGAAGATTATTATTAACAGATGCATCTTCTCTCACGCTCTTTTAGTGAAAAATTTTTAACTGCTTTTTCTTCTCCTTCTTGTTCTTTTTTTTTTCTTTGAGGACACTACTTTTTAACATTGTCCTGAAAAAAAAATCTTAAATTTAAACTCTTAGTCATGTTTCACTAAAAATTTTTTGTTTGTAGAATTTATTTTTCACTTTTTGAAATGTTTATAACGGGAATTTATTTTATAAAATGGCATCGTAAAATTATTCTTCCAATCCTTTTGTTTGCTTTTTTAAGTCCAAAACTGTTGATTTTTTATTCTGTATTTTGATAAGCAATCATGTTATGTAATTTTCCAATTTTTCATGAAACTTTTTGATGATAATTTTACTGAAATTCAAAAAGAATAATTTTAATAACTTATAAAAAGATATATATTTTATATTTTCAATTCTAATTCAAATAATTAACAGCATTATAGGCAAAATGTACTTTATTAAATAAATACTATGTCATATTATACATATTGTATAAACCTACTGCATTATAAAGAGATGCACTTAGTATGTTTTATTATTACATGCAATATATATATATTATTTTTAAACCTAAGAAATGTAATTTTTTTGACATTAAACATTTAAACAAGTTCTTAGTCTGTCACTTAAATATAATATTTCCAATTCCTTTAGTAAAAATTTATTTTAAATATTAAACAGTTTCTTCTGATAGGCAAATAGAAAACAGATAATTAAGAGCACTAAAAATGCAATTAGATAATGTTCGGTTTTACATGAATCTGAATATTGCTTAGAAATTATAGGTACATTTTTTTACAGACCAAAAACAGTTTCAGAAATATGTTGCCAATGTTTTTTTCTTTCCTGTGACTCTGAAAATAATTACTATTCTGGTTGTAATTAGCTACCTAAAAAAGTAACAGCTGTCTTCTGTATCCACTAATTGTCTAAAGAATCATTAATTTTCTAAATAGGCTTAATTTGTTACAACTTGTGAATTAAAAAAAAAGACACACATGTCCCACATTTTTCTTTCTTTTTTACCTTTTTCCGATTAAAATGAAGCAGAGTTTAATTCAATAATAGTGTAGTGCTTAGATTAAACACATTTACTTAGAAAAATAGTATTTGCAGTAAGACCATAAAGAAACGTATTCAGTCGAAGATTATATATATTTAATTAAGTTTTAACATAGCGTTTAGGTTGAAGAATACTGAGCATGAATAATTATTTAAAACAAACTATCAAACTTTAAAATTTTAAACAAAATCTATAGTTAATAAGGTAAATTAAAATGAAACAGAGCCTAATTCAATATAGTGTTTGGATTAAACACATTTACTTAGAAAATAGAACGAGCAGTATAAGTTATGAAGAAACGTATTTTGTTGAAGATATTATATATTAAGTTAAGTTTATGCGTATAAAATAAAACTTTTAGTAACATTCCGATTGAAGTGAACAAAGCATAAATAATTATTTAATACAAACTATAACACTTAATTATTTAAAATAAAATCGATAGTAAATATAGTTTAGAAGTTAATTACAAATTAAAAAACAATAAATATAAAAATTTAGTCATGTTAACATTCTGATTGAAATTTGAATTTAATGAGTGATAAATATTTTATGAAACTTTTGAAATAATGGACTGAAGTTCGTTTCACTCAAATGAAAGTGTTTCCATAAATACAATTCCGTATACTTAACTTGTACCATAACTATAAAAAACTCAATTATGAAACTGATATACTATACTTATGTCTATTTCAATATTAAATTTTATAATTATCTTTTATAATTATATCATTCAGAAGTATCTAAGTTTGCTATTGTATATAAAAGTATCTAAATTCGCTAAATTCTATCTAAATTTGCAGGTTTGATAAACACATTTTTAAACAAATTATAAATAGTGGTGCTATCTAAGTATGTGAATACCCTATTCACTATAATGACTAAATTTAGTGTGATTGTAGTTGAATGGTATAATTGAAGATTATGATGAAACCAGGATCATGATCATAATAAAATTTTTATTCAGTTCCAGTTGTAGAGTTCGCGATACAAAATTAAAAAATATTTTATACAAACGACTTTTTAAGGGAAATAATAAATTTTGTATAATAATATCAGTAGGGACAGGCTATGGGACATAAATTCCCCTTGACCAGTCTAATCAAAAGTCAAATAAAAATGTCTGTGTGAATTATTCCCAACAGCGAGCATGGGTAGAGATCCATGGTTGGCGATTTATCGAAAGATAATATAGCCAAAACCAATGCCAACCCCCTGTAAACAATATTAAATTTGAAAATAATTTGGTGAAAGCGAATCGCCATAAAGACTGTGAGAATTAGTATAACCATGTAACTGAAACATTTTTGTGGTAAGAAAAATAAAGAATAGAGAGTTAAAAATGTATTTTGATTTTAATTTTGTCGCGACAGTGAATTAATGAAATTTACTTTTGTATTGATATAAAAAAATACCCGTAACATGGATTGTTAAGAAGAGAATAAAATATTTATACTTGCTTTTAAATTTATGAAATAAAAGAAATGTTAAAAGCTAGGCAATGTGTAATGCCTATTGTGGCATTACATTCACATATAAGCAGAATCTTATATATAGTGTATTGGAGCTATTATCTTAACAAACTGAAACTTTTTAAGGTACTGAAAAAACTGAACTAATACTGAAGACTAAAAGCTGTTCACTGAAAGGAAGAAAATAACTGTGTACACAAGAATTCGAAAAATCTAGTAAGGCCTTTTTCTAGATTATTGCTTAAATATACCAATTATTTATACTTTATTGTAGCAGTATTTATATGATCATCTTCTCTTTGCTTTTAATAATACATTTTCAAAATTATTATCCAATTAAGTACCTTACTTTATGCATGAGTAACTTTTTATTGGATTATTGAAACACTAATTTTAGTCCGCAGTAGATGTATTGAAATTTTACGCGAGTTTTTAAGAACATGAAATTTATACAGTTTTATTTTAAAATTTTTTGAAATTACCAAGATGTAATTTCTGTTTAGTTTTAGGAAATTTGAAAATCCCTCTACTAATTTTTTTCATTAAAAATAGATTAAAAATAAGCAAATTAAAAAAACAAAGTTTGCTCGTAAACAGTAATTTTAATTTTTTATTTATGTACTTCAGAGTTTTAGATATTTTATTTCAATTTCTCTAATTGCAAAAACATTCATAAACTATGATTAATATTTCTTTTAAATAAAATAGAAGAAAAAAGAAGCAATATATTCGTAATTATTTAGGTTAATGTAGTGCTTTAAACTCTTCAAATTACAATTTCGTTTTACTTTCTTTTCTATGTGTGAGGAGCTTGTATTAAAAAAAAAAAAAAAAAAAAAAAAAAAAAAAAAAGAAGAAAGAAAAATAATCAGTGATATCGCAGAGACTCTTACATTTCAATTAGTGTCCTTTCTTATCTTCTCCTTGATATTGAATTTCTAATTACTGGGTGAAGTTCTTGAAGAAAAAGAGTCTTCCTACATCCTTTAGGAAAGTTCTATGTTTAATTGGTCACATCCAATTTTGGTAGCATGATAAGAAGGTTAATATAAAGTAAAGAATAAATTGAAAACCGAACTAAACTTCCTGAAGATTTTTTAACTTTGTAATATTTCTAATTAGCAAAGAAAAAAAAAAAGAATTGAGTTATGTTAAGAGAATTGCAGTATTTAATTCAGTTCTATTTTTTAGAATGAAATTTTTTTGTTAGACCCGATTAAAATACAAATTATGTTTCAGATAATTTTAAAAATTGTCTTAATTGTGAACTTATTATTTTGAATATGATTTTTTTTTTGTCAAATTAAAGAAAATGATGCAAATATGAAGTTAAGCATATCACACTTTTAAAAGATACACAAAAAGCATCGATAGAAAAATAAGGATAAAAGTGCATTAATTGGTGCTTAAAAAACGTTTTTTTCCTATAATAACTATTCAATCTGAAAGTTTACTTGGTGATCAATAATTTTTAATCACCCTGTGCTTTTGGTTTTAATGGTAATTTTAATCTAGTTATAAATCCTGTTTTATAAATTTTATTTTGCAACATAATTTCATTACTTTATAGTTTGTCATTTATTACACTAAAAATTTATTTATTTCATTCTATATTTTAAAAGCGTAGTTGAACAGAAAATCCAATTTTGAGTTTACGACTGCCAATGTTCAACTACGTAGACTTGTAATTTTGAACCCAATGCAGAAGACTAGGGAACTTCTGGATTGGAAGAAATTTGCCTTCGTGCAGGACTTTCTAAAGAAAATTTCCTGCTTTAGCATTACATGGAGTGGAAAAGAATAAAAACCTTCCACGGTTAGCCTGATTGATCGAACCTATGATACATCTACCACTGAGAATATTTTATATCAACACTGTGGTCGGTGCAAGCTGGGTTCGGAATTTGTATTGACCAACCATCACTAGGGTTTGAACCCAGGACATCTCATTGGGTGGTAAGGTAAGTGTTCTCTCCCCTGACCCATCCCGGCTTTAAGTAGTCAAAACTACGAATAGTCAAATCTACCAGAACATGGTAAAATTTACCGTGTTTCTGGTTCTATGGGAACACAAAAAGGCTGAATAATTTTTGACAAAATGCTTGAGTTATTATTTTGGAAAAATTGACAATAAAATATGGTTTTATGATCTGTGATAAATTTTGGTATATGGTATAATATTTATTAATTTTGCCATAATATCATAAAGCAGAGCACAAAAATGATTTATTCGTCTAAATTTATTTATCACTTTCGTATCTTAAGCTAAATAAGTGGTAATATGAACTACAATTTCAAAGCCCGAACTTCCTGTAAACAGCTACCATATGAACGGAAAAATTACCAAATAAATTGTTTATTAATTAGAATTGGTTTTATTAATCAGAATTATGTATTTTTAAAATAAATAACATTACTATACTGTACTGTAATTTTACCAGATTACTTTTCTCTGTTTAAATTTATTTCTCTAATTTATTCTGCATAACTTTAAATTTATGTTTTAGAAACCTTCTTGAAATATTGCAAACTGTGTCTAAGATGGATACTCTATAAAGCAAAACTTCATTTCAAGGGGAACATTTTAAAAGTGTCTGAAAATCCTTCAGTAAGTAACACTAATTTAATTTTAATTTACATTACACGGAAAAGGAAAGTCGAATAAAGGAGCAAAACATATTAACATATTTTGAGTCGAAATATTTTGTGTCCAAATGGATATTTCAGAAATTTGGAAGTTTTATTTATTTAATTACTTTTTTCAAAAGAAAACGTGGAAGTAATGTCTATTGAAATCAACAAAATCACAGATATATTAAGAACTTCTTCTATATTAAAATTTTATTCACTGTAAGCAAGCATTCAACAAAAAAAAAACAAAAAAACAAGGTAATTCATCAAAAAAATTCTTACGCATTGTATAAAGTTGCGTAAGTAGATTTTTTTTTCACTCAACAGTGTATTCATCACATATGTATGAGCTATCAGCAATCCAATGAGTTAACTAGTTTGAATATTTTAAATTTATAATACCTATGGTCAAATTTTTCAATATTTTCACCAACCGACGAAAAAGGTTTCAATTTGTAACTTATCCCTAAATGTTAACTAATATTTTTGAAAAAGAAAAATAATAAAATCTTAAAAAACGCGAAACATAAAACTTAAGTTATGTCAGAACCCACTCGAAAACTTTAAGTACTATGGTCGGTTCCACTATATTTTATGTCTAGAACTTCAAACAAAAGAAAAATTTTCACTTACAGCCTATTAGGAAACATGTTTCTTTTGTTGCTAGCGAAGACATTATCTTTTGAACTTTCGAAACATTCTGTAATTTCTTTATGTACTTTCACTGTTCCATGTAAGAAAAAGAAAAGAATTTTTGAAAAGAAAAGATATATTGTAATACATCGTCATTAAGTACAAAAGCCACTGTCAATAAAGAGCAGAGTTCTTCTTTTTTTCATTCTCTTTTCTTTAAACTCTTCCTTTTATAAGTTGCTTTTACGGCAATGAAAAGAATTTTCACACTCGTACATTGTTTGAGTGACTCTGTCAAACTGTTGTGACGCTATTAATTAATTTTAATCAAAATCAGCTTGATATAAGATGTTTTAAAAAAAGGAATAATTTAAAATTCTCCTGATACGGTTAACTACACAAAAAATAAAATAAACATTCAGGGGTACTAACTTTGAAAGCCATCTTGATTAAATTATTGGTACCATACTCAGATTGCAGCTACCCACTATATTTTGGAAGTCAAAAATCTGAATCCGTTGAAAATAAATATGTTTATTCAGAGAAAGTACGTTTTCGTGTCTGATTTTGTAACTTAAAATAGCGTCTACACTAATTCATTAGCATATTTGAGGTAACCCTCTCCAACCTTTTAAATAGAGTTAGAAGGAGTTTTTCAAGATGATCCATTTTTTTTGTTTCACGCACTGTATTCCCATGCTAATAATTCAAAATTCCACTTTAAAATATTTACTTTTTTATAACAGTGTCTAAGTAATTACAGTTCAGCTATTAATTCATTACAGAAAATAATATTTTAAATTGTCTTCAAAAATAAATTTAGTTTCCCAATTCCTGCATAAAGTCCTGAACAAATATAAACTTTCTTCTTATATTCAGAATAATTAGTTTCTATGAATGAAAGAAAAATATATAATTGTTTTTCAAGCTTTAAGTGCTTTGATAAACATATAAGAATGATAGTAAATTTAAGTTATATATTCGATATATTAGATATTAGATATTGATATAAAATAAGAGATATATTGATATAAACTCAAACATTAAGAAATAAATTTAAAAAAATTTTTGTTTTCTATCATTATATGAAATTTTTTGAAGGAATGATAATGTTTTTTAACCTGTTAGTTTAATGTCTCTTTCACTAAACTGGACCATAAGATATTGTCGAAAACCAATTTAAAAAACTTAATAGTTTAAAAAAGTTGAGTTTTTAAACAAGGTCAGATTAAAAATTAAATAAAATTTTTTGTGACCAAAGAACAAATATAATAATCAAACCCATAAAAAATGAGACTCAATTCGAGAACACTATTAAATGATAAAAAATATAAAATATATAAAAACTATATAGTATGAAAAAATCAAATATAAAATATATACATTTAATGTAAATATATATATACATTAAATAAGTATGAAAAAGTATAATCCACCAAGCTCGTGTTCTAATGATATTTTAACATGCCAGAGTATTTTTTCGATTGCATATTAATTAAACCACATCGAACATATTTTGAATTTGTCAACAAAATTACATGAAGTTATCTACCTCTAAACTTTTTATTTTTCAAAAAATTAGTAAGAACAAAGTGTTTTTTTTAAAAAAAAGTATTAGTTATTATTAACAAGAAAACATAAAGCATTAACGGAGTAATGAAAAGTCTTATTATTCTCTAAGAAGTCATGCTATCAAAATTATAAATATTTTTAGAAAGTGTGCCCTTCAAAATGCTACTTTAAAAAGATATTGTTAACTCTCATATTAATAATTTTCTTATATACAGTCTCTAGAGTAAACTTTTTTAAGCCTGTTTTTTTAATAAATTATAATATATGTAAAATAGCAAAAATATAATTAATTATTTTCCTCCTTCGGTTCCGTTTCTTCGCCTCATCCCGACATCCATGGAAATTTTCGGACATATGTTCGAGGCACTTAATTGGTATTTTACAGAATAGCTGATATTAAAGTTACATGTCCGTCTGGACATCTAATGGGGAAAAAACATGCTTACACACATGCATTTACGACAAAAAAAATTTCAAGCATCGGGTATTTTTTCACTAAGATTTTCAAGCCTTCATAGAAACTGTGTAATAATGCATGAAAATAGATAAAGAGATTAAAAAAAAAACGCATTCAAAATAACACATTAAAATTAAGAAGTAACACGAAACAATACATTTTATAAATAAAAATGCATAAGAATAAATGCAACAGCATGTGAAAAACTAGCATAGATATAAGCCTTATTTCGACTTATAAACCTTTAATACAACCCTAATTTCAAGTTACTTATGTATTTAAAATTATTTCAATCTAAACAGAAAGCAAATTGAGTAAAAGCAAAGCAAATAAACATTTTGTAAAGATTACATGAAAAATAATTAAGCTTAAGGTGAATTATCCTTAAACTACTACAAATTCGAGTATTTCAATACTTAGTGTCCCACCTTAACTATTTAAATCTGCGATGATGAACTAAAATGATATTTAATTACAATTGAATAGAAAAATAATCTTGAACAGTATCTAACAAAAAACAGATAAAATCTCTTAAATGTGGAATAAAATTATCTAAATCATTATATCCATTGGCGTTCGCAAAACGTTTGAAATTCGTCAATGTATCTAAAATTTTAAAATGTGTAAAAAATTTAAAAACAGAAATGTGATAAAGGTAAACAAGTTTAGAGTCCCAAACATTTTTTTTTTACTGAAATGAAAATAACAGCTATTTTCACGAATAATGCTTATATCTTTTTCCTTTTAGCTGTTATTTATGATTTTGTATAAAGTATGGTATTTGAATAATAAGCAGAAGAAGTAGATCTAACGGGTTTTAGAATAACATCAAATATACATTACGGCTGTAATATAGGTAAAATATTAAAATTTCCTGCTTCATACATTACTTATTTTAAAGCGCATTTTCCTTACATAAATATAAAATAAAATTTTATTTTATTTTTTTTTTTTTTTGAACACGCATTCTCCATATAGAAATCACTACATATAAACAAAACAAAAATGCATCCAAAGCAAAAGCACTTTTGTTTTTATTTATTTAAATAAAATTCACGTAATTAAATCTTAATATTCCTATTAAAATCTTTCAAGTGGTTTTCCTGCGATTGAGAATGTTGAGAATCCAAATTTTCAAATCATCCGCGAAATTAATTTAAAAAAAAAATTTCAATTTATTTTTATCTTTCACTTTTTTTATCTTCACTTTATTTTTATTTCGTCTAAACCACAATAACAATTTTTGACCTTTATTATGCAAATTTATTTTACTTCAGACTTGACAAAGAGTCTAAAAATCTTTTTTTTGTTTTTTTTTTTAATTTCCAATGAGCTGCAGAATCAGTCTTCCCGATGAGCAGACCAAGTACGTTCACCAGAAGTGGTATCCACTCTTTCAGGATCACCACAATGGGTGAGATACCGTTGGTCATGTTAATTTGGACGTCTAGTTTCTGCCACACTACATGGCAGCACCGAGACTCTATTTGGATGCAAAAGTGCACTAGGAATTTAGTTTTGCCAGAAATGCCAAGAGCCAATAAGGCTCTCCAGGTATCTTTTACATGCCGCATAATCATACGACATGGCCGCTGAGGGTTTTTTGCATCCCGAAAATTCGGTGTCTAGGCCGGGGATCGAACCCGCAGACTTGGGCTCGGATGACCGACGATAAACCAACTGCGCCACCCAGCCACAAATCTTTAGTTTTGCTAAAAAGTAATTTAAAAAAAATTAAAAAATTAACAGAATTATAGCTCATTTGTCACTTTGGGTCATCATTTATTGCATTTTAACTTATGTTAATAACTTATTACATTTTCAATGGCTATTTATCAGCAATATTTACTACATTTTCATTTATGTTTATTGTTTATTTCATTTTAAATAGTCATTCATGGTCATTATTTGCTACATGTACATTTAACATTAGCATTTATTACACATTCATTTATGGTCATTATTACGATATAATTTAATACATAGCCCATAACTACAGGGTTGTATAAACATTACCATACAAATAACATGAAACAATTCGCTAATTGCAATTACAATGACTTTACTTGATTCAAACTCCTAGCAATTGAATAAAAATTACTTTGTGTACAATTAAATAAACAATGAGCGTAAATAGAGAATAGAATGTTAGATTAAATGGAGGGCTTAGAAGCAATTAAAGGGTGTAGCGGTAGGGATCAAATGAGCTAGTGAGCATTTCTCTAATGCACTCGCCATTACAGAAAATATCTTGATTAATACTTCATCTCAGGGGTCGGCAATTTGTAAGAGAGCTTAACTGTTCGCAAACACCTCTGTGTATAATGAGGAAAATGATAAACGGTATCTAACATGGATATTCTACACAATAATCTCCTTCAATAACGTTGGCTTGAATTATTTGCCGAGTACATATAACGCATAGGAATTGTTCCTGAAAACATAAAATTTATTACATTAATAGGGATAAATTGCTGTTTTCAACATTCAGGTTCAATGATAAGTAATAAACTGTAAGTTGAATTTTCAAGGGTTTGTCGGAATATATTGCAGTTATGATGATTTTAAAAATATTTAAAATATTTTTCATCATTTAGAATTAAAGGCCAGTACTTCCCAATAACGTGAATCTTATATAATAATTTATACCATAACATAATACTTATTGCTTCTATAATTACTTATTTCGATATTTAATGCGAATTTGTATTCTAATTTAAGTACAATTTTATTTTATTTTAATTCATGTTTTATAAGAGGCGTTAAACAGCCGACCCAATTCTGGGTTAACTACTATAAATGCTCAACTCTGCAAAGAGTAAAATAAAAAAAAGAAAAGAATAAAATTATATGATGAGAAAAAAATTCATTTTATAAGTGTAAAACGTAAAAATGTCACCGTATGTATCACGATAAAATCCAATAACAAACCTGTCATCAATGCGTCACTAACATCAATTTCAACTGACACGAATTGGGCATCTAACAACCATACGTCTTGAAACAATGCAATAAAAGAAGTTTATTTTTTATTGGATATTGCAAACTTAGATCAGTTCTTTTTCAATATTGTTTCAATGGTATTTTATTCGAGAAAAATTCATGTATTTTGTTCTAGGACACAGAGAGACAATTTTTATGTCGGCATTATAAGAGTACAAAAAAAAAAGGAATAAAATATAAGAAAAGAATTAAGATTGATACACCATCTCAAGATTCTATAGTGTCCTTAAGAAAAATACTTAGTAATTTTTCTCTGGTCAAAGAGCCTTTTTGACCTTCTTGTTCGCAAACTCTACCGTTTTATTTTACTTTTTTAGGATATAAGTGGTTTTCCTGGTTTACTCTAAGAAATATATCCTTATCTAATCCCCAAAGAATTTGTTGCGGCACAAATTTCTATTTTATGAGCACACATTCTTACTGAATTAGAAAACGAAAGTTTTTTCAAAAAGTTTGTAAGATTATATGAATAAATATGTTTATATAAGCACAACAATGGAAATATAACATTGGTATCAGATAAACAGTTATTTATTATTCATGTAGTTTTCATAGAATAGTATGTTTCATTGTTAACTATTTTTTTTCTTTTATATTTTTTTTAGAAATCTAAATTTATAATGTCAATAAATGAAAATATATTTGGGAAAAACATTAATTGTTGCTCTTTAATATATGTGTTTTGTTGTTTTAAATAAAATAACAAATACTTAATATTTTTAAAAAAATACTATATTTAATCATAAGCTATAAATCTGAATTTAATTGTATAATGATACTCTTAATTCGTTGTATAACTATGGAGTGAAGTTCAAGCCAATTGCTTCAAATATATATATATATATATATATATATATATGCTTATTTTAAAAAAAAATCGAATAGAGCTATTTTTATAAAACAATTATTCGAATTAATAATTTAAAATGAGAGAATGTTTTGTTACTTTTAACTATTTTTGCTATTTATTTAAAACAAATGATTGGTTTCCGATTGAATATGCACGTAAATTATTCAAAGTAATATTTATTATATTAGTATTTTTAATACAGAGGTTCAAAATGTATACTGATGTGAAATTTTTAGCAAATGCTACGGAATATAAAACCATTATTATTCAGTTTTTTCATCTTTTTATTTAAGATACAACTGTCAATTCAGTAAAAAAAATTGCTATCCATAATTATATTAGATTCCATCTGATTCCATTGCCTGCTGGGGCATTACATTTATAAAAATACATTTAAATTTTATACAGCAATAAAACATGCATTCAATTCTCGCAAAATATATAGAAAATTTTTTATAAATAATGAAATATTAGTACAATATAATTTTATTCTTCGTTACTGTCCATACGAGACGTTATACGAAAGTGGAAACTATGCTTATAATTCTTGCAATATAAAAAATTCGTAATCATGTTAAGGTAAAAAGTACCAGCACTAAAGGTAACGGTACTTCTATAAAATAAATTTTTTACCCGAACGTGTTACGGAACAAAAATCTGATATATAGTAATATTTGACAGTAATTATTACCGACAAATCCCTGAATCACTGAAATTAAAAAAAGATTAATGTAAAAATTACGGTATAATATATTATGGTAAAAATAGAATTTACGGTAAAATGGATTTTCCATATGATGCGAGTTGCCAATGCTTACTATTTAATTTTATTTGAGTGTGTTTGATATTTATAATTAAAAAAATAAATAAATATGGTAATACTAGTTATAGATGTTATATCACAAACATAATGTTTCTTAAGTATGGCTGTTAATTATTCTTCTCTTAATTTTAAATTATTCTTTTCTATAAAACATCTTATATCAAGCTGATTTTGATTAAAATTAATTAATAGCATCAACAACATTATGAGAGAATCTCTCAAACAATATACGAGTGTGAAAACTCTTTTCCTTGTCGTAAAAGCAACTTATAAAGGGAAGAGTTTAAAGAAAAGAGAATGAAAAAAAAGAAGAACTCTGCTCTTTATTGACAGTGGCTTTTGTACTTAATGACGATGTATTACAATATAACTTTTCTTTTCAAAAATTCTTTGCTTTTTCTTACATGGAACAGTGAAAGTACATAAAGAAATTACAGAATGTTTCGAAAGTTCAAAAGATAATGTCTCAGCTAGCAACAAAAGAAACATGTTTCCTAATAGGCTGTAAGTGAAAATTTTTCTTTTGTTTGAAGTTCTAAACATAAAATATAGTTGAACCGACCATAGTACTTAAAGTTTTCGAGTGGGTTCTGACATAACTTAAGTTTTATGTTTCGCGTTTTTTTAAGCTTTTCTTTTTTTTCTTTTTCAAAAATATTAGTTAACATTTAGGGATAAGTTACAAATTGAAACCTTTTTCGTCCGTTGGTGAAAATATTGAAAAATTTGACCATAGGTATTATAAATTTAAAATACTCAAACTAGTTAATTCATTGGCATGCTGATAGCTCATACATATGCAATGAGTAAAAGAAAAATCTACGTTCGCAATTTTATACAATGCGTAATAATTTTTTTATTGAATTACCATGTTTTTTTTGTCGAATGCCTGCTTACAGTGAATAATATTTAAATATAGAAGAAGTTCTTTATATATCTGTGATTTTGTTGATTTCAATAAACATTACTTCGACGTTTTCTTTTGGAAAAAGTAATTAAATATGTAAAACTTCTTAATTTCTGAAATATCCATTTGGACGCAAAATATTTCGCCTTAAAAATTATAAATATATAAAAAATCGATAATGTAAAAAATAATTAAAAGTGCATTATGCACAAAAAAGCATAAGAAATCCGATTTATGCATATTTTTATATGTTTTGCTCCTTTATTCGACTTTCCTTTTCCGAGTAATGTATATTCAAATTAAATTAGTGTTACTTACTGAAGGAATTTCAGAAATTTTTAAAATATTCCCCTTGAAATGAAGTTTTGCTTTATAGAGTATCCATCTTAGACATAGTTTGCAATATTTCAAGAAGGTTTCAAAAAAATAAATTGAAAGTTATGCAGAATAAATTAGAGAAATAAATTTAAACAGAGAAAAGTAATCTGGTAAAATTACAGTACAGTACGGTAATGTTTTTTATATTAAAAATACATAATTCTGATTAAAAAAACCAATTCTAATTAATTAACAATTTATTTGGTAATTCTTCCGTTTATATGGTAGCTGTTTACAGGAAGTTCGGGCTTTGAAATTGTAGTTCATATTACCACACATTTAGCTAAAGATACAAAAGTGATTAATAAATTTAGGCAAATAAATCATGTTATGCTATGCTTTATGACATTATGGCAAAAATACTAAATATCATACTATATATCAAATTTTAATAAGCGAATTAAAAGGTTTTTGCACACAATTATAAAATGTGTACATCCAAAGATGATTTCATGCAAAATATAACTTTTATTAAATATTTTTTTATTTTTATAATTTTACTAACTCTAGAGTAAAAAATAAGTAAATTGTAAGGTAAACAAATTTTTGTATCAAGTTAAAGTGTGATACAAAATTCAATTTTACACGGTAAAATACGAAATTTGAGCGAAATTGGTCGAGTAGTTCCTGAGAAATAGAATTTTAAAAAAGTCGTATTTGGAAAATAGGCAGTTCATTTGTAAAGTAACGAGTTTAAATACAGAAAAAAATTAAGGTAATTTTCTAAAGTACGCACACATTCAACTTGTGAGATTGCGAATATTTTAAGCACGGATTTGTATTTAACTAAACACAAATTAAAATATTTAAGCCACATTTAATTTAAAAAAAATAGTTTCCGCTAGAACACACTGCTAATAATAACTGTCATCGGTGTCAGTTGAAAGGAAAAGTACTGTTGACATTGAGAAGAGTCAGGAAGCTTTTACTGTTTTCTATTCTATGCTAATTAACTTCCCCAAATTACAAGTTCCCAAAGTTGGCTTTTTCTCTAGAGTTAAATTCAAAATTTTACGAGATGTATGAAAAATATGAAAAATTTTGTTATCAACTATTATTAGGCTGAATAATATCAACAACTTGCTAATCTTACTCAATTATAATTCAAAAGTAAGTTTCTCTCTTCGTCAATAATTATTTTCTAGCTAATATTTTAAGTTAAAAAAAGAAAATAATAATAGCAATGAGGGAGTCATTGGAAATTTCAATAAATTTTGCTATCAAAGAATTTGCTGTTCCCCTAGGCGAAACAAAGATAACTGTAAAAAATTCCGGATAAAACTACGGTATTAAGAGCAGGCATTTTTGGTCAATTTTCAGTCAAATCAATTTTACCATAAAAGTTTGTTTTACATGGTAAAATATTATTTCGTAATTTTTACAGTAATATTTCTTAATTAGAGTAATTCAGTGATTTTACGGTAATTATAACTGAAAAAATTATGGCATTTAAGATTTTTTCCGTAAAATAGATTTTCCGGTGAAAAGTACCGTCACTAAGAAAACCTTTTACCGTAATTTGATCTATAATTTTTTACCATGCATTGTGAGCAGAGGAAGTGGTAATAGGAAACCCTAGCATATATTAAATATTATGTAATTTTTTTACCGAATGAAATTGTTACGATTCAGAAATAAACATATCGGTTCCTTATAAAATACCGTTAATTTGTAATATAATATTTAAAAATAAATATGCTTTTTTTTAAAACACACAAGTATGAATAATTTAAAACATCATTAAATATTAAGGTTTCAAATTTAAAATTCTTTCAACTAGGCATTTCTTTCTACCAACTATAGTAATTTACTATTTATAAAACCATGTTTAGCATATTTTTTCCACCTTATCTACAAAAATACTTAAAAACGCAGGCTCGTTTTTTTTTTCAAGAAAAGAAATCATTTCTTTATTTATGTAAAAAGAGCAATGTATTTTTAAAGTTTTCTTATCAATAAGCAAATGACTATACAACCATGTAATATGAATTTAGTGCTCCTTCTAAACTTCAATGTAAAAAAAGTCTTCCATGTAAACTAACTCACTTGCAAAAATATTTTCCTGCTCAAAGATAATATATAAACCTGAATAATGCATCCTTTAAAAAAAAGTTTTACCTTATCCACGTGTTTATTGCTACGCCCATAATTTTTTTTTTATAAAGCATAAGTTCTTGGTTATAAATCGAGAATTATTTTTGCTGTTCTGGTTTTATGCAAGTTTTATTAGCAACAAATTTTTCATATATGCTCTTTCAACCACTATAAAAGGAATAGGGAAATATGCATGTATTTTTTGCTTTAGTATATGTTTCATCTAAAGGTATTCTAATAAAACCATTTTTTATTGCATTTTATTGCTCTTGTTTTTCATAGATGTATCTAATAAGGAAGAAAAGAGCTAGTGGGAACATGGGGTTAAAAGGTCACAGTAACCTTGCAACATTTTTTTTAAGTAAAGGTATAATCATTAATTTTTTGGATGCTTTACATGCTCATTTAACTTATAATAAATAATTTATCTTCAAAAAATAATTACTATAGTAACAAAATATAAAACTGTTTAATATTTTTTTAAAATTGACAGTTGACAAAAAATGGAACAAATTCAAAAGTTTTAAATCATTATTTAACATATTTTCAAAATTGCTTTCTCTTAATGCTTACAATATTCATCTTAACAATCCCGCGCATTCATTGGTTGATATGACAATTAGAATTTTATTTATAGATTATTTTGTGAAAAAGTAGAAAAAAAGGTTAAAGATTCCTATTATGCATATAACATGCTGTAAAAATTGTAATACCTCATTAAATGCTTATTTCATGCACATTTTAAATAAGTGTATTACACTTAAGATAAAAAAAGTTTACTTTAAAGCTTTATCTTAAATAAAAAAAATTCCTTATTCCTTTTATTAGTTTTAGAACACAAAATTATCATCTATGAAAAAAGACACTTCAAAATCTATCAGCTGAGCAAGTTTCTGTATTAGGACAATCTAACATCACTCAGAACTTTTTTAAAAATGTAGATAGTGAGGTGATTTTTTTCTGCGCCTTTGAAATAGTTTTAATATAAGCAATAAAAATATTTGATATTTTGGTCATTTTTTGGGTACTGTGACCCCTAGTAGATACCTTAACTAAATTTTAATTTATTTCTCAAATCTTTTCTGTGATATATTGTTAATTGGCAATATAGTTAACTGGCACTTTAATATTTATTTGCATTATCGGGCTGTGAATATAGTAGAAGTTTGTAAAAGAATGTTTTAAAGGTGCAAAAGTAACTTTTAAATTTTTCTTTGCACTTTTATTAGAATATTTTATTTTCTGAATTACAACTGAAGGTGATAGTAAATTATACTGTTTTATACTTATTTTAGAATTTACTATTTCTCTGTACAATGCCATTCAGAAGTAGGCATAAACAAACATATGTCTTTGTGGGGCTTGTGTAGGAATACTTTAAGAGGAGTTTTTTAAGTATAAACTAACAACTTTAGATTTCTCATTGTTGAAATCTCAATGATATCAGATAGATATAAATAAATTGAAATTTCTTAACAATAATGACTCAGTACGAATTTGTGATCCAGTGGTAGTCAAGCTCTCTTTTTTAAATAAAAAACAGTGTTGTGCATTATGTTGGGAAAGTGAAAGTTTTTTTTACTGATTTGGGTGTGAATTCTTCTGGAAAAAAGATGCATAAAATCATTCTAATTATGAATCAATTCAATTTTCAAAAAAAAAAAACTTTTCTGAATTCTTAAGAGAAAAAATAAGCATTAAACTTCCAACGCCAATCTCTTGTGGAACTATTATAACTGCATCTCAAAACGCATTTAAAATTGACAATTCAATTTTCTGATAAAAAAAAATTCAAAATATTTATCAACTATGTGAAATTGAATAATGGTTTTCAAATGCATTATTTTGCATTCGAGATACTATTCATAGTATAAGGAAATACTTTATAACAAAATAGTATTTTAGTTAATATATGTTAATATTCACTTCCTACATGGCTTGGATTGAACTATATTTTTAGATATATATCTTTAAATTGTAATAAATGACTAAACAGGTTATCAAGATAATCCAAGGTAGTTGGATTTGTTTGAACAAAAACAAACTTTTTTATAAATAAAAAAAATATTATGAAAAAACTAAACAATTCTTAAAGTCCAAATATAAAGCAGAATAAAGTAAAATAATGCTAAGGCTAAATAGCAAGTTTTTATAAGAAACCTTATTTTAAAGTTATCAAAGTGAAAGGAGCATCAAAAGATTTTTTTAACTTTTAAAAGCTTACTTTTAAAAACTTAGATACTTTTAAAAGCTAAATATATTTTTGTATTTCTTTCTTTCCCTTTTTAAAAAGCAGCATAATTGGAATAAAAATCATTATTGTTAGAATGTGTGTTAACATTCAAATATTTTAAAAATTTATAGTGATACCAAGTATTTTAGCTTTATGAAGAGTACAGTAACTAAACATAGTAATTTAACATGCTTAGCTGCTGTTTTATTTAATATAATAAATTAACTGTAAAAAGATAATTTTAAAAATAAAAAAATTGAAATGAAAACAAAAATTTACCTTATCTCTTACTTAGTGCCTTTTTTATCATTTCTATTATTATTATAATAAGCATTCATTCTCCAGATGGCATCTCATCTCATAAGGATATGGCCTTCATGTACACCGAACCTAACAACTTGCTACTTTTCCTTACTATGTTATGTAAAAATGCTTGTGTTAGCACGTTGTATTTTCTTATGAATTTCAGAACTCTGAAATATGGACCTTGCGTGATGCTTATACTTCTGATAGAGCCATTTTGTGAAATGTATATTTAAAAAATTTTACTTTCTGCTTTGTAAACAAAAATCCGGTTTGTAAACATGTGTATGTTCTGTAGAAATCTATAAGCCTCTAAAGAGATTGCGATTTATTCGGAAAAGTTTTCCTTCTATATTTATTCCTGTTATATTTCTGCTAATTTTTGAAATTAAAAGCACATTTTGTAATTTTCTTTTTAAAAAAAGATAATAATTATAATGAAGAACAAAGAAATATTATGAAAATGAGTTAAGAAATTCAGATTTAATTTCAACATAATGCATTATTCGAAATTAAATCTGATGTTTACAGATAAAGACATTTCATAGACAGCACCTTTTGTTAGTAGAAAAATCAAATGACAAACAATGTATACAATGACGAAAAATGTGCCATTAACTCCAACTAATGGTAATATGTTCCTTTTAAAACAATTTAATGTATTATGTTGCATTATATAAATATTTGAACTCGTAAGGAAATTCCTCTAAATATCATAACACAGTTCCCAAAACATTGCATAATATATGATTCTGAAACAATTATTCCATGTTTAGAATGACATTGTGGGCAAGCTTAATAGCTATATTATACAATAAGCTAGATTTAATGACGTGTATTATTCATCAATGCAGTACAGCTGTAAATCATTTTGAATTAAGGCACTTATATTCACCACTTTAGCTAGAGGAGCTATTTATCTACTCTTTAAAAATTACAGTCTCTTTGGATTAAATAGATTATTGTTTTTATAAATTTGACTTCATTGAGTAATAAGAAAAAAATCATGAAGTGTTCCTAAACTATGTTTCATGTGATTATTGATTATTAAATTCAGTGATTAACGCTTTATACTTTAATTCTGAAAAAACTGGGGATTATTCTAAGTAACGGCTTTAAGGTTCGCGATTGATAAGTATCAGCTTGCCAGTGGACTAAGTCAACTAAGAACGACATGTGAACAATACTGACCACTTTGTCACTACCATGCCATTGATTACGACATTGTGGGGCCTTAAGATTCGTGACCCTTAGGATCACAATGGGCTGCAGCCAAAATGCGTTACTTTTTAATAATAAACAAACATTTAAAATAATTTAAACTCGTATTTTTGGCTGTTTTCATATGTACAATTTGTCCACCGAAAAATACTCTTTTCATGGGGATGTTCAAAACTTTATATGACACTTGTGATTGGTATTTAAATTTAATTTGAGTTGCGACACTGTGCGGCATGCATGACACATTAAGAATACTTTAATGCATTTTTATTACATGGAGTTTTTAATAAAAATAAATTATTATGCTACTGATACCACTAATCAAAATATGGAACATAGATTTTGCGTTTGAATTTAAAAAGCAATTTAAGTCCAAATAATAACCCCCAAATTTGTATTTATACTATGAAGTATATTTTATTTTTAGTTTCTTCTATTTCAATATTTATTTAGCTTTTTTATGAATTTTGAAAGTTTCATTTAATTTAATCAATTTACGTCCGTTTGTAATATAGTTTATAAAAAAAAAATTTGATTTTCATAAAATGACTAAAGTATATTTGAAATTTTAAAAGGAGAATATAGCCATCTGTTAGGCATCGAAGTCATATTTTTATTTTAAAATTTAATAGTTGAACTTTATCAATTTAAGAGTTACATTTCAAGGTTTAGTACTAATAGAACTGCTTCATTTATTCTAATATATGAGTTATTCTACGTGCAATTGGTAATATGACAGTTATTCAGGAAAAATAATGATTTAGATTTAGAGGAGGATGGTTGAAATGAAAAATTTGGTCTAGGTTTAATTTCTCTGGAGTTTGCAGGATGTTAATTATAGTTAAAGAGCTTGTGCTATTCCTAATGCAAAGTATGCATTCATTATCAGAACTTTTTGTCTTCGGTAAAAATTCTTAATTTAGAAAAACAAATTCTATCTGATAAAGTCATGGCTTTCGAGGGTCTCATTTACAATAATTGCTCGTTCTTAGCACTATGTCTGAGATATACACAACAATACAAGAGGCTTTTTACAAAACCCTTTCTAATCTAGAACTGGAAGGCTTCAAGATTTCGAGAGCTCGCCCAATCAAAAGATTTATCTCATAAAAAAAACATAGAAGAAAATATTTTGGAGACAATTATTCCATTCTATACCTGTGGGGTAGTTATGCTTTTATAAGTAATATTAGAGGAAATAAAGTGAAAAAGCAAATTCTAGGAACAAGTAAAACTAAAAATAAAAAACGAAAAGCCCTATTATAAATTCACACAAGAAAGTGAAACTTGATCAGCCGAAATAATTAAAAAATCTTGAAACAATTTTTCATCAATATACTAAACTCAAGAACTGTTCTGCCATTGATATATTTTAAAATTTATTCCTGAAAAATACGTAGAATATCTCGTCCATATATCATCATTTTAAGCTTAATTGAAATTTTAAAATATTCATACAGTTGCAAAACAGATATTTTACAAGTTTTGTTGGGCTTTTAAGTATATACTATTCTATTCCTGCCGAAGATATATACTGGAACGCAGCTTAAGCAATCGTAAACACCGTTGGTAAACAAAGCTCTTGTCATACAAAGCTCTTGTAAACAAAGATCTTGTTCCTCCTATACGTTTTCCGTCAGGGGCCCAAGTGAGTGCGATGTTAGAAGGTCTACTAGGTTTTAAACGAATGATATGTCCAGTTCATCTCCTTCTTTTTTTAAGCCTTCCTCAAGAATGGGTGATAATTTTGAATTTAGTAGATATTTATTTGAAAGAGTGTTCGATCAGAAAAAATTTTATTATAAAAAATTTAGAAGGAGTATGCAAAATAGCATTGATTTTTAAATTCTTTTACATAAAAAAATATTGTTTTTAATCATATTTCAAACCTCTATCAAACAAATAAAGCCTATTTTACCTCCTGCTGCTTTAGAATTCAAGTTTAAGTTATGAAAGAAATAGCAAAATTTTAAGCCAAGTTACAAAATGTCTGATTATTTATTTATGTTTGACTAAGTAAATGTGAATAAAAAATTACTTAAACGTGGTATCGACTTCTTCATTTGACGTGAGATAAAATTGACTGTGCTATTCCTTATTCAAAAGAACTTGGCCCAAACTTTGATTTTTCTGCAAAAGTTTGTATCCTTTGGGGCGCGTTATCATCTGACCGATTCTCGTCACGTAAGTTGCCAACCGTAAACTTCACTGAACAGTTTTATCACGAAAATCGTAAACTTAATGTTTTATCATTCATAGAATTTTTTTTTCCCTCTAAACGGATTTTTTTTTTCCATATTTCATTTATTGGATATCATGTAAAATAAAGCATAAAATTATTGCAAAAATTATCTATAATTTCCCCTAGTACTGTCCATGACATGTTATGCTTTATCATTTAAATATGTAAAATAAAGCATAACATTATTGTAAGAAGTACCTAAACTTTACAATAATACCGTCCAAGACATGTTTGGCTTAACCATGTAAAATAAAGGATTGGATAATTGTAAAAATTATCTAAGACATGTTATGATTTATCATGTAAAATAAAGCATATCATTATTGTCAAACTTAACTGTACTTTTCAATAGCACTGACCAAGACTGATACTAAAAGAAAGATAGTAGAAATGAACTATGGCATATATAAAAGTTCTATTTAATGCATAAAAACCAACACAGAGAAAAAAAGTATGGTCAAAACTGCAGGGATATGGTAAAATTGAACATGTTTATGGCTCTATGAGGGCACCAAAAATTGAAAATAAAATATTGTTTGATAATAAGTAATGTGGTATTTCATAATGGTACTTTAAGCGATAAATGTGGTATTTTATAATGGTACTTTAGAACATAACGAAAAAAAAAACATTCGATTAAATTTACTTTTAGCTGGGTATTTTTTACTAAATATGTGGTAATAAGGCAAATAATTTTAAAAAGCAGAATTTCCGGGAAACCGTTAAACTCTGAAACATTTCCGGTAAACCTTAAACAGAAAGGATTACCAAAAGGAATGGTTTAAATAGCGTATACTTTTATTTTATTTACCAGATTTTTTTTTTTTATCCACAAATGACATTATCAATCAGTAAGATGATTTTTCTTAAAGTTTTTTTTCTGCATGTTGCATGAAATAAATGAAATAATAAAAAAATATCTGTAGACATATAATTCTATTTAAGCAATAAATTTCTATCATTAAATAAATTCTATTGTAAAAATTACCTGTTGATGATACAGTTACATTGTCACTAGAAATTTATAAATCTCTCATGAAAAGTAGTTTTGATTTATACTGCTTTACCTAAACCATACATACTAATCACTGGAAATACGCGACAGTAAAAATTGGCTCTGATATATGTATAGTGGTTGCATTAAAGCCATAAATCTTTTACATAAAACAAATGTTATTAGAGAAGCTAACTTCAATTTTTTAAGTTTCATTTAGGGAATAAATTATTAGTATTTCTGAAGATTTTAATGATAAGCATGTTGATTTTCGTATGTTGTGAGTGTTTTGCATGTTTTGAGTATTGAGTGTTTTGTATGGTAGCAAAGATTATTTCTTGAAGTTTATCTTATATCAATTTTAAGTGTTTAATGAGATAATGGTACATAATAATTTTTTTAAAATTTTGTCTATTATAACACAATTTCAGATTTAAAACTAAAACATAAAAGCAGTTTTCTTTTTCAACTTTCAAGAAATGGTTAGTTTTGTTTAGAAATTAATGGATATTTTATAAATAAAGCAAATCTTGATGAATAAATCACATTTTTATATTTATATTGATGCAAATTTTGACATCCTAATAAAGGGTACTACCATGCATTTAACATAGAGAAAAAATATTCTTCTACAAAGCAGCATAATTCTGGTTAATAAAATAAATTCACGGTATTTAAATCATTTATTAGGTGATTTTTGCTTTCATATGGTAATAGTAAACCGGGAACTCTGGTTTTCAAAATTATGTCTTATATTACCATACATTTAATAAAAAACTGTAAAATAATGTTATTCAAAAATAATGTTATATAGTGTTATTCAAATGGTTTTTATGTCATGTTTTAGGTATAAATATAAAAGTAGCAAAATTTTACTACATTCATTTTACTTCAAAATTTTACTACATTAGCGAAATTTTACTAAATTTACCGCAGATTTTAAGACATTTTATTTTTGTTCATAGTACTGAAATCATTATTAAAACCCTTCTTTTTAAACGACCGAGTTTTTGTTATTCCCATAACAACGATAAATTTTACCGACTTTTGGCAGTTTTAACCAAAAAAAAATTTTTCTCAGTCAAATAAACATCTAATTTTTTTCTAAAAAATTATTTATAAATGATTTTATAGCATTAAACAGCAATACACAAAACACTGTTGAAACAATGTGATTTGTTTATTTTCTTTCTTTTTTTTAATAAAAATGGTTTATTTTTCATTTTTTTTTGTCTAAAAAAGATTTTTTTTTATCAATTTATATCAAGCTTTTAATTTAAATTTTTTCTCCGTTTGCATTTTGCAATAAAAATGAATGAGGAGGCGCTGTTACGCAACATTAAAAACTAAAATAAAAAAAGTTTCAGATTTAAATCTGTTCAATATGGCGATAGAAAGACAAAAAATTCGTGTTTCCTTAGCAGTATATTTTTTTTTCCTAAAGAAACTAATAACATTCCAGAATGTTGTTCAATTTAAGATGTCCTCCAAGTCTAGACGAATAATAAAATAAGAATGCGGGAAAAAAAATAGGAGAATCTGTGAAGCGGGGAAAATTTGCAATTTCCGTTGAGACTTATTTGGCGATAAAGTGAAGTCTGAAAAAATAGCCTTTCTTCTTCAGCCATCCACTGGGGCCCTAATCTAATGTTTACGTAAGCCCATTTCTCTCCCACTTCATCAATGAATGGTTGCTGCTGATTTTCATTACTATTTGTTTATATGTTTTTTCTTCTATTCCAAATGGTTTGTTACCGAGTTTAATAAAATAAAATAAATGCTTTGTTAAGCATTTAAGTTTTCGGCATATTCTAAACAAAAAGCGTCTATAACTTTAAATAAGTAAATTTACGAAAAATTAAAATAGATTTATACATTTGGTTGTGGTAAGTATGATACAGTGGCAATATTTATATTACACTAATGGAAAAATAATCTCACCACAATATATATATATATATATATATATATATATATATATATTGTAAGGTAATGAAATTTTCGCAATGGGTTTGTCTGAGTTACAAATTTAATTGGTTAAAGTTTCCAGATATCATGTTAATGCAATTAAGAGATAAATGGGAAATACTGGTACTTTCAGTTGGGAAATACTGGTACTTTAATAACCGGTGTAACCACTAGAATTTTGAATGCAGGAATGCATTGTGTCCTACAATCGTGTGCTACATATTATGTCCTACAAATTGTGTCCTACAAATTCAGTATGTCATTTCGTGGAATGGAGTTCCATGGCTGTTGCAAATACGGGGATAGTTAATGTTGGTTGTGGAGGATGCTGAAGTTCTCATCCAATGATGTCCCGTACTGGTTCGATAGGCAAAAGATCTGGTGATCTAGCAGGTCAAGGCAACATGCTGACGTTCTGTATAGCATGTTGGATTGCAACAGCAGTATGAGGGCGAGTGTTATGTACGTTAAAGTACAAATGTGCAGTCAAGTTGCATGGAATAACCACGCGAATGCTCCTGCTGTCATAGAAAATTGCTCTCCTGACCATAACTGTGTGTTTAGGTCGAGTGTGTCTAGGTCAGAGACAGGACGGTAGCAGGCGCTCACTCCGGTGAACTCTAATTCGACATCATTCACGTCTTAAATGGCAGTGATTTGGAGTGAGTGGTTGTGTAGTAGCCCATTTGTAACAGTTCATTGTGTCACTGTAGTGCCAACTGCAGCTCGAATTTCTGATGCAGACGTAGTACGCTGTGCCAAAGCCATACGTCGTGCAATTAGATATCGAATAGACATCATCGTTTAGTTGTATAAACAAACCTGCTAAATCTAGTTCATCTAGCACAACTCCTTCTTGGTGTTAGGATTTTTCTTTCTTCGTCAACGAATATTAGTGTTAACCATAAAATTATAAGCTGGGAACCAATTTTCGATAAAGTGAATTGATAAAATTAGTCTTATTTCTTAAAATTGAAGAAATCAAGTCAGAAATTTAATATTGAAATAAATTTATTTGATTGGTAGTGGTTAATATGATGCGCTGATGATAATTTTAAGTATTTGTAAAAAAAAAAGAAGATTTATTTGAAGCTAAAATAAATTCCTAAAATGCCCTACTTCCTCTGCGATTCAATGAAACCTATCATTTGCGCAGAACTTTCATGGATTTCTTGATTTTCAAATGATATTAATAACACAGCATCTTAAAAAAGACCGTGTAGTAAAATTTTATTTTTCCAAATGTGTATTATTATAATTTTGACTTGCTTCATTGACTTAAAATTCAATAGTGAAATAAATTGATCCATATGGTGATAATTAGTATGATACACTGTACGTAATTGTATAATATTAAGGTTTATCATAAAACGAAAAGTTAAAACTAAATTGATACTATACACTGTAAATAATTCCGAATAAATTATACCGTACGTTTTTGCCGGTACTTTTTACCGTTAAATCCATTTTTATCAGAATATGTTATATAAAGTATCTGATATACCGTAATTTTTACCGTAATTTATCTGTTTTCATGGGCTTTGGACGAATTCTTGGTACTCTTCATCTTCAAAATATGTTTGTTACCTTTTTTTTTTTTTTTCTTTTTTTTTTTAGATGCCTTGTCTATTATGTTTGAACACTCAAGTAACTACTATTGTTAATTTTAAGATTTCACTAAATTCTTTGAGGCCTTCTGGTGTTGCCATGAATCGCCACCAAGTCTACATTTTTGAATCCTCTTTTTTACTGAGAGGTCACGTGCGTGCACTTAGAGTCTACAGTATTTTCCGGATGCACCCTGACGGGGGCGGGACGGGGTTAAGCTTTGATTTAATATAATTAAGTATTTTAATTCAATATAGTGTAATATCTGAATATAAAATACAGATATTTTTATTATTTTTCAAGCAATTAGTTTTGCTGTTACAGTAAGAAATCTTAATGGTAAACTATTTTGATGGAGATAACTCAGAATTAGGTTTGAATAGCACATAATACCGCCGATAAATGGAGTGTCAATCAGATGTATTTACATGTCTATATGTAAATAATTTTCTCCACTAACTCCACAAGGAAAAGTGTTATTACATGTCTTTCTTTTGAAATACATGAAAACAACATTTAAGAAACATCACTCTACAAACTCCAATTACTTTCTCAACACATCTTCTTTGTTTACAACTGGCATTAACAGATTCAGAAATATCCTCTCTGTACTATAAATTCTGATTAAAAACTCATGCAAATCTTAAAATAGATATGAATGGCCCCACATAAGAAAAAGGGCTTCATTTTTGAAAATCAATACGAATATGAGCACTGTAACATGAATTAAGAAAAGGAAATATTTTATTGTGGTATAGTATATTACGATAAAAATGTATTTTATGATAACACGGAAATTTACTGATGAGGACCCAAAGTACTGAAGAGCAATTGAGCCTGAAATTTATACCGTAATTTGATCCGAAATTTTTTTGTTGCATTCAAACTACCAATAGCATTAAAAATAATTAAATAAAGAGATATTTTGCTAAATAATTACATTTGAAAAAATATACTGGTTATTCTTGGCTTTTCAACAACTGATAAGTTATTTTAAGCAATTTCTGATAAAATATAAAATTTCTTCTTAAATGATCAGTTTTAGAAAGGAATATTTTTAAGGATTAAAAAATAGATAATTTTTTTGAATTAATTTATCCACAAAATACACAATTTTGTTTTATATTTTATAACCGTCACTGAGCAGCTGATCCATTTTTGAGTTTACAACTACTAATATTCAGTTCCGTAGTATTGTAATTTTGAACCCAATCCAGAAGACAAGAGAACGCCTAGGTCAAGTATTGTAAAAAATCGCCTTCGTGGAGGCATTTTAGTGGAACTAACCCGCATTTGTATTGCGCATAGGAAAACCACGAAAACATTTCACGTTCAGCCCGATAGCAAGAGGTGGAATCCCTCTTGCTATCCATGCTATCCATGCTTGCTATCCACTTACCCATGATACGTCTAGCACTGAAAATATTTTACGGATACAGAAACAACGCGCTATCTCTAGGAATTGAACCCGAGTCCCCTCATTTGGAGGCAAGCGCTCTATCCCTTGAGACAACCGGGCTCAAACATGTACATTTTTAATAACGTGTCCTATAGCGTAAAAGTCGATATGTATCATAATTTTACTTGGACTAATAATACTTGATATGAGAGGTGTCAAGTGTGGTAACTTATTATTCTATCATTCTGTTTTGATACCCTAGCATAGTAATTCTAAAAGTTTCTTTTAAATTTTTAGATGAAAGAGCTTTAACTTAAAACGTTTTTCGTTTCTCGCTTTTCAACGATTAATTTTTTTTTTCTGACTGCCTAATTAATTGGAAATAGTTAATTTATTCCATTAAAACTTTTATCTCAAACACTTTTTAACAAGTAAATATTCAAAGTTATATCATATGCCAATGAGAAAAATTTTGAACTTGCGAAGAAAGTTTAATAGAAATGCATATATTTTTATATATTAGCATACCAGTAAGTAAATATTCTTAACATGATGTGAATTAAGTAATTGAATAAATTTGCTAAAGTAGATTTAAGGGGAAACATTTAGTATTTTATTCTCTTAGGAGCGACTTAAACATCGAATAAAAAAAACTGATATTATGCGATTAATACAAACTTTACGTAGTTTTCATAAATTTATTTAAAAATTAAAAGGTATTCAAATTTTATTAATATTTTTAAATTATATAATAGTTAATAACATTAAGATACATTCCCATTTCTAAAATTTTGTAAAAATAAAACATTTTTTATTATAGACAGCTATTCTTTTTCACCAATTTCTTTCATATAAAAAAATTACAATTATAAAATAGGTTTAATTTACAAACTCATGTCTCTTTTTTTTCCCTTTTCTTATGCCTTTTTTTATATTTTTTTCTGTCAAAAACGAAATGATTTTTAATTTCAGCTTTTTAAAATACGCAATTTGAAAACAATGTTATTATACAAATCTAAACTATCCAACTCAAAATTATGAAAATCTTTCTCAATAATTAATAAACTGAACCTTATCAATGCCTGCACATATATTGAAAACAAAATTCAATATTGAACCTTGAACTATAACACGGTACAAATGAGCTTTAACCTCAATAAACCTTAATAAATCAAACTGAGCCGTGTTTTCATTCAATTTTATCCATATTATCGTCGTATTAAATTTAAAGTGTATGATCTTATTCCACCGATAATATGACACCAAGCCTCGAAACTATTAACAGTGTAGAGCCTACACTATAAAAAAACAGGATTACGGTTAGTTCATTTTACCGTAAATTATTATACCGTAATTTCAACAAACATATTTTTTAATTAGAACGATTTAAGAATTTTACGGAAACTTTCAATGATTTTATGGTTTAATTATTACAGTAAAAATTACTATATATCAGACTTTTGTTCCGTAACAATGTAGAGTTTAAATAGAATTAACGTTGGAAATATAATCCGAGAACCGGTATTTTTTTACCGTATTTTATTCCAGAATTTTACACGAAGAGCTTGTCGAAAGAATACTGAATCTGGTAAAGAAATTGAGAACGACAAGAGAAACAAGATAATATGGAAAAGATCTGTTCCAAACTCATCATTTGGGGTAACTGGGGGCTGGTTGCTAGATCAATAAGTTGGTTTTTCTCAGATTAAGTTTGAAATGCTAAAATTCAGAAACTTAATCTAGGTTTGTCATAAAACTAAAAGCGCTGTTAAAAACTTTATAATCCTTGAGAAGCTTTATATTAATGCTTACAAAAATAACATAGAAATAACTTTAAATCATTGTCATAAAAAGTTATTGTTAAATTTAAGTAATTACTAATAAAAGTTATTACAAATATCAAAACTCAAATATATCACAAATTCTTTGTTTTCTGTTTAATTTAATTGTAAACCTTTTTTTGTTGCAATGTAAGCATTTGCATGTTTCATTTTTGCGTTTGTTTTAAAACTTCCAACACTGCATATCCTCCCGCTGACGAAGTTTATTACTAAAAGAATTTTTGTAGAATATTGTTCCTCATATCGGCCATTGTGTTCGCTACTGAAATTATGGAATATGGTTCTATTTTGATAGTAGGATCACTCAAAACGTTTTTCAAACAAATTTAAAAATACGCATAATTGAGGGTCTGCCAGAGAATTTAAATGCATTAATATGTTTAAATCTAAAACTTTTCTTTTCAAGTTTTAAAATATCACAAAAATATGTAAAATAAAATACATTAAGAACATTCGAATTCGTCTGAAAAAAGACTTTTAAAAATAAATATTTTTTTCAGTGTAAATTGCTACTTTAATCATTTCCGGTGCTTAGATTAATTTTTTTAATTAAAATTCAACCCATTATTATAAATTGATATAAATAAATTTTGAAAAATTGATTTTTAATTTAAGATTTGAAATATCAAATTCGACATTTTTCTTGATTATTTAATTTTTATTGATTTAGCTTTGAACTAAAATTTTTATTTTCATAAAACTTATAAAAATGTTTCTAAATAATAACAAAAATTCTAATAAAAAAATCTATATAAAAACCTAATTAATTATCTAACCTAATAAAACAAAGAAAAATTAATAAAAACCTTAAAAATTTATGTTGACTCATAAAAATGATATAAAATTGCGCGAATTGTAGATTTTAAAATAATTACTTCCAAAACAAATATTATCACCTGTTTTTATACTAGAGTAAATATTTGCTAGCGTTTAAATAAATATTTTCTAAATCCCATTTTATCTACTAAGTCTAAGGACTATCAAGGACATTTTTTCACAAACAGTTTCATATAATTAATAAGCGACCTTACATAAGTTTTGAAAGGCAAATACGTATCAAAAGTAATATGAAAAATATGAACGATAAAAATACATAACTTACTTGCAAAAACATTGAATAGCTTATTTAAATTATTTTCATCAAGTTCGGAATTAATTTGAAATAATTAATTTGTTTTACAAAATATGTGATTGAACTTGAATAATATTTTGTGAATGAACCAAACTAAATATTAAATCAATGTTTAAATCAATGGAGAACGTAAAAATTAACTTAAATTTAAGATTAGCTATTAAAAGTGCAGTCTTAAATGCGCAAAAAACAACCAGCTTGTAGCGGCGTTTAATGCAATTTCTGGACATTAGTAACTGCAGAATCCTCTATGCTTTCTATGTGTTCGATCAAAAATTAATACTTTTTAGTCGAAAGTTGATAGCGGCAAACTCAAAATTGGATCGGCTGTTCGCTGTTTATAAAATAAACATTTATGGGAACCATGGTGGCTCAGGGAATAGAGCGTCAGTATTCTAATGAGGTGACCCAGGTTAGAATCTCAGCCGTGTCTAGTTGATACTAGAGTGCCTGTATTGAAAAGAGTGATGACAAAAGCCAAGAGCGCATGCGCTGCCGTCATATTTTTGTCCAAGGGGGTTGCCAGATGATACACCGAAATTGGCGCCACTCGCTCAGTTGGCTTTAGTCTGAAGGACTTCCATCATTTTAAATTTAGATAAAAACAAACTGTGAAAAATTAATTTGAAGGTATCATAAACGTATATTATACATCCCTTTTTCTACTTTTCTGTATAAATGATACAAGATAAAATTAATTTTATAAAACTTCTAATTCTTATTGATAGAAAAAAAAATTAGACCTTAAATTTTTAACAATGGCTTCATAAATACTGAAAAATAGTTTTACATTTAAGTTTTTTAACTTTTTTTTTATGCAGAAATATATAAAACTTTAGAAAAACTTTTAGAAGAAAAATATAAAACTTTAATATATTATTTCATATAAAAACAATGTAAAATAATACATATATTGAAGTTATTTCAATCCTAAATAAATATAATTGATTATTTAACTCTATCCATTTGCCTAAGAGTAAATACTAAAGTATCAAAACTATAAACTTTAAGATTATAAAGAACATGATATTACAGATTTTTTAAGAAACATTGTAAAAAAAAAATAAGCATCTCAAATATGTTCAAATATTAAATTCAAAGAAAACAAGACTGTTGAAAAGACTTCAGCTTTAAATAAATGTCATAAATAAAATATAAAAATTAATAATGATTATGTTATTCTTTTCAGAAATAATAATTCACAAAACAAATTACTTATTATTGTTTATTACTTTTTCAGGAAAAAAATTATCGCATGTTCACCTAAAAAGGTATTGCTTATTTCAACAAATTGTAAACAAAAATTTCGATAACTAGTTGAAATTTAAAACAAATTAGTATTTTATCAGGTTGGTAACGAAAAGTAAACAAATGCTATTTGGCGTACATTGTAACGCGCCAACATTTCAAAGTAATAGCGCCAAACTCTGCACTTCTGAAGTTTTGATAAAAAGATGCTCAAATATTAAAATTTTTGGGTAATTTAGATAGAAATCATGTTTATTAAAAGTAAATACATTTATTCTTATGAAATCATTAGTTATTTCATCACCTTGTTCTCTTTACAATGAGATAAACAAAATTTATATGCATACAAGTAAGTAATAATAAGGATAAATTCAAATAACTAATAACTATCAAAAATTTTAGCCATAATTTTTACATTTACTGTAACTTATTGACAAAAAGAACTTATTACATGCCTTTATTAATGCACTCCGGCGGTGAAGTTTTTCTTTCCACCAATCAGGAATCGTTTCTCCCTTGTCCACACTCTTTTACTCTAGGCACTCTAGTTGATACGAATTCTGCTCCCGGTTTGCACCAATCACAGTGCTAGCATAAAATATACTCACTGATGAATCATGATTTAGATGAATCATAGGTTAGAATGAAGGTTTAAATGAATCATAGGCTAAATGTGGAAGGATATTGTGGTTTTCCTCTCCAAGTAACGCAAATGCTGGTCAGTTCTATCAAAAACGTCTTCCCGAAATGCTACTTTATCCCAATGTTTAATCCACATGTTCACTTGTCCTCTGAACTGGATTCAAAATAATATAGCTACGGAATTGAACATTAATAATCGTAAACTCACAAGTGAGCCGCGCATTCAATGCCGGCTTTAAGATCAAATAATTCCGGGGAGCGCTGCATATAATGCATTCTTTCTAAATAACATACGATAATACAATAATATTTCTTAAATAATTATATTTTTAAAATATGAACAAAAAAATATAATTTAACTCGATATAATTTAAACTTTTTTTAAAAATAGAAGGCTAATCAGCAAAGTTAATTAACTAATGAACTTTTATATTTATTAAAGTCAATAAACTCGAACCTTCTCAGATATTTTGGTGATGAACTCAATTTAGAATAATTTAATAACTCTTCTTTAAACTTTCAAAATTTTTTTTTTTTTGGTTTAAAAATCAAATTATGATTACTTATCTTTTCAATTTAGTTATTAGCTATTTCGGGGTATATTTTTTTTTAAAACTTATTAAAGAATATTCTCTAAGGTAAAATAATCAATATTTTTTTTTAATAAATTAGAAGCAAAGTTGAGTATTCTCGGAGACAATTTAAAAGTATTAACTGATTTAAAAATATTTAATCAAATTATATTCTGAACTTTTCTTATAGAAGTCTGTCGCAGTTTAAAGAGTAAGGTATCATTAATTTACCACCAAACAACTTTTACGGAGAAAGTTCTAACACACAGTACATATTTAATCCACAAAACTCTTTTTAAATGGAATTATTTTAATTATTTTGATATTTTGGAGAGAGACTGAGTTATGTAATAATTTCAAACTCAATACTTTATTTGTTTCTCATATTTATATTTTTTACGTGGCGTAATAAGTTACTGGATAGTTGCGTTTTTCCAAACAGTAAAATATTTTCCCCTAAGGAAAAATTCAATAGTTTATTGAAATTAGTTTTTATGTATTTCGTAGGAAATCTTGAATATATTGTATGATTTTAAAATATTTTATCAAATTCCTTTATGTGCTAGATTTCAATATTTTGTGAGGATAAATAAATAAATAATTTGGTAAGAAAGTGATGCTTATAAGAGTTAAGCTGGTAATTTATACATTTCATTTCTCCCAATTCTTTTTTATAAAATGCAATAATAATTTTATGCAAGAAAATTGAACACTATTAAAATTATATTAATATTGCGAAAAATTCGACATGAATACTTATCTCTCCACTAAGGATTCTTGATGAAAATGCTTCTCCCTTATTACAATAAAGCAGTTTTGAAATATTAAAAGTTTTTAAAATTCAATAAGGAATTTTATTAAAGTGTGTACTGTGAAAATTTTGCAGAGATAGTAAAATATCAGTAATGAAGTAAAGTATTAATGAGTAATGTAGTGAAATGAGTTGAATTTTATTAATCAACGCGAAACAAATGTTGCTCATGGCGAAACAAAATTGTACAAAAAACGTGTGAGTTAAAAATTTTATAATGGAATTAATGAAATTCTGATTATTTTAATGATGAACTAATTTATTATTTTGAATTTAAAATTGATGAATTAATTTATTTCATCTGTTTTTTTTTTTTTTTTTTTTTTTTTTTTTTACCTTAAAGGTGTTATGAGCATTTAAAAAAAATATCCCTCACTGTCTTTAATAATTATTTCCAAATTCCAAAGTTTTAATTCTTCTGATAATGTGTTTTCTAGCAATGAAATTTTTAGTCAATTTCATTCTAATTAAATGAAAAGATATCGTTCAGATTAAAAATTAAATTAGATTAAAAATTCTGACTGTGTACATATATTGCAAAAGTTGAAAATATACGATCACTAAAAATTATACACAAAACCTTTGCGTTTTTTAATTTTAAATTGAATTTCATATAATAAATTTTATGTACTAAAATATAACAAATCCCAATTTTATTTAACTTTTTATTTAGTAACAGAAAAAATTAATTCTTTGTCTTTTGATTCTCGAAATGTTCTTTCAATTCTTTTTTAAAAAATTTTATTTAGGTTAATCGATGTTTCAAAAAAGAATCTTAACAATAACACACTTAATTAATTTTTTTAGCTACAAAAAAAAAAAGGTAATCTTGTTGCAGTTGTTGCAATAATTTGCAGCTCCGGCTGCCATGCTGGAGGGTTTCTATTTGACAAAATGCGTAGGTAATAGCAGTTTAAATAATCTTTTTTTAACATTAAATATGAAAACTCTAACTTAAAAAAGATATTTTTTTTCTTTTTAAATTTAACGTAGGATCACTAAATTAAATAAAATTCCGTCGTTTTAAGGTTTAGAGAGTGCTATCTTTTCAATTTTTATCAGAATTTCAAATTGTCTCTGCGGAGTAAAATTTTATTTTGTATTCTGCTTCCGCATGGAAGTATCCTGTGCAATAACCTAAAAACGTTGTAGCATTTCCTTGACAGTTGTCGAGAGTTTACGGTTTTACAGTGGACAAGAGCCTAGTTTAAGAACCTAAAAAAAGCTTTTAGTGAAATGAGAGCGTTAACGAAAAAAAAGTTTAGTTTTTTCGCTGTTCAAGTTGGAAAGGAAGTGTAATATAAATTTAAACATTTTAAAAACTCTTATTACATTTAAAACCAATAGCTTTTATTTATTTTTTTGAAGTTGCTGTCCTAGTTGGAATTTTCCATTCATATATTACTTATTTATCTAATTTTTTTATTCTGAATATGAATTTTTTCACTTGAATGAGTTTTATTTATATCACTCCTGTACATCAGGCAAAGTCTAGTATGTCCGGCATCATTTAGACAGACGTATCGTTTAGTCAGAATGTTACATATTTAAATATTTTATAGCACAATTAAGCATAAACAAGAGAAAATTATCTAAGTCTTCTATTAAACGAAAATACAACCCTTTGCGCAGCAATTCGCTGCGCCTTGTAAAATATTTCGGACAATATTACGGTTTAAAGTATCGGCACTTTAAGTGCCACTTTTAGCGAAACATGTTAGGAAACAAAAAATCTGATATACCGTAATTTTTACAGAAAAAATTATTGTAAAATCATTGAATTATGCTAATTAGATAAATGTAACTGTAGAAATTACGGTAAAATGTTTAACGGTGAAAGGGATATAATGGGGTGATGCACCCAAAATGCCAGTGTTTTTATACAGTAATTTTATTCGGAATATTTTACAGTGTAACACCTGAGAGCCAGGTTAAGAAGGTTTATATTTGCTAATTTTTAAAAAATTTGGTATCTAATGCTGTTGCAGACTATTATTTTAAGTTGAAATATTAATATCTGATGCATTTACTACTTGCATAATGTGAACTTTGAGTAATATTGATGCAGTAACAAATTATTTTCTTTTCTAGACGACGTGCTGTAAAAATATTTGTGTTCGTCAATGATTAATGCATAAATTAATAGTATCATTTTTAAGCGCAATATCTACCTCAAAATTGCAATGAAATAACCTAATTTTGCATTTTTTCATTAATTAAAAAATTAAAGAAATAATGTGGATGTGTATTAGCAAAAAAAAAAACTTGCAAAAAGTTTTGGGAATAAATTAGTAATCGTGTATCAGACTTGGCAAGTTAAAAAAAAGGAGAAATTAAAAAAATCATTTTGAAGTTTTAAAAAAATGGCATTTTACTTATGTGTTATGTAATTCGGGTTAGATCAGGGCAGCCAGAGATGAAATATAAGATTTTTTTTTAATACTAAATTATTAAAGGTTAAGGTCCACCGCAGGCTGCTTCACGCAAATTATTGATATCTTAAATTACACTTTTAATCTGGTAATACTATGCCCAATATAAAAGCTACGGCACATAGAAATATAGTTACGATATATAGTAATGTCTTTGTAGCACACTATTCAAACTTATGTCATAATACTGTTTTTTTTTTCTTTTTATATCTCGAATGGTTTTTTTCAACCATGATTTATTTAGTGAATTATTTTCTTGTAGTTATCAAACCGCAAATGGGAACATCTATTTACTATTTTATTTACTTGGCGATATAAAATTGGATGCTAGGAAATATGTTTTTTCATCATTGTGAAATATTTTGAGCACCGTCCCAGAGATCATTTGTGCTCATACATCATGTATTTAATACTATCTGAAGGAGCCTCAGATCGTATGTGTTTTCATTTTCATCGTTGTTTATGATTTCTGCTTTTTGTCGAAAGCCATATTTCGAAGTTGCCAGATGATGATGCATTTATTGATTTTCCATTTACATTCATATGTTTGAATACATTTTATTTTCCGAAAATACTAGTTGTGTTATTCTGAAAAATAAAGCAGCTCATTTATTCTCGTAAAACATACTAAGTATAATATTTATTGGTTATAATTACACGATATTCCTTTGATATATATAGTGTTAGTATGTTTTTTGTACGAAGCATTGTCAAACATATAAAATTAGCAATAAATTGAATGTGATTAGGCATTAAATAGTCCGCAAACATATTTCTTTATTTAAATTTATACTTTAAATTGAATGCAACACTAAATATAAAGTACTTTAACGCTAGAACGAATAAAACGGTCATTTTAACCGTAAATCAAGTCTGAAACACGCTATGTCCTAAACTTATTATACCAGTTTGTTTTCTGCAAGTTTTCTTAACTCTTCTATACAGTGAAAGACCACCTCTATCTAGTGTCCTCATCAATGTAATGACCACTTCTGGGAGTCACGAAATTTTTACACAGATTTTGTGTTGAAGAAAACCTTCAGGAGAGACCATCAAAATTATCAACTACCAGCGTTTGGGTAAACCTAAGCACCAAATACGGAAAATGTCAAATAAGGAAACGCGAAATAATATCAAAGCAAAAACTATTAAAAAAATCAGTTGATTAAAATTGTATTCAAAATATTTGTGTGAGGTTTTTATTCAGAGAGCTCATTTTGACGATCTCAATGATCTATTTTTAAGGTTAAAATTTAAATGAGAAAAAATAGTTATTCAAAGTTAAAGAAAAAACTTAGCATCTCAAACAAACAAACATCGTCTCATTTTTTAAAGCTGTCGTGTCTACCACTATAAATATTAAATACCAATTCTCTAGTATATAAGACATGTTAACTTGATTCTATCTTGAGGTACCTTTTAATAGATGAAGGTTTACATAGTCGATTTATAATTCACCTCATTGGTGACCCGGGTGTGATGAAAACTTGCCACTATCAATGGATGATTCACTTTAAAAACAGTTATTTGCTGAAAAATAAATGCTCAAAGAAAAAAAATCAAAAAAAAATCAGGTGAATTAATTAAAAGTCTCCCGGTAAATAAAACAAATAATATAAAATAATGAGCGAAATGAAATGCTTAGAAGAAAAAATATAATGAGCAAAAACGATAAAAATGAATAAACAGCATGAATCAATTAGTGGTAATTGTACATCGAATTCTATCACAGATAAAATTCTGGAAGGGGAGTAATGTGGCGTAACTATCACTATAAATATTATAAATACCAATTCTCTAGTATATAAGATACGTTAACTTGATTCTATCTTGAGGTACCTTTTGATAGATGAAGGTTGACAGAGTCGATTTATAATTCCCCTCATTGGTGACCCGGACGTGATGAAAACTTGCCAATATCAATGGATGATCCACTTTAAAAACAGTTATTTGCTGAAAAATAAATGCTCAAAGAAAAAAAAATCAAAAAAAAAATCAGGTGAATTTAATAAAAGTGTCCCGGTAAATGAAACAAAAAAATAAAATAATGAGCGAAATGAAATGCTTAGAAAAAAAAATATATAATGAGCAAAAACGATAAAAATAAATAAACAGCATGAATCAACTAGTGGTAATTGTTCATCGAATTTTATCACAGATAAAATTCTGGAAGGGGAGTAATGTGGCGTAACTACCACTATGAATATTAAATACCAATTCTCTAGTATATAAGACATGTTAACTTGATTCTATCTTGGGGTACCTTTTGATAGATGAAGGTTGACATAGTCGATTTATAATTCCCCTCAAAGCTAACTACTGTTAATGATATAAAATTAAATGCAAACTTAATTGTTCATTCATTTTAAAAAGTTTTATAATTCAAATGGTTCATAATTGGAAAAATTGTTTTTACTCATAATTATATCAGTAAGGATCATTTTTATTGGCGCTACATTTTATTTATCTATTCGGTTTTCGCGACGCCAACACGAATGGCATTTCTGCACTAAGGAAAGAACACTGACCAAAATTAAAGTCGTTTTCAAAAAATAATGTACTTTCAATAACATTTTGAAGTCAATGGAGGTATTCCCTTAGAACAACCAACCTCCATTAGCGACCATTTAACTGTGGAGCAGAGAGTGCTCGCTGCCGAAAGGTTTCACTGTATCTTCAAAAGCATTAAAGCAACATTTTAACAGAATAATTAGAGCATAAAATGACGATTTACCTAAAACGACCGTTACGGTCATAAAGACCGTTGAAGAGATTTTGGTGTATTATTTGGATTAAGTACACAACTTTCACTCCTTAACTTACCCTTATTTTATTTGAGCTGGCCCCTGTTTAGATAGAATCTACAAATATTTTGATTCAAAATGACCGCAATAGTCGTTTTATATAGATAAAAGTATCAATCGTTCTATTCTTAACGTACAGTGTGCCCAAACTCCCGACCACTCTAAATAAATTTTGATCTAATGATCAGATCCTTACATTCTAGAATTCATTCTTAATTGTTCGCGGGCTTAATAGTTTGATTACATCAAATATGCTAATTAATTAGTGCAGACGATAATTTAAGTTACGAAATCAGGCACAAAAACCTACTTTCTCTGAATAAACATACCTTTTTTTTTCGACGGATTCATATTTTTGACCCCCATGATGTAGGGGGTAGCCACAATCTGCGAAATATGATCCCCATAGTTTGGTCAGGAGAGCAATCCAAAGTTTGTACTCCTTATTGTTAATTTCAATTTTTGCGTATTTCACCATATCTCGAAAACTTTATGAGCGAATAGAAAATATTTTGCACCCTATCATAAAATTTGTTTGTTCAAAGATAACTCCATGGAAAAAAATTTTTTACAAATATTTATCATTTCTTTATTATTTTATTTAATAACAGTCGAAAATTTTAATTGCAATGTATACGTGTTTTTACATCATTTTAACGTATGTAATTTTACATGACAAAATACAAACTTTAAGCTAAATCGGTCGAATCAACGTGAAAAATCAAATTTTAAAAAATTCGTACTTTTAGAATTCGATTTTGCAGGAACTTTTAAAGCAAATTCGCTCAAATTTTATATTCTGCTTTGTAAAATTACGTACTTTAAAATGATTTAAGAAATTGTATACCTTACAATCGAAAATCATTTTGTTTGTTATTAAATAAAATAAAAAAAATAATAATAAATATTCAGTACATTTTAATTTTTGTTTGTAAAAAAAGATCAGTTCGCTTAAAAAGTTTTCGAGATAAGGCGAAATACGCAAAAGTGAAAATAACATTAAGGGGTCCTAACTTTGGTTTGATCTCTTGACCAAATTAGGGGGCCATGCTTCTCAGATTTGAAATCCGTCGAAATAAAAAGTATGTTTACTCCGAGAAAGCACGTTTTTTTTTTTTTTTTTTTGTTGTCTGATTTAGTAACTAAAATATCGTCTGCTCTAATTTATTAGAATATTTGAGGTCACCCTTCTTGAACCATTAAGATTCAGTCTTGAACGATAAGTTCCGATTATTAGATCAAAAGTTATTCAGGCTAATCCATTTTTTTTCTTGCGCACAGTACACACCTTACTAAATATGAAGCAAGATACTATTGTTCAAAATTAACATGCATAAGAGTTATTTGAACACTTTTTTTTAAAGTTAAAGCTTGCTTTATATTATGGTTTAACTGCAGATTTATGGTTCAGGTTACTGATAACATGAGTCAAAGTATACGGAGATATAAAAATCTGGTAAAATTACGCTACTGTAAGGCAATGATTTTTATGGTATAAAACACGACTCTATTATATAAAACAAAAAATTGGTAATTTTTTTCATTCCTGATGCTAACTATTTATAGGGAAAAAGTTTTCAAAATTATAGTTCTAATTACCTCACATTCAGAAAAAAAACTAAACAAAAAAAGTAATCAAGAAAAGGATTTTTATGACATGCTCCATCATGATAAAATTTCAAATTTCTTCCACATTTTCCAAACTTCATCACTTATTATAAAATCATTTTTTATTGTTAAATCATTCACCAATCATTTCGCCAAAATCATTACCAACGCCTGTTGGTAAAAACTTCCGAGATTTTTGGTATTCCAATAGAACCAGAAACACATTACATTTTACCATATTCTGGTAATTTTGACTATGTTCTTTTATCGGTGTACTAATGTTATAGTTTTATCTAAAAGTGATTTTTCTGAGCGAGTATTATTATAGAAAATTCAACGCGATGTTCTAGTTTTCTTTTGATTTCAGTTTACAAATCACATAGAACAAAAATTCACGTATTCAGCTCAAAGTATTGAATTTATCGGACCTTTTTGTTCATTTAAATAAACTTTCATATAGTAACGGAGAAACTTAAACAAAAAGGAATTATAGACTCCAAGAAATTAACTCCACTTATTTGTTTCATTTTTCAACCCCCTCTGGGAAAACAAACATTTTTAAACATTGAGATTTTTGGAAATCTAGAATTTTAACTTTAAACTATAGTATTCTAAGATAAAGCAATAAATTATCCCATAAACTGCCAAATATATTCGTTTTTTAGACGTATTTGTTCTTCACGGTGTTGCATTGCGACACATTAGAAGCAGAAGATTACGATTTAATGAAAAATCAACAAAATATTTTAATAAAGCCTGAGATCTGAAACTACCATAATAGGAGAGATGTCCAATAATGTTTTGTCATACATGATGAATAAAAAAAAAAAAAATAAAAAATAAAAAAATAAAAATTAATCACATGTTTAAATAATCTTAAGTCATAATCTAAAATATTATCTTTTTAACCTCAGAGCAATCACAACTAGATCAAAGTTTTAGACTTTTCTTTAAAAAAAAAAAAATTCCGATGTCAGGCACTGAATTTTAATCATTGCCTACGAAGATGCCAGAATTGTTGCTCATTTCGCGTTACCCAGTGGGCACCTGTGAACCAAAGTCTCGGAGGCGAGCAACATTGATCGCGCCACACTGCCACAAACCCGTTTATAGGGTGGGCCACATTCACACATCACAACAGAGGACAGCACAAAGATAAAGAGAGCAATATCCATGCCCAGAGCGGGATTCGAACGCGCAGCCAATGGCTTCGCAGTCAGGCGCGCTAACCGCTCGGCCACCTTGCCGGCTCTTTAAGAATCTAAACTTTTGTTGAAATATTTAACCATGTTCTTAATGCATTATTTTTTCAACTCGTTTCTATTAATGTTATATTTATTAAATACATGCCATAAAAAAATAACTGATTTTTAAATTTTGTAATAGTGATACCTTTGAAAGCAAAATGAATATTCCCATCCAATTCGTTTTTTTATTTTTATTTATTTATTTATTTTTAAGTATTTGGTGCTGTTTTCATACGTGCTTATTTAACATTTGAAAAATCTATCTTTCAGACAAAAGCTTATTTTCTTTTGCGTGAATACTATTTTTTGCTTTTTAAAACAGCTGAAAATTTCGACATCGTTTCACAATTGCTTAGCTATTCATGAAAAGTTTAAAGCAATATACCACTTAAAATATGCAAACATATTTTAATTTTAGTTTGATTATAAAATTACACCAAAAACGAACAATTATTTTTCATATTAACTATTCCCTGTTAAATCAACATTCAAGTAGAAATATTTTTCTAAGAAGTTTTTAATTATAAATATCAAATAATTAATTGAAATACCCAACTACTTGAAAATTTTAACCAAATGTTGACTCTCTTTAGAATAAAATAATTAAATTTTATGATTTAAGTGAATAATGTTTTACTCTCATTAATTATACTTGTCATACTTGTTAGTAATGACATCAATATTTGCCGCGAAAATAAAATAAAAAATACATTTAATGTGCATACATTTCATAAATTTAATGTGCTTAATATTTTAGCATTTGAAAAATGGATATACATTTTAATTTATATTTTAATGATGTGCGCAATTTGGCTAAGCTCAATAATTTAGGTAATTAGTTATAATTAAATTTCGGATCATAATATTTGATTTAGAAACAACTATTTATATATTAAAGCATACAAGCTACTTCAAAAGTCAGTCAGAAATTCATTTAAAAGTTTTCAAAATATTCTTAAAGGAAAAACCTTTTTAAAATATTATTATAATATTAAGCTTATGCTTATTTTATTTCGTTCTTATAATTTACAGATTTGTTTAACCTAACCTTGTGTAATTAACCTAAGGATTTGAGTTAATTAATATTTCAACAAGATCCACTCACAAGATTCAACAGGATCCTATCTTTATTTTACTTGTTACAGTTATTTTTATATATTATACTTGCTATTATGCAGTTATGTGTACAGTTACAGTTCTTTTAGTTACAGTTATTTTTTGTGAAGTTTCTTTCTAAAATATATACTTAAAATATGCATATCTTTAAAGTTCGTAAATTCTAATGAATCCTTGAATGAAGTTTTTAAAAAAAGATACCGATCAATAATAGTTAATAGAGAAAAAAAGCAAAGACTTTATTAAAATCTGGTGCACTGTTAGAAATTTATCGGAAAAAAAATGGTTAAATAAGGTTTTATTTCATTGTTATTTTACCATATTCAAACAAAATAGTCATCAATAAAATCCAGCTAGAATCTTATCACACCAACTAGGCCCACGATATGAAGCTACTTAATTCCCTGCAGAGCGAGCATATTAATAGTCGAGAGGGCTAATCGGGCAATCTCTCATGACAGACAGAACGCGAGTTCGAGTCCCATTGATGACACCGCAATATTTCATCCATTCATTTCAACAAAGGAAGAGTTTCCAGTGTACTGAATTTTCCAATTTGTAACCCTAAACTATTAGCATACGATACTCTCATTCCAGCATATATAGCAGCACCATAAATCTGCAAAATTATTTGCTATGTCCATATCTCTTATATTAAGGGGAGTACAACAAGATTTAACTTTTCTTATATTACCTAGGCTTTGTGTAGCACTGCCATACAATCGACTGACTGTACTTGATAGAGCATTTAGATTTAATTGTCTTTGTAAAGTTAACAAATGACACTAATCATTGACTATAGCTCCATTAAAAAAAACTAAAAAAAGAAGGAAAAAAAACTACCTGGATATCCCTTTTGCCCCTTGTTTAGAAACGGGTGAATAAACTGACAGTCACTAAGTTATCTTCTTTAACCATTTCTTGCATGACAAGTACTTACACATAGCGACACATTATTTCCATCATATAAGCAACTGCATGTAGACATGCAAAATAACATAGTTTTAGTTTAACATCTGCCTCGTTATTTATTAATAGTATATTTACATGCAACTGGGGCTGGAATAGCCTAGCTGGTTGGCATTGGACCCATATGCAAGAGGGCGTGAGATCAAATCCCGCTTGTGTAAAATGGGAATTGCAAGTTCCCAAAAGAAATCGATACCTCTGGCTGCACAGGATCGGAAATTGATAGGATCAAAATTGCAATCTGCGGATGGATAACTGGTGTGTGAATGAGTCCTTCCTGTAAAACGGGTTTTCTCGTAAGTGTGTGGCAAATTCGAGTTATTTACCTTAGATGGCGCCACTGAAAAACAGGTAGAAGCACACCTCTTATATAGTCTATCAATACAATACTTTATAATTATAAAAGTTGTGCTTTAAACATTGTTTAGGACTTAATTATATGTAATATCTTCGAAATCATTTTTAATTTAATATTTTATTCCTTAAAATACATGACTATTATTGTCTCTAAAACAAATAATCTTGACTTAAAAATCCATCAAGATAAAAGAAATGTCAGATAGAGTTACTGTTGAGGAAAATGTAATGGGATTTTACTTTCTGCACAATTTTCTAAATATAAGCGATTTAACTTCTACATCTAAATATAAATCTCAAGAAATGGTTAGAGTACTCTTTTATCTTATAAAAGCTTTTTTATAATCCTTTGTACAGTCAAAGAAAAAAGATATAAACACATGCTTTTCATCCATCTTCTTAAGAAATGCTTGTCATTCCTTAGTAGCCGGAGATAAGATTCTTTGAGCAATCTAACAGTGGACAATGGTCAGAGAATCAAGAAAAGAAATCTTGACATGACATGTCACTAAAGATGTTTTTTTCTCAAACAACGCAGAGAATGATGGGAAAACAAGTGCTCCAGGGTCTGGACGATGAGAAAAAAAAATGATAATACGGATTATGCGTAGAGTGTGTTCCTTTTAATACGCAATACGAAGAGAAAGTAGCTCATAAAAGATTTTTCCTAAAACTTCTTTCTGGAAAAATATTGGAGATTATTTTTGTTCTTAAAGTTTGTTTTGAATTTTTTTTTTTTTTTTTTTTTTTGAAATCTACTTCCAATAAATATCCGTTAATATAAATAATTCCTAACGAAGGCTGGTAAGGTTTTATCTTCACAGTGTAAGAGACCGTCACTAAATAAATATACGAGGTGTTTCATAAAATCTCTCTCCCTTAACATATATTTTCATTATTTTTATTAAAAATAAAAACAAAAAACCACGAGTGCGAATTAATATTTAACTGTGGGAAAAAGATCGGTCTAATTATCATTACCTAAAAAAATGAGTAATACTGCTCATAAATTTCCACAAAATATACAATATCTTTCATAAATATCTGTAATGCGCAAAGAAAAAGTCACGGTGGATCAGGTAATAGAGCGTTCATCCTTCAACGAAGTGAACTGGGTTCGAGTCCCAGTGATGGCTAGTCGATACGAATTCTGCACCTGGCTCGCGCCGATCACAGTGCTGACGTAAAATATCCTCAGTGGTGGACGGATCATGGGTTACGTTTCTATGGCTTTCCTCTCAATGTAACGCAAACACGGATTAGTTCCATGAAAAAGCCTTCAACGAAAGCACATTTCTCTCAATACTTGATTTAGGAGTTCCTTTGGCCCTGGATTAAGTTCTAAATTACAAGGCTACGGAATTGAACATTAGTAGCCGTAAACCCATAAATGGGTCGATTTTTCAACGACGGTTATAAAATTAAACATAAAATGTGCAAAGAAAAATAAACGGAGCACCATGATTAACTTTTGAATATCGGATCTACATGTATATTGTATCTACGCGTTCTAGGACTCACGTTTATTTGTTCAAAAAGGTGACTTCAAATATACTAATTAATTACTAGAGGCAATATTTTAAGTTACAAAATTAAGCACAAAAATGTACTTTTTCTGAAGAAACATACTTTTTTATGATGGATTCGGATTCATGACTCTCGAAATGGGGGAGGTAGTCGCAGTCTTGGAAATATAGTCCCCATCGTTTAGACGAAAGAGCATTCCAATGCTAGATCACTAATTTTTATTTTTTCTTAATTTAATTACACACTTTAATTTTTTTAATTACACTTATTTTACGAAATAAAAAAACAATGTACTATGTTAATAATCCACTAAAAATTTACTACGTTAGAATTTTTTTTGTCAACATAAATTATTTATTAAGTATGGTTATTTCTTATTTAATGTGTAAACAGAAAACAAATAAATGTGATTCAGGAAAACAACAGATTGTGAAATAAAATTATATATGCGATATCGAAAACGTGGTACTTTGCAATATGACTAGCTGTTGGATAGAAAATCTCAAATAACTCCGTAAAAGGTAAAATGATACATTCTAGAACATTTTTATAAATTTAAAATCGATATAACATAAACGGACGATAGGTTTTATTGCAAAATGTTGGAAAAACGATGTTATTCGAATAAAGTTCTAAGAAATAAAACTAACGCATGTCAAAGTTTCTTATCAGTGTACGAAATTCATGACGAATGAGCTCTGATGGTCGTTTCAAAGTCATAAAATTTGTATCAGTTTTATTTTTGAATGGTCTTTTTTTGAATGAAAGTACATAAAAAAATTGTAAATAAAATATAAGATTGTTGGTATTGAGATTCTCAGTAGACATTCTTCAATTCTTTACGCAAATAAGAAGCTAAAAATTAACTTTTTAGCTACCTATTTTTATACATATCAAGTTGCAAAGAGTTTGCATTTTTATTCAAAAGTCGCATTTGAAAAAGTTTGGAATTTTCAAAAACAAATTAGCAGTAATTTATTTGAGTATTCTGAATAATATTTTAGTAAAATAATCACATTATTTTTCTCTTTTTGCTTCATAAAATTAAAAGTTGAAAAATGCGTTTACTTATCCGTAAATGCAGAAATAATCTAAGAAATTAAATTATTTACAATGAAATAAAAAAATTTGGATTCTAGTTTTACTGTAAATCTATATGGAGTGTTACTCTAATTTCACAAAACTTTTCGTTTGTGACGAAACCGTTTCCTGATATATGCTCCAAGCAAACATTTCGTCAAAGTTACGAAATAACCTTCGTCACTTTTTGGAGGAAACAAATTTCATCAAAAGTATATATATATATATATATATATATATATATATATATATCGTCATTCTATTCACCTCCCTCCAAGTACCAAATAGTCAGATAATGTCACCCCAACAACACATGAATGACAGATAGGACATAGAGATAAATTCTTCCATGCCCGAAGCTGTACTCGAATATGGAAACTTCCTAGTCCGAGGCTAACTCCATAGCCACCATACATAACTGTAGGCTTGTATCGTTACTTTATTTTCGTTCGTCCATTTTTCTTTCAAGTTTTGCCATTCTCCAGAATAATCTCCCACAATGCATTTTCGAGTTGACAAGATATTTTCGTTATATATTTAAGAGTTTGCGTTTTGTCACAAATCACGTGATTTCGTGATGGAATTGTTCTCAAAATTAACGAAATACAGCTCAGGGATTGTTGAATAATCAAAAGTGAGAGTTTTATTTCTGAGAGTTTAATTGATATAAATAGTTTAAGTTAACAAATAGTCTTCAGATCATTTCAGCATGCTTACTAGAGGTATGATGCTTAGCTTTGAACAAATTGGATATTTTGGTTGAAAAATCATTTTAAATTAAATGATGAAACCTACATTCTGCAATCACTTTCGTACAAAAACCTTTAAAAATTTGCATGGTGTTTGTGATGCATTAAAAACTCAGGTATTTTTCTCTTTATTTTATCGGTCCTTCAAGGCTCAGAAACTACATTTCCCAGTGCATGTAAAACTTTCTATCGGGATTGTTATTTTTACCTTTACATGCCCAAATGTGTAATTAAATTTTTAATCAAAAATACCCAACTAGGTAAATAAATTATTACCTACCGATTAAGCGCTCCTTCATCCTTGATTATAAATAAAAATTCGTGGAACAAAGTTAGCTTGTTCTTCTCTATTCTAATAATGAGATAAATATTTAATGAAAAAAATCTTACATCGGTATTAGCTCATGAAATAATAATAAACATAAAAGAAAGTGAAAGTGATATACTTTGAAGAACTCCAACTTAATATTTGTTTTAAATCTTTAAAGAATTTCAATTAAGTCAAAAACGAGGGCTTCTTTTTGCATTTAAAGTTTGTTTTGTCTTTATTTAGTTTGGAAATTCATTTTACTGTTTTGTTTTGTCTTTGTAGCAAATCAGGTGTATTGGAAGTTATAAATTTCTTTAAGGGAATAGCTTTATTTCATTCGAAATTATTAATATTCATTCGAAAAAAATGTATAGAAAAGTTTCATTGGAACGTGTACTTTGAATCTTAACATTCCCATTTGAACATGTAAAAATTTTGAGATTTTCTAACCCTGCTGCTGACACTTTAAGCTTTTTAGCTTTTCTATTTAATGATAAAACTCTTTAGTTGAAAGCATTTCGAAAAGTAAAAGACGCACAGACAGAGTGGTAATGACGAAGCATATGTTACTTCAATCTGTCTATTTGTATTATTTTAAAAAATAGGCTAGTAAAAAGGAAATATCAATGGTAAGTTTTTATGATTCTTACCTATTACAAATTAGTTGAGAACTTGTTTCTTGTTTGGGCCCAGAAAGTGGAAATGATCAATCCATCAATATTAATCAATCTCGCACAGAACTGAAATTCACGTTCGACTTGATAGAAAATGTTAAGATTATTATATTTCTCAAAATTTTCGTTCGTGACTTTACGCTATTAGATAAAAGAAAACGCGTTTATAAAGTTCAATGTATCAAAATAAATTTCAAACATCCCACCCTCACTATAATAAATTTTTTTTTACAATCTAGACATTTTCTTAATGTATTAACACTTAGGTACACAACTTAATTTTTTTGTTTCGGTTAATGTTGAGTTTGTATTTTCTTAGGTTCGTAGAGCCATGTTTCAAAAGCGTAATTATAAACAAAGTAAAGACACCAGGTTTTAGATAGCTATGAGAATACTAGTGCAGTGGTATCGTTTGTTCAAGTCATCCAATTTTTTTCTTAATTTGATCTTGCCAGACAAAACAAAGAAAAACCGATTAATTAATTAAAAAAGAGCCCAATAAAATCTAGTTAACTCGTTCTTGTTTTAATATAACGGACCAAACAAACGTAATATTTAAAATAATTGAAATAATAGGAAAATAAAAATAATTGGAAAAATAATGAAGACATTTATATAGCAAGATACAATAAATCTGTTACCAAAGATATTGTTGAAGAAAAACTGTAATCGCATTTATTTGAAGCAGCTTTCTTCTACGTCCGCTAGCAATCAGAATGCTCTGATTGGACGTTCAGTTTGAGCCCAAGAAGGTAATAGATACAAATAAATCTGTTACTCTAATGTTCTTTTTAAGAAGTCCTTTCCTAGTGTATGTTTAAACTGTGTAACTCTCTGTCTGTGTAATGTATTGATAAATATGTCAGTCTCTGATCCACTTATCTCTGAATTCCATTTTCCTAACAGAATTCGTAACATTCGGCGCCTGAAAGCGCACGTTGAATCCGCTGTTCAAATTTAAGCACTTTAACATATATAGTTCTGGAATTATAACAGGGAAAAAATCATTGACAGACACACGCCCACACATATGCTCTTTGTTTTTAGATTATAATTGTGAACTTAAAGTAAATGATAAAGTTTCAGTAGGGAATGAAAAAGGTAAGAACTAAATTGTTAGAAAAATTAATCCCTAGTTGGACTACAATGCTCTGTAAGAATTAAAAATATTTAAAAAAAAAATCTAAAAAAAATGAGAATGTTTACTTTGAAATTATTAACACATCATATTCACATATACAATTTTCGATATTATAGATTTCTTAACATTGATTGGCTACTTTAAAAAAAAAAAAAACATTCTGACAGTTTGGACAAAGTAATCACGGTAAAATAAATGATCAAAAGATTTATTTTTCTGAGAACAATAATTTTTAACCTAATATAAATTCTCTGATGTGTTTTACTTCAAAATAAAAAATAATTTAAGAAAAAAAGACATTTTTGCTGTTAAGAGAATAGGAGTTATGTTTTACTTCGAAACAATAACTTAAATGTTTAGGTCTTAAAACTTAATATTATAAATTTTAACTCAGTTTAAAACAAAAATATATAATTTTTTAAAATACTTTTTTCCAGTTATTGTTTCGACAACATAATAAAAATAGAAACAGAAAAAAAAAACTTATAAAATATCAATGCATTAGTTTCTTTGAAACTTTGTTTCCAGTTACAAATGGTGTTTTTTGCTATTATTGACCCTAATGATTAACAAGAATGATTTTTCAGAAATTAATTAAAACATACAAATAAAAATTAAAATAAACTGGAAAAAGCATGCATTTCTTAGACTTGCTCCTTTACAAGCTAAAATTTGATTTAAAAAATAAATCCTATAACAAAATAAAATTTGGAAGCTCTTGTTTTCAACCTTTGTTTTTGTTTTTTTTCCTCAACAAAAGCTTCCAGGATGATATTTTTATAAAGTTTTTCTTCAAACACGCCCGAGAGGAAATAAATCCCAACACATTTTTTTTTCTCATTTTTGAAATGTCGGCAACTTAAAACTCTAAGGCATTTCCGATAGAAAAAAAAAGTAAAAATTTTTTCAGGTACTAGACTTACTCTTTGTCGATAAAAGTTTAACTGCACTCCAATACCACTGTTTCAGATTTCGAGTATCAACTTTTAAATGGTAATTTCAAGCTTTGATTTAAGTTTTAAAAAAATAGTGACTATTTTTTGTCGATTTCTTTTAACAACACTACTGAATAGAAAAAAAATTAAATTAAAATAAAATATTTAATCTTTCGTGTGAAAATACTATCAGAGAATTAATGTAGTCAAATATTAATCTGAAAGTATTATTTCAGTAAACAAATCTTGTATTGCATTTATACTTCATCTTGCCTATTTCGAGAGTAGATATTTCAAATCTAAAATTAGTTTTGCTCATTAAAACTAAAGAATTTTTCAGAAGTCATTTTAAGTTTTTTTAATATTTTTTTATCGAAATGTATACGTTGAAAAATATTATATATAAAGGGAATCGCATAAATGCTGTGGAAAACGTCAAGAGGAGGGTTTAAGACAGATCATCAGAATTAAAACTGCATAGGAACCCATGCCTGGAAATGCTGTCGTTCATGTTTAGGGGGGCCTGTTCAGAAGCACACGAAGTAACAATTCGTAATAAGGAAGCATTCCAAGCAGCGGAAGACTGGTATGGGTTCTGGGTATGGGTTTCTATGCAATTTTGATTCTGATGATCTGCTTTAGATCCCTAAGAAGTTTGCCGCAGCATTTACGTGATCCCTTTTTTATATAATGTTTTTAAACTTGTATAAACTTGTATCAAAAAATAGACTAAAAGTGTTATTAAAAAAAACTGTATCATGGAGAAGGAGACCGATTGCAAATTTGAAATAAGGGACACGGAAGTATTAAAGATCGGTTGCAAAAATTTCATACGAAAAAAAAAATAATAATAATTGTTTCCCATGCTTAACCAAAAAATCACGCATTGATAGATTTTTTACAAAAAAATTTATTTTATGTAAATTATTAGGCAAAATACTTTGTATAATTCAAAGATAAATAAACATCCTTTTTTTTCATAAGCATTCACATGTTTATAAATTGCGCTCTTTATACAATCAGTAGTTGAGCCCCTCTAGCTTGGCAGCTGGCGCTGCAGACTTTAACAGCGCCTGCTGATTATTTTTGTTGCCAGATTATTAAAAAAATAAATGGAGAAAAAATTACTGAGATTCCTTTTTAAAACATTCCTTAAGTGTTTCGAATCAAAACTGTAATCCTGAGTTGACATAACACAGCAAAAACTTTTTTTTTATAATTTTCGAATTCCCGTACTGTATAATAAAGACCATTCTAGTAAAGAAAATTATAATTATGGTAATACAATACATTAAACGGTATTTAAAATATTCTTTTGGTGAGTTTTTCGTTCATATGGTAACTGCTTACCAGAAATTCTGTTTTTCAAAGTTGTGGTTTTTTTAACCACACGTTTGATAAAAGAACTAAAACTGAAAAATAAATTTAAACAAAGAAAGGATTGTTATGCAATGCTCTAAAGTTTCATGTTAAAATTACCAAATTTTAAAAAAACTAACCAAATTTTAACACACTGTAATAATTTTACTGTTATGTTAATAAAATCATTACCAAGCACTTTGGAAAAAGATAAATACCGTGCATTTTAGTGCTGTTATTGAGTGTAATTACTGACTTATACTGCAGAAGGGTTTATTCCTCATTTTCTAGTATCATTATTTATGCAAATTAGTTTAGTTTACAAAAAGTCTTTTTGTACAATTTTTAAATACCTTGGCAAATTTTACCACATATGCATATTATATCCGTCGTTGAACAGCCGACACAATTTTTGGACTAACGACTACTTAGGTTCAGCTACGTAGCCTTGTAATTTTGAACCTAATCTAGAAGACAAAGGAACACCTATATTGGTAGAAATTTTGCCTTCGTGGAGGACTTTTTTATGGAACTAACCCGCATTTGCGTTATGTGGAGAGGAAGGCTACGAGAGCCTCCCACGGTTAGCGTGACGGCAAGGGCACTCTAATCCATAATCTGTCTACCACTGCGGATATTTCACGCTAGCACTGTGGTCCCGTATCGAGTGAGAGTCAAAACCGGTTCACCTCATTCGAAGGCAAACGGTTTATTTTTACAATTAAAGTCTTTCTCTGACGGTGTTGGAGTCGCACAGACGAATGGACTTATGAAGATAGTACTGCTGATTTATTCCATAAACTCTACAACCGGGCTTATACATAAAAGTTTTGTGATTTTTTTAATGCATATATATTATCAGCATTCGATTCAATTGAAAAATGAATTAATTCAATAGTATTTTAAATAAAATAAACCTACAAAATGTTCCAAGGTTGAAGAAGGAAACATTATGGACGGGAGAATGCTTCCTGATTACACTCGTCAATTTGAAAGGCATATTAGCTCACAGCAAGTGAGCATCTGTTTTGATAGATTATGTCCAAACTCACATGCTGCGGACTTTTCTCAGGTAAAAGGCATCTACCAGTAGAACTATGTGATGTATCAAATAGTTTGAAGTGTATGCGCGAGGTTAGAAGAACAACAGGATCAGTTTACTGTACTATCCGGGCCACCAAACTTCTCGCACTGAAACCCAATCGAATATCTTTGGGACCACCTAGATAGGGTTGCTCATGCCATGGATCATTAACTGCGCAAGCTAGTGCATCTGGGCACTGTACTGGAATCAGCATAGCTCAGTATTCCAGTAAGCATTTTTAAGAAGTTAATTGACACTCTTGCTGTACGCTTCGGAGCTGTCCGCTATTCGAAAGGTTGCTTTTGGCACCTAGCCCCATTAATGTTATTGAACTGCGTAATTGAAAAGCTATTTAAGTTTGTTTTCAATAAACAGTCTGCATTTATTTTTCCGGTATAATTTACTTTAAATGTTTATTAACAGTACTCAATTTTTTTGTTCTTAGCACTGCGTGCAAAATAAACAAAGAGAGAGAAAGAACATCTTAGTTACTTATGATCAATTTCTTCCAGTTCCAACTACAAAAATTACGCCGTAATAATTTTAGTGACTAATCTTAGCTATGCAAAAATATTTTTTTTTCCAGATAATATTTTAACTTATGAAAAAAGACACAAAACTGGACTTTACCTAAATGAGTATATTTCTCTGGAACAAATTTGTGTTATTTAATCCCCTCTCGAGTCGGGGACAATGGAAAAAAGTCAAATTAATTCAGAAGAAATACATTTATAAGCCTTATTTCCTAAATTAACATATTAATTGACACGCTGAAGATTAGTCATTCATATTATCAAGATAACATCATAGTAAGTGGAAATCTAATCATTAGATCAAAAGCTATAAAGGAATAGTTTTATAAAATGTCTTTCAGCAAGTATATAGCTGTATATAAAATGTCTTTCAGCAACAAAAATGTCTCTTTATAATTCCTCTATCTGCACTGTAAAATTTTAAAATTAGCCTTTAACTAATGCAGAGGAATTGTAACATAAAAAAGTATTTGAAAAACAACAAACAATTAGATTAACAACTAGGAAAAAAAGTAACATTTTGATTACTAACGTCTAAAACATTCTTCTTCATTTTTATTTACTTAAATCATGCTTTAAAACATGGTTCCTAACTACGAATAAACTTTTTTACTCATAAAGCTTATTAAAATAAACAAGTCTTTATCAGTATCGCATTAATGCAAATATTGATTTATACGGGTACTATTTAATATCTTAATTACAATAAATCTTTACCAAATCAAATTTTATTTCAAACTACTTCTATTTTATAAATAATGCTTTTCCAAAATTTTCGTAAGCAGTAATACTTTCCTAGAAGATTAATGTACTATATCATGGGAGGACTTTCGATACATTTTGTGGTTCTTCTCGCATGTTACTTTTGCTCCAGTTAGAAATTTATCACATTTCAAGTCACTGAAGCGTTTTTGACATTTTTTCTCCTTTTTCGCTTCTTTTCCTATTAGATCCAACTCAACAAATAAATTCTGCAGAAATTATGGTTCTGGCCTAAATGGGATTAATGCTGATCGCGTTAATCGGAAGTCCGACTTGAACACAAAATATTTTTTTTCCTGAACTTTTGCAAGAAAAAAAATGCAAGTTATCTTGTATTTCAAATAAAATAATGTAAAAATATTTCAAACTAAGGCTAAACTAGATCAGTAGCTTAATTGTTACATAGGTTGCCTCAATATGCTAGAATAGATAGTTACAAAAATTCTCCTATCGTTAGGTTATGGTAATACCCTCTATGTAATGATTGAACCTGGTTGCTATTCTAAGCCATTATTTCTGGTTCTATTTTTCCATAGCCAACTAATGAAAAAGTATGATATATTTTTAGTTATTTTAAATTATAAAATATGATACATCACACTTCAAACTTATTTGCGTTTTTTTTTATTTAATTTTAAGGAATTTCAGGAGAATTTAAAACATGAATTGGGAATATTTTCATAAGGTAAACATGCTCTTAACGATCACTTATGCTCCTTCACTTCACCATGATAATGGCAGAGTCTATGAAAACGTTTATAGTATCATAATAAACAGAGTTTTAAACCGACAGTACTTTATTGAAAACTAGCCTCCTGCAGTGACCAGTTGGCTATTCGAACTCACCACTTCACGATTCCTCACTATTTTCCACCTTCAAAGAAGCACTACTTTGCTGCATTTTACTCAATTTCGTAGCATTGCTCTGATTGTATGGCATTGGTATTTAAGAAACAAATAAAGGGATAGCGTAAAATTCGTACACAGGATCACTGCATTGTAGCTTTCGTTTTATATTCGCCTACACGAAATTACCCTTTTCTGGTTTCATATTGACTCCACTGCCTTGGGGTCGGGCTTTTATATTTAAATTTGAGTTGATATATTTATATTAAAAGGACGTAGCATATGCTTTGTTTTAAAAATATATAAATTTCTACATAAATGTCTTTTGCTTTAACGTTAATATCAAACAAACAAGGTTATAAGTATAGGTATGTAATTATACCTTATCTCTGTGACATTCCAAACTGCATTTGCAGCTTAAAAAATACACTTCTATTTGATCTGTAACATCATAAGTAACATCTGCAGAGAAAAAAGAATCAACACTCGGTATCGTGGGTCACGCATTTGCCTGAAATAACTAAACTCCCTGAATAGAAAAAAGAGCAATCAAAATTCTTAATTTATGTGTTATTATTACTTCTTTAATCCACATTTTATTAAATTTTGAAAAGAGAATAGGTCTCCATAGATACGCTAGACCAGCTCCCATTTAATAAATAATTCCTTTTCTCTTTCTTTTTTCTTCTAATAAAATTCATAAAAAAATGTAATCAAATTTCATAGAATTTGATGGAAGAAAATTTTGGATTTAAAATACACGTAGAATAAAATTCTTTGCAAAAAAAAATAAATAAATAAATAAAAAATAAAAAAAATGAAATTTCCGAGTCACTAGAAATTACTGTACCTCTACCTCTTCAATGAAGTAAGAATAAAATAAGCAAAAAAAAAAAAAAAAAAAAAAAAAAAAAAAAAAAAAAAAATTTAAAGACAATTTCTATTAGCTTGAATTGCACTCAACAATGTGTTTATAGCAATAAACTCGATATATATTACAAGCTTTTCATACTAAGAAGAAAAGACCAGAGAAGAAAAATACCACCTACTTCTTGCAATAATTCCATAATAATAGCAATAATAATAAAATGATAATAATAATAATAGAATGATAATAATAATAATAATAGAATGATAATAATAATAGATAAATAGATGATAATAATAATAGATAAATAGATGATAATAATAATGGAATACCTCCTATATTCTCCTAATGGAATTCCTCCTATTTAAGTATATTGTTCCTCCTATTCCTCCTATTTCGAAATTTTAGTTGTAATTTTATTGCAATTTTTGAGGGTCGTGGTCAAAAAATCATATCACCAATATTTTATTGATTAAAAAAAAATTATTTGGGTATTGAAAAAAAAATTTCTTGTTCTGAAACTAATTATTTTTTTGTAACCTTAAGGCCTTTATAAACTTATTATTTAAAAAACGAATTTTTAAACTTGACAGTCATTTGTTCAGGAGCAACCTTTTAAAGAATGGTTGGTATAAACATGATAATTCATCTTAAAATGCTGTGCACCCGTCGTTACATTGAGCATTGTTTTAAAAACTATAGAAGATTAATTATCTTTAATTGTTTAATAAAACCTTTAATTGTTTTCATAGTTATCAAAATTACATTTGTAAATTATTAACGTTTTTAAATTGTTAAGTAGAAAAATTAGCTGTCTTTCTGGTTTCTGTTTTTGTTCTTGTTATTTTTATTCAAAAATATTCTAAATTCAGTTATTGTTTTGATAGCTCACAATTTTCTTCCAAATAATTTTAAACCCATCATTCTAAGACTGCAAAAGGTAGTAGCTAAATTTCAAAGTATCTTGAATACTCGAAAATTTTTATGCCTAGTCACATTTACTTTTTATCATTTCCAGACATTTTTAACTGCATGGATATAAATTATTCGGTGAAACTGTTGAGTCATTAAAGCCAACTGTTTCCGCCATTAGAAGCTGAGCCATTAGATAAATGATTGAGTACTTTGGGCAAGCGCAACAGATGTTCTAAAAAATAAGCATAAATGAAAGCATAAAGCATAAAAATCCACACTAGTTTAAAAGATTTTGATTTTTTTGATGAAAAAAAAAATTTTTTTTTAGATAATTTTATTTAAAGAAAAAATTTCTTATTTATTAGTATTTTCCAATGTAAAAATGAATAAATACGTAAATACGTATGTTATCAAATTTAAGATCGAGCAATAATGTTGTGGGGAAATAAATAATCAACAACCAAATACTATTCTTTTTTACTTCCCTTTAAAAAAAAAATAAACAAATCTTTGAAAGAACTGTTGACTTAAGATGTTAGTGCTAGAAGGTTCACTATTAGAAATATTTCGGAAAAAATGGTTTAATAGTAATTTTTTTAACTAGGAGGCTTCGCCCGCTGCTCGCTCGCGCTCGCCAGCTCCCGGAAATGCTTTCGCAGTTGATTTCGGATTGCTTCGCAATCCAATGCTCGCTTTGCTCGCTCATTGGATACGTGCTTAAAGTCTAGCTTTTGTATACTTTTTTGAATACTGAAGTTTCGAAAACTTTTCACTGTAGAAAATTCTAAACCTGTACATTTCAATATTAATTTGAAATTGCAATTGTTAATTTGAGTATTTGGCGATACAACACCTATAGAATTGAAGGATTTGTTACGTCAAGCGCTCAGGTATCATAATTTTGATCTAGTTGCGCTTCTATGTCATTTTGATTTATGTTGCTAAGTTAACTTTCAAAAAATTCGATGGCTGGCAACAGCATTTTTATTTTTTAAGTTGTTTGTTTTTATTTCTTTTAGAATTCGTTCTTTTTTTAGCGAAATGTTTTTTAACCTAACAGAATTCTTTGCCGACTGTTTTCTCTATAAATGAAATTCGTAATATATAAATTCGTGAAAAAAAAGCGCTTTCGACAAAATACTAAAATAGAGATCTACTACTCGCTTCTGCCTAACTTTATAGTATGAGGTTGCCGCAGCTGAATTGAACAACCTGATAATGCTCACCCTGGTTATTGTTTCCGTTTTTAAAAGCGCTATATGTTGAGCCACCTCAGCTAGATTTGGCATGTGACATTTTTAGATGCAATCATTGGTCGATTTTCTAACGTTGCCATTCGGGGAGTTGTAATGAGGCTTTTTTTTTTTGTCGCCGCATAAGAGAAATATATATATAGATTGTTTTCTTACTATATTTAAACAATACAGTCAAATAACCATAAATAAGATGGTATTCAACCAATTAACTTTCCTTTTCTTCCGGTACGGATACATACCTAGGTTAGTAAAACCCTTACCCGCGTCTGGTAATCCGCGTCTGGCCACTATTCCAACCAACTTCAACCTTCAAAAGAAAAGAGGTTACAATTTTGTTTACAAATATACAATAATATTCATTTGAATATAGTTTTAACAAAAATATTAATTTAAGTTCTCCATTAAAATTTTGATTATTAAATAATAAGAGAAAGTAATTAAAATGTATATTAATTAAAATTAAATGTATAATAATAAATAAGAAATAGAATAGAAAAATATGCACAATATTTACAACATACAGGTAAGCATTCCTAAATATATATAATTTTTTTTTTATTTAAAACTTTAGAATATTATCATTATCAGAAAGAAAATTCATTATTAATAATAATTTGGTTTTAAGTATATTGTTAGTTATGAAATGTTCTTGCCAGGCTGGTAGATTAGTAATAATCGATGCACGATTATGTCATGAGGCTGTATAGATGCATTCAGTAAGATAGTGTTCTGGAGTGCCCAGAAGGCGGCATGTACAGTTAGCATTATCTGAGATGTTTAGATATTTAAAATAGCATGTAAAAGGACCATGCCCAGTTAAAAAAACAGATTTCTTGCTTTGATGATATCGTCTTAAAGTAATCTACTTCATTAATAATTTTATGTAATCTTCTTCCTTTATCTGAATTGTTCCTATAATTTTGCCAAATTTGTGATAAAGAGTTCCGAAGTTGATTCTTTAGATGTGAGATCGGGAAGGGATATTAGTAATTTTATTGTTTAGTTGTCGACAATTTAGCAAAGCGTCTGCATTTTCATTACCTGTTCTGTCGTCATGTTCTTTAATCCATGGGTATTAAGGAGTAATTTTTGTATTTTAGCCGAGAGTGAATTTTTCGTGCCTGGATTGATTAGAGAGTATAGTACTGATTTAGAATCCGACCAGATTGTATATTTCTTTAGATGCTTTAATTGAAGTTTGTGATTTGAGGAATCTAATGCATTCTAAAATAGCAAGTTGTTGATCTTGGAAGACTGAGTTGTGTAATTATTAGAGTATTTGTTTTCGATCCGTATGTGAACAAAATTGTATGGATCTAAGTGATTATAATTTTTATTTTCCTACTAAACTGATTAAATTAGTGATAGACTGAGAAGGGTGAAAAATCGGTATTGTTTGTTTTTCCTCGTAAGTACTGTATTCATAATTTATATTGTTATAGGAAATTTCTTTTTTGAGTTGAGTTATGATTATTGAACACGGCAACGACGCAATCTGTTCTGAGAGAGGTGGGAATCCAGCTAATACTTGTGGAGCAGCTGTAAGAGTGGAGTGGTAGGCTCTTGTGATATTCAGAAGAAATTTCCTTTGGATTGAGTCGAAAGTTCTTGAGATTCTAGGTGAGAATTTTTTGTGCCCATGCACATGAACCGTGGGCTTAGGAAGGGATTATTACAGTTTTATATAAGAGTTTACAAATTCTCTGGCTTATGCCCCAGGATTTTGTATTAATTTTATAAAAAGAAGTGAGTAGTTGGTTTTATTTCTCTTTCAGGACTTTAACAAGTGGACCCCAATCAAGACTCCTATCTAATATCACTCCAAAATATCTGAAATGGTTCTTTTGTGAGATTTTTTAGCTGTTTATTTTGAAGATCGGACACCTGCTTGAGTTAGAGAAATGGATGAAAACAGATTTGTCTATTGATAAATTGAGATTATTGTTTGTTAGCCAATTTTAAAAAATATCGAGTGTGTCGTTGGCATTAATTTCTAAATTTCTTCTTGAATTTCCAAACGTTAATAGAATCGTTGGCAAATGCTTGTATAATTTGATTGTTCATATTTGTATTTAATCATATTCTATTGATTAAAAAATTCCGAGCTGTCGGATGCACAAACCCTGTGGGCAACCTTTGAGTATATGTTTCAGATTATCTAGAAAATTTTGAAGTGCATGATTTATAGATTTGCCGAAACAAAAACCAAATTGTTTGTCTGATAAAATGTAATATTTTTCTATATAATAGTTGATTCTCTTTGTAATAGGCTTCTCCAGAAATTTGCTTAGACAAGGGAGTAGTGTAAGAGTCTGTATGATGATAATAGTCCTGGATTTTTATTAGCTTTTAGAAATAACAAGACTTGCCCTTTCTTAAAATTATCTGGAAAGCATTTGAGTGAGAGGCATTTGTTCAAAAATTTTAGAATTAGATTACCAAAAAATAGAAAAAGTTTTTTGACTATTATGTTATCAATACCGTCGATGCCAGGGGCTTTATTATTATTCAGAGTTTTAACTAAATTATCTAATTCATTGTATGTAAAAGGTGGGACAAGATTAGAATTTGGGTAATATAATTGTCTATAGGGATTATGTTATTGCCTGGGAAAAGTTTCTCGAAAATATGTGAAGCTTCTTCTAAAGGTGAGTCAGTGTTGTATATATCTGTAAATATGGAGGGATGAGGATTTGTCTTAAAAGACGTTTTATAGTGCTTTCCAAATGTATTGCTGGTGTCTCACATAAAAATTTCCAACTATTATATTTAGCCATGAGAATTTATTTTTTTACAATGGACTTAGGCTAATATGTAATTCTTAATACCGACAGAATGGGGGTTCGAGATTCAATATTTTCTCCATTCCCTTCAACACATCAAGAGATTCCAGTGTCCCCCACTTTATTACTATAGACTATTAGAAGTCGATACTTTCATCAACGCATAGATGACAGCACCAAAAAGCTGTTCAACACAAAAAGTCTAGTATTTCCCTTCTCTTACCATAGGTGACAAATCAGATAAACTAATTAAACCACATTTTACGGTTCATTTCATAAAACATAACTCAACCATACTTTAACTCCGACTCGCCCTAACGAAAAGCCCAACTTCAATGTCCAGTTAAATTTCTTTTTAACGGTTGTTAAACCATGCTAGTTGTAAATGGTTAAATTTCCGTTAAAATTTGCATTTATGATTTTTAACCCTACAAGTTGTAAACGGTTTCAATACAGTTAAGGTAAAAAAATTACTTTACCGTAAACGTTACATTTAATTAGATGGAAAGACTTCTGCTGGTTGTTTCACCGTAATTTTAGCATCAAAATTCTAACAGTGTTCTAAACGACATTTCAAAAAAAAGCAGAGCTTTCTTGTAGAGCATATTTTATTCTTATTCACAACAACAGTATTACCAGATTGCTTTAATTTTTTTGTCATTAAATTAAGTGTCATAAATTATAGTTATCCCCGTTAATCAAGATACTAAATAACTATATTCGAGTGTTTGTGAAATGGAAAAAGGTTAAAACTGCGCTTCCAAGTAAAAGACGGTGGATAAACTTTAAAAAAAAAGTCGTTGGTGGTAAAGTAAATATAAAATCTTCAGAATAAGTTTGACAGTAAAGTAAAATCCAAAGTACAAACGCTAAAAAAGACTAATAACTTGTAGTTTTCGTACATTGGAAGTTTGGGGACAGTAATTAAAAACAAAACATAATTATTTTTTAGAGTAGATTAACTAGAATTTCAAAGCTTTAAGTTATAATTATTGTAAATAAGTAGTACTAATTATTATTTATTAAGAAGAATTAACCACCACCTGCTCCGTATTTTCTATTTAAGTACACCGCACGAAAGTTAACTAGGAGTAGAGGTTCTGGAGAAAAAATTGCAATAGGTAAAATTAACGGGGTACTGAAATCATGGTACAAATAAATACAATACAATATCTGTAATACATATTTTTATCTCTATAAATTTCTCCACATAAATTTGTCATAACAAAGGTATCTCTAAATTTATTTATATTTTAGACCTTTCGTAGAATCAAAAACTAATTAGTTTTAAGCAATTTCTTATTACCGACATAGGTTTCGTTAATTGTAAACTTGAAGAAAAGAAATAAAGCCAAAGCATAGTTATTTATTAACTCAGATTCACTCACATGTCACTTTTAATCTTCATTTCCTTAACTCTACAATTATTCGCCAAAGAAGAAGAAAAAGATAATTAAACAATATTTCCTTTTATTTTCTCTATTAGTCGATCGTTCTAGAAGATGGTCTAAAAAGGAAAAATAGGTAATGATAAAATTATAATACAAATACAAAAACTATGAAACATAGGTAATTTCCACATAAATTTACAAGTACATAGATAAATTTGAATTATTTAATATTTTAGACAAGTATTTTATTTCAAAAACTTTCTATAATTTACATTAATTTTTGGTTACAGAGATGTTTGTTTTTAATTGGAAGCAGGATGATAAAGAATAAGAATAAATGATAATTATTCCCTATATCATATTCCCTTAAACGAACCTTTATTAAATCAGTACATTGCAAAATATTTACACATTAAAGCATAATACAAATAAAAAAAATAAAAAATAAGATACATATTTAAGTTATTTAAGCATAAATTTACCAGCACAAAGATAGCTTTAAATTAATTTATAAAGGCATGTATGTACATTATTTCAAAACATATTTATAGTTTAAATAAATTTTGGATTACTGAGATATTTTTTAAGTGGAATCATTAAAATAAAAAATAAAAGCAAGACATAATTTCCCACTTAATCAGATTTCCTTAAATGAATAAGGTTTGCAACTATTTTCTATTAAAAAATTTATAAATAAATTAATTAATAAAAAAATAAATATGAACAAAATAGTTATTATTGGCCTTACATTTGCTTTTTTCAGATTAAAATAAACCAAATTAAACAATGAAATAGCTATGATATATAATTTTGCTTTCTTCCATTAAAATATTCACGCGGATTCCCCAGAACAAAGTTGTCTAGCTAGTGATTTGTATTTAAGACCTCTTCCTCATCTCAAAAACTAATTAGTTTCAATCAATATTCGAACACCAACACAATCTTCTTTATGCAGGAACCGAACAAAACTAATTCAACAATTTAAAAATCACAAAACAATTATCTCTAGTACAATATTGAAATTTAAATAATCTAGAATGGGATACGGAACAAAGGAGTTCTAATACCTCACCATATCACCCTCTTATCACATTCTTAAAAAAAAAGATCAAAAACAATGAACTCAAATTCTTGAGCAACTTCGGTGAAGTGCGTCATTTATAATATCCATATCATATGACCCCCTTTTGTGTTGCCATAACTCATATCTGACATAAAGCATTTTTCAAGAGTGGCAGACCGAGAATTGCGATATATGAACAAAGGATATCTTTCCTCTTTATGTAAAATCTCAAACAAAAGCCCCCCGACTTCAACTGAAAGAATGATCTCCCACATTTATTAATTGACTTTTCCCATATATGCAGAACACTCCAAACTTCGGGATCTGAATTTCTTCCTTAAAGGAAGGAATGCCTTGGAAGAATTTTAATATCAGTTTGTATTTTATGTTAAATAAAGTTGTTTTCGATAATTTCTTTTGTGTACTACTTCTTGTTTGGAGAAATTCTAATGTTAAATAGTGACATTTAGTGTACAAAAAATGACAATTAGTGCACAAAAAATATTTATTTTTTAAATTTTAATAACGATTGTATTTGTTACAATTATTTAAATAAAAGTGCTTTAATGATTATTAATATTTTTCTGCATTAAATTACAGTCTAAAATACTTTATAGTTCAAGTATTTCAGACATATTTTTATTTTATTTTATAACCGTCGTTCAACGGTGAACCCAATTTCAACTTTACGACTACCAATGTTCAACTCCGTAAATTTGTAATTTTGAACCCAATCCAGAAAATAAGGCAACACATGGATCAAATATTGGGAGAAATTTGCCTTCGCCGGGGATTTTTTTGATGGGAATAACTCGCATTTGCGTTACATGGAAAGGAAAACCTCGAACATTTATTACGGTTAGCCTAACTTCAAGGGTATTCTAACCCTCGATCTGTCTGCTACTGAATATATTTTGCATCAACACTGTACTCGGTGTGAGTGGAGTGCGGAATTCTTATCGATCAGCCATCTCTGGGAATGGAACCTGGGTCAACGCGTTGGGTGGTGAATTTTGGAATATGCTGGGCATTATGTTCTGAAAATGCGTCAAAGGAGTTAATATTGTCTCGATCCAATTCCTGGGCTGCAGGCCGACCTCGCTTCGTGGATCATATTGTAACGGGCCACTTACGAAACATTAAATTGTTTCAATTTATTTCGGAGTAATTCTCTCGGGTTTGCATGACTTTCCACTGCCGAGAGAACTGAGGCGTAACTTAAAGGCGTACCAATACCGCCCATGTAGTTATGTTTTATTTTGGAGGCATGTGTAAATGCAATTAAACTAAAATTACTAAATCGAAACAATCTAAAATAGAAACAGAAAATAATCCCTTCTCCTCTCCTCAGCAGTAGTTATCAAACGTTGACCAGTCCGCGGTAAGGAAAAGGTTGGGGATCACTGAGTTATATTAACCATAACTTATTTAACCATCAAATCAATAAAATTTGCTGCGAGAATTATGTGGTGCCAAGTTGATCAGTGTTATTGTATGAATTACCTCATCTTTAATTCGATATTACTGCGTTAAGTTTCAACGCGAACAGAAAAACTGCCAACATGAAATAATATTAAGGTGAGATCAAACTAGCTCGATACCATCTTTTAAGTTACATTTTATTGTTCATCGTTCAGAAAATTTAGCTAATCAACACTATTTACCTATGGTAAGTTGTCTCTGATTACCATTTTTTTAACTTATCAGCCGTAATTCGGAGTATTATGTAAATTTTTTGAGCATTTGTTGTTGAAAACATTAAGGATTGTGCATTAAAGAACAATTTTTATTCTTATGAAACTCATAATGCAACTAATATTTTCTAGGAAATGTTTAAACTTTAAAAAAAGTAACACGACTTAGATAAATGAAACGTTTCAAGGGCAATCATCCTTTTAAACAGAATTTGGTGAGAACTGATTTTTGTTGTTTGAAATATGAGGTATAAAGCGAGAAAAAATGTAATGTTAAAACAAGCAACGTATGGTAAAATTTATCGTATTTCTGGGCTCAATAGAGACACCAAAAAGCTCTGTATTTTCTTTCTTTTTTTTCGAAATGCTTTAGCAGGAATTTTGGTAAAATAACAATAATATAGTTTTGAGCACTGTAAAAATTACGGATTAAATCACGATAAAAAAGTTCTGAAGATGCCAGTAATTTTAACCATAAAATATTCTTTTTCCGTGAATTTTACGAAACATTAAATCTTATTTACCGTAAATGGTTTGTAATAGTTACAGAAAAAATCACTGAATATCTTTAATTAAGTAAATATCACTTTAAAAATTACAGTATAATATTTTACGTTGAAAAGGAATTTTACGTATGATGGAAAATTCTGTAATAATAATACGTAATAAAATTTGGAAATGTGATAAAAATTGGTAATTGTTTCGAGACAACTTAGAAAATGGCATAAAAACAATTATTTCGCCAAAATTTATTTTTCAGTATTGTTTATTTTACTAAATGTGTGCTAATAATACTTATAATTTTTAAAACTACAAGTTAACTTAAACAGTTACCATGGGAACGGAAAAATTACTAAATAAATTACTTAAATACTGTGTATATTTTTAATACCAGAATCAGTTTTTTTTTAAAAAAACCAGAAACGTTATTACCAAACAGTACGGTAATTTTACTATTTTTCCCTGTTTACATGTAATGAATAATTATGCATTTTTAAATTCCAAAGAAGAAAATATTAATAAAAATGATTTAATTTTATAAAATTTAAAAAAATTTAGAGGCTATTATTTCGAAAAAAACTAAAGCATGTGGGAAATAGGTCAAAATTTCGTTTGCAAATTCACCTCCTTCATGCATGAAAAAGAGTTTAGTAGCACAATAGAAAAAAAGATACCAAATTATCTGTTTAAAATTCCCAAATAATCGATTTAAATACCATATATTTTGATTTTTTTACCAGAATTAGAGTTTATTTTTCCAGAAATGTCATTGCCATGCAATACGGTATTTTAACCAGAATGTTTTTTTTATGCAATATTAGTTAGAAACATTAAGGATTAGGAATCACAGGTTATTTTGATTTTTCTTATTTTGCCACTGAAGCACGAAATTTCTCAGAAAAGTTTAAACCTCAGAAAAAGAATCTCGACAAAGATAAATGGAAAGTTTCAAAGGATTTCTTTCTAAAAAGATTGTGGCTTGGAACTGATGATTCCCTTGTCCCTCGATGTATAAAGTTTATAGCTTTTGAGCCTTCTCTTGTCTCATGGCTCCATTTTCTTTACTTTCTTCAAAGTGGTTTGGCTTGTCAAACAAAACTTTCACTCTTGCTTTCTTTAAATTTTGAAAAAGAGAATTTTCTTGTCTAAAATCTTGTTTTCTCTATTGTTCTGAGGTGAAAGTTATTTTTATATAGAGAAAAATGAAGACAAATAAATTGATAAAATGATGGATGGCTAAAAATACACAAGTATGTCAGCGTTTTTTTATTTTTTATCATTTCATAATGCCTATATTTTTTAAAGCTTCAAGACCAAAAACAGAAGCAAAAATTTGTTTTATTTTCATTATTTACAAACACGAATTGTGTATATATTCAATTTTAAAGACTTTGTCAAACATTTTGAAAGCTGAGGGGAAGATTTTTGATCATTACATGCGGTAATATATCTTTTTATTTAAAATTGCTTGATATTTATTGATGTTATTTAAGGTCTCTTTTTCCAAAGAATAAAAGATATGTATGAGATAATACTTAACATATTACATTTATCACAGTTACTTTCATTGCTTTTTATTACTTAAGATGAACGTATTGAAAAATTTACATTAGTTCCATTTTAATCTTTTAATTTGATTTGATACCGATCCTTTTTCTTTTGTTTGTAATTATTAATATTGTTCATTGTGATAAAGGAATGATGATAAGGGTATACAAAATAAAAAATGGAAAGAAGAGAAGAAATTTTATGTTGCATGGAAAAGTAAATTCTTCAAGTTGAAATGCATCGATAAAGTAGAAATATAGATTGATTTCTGATAAAGAGAAGACAACGTTTTCAATGGATAATGTAAGAAACGAGTAATTTATAAAGATATATCATATTAATAAAATGTAAAAAAATGAATATCTAAGACATAATTACAACAAATAAATTATTTAAATGATGTGGTCTTCCAAGCTGGAAGAAAAATCCGGTTCTTTGCAATGTCACCGTCATTCTACATGATCTTACTTGATAATTCTACTCGGATAAATCACCAATATTTTCTAATTGGTTTGATTTTTTTTCCCAAATGAATCAGCGCGTATGCATCGAAGCTAATTAAATATCTACGATTATTTTTCTGTGTTATTTTGTGGTGTAATGAAATTAACTTTTTATTATACCGAAGCCTTAGAATAGGGACCGGGATTGCCTGGTTGGTAAGGGACTGGGCCCATGTCCAAGGGGTCGTGTTTCGATCCTCACCGGCAATAGACTCTCCGTGTAGTAAATAGTGACTGATGCACGTTAAATCTGTCGGGGTCACAAAGTCCTCCAAGTTCTCATAACAAATCAATTCCTCTGGGGGTACTGATCCTGGAGCTCCCTTGTCTTCTGGATTGGGATCAAAACTACAAGTATACGGAGTTGAACAGTGGTAGTTGTAAACCCAGAATTGGGTCGGCTGTTCAAAGACGGTTATTAAAAAATGAGCCTTAGAATAAGACGTAATCTAACTAAATAAAAAATTATGCTTTTTTTTTCATTGCAATTTTACTTTTGGGTTCATCGCAGAAAGTCTGAAATGAGTTAGACCAATTAGGAAGTACCAGAAACTTTTTCATTTTGGTTCCATAATCTTAGAAGTTCATCAATAGTGATCAACTCCGCATACTTTTCATTGATGTTCTATTATTCTACTTTTATTCGAATTTAAGTAAACAGAATGTTAGCTTTTGGGGAACAGAGAAATCTAACTTCTTAGAGCAATATGGGTGGGATTTACCTAAGAAAATTTGTTTGGTGCAGTGACCAGAAAGAGAGTGTTCGCCCCCTTCTTTTTTCAAGAAATAACTGTCACCGAAACTATTTTTTTTGGATATGTTAACTCTTTGTTGATTCCACAGTTGCAGGACAACATGGTCAACTTCATTCTACAATTGAATTAGCTGACACGCTGGTTGACCTATGTGAGAGATTGCCTTCATGAATGTCTCTTTCACCGACGGATCATAGAAGTCGGGGATTGTAACATGAGACTTATGTAATGAACACGCAGAAGTCCTGTCCTAACAACTCGTGATTTCTTTCTTTCAGGTTACATTAGGGTTACATAGGGTTACATAGAGGAGGAACAAAGTCTTTCTTCCTCCTCTTCTTGTTTGATTCAGATACAGCGTATTTGATATAATGGATTTGATTCAGATACCGTAATATCCATTTCAGTGGTAATGGCTTACCGGCTAGACGTATGGTCGTGTGTCTAAAAGATCACTCATAAAACATCTGGTTCAATTTGGATATAGTTTCAGTTATTATTTGAATTATTATTTAAATGAATTATTATCATACATTGATGAATGCAGTAAAATGTTCACCTCTTTATAAATCAACCAGAATGTATTTTTTGTCTTTTAAAAATTAATTTTGGTACTTAGAAAATCAAAAGTTTCGCCAATGCTAATGTTAAATCATCGCATAAGTACCATAAAGCATAGTAAGGTGTTAGTTTTCAGCATAAACATTAAATTGTGAAATTGAATCATATTTTGAATCGATTGAATATTAATAAAATTATGCAGAAAATTTAAAAGATATTACAGTTCAAATTGTTCTGAAATTACAAGCTGTGGGAAATATATATATATATATATATATATATATATATATATATATATATATATATATATATATATATATATATATATATATATATATATATATATATATATATATATATATATATATATATATATATATATATATATGGGCGAATCTCTGGAATTATTAACCTATATGTCTTCAAACTTTTCTTTTTAAATATATAACATAATAAGCGAAAATTAATTCTAATAAAATTACAGGAATACATTCATTACTAACTCTAAGATACGTACAGTAGTTCTGATCGCGAGTAACTTGCTTTTGGCTTTCATTTCTTACTTCATTCCTACATTTGACAACTTTTCATGAGTGTCGCTTAGAGTGTTTAACATACTATTTTTTTTTTTTTTTCAATATGTATTCTGTTTTTAAAAAAAACTGAAAATCACTAGAAACATAATTTAGTAACTCAGCTGTACTATCATATTTCTTTGAATGATATTTTTCGTGAATTTTGACGTTTGCAAACGCTTAAAGTTTGTCGCAAAATTTTGGCACGTCAAACCGTAGCCATCGAAAATTGAAAAAAAGGTATACAATCCAATTCTGCGAGTTACAAGTTAAACTAATGATACAAGTTTGTTCTACTTTAAATAAGATTTGGAATATCACTAACATAAAACTCGCAGAATTGGATTGCATACCTTTTTTTTTCAATTTTCGCTGGTTACGGTTTGACGTGCGGTTTGAAGTTTGAAGACATATAGGTTAATGATTCCTGAGATTCACCCATATATATATTAAATAAGAAAAAAATTTATTCTGTGGTACTTACTGGCATATTGAAATCTTATTCCAGATATGTCTATCTCATTTTCACTTAATTCCCATATTTTCACGTAATTTAGTTTTGAGTAAATCTCTCAATAATATTTTATAAATTTAACCGTCGATTTATATATTCCCATATATTTAACTATCAATGTATGAATAGTGGGGTTGCTTTAAGCCACCAATTTTTTATTGATGATCAGGAAAATACGAAGGCAAATGATCTGCCTTTAAATTCATGCTACAATGTTTTGGTATTCCTAAAACAAAATTGATACATATTCTTCCTAAATATTTAATCATTATTTGTTGGAGGTTTTCAAATAAAAGCTTTTCAATCTTCATCCAATTAAACTATAAGTTCTCTTTTCTTTTTAAGTTAATTAAATTTTAATTTTAATTTTTTATGATAAGCATTCGTTGAGATGTTTGTTTACAAAATTAAGTTTTTAGAAGTTTATAATATATGTTTTTTATTAGTGGGGAACATTTTTTGTATTGATTTCATTCTTCACATAATTAAAGAATTTTAAATATCAAAAATTAATTAATCTGAAATAAATATTACGTCTAGCAGAAAAATAATAAATAAAAATTGAATGAATAAAAAATGTGATAACACGAAGTTCAAAAACTTTTGATATTGCCTTATGCTTTTAGAAAAAAATGCTTGTAACAACAAAAAAAACTTGCACATAAAGTCATAAAGAAGGATGCTGGCAGGGTAATCCATTAAAAGCATTTTATTATTTCATGGATCGAAGTTTAATTACCTATTTATTTTGCTTTTACCATGAACCATTTGATTAATTTCAATGTTTTTCCTTTCTTAATAACGGGAAAAAAACTTATTAATAATTTCCAAATGAAAGACCTTTCATGCACTACCTTTGCCATTATTTTGATAAAAGTTCACTGAGAAGAAAATATGCAATTCATAGGGGCTTTTAAAATATAATTATTGTACGTAAAAGCGCTTTTTTCATACATGTGCGAGTTAGAGCAAAACAAATGCATTGATTTTAGCTTAGATATAAGAGATTCGACTTCAAGTTTTTTTTTTTTTTGCTTTTTGCCAAATAATTATATATATAAACATATATATATATATATATATATATTGTTTATTAAGTTTGATTGTTTATTATTGTTTATTAACATGAGTCATGGATGAAAAATTAAACTGTGATTATTTAAAGAATAAAAAGTGTGTTATTTATTATTTTCACTCGAATAAATTTGCAAATGAATTCTGAAATATCTTTCATGAGTCTGACTCATTTATTTTTTCGTCTCTTTTCATTTGTAACACAATGACCCTATAATTAGAAAATCAATATCTCGAAAATGGGAAATGAGTAAAAAATTCAAAGAAATATAATAGCTGCTATTACGAAAAAGAGATTGCATTTCTTTCCCATTTACTCTCTAAAAGCAATCAACTGATGTCAAGAAAATGAGAAGTTCAAATGGAAAAAGTTCATCGATTATGTAAAATTGTAATTATCGTGACCTTTTCTCCCCAAATAGCGTTTTCTCTTACTTCATTATTGTTTTAAAATAATGGAGATCAATAATAGTATGAATACTTATTACTTTTAATGAAGATAATTAAACATTTTCTTAATGAGAAGAAGTATTTAAGAAGAATATTAGTTAGAATTAAAATTAGAAGTTAGAATGAAAATTTATAACATGATTCTTGTTTATATAAGTATGATATCTGTGAGTTCAAGAGTGTTCTTCACTGTAAAATATTTCGAAATGAATTACTGTAAAAAGTACCAGCTCTGTACCAGGGTGCTGGTACTTTTTTCCGTAAAATCCATTTTAATAATGAAATTGTACGAAACAAAAAATTTGGTATACAAAATTTTTTTATTCACTGTAACATCACTGTATCACTGAAATTAAATAAACATTTCAGCAAAAATTTCGATATAAAATATTTCACGATAAAAATGATTTTTACGGTAAAGTGGACATCGCAAACCCAGAACTTGAAGAACCCAGAGTACTATTACTTTGTTTCTTTAATTTGATCTGAATTTTTTTTATCTAATCCTTTTGATTTTTTTGATCTGATTTAGTTTGATCTGAATCATATAAGGCTTCACGCGCACACTGTAGTGCGCTTGAAGATATGATTATACTCTGTAATTAAAATATAATGTATATGTCAAAAAAGTAACATTGATTAAGGAAAGCGAGTTATCTATGAGTTCAATAACGTTTAGCATTGGTTTAATTGCGGTCATCTTTTAAAATAAAAATGTGATATCTATATATTCCAGAAATGACTACATTAGTTCAAATGTGGTATTAGTATCTATGAGTTCAGGAATGATTCCGTGCGAACCCTTACAAGATTATATTATGTCTGAAAATGTGATACATATTAAAAATTTTCTGCATTAGTTCATTATATTGAATAAGGAAAGTGTGATAACAATGAGTTCAACATTAGCTTAATTGCGATTATCTTTTTGATTGGAAACGTGTTATCTATGAATTAGAAAAATCAGTTTTGGTTTTTGTTTGCGCTACATTGAATACTGAAACTTTTCTGTTTGTATATTCAGGTACTTTGAGTATCGTTTTGTGTGTATATTTCCATTTAATAATGAAAATATGATATCAGTGAATTTAAAAACGGTTACTACTGGTTCTCATTTCAATTATATTTTGCAATAAAAATGTAATGTCTATTAATTCTAAAATGCACACGTTAGCGTGCATGTGGTTATAATGAATAATAAAATCCTGATATCGAAGACTTTAAGAAATTTCATTATCGGACAATTATATTCTGGTATGAAAATATGATATATGTAGTTTATACCAGTATGTATTAAATTTGTTTACCTTTTTTTAAATTGATATAGCTCAAAAGATGTAATCAGCTGTTACGGATAAGCACATGAAATTTTTTCATTGTTTATGAGAAAATAATAAAACTATGTTATTATAAATAGCGATATATTAATAATTAGATACAAACCATGTTTTGTAGTATATATAAATATAAAATAACTCGCAATATTACAATTCGTTTTATTAAAAATACAGATTATCAATAACAAAATAAAAACCATGTTTAAAGTTCATTTAAATATAAAATAATTCGCATTATCACATTATAAAATGAAAATTGGTTTAAGGAATAGTAAAAAGGAAAAAAGGCAGTTCTTATGAACTGTCTTAACACAAAATGCAGGTTTTTAATTTTTTTAAAATTATTAATTAAAAGATTCATCATATTGTTGATTTCCCAATACATTGATTAGTGAGTTAGCTAATTTACTATTTTCTTCGCTTAACCATTTAACGGATCTACTAATAAAAGAATCCACTAATTAAAATAAATATTGATTTTTTAACTCACAGTTTCAATGTCATCATTCTAGCTCCTATTCTTTTTGTATTCACTAATGCAATATGTAACTACACCGAATGTCCTTAAATATAACCAAATGTCCCTTATAACCGAATGTCCCTGACGATTTGAAAAATCATGCAAGAAAAGCGAAGCTTTGCTGCGAGCATCTTAGGAAATCAGGTTATTTATTCTAACTAAGCTTTAAATTTAGTTACAAAGTTCCCTATCAGATAACGCTGCTAACTGAGAAAGAGTATATAATAAAGTTTTCAAAATTAATAACTTTTGTTAAATTAAAATTAAAAGAGCCCCGTTTCGAAAAAAGGATCGAGTTTCTGGCTTTATGGAAAAAACGAAAAGTTCAAGTAATTCTTACAGAAGAGTTTTAGTTATGATTTTGGTAAAAGTAACAGTTAAATATGTTTTCATAATATGAGATAAAATTCTGTAAATGTGTTAAAATTTGGTAATCTTATCACCATACTTTAGAGCATGGCATCAAAACCATTTGTTTGTTGAAATGTACTTTTCAGTTTAATAAATGTGTGGTAATAAGAATTTTTATTTTGAAAGACATAATCCTGTAAGCCATTACGATATGAACTAAATTATTTATATTACTAAATAGTTAAAATACCGTATGTATAGGTTGTATTAATGAGAATTAATATAAATGTTAAATGTAATTTTCATACAATACAGACATTTTATCGGAATTTTTTTCTCCTTGACGGCAACGTTTCATTAAGAATGAATTTTCCAGCTTTTTAAGCAGAATTCAGCAAATTTTGCATTTTGATTTGCTTTTATTTTTCTTTGATGGATTTTTAAAAAAAGTTTAAAAATTTCTAAACACGTGTTAACATAGATACTCGGAGCACATGCATGCATGAAAAATTAATTTAATAATAAACTACTGATTAATTTAATAAATAATTTAACAATTAATTAATAAAAATTAAGTTAAAAATTAATAAGAACGCGAACTCTAAGTTAACCATTTATAAAATTAAATAACTAAATTTAAGAAGAATCCCAGAATATGTAAACAGAAAAGGAATAAAAACAGACGGAAAAAGACTTGTATAATTAAATGACACAATTTATTGAAGTTGTTTAATGTCACATCTGATTAACTTCTGAAACTCTAAAAAACTATAATTATATTTTACACTGTTCAGTTTTAAGACAAATTAAATGTTATGAGTATTATGGAATATGACCAGTTAAAAGTATAAGTTTTACTTTTCCAAAAGATAAAAATCATATTTATAAAAATTACATCGTTCGAATTAATTTATTTCTTCTCTGATAATAAATAATTTTTCACTCACAAATTAATATAATTCGCTGTGGAAGCAGCTATAACTTATTTAAATAATATTCTAGCTGAAAAGATTATTTATAAAACAGGAAAATATCCAATTTATCAAAATAATATATTTTTGAGAAAGTCTATTACGTGAAAAAATTTGTTAGTCAATCAAACTATTTTTAAGGCAGTTTTTTTTGTTGCATATCACGTGTTTCGTGGGAAAAAAAACGAGGGAAAAAAACTATTTTATTCTAGTTCGACGCTTTCAAAATTTGAATAAATGACTCTAAAAATTTCCATAAATAATTTTTCTCATTTGTATTCATGCACAATTTCTGCAATGGCTCCCCAGAACTATAACGGTTAAGTAAATATTACCTCCCAAAACGAAGAATTTTATTAAATTTTTCTGATTTAAATTTTCATTTGAATTTAAAATTTCTTTAGTAAAGTTAAATTGAAATCGAAACAATTCCTAGCCTTTTCCTAAAGAAAAATAAAGTAAATTCCATCTGAATTTATTCTTTGAATTTTATTCCTTTTTTTTTTTTTTTTTTTTGAATTTCATTTCTTTTCATTACATCCGCCCATTCACGTTCATTCTTAGTGCAAACGAAGCAGTATTGGCACATGCAAGTTCATTACCTTTTCTCTAACAATCCTGCCTTTTTCGAATAAAACTTAAAATAAACTGCACTTTCAGCTTTCTCGTAGTAGTTGCTTTCTTTTCTTTAATGAAGCGGTAGATAGAGAGAATCTTCATGTTCGAATCTCTTTAAGTTACATCTTTTTTTACTTCAAATTTGGTTTATTTCTTTACTTCTCTGTTCATGTTTAGTTAACTTTTGCAACGTTAATTATATCGGGTTTGTTTTGGATAACCGATTATTTAAACAACATTTGTTTTTCAAAGAAGCAATTGTTTCTCTGAAAAATATATTCTTTTTTCTAACAAATTATGTTTTGAAATACTTTTAATTTATGTTTTTATGATTCTCATTAATATCATTCAGATTAATTATGAAAAAATATGATTATTTTGTTTATTAAGAGCTTCTTTAAAAGCGTATTTTTGGAAGTTTGGTGTGAAGGATTAAATCAAATAATTCCAATGTTTTTTTTTTATTATTTTTTGCCCTTCTCGACGGCTTTACGTTATAAGACTAATCAAAGTATGTTTCTAATTTGTTACCATAAAAAAAATTATCCTCTAACATATTGCGCTCCAAGCAGTTCATGATATTTAAACATTGCCCTAATCAATAAATTTTCTCCTGTACTTATATCTTTAAGGGGGCGTAAAAAAAACTTATTTCTTCAATATTTATCATTAAAATGTACAGTATTGGTACAGTTGTAATCGGCATCAAATTTACTCATAAACTACATCGTACTTCTTAAATAAGTACTACTCATATAAGTAGTATTTATAGAAGTACTATATAAGTAGTTACTTATATAACTAATATAACTTATAGTACTTATAAACGTATTATATAAGTATTTACTTATATAAGTACCACTACTACTGATATAAGAGCACTTTGTACTATTAATACCTATTAAAAGCTCTACCAATTACTATTAATGAAGCTTAAATAAAATCGCTCTTTCGGCTTTCTCATGGTGGTTACTTTCTTTTCTCTAATGAATCTGCAGAAAGAGAGAATCTTCATTTTCGAATCTTTTTAAGTTACATCTTATTTTTTCCTTGAATTGGGTTTATTTTATTTAGTTACATTTTGCAACCTTAATTATGTCTGGTTTGTTTTGGATAACCGATAATTTGAACAACATGAAAAGCAATTGTTATGCTGAAAAATAAATTCTTTTTATCCAACAAATTATGTTTTAGAGTACTTTTAATTTATGATTTTATGATTCTTGTTGCTATCATACGTTTTAACGATAATTATGAAAAATAAAATTTTTTTCATTTATTGAGAGCTTCTTTAAAGGAATTCGACTAGTTTCGACAACTGTTTCTTGTAAAAAATATAAAATTTTGAACAACTTGTTTATTTGTTTTATTATGTGTGAAAATTTATAAAACTAGCAAAGAGATAATTATTTTTTTAAATGGCCATTTTTAGGTAAAAATAAGGCATATTTTGTTTTGCTTATACTGTAAACACTGTACAAAAAACTTCTTTTGTCAAATACAAAATAACCTTTTACTTATTTTGAAGGCTACCAACTATGCTATAAACTATTATCGTAAAAGCAAGTTCATATACTATTGAGTTAAACAATGCAGTTAAAAAAGCAATTTTTTAAAAACATTTTTGCACTAGACTTTCTCTTAGTGTGTAGTTCAAAACATGTGTGCTAAATCATAAACACCCATGGAAAAATGTAACTCTTGAATAAACGCTTTTAAAGTCTTAAAACCATTAATCAATCTACTGTTATCACCTTGCACAAAAACTGCTGTAACTTTTAAATGATTGGAGTGCAAGCAAAAGTAATGTGTTTTTAGAAAACTAAGAGTATAGGCATCCTAAATTTATAATAAACTTAAATTTTAGTTTTTAGTTTGCATCTTAAAAGCGCGATTTTGAATTGTATATTTGAGAGCGTGATGTGAGGAAATTATAACTATCTCATAAGTAAATGAGAATTACTGAATGCAATTTTCTGAATAAATAAGTATTTAGTTAATTAAATTTTTAAAATTTTAAGAATATTAAACTATACCTAAGTAGAAATTATGATTTTTTTTTATCTAAAAAGTATGTATTTAGAAACTTTATAATCGACTGTAAAAATAAATATAAAAACCACAAATTTAAATGTTTTTAATCAATTTTTTATAGTGATAAACATCTGAACATAAATAGCATTTTACTAAAAACGGTTTATCGTATTTTTCAGCGTTGCCCATGTTTTGTTAACCTTTGTTAGATTCATTATGTCAGACTTGTTTTCAACAATTGAACAACTCTAAAAACAACTATTATGCTGAAAAGATATTTTTCATCGAAATATTTTACTTGTGATTTTAGGATATAACTTATGTTTCAAATAATTATTAAGATAATTTTATAATAACAAAATGTTTTGAAAGTTTCTTTGAAAACTTTCGTTTTTGGATTAGAAAAAGGAGCAAATTTAGCAACAAATTTTTAGTTTCTGGTAAAAAAAGTTATAATAAATCACTGAGAATTTTTTTAAATATTCCACAGTTATCTTGATTAGAAGCATCATGCACAATTACCATCATGCTCAAATTATTATATAATACTTCACTTTCTATAAAAATGGGATAATTAAGTTATTTACAGTATTTTGAATAATATTTTTAACACTTGAACAAAAATAATTTAAACAAAAGCACCATATTTTTATGCATTTTAAAAAAACAAAATGCTGACTAAAACAAATATCATATTTTTTCTTCTTTTAAATCAAATAAGTATAAATTTAAATTCCAATAATTTTCTAATAAAAACGCAAATAAATTAAATGTTTCTTATCACATTTATAGCTGTTCTACAAAACGCAAAATTAAAAAATGAGAGTATGTTAATAACTTTTGATCTAATAACCTAGTTTTGACGAATTAAAATGCAATAATAATTCAAAAGATTGACGTTGAACAGGCTGATTAGTTAGTGCATACTTTACACAACAAATTAACTAGAGTATACGTTCTTTTAAGTGAAAAAAACCAAACTACAAATGGACTTTCCTTGCACACTTTTTTGATAGGTTTCGATATATAGCATCAAAGCATCAAAACATTTGAGGTAATTGTAATCTAAGAATGTGGTTACATTAGTTTAGCTAGGAACAGATCTAAACTTTAGATACAATAATGTTAATTTAAATTTTTACGAATATCCCTATACATATTAAATGAATCGAGCATTATCTGCAAAAATTAGTGAAAAAAAAATTTCATGCAAAATATAACAAAATATGAATTAAGATTTTAAATACTTTTTATTAATTTTAATATTTAATTTTCACTGGTTTTAAGTTGTGTTATTTTAAATCACACAATACAGAACTTATGTGATAATCGTCTCATGTTATCTAAGTGTTGAAATTTGTAAAAAAATCACGCATTTTACTGCACTTTTCTCAAAAACTATTCAATCGAGTTTCTTGCAATTTTAGAGGTTGTCCTTTAAAAGTATTTAGTTTAAAATGGAGTAAAAATTTTTTGAACTCCCAAAAATATCCAGCATCATCAAATTATTTAATAGATTATATAATTATTTATTTTATAACTTACTATCTTTGATTAATCAAGTTTTCTAATTATGTGTAAATTTCTTTTTATTTTAAACCATTCCAATAATGTAAGAAAGCTTATAAAAAGTGAAATTAGCGTCCTAATTTATGGATCAATCGTCTGACTAAACAATTAAGAACTAACCCAGATTGTAATTAACACCACATATTTAGAATGTTTAGAAATTGAAAGTCACTGAATCATAGGTAATATAGAAACGTTTAAATTTCGTTTCACTACATGAAAATTCATTCATTTGGTCAAATTTTTTTTTAAAGATTTTACTTTTTTGTACTGTAAATATATTGCTCATGGGCTGCAATAGTGGCACAACTAAAAAAACACGCGTTTTGGACTAAGAACAGGTGTAAATATTAAAATGCACATTCTTTTCAGCAGCAAAACTAGCACATAATTCAACTTGAAGGTAATCTTTGTTTAAGCAAACTGAAGCATTTCTTATTCATTTTTTTTAGCAATGAAATCTTTAAACCCACTCATCTCAAAACTTCATTTTTTGCGTTGTGCCGCTATTGCAGCCTATGAGCGAAATTAAACATCTAAATTTCTATGGGCCACTGTGTTGGTTTAATGCAAATGAAGCTTTCTACGTATCTTGGAATTTGCAATTGCAATTCATAAATGTTTTGGTTTTCCTAATACTTTTACATTGTGCAAATTCGTTAAAATTTCATCACATTTACGCATCGTATTGTACTAATTTTTACTCATGTTCTGAATTTGTGACCACTCAATTTTCATTCGAAGAGAGCCATTTTTGTAGTTATTTTGTTACGCTTGTTTGGTAAGGAAAAAAAAAGCAGAATTCTCTTGTTCTTATTTTTCAATAAAAAAAGGATGTAATATATTATACTCCTGCAAAATTGCTTTTATCATTTTCATATTATCTTAATATGTTGCTCTTTTTTAAATTCCAGACATGTACTTAGGTCTAGTTTGAGTACATTGTAAAATAATTCCAGAATAAATGACAGTAAAAAAGTACCGAGATGCAACATTCCCGTACTTTTTACCATAAAATCTGTTTTTACCGTAAAAACTAACAGGACAAAGAATCGAATATGTCTTCATTTTTATAGTAATATTCATTGTTATATCACTAAATGACTGTAAGTAAAAAGGTATTACTGTTAAAGTTATGGTATAATATTTTACGTTAAAAGTGGATTTAACCGTAAAATAAATTTTACGAATGATGCACCCCAGGTGCTAGTGCATTTTACCGTAATCTGATTCGGATATTTTTGCAATGTATGACAGCGCTTCTATCTGCTACTTGCCACATAAGATTTTGATCACCTAGGTTAAACTCAAAACTACGGAGGAAATTTTCGTAAATTTACTACTCAAGTCAACGTTCCATTAAAATAAAAAAATATATAAGTAGTTAATTAACTAAAATGATACTTTATGAAACGGTAAACAATTTACTTTTCTTTACAACCTAATATAAGAAAAAATTACTGAAAAATGCTTATGTGTCTATTACACGACTAATGCGATATAAAAATGACATAAAAATAAAACTGACGCGCACCATAATAAAAAAATAACACTTTCTTGATAAATCACTCTTCACAAAAACGTTAAATGCTACAAACACGAACATCATAAGAGGTAATTGCTAATTTTGAGAGAAACCTGAAGTTATTACACACTACAAAAAAAAAAAAAGGAACACGAGTATAGAAATTACTTTTCTACTCAAATCAAGACAATGGTATTTTTGGGGAGAACACGTTCTCATTTATTGATTACTTACCTGCATTTTTAATATCTTCGAAAGAAACGTTTCTAGAACCATGGAACGAAGTCATAAAACCATTATTACCGTCTAAAACTAATTTTGCTGAAGTTTTCGAACAAAACCACACAAAATGAGCGTAATAAAGGAAACTAGGCAAGGACGTAAAATTTTGAAGGTCGATCTTTGCGTTTTGGATATAACGCTAGTTTTTTGTGTTAATTTTGGTTAAGGTATTTTACAAGCACATATAAATTAGAATATATCTCATTGTTTAAACAAATGTTTAAACTGATTGAAAACTAGAAAATAATCAAGACTTATTGCAGCCATGTTGTAATTTTAATGATTTTCATTCTTTCATTCAATAAGCCTTATACTTTTTTAATATTTACCAAAATATCACATTTACTTAATATTTACTTAATATTTCTAAATTTCTTATTTATACATTTTTTAGGATGATTAATTTTAAGATATCAATAGTCGAAGAATTTCATGATGTTAAGAAAGTAATTGTATCAGTTTTTTGCTTAAAAAAATTTATGGAACAAAGTTAAGAAGTTAATTTTAAATCATTATGTAATATGTTCCGAGATGCTTACACTTAATAACAATAAAAATGTCATAATTATTGTTATATGAGACTGTTACAATCAAAAGTTTAAAAAAAATTAGAAAAAATATACAATTTTGTAATCACAAGCTGTCGCATCGTGGGTATAAAATGTGATACATCTAATTTAAACTGTCTCCAAAACTACTGTTTGAGAATTTAAATTAAATTTAATTATCGCAGAGGTATGCTGAAATGTTAGTTTTCAATTTTACCAGACAGGCTTTAGGTGTTAAGTGGAAGTTCTAAATGGCATCTTCTAAAGTGAGCAATATCCCCTTAGTGTGTTCATTATTCGTAATATTTTTCTGAATAAATATTCTGAAAATATATATTAAGAGTGGTGAGAACGGAACACCAAGTAAAAATAATGTGGAGATTTGCTGTAATGTTTAATAAGATTAGTTTTCGCAAATTAATATAGAAGTGATTATACACGGAGAACAAAAAAATTATGTTTAAAATAACGTACTAATTGGTATTAACTTTTCTGATAAAAAAACATAATTTTGTTATAAAAAAAAATATATATATATACGGTATAAAGAATCATTCATACCGTAATTTCCCCGTTCTTATGGTAACAGTTTACCAGAAGTCCTTGTTTTCAAATTTACAGTTCTTACTATTAGATGTTTAGTAAAATACTGCAGAACATAAAATTAAATTTTACCAAATAAATGATTTTTATGCCATGAACTTAAGTATCATGATAAAATCAATAAAGTTTTATCACATTTACCAAATTTTATCACATATTATAAAACCATATTTTATTGTTAATTTTACCAAAAAGTCAGTACCAAAGCACTTCTGTAAAAATTGCCGTGCTTTTATGGTATTCCCATAAAGCCAGACACATGGTAAATTTTGCTTTATTCTAGTAGTTTTGACTATGCATTTTTATATAAAATTTATCATAAGAGCAATTATGAACGCTTATAGAATAGAAGGAATAATAGAATTATATTATAAGTACACAGCAAAAATATTGAAAATTTATTTTTCCTTACGATTTGAGTTTTATAAGTTGAAGATTCACAATTAACAATTTGTTCCTGCACAAATTACCGTCAAGATAAAATATTTTTGTGCAGTTGACCTAGGATTATTTTTTGCAGGAAATATAACATCAAAAAATATTTTTTTAATCTACATTTTTCTGGTCAGTATAACTCGTTTAATTGTCGTTTAATTATGTTAACGGAGTTTAGTTGAACAAATCTAAAAATGCAGAACACATTAACACAATTATAAATAAGTAACTTGGCACTTTGTTTTCCATTCTTCAAATTAAAAAAATTTTCAAACTTTTCAACAATATTTTTTTTAAAATAAAACACTCCAGCAAATAAACATATTTGCGAAAAATTTGTAATTTATTTATTTTATTTTTTTTTTTTCCTTCTCTGGAAAATAACATGTCAATAAATTCTTAAAACAGTTCTTTATTTCAAAATCTAAGATTTAACTTAAATAAACTTATTTGTTAAAATTTAATTATTTGCTATATTTCTTTTGTTGAAAATCAACATTTTTTTTAAAAAAATACAGTTTGAAAATTTAATAATATAGTACATAAAATTAATTATTTATAAAAAGTGAGAAAAGTTAAAAAAAGCATTGCTTCTGGCAAATAATATATTAAATTAAGTATTCTTTATTTTCCGTGAATCCCTAATGACATTAGTTTATATAAGGAACTCTGAGAATTTAGTTAGAGGATAAAAACATTTTTTTAATATTTTGAAAGATGGTATTATACTGTGTAATTTAATTGTCCCTAAAAACATTATAGTTTGTTTTGGCACTCTGATTACATTTATCATTCTATCTTTTTTTATGTGATCCAATTTCATTAGTTTAATCTGATATTTGCATCTTTTTATCGCATCAAACACAATTGAGCAATAAATTAATTTTTGAATATAGAAGCTTATTTTGTCCAACTTATAAGTGAAACAAAACAATTTTCTTTAGCTAAATGAATAAAGAAACTTTAAATTTAAAATAACTACATTATTTAATAAAAGAAATAATAAAATGAAATATTAAAGCTCTTTCAGAAATTGAGAAATGTACAGTTTTCAATGACGAAAATATTGTATAAATGTAAAATATAGAAAATTATAAATAACTCTTATTTTAATTTTCATTCACATTTTTAATTTTATACTTGAATAAAACATACAGGAAAAATTGCTTTGCATTTTAAATGCTATATAAATTTTATAAAATTACGAAATTGTAAAGGCTTTAAAAAATGTTTGAACTGTTTTAAATAATATTACATTTGAAATTCAATTAATGTTTTTCTAACTATTTCATATATCATAAAGAGTTTCACAAATGTAATAAGTTTAAAGATTAACAAAAAATATATAGTATACTGGAAATGTTATTTAAATCCTATAAAAAATACATAGGAAAAAATGCTTCAAAAATACTGGAATATTTTTCTTTAAGAAATTTGATTATGTAATTCCCAAAATAAATTCAACTAATTATTTATTACATCACATCAATTTTCATAAAAATACCCGATTTAGAATATGGTACAAAATCAAATTTATTTTGAAAATGTTATTTAAATTTAAAAATGCGTAAGAATTTTTATGAAAAAAAATTTCTGATCTGTTTTGAAAAATTTTACTACGTTATTCCGAATAATAGGAATTTTTTAATTATAAAATATTTCACAATCAATGCATGTTAATACACTAAATAGACTTTCATAAAAATACAATCTCTATTTTTTGGCAACTTGCAAATAAACGAATGTGTATGTAAACAAACCAAGAACAAATCACGTAAAGGTTGACAAAAGTTGCGGTAACCCGAAGATGACGTCATTAAAAACAAAGACAGCAACGTATATCATGGTAACCCGGAATGCGATTTCAGCTAAATTGAACGAAAATTATCGCCAAAATTATCCCCGATTCTGAACTAGATACCACATAGTGTAATTAGAGTATCATAAATATATGAAGAGAGCAATAATGTTCAAGAATGATTGTAAAAATGATAGTTTAAGGATATCCAACCTATGGATAGCAAATATTAAGTTATGGAATTAATTTGTTTTTCCTTTTTTTAATATAAACTATTCTGCTTAAGCTAAAATAAATGAAAATTTAAATTTTAACAATTATTATATTTTTATGATTTTCCATTTATCAGAAATAATTTAAAGCTAGAAGTGTAAAGATTAAAATATGATGAAATGGTAAAACGTTTGCTTAAAAACACAGATTTTATGAAAACGACTTTTTCAAAATTCCATTATTAGTAGTAAAAATTTATAATTTAAAGTAGCCGTAAAACAATATTAATGCTTGCATATATCCAAATTATTAGACGTACTGTAAGATTCTTTGCAAAATCTGAATTAGCAGGTGATACTCAACAACTTTAGTGTTTTTACACGGTTGAAAACGGTTTACACTTGTTTTTGTGTAGTAATTGGTTAATATTTTAATGCGATACGTTAAAAATAAATACAAAGGGAAAGCATATAAAAATCTCCTCTATAATAACTCATTACATTTATGTTTAAATATAAGAGTATTGCATATAAACTCGTGCTAAATATGCAATTATAAAAGCACTGTAGTGCATCTAATATTTTGGCCAGGAACAGTAAATATATGAAATAAAAATTTTATATATATATATATATATATATATATATATATATATATATATATATATATATATACAGTAAAACTTGTGTAAGTTGACCACTTGTGGTGCATTGTTTTAGTGGTCAACTTATAGAGGGTGTGGGTCATTGTTTACTTTTTCATTTCCTATATCATATTGCTATATATTTAAATTGTTTTTTTACTTGACTTAAAAATCTTATTTAGCAAATAACCAAATGAATATCTTAAGAAATGTGTTTAAACCTGAATGAACTTCAATTTGTTACATATACATAATTCTAATATTTAACTAACTTTTTTAAAAATTATTTCGTTAGTTATGCATGTGAAGTGTTTAATAAAAAAAAATTCTTAAAATATCAGAACACGAAGACATGTAATTTGAAAACTTTAACAAAACAAAATTATTTAAACACTTTAAAATTTATTCTGTTATTACTACACTTACTATCTACTTACTTACTACACTATTGCAACTGGAAGAGCAACTTTTCAACTAACACACCTGTTTTCAATGAATGAATGAAAGAAATTATCAAAAGCTGCTCCCCTACTGTTTCCCCACATGGTCAACTCACAAAAGGGTTTAGATTAGCTTTTTACACTATTTCACCAAACAAGTGAAATTTTAACATACATTGCAAAATGACAGAACATTTTCTGAATTTTTTTTTCCTGGTCAACTTATGAGGGTTTTAGAATAGAATTTCATAATACTCCTAGACAAAATTGACTTATTTCAGTGGTCAACATACAAGATAGACAGGTGGTCAAGTTACAAAGGTTTTGCTCCTTAATATTATATAGGAAAAATTCCGTACTTGATAATTGAGGTCAACTTATGCAGGTGCCCAACTTGGCAGGTTTCACTGTATATATATAAATATATAAGTGAAAATATTGAGAAAATAATAGAAAACATTGACATTTTTTTCAAAAGTATCTAAAATATATATTTATATTTTAATTATCAAAAAAATTAAAAATCCGGAAAACAAAATAAAGAAAAGATACAATCTCTTCATCAGCTTACACGATTATATCAGCAAAAAGGAAACCTTCTAATATTGTATAAATATAGCCAAAGCAAAATATATCAATACAATAGTGTGAGGAGCACTCAAGAAAATTGAAACGAAAATATAAGACATTAAGTAAAAAATGTATACGGAAAAAAATAACATATCAATCAAAAATCAAATTTTAAGAACACAGTTTTTAACAAAACAGTTTTTAACAAAACAGTTTTTAACAAAACAGGTTTTAACAAAACAGTTTTTAACAAAACAGTTTTTAACAAAACAGTTTTTAACAAAACAGTTTTTAACAAAACAGTTTTTAACAAAACAGCTTTTAACAATAGTTGTTAAACAGTCCCAGCGTAGATACCACAATATTTCCCCCATTCCCTCAACTCATGAAAAGTTTCCAGTGCCCCGCACTCTCCAATGCCCTTTACCTAGCGAGAAACCTAACTCATGTGTCCAGTTAAAATTCTTTTGGAACTATGCTAGATGTAAAGGGTTAAAAAACAGTAAAGTTCAAAAAAAAATTTTCTCTACCGTAAGCCTTATGTTTAATTGGATGGACAGTGCATTGGACCAAAAATTGGGCAAAATTCCAGCAGTGCATTGGATCACAAAGTCTTCTACGTTTAATCTATTCCGTTCCCACTGAAGCTTGCTTTTGAGTAGAGTTTCTTAAATTGTGGATCGCAAACTCAATTGGAATCTCAATTGGAATTTTGGTGACCTGCAGCTGGGTAACGCGAAAAATTATAGCATTTTTGATATTTCTTTAAAGTTTTTTAATAATTTTACAATTACCAAATATTTTCGCACAAAGTCTCTGAAAATAGATAAAAAACGAAGTCTGTGGAAATTTTTTGGTTAGAAGTTGCAAAAAAAAAAATTCAAACGATCTCTGAAACGGCAATAAACTTTCTTTTACTTTTTTCTACGCGTTATTTGCATGAGATGAACGTTGATCTCTATAAAAATCACTCTTAAAAAAACTTAAAAAAGTAATTTTTCTGATGGTGCCAACTGTTTTTCCAAGATTTTATTACATAACTAAAAACAAACAAGCAAACTTTGACCGTTGATTTGCACTATTTCAGATAATGGAATTTTCGCCAAAGTGACCTTCCAAACGGCTACAATTATTGGATTAGCTGTGGTTAACGTTTTTATTTATCTAAATAACTTAAATATATTTTTATTATGTAATTGTATTATTACCTAAAACTGTAATAGAATATTACAGAACAAGTGAAGAAACTGATAGCTTTACTCACGCAATGTTGGATTGCGGAATACTTACGGGCTCCACAATTTTTTTTTGCAAAAGTTATGGGGTTCTGACATCAAAAAGTTTAAGAAACCCTACATTAGAAAGTCTACACTTTTGTGCAAAACCATTGTGTACAGAGAAAATACAAATGATTCACATTACCGTTTCCCTTACTAAATCAACTCTAAAATAACATATCTTTTACTTGACAACGCAAAAAAGCCAACAAAAAAAAAGACCCCAAGAAAAAAACACGTAAACTAATTGACAGATTATGATTTTTTTTAATTAATGGTGGTCACTTGGGTCTATTTTCCATTGGCCTCAGAAATGCCAGAATTGCTACTCTCTTATTGTTACCCAGTGAGCACCTATGGCTAAGCCAAGGCGGTGGATAGCGTCGCCCACGTCATACAACCACAAACCCGTTTATAGGGCGGGTTACATTCACACAATCACACAGAAGAAAGGACATAGAACACAGAGAGAGAGAGAAAGAAACATCCATGCCCTGAGCAGGATTCGAACCCTTAACCATCGGCTCCGCAGTCTGGCACGCTAACCACTCGGTCACCTGGTCGGCAATTATGAAACGTTGTCTAAATTATATTATATTACAGTAAACCCTACAATATAGCAGTAAAGCTGATATAAATAACAGTGAACTTAAAAGTACAAAAGTATTGTTGTATAAAAATAATGTATAAAAAAGTATTGTTGTATAAAAGTACAAAGTACAAAAGTATAAAAATAATGACGAGTTCCTTTTTTTTTTAAACATTTTTTTAAAAACACACTTATTAATAAATATTATTTTTAAGTTTGCTAAAAATTAAAAATTAAATAAAAAAACAAATTCTGATCTCCATGAGTGAATTTTTTGGTCAGTTGCTCGTTTTCTTCATGCATAAACTAGAATAATTGAAATAAACGTGACTTTGATAAATCACTATTTTAGAATCTTCGTAGTCGTTATTAGTTTTTTGATGGACGGTGTGACGCCCATCTGTCCTTCAAAAACATTGGGAAGAGATAGTTAATCAAATTATTTAGTTCAAATGCATGACTGACTAAACATATCTTCATCAAATTTGCATATTTATTCATCACAATCAATCTTATTCAACTAACATATGCAAAATATCATCCTCCATTGGAATGAAATGAATTAGTGTATAATAAATGTAGGTTTGAAGATAGAATTAATGGTGCCAAAATATATTCTTTTATGAATCTTACTTTGATTGATATCTAAATATGGTAGAGTGCAAAACATCAATTTCAATGCAGAGAAGTGCATGGTAGAATAAAAAATAATATCATACACGCGATATTTTATATTTTATTATACAACCGGAGATGAACAGATGACCCAATTTACGACTATTACTATTCAACTTCGTAGCCTTGTAATTTTGAACCTCACCCAGAAGACAAGGAAACTCCTGGATCAAGTATTGGGAGAAATTTGTTTTTGGAAGGTTTCTTTGATGGAACTAACCCACATCTGTGTCACATGGGAAGGAAAACCACGGAAATTATGAAACTGACCGTTACTGACCATATTCTAATTGCCAAAAAAGTTTTTAGGCTAACTACTAAACCTAAAAAAATGAGTAATTTAAAAAATCAAAGCACTTAAATTCAACTTAAATAAAAATCGTAAAATTCAACCACAAATATTTTGGTCATTACGGTATCTATATAAAATTATAGCTGAAAATATATATTTCTCTTGTTAATTTTAATTTGTAGCGCATCATTATTTCCCAAAAAGTCATACATATTCAATATTTTAATTAAAAGATTATTTTCTTAAGTAAATAGGTAATAATTGGAGAAAATATACTCATCCAGAAAACCCCCTAAATTCCCTTGAGTATAAATAGATTCGTGTTTTGAATCTATCCAGATCTCTAAATTTTCCGTTTTGAATGACGTTTATTTACGCAAAGAAAAATATTGCTGTCGATTTCTAATAAAAGGTTGTAGACATCGAAAATGTGTGGCTTTTTTCATATTTTAATTGCTAGATATATCTGTAATCCCGACATCCTTCTTCTGGAAACCACAAAACTATAAAAAATTTCAACGTGCGCAGTGAAATAAAGTTCATCAAAAATAATAAAATATCTATTTATTTGAAATAGCTCACTTTTCTTGTAAGTTATAGCTATTAAAAGAGATTTTATTCAATACATATTAACAAAAACTCAAAAGCTTGATGCTCCATTTATGTAACTAGATCTATATATATATATATATATATATATATATATATATATATATATATATATATATATATATATATATATATATATATATATATATATATATATATAATGATCCATTTATATAACCAGTTTTAAAACTTCGAACCAAAGTCCATGGCATAAATGTGCCTCTAAATTCATAATAACTGAAACAGGAAAATTCAATTTCAAATCAAAAATATTCAAAGAGGAACTAAATTTATTTCGCAAACATCACGCATTTTAATACGAAAGTCATTTCTGTGTTTCCTATTTTAAAATCAATTTATTGCACTGCTAATAGCGAAGAGAATTACATAAAATAAAGACTGTTGTTTACGGTGTCTCATACTTAACATTTACGCATCTATATTAAATTTTAGAAGTAAATTTGTTTTCAAACAATAGAGAAAGTTTTAAATTTTTTTTCACAGATAAGATTTGCACTTATTTATGCCAATACTCAGAATGCAAAAATGCCGGAGGAAATTTATCTCATTCGGTTTCCTCTTCACAGTTGTCTAACTATATTTGTGAGAGCGGCAAAAGAAATTTGCATAGTTCTAACCTTTTTAGATCTAGTTTAAATTCTAAGCGTGAAAAGCGAAGTGTTTCGACCGATAATTTCAAACACTGCTGCTTATATATTGCTGATTTTCCTTCCTGTCTTAAACTCTGTGAAGAATAAATTAAATTGCAAAAAGTGTGAATTTTCAATCATTCCCTGTCTTCTTACCTATTTCTTTTGACTCGAAACAAAAGCAAAATCGCAAAAAAAAAAAATCTTCTAACGTTGTTAGATGTAAATTTATTTCGGATATCAATGTCTAATGAGTAATCTCAAATTTGAATGGTTTGTCGAATGAGTTTTTGCTCTTATTTGCTTAAACTGCTGCAAATGGATTGTTTATTTTTCCCAAAGTTATGAAATCTGTGAAGAATAAATAAAATCACAAAAAATTTGAATTTTAAATCATTTGCTTTTTTTTCATCTATCTCTTTTGACTGGAGACTACAGGAAACAAAACAACAGTAAAAAATTCATGTAAAAATTTAGAAATAATTTTATTTCAGAAATCCATGCCTAATCAATTAGATATTTATATTTTATTTTTATTTTATAACCGTCGATGAACAGCCGACCCAATTTCATGGGTTTACGACTACTAATGTTCAACTCCGTAGCCTTGTAATTTTGAACTAATTCAGAAGACAAGGAAACTCCTGAATCAGTACCCCCAGAGGTATTGATTTGTTATGGGAATATGGAGGACTTTGAGACTCGACAGATTTAACGTGCATCAGTCACCATTTACTACACGGGGAGTCTTCGGCCGGCGAGGATCGAACCCACGACCTCTTGGACATGGGCCCAGTGCCCTACCGACCAGGCTATCCCGGCCCCCAGTTAGATATTAAATATTTTTCAAATTATTTTTTTTCTCCTATCATCAAGGATAACTGATGAAAACATATTTTATTTTATAACCGTCGTTGAACAGCCGAACAAATTTCTGCGTTTACGACTACTAATGTTCAACTCCGTAGCCTTGTAATTTTGAACCCAATCCAGAAAACAAGGGAACTCGTGGATCAAGTATTGGGAGAAATGTTCCTTCAGGGAGGACTTTTTGCAAACGAAATTTGCGTAACTTGGAAACGAAAACCACGGAAGCCTCCAATGAATAGCCCGATGTCAAAGGAACTCGAACCCATGATCCACTGATACCACTAAAGATATTTTACATCGGGACTGTGATCAGTGTGAGCAGAGTGCGGTATCCGCATCGACCAGCCATCGTTGGAATTTAAACAAGGATCACATCCTTGGGAAGGGAATGTTCTATTTCCTTTCTTAAACTGACTCTTTTCTGCTTTAAGCAAAGTTCAGAATTAATTAGAAATGAATTTTTAATCATTACACTTCTTCTCGCCTTTTTTTTAGGTACTAATTTGTTTTCCATACCACACACACAATGTCTAATAAGTATGTTCAACATTGTTTTTTTCAATTTTCCCGCTGATTCTTAAGAAGTACTGTTACTGATTTTAATTCCTGTTTTCAACACAGTGAAGAATAAATTAAATGAGGAAAGTGTAAAATTTCAGTAATTTCTTATCTTCGCTTCCATATCTATTGAAAGTAAAACAAATTTTAAAAAATTAAGATATCAATTTATTTTAGATATCAATGTTTAACAAATGCAGTCTTTGTTGAGTTTACAGTTGTTTTTGCACTTAATTATTCTTTGCACTTAATTAATCTTTGCACTTAATTAATCTTTGCACTTAATTAATTAGAATTAATCTTTGATGGTCTACTCAATAATTGACTGTTAGCGTAATAAGATCAGAAGTGTCTGGGAAGATGTTTAGGATCAGGAGTGTCAAATCAAAAAAAAAATTAGGAGGGATACTTAAAAATTAGTCCAGTGCAATTCCCTTTTAGCTAGATTGACATTCAACCAAAGATATCAACTAATTATTTTTTTGTTTGAAAACTGGATGAGTTTGTAACTGCGCATCCTTCATTTTAAATTTAATTTTTTAGTCTTAAATTTGCATAATGTTATAGTGTAAAAATGATTCTTTAAAATCAACTTATTCCACTTGCAAAATTTTTTAAATAATAAATATTTTTTTAAATTAATTTTCAATGCATCAAGACATTTATTTCGATACAATTGTTCGACAATTGTATCGAATTCAATACAAATTCGACAATTGTTCAACTTTAAAATGAGTAGGTACGCTCTGTGTGTTATGCTCATCTTATGTTTACACAATCCTTAAATGAGTAGAAATATGGATTTTAGAGTTATTTTATTTCATGGTATATTAATTTTTGTACTTAATAAGAACTATTTTATATAAATGTGCAGTGAGTTTTAGTATTTTGACTTAGTTCATCATTACTTATTGCGTATTTAATTTCTTGGAGACGTACATATGGAAGAAAAAGATAATACATTGAATAGTGCCTCATTTAAGATTAAAATCAAAAAAAAATTCATATAATTTAAAAATACGTATTGACTTTACCGAATATAACAATGCTGAATATGACAAGAGAAGTCATTAACAGATTTGAGTATTCGATTATGTGGATTTCATTATCCTCAGAATTTTAGCGATTTTATATCTAGTTTTATAATTATTTATTTATTTTTTATTTTTAAGATCATTTTTATGTTGTATTTCAGAGAAAGAAATGTAGACACGCGAAAAAAAAAATCAGACTATATTTCAAACAATGTAAGTCAAACAACAGTTAAACAGTTAAGCTCAACATCTTAAAAGTTTGTTATAAAGTTATATCTTTCCTAAATTTTGTATGTTTCATAAGTACTATTTTAAAAAGTAGCTTTCATAAATATTTCCTTACAACAATCTTAAGATTTAATTTCTGCATCCTACTTATTCGAGAAATTACTTTTTATAATAAATATTGAACTATGATTAATTTTTATTTGATTCTTCATATAATGCCGAGTTCCCCAGTGTAAAACAATGTAATATTCAATCAACAGTTCGCTTGTGTCTTTTAAACATTAAAAATATTCAGCATCGACAAACACAAATAATCACGTTATTCAAAACTATTTATATAAGACTGCGGATTTATTCAACTCTATTCTTAATGCAAATGATTATATTCAAGCATTATAAAGCTGATTACTCCTACATTGTCATTAAACATCAAAGTATTCCTATAAACTGATTCCATTTATCCTTTTAACAATACGTATGTAAACATTATATTAACAAGTAGAACTTTTAACTTGAGTATTCATTGAAATACAAAGAACCTCTTATAATTGATGAATAGAATACAAACACGTTGGTTTTCCTTTATAAACGTCAATGAAATAACTTTACTGTTGTCCATAACTATTATATATACATATCTTGTTAGTTTAACAATGAAAACAGTTGAATGTTTGTATTAAACATGATTTTCAAATTTGAAATAGAAAACTTCATACAAATGTATAAACTCATAATGCACTTCAACAAATGAAAAAAAAATGTCATTATAAAACATATAGTATTATTGTTTCCATAAGAATTTTATTTTATTTTTTCATGAGATTTATTTCAATAAACATTCAGAATTGCTTCACCGCAACTTTCTTAATTTTCCTAAAATTTCCAAATTTAGGCTTCGTGCCAAAAAATTTAAACATTATTTTTAATTTAACGAGAAAGACAGCGTGAGTTCTATCATGTCCTAGTCGTTCCTATTTCACTACCCGGTGGTTTTAGAACTGAAAATGTCCCTGAATGGTTGAGTGATCAGGAGCTTGGTGCGGAGACCGGTTGATTTCGAACAGTAACTGACCTATGAACTGAATAGTGGATGAATTGTGTGCGCATACATATTATATATTGATTTCATATTATCTTTGATGATGAAATTCGAAAGTCAATTATTACCAATCAGTGAACTTCTAGTACCTCTTAAGAACCTCTAGTGCCTATACTTCTAGAACCTCTAGTGCCTTAGGCTGAACTAAACTACAAACTGAAGGCTATAGTAGACTAAAGACTGTAATTAACTGTCATGATAACATAATGATTGAGCAACGCAATTCTTAATTTGAATAAAAATATGCAAGGAAGATGGAAAAACAGTGAGTTAGGTTTATAAAATTAATGAAAAGTTATTTGAATATTGATTTCTTTAATTTTTAATTTTGGTTTTCTTTTATAAATAATCTATATATATTCGTCAGTGTTTGCAATGTTTGCCTAAAAAATATTTAGTATCCGAAGGCCAGGTAATTTTTTTGAATCTTTTAATTTTCTAATCTCAATAACTTTTTCAAATTTTCTAATTTTTAGGAATCTTTTACATTTTTCCTTTAAATACCACGGATCTTTAAAATCATGCATCTTTTAAATTCGCTCTTCCTTTTTTCATGTTTAAGGATGTCCGTATGTCTTTTAAAAATAATCTCAGATTTAATTAAATTTTTTATTTTTTTAAAACTTATTTTTCAAAAATATGTCTGTTTTGTTTTAAATGAAATCTTAAATGATGCATCACTCACTGTTTTTGAATCTAATTCAGTAAATTTTAATATATTTTCAATTTGCAAAGAAAGAAATATTTGTTTTCTGCAACAGAAATATTATTCTTGCAGTATTTTTAAATCGTCACAAGGAATTAGGGCTGAAATAATATAACTTCGTCTAAAGTAATAAATAAATATTTTTGAATATTTCACCAATGAAAGTAATAAAATAAAATAAAAAATCAGATGAAAAACTAAATAAATAAAAGGAAATATGAATTTGCTAAAATAAAATATATAAAGTGAGAAAAACATAAAGCTGTCATCTTAAGCCATTCAATTGTTAAGAAACAAACAAATAAATTTCTAAAAAGTACGGCTCTATTTAAAACTGTGAATGATAAATATAATGCAGAGATTTCCTCTGGCAATAATAAAATTTCAAAAAGATACGCTGCCATTGACATCTTGACGGAAATTTTTAAAAGAAACATTTTCCGTCTTTCTTATGTATTCAGGCAAATATTTTTATTACGTTTGTCGAGATGTTTTAGACAATAGAAATAAAAGTTTTGAAAAGAAGTTGCTGGATGATTTTATTATACAATGGGTCGTAGAAGATCAGTATTGGAAAATTTCAAAGCTTATTTTTCAAAAGCTAAGTTTTTGCTATGAATGTAAAGTTGTTTTAATTGGAAAACGCCATTATTAGATTTTTTTTTCTCACACACTACATTCCTAAAAAAAGTAACGACTTGAGTTTAATTACATAAATTTTAATTATATTTTCTTTGAGAATTGAAATGAATAATTAATTAGTCAAAAATACGTTATGTGATATTATTTTGATTTAGATACAAGAAAAATAAAAAAAAACTCTGAGAAAAAATATAAATCTGAAAGAATTAAACCTTCAAAAAAATTTAAAATATTACACTGAATGTTGATTTAATCAAGATAAATACAAAGTAAGAAAAAATGAGTAATGAAAAACTTATAAATAGTTTAGATAAGAACGTAAATTTTGATTTTAGTTACAGAAAATCTACTAATCAGTATAAAGATATTTAAATATTGGTATTTATACTTTAATATTCTAAAATGACGATAAAATTACTATACGTGTCTTTGTTAATTAGAAATACTTTTTTAACCTTAAAATAACAGTGGTGACGTGTGTCTAATCTGTAATCTGTATGTTCAACGACTTTGACAACTCCATTGCTCAAATTTCACGAAAAATACGTTTCAGCCACAATTTATTTTTCCGACGTGCTCATTTGCCTGACTGGCAAATGTGCACGTCGGGCTATTGTAAGGGAAAAAAGTATAAGAGTCTTTGTTGGCAACTGTCTAACCTTTCAACCAGGGAGGACGCGCGTCTCCTGAATGGACGCTAAGATTGATTGGGCTACTTTGGAAATAAAGTGCAAGCGCTATTTAATGATTGTTTATGTAGTAACTGTTTCTGTTATGAACATTTCCTTCTGCTTACAAAAAGACTTAGGACTCTTCAGAATTTTAGTTGACTCTGAGTTGCATTAAAACGTTAGCAAACTAACCTGCCTGGCAAACTTACAAAGAAAAAAAAAATTAGCTGTTGAGCAAACATATCTGCCGGGCAACCGGTTGTAGGGAAAATGTACCATACCCAAATCAATTTATCATAAAAAAAAATTATAATACATTTTCAAATATTGAATATTGTATTATCTGGGGCGGGGATGACAAGCCTATAGTGCATTTGCCACTTGGTTGCACCTGAAATGCATTTTGGTAGCACGCCAGAAGAATTTTTTTAAATAGCTTCTCAATTACATTCACAGAAAATTTCATATAGGAAAAGAAGAAATGATGCAATTTCTCAGTACGTAAGGGTGACTACTCTAGAAATTAAGAGGAAGCTGGCTTTCTTTGGAAAGTACTTGATATAAATAATAAAGAAAGAGCCCAAATTAAAGTACTAATTATGAAATAATTTTCAATAGTAAATTTGCACAATGTCATGGAAAGATGCTTTCATTAATAAATTCTACATAACCAACTGTAAGAAGCAATCTTGTTGCAGATTTATCAAAAGTTAATAATGGCAAATATTATAACAGTTACAACGGTTATAACAGTTATAATAATATGTATAATAGTTACACAATGCAATTCAAACCAAAGCAGTGTCTTACAGTTTTTTTTTAGGGAAATATACCAAGATACATACTGGATAATTGAAAATGATAATAATAAACTGTAACTTAACCTTCATGTTAATAAAAATAGGTTCGTTATATCTGATCAGGAAAATCGAGGAACAACAGTGCAGCCAATGGAATGTAGTTCACCTTCCACATTTTTATAGGCTTTTCTGAGCTTTGGTGCATGTAATGTTATTTAACGTGTTTTTATCCAAGATTAAGTATACATACTTGTTAGCACTTTCAACTATTATGACATCATACTGAGATTACTTTCAGTTTTCCTCAGTTTTCTGTATCTTCTTATGCCCATTTATCCCGTGCTCTACAGCCTAAAAAATTCCGTATCGAATTACGGAATAAAGTACCAGCACTTTGGCATAAAGTACTGTCATTCGTATAAAGTAGCGGTTTATAAAGTACCGGCAATGCTGTATAAAGTTACGGCATCATTTGTAAAATGTACGACCGTATAATACTATACCATCTTTACCGTATAATATTATACCATAATTTTCGCAGTAAAATTTTTTAATTTACTTGATTCTGTGATTTTACGCTAATTATTACGGTAAAAAATACGATATATCAGTTTTTTGTACCCTAAAATTTTCTGGTAAAAATGTATTTTTCTGTAATAAGTACCGGCACCCTGATCTATGGTATTTTTTGTAGTAATTGGATCCGAAATTACTTATAATGTAACTTAAATTGGTAAATGGAAGTATGGCAGTCACTCATTATAGCTATTTCTATTGTACATACATATGCAAATACTTTGGTTTTTTTTTATAGCTCAAATGCAACTTATTTTAAATCCTTGTTCTTCTGTCTTGTATAACTTTGTAGTAAAAAAAAACTACCATAAGTTATGATTCCTGCATAAAATGAACAAAAATATTAGATTAGATTAGAAAAAAGGATCAGATAAAAATACTTTTAAATGAAAGCTCACAATCTCTGAAAATTAAACCGACATCTAAGGAAATAAATCACGTCATCATATGCATGCCATTCGGATTCTTAGAATCCATCTACATATCGTATTAATAAAATGAATTAGAATATTACTATAGCCCAAAACACCCATATATAAAGCATTGGAACTAGATAAATTTAACAGCTGTCATAACTTATCGATGATATTATAATATGGACGTGAGTTAAGCATACATTTATGATCTCATGTATAGATAATAATTTGGATGTATTGCCGAAGGACTATTTCAATCTCAGTTAGAATTGCATAGTAAATATCTCTGTGATTGTGATGTTCATTTAAAACATCTATGCTGGGATGGTAATAGTTCCCAACCAACTACTTCCAAAAGTATTATTTTAAAACCGGTTTAAAAAAAATCAAACTGCGTCTATTATTTCGCTTAAGTTCTGAAGTGATATAATTGCAAACTATGAATCAACTTTAGTTTAACTTTAATTAAAGGACGCCAAATGTTTATGACATTTTTTTTTTCTTAGCGGATAGTAGTCGATAAATGGGAAGTATATTGTTTAGATTTGTTTATTATGATTTTAAAACTTTAATTTCAAACCTGTTGTGATTTGTAAATGTTAAGTTCTTTTAACCTCGACGTTTAAATTTTGTGAGATGTGAAATTTTTAAAACTATATTAAAAATTTTCAAAATATTAAAGAAGAAAATTTAATAATTGAAAATAAATGCTCCTTCAATCAAAGGTCTGAATATTATTTAAATCAATTTTTTTTCCTTTCAACCTCTGTTAAGTTAGAAATACTTAGAGTCAAATATATTTTCTTTATTTCTTGTTTAAACCATTAATGGTAAAATGAAATTTTGCAGATTACTTTCTTGTGTTCTAAAAATTGCATACCACACCACCGTAAAATCAAAATAACAACCCTAGATGAATAATACTCAAACACACTCTCATATATTGATGTCCAATAAATTATTTAAATTTCTGTGTACGTTTTATTTTAATTTTATAAACGTCGTTGAACAGCCGACCCAATTTCAAGGGTTTACGACTACTAATGTTCAACTCCGTAGCCTTGTAATTTTGAACCAATCCAGAAGACAAGGAAACTCCTGGATCAGTACCCCCAGAGGTATTGATTTGTTATGGGAACATGGAGGACTTTGAGACACGACAGATTTAACGTGCATCAGTCACCATTTACTACACGGGGAGTCTTCAGCCGGCGAGGATCGAACCCACGACCTCTTGGACATGGGCCCAGCACCCTTCCGACCAGGCTATCCCGGCCTCTCTGTGTACATTTTATTTTATTTTATAACCGTCGTTGAACAGCCGACCCAATTTCATGGGTTTACGACTACTAATGTTCAACTCCGTAGCCTTGTAATTTTGAACTAATCCAGAAGACAAGGAAACTCCTGGATCAGTACCCCCAGAGGTTTTGATTTCTCTGTGTACATTAAAGTTAAAATCAATAAAAACTCTATATCACTGTAAAACAATCCATAAGAAATAAATTGCAAAAAAAAATTTCAAAATTTATACCGCCGATAATTTTAGTAAAGATAATACTTATTCACTTCTATACTACACAGTTGAATAATTTTTGTATAGCGTACTTAACGTAAAATATATTTTACCATTGTAACGGTAAAATATATTTAAAAACTAAACTATGATAGGAGAACTTTTTATTGCTAGAAGCACTCCGCAAAAGTGAAATTAAAACCCATAGTTTTGGAGCAAAAAATAAAATAGCAGTTAAATGTATTCTGTTCGATAACTACTTCCTCCTTAAAAATATATTGCATTCATATATTTTCCTTAAAAATCCCTACAAAATATTCCAAGTTCAATCAAGGTTTGTCAAGCTTAATCAGAAAACTCCATTTATTCGTAGGTCAATCAAGTTTCTTTAAGATCATTAAGATAATCAATCAAGTGCCTTCATGTCATTCAGTCATGTGAATTAAACTGCCTTTCAACAAGTAAGTTCATAAGTTCATCCAATGTTCATCAGATTCACCATCAGCTGAAAATAGATAAGATTTTTGTAGGGTAACCATAATAACTTATAGGATATATCGACAAAACTTGCATTCGGATTATTGTTTGCTTTCTTATTTATCTGTATTTTTGGGACGTAGTATATTGATTCAATATATGTGGCCATATTTTAAAATTATAAATACAAATTTGGGGAAAATACAGGTTATTTTAAAAGGTTACACTATAAGGTTGTTTTATGAAGTCTATAAGGTAACCCATTACTTGCAAGCAAAGTCAAACGTAAATGGAGATTTGCTTTTGGGGAAGGATAACCTTCAAGCTCTTCAAAAGTTAATCTAGGTTATTTTATATTTGATATTACAAGGTTCTGTAATAGGATTTTTTTTATACAAAATTAGCATGAAATATCTACTTCAGTTGAATTACATACCTTTACGAGTATCAGTATTATTTTATTCTTTATGCCTACTCTCTGTCTCATACAAAGTATCGCTCCTACATGTTCCATCATTTGATCTTTAGCCTTATAGCCACATTACAATCGATTATAAACATCTTTCTAGCTAAAATTCTAGTTGATAAGTTGAGCGCTATCTTATTCCTTCATCAGCTCCATTTTAAGTTTCCACAACCGATTTCGAAGGCTGCTCATCTTTTTCTTTGGAATGGGGCTGTTATATTATTTTCCATTACTTATCATTTTATTTCTTTTTCTCTTAAATATTTATTTATAAGACATGCATCAGAAATTTTATAAGCTGTTAAAACACCATGATAAATTGTCTTACTCACTAATTATAATTTAAAATATGCATCTAAGAAAATTCTAACTTATGCTTCTGCAACAAATTAGCATACCTCTTTCATTAGCAATAAAAAAATTCATTTTAATATAAAGTATTAACGGGAAACTTTTGTTTCGTTCTACAAAATAAGTTGCAGAAAAAAATGTTAAAACAAATTATTTACCACGGTGGATAAACGAATAAAGAACTGCAAAATAAATAGCCTATGTTAAGCTTGTTTACCAAGAAGATTATGCAGCAGACACTTATCTACAGCAGCCGTTTATTCTTAACTATATTTATTCCTGTGCTATTAAATTAGGTACGAAAAGTTTCTAATAAATACCTCTTGTCTTTCATTAGCAAAAGAAACAAGGCGGAGTGTTCTTGCCTAGAAAAATAAACACAATAATCTTTCGAAGTACATAAATTATAGTGGATTCTACACCGTGGTTATAAATAAAGTAGAAAGTAGATTAATCTTAAGTAAGCGTCGTCTGTTTAGTAGATTTAATGAAATATTTCAGAAACAAAAAGTTTTGTTCGTAAATACAATGCTTAAAACTGACTGGTAAATGCAATTTCAACACACAACTATTTTAGCATATGTATATTCTTCTTTAGTTCATCTGTAATATAAAAGTCCTATTTTCTTGACATTCAATGTTTTAGGTCTAATTTTTGATGTTCGTTTTCTACCTGCATTATTAAATTAAGACCGAGATAAATTGCCCTTTATATTTTTTTACTCTGATTAGATTTCAGTAAATATACTTTTTGTTGAAAACTCAAGAAAACCGATTTGGATAAAAGCTAACAAATTACTGTGAACTATATATTTACATAGGTATTTTTTTAAAACGTCTAAGTTACACATAAGTATTTAAAAGCTGACTTCATATGTACCGTACGTAAAAAAGGAGCTACCTTAAATAACATATGCTCTAATGGTTGGATCTTCATGCTCAAGAATTTAATCTTAATTTTTTCGAGAGGGTGACAACAAATGCTCTAATTAATTGTTACGTACAATAATTTTGGTTACGGAATCGGACACAAGAATGTACTTTATCTAAATAAACATTACTTTTTGATGGATTCAGATTTCTAATCCAAAAATATAATCGGCTACCGCAATCTTGGAAATATGATAGCAATGGATTGGTGAGCAGAGTGGACCAAAGCTCAGATTCCTTAATATAAATTTTGTTTTTTACATATACTCGATAATTTTTTAAATGAATTTAAAAAAATATTTTACTCATAATTATAAAATTCACTTACCCAATAATATTTCCATGAAAAAATTTAGCTTATATTAAATATTTATTATTTTCTTTTTTTCATTTCCTTTAATTATAATCAAAAACATTTAAATTGTAAGGTATACATTTTTATATCATTTTAAAGAATGTAATGTTAAATAGCAAAACTTCTTGGATCTTAACGTTCAAGAATTTAATCTTAATTTTTTCGAGAGGGTGGCATCAAATGCTCTAATTACTTGTTACGTACAATATTTTTGGTTACGGAATCGGACACATAAATGTACTTAATATAAATAAACATTACTTTTTGATGGATTCAGATTTCCAATCCAAAAATATAAGAGGCTACCGCAATCTTGGAAATATGATAGCAATGGATTGGTGAGCAGAGTGGACCAAAGCTTAGATTCCTTAATATAAATTTTGTTTTTTAACGTATACTCGAGAATTTTTTAAATGAATTTAAAAAAATATTTTACTCATAATTATAAAATTCACTTACCCAATAATATTTCCATGAAAAAATTTAGCTTATATTAAATATTTATTATTTTCTTTTTTTCATTTCCTTTAATTATAATAGAAAACATTTAAATTGTAAGGTATACATTTTCATATCATTTTAAAGAATGTAATGTTAAATAACAAAACAAATAAAAAAAGATAAATAGGTAGAATAGTTTCTGAGAAATTGAATTTTGAAAAAGTTGTATCGAGTCTTTAAAATTAAAGCCTAAAACGTGTATATCCGATCATTAGATTATTATATATATATATATATATATATATATATATATATATATATATATATATATATATATATATATATATATATATATATATATATATATATATATATATATATATATATATATATATATATATATATATATATATATATATATATATATATATATATATATATATATATATATATATATATATATATATATATATATATATATATATATATATATATATATATATATATATATATAATATATATATATATATATATATATATATATATTATATATATATATATATATATATATATATATATATATATATATATATATATATATATATATATATATATATATATATATATATATATATATATATATATATATAATAACTTACACTTTCTACAAGAACATAATGTATATTATAATCAAATAACATGTTTAACAATGTTATAATAGAGAAAGTAAAAAATTTATAAAAAATATTTTAAAAAATCGAAATATCAGCAGCAATTGGTATTTATATGCGAAGTTTCAAAAATTATTCATGCAATAAAGTATTGTAACAAAAAGTTAGAAAATTTAAATGTAACTAAATGCAGTTTTTATTATCAATTATTGCTAGAGACTACATATTTTTTTTAAAAAATTGTTAAACATTAAAAAAAGATATTTTCTTAAAATGTAAAAAAAAAAATTAATTCTTCTTTTTTATACAATTTACGTTACAAATAAATAGTCAACCACTGCAATTATATTTCATAACCAAAATTCAATTTTTTAATACGGCAGACTTTTCTCTTTTTCACTTATAACGTTTCTTTAAAAATCCCTAAAAGCCTATCCGCAAGTCAAACAAACGACGAAAACACATTTGTTTTTACTTGAAGTTGTGCTTTATTCGTGTTTTTTTAAATATAGTTGATTCCCAGTAGCAGGGATTTCTTATGTCGTTCATTTTCTCCTTTTTCTCTTTAGCAAGAAAAAAAAATGGTTGAAGCATTTTCAGCTTTCTTTTATTCTTAGAGTGCAAAAAAGCGTAAATTTTCTTGTTTGTGAAATGAAAAAACTACCAAATTCTTCTTTCTATTTGAAGTGTGCTTCTTTAATCAACAAAATTTAATTTAACTGATTGCATTTTTTGTCCTCTTATCAGTTATTTAGTTTTCTTCAGTTCCTAGAAATAACAAACATGTTTTACATTATTTCCATGCATTTGAAAATGAATTTATCTAGAGTACAGAAAAAATCGTTCTTAAAGATAACCAGAGTGATCAAATAACCAAAGATAAAAGACTTTCAAAATATAAAACTCAAATTTCAAGAGCGTTTAAACTAAATGTAACCATTCGTGCAGGATGATTATCTACATAATCTTCATCCTTAATACATAAACTCTGCATTCTCGCATATACATGTTATCTAAACTATATAACACCGCTGTGATCTAGATTATCAGAAATTCCTCATTAATTTGTATGCTTTAAGTAAATCTCCTTTAAATAGTGAAACTTTTTATGAGATATGAAATGGATGCTACAATGTTTTTTCGTGATTAGCTAATATTTTACTACATTTCAATAACAAAAATATTTTTGTTAAATTCACTTTTATTTGTAATGATAAGTTAATTTTATTTAACTACTTAGATTATTTAACAACTTTGAGGTAGAAAAATATTAAACCTAAAGTAATTTATTATTTTAAAAGCCTTAACAACATTGACTCCAGTTTTTACGTTTAACAATAAATAGCTCCACTGTCTTCTATGATAAAAAAAAAATCCGTTTAGATTTCAATACTTTCATGAACTTTAATTTAAATTCGATTTTGTTAATATTTATTTTAACACAATTATAATCAATAGAGCAAGAAATATTTATAAGGATAATTCTTAAAAACAAAAATTATTGCACCCATTAAAAATATCAAAATTTACATACCTATTCAATTGATAATAAAAGCATTTTACGTGAAGATAAATGCTAATTGAATAAAAAATTCATTAACTAATAATAAATGCATTCAAAGATTATATAATAACTACTTCCCAATTAAATTGATAATAAATGCATTTTATGATTTTAGCTTATTTCATAAATGTATTGCAATGCCATAGTTTAAATTATTTGACTTATAATTGGCTTTTAAACTATTTTACATAAATGTACCGGTCGAATAAAAATCACATTTTAAAGATTACTTAAGCGAATTTAAATACATTTCAAGATTTGAATTTATAATATCGTAAATTTTATTTTTATTATTTACTAAAAAATTGGAAAAGTTCAAAACTTCTGTTATTCAATGGAAACACACGAATAAATATTTGGTCCTCTAAATATTTTCTTAGTTATAACGCTCGGCATTTTTGACTTCTGTTATTCAATGGAAACACACGAATAAATATTTGGTCCTCTAAATATTTTCTTAGTTATAACGCTCGGAATTTTTGAGACTAACTTTAACAGTTATATAAAACACGCTGACAGATTAAAACAACTCTTAATAATTTCATTAAAAGAGTTTAAATCTTTTGATTTCGGCTTACGACCTAATTACTTGAAGAGAAAATTTTACAAAAATGTACTATTTATTATACTTTACTTTATAATTTTACTTTAATGTACAATTTTACTTTGCATGTACTGAATACAGGTTAAAAATGAGTTTCAACTACTAAGTACATTACTTGAAGTATAGTAACTAAATCCACAATTTTTATTATCAAAAAATAAAACCAGTGCTCTTATTGCATCTACTTTATCAAGTTGTTACAATAATTACAGAGTAATCATTGAAAAGAACTATAGAAAAAATAATAAAATTATCTAAAATTTCATGAAAAATTTATGCAGCGACATGAAAACGAAAAAAAAGTTTGCTGAAAAACAGAGGTTCTAAATGCACCCCCAGAGATTTCGTATTTTGGAGCGTTCGTGAGGTAAACAATTCTTCAACTCTTTGCATTCTAATGGAATAGAAGAATTTAAGTATATCACGTAAACCAAAGTTGAAAAAGTATTCCAGAAGAAAGGAAATTCAGCAGAAAGCATTTAAATAAATTTAAATCTATATCAATAAAAAAGTGTCATTTTCAGAGATTTATAAGAAGATTTCATCCTTTAAATAATAATAATAAAGAATCAAAATGAAGGTAAAAAATTCTTCAAAAATAAATGCTTTCTTTAAATTTCTCCGTTACTGAAAATGAGCTTCTTACTTTTAACAATTTTATATGAATTCCCTTATATATTTTGGATAATATTTAATTTTGTAATAATATTTACATTTAGATTTACATTACATTAATAATATTATGTGGCTCATTAAGCTTATTAAACGTTTATCTAATTTTTATTCTTAAAAAGGCGTTCAAGGACTAAAGTAGCAAGTAAGAAAACAGAAGTTAAAGTTAATATTAAAATTTAAAGATGCGGCTGCTAATAAAAACAATATAGTTATGTTGTAGTTATAGTGGTAATGCATAAGACACACGCTAAGAATAACCCCAAAGCACCCAGCTAGAACAACTATGAGATTGGCGCCAGATGGAAAACGGATGATAGGCCGGTCCAAACTAACCAACAGACAAATTGTAATAAAGAAAATAAACATCCTGGGATGGCCCTGATGGGGAAGGGCAAGAGAAGCAGCTCTAAAATGGCACCTAACTTGTAATCCCATGCGCCCTCTGGTGTAAAGAGAATTAATTACGATGAATGATAATACTTATGTTAAATCTTAATTTCCTTAATATAATAAAAAGTTGTTATAAAAACTCATAGTAATGCAAAATAAGAAATAGAATTTTATAATAAGAAATAGAATTTTATAATAAGAAATTAAACAGCCAGGAATTTTTTTTTCCAGTTTTTAACAGCTAGTTAATTATTTAGTTAAGAAATTAAACAGCCTGTTTTTCATTCACCGCTCTTTTTTCATCATAAAACAGAAAAAGTTGAACATGCTACCTCAGAGATCTAATAGCTTCGGCTATTGAAGTGTGATTTACATTGGCTTTTCACCAAAATGAAACAATGATGACGTCAATTTGGAATAATAAATTGAACGGTTTGAGGAACAGGGAAAACAAGAATATGGATAGAAAGAAAAGGTGAGAATTTCAATAGCTATTTATTTTTAAACAAAAGTGAGCCAGCGAACTAAGACAGCTGTATTGCACAAATAAGAATTTGAAAGTTACTCACAAATATTTTTTTTCTTAATTTTTTACGTTGGATTATACAAGTGTTTAAAATTTGGGTAAATTTTCATGGAAAAAGTTTTTATTCGGCTTATTAAAGAGGATGATCTTATATTTAGAAATATACAGACATATGCAGTTTGCAGACAGGCATATTTCTACAAGGTTTTTATTTCAAGTCATTTACAGTATCAAAATAAAATTATTTTCAAGCTAATTTTTAACTTTTCAAACTATGCAGTCTATTTGTCTGATAACTTTAAAGAAATATGTCTCGAGAATATCAAAGAAGTTAAGAATATTATTTTATTTATGAACTACTACAATAAATTCAAACAATGTTTGACTTTAACCGTTAGAATATTCCTGAATCTAAATAGTGCATAGCTGGTATTATTTGAAGCGAACAGAGAATATAAGATACATACAAACAGGAACGCTACATCATTCTTAGAGATTTTTGAATAAAAGTTCACAAAGCAAATATATGTACTACAAAGTCAGTTCAAACTTTACGTCCTCTAACATAAACTTGTGAGTATATTTTTAGAAATAGTGCTGCATTAAAGATTCTGCTCTGTTGGCGAAAAGTTTGCATTCCCTTCGGAATAAAATTTAACTTTTGACTGACAATAATGTTTTGTGAAATTTGTTGTTTACTTATAAAATTTCTGTATAAAATTTGTAACGCATGACTTAGTTTTGAAAATCATTTTAAAACTTTAAATATCATTAGACACGCTGGGGGTCGTCGAAAATTTTTTGACATTAACTATAACTAAATTTCACTAATATTTGATTATATTTTGAATAAAATATTTATACAAATTGATTTAAAATATTTTTAGTTATAAAATCAAAATATAGAAAAATTAGATGCCAGAATGGATCAAATAAGAAATCATTATAATATAGACACATATATTGCGGTTCTGTGGAAAACAACTGCAAACTGGATACTTGCAGGAAACATTATAACAAGAATTGTTTTTTTTAAAATCTGCACTTTACTGATGTTGATTTACATCTCACAAGAGCTGGATAATGGGCTATTGGCGACAGTCTGGAAATCATGCCTGAGAATGATCCAAGGATATGCCATCAGAATTTTTATCCTGTGAAGGGATGCCTCCCCCGATTAAAAAACCCACCAACCACCGAACAAAGTCGAGTGCATTGTGGTAGTTTAATGCTGAGGTAATGAGTACGATACCACACTCCCTCGGTCTCTTCACAGGCCGATCAAATAGTCACCCACTCACTCACTGACCTTAGCCAGTGATTCTTAACTTCGGTGATTTACTGGGAAACGTATCTTGCAATCTGTCTTCTGTAGGATTTTTTATATAATTATATTTACTTTTATTTAATTAGATTTTTTAGCTATCAAAAAAAATATTTTGCTAGTGTATATTAAACTTTTAAAATTATCGCCCTAGTGATTAAGTTTACAGAACGACGTAAACTGTTTAGGTTTTCGCACGACGTGAATATCAGATAGGATCGGAAAATTAATGTTTTTTTTTTTTAATGAAGTCTCTGGATTACAAGACTCAAAAGACTTTCTAATAAAAGGAAATACTTATGCTATGCTTACATATTTACCCCATTCATGAATGATTTTTATCTCCAAAAATACCAATTTCGGAGTTTTTGGACATCTTAAAATGGCCGACGGTAGATTGTTTTCAATTTTGTACGAGGTGGTGTAATTTTTTTTCTGCTGTTTCACGCTGTTATACACCTACAGCAACTCAATTTATCTGACAAAAAATGCATCTTTTAACTGTGCAATAAGGATTTTTATATTTTGATACATATGCATGCACGAATTCTATTAAGTAATTTTCTATATTTAATTTATATTCACTTCTGTTTTGTTTAGCCTAGTTCGAATTCATCTTAATATTCTCTCTGTGCAGTGTGTATGTTTGATTTACAAATAAATTCAATTTGAAGAATTAGTACATACATACTAAATTATTTTACAAGGTCAGAACGGCTAAATGGTTTTTATTTCTTATGTGAACTTGACAAAGGAAATCTATACCTTAAGTAGGTAAGTAGGTTCTTTATTTGCGTCTCATTAGAGCTGCAAAATGGGCTATCGGCGATGGTTTGGGAAACATCCCTGTGGATGATCCGAAGACATGTCATCGCAATTTCGACCCTCTGCAGACGGGATGGCCCTCTGCTCAGGTAGCCCGACGACCTGAGCGTGAAGTCAAGCACTTTACTGTAGAACAGTTTAACTAGGACCGTTACCGTTCACCCTCGGTCCCTACGCAGACTTATCACATACGCGCTTACATACCGCAGGCAGTGATGTTTGACTTTCTACTGGGAACCGTGTCCTTACGATCAGTCCTCTGCGGGACTCTATACTTCAGTTTGGCATCGACTTAAATTCCATAAATTAATAATAAAATTTTAGATGAAAAACAATTATTTACAAATAAGTAAATATAATTTTGAGTATCGCTGAAAAACTTTTACAGAATAGCGAGCTTCGTACACCGAAAAAAGAAATTCTTAATTTTTAACACCCTTGTTTTAAAAGGCATCCATTCACCTTTTATTCATTTATTTCTCGAAATTTCATCCATTACTTTCGTGTCTCACGGTGAATGGACAATTACAGTCAATTTTTTTTTTAATTTTAATACATTCAGAATCCCTCAAAACTCCCAGAAAACATTTCATTACTTTCCTAAGAATGCTATTTATTTAGTTATTTTTAATCAAAAAACGCTTACTTTCGTTTTTGCCTGAAACGGGGAGTCACGTGGTTATTCACGAACTGACGTCACATGTGTCCATCTGCCGTTCACTTACAATCTGTGTACTGTGAAAGCCAATACGTTCTTGCTTTCGTTTGAATTTTCTGATTAAATCCAACTATTTTAGATGGTCAAAAGCCATCTGTATAAAAAATTGCGCCCTAATATCACTTAATAAAAATGTGGATTTGATATAACGTATTTTTATAATGTTAAAATTCAATGGTACCCACTGAAACATTGTTAATACTTGACGAAATTTTCTAACTCGGAATATTTAAGATTTTTTAATTCAATAAAAGAAGTGTAAGGTATTGCTTATAAATGATGCGATATAAATACAAAATAACTTCGTTTTTTTATTTTTTAACTATATTAATCTTAATTTTAATGTATATTTCAAGTTCATTTCGAAGATTTATTTTCATCTTAAATGAAAGAAATATTGGATCAATTTTTTAATGCAGAATAAATAGTTTTAGATTTTAAAATGGAGGACAGCTTAAGTTATTGATAATTTTATGATATATATATATATATATATATATATATATATATATATATATATATATATATATTCCAGCAGATTTTATTAACTTTACTTTAATTGCCTTAATCCATGTTATAAGAGTATTTGAAATCAAGCATATGCATTTATTTAGTTCTTTATTACAGAAATAGAAATAAAATTTTATAAATGCGTATAAAATAATTTTTCGCCATAGCAAAGTTCCTATTTACTCAAAGAATAAAAATATTGAGAAAAAATATCAACATTACTGTTTATTTTTTAATTATTTAATAATTAATAAAGAATGTGCATTAGAATTTCTTTCCATTTTGTATAAGTTAATTTTTAATTTTTGTTCTTTAGCTTTAGTGACACAAAAACTTCCAGCTTAATGATATTCGCTGAAATTTTGTGGATAAATGAGTTAATTAGATATGAATAAATGAGAGATTAAGTGAAATTTTAAGTATAACTAGATTATGATGATGGTCAGATATATTTCAATGGACTATATTCTTGAAAGTGTTGATACGTTTTCGGCTATACCGAATGCATACCCTGAGATTTCTTTAAAACTATTTTAATAATTTTTTTTTTATTAAAAATGTATAATGTATTAATTTTACTATTTTAGAATTCTTCATTGCAAGCACTGACAAATAGCTTGCAAAAATAAGGAGAGAAATTAACAATAACCATACTTTATTAATACTATGTGCCGAAAAAGGAATTAAAATTTATAAATTTAAAAATAAAAATAATTTCTAACTGTAATGAAATTCTATTTACGCAAGGAATAATAAATATAAGCGTTAATGTGTACTTAAATATTTAATACATAGTAAAACAAAAAAAAACAAAAAAAAAAAAAAAAAAGATTACATAAACTGCATTAGTAAATATTTACTTAAAAAGAAAATCCTTTAACTCTAGTAATAAATAAATAAAAAAAAGAAGAAACATTAAATAACATTATTTGAATTCTTGATCATTAACACATAGATTGTAACGATGATGGACTGATATTTCTCAATGGACTAGATTTATGAAAATACTGATTTGTTTTAATGCAATAACGAATGATAAAATCATCCATCCTATATCAAAATGTATAATATTTCTATCCAATCTGCGACTTATTTTAATTAAGTAGTTAGGTTGTAATGTAGCATTATTTTAATTTAAAAGTAAGTGGAATAAAATAGTATTTTCTATGAACTTTAACACCACTGATTTCAGCCGAAAAGAAATGTTGATTCGCTGTAAAGAGCTGCATAATCATTTCTTCAGATATTTTATGATAAATAACAACGTTTGAAGTTTTAAAATCTTTCTTTCATTTTGCACACCTTCTCAAAACCGTAAATTTGACTCACAAAATTTTTACTGATAATTTACAAAGGATGTTCATACGATATACGTAATATCAAAACTAAAAGAGCATTGAAATAGCCTTAGTGGATGGAGACGGCACGTTTCCCTTCGGCACATGTGACGTCATAACCAATCAGGGATCGTTTTTGATTGCATCCCTTACGGAGGCCTTTTGGGGCAATTTAAATGTTTAATAACTAAACAAATTAGCATTTGCCGAAAAAAACAATCAGATTTTCGGTTTCAGAAGAGAATTTCCAATAAGTTAGGTGTGAAAATAAAAAAATTTATGAGATGCTGTAATTGTCCATTGATGTAAAGACATGGTTCACAGTAGAACATTTAAGTCAAGCATTGCTGGACGCAGTCAGTAAGCGGGTGGGTGAACACTTTGATCAGCCTGTGAGGTATCGGCTCTCATTAAACTGATCCTCCACCCGGCTACCAAAGCATAGGAACCATTCTCTTTACAGTGGATCAAAATTACGATGGCATGTCTTCAGATCATCCTCGGGGATATTTCAGGGCGTCGCCAATAGAACATTGTGCAGTTCTAGTACGACGTAAATTACGACTATTATTTTTGTCACTTTACTAATTCAGAGAAACCAAGTCCTTTGCTCAGTTGGATTGTGGTTGGGATTGTGGTGGTGAATCCTTATATAATGATTCTTACTTTACATTATATCGTAAAAATAACTTCACTGACTCTCTGCGTTCTATGTCCTTTCTTCTGTGTGATTGTGTGAGTGCAACCCGCCCTATAAACGAGTTTGTGGTTGTATGACGTGGACGACGCTACTCCACCGCCGTGGCTTAGCCATAGGTGCTCACTGGGTAAAGATAAAAGAGTAGTAACTCTGGCATTTCTGAGGCCAATGGGAAATAGACCCAAGTGCCCGCCATTAACCATAAAAGGGAGAAAAAAAACTACTGACTCTTTTGTATAAATCTTTACGGAATACCAGAAATGGAAGCTATTTAAATCCATATTGTCTAGAAGAACATTTTTGGCGTTACACTACTCCAGAAACTATCAATAATTTTTGATGTAGTGAAACTCCAAGAACTAAGAGCTATCTGTAGTGTATCACTACATCACGGTGCAGAGTTGTTGATACCATTTTTGGTGTTTAGAAACGTTAATATTTTTATTAATTAGTTGATTTACATGATTTTTAAAACATACCTACATATAAAACATACCTACATATAAAACACAATTAAGGAAATAATAATTTAATAACTGAGTGGATTAAAGCAGATTATTAAGATATAACTAGATAAATTCTGAATCACTAAACAGTATAAAATGATTAATTGCTGGAAAAAATGAAAACAAAATCATTAAAAAGCGTTTGATAACTGAATGTTAGTTAATTCTTTTTTGCACAATTTTACGCCTAATGCAGCTTTATCTGTGCAAGTTCAATGCGCAAAAATGAAATAAAAAAATTTGTAATATTGATATATAATTTATTAAATAATTTCATGCAGTTAACACATAGAAGTGGGATAAGTTTAAATAACTGTATTAAAATAAAGATGTTTTATTATAAATCCATCACAATCAAGAAATTAGAGAACCATGCTTCAAAATCTATAATGTGTATTCAATATGCAATATTTGAATCGCATAATAAATTGCGCTATGTAAATCCTATATTATGTGACCTAACCATTTCTGGAATCTTTTATTATTTGTTTATTTAAATGCCTGATGCCTGCAGAATTATACTCTTTATTATTAAAATTTTATCTGAATCATACGTTACTGTAATCATATTTCTTGCGGGAATCATAGTATCTGATTGAAAACTGCATTCACTCCAGAAATAAACAAAGAAGAAATAACAGTCAGCATGTTTCAAGAGCATCGGAAATAGGCGCCCATTTTCTAGACTTGCCACAAACCTATTTTTGATGGGCTGAAGATAAGTCGACTGCTATCTCTCCTTCCTTTCTTTCTGAAGTAAACGAAGTTTTTAATCAGGTAATATCTTACTACTTCAGTTTCTTGGGATTAGTATTTATCCTGCATTAAAATATAGGAAATAAAATATAGGAATATCATTCATTAAAATATAGGAAACGAACAGGAATAACAGTAATTACAAGAATTTTACAGGAATTATGCGAATTATTATAATTATATGAATTGTGTTATAATACGAACACGGACATATTTTTTATCTTTAAAACATTAACAAATGACTAAACTTACTATCAATATCTATGTCTTAAGTATGATTTCTTAATCGTTTTCATTAAACAGTAATATTTAATTGGTACAAAAATGCCAAATAAATTGCACGTGGAAAAACCTTAAATAATTATGCCGGAGCAGATTTTTCATTTTTTTTCAGCAATATGAAAATACACATCTGCTTCTTATTATGTTCGGTCATTTATTGCAAAAAATTTGCTCTCACTAGAATATTTCTAAATAAATTAATTTCAACAAGCCACTTTGGTGAACAAACAATTAACTTTCATTGACTTTTTTATTTTTTAAATGTATTTCTATGGACCTGTTCATGTTTAATTAACTAAATTACATTTTTCTCTTGAAAGTATTCAGTCAATTACATCTTCTCATTAAACGCATCTGTGACAATTTAATTAATCGTAATATTTAAAAATAAATAAAAACTACGTTTCATTTTCATTTTTTCCTGCCCACAAATAAGAATTAAATTAGTTTAGTTTAAAATAAAAAATGGTGGTGTTAGAATTTTCATAGAGATAAAATATACGGTAAATGCAATATTACTGATTTTCCTTATGCATTTTCTCTATGGTTTTTACAGATTTCACTATGAAGATAATCAGTTATATGAAATTCAAAACTCTCTTTAACACATAGGCATTTAAAACAGTAGAATTCACAAAGAAAGTTCCATATTTTATAACCGTCGTTGAGAAGCTAGCCCGATTTTTAGGTTTATGACTACGCATGTTCAACTCCGTAGCATTGTATTTTTATACCCAATCCAGAAGACGAGGAACCTCCTCAAGTATTGTGAGAAATCTGCTTTCATGGAGGACTTTTTTATTAAACAAGCCCACATTTACGTTACATGGAAAGGAAAACCACGGAAACAGTACCTCCCACGGAAACGGTACCTCCCACGGTTTCTGCGACAAGAAGATTCTAATTCATGAAGCGTCTACCACTGAGGATATTTTACGTCAGCACTGTGGTTGGTCTGAGTTGGGAGCGGAATTCATATCAACCATCCATCGCTGGAATTCGAAACCGGTTCACATCATTAGAAGGTAATCGGTCTATTCCCTGAGCCACCTCTAAGCTTCCATATTGCATGACTACTTATAAAATGTACAATAATATACAAATTAAATAGAATTATTGATATAAATAATATCATATTGATAATATGATATTATTTATATCAATAATACAATAATTGATATAAATAAATAATATTTGTAAAAAGAACGCCTATATCTTTGAATTTGATTTAAATGATCAAAATTTAGTTTTTTTTTTTTAAAGAGTTCTAGTTTTATTTTATCACTCTAGCAAAAAGTACGTACATGCATTACGTACAAGATAATAGATAATTAAACTGTACAAACAAAATGACGATTTCATATTGCATTTATGGAAGAACTTGTCTTTTAAGATAAACTTTACAAAGCAAGGATTCAAGATCTTTACAAAGAAAGAGTAATTTTCTTTTTCAATTTTACTTTGCCTTTAATCTATTCGTTTTTAGTAATAAAAAAATATTCCTTGAGCTGGTAAAAGTTTCGAATTTAGATACTTACATTTAGATGTTTGTTTTCCAAATGCAACTCTTAACTGCAATAATATGCCTATGTGCCGACTTATGAGCACAATATAAAGGATGTTCAAATCTATTGCATTGCTTAGTTTGTCGAAAATGTAATGTATCTGAGATAATTGCTTCCAAATATCTCAGATTTAGACATCAAAAGTGACATGGTAGGCCTTTTCCAGAGTGTCTTTTGGAACCTTGATGCAGACCTCTTCTCCTTGACAATCCTTCAGAAACAATGTACTTTCATTAAAGTTTTGAAGAGAATCTGTGGGACCAACGCCAAAGTTTTTTAGTTGATTTGAGAACCCTTTGCAAATTAGAATCGTCGAAGATACGGATCATGAAAAAAGCGTTATCATGGGGAAATTTCCAATTGTCTTTTGTGTCGGTCCTGGATTTTATTGAAATTTCTAAGCATCAAAAGTGTTATGGTAGGCTTTCTCCAGAGGATTTTTTAGAGCAATGTTGCAGACCTCATAGACTTGACAATTCTTCAAAAATGATATAGCTACTTTCATTGAGGTTTTCAAGAGAAACTGTGGCACGAAGGTTAAGGAAATATGATGTTACGTGCTACAAAATTCAAGTTTGACTTATATTAGACTGTTTTTTTAAACCTGCGTACTTTGGGATCTATAATCAACTTTCTCTTTTAGATTTTAAAAGTGGGGAAATCGGTTCAATCAATTGTTGTCATCGCTTGTCACCCAGTTATCTTATAAATGTTATGCATTCAGTATTCTTTCGGTTTTAAAAATTTATAGAAATAAGTATATTAAAAAATAGCTGTCATGATTTCATAGATTCTTTTTAACAAATATATAAGTTTATACAAAGTGATTTAAATGTTTTCTTTATAATAGCTATAATATAACCAAAAAGAAACATTTATATAATTATTTGCATGAACCAAAACTTGTAATACTCTTTTTTTACAAAAAAAAAAAGTTTAAATAAAGTAAATAAAGAAACACAATTATATTACTTCTTATAAAATCTAAGCCAGAATACAAATATCTGAACTATATCAAACAAGCATTTATAAGATCCCTTAAGATTTGTTTGAAAAATCCCTTTATCCGAATTGATAACGAAATGGCGGAACGAATGTTTGTTTTCTGTTATGAAACTAATGGAAAAAGACAATGAAGTAAATATGATACTAGAATTTTCTTTTTTTTTTCTTCTGAAGATGCGTTTTCGGAAAGGAAAATTAGCAATATATATGCAGCAGCCTTTTAAATTATTTTCTTAAATCAGTCTAGAAAGTCTCAGTGGCTCATGCAAAAACTATAATGTAAAAATGATTACAGAACCGTAGATGTATCTTTCTTCAATCGTATTCCATATAGTTTTTATGGAAACCTTAGTATTCTGTTTTAACCATAATTTTATCATTAGTAATGTTGTATATACTTATGTTACTTATTTGTTTTACATTAAACATATATAAGATTATAAGATTTACGAAGGATTAAAGATATTTGCGTGAGACAAGTATCATGAATGCTGCATAAACACTCACAAAAATTACATTAAACATTCTAAACAAACTATGAGATAATTTAAAATTTTGATGTAATATGTTGAAGTATTCTGTTTTAATTTATTCGCTGCTGCATTTAAAAGCCATAAAAGCTAAATAGTTCATTTAAATGAGCTTTAAAGGTATCAAACAATTAGTTTTAGCCTTGCTTTTCAATTGATAAATTTAAATTCTGCTATATTTAAATATCTAATGAACTAAAAAATATTTTTATTATATTTATACAATAACAAAACTTTTATCAAACACATCTGCTCTTTTTTTTTTTTTTTTTTTTTTTGCTTCTATTTGCTAATTAAGATTCACACCCGGGTTTGAAATTTTGATCTAATAAATAAAAACAGTATTTTTGATATAAAAAACTGTTATTTAGCATTTGAAAATAAATATCATTTTAGTTTCAGTTAGTTAGCAGGCTAACTTAGACTGTTTAGTTAGCTAACAGATTTGTATATTTTCTGATTGAAGATTTATTAATACAGACACAAAGGAAGCCACTTATACTTCATATGCGTTACGATCTATTCCGAATTTATGAAAGAGTCAAAAAATACTAAAATATTCATTAAAAAATATAATTTAAATATTAAAGGCTGAGAAAAATTTAGATGAAGATCAACTTCTAACATATTTTCCTAACAAAATTTCATCAATTTTAAATATAATTACGCAAAGAAATACGTTTTATTGCCATCAAAGTAGAATCTAATTTGTTTAGGAATAAATGAAACATTTTCCCTTCTGAAATAGGAACATTTCATTCTTCAATTTCTACATGAAGTTTTTAATTTTTGTCAAATGCCGATCTATGCCATATTGCGAAATAGTCAAAAAATTGTTTTGGCACAAAACAAATATTCATTTAAAAATATTATTAGAATATCAATGCTTAAGAAATTTTTTTTTATAGATAAACTTCTAATATTTTACTTAACAAAATTTCATGCGTTTTATTGCCATCAAAATATCGAATCTAACTTGTTTATGAATGTAAAATCATTTTCCTTTCTGAGAAGGAAACATTTTATTTTCTGATTTCTATATCAAGTTTTTAATTTTTGTCGCACAGCATTATTATGCATATTTTTTCGTAAATGCGAGGCATAAAATTTTTTTTCCAGGGCTGATTTAATAATTTCTGAAAAAGTAATGGGGAATACACATCCATTTTATAAACTACAAAGTAATCTGTATCTGCTGCTATGTTTTGGATTCCCGAATATGAAATGTTGCGAAACAACTTTTAAAATCCATGTTTCAAATTGAATCGAACTCGATTATGATGTTCTTAATGCCTTCGTCATCCTTAAACGCATTTGTTTTGCAATTTTATTAAGTTTTAAGTTTAAGTTATTAAGTTATTAAGTTTTTAATTAAGTTTTGAAACCTAAAGCTTTCAAAATACTTGACTGAAGTGTATGTGTAACTTACTTATGTCCACGACCTCCAAAATTTAAAAAAAAAAAAATCTTAAGAAAACAGGATTTTAAGAATGTTGAAATCATTAAAAAAAAAATCTCAATCCTGGATTTAAAAAGCATTCCGAAAAAAAATATTAAAATTTGTTTCTGAATCTTTTACATTCAAATATAGAAATGCATTAGAGCAAATGGATCTATCTCAGTTTGAAACATATTAGGTGGAAGTTCAAAGATTGTTTTTAGGACTCATTACAGTAGTGTTAGAAGTGTTATAGCTCATTCGTGCAGTTTAGAGACTTTTACTTTGAAAAATTTTATTTTTAAAAAAAGAAACTTGAATTAATGCACGCGATTTAAAATGTTTTTTGATTTTTTCATGAGAATACAAAGAGTTTCAGATTCGAATAAAATTGAAATATTACTCTGAAATAGCTACGTAACACAACTCTTTTGTCACCTTCCTTCAACAATGACAACTATTTCTAAGAAATAAGTCTGAAATCTTTCGAATATTTTTCTCATTGAACACAAGCTTAAATGAAATATAATCTCCCATCATTTCAAACTTTTCCCATTGCACTTAGGTAATCTCTCTTGCTTTGATAAAATCTCTCTCCTAAATAAAAGATAGTGATAAACTCGAAATCTTTTTTTTTCCTCAAATTTGTGTATGTTTAGAAAAATTTTGATTCTCTCTTACTAAAGATTTTATGTTCTTTTAAAGAGTTTTTTAGACAACATGCTCCAGTGATGTTCTCTTTTAAAAACTTCAATGAGTTCACTGTAAAAAATTCTGGATCAAATTACGGTATTAAGTACCAGCACTTTTGGGTGCATCATTCGTAAAATCCATTTTACCGTAAAATATTATACAGTAATTTGTAATGAAACATTTATCTAATTAGAGTGATTCAGTTATTTAACAGTAATTATTAATTGCATAAACTACGGTACATCAGAGTTTTGTTCCGTGATGTGTTTCATTAAATTGAAATTCACGATAACAAGTACTAGTGCTCTGACTGCCAGTTTTTATATACCCTAATTTGATCCGGAATTTTTACAGTATACAGTGTATTTATCCGTATTTAAACCACGACTAGTAACTATTTTTTGGTAAAATCTTAACCAGACTCTTAAAACGTAATCGTTAAATTAGTCACTCTTTTAAATAACATCAAATCAAAAAGATTGAATTAGATTGAATTCTGCAAATATTCACGTTTGGTTTGACGTAATAAAACGTTGAATGAAATTTGAATTTTTTTTCTGCTCTATTTTTTTCTTTCATCGTTATTAATTTTTACTAACTCTTTTTACTTATATATTTAAGATTCTTACATTTTTACATTAAAAAGCTTTTTGGGTCTTTTACAGTTTTTTAAAAAAAATCGAATGCCAAAGTATAATCAAGATAAAAAAAATATATGGCACATTATTTAGATGGAAGAATTCACTACAATCAATAGCAAAACGTACTTTTACGTTCTAAATTTTCAACCGATGTTTCATTTAATTTTTTTTAATACAAAAAAAAGCATTCCAGTTTTGACATTACCTGATTTGTAAAGTAAATAGAAACTATCCATTGCACCAACAAAAACTAATAATATCGAATAATCTAAAATAACATTTTATAAAAAGCACTTAATTTCAAATTAAGCGTATTTTTAATAATTGAAATTTTAAACATTATTTTTTTTAAGGTTTTATGTTGAGCATTTTTTTAAAGCAAGCATATATTACTACTAATAAAATATGTTTACTATATACTTATAGAATATTTGTATTAATAGAATACTATAGCTTATCTCTTAAGCGAATAATAGAAATTCGATAAATGCACATATCGGTAACACCAAACCACGTCAAATGTCAGGAACTGCAGCCATTATTGATTGATAGATTAATGAAGCAGCATTACACTGATATTATCAAGCAGACTGAAACAGGGATAACAAATTTATCACAGGGTCTGTATTACACGAGGCAATTATACATCGGTTTACGATATTATACATTATATTATAACCATATCGAATATGATCAATTAGCAATGTTAGTTAGGTAAATGTGGTTTAAATAATCCATTTTATGATGTATACCAAGTAGCAATTATATGATTATTAGTAATTTTGCAGAATAACTATATACAGTTCGTATTATAGTAATGATAAAGTTATATTAGCAATTTTGAAAATATTCTTCATTCATTTTTGTTAATAAGCTCTGCAATAATAAAAATAGGCAATATATGTATGGCTATTTCGATATAAATAAAAATTAATCATAGAGAAAAAAAAAAAAAAGTACTACAAACTATGGTTTAATCAGTCAATAATAAATTTTATAAAACCTTATAAAGTTAATATCGCTTTGTTTCTTCAACTTATCAAATACGGGTCAGAATTAGGAGGTAGATCAAATGCTGTACGATACCGAAAAGCTAAATAGTGTGAAAAAAAAGCAAAAATTAAACATAAATTAGCTAAATAACGTAAAAAAAGCACTGTATGACCATATATTATGACTTTAGTTCTGTAATGAGACCCTGTCTGAGTGTCCAAACACTAAATAAAAGAGGAAAACTCAGTGACACAGAAGAAAATAACAAAACAAGTTACAGCAAGATTAAAGGAATGCTGAACTATAACTAGAACAGACTTGAGCAAAGGAAAGAATATAGGAAACAACTGTTATGAAAATACGGTGAGAAATCTCAGGTTTAGAAAGACATAGAGAGAAAATTCTGAACGTTAGGAAGAATGAAAAACTTGAAATAATGTTAACTAAACTTAGTGAAATTTTTTTAAACATGAAATGTTTATACGAAATCTAGGTCAGTGGCCTGGGAAGCAAAACTGAAGAGAAAGTTATACCACCAGTTGACTCAAATTGATCCAAAACTTACTAATGGAGAAAAGTTGTCCTTACGGATGAATTTAATAGTTCCGCATGACGAACGTAAACTGCACTGTGGGTGTTAAAATAATAAAGATAAAGCCACTACGTTCACACTAATAAAAGATCGGATTTTTCCATTATGGTAACCCGTGCGGTGGCCTTCTCTCTCCGACAAAAAGTTGATTGGTCTGAGCACCTCTCTATACCAATTATAGAAATTCAATTTACTAATTATTAAATATATGTATATATATATATATATATATATATATATATATATATATATATATATATATATATATATATATATATATATATATATATATATATATATATATATATATATATATATATATATATGTTTGAAATACGCTCACCTTAAATATAATTCGAGTCCTATATGCATTTCCAATCAGTTGATTCATCTCCTATTTTTCTAGAAAAATATATATTTATTCTATTTTAGCCAACCTCTAATTGTTTTCGTTTCCTTCATAACTTGTTTTCCTTCAGATTTTGGCTACAACTTGATGAAATTTTGCAACTTTTAACTCTAATAATTTGGTCAATTTTTAACACTAAATTGTTTGTAATTTTCATTTAATTATAATTGAGCTTGCAATTTTCAACTCTTCTAGATGAATTTCTCGAACTTGCAATTTATTACTATCTTCCAGGTGAATTTGTGATTTCTCGTTTTCTTCGTGTATAATTGACATTTTGTTAAGTTTTCGAATTTTCAAGTTTATGACCTGTAGCCTACAGTGCAACTATCGTCCGAGAGATTGAGTTCTCTTTGTAGTGAATATATCTACTTGAATCCTCTAATGACCTCGTAAACGTCATTTATGACACCTGTTGTATTATTCAGTGATATGGTGCTAAAGTATACATCTCACTCTTTCACACGTATTACATTATTTGTCTTTTCTGAATTTATTAAGAGGAATTTGACTTACGATAAGGCTTACGTTTACTTCGGACTCGACTGAGCGTTGCAACTTTGACTGAAACTTTGCCCCTGCTCTGAAAGCATAGCAAAGTGGCTAAGACTTTTAATCTTTCATTATTTTTAGGGCTGCGATATTTAGGATTTATGAAATATCTGTGCTCAAGGCTATTGAAGGAGAAGGAAGGATGATATTGAAGAAGTATAAAGATGACATGAAACTTCATAGCGTCGAATATTTTACCATAGTTCTACTTTGCTTCCAATCTTTTAATTCAAGTTACAGCCTGCAACTAAATCTTGTAATTATAACTGCAGGTAACTTATAACCTACAGTTATAAGTTATAACCTACATACACTTACTTGTTGTAGCTTTGTTGTAATACATTTGTTGCATCTTTGAAAGAAAATTACAATTATTTTCTAAGTAATGAAAAAATTACAATTTTCTTAAATTTTCTGTTCCCCTCTTAAAAACTATTCACGTTAACTGAATTCTTCATTTCTTTCCAACCCTTATCTTATTCAATCTATATACAAAATAATTGCAAATATACTTAAAACTCCAAGGATTATTTCAGTTATTACATCTTATAATCCACGCAGGCGAATCGAAGCAATTATTAGAAGACCGTAATCAGAATTTTGTATGTAAGACCACTAAAATGACCGAAATATTCTATGCATCATAAGTTTTACTACGCAAGATGTTGTAAAGATATAATTCTTGATACCACAGAGTTAAGAAGATGACTGTCAACATTCGAAACTTTCAAAAGCTCAACACCATAATCCTTAATTATACAGGGATTAGAATTTTCCAGAGTTGAAATTGAGTCAACTGAATGTTTTGATAAGTATATATTTTTCCACCCCGTGTTGATATATTGATAGTAATACTCCGTACCTATTAAGCTTCAAATGTTTCATAAATTCTGTAATTTTTACATTGAAATTTAATCAAAATTCAAAAATATTCTCAGTACTATTGAATGCTAAATATAAATTAAAACTTTTTCCGAATTCTGCTGCCATCCATTAATTGAAAATAAAACTAATATATTGAGTTACTAAGGTTAAACAATGTTATGCAAAATAATTACCACTACGCTTTAATGAGTTAAGACCGATTTAGATTTTATAAACATCACAGTATACTCACAGACTTTTTATGCCACAATAGATTCAAACCCTTGATTTCGTTGTGACGACACCGGATTTCGTACCGGAATTTTTGGTATTTCATAGAAGACGGAAAAAAATTTAAATTTAGATCATAATATATAAATATTTCCTTTTATTTATCAAAATAAAAGTTTAGAAGCACTAATTGCAGATAAACATAAAAAACGGTCTCCTATAAAGTTAAATAATTTCACTTTTAGGTAAGAAAACAATGGAAAATTAAATTCTTCCAAACGCATTCATTCCAACGAAGGTTACATAAATCAATTTAAATTCAACATTTATTGTTCATCTTAAATTTTCCAACTAAATTCAATATTTACAAAAGGAAAAATTGTTGTAATACTATGTGAAATTTGTAGAAAATTATATCATTTTGAGAAACAGATCAAATGAAAAGTTTGAGAGGAATTCAAATAATTTATACCCAGTTCTCGGCTTAATATCATTTAAATGCCAGGAAACTGCCATTAATCTTAATTCATTCCTCACACTTTCGTTAATAATATATGAAACTTAAACAATTAGCTAACGCGAAAAGCTGATGTGGAGGAAATTTTAAATGAGATATTATTCTATGTGCTCGATTTAGTGATTTTAGTTATTAATCATTGAAATAGAGCAGTAATTGTCGAAAAGTAAGCTTAAACAAGATTGGTTTGAACTGAAATCGTAGATGAATTGAATTCATTATTTTATTATTCGAAACCACTTTTTATAATTTTGGCACAATAGAATGACCGTATATCTAATATTTAAATTTTTAAGCTATTGCACTTATTACTGTAATTGATACACGGAATCTAATAAAATTACTGGAATTTTCTAAAGTCCAGTTACTGAAGTTAGATAAGTAACTCTTTTGTTATACAACAAACTATTGTAAAACCAAATGTTCATTTTACTCATTTTGCTGTTTTACTCTGCCAAAGATTCCTAATGCTGCAAGAATACAGTTCCTCATTTTACTTTATTTCATTTAATAACCAGCGGTAAACAGTCAACCCAATTTTGAGAATACGACTATCAATATTCAGCTCCGTAGCCTTATAATTTTTTAAACCAATCCAGAAGACAAGGGAACTCTTCGATCAGGCAATAGGACAAACTAGTCTTCGTGGAAGATTTTTTTGAGGTATTAACTAGCATTTGTGTTACATGAAGAGAGAAACAATAAAAACCTCCCACGGTTAGTCCAACAGCAAGGAGATTCTGACCCAAGATACGTCTGCCACTGAGGATATTTTACGACAGCTTGTGGTTGTCATTGTAAGTTCTTAGAGACCTGTCACATCAGCAGTTTATTAATAGTGACTTTTGCATGGGATGATAGTGATTTACCCTTAATCACTAGACCACTAAGATCCTCAGATCTTACGCAATTTGATTTTCTTCTTCGGGGTTACGTCAAAAAAACCATAAATTTACATAAACTACCGATGTTACAAAGATTTCTGGAACTTAAATAACGTATTTGTGAAGCATTAGGAGTCACTGGCAGTCTGAAACCACAAAGTTGATAAATCGACCATACTTACATATTGACATATATTAAAAACCTGTAATTGAAAAAATCTGCTTGCATATTGAATGCTTGCATATTGAAAAAATGCTTACATATTGAATGTATTTTTAAAACTTCTTTTTATCAACTTTTATTATTTAATAAAAAATTGAAGAATTCAGCTATTTATTAGTGCAAATTCTACACGTGAAGTTAGATATTAAAATAATACAATCACGATAAAAAAGAAATTTATGATGCATTTGATAAAAAAGTTAAATGTTTTATTAACGTAACTATATAAAGAAATTAGATCTACACAATTTCATGCTACCACTTTTTAAAATGTTCTGAAAATTCTTTTCAGTGTATTTTTAATAAAAAATATATATACTAAACTAATAGAACAAACAGTGCGTGGGAGTGAGAATAAACAGTGCGATTTTAAATATTATCTTCAAAAATAGTGCGGGTACATTCCAACAAGACTGTTATTCCAACAACTGAGATGTCAAACGCAGTAGCGCAGAAAAATCTGGTGCCAGAAAAAATTTTCTAATACCATATTGAGCTCAGAGTGACCCTCATCATCAGTAGATCTAAATACTTTGGACTGCGCAGTCCGGGGTGAATTGGAGGCAAGGGTAAACACAAATCAGCACAAGAGTATTGAGTCATTAAGAACATGCCTTAAGAAAGAATGGGGTAAACATTTTTATGAACCACATTCGTGATGGAATAGGCTAAAGCAACTCCACATTTGTATCACAAAAAAAAGGAAATCGTTTTGACATAAAAAGTATATTAATTTTTAAGTAAAAATAAAATATTTATGTAAAAATAAAGTTTTCTTGTTTTCCAAAATGCAGTATCACTTAAATTCAATATAAATGAGTCCAAGAATTTATGCTTCACCTTGCAGTGCATTAACATGCGTAAAATAAAAATTAAAACCATTTATATTTCTAAATATTTCGACAATTAAAAAAATAACAGCTTTATTTTAACATAATACATTATCCCAATATTGGTTGTAATTTAAGTAATGAAAATTCTTGGCCAAATATTTTTAAAAACACTTGTCATATTTTATTTTATACTAATTTATTAATTGGTATTAATTGATATTTAGTATTTTCATTTTTTTAACTCAGCTTATAAAAAGATTAAACAGGAAAAATAATAATAATGGTATTTAATATTTGAATTAAGTTACAATTTCTTTGTGCAATGTAACAATACACTTTCATTATTCTTGAAGAAAGAAAAATCTATTAATTTTTTTTCAATAACTTAGTTTTCTTTATTATGTCATGAATAATTTAATATCTTCTTATTAATACAATGAATAATTCATATCCTTCAGAGACTTTATTTCCAAATTCAATTGAAGAAGAAATAAATAAATATACAAAGCAGAATTCAAATAAGACACTAAATATGAATGATATATAAATGATACGCTGTTATTTTATTTAAATTTTAAATATAATTTAATAAATTTAGTCAGTTCTTAAACTTTTTTTTCATTGTGATTCAGAATGAGGCAGTTTAATTTTATACAACACTTCTAATTTTCACAGAGAAGCATGCAATAATTAATCCTGCAGTAAATAAATTTCGTAGTAAATAAAACATTAAATAGATAATTTTTTAAAATAAATTTAAATCTCTTTATTTAATCTTGAGAACGCAAAAAGTTTTGAAAAACATGTCACAAAAGCGCAAGATGCGACAGTATAAAATAAAAATCTCGAGATATGTAAAAAAATATACAATAATTCATAAATGTAAATATTGAAAGCAAAAACAATTTCTATAAATTTTTAAAATTTAAAAAAAAAAAACAGTGCCAAGTTTATAAATATATATACAGCTTTTTCAGAATGTTAAACTTCAACTGTTTAGTTACATACTTTGTAAAAACTGTAAGATAGTTCTCTTAAAAAACTCCGAACAAAGTATTCAAAAATTTCGAATACTTTGTTTCAAGTTAACAACATATTGTGTGTTTATATATATTAACTTTAAAGGTTGTGTTAAAAGGCCTGTTTACACGGTCCAACTTCTCGAATCCGAGAAATTGGACGGATTTCTCTGTCCAAGAAATTGGATGATTCGTTGACACTATCCAAGTTCTTGAATGTCACTGATTCGTTGAAAGAAAAACTTGCACATGCGCATTGTTCACATTCAACATTATGAAATAATACTTACATAAGTTTAAAATTACTAAATAAATTTCAAATAAAATCATAATAACACATATAAACCGCAACAGATCAATTTATTTGGAATAAAATATATGAAAACAGACAACAAAATGATATCATTTGTTGCCTGCTTGGTGACGTCACAAAACCTAAGACGCTGATTGGTTAAGGGAGAAAAAACTTGGATGGAAAGTAGAACATGCGCTACTATCGTCCAAGAAGTTGGACCAAGTTCTTGGATGCTTGTTTACACGATCCAAGCTCAAAGCAAAACAAGCTTCCATCAATATCAATCAATCTCTGTCCAAGAAATTGGATCGTCTAAACAGGCCTTAAATCTAAACACCAATTATAAAGAATGTTTTCATCAATTTTTCATACATTTACACCTATTATAACTTGTTCTTTTTCGTTGCTTGTTCTTTTGGCAACGTTAGGAAATCGCCAAATAACAAACGACAGTTTGTTTACTATAGAGTACTAGAAGTTATTAGTTTTTTTGTCGTCACATACTCTGTTGAGCATTCTCTAGAAAAAAAGTTCACTATTACAAAATGCATACATGTTTTTAGTTATGCAATAAAGATAATTGAGCTATCATAAGACGATTTACCCTAACCTTTTCAATTACATTAAATATAATTACAACATTTTCTTTCTATCCACTTCTATTCCATTAGTCTTAGTTATAAGTTATTTTAATATTCTCTCTCTGATGTACTTAGGGTTGATAAATGAACTAGTTTTATTTCAAGAATCACGATGTCTATGCGTAGGCATACGGTCAACGATTCTAAATTAATAGTTCGTACTACAAATTAAATCATAAAAAAAAACTTTACTCTCTAATACATGGAACCTATCTTATCTGCCTGTTTTTTGTCACAAATTTTAGTGAAACTGAATGCCAATAACAGTAACAACTACTTGTACCTCAAAAAAAAAGTGTCATGAATTATTTTTGGTGTTCACTAGGCCGAGACTATCAATGGCATTTTATAACAACATTTATGAAGTAAATTTGTTGCCACCACTTTTTGTGTTAAAAGACAATGGAGTTTTTAACATACTGCATTTGCGATGTGTAGAGTGGTCCGCACGGTATTTTTTACTACACGTTTAAGAGTTAATAATTCCAAAACTAATTATCGAATGTTAATTTTTTTATTTCCCCTTCATACTCTTTATACATTTATTACTCACTTTTACATTTTATTTTATTTTATAACCGTCGTTGAACAGCCGACCCAACTTAATGGGTTTACGGCTACTAATGTTCAACTCCGTAGCCTTGTAATTTTGAACCCAATCCAGAAGACAAGGGAACTCCTGGATCGAGTATTGGGAGAAATTTGCCTTCGTGGAGGACTTTTCGATGGAGCTAACCCGCATTTGCGTTACATGGAGAGGAAGACCACGAGAACCTCCCACGGTTAGCCTGACGGCAAGGGGACTCTAACCCATGATCCGTCTACCACTGAGGATATTTCACGTCAGCACTGTGGTCAGTGCAAGCCGGATGCGGAATTCGTATCGACTGGGATTCGAACCCGGTTCGCCTCATTGGAAGGCGAACGCTCTATCCCCTGAGCCATCGCGGCTCTCACTTTTACATTATCAAATTTCTGAAGTAACTTAGTTTTTGCACAGCAAAACAAAATATAAAGTAAAGTTTAACTCAGAATACCGTTAGTGGTGCCGCTGACGATTTTTTTTTTAATTTAGTGAGAAAGAAATTACTATATATTTTAAAAAAATATTAGTGAGATTTGATATTTTCTTGAAGAAGATACTATTTGTAAGAACGGTTTCAATGGTAAACGAAGTATATCTCTCTAATAACTAATAATATTTGCTATACTATATGAACATAAAAGAATGACGTGAAAAATATGTAGGAAATCGCCATGGTAGTTAGGAAACTGAAAATTGTCGTTACTATTTAATGAAACTTGTATCATAAGTGTATTTGCAACTATTATTCCATAAAACGGGATTTTATTTTAAAAAGCATTTTAGAAAGAAAATATTTCGAAGGGCGTTCATATATTTTAAGTCTGGTCCCTTGAACATTCTTTCAAAAGAATTTCTTCACTTTATTAAATGCGTGTCGTAAAGCAGAAGAGGAAAAGATCCCATTTTTCTTTCACGCATTTACTGTAGTTTTTATATCTTGAAGTTAAAGAAATGCCTCTGAGAGTGTATGGTTAAACACTGAAAAGATTTCGTTTAAGGATGAAGATGAGTTTTGAAGAAGAGTTTCAAAAGGAGTTGAAAGTCAGAATTGTTTTCACACGAAACTGTTATTCATACGAATTGTGTAAATAGCTAAAAGGAAGAAAAATATGGGACGTTTTTTGGAGAAATGATAGATTGAGACGCATTTCTTTCCTGCGATAAAACAAAAATAAGAATTTTGAAGATGGTCATGAAAAATAAATATTTAATCTCAAAATTTAAATGCATTTTTATTGATAGAGTTTTGCGTAAACGTCTTGATCTATTTATAACGACCGGCGGTGTAAAAATGCATCATTAATTTAAAATATTTCTATTATCGCAGTAAATTTCTATTGACTCAGAAATTAAATCTACGTTCAGTGACTGGTGGTACAAAATGTTACTATTTATAGAATTTTCCTAAACAGTTAAATTTAAACTGAAGTAATTCATTTTGATATTTTTCGAAAACGTCACTACATAAATAAGAATAATTTTTAGTTGAAATACAATGTGCAGTATTAAACAACATAACCTTTTTTTTTTTAAATTAAAAAATAAACTTCCCTCGATACATATTTTTGCGAAATCTAATAAAAATCAAAAAAACATGCAGTAATTGAAAGCTCACATATTTTTGTTTTATTTCTAATATCAAGAACAAAAAAAAGAGAGTATAAAAAACATAATTAACAAGAAAAGCACCCATAGTAATAGTCTATGAAACCAAAAGGCCCTTGACTTCCCAGTCGATGTCCACAAGAAAATATTTGGTTAAAACTTGGCAAAGATTCACCATTCATGACCTTTAAAAGATCACAGAAACTGCAGATAGGACTATCAAGTCGAAACGGGTAAAGATATTCTGAAGAAAGTCATAGCCAGTGGCAGGCATTTAGCCACCATTTTATGTATGGGCCATTAAGAGACAACGGGAATTCGTATTTCCAAGACTTTTGAATTGTTCTAACAGAAAGGTCCTTTTCGAACCCCTCCCACGAGATATTTTTAATTAATCGTTCTATTGTTCAAAGTTATTGAGCAGATGGGTATGTTTGTAGAGCCAGCTTTTTGGCCGGTTAATAGGTGATCTCATTGCCATGGATTCTCCAATGCACCGGGATTTATTGTAGTATATAAGACATTTAATAAGTGAAGTGTTAGTGCTGAAGATTTTGTTAACTATAAGTTTCTCTTATCTCATTATGATCTTAAATTTACTAAATTAGAAAGTTACAGCTGCTGGTCGTCTGATGCAGCCAGTAAGACATTAAATCTATTTGTAAACTAGAAGACTCAGGTTCTTCTTTGGTACCTCCGACAATATTCCATCATTATTCAACATTATGTCTGTTGAGAGACAATTTAAAAAAAAAAAAACGCTAATAACTGTACACTACCGAAATTAGTGATCACAGTGAATAACTTTTGATCTAATGACTTTAACATGTGCTAACATGCATTCTCAATGTCTCAAACTAGACATGAACATTTTAGTGGCAGGGGTAACCATAAGCAAAAGAAAAAAATTGGTCTCAGTTATTTAATAAGGAAAGAAACAATTTGATAAGGATCGAACAATTTATTTTTTCATATGCTCTTGAATAAAGCTTGTTTATTTAAAGATAAATTCCCGTGTTAAACAGCTGTTTAACATCACATGATAAACTATAAACATTTTTAATCATATCACCAAAGCTATAAAACACATAAACATTGAAAATTTTGTCAAAAACTGAAGATGATGCAACCATACTAGTAGTAAAGAATCCAAGCATGCAATCACAGAGAAAAGGACGGAGCTTTACAAGAATGCCAATTTGCACAATAAAAGTGTGAATCCAACTTGCAATGTATAGACTGTATTGACGGGGAACTTCCCTATTTTCACACCACAAATGGCAACAGGTTCCATCATCTACCCTTAAACTTTCTACTTAACATACTTATTCGAAGCTCTGTTACTAAGGGGTAAAAACACAGTTAAAGTGCATTACACTTGAAGTAAAACGACAATTTTAATTTATATATACCATATTCACATAAAAAAATTTTTTATCTGGGCTTTAGAACTAACTTAAATATTTTAAACGTTATAAAAATATTTAAAATCACAAATTTGGCGAAATTTGTCACATCTGGATGCAGACTATAAAAATCACTGGCTTATTCTCAGTTTTTTTTAAAAAAATGAGCCTAGATAATGCAGTGCAGCATTGGAGTAATTTTTTAAATATTAAAAAATTAGGCCATAAATACTTTTCATTTTAACAAAATTGTGGCTTCTCTTGTATTGTCGTTTTGCACTATTTTCTGAATAAGCATAGACAGCGCTAGCTTTAGATTGGCGAAACTTGTCTTAACGGTCATAAGTAACTGTTGCCAACTCAAAGCAGTTATATAATAGCATGTTACTTTCAAAAAACCATAATGTTATACAAAGTTTTACAGTATATATCAGTACATAAAATTCTGTTTCTTATTCGGTGTTCTTTCTATTGTTCAACCTTGTTTTGTTATTCCAAAATTGATTTCTTTAGGGAATCTTAAATTTTAACTGGATGCTGTATTTTATTTAATTTAAATCTATCATGTGGTTAATTGCTGATTAGCCTTTTCTTTCGTTATCTCTGGTGCAGATAGTATTAAGTATGTTTGAAAAATATATAAAATTAATCTTTAGCGCGGATTAATATTTGATACAGTGTATTATTAGTTTAAAGTTAATATTTTTGTACCTATTCGAATAGATATTAAAAATTTAATTTTTGGTACCGCATGCATTATAATGCTAAAATTTTTAGCACCAATCCGTGATCTATCAGTATTTTAATCAAACCTTAGTACCACATGAATTAGTATGTCAAAAAGTTTAGCACTTATTTAGTATTTATCACACCAAACTTGACACTCTGCAATTTCTTTACATAATAAATATTTATTATTGCTAAAAATTTTATACCTTATTATAATCTGAAAGACATCAAAGTTAAATGTTGAAAATCCACTATCTCTTACAACATCTAATCTAAAATGAGAAGTTGAAAACATTTTTAATTAGGGATTACTACAGATAAAATGTTTATATTCAAAATATATTTTAGTTGCTAATTATTTTTATAATGCAAATCCCTTTCTTTATTTTAATGACAAGGATAAACCATTCATTAAATTTAATTTATAAAACCAGATTAAAATGATGCATCTTTCATTGCAAATTTATAAATAAAGATTTTTTTTAAAAAGGAAATGATAGAATACTTTTTTTTTAATTAGAGATAAACTTAATGAAATAGTTTTCTTTTGATAATTGCTTCATAATCCTTTTTGATTAGCTTTGTAAACAGTTTTATTTTTTGATAAAGTAATTTATTTAAAATATCTCCTATTCATCGCATTATTTTAAATAAACAATAAGTAACTGCAGGATTAATATAGCTAAATATTTTATTTATGTTTTAAATTTTTAATTAATATAACGAAATGATTTCAGATTTCTTCAACAATCTTTTCATTTACTTATTTTATTTTACTTTTTTCGTAAATTAAAATGGAACTTTCATCATTTTTCTGGAAATATCTTATTTTTATTCATTTAGTAGAAATAAATATTCAATCTCATATAAATTAATTATTTATTTTATTTATATTTCGACTTATTTATTCCATCTTTTTATGTCTCTTTTTTATAAACATTTTATTTTAAGAGAGAGATATAATTCTAAATTTTTCCTTACAAATATATTAAACTTGTTATCATTAAAATATGCTATTGATTTCTTGAATTCATTTGAGTATTGCATATATTTTGCATTAGCTTAAGTAAAATAGTGATATAAGAGCATATATGTTTGAGCATACAGTACTCACATACACTCAATAAATACCGGAGTACTCCATTGATGGTGATTTTAATGTTATTATTTAATCTGTTACCCTGGAAGAAATACTGTAGCTATCTACAAAAAAGGTGGAAGTTTGCGCATACTTGCAGCTAATAACATAGTCGTGTCTAATCACGTGGCTATTTGATAGCGGGTTAATATCACAGATTTAAGACCTGGTTTTAATACCCCGCTAAATCAAATCTCGGATCAGATTTAATTGGATACCTGCAAGCGACGTAAAGCGTGTGTGTCGAATCTAATTAGATAACCCAAACATGACGTCACTTGCAGTATCTAATTTCTTGCAGTATCGAACACTCTTTCGGTTAAGTCACTGAAAATTGGCGAATGTGTGCAAAGAAAGCATAGAATCCAAATGTTTTAATTATTTTTCAACAATAAAATGTTTTTTGGTGTATTAATTTTGGTTTTTTATTAAATTATAGAAAATCATACCCTTAATGTTAGTTTTTAAGTCATAATTATTTTTATCCTCGCTGATAGTTTATTTTTATATGTAAATAAATAAATGCGAGTTTTTCTCCCTCAAAAAACAATTTACAAGCGGTGTGAATAATAAATGAGATTATCCATTTATAATTTACCTAAGTGCCGTAATAACTTAAGACGATTAAGATAGAAGTTTTTGATAATGAAAAAAAATATATATATAATTGCAAAAATAAGCTCTAGTATTTAAATAGATTAGGATATTTTCTGTTCAAAAGAATTCAGAAAAAAGCATTAAAGGTGAATTGCTTATAAGTGCTTTTAATTATATTAAATTTTTTTTGTTCCTTAAGCAGACAAAACTAATTAATTCATTCACAAAACTTAAGCTTCATTGAGATTAGAGATTAAATAATTTAACAAACTGCAAAAAATATTAACTAAAAAATGCATAGACATTTGCAAACAGTTTTTTTTTGCTAAAAAATAAAGAAATATTTTATGACTAAATTACTACCCAGCATTTTTAATTATCATCTTAAAAAGTAAGAAACCTTAAAACTAAGTAAAAGATTTTAATTACGTCAAAATTAGTTATTTTTTTTTAAAAAAAACCTGCTCTCTTTATGTATTTAAATTATGCGTCCCATGTCAAAGCTCAATATATTTTTAACCTTTATTATTTTAGTACTGTTTCTTAAAAACACATTTCTCATAGTTACACCTGGTTAGGATAATATTTAAACATTCATAATTAAAACTTCAACAGGTAAACATTATATTTTTATTTCGAACGTAATTTAGTAACAAAATGAGAAGCCATCTGTTCTTTTGTTTATATTGAATTTTTTGTGAGAATGTTCGTGTGCATCATAATTAAATGTTTCCTCTTTCTTTTTCTTTAACGTAATTGAAAATGGAAAGAAAAATGGACACAAAAATAAAATAAGAAATGACAAGTTAAATAAAAACATGATAAAAATTGCTGTAAATTACATTATTTAAAAAGTTTCTCCAGGTTTGATTTGTAATTATGAAAAAAAAAATGTTTTTTTTTTCCTAATTATAATTTAGGTAAGAAAAAGTTAAGTAAAATAGCTATAATACCTATTTTCATTATTCACTCTTAGTTATCAGAATCCTTCGAATATTTTAACGTAATTGAAAATGGAAAGAAAAATGGACATAAAAATAAAATAAGAAATGACAAGTTAAATAAAAACATGATAAAAATTGCTGTAAATTACATTATTTAAAAAGTTTCTCTAGGTTTGTTTTGTAATTATGAAAAAAAAAAAGTGTTTTTTCCCAATTATAATTTAGGTAAGAAAAAGTTAAGAAAAATAGCTTTAATACCAATTTTTATTATTCACTCTTAGTTATCAGAATCCTTCGAATATTTTTTTTCATAAACAATTATTATTGGAGAATAACAAATTTCAAAATGTAATAAGCTGTTCGAATATGAAAAAAAAAATATGATTCAGCTATAATTATTTTGCTGTTTTATGCATTAACCATTTTATGCGCTAATAATTGAAAATTGTATGAAAGCATTTTCCCGAGAATGAAAACTATTTCATTTTTATAAGAAAAAATAAATCAGTAAGACCATCAAATTTTCTACTTCGTTAAAAATACTGAGCGATGACGTCACTTCGTTAATAGCTGACACAAGTTTTATTACGATGCTTGTTTGAAACATATTTTTGCTGTTCTTTTAACTATTCAATTTGCCTAATTTGCCTCTAAACAAAGAGATATCATTAAAAAAATATCCAAAATATAGAGCAATCGTCCAAATGTTGTTAGCGTCTGGAAAGATGTAATACAAATGTGACATTTTACTGTTTCTAAATAATTTCAAATCTAGCAAAATAGAGCTATTTTTTTGTCAGATTTAAAAAAAGAAAAGATCACATTAACACTATAGTAGCGGTCAGAAAAATATCAAGAGTTCTCAAAGTTTAACTAAGCAAAATGTATATTTCCCTTGGTCACGTTTAGGGTCTTTTTTAGCTCTAAAATATAGAAAACTGGAAATAGATTTTCTTTCCACACGAGGACATTTCAATTCCCTTTATAGAATCTATTTGAACTGCCCCATAACTTCCTATAGAGAAATAAACATGAATGAAATTTTTCAATCATCTTTTATTTATTTCAAAGTAGAAAAAACACGCATTATTTTGATCAACCGATGCAAGAATGATAAACACATCTTCATTATAAATAAAACTTTTTTGGAATTAAATTTGAAAAAATGATAAAACAAAACAGAATATTTACTAAACAATAGCTTATATACTAAAGAGCAAAAAACAGCCAGCATACTAAGCGGTAATAGATTTACGTTAACTGGACTAATTATATTAACTGGCCTGTGCATTTTAATTTCGGAAACCGTACCAGAAAAGTGTTTTTAAATAAGTATGAGTTATTATTTTAAAAAGTGAATACAAATCTGTTCTTTTTAATATTCTTTTTCATCTATAACGTTTAAAAATTCCAAAACAGTTTTCAATTATACTTTAAAAGAGTTATCATTATTAGAACAGCATTCCCTGAAGTTTTTGAGGATACTGATAAAAAAGAAAAGTTTCGAGCCCCTGAAACAAGCTTTGAGATCTTTTCAATTATGTTACAATACATAAACTGCGCCAGAACTTATGGAACTAAAAATTAAATATTATGAGTAATTATTTTGTAATCTTAAAAGATTCCGGATAAAATAGCATTAAAAAATTCTCGAACTCTGAGTGCGGCATCCGTAAAAACCATTTTACTGTAAAATATATATTTATCGTAAGACTTGATGCCGTAATTTTTTATTTAATTACAGTGATCAGTAGATATTACTGTAAAAATAACGTTATAACTTATTTTTAGTTCTGAAAAATTTTACGTTAAAAATGGATTTTACGGTACAAAGTATTGTCACTCTGAGTGCTGGTAATTTTTATCGTAATTTGACCTGTTTAACGTAATTATTCAGCCATTATATTTTTTTAAATGAAATAATATAGAAAGTAATAGTGATTATTTTCGCTAACTACAAATTAATGGAAATAAAGACTAAACAGTGTTAAATCACAATTTTTTTATTCTTGAATCAGTTTGCCAAATGATTTTTCATTTTTAATCTTTCAAAATACTGGCTAAATATGAATTAATACACATATGATGCATGAAATGACTGATCTATAAACAATGGCCCATGAAATTATACTTAATTACATAAATGATTTACTCGTTTCATAAGTTATTAGGGTACAAAATGTTGGCATGTTTGAAGTGCTCATAAAATAGATAGCTTGTTCCATTCTGACGTTTAAGAAAACGCCCTATCGTCAACGAAAAAATGGAAGAAAGAAGTTTAGGGGAAAAACAAAATCAGAAAAACCGTTTAAGCAAATATAAATATGTATTTTCAAAACATAATTATTAAAGATCATACATGGTACTTAGTATACATGATGTATATTTTTACTTTAAAAAAATCATTGATAAAATTTTATCATTTGCAGCAAAAAATAATTATGTTCTTATTTATGCTTAACATATTTTAAAAATAACCGAGAAAAATATTCTCAAGTATGTAAACAATTCCTTGTTAACAAAAAAAGTTAAATAAGTTTAAATGAGATATAGTTTAAAAGTATGTTATTAATGAATTAAAAACTCAAATTGAAAAAGTCTTATCAGTGACATTTCAATCTTTATCCAGATGACTTTTAATTAAAGCAACACAAAAGTATAAATTATTAACTTTTAGGGACTTTAATAACTCTTAACTTTTATTCATAATTGAAATACATTTAAATAGCCGGCATTCATTTCCTAAATATATGTTTAAAGCACTTATATTTTATGAAGTGTAAAAAACAAAAAAAATTAAATTAAATTTTGCGTCATCATTTTGGCACAAATATTTACAGCAATTACAAATAGTATTATTCATGTCATGGGTAATGATAAAATTCTTTTAAAAAAAATTGAACTGTAGTTTTGCTGTTGTAATTAGGTAAGTAAACGAGTAAAGTTTTCTCATTATTTCAAAAACGCTTTTTTGCCCTTAAAACTTAATTACCTGGACACTGTTTATTTATATAATAATTAAATTCCATAACGCGAAAAATGAATTTCATAACAGCTATTTATCTAACAATTATATTTGATCCACTAACTTTCCACATAAGTAAAATAAATTAATTTTTGTCTGGATAAGGGATTTTTCTTTCATTTGTACTTTATTTCCTTCGAGTTTTCTAATAAAGTTTCTAACTTTCACAATTGAACTTATTTTTAAAATGAAACCAATTAAAGAGGCTTTTAAAATTTTCATTGAAATGAGTTTAACATTTAAAACAGCATATCATCCAGTAGATTTTTTATGACTTTATATAACTACTGCAAATTTTTCCGCTGCTATTTTTCCGCACATCAAACTTAAATATAGAGCCACGATGGCTCAAGGGATAGAGCATTCGCCTTCCAATGAGGTGACCCGGGTTAAAATACCAGCGGTGGCTGGTCGATACGAATTTCGCATCTGGCTTGCACCGACCATAGTGATGACCCAAAATATTCTCCGTGGTAGACGGATCATGAGTTAGAGTCCCTCACCGTCAGGTTAACCGTGGGAGGTTCTCGTGGTCTTCCTCTCCATGTAACGCTATTGTGGGTTAGTTCCATCGAAAAGTCCTCCAAGGCAAATTTCGCCCCATACTTGATCCAGGAGTTCCCTTGTCTTCTTGATTCGGTTCAAAACTACAAGGCTACATTAGTAGTAATAGATCCAAAAATTGGGTTCGCGTTTTCAACGACGGTTATAAAAGATAAAAATATAGAAAGTTAGGTATTCCTGAAGGAGGAGGGAAGGCGTTGTGTTGGACAACTGGCAACCCAACAAAAAAAGGCTAGTACCCCTATGTGCAAAAATGACCATCGCTCCAGTGCGCGCTTGACGCATCATCCTATCTCAAAGAACCCCTCAATTTTTCCTTTTTTTTTTAAATATTTTAATTCCAGTATACCATATGGTGGCGACCTATTTTCTTGTGACGGAGTCGCCAAATCTCAAAATATGAGTAGGGTGAAACATTGCACAAAGGGCAACGCCACCCTGGAGGCGTCATGGCTATTTCTATGGAACCAGTGGCAAGCTCAGCGGGAAAGTAAAAAATTCGTTTTCGTTTTTTCTGGCTTCCACATTTCTTTGATAATCTTTTTTCATGATTGATCTGCCTGCACGACCGGACGCTATTGGACTCATTTTTAATGGTTCGAGGAGGTAACCTCAAATATGCTAATGACACTGCAGATGACATTTTAAGTTATGAATTCAGACTCATAAACGCACGCAACTCGGAATAAACATCCATTTTCTTCGATGAATTTAGATTTCTGAACCCCAAGATATGGGGGTAGCTGCAATCTGGGAAATATGGTCCCCATAGCTTGATCAGGAAAGGGAACTAAAGTTTGGAAACCTTAATGTTAATTTCACTTTTTGCGTATTATGCCATATCTTCAGAACTTTTTAAGTAAAGTGAAAAGTTTTTGAGCTCAATTATAAGACATGGATATTTCCATGTAAAAACTAAATTTTAGTAAATGTTTGATATTTTTTATTATTTACTTTAATAATAACCGGAAAAATTATGAAACATTACTATTTCTTGCTTCATTTTAACGTATGTAATTCTAAATAGCAAAATACAAAATTTGAATGAAATCGGTTGAAAAGCTCCTGAGAATATGAATTTTTTTAAAAAAAACATCGAACAGTTGAAATTCGATTTCTTTGGAAATGCTCAATCAATTTCGCACAAATTTTGTATTTTGCCATAAAAAATTGCATACTCTTAAATAATATAAGACATTATATACCAAAGAATTAAAAAAAAAATTTCAAATTTTATTCAAAACATAATAGATTATAATAAATATTTTTTTTCTGTATGGAATTATCTAATTGTGAATTTATAATTGTGGTGAATTTTATAATCTGTGTGCAAATGGATTGTCACTACCCCTATATTTTTGTATTTTGTACCCCTATATTATATTTGGGGTCAGAAATCCGTATCCGTCTAAAAAAAAAAGATTCGCTTTTTTATAGAAATTACGATTTTGTGTTTGATTTCATAGCTTAAAATATCGTCTGCACTAATTATTTTGCACATTTAATGTTAACCCCTCGAACCATTCAAATTGAGTCCTAGAACGTAAAGATCCGATCATTAGATCGAGAGTTAGGACGGTCCATTTTATTCCTTTTTTTTCCCTTTTATTGGTGCACTGCACATGGTCAAAGTTTTTCGTTTTTTCCTCGAAAGATGCAAAGTATTTGAACTGAGAAAAGCACTTGGAGGTCCTAAAAATTTCCAATTTAGCTTATCGGAACTCCAACAGCACAGAGAGATTTTAAAAAAAAAATGTATAAAAATATAAATAAAGAATTTATAAAATAATTAAATTTTCTTTTTTTATAAAATTATCTAAGATTGCACGGGCTATAGAAAATTAAGGATTTCAAATTTTAAAGATTTATTTCGATTGCAGCTGTGTTTTAAATCACAAAAAATAACTGTCATTTAAATTACAAGATACAAAGTACTTCAGATATTTTGTATATGCTTTGATACTGTACAATTCCAAATAATAAATTTATTTTTTTCACTGCAGAAATAATTATTTTAAAACAATATTAGAAATAATTTTAATTCTATTATTACAAAAAAACCAACTGACCAAGTAAACAGAGCTTCGAAAAAAATAAAAAAATAATAACATTAGTAAAGCGCGCTTTGTTTCCATTACGTAACTTTTTAATCTTTCATGCTATCAATTTTATTTCTGTAATTTCTTCAATTCCGAAGTTTTGTTTCAACTGCAAATTTGAAAAGTTGGTCAACTGTAAATTTTACACATTAAATTTATTTGTATGATGATTTTTACACGTTAAATTTATTTGTATGACTTGTAAGTAAACTTACAACTAGAAAGAAAACGATGCAGAAATTACTACTAAAAAATGCATATAGTAAAAAAAAAAAGCATATAGTCTTTTAAGAAATAAAACTTAATGCAGGTGACATGCTTTATAAAAGCGATTTTTTTTATATCATGCCTTTATATGATTGTCCAACTTGTATATTCCTGAAAAATATTTAAGAAATTTTCGAAATTCAAACAGATTTTATGATTTTTTTAACCACGTGATAGGTATAGGTAGTGTAACAAAGGTAGTTAACTTTTTTTTAACTAAAAATGAACACTTTATAAACAGGCTTTTCCTTATATACCACAGTTATAATCATTTTTTAAGATTACTAGTCTAAGACTTATGAAAAAGAAAAAAAAATCAATGAGGTAGAAAAGCAAGAAATGTTTTCAAAATCTGACGTAACGTTAACAACTAATCATTAGGAAGACGAAATTGATAGCGTCAAAACTTTCTTGATGGGCAACTTAAAAATCCTTTTGAGCAAATGGATTTTGACATTTTTAACCATGTTTTACTCCACAATTAACAATCCTATTTTCACATTTTTTTTACATTTTTCTCTTAATTATTAATTTGAGATTACTATTATTAACACTATTTGACAAATTCTCCGAAAAAGAAATTAAGTGTGCCGATAAATATAAATTAAGTGTGCTATTTTTTTTAAAAATTTGATTCATACTAAGATTCCTTCAAAGGTTCGCAGATGGTCCGGAATAGCCTGGTTGGTGGGGCACTGGGCCCATGTTCAAGAGGTCGTGGGCTCAATTCCCGTCGGCCGAAGTCTCCCCGTGTAGCAAATGGTGACTGATCCACGCTTAATATGTCGAGTCACAAATTCCTCCATGTTGCCGTAACAGATCTTACCTCTGGCGGTACTTATCCAGGAGTTTCCTTGCCTTCTGGATTGGTTCAAAATTTCAGGGCTACGGAGTTGACCATTAGTAGTCGTAAACTCAAAAATTGGGTCGGTTTGTTCAATGAAGGTTATAAAAAGAATTTTCAAAAAAAAAAGATTCACTTATAAATAGTTAAAAAATCAAACTTTTTACATTTTCAAACGATGCATGCAAAATTATGAATTAAATGGTCAGTTTAACTACAACTCAATCCTATTACATATTGCCTATATTTCTGATGAAATAGTATTGCCTTATGGTTATCGTACTCCAGTTTCATCTCTTGAATAATTCCATTCGTCATTGATAATAATTTATGATTGTGATCATTGATTCCAATTATACAGAGTGACAAATGCAGCTTTGACATATGATTTAGAATACAATGCATAGTGTTTAACAGGAATTGAGCAGGATAATTAAAGAGCTCCATTTCAATTCGCTTATTTAAATATATATAACTGATTAAACTTAGCGTCATACCTTACGTAATACGTAGGAATTTTTAAAATAAAATAATTTATTATTAAGTTTTATGATAATTTTATCATTTATTATAACTATTAAACGTGCACTGTAATTTATAATCATAAAGCTAAATATTTATTATCTTTGTTACTTCTTACATAAAAACAATTCATAAATTAAATATATTTGCTTGATTTTTGTATGTGTAAGTAACAGTAGATAAACGTTACCTGAAGAATTGTAAAAAAAATCGACATTTATTTTATTCACAATTTTTTAACAACTTCCGGAAAAATTTCAGAGATGATAGTTAATTTTTACGGCATCACCCTTCTTTGAGAAAAATAATAATTTCTCGTAATTCATACGAACCTAGGCAAAATCAAAAGATTTGGTTGTTAATTTATATAGCTACCATCATTTTTTTTTGATAAATAAGCCCAGTGCCCATAGTAATAACAAACTTTGGCATAGCTAGAAGACTTGGAAGTTTATTAAATTCTTACTATAAGAAGCTTCCTTGCATAAATTGGAGTTGTACAACCATTTTACAAGGTGGTTAGAGCATCGGCCTACGGAAACAAAGGTTCTGAATTTGAACCCAGGCGGCCCTGAAAAACACCTCTTTTGCACTCCCTCTATCATAGACTCTCTATTGGTGGCCATGGACAACAAATATGCAACTCTCGCAATATTTAATAGATGATATCGCTACACTATACCATGGTTCGCCTAGACTCCACCAAACTACGCTAAGGCTTGAAATAAATATGTATATTTCTAGTTTAACGTTAATTTACAGCCAGTGGTCATATATTTTCATAGGAAGATCTATATATTTATGGTAATTATAGTTTTGTGAGGATAAATGTATTTTTGTGGTCAATAACTAGAGCACTTCTTGAAACATAATCTAGTGGGGAAAATTTTTAAGAGGGAGGAGTTATTTCAGGTTCTAAATATAAAAATATAATTGGATAAAATTATTATAAAAACTGATGCGTTTAACTCGTGTATGAAATTTGGCATCACTTAACGAAGATATACTAAGAAAATCACATAAGTAAGATGTAAATTAGAGAGAAAAAATGTGAAAAACTCACCTAACAAGACATAACTCTAATAACAATATCTTTTGTTCACGCTAAAGATGCATATTTATTTTTCATCACAAATTTAATCAAAAGAAAAAAGTAAATAAATGTTCGAAACTTTTTCACTATTTCGCTATGCAAAACCAATAATGATTTAGCCAAGATTTTAAATTTTCGAAAAAACCTATGGAATAAAAATTAAAACAAGTAAATTTTGCATAAGGCTATAATAATAACTGCACCTATTACTAAGTTTTCACTTAAAATAATCCCGATTTAATTGTAAAATGTAAGTTTAAACAACGTGATGATTTAAAATTAGCTATAGTATAATGTTTACGTGAGATAGTTTAGAGAAATACAAAGGTGGAGCATCTTGAGATATTTTCAATAAATAAATAATACCGTGTAAAATACTGCTTTCAAATGTTTTTTAGCATTTAAAGTGGTGGAGCATTTTTTCCAATCAATTTTCCTTATCTTTCGAAACAAATTTTTGTGCAAAAGTTGGTGTGATTGTATGGCTAAAACGAAGTGAGATTTCAAAAGTTAAATTTTTAAACTTTGTATGCCAATCACGATCTGTTCTTTCATCTCTCTAGATTTTTATACTTTTCTTCAAAAATGAAAACCGAAAACGAACGAAAACCGAAAATAAACGAATAAAAAACAAACTGTGGTTTCAAATTAATATTTAAGTGAGATAAAAATAAAAATCTAGCAAGTCACAGTAGGAAAGCGATTGTAATGAGGTGTAGAGAGGCCTTCAATAAAAACAATTTCAATTTTCAACCTCGATTTAAGGATTTTTCGATGAGACTTAAATGTTAACCTGCATTAACACTTAGGTAACATTGGTGCACATGCATTAACATTTAGGTGCATTAACATTTTATAATACAGGTGAACGATATTACATTCGTTCCCAATACTGTGATTTGGCAGATTTCGATAGCGTTTTTGCTTTATCTTTTTAAAACATTAATTTTAGATCACCAATGTCTATACATCTTAATTTTTATTTTTAATTAGGAATAAAAAATACATATTAAAGGTGGTCGCTGTAGAACACCCTTCCGAACAGTTATGCAAAATTCTTCAGATATTTAATATTTTTATTTTATATAGTGTAAAAGAATCGAATGTTTTAATTAGTAAAATCTTTAACTTTTTCTACTAATTGATATCACAAGATGTGATATTTTTTGAATAATTATTTGAATCAGTTTACTGTACTTTTGCTTATAAGATATACCTTTGGGGATATTTTCATTTAAAGGCTTTTGATTTATATTGAAAAAGTACATATTGAAGGTGATATTCGCAGAACACACTGCATGAGATTGATGCAAAATACAGCCAATTTTTAAAATTTTAATATAAAAATATCGTATTTTTTAATTAAAAGTATTAGTTAAATCTTCAGCCTACTCAACCAATGGATATCACACTATGTGATATTTTGCTAATGTTTATTTGAGTTACTTTACTTACTAATGGATAAACCTTTGGTGTTATTTTCATTCAAAGAAGCATTGTGAAAATTTTACGAAGAGTTTATTTCATCAAAAAGTTAATGAAAAGGTTTTGAAAAAATCAATAAAACCGTTCATACATTTCCGTGAATACATTTTTTTTAAAAATATAATTTATATATTTAACTCAATAAATGTATATATTGCTCAAAATAAATTAATTGATTTCATTCATTCTAGAAATAATGTAGATTCAAATATAAGATTTTTGTGACATTTTGTAACTTCAATTTTCATTTACACATTAGATGGTAGAATATTATACTCTAATTACTCTAATTCCACTGCCTATCATAATAATTGAATTTCAGTTATTAATCTCTTTTGAGAGAGGTGAATGTATAATTTAATTTACTGATAGAAGCTTTTAAAGGGATTATCATATAACTGACTAGTTTAAGATTCCTCAAGCATGGAATTTAAAAGGGAATTCCTAAAATCTAATTTTAATAACGAAGGAATCCAATTAAGTTATGAGTTTTCTTCTTTAGCAATGTGCATTGAAACTTTTCTTAGTTATGTTTTCAAAAATATATATTTAAGAAAAAAGAATGCTTGGAGATGTACTATTACATTTCTGACTCTGTCAAATTTTATTAGTTACGAACTATTATTTGTTTTATTACATTATAATAATATATAGCCCCTATTTTTCTTATAAATGGTATATTTATTTTGTTACAGACGGTAAATTGAAAGTGAAAGTTTTAAATTATTCGATTTTTGAAGTTATTCATAAACGTTTGTTTCATAGTGCTTTATGTTCCACAGAAATCCCGATATTGAGCATCTATTGCTGTGTAGTGCTCTGTAAAAAATGAGTGCTCAAATTTCTTTTAACTTTCTTTGATTCCGACGAAACCGTTACCTGGTATATGCTCCCAGCAAATTTTCAGTCAAAGTAACGGAATAACTATCAGTTTTTTAAGGCAACGAATTTCGTCAAGATAAAAATAAAGAATCCTCGCAGCGCTTAATGTATCTAGCATTTCTAATACTCTCTTTATATTGAGCACCATGAAGGTCAATTAATGTCTCCCAAGCAGCTCAAACAACAGAGCAGTTTGAACAGAGAGAAACATTACACACGTGCCTGAAGCTGGATTCGAACCCGGGATCTTCCTGGTACGAGGTCAACTCTTTGGTCATCATACAGACCAGCCTGCTTGTTGCGTCGCTCTATTTTCTATCTCCTTTCTATTCTTCATTCTAGTTTCGTCATTCTAATTAACAATCTCCCAAAATACACTGCGATGAAGTTCCGCGCTAAAGAAACATTTTCGTTATATATTTGAGAGAACTCAACACGAGTCAAGTTCAATCAAAAATTTTTAATTTAGCACTTATTTGCAGTTATATAGAGTCAAGAAAAATAGTTAGTCATCATTGATTCCTCTTTAATATACAAAATCATTTATTGCTAAATTTCAGAAGAAAAAAATTCAAAAAATGGATTTTACATTTTAGCACAAATATAATCCCGATAATCTAAGCCATTAGTTTTCTTAACTATTAAACTTTGTTACAGTTTAAAAATACCGAAATGCATTTTTGCTTGTAATTAAAGCGTCAGAAAACTGGCATCAGCAAAATTTACCCTGGTGTCCTTTCTGCATCAAAGGTTGAATGTAAAAAAACATGTAATCATTTTATTCATGCCGAAAACTTTTTTTTTTTTTTGGTTTAATGTAAAATCTAGCCAACTGCTTGATTCAAACAAAAGAAAGCATAATTTATTTTCAATACTGTTACTTAATCGCCCTGGTCAATAATTAAAACATACATTGCATTTCTGTAAAGGTTAATTTGTACCAATTTCTTATCAGTTCCAAACTAACATCAGACATAATTAGCTGAATCCCATAAGCACCCATAGTACTCAGAGGAATAATTACTTAGATGAATGATCTCTGCGCGCATTCTATTTCATACAATGCAGTATTAATGAAACAGATTTTATTCATTCTAATTTGCTTGCGTCAAGCTCCAATTACAATGTATAACAGCAGTGATTTATTTGAATGAATTGGGCAATTAGTTGTGCGACGAGGTATTTTCGACAAATAAATCAGAGCATTATTTCTCTAGAGAAGTTCGAAAGGATACTCTAGACGCAATCTATTGTTTCGTTTGTAAAATGATAAGTATCAATTAATTATTTTCAATGAGATTTCTACGAATGTCACTGCCTTTATACTGAATTGTTCTGTTGAAAACAAAGTACTACTGATAGAGTATTGTGAATTGCTGATTGCGTGTTATAAATATAAGATTTAGAGTTCTTAGGTATCATATTGAGTGATTGTTGCTCCTCCGACTAATATTGACTTTATTATTATTTTTTTGAGAAAATTTAAATATTCAACTGACAATGAAATTTTGCGTGATAGCATTATACTTATACTACAACTTAAAGCTCTAATCTTCTTTTTCTACCTACCAATCTCTTTGATTACTTCTCTTACGTCATTAGTTTTTCTTTAAAGTTGATGTTAAGAAAAATAGACCCTTTTGTTTACAATTTATATGAAGTTTGTATTTTACGTAGGATTTTTTTTTATTAACAGAATGAACAACTGTCTAGACTTCAACTGCGCACGAAAAATTAGATTTAAAAATGCAAAATGTATGATATATTATGAATCAATTTTTCTTGCTAACGATAACCTTATATAGCAACAGAAATTCAAATTTGAAAAGTTTGTATCATTCTTCAATCAAGTTCTTTATGTTCTTTTTTTTTAAATTTTAAGATAAGTGTTAGGATAAATATTTGGTTTTACCTAATCTATCTTCTTTGGTTAGTTTTAAATTACACTCAAACGCAAGCATATTAAATAGAGATTTCAAGGGACATAAATATTTCTGTTTTTAAAATTGAATAAATAGTTATTGTTTAAAATGTAAGAAAAGGAAAAAAAAACAGCATTGTAAAAATTTTCAAACAAATTGGTAATTCAAAGAAAATTCGTGTTTAGTTCATACATAAAAATTGCCTTTTCAACACGCAGAATTTTAACTGAATAATAATTGTATTTCTTCAGTCTATGTAGTGGCCCATTTATTTTAATTAAGTGGCACATTTCAGTTAATAATTCTTGAATTAATTAGCTAATATTGATTTTTTTTTGTTTCAACGTATCTACTGTGCATTTTTATGCACTTTTGTTATTTCAAGCTTATAAATATTAGACTTTTTGTGCTGCATAGCAATGCATAACGCACAAAACCGCAGGGGTGTCACTTATGATTGTTTAGTACAAAGACGTGAAAATAATTTTCGAATACTTTCTTAGGTTGAGAAAAAAAACTTTAAAGAAAGCCCTTGAGAAATTGATGAAAAATAATAATATCAATCCCTACTCTATAATTATTCTTTAAAAACAAAATGTTTATTCAAACCTAGACTACAAGGAGAAAAGAATTTTGGTGAAATCAACGCGCTGTATAGTAATAACATTTTTGGAAAAGAAAAAAAAAACTTGATATATACGCTATTTAAATCACTCATTTTCTTTTTTGTGGTAATGGTTCTTGTGGTAATGGTTTGACTTTCAAAATTATGGTCTTTATTACCCCATATTTAGTAAAAAATACAAAGGCAAAAAAATAAATGTATCGAAAACAGTAGCTTTCATGCCATGCACTGAGATATCAGGATAAAACTACCATATCTTACCACATTTTCCAAATTTTATCGCACATTATAAAACAGAATTTTATTGCTAATTTTACCAAGATAATTACCAAAGATAAAAACTACCGATCTTTTCGGTGTTCCCATAGAGTCAGAAACACGGTAAATTTTTCCATATTCTGGTAGTGCTGGCCATACATTTTTTTTTTCTCAGTATACTTTAAGCTAAATATTAAATGTCATGTAAAGCAGATTTAAAATATATTCCAATATTTAAAAACAAAAAAATGCCAAAAATAAATTCCTATTACAGAATGGAAAAAGGGAAAAAATTTATAAGGCAATAAGAAACGCTGACTTCGAATCTGTTGATACTTGAAAGTCTTTTTGGTTAATGTAGTGGAAATCACTCAAAGCAAACTTCAACGAAAAAAAGGCTTTTAGTGCAATGACCGTATTAACCAGTTGAATTAGTTTTTATTTTCTTCAAATAAGTACGGGAATAAAATATTATTTTTTTTGCAATTGGACGATTTTCAAAGTATGTTTTTCTCTATAATCACTTTTGAGTATGGTGGTTCTAAATTTTTGTGGTAGTAATTTTTTTTTCAAGCTGGAACTAAGTTTCAAATGTGAGAGAAAAATAAAAGAGGGTTGCAAAAAATTTCGATCGATTTAAAGAGTAGCATTTCTTAAAGCTGAATATAAAAAAAAGTTGCAAACATAAACATTGCATTTAAAAAAAAAAAAATCACATGAAAATTGATTTTTTCTTCTTGTATCAAAATAATGGTATTCTTCCATTGAAAATAATAATGGTACTTGTTATTATAAATAATGAACAAATATTGTAAATAAAACAATAATTGCTTAGTAAATCATTAAAGGGACACTGGAAGTTTAAAATGTGAAAAATCATTCAAAAATATATTATTTAGTTTTAGAGATACTAAAATAAATTGAGACTTTACTTAGTAATAAGTAAGAAACCGTGTTTCAATCATAGTTTTTTTACCGAGTTATAAAATTATGAATTTGTAAAGTAATTTGTTTTGAATTGAACATATCAATATGTAGTTCTCTGTGATCTTCAAAAAGTTCCTTGCGAAACCTGTTTTTGTTTTATTGTATTGAAAATTTTTAGATATTCTTCGATGCGTCTTGTTTAATTTTAAAAGCCTTTGATTAACTCATTATCGTAATTTATTTTTTTAACAATTGACCAAACATACGTTGGAAATTTCATTGAAATGCCTTGGTAATGATTTCGGAAAAATTAGCTACAAAATATGGTTTTCCGTTTGATTAAATTTGGTAAATGTGGTAAAATTTGGTAATTATCATAATACCTTTGGGCATAACATATTTTTGTATTTTTTACTAAATGTGTGGAACCAATAAGAACTGATTTTGGAAATCAGGATTCCAGCTTTACTATTCATATTACCATATGAACGTAAAAACTATTATAAGAGTGATTTAAATAGCGTATATTGCAGTTTCATTAACCAGAATTATGTTTTTTATTTTTATTTTACCAGAAATGTCATAACCGTACAGTAAGACTATTTTACAAGAATTGTTTTCTCCTTGTATAGATGAGACATACCAAGATTAAGGTTTTTGAGCAGAATGGAGTAGATACGCAGAGCATATGCGTTGATATATATTTTCTTAGCATTTTTTTTCTTGCTTAATAAAAGTCTATGTAAGTTCAAAAATGACTTTTTAATTTTTTTATTTACAATTTTAACTACACCACAAACTAAAACGGCTCGCATTATCAGCAAAGAAATTATTTGTAAATTTATCAAAATGTATGGATGCAAATAGCATAAATTCTAGTAACAAGTAAGAATCTATAAGATGCACAAATGTTTAAACAAACAACTGATATGCAGTATGATATGTAGTATGTATGTTAATCCCATTTAATTATACGAAATCATAACAAATATCTACTTACGTTTGGCACTGATGACGCTCTTGCAGGAAAACTACCATCAAGAGTGAACGAATTGAAACAATTCTGCAAATTTAACCTTTATTCAATGCGAGTAATATTTTCTCCTATTAAATTTATAAAATTTCTTAAGTTTATAGGTAAATCAGGATCACTCTTTATGTTAAAGTAAAATTGCTTTCATTTATCAATAGTGATAATTTATGATTAAAATTTTTTTTTATATTACCTAACTTACACCATCTACTTTTTTAATGGTAGATAGACTTATAAACCTGGAATTATCTGAAGAGATCGAAGATGAATATTAACTAACATTAGTTTAAAAATATTTTTAATGATACCTTGTTGTGTCATTTTGGCTTGATCAATGATTATCAGGAAAGGAATAAATGAAGAAAATAACAATGAATGGAAAAAAGAGTATCTATTATTAAGAGAAACCGTGTATCAGCGATCATCGATGCAACTTTTTTTAAAGCATTAAATAAATTAGAAGTTCCTAAGGTTATATGTGCAAATTAATTAATTATTTATAAGTATATATTATATTTTATTTATAAGATAAACATTTACCTTATGAGCTACAAGTATATTATGTAGATTAATTATGATTGTGTAAAAGAAATTTTTACTTGTATTACATTGGAACTTTACCCATTTATAAATAACTGAAAAAGCACGATATGAATATTTGTATAGTAACAGGCCTTATAATTTATCTCATAATTTTGTATAGTAACAGGTGATAATTTAAAGTAACTAAACAAAAGCGTTAAATTGAGCAATGTGGATCTTATCCTTTTAAAAGATATTTATATAAAAAAACTAATATAGCGACGAACGAGTTACTTATTATTATCAATAATAGCAGGTGTCCCGACTTAATACCCTGTAAACTTTAGTCTAATTGTTCCAAAATCATTACGAAAGCATTTCAGTGAAAAATACCAAGCTTTCTGAACACAAAAGCACGGTAAATTCTATCATATTCTGGTAGTTTTCTTTTAGTAAGGAAGGAGATGGCAAATTTTACCAATATATTATATTGTATAAAAGTATGTTCAAATAACGTTGTTTGTAAAATACTATATTCTGTATAAAAGTATGGTTAAAACTACTAGAATAAAGTAAAATTACCAGAATATGTCAAGTTTTTTCATGTCCTGATGTTCTGGTTGTTTGATCTTGCTTTTTGTCTCAGTGAATATGTATAAATACAAAATCCAATCAGAGCATAGATATAACGAGTGAAATAAAACAGCAAAACAACATTTATAATTGTTATTTAGTTTTTTTTCCTCTATGCCTAAAATAAAGTTTAAAATTAAAAAAAAACAATCAGATGATGAAAAAAAAACATAAACTCGTTCTTTTAAAACATATAAACTTAAACTATACTTTCTGAATCGTTCTCGTCATTCACCTAGTTACAGTGGTCTTAAATCGTATAACCTATCATAATACAGTAGTCTACCTAACCACCTAAATCGTCCACCCAAATCGTATAATACAATAACTTATCACATCATAGATATAACGAGTAAAAGAAAACCATAAAACAACATTTATAATTCATAATTTTTTCTATGCCTAAAATAAACTTTAAAATAAAAAAAAATACAATTAGATAAGAAAAAAAACATAACCTCGTTCTTTTAAAACATATAAACTTAAACCATACTTTCTGAATCGTTCTCGGCATTCACCCTGTTACAGTGGTCATAAATTGTATAACCTATCATAATACAGTAGTTTACCTAACCACCTAAATAGTCCACCCAAATCGTATAATAGAATAACCTATCACATCATAGATATAACGAGTAAAAGAAAACCATAAAACAACATTTATAATTCATTATTTTTTCTATGCCTAAAATAAACTTTAAAATAAAAAAAAAATACAATTAGATAAGAAAAAAAAACATAACCTCGTTCTTTAAAAACATATAAACTTAAACCATACTTTCTGAATCGTTCTCGTCATTCACCCTGTTACAGTGGTCATAAATCGTATAACCTATCATAATACAGTAGTTTACCTAACCACCTAAATAGTCCACCCAAATCGTATAATAGAATAACCTATCACATCATAGATATAACGAGTAAAAGAAAACCATAAAACAAGATTTATAATTCATTATTTTTTCTATGCCTAAAATAAACTTTAAAATAAAAAAAAATACAATTAGATAAGAAAAAAAACATAACCTCGTTCTTTTAAAACATATAAACTTAAACCATACTGTCTGAATCGTTCTCGTCATTCACCCTGTTACAGTGGTCATAAATCGTATAACCTATCAAAATACAGTAGTCTACCTAACCACCTAAATTGTCCACCCAAATCGTATAATACATTAACCTATCACAACATAGATATAACGAGTAAAAGAAAACCATAAAACAACATTTATAATTCATTATTTTTTTCTATGCCTAAAATAAACTTTAAAATAAAAAAAAATACAATTAGATAAGAAAAAAAACATAACCTCGTTCTTAAAACTAAACTTAAACGATACTTTCTGAACTACTTGCATAATTCTCCCTGTAACAGTGGCCTTACGAGCTCCTATTTTTCCACTCATTTTTCTTTCGTACTAGTAGTCTCATACAATCGAGGGAAAATAAACAAAACGCAGTTCCAAAATGCCCAAACCATTAGTTATAAATTTCTATAACTATCAAATAAAAGTTGACGAGAAGCTCTTTTATTTTATTACAGAATTTAAAACTAGTAATTACGATCTACTTATAGCAAATATCAGAAAAGTCATCACACTTATAGGAAATTACATCAGCTTCACTATAGAGAAAGAACTATTTAAGATAAGTGCACAACCTTAAATCATTGCTTAATAATTTCATATCTGGTGCATTAAAAACAATAAAGCTCAAGAGAAAATAGAGTATAAGAGAGTCTACAGGGATAAAGTAATAAACGTTTTAAGTTAATCACGCAATCACGAAACAAATCAATGGCATTTTATTTGATTCACAATTATTATGGCTTCTAATTTTAGAAGTCTTTTTATGAGTCATTTTATGAATTGTGATTTAAAGATACAAGTTTTTCACAAATTTTCTTCATTTTTATTTTTGCTATTATTTTGAGTTATTCTGTTTGTTTTTATTGCAATTAAAAATGCTTTTAACTACTTATTCCTCTATTATTTTTTAATACAAATTCACTACTTTTAGAAAAAAAGATGTGATTTAAATTAATTTTTGCTTATAGTTTATCCGTACTGTTCAATGTTATCCATATGTTCAATGTGTTCACTGTTAAGCTCAAATGTTATTTTTTTAAGTTTACAGGTAAGTACTATTTTGAAAATAAAGAGCTTTAGCGCTGAAAAAACAGTGATGGCATAGATAACAATGAACCTTTCAGAGTTTGATGATGAAAATCTCTCAGAAATTTGCAGTTTTTTTTAAAAAATTTAATACCGAATCTCAGTTAACTCAACTCCGTTAGGGTTTTAACTTAACTGCGCTCATACACAGTTTAAAGGGTTTTAAGTCATTGGATTCAGGTTATGTATTCAAAAAAAATATTTCTAAAAGGTTTAATTTCGAAAGCAAAACCTAAACTAAATAAATTTAATCTATAAACTAATTGGACAGTTTTTTGAAATACAATCAAAGGGAATATAAAAATGCTGCTATGTTTTTACAATATGAACTGTATTTTCTGTCACAATTTTTTTTTTTTTTTTAAATTGAATTTTTGGAAGAAAAGTTTTTATAATATAGATAAATAAATTTAATATATGAAAAATATTCCAAAGTACAAACTTAAAATAACCATACTGAATCTTAACAATAATAATCAAAAGATATGTTACTTTATGAAATGATTTTTTTCCACTACAAAAGCATTGGTTTTGATACATACAATGTCATACTTACTATTGAACAACAATAGCAGCAATTGCAAAATTGAAACCATTAATCAATAACATTTTTTTAAAAAGAGCATTTTTTCACCAATTTCAGTTTTTTCATTATAAGATATAGATGTAATTTCTAATTAAAAAAGAAACAAGAATCAAACATAATATATAAAAAAATACATTGGGATGCAATATTTTAAAAAGAGCATTCTTTTTGTGCAATTTAAGTATTTTTTTAATTTAAAATAAACAATAATAAAAAATAATGACTACGGATAAAAAAATAAACTGCAGTACAATATTTTAAAAATAATAATTTTTCATATAATTCTTTTTTTTTTTCATAATAATGTTGAAATGTATTTTAAAATTAAAAAAATACAAGAATCAAGTGAAAATATTAAATATATAATATTAAGTGTTGCATATACGTTATTCCCAACTAGATACGTTTTTTTACATTAATTTTAGATTTGTTTTTCTATTTGAAGCATAAAAACAATAATGCATCTAACTGCTATACATCAAAAATACCTTAATAAGAGAAAAAGAAATTCTGTCTGTATAAAAATTTCATTCCTTTCAAAATATACAACTTGGAAATAACATTCGACAAGTTTCGAATGCTCAAAAATAGACAGCCATTTTCAAGACTTGCAGACGTGAATGATAACACACAAGAACTTTTGTTTCTCTTCGTTCGAGCTCATTTAACAAGCAATTAACATTTTATAACATACTTTAAAATTAACGTTAATAACATGCATTTAAAATTTACATCATGAAATATTTTTTTTTTTCGTTTTTAACTTGATTCCGTTTCCATTACTTTTTATTTTTTTAAATTTTTATATATTTGATGAAATTTATTAGTTTTTACCAAATATGCTTTACAAAAACCATCAAAGGATAAGTACATTTTCTCCAATAAGTACATTTTCTGCAATAAATTTTTCTCTTAATTAAATATTTTTCTGTTCGTTTCTCATATACGAATTAGCAATATTTCTCCATTAATTTAGCTTTTCAAAACATAACTTACTTCTTACTTCAATTATTGATTTTAAATTGTTTGTTTAATAGATTCAAGTTATAAAAGCATAACTATGAACAAAATAAACACGTGATTTTAGTCAACCTCAGAAATACTAAGTAGTGACGTAGCCTGCTTATGCTACAGCAATCACGTTGATCATTCAGATAACCTGGCAGAAAATAATTAACTATTACGAAACCCGCTATAAAAAACTTTTTTTGTTTAGAGCTATAAGCTAGAAAAAATCACTGTTAAATAAATTGACAGAATTTAGAGTTTATTTTAAAACAATGGCTTCCGCTAAGTCAACGAGAAGATAATATTACTCTTCTTCATTAAAATACTGTTTTGACTGAAGTTTCAATATGTGAAACTAAACCATTTTAAAATTCATTGAAAAGTTGTAATAAACGAAAAAAGAAATGCTTTCACAGCCAAACAAGACTCAACCTCAATTTCTAATCCTATCGCCATGCTGTTTGTTTACGAATGTTGACTGATTCTCCATACTGCTGTATTCATCCATACCGCACATCACTGCTTCTATCCGTATGAATCTGATAAAGAATTAAACTCTGAAGACTTGAGGATAAAAATTTGCTTTTCCTTTCTTTCTATTTGAATATGAAGAAATACTATTAAAGAACGTCAAGTCTGCTGTATTCAAAATAAAAGTTTTAATGAAATGCAAAAGAATCAGTTTTGAAAACAAGCGTTACTTGAGAATTGATAATAGGCAAAGTTTCCTTTCTGAAACAAATCTACTCATTTTGTTATGAGAAAGGCTGTTTTCTAAATTGCACTTATCCAATTGCACTTATTCAATCTTATATTATGTACGTAATGTATTAATCTAAATTGCATTTACTCAAATAATTTTATTATAGAATAAGTTTAAAATTACGATCATAACACTAATAAATGAATGAAATTATTTAAAAATTATAGTAATCTTGCACGTTTTTTTTCTTAAAGAAACCGTTTAATTTTCATTTTATTTTAGTTTTTATTACTATAACTTTAAAAAAAAATCAGAAAGTCAAATCATTTAAGGGAATCAAAGATTAAATTTTTTATTCCAATATATCAGAATTTTTCTTCGTAATTGTTTGGTTTTAATACTTCCAAATTTAAAAAAGAAAAAAAAAACATTTTATTTATCTAAGCAGTTGATTATTAGTTTTTAAGACATTACAATGAACTTCAAACATGATTATTCATTTTATTTCTGTCTTACGAGACATATCAAGAAATTGTTCTCTAGAAAATTCTTAAATTACAATGAGTGAACGACATCTTTAAGTTAAAAAATACTTTCTGCTCTGTGAAATTTTTCTTGCGTCCCACTCGTTCTGCATTCTTAATTATATTAAGCATTAATGTGTCAGAATAGTAACAATCATCTCTAAAATCCGGCTTGACATTTTGTTCATTCTATTTAATCTTTTTATTTACAGAAATCTTCCTTCGATGTCCCAAATGTCGTTAGAAACATGACTAAGAAAATAAGACTCATCTAAAAGTAAGATAAGTAATTTCATAGTAATTACTGCCTTATAGTATTTTGTCAGGTGTCAAAAAAAATAACTTTACAAATTTCTAAGTCATAACAGGTTCAGATAAAATTTAACATGTCAAAGTTGAATTTCGAAATGCCTGGTATCTTGAACGACATAATAAAATATTAAGTAAAATAATCGAAGAAGCGTTCGAAGATTATCAAGATTTCTTAAAAAGATTTAAAAATTATAGTAAAACTTCTTTCACTTTGACAGCACAATTAGTATGGATTTGCTGTATTAAAAGTCCTAAAGCATATTTTAATAATATTCATACCTAAAAGCATTTTTATTATTAAAACAAATACGCCAATTTATAAGAGTTCATAACAAAAATTGAAATTTAAATAATGTTTTTTGTAAGACATAATGAAAAAAGATGCACATTTTGATTATTTTGCATTGATTACTTTAGATTTCATAAACCCATTAATATATTTTAAAAAAACTACGTTTAAAAATTAAAAAGCAGGTTTTCAATAAATCCGTTTTGTTTTCGATTTTCTTTAATGCTATGAACAAAAATTAATTAAATATGAGTAGAGAACAGTAAAATTAAATTAAAAAATTTTAAATCAATAAATCTTTTTATTTATTTAACCACGGAGAAAAAATAAATTCTGGTAAAATTACTGCATTGTATGACAAAGACATTTCTAGTAAAAAAAACAACATAATTCTGGTTAAAATATGTGATATCGGCAATATTAACTTAATATTTTTTTTCTCCATACTCTAAGGCATCATGATAAAATTACAATTCATATAATTTTGTCACACATTATAAAACTGGATTTAGCTGTTAATTTTTCCCAAATCCATATCAAAGTGCTTCAGTAAAATTTACCAAGCTTTTTGATGATCTCATAGATCCAGAAACACGATACAGTTTAGCATATTCTAACCATACCATTTCCTCACTGCACGACTAAATATAAGCTTAGTAAGATGAGTACTGCAAAAGTTTTAATTTATCTTACATACAGTGAAAAAGTTTAACATTTTTAGTTTAATATTAAAATTTGAAAATTTAAAATTTTATAATATTATAATTATAATTGAGGCTAATACATATTTTGCCACTATTCAAACGCGTGCACTGTAAAAACTATATGTTAAAATAAGCAGAGAAAAATTAGAATCTTTTAAACTATGTAAGTGTTGTTTAAAGTGCAAATTACAAATTTTCTCGTCAACAAAGTTAACAATCCTGGATTTTCCAATGCGCATTTTTAATATTAACCTTCTGTCACATATTTCAACGTATGGTAATTTATTTCAGAAAGAAGTAGCCGTCCATTTGGTGAGGTTAGAAATCATTACTAATCTTAACTTTAACCCATGCTAAAAGGGGTGCTTTGTAAAAGCTTAATGTCTAAAAACCCGGAAGTAAATTACTAAGCTACTAAGTACTTATTAATATATTTCTGAAAATTAAAGGGTCCCCTGATAATATTTTTACAGAAACTCTGTTTTTTATTCCGAGAAATATTACGTCAGTCTCTTAATAAATGATTACAAATAAAAAAAAAATTTCAATAAAATGTATACCCAGGTTCCCACGTAGCTAATTTTTTAAATGCAAAATACATGCAAATTACCAAAATATATCTATAAAGTAATAATAAATATGCATTATCAATTTGTAAACAAAAATAAATGCATAAAAATCTATTATAATTTTTTAAATAAATATCTAGACACCATTTGAAATTTAAAAATATTTTAAGCATTTTGTTAAGCAGTTTAAAATGATCCTAACAAATTAAGATTTAATTTAGGAATTGAAAACCTAAACATTTAAAAATCAAAACACTTTCTTAGCCAATTTGTAATTAATTTTATTGCACTGATATACATCAAAATTCTGAGTAAATAACATCTAGCGAGCTGTAGATTCTATTCAGTGATAAACATATAATTTTATACACGCTTTATTGCACTCAATTAACCTCAAATTACACCCAGAACAGTCATTAACAACGTATTTAAATTTAAGGGGAAGGACGTCATTATGCTAAGGGCCATATTTATTCATTATTAATAATGTACTTCCTTTGCATACGCTATTTTGTCAGAGATATTTTTAATGATTATAACACAAACTATGAATAGCTGTGAATTTTCAGAAGCAACATGTTAATATTTGGCTGCTATTTGTTGAAAAGTGCATTGTTTCGTACCCGTATATTTTAAGTAAATTATACTTAAATTAAGTAAGTAGTAAATTATATTTTAAGTAATGTTATAAGTTCGGAACACATATGGAAAAAATAGTTGTGTTAAAATTACCGCAATCCATGGAAAATGCATTTTTGAAAAAAAATAATAAATTCTGTTAATGAAAACCAAAATATACGGTTTTTTAACCATTCATTAGGTAATTTTTTTCGTTCATATGGTATGGGTTTTTCAGAAATTCTGATTTTTAAAATAGTTCTTATTTTCACATTTAGTAAATTACAAAATTAAAAAGTAATTTTAACTGAATAAATGATTTTTATGCCATCTTCTAAGATAGCATGATAAAATTACCAAACTTTACCTGATTTTCATATTATAAGACCTTATGTTATTCTTGATTTTACCAAAATCATTACTAAAGCGGTAAATTCGGTAAAAGTTACCGAGCTTTTTGATAGTCCCACAGAGCCAGAAATATGATAAATTTGACCATATTCTAGTAATATTAAATATATTTCTTTTCTCGGTACATAATTTAAAGAGAAATATATTAAACTATCAGCTCATAATGTAGTTCTATATAGGAATTTGGAAATTGAATTTAAAAACCTTTTACATTACTAAAATTTGTCCTTTTTCTTCACATTAAAAACGAAATAATCTCGTTTTAGGCCATTATATCTATTAGCCAATCGCAGCTTTATTAAAATGAAGGAATATTTTTCATTTTACCTGCACAATACAACACTATTTTTTTAAAGCGTACATTAAATACCTTTTAAAAAAATTTTGAAAATGTCAAAATAAATATTACTAAAAAATGCTGTCTGTACGATACTATTGAGGATTCTTATCTTATTGAACGAGTTCAATCGCTGTTTCTAACCCATTCACCATAACGACGGCCACTTTAAAAAAAAAACATTTTATCAGATTTTACCATTGTTTTTTTTTTTTTTTTTTTTTTTTTGAAGTTTCTTTCCTAAAACAAAAATTAAAAAAAAGACAGTAATTTAAAAGCCAAACACTTGAAGCTAAGCTGCAATTTTAAACTATTGCAGTCTTCTTATAATAAAGAATTACATGGATTTTAAAATAACTTTTAAAAGATTAAATTAAATATCTTTAAAATTTTAAACTTTTGGTATTAAATTTTTTAGACTGAAAAAATACCAATTTATCGTGATTTTCGCACCTAGATTAAAATTAAAATCAATGAATAATTCTACTTTTTATAAGCTTTGATTGGAAACGATGTAAAAACTTTTTTTTAATATTAAAAACAATAGATCACAAACTTATTCGCTCAAAACTGTGCTTTTTATAGTGCAAAACTGTGTTTTTTATTTGCTCAAAACTGTGGATTTTCTTTTTATTTTGGTTTTGCTCTATTTTTAGAATATATATATATATATATATATATATATATATATATATATATATATAAACACTGACTAAGAATAAACGAATTAAGTTTATTTAACAGTCGAAAATAACTGGTGAAAGCTCACAACAGTTATAAAAATTGCATATTACTTGCAAAAAGTCGTTATTTCATTCAACGAGTTAGCATTCGAGAAACAGTATTAAAATACAATTGCACTATTATAGCGGTGATCGCCATATCAGCATATGGGTAGTGGTATATATTCATTACGAATTTTTACAAAATCCTTACAAACACAGGAATAAATAAAAATTTGATTTATTAGGCAAGAATTTGTAAATTTAAAAATGGCCATATATAAAATACAAATCATAAAAAAAAGAAATCCCTTAAAAGAATCAAATTAGACACTCTCCCAAGCATCGAAAATTTTTACAGCATAAATGGTATTTTAGTGGTCGAGACGGGGGAGGCCCGCAAGGGCACCCCAGTCGCCACAAATTTTAAATTGAAAGTAAATGTATTTGTTCCTAACGGACATTGGAGAAGCATGAATAGGAGATCCAAGATTGGCGAATTATCAAAGTATTACATAGCCAAATCAAAGCCAAGGCCGCATGATCATTGTTGGGTTTGAGAGTACTTTGGCGATCACGAGTCGCCAGCAAATCTGAGGGAACTAAAATAACCCTGTAACTGAAACATATTTGAGGAAAGAAATTAATAATAAAGAGTTATAAATATACTTTTGTTTTCGAATAGGCGAGGCAGTGAAGTAATGAGTCTACATTAGAATTGAAATAAAAAGTTAGCCGTTACATTGATCGATAAGAAAAGAATAAAACATTTTATGTTCGCTTTAAAAGATTAACTCTTTGATTTAATTTAAATATGATTCTATTAATAAAATAAGTTTAAGTAACTTAAGATATTTTAAGAGGTAGGAAATAAATATGTAATACCAAATGCGGCATCACAACTATATAACCGGATGAAACTGGTTTGCACTTTATATTGATTGATAAACAGGTCTCTCAGCATTGATTCTTGCTGAAAGTCAGTTGGGTATTTTTTTTTTTTTTTTTTTTTTTTTTTTTTTTTTTTTTGAATTGAAACTTCTTATGCGACTTCCAACAAGGTTGCGTTAAACGTTTAACACTACCGTTGTCATGGAAACCAGATTTCTCTTTACGTTCGTTGAGCGCACGAGGTAAGAGAAAAACATAGTAGGTAATATTGGCGTTAAAGAAAACAAAGCGATATTTTTTTTTAATTCGCCAAGAATACCTTACTGAAATTTAGAACATTTATAAATAAGCTGACTTCTTATTATAATTTTTTTTTAAAAATATATTTTATTATTAATATTTTTTAACTAAGGGAAAAAAATTTTAAATGAAACAAAGTATTTTATTTAAAAAATAAGTATATTTTTTTATTAAATACAATTAAAAAAAAATACTTTGATGCACTCTGCTTTAGATACTTATTTTTCTATGTTTTATTTTTATTTTTGCCGGTTATTATTTTATAAGTGAAACTTCTAATGCGACTTCTAACAAGGTAGCATTAAACGTTTAACGCTACCATGGAGGGGGTATGAAAGCACTGTTGCGTTAAACGTTCAACGCTCCTGGGGAGGGGGAATAGAAAGAGACAGAGCGAGAGTGAATGCGTGGCACTCGAATGCATGCGCGTAGAAAATGATAATTAAATGACGCGATCAATTGTGAATTGTAAGCAATGTTAATAAAGTTTGTCTCAAAGAAACAATATGATTTCACTAAAAATCAATTTCTACTCCTTCCTATTTTCATTTCCACATTAGGAAGTTTCACTTCTTCCACGCACTATTTTTTTTTTTTTTTTTTTTTTTTGCATCATAATTTTTTCACAGTGACTATTGAAATGTGCAATTACCGTGAAAAATGTAAAATGTGCAAACACCCTGATTTCCAAAATCAGAAAAATATTTAACAGTGTTACGGAAAATTTGCTTATAGTAGGCTTCTGAGAAAAAAAAAATTTAGTTTCTCATGAATTTTTTTTACATGTAGATATTTTACAGTGTTATATTTAAAAGAGCATTAATAAACAAAGTGTCAATAATCCAAAATAAATTAAGAAATTAAAACTAGAATTTATTCCCTCATTATTTTTTTGAGATTTATAAGAATGCCAAGCAGCTGATAGATATATAAAAAGAGCAATATAATGAGATTAAATTATGTGTATAATTTGATATTTCAATTTTTTAAGTCAAATGAGTAATGAGTTTAAAAATATGTACAACAATTATAAAATAAAAAATGCCCTCTTACTTTTAAAACAAAAATACATTTTATCCTATGAAATGCTAAAAAAAAGGATTGAATTAATCTAAATCGTTTTTTTTAAATTCATAATGTTTAGTTTTATAACTCCATTTAAATTAGGTTGTATTATTGGAGTTTAATATAAAATTGATAACAATTTATTTAATCATTTTAACTGTTAACGAAACACCACTCGGTTTTATTAAAAAGTTTCCTGGCACTAAATAAACAAATTTTTAATTAGAAAAGTAATTTGTTTTAAAATTAAAATGCCGAAATTACATAATATTTGCGGAGCTACGTCGAACTTAGTGACTTTGTAAAATGTTTTCTAAAAAATTTATAGCATTTTCCAGAAACTTCCATCTGGAAAATAACCAGTTGAGAAAGACCTTTCCTTTGTGAACACAATTGATTTCACATACTTTTCTCTTTTCCTCCTAGTAAAAATTTCGCTTTAATTAAATATTTTTAAATCTATTTTCAGGCTCTTCTTGACCTGAATTCTTTAGAATAACAAGTCTTAAAGGATGTGAATTACGTTTTGTGAATAATTTTGAGCAAATTTTCTTTAAAAGTAATTATTCATATCAACATTATTTTAATCTCCATTTTTTTGTCCTCTACAACAAATGTTTATAAATTTCAATGCAGTTTTGCTTCAAACTCAATGCTATACAAAGTTTTCTGTACCATCAATTCTTAATATATGGAACATAAAAAACTTAAACAAATCTTTTTATGTTATATCTTTATCAATTTATTTTTCTTAATTCAAACTCAAAACCAAGCCCTTTCTCACATTTATTATTCACACATGGATATTTAATTCAAAATTTAAAAAAATTTACTAGAAATAGCATTTTACTTTTTTCCCTAAACCATGCTTGAGAACCGGAGAAATTCCTCTACCTGTCTTTACAACGAGTTATATTTTATTCTATAACCGTCGTTGAACAGACGACTAATATTTGGGTTTCCGACTACTAATGTTCAACTCCGTAGCCTTGTAATTTTGAACCCAATCCAGAAGACAAAGGAACTCCTGGATAAGTATGGCTTAAGCTTTAAAAATTGCAATATTTGGAAAATTTTAATAATTCGCAAAAGCATTATAATCTATTACACATTTAAATGTTTCACATTAAATTTTCTAAATTATAGGAATGTAACTCAACTCCCTAACTCTTGTTTTTTGCACTGATAAATATTATGTTTCTCTTATTTTCCAGGTTTACCAGGAATCAAACTAGTATTAAAGTAAATGAATGCGCATTCTATTTTTTTCTTGTTCTTCATTTTTAAACATATATACTTTGACATATTTTTCTAAAATTGAATAGAAATTCCGATAGATTTTATTTTATTTCAGTAACGAAAAGCTGAAGCTTAGTAATAAAGTGTATGAAAAAGTATTTTATTCAATTTTCTTTTCAAGATGTCTGGGATAAATTTAGTTATCAAAACAATCTCAAACGTAAATATGGAGTTTATTAAAAGCATAGTTATTGAAAGTCATCGAAAAAAGGAGCATTTATATTAGAGAATTTCATAAGACCATATTTGTAGAATTCTTACGCAACGCTACACAGACATATAAAGAAATTATTATTAGTAGTAATATAAATATGCATATAAATACAATGTATTAAAATGTAATTTTCTTGGAATAACTATTTAATATAATACAAAAGAAATTTTACACTGTTAGAAATTTCTAGGATAAAATGGTTAAGCAATATTTTTTTTTTCTTCAACAAACAAAATAATCAAATAATGATTATTAAGGTGGTGTTCAAACTGTTAACTGGATATAGATCAGTTATATTAATGTAAAAACCATAACAGTAACACCATCAGAAATCAAAACCAAAATGATTATTATGCCTTAAATGTAAATTTAGAAAGAGTATTCTACAAAGAACCCTCTCCCTAAAATGTAAAATATGGCCTTTTTTTAATAATAAACACTGTTTTATTTTTAGAAAAAAAATTATCTTTCAAATATGATGTTTGATGTAAAGAACAACTTTAAAATAAATTTGCTTACAAAAAACGGAAAAATAAATTTTTGTTATATGCAACGCAGTTTTATTTTAAAATCATAGTGGAATTGCTTTACAAAATAATATTTTACCAAAAACGTCTAATATGTCATAGCATAATTTAAACATTCTTGGTATTCGAAATAATATACTATGTAGTTAATGCAAGTTTCTAAATAAGCGTAAAATATTAAAGTTTAAACTCAGTTTATTTACCATAAATATAGGTACTATAAAAAAGTTTGAAATGGTAGGCGTAAATATTTTAAAAAAAACATGAGAAGATTTAAATGCTTTTTTTTTTTTTTTAAATAAAAGAGCCTGAGAAGAACAGGAACATACAGATTTAAATGAGACTATTTCCTTTGAAAATCCCTACAGAAAACATTGTATAAGAAATGCTTTGGAAGGTGATGTGTAGTCATTATAACAATAAAAAATATCTGGTAAATTGAGCGTTCGAATCATTATGGAAGGCAAGAAACTCTTTTTCTTTTTAAAACTGGCTCGTTATAATAGTTACACGGGATAGCGTCTACAAGTGAAAGATATTTTTTAAGACTAAAAAAAGTAAACATGAAGTTAATTATCAGTAACAAGACGAAACTTTTAAAGCATTTAAGAGGTAAAATATAAAATGTGAATTTTTCTTTACATATTTTTTCAACTAATACACTTAAAATTTAAAAATAAAAATGCTTTCAAAAGCAGCATGTTTTATATTTTACACAGAGATACATATAAGTTGTTTGAAAACGTAACTCTGACTGTAACTTCGATTTGAGTTCAATCCAGTTGATGAAATATCGCTAATTAGTTATCATCTCTACACAGTAAAAAAAGAAAATCCGGATCAAATTACGGCATAAAGTACCGGCAATCAGCTTGCTGATACTTTTTACCGTAAAATCTATTTTTTACCGGAAAATGTAAGGCAGAAAAAAATCTCATGCACTGCAATTTTTACAGTCATGGTTTACGTAAACTCACTTAATCACTCTAATTAAACGTAAAATCCATGGTAAAATATTTTACTGTAAAAAAATTTTTGCATATGATTTAGCGTCTGATGAACCCAGAGTAACGGGTATAAAATACTCGTTACTTTATACATTAATTTGATTCGAATTTTTTTGCATTGCAAGGCAATTTTTACGAAACTTAGATGCTTGATAAAATACTGGATACTTAATTGTTGAAAAAAAAAAACATAGCTTTTTTTTAACATTTATTAAAAAAAACATTTTAAACCAAACTGAAAAACAGACAAAAGTTTTCTGGAGAATATAACAGTTCGACAAAGAAAATTTGAGAAAAAAACAGCTGACATATCAATGAAACGATTTGCTTGAAAGAAAATTTTTCATCATTTTATATTATATTATTTTAGAAATGTTGAAAGTAATCAGAGGAAGGATAGTGGTTGCATTTATGCCTAAATATAACTATAAAATATATAAATGAGCTTGATACTAGTTCTTCATTCCATTGGGTATTTTAATGTGCGTTACTTTTTTGTTTTCTTGTCCGAATTTTGAATAATAGTTTTTATATGATTTTTTAATTGTCTCATGCTTAAGATATGAGATTGAAATTAAGTTTATCAAAATATTAGAAAATACGTTAATGGCTATTCTAAAGCTCGAATGAAGAAACAAATTCTGGTTCAATAAACGTGATGACATTTCTGATAGAATAAAAGCCATCATTCTGGTTAGAAAAAGAAAAATGACGGCATTAAACCATTTTTTTTATATGGTTCGATTTCACCGGAAATTCTGATTTCCAAAATAATAGATCGTATTACCACACATTGAACAAAGAAATACAAATCTCACAAGAAAATTTAACTGTATAAATTTAACGGTTTTTATGCCAGGCTCTAATGTGTTATGATAAATTACCAAATTTTCCTATATTTTCTATATTATAAATTATCCTATATTATAAACCCATATTTTATTGTTAATTTTAACAAACTTTTTTACCAATGCACTTCCGTAAAATTTATAGAGCTTTGTGATGTTTCCATGGAGCCATAAACACGATAAATTTTACCCTATTCTGGTGATTTTGACCATACTTTTTTCTCAAAAGAAAAATTAGTTTGATTTTTTTGGAAGCCAAGGACATTGATAAGGAAAACAAATAAGAACACAATCTTCCCATAAAGTAATTTAGATATAAAGCTGGATTTGTAACTTTAAAGGCAAATACGATCTGTTAAAAAATTTGCACATATTTATGATGATAAATATTGCTTATTTTGTGAAAAACATTTTAACATTAAATTTTCTTAAATTTAAGCTTTATTCCTGTTTAGAATTTATATATTCACTTTTTATAAACACAGGGGAAATACCTGTTCTTGACTCGGGTTGAAAAGAATGGTAAATAATCAATGAATCAGTACTGAACAACGGTGTGAATCAGTACTGAACCCTTTCTGGTACTTACTCCTTTTGAAAAGCAGTAAAAAACCTCTTTCCGCAGCATCTATATGTAAAATGCACCAGTATCTATAGTACCAGTAGTGCCTATTACCAAAATTAATTAAGCATCATTGGCGTCAATAATAGTTCAGCAATTCCTTACGTTCACTAATGTTACTTACGTTACTAAATGAATTATTGTCATTTTTCAATTAATTTTTCTTTCTATAACACAGTATACTTTTTTATTTCATTTAGTACCTATTAAAACTAAGGTAGCATAATTGTCTCAATAAAGGTATGGCTATTGATTTTTAACGCCATTTATCTATTAACTTTGTTTTTTGTACATAGATTATTCTCTTTTATTTCAATTTGCAATCAAAATAAATCAAACATGATTGTCAATAATAGTATGATGATTTTTTTTTACGTTTCTTCTAAAAGGCTTAGCGCTATTTTCTCATAAATTCGCATTTTCAAGCATAGCTTTTTTTCCTTATTTAAGCTAGTACGTGCTGCCTAAATTAGTTAAGCATTGTTTGCCACTAATAATAGCATGGAGAATTTTTACACTTCTCATTAAAGAAATTAGTATAATTTCTCCATTAGTTTAGTGTTTTAGTACATAACTTTTTGTTTTATTTCATTTACCACTATTTTAAACTATTTTGTTTAATAGAAATACGGCTTAGAACTTAAACTGCAAGCAAAATAAACACATGGATATAGCTCATTTAATGACTACCATTTGCCTGCCAATACTCGGATAATTAAAAACGGATTTTGAACTTGAATTCAACAAAAACTTAAAGTCCGACAAGTAATTTTACATACATTTAAAATTTATATTATAATGTATGATTTTCTTTTATTTATATGCCGTTCACACAACAACCTAATTTTTTCATGATTTTTGAAAAAATGGGTACTCATTGTTAATTTTTTCATAGCATGTAATATGACTCACCAAAAATTCCAATTTTTATAAAAGAGCTCTATAATATTTACGAACTTTTGAAAGAGAAATATAACCCTCTGTTTCACATTAACTTAAAAAATTTATTTCAAAATTTTAGAATATTAGTTAAAAATGGGTTGTTCTAGTTTTGTTTTAAGATTGTTGTTTCAGATCAAGATATAAATTGCCCATGCTTTAGCTATCTAGGTGTCAGGATTATAGAACAAACGTTTCTGAAGTACTAAGAGAATCGAACACACACATACGCATAGACTTTTCAATTTATTATTATAATTTTTTCTTTCCATAAAACTCATATAAATTTACTTTAAGTCATGTGTATAATTTTAACTTAAGAAACCTTTTTCAGAGCTTATTAAATTCTAAATACGTCGAAAAAAGAAAGTAAAATTTGCATTCAATTGAATTGAGTAAACGACAAAAAGGGAGGTAACAACACGTTTTGCTCTTTCTTACTAGCAACTATGAATTTAGATAAAATCCCTCTCTTTTCTGTAAGACGTATGCAAAACATAAATTAAAAAGAAACTGCGATAAGATAAAAATTATACAAAAATATTTTTGCTTAATATCTATTTACAATTGTTTTCATTCTAATTGGGCACACATGCAGTTTTAATAAATTAATAAAAAATCTCAAACACTGATCTAACAGAGCTATTACTTATCTTTCTTAATTAGAGTTTTGCATATCTTAATCTGAAACAAGTTTATCAAACATAATATATCTCTCCTTATAAATAACAGTTGTATTTTCTTCAAAGTGAAAAATAAATCACCATGAGTAATTCGTTTGTAATTCTTTTACTGTTGAATACTTCTAAAATAGATCGTAAGTAGAGCAATCAAGATCAGTTCTAAAAAGTGTAGCATAGCTGTTCAAACTCATAATTCTCTTTCAAAATGGAATTGCAATTAAACTCGTTATTTTACATTTGACATGCGGTCTTTATATACTATGAAGTATTAGTTCAATATAATATTTTGCACCGATTTTTTAGCAATTTACTTTTTTGCATTATTTTTTAAGGTCCATCTTACATGCAGCTAAACAGTTTATCTTTTTATAGTAAATTAAGTTCTTGGAATAATAAAAAAATTAACAAATAAATATTTTCAGTTTCATATGTAATCAATCGCGTATAAATTCATAGAAAATTAAAATCATATTTTATAGAAGCTACTAAATGGAAAGCAATGAATTACATTTAATCAATATCGAGTAATAATAAATTGACCATACCACAGATAACTCAAGTGTGGCATTCAATGCATAGAAATTTAAGAAAGAAAAAAAGCCACTGAAAAGAAAAAATATTTTTTTCTCAAAATCAAATTAAGCAAAATATAGCAAATGCCTGCTCTGGCTAAATTAGTTGTTCATTAGAGAAACTTTCCTTCAAAATATAACCGGTTGGAAAAATGCAAAAGAACAATTAGTTCATTAAATTGAACGAGTTTATCAGAGTGTATAAAAAACAATTCTTTATTTCTGAAATATTCGAAGAAATTGTTTGCTGCTAATGCTATGCTGCACATTAGAAAAATTCCAATTCATCCGTATATTTTTATTTAATTCTAAGACTAATTAAATCAAATCGGAATCTGGAAAACTCAGCTTAAAAAAATGAAATAGAAAAAAATATCTTATGTTAAGTTTAACTGTCTCCTGCTTCATTTAATAATGCATTTAATGAAAATAAAGTTTTCAAAGTGAATTGTATAAGCAATAGATTTAAATTGTTTGCCAAAATCAGTTTTGTTAGTTTATAGAAACGAATTTTGTGATGACACAACTGGAAGTTTTAAAATGTTAATGATAAAAAATGTTTTACTTATTAATTTTTAACAATATGTCTGATTTAATAAAGATTTTTTTTAGAAGCGTCGCCGACGTCATACAACCACAAACACGTTTATAGGGCGGGTTACATTCACACAATCACACAGAGGAAAGAACATAGAACACAGTGATAGAAAGAAACATCTATGCCCTGAGCATGATTCGACCCCGCAACCATCGGCTCCGCAACCATCAGCTCCGCTGTCAGGCAGGCTAACCACTCGGACACCTTGTCGGCGAGTTTATAAAGATAGCTTGATGTCATTTGATTTGTGTGATTTATGTGATTTATTATGATTGTGAATTTATGTAATTGTGAATGTATCATTTGATAATTTATCGGTATGAATTTATTTGAATGAATTTTACACAATTACACAATATAATTTTGTGAGTGATTGTGAATCTATGCAATTGTGATTTATGTAATTGCTATTGATAATTTCTAATTAAAATATAGATTTTCTAACATTCAGTTTTAATAACCTATACTCTATCTATTTTCAAACTGTAGGACATATGCTCTAAAGGTTAAGATTGAATTCGCTGGACCCTTTTTTAATAAAATTATCAAAATTAAAATTTTCAATTCAAATTCTTAGTATCGAAATATCAATCTATTACATTTCTCTACAGTATTCTATTTTATCTAAAAAGTTGGAAGGAAATAATTTTACCTATTTTTATAATCTTATTTAATCGTTACAGTTTATTTTTATTTTAAAGTTATATTTCTGATGGCCAACTACACTCCTAAATTCAAAACCCTTAAATCACAGTGAAATTATATTCATGTAAAAGTAATTATTCCTAGAATATTTAAAATTATTTAATGATAGGATTTTAGAATTAAAATGAGAAGAATTTTAGAATTTTTTTTTATCACCTGAATTCATTATTTAGTTTCTAACACAATTTATCATATTTATAAAATTGTCAGGAAGATATTTTGTGTTGTAATATCACGTCTAGACAGATTGTTCAATACTTTTTACTAGGGTGTCAACAACAAGTTTATTGGCGATATTTTAGATGTCAGTTAAACTCTAAGAGGTTGGCGAAATGAAATATCTAAGTCTTACCATATCTGACGCCACAAACGAACAAATCTGCCCAAAAGGATTAAAAATTTTACAATTGCAATGCATTTATTTTTTCAGTAGCCCTCTGTGAAGTTCTATTTCATTTATTTCTTCATGGAATCAATGCTTAGAAAATTCCTCCAAAATGATTAAAAAAGTTTCTTTCTGGTTCAAATAGTTAAAGTTTAAATGAATTAAAGTATTCAAAACTAGTTCAAAATCCCAAACATGTTTTCAATAGTTACAAAAATTTTGAGGAGAAAATGTGTGCAGACGGTCACTACAAAAAAAATAATAATAATCTTACCTTTTTTTTTTCTACTTTATGATTAGATTTTCCACGCACGCAAATATTATTTGAGAAAAAAATGAGCTAATTGTCTTCTTAATCATGTTTCTGTGAGATATTTCAATACAATTACCAATTAAACTTTCATCATATTCACTTACTTAAAAAACAAATATGTCTAAAAGTGCAAACCTTTTAAACAATAAAATGATAAAAAGAATTATTATCACTATTGCTTACAACAAAAATTTTAATAGATAAATAAATTATAGACGATAAAATAAAATTACAATAATGTTGAAAACAATTCTTAGAAATATAAAACAAAAATATTTTCTCTTAAATGTTATAGTCGTCTAACGTTACATATTTATGCCTCCAAATCTGCAATATTTATTAATGATCCCAACTTAATTACATTGTATATTACTATAACGGTTTTGAGTTGATTATTTTTAAAAATGGAGGACTTGAAACTAAAATTTGCCTTTATTAATGTAGTCGCATTCACATGCTATCTTACTTATCAACAATTTAAGATAAATTATTATGTATTTAGTTGCCATTTTATAATTACTAATTGATAAATTTACCCTTTTATTAAATGATAAATTTAATTTTAAATGTGTTACTTTTCTTTCGTAACAGATTTACTGTAAAACTGTGATGAGTCTACATATGCCTTGAAAATACTGAATACAAAATAACTAAAAAACATTCCAAACTAATATCTGGAAATAACTTTTTTTTACCATTACGAAATGATCACTTAGGGACAAAAAGTTGTTCAACGAATTTTTATAGTCGGAAAAAAGCAGATCAAAAATTTAAAGTAAAAAAAAAAAAATAATTTTTTTATAAAATTACAATCAGAATAAATTAGTTTTAAGTTTTACTTAACAAGAATTACAAGGAGAATTCATCTCAATACAATAAAAATCTAGCATCATTTAATTTATGCAACGATATAATTAGAATAAAAAATAAAAACACTTATTACGAATCAACCGAGTGGAATGGTGAGCAAAGCAAGCAGAGGATGTATCTCCAAAGTATATTTACTTAAAGATCTATGCCAACACTTGCGTAAAACATAAATTACCGTCTGCTGATAATACAGGTAAAAAACAACATTTTCTTTGAGCGATGATGATTTTTTCAAAATAAAAAATCGTAATTACATTATCAAACACCGTGAAACTCTTTTAATAAAATTTATAAATTACAGTACATTTTTCAACAGCAAATAATCATAGGGTGTACTCAGCACATATTCGAAGATAAAAAAAAACTGTTAAAACTGTTATCGTGCAGCATGACTGAATTTTGTGATAAGTGAAAAATTTTCCCTCTGGGGATTTTTCTTGCTTCATATCTGAACTCTGGTAAACCGAATAATTATTCTAAACAAGATGTGCCATTTTTTTTTCTATTTATCTTAAAATTCTCTGATGTGTTAATAAGTTTTGTGCTGGATTATGTATAAAAAGAACTTTGATAAAAGCTGTTTTAGAACATTGTTTTTTACTATAAATATTTTCAAAAAACAATTTCCAATTATATTTTTTCGTTAAGAAAAAAAAAACCTTTAAGATGAATAAGATGTCGTTTTTATGTCATTTTTTTTCCTTCTGTAAGCATAAATTAAACATATCTCATTTAAATAATTTTTGTGGGATTTAATATAGCTAACTTATACAACTTTATTTTGAAACTTTTTTACCAATTTAAAGAACTTAAAAATAACAATACACATTTGAATCTGATTTTAAAATTTTTTCAATACATTAGGGGGGAAATTATTTCACGGTACATTTTTTTCAAAAAGTAGAGCTCAAGTTTAATAAATGAATCTTCTCATTTAACTTCAACGAGGAATCAGTAATCACACCAGTAATCAAACCAGTATATTTTTTATAAGACTTGAATCACGAAATTGCTTTTTAAAACTAGCTAAGTGTTGACATCTTTTGAAAATAATTTTTTGCGTAAGCATGGTTGTAGGTATAAATCATAAAATCTAATCGTTTTTAATAATCACGCATAGTGGGCAAGAAAATCAAACAAGCTGAGTAACACTTGTTCTGATAATCGGCATTTCACGTAATAAAACAGAATTTTAATGAATCGAATGGCTAGAAGTAAATTTTTTGAATAATCACTGCGATGATAATTAAGTTATGAAATCAGATTTCTAATTTTCTGTAAATAATAAACATATATTTTCTTTCAATACGTTTGATTTTTGACTCTAAGACTAGAAAAACAGCCACGTTCTCGTAAAAAAGGTCGCAATAGTTTTGTCAGGAAAGAAGTCAGAAGATTAGATTCTTAAATTTTAGCTTTACTTTTTGTGTATTTCACCATATCTTAATGGAGTCAAAAATAATTTACCAACCATTGTAAAACGCACTCATCCAAAAACTATTCTGTGCAAGAAATAATTATTTAGAATTATTTAGTATTTAATATTTTTTAATAATCTAAAAATCGATATTTGGGGCATACAAAAACTTTTACACCAATATATTCTATTTAGTTCTAAATGACAAAAAACAAAGTTTTTTGGGAATTAGTTGCTTAATTCTTGAGGAATACAATGACTCCTTTGAGATGACTAAAAAAGGGAAGATATTGAGGATATCTAGCTTCTGCCTTAACTATTTGGACTGTATTTTCCAGTTTTTGGCTGCATCCTAAGTCTTAAGGTTCAAGAACCCAATTCCGTTAAAAAAGTGGCATATATGTTACAAAAAAAAAACGATTTATATTTGATTTCGTTACTTAAAAGATCGGCAAACTCATTGTATTAATAATATTGAGCTCTAATAATAATAAGATTGGAACTTGAACTGATTGGAATTGAACACTTGAGAATAAGATCATTAGATTAGAAGTAGTTCAGGGTGTTCGTTTTCCTTTGCGCACAGTATTGATAATGTATTGTTAATGGTCAGTCCTAATGCTTGGAATGTTTTCAATAGCATGCGTCTTCTCCTACTGCTGTATTTGTAACTAATGTGCTTCGAGAACATAATGAAGACTTTGTTTTGTGGACGCAAACTCGAACCTAATTTTTATTCCCATATATATTATTAAGTTGAAAGAGCCAGACACTATATGGATCCACAAGAATTCTGTTTCACACTAGCGAAAAGTACTATAAAAATACCATAAATGACCTTTCAACTTCAAGTAAACCCATAATAAGGAAAACAAAAGGTTGCATTAAATATAATAAAAGTAACAACCAGTGATTGAGTACACTGTTAGAAATTTCTCGGAAAAATAGTTAAATAACAATTATATTCATTGTCATTTTACCATATTCAATCAAAAAAGTCAAGTAATCAAAAATAAGATAATATTCAAACAGTTAATTGGGCGAAAAAAATTGTATTAACTGCTTTCACCTAATACGGTTAACAACGGAATTTTATTGCACCAACCTAGACCCATAATGAAGCCACTTAGTTCCTTGAAGATGGATACATATTACAGGAGAGAGAGCTATGCTATCAATCTGATAGCCGTCAGAACAGTGGTCGAGCCTAAGGGTTTTATATTATATATATATATATATATATTTTATTTCAAGAACAAAATGATTCTTCGTGCACCACTTAAAAAATGCAACACGAGGCTTACAGACGTAAGTATGGTAGCAAACAATTTAGGATTTTAAAACAGAAATACATACTAAAAGGGCAAGTAAAATTTAGAAAAGAAAAATAATAATAATAGAAAATAAATATATAATCTTTTCATCAGCTCACACGATTATATCCGCAAAAAGGAGTGCTTTTTAATATTGTATTAATATAGCCAAAGCAAAATATATCAATACAATAGTGTGAGAAGCACTAAAACAATTTTTTTAACAAACAAATTACGACAAATAAAATAGAACACAATAAGTAAAAATATCACGTAAAAACAGAAAATAACATATAAAGAAAAAACAGAATAAAACATGAAATGAAATCTATAAAGCGAGTAGCGAATTCAAATAAACTTACATAAACGATACATATTTTAAGAATGATTTAAAATATTTTCGCAACAAGATTGCCAGATTGCTAAATATGAAACCAAAAGCGCAAATTGAGGTAAAAGCGTAAATAGGGCATACTTACTGCATTATGGAAGTGCGTTTGATTTGTTAGTTACCAAGGATGGGCCCAAAAAGGAATGTGCGCAAGGCAATATTATACTGGATAATTTAAAGAAGTTGACAATTAATAATTTTGAGCCGCGATGGCTCAGGTGATAGAGCGTTCGCCTTCCAATGAGGCGAACCGGGTTCGAATCCCAGTCGATACGAATTCCGCATCCGGCTTGCACTGACCACAGTGCTGACGTGAAATATCCTCAGTGGTAGACGGATCATGGGTTAGAGTCCCCTTGCTGTCAGGCTAACCGTGGGAGGTTCTCGTGGTCTTCCTCTCCATGTAACGCAAATGCGGGTTAGCTCCATCAAAAAGTCCTCCACGAAGGCAAATTTCTCCCAATACTCGATCCAGGAGTTCCCTTGTCTTCTGGATTGGGTTCAAAATTACAAGGCTACGGAGTTGAACATTAGTAGCCGTAAACCCATTAAGTTGGGTCGGCTGTTCAACGACGGTTATAAAATAAAATAAAATTAATAATTTTAGAAAATTATCATTTATTTAAGAAAAAAAATAATAAAATAGAAAAGAGAAAGAAACATGATTTGCCTGTTTTGTGCATAGTTTTGGCCACGGATTTCCCCGAAATGGATTTGCACATGGTAAAAATTATGTAAATTAATTAAAGAAATTTTTTTTAATAAATTTATTTTACAATAATATACAATTAACTCAGTGATTTTAAATCGAATTTAATTACTTTAGTTGTGTATCCATTTTTTTTTATCAAATTATAAGAGAGTTGATCTATTTGTTTTATGGATAAATTTTCTTAATTTTCTTCGTGTTTTTTTTTTCTTTTTGTATTTACTTATTATATATATATATATATAAGATTTTTTTTACTCAGCGTTGAGAGAATAACGCAGAAAATAATTTTTTGATAAAGGTTTTACTTTTAAAGTCATTGGATAGAGAGACTGAAAAAAATATGCCATCGAAAAAAAAGTGTAATAAATAAATTACTTGATCAGCTTTCGTAAAAATTCGAAAAAAAAAGTTTTAATCTTCTTAAGTGACGGAAATTTCTTTTCAGTTCATTTTACTTTTTACTATTATTGCAATGTAAACTGTTTCATTAATAGCTATTAGTTATTAAATAACTTTTATACTGGAAAAAACTTCTTTAATAAATGAAACTCTATTTGTTGAATAGGTGAAATAGAAAATTATTTTCGATTAATTGAAGCATTTTAAGGTCATCCCTTTGAAACATTAAGATTTTATCGTGGAACGTAAAATTCCAATCATTGGAGCAAAAGTGATTCAGGGTATTTAGTTTTCCTTTCTTTTTTGGCGCAATACAGTAGAAAACAATATTACTTCTGAAAAGAAATACATAATATTCTATTAAAATTCAATTTGCGCTTTTTATCATCGCTTTCATTTAGAAAGAAAGAAAAATATTTAAAAAGCAATTTTTGCACAATTTCTTCGTATTTGTCATATTATTAAATGAAAATCCCATTAAAAAAATTCTTAACTTGCATAAAATTAAATAAAACATATTATTTTTATCTAGGTCTTAATTTCAGTTTTAAATTTTAATTTATTAAAACAAAGTATTTTAACAAAAGTTAAAGCTAAAATCAGTCTTCATTCTTTTGATAGTTACCTAATATTAACTATTTCAAATATTTCTGAGAAAAAATTCCATCTGAAAAAAAAAATTAATTCACTAAAAATCCATTAGTTCATAATTAATTCATAAAGAAATTTATCAGGAAAAATTACATTTTATTTCTGTAGTAGTGGTTATTCAAGTAAATTAAATTCAATACAAGAAATTATTTATTTTTAAAACCACCAATATTAATCAAATTTCTGAAAATGCGTTTAATGAGGAGCCAACGTAATTGAATGAAAGTTTTTATGACAAAATGTTATTTAGCTAATTTAGCAAAAGAGGTCTCTGGAATTATATGAGAAAAACGAAAAGACTAAATGATGTTAACTATTCGTTCCGAGGAGTGGTTTGTAGAAATATGTGGCAATGCTTCCGTGAAATTATTTTTCGTTGTAGTAAATTAACGAACCAAATGAGAAAGGACTGTTTTTATATTCATAAAAAAAAAAAAGAATTATGCTCCCCCAATACTTATTTCTTTACAGCCGTGAATAATATTTTATCAGTTTTTCAGTAAAAAAGTAGAATTCACAGTAGAAAATAAATTTAAGTAAATTTTTGGACACGAGAATGAAATGTGATAGAATTTTGAATTATTTAAATATTTCGTCTCTAAAAACTAATAAGGTTTTCATTTAAATCATTTAGTTATTCACTTAAATAAAATATATTATTAAATAATAATTTATTTAAACAAAATATACTAGACAGGAGTAGATTGCGTTGCTTTTGACACAAATGATGTCTTGCTGAAGCATGAATTCCTTCTTGTTGTTGAATACTTGTTGAAGTGTATGTCGGATTAATAAACTGTTCATATCTTGTCCCAAATCACAGTAAACTATCTTTAAAAGAGCAAACAGTTTCTGGAGTAGAAACACTGCAGTATGGCTAGACGTGGAAAGGTTTAGCACTTCTTCTGTGCAACTAACGCAATTCGGGTCAACTTTTTTTTAAATAATCTTTCGGAATCAAATTTGTCTAAATACTTACCTGATTCAACTTGATACTTCTTTCCCTGGAGATACACAGTAAAAAATCCCGAATCAGATCACGATTAAAAGTACGGGAAGTCAGGGTGGTGGTACTTTGTACAGTGAAATTCATTTTTACTGGAATATATTACAGAGCAAAGAAATCTGATACATCATTAAAATTGTATTCATTTAATATTTTATTCTTAAATATAAAGATGAAAAAACAACTAGAACATTTGTTTTGACTTACAGAATAATTTTAATAACAAAAATAGATTAAACATACGATAAGAAGGAATGAAATTAAAATCAATAAACTGAAATTAGTGAAAATAGAAGTTATGTTAACTTATATTGTCACTATTCCTACACTGTTACAAGTTCAGGGTCAAATTACGATAGAAAATACAGGCACTCAAAGTGCCGGTACTTTTCACTGGAATATGTTAAACGAAAAAATATCTGATAAACCGTAATTTTTAAAGTAATATTTACCGCAAAATCATTAAATCACTCTATAATAAATATTAATGTAAAAATTAAGGTATAATATTTTAGGGTAAAAAGGGATTTTCCATTCAAATGGACTTTATCGATGATAACCCAATGTGGTTGTACTTTATACCGTATTTTGTTCCGGATTTTTTTACAGTGTATTTAAAAATGCAAAATAGTTTGATTGTCGTCATTAAACTTTTGTATATCGTAACGTGCATCATTCACTACGATAAAAAAAAAAGCAGTTTCTTATTGATTTATACCTTCAAATAGTTTTACTAATTTATAAAAATAATTTATGTTAAAAGAAAAAAACAGTACTTTAATTTTGAAAAAAAATTCTTGGCTCATTTTCTATTGGCTGCTAAAGCACTCAAGCTCAAAATCATGAGCAGAATCGAGAGAGTGATTATCCCCATCTTGCATTTTAACGTTCAATATGGTTTTTAACGACCATTTGTTGTTTAATGACCAAGAAAAGTATTACTCTTTTTCTTATCGTAAAACCCTTTTTAACATCTGTCCCTATCCCATATTCTTGAAAATTATGGCAGCATAATAGACTGGTACGAAACATATCTAGTATTTCATTGTGCAATAAACTTGAGAAAATGAGTAACAATTTACAGTTTGAAAGGGTTTCAAAAATTTTAATGGAATGCGATAATTTTTACTTTGTTTCAGTCGAGACAGCTAATGGACCTTTTATCCCCCTTCATCATCATCTTGGAGGTTTCTTTTCGTTTTAAATGGACATTAAATATTTCTTTGTTTTTCTTTTTTTATAAAATCAGATCTATAACGAATGTCGTTACTTTTTTTGAGAAAGAAAGTGAACTTTTATATTTAATGGTTACTTAAAACATTGTTTTATATTAATATTTTAGAGCATCTGAAACAAATTATTAACATAGGATTTATGAAGTTTACCTTCGATGAGCTTCCAAGGAAGATATTCTTAATTTTTTTTTCTTATTGGTTATTAGTTTAAGAAATAATATCAAAGTATTAAAATGATTTGACTATTTTGAAAATATTATCAAGCACAAAATATAAAAAAAAAATAATTTTAATCACAGATGCGTCACAAAGCTCTATTTGTCCTACACGCGAAGTTAAAAATTGAAAGTTAAGCTTGTAAGCTTCAGCGTAAAAGTGGTGTTAAGCCTCCCTGTATATTAAAAAAAAAGAAAATTAATGTTGTTTGTGCATATGTCGATATTTATTTGTTTCTAAGAAAATTGTGTACTCCAAAGTCATGCAAAGACATTTAGAATGACTGGCTTACTCATAGTTTTTCCCGCAATTTATAGAGATATATTTGGATATATATATATATATATATATATATATATATATATATATATATTCAAAATTCAAATTTTCAACTTAATTGTTGTTTTTAATAAACAATCTTAATTATAAATTTCAAACCCTGAAAACTCCACGAAAGACCACCTATGTAGCGACCTCCTCTATTTACGACAACTATTAGGAGGTACGGAATTTTTTCCATATATCGTACATTGTGTTGAAGAAAACCTTTAGGAGAGATCATCAAAACCTCTTTCAGCGACCAGCAATCTTCAGCATCAAATGCGGAAAAGGTCAGATAGGGAAACACGAAAAATTACCAACAAAAATTTTTTTTTTTAATAAATCAAATCAGAAGATTAAAACATATTCAAAATATTTGTGTGAGGCTCTTTTTCAGAGAACTCTTTTTTACGATCTATGAAAGAGGTCTATAAATTCATGATGCAGTCACAGTGCACTAAAGACGATGCTGTAAATAAAATATTATTAGAGTTGAAAGTTTAATTGAAAAAAAAACATTTTTTGGAAAAATCAAATAACCATGTTAAGCAAACAAAACTCCTTCATAGGAGATTGAAGTAGAATTCATGGAACATCTACATAGAAATGTTCTTTTATAAAGTAAAACTTTTATGTGAATATTAATAAGATTTCTCCAGAGCTATTTGCGATACCCTAAATAACAATAGGTGTCATATACTAAATAATAGTAATACTGGCAAGAAATAAGAAAACATAATATAATTTCTTAACTAACCAATAAGATTCTGTAAAACCGCAGTGGCTCACGGGATAGAACATTCTTCTTTAAGTGAGATGAACCAGGTTCAAATCCAAGAATTGACTGTTGATACGAATTGTACTACCGGCTCGCATCGACTATAGTGGAGACGTAAAAATATCCACAGTGGTAGACGGATGATGAGTTAAAATCACTTTGATGACTGACTAAATATGACAGGTTTTCGTGGTTTTAGTCACCATGTAACGAAAATGCTGGTTAATTCCATCAAAAAATCCTCCACGAAGGTTAGTTTGTCCCAATACTGGTACCAGGAATTTTCTTGTTTTTTGTGATTGAGTTCAAAATTATAAAGCTTCAAAGTTGAACATTGCTAATCGTAAACTCAGAATTGGGTCGGCTGTTCAACATCAGCTATAAAAAAAAAATAAGAAAAATAAAATAAAGAAAAATAATTATTGGTGAAATGAATATGATAAAGATTAATTAGCTGAATTTAAATATATCAGTATCAGTATGCCTAATGAAAGTTAAAATGTTTAAAAAAAATCTAATGGTTTCGTTTTTTTTTTTTAAAAACAGATTGCAGCCCAAATCTAAAGAACACTAATATAATAAAGAACCCATTTATGACTAATTAATATCTTTCTGCTTTATTTGTCGTTAAGTTCCTTTAATTTCAGAATGGTCTGTTTCAATAGCTAAAAAAAACTATATTTCTTTTATCGTTCGTATTAACAATTTTTCCTTTTGTTATACGCTTTATATTTTTAGTATTTTTATAAAACTTTACTTTAAAAGTTTTGAATATATTTTTTGAGAAATTTTGACGGAATTTTAAAATGGTTTTTAATAAATAAAAGTTAAGATGGTATGAAAATAACTTATTGAAATTTCACACTTTTTCAAATCTAATTTTTTTTTCTCAACTTCGTAAGAGTGTGAAGAAAATTACCAATATATAAGCAGCAGTGTTTCAAATTATCGGATGAAAACATCGCGTATTTTACGCTGTGAATCCAAAGCACATATTAAGAGGCTTTGAACTATGCAAATTTCTTTTGACTTACGTTCTCTTGAATTCCAATAGTTGTAGTTGGATAACTCAGAATTGAAAATAATAAGAAAGTAAATTTTTGAAGGCATCTTTACTGTCCAAATAACAGTTTCCTTTAAGATGGCTTTACTCATCCTAAGTAGGGTTTTTTAATTATTATCTGTTTAGAACATGCGTTAAAATATAATATAGAACTCATTGTTATTAAATTTTACTTTTCATTTAATTAAAGAAGCGCATCTCAAAATAAAGTTTAATGACATTTTTAAATTTAAATATGGAAAACACTTTTTTGCAATTTAATTTTCTATATTTTTATTTTTTTAATTCCTTTTCTTATTATTTCCTATTTTATAATTATTTTTTATGTTAATTTTTTATTACATATTTTTGTAATGTTCGTGATTATGTAATAATCTTGCAAACATAAAAATTTGCTAAAATTTGTTTAATATGTCTGCACATTATTCTGAACAATTAGAATAATGTGTGTTTATGATTTTATATTTTTATTTACATGTAAAATAACATTAACAACTGACCTGTATTAAATGCACTCTATTAAATTATCTTATTAAATTAAGTGCACTGCTATAAATTAAATATTTCAGTAGCAAGTAAAACATTATAGACTTACGTATCAGATGTGAAAAATGTTATTTCTTTCTTTTAAGTTGTATATCTGAATCATAGCAAAAGCAAAAGCATATAACTTAAAACCAGGAAAAGAAAGCAGAGATCTAAAAACCAATTGAAATTACAATCACAAAAACGTAAAAAAAAGTGAATTTTAAAACCCACATTTTTTGAGTAAATGCATTCCCGTTTAATCTGCTCAAAATTAAAAATGTTTGATATTATTTTATGCCCTTATCTATGCGTTTAAAAATAATTCTAAATAATTAAATAAACGAAGGAGTGCATACGGTATATTTACTAACATAAAAATTTAATTTATGAACTTTTTAAAGCTTTAATTATCTTATTAGAAAATAGAATGTTTGAATTTAAATATCTGTGTGATAGAGTTAATGAACTAACAGGGGATAAAACTGATTTATCATTGCTATTAAAATTACAATAAAACTTAATATCATTATTTTACTGAGGAATATCCTAGTTTAAGTATTTTTTGCATCTTAAGATAATACAAATTCTAACTGAAAAATATAATTACATAATCAATACAATTCCAATAAATCGTAAAAAGTTCACAAGAACGTATTTTGCTATAACTTATTTTGATTATATGTCTATTTAAATAGGTTTATTTATAAACTGATCAATTGTAAAATTAAAATAAAAATATTTTATTGAATTATTAGAGTGTAACACATTATAAAAACTGCGATAAAATCATTATCGACGTACATCATTACAATCAAGCATAAAAAATATTTTAAATTTTAATTCCATTGAACGAATAAATTAAATTAAGCTTCAATTTTTATATGTCCACATATCTAAAGTAATTCTCAAATTGCATGTGTTATTGCATGTTTGGCAGATATCTAAGGCCTTGATTTGATTAATAAATTAAAGTAACACAATGAAATCTTAGAAGATTTCATAAAAGAATAAATTAATCATATCTAATAAATAAGTCAATACAGTTGGAAAATCTTTGTTTGTTAAAATAGATTTTATAAAAATTTTATCTTAACTAAATAATGTCTTTCACATATAAATTGAATGTCCTTTAGAAATATAAAAAAGAGGATAATTAGGTTACACTAATTAGTATAAAATTTTTATTCATTGTTTTTCTTGTGTGAAACTTTATTATTCCGAAACTCGAACATACTCTTAAAATTAAATTTCGAACATTCGTATTCTTAAGATAATTTTAATAATTTCGTTAAATTCATGATAAATTAAATTTATATTGTTTTTTTATCTGGGAACAAATTATATTTTATTGAGACATAAAAAAACTAACAGAAGAAGTAATAAATGAAAGAAAGGAATAAATTTATATACGAAAACGTCTTAAAAGAAAGGAATAAGTAAGCTTAAGATGAATACATGGTCTTAAAAAAATGATTTAAAATATCATTTTGATATTCATTTTTAAATTTCATGAATCAATAAGACTGTTTCTTTTAATTTTTTTTTTGCAAATTTGTAGTTCAGCGATAAATTCAAGAGTTAAATACTAGAAATTTTGTTTTGTGCTGAATCTTAATATTGTGCAGATTTTTAAAAACGTGATTATTTGAATCTTAATAACTTGTACCTAATGTCTTATATACTTGAACGCAATGATCAAACTTAGAAGGAATCACCTCTGGATTAAACACTTTTAAAGGTTGTTCAAAACTGTTATTGTATTAAAGGTTGTATAATATTGTTCAATATTAGAATTCAAGGCTGTTAAATTGCTGTTTACAAGAGATCTTTTATTTAATTTTTTGAAATTCAAATTTTAAAAAATGAGAAAAGAATGGTTTTCAAAAATATTTTTTTTTAATTAAATTGAAAAATATTTAGATTTCTCAAAATTTTCACTTTTTTGGTAAAAAAAGCAAATATTATTTTTGAAGGCATAAATATTAGAAAAACTAGAATTAAGTTTCAAAACTCAATATTAAATTATTGAAAGAAAATGTGTGCATTTGTTAACGAAAATTATGGTTTTAATTTTGATTGGAAGAACTTCATTTTTTTTTTTTTTAATTTTAATTCACATTTTAAATTTTACATTTTTAAATATCTAAACTGAAACTAATTTTAACTGACACCAATATGTTTCACTTTAACAAAATTGCTTTGTCCCAAAATCAAACAAATATGTATAATCAAACGAACTTGGTAATTTATAGCAAAGTTCGTAAATAATAAGTTTTTGAAAAAATAACTTATTTAACACGAGTATATATTTCTGAATATAAAAATTAGAAAAACGAATTATTTTGTTAAATAAATTAAGAAATTTATCTTCAACGCAAAAAGGTATTTTTTAAAAAGCCTTGAATACAAAGATTAAAATAAAATTGAAACCACATTTCTATTCAAACAAACTACATTTATATTCATACTTATTTAGTCTATTAATAAGTACCAAGGTACATTATTAATTGACTAAATGGGTTTCCTGATTTTCTTGACCTTATTTGGTTGCTTGCAAGTTCAAATCCAAGTAAGGAAAAGCACCTATCGAAGCGGAAAGAATAAATAAAACAAATGCTCACTTTAAAAAAAAAGTGTAGTCAAAACTACAAGAATATAGTAAAATTTACCGTGTTTCTGGCTCTATGAGAACAACAAAATCTTCATGCACATATTGTTTTTCACCCCTAATTCGAACATAAGGCTTCTATCATAGCTTTCCATCTCACTCTATTTGTGTCCAGATATTTTTTTCTTTCTCCACATCTTTCCAAGTGTTTTCAAATCGTTTACAATCATATGCCAAGTAATTTTAGGTCTTCCTCTCTTTCAATTGCACAGAGGGTTCCAATCAAAGACTTGTTTCACTTTAAATATTCATGATTACATGGAACATGACCAATCAATTTCAAATGACGTTTTTTTCAATTTGCAGATCATTTGCACATTTCTGCTGTTCTACGGATTTCTGTACTATAAATTTTATAAAAACACTTGATAAGCAAGATTCTTCTTAAACAGTTGTTAATAAATGATTGAAGTTTCTCATGTTATTTTTATAAGAGTGCCATGTATGAATCCATATAATAGGACAAAATTAACATTAGTTTTGAAAATTATAATTTTTGTTGAACTTGTTAATTTTTTTCCAGAATTTATTGAAAATAGTGTAATTGCTTCGGGTTTTACTTAATCTCTTTAGTATAGCTTCATTGGTTTTCCCTTTGTTGTTAATTATCCTTCCAAGATCGGTAAAACTGCTTACTCCAGTATATTATTTTCTAAGAATATTTCATTTAATTGTTGAGGATTAATTTTCAAAATTTCCGTTTCATTTTGGTTGATAATAAGCCCCACTTTTTGCCTCTACATTTAAAATGTTTGTGTTGTAACGAAAAAGCTCGGTAAATTTTATCGAAGTGCTTTAGTAATGATTTGGAAAAAAAATTATCAATAAAATAGTGATTTTTTATTATGTGTTAAAATTTGGTAATTTTATATTATACTTTAACATAGCATAAAAACCATTTATTCACTTTAAATTTACTTTTCAATTTTGGAATTTTTATTAAATGTGTTGAAATGAGAATTATAATTTAAAAAATAAAAATGTCTGGTAAACAGTTACCATATGAGCGGGGAAATTACCAAACGAATGGTTGAACTACAGTATGTTTTAGTTTTATTATTGATTTGGGATTATTGTTCATATTGATTTTATTTTTTTAAAATAGATATTGTGTTTTTTTTTATTTGGAATATCATTACCATCTAATACAGTAATTGTATTCCTTCTTCCGGCAATTCATGTGATTAGAATAAGAAATTACCTCACAAGACTTAGTGCTACATGGATATTAAATACAGTTAATAAATAATGCTAAATAAAGTTAAATTAAGTTTTCCCTTTACAAATTACTTTAAATAGCGTAAAAATACAAAAAACCACTTAAAGATTTATCCTGGATTTAGGTATTTAACAAAACACCAAACGTAAGCTAAAATATAATAATTTTCTTTGTATTAAGAAACTAAATTTAATTACAGGTAATTTATTAATCGAATAATATGATAATAATTATAATCAGTATATTAAATGAATAATATGACTATACTTATAGCCCATGCATCAATAGACTACTTTTTTATAAGTCAATAGTTTCCTGGCATTTAAAAAGGCATTAGTTCACTTTAAGGTGTAGGTAAGAAAATATCTAATATGTTTTTACCATTATAAATAGCACAAAAAGCACCAAGTGAAAATAAAATTATAATCATTTTTATATTAATAAACTAAATGTACTGTGAATATATTCATTTAATTAACAGAAAATTATTATTACCACAACTGTAGTCAATATATTAATAGACTAAAAGTGTTTTCCAGTCTTCTTGAATACATACCTCTTTTGATCTTTGGCTAGAGCAAGTAATTTCCTTCTATATCCGTGTAATGAAAAGCATCTATCGAAGCGAAGGAAATAAACTAAAGAAATGCACAGTCAGTTCATGTAAGTAGCAGAAGCAATCCCCTCCCGAATCTCAGCGGGAAAAAGATATTGAAATGAATAAAGAGATTCTATTTTTTTTTCACCATTCCAAATGGCTTTTAATAACTTTAGCATACGTGAAAGAATAAGCAAGAATTTTTATGTTTGTAATTACAAATGAGTACATGAAACGCATACCTAAACAAAATTATGGATATTTTATTATTTAAATAAACTAAATGAATTATAATTAATTTATTTATAGATTATATTATTATATTAATATATCTATAACTTTGCATTAATATATATATATATATATATATATATATATATATATATAAATATATATATATATATATATATATATATATATATATATAAATATATATATATATATATATATATATATATATATATATAAATATATATATATATATATATATATATATATATATATATATATATTGCCTAAGAATAGCTAGGACACTAAAGGTTTTTAGTCCAATATTTCATTGTTATATCGGATAATACAACAATGATATTTTTTCAATGATACAACTTTTTAGTTTTAAACAATGATAGGATATTTTGAACAAAGTAATTATTGTAACAGTCATATTCTTGCAATAGCGATATTCTAAAAATAAACTGTCATTCTTGATTGAATTGCTTTGAAAAGAAGTTTGATTAAGTGCTTGAAATATTTCAAAATGTCTTTTGGTGTAAAAAAGTGGATAAGAAAGCAGATGTAAGTCAACTTATTACATGCTTAATCATTTGTTGGGATATTTATTTGTATTACAGTCTCGTATTATACAATTAGTGTCAAAAAATTTTCCGAATAATCTAGTGTATAATATTAGATATTGTGTTTAGGATATTGCGTTACTTTTATTTTTCAGTTCAAATCCGAATAATTGCTTATGAGATAATTCAATTCCTGAGTGCCTTTGGAAAAAAATTCTATCAAGTGTTTAATTAGTTCTCTTGAAATAATAAATTCAATCAAAGTAACCACGTTTAAAAGTTTTTTCAGTTTCTTCTCAAATTGAGATCACTACTACTATGAAATTTGATGTAAAAATACTACATACTTATTTTCAGAGCTTATGTTGTTGTTTTTATTTAAAAGATTTTTAAAAAAATTATAAAATAATACTGAACTCTCGCCAATTAAGTTATGTAGTTTTTAATGGGCCTAAGAGCTTTTAAAGTTTGCCCTGATATCAGAAAATTAGAGTTCTATATTTAGTGGTATTAGCAAATTGGAGAGCATTGTATTTTGTACCACAATCTGAAAAGGGAACATTATAGAGTATAGAGGATTAGTTATAGTACCAGTATCATAGTATAGGGCATTTTTAGTTCCAGTACTCAGAATATAAAGCACTTGATTTAGTGGCAATATCATTGTATAGGCAGTGGATATGATGCCATAATCAGTGCATAGAGCATTTAATTTACTTCATTTTTATTTTTTTAAAATACACCACAGAAGAAATGAATTTACACTGGTGTAAATTCATTGATACCGTGGATAATAAGAGAAAATAAAAAATTATTTCAACAGTACAAAATTTTGACATAATATTTTTAGAAACTGTAAAACATTTAATAAAAATAATTTTTAATATGCATGATGAAAAATAAATGAATGACATTTTCTTTGGTATATTATTTTAATAAATTTGAAATCAACTATTACGAGGGTGGCTATTTATATTTCTGGTCTTGGCAACAGTAAGTGCTGCTAGGCGACCGCAGACGATTTTAATCGAAAGTTTGATATTTTTAAACATTAATTCAGCAGACGATTTACCATTATAGCTTCATTTGTGTTGTTGACAGTAAATTGAAAAGTTCTTCTCTTTCAAAAAATGGAATTGAATCGTGAACATTTTCGTGCCATTATTTTTCATAACTTTCGACGTGGATTGTCAAAACAAGAGTGCTTCGATGAACTGAATTCTTTATTCAGCGATAAAGCGCCATCCTACAGCACTGTAAAAAATTGGTATAACGAATTTAATCGTGGACGATGTTCGATCCAGGACGAATCCCGTGCAGGTCGTCCAAAATCCGTTGTTGTGCCAGAAAAGATCGATGCTGTGCGTGAATTGATAAAGCAAGATCGTCATGTGACATACCTTGAGATAGAGGCGTCTTTGGACATTAGTATAACTAGCATCAATAAAATATTGCATGAACATTTGAGCGTAAAAAAAATTTGTTCGCGTTGGATCCCGCATAATCTGACAAACGCTAAAAAAAGGGCTCGTTTCGATTGGTGCAAGGAAATGTTGGAAAAATACGTTCAAGGTACATCAAAGGCTGTGTATAACATCTACACAGGTAACGAATCATGGATCTATGCATATGAGCCGGAAACAAAACAGCAATCAACTGTATGGGTCTTCCAAGACGAGGCAAAACCAACAAAAGTTGTTCGAGGAAGAAGCACATCGAAACAAATGATTGCCTGTTTCTTTGGCATTAACGGTCATGTGGCAACAGTGGAGTTAGAGCAACGCAGGACGGTCAATTCTGAATGGTACATTTGTTGGTCCATTTGTTTGCCAGAAGTCATCGGAGAAATTCGAAAAAAGCAGAAGAACAGGCGAATCATTCTTCATCATGACAATGCGAGCTCTCACACATCGACTCAAACAAAGGCATTTCTGACGGAGTGAAAGATCGAACTGATGGATCATCCGCCGTACAGCCCTGATTTGGCACCCAATGACTTCTTCTTATTCCCACACATCAAAAATAAATTACGTGGACAACGATTTTCGATCCCCGAAGAAGCGGTTGATGCATTCAAAACGCATGTTTTGGAGTTACCTCAATCGGACTGGAAAAAGTGCTTTGAAAATTGGTTCAAACGCATGCAAAAGTGTATTGATCATCATGGAGAATATTTTGAAAAACAATAAAACCAATTTCGATCCTACATATTTGTTTTTTCATTATTAGGCCAGAAATATAAATAGCAACCCTCGTATAATTCTCTTTTGATCAAGAAACTTATTCGAGACTTTTTTTTAAAATTCTTAACTTAAATAGCCAATATTTCTATAACAAAATATCATTCTCTTATCTCGGAAGTATTTATATAAAAGTTGAACAAAATAAACCCGTCAAAAACTTTTAATCTCAATGTTAGTCTTTGATGTACAAATATTAAAAAGGGTAATTTAAGTTATGAAATGAAGTAAAAAAGGAACATTTTTCCTCTGAACAAACATACCATTTTTAGATGAGTTTCCATTTTAGATCCTCAAGCTATTAGGGGGTTGCAGCAACATGTGGAAAATAAGGTTGCTGGCATGGAGGAGAGCAGTCAAAAATTCATTTTATTGGAGAAGCTATTTTGCACTATTGAAGAAGGATGTTAGACTCTGTGATTAGAAACGATTCTAATTAAATTTTAAAAAAATGTTCTGAAAATTTCTTTAATAATCATAAGTTGTGCCATTTTTTTAAAAAACTTGGCTCACAGGTTAATTTTTAAATGATTTTTATGTACTTAGTGCATACTATTCATTTAAAATTATAAAATGCGAAATAACATAGTTATTGGGATAAATAGATGGTATATGTTTACTTTATGTCCTTTTTAATTTCCCTTTTAGAGTCAACGTCAAAAGATCTGGCGTCAAAAAGTATGACTATTTGGTGGATGATGGAGTTGTGAAAAAGAAGGGAAAACCCTTCAATCACAAATCGTATTTCAAAGATGTTGTTTTGGACAACTATGATGTAATTAAACCATTCGTGGGACGAATTGGTTCGGAATATCTAGATCTCAATTTGGCTCAGGTAATTTATTAATGCTTATTCCTGCATGTTTATTTTGTTTCAAAATTAATTTCATCTCTTGATACTATTTCATGAATTTTAAAAAATTTATTTTTTGTTCTACTTTTATCTATGCATGTTACCCAGGTAGATAAGTTTACCAAATTAATGTGCAACAGATCTTAAACAAATTTCCAAATAATTCTAAAACAGCCAGAGAGAGATTATTATTATTGTAAAAATTAGAGCTTATTGTAAAACGCGTAAAAATTAGCAGATATAAGATTGATAAAAATTATACACAAAGAGAAACTAATTTTTTTAACTAAAATATTTTATGTACTTTTAAATGAATGGTAAATTGAATAATTGAAACTTTAAAAATTAAATTATTCTTCATGCTGTCAATAAACAAAAAGCTATAAGTACCATTAATAAGAACTTATTTTTAAAATTACTTTTTGCCTTTTAAATTCGTTATTTCTCAAAATACCTGTTAAATAAAGAGAAATATTTGGAATCTCTTAAACATCAAACATTTTAAAAATTCTTATCTTCAGAAATGTAGTTTCTAATTAAGTAAATTCATTCTTTGTGTGCAACTAAAGATTTCTAATTTCGATTATATCCCTTATAGTTCAAGCAAAAATCTCAATTTACCTTTATTTTTATTCATTTATACTTACACGGCATTCAATAACGACACTAAGAAAGTAAAGTGCATTTCAACGGCAAATTTGGATGGGTTTACACCACAATTCTTGCAATGTACGCATTAGACTAAGTGTTGCTCAAATTTAATTGGTTCATCGTTTTTTAGTTTTAGTTTTGTCTCCTTAAATATTAGCCTTTTAATTAAAGCAAAATATTCCTTATATATCCTTAATATGCTTTATATCTTAGTATTTACTTTCTCTTGTCTTTACAGCCAGAAAATCTTGATGCGTTCGATGTTCCTAATACATGTTTGGGTGATCCTAATGATACTGGTGGTTCTGAGATCAAAAATGATCCAAATGACTATTAGAATTAAATTGCCCATACCTTGAACATCAATGCCTTTGAAAAATATTCAGTCGACATATGAAGAATGTGACGTAGAAATTGTGTGTGACATGAGCCTCTAAGGAGGTAGACTCTGTTTAAGAAATTGAAAAACTGTTTAAAGATTTTGACAGAAAGATGACGATTGTGTGATATGAGCCCCTATAAGGGTGGACTCTCTTTTTGAGGCCCTATATGACTGGACTCTGTTTAAAAAGTTAGAAAACTGTTTAAAGATTTTGAAAGACTGATGACAAATGTATGATAAAAGTCATTAAAAAGGTGGACTCTACTTTTGAACTTGCCAGCTTTTCTGATATTTTGGAAAATCCTAAGGATTTAAAAGATTCGTGACTTTGTGATATGAGCCCCGAAAAGTGTGGACTCTGTTTTTGAGCCCTTTAGAGGGTGGACTCTTTTTTCTGAGCCCCTAAGAGGTTGGACTCTATTTAAGAAGTTGTTAAATTGTTTAAAGATATTGAAAGACTGATGACGCTTGTGTGATATGAGGCCTTATAAAAGGTGGACTCTGTTTTTGAGCCCCTAAAAAGATGGACTCTTTTTTTTTGAGCCCCTAAAAGGATGGACTCTGTTTTTGAGCCCCTAAAAGGATGGACTCTGTTTTATAACGACAATTTTTGTAAAAGAAAAAAATTCTCTGTACTTGTTGGTTTGATAAGTTATAGCTGTTTCGTTAAATAATACTAAAAATTAAAAAAATAATAATAAAAATAAAAAATAAAAAAAAATAAAAATTATTGTTTCATTATTGATATTCTTCCTGTAATGCATATGACATTATTTCACATCACTGTACATAATTTGACATGATTAAATAAGATGAGATCATAATATAAACAAATTCTTTTCTTTGTTTGAAATTTTATAAATTTTGTAAAACTGTTTATTATTCCATAAAAATATTATTTTATCTTTGGAAATTTAATACACAAGATTTTTTTATAGAAAACTTAATTGTGTTTTTATGTATAAATAAAACCTAATGAATCTACTCTCTTCTGTTCACTTTCCAATAATTTCAGGGAAATGGCATGATTTTTAAGAATAAATTGAATTTTTTAATTGGTGTTAGTAAGACGTTTTTTTTTTTTTTTTTTTTCGATATATTTTTGCAAGCCGAACTGAGTGAGACTATACATGATGTTAAAAAACAAATATTGCCTATAGTATTTATATATAAATGTTACTTCTTTAGATGCGTATGTATTTTCTGATGCATTTTATGCGTCTAAATTGAATTACATAATTTGTGCTTAATCGGACTAATGATGTAAAAGTTATATGATTTTTATGTAAAACACGATTACGTACTTGCAATTATTTATGCAACTTATTTTGTTACAAATACTTTACCGTTTCTTTAGTATTTTTTCTAGTCTAATTGAAGGAGACCAAACGCGAATCGAAATGAATTATATTTTAAAAATTTAAATGGATTTTTTTTTGTAGTAAATGTACCATATTTGATATGCACTTCTTATGAAGAATATTATTATAATTTCAAAACTATTAGTCCTATTAACTCGAATTTTATCTTATTCAATTCAGTATAAATTTCTAATCCACAAAATTGCACCTCACATGCTTTGATAGTTCCTAAATAGAAAAGTAAGAAGTGTACTAAAACTTGTTAAAAGTGGCATTTTTATATGTAAAAACGCTTGTACCTTTTAAATTATTTAATTTATAGACTTATATATTTGTTTCAACTGTTTGTACGTAAAATAAAAAATTTGATGAAATGTCTTATCTAAGGAAATATATATATATATATATATATATATAGCAAAATAAATAAATCGCATATTTTGTAAATATATTTACTAAAATAAGTTGTTTTTCTTTCTTTTTTTATTTTTTCTTTGTTAATTTATATAATTTTTCCATGTACAAATCCATTTCGGGCAAATCCGTGGGTAAAAGTATTTACTAATAAATTTCTTTGTTAAATTACACAATTTTTCCATGTGCAAATCCATTTCGGGCAAATCCGTGGCTAAAATTATTTACTAAAAGATTTCTTTGTCAATTTATATAATTTTTCCATGTGCAAATCCATTTCGGGCAAATCCGTAGCTAAAATTATGTGCAAAACTGGCAGTTCATGTATCTTTCTCTTTTCTATTTTATATCTTTTTCTTAAATAAATATTTATTTTCTAAAATTATTTATAGTCAACTTCTTTAAATTATCCAGTATAATATTACCTCGCACACGTCCGTTTTCTGCCCCATCCTTGGTAACTAACAAATCGAACGGACTTCAGTAATGCAGCAAGAACGTACTTTAAACTCCTCTAGTTACACTCAATTTGCGCTTTTGTTTTCATAGTTTTCATATTTTGCAATCTTGCAATCTTGTTACGTAAACATTTTAAATCATTCTTGAAAAATTTCCCGTTCATGTAAGTTCGCTATAATTCACTGCTCGCTTTATAGATGTTGTTTTAGTCTGCTCTTCCTTTATATTTTATTTTTTGTTTTTACGTGTTATTTTTACTTATTGTATTTAATTCTTTTTTTTTTTTTGTCGTAATTTTTGTAAAAAAATTTTTTGAGTGCTCCCCCCATCCTCTATTGATATATTTTACTTTGGCTATATTGATACAATATTAGAAAGCACTCTTTTTCGGATATAATCGTGTGAGCTGATGAAAAGATTATATCTTTTATTTTCCGATTTTTTAAAAAAACTTTTTCTTTTCTTTTTTTTTAAATTAATTAATTGTTTTTCTTTCCCCAGTTGTTTGTCATTATTATTTTCCCCCCCTCCTTTTTTCATTTGTCTGAAATTTACCTTTGTTTTTTCTTCATTTTAAACTTATATATATATATATATATATATATATATATATATATATATATATACCCTGCAAAAAATGACCAATAGAAATCAATAAAAAGAAATGTATTGATCTGTACGGGGAAATGGAACACTGATATCAGTAGAATGGACTGGTCTGTACGGGGAAATGGAACACTGATATCAGTAGAATGGACTGGTCTGTACGGGGAAATGGAACATTGATATCAGTAGAATAGACTGGTCTGTACGGGGAAATGGAACATTGATATCAGTAGAATGGACTGGTCTGTGCGGGGAAATGGAACACTGATATCAGTAGAATGTACTGGTCTGTATGGGGAAATGGAACACTGATATCAGTAGAATAGACTGGTCTGTACGTGGAAGTGGAACAATGATATCAGTAGAATAGACTGGTCTGTACGGGGAAATGGAACACTGATATCAGTAGAATGGACTGTTCTGTACTGGGAAATGAAACATGGATAACAGTAGAATGGACTGGTCCGTACAAAGAAATGAGATACTGACATCAGAAAAATGAACTGGTCTAAATTAGGGAAAACAACATCGATGTAAAAATATTAGATAGGTTTAAACAGGAAAATGCAACATTGTTTTGCATCTTTTATATGCAAAATTAAGTTTAATTTGACAGTACATGATCCAATACAAAGCAGATAATGACCATGATATAGTAAATTTTCTACTGGCTGCAGACAGTAGAAAAGTGGAAGCAATAACAAATTATATTTTAAAAAAACATTCTTCTTTAGACATACACTATGCTAGTTTTAAAGTTAACTTTAATTTCCTTTTTATATTCCTATGTAATTTTAAATATAAATTATTAAATAATATTTTATTGCTTCATATAACTATAAAAAGAAACTTAAAATGTGAATTCAAGAGGGTATCCCATTGGAAAAAAAATCCTGGTATAAAAAATACCGGGGTATGAAACACCAGTTCCAGTATAATACTGGATCGGGAATTATACTAGACTCAGCGTTTCATCAGCCGGTATCATATTGGCTCTGGAATGATACAAAATCATATATCATACAGAAACATTATTTTATTGACCTGACCTCACTAAAATAACCAAAAACATGGCTAAAATAAACAAGTCAACTCATTGTCGTTTCAAGACCCCATTGTGTTGGGTATAGCATTCTGATAGTAAAAAGTTTCAATATTTAAGAAAGAAAAAAAAATGTCAGAAAACTCTTAAAGTATACCATAGGCTTTTAATCATTATACACACGAATGATATACCTATTTATTTGTTTTTTTATCTTTACATAGCTTGAGCTAAGCATTTGTCATCTAACCAAATACGATGAAACTGTAAATTTGGCAAAAAAAATGGATATTTTGAAGAAAGTATTGGCGGATGCCATTTTCGAACAAAAAGAAAAATTTATTTTCTCCTCGATCCTGGGGGGAAAATGGTCAAAAGGAATTTTTGTTATTCAGTTACAGTAAATAAGTGGTAGCAAGATGCAGACTATTTTGGCAGAAAATATATTTTCTCATGGCAATAACATATGCACTAACGTGATAACACATAACATAGTTTTGATTCAGGCTTATCTTTATATTACTGCACTAATCTAATAAGTTGGCAAAAATTAACCTCAACCTACTCCTATTTTTCGCCACTCAAACACAATAAAACATCTGCAACTTTCAATCTCCCCCCCCCCTTGCTCATTTTCCTCCCCAACAGCAAAATGACAATTTTTCAATGACAAATACATCAAATTTGTATTTGTATAAAATAATTCAATTTATAATAAATTTATATTTTGCTTAAAAGTTTCCTACTGAAAATAATGAATCATAAAAAATTGTTAAGATCTGCTGTTGGCTTAGAATTTTAAAATCTGGCTAATAATTTTAAATCTTTAGCATGAGCAATGAATATATAGATAGTAATATCACAATTAAATGTCAGTAAAGAAAAAGGGCAGGTAAACAAAGAAAACACAACACCAGCAGCAAAATTATAATGATAATCATTCCTAATACAATGGTAAATTAGCAGTATAATGAGAAAATAATAAAACATCATAGTAAAAGGTGATAACATACATAAATTTGCTACACAGAGTGAAACGACTTTAAGTCCATTTTATTTGAAGAGATGGTAAGACTTGTTTAATGTAGGTATTTATAAAAAAGTCTATATGTTTCGTAAAGAACTTCTAAATTAAAACATTTTTTTAATTTTGAAAAAACCAAATTCAACATTTTTTTAAAACTTTTTACTAGGTAACACTAGTTAACTAAAAAACTTGCCGGGGGAGGTACATGGGCAAGCATAACAAAGGAGGCCTGACCAAATCTTTCCCGCAGCATACACACCAGGCACATTCTTTATATTTTAGTCTATTTCTCTCACAATGGTGGAGAAGATTTGGTTGTAGGGGAGAGTAAAAGCAAATGGATCAGCTTTATCATTTCCAGGAATGTCGCAATGGCTCAGAGAATAGAGAGTTTGGCTTTCAACGACTTGGATCGGGTTCGAATCTTAACAATTGCTGGTAAATATGCATTCTCCATTCGGTTCGCTCTGACCAGAGTGCTAATGTAAAATACTCTCAGTGGTAGACGGATCATGGGTTTGAGTCCCTTTGATGCCAGACTAACCGTGACAGGTTTGAGTGGTTTTCTTCTCAATGTAACCCAAATGCTGGTTAGTTCCATCAAAATTTCTTCTAATACTTGGTCCAGGAGTTCCCTTGTCTACTGGATTAGGTTCAAAATTAGAAGGCTACGGAGTTGAGCATTAGAAACTGTCAACTCCAAAATAAATGTTGCATTCCATCAAACTCAAAAGTTGGCCAGCGTAGTTTTGTCAAGTATTCAGCTCGGCTGGAAAATTTAAAACAGAACGTATCAATGTAAGAGTATTTTATTTGGATAAGTTGCTAAAAGTTTTCATCACAATGTACACAAATACATTCATGAAGATTTTATTGCATTAAGAATAGGTTTAGCCAGAGTAATTTCTAAATTTAATATTATTGATAATCTTATTTAAAGAAACAAAAAAAAAAAAAAAAAAATTAAATCCAGCTAAACTTAAATACATAAAAAAGTGTAAGGATCTTCTTTAACACATAATAAAACTGGAGTAAACAAAGAAAATTTAAATGTATATAGAAAAGTAATTATTTATAAAAATAACTACTTAGAAAAATAATTATTATTTAGAAAAATATTTAATACTTTCATTTACTTGAACACAGCAAACCAGAACGTACCAAAAAAACTATAAACCATTTAGTTATACTAATAATACAAATTTAATATAATTAATAAATTATACTAATAATATAAATTTAAGATTACACGAACATTAAATTGTCTTTCAGAGAGTAGAAAAAAATAACACTGAATTAAGTTTTTACACATATCTTTACCTTAAAATCAATATTATTTTTTTCTAAATATTCTTAACAAAATTGCTTTACTTCATATTTTTTGGCTAGAGTTCCGGAAAAGCATTAGTTATAGATTAATAAAAGTTATTTGATAATGTAATGCTATGTAACACAGGTAAGGTAGCAATTACAATAAAATAAATAAGGGTTTCTTAAAAATTATTATCATTGACGCTGAATTAGAAAGTTTTACTAGATAGCTTTTTGCAGCACGTAAACATGGAATATAAAGTGTTGAGCACTGAATATGTACATTGATAATATTGTGCTTGTATTGATAATATTGTGTACACTGATACATTGATAATATTGTATTGATAATTGTTAAGCATTGAATATAAGTACCAAATATTTCTTTTATAAAGTATTCAGTATATATCGAGAAAGCATTAAGAATTTATCTTGAAAATGCCATTGGCGCAACAGCGATTCTGTATATCCAATCCATTCGTGATCAGATAAATGATATGCAAATAATTTTTTTATTTCTTATTTATAGTTATTGATAACAAAATTATGTGAATTATACTGCACTGGTTAGCAATACTATTTTCAGTTAATATTTTTAAAAAGCTCAAGCTTTCAAGTATTTTTCATTATTATATTCTAAACATAGAGCAAGGTACTCATCACCGCCATCACTCAAACATGACCAAACATCCCATTTCTAGGGTTTTATTTTTTAACGGCCACCGTTGGAATGCCACGTAATTTTGATACTGGTCAGATAAAGTGGACTCCACTTGAGCTAGCTCTTTTCAATCTTCAGCATGATAACCAATGAAAGAACTTTCAGCCGTGGCAGATTTTATATGCACCTTGCTGCGTATACACGTCAGTTGCTTTGTACATTGCCAGTTTCAAACTCATCACCCTTGTTCTCTAATAAGCACTGTGAAAGACATTTTAGCCAGCTGTGCCACAAGAGCACCCTGGAGCAAGCTACTAACCCTTCTTAAAAATCAAATAAATTTTACTTTGAAATGTTACAATTTTTAAAAGGAAACTTTTCAGCTGTAAATAATTATATATCCCATGTTATCTATTTTCAATCATAAATTCAGAACTAAAATTAGAAATTTTAAACTTAAAACTGTGATGTTAGAATAAAACATTTTTAAACATTACTTCTACAAAATTAATAATTACTAATTCAAAATCTATAAATCATTAGAACATTGTTTTTTTCTTTCATGCGCACACCATATTTAACATATAAATAAAGCATAATCTTTTTTTTTCTTCAGGTTTATATCAACTGTAAGTTTAAAATGTCAATTATTTTTTAAAATAGCTAGTGAATGAAAGTATACTTTTCATAATTATAATAAAATTTCGAAAACATTCTTTGTTGTTTTTTAAATTATTCAATTATTCTCTGAGAGAATTCCTGTGATAGCTCTTGATTATAAACTAAGATAAACAAAAAAGCAAATTGGTTTATTCAAATAAAAATGATTTCTTATTCATACCAATCGCCACATTGAAAACCTCATACAAAAGTATGACAAACACTGCAGAACAAATAAAGAGCATTTTAAAAACATTCTTCTTAATATTATAATGCTAAAACATAAATGATACAACTACAACAGAAATGTAAACATCGTAATTAAGGTTAGCTCCCTCGCTTAAACATTTTTATAAGATTTGTAGCAGTAATAATTCATCAATAATAATGGAAATATATTAATAAGAAAGATGCCATCGTTAATTTTATAACCGTCGTTGAACAGCCGACCCAACTTAATGGGTTTACGGCTACTAATGTTCAACTCCGTAGCCTTGTAATTTTGAACCCAATCCAGAAGACAAGGGAACTCCTGGATCGAGTATTGGGAGAAATTTGCCTTCGTGGAGGACTTTTTGATGGAGCTAACCCGCATTTGCGTTACATGGAGAGGAAGACCACGAGAACCTCCCACGGTTAGCCTGACGGCAAGGGGTCTCTAACCCATGATCCGTCTACCACTGAGGATATTTCACGTCAGCACTGTGGTCAGTGCAAGCCGGATGCGGAATTCGTATCGACTGGGATTCGAACCCGGTTCGCCTCATTGGAAGGCGAACGCTCTACCCCTGAGCCATCGCGGCTCGCCATCGTTAATTGGGAATAAATATAAAAATAAGATATAAGCATAAGTTTTAAACTTACCGAATTCAAACATTTATAACATCACCCACGCTACATTAGGCCGGGATGTAAACAAAATTGCTTCAATCGGTGGAGTGGGTGGGTGGGTGGGAGGCGTGAGGACAGGAATCGGAAGCAGGGCTGCTGAGTCATAGCCTAAAAAATTCTGTTCAGAGGCTTTTTGTTTGATTAAAAGGCTTGTTAATTTTCAGTAAGTGAATTAACTGTACGCTTAAAGCATTTGTGAACGAAAACGGTTCATACAGCTTTATAATGAGTAAAGATATAACATATGTACTTTAAAACGAAATTAATGAACACAAATTTTAAAAATTCGTATAATTAAACTTGCTTTGTTAATGTGAATGCTACACGCAACTTTCACACCAATTGATGAAAAAATAAAACTAATAACTACTGTAAATATGTGATCGTTTTCTTAATCAGGTATATCAAATTAATATAAAATAAAAATTTGAATCTAGGAGAGTGAATTGGTTAAACATTCAACTTGGAAAAATTTCTAATCATTCAAATTTTAATAATGGGAGAGTTTTTAATTGATAAAAATTGATCTGATTGGTATATTGAATTCTTTATATACCAGTTGATGTTTGACAAAAGCTGTAAAATTAAACATTTAAAATAGAAGTTAAACAAAACATTTTCTTTTCAATCTCATTATTTTGTATGTTTCGTGAAAGAACGAAAAAAAAAAAAAAAAGAAAGGCAGAAAACCTTTAAAATATATACTTTTAATTGGAGAATTATTGAAATTCCCTTAGAAATAATAAGAAACTAAGATCTGATCATTAACGAAAATATCACAAGACGAATTTTGAGTGAACTGAAAAAAATCTTAAGAAATCTTTGTTTAAACTTAATTCACCTTATTCAAAATGTTTTCAAAAATTCTTTTGGAGATAGAGTTAAATCTTGAAAATCTTAAGATTATTTTTAGTAGGGTGGTGTTAAAAAAAAATCTGTTGATATCAGTTCATATATTGATAAAACAAGTAGAATACATAACTAATCAACATCTATTCATTCAAGTACCCTACTGATGTCAGTAGACATCAGTTGAAGTGGGAAATACAGACAAGTACATACCAATAGAGTACCTACTGATCAATATCTATTGATACCAATATACTGCTGATATCAGTTGAAATATCAATAGAAGCAAATACAGGGCAATAAAATTCTATTGATCAATATATATTGATGCCAGTACACTACTGATATCAGTTGAAATGTCAATAGGAACAAGTACAGACCAATAGAATACCCTACTGTTCAACATCTATTGATACCAATACACTACTGATATCAGTTGACATCAGTTGAAATGTCAATCGAAACAAGTACAGACCAATAGGAATTTATTGATATCAATAAATGTTTTTATTGATTTCTATTGGTCATTTTTTGTAGGGTATATATATATATATATATATATATATATATATATATATATATATATATATATATATATATATACATGTTATAATAAATGTAGTTAATTTATTAGTTGATCAATATGACTATAAATAATACACATAAAATATACATATATACATGCAATTTGCTAATAGATTCTTTAATTACTTTTATTCAATAATTCTCTATATGACTTTTAATTAATGAAAGGTATAAAAAGCTCAAAACAAATTAAACTGATTTTTGCAATTGTTAATAACACAAAAAACAGCAAATTTAAACAAAAGTATATGTATAGGAATATAACTTATATAATATGATTGTAACTGTTTCTAATTTATTACTATACTAATATAACAAAAATACAGCTTGTTTATTTTTTGAGTAACTTCTTCATTCAATTCAATATTATCACATTTTCAATAGCTTGAAAGAACAATAAGAATATGAATAATTAATCTGATTTTTCAGGATTACAAGAAATGTTAGAAACTTTAATTCTGAAATAAAGTTATCGTCAGTTTCAATCTATCAATAAAATTAATTGTGCACTGTTTTTTAGATTGCAATTTATTTCTTATTGATTTTATCTTTTTTGTAAAGTTGGCAGATGATAAGGATATCAAACAACACGTTTTTAATGAAAATCATCTCTGATAGCAAAATAAAGAAAGAAAGAAAGAAAACAAATAAAAAAGGAATTCGTGTGAGTTGAATAAGCAATACTCTTTTAGGTCCCAGGACTCCAAAGTAATTGAACTAAATAGCTTCATACTTTTTCGATTACAAATGGCGCAAAAGAATAAAAAACTAAAAAATAAATTTCAAACAATTCTTGATTTTTAATGATTACGGGTATTACAAAATAACAAATACAAACAATTTTGATGATACAAATACAGACATTTTTATAATAACTCAAAGCATTATTTCTCGAAATGCTAATTCTATCATGTGATCAATCAAAAATTATGAAAACAGTCACAAAAATTTAAGATTCCAGAAAACTATCAAAACGTAAATTTTAAAATAAACGTAAATTCGTAAATTGTTTAGAAGTTTCAAGTTGGAGTCTTGCAGGAAAATAGTTATTATTTTAATGCAAGTATTATAAAGTTAAACATGATGTAATACATAGATGCAGACTGTTTACTCGTGGTCGCAGAGCTGAGAAGTCAGTTGTTCGCCAAAGTGGTTTCCTAGGTTCGAATCCCAGCAATGGGCGATCGATACGTATTCTGCTTCCGGCTCATACCGACCACACTTCAGGCGTGAAATATCCTCAGTGGTTGTCAGGTCATGAGTTAGAATCCCCTTGCCGTGAGGCTAACCGTGGGAGATTTCTTTACTTTTTCTGTCCATGTAACGCAAATGATGTTTAGTTAAACAAAAATGTTTTCCACGAAACAAATATATAGACTAACTGCGTACTCAATTATATACTTAGACGTCTTTGAAAGCTTTCTTACTTACCCGGGAGAGAAGTTGAAATATCTAAATTGCTCTGCCTTTTACAATAATTGGAGAAGCCAATTAATAACTGTGAGTAATTGCTCTTTCAGCCGAAGTCACTGTCTTTTGTTTTAGACTTTACATAAAGTGGAAAGATATCTTTTGTCCACATATCACATTTTTGGACCCATACTTATGAAAAATACCTCGCGTCAAATATGAGTTACGACATCCCAAAAGGAGGTCAGATGATATGAATGTTATTTATGGTGAACTCCAAGGAAATTCTTTAAACATTTTAGACATTTTATCAGCTGTTATTTGACTGCTGGAAATGTTAAAAATAATAAAAAATCATGTTTGCTTAAAATTAGGGATTTTACAACATGGAAATATGAAAGAATTTAAAAATCCATGGATTTTAAAAATATATTAAAATAAATTTAATTAGATATTACAGATATTAAAACATATACATATTTAAGCCTTAACTATAATATAGTTGAAAAAATTCATAATAATTGAAAAAATTCCTTGTTAGTTAAAAAAGATTAATTGATTAAGATTTCATAAGCCATAATCTGAATCGGGTAAATAAAGTAATATTCGCTTACTCTATTTTTTAAAAAAATCTCTTTAATATTATTCTCAAACTCAAAATTTTTAATAATTTCTCTGTTTTTGCATTATAATTTATAAAAAGATGACCAACAAATTTAAAATCTATTAAAGAAAAGCACGGATGTTGAAAGTAAAAGTTAATAATTAAAAATAATTTTTCTTACTCTGTAAAAAATCCTAAATTAAGTTACAGTACAAAGTACAGCCACTATGGATGCTGCGTCCATAAAATCCATTTCTTCTGTAAAATATTATACCGTAAATTTTACAGTTAGGTTCAGTTGATTAGAGTGACTCAGTGTTTTTACGGTGATTATTACTGAGAAAATTACGGGTTATAAGATTTTGTGTTCAGGTAAAAATGGATCTTACGGTACCGGTGCCCTGAGTGCCAGTACTTCTTATTGTAATTTGATCCGAAAATTTCTACAGTGTACACCACTACCAACAACAAAAGAGCAACTATAATATAAAATATGAATGGAAAAAGCTGTTGGATTACAAAAAAAAAAATAACATTCTAATTATTAAACATAAAGATTTTTTTATCACAGAAAAATTATCACTTCCTATCCACATAGGATATTGATTAATAAGCTAAAAAATAAAAAGATACAGTATAGGAGTTCAAAGTATGACCGAAACTAATAACGAGGTTCATGTCCTTGTCACAACCTAATTTCACACATTAAATTGTTGACATGTGCCCTTGCAATCAAATCAAATCCGATCAAATCACGGTATCCAATCAAACCACTGTATCCGATCAAATCACGGTATGAAACATCGACACTTTGAATGCATCATCCATAAAATTCATTTTTAGAGTAAAATATCATACAGTAATTTTTACATTAATATTTATTTAATTCGAATGATTTCATGGTTGTTAGTACTGTAAAATCTACGGTACATTTCCTATAATTTAATCTGGAATTTTTTGCAGTAGAATTTTATTTTCATAAATTACTTATAAACATACATACAATTTTACCAATATTTTACTAGCAAATGGAAAAAAAAAATTCGAAAAAAAAATATTTTAAGAAAATAAACTTGCTATAAATTTTTATACGTAAAGAAATAAAGAATTATCTTAAGAAAATATATTCCAAGTAAATGAAATATTCATCATCTGAAGTTTTGAAATTTATTTTTATTGCATACATAAGAATGAATATATTTCTTACTGGAGAAAAATAACTTGGAAATTAAAATCCATGCTACAAAAGCCAAGAAGAAAAGGGTGAAAAGAACCATATTACTTTTTCATTTGCATTCGACTTCCTTCCGAATTTCCAGAAAAACAAGTTACAGGGAAATGCTTTTTATCCATGAGAGTAATGAACTCCGCTTGAATAACACATTTCCATCGCAAATATTTTTAAAATTAAATCAGCCATTCACAGAGGACAACGGACTTCTTTTCGTATCGGGAAAAATAAATAAGGAAAATGATCGCTAATGGAAAATAACTTTTCTTAAGCCATCTATAATATATTATTTCTGATTTTTTTTCTTTTTAAAAAATTGTAGCTCTAATACACTGTTAGAATTTTCTCTAAAAAAATGGTTAAACATCAATTTTTTAATTGTTATTTTACCATATTTAAACAACAAAGTCAAATAACCATAAATAATAGGGTATTCAAACTTTTAATAGTAAAATTGTCTAAAAATCTGTTTAATAACTGCTGATACCTAAAAGGGATAAACAGCCAAAACTTTATCACTCCAACTATTCCCACAGAATGAAGCCACTTAGATCCTTGTATCTGGGCTACAGCCGAGAAACCCAGTCTTGGCCGCGCAATATCTTCTCTATTACTTTCAACACATGAAGATTTTCCAATCTACTGCACTACGAAATTTGTGACCATGGACTATTAGAATACGATACACTCATTCACGCATAAATGTAAAACTGCTAAACAATCTATGTCTAGTTAAATATCTTTTTACGGTTCATAAGCCATGCTACTTGTAAATGGTTAAAAACCTTTTAGTTTTGTATTCATGTTTTTTTAAACCATACTAGTTGTAAACGCAAAATTAATCTTTACCGCAAAATTTATGGTTATTGGGATGGGAAGACTACGGCCGTCTATTTTACCACAATTTTACAATGAAAATTCAAGTACTGCAACTTTACTTAACATTTTCAACATTTTTCTTATAGTTATACATAATTTTAACTTAATACCTCATTCATCTATCAGTCTAATTAATTGTATTTAATTGAAATAAAAGAAAAATTAGAATGATCCGAAAATTTTCTAACAGTCAGAAAATTTTTTCTTTACAAGGTAATATAAATAAGCATATGAAACATGGAGGAAAATAAGTTCCTTAGTGTATTCATAGTGCGCTGGGCCCATGTCCAAGAGTTCGCGGGTTCGAACATCGCTGGCCGAAGACTCCCAGTGTAGTAAACAGTGACTGATGCACGTTAAATCTGTCGAGTCGCAAAGTCCTCCATGTTCCCATGACAAATCAATATCTCTGGGGGTACTGGATTGGAGATCGATCGTTCTCTGGTTCAGGAAAAAATTACGATCTGCAGATGAATGAATGAGTGAATGCGTCCGCACTATAAAACAGGCTGTGACGTGTGTGTGGCTAAAGACGAATTCTTGGCCATAAGATAGCACCACTGAAAAACAAGAAACCCACAGTCTGCCTTAAATTTGCTCGGTTTCACTAAGCACGCTTGCATGTGTGGCGAGTGACATTAGAAACAACAACAACAGTATTTTCATTTTCCTTCCAAACCGTAATTTAATTCTTTTGCATACAATGTTCAATATTTTCATAGATTTCATTTAATACATCAATTATTAAGCATTCTTTTTAAATATAGTGATAAAAATAAAAGGAAATCACTCAAGGAGCCGGTAGTTTTTACAGTTTAGTACTTAAAGTTTCTAGTTGTACCACACGATGTCTACACGATATGTAACGTATATGTTACGTTTGTGTTAATTTTTTTCACTGTTTCTTATTGATTTTTATTATTTTATTTATTTATGTATTCATTCCATCTTAATTTTTTTTTCTTTTCATTTGTTAATAATATTATTATAATTTTGAAAAGTCTTCGAGACATATCTTCGAGATAGCCTTGTAAACGTAATTTCATAAAAATAAAACTATTTCACCATTATTGCTCGTTCTTTTATTTACACTTCTTTCTTTTCTTTTCTTTGCATGAAAACATTATTCTCGTTCTTTTCTTTTTTCATTTTTTTTCTCTCATGGCTATTGTGGTTTTTCAAGTTTTGTTTCTTACATTTTTTCATTTCTCGTTGGCAACTTTAGGCAACTTTCGCTGGCAACTTTTAACACATCACTTTTGTCTCTTCTAATTTACGCCCGGCAAGTCTTGAAATCGGGCACCTGTTTTTGACCTCTTGAAACATGTCAACTGTTACTTCCTATTTATATTTTGTTGGAAAAGAAAAAGAACTAATATTTTCCAGATTCTTTTATCCCAATATTTATGTAACGTTTATACAAAAGATTCATTGACAACAGTAACAAATATAATGGATTTAAAGTTGACAAATTGAATACTTAATTTATCAAATCAGGGCAAGGACAACTTCACATTATTTTTCTGTAAAAAGAAAATACACAAATGTACTGGAATTAAGAAGTAATTTTTTTTTGTTTCATATGGAAAAAAATAGGCGAGAATTATAATGATTAAAAATTTATAATGTTTCTTTTCTAATTAATTCCTAACTTTTTTTAAGACAAAAAAGATGCAGTTAGCCTCTCCCAATGAGATAAACCAGTGAGGTTTCAGTCCCAGTGATGACTGGTCGATTTGAATTCAACACCCGGCTTGCACTGACCACAATGCCGACGTAAAAAATCCTCAGTGGTAGACGTATCATGGGTTAGAGTCCCCTTGGCGTTAGGCTAATCGAGGGAGGTTTTCATGGTTTTCCCCACTATGTGACGCAACTGCGGGTTACTTTCATCAAAAATTCCTCCATGAAGGAAAAATTTCTCCCAATACTTGATCCAGGAGTTCCCTTGCCTTCTGGATTGGGTTCGAAATTACAAGGCTACTGAGTTGAACATCTGTAGTCGCAAACACAAAATTTAGTCGGTTGTTCAATGACGATTATAAAGTAAAATATCAATGGACAAATATTTTACTAAAATAATATATGTAAATGTACAAGAATATAAAATATAAAAATAACGCAGCATTGTCTATAGATATAATATTTAATAATATTACATCTATAGACAATATTATAAATAATTAATAAATATTATATCTTATTTAAAGAAATTTATAACCTGTTTTATTAGTTTTGCATATTTTGGATTCAGTATACGGGAAAATAGATTTTTCTAATGCCCCTCTAGGTTCAAATTTTTAATTCTTAATCTGATTGAAAGTAAAAATAATAAATTAATATTCTTATAATAGTTTTAAAAAGGTTTTTATATCGAAAATAAAGTAATAAGCAAAAATTAAAGAATTAATCATTACTCATTCTCTTCACCCAAATGAATGTAAAAATATTTATTTTAAGTATATTATATATTACTTGTTTCTATATACAAATTTTTAAAAAACAGAACATAATTGTTTTTATTTAATGCATTGCATTTTTGAACTAATTAACAATTTATTGTTATTGTGAGAAACATTTGAAATAAACAATGAACAGAAAGATTTTAATAATTATCATTTCAATTGCTATTTTTTATTCTCTGCTACAAAATAACGCTTACTTTCTTTATACATAAAAATATGAAAAAATATTAATTAATTTAACAAACTGCTTACATAAAATTCAAAAAAGTGGATATAAGGATATTTTATCATCTTTGAATGTTTAATTTTCATGAAAACAAATTTCTTACTTAATGCTTTAATTAAGTAAAAATTTTCAGTACTATATTTTAATTTCATTGTTTAGGCAATTGTATAATAATTTTTATGTTCTTATATTTTTTAAATACGCAAGTAGTCTTTAATAAAAAAATTATAAATCCATAAATTTGCTATTTGATGGTTGTAGTACGTTTGTTGAAAGTATCATCGTAGATAATTCAAGATGTAAATGTAATTCCTAATCTTATTTCAAATTTAATTAGCAATTACAAAATTTAAGTAATTTGTACAAAAAAGACGCATTAGTAATGTATTATCAAATTATTATACCGTTTTATACCTTTTAGTGATCAATTTTAGAGGCGGCATTTTCAATAAATACCACTTCTCAAAAATTAATAGAAATAAGTTTTTTTTTATAGTTTTCCTAGAGGCATTCTGAACCGGAGTATTAGTTAGAAACTTTGTTTTAATGAAACATTCTATAACACTTTAGAGTAAAAAATTTATTTTGAGTAGAAATGTCTTTTTGTTTAAAAAGATTAATCAAGGAAATATATTAAGTATTCTTGTATACTGGCCAATAATGATCATTTGTTTTTAAACAAGGTTTTAGTTGAAGTAATTAGTAAGAGTTTGAAATAAATTTTAAATAATAACTTCAAAAAGTATTCATTATTGCTTGTTTCTTTATATCTTTTATTTTAGTAAATTTATTTCTTAGTTTCCTTTACTTTAAGTAAATTAAATTTCAATGACGAAAGAAGAAAAAGACTTTTAGTAAACACTTTTAACTTTTATTTTCATTTCAATTTCGTAACTACTTATAATCTCAGAAGTGTGTTTACTTGAAGTAAAAATGAATTTAAACAGAAATATATCAGAAGTAAATATCATTCATTTTCTTTTTAATTCTTCTTGATAAGCTTTCTTACTTTACTATTTATTTGTCGTTTTTAAATATAAAGTATCTTAATTCTTAAATTGTAAATAAAAATTCTTAAATTGTTTATAAAATAAACAATTTTTAGAAGTTTACTCGTGGCGGAACTAACCTTTAAGCACTAGCCTTCGTAAATATTCATTAAGTTCTACAAAAATATTTTAGCACAATTTATATTAGCTGAACTATAAAAAGTTTCTAAATTAAACTAGTTAAACTTTTGTGGCTTAAAATACCTAAAAAGAACTGATAATGAAATTTCTTTATCTCACTTTTCCAAAAAGTACTTGCTGCTATTTTAATCAATTAATAAAGTATTTACACCAAACGTTAATTAGGGTGTGTGTTATATAATTAACGGATAGATCTCTACATCGATAAGCTAATAATTATGTATTGGTCACCTATCTTCAAAAGATTAATTATGTTTCACTTACCAAATCTTTATCAACAAAAATCCCTATCTGAACTTAGTTCGCTAATTAATATACTTTCGTCATGCAAAATATTATCTGCTTTTAAAACAAAGCTTTCGTGATATGAATAAAATTGAGGGATTTAATTTTGTACACTGAGCGATTCCTTATAAACTTTTCGAAACTTAAGTTTGGATAAATATTGATTAAAAAATCATGTTTAAATACTATTTAAAAGAAATTATTGTACATTTCGCAAGGCAATGTTGATCTAATTCTATTATTTATTTATTTATTTATTTTTGTGCTGGTACAAAACACTGAAAAAGGAAGTTAGTGAGCTGTCATAAACAAACATTCTTAAGCATAGGATAAAGTAGAGTAAGACCGGGTACTTCGATGGTGTTTAAATTATTTTCGTTTTTTAACGAACAAGTCCTGAATGGTACTTTACTAGTCAAGAAAACCATATTGGCGTGTTATTAATTAAAGCATGGCGTCTCTGTATAGATACATTTGTTTTACAGTATCAACTCTCTAATGTTCTTTTGTTTTTTTTGTTTTCTTTAAAAAAAGTCGTATTAAATGGTTGTTTCAGTTATAAAAATTATTTTTAGTCCAAGTCCAGCTTATTGTACATTTACTAAAGATTCAATCCCTAAGAAGTAATTAGGGTTAAGTCCAATAACAACTATTTTCTCTTACGCCTAGGTAACCTCTGCTCTCGGGGTAATACCAGATCCTACCAGGTTTTACCCCCACCACCTTGATAGGAGTGTAAGCTGGGTACCCGGAAGCTGCAATGCAGCGGAGGAGGAACATAACTATTTGTTAATGCTCAAACAAGGTTTTACGGGCCCAAGGTCAAAGTTTACTGCCAGCTCCTTTTTAGAGTACAAAAAGTCTTATTTTTATATTTTGTGAAATTTTCGAAGAAATTAAAAAAATATTGTAGTTTTCATATAGAAATAAAAAAAAATTCCCCGCAATCTTCTTTCAAAATAACTAATTATTAACTATTAATTTTTAAGACATTTTAACCAGGCCACCAAGTGTCCCGAAACAATTGTTCCTCTCTCTTGACTAAATCACATGCAAATTAAATGCATATTTTTCTTGAATTGGCATATAAAACAGAAATAGATAAAATCTTTATATTAATTGAGTTAAACGTTTGTAAATTGAGAGTTTCAAGGGCTGTATATGTTGTATACACAATATATACAATTTTATTTTGAAAAGAGTTTTAGAATGCTCTCCCATTCCAATTAAACTAAATTCATAAACAAAACTACTATTCGATGAGCTCGGAAAGTAAAACAATAAGAAAGGAACTGTTAAAGCAGTTTTGGGGGTTGGCAAGCATAGCGGGGTGACTCCCCTAGTTTTATTACATTGCCCTTAAGGTATTAATTGTAGGACAGTATGCTGAGGAAAAAGTATAGACATAACTACAAAAATATGGTAAACATTACGGTATTTATGGCTCTATTAGAAGACCTAACTGCTCACTAATCTTTACCAAAGAGCTTTGGTGATGATTTTGATATAAATAACAATAAAATATGGTTTTATATTTTACGACCAATTTTGGTAAATGGTGTATAATAATATAGAAATTTTATCATGATACCTTAGAAAATGGATTAAAACCCTCGATTGGATTAAATTAACTTTTCAGTTTTTATTTTTTACTAAATGTCAAGTATTAAGGAATTCAATTTTAAAAAAAAACAGAATTTTCGGTAAGCCGTTACCATATGAACGGAAATGATGGTTTAAATTCCGTATATTTTTTCCGTTTATAATCCAGAGTTATAGTTTTTTTTATTTATTTGAGAAATTTTATTGCCATACAGTACGGTAATGTTTACGGAATTTTTTCCCGCGTAGGATAGACTATTTTAGTGACAAATACTACTTTGAAAAATTCGAAAAGGGTTGGTAAAATATAAGAAGGAAAAGTTAAAAAGTTTTGAACTTTCACTTAAACGTGGGTAATTCATACTGATTGATAAATAACTTGAGATGTAATTTGAGTTCAGCAATTTTAATTTTGAAGAAATTAAAGTGATAAAATAGAAATTGAACTTTTACTACATTCTAATTAGATGAATATCCGTTCCCCCAACGAGTGAAAAAAGAGTAAGCAATCAATAAATCAGAATTAAGTAACACTGCATAATCATATATAATCATGTATAGCACTGCAAAATCATATATTAAACTTAAAGACATAAAACAGCTCCGTTAATCAAGCTAAAATAATTTCAATTTCATTATTACTGTATACTATCTTTGCTGATGAGTTTATGTCAATAGATTAAAGGAAAAAAATAATTTTTCAGTAATATATCTCATCAAAACAAAGCTAAATTGTATACAGTATCATTTTACGTGATGCTGTAGCTCGATTTGAACTCATAATACCCAAAACTTTCAAGAAGTTTATCACAATCAAGAAATTTTCTACGGCTTGATAATTTTGCTATTTTGTAAATAAACTATTTTTTTGTTTCAATTAGTGCGTGTAGCAAAATTAATAAAGCCTCTTTGGCGTCAATAATTGTATAGCAATTTTTCATGCTTCTTCTTAATAACATGGTATCATTTATGCATAAGGTTTACTTATTTTACTTAACTTATTTTATTAATTTAATTAGCACCGAGATTATTTAAGCAACATTGATATCAGTAATAATATGGCGCTTTTTTTACTTTCCTCAGAAACGAATTAATAGTATCTTTCCCATTATTTGGCGATTTTGTTGTTATGTGGCGACTGTTTTTATTTCAAATATCATTGATTTTTTTTTTATAATTTAGTTTTCTTTAATATTATTTAGTTTACAAGTGTTTAGTTTTATATAAATTTTTAAAATATATAACTGCAAACGAAATAAGCATAAGATTTCAAAAAAAAAATTTAGAAATACTTATTTGGAGACGTTGTTCCCGTACGCTGCAAAGTTCACAAAAATCATTGACTTTATCTCACTTAAAGGATAAAAAATATTTAAATATCTAGGAAATTTCAATAAACTCTTATTTTTAATGATATTTATAAGCTAGCAAATACCGCTTATGTAATCTTTAAAATATTTCAAAAAACGGAGTCATATGCAGTCTTCTTTCTTTTAATTGCATGCTCTAAACCATTTAAAAAATACCTATTTTTGAGCTTCGATATCGAATTAAGTAATTAACCTTTTAACTGCCAAGTTATTTTGATGACTTGTGCACATAAATTGCCAATTTCTTCATTGCAAAAGACAAATGTTTAGTACGAAATAAGATATACTTAGTGATAAAAATTGATATTTTGAAATAAAAGCTTAAAAATTGAGGCGGCAGCCACTCAGCATGGCAGGGGTAAAATTCGCTTCTAGTGGAGCATTATTTTTCTAAAAATTAAAAATAAAGATTAATTTAATTATTATATAAAAAATAAATCATCCATATTACGTTTCAAAGAACTGAACGCCACTTTGCAACAAAAAAATGCAGTGTCCTTTGAACATAAACCTTTATTCTTTAAATCCTTTAGTAAAGTGTTGCCATCTATTGTTTTAAATTGCATCTAAATTAACTTTTCCCAAGATAGATTCGGGTTTGACAATTGATTAAGCCGAAATGAACTTCTCCCAATATATATTCAGGTATAACAATACAATGCACTATATATATATATATATATAAGTTTAAAATGAAGACAAAACAAAGGTAAATTACAGACAAATGAAAAAAGGAGGGGGAAAATAATAAAAATGACAAACAACGAGGGAAAGAAAAAGAATTAATTAATTTTAAAAAAAAAGGATAAAGTTTTTATAAAAAACCGGAAAATAAAAGATATAATCTTTTCATCAGCCCACACGATTATATCCGAAAAAGAGTGCTTTCTAATATTGTATCAATATAGGCAAAGCAAAATACATCAATACAATAGTGTGAGGAGCACTCAAAAAAATTTTTTACAAAAATTACGACAAAAAAAAAAAAAAAAATTAAACACAATAAGTAAAAATGACACGTAAAAACACAAAATAAAATATAAAGGAAGAGCAGAATAAAACAAAATCTATAAAGCGAGCAGTGAAATAAAACGAACTTACATGAACGGGAAATTTTTCAAGAATGATTTAAAATGTTTACGTAACAAGATTGCCAGATTGCAAAATATGAAAACTATGAAAACAAAAGCGCAAATTGAGTGAAACTAGAGGAGTTAAAAGTACGTTCTTGCTGCATTACTGAAGTCCGTTTGATTTGTTAGTTACCAAGGATGGGTCAAAAAACGGATGTGCGCCAGGTAATATAATACTGGATAATTTAAAGAAGTTGACTATAAATAATTTTAAAAAATAAATATTTATTTAAGAAAAATATATAAAATAGAAAAGAGTAAGAAACATGAATTGCCAGTTTTGCACATAAATTTAGCCACGGATTTGCCCGAAATGGATTTGCACATGGAAAAATTATATAAAATGACAAAGAAATCTTTTTAGTAAATTATTTTAGCCACGGATTTGCCCGAAATGGATTTGCACATGAAAAATTGTATAATTTAGCAAAAAAAAATAATGAGTAAATAATTTTACCTTCGGATTTGCCCGAAATGGATTTGCACATGGAAAAATTATATAAATTAACAAAGAAAAAATAAAAAAATAAAAACAACTTATTTTAGTAAGTAATTTTAGCCACGGATTTGCCCGAAATGGATTTGCACATGGAAAAATTGTATAAATTAATAAAGAAATTTTTTAGTAAATAATTTTAGCCACGGATTTGCCCGAAATGGATTTGCACATGGAAAAATATTATAAATTAACAAAGGAATTTTTTAGTAAAGGAATTTTTTTAGTAAATAGTTTCGACCAAGGATTTGCCCGAAATGGATTTGCACAAGGAAAAATTATACAAATTAAGGAAGAAATATTAGTAAAAAAATTTTTTGGCCACGGAATGACCCGAAATGGATTTGCACATGGGAAAATTGTATAAATAAAGAAAATTTTAGTAAATATATTTACAAAATATGCGATTAACTCAATGATTTTATATAGAATTTTATTACTTTAGTTGGGTATCTATTGTTTTTTATCAAATTTTGAAAGAGTTTATCGATTTGTTTTTTGGATAAATAAATATTACTACATATTCTTTTAATTCTATTAATTTCATTAAAAGTAGTTTTTAAATAGATGCTCCTAGAAACATTGGAATTCCAAGTAATTAGTTTATTATATTAAAATTAAAATCATTTCTTTTATCGTATAAATCAACAAAGCAGATATTTTCTTCTTTTATAATACCCAAATCCAAAAAATTGAAATTAATATTATCATGATTACGAAGCAAGATTAATTCCTCGGGGTAAATATCATTTAATAAAATAGTATAGTCTTGAAAGTTAAAGATAATTAAGTCATCAATATATCTAAAAACAAATTTAATACTAAGAGTGTAATTTTTTTCATAAAAATGCAAAAATAAGTTAGCTAAGAGAGATGAATAATTAGAACCTTGTGGTATTCCATCAATTTGAAGAAACATATTCCTTCCATTGTAAAGATAATTATTAAAAAGACAAAAATTAATCAGAATTCCCCAAAAATCAAAATCGCAACAAAGGATATTTTTGAAATCATAGTAATAATTCAAAAGGACATCTTTTAGTTTAGAAAGGGGAATGCTATTGAAAAGATCCTGGAAATCAAAAGTTGCAATAGAATTAATTTTATTATGTTTAATGAAATCTAAAATCGGTTGATTATTAGTGATAATCCGAGAGAAGCCATCTTTAGAAATACTGTTAATAATTTTATTTAAGTAGTTAGAGAAAATGGTGCCAGGTTTAGTTAGATAAGTATTAGATCCACATGTGATAGTTCTAAATTTAACAGGAATTTTATGAAATGGATTTTTATTATGGATTTTTATTCGGACTGATAATTAAGTAAGGAAATTGTATATTGCTAATTTTAATTTTTAATCTCTTATATCAAGCTAAAATTTTTTTATGACAATATTATTATTCAAATTACTAAGTTTAAAATGTTTCCTATTTTTTAATTCCGTATTTAAAAGTTCAACATAGAATTTTTTACAGAAGATTGCATAATTATTGTTAGCTTTATCTATGGGAGTAATTACAAAATTTTTTTGAAGTTGCTTAATTGATTGAACAATATTTGAAAAAATTGTTGGATTGTCACTGTTATTTAAATTATCCTTATTATTGAAATTAAAGCTTTTAAAGTAATAATAAACACCCCATTTCCATTCTGTTAGCATACCTAAAGGTAAAGAGAATCTATTTGATATCTTTAAACAAAAACTATTGAGATCATTAAGAAAGTATTTTAGAATTTTATTGATTGATAAATGGTAAATGGGTCTATATTTTGTGCCTTTTATCATTAAATTCCTAAGTTCTAAGTTTTCTATAATATTTAAATTACCAGTAAAAATATGTTTATGATGTTTATCAACAAAATCAAAATATTTCTCTTCCTGACAGTGACATTCAAAATCGGATATGTTAATGCTCCCTAAATTTTTGCTTAAATCATTATAATTAAATATAGTTCTACCAAGAGATTTATTATATTTAAAGCTTTTAATAATGTTAAAATCTTTTAATGGAAATAAAGTTTTAAAATTTTCAAAAATATTATGAAATTTGATCTTATAGAAAATAGGATTTTGAAAGTTAATAACGAAATATAAATTATCTAAATTTTTCTTTTTATTTGGCAAAATTTTACTCATTTTGGCTTTTATAAGATCGAAACAAAGAATTTTGAAATGTAAAATAATAAAAGAAAACTTATTAATAAGATCGTATAGCTTATATACATCATAATTCTTAAGGGAGAAAACAAAATCTTTCATAGGTTTAATACAAAACATTTATTAAATATTAACTTTGTTCGGTAATTATAATAATCAGGCAATCAATAATAAGTAAGATGTGACTGGTTTCAAATATGAATGAATAAGCGCTTGGAAGAGAAGTTACTAGTAAACTGCAGTTATAATAGGCTGAAATAGTAGGAAAATACAAATATATTACAATTAAATCATTCAGTAGATTAGTATCTACATTCGCTGTGAAAAACATCTTTCCAATTAGATATAAGGATCCTATTAAAACGGGAATTATTCTGAATTCAGTTAATCCTCTAGACATCAATTAGAGGAATATGGTAACAAAAAAAATCCTTCAATAAATATCTTCAATTCCTATAGATTTCATCATTTTGAATTTCATACGCAAAAGTCTCCTTTTACATAAAATGTATATGCATGTTATAATGTCTATTGTCTATTTATTGGCATGTCTATTTTAAGGTAGTATTGCATTGAAATATTAAATTTCCGTTTAAGCTGAAAAAAGTATAAAAAAAAATTACCTACACTTTAAGCACAAATAAAAAAACTCTCATGTATTACCACGAAGCATAGTAATGGCATTTCTGGTAAAACTAATGTTAATAATAATAATCATTATGTTTAATGAAATTAAAATACACGATATTTATAACATTGATTTTGTAATTTCTCTATTCACATGATAACACAGTTTAGTGTAAATTCTGTTATTCAAAATTATTATTAATATTCCCTAATATTTTGTAAAAATGAACTTATGAAAGTAAATTTCACCGAATAAATTGTTTTTATGTCATTTTATCACACATTTACCATATTCTATCATGTGCTATAAAACCATATTTTATTGTTAATTTTAATAAAAGTAGTTAGCAAAACAAGTTCTTAAAAGTTGCTGAGCTTTTTTGCGTTTTCCTTGAGCCAGAAGCAAGGTAAATTTCACCATATTCTAGTATTTTTTAATATACGATTTTTTTTTCTTATTGCGTGTATCTTATAAAGTTAAAACTGCATTTTTAGTTAAAATAGATTGACCGTGAAAAGAAGACTTGGCGAAAGAATTTATTTTCTCCGTAAAAGTAGGAAATATATTTGCTTGAAGTTTTGAAATTCATGAATCTATTGAAAAGAGCAATAGAATATTTTATCATTTCTAGTACTTGTATTGAAATGCATCTAGGTTTGAATTTTTATCAAGTGGCAATGCGATAAAAGTATAAAATTTAAAAAAAAAGGCAAAAATATTTTTGAAATATTAAAAAGTATAGGAATTTCAATGAAAAGGTAGCCGTTTCTTCGCGAAATAACTTGCTGCAACGCAAATCATAAATTCACCTCCTGTGTAATATTGTATTCTTCCTATTATATTAAGTAATAATTTATTCCTTAACCAATTTTTTTTAGTGGCAGACAAAGTTTAAATAGGTTTTAAGTAATAATTGATACGATACAAATTCAAAAAATTGCAATGAATTCTTTTTCACTATATTTTGCACTAAAAACTTGAATAACATAAGAAGTATTTTGTTGCTTTAATACAAGTACTTGATCTTGCCTAACTTGGGTGTGGGAATTTCAAATCTGAAATTAGTTGTGGCTTCAAAAGCTAGAGTTTTTTAAAGGACATTTTTATTCTATTTTTAATTTTTTTGTAAAAATGTACAAGTTTAAAAAGATTCTATATACCAGGGCGTTTCATAAATGTTGCGCCATACTTATAGAGAAATAGCAATAGAGGATATTAGCAGGATTATAATTGCATAGAAAACCATGAACTGAATTGTCGTCGTGCGTGGACTAGAGCACCATCCTTTTATGACAATTTCAGAACTTTTCAAGAACAAAGAAACAGTTCTTAATAGGGAAGTGCCCCTAGCTGTGTAAAACGACATCTTTGGTAATGGGTTCCTATGCATTTTAATCTTTATAATGTGCCCTAACTCCCCTAGAAATTTGTTGCAACATTACATGATCATTATATGCCAACTTTTACGCATTTAGCGTAAAATTTTATTTCTATATTTAAAGTGGTAGTAAAGTGTAGGCTTTCTATATATTCGTTGCATTTATAAACTTAATTTTTCATCTTTCTGACCACCACTATTTATTTTGAATATATCGTGTTCGTCTTTCGAAAGTCACACACTACTCTCTCTTGAGCATTCGGTAAATGTTCTTTTGGTTGGCAACACTGTTAGATTTCTGCTGATTTAATTTATCATCCCATTACACCACTACTCCAGCTTCAAGCCAACAAGACAGACTGTCTCGACTTGTTCCTACTTCAGTGCAATTTCTGACCAACTGATTCAGTTAAAGAGGATCCTCGCATTCTGCAATCACACTAGTGGTTTCGCGAATGGGCAATGAATTAGAAAATTTCTCCCCTATACACTATTTCCATATCTCATAGCATGGAAAACCGGTTTGGTTATACGGAAAAGACTTCAAATTAAAATACGACTTTTTACATGCAGAACTTCCGGTGGGTTAAAGAGAATGTTAGGGAGAGAAAGAAAAACTGGTTACCTAGAATTGTATCCCATGTCTAATTTTATAAAAAAATATCTATGATGCATTAAAATTATCCAACAATTGATGCATTAAAATTATCAACCAGAACTTAATTGAAAATATAAAAATGATTGTTAATTCTTACTTATGAGGTAAGCATTGACAGCTCTGACATTTGGCAAACTGCTGGAAGAGAAATAAACAAAGGACTCAATTTTAAGTCATCAACAGTAGCTCACTGGGGAAGAGTTAAAAAGAAAAGACTTAAATTCAATTGTTCAATGCAAGAAGAAAACATTCAAACTCAAAGCACGCGATCGTCATAGATCGCCATTAAAATTAACAGAAATAAATATCTTATAAATATTATACATTTTTACATATCTATTTAATTTTATCCATCCATTTAAGCTTTTAGGTAAGTTCGTAACAAGGATTCCCCTCTATACATATCTTCCTTATACATCGGAAAAAAGCGCTTCGTTAAAAATTGCTGAGCTTTTTTGTTGTTCTCATGGAGCCAGAAAAAAGGCAAGTTTTACCATATTTTGGTAAATTTTACCATACATTGTTTCCCTGGATGTATAATAACTTGAAAGGAAACTGGTGTTTCTTTCAGGTGCTGTTTGTGCCCAGTTAAATATCTTATGTATCTTACAAAACATACGTGATGACGAAACACTCCCTAAATTGTGTATGAGCTAGGATATTTTTGATTACTTTCCTTTTCGAATGTTTAAATATTAAACCTAAATAAGAGTGTTTGATTACTTTTAAATACATACATAAAGGAAATGATAAGCTATTTTTATGTTATTTTTGCAGTAACTCTCGGTGCCGTTTATTATTTCTCTGTACATCCATACGTAAGTAAAATATATTAGAACTTTGAATAAATTAAAATTATTTTTTGCACTTATAAAAACTTAACTTTTATTTCTCATACCAGAATGTCTAGTCTTTTAAATTCAGGATAATTCTCTTTTTCATTAAGTTTTAAAGTTAAGTTTCTTTTTTATTTTTAAAAAAAGCAAGAAAATTTACTTTAAACGGAATTGTGCAAAAATAAAACTTTTATGTAGAAAAAAATATCCTTTCATGCTACTATGTTTGATTGAAAGGTTTGCTAAAAAATTATTAGCAAATTAAAATGATATTAGCTTTATTAAGTGTCGTGAGTTGTGCAGAACTTTTCGAATAGAATTACGGTATTAAGTGCCTTGACTTTCAGTGCATCAATTTTACCGTATTATATTATACCATAATTTTTACAATAACTTTCAGTGATTTAGAGTAATTTACGGACTTTACGGTAATTATTACTTTACAAATTATGGTAAATCAGATTTATTTCTTCTATAATATGTTCCTGTTTATATAATATGTATAATATGTTGTATATATGTTGTATGTTGTATATTTGTATAATATGTTCCTGTCAAAAAGGATTTTACAGCATTTTGAGTCCCAGTACTTATTACCGTAATTTGATCCAGACTTTTTTTTTACATTGTGACTTTTATTTTTTTTTCTTCGCGTAGTATAGATTTTACAGAACGAAGTACTAGATTTCTGATTCCCACTATTTATTACGTAATTTCATCGGCATTTTATTATAGTGTACCATGTCTTATTTTTTACTATAAGAAGAATATATTTTTCAGTGCAAAGTATCAGCATTCTGAGTCCAAGTATTTATTACCGCAATTTCATCAAGAGTTTTTTAGAGTGCACCGCGTCTATTTTTTTTTCTTTACAAAGAATGAAAGAAATGCTAAGAATTAGAAAATAGTGACTAAGCGTAGCATTTCATTACTCCAAACGAACTATTGAATTACATAGAAATTAAATACGAATGTATTTTAATAAACCCATTTCAAAATTAGCTATAGCATGAATTTTGTTTTAAACTAATCGATGGAAGAAAAGGTTTTAAAGTATTAAAAAAATAAAAGAAATATTTTTATAATTAGCATATAAGCCTTTAACTTGCCCTCGTTGTTTAAAATTACGAGAAATAAGTAATTCGTTTTTGAAAACAATTAAAAGAAACCCCATACACATAGCTCATTCTAAAATGAAAGGATATGTGTTAACTCAAGTATAAATAGATAATTAACTTGCAGCTCTTCATTTTATTTTTTATGAGAAAGTACTTTCACATTTAGTTTGAGTACTAAAAAATGCGCTGAATATTCATATTTCCATTCTTTAATTAACAACAAAACGCAAGTTTCCCATAAGATAATTCTCTCAACTGTTATTAATAAATGTTAATATTTCATCTTTAGAAAAACAATATAAATCTTTTCGAATAAATTTATTCTCCGCAATAAGAAAAGTGATATTTTTAAAGAATATTTAAATTCTGTATATGATTCTGAATGTAAAGTAAATTAACGATCATGATAATTCTTAAATCTAATTTTAGAACTTAATACTCAATGATATATCCATAGTTATACGAATCGCATGCTGTTACTCCAGTAGTTTACTAAAGGGTGATAAATTTAATAAAATTAGCAAACATGTAATGCGGATTTTTCCGCAATAAAAATATGACATCATACCGAATTTATACAGACATCACATATCTGTGGTAGCTGAAGACTTCTTGTTTAATTCTGGATGCATTTTCTCTGCCATTTTTTTTTCTTTTTGTACTATAGCTACTTTTAATTGCAATTTCAACAAGAACTTGCGGTTATACACAAATGTATAGGAACACTTCAAATAATTTTCGCCCAAAACAAAAATATTTACTGTAAAATCAATATAGCACTGTAATTAAATAAATATTGCTCTAAAAATTATGGTAAAATTTACTCACTTTTGGCCACTTGTTTAATTATGTTTCGGATGCTGCACTTAGGGTGCCAGACATTTTTACCGTAAAATTTTACACGATAAAAACGGATATATATATATATATATATATATATATATATATATATATATATATATAAAAAGTTTTTTTAAAAAACTGTAATATTAGAAAGCACTCTTTTTCGGATATAATCGTGTGGGCTGATGAAAAGATTATATCTTTTATTTTCCGGTTTTTTAAAAAAACTTTTTCCTCTTTTTTTTTTTTAAATTAATTCTTTTTTTTTTTTTTTTTTTTTTTAATTAATTCTTTTTTTTTTCTTTCCCCAGTTGCTTATTATTATTATTATTCGCCCCCCTTTTTTCATTTGTCTGTAATTTACCTTTGTTTTATCTTCATTTTGAGCTTATTTTATGAGTTCTATTTACTTGCAGCTTATGCGCAATAAATGATACTTAATATTTTTTTTTTCTTCTCTTTTCTGCTTTTTTTTTGTATTAATTTATTTTGCTGTATATATATATATATATATATATATATCCGAAGTTTTTTACAGGGTATAAAATACTTATTCATACTTTTTCATTTTTATTTCCCACAGGTATAATGTGGATTATGTATTGTAACATAATTGAAAAGATCTTTAGGCTTATTTCAGATGCGCTGAACTTATCTGTTTTAGCGGTATCCGCAATTACATCAGGGAATGATAATCTAATAATGATAACTCTTATAAATTATAACTCAAAACAGTTTTAGAATTTTTTAACGTCATAGTTGAAAGAGAATATTAAAAAGGGATTGATTTGTATTTACCTTTCAAAATAGTTATCCAAATACTTAATTAATAGTATTTCCCTCATTCTGGTGCGGTTTTTTTGCGGTGACATATAAAATGTATGGTTCAAATTTTACGGTAAAAATAGATTTTAAATAAGGCAATACTCAAAGGACCGGTATTGTAGGATCGTAATTTGATACGGATTATTTTTTACAGTTCACGACAGATTTCAAAAACTTATTTACAAGGAATACTTATTTACAAACAAATCTACTTAGAATATTCATAAGATAGTACTAAAAATTATCATGCATGAGATATTGTCCAAATAATCAAAATTAAAAGATACTTTATATTAGCATACATCATAATAATAATATAATCATATAAAGGGGGCATTCTTTTGTTAGAAAAAAATGTTTTTCTTTTAATTCCATAATTAACATAAACAACATTGCAAATCTTAAGAACTCTTTACCTCAAACATCATTTTTTAAGCATTTTTTTAATGTCGATAATAACGTCCATGAGAAGAAAAAAAGCAGTAACGACGTCGACTTGCACTCGACCTCAGACATATCATTCTATAATAAAAAATTAAGCCATTTTTCTGAGATACTGTACTTTTATTTTTAAGTAATTCTAAAACTAACATTTGACTGTCGCTACTCTTAAACTGAAGAGCTTTTTCTCAAAAGCTCATAATATTCAGTAAAGAGGAAAATGGGTTAAAAAAGTATATTGAAACTACTTATCTCAACTTTTCCCTTTAAAGTTTGTATATTTAGTTGAAGTTTATAAGTGTTTAATATTTTGAGATGAGTTAATCGATAACTCGAGAGTTTTCTAGCTTAAATAAGACTTCGCACAGTTTTTTTTTTTTTTTTTTTCAAAAAATATTTTAAAGCAATAAAAATATCTGTTATAACTTTTTTCACTCGAGAGCTACCTTTCCGTCACCACTGCCATCGATAAAATTCTTACCTCCCACTATGTGTTTAAAATTTTACATTTTTAATGTTTAGTTAGCACTTTCTTAAGTATTCCCTAGCACTTTCTTAAGTTCTTTCTTAGTATAAATTGAGTTATGTCTGGAAAGCTTTAAGTGGTTACACTTTGAGAGCATCATCAATAAAATCCATTCAACCGTAAAATCAATTTTTTTATAGTAAAATATTGTACTGTAATTTTTTCAGAAATATTTACTTAATTAGAGTGATTCATTGATTTAACAATAATCAGTATTGTTAAAACTTTGGTACATCATATTTTCGTCCGGTTCCGGTAAAAATGGTTTTTATTGTAAAAAGCACCGTTACTGTAAGTGTTGGAAGTTTTTACCATACTTCGATCTGGAATTATTTTCATTTTAGTACTAGTTCGTTTAGAATTAACTCTTTATTTTTATAGAATAGAAGAACAAAAAAAGGTAAATTGCTCACGTGCTGCATATAATTCAGTTGCCATTACTTTTTTAATTTTTACAGCGTTCTATGTGTGGGCAAGTTGTGTCCTAATTTTTAGTTTTTAGATTAGAATTCTGCATATTGATTTGATTTTTTTAATTGTTAAATTTTGAAGTTTAAAATTAAAATTTCACTGCATAATTGTATACAGCATCCCATTATAGGAATTTAATCATGTTATGCATGTTTAAATTCCTGTTACTTTTAACCCTTTAAAGATCGGTTAATTTTCAAGAAAACGGTCATAAAAGTGCCTATTTTCTTTTAGTAGATACTGATAGATTAGTGCTGGCATCTAGTTTAAAATAAATTAACTATCTAGAATTACATTAAAAATATCCTGGTACTGCCATTTGGTGTGTAAAATGAGAAATGAAATATTTTCCGGGCAAAAAAAGCGTTACTACTGAACACTCCAGCGTTATTAGAGCGTTACTACTGAACACTCCAGCCCAGAAATTTCGCGGGAGAGAGAAATAGAGGGCGAAACCTCACCCCGTCATTTTCACGGGATCGAGAAGGGAGCGGGTAATAAGCTTTTTTTCATGATAATTCAAAATTAAATGCACGATATTGGTTTGTATTCGACCTTGATATTAACCAGACAACTAATTAAACCGCAAAAAAAACAAGTCAGTGAATAAAAATTACTGCTACTAATGGCAAATGAAGCAATTTGGTGAGTCCATAAGATTGGACTAGCTAACTGAAAAAATTGGTTATTGGCTAAATAAAACTTATCATAACTTGTTTTCCATTAACTATGGATAAGTGTAAAATTATTAGTTACGGAATTCTCAAAAATTTTTTATAAAATATTGCTGCTACTTTTTGCTTTATCCAATACTAATGATATCATTAAAAGACTCGATAGTATACATATCACGTGAAAAAATATTTTGCATTTTCTATGAAGTTTTTTTTTTAATATTTGCACTAGTATAGTTACAAACCCGTTAAAAAGTATAAATTTATAAATATAATTAGAATTTCAAAACACAAAATTTATTGTATTATGCACATTTCACTATTTTAGAATACACAGTAAATCATATGAAATAAACATAAATTTACTACGGAACTGAATCAAAAATGCCGATATGTAAAAATTAACTTCAATCATTTAAATTTATTTTTTATTACTCCAACTAATACAACTACGAACTATTTTAAAAGCTAAAATGATCTACGATATCTATTTATCAACATTTAAATGTTTAACATAAAATTACTAATAAACTAAATAAGAATTTGTTGCAATTCATTGCAAAATATTTCACAAAATAAAAATATTATTTCGATCAGAAGCATTTAAGTACATTTATGCTACAATTTCTGGAATTAATTTTAAAAGGAAAACCTAAAATAGATCTAACTGAAGGCCAATTAAAAGGTGAATTAGTGGACAGGCAACAAACTAGAGGATATACCTTTCATACCAATGCCATTAAAGAGCAAAGCTTGTTTAATACTTCATCTCGAGGGTCGACTATTTGGAAAGGGACTTAATGTACACTACATAATCCCTCAGCGCATTATGAGGAAAATGATAAACCATATCATATTGGTATCTCCTCCCTAATCCTTCTCAATAATGTAAACTTAAATTATTCGTGGAATCCAAATAATGTATAGAGAAGCCCTGTTTAAAGGGAAAATGCATTTGGGAAACATAGCAGTTAATTGTCGTGTTTAAACTTCCACCTTTATATATAGTTATTTTAACTAATTTGCCAAGGCTACCAGAATCTTGTTTTACATGCTTTGTTTCTCATTTAAAAAGTATCTCGTGTTCAATATGCTGTAGAAAACATGATTCACTTATTATATGAGTCTCAAACTACTTACTACTTTTTTATAAACTTTATGTAACTTCAAACAATGGTTTATTTGAGCTACAGCTTATGTAAAATTTTAAAATTCTCAAAATACTATATTTTTTGTTGTTGTTTCCAATGCTACTCGACAATGTCACCAAGCCTGCTTGGTGAAACCAAGCGAATATAAGGGAGAGGGTACTTTTTTGTTTTTCAGTAGCTTCATCTATTGCCGAGAATACGATTTTAGCCACACACACGTTACAGACTTTTTTAAAGGGTGGACACATTCGTACATCTATTCATTAATCCACAGATCGTAATTTTGACATGAACCAGCGAACTATCTATTTCCATTCCAGTACCCCCAGAGATATGATTTGTTATGGGAATATGGAGGCCCTTGTGACCCGACATATTTAACGTTCCCCAGTCACCATTTACTACAAAAGGAGTCTTCTGCCGACGAGGATCGAACTTATGACCTCTCGGGCATGGGTTCAATACCTTACTAACCAGGCTATCCCTACCCCTTAATTTTGTTACAATTTGTAATACATTTTCTAATAGTATATTACAAATTAATGTTATTTGTTACTTGGGTAACAGTGGGCATGAAAAATTGCTAAATTAAAATCTGTTAGTTTACGCTCTATGAGAATTGCATTAAACTTGCATAATTACCCCTTTTACATCAAGGTTAAATCTGCCGTTACAAAACTAGACTAGAAAAATTTTCTGAAATTGATGATTAATCATCATTCACAAACCAAGAGTCGAATGCGTTCTCATATACTTTCTTTTGGTGTACTTTTACCTGATACGGTAGAGTTTTGGAATGAGCATTACATTTTCAACGCAAACCAAATATTACATTTGAGAATCTGGGCAAATCCAGAATAAAGAAAGATATAAGTTTAAAAAAGCTGAAAAATGAGATTCAGCTTTTGAATGCTTTTATTGATTCGTTAAGGAAACAATCTTTTCATTCTGATAATTTTACTATTTAAAAAAAAAAAATTATCAGATAAAATAAAATTAATTAAAAATTAAAATAAAATTAATTAAAAATTAAAATAAAATTAATTAAAAATTAAAATTAATAAAATTAAATTAATTAAAATTAATTAAAAAAATTAATTAATTTTCTTTGGCAACTAAAGAAAATGAAAATACAACGGTTGCCGTAAGGTTGCCTGCTATTAGGGTATATTGAAACTTGTAAGTTACGCTGATGTTTTTTTCTAAACAGATGGAATTTATATTGGACTTTTTCCTCATTTTATCGACTGAAAATCGTAAGTATACAAGATTTTAAAAAATATATATTTTTAAAATATTTTTTGTAACAATATGAAATTTGCTTAAGCCCGTTATTTGTTACTTGTCCTAAAGTAGTTATATAAAAGATATTTAATTTAATTCTAATACCTATCATCAATTGATTGTCATGAAATCGCACCATGATGATTTTATTTAGCAATAAAAAATAATAAATAATTTCTGATATGACAATTATCCAATATCTATCCTACAGGAAAATTTAAAGTACGAAATGATCCCTAAAGCCCACTCTTAATCAGTGTTTTTAGATTTATTATCAAAAATATAAACAATACATAATGCAGGTCACAAATTAGCATTTAATTGATTACTCAGTATTTAATTGTCAAACGCTTTCAAAAACCTGACAAGTCGTGGTACAGTAGGAAAAGAATTATTAACAAAAATATACTTAAAATATATAATTCCATGTTATAATATTAGCGGGAGAAAACAGAGAGAATTTGAAAGATAATCGTTAAAAATCTAAACCTTCAAACAAATTCCAACCTTCATTCAAGCCTGTTTTAAAATATTTTTTATATCTGTTTTTCTCCTACTGCAATTGGTTAGATTTCAGAAACACTTTTGTTTTTTTTCCTCTGTTGAGTGTTAGCTTTTATGTGTATACTTCCATACACATTCAAAAATTAAATATTAGGCTTTTTATGTATCACCCTGTATAACAAAAAAAAAATCTATTAAAAGCTTCGATAATCAGAGTTTGATGAGCAAACATTTGACATTATATTTTCCTTTTGCGCTGTTAGAATAATTAATTAATAATATTATAACATGTATTATTATTAATTTATTTAATTGTTTGTTTACTATATCCAGCAAAACAGTGAAACTACTATAAAAATTTTTTAACTTTGATAAAAATTCTGCAAGAAATTTAATACGGTTGAACAACCATTATTATAGCCCACCTTATAATACCACTTAGTTCTTTGCAGTTGGGTACCGTCAGATGGGGTGACTTTGTGAAAACTGTCATTTTTTCAATTTTTGCGTCGTGCCATCTAGGGTTTACCAAGAACTGGCAATGTAAACATCATCGTTCTTGGAAAATTGTGAGCTCAAATTACAAGCAGTATCAATTTTTTAACGTCGCAAAATCGGAGGCTGGAAAGTCTTCTCGGTTGACGAAGCTCTAGTTATCCTGGCCAGGAAGGTAGGTCATACTTTAAAAGTCTTATCAATTGAGTTAACAAATCATGCATAATCTTTTGTTTTTGATTATTATAATGTTAGTAATCTAATAATTAATGAAAAATGCACCCTGGGGTGACTTAGTGCAATTTTTTTTTTCAGAGAAAAACATGCCAAGGACTTATAAAAGAAAGCCTGGAGCAAGAAATTGTTGTGATTACACCCAAGAAGCGTTAGAAAAATGTTTGGCAGAAGTAAAAAATGGTTTATATGTTTCGAAAGCATCAAAAAAGATCGGAATTCACCGAAACACGATTTCGAACAAAATTCACGCGAAGAATTCGAAATCTCACGGTGAATATTATTTTTCATTTTCATTTGGAAGGGGCCTAAAAGCGAAAAACCAGAAGCCTACAAAATTGAGGATATTGTTAGGTTGATAAACGCACCTGCTGTTCCTGTTAATAAGAGAGGATCATACCGAGTTGAGAGATAGAGGCGTTAATTTGGGGGAGGGAAATGAGGGAATTCATTCAACTGTTCATTCATGTCAATTCATATCAAGTGTTGATTGTGCCAGAAAATCATAAAAAAAAGGTTCCTAAGATTTAATTAATAAGGAAAAATTTTAAAATGTTAAAAAATCTAAAAATAAAAGTTTTTATGTTCAACTTAAGTAGATTTGTTAATACACAGTACATATTTATATGCAATGTACTTGTATTGTACGTTAACAATGCTAAATATTGTTTATTGAACGATTTGGAGTCGAAGTGAATGGAAATAACTGAGCTAAGTCATTGTTTTATTGCATTGCACAAAGTCACCCCATCCCGGAGTGACTTTGTGCATTCGACTAATTAATTGTCTACAAATAATAAACATTTCAAATCAGCTCTTAACTACGTGTAATTACTTCCCAGATGGCTAACAACAAATTTTAGATTAGATGCACTACAATTTAGCATCTTTTAACTATTTTTTTATTAGGTCAAAGTTGGAAAACTGAAAATGTCTGCATAAAGTCACCCCATCTGACGATACATACTACAGCCGAGAGAGCTATTCTATCATTTTCATGGCTAAACAGGGTTTGAACCTCAGCGTTGACACAAAGCAATATTTCTTTTATTCTTCCAACTCAGGAAGATTTTCCAGTATCCCACACTCACCAATTGGTGACTCTGTACTACTGGAATACGAAATTCTTATTCACACATAGATGGCAGCACAAAAAATCTGTTTAACAAATTCAAGTATTTCTCATCTCTCCTGACAGATTTCACGTCCCGCAGTGGACTGATCGTTAAGACACGGTTCCCAGCAGATCACCGAAGTCAAGCATCACTGGCTGCGGTCAGTGTGCGGGTGGGTGACCACTTGGATCAGTCTGCGTAGGGACCGAGGGTGTGCGGTATTGGTCCTCGTTAAACTGTTCTACCGTAAAGTGCTCGACTTCGCGTGCAGGTCGTTGGGCTACCGAAGCAGGGGTGCCATCCCCTCTGCAGAGGATCAAAATTGTGATGGCATGTCTTCGGATCATCCTCAGGGATGTTTCCCAGACCGTCGCCAATAGCCCATTGTGCAGCTCTAGTGCGACGTAAATTAACTACATCTACATCGACAGATTTCACTACCAGAAAAACTAATTAAGCGAATTACCACGGTCCAATTGACTCTACCATATAACCTTACTAAAATATCAACTACCAAACATAACCTAATTCCATTGTTCAGTTAAATTTCAGTTATACGGTTTTGAAACCATGTAATGGATGTGAACCAGTTGTAATGGATGTGAAGCAATATAGTTCTGTATCTTCAGTTTTTTAACCATACCAGTTGTAAAAAATTTCAAAACAGTTGAAAGAATTGTTCCAAACTATCATTTCAAAAATTAAATTAGCTAGAAATAGAATTGAATTATTTCTATTGATAGACGTAACTAGAATATTCAACGTTCAATGAAACAATAAAAAATAAGCACTAAATTTGAAAGCTTTCAAAAAGACAATCATTTTACCTCAATTATTTTAATATATCAAAAAAAACTAATAACTCAATTATCAAGCATTCCTTCATACAAAACCAAATAGGACTTAGTTTACCTAAGCATACTCGTGTAACTGTCATAATCTTTAAATTAATACCTACTCTATTAATTGCAAGATGTTTATCAAAATGATTTCTGTGAGTTTTAAAAATATTTCTTGAAAATTGTTCTCCTTAATAAATATTAAAAATTAAATTTTTTTTTAACTTTCCTAAAATCTTTCTCTTTCTATTTATTCCTTTTCCCAAAATGATTATAATGTAAAATTTTTAAATCCTGCATAGCAAACAAGTGAAACGTACTCCCTATCGTTCTCTTAAGTCTTAAAATATAAGAAACAAAAACAAAAGTTATTACTCTTATTCCAACTGACTGTGATCTATGCACTCAGTTTAAAATTATACAACCTGCATTAAATGTATTAAAATCATGTTTTGGGATATTTTTATTTAAATTTTTGCAAACGAAAAACATAATGACATTCTCATCTTCCCCTGCATGTAAATCATAATAACTACAGAAAGTTTATTCTAATAATATTTTTAGTATTTTAGAAACTCCCTTATCTATGGGATTTAATCTTAAAGTATGTATTCTGGAATAATATCATTACATATTACAGTTATATATTTATACATTATCAAATAAACGCAGTTAGCAGATATAAAATAAATGTATTGTGCGAGAATATTATAAAAGGATGCTATTTTTGTAAATGTTTATTAAGATCCCCTTGATATTATTATTTCGTATCTTTCAAATTCTAGTGTTTAGCTAACAAATGAAATATTACTTTTTAATAACATAAATGAAAATATTAAATTAAAAAACTTTAAAATTCAATATAATTTAGAAAAAATAATGTTTTAAATATAATATTTATAAGGTTTGCTGAAAACTTTCAGAACGTTTGAAAGAAAGTAATGGCTACGAATTCCAAAAATGTGCTTAAAATTTTTAAAATCAAATAAGATATAAAAAATAAATAATAGTTCAGTGGTGAATGTAGAAAAATAATTTGGGTCTAAACACTGTTCTACACTTTAGATTAAAAAACAAATAAATAAATTTTGGGACTTACATTCATAATTTATAAAGATCTCACGTTGAGAAAAAAAGTATAGTCAAAACTACAAGATTAGGATAAATTTTATAGTATTTCTGACTCTATAAGAACACCAAAAACCTCGATAATTTTTACCAGAGAGCTTTGGTAATCATTTGGTAAAATAAGCATTAAATTATGTTTTTTACTCTGTTTTTTTGTAGTAAATGGAATAAAATTTGAAACTATTTGGTAATTTTACCATGATGGAACATGGTATAAAAACCATTTATTAGGTTAAATGTACTTTTTGGTTTTATTTTTTTACTAAATGTGTGATAATAAGAACTATAATTTTTAAAAGCAAAATTTGCGTTAAACGGTTACCATACGAAAGGAACAAAATACTAAATAAATGTTTTAAATAGCGTATAGTTTGGTCTAATAACAAGAATTATGATTTTATTAACCTTAAATGTTATTACCATGCATGAAAGGCAATTTTATTATGCTTTTTTTCTCTGTGCAATGTTTTGTCTGAAAATTTAGGTTTGAAATATAACATTTAAAAAATATATATATATATATAGATTTAGAGACAAAAGTTTTTCTAATGGCTCTTAATAAAGTTTGTTAGCATTTTTGTATCATTTAATAATTTAATTCATTAGGGGCTAGTTTTAATAATCATATTTAAAGAATATCAACAATTTAAGTTTATGCAATCAATTTTGACAAACATCATTTTTCAGTATAAATATAAACTTCCATTGATTAAATAATATCGTTTTTACGAACAATTTTATTTTTTACAATTCTTAAATGAAATATATTCTTTATTTTATTTTACAAATAACTGCGAAAATAATTTATGCTTTTTTCTGCACTTCTTTATTACATATCATGTTTAAAAGAATGTTCACAACAAATATGAATGCTATTCTTTTCTTATTTGTTTCAGAGAATATTTTGTCAGGAAAAGTATCAAGAAATCAAGATCGATATTGCTTGAGAACAAGTTTCTATCAGATAACAAAACACCTCGTAATGTTTCTCTGATCAAAGAACTATTTAGTATCTTTGTTAGCAATCTCTTTTTTATCTCCTTAGCTTTTCGATATAAATAGGAGTTAATCTGGATTGTGTTAAGAAACCTCTTAGAACTCTACTGTAATACAAGTGTGTTTTTGTACTCTTTTACCTATTATTATTTGTTCTTTTGACAGTTATTATTATTATTATTATCACCATCTTTAAAATTATTATTATTATTATCACCATCTTTAAAATTATTATTATTATTATCACCATCTTTAAAATTATTATTATTATTATTGTATATGAAATTTTGAGCTTTCTTAAATCATGCCACCGTACAATGAAATACACTTTTACAGTGCATATACACATAAATTTAGTAACACGACAATTGTTAACTGATAACGTACAGATATTTAAATTTTTTATCCCTGATAATATTTATAATATTTTTGTAAAAAACTTGTCTAGATATTTAGTAACATCGTATAAATTTCACGTATGTTTTCTTAAATGTCATTACTATAAATTCGTAACACTCAGAGAGACGAATAAATTATTTGCTTCTGCTGCATACCCCATGCACAAATCTTGATTACATATTCTTTTTATAAATACCGTTGAACAGCCTACCCAATTCTATGATATTCGACTGCTAAGGCTCAACTCCGTGGCCTTGTAATTTTGAACCCAATCCAGAAGACAAGGGAACTCCTGAATCGAGTATTGTCAGAAATTTTGCCTTCGTTGAGTACTTTTTGATGGAGCTAACCCGCATTTGCGCTACATATGGAAAGGAAGACCACGAGAATCTCCCACGGTTAGTCTAACGGCAAGGGGATTCTAACCCATGATCCGTCTACCACTGAGGATATTTCACGCCTGCACTGTAGTTGGTGCAAGCCTGATGCGGAATTCGTATCGACTGGGATTCGAACCCGGTTCGCCTCATTGGAAGGCGACCGCTCCATCCCTTGAGCCATCGCGGCTCTTGTTTACATATTTAGTAAAATTATGTACTGTGCAAGTATATCTTTCTACTTGCTTACAAATTTCAACTGGGAGAGAGAAAATCATGTATGATTACCGCGCTGTATAGCTATAACATTTCTAGTGGAAAAAAAACATAATTATGGTAATAAAAAGCAAAATATTTGGTAATTCTGGCAGTAAAAACCAAAAAAATATATTTCAATCATTTAATATTTTTTCTATTTCTGTGGTAACAGTTTAGTAGAAATTCTGGTTTTCATGATTACAGTTCTTATTACCACACATTAAGTAAAAACTACAAAACTGCAAAATAACTTTAATTGAATAAATGTTTTGTTTTTTTTTTTAAATTTTGTTTTTTTACTGTGCTCTAAGTTAACAAGATAAATTGCCAAATTTTATCACATATTATAAAACCCAATTTTATTGTTAATTTTATCAAAATCATTGTCAAAGCGTTTTGGTAAATATTACCAAACATTTCTGTGTTCCATAGAGCCAGAAACATGGTTAATTTTACTATATTCCCTTAGTTTTGACCATATTTTCTTCTCATTGTACTGTTAAGCTTTTTAAAGTTAACAACTTTCATTATTTATATTTTAATTTAATTCAAAAATTTGGATAACTTTTGAACGCGCCAGTATACAATAAAATTACCTGTTTAATACTGTTTCCCGCTATAACTATAAAGAAATAGTATTCACAGGAACTTATAAATTACTAGGCTTTGATTCGTATCCTTTGTTCTATTCTTGTTTAGATATTTAACTAAACTCAGTAGCACGACAGCCCAAAGAGGGCCAACGCCTACTGTGCCCATCTCAGTTTTCGTTTAGATATTTAGTAAAATTATATACTGGACTAGTTTCTTCTTGCACTTGCTTATACATTTTATTTGCTTCAATTCTTTTTGAAGCTATTTACTTGTATTATTGTTATTGCGTATTTTAAAAAAAAATTATAAATAAATTATGAAGAAATTTGGAAAACCTTCACCAGGATAACATATCGATGCACTATAAAATGCACTTTTGTAGTGCAGTGCTGTGTTATATTTAATAATATGGAAACTATAAAGTTTTAATACTCCCAGATACTAATGAGCTGTTTGTTTCTGTTACACATTCAATGCAGTTCATTTAGTAAAATCATATATTCCTTACAGTCTAAACTGAGCATAATTCTCCATCAATTTTATCTGAATAGATGGCAAAAACAAATATAAAATTTAAAAAGTTTAGGAATTTGCCACCCATATATCTCTTTTTTACTGCTTGCTTTCTAAGTATGTGACCAGCCTGAATTCAAATTGTGAACAATTTTAATGAAGAGTCAGCTTGAATAAATATTAAAAGAAAAATCATTTTTGCTAATCTCGAGCTAATCTCGAGCTCATTAAGATAATGCTTCATAAAAATTAATATCTAAGCAGTAAAATAATTAATACTGAAATGGCTGAAAGGATGTGACAGTAAGGATCTACATGGCACCTACAGATATCAAGAAATCAAAAATGCTAGCGCACTGTAAGAAATTTCTGAGCAAATTACGGTAAAAATTACCGGCACACAGGTACCGGTATTTTTGGCCATCGAATCCATTCTTACCGGAACATGTTACGGAACAAAACATCTGATACACCAAATTTTTGCAGTAATAATTACTGTAAAATCACTCTATTTAAATAAACTGTAAATATTACTGTATAATATTTTACCGCAAAAATAGATTTTACTTCTAATGCAATCAAAGTGCTATTACTTTATACTGTAATTTGATCCAGAATCCTTCACAGTGGGATGTAAAGCTTTTAAAATATTTTTCGTCGAGGAAAGTTAAGGAAACTATTTATTGGTTTAATTTTTTGAAAATACATTTTTCTTCATCTTACGCGTTCAGAAGCTTTGGCGGAAAAGGGAGTTAAAAAAACATTAACTTATTCTACAAAAAAGAAAACATTTTGCAACCTTGTAACGGTCTTCGAATTGTATTAGATGGATGTACTGCACTCAAGTTAAGATCATGTAACAAAAAGATGACAGATTACATTTATGATTTGTGTATATGTATACATTTATAAATTTAATTATTTTACTGTCAAATAGAGATTTTACAGTGCAATTATTATCATTATTATGAAACTTGCTTAAAATTTAAATATAATTTTAATGTATATTAAAAACAAGCAACTAATTGTAGTTTTTTATTAGTTCAGTTGTTAGGTCAAACCTAATTAACTGTGAAAAATATACGGTTAAAACAATTGAATGGGATTAAAATTATTGCAGGAATAAAGAGTTTTTGTTATACAATTTACATTGGAATAATTAATATACCGAATAATGGATATCAGAAACATATTATTCGAAAATAATGCAAATAAATCTGATCAGTACAATTGTTAAATATTTCTTTCATCCTATTGAAATCCTTAACAATAAATCAAGCAATTCTGTTTTCATTCCTAAGCAGACGCAAAGTCTTTAAAAAAAATAATGCACAACACAATGTCGGTTTGTTAGAAAATAGTTTCTTGTCTCTGAAGATTTGCTTAAATTTTGTTCTTTCCATGAACACATGGAAACAGAAACATGTGTCGCAATTTATTTTTTTCTTATCTCACATTAACGTTTAGAGTCAATTAAGAGAATTAATGGTTTTCGGCGACTATTACTGCGGAAGGAAAGCAGCTGTTGCTTTTTCTTTTACATTGATTATCAAGGGGATAATAAAAGAGGACTTTCATGAATTGTAGCCAAGATAATCGTTTAACATTCAAAACACTAACTAAAAGTTATAATTTAAAGAAAAATACATTAAAACATAAAAAATATCACGTATATAATTACACACCTTTAAACTCTTTTTTATATTAAAATCAGTAAATTTTAAAAAAATCATTGAATTTAAAACATAGAAGGAAGTGCGGAAAATAACTCTTTGAATACCATATTATGCTTATTAGATTAAATTAAGTTCAAAGCGTATTTACTAAGGCTCTAAGATTTACTAAAGCTCTAAGATAAGTTAAAATTCCCTAAAGAAAAAAAACACATCGGCAATGTCTTCGCTTTTATTTTAACTCCTGCATAAATTATGATTGAAAAAGTCAATAGTTTCAACTTTTTTCTTTAAAAATATGCATTTGAATAACTCAGTTAGTTCTAACTATTATAAAAAAGTTGCAAAGCTTTACTTTGAATATACTTTTTATTATAGTATAATTATTAGGTTAGTAAGAAAAATTTATTTTTGAAGGAATGTGAATAATCAATTATATCTATAAAGTAAACGTATGTTTAATTTTATTCATTCTGATTGAAGAACATGAAAAAAGCATGGTGACGTGAGAATAAGTTTGTCTAGTAAAATTTAAATTAAACAAAAACAATTCAAAAAAATTTAGATACTATGTGTTACTTTTTTTCTAAACCCCAGAGTTACTTTTTTTAAAAATTCCTGACCAAATAACTTAAAAAGTACTGACAATTTGGATAAACCATCTGTTCAAAAGTAACAGCAAACAATGAGCATGCGTTGATATGGCAACCGCTGCTGTCTGATAATTTTTTTAGAATTCTTTTTTCAATAAGTTTATTATGCATTGCAATTCACTCTTGAATTGAGGGGACCTGAGAGATCCTATAAATATCACTGAAATTTTCAATAAAGATAATCTCCTCCCTTGAACGTGTTTCCCTTGTTTAATTAAGAATCAAAAATCTAGTCTACAGTTCATCATCCATAAAATCCATTTTACAGTAAAATCTATTTTTGCCATAAAATATTATACCCTAATTTTTACTGTAATATTTATTCAATTAGAGCAATTCAATGATTTTAAGGTAATTTTTACAGTAAAAATTTCGACAGGCAATACGATAATAGCTTTTACGTAGATCAGATTTTATGTCTCGTAACATGTGCTGGTAAAAACGGATTCTACAATAAAAAATACCTTTATCCGTAATTATTCACATTGTTAGCATAAAACAGTTTATTCTATGTACTAACAGAACTGTGCTTGCTTACACTTCCCACTCTCAAATATTCCCCTTAAGATTCTAGAAGGTTCCATTAGGGAACATAAATAATCCAGAATAGAGTGCTAAGCCCCCTGTTCACTGCCGCCTACCAACACCAACGCAAAAATTGTTGTTTCTTTACGGAAAGATAAATAAGATAAAATTAAAGTGCAAAGTACTGCCACCCTGAGTGCAGCAACATAAATACCATTTCACCATAAAATACATTTTTTGTGAAACATTTTGCACAGCAGTTTCTACGGTATTTATGGAATTATAGTGATTCATTGATTTTACAATAAATCTTACTGAATATATATGAAAATTATGCTATATTAGATTTTTTTTTCCGTAATATTTTACGGCAAAAATGAATGTTTCTGATTCAACCTCGTAGGCAGTAACGTAATATGTAAGCCCACTGTGCAACGAATGCTACTTCCTCTTCATCTGCTAAGTCCCCAAAAACTTTTCTACACTCATATCAAAGAAATTCGAAATTCCACACAGATTAAAAGTTTTCACAATGGCAATTGAATCCATATTTTTCCAGGAGTAAACATTTGACCCATCTATTAGCATTGTTTGATGAAGCGACTCATTGCATCTTTATTTGAAGACTCATTGCATCTTTTTTTTAATGTATTATATCTTGAGAGTACAATATAAAATGTTTAAATTGTTAGACTAAATATTTTTTTATGTTTAGAACTTTTCATGTTTTAATTTTTCAGGGGTCAGCTTATACACTTGACACTTTAGAAATTCGTTGCCTTGTAATCAAATAAAAGTGGTCGGCTTCTACACTGTTATCATTTCTAAAATAATTTATATTGATTTAAATTTTTGTTGTTGTTCTTTATGTTTTATTTGTTGTTTTCCATTTTCACATTGTGCAGACTTCATTTTTTTTTCTTAATTTAAATTTGCATTATCTAAATAAACATCAAACAATGCAAAACTGAAAAAAAAAATTATGGAAAACAACCTGCAGTATCTTTATGGAACAAAAGAAAATTCAACTTTCATATTCAACTAAATTGATTTTATTTATTTTTTTTATTTTGTTTACGAGTTAAAATATCCAATACCAAACTTCTCTCAGCAAGGAAAAAAAATTCTGCATCTTTAGACCATCCTACGCTATATTTATTTCTTCTAGTCTTCTAGTTTAATCCCTTTTGTTTTGAGAAAATAGGAAAATCAATAACATAAAGTATCGGTTGGTTCAAAAATATTCTTGGAGATAGTAAATGGGAAAAAACCGAGAATCTACAATCAGACCGTTATCGTAAACACAATAAAACATTTTCCTACAATTCAATTTACATAATTGCGATTTATAATAATAACATGCTATATTGGATTTATTTTGATACATTGATAAATGCATTCAATGAGAAGGCGTTTTAGCCTTCATTATTTTAAAAAACAAAAATTTCGAAAATGGAAGTATATTTTACTAGGAATTATCTAATGATATGAAAAAAAGTTCACATTCATTTATTATTATTAGATAAGAGTAAATCAAAGGTATTAAAAATTATTATTATGATTATAAGTTATTACGTAAAACTATTGTTTAACAACAGCAGTAGTCCCAAAAATGGCTGACAAATCAAAGAAAAACTGAAGAGAAATAAACTACTTCTTTTTTTATAATTAGGCAACGGAAAAATTTATTTTCCTTGAGTTACAAAATCAGTTGAAGTTAACGAGAATATCAACAGATGGCTTTACTAACTAAGAAAAACTAAAAAACAATGTTTAGGCAATAACCAAAATTTGAGACATAACTTGGCGCAGTCTCAGGACAAAATTCCGAGCAAATAATTTTAGTTAGAATTGTCTACCATGTTGTAACATTGTTTTATACAAAAATTTTTTTTCAATGAGTAACTTCACCATTTAATGATCTTAGTAACGAATTTTCGAAGTTTGATGGAAAAAAAATGACCTGGATTCCTGGCAAATCGTACAATTTTATCACATACCGTTATTTTTAATTAATTTTCACTATTATTTCAAATTTTCTGTCGGGTTTAGGATAACCAATCTGAAGGACAATTTAAATCTATAATGAAATTTTAGGAATAGTTTAATGTTTAAACAATGTCATGTATAGAATAAAGTTTATGTATTGAAAAAATAAATGCGTATTTATTTTCTAGATAACGATTGAAAATAAGCTTGAGGTTAGCGATTCGAATAAGGTATCAAAGGAAACAGTGATTCCTCATATGTAGTAGATACATCAGCCATTTTTATTCAGTAATTTTTCATTATTGTTATGGTTTTTTAATTTAAGCAAAATGACACTATATTTATTCAATACTCAATAATAAATATTCAATACGTTTAATATTAATATTTTTAATCATTAAATTTCGAACTAAATATGTACGATTTCTCTTAAAATATTGCCAAAAATATAATTCAATACACAAGCAATCTTAATTTCATATACTTTTCATCTTTTTTTATTTCCAATGAGCTGCACAATCAGTCTTCCCGATGAGCAGACCTAGTGCGTTCTCCAGAAGTGGTATCCACTCTTTCAGGACCACCACAATGGGTGAGATACCGTTGGCCATGTTAATTTGGACGTCTAGTTTCTGCCACACTAGATGGCAGCACCAAGACTCTATTTGGATGCTAAAGTGCACTAGGAATTCAAATTTGCCGGAAATGCCAGTAGCCAATAAGGCACTCCAGGGATCTTTTACATGCCGCATAATCATACGACATGGCCGCTGAGGATTTTCAGCATCCCGAAAATCCTGTGTCTGGGCCGGAGATTACATATTTTCATCTAAAAGTTACAAAACAACACTTGAAGCAAAATATTTATTATAGCTATATTTTTGCACAATTTTTTATAAGCTCATTTTCTAGACTAATATAAAACGATTATAAAAATGATATTTTATTTTATCACCAGAAAACCTGAACTTTGCTGTTTACCTAGAGTATAAGTCTAGAGTGACGAATCTGATTCTTTCCAGATTGTTTGTATGTAGATCAATTAGACGTTCAAAATCTTAAAATATAATCATAATCAATGTAATAAAAAAGACATTATAAACTCGCTCATCAATACTGTGTGTTATTTTATTCGAATTGATGAACGAAAATATTTCATCAAACAGAGCCCTTACTTTTCAATTATACTTATACATTTGTATCTTAGATAATTGAGTTGTTTCCTTTTCTCTATAACTGATAATTGAAGAATTGTTGAAATACTCTTGTTTTCTTAATGAAACTGATGTTTTTATACCACCTGGGTACCATATACCTAAACCTATTTGGGTTAATGGGTTAATACCTGAACCTATCTGGGTTATTCAAAATATCTAAGGGGTCACTCTGCCACCACCCGTCATTCTAGGTATAAAGTTCACTGGAATAGATCGACTAATAGACCGGTATCATTTCAAAAATAATTTATATTGATTTAAATTTTTCACTTTGTTCTAATAATCACATTTTACAGATTTTACTTTTGTTTAAACTTTAGACATACATTATCTAAGTAAACGGCAAACTTAAAATACAAAAAAACAATTTCATCATGAATAATCAATACGAAAAAATCAATTTATACATGAATAACCAAATAGTCACTTTAATTAGAACAACTTATAAAAAGTCAGCAATACTAAATATTTTCAGTAAGTTATCTTTTGAATTGGAGTGTTTTATTTAATGGTTTCTTTGTAAATTTCATAAATTAAAAATCCACAAAACAATAAAGTTTGTATATTGAATGGTATCAAATTAATATTTAAATGAATATAAAACAAAGGCACTATAGAAATCTTTTGAATCAGTATTCTGGAAGGTTGGTAAATACTACCAAATTATGTTTCAAATTTTCAGGAGCTATTAATAATCACCTTTTATCTCATTTCTGTTTTCATAAGCAATAAGACAGGTTTTTAAGTAATTGAACCTGTCGCCCAAATGGTTCGTCATCTTTTTGTTTAAACATATTTTTGTTTTTCCGCATCATTATTTTTGCTGCATTTATGTTTATAGCTATTTTCGGATTTTTTATTTTATTTATTTTACGAATTCTAAAAGTTACAAATTTATGGGCAGTTTTAAGGGAGCGTATCCAACATTAGAAAATTAAGTATTCAGAAATATGTTGAAAATAATCCCCTTATATATTTTTTAAAAATGCGTTTTTTTTTTTCCTTTTAGCACCATTCTAATTTATTCTAAAACATCCATTAATAAATGAATTTCTTATGGGGGATTATTGAAAAATAAATCATTGCAAGGAATTTTTATTAAAATACTCGAAGAATATAGTTAAAGCTAACTATTTAGGAAAGCGAATAAAGAATACCAAAATATGTTTTATTACGGGTTCAAATTTATAGGACTTACGGTACATTTTGTCGATCATCTCATCTCCGTTTTCTGAAGAAATAAGACATTCCTGTTTTCTTAAACAATAAAACGAGTTTTTTTGTAATTAAACCAGCATGTTGACTTATGATTCGGCATATTTCCATAGGAAATTTGTTTTCCCAGCTTACGTATTAATTTGCTACATTTTGTTTATACGTTTTTTTTTTATTTATTAATTATACGAAATATAAGAATAAAAAATTAAGGGACATATCTATACATAGCTATATATCATACAGTATATTTAAGTTTAAGGAGCATATCCGATATTAGAAAAGGATGTATTCAGAAAAATGCTGAAGATAATTCCTTTAAATATTTTTAAAAAATTTATATTTCTTTCAGCACCAATAATTTATTCTAAAACATTCATTAATGAATGAATTCTCTTAACGAGATTATTTAGCAATGAATTCTCAAAAGGATTTATTACTAAATTATCTTGAAAAAGACTACAATATATATAGTTTATAGCAGGGCTGTCCAACTGCAAAGAGCCCACGGGCCAGAATTCCGGTCACTTATCACCTGGCGAGCCGCAGTTTGAAAAAGTTGAACAATAACCTTTTACCTCTTATACAATAACAATTAATAGTTGAATTATTAATTATAAAACAATGGAACAGGATTATAAAACAATTTGCTTACATTTTAATAAGAAAACTGAGGCCGATCAGCCTGAATAAGAAGTTGGCTTGCCACATGCGGCCCGAGGGCCGCCAGTTGGACAGCCCTGGTTTATAGTATATGCAATATAGAATAGTATATACGATACACAATATAGAATATACAATAAAAAATATACAATACATTTAATTTAAGGAACATATCCGATATTAGAAAAAGATGTACTCCGAAATATGTTGAAGATAAATTCTTTAAATATTTTAAACAAATGTATATTTCTTTCAGCACCATAAATTTATTCTAAAACATTCATTAATAAATGAATTCTCTATCCGAGATTATTTAATAATGAATCCTCCAAAGGATTTATTATTAAATAATCTTGAAGAAAACTTTAAGTAAGTTCATTTAGTTAACCTGTCAGATAAAAAGGTTTTTCTCCTTTTAATCAGTTGCCAACGTCGAGAAAATAATTTAAAGAAATATAAAAATTAATTTATTTCTTTTTTATTGGATAGCGAAAGAAAACATTAATTACAAACTTAATTTAAATATCGTGTTGAAGATACACTTGTGTAGATAGAAAATAAATTTACTTGAGTTGTCAAATAGAAGAAAGCTTCAGAAAAAAAAAATATATCAACTCAAAAATAATTAAGCTGCAGGAAAATATATCGTATCATTATTACAATTTGCCTTTTTATAGTTTTTTGTAAAAAACAACTATATTTCATAAGCGTTAAAAAATAAAATCGAATAAGTATATCTGAAAAAAGTAATTTATATTATTTTCCATATTTCATTCAATATTTAGAGAAAATATTAATGACATTTTCAAAAATATAAATTATATATCAGGCTATAACAAATTACTGGGCGTTTTAACAGCCAACGATTCAAGGATAAATAAAAGAAAGTAAAAATGCACGTTTAGCTGCATTTCGCTTAAAAACCAGATCATTCATTATCCGCAATTTTTGAAATTAGTTACAAATTCTGACAACAAATGGCGCTGTTTACAAGACAAAATATTTTAAAAATTTTAGCTTTAGTTTAGTACACTCTGAGGCCAAACTAACTGACGACCATGTATATATTTTAGTTTAAATGTTTTGAAAAGGGGCAGAATAACTTATTTTATGGTTTTCTAGTCAGCTCCCTCTGTTAATGAGCTTTGTAACTAATTTTAAAACTTGATAAGAATAAAAACCAATTTCTTGAGTAGTACGCAGCAAAGTTTCTATTTTAAATCTATTATTTTTTTTCTCCGTTTTTTGTTTAAGATTGGCCCGTGCTTCTATATAACCATTAACTTTTATATTGAATATTAAGTGTAATATTTAAGGAAGTTAAACTTTTGTCGTTCTAAAGATTCATCTCAATCACTAAAATAATATAGGATTCATTATCTCGTTAAAAAATTATTATACACGCGATACAAATGAAAGTGGAATATTTTCAACTGAAAACTTGCTCAATGAAATATAAAACTGCATTTTTTTATAAATATCACTCATTTGCATTTAAACTTAATTACCCTGAATAATTCAAAAATTCGAAATTTTTTTTTTTTGCATTTTTCGAATCTTTGTACCCTTCCTAATGTCTGTCTAAAACGATTTCTCGATACCTAACTTCGTTTGGAAGTTATACCGGAAAATAGAGAGTCGTCGCTAAGCAGGTAGAAAGGCCCGTTCGACCGGGTTAGGAGGGGCAACATTCTTTTTGTGTCACATTCATTCAGTTGACTGCATATAGAAACTTACTGTCGGCATTTCATTTATCGACCATTATATATATGAAATTAAACGTTTTCCCCTACCATAAGTCAAAACTTTAAACGCGTTTTTCTCAAAACGCTGTTTTTTGACCTGGCCCAACGTTTTTCTCATGATCTATACAACGAAATAAGCTGTTCTTTAAATTAAATTACATAAAAATATATTCTTTAGAAAGTAGCACAGGAGTTTTTTGATATTTTTACATTTCGATTTTATATTAGTATATTAATGAATATTTTTTTAATGAAAAACTTAACTTTTTTTTTAAGTTGCCGCCATTTTGGTAATTTCGCGAATATCAAAAAACCGCTATCCTACTTTTTAGATAATGTCTTTATGTTTCAGAAAATCTAAACAAAATCGTTTTCCTATGTTTCAGGACTTCTAGATCCATGAGGCCAGTGAGGTGCTACTTTTTAAAGACCAGCCACACACGGAGCTGCCACCAACTTATTTTTTATTATTTTGTAAAAAAAAATTAAAATAGACCTAAATTGTAGCTAAATAACATTCAAAAAACAAGAAGTCTCTGTATTGTCTCTTTTACTTAAAAAAATCCAAGAAACACGTTAATATTTTACCATCTCAGGGCGGGGTCCCCTCTTAATACCTTACATTTAAAATAAAATAACATTTCAAAGGGATAACATCCCCTAATAAAATAATTTTTTGATGAATAAAATTGTGAAAAAATAATAAATTAAAAAATGGTTTAATTAAGTAGGGAATTTTAAAATATTATTTAATATACCATAGCATCTGAAAAAAAATAAAAAAAATTCACTCGATAACAAAATTAATATTTTTATATTAAATCCTAAATGTTTAATAAACAAGAGATATACTATCTGAATACTTTTTATTATAAGGTTTAAAGACTCATTTTCTCATGTAAAAATATCCAAATCTAATTAAAAGTAATAATAAAATAAAACTAAAAAATAAAACATTTAATTAGCGGGGTTAAGGTAGAGATCTTTATTAAGAACCACTAAACAACAATTAAAAGGGACGTTTAATTCAAATTCTAATGTTTCGATATTAAAAACTTAGGTACCACTATGGCTAGCGGAGAAATGATTAAATTTTTGAGTGAAGTTGAACAGCAAAAATGATGTTTTTGTTTTTTTTAATATCTCAGGAAATAGCTGAAATTATCTTAAAATGAAGTTCTGCAACAAAATCTATTTTCCTGTATTAAATCTTAAGGTTGAATATTGAAATTTAAGAAGTGTATTAAATTGTGTATATCTCCTTATTTGTATAAGTTGATGCAAATAAATAAGGCTAAAGCTGTAATTATTGTAAGTAAATAAACATACGAAAGTGAGTTAGACCTATAATAATAAATGACTTGCGAAGGAATAATTTAATTAATGAGATAACTTAATGGCAATTTTTTATGTAAAAAAAGTAACTAAAAAAACTAAAAATGACGTTCAGCAACAAAATCTACTTTTTATATTAAATCTAAAAGATTTTCCTATATTAAATCTAAAAGATTTTCCTATATTAAATCTTAAAGATTGAAATATAAGAGATATATTAAAGTATTTCTGTGACCTTATTAACCTTAAGCTGAATTCACTTTTAACAATCATACCAATTTTATTTAGACCAGTAATAATAAATGGCTCGCGAAGGAAAAATTTAATTAATGAGATAGCTTAGAAACAGTATTTCAAATCATAAACAAAAAACTAAAAATTACGTTCTTCATCAAAATATACTTTTCCTATATTAAATCTTAAAGATTGAAATGTAAGAAAAATTTAAAATATTTCCGTGTCCTTATTAGGCTTACGGTAAAGTTATTTAAATCAAATAAATATATAAATTTGAGTTATACTTGTAATAACGAATGGTTCGTAAAGGATCGATTTAATTAACCAAATACCTTAAATAGTAATAATTTTTATTAATCTAAAAAAGTAATTAATAAAATTGCAAATGTTGATCTACATCAAAATTTATCGTCTCTATACTAAATACTTACATTATACGTTAATATATAAATGATTCATCTTATCAAAGTAATTGCTTCCATTCTAAGTCTTTAATATGTATTTTCAAGAAAGAAACATTAAAGTTGTAGTAAATGATGTGATAATTAATGATTTGGAGAGAAATAGTTTATTTGACGAAACAAGTTTAAAGAAAAGAAAAAAATTTTTGTCGTTTAGAGGAATAACTAAGCGAAATTAAAAGCTAAGTTATGATAAAATAGTACTTTCTAATTCTTTCCAGTATAGTTTCAAAAAATTCTTTACTAGTATATAGTATCTGATAGTTATTTACTAGTATAAAGTATCTAATAGTTCTTTACTAGTACAGTATAGAAATAGTACATTTGCAGAATGAAAAACTAAACATATCTATTCATCAGTCATATCAATATAAACGTACATTTAATTAACATTTTAATTGGTACAAATACATAATATTATAGGCATTACAATGAAATTATTTCCATTTATCGAAACAAAGGAGAAATGATTTTAGCGAATAGTAGAGCCATGAATCAAACCTAAGAAAATAATTAAATCCCCAACAAATATGAATATAAATGCATAGTGCATTTTAATGTCGTTAATATCAATAAATTAAGTTTAGATTCTTATAGGAAAAGATTCTTATAGGAAAGAAAGGAAAGTTTGAAATCATTCGGTGTAGAGTTGCCAATATACAGGTTTTAATTATCGTTATTCAAATCATTTGTTCCCATGCATCAACATAAAACGAAGTTTACCATAGAATATTAAACGAATTATAAAACGTAAAAATAATATTGCAACAAATTCCGTGAATAAGACATGATTCGATAATTTGTTTAAATGCATAATTTCTTTGCAGCAGAAGTTTGGCTTCAATAACAAGTAATTCCTAAATTTTGTTATGTTTTATAACGTTCATGAAGAATGTTTTCTATAGCCTTTCACAGAGAAATATTCCGGTAAAATTACCATTCAGAGTGGCCAATCACATTTCTGTTAAGTACAAAACAATTCTAGTAATAAAAACAAAAATATACGGCATTTAAAAAATTCATTTGGTAATTTTTCCCTGGCATAGTAGCGGTTTACCAGAAATACTTGTTTTCAAAAATACGGTATTTATTAACACACATTTGTTAAGAATTTAAAATTGAAAAATAAATTCAACCCAATAAATGGTTTTTATGCCATGCTTTAAAGTACTGGGATACATTTAGAAAATTTTACCACATTTACCAAATTTCGCCACAGATGGTAAAAACATATTTTACTGTCCATTTAGCCAAAATCATTACCAAAGCGTTTCAGTAAAGCTTACCGGGATTCATATTCTGAAAAGTTTTACACTATTCTGCTAGTTTTACACTATTCTGCTAGTTTTACACTATTCTGCTAGTTTTACACTATTCTGCTAGTTTTACACTATTCTGCTAGTTTTACACTATTCTGCTAGTTTTACACTATTCTGCTAGTTTTACACTATTCTGCTAGTTTTACACTATTCTGCTAGTTTTACACTATTCTGCTAGTTTTACACTATTCTGCTAGTTTTACACTATTCTGCTAGTTTTACACTATTCTGCTAGTTTTACACTATTCTGCTAGTTTTACACTATTCTGCTAGTTTTACACTATTCTGCTAGTTTTACACTATTCTGCTAGTTTTGACCATAAATTTTTTCTCTGTATATAAATATATAATATTATTAGTGTTTTCCATTGTTTTTTCCTCTAACTCTATTTCTTAATTTAATTGTAAAGATATTGATTAACTGAATTTATCACACTGTAAAGTTTGTGTTTTTAAGTATTTTTTTATTGTTTAAAGTATGATAAAAAAAAAGTGTTCTTCCAATGTTTAATTTAGATTTTTTAAATATTAAAAAAATGTATTTTTTAAAATTTTAAATGTTTAAAATTTTCTATCCTATTTTAATTTTTTTAAGTGACTACTTTTCTAATAATTATTACTCAACTAATAATTATTATTCAAACATAATACATTATTATTCAAACATAATATATTATTATTTTACTTTAAATTTATAAATTACAGTTATTAAGTCAGTATAGCACAGTTTCATTACTAAAATTGAATTTGCATTGAAATTTAAACTACAAAGAATACTTACTCATGCATTCAAAATTCTAATTTAATCTCAAATCATAATTAAATTCTAAATTCATTAAAATCATAAACCATATTTGGAATGGAACTATCTTCAATCTATTTGGTAAATATTTAATCATATGAGCAGTATGAAAGTCATTATTTAATTTTTTATATATATTAACATTTAAACAAAGCGTATATGAATTTAAAATGCATTTTAGAAATTAATAAATGAATTTAAAATTGTATTAAATGATTCAAAAGGAAAGTAAAAAATATATTATTAAATCTTTCATCACACATAAAATATTTCATCACACATCAAATATAATCAGTGATGATTATATGTAATTGAAAGCCGGGTAAAAATGTTTTCTTAATACAATTAAGTAAAAACTTTTTACCATTACGACTCCTAGAAGAAAAAATAAATAAATTTTCTATAAAAAACAAGAAAAATATGTTTTTTATTTTTATTTTTTAAACATTATTTCTTTTAAATATGTTATTAAAGGATTTTATCAAAATAAAGATTTATGGCATGGGACAAAATTAGAAAATTTGGCCACAATTGTAAGTTGTAGCATTTTTAATAGTGACCATCACTCTTTAAAATATATGGAAAATTCTTATTAAACTTTTTAAACGGTTAAAAAACTGTTGATTTTAACAATATAAACATATCTTTTAAAGCGTTTATAAAACGATATTATATATTATTTCTAAAATAAAGAAATACTTTAAGGAATAGACTAAATACTTTTCAGAATATTACAAAATACTCATAATAAAATCACATTTATTAAAAAAAAATGTGCATATGAGTAGCAATATTAAAGAAAGAAGTGGCGATCGACTTGGAGACAATTTTTCAATAACTGTTTAGTCGTCGTGTTCATTTCATATGTCATTTCAATTTAATTCAAATTTGACAAATTTTTTTTTTCTTCCGCCAATTGTTATGTTTGTTTTTTTCTTCTTATTCTATTTTATACATCTCATTTTCTTTTCATTAGAAAGTTCATTTTGATTTCAATTGTCATTTCATATCCTTTTATTTTCTCCTTTTCCCATTTCCATTTCCCATTTCCCATTTCTCCATTTCATATCCTTTTTATTTTCTCAGCAATTTTATTTATCATTTCATAGACCATTTGCATAAGTCATTGTGACAGATACAACTCTTTTATTTAAATCTTGTTTTTTTGTTTAAATTTATTTTATGAGAAGTTTTAAGTAATTTTTTTTTTAAATTAGGGTTTAGTTTTCTCAATTAAAACATAAATATATTTCAAATATCTTGACTGGTAAAATTTCATTCTTTTCGAAAAGAATATTAACTTTCTATTAACCATTCATTGCTGATAAACGCGGTCATTTTTACTTTTTCTGTTGGGAAAGATACCTCTCAATACCCACAGTTCTTTTTTTTTCTCCATTTAATTTTAAGAGGGCGGGCCTATACGATAATCTGAATCATCCGATTTCAAACCGTCCACTCCTTAAATTTTAATTGGCTATCGCTTGTCTGGGTGTATACCAGTCAACATTTTTTTCTAAATTTTGTTGCACATTCTTTCTCGATTCTCAGGCTTATTACACCATGTTGCCTTCTCTCTCCGCGATGCGGTCTTCATTCTGTATCAAGGGGGGGGGGGAAATTACATGGCATTACTTAACATTAATATTAATAATATCTCGGATTCTTATGATTCTCAGTAAATCAAATATTCCTTACATCTACCCATTAATACCTTGTAATTTCCTTAAAAAATAAAAATACTTTCAACTTTTTGCTTTTGTATTTCCTTTATTCTCACCTTTTAAATTTATCTTTCTCTTCTATCTTATTTTTATGCAATACGCTTTATTTTAAACTCTTACTCTTTTCACCCATTTCTAAATTCTAGGCTTATCTTTGTTAATATTTTGTTTAAAAAAACGGAATGATTTTGCTTTTTTGGAAGAAAATGTTTATGCATTGTAAGATAAGTAAAATAAATAATAAAAATATTTTTTTGTGTGAAATGGCTCCTTAATTTAGTTTCATTTCTTAACAATGTTTCCAGTATGCGGTGAGAACATTTTGTTATATGCATTACTTCCTTTGAAAACATTTCTAAATTGTATTAAGTAATATATTTATTCTTGAATATCTTTTTATCTTTTATTTATGATCTAGATTAATTTTAGTGTTCCCTTTATTCCAAATTCGTTGATAGCAGTTTATCGAATTTGTTCAAACCTCACATTTTGTGACCATTTGAATGTATTGGGTCATTGTTATCCCATGATAGTATCGTACTACCACTTTCCACCAAAAATCGTTTCCCTTTATTTTGATCCTATATTTACTTTGAAATCAATAATTGCTGTTTTTCACTGAATAACTATATACAAATACAAGTTCAAATAAAAATATCTTTCTATTTCAACACATTATATTATTATAGTTGGGTTTTATTAAATTTACGAATTTTATATATAAATCAGCTATTATTTCATTCATATTCAATCAACCAATTCAATGATGCATACAATTCATCATTATTATATGTAAATAGAATGCATTCAATTCTTAATATGTAATTATGACCATATATATATATATTTAAATATAATAGTCATTTTATTTTCCTTTCATATAAGATTTCAATGCCATCTTACATGCCATTTTTACTTCATTTCATGATTCATTTTCATGTCAATTTCCAGTTCAAGTGTCATTTAACTTTTGTTACCAGTTCATTTTAATGTCATTGTATTTTTGCTTTGTTTGTTCCTTTATTTTCAGGTCAAATGTCAATTTTGCTCTCGTTTCCTAAATTGAATTTCTTTCGGTATGGGTTTTGCATTTAAAAAATCTCATCCATTCGTTTCGTATTTAATATTTTTTCGTATAATATTTTATTGTGCTTAGCTAAGTATTGCAGGCAAATTATTTGTGTTTCCACAATCGCTATTTTTTCATAGCCATTAAAAAGTTTAAGATAATCTTGTTAAGTTTTAAGCTTATAGGAATTTACAAAGTGAAAAAGAATGAAAATTTTCTCTAAAAACGGATTTTTTACCCTACACAACTATCCACTTCACCAAACAATTTCCTGTTGAGCGAAAAATATACATTAAAAATATTGGTATGGTTTCCCTGCGGATTTTCTTTTCGATAAACCAATTTTCGGAAATAGTTTACATAGTTTGATACTTTTTATCTCAGTTTTTCCATTTATTTTTGTTTGAACCTTATGAAGACATCAAAGAAGATGGATTACTTTCAAAATTGTGCATCATTTGTTATTTTTTTGTCTTTTGTTTTACCAGCGGTAAAAAAAAATACAAATTCCACCTTTGAAAAAAAAAATTCCCTTGTTACTGTTTTAAACTTCAGCATGCTTCAGAGAAAATTGTTTTCATTTTTTATAAACAGATGTTAAATGCCCCTTGAGAATTGATTTTCTCAGAAAAACATATTACTTTCTATATAAAGAATTCGAAAAAAGCTCAAACATTTTATAATGCAATATTCTTGCATATATATGCCTGAATTATTTATAATGCCGATCATAGTTTATACTTATCTATTATATTTTATGTAACTACTTCTATTGTACTTTTACTATTATATATACATGTTATAGTATGTTTATAAATAATATGATGAAATGCTTATTTGTTCATAAATAACATTATTATTTAATAATAGCATTATTGAAAGTTATTATTAAATGTTATAATTACATAATAACATTACATATTTTCTACAATTATAATGGAATTATTGCATATATATGCCTGTAATTATTTATAATGCCGATCACTCTTTTATACTTATCTATTATATTTTATATAACTAATTCTATTGTACTTACTATTACTATTATATATACCTGTTATATGTTTATAAATAATATGCTGAAATATTCGTTTTTCCATATATATCATTGTAATTTTGTAATAGCATTGTTGAATGTTATTATTAAATATTATAATTCCATAATAACATTACATATTTTCTACAAGTATAAAGGTAAAAGTTAAAAAAAAAGTTAAATGCAACGAATATGATTGTGTGTTTTTATTTTATTTTTTAGTCCTTTATTAGATTTACAGGACAACAACAAATAGTTTTAAGCACACAAATAAATATATATTTATACCACTATTTCAAAAATATTTTAAAACATTTTAAAATAAACATATGTGACTGACATTTACAAAATTTTTACATTATTATATTGCATTAAACAGATACTCAATTTATCATATATTAAAAAGTTAGAGATCTTTATAATAAATCTGAAAATTTTATTGGTTGTAATATTTAGTGCATGCGTACAAAAACATTTCAGAAGATAATTCGAACCTTAAAAATCACTTAATGTATTTAAATGTATTTAAATATGTTTAATCTTGAAATTCAAATTTCTATATCAAATTGCTAAATACAAAACTTATTTTAAATTGACCTATAATGATTCATTTGTTTTACATCATTATCAATTCTTCACTGAGAAAAAAAAGTATGAACAAAACTACCAGAATATGCTAATACTTACCACCGTGTTTTTGGCTCTATGGGAACACCAAAAAGCTGGTAATTTTAAAAGAAGCGCTTTAGTAATGACTTCGGAAAAATTAATAATAAAACATGGTTTTGCGGATTGATTCAGTGGTGAATGGGTGCATTAAATAAAAAGACCATTTCTGTTAATAAATAAATTTAGTATTAGTAAAGCAATGAAAACAAACAATATGGAAGTACTGTATTTTTAGGGCTTTCTAATAAGCCATCCATTCCAATCAATTGCCTGCCACACTAGTGATTACAGAATTATTCTGAGTGATTACAACACCCTCTGATGCTGAGGTAGAAATTCCTATGGTTTTATAATATGGGATAAAAAGTGACAAATGATGTAAAATTTAGTATTTTTATTATAATACCTTAGAGCATGGTATAAAAACTATTTATTTGGTTAAATTTACTCTTCAATTTTGTATTTTTTATTAAATGTGTGGTAATAAGAACAATTTTCTGGTAAACCGTTGCCTCAAACCAATGAATGGTTTACATACCATAAATATTGGTTTTATTAACCAGAATTATAAGTTGTTTTTTTTTACCAGAAATGTCCCTACAGAGTGGTAATTTTACTAGAATTTTTAACTCCGTGTTCAAACCTTTAAACAAATCATGACTAAGACATATTAGCTATAACAAAATTAAAAGTTGTATTCCAAATATAGATGTAAAAATACATCCTACAAATACCCTGGAAGTTACTTTCTGTTTCATTTCGAAAAGATAGTGGGGGAAAAAATCACCAACAGTGCGAAAACAGAAATGTGATTTTTCAAATATCGAAAGCCTCTGGGCAAATAAGATTTCGCCTCACTCGACGCCAACAGAGATGACAGAGTTGGTTTCACTTTTAACAGTAAGCTGGTGAAGAAAAAAATCACCAATCAAGGCTTAGTTGACAGGACAAACAGGAAAAGAGAAGTATTGAACACAATATGTCTTGACGCGAAATTGGGGATTAGTTGACAGGCCCTGATCCTGGCGGATTTGAAAATGTTATTAGTTTGGTTAGCTAGGCAATATTGAATTTAAATGAACTCTTCTTTTTTCTATGGAAAAGGTTTGAATTTGAAGAAAATCAGGGCTATTTTTTCTGGAAAACATGACGTTGCAATTTTTAGCTTTGGATGTTTGTTAAACTAAACATGACGTCAAATATAGTTTGTCATTTTAAATTAAAAAGTTTCAGTTTTTAAAGAAATATTCTAATTATAAATGCAGCCTGCAATGAAACTAATAATTTTTAATTTATAAAAGGAGAGGCAAGTTTAATTAATGAATTGAAAATAATAAATTGTTGTGTAAAAGTGGTCATTATTTTCATCTTTCTATATCAAGTAAAAAACCTTTTTAAAGAGTATTTATTTGGTTATTTATTTATGCATTTCTTCATTTATTAAGCGTATTTGATTAATTTAATTGTTTATTTAATTTGTTTTTTGAATTTTATTTTACTTATTTATGTTTTGTAAGGGACGAACAGTCCTTACTGTCTTGCCATTTTCATCAGAAATTAAAATTCTAAAGCAAATAATTACCGTGTTGGCATATTGGCGTATGGTATATTGGGGTTTTCTCTTGACGTATGATATCTCTTGACGTATTGACAAAGCATTTCATCAATGATAGATAAAATTATATATTTTTATCCATTTTTTTTTAAATTTATTTATTATTAATTTTTTTTTTTTTTTTGGCGATTTTTCTCTTTCGCTTCGAAAGCTTTCTTAGTCTTTTTTCCCCTGAATCACTGTAATAAACTAAACCGGTGAGTTTGATTCTTATTTTTCTCACGCCACCTCGTGATGAAAGACCTGTACCAAATTTTAGTTTGATCATATATTATAACAGTTTAATTAGAGTTATTAAGAATAAATGTGAAAGAATAAATTGCTTCTAAGCTGAAAAGAGCAATTATTGTAATATATGAAGTATTTTAAAAATTATATATAATTGAGAGAATTTTTTTTTTATATTTATATAGCAAATTTTATTATTCATTTCATGTGTTAACTAAAATGTATATTTCTGGATTAAAAGTAGAGATAATTTTTTTCCAGAGAAAAAGATCATATACCTTGGCAAATGTAGTATTTTTTTTTTATAATCTCCTAACGAAAACATTCATCAATGTAATAAGCCTGACTAGTAACTCCAATTTCCTTCTGTACATACGTTTTGTCCAATCATATTGTGTAGTAATCATTGATCCTACAATCAGACCTTTCTTGACAGAACAAGCAGGAAACAAAAATCGGAATTGCAACTAACGCTTCCTGATCGGAAATTGCAGATAAACTGATAGGCAAAGAAATGTTAACAAAATTTGTATTTCGACTTACATTTATGCCCATACTACGGAAAATGATCTGTTATTTGTGAAGTACAAATTGGTTAAAATTAGCACGACGGTACTCAGTGGCTCTTAGCTTCAGCTCTACTAAACAGATGCATACAACTTCAAATATATGTTATTCAGTTCATGTGGCAGAGGTTTCCATTGAAAAGCATAAGTGAGAATCTTGCTAATAAATTGCGTGGTTTTATTTAAACTATTTGAAAAATAACCAACCTTACAACAATACAACCTTACAACCTGCATATTGTTAACTGTCAAGGTAAAGACATAGTGCTTGCAGGCTTGTAAATTAATAAAATATTCTTTTTTATTTTATTTTTATTATTTTGAGTTGTTACGTTTCCTTTTTATTGCGTTATAGCGTCACCTGATGGTAAAATTTAGAACTATTTTGCTTGTATCGAGATGTTTAGGTTAAAAAAATTTATTTTTTCACAGAACTGTAATTTTTTTGATAATTGTACGGATAGATTAATTCGATATCTATTAACATATACTAGAATTGCAAATTTGGATTTTGGAGAAGCTCTAGGTCCTAGAACTTCACCTAGATCTAGATTTAACTCTAGATGTAAATCTAGGATCCCAGAATTTAGGATCTATTCTTCAAAAGGAACCAATGGAAGTACTTACACATGCTTCCACTACCAGTATTCTATTCAGAGTGCAGATGGTGAAAGAAACCACGTGGTCTCCGCATCACACTCTCCACTCACCTAACTGTTCGTTGTCTTTGACAGGAAATAACCAATGGCAGTTAGAGACAGAGAAGGAATTGGAACACAACACTTTGATACGGTTTTGTGGCCAAATTTTTATTCCAAAAAGAAGAAATATTTATATATTTATTTATTTTCAAATTATTTTTTAAAATGATTTGAAAAAGATATGCGTCATAAAACATGTGATCCAAAAAGTGTGAAAATATAGGTAAAATAAAATCTGAACTAGATTATTCCGAACAATTATACATTGTTAAGCTTTACTCGCATTGTACAGCATACGCAATATACATTGCTCAGCATTGAATATTAAAGCAAAAACAATTATATTTTCTACTTATTATAATTGTGTACATTTTTCTTAACGTTGCAAATACGTTAACTTGAACGTAACGTTTTCTGAACGCTATAATTTATGTTAAAAGGTTACTTATTATAATTATACACATTTTTTTAAACGGTAATTTGTAGGAGAAAAAGGTGCATTTTGCACAGAAAAGATTGCTAAAATAAAAAAAATCTTTGAAAGAAAGTGACTTTTTTTTTCTGCCTTGCTTATTAGATCATTTATCAGAACCTTGAAATATTTAAGCCCTAATAAAAAGTTGGGTTTTCAAGAATGACTTGTGAAATATGGCTTTTTCTCCCACAGCATTTTCAGATAATCCTTATAAATGATGTTTATTTACCAATTTTATAAAAGGAAACTTTGAGGAAACTATTTCGTGGATAATATGAAAAGTCAAAGATAAATTGTACTTGAAGATTAATAACAGGAAATTTTCAATAATTTTAAAGAAGCTGAATCAATAATTTCGAACCTAATTTAAAGCATAAGTTATCCAACACGTTTCATCACTTGAAGCTGAAAATTTACGTGGATTAACTAACATAAATATCAAATTTTCAAAAATAAACATAATTACTTTATGTTTTTATTTATTGATAAAAGTATTTTAATATTTTCATTTGATGACTAAAATGTAACACATATCAGTTATGTTAGTATAAAGCGTACATTTTGTATAAAGTGATAAAAAAACAATGTAGTGTGGTATAACATTAAAAATATGCACACAGTCAATACATTATTCATTAAGCAAAGTAAATAAATCAAAATTATTGTGTAAACAATTAAATTACAGAAATTTCGAAACTCTAATTATAAGTAGAGTAGTAAAAACAAAAGAGCGTTCTCAAATTAAATAATACTAAGAAAATTTTATATTTTAAACATTACTAATTTTTGCTCAAAAGCAACATTTTGAACATTAACATAACGCAACAATTCAAAAAAGGTGGCACTAAATGATATAATTCAAACTCAATTCTCTTTGATAAAGTATTTTTTACAATGTGCTGTCTTTTAAATATTGATTATGAAATATTGCATACTTTCTGATATTCCCAGAGACATTTTGTTGGCGCTATTGCACGTAAACTAATAAAAACAAAGTATGTAAATTCTCGCTGTACTGGTTTTTGTTTTCAGTTAGAACGACTGCTTCGTTGATTCTTGTTTTTAAAAAAATGGCTATTATTTATAATTATAGCCATTTTTTAACGCAAGCATTATGCTTATATTTATATTCTTCAAACCCCGTTGTAAAACTTCAACATAATAATTGTTGTTTCTAGGCAAAAAACAGTTTTTCTGCTAAAATTAAAATTATTCACTTTACATATATGTACTAAAAGAAATTCTTTTTGCATACGCTGGTGCCTCTACTTCTTACGTCCAAATATTATTATGTACTAGTATTATAAATATTTTGATCTATTGGTGAATAGAAGTAATTTTTTTAAATTATTTAAAAAAAAAAAAAAAAAAAAAAACATTTATACTCTTATAGTATTATAATGTTCAAACAAATTTGATGAGTTCACAACCGTCATTTTATATTTTCGCTTACCAAACGGGCGTCAAAATACTATTTTTAAGCTGATCGTTAAGTTCTAAATCATTTAACAGATCTCTTTCATTGTAATTTATAACAGTATATAGTATGTTATTTTCACGAAAATAATAATTGTAAAACGGTTAAAAAGATTAGAAACCACCTATATAAATAACTTTATCTTAAAATGTAGTGCAGAATTACATTATAATAATAAAAAGAACAACAACATTTTTTTTCTAGTTTTAAATTCTTGAATTAAAAGCCTAATAAGAGCAGTACGGGAAAATAACTTTAAATTAGGGCTACACATTTTTGTGACTTTTATTAACTTTATGTTGATGGCATGGAAACATGGAAATGAATGAAGAAAAATTTTATTCCACCACGTGATTTTCCAGCCAATGAAAATGCACGAACAACAATAAAAAACTACGACACAATCATTAGATTTTTATATATAGTAAGATATGTGCTTTTCAGCATTATTAAATTGATTTTTACAGTTAAAACAAAAAATAGTATTAAGATAAAAACAAATTTAAACCAAGATTTAATTATTACCCAACTTAATTTTTAAATATAGCATAGTTGTTTGCGTAAAATTTATATTCTAAAAATTAAGGCTACTTTTTAATTTAAAAAAAAAAAAAAAATTTAATGGCAGTAAACTCAATCATCAAAAATGTTTTAGAACATAAAACCTGGGGAAAATTTAAAATTTAACCTAAAAATCCAATTTGGTGAGGAAAGAAAACTCTTTATTTAAATTTTAAAATAACTCAACTGTCATGCATTTTAACAAAAACATTAAATTAAATTTAAATATTCTTTTTATTTTTCTGAAACTTAATTTAATTGAGCTAGTTCTGAAACCAGTGGTCCCAGATTAATAATAAATTCAGATACAATAGCATTTAGGCTATTAAAAAAAGAATATTTAAATAGCATCTGGTAACATCAGAAACATACCAACTAATAGAAAAATTTACATTTTTGGGTTTAGCAATTTTATTTGCGCCTCTCTGATTAGCCAGAAAAACTAATAAAATCATCTTCTTTCTAATTTTTCCCTTTTCAATCCTATTTTATTTAATTAGATTCTTCTTCGAAATACGAATTAAAAAATTGAACATCAGAATCTTATTAGCAACATTAATACGCTAAAATGCAGGTTTTATATTTGAATTGAACGTTAGAAATTATTCTAGGAATAATTTCCAACGTTTTTGCCAGTCTAATAAAATGAATATATCTAAATGTTAATCTCTCTTTTTTTTCTGTTTCAAAAAGTTTAAATGAATAATGAAATTAGTAGTGAATTGCTCATATATACCTGTTCTAAAAAATCTTTTTACCGCCTTTAGTTCTTGATAAGAAATTGTCTCTATCATAATCAGATTAGAGTCAATGTAATTTGATTAATTAAAATGAATTGAATGGTCTCCTAAATGATATTCTCGTTTATGAATAATTCATTTTAAAAAAAGCAATTTATTTAAATCCCATGTATTTCTTTCAATGTATTATTAACTATTACAGAATAATTAAATTTTTCAAATTAAGTTTACTTTTTTAGATAAATACTTAAAAGTTTTAAATGTGATTAACATAGTAGTTAATTAGAATTTTTTTTTTGTAAGCCTTCATAACATGATAGGATACTACAAATATTTGATACTAGGTGGCTCACTCTTTGCTCGCTCTGATAACCAACCCCTGAATTGTTCCACTATCCGGCTAGGGATTTGGATGCTTAGTCTAATTTTGCATGCAAACTGATATTCTGGCTAAAAGAAAATTTACGAATATGAAATATAAGTATCCTGCCTAGCACATAGGTAGTATTTTATTTCCGAAAGCCGTAAAATCCTGTTATCACAATACAGTACCACTAGTAATATATAGTATAATTATAACCTTCGAGCAGCTGACCCAATTTAGTGATTACGGCTACAGATTTTCACCTCCGTAGTCTCGTAATTTTGAACCTAATCCAGAAGACAAGGAAACTCCTGGATCAAGTGTTGGGAGAAATTTCAGAGCTAGGTTCCTTACAGAGCTTACTCACTACTTGTGTATGTAAATGTGAGGGATGCTAACTGAAAAAAGCAAAGCATTTCTGCCGTTGAATTCTGCAACTTTGCAATATTAAAATTGACAAAATAATTATATCCTGAATTAAAAGAACTTGATTTAATACAGAACATTTTTTTAACACGTTTTAAGAAATTTTCTGAAAAGCCTGCAGTAGAAAACCACGAATTATCCTAATTACATATTTACTGTTAATATGTTCATCATATTTCTATTCAAATATTTCGATTTTGAAAACTTCAGCGGAATTTTTGCCCCGCAAGTTTGTTTCGGAAATTTTTGTAAAAACAAGAAACGAAAGAATTGTGAGATAATAAGAATTTGTTGAAATAATTTAGAAAAATATTTTAAAAGTAAAAAACTTATCAAATTGATTTTGTAAAAACGCAGTACTTATTGGAATAAAAAATTTCAAGGTTACATTTTATTAAAAAAAGTTACCTAAAAATAACTCATGAAAATTATACTATCATTTTTATTACAATAAATTATTTAATAATCGACATATTTAAAAGTTTAACTATAAAACATAAAATCGTTAGGCCAAAAAAAATAATAAAACTTTGTTTTTATAAGATTATTTTTAATAAAATCAACTACGATTTTTGTAAATTTATTGTGTAAAGTAATTACTCTCAAATAATATGATTAACAACTATTTAACCTCCAATAAAATATATCTTCAATCAAACTTATGAATTATTCAAATTATATCTAGATGTCTCATTCAGACTAATTTCCCAGTATTTTTTCCTTCAACTATTTGCGTGCATTCAAAATCAAATTGAATAATTAAAATATCTATTATGGCTATCCATGAATTTAGTTTCTCATAGCAGTTTCGGAGATATATCTGAAGCAGGAAAGTAACGATATTAAATTGAATTTATTTTCCGTGACACTAATCTGTTGGTATAAATCCTAAATGATATTCACTATGCATTTGCTTTGGAAGCAAAATTAATGGGCTCTGTTTTTTCTCAGTTAATCTTAATGAAATCATTTCGATTTAGAAATTAGCATATATCAGTTGTTATATTTATTTTTAATACGAATTAATAATTCTACTAATAATGGCAATGAATCAACTTGTTATCCGAACTTTAATAATATACTTGTGTTTATTTATTTATTTTAATTTAGCATTAAAGGCTTCTAGCTATTTTATATAACACGTCTATACCTGAAGCAAGCACTGCATAAAAATAGGAATCGTTTAGGCAAATTTCGAACGAAAAATTAAGGCATATTTAGAAATTAGTATGTATGTTACCGTTAATATGTGATATGCTAAGAATTCATAGAATGTCCAGTCAATTGGCTAAATATCGGGAATTTTAAAAAAAAAATCGAAAATATTAGAATTATTATATGACTTTGTATTAAACACCTAAGCTTTGTATAGAAAGTTCGAAATTTGAGATATATATTTTTTTAACGGAGGCACTGTCACAAGTTCTTTGTCATGGAAAGTGACGGACGTGTTGCTTATTTAGCGTTACTTGGTGATCACCTTGTGACCAAAGTGAAGGGAGCGAGCAACATTACCATGCCACACAGTTCATAGGGTGGGCCATACTAACACATCACACACGACAGAGGACAACACACTGAGAGAAACATCTATGCCTTAAGCAGGAATCTAACCGCTGTCATTAGCTTGACAGTCAGGCACGGCAACCGCTCTGCCACCTGGCCAAAAATTTGAGAAATATTATATACATTGCCCAATCTTTGTTTAAAGTGGTATATGTTTGTCAAACGTTTTAGAATATAAATTATCAAGCATGAATGACGTTCATGGATTTATTATATCTTTATCCATATTACTGAAAGTCAACAAAAAAGCATTTCCAACAACTTCAGTTGAAAAGGGGTAAAAACAAGATAAGAGGAAACTTTCATACCTATCAACACGTAAAATTGTAGTTCTGTTGATCAAACTTAAGGAAAAGAAATGTAAACATTTTATTGATTTTGGTAGAACAGCACATATTGTTTTTGTCTTTTTCCACATGGCTTTTTCAATGTATTACTGCGAAATTTTTGTTAAATTTTCAATGAAACATAATAGCATTTTTTTACAAATTTTCTACCTCAAGTTAAATGAAACTAATGTATGTAATTAGAGTACATTTTGATTGATTATTGTTAATTATAACTTATTAAGTCTAGTAGATTCAAGGCAAAAAGTATTACATACATGTTTTTATTGCTTAAACATAACTCAAAAGGAAAAAAATAATTCCATAATCTCTTTTCTTTTGCAAACTATCCAGCTATATTTATTTTAACAGTCACTGTAAAAAAAAAATCCAAAATAAATTATGACTTATAATACCGAGGCACTTTATATACTTTATCCGTAAAATCCTTTTCACAGTCATAATTACCTGAAATCCAGTGTAATTATTATTGTAAAAATTCTGGTAAATCAGATTTCCGTTCCATAACAAGGATTTTACAATAAAAAGTACCGGCACTCAGGTTGGTAAATTTGATAAGATTTTTTTTTACAGTTTGCACTTGTTAACTGTGACAGTAAGTGAGCTCTGACAAATTGGCCATAATAATAAAATTGAAAAATTGTCAAAACATCAAATTAATAGACGTACTACCCTAACTTGTCAGCTGATGATTCCTCGTTGTCTTTTTTGACACTAGAAGTAGAAGTTTGTCCTATTTTCGTGATGATTCGAATTAAAAATAAAAAAGTGTTATAAATATTAGTCAGTAATAGTACGAAAAAAATGAATTGACTTTCACGAAGAATATTTCGAAAACACATTAAAATCCTTATTATTGTAACAAATTTACACTTTTTGGTTATTTCTTTATATAACAGAACTTATGAGTGTAAACTTGACGGCCTTTTTTCCACATTTAATCTTCCATTAAGATAAATACACAAACTAACGAAATTCAATTAAATTTAGTTTAAAACAGAAATTGAATTCAGTTTTTTAAACAAATATTTTGTCCTCATAGCATGGATTTAAGAACTAAAATAATTTTAAATTTCGTAATTAATGACATAAAGACCTGAAAAAAATTACCTCAATTTTTTTTATTCGAGATCATGCAAACAATTAATATGTTGAAATTCGATGTTATTAAAGATAATTTTTTTTAACAAAATATTTTGAGTTTTAAAAAGTTCATGCGGGCATAAAAGTACTTTTAATAAATAGCTGTTTTACTAATTCAATATAAGAATATATTGAATCAAGAATATTCAACAGTATTATATTTCTGTATATATTTTGACCAAACAATCATGCGTTGTTTTTGAAAACAGTTCATGACACACAAACTTATAATAAATAATATTTAATAAAATAATATTTAATTAGTATTAAAATATTATTTAATAACCCAAAGGAAAAAATATTTAATTCAATAATCTAGCTTTTGAAATAAATGTAATTTGTAGATATTAAAGATAATGAAAGACAATTATCTTACAAAACTATTTAAATAATTTAATAGATTTTAAGGCTTGCAAATATTTTAACAAAATTAACTTATTTAAATATGATACAACAAAGGATACAAACTAAATGCTATTTTTAAAATGTGTTTCTAAAATTGTAATCAGCAAAACAAACAAAACAAAATGACATTATTAAACGTTTTAATTCGTTAAAAACTAAACAAGATCATTATTTATACAAGAAAGGTTGAAATGTTTTCTATTTACCAAGCAGTTTAACGTACTAACAAATAAACATTTAAACAAAGTGCTTATTTCTTTTTTTATCTAATTTTCAAATATTATTTTGTTCAAAACTCAAATGTTTCTTAACCACAAACCCAGCTTTTCTCTTACTATTATAATAAACTATTCAGCATGTAAAACATTTTAATCTGTAATAGTTATAATGTTCTTTTTAAGCGAAATTTATTTATTTAATTGTATATTTATTCATTATTCATGTATCTATAGTTTTAATGTTCGGACTTTTATAACAAGTTATGAAGTTCTTTTTTACATCAACCGCATTGTATTTTATTACATAGAGAGAAAACAGAATTAAAAATAAAAATTATTCAAAGATAATTTTAAACTTTATAGCTCTTTGTCTTCAATAAATTTAATCAAATTTATTTGTCTACATTCACTACAAACTAGAAAAAGAAAAATTGAATAAAACTTGTACTTTTGACGTCCATGACTTAAAGTAATTTCGTTTTCTAAAATTAAATTCCAAATAACATTTTTAAGCATTCAAATTAATTTTTCATATGATTTTAGTAAATGTATATGCATAAAAATTTGTTTTTATAACACAAGAAATATACAGCACAGTTTATTTAATATACAGTTTTAAAATTACTTTAGAGTAAACAAACATTGTATTATTGTCTCAAAATTTTTTCTTCTCTGCTACCTTAATTATTGTATTAAATACTGTTGAGTTTACAAAAATTTGTTCCATGACGAATTTATAATATATATATATATATATATATATATATATATATATATATATATATATATATATATATATATTATTTGCATTACAAAAATAAGTGTTTCAATATGTGAAATTTAAATTTAAAATTTAAACAAGAGCAAAACAAAATGAAAACCTTCAACCATATTTAATTTTCTTACAGTAATGCAATGCAATGCTTGCAACATCAGTTGTTTTTTTTAATTCTAAAACGTGAAGGTAATTAAATGCCTTTTATTTGTTTAACTTGCGGTGGTGTAACAAAACATCAAACTTCAGCAACACATATTTTTCGTAATTTTTCTTTTACGCAAAAAGTATGTTTAATATAGCCAACAGCTCAGTAATTAAAAGGCAGTTTATTTCTTCTAGATTATAGTAAACATTGAATATATTGTTTTCTGGTCCAATTTTGATATAATTTTTCGGTTCAATTTCCGCTTAAGTTTTAATTTTAAAATGGAGCAAAGCCAGTTTATGGAAAGCTAACGCAACATAAATTACATATTTGAGAATTATAATTTTTTACCTGGCTAGAGAGTTTGATTTGATTAATTGCCTTTTGAAGCATACTTTAAAACCTACTAAATGTACTGAAAATTCTTTAAGTGTTAATTTGAATCATTTTGAATATACTTGTTTAAATGGAAACTTAAAATTTCTATTTGTATGAGGAAGATTATTCGGCAGAAAAATATTTTATAAATTTGTTTTTTATATATTGCAATTTCAAAAAAAATATTTTTTTTCAGATAAGGAAATTTAGGAAATTTTATCATTTTAATCCATATTAGTAAGACGTTCTTGAAGTAAATAAATACGAGTAGGGAATATTAATTTTAATTAAAAAAAATTATTAAAGAAAATATAGGAGTGATTATATTATTTTTTTCTGATTAGTATTACAGATTTACGAGTTTTAATTAAAACGTTCATCATTTTGTCAAATGTAAATACATGCTTTCGTATTGGATAAAAATTTTGTTCTCTGAATACGTGGGCTTATTCTCTTTAAAATAACGAAAATAAAAACTTCTTATAAATGTTTAGAAACAAAAGAAATAGTTTGGAACAAACTTTAGTTTAAACGTTCATTAGTTTCAACGTAGTAAATTAAATGCTTAATGTTTAGCATACTTATGATATTATAAATTTGAAACTTACTTAGAGCCTTTTTTAAACTGAAAACTGCTAGATTATTCTTAATTACTTGAAATTATTATAAGAATAATGAAATTTTAGATACCGCAAATAAAGTTTCAGTTTAATTGACATAAAATGTTTCTGTGTGCATTTCTTTTGCTTGTCTGCAGAACATCTCAAATTATTCTTCCTAGCATTCTTTATTAAAAGCTTATAACTTATTAAATCACTGATAGAAACTTTAACCTAAATAGTGCATTTACAAATAGCAATTTCGCTAATTTTGCAAGGAAAAGTAAAAATCTGCAACAACAACACAAAACACTAGAGACTTCAGTCTCACAAAAGTTATACCTTTTCATTATTAAAATAGGTTTCTAAATTACTGAGGCTGAAAATCCTGGAGAAAGTAGATTAAAGTTTGGATAAGTTTTATACGTATCCAAAACAATTTATTCTTTTTCTAAGCGTATTTCCCAGAATAACGTTACATGTGTATTTTTTCTAAGTAAAATTGCGCTTTCTGCATAGTTTGATGTAATATTCCGGATTTTTTTTTTTTTTTTTTGGATTTATCTAATCTGTTTATAAAGAAAAGAAAAACTAATATAAATAGAATAAAAAAAACTTCTATGAAAAATGAACTTTTATAATTAGTTTTTAAAAAAAATATTTTTTATTTAGCGTGTTTTATACAACATGCATTTAAACGAAAGAAAAAATATACCAATCAAAAATATACGTTGATTATATCATGTCAAAATGTATTAAATTTATTTTTATTATTAATTTTATTTAACTTATATTAAGTTGATACACAAATTGCACAATAATTTTAAACAGCGCAGCTATAATGAGCTATACAACATTTAAAATTACAATATGAGTGATACAATATTATAATACAATATTTACAATATGAGTGATACAATATTATAATACAATATTTACAATATGAGTGATACAATATTATAATACAGTATTTACAATATGAGATAATATTACTTTTGACCAATTTTTTTAACTTGCCAATTTTTACACAGAATGTAACAATCCAAATGACTTTCTATTAATATAATTTTTACATTCAATTAATAGAAAGTCGATTGAATTGTTACATTCTATTAATATAATTTTTGTGAATACTCTCACATGCATGATCCAAGTTAAAATATGCTATTTTTCATATTTACGCCATTACATGTTTATGACATTACTTTCATTGCATTTCACATTTCGGATAATACTCAATTTGAGTTCCTATTGAGTTCTCAAGTTGAGTTAACCCATTTTCGGCAAAAGTTGCGTTAGCGCACCATTTTAATAAATAATTTTTTATTAACACTGTGTCAAATATTTTTCAATAATTTTACTTTTCTATTGTTTTTAAGGGTTCTGAAGACATTTATAAAATATTAGCAATTCAATTGGAGTAAATACTTTCTGTCGAAAAATTTTCAAAACATGATAGTTTTTGAACTTTAAACGATTATTGAAAAAGTCAATTTTTTAAAACTGTCTAATTATTCCACTTGATATTTATTATAGGTTTTTATAATTGGTTAAAGTTTTAAATTCTGAAATAAAATTAAAGTAGAACAAATATCATAATACAAGTGAGCAGGAAAAAAAATACCGCAGAGGATGTAAAGTGTGCAAAAATCGCACGATTTATTTATGCATAAAATGTTATGCATATAATGCTCAAAATGTTTCGAAAGTTTCTTCTGAAAGTATAACTGTTAAGTTAAAGGAATTATTCTAAAGAAATTGTTGAACTAAAGGAATTGATCTGGACAATGGTGCGTATATACACAATATTTTATTTCTAAACTAAAATATTATTTTTCATGCACAAAACTTTTTTTTGTCTTAATGAATGTAATTTAAATATATTTCAATGAAAATTATACCACATGTTATAAAGTTTTTTTCCTCGGCCTAAAATAGATTAATTCCGACGTGTATATTGGTTGAAGCTGGATACAGGGGTGAAAGCGAGACGGAAAATAGGAAAGGCTGGTAGTGAAACCTTTTTAGTTATAGCTAGTTTGGGGAGGAGTTTACTTATTCTTTTTTGTAAATTATTAAACAATATCTACTTATTCTTCGAAAAGTAGCAGTTTTATATATATGCTAAAATTTAAAAAAAAATCTTGATAGTTACAGATATTTTATTTTTTTCGAAAAAAATGCTGGAATGAAATGTTTTATGTACCAGTTTTTTCTCTTTTCCGTCTTGCTATATAAGGGCTTTCACCCATGGCTGGATATAATTAAAACCTTACTTATAAAATAGCTATTTTCAATTTGTCTTATCAAAATTATCAACAAAAAAAACTCATCCCCAACTTCATCAGGCAGAATGTCATCAGGCAGAAAATGAATTTAAATTCTTCATGCTAATCTTCAAATAATTCTATATCCAATATTTCCTCATGTAAACTAAACATTCGATTAAAATTTGGACTTAAGTTTCAAATATTTATTGTTTCTTTTTATTCATTGTATGTATAAAATTTGACTTAGTTACCGAATATTAAACTTTAAGGTTGTAAATACTTTTTTAATTTAATTTTTTGTTTTTTTGAAAAAAACTTACTAACTTAAAATTTAAGATTTGGAAACTATGTTCAATAGAAATTATCTTAAACCAAATAAAACAAAAATAAGTCGTATTAATTAGGTTCTAAATAAGTAACGAAATTCTGAACATATTATTAATATTCTTGGATGAAGTAAAACTCGTTTTTTGTCCTAAGCAGTCTCTTAATACCAAATCATAATGTTTCAAAAATGTATATGTTTAATAATAACAATTTTTTTCTTAAACATTTTAATTGATAAAGTTAACCAGTAAGTATCTGTGTGCTAACTGACGCTCAGAAACACCTGTAGCACATAGTGTTACATCATTACTTATAAATATGTCAGAAAATCATGAGCTTTTCTTAAGCTAATTTGTTATCAATTAATTTTAACTTGATACCCATCACTAACTTTTGCAACATGGTTCTGAGTGCCTGACTGCGAAGCCAATGATTTTGAATTCGTATCACACTTGGGACACGAATTATAACCGTCGTTGAACATTCGACCCAATTTAGGGTTTACGACTTCTAATGTTCCGAAGCCTTGTAGTTCTAAAACCAATCCAGAAGACAAGGAAATCCTGGGTCAAGTACTAGGAGAAATTCGCCTTCGTGGAGAACTTTTTGATGCAACTAACTCGCATTTGCGCATCCTTTCACGTTTAGCCTGATGGCAAGGGGACTCTCACCCATGATTCGTCTACCACTGTGGATATTTTACGTCGGATCCTGAGATTGGTGCGAGCCAGGCGTGGAATTCGAATTGACCAACTGTAGCTGGGATAGAACCCCGGTCACCTGTCATTACTCTTTTTGTGTTTGTCCCCTCTGATATGAGAATGCGACTCATCTTATGAATAGACAATCTGTGGCAGGGTGGCGGGAGCTCTCTTCCGTGACTCAGATTCACAAGTTCCCAACAAATAAAGTTAAATTAGCAGCACTTTTAGAATCTTTCATGGAATAAGAATGCAACAGTTCAGTGCCCTCAAAGAGAAATGAAAAGCGCAGCATATTTCTTTTTTCTTTCGTGATAATCCTAATAGTAAAAGATCTCTTTTTTATCACCGCTGTAGTTATTTCAATTCCACCGAAATTATCAAGAGTTTCGAAGAAAAAAAATTTATAAGATTAATTTTGTCAAGTCTACTCTTTCTTTAAATCCTCTTGAGAATTATATGCAGATTTATATTTTTTACTTTTTTAGAAAAAATCTTCTTCTGGAATTCTCTTTTTGACCTATCATTAGAAAAGCTTTTGAATAGAACAAAATCATTTCAAGAGACACTGTTGTACATGATTGGTTCCAAATTTTAAATTTATGCTTGCTTTAGACTAATGTTGATGAGCGAATCTTTGGGACACAAAAGTCTTTTACCTGTATCGTTTGAATTTCGGAGAATTTTGGATGTATATTTGGTTCTATTAGTACCGTAGGTAGTTAGAAATCCATTGTCGTCAAACATATCTTCGTTTCTAGAGTATATCTCTGTTACTTAAACTTTTTGAACAATGTGAAGATATAACAACGAAGATATAAATAGATATAAATAAACGAAGATATAACACTGGGAAAGATATACTAAGTTTTTACCAATAATTTCAGCAGCATTACATTTCAATAGCCTCATTATCGTAAGAATAGTTGAAATTTATTTTACCTTACAATTACAATAATAATTCATAATACATTATAATTCTTCAAATAAAACGTGTAATCCTAATTATGTCGAATCATTTAGCAATTGTTTAAGTATGGATGATAATTAATTAGTCTAATGCGATTGAATAAATAATTTTGGAAACAAAAGAATTAAACTCTAAGCAAAGAAGCTGCTAACACTCATGGTCTTAAACACATTTTTTATTTATTTTCCCAAACCCAGCAAAAAATAAATTATTGTTCTTTAGATCTTGGAATTTTATCTTGCTGAGAATGATATTTTGGTACCTAACTATTTTAATTCCGTTTTCAAATGTAAAACTGGATTTTGTTTCCTCATTAAATTAATTAAAAGTCTTCTCAGAAACTAGAAATTAAAAATAAATCTAAACACATACCTAGACAAACATGACAGAACTTAATGTCACAAGTGCCAACTATACATATGAGGAAATTTCACAAAAAGTGGTGCAAGTATTTAACGTAAGGTAATGGTAATTATATAGTATAAAGAAAAAAGGAACATAATTTTGATATTAAAAACCAAAATTCACGGTACTTAAGCTATCTGTTTGGTAATTTTTCTATTCATTCAATAACGTATAACCGGAAATTCTGGTTTTAAAAATTATAGTGCCACACAATTATTTGAAAAATGCAAAATTAAACAATAAATTTAACCAAATAAATGTTTCTTTAAGGTCAAGAGACATTTAAAAAAATATCTCAAAAACTTTCAATATGGAATTTAAACTTACACTTAGTCTACATTGGAATAAGAACTAGGAGTACAACAATCACTGCAAAATAATTACATTAATAGTTAATTAAAATAACTGTATAAATCCAGCATGAGCAGTAGAGAATTCAATACTGAAAAACGTTAAAGAAAATTTTCATAAATAAAACTCTTATATTATTATAAACATTGGTATAATAAATAATCAAGAATGAGATTACAATGAGATATTAAAGTAACAATTTCTTTATGTTTAATATACTAAAACAAATTTAAAGATTACAGAAATGTTATTACGTATTTATAAATATTACGTATCATTAAATTAAGACAAAAACTTACCTTCTTAATTTAATTTAGTTTTAACAAACAAAATAAATTATCATAAATACAGATGAGTCAGTCAGATATTATGTTTAATACAAAAAAAGAACTCTCATTATTTATAAGGATCAAATGTTTAATATACATCATTATCAATAACGAGCATAATTTAATAAGCACTAATTCACTTTTAAAATGAATTGAAATGAAAAGTAACGAATTTTTAAGTAAGATTTAGCGAATAAGAGAGGAAAATATTTAATTAAAATACAGCATCGAAATAAAGAGAAGTGTGTTGAAAAATGGAAGCTTTATTGAATTCAAGAGGGAAAATATTTCACAAGCAGGTGCGCTTCCAGAGAAATGTTTTCGCAAAACTTGTTAAATTCCTGGAAAACTTTTCTGAAAGTCACAAGATTCAGAAGAGCTTTAAAGGGTATTTTATCAAGTTGACATCAGTTTTTGGTGGAAAAATTTCCTTTTTTAAAAAAAGAAAATGCTATTTTGGAAATCGGAAGTAAAACTTTTCGAAACTTCAAATCATATGTTTAGCGGCTTAAATTAAATAAGGACATATTTAATTTAAAAATATACATCTGCGTGCGCTGTAGTAAAAGATACTTTTAAATAAATGGAAAGTGAATCTCTTTAAAGTCAAAGTTCGAATATAGTAAAGATTGCAGATATGAAAAAAGAAGAAACAATTTGGTTTAAGATTGTGAGTATTTCAAATTTATTCCTTTTAAGCTGAAAACATTTATTTTTTGTTGCTTTATTGAAAATCTCATTCATTTCCGAACAAACAACAATTCTGGATCAAATTAAAGTATAAAATATCGGCACTTTTGGTGCTACATCCGTAAAATTCATTTTTATCGTGAAATAATATACCGTAAGTTTAACAACAACATTTATTTAATTTGAGTTATTCAGTGATTTTACGGTAATCGTAACTGTATGAGTAATAATAATAATAACAATAATAATAATATATATATATATATATATATATATATATATATATACATATATATATATATATACATATATATATATATACATATATATATATATATACATATATATATACAATAATTAAAGGATTCTCATCAGGATAGGTTCCTTTACGACAGTGAAATAGACGTTTTAAAATAAAGAATAATTAATCCTAAGACAAAAATAATTTTTTATAATGCGTCTATGCCTCCAATAAAACAAATTTTTAAATAATATAAATTGTAAAAGAGTTTAAGATGAAAGAAGGAAAGCAGAAAACAAACTTACCGATAAATAATAAAATGAACATGTGTTAAAATTCCATAGACTGATCGAACAATTAGCAAAAACTGATAAGAAGTGAAAATACAATGTGAATGTGCTTTTAGCTTCATCTAATAAAATGTTTAGGATAATATATATAAAGCAAATTACATTTCAGTGCTGCCATCTATGAAAAAAAATTTAATAATAATAATAATAATTTGAAAATTTAAGCAATAAAGCCCACCTAATTTCTGATATTAAATGTTTAAAAGTTCATCTTTATTAATTCCCATTTCTTTAAGTTTTAATAACTATTAAATTAGTTGTTGTTTCAAAGTGCGTTATAAAATTTAAAATTTTATCAATATTTTTCCACTCATTATTTTAAATTCCTATAAATATACAAGCATATTTTATTCAAAAGTAAATTCTGTTATTTTATGGAAAAAATTAATTTGATTAAATCTAACTGTATGGAAATAACACATGAAGTCCTTTTGACAGTTAGTACATAGATCGTGATTTTAAAGTGATAGAATGAGCAAAATAATATTGGTTTCATAGTTAATGAATGAAAAAAAAATAATGTAATATTGAATAACTTTTCTTAAAAGTAGACTTAAACTTAAACTTAAAACATTGTTTCGAAAATAATAATTTAAAAGGACATTATGATTAACAGATCCTCTTTGCTTCCTCTTCTTACAAAAAAATCGCTGAAAAAATTAAATGGTTCAATTAAATAATTTAATCTCCAAAATTTAGTGCTTTAATTTTATATTTCGTAAACTATGGTTTCTTAATTTGAAATTATTTTTAAATGTAATATTTTCTTGGAGAAAATTAGCGTTTGTAAGCCATAATTAGAGCATGACATTGAAAAGGAAAAAGAAAATACAAAGAAATATCCACTCTTTTTGTGCATATCTTTTATCTATTCAGTAAACAATCTGGATCAAATTAAGGTAAAACGCACCGGCAATCTGGGTGTGACAACTTTGTACCGTAAAATACATTTCTACCTGAAAGTTTTAGGGTACACCAAATCTAATATGCAGCAATTTCTATACAGCAACATTTACTGTAAAATCATTGAACTACTATTATTTAATCTATATTACTTTAAGAATCATGGTATAAAATTTTACGGTAGAAAATGAAAATAGATGTTTCGTTAAAATCGATTTTACGGATGCTGCATTTAGGGTGCCGGTACTGTTTACTGTAATTTAATACATATTTTTTTACAGTATGTTTCGAGAGGAATAAAATAAACTATCATTGTTCTTAATTATAAGCAAATTATCACTATTTAAATTTTCTCGGGTAAAAAACAGTCATGCATACATGTTCTTACTCTTAAACAATTTTGGTAAACTTGTATATTCCATTTTTAAAAGAAACTCTATAATGGAATGGTTTTCTTACCAGTTTTTGCCATTTCCCATATTTATAAATAGAGGCTTTCAGTCTTGGCTATAGTTTATTAGCATAAGGAGTAATGTTATTAGAAACCATATTACCCCTTAACACTCTGCTGACTGTGTTTACAGTGAACCAAATGTTCTTTTTTCTTGTTGTATCAAATTTATAGCTTGATCTGTCTTCATTTAGGTTATTGATTCTAAATACAAAAGTCGTGTTTTTAGCAGCTATAAGCATTTTTTGTTCCTTCAAAAATATCTAAATCTTTGCTGGCACCCAGAAATCAAATGAATATATTGTTTAAAAGATGATGGCATTCGGCTGACTACTTAACCAGAACATCTGTACCGTAGGCCTTGGCCCTCTATGGGCTGTCATGCCACTGAGTTTAGATAAACATATTTTTTAATCAGCAGATACAGTGCTATAGTCTTACTAGTGGAAAGTTACACTCAATCTTGTGCTACACTAGTTACACTTAATCTTGTGCAAATCTGCACAGGCGGAGATTATTCTACCCATAAAGATAACCGAAGGCGCTTCTTTGGAAGATATTTTTAGTTCATTTTCTTAAAATGGATGAAACGAAACAGTTTATCCTGTCACTAACAGTTATAATTCGGTCACTAAATGTAAAGAAATAAAACCTTTAAACTTTAGAATGATGACTAATCCAAACTGGACGTCACAGGGGTAAAGTAAATATCCAACTTCAAACGGACCAGATATCGCTGCTTTTAATCAAATTGATAAATAATGTCGTTATCACTACGATAATGAAATGCAATAAGAAATAAATAAATTATACTAATTATATCTTTCTTTTTAAGGAAAATATTGAAAGTAAAGTTTTTTTTTATCCTTCAAAGAAAATCCAGTTTAACGTAATATTCTGAGCTTTAAAAAACTCCGCATAAAATTACGGTATAAAGTACCAACACTTTGGGTACATCATTCGTAACATTTTACAGTAAAATCCATTTTTACCGTATAATATTATACAATAATTTATACAGTAATATTTATTTAATTTGACTGATTCAATGATTTTACGAAAATTATTACTGTAAAAACTATGTTACCTCCAATTTTGTTTTACTCCGTGACATTTTCTGGAAAAAATGTATTTCATAGTAAACAATACCGACACCCAGATTGCCGGTACTTTTTACCGTAGTTTGATCTGTAAATATTTACAGTTTGGCATAAGGAATTGAAATATGAACACAAATTTCAACCAGACAACACAATGATAATATTAATATTAAAAATAGAGGGAAAAAATTTACTTTTCGAAGAAAAGACAATAGCTTCAGTTGAAATTACATCAGAAAATATTTCCTGTCTGCAAAGAAAAACTGTCTTCTGACAATCCAAAATTTTACTTCGATTGAATCATGTAATTTACTGACTAACCCAAATCCCAGTTTCGTCGCAGCTCATTACGCTCATCTATGAAACAAAACATAAAGGAAAAGTAATTTCCAATTTCTAGAAGTTAAAGAATAAGATTAAATAGACTCTTCGTTATCTTATCTCTCTAGAGATTTCTTCTTTACTTAAGTCTGAGGATAATAGTTTCAGTAATTACAACATTTACAAGTAATGAAAGTATTTCTCTCTAATTTATGATTCCATTTTTCTCTTCAGTCCATTTTAAAATTACATTTATAAAATTTTCTTTTTAATTTCGCTTCCTCATTTCATTCTCTTATGAATAATACTTCCCATTATTCTTTTTATCTTTTAAACTATATTTGTTTAGATTTGTTTATCTAACAAAATATTTAAAAGCGAAGAAGTATATTATTTATTCAATGCCAAATGAATTACTTTTCAGTACCACCTTACTATTTATATACATTTCAGGGTATATAAATGTAAAAATACGCATCGGTACTTAATAATCAACTTTAGATAAATTATTGCTAGGTAGATTTTAAAAAAAGTCCGGATGAAATTGAGATGAAAATTAATGATACTTTAAGTGCCATTAATTTTCAGTGCATTTTTTCAGCGCATAATTTTTAGTGCATATTTTTCGAGTAAAATCAATTTTTAACAGAATGTATTCTACCATTATATTTATAGTAATAGGTATTTAATTAGAGTGATTTAGTGATTTTAGAATAATTATTACTCTAAAAATTACGGTAAATCAGATTTTTTTTCTGTAACATGTTTCGGAAAAAAGGGATACTAAGGTAAAAATTAGCGGCACCCTTACTGCCAATATTTTTTACCGAAATTTGATCCGGAATTTCTTACATATTATGTGCATATCATGCTACTTATCCTGTTTTAAAAAAGTGACTAAATGTTAAGTCACTTTTTTATTGAAAAGCCTCGAAATTCCCCTGTCATTTCTAGGAATGACACCAATTTACAATACACTTATCGTAGTAAAATTTTCTAAAAATTAAAATAAAATTTTATGAAATTTACTTTGGATGAATAGTCTCTTATATTTTAAAAAGTAAAAAAAAATATATCCAATGAGTCAAGATTTTTACTTTAAATTCTTTAGAATATTTATTAACTTATTTTTTATAACATTATTAGCAAATTTTTCATAAAACTACTCCACATTCGGTTCATTTCTAAACGCGTATTTTAATGTTAAAACATTAATTATTTGAACTAATAAAATTTACCACACAATATTACCGATTAATCGTTTGTATAAGTTAATAGTATGAGTTTGTATAAATAGTATAGTTATGTTAAAAAATTAAAGATTAAGTGGTTCCGACTTTTGATAATAATTTCGAAGTATGCCTATGTAGTTTAGTCATATTGTGTTAGAAAAAATGTTAAGTTTGATAGTCATTTATAAAAATAATTTCAGCTGAAATGTAAGATGTATGGAATAGTTTACTAACGAATTAATTTTCTAAAGAATTTTAATAAATTCTAAGTTACAAATTTTTAAAATTATTTTCTAACATGTGCTTGGCAACTTTAATTTTCATGAAAAAAATCCAAGCTTCGAAATTAATTTCTCTAAAAAATTGAAAACCTAGCATCGAAATTTTTGGCACTGATAAAAATAAAAACTCTTTTAAAAAATAGTTGTGTCTAAATATCCTATCACAATGGTTCGTATTATTTTGAATTTTGTTTCTAGAAGTAGTTTTAAAAAATAGTTGTGTCTAAATATCCTATCACAATGGGTCGTATTATTTTGAATTTTGTTTCTAGAAGTAGTTTTAAAAAATAGTTGTGTCTAAATATCCTATCACAATGGGTCGTATTATTTTGAATTTTGTTTCTAGAAGTAAGTTCTAGTTTTTAAATGTTTTGTTAGCTAAGATAAAAACAAAATTCATTAATACATTTTATATGCCAACTGCTTTGCACTATTCAAGAAATTGATTCTTATAATAAGTATTGTTTAAGAATGTTGTATTTGCTTTATTATGTTTTAAATTTTTCGGTTTAAATTTTTCGGTTTAAATTTTTTGGTTGAGAGGTTTTAAATTTTTTGTACAGTTGTAAAAGGCAGATAAACTTAAATGGTACCATTATATCGTTTAAAGTTTATCTGCATTTTGAACAAAAAAATCTCAAGATTCAACTACTGTTTTAATGCTTGAATATTAAGTTATAAATTACAAAATTCAGAAGATGATTATTTTAAAACATATTTGTATATAAAAGCTTACAAGTTTTGCTTCTTATATTTTTTAATTATCTTTTTGCACAGCAGAAAAATATAATCTAAAATTTTATTTAAGAAAATTAAAAGAGATAAGAATTGTGGTCTCGTTCGCACACTTGAATTGATGTAATCAGCTTTACAATGTAAACAATTCCGGGTCAAATTACGATATAAAATACAGGTGCTTTGGTTTCATCATTAATAAAATCCATTTTACAATAAAATCCTTTTTACCGTAAAATCCATTTTTACAATCATATTTATTTTATTTGTTATTCCGTGGTTTTACGTTAATTGTAACTGGAAAATATTATTGTATGTCAGATATTTTGTTCCTTAGCATATTCCGGGACAGATGGATGTTACGGTAAAATATGCCGGCAGCCTGTGTGACGGTACTTTTTTAAAGTAATTTGATCCGATATTTTTTACATTGTGTGTTTATATTATTTCAAACTTTAAAGCAATTGATTGAAATTTTTTTTAAATCAGTGTTAAAATATCTCCTAATTATTCTAACTAAAAAGTTAAATACTAAATAAACAGTTTAAGACAATATATAATTAAGAAATAAAATATTATAATAATTAAAACTAAATAGGATGCTTAAGAAGTAAAAACTTTCACAGTTTTAGCAGCTTATAATATAAAATAAACGCTCTCGATCCGACAGCCAGAAAGAGTCAAATTCTTAGTTTTTCTTGTAAAGTTTAAGTTTACTGTTAGAATTACTAGTTAATTCAAAAATTACAAGTTACTGCTAACTAATTTGAATAGCCGTATTTAACTAAACGACTTCATTAGACTATAATGTAATATAGGTTTATTAATGTTAGATAAAAACCTTGCGTGTGTAGTGTTAAGAGTAAAGCCTCATTCTAAGGAAAGAGACTTTAATAATTATTTAAAAAGTCTAGAAAAAACTGCAGCTGAAATCAGAATGATATTACACTTATTAAGAAAATTGTTTTTTCATAAATAACATTAATGTGATTTTATATTATATGATAAAATTTAGTAAATATGGTAAAATTTACTAATTTTATTGTGATACCTTAGAACATGGCATAAAAACCATTTATTCAGATAAATTTACTTTGCAGCTTCGAATTTTTACTAAATGTGTGGCAATAAGAACAATAATTTTAAAAACCATAATTTGCAGTAAACAGTAACTATATGAAAGGAAGAAATTTATCAAATGAAAGATTTAAATACCGTATATTTAGCCAAAATTATGTTTTATCTGTTTTTATTTACTTGATATGTCTTAACCATACTGTGTAGTAATTTAACCAGAAATCTTCATGTGTTAAGTATTTAGGTGATACAGCAAAAATACCCAAACATCATTTAGTGCCAAATGCAAAATTGGAGGTATGTTTTTTTTTTTTTTTTTTTAACTCATACAATTAATTTCTAAAATGTTCTTTGTAAGGTTGCAATCTCAATCAAACAAATGACTGAAAAACTACTTTTAATTACTTTTCTTGTTAGTGGAAAAGAAAGTATTGTATAATAATAAAATTGATAAAAAACTGATTTTTTTTTATAAAAATATACTGGAAAAATTTTGCTAGGGTCTTTCATTTGACGTACAATCAAATAAATTATAACACACATAAAAAACAAGTCCAGAATATCGAAATATTTTTTAAATCATGTTAGGCTTATTATATGGCGAAAAAAATTCAAGTAAAATTACCATACTGTATGGTAATGACATATAAAAAAAATTCAAGTTAATAAAATAAAATATACGGTATTTAAAACATTCATTTCATATATTTTCCGTTCATATGGCAATGGTTTGCTGGAAATTCAGGTTTTCAAAGTTATGGCTCTTAATCCTACACATTTAGTTAAGAATACAAAACGGAAAATTAAACTTAACTGAATGAATGGTTTTCATGCCATGCTCTAAAGTATCCTTGATGAAATCACCAAATTTTACCACATTTATCAAATTTAATCACATTTTATAAAGACATGTTTTTTTGTTAATTTTTACTAAAATTATTACCAAAGCTATTCGATAAAAACTACCGAGATTTTTCGTGTTCCCCTAGATCATACACGATAAATGTACCACATTTTAAAAGTTTTAACTTTTGCTTCTCAGTTCAAATTTATCACATTTTATAAAACCAGATTTAATTGTAAATTTGATCAACATAATTAAACAAAGAGCCTCGGTTAAAATTTAAAAAAAATTGGTGTTCCCATAGAGTAACAGATACGGTAAATTTTATCATATTCAAGTACTTTTGATGATCCTACTTTATTTCTCAGTGCAAGTCTACTATTTTAATAACTGTATTTTTACAGATACTTTTTTTCAAAACGTATTACTATTTGTATTTTATTAAGCTTTTAAGTGAAGTGGAGCCTTTAGAAACGATGGCACACTTCCAGAAAGTTAATGTATTATTCACCTCGTAAAAGAAATAAAATCGAGTATGCTGGCTAAGTAAATGAAGCATGATTTCTTGCTTACAATTGAATTATTTTACGAGAAAAAGTGTGCAATATACAAAAACGATAATTCATTTATTCAGAAAGTAAAATATTCCGATTCGCGACTTCTGTAATTTATTTTAATATATTCAGTCACATATATCTGAGAAAAAGAACATAAATAAAATTTTTAATATTCTGAAAAGAAAAGTTATTCAAAACATTAATGAATTTGCTTTCGTTGATGCGATTTGTCATTTAAAAACATTTCGTTAAGTTTTACAAATTCGTTTAAAACGTAATATCCGTTAACGTTTGTTATAGGAAAAAGTAAAGCATCTAAATGTCAAATAAATTTTAAAATCCTTTTAGCTTGTTAACATGATTTGGTTATCACATGGAAAATTATTTGATTATACGAATTGGAAAAATTATATTTTATTCAATTTTGAATAATATTTACAACTTTTATGGCTCATTCAAATAGGAGAGAATATCAATAAGATATCAAGGAGAATATACAGGCTGCAAAATGAACATCATTTTCTATGATAAAAGGGAAAATATATATTAAATTAGGCATATTTTAGAGTTAATATAGAATCCTTTTAAAATTGAATGTTTCTTAAGAAAATGGCATTAAATGCTAGATTCCAAAATCATGCAATAAGTATGTGAACGTAAGACCCATTAATTAATTAAAAATTATTTCTACCTATATTCTTGTAGTTTTTTATTATTAAAACAATAGGGTGAAATAAATTTCAAAATTTTTGTTAACTTAGTCTTATTTAAATTTCTATTTAAATAAGACTATGAATTAATTTCTCCTTTAATTGTCAATTCTTAAAACATCAAAGATAGTCTTAGCACTGCAAGGCTGCTAAATCAATGGTTTCAGTCTTATTCTGCTATAACTAGATTTCACTTGAGCTACTGTGCTTTTCGCAAACCATATATTGCATACTATTTAGAAACTTTGAAACAATTACAGGCTTTCATGATTTCTAAACAGCATGCAATACTTTGGTCAATTTTAGGGATTTAGTTTAACTCCATTTTGTTATCCAATCTTTCCGAATGTTTTTGTAAAGATTGAATACCAAACTAATTGCTACATATTGACTTCTCACTTCCCTTAATGCTTTTTTTCAATTATCTCCACTGTTTTAGATACTTTCGCAGCATTGATGAACATTGATGAATCATTATTTTATTGATTCAACTTGCATACAATTTCTTTTGTAACTCTGTGCTATATCATTTATTCAAAGTTTCAATTGTAAAGATTTTTTATTTAATTTTTATTTTTACTAGAACACACAGCACATTAAAAATTCAGTTAACGTCGTGTATAGCAAGAAGAAAGGAATTCCATTGCGACAATAAAGCATTTAAACAATTTTTTTAAAAAAAAAATACAGGAAAGACATATTAAAAATGCTTCGGTATTTAGCAAGTTCATTGAATAATTCAATTAGAAAAATAATCCCACATATACTATTTTGCTTTTTTGTTGGGACATTTCACAGAAAACTGAATTTTGCTTAAAATATTAGAGTAATCAATCATATCATGTAGAATTTTAAAAAGCAATTATAAGGACGACAAATCTGTGACATTTCAATGGAGAAACATCAAAAATATTTTGCAATGTAGAAACAGAAACATCTTTAGGATGATTTTTAGTTTTATGATATAGAAAACGTAGAAAATATATACTCTGTACACTTTCGAAACAATACTTTTTTATTATTTTAGAATCTACTCCTGTTAATACTGGAATATTCCAATGTAGAACTAATAAAATTAAATAAAGTTTTTTTTAAGGTTTACTCATTTGTGAATTCTTTGATTCTACGTTTTATAAAACCAAGTTTGCAATAAACTTTAGAAGCTAGATTACTAGCATGCTGATAAAAATCAAGCTTAGGTTGTAAAATGTCACTAAAATTCTTAGCAAGATTTAACTCTTTAATAAGGATTTCTTTATTCATTTAAAGCACCAACAACACCATCATATGGCCAAATTTAAGCAACATTTTATAATGAAAGAAGGTACAAAATCCAAATTGATAGTTAAGGAGGGTTTCTTCCTTTTTAAAGAGCCAACAGCATCATATGTCATTATAGCACCAAAAGCCATCTTATGTCTGTTTTTATGACATTATTAATGCTTTTTTCACGTCTTTCAACTTCATATTTTAAAAATATTAACATTATAATTCGACCTAGAATGATTCTGCATTTTGATGAGGAAAAAATCGACAAATTAAAGGAAAGTATTTTTTTGGCAAAAAAAAAACTTGTTTTGCACGTTTTTTTTTCTCCAATTTGTTAGAAATTTTAGCATAAACATATTGCTACAAATATTATCACAATATTCGTCTGTTAGTTAACTAAAATTATCCTCAAATTTGATAGCAAAATTGAACCACATTAACATGCAGATCCATCTTAATTATCCATACTCCGATACAAATTGAGTGGACATTATTCAATTTTGCACCGTATTAAAATTGTAGCAAGTTTGTACGATAAGTGTTATCAAATTACTGCTATTATGGTTAAAAATTATAAAAAATATCAGTTAAGTAACTATCAATAAAATAATCAAATAATTCAATAAAATCAAATAATTTAATTAACTAATTTGAATTTTATTAATTTTAATTAATAGAAATTAAATTTACTTAAGTTAGTTGCATCACGAAAATGTGTATTTTTTTATAAACGTCTGCGAATTTTTAGTAGATGCCATATGCTCAGATTCAATTGAAATATTTTTAGATATAAAATTACAATACCTATTATTCTCATTCAAATGTATCCTAATTTAATTTTCACAAATATTTTATTGCTTCAGATAAATGACGATTAGCTATTAGCTATTACATTTCTTTCTCGTGACACGGTTGACACCTTAACTAGTATCATTTTTACTGTCTACTAATTCAAGATAGAGTTATTGAGAGAAAACAAATAAACCAAAAACTGCTACATATACTTATAGAATCTTTAATCGAACTTAAGGCAAAAATGAAGACTACTCAATACTGAAAAATGCCTAAACAAATAATATGTATTAATAGGTGCGTTTGTAAAAAAATATTTTTTTCGAAATTAGCAGCAATGATTTGAATCCATTTGTCAGTTGTGTAATCCTAAAGTCTACGAATTAATTAAATCCATAAATAAGCTATTTTAATCCATTTAAATGATAACTTAAATCCATTTATCAGTTGTGTAATTCTAAAGTTTACGAATTAGCCGCAATGAAATAAACTCATAAGTGGAAATGTATGAAAATGTTTCCTCACTTTCGATTTAACCGTGGGTATTAAAAAAGAGATTATATCTTTTTGTGGTTTATTTTTCTGTTTTCAATTAAAAAAATTTGTACAATTTCACAAAAAAAAAGTTTTTATTCTATTTCATTTTTTGAGATCTTTTCTAGTGTCTTTTTATGTGTATATATTTGCATGATTCATATTTCAAAGAAAACTTCATTCTAAACTTAGATTCTGGTGTTTAATTTATATAATAATTTCCTTTGATTTTTTTGTAAAATGAAAAACAATTACAGAGATCCGATAAAAAATTCTGAAAAAGTAAAGAAGCCGTATCTTAATTCTGAGGTATTTACGAAATTGTAGATTTCAATACATTTCGAAATGATAAAAGCTTTCGTTGACGATCAATAATGGGGAAATAGCAATTCGCCACAGGGAAAATCGATTATGTTTTTGTCAGGTCCATTAGTATTTGTCAGATTATCATTACTAGCTATCTGACTAAACAGGTTCATTTTTCAACAAAATATTTAATCTTTAAAAGAAACAAGATAAGAGAGAAAATTAATTTTTATCAATTTTTAGGTTACTGAAAAAAATTAAGACTGTTTGTTTTTTCAAAGAAAAAACTCTCAAAAATACATTTTTTACATTTCATCAAAATAAATCTTACTTTATTTCTCCTTATCTATACATAATAATAAACGCGGCTCTGTGTGTGTCTGTCTGTAATCACAATATATCGCCCCAGAAGCCTCGCCCAGGCACGAAACTCGGCACATAATTGTGTTTTGACATAATGAAGAAGTATTTTTTTTCTTTCTCAAAAATTTGGATTAGTTTTTTAGTTATCAGTCATTTTGTAAGAAAATCTATGCTTTTTCGTCTTCAAAGAGCCATATTCAAAAAACTATTAAAAAATGCATTTACTTTTCTCCACTCTTATGCTAATGCGAACCTTACAATTGAAATATTAATTTTCGACAACTTAAACCAATAATATACGAAGGAATTAATAATTTAATTGTAAGGTTCGCATTAGTTTACATTTATCAAAGTGGAGAAAAGTTTAACTTTTGTATTAAAAATGTGGCAACATATTCGATACGTAAATAGAACGCTTCGCTTTGATATATTTGTCGCTGTTCATAATTGTTATTATAAGTTTTTCTTCTTCTTTCCACGTTCTATTTTTTTTTCTTAAGCAAAAACGATAATTTTTGTAGCGATATAGAAATAGAAATTGATACCATAAAAAATTATATAGAAATAGAAATTGATATCATAAAAAATTAATTCGTTTTCGTGTTCTTTTCATGTACTTAGCATTTTAGTTTTTTTTTTTTTCTTAAGCGTTGTAGCTATATAATATATAAAATAGGAATTTAATTGTTTTTGAAGGAACGATCACATTTATCTTGGATCTCTTTGGTTTTTCTATTCTTTATTTTAACAGTTTTTATTAAATGTAATTAGTTATTTTCAGAAAGTTTTAGTTTGCAGGTAAGCACTTATATTTTAATATTGAAGTTTCATGATTTGCTTTCATAGTAATTGTTGTTCTAAAGTATTCGTTGACTTCTTAAAAACCCGATTACTGACATGGCAGAACCGCCTTCCAAAAAACTTTGTATTTTGTCAAAGAAAATATATTAAGAGGTTCTCAAAGAAGAAGAAGGGCCCAAGAAACGTCTGTGGAACGTCGAAGGAGGATGGAACATGACCGAATTTCGACAAGCAATTCTAGAGCCCAAGAAGTATCAGAGAAACGTCAAAGAAGATTAGAAGAGGATCGTGTCTCAACTAGCAGTGCTAGGGCCCGAGAAACACCTGAGGAACGTCAAAGAAGATTGGAAGAGGATCGTGTCTCAACTAGCAGTGTTAGGGCCCGAGAAACATCTGAGGAACGTCAAAGAAGATTAGAAGAGGTTCGTGTCTGAATTAGCAGTGCTAGGGTCCGAGAAACACCTGAGAAACGTCAAAGAAGATTGGAAGAGGATCGTGTCTCTACTAGAAAACTTTATTTGTGAAAACCTTTAGCGTGGCGGACAGCTGGCCGCCTTAAGCGGCTAGTATGAAATAATGCAAGAAGCAAATTGTAGAAGTCTGACTTCACGTTACATAAATTAAAGATTATTAATGGCTTAAAATATATTTCGATTTTTTATTAATTGTATCTCTATTACGTTAATTTTCATTTGTGACATTATTTTATAATGAGCCAGAAAAACGAGAGAAAAAACTTAAATATCTTTTGATTTTATAATCCTATTTTCTCACACTCTTTTAACAAAACAAATCTTTTAGAAAATCCGGATCAAAATCCAACCATTCTCGTCATAATCTGAACCAGTCATGAAAATATCTTCTATACGGTAAAAAAAGTTTCTTGAAAAATTACGAGTTCAGTTAAAAGAAAACATATTTCTGATATAAGCAAAATATACAATATTTAAAACATTTATTTGGTATCCTTTCTTATGGTAATGATTTACGGGAAATTCGGGTTTTCTAAATTATACTTCTTATTTCCACACATTTAATAAAAATTACAAAACTGAAAAAGAAATTGTACCATAAAAACATGTTTATGCCACGTCTAAGGTATCATGATAAAATAACCAAATTTTACACCATTTACTAAATTTTATTTCATATCATAGAACCATATTTTATAGAACTTTTACCAAAATCACTAGCAAAGCACTTCAATAAAAATTTCCGAGCTTTTTACTGATCCCATAGAGCCAGCAACACGGTAAACTTTACCATAATCTGGGTGTTTTGACCCTACTTTTTTTCTAAAAGTATATTTGTTTCAATCCCCATGTCAGTTCAAACGATTCTTGTTAGTTTAAACCTTTTTTGACAAATTTTCAACTTGGTTGCAAAAACTGAAACCATTTTGCAAATCTATAATTTAACTCTATTATTTTTTACAAAACGCAATCTTCATTCAATACTACGAATATATTAACTTCTAATGCCGTCAGTAAAAATTTAAGAATTCTAGTACGTAAGTGAAACTATTTCTTTTACATCTAATCCTTTTTTAAAGAATTAAGTTTCTTAAGTCGGTAAAGTTTCCGAACAAGCCTTAAAGTTTAATGCCCACTTTTATTTATCTTGAGATTCTTTGATTTCAAATAAACTATTTTTTATGTGTTTACTTATGGAAAATAAATTTTAAAAATATTTTCATTTTAGTGATTTTTCAAATCATTGTCTTGAAGGTTTCGTAATTTTAACTTAGAATTTTCAACATTTTATCGATTTTCAAATGTGTCTAAAATTTCTATAACTGAATTACTCCTTGTTAAAACATATTGATAACTGGAATTCGAAAATGGAATTTTGAATCCATTAACTCTCCATCTTTCAAAGCTAAAAAATCAAGAAATAATTAAATAGGAAAACTTTGTTACAAATAATTAAGCAAAAAAAAAAATCATTTCAAAGCAGAATTGTTACATTGAAACGAAGAACAATAAATCGATCGTAAGTATCAAATAGTAAATTGGAAAAAAAAATTCTGTTTGAAGCTTACAATAACAACCAGATAATAGTAACTGATAATAGTAACTGCTAGGCTTTCATAAACTGCTGAGATAATAGGATGGGTATTTTTTTTAATAAAGTTGTTAAATTGTGGTGAATAGTTTCGATAAAAAAAAAATAAACAAGATATTTTTCATTGCATCAAATTCTCAACTAACACTTTTTTTTAATTATTCATTTATATATTTATTTAAAAAAGCAAATTATTGCATAATTACAAATATAGGCCAAAAAGTTTTGAAACTTTTTTAAAAGTTAAACAGAGAAGGGATCGGTTTATAATTTTATCCATTTATTTCTAATCTTCCACCCTTTTGAACATCATTCCAAGAAAAATACTTTTTCGTTAGTCGAGCACTAACGATAGCTTGCTATATACATCACAAAACGGCAAGCAATTCAAAGAGAAAATTAGTATAAAGAAGTTAAACGTTTACATCTCTCGCTGTACGTGTGTGATTTATTTTCTTCAGTCAAGTTAAACTAGTTGACGTCGATCTAGACTGGTAAGTTGATTGGTTTGAGAAGAAGAAAGCACAAGAAAAAGGAATGAAAGAATCGTTAGGAATCTCAATAAGTTTTTAATTTCTAAACAAAATAAATTTAGGTTGGCTGGGTAGCAAAAAAAAAAAAGAAAAACTTTAAAACCACCTACAAATATAGCGTGTCCTATCTCTTTTTACGCCGGATTACATAAGGGGTTTGAATTTCGATTAAATTATGGAAGAAGCAGCGTTGCGTTTATTCACTATGAAAAATTCCGTATCAAATTAAGGTAAAAGCTACTGGCACTGAGGGTGCCTGCAATTTTAACGGTAAAGTCCACTTTTACTGGAACATGTTACGGACAAAAAAATCTAATTTTTACCAAATTTAATCAATTTTTCCAATTTAATCAATTCAATCTAATTTTTATCAAATTAAGGTAAAAGCTACTGGCACTCAGGGTGCCTGCAATTTTAACGGTAAAGTCCATGTTTAATAGAACATGTTACGGACAAAAAAATCTAATTTTTACAGTAATAATTAACGTAAAATCACTGAATTATTCCAATTAAATAAATTTTGCTTTAAAAATTACGGTATAAATATTTTTCGGTAACAATGGAATTTACAGATGATGCTCCTAAAGTGCTAGTATTTAATACTGTAATTTGATTCTGAATTTCTTGCAGTATACTTGGTAGCGCTAGGGCTGGGAAACATTAGGTATTCAGAAAAAATTCATAATCTACTTTAGGAAGTATAAGAACAAAATAAAAGTAGAAAAACTTCGGTTTAGAAGAAGTTCTCGGTTTTACAGTTTAGAGAATATTGATCTTAATATCATTTTTATCTTAAAACCCAGCAAAATAATTTGTGAAAATTAAAGAGAATTGTTGCGCTTAGAAAAGTTTAATAACTCATTTTCAATACGTTACAATTTTTCATCGATATTATTACGGAATTATAAACATATAAGCATTTTTATCATTTAACACAGAAAATTTAATTTCACTACATTAAATTTAAACTACTAATAAATAATATTCAGTTGTTAATTCAGTCGTAAGACAGTGCGCTTTAAGGTGATGTAATAAGATAATAAATACAGAGGCTATGAAAAAACGCAAAGCTTTAAGCTCATATCTTTTAGCTAGATTTAAATTTTCAGAATTGTATTTGAACTCTAAACTCCATTTAGTTTTTCCTTGCAACAGAAAATTACAAATTAGATGCCGCGCATGCCAATTTATGTTTAAATTCGCAAAATAATTACATACCTTCTCTAAATAAAACATTTTTATGACAATTTCATTTTAAATAATATAACTACAATTAAATACACCGGTTTCATATGAATGTCTACTAACTCAAAAAGAAGCAAACAGTGTAAGCATATCCACTTAATATTTCTAAGAAAAATTCTTTCGCGATCTCGAAGAAATAAATGCTTATCATCGCTACCAGCTTTCAGGAAACTCACATTTTGAATTTAAAACAAGTTTTTAAAATAGAAACCAAATATTTTTATAAATGAATTTTTGCTTAAAACTTGACGTATGAAGTAGTCAGAATTAATGTTTTATTTTTCTTATAATCTATTTAAATTCATAAAAGGTTACAAAATGTTTATGGTGGTTTAACAAAGTACATTGTAATTTAAATCTGGCGTTTGTAATTATATGCATTCGTTAATTTGTTATGATGGTAATATTATTAACGTAATATTTTCATTAAAAAAGTACATACAGCTTTTTAAGATAATTTGAAATGTAAAATTATTGTGTTTAAATTTGCTTTCCTTAATAATTCTAATTAAAGTTTTGGTTAATCAATATACACTATTTTTCATTTATTATTTTTAAAATAAAACTACTTCATGTCGTGTATGCAAATAATAATAATCATGTAAATAGTAACTTTAGCAATTTGTTTAACTTTTTTAATTTAATCTTTAACTATCTTCATCTTAAACATTTTATAATAAACTTTTTTAAGTGACTATATTTTAATAACCTACGTTAACATTATTGAAATACTGATTATATAAAGCAGTTTATAAACGCAAACAACATATAAGCACAATGGTCATACTATAGTTAACTCTATTTTCGTACTATAGGTTCGCACTATAGTTTCGTATGTAAAAGGAATATTATACAATAGTTTTATATAGTTAAGTAAACTATAGTTTAATATTTTTATATACTACTAGGGGGCTAAGCCCCCTGTTCGCTGCCGCTCACCAACCCCGATGATTGCTTCGCAATAATTGTCTTTTCTTGGCAGAAAACAGTTTTTTTACATAAGTTAAAATAATTCACTTAACATATATGTACTAAAAGGAATTCTGTTTGCTTACTCTTGTGCCTCTACTTCTCACGTCCAAATATTACTATTTATTAGTATTATAAACATTTGGGTCTCTAGGTGAACGGAAGTGATTTTTCGAAGTAATCATTTTTTAAAATAACATTTATATTATAACATTATATTGTTCAAACAAATTTGATGAGTTCACAACCATAATTTAATGTTCTCGCTAATAATAGCAGTACTGAAAAATAAGTTTAAATTAGGGATACAAAAATTTCTAAAGAAAAACAATATCTTTAAGACTATTGTTAATTTTATGCTGATGACAACCAAAACAATATGGAAATGAATGAGGGTAAACTGGATCCTACCACGTGATTTTCCGGCCAATAAAAATGCGCGACAACAATGGAAAACTGCGACACCATCAATTGATTTTTATATACAGTAAGATACTATAGTTTCCTATAGATTTGTGCATATTACGTATAAACTTGTTATTATGTTAATTAATGCTGATTAAATAACTTTGGGCGTGTTTGTCGATTTGAAGTTTGGACGCTGAGAAAAGTTCTTGTTTATAGAACCGAAACTATAGTAAACCCACATGAGAAAATAAAACTAGCGAAATTACCATACTGTATGGTAATGACATTTCTAGATCATAATTTTGCGTAATAAAACTCAAAATAAGCGGCAATCAAAAGATTTATTTTTGTAATTTTTTCGAGCATATCGCTGGTTCAAAACTAAAACGACACATCTCCAATTGAGTTAACATTGCAGATGTGTCGTTTTAGTTTTGAACCAGCGATATGGTTGTGATTTACCGGAAGTTGTGATTCTTAAAATTTTGGTTTTATTAACACATCTTTAATGAAAAATATAAAACTGAAAAGAAGTTTAAAAGAAAAAATGTTTTTTTTCGCCATGCCCTAAGGTATCATGATAAAATTACCAAATTTTATCTCATTTTCTAAACTTCATTAAATATATTTAAAACCATGTTTTTATTTCTATTTCACAAAAATCATTACCCAAGCACTTCAGAAAAATCTACCAAGGTTTATGATGTTCCCCTAGAGCCCAGAACACGGAAAATGTAACTACAATCTGGTAGTTTAATCATATTTTTTTCTCAGTGCATTTCTGTGCTTTAATTCATGTTTATTTGCGTTATCGTTTTTAGTCTACATAGCCTAAAGTATACCGTATCTCTTCTGGTTACTGAGAGCCTTCTGTTTCTTTGAATTTATTTGATACGCATGCATGAATTCATACAATTTTGAAACTTTATAACTACAATCTTTAAAAAAAAGTAATAAAGTTAAATATACACTTAAATATTTTATTTAAAATTCATGTTTGTAACTATACTGAATTACTATAAGCTATATATTAGTTAAAAGTTTTTTGTACTCATCCATTTCTGGAAGCTGTGAAAATATCCAAATACATGTTAAATTAACGATAGTAATAGGTACTGCCATTATTGAAATACCTAGGCAATGGTGATACGGTAATACGTAACTAAGATACTAATATAGATACCATATACAGTAAAACCTGTTTTTGTGCGGTCCTTTTTTGTGCGATTTTGTTTTTGTGCGATTGGTTTTGTGCGATTGGTTTTGTGCGATTTTATTTTTGTGCGATTTTTTTTTTGTGCGATTTATTTTTATGCGGCATATAAATTTTAGCGGCGTTAGCACCAGTTTAATGTTTCCTATCAATGTACATATACATGTTGTGGACGAACTCTGATTATGTGGCCTCCTTGACAACGATGTATCTGGACTTCGCGATGCGCTGTTCATTTATTTTAAACAATCTCCTGTCAAGGCAGAGTCAGTTATGTACATAACGTCGCTCGACGCGCGAACAGTATACGCTTCGTATTCAGAGTTTTATACACGATTCACGTGGTTAAGGATTCATTTTATAGTGAGATTAAAGGTAAATAAATTAATTACTTTTGTTTCTATTTATATGTAGTTTTTATGATTTTTATTTTATTTTTAGACATAAGTACTCACTTAAAATGAATAATTATAGCCAAAAGAAAGTAAAAAGGTAGACAAATCCACTATTTAATGTATATTTTGAAAACTTCTCCAGGCATATGTACAGTGAAGAATTAAATTTTTTTACAATTTCTTTAGGTTTAATTTAATTATTTAATTTAATTAAAAGCATTCTCTCATCTATTTCATAAATCATTGATGTATTTTTTTATGTCCGACTTTTTTTATGCGGTCCTTATCCACCGCATAAAAAAAGTTTTAGGTAGTATATCGTATCAAGTTGTTCATTATATGTAAGAATTCATAAAATTTTCGAATATTTTTTTTGTGCGATTTCTTTTATACGGTCCCTATCCATCGCACAAAAACAGGTTTTATATAGATATACAGGTTACTGTATAGAGGTTACTCTATACAGGTTACTGTATAGATAAAAGAGTAATTCGTTTTACACCACCTCCCTCCCCAAAAACTGTTAGTGCCAAGTTTTTTTTTTTTCTCATTTAAAACATTTTATGCAAGTCAACAAAAGAGTAATATTACAAGAAAAATGAAAGGTAGTTAAATTTTATTTCAAATCTTTGTGTGACAGATTAAAAACTGAATTACATTATATCGTCTCCTAAAATAATTCCTCTTTAATAGAGGACTTATAAATTAGAATTTAAAATTCTCTTCATACCTGGCTAATTGCGGAAGGTTTCAAATGTGTTCCTGGCCATGTATCGTAATGAGTCTCAGGTTAATCTGAAAATTCATTCACAAATGCAAGTTTGTCTTACAGTACTTAAGTAATTAAATAGTGTTATCTACACTTTAGCTAGGAATAAGTTCTTTTGTGACTTCTGGGGTAAAGTTTAATATTACGAGTTTACGAAATCGGGCATGAAAATAACACTATCACATGCTCTATTGTAGTAATAAAATAACCTATTTTTGAAGTATATTGATTCTTTACTGAGAAAAAAAAATATGGTTTAAGTACCAAACTATCGTGTTTCTGGCTGTATGGGAGCAACGAAATCTGGGTACTTTTTACCCGAAACGCTTTGATGAAAATAATAATTAAGTATAGTTTTATAATATGCGATATAATTTGGAAAAAGAGTTAAGATATGGTATTTTTATCATGATACTTTCGAGCATGGCATAAGAGCCTATTATTAGGTCAACTTCAGTTTGAAGATTTGTATTTTTTACTGAATGTATGATAATAAGAACTATAATTTTGATAACCTGAATTTCAAGGTAAATTACCAAAATAGTAGTTTGCACCATATATTTTGGTTTTTAATGTCAGAATTATGATTTTTTTTTACCAGGAATATCTTTATCATACAGCACGGTAATTTTACTGGAATGTTTTTTTCCGCTTTTGTTACATAAAAGATATTAAAATAACATAAATTATAGAAAATATTTCGTAAAGTAAAAAATTATCTATTTTTTGATCCTTAACTGCAGTATCACATTAAATATTTCATTAAAAATTTAACATTATCCAACAGTTCCCTTGGGAGAAATTTAAATATCTCTCCTTTGCGTACTGCACTATGATAACATTCAACGAATATTTGCTAATTACATCTGATCATCTATTATTCTCTCCCGAAATATTTCCTTAAACGACAAGCCACTTTGTCATGTTCAATTTTCTTACTAGCATTGTTAAGATCCCAAAATCTGTGAAGATAATAAACTTTTGACAGCTGTCAGGATAAAACAAAGCGGTTTAGATAGTTGCAAAGGGATTTGTTTTACTTTGAAGATAATCTTTGTTTTCTTTGTCGCCTTTCTGATGGCATTAACAACATACAGATTTAAGAAATTTCATTATGAAAAAGATTAGCCTAGATGTTCTCGAATGTTGTGTTATGTTTGGACGCCGGTGTCTTGTTATCTGACAAGGTAAACCTGATTACAAACTACACAAAATGAAATATTCAAATTAGGTTAGTTATCTCAATTTTATAAAAGACTGTTGATTGGTAGTGTTTCTTTATGTTAGCTATGTGATAAAATACTCCAAAAGTTAAAAGTTTTATAAACTTTAAAATGTTGTATTTCTTTATTTTATATATATATATATATATATATATATATATATATATATATATATATATATATATATAAACTAAATTTATATATATAAATATATAAACTAACTTTATATATATATATATATATATATATATATATATATATATATATATATATATATATAAATATATGAGCAATTCTACAAATAAACGCCAATTAGGCGGCCAAAAAAAATAAAAAATTTTGGGGGGGCACACTATTTCTACATAAATTTTCTCCTTTTTTGTACCCTAAAAAGGCAAGAAAAAGTCGTGAACATGAAATTTTTTCTTCGTGACATACTCTTTCTGACATACTCAGATAAATCTGAGCCATTTATTCAGATAAAACGATTTTTACGTAAATATAATATTATTATCATGTCTCTCTAAAATGTGTTTATAGAGATTTCATACTATAAGATTATATTTTAGTATAAAAAACAAAGATAAAAAAATTTAATCAAAGTTCGTAAATTGAAAAAATTGGGAAAAGTTTAAAATTGGTATTTTGTCATTCAAAGTATGTCACAAAGAAAAAATTTCATGTTCAGTATTTTTTCTTACTTTTTTAGGGTGTAAAAAAAGAAGAAAATTCATGTAGAAACAGCGTGCACCCCCCCCCAAAAAAAAAAAAACTTTTTTTTTATTGTCCGCCTAATTTGCGTTTATTTATAGAATTCGTTGCTCTGAAACTAAACCGTAGTAACTCAAAAAAATCGAAAAATGAGATATTTGGGTCATTTTGTGTAAAAAAAAGTCACCTTTTTAGAGAAACAACGTGTTATCTTCATAGTTCCATAAAATTAACTTTGAGAGCAGATAAATCGTTATCGCATATGCGCGATTCACAATAGCGCGAAAAGTTAAAAATCGCTCTCCTAAAAAACTTGCTTTTTTGAGTAACCACGGTTTAGTTTCAAAGCGACGAATTGCTCATATGAGCAATTCTACATATAAACGCCAAATTTTATACTAAAATATAATCTTATAGTATGAAATCTCTATAAATACATTTTAGAGAGACATTATAATAATATTATATTTATGTAAAAATCGTTTTATCTGAATAAATGGCTCAGATTTATCTGAGTATCTCAGAAAGAGTATGTCACATTTAAAGTATGTCACAAAGAAAAAATTTCATGTTCACGACTTTTTCTTGCCTTTTTAGGGAGTAAAAAAGAAGAAAATTCATGTAGAAATAGTGTGACAAACAAAATTTTATTTTTTTTTTTTGGCCGCCTAATTGGTGTTTATTTGTAGAATTGCTCATATATATATATATATATATATATATATACCTCGTTGAATACCTTTCGATTTAATGAACATTAAACAATTATATTAAAATTGAATTTTGTGTTACTTAACTTGAAAGTGTCGAGAAGGAAAAAGTATCTCGTGGATAAATGTAAAAACGTGTATAAATTGTTATCACTCAGAACAAGTAGGTTATTTTTAAGGAGTTTGTATGGAGTGATTTTTTCCTCTTTCTTTTTACCCCCTTTTTTAATGATGAATCTAATGTAACAAACAAAGGAAATTTCCCACTCTTTTCGAGCTATGCAAAAGCGCGGGAAACCTCCTTGGGTATCCCTCCTATTATCCCTAACTACGGTGGTCTAAGTGTTTGCAAAAGAAGTTACGAAAAACTGTGGGAGGATAAAATTGCTTAACTCTCGTCACTTACTTTGTTTCTATGATTAGCGGCTTCCTATCATACTTCACTCCACCAGTTACAAAAAGAGCCCCTCGGAAAACATCGATGTCTTCTTTTCGAGCCCACATGAAAAGTTTAAGAAAAACATGTTTTCTTTAGTTCATTTCATTAAAATTAAAATTTACTGCATACGGTATTATTTGGCATGATGGTAATGCTTGAGGCTAACTCATTTCAGTCAAAATTTACCATAATCAAGCAATTTTTCCTGAACTTATTTCTTTCGAGTGACCATGAAAAACATATATCCACGGTATCTACAATTATATCAAAAATGCACTATATTGGTGCAGTTTTTTTAGATACTAAATATTCAAGTATAATACTTGAACTGTAGCAGTTCAGGGGATAGATCCTGTGCCTTCCAATGAATCGATACGAATTCAGCCCCTGGATCGCACCGATCTCAGTGCTGGCATGAAATATCCTCAGTGGTAGACGGATCATTGGTCCCTTTGCCGTCAGACCTAACCAGGGGAAGTTTTAGTGGTTTTCCTCTCCGTGTAACGCAAATGCTGGTTGATTTCATCAAAAAGTCCTCCACGAAGTCAAATTTCTCTCAATGCATGATCCAAGAGTTCCCTTGTCTTCTTGATTTGGTTCATAGTTTCACAAGGCTACGGACTTGAAGAGTTGTAATCGTAAACACTAAATTGGGTCGGCCGTTTAACAAAGGTTATAAAATATAATACTTTATACCTATACTAACATATTTAATGCCAGCAAAAAAAAGTGTCAATTATTATAATTCCAGAAATAACCTTTACCAAAATTAATTAATCATAGTTAGCTTCAAAATAGTATAACGAATTTCTACGTTTTTCTAAAACGATTCAATAACATGTCTTTATATATATTTTTTTTCAATATAAAATTAATTTTTTTGTTTCAACTAAAATTAATTTGAAATTATTTAGTTTAATAGGAACTCATTCTAAAAGCATAGCCATAAACAAAATAAACAATTAGTTAACTATTGAACATGCGTATAGGCAAATATTTTTATGCAAATCCCTGTATCACAAAGAGGTAGAAAATTAAGTTAGCTTTATACAATTAACGGAGGACAAATGCTATTCAAAAAGGACAATTATAAAGATTATTCTTTGCATAAACAAAATGAGATTTGAGCAAAATGAGATTTGCATAAACAAAATAAGAAGAAGGAATCAAATTTATCCCATGAGATGAAAGAAGTATTGGATGCTCTTGAAAACAATTCTGTACTTTTTACATTCTTAGGGAGCTGAAATCCCATCATAAAATCAAAAATTACTTAAATCAGAAATACATTTTTTGCTTGGGTATAATTACACATTAGTATTTATTTGATCAGATTTTACTGATTTAAAAACATATTATATAAATGTGGCACACAGTAAGATAACACAAGGAAACAATTTTTTTTGTTTCTGAACGCACAAGGGAGTATTTGACGAAATTCGCAAGATTACAAATATTATAAATAACAGGAGATAGGATAAAAGCTGCAACAATTATGCGATCATAACCAGTGAGATAAATCACATCACCAGGATTAAAATTGCATAGAAACTCATACACTGTAATGTGGTCACGTCGCTAGAGGCATGTTTCTATTATGAACTGGTACAATTTTAATTCAGGTGAAGTGTTTTAACTCTCGTAGAAATTATTTGCAGTATTTACGCAACCCACTGTTGAATATAATGTATTTAAACTTGTACAGTTCGACAGAAAATAGACTGAAATCTCATTTTAAAAGCTTTTGGACCAAAACTAGTTTCAGATTTAAATTAGGCAAGATCAGGAATTTGTATAAATGCATCAAAGAATTTGTTCCAAGGTATTATTACTCAATTTAAATCAATCTACTTCAGCATTTTTTTTTTGTTGATAAAATTAAAATAAATAAGGAAATGCCAATTTAAAGAAAAAATAAATCAACGTGCGATAAAAAAAGACAGTTCTACTTTAATAAGTTGATTTAATTTTATAAAAAAAAAGAGATCTCTATCACGTAGAAACCATGAGTTCTGAAAATAGCTTGAGTATCTTCCGCCCGAAACTTTTTAGATTTCTATTATAGATATTGATGGCACAAGAGCGATACATATTACTCTTTGCATAAACAAAATGAAATTTGAGACCTATCAAAGCATGAATCAAAATTTATCTCAAGGGTTGGAATAAGTAGGATACTTTATCGATGATCGTCTTTCTTTTAAAGCTATAAAGTTTTATGTCGTCGTTTTTTTGAAACTATCATGAAATTTATCACCAAGCGCTTCAAAATAAAAACTAAGTCAATTTATATGTGTCTTTTATCACTCATAATCTTTCAAGAAAAAAAAAACGGGTTTGAGGAGGAAATATTTGAAGATAACTTGAATAAGCTCTTATCGTTAAAATGAATACTGAAAATGCATTATCACTTTTTTTTTTTTTTTTTTTTTTTTTTTCGCTTTTCTAAAATTTAAAACATTATATTTTATAGAAAAGCCATCGATTTTTGATAAGTTGATGAATGGGTTGTAGTTTAAAAAGATTGATGAGTATGATGGGTAGAAAGTTGCTACTACTATAAATGGGTAGATATGTAAATAAATAGGATGCAGTTACAAATTATACACTGTAAGGATCCCAGATCAAATTACGGTAAAAAGTACCGACACTTAGGATCTCTTTAATAGGATGGTAATGCATTACACCTATATTTATACGTTTGGTTGGGGAGAGTGGGGTCAATTGTAGCAGGGTACAATTGTAACAGAGAGAAAATTTCGAGTGTCGGGTTCTAGATTTGGTTCCTAGGTAGCGCACAAGGTGTATTTAATAAATCTACATGAATACTCCTGCTGGCAACCATTTTTATTTACTTTTGAAAGAGTTACATCACAAAATATATTTTCACGCTACGTAAGTACTTTTTTTGGTATTGGAATATTATATTGTAACAAAGTAATTTTGTTTAAACAAATAAAAATTATTAACCGAATATGTAAGTGGACACCTTAATTAACATTTAAAAAAAAGGATTAGTTTTGTTAATTAACTAGCATTGTTTTTAACAAATGAAGCTGAAATGGCGTCTAGGGGACGATTGTAACAATAAGTAAAGGGACGAATGTAACAGCTGAAAATAAATAATCTTATGTTTACAAACCATTACTTAACTCTTAAAGAACCACCAATAGTTTCTTATATCATTTATATTATGTTGCATGTGCATTATTTTATTTGTCACCTTTCACAGCATAAATTAAAATTTTTAACCCCTTAAAGTTAAAAGTTTAACCCTTTAGGTCTCTGCTCATTATTATTTTTACTCCTAAAATATCACTACTATTTTGATCAATAAAAAAATATATCATAACTATGATAATATGTATAATTAACTATGTTTTAGTTGATTTTATGAACTGTTACAATTGACCCCGTAAGTGGGGACAATTGTAACAAGTGCACGGCTGTCAAAAATTGTTAATAACTAATATATTAACATTTAAAATAAGATATTTATTTTTTTTCTAGTAGAGGATAGTCTACTTTACTCGTCTGTCAATTAATACTAGTAATATATTGGATTTTTTGTTAGTTAAAAATAGTTAAGTAAAAAATTTTACAATTGAACTCACTCTCTCCTACTTATTAAAACTTGATTAAGCATTATTAGCGTCAAAAATGATATGGCGATATTTTACATTTCTCCTATATGAACTATTGTCATTTCCCTACTCTTTTTGCGTTAGAGTATGCTTTGACGCTTATATTAGTTTGCTATTATACTAAGCTTAAATTATATAGTTTATTTTTTTCTATCTCAGTTAGCACTTACTACTAAATTAAATTAAGCTTCATTGGCGTCAATAATAGTATAAGAATTTTTTACGCTTTTCTTGAAAGAATTAGTACCATTTCTCTATTTATTTTTCTTTTTAGTACACAGCTTATGTTTTATTTCATTTTGTATATCTTACCAAACTTAATCAAGCCTCATTGGAGTAAATAACGGTATGACGACTTGTCATCATTCCCCTTAAAAAAGCACTCTTTCACTCATTAATTTCGCTTTTTAGGACACACTTCAATTTTATTTTTTTCAGTTTAAACTTATTACTCAATCTAATAAAGCATCATTAGCGTCAATAAAAATGTGACCATTTTTAACTTTTCCTCATATTGATTAGTTCTGTTTTTTCATTAAATTTACTTTTCAATAAATAAATTATTACATTGTTCAATTCGATTCAATACCTACAATTGAAGTTGGTAAATCATGGCATTTGTCCATTCAAAAGTCAATCTGGTTCTATCTTCACGTGTGACGTCGCTTATAGTTAACCAATTAAATCTGAGTTAAATCACTTGATTTGGCATAATCACTTTTTCGAATTGCAAGCACTCGATCATTACCATTTTAAACTACTTAGTTTTATAGATTCGCAGTTTAAAAGAATATAGTTTTGTAGATTCAATTTTTTTTTACTCTAAACAAAATCGACACTTGGTTTGAAATGATTTTACAAATAGTGATTTGGTGACGTAATATGCAAATACTATCATGTTCATGCTGATCATTCAGTTTATCTGACATAACGAATAAAAAATAATTAAATATTAAAGAACTTATATATACAATAAATTTGTTAATAAATTTGTTGAGTTCTATAAGCTAGCAAATATTTGTGTTGTGATCTTAAAATATATATATATATACATATATATGTAATATAGAATTTCTCATGTGAGTCATTCTATATTAACTGACAAGCTTAAAACATATGTTTCTTATCATGTTTAAGATGTAGAAGTCGGTCTCTCACAAAGAGCCATAAAAAGTCAAGATAAACCGGATAAGGCCAGAAAAAAGATTCTTTTCTGAAGTTAAGGGGCAATAATTCGTAGATGAAGTACACATTAAGATTCTCAAAAACTGCCCAGAACCAGAACGGCGCTATCCTGTTAGCGAATCATAATCTTGAAATTTTATCAATTGAATGACGTTTCAATAAAATAAGAAGATCCTTGCAACCACTACCTTTCAGGACCTCACTATAAAAGCTTGGACCGCCAAAAAATGCGTGTCTTTTCCATATTTCTCATGGCTAGATAAATCTGGGCCAAGTCCAAACATCCCAGCAATGGGGAAACCATTATTGTACATCGCCAACGAACCCTGTTTTCAATACTTCATATAACGTAATAAAATGCCTTTTCTTTACTGAATAAGACTAACTAAGTCTCTTCAATTATCTAGCCTTTAAAGGCATCCTATTACATATATATATATATATATATATATATATATATATATATATATATATATATATATATATATATATATATATATATATATATATTACAAATCTTTATCTTTTATTTTACTAGCCTTAATCCTTAATCCTATAAAAAATGAAGAGCACGAGTAAGCGTAAATCAAAATATTTAAACAAAATTTTAAATTTGTTCAAAAGAATGAAATGTAAAATTTTAAATTTCTCTCAATTATAACATATTTATCATACAATTTTCATGAATATAAATTATAACATGTTAATTTATAACGTATATTATATGGTAATATTAAATATTTACCACCTAATATATATCCTTTATCATATAATTTAACTAAATTTATAACAGCTCATTATAATTTAAAATCAAATAAATATGAGTGTTATAATTTAATGAATAAGTAAAATTCATTTACAAAATTATGCTTTGAAATTTCCAGATGGAATATCAGTACTAACATATAAATTTGAAGTTTAATTATGACATTTTGGGTTAAAATTATATATATGATATTAAGAATATAATTAAATTGAATATTTATCGATACAGTAAAACGAAAAACTCATAAAGGGGGCATTTAGTTTACTTTAAGTTAAAAGAAAATGCAACAACCATTGTTAGTGTTATACTTTTGGTTTTCACAAGAAGCAGTTTTCTTTGTCCTACAAAATATGTTATTTTAACTTATGACATAAGTTTAGAAAAAAAATTTCTGTTTTCACGATCACGTCCGGCTATATTTATTTTAAGCGTATTCCTAGCATGCGAATTGGAAAAAGTATAAAAACAACTTCTTGTTTCTTTCGATTTATTTATAAAGGAACAAAAATAGCATATGCAGTGATGCATAATAAACATAAGAAATGGAAAACAGAAGAAAGAAACGAACTATACAAAACTAATAAAAGAAAAATTTAAACACTATCAATTCCTTGCCTCATGCTTTTAAGCTTTTAACGATTTCATTTCAATTATTTTGCTTTTAACTTTCTTCATTAATTTCGAATCCATAATAAATTGCAATTACAAAATTAAAATTTATAATTTTTTTTTTTCAGCAGTTGATAACTAATATCCGTTTCCAGCCAAAATAATCTCAAAATTAAAATTTCGCTAAGATTACGTAATTAATGACCAGATAGTTGAAAGAAATCGGTCGATTCAATCAGTGCAGCAGTATCTTTACTGTATCTTAATTGATTTTGATTCCGATCATGTCAAAATCCTTTTTAAGCCCGTCCATATCAGCTCATCTAGATTTCCTGGAATCTTGTTTCGTTCCCATGACACCCAATTGTCTTGTTAACGACGTGAGTTCCTCAACAACTCTGTAAACGTATACTGCGCAGAATTTTCATTTTGCCCTCACTTGCCTCTCTCGGCCACTGCGTTTTATTCTTTTTAGTTTTTTAGACCTTGTTTCCATTTTTATTTGGCGAATTTACGTTTTCTGTTGTAAATCACTTTTGTTTCCTCATTCACGTCTGGTGAGTCTCTAAAATAGGCATATATTTCTGATCACACGTAGCTAATAAATTTTATTAACATCTTCAAGATTTTGACACAAATTAAATTATAAAGTCCTTAGGAATATCTTTCCGATACTGTTTCTAGGGATTTTTTAATTATTATATTTATTGTTTACTAATTAAGTTACATTATTGATACAATTTCAATACCCTTAAAACTCAACTTGATATATTGAAACTCAAATTCATACATTTTTAGTAAAGGCGTTGTTCTTAAAATAGTGCGATAACAGATAAATTGTTCAAGATTTACTTAATTAATTAAAAAAAACGATTGTTTAAATTTTGTCTAGTAATATATTCCCAAATTTAATTGAACGGATAGATAATTTTATTCCTAAAAAAATTTTGAAAATCCGTTTTATCCGTATTTTGTGAACACGATTTCAAAGTATTCAACCAAGTTTGAATCATAAATATCGGCTCAATTGAAATAGTAAAAAAAAAACGAGACTATTTTACAATTGACAATCGAGACTATTTGGCTGAGGCAACTATTCGAACCAAAGGTTAAAGTTTCTAAATTGGATATTTCCAATTTATTTCCACAATTTAAAAGAAGGAAAAAATCTGTTTATTTCTTTTTTACAAATCTGGAAATGGAATTGCTAATGCCGAATTGTATAACTAACACATTTGACACGTTGAATGTCATGGGGGTTACCGGTGACCGGCACTGAGTTTGCTCGTAGCGGTGCCCTAAGTGAACAATACTAGGTGAACAAGAAATATTCTAGAATTTTTTACTTATTGTGAATACAAAGACTATACTCCTATTTTTGTAAAGTAGTGAATTTCCATCAATTGCTTTCAAGTTGTTTTGCTTATGAATTAAAATCTGATAATAATAAGTATAAGATATTTTACTTAATGTAGCAAACGCTTACAACATGTTCCTATTCAGTGTTAATGGCAAATCTTTTAGGATGGATATTTTCAATTTTACACCAACATTTGAAAACAAAATACGAAACTGTAAATTTTAGATTATACATTTTTAAGAAGCTAACCTCTGCAGTCTCAAGCCTATTTTGTTATTTTTTTTTTTTTCAAAATTACAACATGTTCCTATTCAGTGTTAATGGCAAATCTTTTAGGATGGATATTTTCAATTTTACACCAACATTTGAAAACAAAATACGAAACTGTAAATTTTAGATTATACATTTTTAAGAAGCTAACCTCTGCAGTCTCAAGCCTATTTTGTTATTTGTTTTTCAAAGTTATGAAGAGAAAAAACATTTGATTCTAATTTTTCATAGATTAAAACATTTTCATCTTATGAACTAAACCTTTAAACTAATAAGTTATTATAAAGTATAAATAAATCCTCATAAATATCAAAATTGCAAAAGAAAATAATCTAGTAGGAAATAAAAAGGTATAAAGAAAAATTAGCTTGCTGAAAAACCAAAATCGGCCGTTAATGTACTTTAACAAAATATTCAATTTTAAGAGTTAAATCATTTCGTGAGAGGACCTTAATGAGAAAAAAATTAAATGCTAATGGTAATCTCATTCTAAAACAATTAATTTATTATACAAATGGATGATTTTTATTTCCATTTCTAACATCATTAAAGCAATACATTTCTAGCCGTTTGAGCAAAGCATAATTGCTTAAACGTGTTACAATTGTTATGTAAAACAACCTTATTAACATGAACAAACACGTTAACTCGTTTGTGTACTAATTAAAATGCTATTAGTCCCGCTGAGAAGGAATTAATTTAACGTTTGTTTATTTTTGTTTTGTATTTTAGTAGATTTTAATTTTTTCTTATTTACACATGGTGACGTATTGAAAAATTGCGTCTAGTATTAATTTTTCTTTTTTGAAATTTTATTTCCACAAGAAGTTGTATATGAGATAATTATTACACTACAGACGCAGTTTATAAAAACTATTCATTTGTTCAAAATAACCATTTCTATTCTGCTATGAATTTTTTTGAAATTAGACCTAATTTAACTTTTTTAATTTAATCATTTTTTTTTATATTTTGCATCCTTTTATTGTATTTTAAATGCATAGAAAAATTACGGAGTTACGCAATAATAAGTTATTTCAATACTTTATGGTCAAAAACAATTTCTCAGCTGCCAGTTTTTAGTTAGAGATTTGAGATTATACTTCCCCAATTTGGAAACAAACGACATATTGTGACAATGTGGCCAGCATTCTGTATCGGTCGCTTAAACGAGCGCTATCACATCAGGCTAAAGCTGTATAGCTTGATTATATATTATTACATTTATTACTATATGCAATAATTCAATGTTGAACTACGGAGTGTTTTAAAAGAGTTGAGTTGATTTTTTTCTTTATGCTTACACTGTAAAAAGTGGGGTGTAATATCTCTCCAAATATGACAGTTTAATTGTTGGTTTTTTTAACTTGCTTTGTTATATTTTTCATCGTTTTATTGTATTTTGAATACTTAGAAAAATTACAAAGTTACGCATTATTAAATTATTTTAATACTTTATATTCAAAAACATTTTCTCAGTAGCCAGATATTGTCCCTGGTCATTGTGGTTATGTCTCCACATTTTGAAAACCAACGACATACAATTGTGGTAAGCATTGCCCATTGGTACCCAAAACGAATTCTTTCCCATCGGCAAGAATAAAATATTGTATTTAGCATTCATTACTTTAAATATTAGAATGTCCTGAAAGAGTTAATTTTTTCTTCAATCTTGGAATGTTTGCAAACTATGCCTTGATACATTCATTTCAGTAGTTTTTAGTTTGAATGTATTTAATATATATATTTGCATTTTTTAATTTTGCAATATTTAATGTCAAAAAAACTAAAAAAGAGTATAGATATTTTTTAAATGGTCAAAGACTGTACATTCTTTACTTTTTTTTGCCGGGAAAGAAACAAAAAAATCACTAATCGATCATTTAAACTGTTTTGTTTTTTTTATTATTAGCTATTTCAATTTTTGAAGCAAAAACATGCATTATGAATAAATTTTTCCAGAAAACAGTTTCAAAAAGAGAATACAAATCTTTCAAGCAGTCTCAGTTTTTTTTAACTTCAAAAGATGTTTTAGATAAAGCTTTAGCTTTTTAAAAGTTTTTAATCCCAGTTTCCATGGATGTTATCATGTTTTAAAAAGTGCTTCTTTGTGTGATTCTTTTCTAAAGAAACACTCTTTCCTTTAATGGAAAAGATGTCGGGAAGTGATAAGTTTTGAAAGTTTAAACTAGTTAATGTGAATTTCTCTCAACTAAACCTTTAAAAAAAACACACAAGTAGTTTAGATTAAAAGATTAAAAAATATTTATTTTTGAATTAGTTTTATTAATAAATCGTATTTATAACTATTAAAAAACTACGACTTAAAATAAGGATATACAAGGAAAAAGAATCAATTACAAGTAGTTGGTACCTTGGATAACTCCAAGGATAAGTACCCAAGTAATTATCATCTACAATTGCTTGCTTTAATGATCAGCAATAACATTCAATTACAATATATGATATCAAGAGATTACAAATAATCATGATCTACTGTTGCTAATAATTAGAATCTGCCATCAATTTAACTTTGCAAGTAATTATGACCAACAATTAAACGTAATAATTAATGATCTATGACAGCAAGTTATAATGAGTTAGGATTAGAAATATTTATGATCTCCGATTACTAATAATAGTTATTTATAACACTCTAAGAACAATAGGTTCAAACCAAAAATAATGAACTAGTTCAATAAAAAAAAATTTAATGAGCTGAAAAGAAGAAAAAAATATGAATAATTATCGAGAAATATTGTACAATTATTATTTCAAGAAAAATTTAATTAATGGTTAAAATGTAAAAGTATACAATTATTGGCATAACTACGATGTGAAAAGATTTTGGAATTGTTAATTAATATCCAGATTTAAATTTCTCATAAAAGTAATTACCTCATTACAAAAAATAATTTCAAAATTGTTTTCTCCCATTTCGTCGTTATTCAAAAACTAAATTCTTTTACCGATAAAATTACATTCTAATTAATTAAAAACACTTTTTTAAATAGTAATTAACTAATAAAGTATCAACAACTCTCTTTTGTGTGATTTAATTTTAAAATAAAAATTTTCTTTAGTTTTAGTTTAAAATAGTGATTCGTTTTTACAATCCAGTCTCTTAGCAATTTTAACAGTGCAAAGTATTGTTAAATTGTTTTCTTCTTCAAAAACACTAATCAAATAACTGACTGAATTATATAACCATTATAAAAGAAAAAATTAAAGAAAAAATAATGGTAAATTAAACTTATAAACGTAATAAATATTTATTTGTATGTAATTTATTTATTTGCATGTAATTTAATCTTAAAATTAATCAATTCTCCAAATTTAGTTCCAGTTTAAAATAATGTTTTTTTTTAACAAAATTATTAGATTATAGATTTAGGTTTTTATAATGTTTATATGTCACTGTTTTTACAACCTAATTAAAATCCAAATATAATACAGGTAACATTTTCTACTGTAATAAATTTTAATATATTGCCTTATGGGAGAATTTTTTTTACAATATTGTCCAAACATGACAGAGGTGCTTGGTCAGTATATCCTTTTTCTATAATTTAACAAATGAGTGTCATGGTTTAATTAAGAACATAGGATTAGATTCAATATATTTAATAAATGTTATGATAAATTACTCAACATTTATAAAACAAAAAAATTATAACTTTTATCGAGTATAAATAGACAAAAAAAATAATAAATTTCGCATTCGTTTGTTTCATTTCATCAAAACTATCGGTATGTTAAAATGGCCGTGCTTCTGACTCTTTGTGAATGCAAAAATGCTGGATAATTTTTGCCGCAGCACTTAGGAATTATTTTGGAAAAATTAACAATTAAATGTAGAATTATAATATGTAATAAAATATGGTAAATTTGGTAAAATCATGCGTGGTATTTTATTATGATTTCTTAGAGCATGGCAAATAAAAAAATCATTTACTATATAAAATTTATTTTTCAGTTCTATATTTTTAACTAAATGTGTGATAATAATAATTATAACATTGAAAACTAGAATAGTTAACGGTAAGCAGTTACCAAACTAGTTTAAATTCGGTATATTTTGGTTTTATTACAAATAATATGTATGTTTTTTTTTAACAGAAATTTCCTACAGTACGGTAAATTAAACAAAAAAAAATTTTTCAGTGAACGGAGGAAATTTAGTGCGCGAAGTGTATATGAAAAAAAATTCAGAGATTATGTGTATAGGCAATAAGAAAATGTGAAGCTTCATGATCTTTTCTCACAAAGAATTTTTTGTGAGAATACTGCTTACTTTGAAAATGGCCTGTTGCAATGATACCAAATGTTGATTGTGTAATTTCTGCCCGTTGCTTGGGATTGGCATATGACCGTTTGAATTTGGACACCTCTCATTGAGGTGACTCGGGTTCGAATCCCAGTGATATCTGGTCAATACGAATTCCGCACCCGGTTCGACCACAGGGCTGATGAAAAATATCCTCAGTACTAGACATGAATTAAGAGTCCCCTTGCAACCAAATTAATTGCGAGAGGCTTTCTTGATTTTTCACTCCAAATAACCCTAATGGTTCATAACATTGGTAGTCGAAAACTAGAACTCAAAAACTAGATAGGTTTTTCAGCAACGCAAAAAAATACAAAAAAATGATGATTATGAGTTCGAAGTAATCGGTTTCAAGAGTTAAAAATAAACTTGTAACAGTAAATGGGTAAAGTTTCATTTTTAATGAAATATGGAGCCTTTTATTAATGGATTAAAAACACAATGTATTTTAAGTATGGATGAATTAAATGAATGGATGTGTTAAAATATTATTTTAATACAACAAAAATTCTATTAATAAAGAACTGAATCAAAATTATAATTATCATATTTTAATCCAACTCCGATATGTTTGTTGTTTGAGTGTAAAGTTATTTTCCGATAATTTTATGAGATACTATTAAACTACCCATATAAGTTTCCTATACAATGTTAATTTTGATACATGAAATATTCCTCTAAACAAAGAGAAGGTTCATCTTTAGGAAAAAAATCAGTATATTCTACTACTCGCTAGAGGAACACTGATGTTATCCATAATCAATCATCTGATGAAAAATGTTTTAAAAATCCGATGAAAAAAAATATCCGAGTTGCAAACTGTTACATATTCAGAATGCAAAACGCAATAAAAATCAATACTGTTCCTTTCACCCAATTTTTACTCTTTTTAAGATCTTAATAAGAGAATATTGGGAGAAGAGCTTCTATCTATGAAATTCATTTATTTTTCAGTTCGATTTTCTTTCAAATGTTAAATAAAGAAATAATGCGCTTTGTTACTGTCAAAAAAACACTGGAGTTTTAGGCTCCTTTTATGGAATTTTTACATTTTTTTTGTGCTTTATGTCAATATATTTAAAATAAGTTTTTATTTAAGTATTCAATATAATGAGTAGATATTTTTTCTAAGCTTTAATTCAATATTTAGCTTTTCTTAGCTTTTTTTTCATACAAGTTCTATAAAATTACGTGGTTAAATCAAAAGCTAAAGAAAATTATAGCCTATCTAAGTAAGAATTCAAAGTAATAACGATAATAATAGCTATACATTATAACAAAATAATAATAGATATATCCTAATCATTTTATGCAAGTTAACAATTCAAGATAATAACATTCAAATCAAGTAGTAATTCAAAATAATCCATCCAGCAAAAATCCTCCTGTAAACAATTTAAAATATAGTTTAAGGATGACTCAAACAACAAATAGGGTGGGTTTTTTTTTAAATGCTCAATTGAAACTACATTATTAAATCAAAAGACAAAGAAAATTTTTACCTATCTAAGTATCGTATTCAGCAGCCTATTCTATCCAAATCCTTTTATGCAAATAAACAATTTAAAATAATAGTATTCTCCTAGATATAAGAATTGTTACTTTAATATCTCTTTATAAAGAATATAATAAAATATGAAAGAAAACACTATAATCAAGGTAAACTATCCTTCCTTGTTTTTTGTATAAATTGCCATAATTGCCTTTCATAAAAGGGAAAACTATGAAAGTCTCCAACAGTTAGCCTGCCGATAGTATGTTTCTATACAGTCTTTTATTTAACAATCACTGATTGGTGGAATCAATCACTGGCGATGACTCACATGATAGAGCGTTCGCCAGCCAATGAGGTTAACAGGATTCAAATCCCAGCGATGGCTGGTCGATACGAATTTTGCACCCAGCTTACACCGACCACAGTGCTTACGTGAAATATCCTCAGTGGTAGACGGATCACGGGTTAGAGTCCCCTTGCCGTCAGGCTAACTGTCTCGTGGTCTTCTCTCCATGTAACGCAAATTCGGGTTAGTTCCATCAGAAAGTCCTCCATGAAGGCAAATTTCTCCCAATACTTGATCCAGGAGTTCCCTTGTCTTCTGGATTGCATTCAAACTTATAAGGCTACGGAGTTTAACATTAGTAGTCGTAAACCCAAACATTTAGTAGTCTGTTCAGCGACGGTTATAAAATATAAAAAAAAGTCACTGACTAAGAATGGTTTGCATCCGCTCTGTGTGCAGTGAGGACCTTTAGCATTATTTGACTCGATCATACTATACTAAGATTTGAATCTGGAATGTTAGTGTTAAAAAACAAGTTCGATATTGTGTTTTAGAAAAATTGAGAAATATTGAATGAGACTTGTATCACAGAAGAGTGCTGTAACTTGAGCAAATTGCAGAAAATAGTAATTCAAATAACTAAGGAAATTCCGTGATAAAAGTATTATATGTTTGTCGATTAGTGTAAATTTTGTGACCGAACACTGTCATACTCTTCAGCAAAAGAAAAAAAATCCAAGGTACAATATTATTTTATAACTCACACTATTAGTAATTAGATCTGGTGTAACTAAGGCTACGATAACAAAGGTGTGAAATAATATATACTATTTTACTCTTAGAATTGAAAACTAACTAATTATCTGTGATAGTCTCAGAATTAATTTTGAGCATTCAAATACATAATTCGTAATTAGTTTTACGCCTCCGAAAAATAAATATAAAACATGTACTGTTACATTTTGTTTCAAAATAAGTTAAGCATAAATGTCAGACACAAAAAAAAATATCATTTATCTTTATTATCTGTGTAATTTTATGAATAATAACAGTCGAAATGTCTCCGACTGTATTTTGTGCCACGAAAGCTTCTCGAACTCCTGCAATAAACCTTTGTCTAAATACAAAAAATCCTTGTTAGGGTAAAAGCTTAAGTTACTCAAAAGTGCTTTGCAGATCTCAAGGGATATCAATAACCATAAAAACTTTGGTGAAGGAAAGATCCCTAACATTTGTGTCTTTTTCCCCAAGATGCCCTTGTTGCAATAAAGGCATGCATAGCCCCCTAGGGATAACCATAAATTACCCCGTGCTTCAGTCTTAAACCAGAATAGATGAGAAGGTGAGAAAATCCTAAAAGATAAATTACTCCTGTTCCTTTGTTTTCTTTAACCTTCCTAACAATATTGACCGAAGTAAATTGTCATTAACTTGTATTTTTTTGAGCAAGAAGAAAATATACGATCGTTGCTAATGCTTTCATATTAATATTTTTTGCTATCGCTGAAGAACATACGTCCAGTACATATTCCCAAAGTACATAAGTGAATAATATGCGTGCTTTTGGTTTCGGTGCACAGTACGCAATAAAAAAAATGATATATAATAACCTTTAGATTAATTATTGAATTTACACTTACTAATATGTAATTCTATTCAAACTCCTTAACCATTGGAGTACGAAGGAGAAGTTTAGCACCATGCGTGATCTTACCATGCCCTTACATATGTTAAGTACCAGACTGAAAGGAATAGTAGTTCTTATTTCAGTGTTAAGAGCTCAATTAACGAAACATGATTCGCCTTGAATAACTTATTTTATACTGATAGGATTTCTACCCACTAAGATGCATTTCTTTTCAAACCATTAACATTCGGTAAGCATAGCGTTCATTAACGTAACATTCGGTAAAAATGGGGTAGAACTAGATCAAACTGATCCCACATTAGTATTTCATGGATATGGTGTAGGTTTATACGCTTAAAAAATGTATGCTAAAATTATTGTATAGAAATTCACCTTTAAAGTCTTTTTCATAGTTTTTTTTCTGTACTTAGTTTTAAGCCGTTTGTTTGTTCAATCAGACTAGTAAAGGCGAAAATGGTTCCAGCAAAGCGAAGCGGGTGTGCTCTGTGCCCTAAATCAAAGAAACGATCAACAAATGCAGGACATTTCTCAGTGTAGGATGATGCGGGCATTTCTACAAATGCAGGACTTTCGTGTTCACGTTATACTTTATTTGTCATTCTATGTATTATTCTAATTTAAAGATTGGTAGCAAAACTAAAAACTGCTAGAACACTTATACCATTTTATTATTTTATATATTTCCCAGTTGATATTTACATATTGCCCAGAACAGGGTCTTTGTTCTGGTTAAAATATTGCGGAAATAACTTTTGGCCTTTCCAATGAATGTTCATTGCCAGAAGTACATAAATATTGTATTATTTTACCAGTTGTCTGATTTTAAAATTATAAATATGTATGTTGTCAAGTAAACAAATTTGAGGAAATTAGGTAGTATTTTGAACTTATTTCTTCTAGAGTTGAGATTTTACATTTTTCGTGATCTCATGAAAACTCTTTCAAGATGTCATGTTTTCCACATACTGTATGACTCGCAGCACCTTTTAAAAGTAATTTGCACTCTCTACCAAAAAATTGAAGATCAAGGTTTAACCCTTTCTAAGGCCGTGGTAAGTATACTTACCCCCATTTTTTAAAGTCCATGGTGAACTGATTTACCACTTTTAATTTAGGTTTCAATTTGTTAATAACTTCAGCTTTCTTGCAGTGCGTTTGAATAAAATTGGTTACCATTTGTTAGTTTAAGAAAACGTATATAAGTAATAAAATACATAATTCCTTCTGAAGTTTGTAGTTTTGATAAAAATTTATTTTACAAATAACTAAAAGTAAAACTCATTAAGTTTCTAATAGGTCGTGAAAAATATACATACCACCAAAAATAATTATAATAACATTAAAATTTAGATTAATTTTTTATAACCTAAATGGGTTATTTTTTCTTATATCAATTATTATTCTAATATCACTTTCAATTCCAAAAATACTTTACTTTACCTTTACTAAAAATAAATGGCCCAATAAAAAGTTAAAAACGGTTTTTGCTCATTTTTCACAAAAATGAAGATTTGATCACCATCTGTTACATTTTTAGATTACCAAGTTCAGACAAATAAATAACGTGTAAAATCAGTTCTCCCTGAGAATTATTACCCAGTGAAGTTTGATCGTGCTGTAGAAAAACTGTTCCTGTTGAAACGAAAAATATTTTTTTTTCTCAGAAATGCTCTCATGGACATCAACCGTTCATCCCTCTTGATCTTCAATTAAAGTCTACTTGCTTAGATGTACAAAAAAATGAGTCATTATTTTTGAAATAAGTATGTTTATATCTATTACTGCTGCAACTACTGCATACACTGGGAAAACTGTCGGATCAAATTAAGATATAAAGTACTGACACTTTGAATGCATCATCCTTAAAAAAATCATACCGTAATTTTCCAAGTAAATATTAATTTAATTAAAGTGATTCATTGATTTTACAGTGTTGTTGTTGTTGTTGCACGTCCCCATTGTCCAGCTGTGCTAGACCAGGTCCATGACGTTATACACCCTCAAAAAATCCAACACCGTCAATGGATCATCTGCTAAATCCTGTTTGGTGAGCCCCAGGCACGCGAGTATGTGGTGAGGCGAAGCCTGGTCTGAAGATCAGTTGGTACAAATTTCAAAGTTCTTGGATCCTTCCGAAAATTTCATTGATTTAAGGTGACCACTTCGAAAGCGGGCAAGAATAGTTTGTTCCTGTCCATTAAAACCTTGGACCAGGGAGCCTCCAGGTCGAGAACACCGGTACCACGGGTGCTTTGGGGGAACATTCCAAGTGGTCTTGTTTTTGTGTTTTATTTTTGAGAAGATTTCCAAAAAAGGTGAGGGGTGCCGACGGTACAGAGGCCTCGCAAGCACCAGCTTTAGCCAAAGTGTCCGCAATCTCGTTTCCTTCAAGATCGACGTGGGAAGGAATCCACTGCAGATGAATCTGATTACTATTATAATTATGGCATATTGTGCCGTAGCATGTTTCAGTAAAAGTGGATTTTACAGTAAAGATTACCGGTACCCTGAATGCGGATACTTTTTATCGCGATTTTATACGGAATTTTTTTATAATGCAACCATAATCAAGTGACTCTTAACTTTTTTTATTATTCAGCACACCCACGCATTTTAAGAAGAACGCCGAATGCAATTAAGCTCGAAAACGCAATAAAGCAAAAATTTGTATGAATCTAAAAATAATCATTTCTGCTCATCACGCAGCTCAAAACAATAGGGCTTACCTCTTTTCATCATCTTCCTTCAGTATCGTTACTGTCAATAACTGCTTAAAATCAAAGCCACCATTAACCCTTACTTTACTGGGTTCCATGCTGTACCATTACATATGGTTTGCATGTTGTACCAGCCAAACAAAAGGTTAAAAGAGAGAGTTCTGAAAAAGGGGTGTGTACTTGAAAGTGGTTCAGTATAGTTATCATTTTTAAATCAACTTAAAGCACCACTATTCCCGGATCCTTAAACAAAGGCACTTTTACTATGCATTTTTATAAAAAGACTTAAAAGCTTGGCGGATACTCATAAGCTTGTAATTCTCTTTTCTATATTTAATATAAAAAGAAATTACTAAGCTTAATAATTTAACAGTTAAAATAAGAACAGCAGATTTCTTCATAATCACGTTTACTTACAGATACATGTGTTTCGTAAGGTTAAATATTGTTTCATATTTAGATTTATACATAAATAATATAGTTGGTAGCATATTTCTTTCAGCATTCTATAATCATATTTCGTTCTATGTGAAATACTTTATTCAATTTTCTTCCTCACAAATAAGTATTTCTTCGCATTGGGACACTTTTTAAAATTTAATATACACAAATAAGTCCTTAAAATATCTAAAAGTAGTCCTTTTTCGAATCTCTAAATACGTTTGTTGTGAATCTGTAAGCCCCCAAGGGTCCACAAAGAAAAATAAACATGATTTTAAGTCAGAGAGTAAAACCTTTGCACAAGGTATTCATACTATAAAAGCCATTTAGCCATGGGGAAAAATATAATGAGCTCATATTTACCAGAGTTTACTTCCTTTTATACACATTTAATCCAGGGTGTACATTTATTTTTGTTAAAAATAGACCTCCTTTAAATGTTAAAGTAACTAATTATGTGCTACTTTTTAAAGCTTATTTATACAAGTTGAAGTAAGGTTTTTTTTCTATTGCATATATGCTGTTCTTTATTGTATTCTCTTTAGGAATGTGATATTTATTAACTAGTGTTTACAGAAATAAATTTTTTCTATTGTATTTAAATGTTTCTAAAGAAAATGAAACAAAAGAAACCTTTAAATAAACTCGAATTTTTTAAAAGAATGAATAAATGTTTCATTGTTGTTTTTTTTTTTAAAAAAATACTCTTAAATGTAAATTGAATAAACTGCTTTTGTTCGGAAACTTTATTAAATTATTCAGTAGCTGTTAGTTGTGAAAAGAATATTTAATTAGTGCTCCGCGAGTATTAAAAGGTTACGCAAATGATAAATTATGCGTTCTGAGTTTAGCATAAAAAGTTAAAATAGTTATATTTAATTAGGAATATTTCCAACAAAAACTATTGTCAACATCTTTCTATTGCCGGCAATAATAAATTTTTGTAGTAAATTTTTGTTTGACAAAAGTCAATGTTTTTGTAGTAAATATTTATCTTAAAATTTAAACTCAATTAATTTGAATATAAAATCAGTTCAATTTCATTTTAAGGAATCTTCTTTTAATTAACCAAAGCAACTCTTAATTTTTTTATTACTGCAAAATAGAATCATGAACAATACATGATATTAATAAAAATATTTGTTTATTTAAAATAAAAACTAGTATATTTCATGATCTTTTTTTTTTCTTTAAAAAAAGTTATAAAAAATCATATGATTGATTTTGAGATGCAATTATAAATAACACTGAAAAAAATAAGTTATGTATTTTGCTTGTATATGCATTGAAATTTTATTTTTGCCCGAAAAAATAATTAACAACAGATATTTTTAAAGAATCATTGTGCAATAAAACTTTTCATTGTAAATACTAATATACATAAAACTAGATTATATGCATTTTTATATCATACAAAATGAATAAATATCAACCTAGTAATAATAAATAATAATCGAAACCTAAAATGCATACACTGAAAAAAGGTATGACCAAAACTACCGGAATATGGCAGAATTTTTCGTGTTTTTTCTCTAAGAAAACAGCAAAAAACACAGTAGTTTTCACCAGACCGTTTTGTCATTGATTACGATAAATTTAACAACAAAATATCATTTTATAAAGTTTGATAAAATTTGATATTTTTTACTAACTTGTATATTTTAATCTTAGTTGTATTTTTTTACTGGATATGTGATAATAAGAACTGTAGTTTTGAAAATCGGAATTTCTGATAAACCTTTACCGTAAAAATAAATTACCAAATAATGGTTTAAATACCAAGTATTTTGAGTTTTAATATGAAAATCATGTTGTTAAATTTGAATAGAAATATCATCACTATACAATACGGTAATTTTAACAGAATTTTTTTACATGCAAGATTTCTAAATGAGTCCGCAGGTAAATGCCACAGCATCATTTTATTAACGTGTAAGGAAACAAAGATAAATAATTTATGTTGTTTGATGACTGTCCCAGTGTTATTTAAAGTTTTATTTCTGCAAGAATAAACCATTAATGGCAAATTTAACTTTTGTTTAGTTAAGGGAAAACTATAAATAAAAAATAAAAATTTCATTTTTGCAAGAAGAAACAATTAATAATCAATAATTTCTGGTAGAAGAAACCATTGATATCAATTTTTTAAAAAAAATTCCGCATAGAAATCCTTACTAATAACTTCAAATTTAAGAAACCATTAACAACAAATTGAAATTCATTTCTGCAAAAGAAATCATTAATATTAAATAAATTTATATTTCTGCAAAAGAAATATATTACTAATAAATAAAATTTCTATTTCTGCAAGAAAAAACCATTAATAACAAATTAAAATTTATTTTTACAGCAAAAAGAACAATTAACGAATTAAAATTTTATCTGTGTAAGAAGAAACCCTATGTAATGTTTTCAAATTTCATTTCGTTAATAAAGCTTTAAAATTTCATTTCTGCAAAAATAAACCTTTTTTTACGCGTTAAAAAGTAATTTCGGTGAAAGGAAATTATTAAAAATGCATTCAAAATTTTTTGCACAGTAAAGAATTACATTTTCTTTTTGCAATAAAAAAGTTACCAATCGAACATTAAATTTTTATTCCAGTGCAAAGAACACGAATAAGTCAGAAAATGCTTGAAAATTAAGGAATTTTTTTTTAAACAAACTAAGATACACCGGTTTTAAAAAGCATTATAAAATCAATTAAAAATTGCAACATTATATTTTTAAATTGCATTCTCATTTTATTTTTTTAATATTAAATTCTTAAAAAAGTGTTACAAAAATTTAAATTCCGTTTAAGTTCGCTACTACAGAAACACTCTCTTACTCTTAGACTCCATTTCAATAACAGTCAATAAAAGCAGCTTCAAAGAACTTTCCAAGAAAATACTTCTTTTTTAGAACGAAATAAAGCTCCTTTTCAAACATAAATTCCTACAAGTCTGAGTTTATTGCAGGGAAATTTGCTGAATGTCACATAAAGTTCCAACTTAAAACAATCTTAGCAAATGGTCAAGACGAGCCTCGAACTCGTATTTCCATGAAGAATGTCGTTCACTTGTTACGAGAATATCTCAAATAAATTACGTTTCTCCATTTATAAATTTAAGATAAGTAGATTGTATAGAAGAAAGTCTAAAATCCACTCCGATAAGTAAATGAAATGTCTCAGCAACTAAAGGAAAAGTTTTTATTTATATCCTCAGTTTTGAAAATCTCTGAGACTTTCAGAGAAGTTAGAAAGAGACAAATAAACTGGCAAAAAGTCAGTTTTTATAGCTTAGTGCAATTGATTATTTACTGATTTAGAAAAAGGACATTGTTTAATATGATTTATTTCATTAAAGGAATTATAAAAAAAAAAGAAAAATACATACACTCTTTAAATTTTTCTAATATAAATATAAAATTTGATATGATAATTAATAAATTTGGCTTCGATTTAAATTTGGATGCATAAATTTGGCTACGAGTCGACAGAAAAACTATTCTATTTAGCCGTTTTAATTAAATTAAGAAAGGGTTTCTATCTATTTGCTTAGTAAAAAAAAGACTCTATTTCCCCCATATTAACCTCCAGAAAATTGTGTGAACGCAATTTCTTTATTTAATAAATAACTGATAGATATTTTTTAATATTTCATTTTATTCCCTGAAAGTTCTGCACCTAGCTGAAATGATTTAAATTTTATGTAATAAAATTTGATATAATAATTAATAAATTTGGCTTCGATTTAAATTTGGATGCATAAATTTGGCTACGAGTCGACAGAAAAACTATTCTATTTAGCCGTTTTAATTAAATTAAGAAAGGGTTTCTATCTATTTGCTTAATAAAAAGAAGACTCTATTTCCCCCATATTAACCTCCAGAAAATTTTGTAAACACAATTTCCTTATTTAATAAATAACTGATAGATATTTTTGAATATTTCATTTTATTCCCTGAAAGTTCTGCACCTAGCTGAAATGATTTAAATTTCATGTAAACAAGTATTTTAAAAACTTTTTTAAAGGGTAAAGCTTTTAAAAATGTAAAAACTATTCAAACCACAATGTTTAAAATTTTGTTGCTAAAATTTTGATTCAATAAAATACATTTTAGTTCTAGTGAGACACTGCATACCTAAAACGCGGAAAAGGTTAACATTGTTCTTCTTAGATAATTTGCTTGTGAATTTTAAATATAAATCTAAAATATAAAAATATGATAAAAAAAAATAACTTAGCTAAAATATAGTAGAGACTATATCACTAGAATTTCATGAAGTATTTTTCTCCATTTTGATGACAAAAATGTTTGATTAAATGCAACATTATAACTTTCTCAAATATGCTTTCATTGTTAAGATTCGCATTAGATTATCTTAAGAAAAATTTCCTTTTTTAAAATTTTTTAGATATATTTTTATAAATGGTATACGTATTATAAAAAAGTGAACTATTCAAAATTGACACATTTATGACAGATATGCATATACAAGCATATACAATTACAGCCTTACATATACAATTACATAGCATATACAATTACAGCCTAGCACTATTAAAATGCGTTACAGTGATCCCGAGAAAATCATGCTTCTCAATATTGCTTAAGACAGTAGAAATGTCCTAGATACAGCCGTATTGTTTATTAGTTTCAATAAATATGGTTTTATAATGTGTGACAAAGTTTGGTAAATGTGATAATGTTTTTTACTTTTATCATGATACCTTAGAGTATGGTAGAAAGACCCTTTATTCGGTTAAATTTATTTTTCAGTTTTGTAATTTTTACTAAATATGTGGTAATAAGAAGTATAATTTTTTGAAACATTAATTTTCTGCAAACCGTTATCATATAAGCGGAAAAATTAATAAATGAATTGTATTTTGTTCTTATAAACTAAAGCTCTGATTTTTTTTTTTTTCACACCAGAAATTTCATAAGCATTCAGTACGTTAATTTTAAGGAAATTTGTACACATTATATACAAAGTATACATTATATACAAAGTGCATATAAAGTAACACTATATATTTATAAAACACATTAAAGTTGTTGTTTCCAGTCCTTTACAAAATAGCCTCAGCTATATCAAATCCTTGCTTAGGCAAAGTACACTCGCTAATTTCTCTTGCTAATTTCTTCTAATTCAAGTTTCTTATTTTAATAGGCTTAATATAAAGTCATTTTTGGAAAGCTCAAATTTGGTTGAAAATAAATCATATTTTACTGAATCTTGAAAAATTTAAGAAGTTAAAATTATGAGTAAAAAATTTTGAAAAACATTATTATTTTACTTTAATTATAATTTAAGGAACTCTTTTTAAATTTAAATATAATTAAAAACATTTTTAATCATCTCAAATTTGAGTTTGACATTATTGTCCTTCTTTCAAGAGTTAAATTTCAAATTTTTTTCACGTAATTGTTTTTTAATTTTTATGACTTTTTTTTTGTTTGTTTTTTAAGTAATATAAATTGATCTTTTAAAAGAGATTTTAAAATATTTTCATTTCTTAATTGCAAACTTAGAAATAAATAGATTTTCAGTTGCTACAAAGAAAAGCTGATTCTCGCAACTTACTCCCTAGTGAATGAAAGCGACTGGCGGAAAAGTACGTGCTAAATCAGTGCGAAGTTGAGATTAAAAAAAATTAAATAGTTTTTTTTTTTTTTTTTTTTGAGATGTGTAGGAAACTTTCACAACTCAAACACGTCGCAAAAAGTTACAATGTCAGAAAAGTAAAAGTTTTTTTTTAAAAAAAAAATCTAAACGGTTTACCTTTTAAAGAAAGTTTTTATCTCACCTTTTAGGGTATTAAAGAGTGTGAAAGAAGAAAGAAGTCAAAAGTGTGGAACAGAATAGAAAGAATCAAATTTTTACTTTTCCTACTTCTCCTAATCTTATCCGATAAAATATTTTATAAAATGTTGAAACTATTACAAAAAATCTTTTATAAAAGATAAATTTTAGTTTTCTACTTGTTTAATAAAATTAATTTGAATCATCTATCATCACGCAAGATGTGCGAATTTGAGACTTCAGATAATTTAAACCGGAACAGACAAGCGTTAAACTGAACAGGTTAATTTTAAAAATAACCACTTTGTATAAATTACTAATAACTTAATAATTTGCATCATATAAATTGTTTAGGCATTCTATAATACAGGCATTCTACATCTGACAGTAAAATGCATAGAGTGTCCCGTAAACACTACCCTTAATAAATATTTTTAGAATCTTTCAAAATTGAAAACAAAAACGTATACACATAAATTTCGGAAGTCATTCGGAAGGGGAAAAAAACGCTATCTACAACTGATAATTCACAGAATAGGAAGCAGCAGCAGTATTAAACAGCAAGAAAGATTTGATTGCAAGAGTCAATAATCAATTATTAGGGTCTGTCAAAGACTATGTCCCCTCTCTCGTCTAGAGCAGAGGCAGTGACTGTAGTTACCTAATTAGAGTATTAGTAGGAGTATCAGGTCAATATTTTAAGAAGTGTTTTACCTCCGCTTGGAGAACGAAAGGGAATCAGGGAGAGAAAAGCTCCCTGATTCCCTTTCTTTTGAAATGCACAATTTCTTGTTCCCCTAGCAGCAGACAGCTTTAGACTTTGTGGCGAAGAAAGTTTTTTTTATAGACACTTTCAAGTTTCGTCCTTCAATTAAACCTGTTTTAATGTTTATTTCATTCGCTGTCCTCTACTGTAATTTGCCCCATTTCGATGGCGTTTTTGTTTTCCTCCCTGAAATATTAATTTAAGATCGATAATCAGATCGGTGGACACCAGCTTGCTGGGTAGTAAAGGTGGTCTGTACACAATGCTGACAGAATTGCTACAATCTTGGCCTTGGTCACCAAATTGTCGAGCAATAACCTTCCATGACATTTGGCCCTGCTTTTAAACATCAATCTGTGACCAACAATGTGATACAAGTTATTTTTTTTTTTTTTTTTTTTTTTTAGTTTTTATAAGGATTTCAGAACTACATATAACTAAGGTACATAAAGTATTAGACGGTAATAAAAAATAAGGTCTATAATAGTACCAAAGATTTTAATTACTTTAACCAATTTTGTTTTCATTTGAAACTGTAAACATTAGCTTACATAGTTTCTTTTGTGGAACTTTAATTACTAAAGATAAATATTTGCATTAAAAACTCTTTAAACATTTTTTAGATCGTTAAAATAAGCAAAACCTTAAAATTGTTTACCCCGAAAAAAACTTTTTTTAAAAATAATATTAATTTTATATAATATTATAGGAAAAAATATTTACAACAAATTGTTTTTCGAATAGTTAAATGTAGAGTTTTTATATTCATTGGTAGTTTGTTGATATTTTTTATTGGAGAACTGTAAGCAGCAAGAATAAATTTAATACTCTGAGGGAATATTTTGATAATTAAAAAGGATATTCGACTTTCCCTCGACTTATAAAAGATTACAAAATATATATTAACATAATAGTAAATTGCTTACTTATAAGTTGTTTTAAAATATTCAGTTTTTTTTTTTTTTTTTCATAAATTATTTATCAAGCAGGCTAAGAGAAATTTGTATTAGCTAGGTACATTCTCTGAAAATTCAATTGAAGAATAAGATGGACACCTTTCGAGTTCGCTATAACCATGGTAAATTATTAAATTAGACCAATTTAGTTTTTCAATAAAATATCAAAATATTAAATCTTTAAGTCAAATCCGAGATATTTTCCAGAAAATAAGCTAACACGTCCTTTTAAAACAATGACTAAATTAATTTAATTAAATTTGTATTTTTGTTAATAAAATTCTTCTTTTAAAGATGTAAATTATTAGAAATCTAATGCAACAATCTACCGTTTCGAAATTATATCAATTCAAAAAGGGTTTCATTTCTTAAGTCTTTCAGCATTTCCATATTCCTAAAAAAAAAATTTTTTTTAAATATTCAATCGTCTAAAAAAGAATTTTATTTCTAATCCTCTTTTTCTCTTTCAAAATTTAGTAAAACATGTAATCTATCTAATATAACAAATGGAAATTACAAAGGCCTTTTGTTGGATTACTATCATGATCTATTACTTCAATTCAAATAATAGAGCAACTTACTAATGTTTCCCAAAGAAAACCCATTAAAAATGACTAATTGATACTTCTCTTCTTCAAATGAAAACAATTGATGTCTGGAGTATTCTTTCATTCTTCCCAAGAGGATGAAGCTGTGATTTATATTACGAAAATACCTCGTCGCGTTTATAATTGCGTCCATTTATTCAAATCAATTCAAATCGCTCTACATCCTCAGTGGAAACGCAACTGAAGAAGAATTTTGCAAACGGTTTAGAAATGACTCAAATTCTTTTTATTCCATTACTTCAATTTGAAGCATTTTAAAAGAATGATAAAACAAAATTATTTAACGTGGATATTAATTCATTTTTCTAAAATGCAAACAAATTATTCCAACTTTGTTTCTACTTTCAAAATTTATTCTATAATTTTTTGCGCTAATTCTTTCATATTTCATAATTCTTTCTCAAATATAAATCATTTTTCAAAAAGCTTTTATTATCTTATTAAATTGCAGAAACTATTGGCCCCCTTTAAATAAATATCTCTAATTTTATATAAAAGAGTTTAGTTTAATATTATAATGGGCACACTATTTATACTAACGAGAAATGCGGAGTGTATTTCCTTGAAAAGCCAGTGCAAAATGTAGTTTTCCATAAAAGTGAACTTCAAATCATACTGTAATTAATCTACAATTGAAAATTACTATTGTTATAAATATTTTTTTACTTAAAAAAATTAAACAATATAAATATAAATTACACCAACTGTAAATAATGATCAAAGCTATAATGAATTTTTTTAAAAGCAAAATATCTGTAATTGCTAATATTACCAGTGAGCTTGTGACCTTAGCATTATCAAGAGCGAGTAGTAATATGGAAGTAAAAATGTAACTGAAATTTAAATACAGATAAGAAAAAATAAATTTCATAATTATTATATTGCAGAACTGAAAATGTAAACTAAGTGCCCCAACTACAGCGTATGAATTTTGAACTATATTATTTGCATTTCATATTAGATAACTGAAATTAAATTAAAGGATGGCTGAAGGATACGCAAGAGCGATTTTTGTTCTCCATATGAATTGAAAGTTTAAATCAAAAATACAGATAAGAAATATATATATATTCTATCACGGTTTACATCTAGTGTGTCGTGAGATGAACACCTATTATTCCAAACATGTCAACTTTTTCCCACCTTTATAATTTTTCTTTCTGATGGCTGAAACTGAACTCCTTTATAATTTATAGAGCAAATAAAATAGCTGCAGTGTTAAGAAAAAACTTGTCTAACAATATTTCAATAAGAAAGCTCTAAACAACTTTTATATTCTACTTTAGCCTAATTATAATTTTTTTTTTTATAAAAAAGTATATGTCGCGCGAAAATATGCAAAACATATTTCCTAAAATTTCAAAACTAAACTATTATCTTATTTAATCCTTTTCTGAAAAAACTCAATAGAATCGGTTACCTTTCGATAACATTATCTTGAACTAAGTGCAGAATAAAATCTATATTTAGAGATTCCCTCTGCATTTTCTTAACACATTAGCATAGAATTTGAAAACAATAACATGGTTGCCAAATATATATATATTTTTTAAATAAAAACTCGTCGATATTTCTTACGTTTACCTTTCTGCCAACATATTTGAATGATTAAGGCTTAAGGCTAAGAAAGGTAGTCTTGGCAATAAATTAGAGCAATTAATAGCCAATGCATGGATTCCTTAAATTTCAACTTTCCTTGTTTCCTATCTAAATTTCATGAAGAATAATAAAAGAATAATTTTTGTTAAAATGGAATTCAAATAAAAATATTCTTAATTTAAATATATACATGAACTACCAAAATGATAAATTTAAAAAATTACGCGAAGAGTGTAGCTGTAGAACCAAACCCTACAGAACATCTCCGTTTATCAAGACATCAAAAAAGTATGAAAGTTACATGAATACGTAAGAATTATTTTCGCCAAGTAATGTTAAGGAATCCGTGTATTGGCTATTAATTGCTTTCATTTATTGCCAAGGCTCCTTTTCTTAGCCTTATTGCGCTTTCAAATGTGTTGGCGGAAAAGAAAGTGTGAGAAATAATAACAAATTTTAACAAAATCAAAACATTTAAGCAACCATGCAACGGTTTTCGAATTCTATGCTAATGTGTAAGGCAGATGTAGAAGAATTCTCTAAAAAGAATTCTTCTGCACTCAATTCTAGGTTGTGTTATAAAAATATTACCGATTATAGTAATTTATTAAGAAAGGGATTAAATAGATAATAATTTCGTTTCTAAAATTTTAGGAAACATGCTATGCAGACTCCTGCATGATAATATACCAATGTAGAAGACAATTTTTTGCACGAATAAATCTTATATGTTTTTGAAAATATTCTGATGCACATTAAAATCCATAGTTTAGAAATTACTATAAAATGAGAACTAATTTTAAATGTTACACTAATTTAATAAAATTCCCCCAATTCCTTTAAAACTCATACTTGGCGACTTGATAATGTTTAAGTGATAATCCCTTTAAACTGAACCGCTTCTAAATTAAATTCTTCGTATGCGTCACACAGATCAGATTAACTTCTAGAATTTAATTATAAAATTGGATATTTAGATGGAATTGATACGGATATAGCATTCTAATCTTATAAACACGTTTAGTGGAAGATTTGATTTTAATTATTATTGTACCAAAGGAGAACATATTGTTTAAAGATTTTAAACTTCTTTATTGAAAAATATAGCAGTATTTTTATATATATAATAATAAATATTACCATTTTAAGATAATCATTTCTAAGATTTTAAATTTGTTTCTAGTATTAATTACAAAATGTTCAAAATAAAGCTGTTATTAAAAGTTAAGATTTAAAAAATGAATTCTGAGTATTAAATGTAATACTTACTATATAGTATACAGTTCTTAATTTAAAGAAAAAGAATTTTAAATTTTAATTTATTTTTTTTTCAATTATTTTAAATCTTGTATGAAATTTTAAAACAAAATAAATTATAAAAAGTTTTCAATTTTTCATTGCTGTTAAAATTTTTGTTTTAAAATAATCTTTTCAAAAAATATTTTTTCAACTATCATACATTATACTAAAACATAAATAATCAATCAACTAAACTAATTTAAATGGTATACAACATATCAAATTGTAGGAGTACGTTTAAAACTAAATGATTCTGGTTTACAAGAACTATTAAGAAATAAAAAATGCGCTTCTTCAAGAACTATGTAAAGCTAAAAAATATCAATAAACTTTTTATAAAAATTTTTGGTTGATGATTGGACAATTGATACATGATTAAACATGCATCCTAAACTGAAAGAAAAATTTCTTTTTAACAAAAATTTTTCAACAACTCTTTAAACTTTTTTAATGTTGAAAAACAATAGACAAAATAATTAGATAATGATTGACAAAATATTGTGCAACCGTTTTCACTTTCAAGCAAAACTCAAAAGCATTTGTTTTTCAATTTTAGGAAAAGGAGTGTTATTTTAATTAACCATTTGTGAATTAATTTACTGTTATTCATAAAATATTTTAATAAAACATTTCATTTTGAGAATAACAGTTTTTTTTTAGATTTATAGTTTTTATTATTATAAAATTCTCATAATTATTAGAATTATACTTAATTGTAGTAGCAATAATGTTATTAATATTATTATTAATATTACTATTGTTAATATTATTATTATTGTTATTATTATTAATTATTATTATTATTATTGTTATTATTAATATTATTATTATTATTATTATAAAACTTTACATGACATTATATCTCTGAATTTTAAAAGTGTTTTAACTTTTGAGACTCTAGTTCTTTTTTATGTTTTCGATTTGAAGTTGTATTACAGTACCCTTCCAAATTATTAGGGACACTTAAAATTTCTAAAAAATTGTCATTTTTCAACGTATCATAACTTTTTCAAAAATGAATCAATTTTCATAAACATTTCAGGATATCACGTTCAAGTCTTCTACTTTCACCTAAAAATGTCATCATGATTATGTTCCATCAATGGAAAACCATCAAATTTTTTGACTTGGGTCTTAACATTAAGAATTTATGCTAAGATATCAATTTAACGGATGGGACTGAGAGGCAAAAGGCCCGGCAGTCCGTTAGTGAAAGATTTGAAATAAAAAGTAAAGTGAATTGCTCCTAACGGACAGTAGAAAGCATGGTAAAAGATCCTTGGTCGGCGATTTATAAAAAGATAACATAGCCAAAAATTAAGCCAACCTCCCAAAATCAATATTAAATTTGAAAATAATTTGGCGAAAGCGAATTGTTAAAAAGACTGTGGGAATTTGTATAACCATGTTACTGAAATATTTTTGTGGTAAGAAATAAAGAGTTATAAATAGAAATCCCATTTGTTTCTGGCAGATTCTATTTCCAGATTTTGTTTCTGGCTTAGTTGCTCCAGTGAATTAATGAGTAATGAAATCAAAATTCATTAGTAATTTTTTTAAATAAATACAGAGCGTTTGCTAAGTGTTTAGGTTTCTGTCAATTTTTTAAAAATTTTGTATTCTTTAAAAATTTTGCATTTTTGCAAAATTTTATATTTTTTTGCAGTTGTCGCAAAGTGTGAAAATATAGCTGAAAAATTCTGAAAAAAATTCACAAATAAGGGTTAATCTTTGGTGTTGAGCAGTCGCCAAGTTTCATTTCCGGTACTTATCGCCCCTTTCATTTCTTCTTTTATCAGCAACTAAATTCTAATTAACATTACAAACATCAAAGAACATTAATGATAAAAATAGATATAGTTTGTTTATTCTACAATGCCAATGTAAATAAATTGAATATGTTGTTTTAATACATGAAACAAAAATGAAATGCATATTTAAGCCAATCTCAATTTTTAAGACTATCAAAATCCGTGTGAAATATTAATTTAAATGAAATCTTAAATTGGGCATTCATTTAAGCATAGTTAGGTATAATAAGTTTTGAATAGATTATGACTTATATTTTTAATTTAGAATGGTGATTTGCTTTCGCTGTGTAAGAAAGTTCATTTTTATCACTCAAATTTAAATATACTTTAAAAGCTTTAATTCAAATTAGCATTAACTAAATTTAATTTTAAAATTGCTTACATTTTCTTGATTGCTTTAAACATCGTTGATTTAGAATTGAATATTACTCAGAGCACATACACACAAAATATATCGGATAGAAGTGATTTATTGCAGTATAATTTCTTTTCAAGTACATACGCAACAATGCTAGACAATGATTCTAGATAATTTAATTTATCTCAATTTTTTGCAAAAATTTGCACATTTGAACAAAGCAATTTTTTTTTTAAATGTCAAGTTTGACAAGTTGCTACTTTGTAAAAAAACATTTTGCATAAAAATTATTATTTGCACATTAAAGTACAAGTCATTAACTTTAAAACGCGCTAAAGTAAATGACTTTACGATTTTTTTTGACCGTTATATGAGATTTTGAATTTTTTTGTCATTTATAGTGAAAACGAAATTATTGTGAATTCGAAAATTATTTAGTATATATTTAGCATAGATATTATTACAAAAGCAAAAGCTTGTATTGAAAGTATGCCACGAAGAATAAACGCAGTTATACAAGCAAAAGGACATGTTACAAAATATTAAGATTTTTTTTATTATACTTGTTTTTGTAAAAAAGTTTTTGAATTTTATAATAAAGTTAAATTTCTTAAAAAATTCTTGAGTCGTTTTTTAAAATTGTTATTGCAAATTTACAAATAATGTTGCTGTGTGTAATAATGTTTTAAATAAAAAACTTAATTAATCCGAATAAGAAAGTTGCAAAAAAATAATACTAAATACTAAATAATTTTCTAATTCACAATAATTTCGTTTTCACTATAAATAATAATTTAATAATTTGGAAGGGTACTGTACATTATGATAATTTTGTAATGTAAATTCATGAAATATTGTTGACGAATGTATTCTAGGCATCATTAAGTTTACAGAAGGCTAATTATTTCGAAACTTTAAACATATAGAAATTCTTGAAATATACACTTCCCTACAATAACGGAAGAGAAACTTTCAGTTTTTGATATTTCCATAAATTTATCAAGAAATTTCTCACATTTGTCAATCAAATTCAAATCTTTTTGAGATTTAAGAAACCGGCAATAAATAATAAATGAAAATAAGTCCTTTTGAATGCAATATGCCAGAAAATACAGCAATAAAATTCTTGCATCTTCTATTTTGTTTATTGTTTGCAATTATTGCATGAAATTTCGTAAACTTAGCTTAAATATTTAGGGAGATAAGAGTACTCTTAAAAGAAAATAATTTTATTGTCTTACGTTTTTTTAACAACGGCTCTAAAAAAACTAGATTTAGTCAAGATGAGGAAATAAAAAAAGATTGGACTATATGTAATGGAAGTGACCGGTACTAAAAATCTGGTGACAGCTCAATACGAAGGAAAAATATTATTTATTAAATTTTTGACTTTATATAATATTACATTGTATTTTTAATGCAGGTAATTCGTATATATCTCAAACATCAAATTTCTTTTAAATTAGTTCATAGTTACCACACACAAGTGATTGCCAAATTTTGCATGGCAGTACATTTTTCTGTTATTTATCACTTATTGCTTTTTCCCTATTTTTAAAGTAAGAATTCTAAATAGCTTATATATTTTTTTATAAAATTAATTAATTTTAGATTGTTCATATAGATTTATTATTGAATAATTTTCGAGTGATCATAATTTCATAATTTACACGACAGTAGATTTTGTTAAATTGCTTTCAAAAAATTTTTAATGGGGAGAACATATAGCTAAAAATAAAGATCCTCTCAATTAACCAAACTTTGAACGTTTCACTTGAATATACTTTAAGTTGTTCGCATTTGTTTGATATTCATATTATTAATGTGCAACATCAAACGCATTCCTAACAAAACTAAATTAATTGACTTTTTAGAAATTTCAGATCAGGTTCAACTTTTAAAAACCACTAAATATTAAAAAGAATTGTGCAAAGGTGATTTATTTTGAAATTGCATGTAATTATAAAACGATTTCTTACCTAATTCCGCAAGATTTTTATATTTTTATGTATAACTTTAATGTAGTAAAATAACCTTAACCTGTAAAATGTAACCTTAATGTATGTATAGAAGGCTCATAAAAAAGTGGATTTTTGTTAGTAAAAGATAATTTCAAAAATTAATTTTTAATTCAATTTATAAATAAATTGTTTTTGAAATCAACTATATCCTCAAAATTTAGAACTGGTTAATATATATATATATATATATATATATATATATATTATTTTTTGAAATTTAAATCCGAGTCGTCTTATATTTATTCAAGTAATTAGGCCAGATGTGTTTAATAAACTTGTAACAATCATTTTGTTGCTGGGGCTGAGTATACTGTCTATTTGATTACATAAGGACTTGAATATAAGTTTTAATACCTATACTACGGGAATAAGCTCTACTTTTCTAGGTTATTATATCATCGAGTATAAAAACACACGTTGTTAGAAGTTAAGTTTGGCTAATAAAAAATTAAAAAAAACGTAAAAAAATTGGGTTACTGTGAGTGACCACTGCCTGTTTTTGAAAACGTTGAAGACGCAATTTTCATTTTTCAAAGTCTCTATTTTTTAAAATATTTTAATTTTTTATGTTTCGGAATGCTAATTTGAAACTTTACAACAATTAATATTAGAACAACATGTTTAATTTCTAAATAAATAATTTGCATCTATTCGGCCCCTATTTGGCTGGTACACTACGAAGCAGTCCATAACGATGATAACTTTATCCTTGTAAATTACTCTTTACATTTACACCGAATTATGTAATTTACTACAAAGGAGAAAAACTAAAGCGAATTTTAAAAAGCGTTCATAAATTTATATTTTAGTATGAGCTGCAGCATTTATTCTATTTTTTTTTTAATCAGTAACTAAAAAGAAAAAAAAATTAGAAAAAAATTTCGTTCAGGAAGGAATTAAGTTTAATGTTGCCACCGGAAAGAAGTTATTCCAGTTAATTTCTTAAAAAACTAAAAAAGAATTTATGTTCCTTTGACAACAGTAAATGAGTTTTAACTAATCCATTTTAGAGTATTTGGGATGTTGTGGAGTTGCATATGCTTGCTTAATTATATTACTTCATGAATTTGTTACGGTACTTTTCCGTTAGCTAGGTGTATGGAAATTCAACTGATTTTTTAAAAATTTTAGTTTACTTAAACTGTTAATAAGTTATGTGCACAAACAGTGTTATTGTTACACTGTTTGGAAGTTACAAGTAACACAGTTATAGCGTCATTTTTTTAATACTTATTTAGATTTTTTTTATGAATGTCTATTTTGTACAGTGTTCAAAATATTAAATGAAATTAAAAAAAATTTTAACACAAAAAAGTTGGCAGAGGTCTATATTTTTTCGACTTTCCGCTTGCACCCTAACAGTTATGTACCTTTTCACTCACCCTGAGTGTATTTTCTTTAATGTGTTACAAATTAAAGAGATCTTAGTACCAAAACATATATAATTAAACAAAGAACATCAATGAGAATTTGAGAAAATTGGATTTCGAAACATTAAACAGGGGTTTTCTTTTCGAATTAAAACCTTGTCGAACCTTTAAAATCTTTTCAAATTCTTTAAATTAAAAGTAAAATATTTCAAAATTTTTATACTATTGAATTTAAAATTCCACAATGAATTTTTCATGAAAATCCCGTGTTTATAAATTTATCATTTTAACTAAATTAAAATATTTATTAACATTTTTCTTCTTAAGGATTTTCACTAGTACTTTTCATAATTGGGAAATTACAAAGTAACATTTATTTTGGTTCATTTATTTATTTCTTAACAATATAAATTTCTTTTATACGAAAATGTTCTTTCTCAAATTTCATTTCCCCAATTTTATTTTAAACAATGATATTTTAAACAATGGTATTGATTACTAAAATGAAATTAAACCCTTATTCTGTTGGTCCATTTTAAAAGAATCATTGTCTAGCATTGTTGCGTATGTACTTGAAAAGAAATTATACTGCAATAAATCACTTCTATCCGATATATTTTGTGTGTATGTGCTCTGAGTAATATTCAATTCTAAATCAACGATGTTTAAAGCAATCAAGAAAATGTAAGCAATTTTAAAATTAAATTTAGTTAATGCTAATTTGAATTAAAGCTTTTAAAGTATATTTAAATTTGAGTGATAAAAATGAACTTTCTTACACAGCGAAAGCAAATCACCATTCTAAATTAAAAATATAAGTCATAATCTATTCAAAACTTATTATACCTAACTATGCTTAAATGAATGCCCAATTTAAGATTTCATTTAAATTAATATTTCACACGGATTTTGATAGTCTTAAAAATTGAGATTGGCTTAAATATGCATTTCATTTTTGTTTCATGTATTAAAACAACATATTCAATTTATTTACATTGGCATTGTAGAATAAACAAACTATATCTATTTTTATCATTAATGTTCTTTGATGTTTGTAATGTTAATTAGAATTTAGTTGCTGATAAAAGAAGAAATGAAAGGGGCGATAAGTACCGGAAATGAAACTTGGCGACTGCTCAACACCAAAGATTAACCCTTATTTGTGAATTTTTTTCAGAATTTTTCAGCTATATTTTCACACTTTGCGACAACTGCAAAAAAATATAAAATTTTGCAAAAATGCAAAATTTTTAAAGAATACAAAATTTTTAAAAAATTGACAGAAACCTAAACACTTAGCAAACGCTCTGTATTTATTTAAAAAAATTACTAATGAATTTTGATTTCATTACTCATTAATTCACTGGAGCAACTAAGCCAGAAACAAAATCTGGAAATAGAATCTGCCAGAAACAAATGGGATTTCTATTTATAACTCTTTATTTCTTACCACAAAAATATTTCAGTAACATGGTTATACAAATTCCCACAGTCTTTTTAACAATTCGCTTTCGCCAAATTATTTTCAAATTTAATATTGATTTTGGGAGGTTGGCTTAATTTTTGGCTATGTTATCTTTTTATAAATCGCCGACCAAGGATCTTTTACCATGCTTTCTACTGTCCGTTAGGAGCAATTCACTTTACTTTTTATTTCAAATCTTTCACTAACGGACTGCCGGGCCTTTTGCCTCTCAGTCCCATCCGTTAAATTGATATCTTAGCATAAATTCTTAATGTTAAGACCCAAGTTAAAAAATTTGATGGTTTTCCATTGATGGAACATAATCATGATGGTAACCATCGATAATTCTTTCATGATCCATTATGTTTTTGATGGTAACCAACATAAATATCCATCACCCCAATGAAGGAATTCTGGCTGATTTATGATGGCCCAATATAAGAATATCAACTTTTTTTTATAGTTTGTTCATGTTTAGCTATCAGAAATTTTCTATCATAGTTTCATGGAAATAAAATATAGGAACAATCATGAACAACCATCATTCCATTGTAAAAATTCAGACTGATTTATGATAGTCCAATATAAAAAAACAATAATGTTTTGATGGTATATTCCTGTAAACCAACGAGAATTCCCTTTAAACCATCATAGAAATGTATAGTTGGAACTATCACGGATTGTTGGCTCATGAGAATCAAACTTCTCTTGATGGTTAACCATCATAGTATCAAAGTAGCATTTCCCATCATAGAATGATGGAAGTTTGTTGGCATGTTGAAAACCATGAGCGTATAATGGAAATTGTTGGATGATGAGGACCATCAAATGATGTTGGACCATCATGAATCGCAATGAAACCAACTTAAACCATCAAAATGTTTTGATGGGACCATCAAGAATTTTGACTTGGGGAGAACGATTCTCTTGATCCCTTTAATGGAATTTCTTTTTTTTATTTTATAATTTTGGAATGTGGTCATGTTCATCATAAGATTTACTGAATAAATAAATTTTTCCTAAACGATTTTATTTATTTTTCTGGGATCCATCCTTCATATGCAAATTAGAATGTATCCCACATGGCGAAAAATTATTCTTAAATTCTACAAAGAAACTACATCCCACTCACTACTATGGACTAAGCATTTGAACTAAACTGCTGCGAAAGTTTTAAAGTTGTTTAATGTACCTAAAATGATTTTCCTTTTCTAATTTTTTTATTCTCCCACTTCCATATTGTTCTCTACACCATGTGTTTCATGAAATATAAGCTCATTAGCCACACTTCTCGAATGTAAAAAAAAATAGATACGCAATCGTATTTTTTTTCAAGGAGGTTGTATTTCCACCCAATGGAAATATGCTGGTAAATTTTAAATGTAAAACACTATAAAATTTTAGAAAACTTTGAAATTTGATAATTAAAAAACTAGTTTAAAGGTTTCGTATTTAATTTCAAAGAGAAATTTTAAAAAAATATTTTGATTTCCATCAAAAATAACCATTTCATTAAAACATTCTTAAATCATGATGAGTTAGCTAAGTTTCTTGAGCATGATGAGAGCATAGTAATCCATAAATGGTTGAGTTAGCATGATGAGTTAGCTTCTTCATGAGTTAGCTAAGTTTTAGTTATAAAAAAAAGAAAGAAAAAAAAGCATAGTAATCCATAAAGACGCTTACTTGGGTCAAAATAAGAATATTCTCCATATCTATGTTATTCAGATTTTTTTTAAATATTCTCTAAATTGTAAAATGGTTATTTCGTTTTATAACAATATTTATGTTCCTGAATTCAGTTAGAAAATATTTTCTTTAATTAGATAAAATCCATGCAGTTTATATTTAATTTATCTTGTTTCTGATTAGTAAAGTATTGTCATTATCTAACTATAGGGAGTGTTGTTTAAATGTATTATAATTCAAGTTTATAATTTAAAAATGTAATGCAAATTAAAACTAAATATTATTTTACTCTTTTTTGTGTGTGTAGCTTCCGTCAGGGAGGAAAAAAGGGGAGTAAAGAAGAGAAGGAAGTTCTGGTTGAGAATGAAGAAGTGAAACACCAGGAAATGGAAGAAGATTTCGTGCAGAAACCATACTGCACAGAAGATCGCGTCGAGGCTCGATTCGTCGAAGAGTTCGACGGAGTAGGAAACAGCTACCTTACAGTGAAGCCCCCTGCCATTTGGTACCCGAACACATGCACGGACGATTTTGGATGGTTTGAAGAATTGACCTACAACAGCAAGAAGTTCCATGAAATCTGGCAATGGATTGAAACAAAAGATCTGGGTTGGTATCCTTACGAGGACTAAGGGGAGAATGATTACAGTTTTGATGAAGAGAAAAGAAAGGATCCAAAGCCACGATTGTCGGTTAGAGGACAGGAGGTCATGAAGAACGACAGAGAGAGAATGGATGACTGGTTGAAAAAGACATCGAGACAGAAGTTCGCAGAATCTCATTATGACATGCATGTTTTTGAGAAAGAATGGCATTATTTCGATGACTTCGAATGGGCAGTGCCCGACGATGAAGTTAGAATTGGAGTAAGAGTGACAGTAGAAGATTTGGATGACGATGAAGATTGGATTTCTACAAATTACTAAAACTATGGCCAGTGAAGGCTTGGGATCCTTAAAGAAACCAAAAATGTTACTATTGACTGGGAAGGCTCGGGATCCTTAAAGAAACCCAAAATGTAACTTTTGACAGTGAAGGCTCGGGATTCTTTAAGAAACCCAAAATGTTACTATTGACAGTGAAGGCTTGGTATCCTTTAAGAAACCCAAAATGTAACTTTTGACAGTGAAGGCTCGGGATCCTTTAAGAAACCCAAAATGTAACTTTTGACAGTGAAGGCTTGGGATCCTTTAAGAAACCCAAAATGTTACTATTGACAGTGAAGGCTTGGGATCCTTTAAGAAATCCAAAATGTAACTTTTGACAGTGAAGACTCGGGATCCTTAAAGAAACCCAAAATGTTACTATTGACCGGGAAGGCTCGGGATCCTTAAAGAAACCCAAAATGTTACTTTTGACTGTGAAGGCTTGGGATCCTTTAAGAAACCCAATATGTTATTATTGACAGTGGAGGCTCGGGATCCTTTAAGAAACCCAAAATGTTACTTTTGACTGTGATGGCTCGGGATCCTTAAAGAAACCCAAAATACTACTATTGACAGTGAAGGCTTGGGATCCTTTAAGAAACCCAAAATGTTACTATTGACAGTGAAGGCTTGGGATCCTTTAAGAAATCCAAAATGTAACTTTTGACAGTGAAGGCTCGGGATCCTTTAAGAAACCCAAAATGTTACTTTTGACTGTGAAGGCTCGGGATCCTTAAAGAAACCCCAAGATGTTACTTTTGACAGTGAAGGCTCGGGATCCTTAAAGAAACCCAAAGTGTTACTAACTTAAAACAAACAAGAGAATTCAGAATGTTAAAATTTTAAAATTAATAATTTAAAAAAAATAAATTAGTAAACTGTTGTAATTCTTTACAAGAATCTCTGTTTTTTGGGTTTTAAGTTGTAACTGAAGAAATGAAAATGTCAATAAAAGTAAATAGATATTTTCACATTCAGCCTCCAGCATTTTTTAATAATACTTCTTACCAGCTACTACATTTCCATAACTCCGTGTTTAAACTAGATTTCAAAAAAAAAAAAAAAAACAGTTGCAGTTGAGCACAATTTTTTAAAAAAAGGGAATGTTAGGACTGTGACGGAGTGTTTACAGATTGTGTAAGTAACTAGAATATTAAATTCTGCACGCTTTTATTTGAAAAAAACATGCAGACAGGGAGAAACAGGTTAGAAGGATTTGCTTTTCCACCGAATGGAATGAGAGTACGGGGAGTGGAAAAAAAATTATCAGAAACACTTGCTTTTTCAACGGAATCATTTTCACAGAAATTATGAATTCAAACTCTTTCTTAACAGAAAACTGAATACATTTTAGATAGCTTTTTGCGAAATTTAAGAGACAGATTTCATTTTAGTTAGTTAAGATACTTTTTTTTATAATTCTCTTAATTTCCTCTATGTTTTGATTATCTCCTTAAAATGGACTTTATTAAATTGATAATTATTTAAGATGAAAAAGAAAGCGAAGAAACTTTCATCCAGTGTGCTTATTATTCATTGTTCAACCTTTCTATTTTCCAAATATTTGATTCTTAATTCAATGAAAAATGTTTTCTTGAGATACGCTGGGTTTCTGATTTTTTTTTTTTTTTCTACTCCTCGGGGGGCTGTTGAAAATGTCAAAATTCGGAAAGAAAAAAGTAATAGCAGACCCCTTCGGGGAACTACTCTTGATTTTTTAATAATTAATGGCTGTAGGCGGTAAATATAATTCATTGAAAAAATTAAATTAATCTATAGAATTCCTTCCTTTGCATTATATAGAATATTTTACTTCTAACTGAAATCGATATATTTTTTTTAATTTTGAATGACAAATGTAAAAAATAAAGAATGTTCACGAAAAAAACAAAAAAAAAAATTTAGATTAAAAAAAAATTACTTTGTGATAAAGTTTTTGAGCAAATATTATTACTTCAGTTATTTTGTTTATAATAAACATAACAGCCATTTTTGAACGTTGAAAAGTCATGTGTTAAAAAACCTCGCCTCCTCGAATGGAGTTCCCTGGGCAACGCTGCAGTTGTAAGAAGAGACGTGTTGAAATCTCTTCAACTGTAGCGGCTAAGAGATTGTATCAAGATAGAATAGCAACTAATTGAATATCAGGGCAAAATGAAATGCATAAACTGTGATGCGAACAAAAAAAAAAAAAAAAAAAAAAAAAAGCTTATATTTCTAACTCCAAAAAAGCTTCACACTAATTTAAAGATGACAATCATGAAATTATCACACTAAAAGGAAGCAATGATACATAAGCTATGTATTTTTTATGGAGTCAGCATACGTATCTTATAGTGGTTAAAATATGTTCATTTTATCGACAATAATTCATTGGCAGGGTCATGCGCAATTTTGGATTGTTTGCTTTTCCTGGTAGTGTAATTTTAAGCTACATATTTTTATTAATAATTAGAAAAATACTATAATATAATTTTTATACCAAAGCAAACTTTTTTACTAAGTTGCAATTGCCACAAGAAGCGTTTTTCCCCCTATAAAAAATTGATATCACCCTCTCCTTTAGCTGTACATCCAGTTAAAAAGACGAAACTTATGTGTGTTCTAGTTGTAATTTTCAAGTATTTATTTCTCGGATAAATTGTTTCATTTTTAAAGTGAGGACATTATTATGGATTGGCATCGCAAAAGCAATTGCTATAACTACTGAAAATGACTTTTGACATAGCAAGTGAATGAAGGCGGAAAAAACAAGGAACAAAATGAATTAATGAATCGCCAAAATATTGAATATTAAATTACAGAAAAATGATTTAATTTAGGGACTGAAAATTACATTTTAATTTCGTTTTTCAAATAAATTGATAAGTGGTTGAGAAGCGTTTAACAGAGCAAAGTTGATGTATTTAAATCTACTTTTCTATATCTAAATTGTAAGAGAGCAACGCTTGTTTTCTGGATAGGTAAGAATTGTCTCTAGGTCATTACAAAGCATGATATCCTGACCGTTATCAACTGACTTCTGTGGCCAAAGTGTGACGTGGTAATTGACTTTTTGCACTTTTACTATTTACTCTCTTTTGTGATTTCTTTAACCCCTTCTTTCTCACTCCCGTGAAAATGACGGGGAGAGGCTTCTCGCTCTTTTTCTCTCTCCCGTGATATTTCCGGGTTGCAGTGTTCAGTAGTAACGCTCCAATAAGAATAAAACTAATTCATTTCTTTTGCCCAGAAAACATTTTATTTCTCATTTTACATACCAGATGGCAGTACCAGGATATTTTTAAGGTAATTTTAGAAAAGAGATGAAAACAATAAGAGATGTCGGAAGGAAACTCGGTACTAGTCTCCAGATGGTGACGTTGGCCTCTGTATCTCATGCTTTGAAATTTATCACACAAGAAAAAATTATTAATCTTAATTTATATTATACGTAAGTTTAATAAAATTCTTTTTTAATGTTTAAAAAAAAAATTTTTTAAGAATTTTCCTTGCTTACTGGAAAACCAATATTAAGACATAGTATGTTAAGTCATAGTAAGTCATAGAATGTTGGCTTTTGCTAAAAATTTCATTTTTTAAAATTTCAAGCTAAAAACTAATTAAAAATGAATATATATTTTGTTCATACACTTATTTTAAATAATTTTCAGGGATAAAAAAATAGGCACTTTTATGACCGTTTTCTTGAAAATTAACCGATCGTTAAGGGGTTAAACAACCGGAAATTAAATTACAATTTAAAAAGCAATATCGATAAGTTGCCATGTTGACCGAGCAAAATGATTATTTTTAAATATTATTCTAATAAAATTGGGAACTGAAACCACATTTTTGCTATTACATAAATTTTTTTTAGATCTTTCAATCGAATCAAGCCAGTCAAGATAGGGTGGTAGAGAGGTTGGTGAGAGAAGCGAGCGGGGGTAGAGTCCCGTAGTAATGTATTATTTTTTAAGGATTTATCTTCCAAACTTTCAAAATCTTCCTTATTTTAGATTTTAAATTCCCATTTAGTTACGAAAGAAAGGTTTTTAAACTCTGACCAATAGAGAATGAGGTTAATCTGTGTATTACCAGCGAAATCAGTAAGCCCAGGTCCTCGCAATCCAAGAGAATATGTACACACTTGTCTGGGTGATTTTTCACATTCAAGTCTAATTTTATTTAAAAATTCTTTAAATTATTTAATAATTTTTATTTAAAAATTATTATAAATAAATAAACAATTACACAACTTATTCATACTGGCCTGAAATTGCAAACGACAAATGCAAAATCCGAAAAGCATACCATCCTTTTCCCACTTCGTCAATATATAATATATATATAGCACAATGAATAAATCCAAAAAGGACCAAAAGAAAATTAAGAAAAACAATAAGTTCTATTTACAACGCATAAGCTGAAAGTATATAGAACTCCTAAAGTAAGTTCAAAATGAAGAGAAAACATGGGAAAAATTACAGAATAATGAAAAAAGAGAAATTATCAACTTTTTTAAAATTATCCAGTATAATATCACCTTGCTCGCATCCATTTTCTGGCTCGCATCCATATATATATATATATATGTGTGTGTGTGTTAAATGATACCGTGGATGAGAGGATCTCGTCATCACTGCTTAAATTTGTCAATAATAAGGCTCCTTTACTATGAGAGCTGAACTACAATCTATAACAAAAAAATCGACGCACCAAGAAGTAATCATCCGATTGCTTTGCCGAGCCAGATTACAGTGGTGCATGGCTCGATCAGGCTGGAATGATGCCGACTGGGGGCGTATAGTCTTTAGCGACGAATCCCGCTTCCCACTGTGTCCTGACGATCATCGAAGACGTGTTTGGAGACGCAGAGGGGGGATCCTGCCTACACTATTGCAAGCCACACCGACCCTGAACAAGGCATTATGGACTGGGGTGCCATTTCCTTTGACAACCGGACCACTTAGGTCGTCATTAGAGGTACACTTACTGCACAGCGGTTCGTCGACGGCATCCTAAGACCTGTTTTGCTACCGATCCTTTTTCAGCGCCCTGGGCTGGTTTTTCAGCAGGACAATGCCAGACCACATACGGCACGTGTTGCTATGAACTGTCTGCAAGCTTGTCAAACTCTTCCTTGGCCTGCCAGATTACTAGATCTCTCTCCCATCGAGCATGTCTGGGATATGATGGGAAGGCGGTTGCATCTGGCACGGAATGTTGATGACCTCGTTCGACAACTGGATCGAATTTGGTAGGAAATACCACAAGAGACCATCCGAGAGCTTTATCGGTCTATAGCACGCCGTGTGGCAGCTTGTATCCAGGCTAGAGGCGGGTCAACACCTTATTGAACTTGTTACTGTAACTCTGCAATAAATTATTCAATTGTTCTGAAATTTTAAGGAGTATTGCTTATATTTCTGTGTAATATTGAGTAAAAATCAATATTTTTGTATGTCTCTATCGTTTTATCATCTAATTAAATAATGCAAAAAGAATAAACTAAAACAAAGAATAGTTTAACTTAAAAAAATAGAAATTAAAAAAATTTGACTGCTGTATTCAACATACTTTCAAAACTATTGTTTACCATGTTACCAGCTGCATAAATACTTGAAACTTTAAAAATAATCTTTTTTTAATAAAACAATTAATGTCCGATGGCCCATTGACTTGAAAAAATATTCTATACATATGAAGTTGACAGTGGGTGGAGGTACCCGACACTTCTCTACTATTCTGCACATTGTCTTCCTATCCACCAATTTTCGTTTCAATCGGACAACTCCTTCTTGGTGCGTAGATTTTTTTGTTATAGAGTGTATATGGCATTTTGGAGCAGACAAGTTCACCAGTTAACGTTATGTTAGTATTAGCGTGAGAGTTTGAAGGCTATTTGGATACCTAAAATTATTAATATGGGTGGTTGTACGGCTGAAAAATTTTACAAACAGTTCAATAAAAGGCTTTCGATTGTTCATATTTCCTTCAAATTTGAAAAGAATGAAGAAATGGATAATAAATTGCAGAAGATACAACTGGCAGCCTGGAAGTGGAGCTCACTTATGAGAGGTAAATACTCATTTATTTATAACTTATTACATTTATTTATAACTTATTACATTTATTTATAACTTATTACATTTATTTACTCACATATGTAGTATATAAACGATATTAAGTTGTCAGAATTTGTTTTTGAATGCTTGTTTTCGTCTATTTTTTTTTTTAAAGGAATAAGTGAAAAAAAATAGTGCGTGGAGTCCTTCCGCGCGGAAGAAGTGAAACTTCGGAATGTGGAAATGAAAATAGGAAGGGGTAGAAATTGATTTTTAGTGAAATCATATTGTTTCTTTAAGACAAACTTTATTAATATATTGCTTACAATTCACAATTGATCGCATCTTTTAATTATCATTTTCTACGCGCATGCGTTCGAGTGCCACGCATTCAGTCTCGCTCTGTCTCTTTCTATTCCCCCTCCCCAGGAGCGTTGAACGTTTAACGCAACAGTGCTTTCATACCCCCTCCATGGTAGCGTTAAACGTTTAACGCAACCTTGTTGGAAGTCGCATTAGCAATTTCACTTATAAAATAATAACTGGCAAAAATAAAATAAAAACATAGAAAAATAAGTATCTAAAGCAGAGCAGAGTATCTATGTGCATCAAAGTATTTTTTTAATTGTATTTAATAAAAATATATACTTATTAACTTTTTAAATACAATACTTATCGGTCTATTGGCGAATTTTTAAAAAATATCGCTTTGTTTTCTTTAACGCCAATATTACCTACTATGTTTTTTTCTTACCTCGAGCGCTCAACGAACGTAAGGAGAAATCTAGTTTCCATGACAACGATAGCGTTAAACGTTTAACGCAACCTTTTTGGAAGTCGCATAAGAAGTTTCACTTCAATAACTTTCAGGGTTATTTGAATTGTACAATTGTAACTAAGTACCAAATATAGGAATATTCATTGAAAATTGACTTTTAAACAATATTTATTAATTTAGTTAACAATTTTAAGTGCTTATGTGCAATAAAACTAATAAATAAAGGCAAGAGATTGGCAGAATAAGTATTCCCTAAACTTATTTCAGAATCGCCAAGTTTTGCATTCACTTTTAAGTATTTCTTTTTGTTAAAAACAAATATTTACCTATTTTTTATTGTATTTCCTTTTTATTTCACTAAGATCATGTATTTACTTTCTAAATCTTGGCTAATTTAAGTGTGTTTTTTAGTTATTTATGGTAATATATCGCCTGAAGTTCAAACGATTTGTTTACATTTATTATAAGAAATCTAATATGCGACCTGTCATCTATTTTTGGATCTACCAATGTTTTTTATCCTTTGAAATTCTTGTGTTAAATTGCTGTAATAATTAGTTTCTTCGTTAGAAAATTTCATGGCAGTATGTTTAAAAATTGCAAACTCTAAATTTTTTTAATCTTATTTAATTTAAGTATGAAAATAAAAAAAAACCTATTCTAACTCTTTTTGCAGCTTCATTTTGAAGAATCTCAACTAGAAGTAAATAGAAAAGATGGTCACAATAAATTAAAACCTGATACTATTCCAACAAGTTTCAATGTTTACAATTCCGTAAAAATTTCTCAAAAAAGTCTAAAAGGAATAACCTGTGCCAAACCTGGATCAATTTTAGATAAGCCTGAATCTAGTGCAAGTATAAATTTACTAATTCTTCTCCATTTGCTTAGTTTTTATCATTAAAGAACCAAAAGGGTGTAAAAACTATTTCTATCTAGTAATGAATAATATATAGATATATTTTTTAAAATTGTATTCCTTATTTATGTATTACTTATTTAAATAAATGTTATGAAAATGTGATTTGAAAGAAGATGTTTATGTAATTAAATTATTTAAAAATTTGTCTTGCGTCATTTCTTACCCTCCCCATAAAACTCTAGTTTCTATTTTTTCTATTTATATAATAATAATGGCTAAAAATCTTAACTCGTCTTTTCCTTTTATGTTTTAAAGAAAATACAATGTCGCAATTGAAAAAAACTGATTTCAAATTAATTCTTGATTTCGAAACAAAATTTATTACTTCTCTTTATTGCAGACATTTAGATTCAGAATATTAAATTATAAATTTAATTATTTTTTATTATAAAAACATGTTTTTGTCGGTCATGTTTTTTTTCTATTTTAATTTTGTTAAAAAAACTGAAAAGAAATTGGAAAAACCCATATCTAACAGAAATATAAAATTAAGTGTCAAATTTACTTTGAAAACATTTATAAAAAAGATTGATGTAATTGGCATGTAGTACATACTACACAATTTTTTTATTTAACACTTCTAACCGGTAATAAAATTTGCAGTGAATTTGTATTAGTATAAAAAAAAAAAAGTTTCCGTAAATCAATGTTAATCGATGCACGCTTTTCTTTACTGATTATCCTATAGTTGAGGTTAACGTCGTTTGAAGCCATAAGTTGCCTTTAATTTAACAAAATATTTGGAAAAAAAATTTTTTGATAACAAGCGTTTTTTTGAAATTTAAAAAAAAGTGCTTTTAAAATTCGCAAAAGGAGCATTTAAAAGCATTTGCGTAATGAGCATTTAAAATAATTCTTTTATGCTGCACATATCTTTTATGCTACAAAAATTTTTTTCAAATTTAAAAATACTGATTGTGGTGTTAATTAAAAATTTCTCAGATTTTTTTTTCTATTGGATATTTTTATTGTTACAACAAAAGAAAAACATGGAACAAAAAGATTAGCTTTGATAAAAATGTATACCTCCATAAATATTTAAACCGAGTTTACAAAAATTTCATAACATAATTGCAATTAACCTCCAAAATAATCAATACAAGTTACAAGCTTATTGGTATATTTTCTGGCATAGAGTGTTCAAAAATACTTGTGTTTGTTCGTAATTTATTACCGATCTCTTAAACCCTATAAAGCTTTACATTTTATTGATAAATATGTAAAATTTGAATCACCCAAACACCTTTAAAGTTACAAAGTAATCCTTAAGGATTTCTCGAAAAATGTTAAAAATGTGCAAGACTGAAAGTGTCTCTTCCATTATTGCGACTTAGTGTACTAATCAATCAAACTCAATCCAGTATATGTCCATTTATTTAATGTTTTTCAACTTTTAAGAATATTTAATAGAATAAATAAAAAATACTAAACAATCTATCAGTTCCGCTACATGGATAATGAAAAGAAAGTTAACATGAGGCGTGCGTTTAAAATTCATTCTTATTAAATGAACTTTCAAAAGCTTTTATGAAAACTCCTTTTATGTTGTAATTATGCATTTTTAAATGGGAGGTGATTAACGTAAACGACATAATTAAGCTCTTTTTTCAGAATTAAGCTCTTAAATTTACTTTTATTACCTCTTTTAACTACGAACACTCGCATAAGGATATTAGATAATCCTCTTACCACGTACTAGGAATAATAGAGAGCAGTAATTTTAAAAATAATGTTTTGATTAAATGAAAAAGCAAACATTTTGTCATGAGAGTCAAAAATGAAAAAGCATTAAAAAAAACAATTTAATATCAAATGACTACCAACCTCTTTTATTGAAAAAATTTACATAAATTTTTAGATATATATTATATGGCATTTTAATGAAAAGGAGAAAACAACCTTCCCTAGCAGCAAAATGACTTGGGCCCTCATTGAACCACTATTCGCTATTCTTGGCTCAATAAGAGTTCAAAGGGCCGATATTTTCCGATATGGGCCCTATATAGAATTATCCGATTCATCCTATATTTTAGTGCCACTTTAAAACCAATATCAACCCTATATGGAATTGTCAGATTCACTCGATATTTTTAATCATTGGATATTCAGCCAATACCTATATTGGCCCTGTATAGGCCGATATTGACCTGCATAAGACCAATATTAAAAAATCTAGACATCCCAATATTAGTCCCTAGGAGCATGTTCACCTACATTGGACCTACATTGGACCAATTTTGAACCCAGCTAGGGCCAAGGTATTATTGTTGCTAGGGTTGGAATACTTAAAAACGAAAAACCGTATTTCAAAACATTACTTCTTCTTATTGAAATATACCTCATTTAAAGAATACACAAAATGAATTAGTATCTTCTCATTATATAACCCGTATAAATCGTTCGAGTTGTTTCTACCCGTACTCGCAGAAAAAAAAGCCTGAAAAAATTATCCTATGGTACGGTAATGACATTTCTGGAGAAAAAAAAACTAGAAAACTATTAATAAAATTAAAATAGACGGTATTTAAATCGTTAAGTGGTAAAATTAAATCTAATTTATTCGCTGGGAGTCGTCAGATATATCCTGGCTGCCAATAAACTAATCGGTATGCATGCGCAGCAAGGTACGCGTTTAATTTTTCGTGGTTGGCTCTGGTGTGGAAGTTTGGAGAGAGGGGTACCAGCTCAGGTTCTTCTTATGTTGTCTGACCATTGTCAAAAATAGCTAGCATTCCTACCATGGCCGTTAAAAGATTTAGCCATGAGAAAAGGAGCTAGATGGTTGATGGTTTAGTGGTGTGTGTTAATATAAATAAAGTGCAAAAAATTCCGTATCTTTTTATGAGATTTATATTCAGTATTCACGAAAGAAAGAGAAATAGGAATGTTATTTTCGTTTTGCCTGAAAATAATCTTGGAATTTAATATGTACTTATCAATGTCATAATGCAGAATAATTGTGTATTCAATTTCATATTACAAAATAATTTTGTATTCAATGTCATAATACAAAATAATTTTGTATTCAATGTCCTAATACAAAATGACTTTGTATTCAATGCCATAATACAAAATGATTTTGTATTCAACGTCATAATACAACATAATTTTCTATTAAATGTCACAATACAAAGTAATTTTGTATTCAATGTCATAATACAAAATTTACTAAATAACAGTAAAATAATTTTGTGTTATTTAATAAATTAATAAAGTTAGGCTTACACAATTGACTAGAATTACAAGTATTTAGAAAAGAAAAATATTTAATGTAGCTTTTAAAGTTTTGATTTTAGTTGTAAGACTGCTTGCGGTTTGCAATAAAACTAAAGAGATTATTTATTATAGCTCTTAAACTTTTATAAAATCCTCGTGAATCTGATCAAACTATGTATTACTCAAGCAGCTCCATGCTAATAGCACTTTTATACATATTACATTTTTCCCTTTTTGTAATCTTATTCGCAGTTTATGCATCGATATCTCCTCTCTAAATAAAATGCAAAAATAAACATCCGTATCTTTTTATGTGATTTATGTTCAGCATCTACGAAAGGAAAGGGAAATAGAAATATTATTTTTCCCTACATCGTGAAAATGATCATCAATGCCTCTATATATCAAATACATATGATAAGAATTTCAGACAGCCGATTTTTTCTCCTCAATTTTATCGTTTCGTGTGACAACATTTTTTATGCTATTTTAGCAACTGAAGCAAGATATGATGATGCGTTATTGATTTTCAATTTAGAGAAATATGTTTGAAGAAATTGAATTATTCCCTATTTAATTTTATGTATGCTATTGCCACAATTGATGTTCTTAAACAGAACAGAATTGAAAACAAATTAAAGTATTGATCAAAAAAATTTTCTCAATAGTTACGGTTATTAATGAATATTTTTTAAATTGTAATTTATTCTGAGTTTTGCTGGACAATTAATTTTAAGAAATAAAATAAATACACTAACTATGAATGATATTTTATAAATTTTAGTTATACAGATAAGGGATGGAACCTTCGTCTAAGCGTACACTGTCAAAAAAAACCCGGTTCAAATTACGGTATAAAGTACATCATCCGTAAAATCAATTTTTTTGCGGAAAATATAAAACCGTAATTTTTATAGTATAATTTATTTAATTAGTGTGATTCAGTGTTTTTACATTAATTATTACTATAAAAATTATGATATATCAGATTTTTTTGTTCCGTAACATGCTCCGGTAAAATTAATTTTACGATTCAAAAAAACCGGAACCCTAAGTACCGGTACTTTTTTTATTTATTTTTTTAATTATGCAGTCAAGAAAGTGTTTTTTTTTTTTTTAAACTGCTAAATATAATACTTAATAGTTTTAATTTACATTCATAACAGTTATGATTTGTGAATTTATCAGTTCAGGGTGTTCGTTAAACACCACCCTTAATATACAGGGGATGGACAAAATAATGGAAACACCTCTATGCTAATACATTTTTCATATTTCTCCAGAAATACTAAGAGAATCATTTTATAACTTCAGAAGTGACTTCATGCGATTTTTCCTACATACCAATAAAGTTAAGTGCTTTTAGAGTTTTGAGGGACTGACAATAAAATACAAACGGAAAAAATGTTTTTAAACACCCTATGCCAAAAGAATTTAACTTACGACAGTAATTTTGGTTATTCCATGCAATTATTGCCTAGTTTAAATATTTATGGAGATTGGACATTTTAAAAAAACTAATCGTTTTGTTATATGTTTACTTGCTATAACTTTAAAAATATTCAATAAAACTAAACAAAATTTTTAGGACAATTTAAAATTAACTATAAAATTTCCGCTTTAAAATTTTAGAAAAAATATTTTTAGGGCTGAGCAAGATATGAGTCATTAAAGTAGTTCTTATATGCTGCGCATTGGCGGGAAAAATGAAAAAAAAAAAATTTTTTTTCTTAAATTTGCTGTGAATTGTATTTGGCAACTAATAAAAAAAAGTACGATTCGAATATCTTAAAAAGTTTCAAGAAATTTCCTAAGTAAGTTTTGTACTTTTTAAAAGAATGCTCAAAATTATAATGGGTTTTCCACATATTTAATTTTGTACTATTAAAGACGTTTTATTAAAAATGACCGCAGCGGAGTTGAGTATCCTCTTCCATAAAAGTATCGTTTTTCCGTCTGTTTTCTTTCCTTATTAAATCACATTTTGGTGCATGATCGCTTATTGGAAGGTATTATCATCAGTTATTGAATTCTATCTTATAATACAAAATAATATTTGCAGAAAACCCCATATCTTTTTGAACTTCCATTTAAAAACTACGAAAATCACATTGAAAATTGCTTAAAACTTTTTAAATTTTTCAGCTATTCAAAGCAGACTTATATCATTAGTTGGCAAACGATTCGTGGTAATTATATGGAGACATATCCCAACCAACATCAGTTGTATGCCATATTGGACTGCAGGAAAGGTGGTGATACAAATTATTAAGCAAGCTCTGGAAGATCTGCTTTTCCTGGATATGAAATTTATCCTGATCTGATGTTCATTGCTATGGGAATAAAAAATTAACTGATTCTTGAACAAGAATTCAGTTTTATCACAATTTATGTTGCCCACAAATTAGTTTTATTCATCAACCTGACTCTTAACTACTGCTTTGATCAATAATATAAAAATGAATCAACAGGACATTGTCACGCCCTTTTCCTCTCCCACATCATTTTCGTCGCAGTTTTTAGACTTCACATCGGATTTACAACAAACTTTGGTTTTAACTGATTAGTGGGGTGGTATAGCCTGGTTGTCAGAGCACTGGACTCATGTTTGTGAGTACAGGAGTTTGAATCCATCCTTGCGAAGACTTTCTATGTAGTAAATGGTGGATGGTGCACGTTACACATATCGGGTCACAGAGTCCTCCATATTCCCATAACAATTTAAAACCTCTGGGGGTACTGAATTGGAGATTGATTGTTCTCTAGTACAGCTCAAAATTATGATCAGTGGATGAATGAATAGATGTATGAATGGGTCCGCCCTATAAACGGGTGCGACATGTGGGTGTGGCACCCACAAGTCGAATTCTTGGCCATAGATGGTGCCACTGGAAAACAAGAACAATCGCCCCCCTTCTGCCTTAATAGCCGACGACAATAATAACAACAACAACTGAATAGTGTGGACATTTTACATCCTGGTTTCAACATCGTTTTTCTTTTTTACAGCATTTTATCACTGATAAAATTTTATATTTTAGTGACTTTAGTAACTCAAAACTCTAATTTAATGCTGTGATGGGCTCTACCTCAGTAGTTTATCACTTATAAACTGTTGGATTTTAAGGTGCTAGATGGTTTTACCTAATTTGATCTTTCAGTTTTCACCAATGATGAACTTTTAGACATTACAAATTAGTGAACCCTTAGAGTTTACCAATTTTGAACTTTTAGATTTTAATGATTCCAACGGAAGAAGATTTATAGTGAAAGCTGAAATTCATGAAATTTTGATTTTTACCAATTATTACCGTTTAGAATTTAGGGATCTTGTTGAAGAAGCTTTGTAGGGAAATGCTGTGGTGATTTTTGTTACAGTAATTTTATTGTTCTATTTCTTATAATGTTCTATTTTCTTTATTTGCTCGAGAAAAATATTATTATTATTATTTATTTATTTATTTTATTAGTAATATTTACTTGCTCTCCGAGTTTACATGCTGTCAGTGATTCCGTGCTATAATATTAGAATTATTATAATATTTTAACAAGATATATAAACGATGTATACATCACGTCATCCTATTCTAATTGTGAATAGTTGTTCATTTTAACGTAATCTTAAATAAAGTTTCAATAAATGCCACGAGTGGAGCTTTGCAGGGCCGGGAGGTACCGGTACGGATCTGCGCCACCTCTCCTGATTGTGATGACGAGCTTAAATTTACATGTGGTTGGTAATGTGGTTGGTACATGTGGTTGGTACATGTGGTTGGTAAGGGTTGACTCTGTCCCACCATTAAGATGGGACAGAGTCAACCCTTTACCATATGGGAATAATTTTTCTCTGCGAAAGTTGCAAAGTAAATATATTCTTGCACCAGATTTGAATATTTTTAATGAGTAGTCATCGCTAAGATTCGAACCTGGGCTACTTCATTAAGAGGCGCACACTCCGTTCCCTGAGCCACTGTGGCTTAAGTGTTTTATTATGAAGAAATGATGGTAATGAGAATTTTGCTTCATTTTGATAACTAAATCGAAAAGCAGTTTCATTTAAATGATGTCCAAAACCGTAAAGTAAAAGCAACTATCGAAACTAATCGTAAAATTATTGGGGGAAAGGTGAAATTATATTATGAAACGCTTATAAAGATTACTGCTTGGTAAAAATTAGAATCTCAACTGACGGGTTTTATCCGTTTGTGAGTAGAGTGAAAAACTGAGAAGAACCGTTTTGTCAATAAAACGGCTTTAAACCGTTAAATATACGGAGAAATTCCAAAAAACGAAGGATTTTGTTTTTATAAAGTGTATGTAATAACGGGCCAAAATGAATAAAATTCTTTGATAGCAATCATTTTTTTATTCAATCTGTAGGGTGTTAAAAACTATTGTATGTCAAAATTTAAAACAAATTGAGCAATTGAAACGTGAGATTTGCCAAAAAAAAAAGAAATTTTTTATTAGAATTAACACTGTTCATAAATTTAGTACGACTTAATTGAAATTCCTAGAATGTACAAATGACGGCTTATCTTGTTGGATAACAATGTACAAAACATTTTCCAACTGATATTATAACAATTTCCTCACCTTGTTAGTCTAATAAGGAAAGTATATTCTTTCATTGTAAATCAGCAATCCCATTTAATTAAATTGGCGACATAATGTCTCTCGAAATTAAAACTTGTCATTCTATCTAAAGATTAGGATGCCGATTCCTTTTACATAGTTTAATTTCGCCACTTTATTAAGATCAAACTTTCCATTGTTTAATCTCCTTCTGCCTACATTTCAATCAGAATAGAAAGCAATAATTTTCGAAGATATACTCTCAGTTAGAATAATTAGTTCATTATAATAAGAATAATTTAGTAATTACTTAAAAATATTTAAAAAAATTTATTTTAGAAAATATATTAATAGATTTCGAGCGTTTTTATCGCTTACATGAAGTAAAATAGTTTGATCTTTTATCGTAAAAAAATCTAGATAAAATTATGGTAAAAAGTACCGGCATTCAGGTTGCCACTGCTTTTGACTGTGAAATTCATTTTTACCGAAACATGTTGAGGAATAAAATCTAATATACCGCAACTGTTACAGTAATACTTACCGTAAAATCACTTAATCACTAACAAATATTACTGTAACCGCTATAGTTTAATAATTTAACGGTAAAATGGATCTTAGGGAAAAAAGGAATACACCCAAAGTTCCGGTACTTTACACCGTAATTTGTTCTGAATTTTTACAGTGTTAGTAAATTTTTAAAGAGAGAAGAATGCTTACCCCCTAGAAGTTGGGGTGGTATATGAGTATTTTATTTTTTGTCATCTACCAAAACGAATGCACTTATTTCTGATAAATATTTTTCTTACAGATGATGTTTAAGAAAATCACAAACCATCGTGAATCTCGGAGATATTGCTTTATTACAAACCAGCAGTTTCGGTATTCAAAAATAGTATATTCAAAATTTCTCAGTTAATAAAACCTAAAGAATATAGACTAATAACGGAGTAAAAACCTATTGTGTGTTTAAAGGAAAGAAAAGTTCAAAAAACAATTAAAATCTCAGGAATTATGATCAATAAAGACGTAAAATCCAGTGTTTAAAAGAAAAAACCTACAAAAAAACTATTAAAATCTATGGAATTCTAATCAATAAAGACGTCAAACACAATGTTCAAAAGAAAAACCTTCCTAGAAACCATGAAGATCTAGAGAATACTAATCAATAAAGACGAAAACTCAATGCTCAAAAGTAAAAACCTTTCAAAAAACCACAAAATTCTAAAGAATTTTGATCAATAAAAACGTAAAGCCCAGTGTTTAAAAGAAAAAACCGATCAAAAACATTAAAACTGCTATATTTTCTTTTAAAAAAATGAAATATTTTTTTCTGAAAAAATGGCTGAGATAAAAATTTTCTAATTTAAAAACTCTTTCAGCATTTGTCTGATATGAAACATTTTCAAGATAAATTAATTGTAAGAATTTAATTTTTTTAAGAAATTTTTTCAGGAATTTTTTTTAAATTTAGGAGTATTAGAAATGATACCGTCATCTAAAACTCATACTTTAGTATTTAAGCGATCTAAGACTGTGAAAAAAGAATAAAAGGGTTTATTAAATCTTTAACATACCTCTAATTGGATACCTGCGAGTGACATAGGTTAATCAGGGCATCTGTCGATTCAGAAGCCAATCAGATTCTGCGCATACACGTGACGTCACTTACAGATATCAAATTAAATCTGAAAGCATAATCACTTGACTTCTTCTAAAGATGCAAATACTCAATCAAGTACAAAAAAAAAATGCTTAAATATAAAAAGCTAAATCATATTAATAATGCAATTTATTAATTGAACTGGAAAAAGAGAAAGTCCTAAGCAAGCTATATTGAATTTTAAAATACAAATTTGTTAATTTAATGCAAGTAAAATTATGTATAATAAATTATGAATAATAAATTATTTTTAAATAAGTTTGCCAAAATAATAAAAAATTTATTTTGTGTTGTATATTACTTAAGCTAATACAATAGCAAAAGATTGAAAATACAATCAAAATAACGCATTTTTTGTGATACTATTCGTACTTTTTTCACGTTGTTTTAACTACATTTAAATAACTTAATATTAATGTTTTTATTTTTTGCATTATTTTTGTTACATGATAATTTATTTAAAAATGTAAACTCATTTATTATTTTGATTAAATTTCAAAAATACGTTTTTTGATATCATGATTTTTGTATCTGGAATTTTTTTTGTTTTTCTTAACGAAATTCGTGATATGCAGGTATGCTCGTATTGCTCATTCTTTGTCAAGAATTTTATTTCTTTTACCAAATGTGTGATATTTGTTCTCATATATATTATAATCAGTTACGGAAAATTTGAAAAGAAGAATATGTGAAAATAAGAGTGCGTAAATACAAGTACTTTTCTTTTTTTCATTAAAAAAAAGTTAAATAAACAGATACAAGTAAAAATGAAGCGTTTTCAAACACTTGTACAAAAAACTGAACGTCCAGGTAACTTAAACTAATATTCAAAGCTACAAATAAGAAAATCACAATATTTCATAAATCAATGCAATGTTTATTTTATCTCGTTAATTTTTTAAGAAAAATTATTGAATCGTAGAGTAAACTTTTGCTTTATATATTTCCGGAAATTCAGCTTTCTATAGAATATCAAAAATCGAAATTATAGTAAAGTAAGAAATTATTTTAAAAAATTATTAATACACATTAATATGACACATTGTTCAAGCATTCTACACAAAGACTAGGCGCCGGCATTTCAAAAAATTAACGGAAACATATATCACAAATTTCGTCTTATATAGACAGTAACGTATAAAACAATTTTGTTTCGATATCTTTCATGAATACTGATTCTAATTTGATAAAAGACAAGGCATTAATCATTTTTCTCATTCGAAAATTTTATTTTAAATATGTAATCAAAACAGAAGGAACTTAATGTAAGTGTTAGAAACAGTGCATTATAATTATTAGGCGACAAAAAGCGGACAAATTACAACAGCCTACTACCATACTTTATACTTTTCACATAATTCATTTTATCTAGTAATTTATTTCAGCATCTTACCGAACATAAGATTTTGAAACTCAATTAAAAAAAATTTTTTATTAAACTTAAACGATAAACTCTTTACGTATCTTGGAGGACTCATCTGATTAGGGAAGATTTAATAATCAAGTGTAACTTAATAAACGAAGAAATCAGTTTCTTTTTTTTCTTTTTTTTCGTTCCAGGAACTTTTATTTATTTATTTCAATCTCCAAAAAAAAAACTGAAGCTCTTTGAATAAATTATTTTTTTAAAGCTTTTTCGAAAATTTTTCATCTCATTTAGCAAACTTAATTATTTCCTTTATTTTCAGATGCATGTAAGTAAAACTTATTTGTGCATTTTTTTTTACATTTTTTTTTATTTTTTGGGGGACATTCCTTGATATTTTTTTTTGTTTTGGGAATTACTAAGAACTCAAAATGGTAATCAAATTACTATTTGTTTATATTTAAAAAAAGAATTACTTTCTTTAATTATTTTATTTCATAATGTATTATATCGATTGATCAATTATGGGATAAAAAATAACTTAGATTTTTTCAAGCAAATGATACGTTTATGTATATGTTAAGCAAATGGTAAATGTTTTAAGCATTTAAAACATATAAATGAAAACCAAAATTTAAAAATAATAAGCAAAAATTTTTTTTTCTGAGAAGTTTCAATCTCCAGTATCGGCTGGAATCCCTTTTAAGTCAATTAGCATAAGCTTCTCTCTGCATTTGTAGCAGTTTATACGTATTACTGACCACATTGCCCCAGGCACTTTATTGGTTATAAAATTAAGAAACCTTAACCTCCATGATCCACCCTAAACCACAACGGGCTGTTTCAGAAAGAAGAGAGAAAAAATATGAAAAATTTATATTATATTTCCCAATTAAAATATTAAAAACAATATTTTCCACAAATAAAAATGAAGAAAATTCTCTGATAAAATAAAATTAGTTTCTGAAAGGTACATAAACTACTTATACTATCATCTATATATATATATTTCTCTTACACGGCGACAAAAAAAAGCCTCATTACAAGTCCCCGAATGACAACGTTAGAAAATCGACCAATGATTGCCGCTACAAATGTCACATGCCAAATCTAGATGAGGTGGCTCAACATATAGCGCTTTTAAAAACGGAAACTGAAATAACCAGAGAGCGCATTCTCACCAAATGTGTCAGGGTCTCTATCTTTACAGGAATTGGTAACTAATTTTAAACCATAGTTTCTACTACAGAATGGCAACAAGGAGATGATAACGTCGGATCAATGGGCTATTCTCATTGTGATTGGCTATTGAATATCACTCATGGTTGCAAGAATTTGGAAAGTTATCGCGTTTATTGTGAATTAAAATAAAAATTCAAATAATTTTGTGCATGCTCGTCTGTGTTTGCTCACATATCTCGTATTTGGTGTGTTGCCACAATTGATTCATTGATGGATTGTGTTTACATTTATTTTGTAAACAACCACTAGAAAAGAGGAGATTATTGTTTAAAAAATGAAATTAGACGAAAATGTTTTCGAATTTTTAGATATTTATAAATGTAACAATAAAAATGTACGTTTTCTTTTTTTAGGTTTATTTGTTTTTAAATAAAATTATACCGTTTTGATATTAAGAGTATGTTAATAGGTGCTCTTAATTACTTTTAAATTAAGTATTCTCTTATAAAAGCTTAGATGCACTATTTATGTAATTTTCTTACGTTCTGTTGTAAGAAAAAGAAAATTCAGATTTTAATTAAAATAATAATTATGCCATGCAAAGTCTAATAATCTTATGCATATTTCCTAACATTTGTACTTTTAAGTAATAATTGTGCAGTAGTGTTTAAATTGATGTTTAAGTGTTTATATATTATGTTTATTCAACATTGAAAGTGTTTCTAGTTGTAACATTTTTTAAATGAATTTGTAACGTGCAGTTTTAATAACATGCGTTGAAAGATTAATTGAACTATTACAAGAGATTGCTGTTAAAAAAAATTATTAATAAAATTTTTATATGGGTATCAATTATTATTTATTTATTTGAAAATAATGAAAAGTAATAATATATTTGTAAATTTAAGCACATTATGATAAACAATAATACTGAAATGATAAAAATTCTGTGGAAATAACAATAACATTGAAAATGAAAAAATTCATGATACATAAAATTTATTTTCGAACTGTGGAATACTTGCTCTTATGAGGATAGATTAGATTCTCGATAACAGATTATTTACTGCTGAGTATTAATAGTTACGTCAAATGTGCTTCAAGTGTCAAGTATAAAAATGTTTTTTTTTTTTTTTTTTAACTTCCCACTGCTTTATTAGAAAAATAATTTTGTAACAATCAAATAATAAATATTTAAAAATCTATATTTGAAACATATAAGGGTAAAATTCTTTATTTTTTGATTTAGAAATTATCAATCAGAAAAATCTTTTAAAATTTGAATTATATTTATATAATAAGTAGAAGGAAATATTAGCAATAGCAAAGGGAAAATTTAATGAGTCATTCCACGTCAGATCAATCACTTTTGAACTGACCCCCCCCCCCCCTATTTTAATGAAATTTGGTGGAACAAGCACACATGATAAAGTAAGCATTTCGACCAATTTTTAGATTTTTAAGTTGAAATTTGTCCAAGTTATTGACACTTGAAAAAATAAAATTTAGAAAAAACCACTAACTTGCATACATATGTAACTTTTTTTTTTTAATGTATCAGAAAAATAAAAATTGAAACACCATTGCAATAGACCTTTCATTTGATACCTTATATGACTTTCTGAGGCTAGGTCAACTTACAAAGCAACCTGATTTGGCCTCATATGTGGTCTCAAAAAATTACGAAAAAAAAATTTTTTTCAGCAACATTCTTCTACACATTTCAAATTTGTATCATAGAAATAGAAATTTAAAAAAAAAAAAAAAAACATTAATAACTGCAAACCAAAATTTTTATTAATTGAAAGCGGTCTGCTGTACAACTTTTTTCCCCTTTAAGACATTTAGTACAATATACATGGAAAACTGAGTAAAAAGCCTAAATCAATATATAAATCAATGATCATTCATATCAAAAGTAATATTTATCTCATACTTTTGGCTTCTAAAATGTGTTGAAAAAAACAATTTTCTTTTTAGCAAGTGTATTATATTTTTCTTATTGAAAAATGGTTTACCTTTAGATATGCAAAAAATATGTGAACTAGTTACAAGATATGAATAACATTTATTTCATAGAAAATACTTTACTTCATAAAACTTAAAATAAAAATTATGATTATTAACTCTGCAACAATATGTTATGAACAGAATTAGTAATTGTATAAACATCTAAGCATTATAAAATTTTATGAAGTAGTTAGGAATGATGTAGTGCTATTTTTGTGTTTATTATTTTTATCTCATTAGGTGGTATGAAAAAATCTTGACCTTTTGTTGTTTGTACATCAACATTCTAAATTATCTGTATTTTATTTACTTTCAATATCAAAGGCTTCTGTGGGTACGAGTATGACAGTGAGGGTCCATGAGGCTGTAGAAAACTTATCTTAACTTCTTTGTAGTTTATATTTACATCTAAAATACATCGTATCCACCATTGGCTGTCCTGCAAAATAACAACATACCCTCAAATATCTTCTAAGAGCAGTTTCTTAGAATTTAATATCTTCTAAGAATTTAACACCACTGTCTGGATCTTGCTTTCAGATGAATTTGAATACATTTTTGTTTTAATTGATGTGTGGGTTTTGTGTCTGTTTTAATTGATTTTTTGTGTATCAGGGATTGTGTGGCTTTTCAAAAAAATGTCTCGATTTCTCACAATCTTAATATGATTTTCTAGTACACAAAATTTGTTTATTGATGACAATATTAAAAAGTGTAAATAATTTACTCTAATTTTTATTTCATTAAAGTTTTTATTTTGTAGGGTTGTTTTGTGTTGAATGAATATCTAATTTAAATTGGTCAAAATGTTGCTAGCATAATTTATTTTATTTATTTTTTGATGAAGTTATGTATAAGTGCTGAAACATGAAGGAGAAATTTTTTGCGGTACAACTGTATCATTTTTATGTTAAAAGGGCATTTAATTTTTTATTTCTTTATGCTTTGTTTAGAGACATAAAGAGACCAAAGAACATCTTAAGGGATTGTGGACATTTGAAATCAGCTTAAATAAATAGAATTAAATTGTTTGTTCGTTATTATTTGAATTAACAGTATTTGTTAATGCTTACATAGTTACTGCTACTTTATAGCCTAAAATAATAATTTTTTGTTTTGTAATCAAATGGAGAAGTGTATTATTTCTTCTTAGTCTAAATCAACTACAGTTTAATTGGTAATAAAAAGTATATTAAATTTTTAATTTATTAACCATTTGTATCAATATTAATGTACTCAAGTGTCTCAAAGTTTGGTATGAAATAAAACCTAATATATAAAAGAAGCTATTTTTTTACATTGTCTTAAAAAAGCTACAAGTAAAGTTTCATTTCATTTTTTCAAACTATAGCTGGTTACACACATTTTTTTTTTCTTTCATTTTTTATCATGGCTAAAATAAATTTTAACAAATTTAATACAGGAAATAGGATGTGTTAAATATTTAGTTACTTGTTTAAGAATGGAAAAAAAATTATAATTTTTATTTTATTTACATGTATAGAATTGGCATTTTATGTATAATCTGCACTAAGGCTCTTTCTCATACTGTTTAGCTTTTCTTTGATGCCTCATGCCCTCTTGTTTGTATTTATATAAAAGTAATTCTTTTAAAAAATAGTATATATATTTTCTGAGTTTTGGAATTTTAACTTTTTTTTTTCGAAATGTTATTGAATACAGCTTTTTTTATTTTATTTATTTTTGTCTTTTCTTAGATGACCCCTTGACTATCCTTGGGCTGCAACCCGCAAATAGTAAGCCTATACTTTTCCCCGTGATTCATGCATAGAATGAAAAGGCATTGCCCCATTAATTTAACATTACTTTTCTTTTTTATTATTGATTTTTAATTGTTTATTTGTAAAATCTCTGTTTAAACTCTAATGCACCATTTAAAAAGATTATCCTTAGAGCATGAGTGGTGAGGTTTCATTGCTTATTACTAATGAAAATAGTGAAGTAACAGAGAATCACAATTTATAATTTAGGATTAAAATCATAGATCTAATAAATAATAGCATTAACATTGTGCACAGTGAATTTCAATAGTTAAATGGTAATCAATAAATAATGTTTGAATTTCAGGGTTCCCATGGTCTTTAAAAGTCCTTAAAAACTGCTTAACTTTTATTTTGGATGCAGTCATCGAATTCCATCCAAACTCAGACATGTTATGCAGTTTAAGTAATAATATCTAAGAGCGTTAAATCTGACGCGCAAAAAAAGATAAAAATAGGGATATTACTAATACAATTTGTGTTTTGGAGCTCGCGGTTTTTATTTTATTTCATAATCGTCGTTGAACAGCCGACCCAATTTCGGGGCTACAGTTACCAATGCTCAACACCGTCGCCTTGTAATTTTGAACCCAATCCAGAAGACAAGGGAACTTATGGATCAAGTATTGGGGGATTCAAGTATTTCCTTGGAACTAACCCGCATTTGCGTTACATGAAGAAAAAAACCACGAAAACTTTCATGTTTAGTCAGACCGCAAGGGGACTCTTTCCCATAATCCGTCTGCCGTATAGGATAGTTTACGTCAGCAGTCGGTGCGAGCCGGGTGTGGAATCACTGGGATTCGAGTCAGAGGTTCAACTCATTGAGAGGCAGGCGCTCTATTCGTCACCGCGGCTCTAGAGAGCGAGGTTTAAGGCATCCAAGCCATGTAAGGGGCTGCAGTGCTTGTGAAGAAGCAGATTGCTGGTCGATGAACCCTTAAACAAATTTCCAATCGCCTGTACTCACAGCTGATGATTTTCATATCCTCGAACCTTTTTGGATTATGCGTCTTCATTTAAAAAAGTTTAAGCTATTACATTAACGCTAGTTTCGAGTACAAAATGAATAAATAAGGAAAGTGTGACCAAATTAAACTTAATCGTTCTCATTTATCTGCGAACTCATTTTTCTGCTATATAGCAAAAAATTTTCTGGAGAGCGTGCATTGCGTCAACGAAGAATGGAGCACCAAAACCAGCACAGTAGTACGTTGTAATTCAGAGATTTTAATGTTCCAATAGTTTTGTCAGGAGAACAGTACTAAGTTTAGACCCCTTAATGTTAATTTTACTTTTTGCGTATTTAGCCATATCTCGAAAACTTTTAAAGCAGTTTGAAATATTTTTGCGCTCAGTTACAAAATTCGTTTATCTAAAGCGAATTATATATAAAATATAACTATAATATATAAATATTTATTATTTTATTTAATAATAGTCGAAACAAATTGAATTGTACGGTAGAAATTTTTTTAAAAATGCAACTTTTCGCTAATAGACCAATTTCACTGAAATTTTGTATTTTGCTTTTTAAAATTGCATTCTTTAAGATGCATTCCATACAATTCAAAATTTCCGACTATTATTAAATAAAAAACTAATGAACATTTGCTAAAACATATATTTTGCGTGGAATTAACTGCAGATAAACGAATTTTATAACTGTAAATAAAAAAAATTCAATTTGCTTAAAAAGTACTCGAGACAGTAAAATACGCAAAAAGTAAAATTAACATTAAGAGGACCAAATTTTGGAACTCTCTCCTGACCAAACCATATTTCCATGGTTCCGGCTACTCCCAATGAAAAAAGAAAAGGTAGATTTATTTAGAGGAAGTGCATTTTTGTATCTGATTTTGTAAAAAATTATTACTGTAAGACTGTTTTTTTTTTTTTTTTTTTGTTAACGGGGCATAAATTTTCTATTTCATTACGTTTAGATTATGAGCATTTAAAGGCCAGATAATGTCTTTGGGTTGTTTATGCTTTTACGGTTACTGCTACTTTATAACCTGAATTAATTGTGTTTTGTTTTTTAATTAAGTGGCAGAGCCATATTAATGTTTTTAGGGTCCATGGGCCTGTCTTTATTTGGGGACCCTTTATGAGTAGTTTTAAAGAAAAAAAATTTACTTATTGACTTTATTATTTCTTTGTAACTTTGAATTTTTTTTCTTCTTTTAAACAATAATATAAAAACAATAATAGATTATTATAAAAACTTTAATACATTATTTACAAAGAAAGCTTAAGGCAGCAATAATGTTCACACTTTTTGAGAGGCGATACCTTTTATCACAACATTAAAATCAATTTCTTGCAAAACATCATATTCAAGGTTCATGACTGAAAATCTACAGTTTCTTGAAGTTCTTTGTTTTTTTCGAAAATTTGAAGAGCAGCCGTGATGTTTCCGTAACTTTTTTGCAGTGTCGTTGTTGCGTCTAAATGGGCGAACCACCTACCATCCGATTTACTGTTTACGACTAGTGCAGATTCTAAGAATTCTGTTAATAGGTATTCCACCGATGGGTAGAAATCAGGAAAGAAAAAAAAAAGAGTTAAGTTTAAGTTTAAGAGTTTAAAAATTGGAAATCCCGCGGCTCGCGCACGCATTAATTTTAGGCTATGTGCACGCATTAATTTTAGGCTATTAATTTTAGGCATAGTAAAAAAAAAAAAAAAATTGCAATACTGCCTGTTATGTTGCCAATGTGGTGGACGCTAAAAAAAAATATAATATATATATATATTAGGCAGATAAAAGGTCACAATATTTATTTAATAGTTATGAGAGATTGAATAATTATCCAAGTGACACAAAATCGAAGTGCTCCTCAATAAAAGTTAGGGGAAATCTGACACAATAAACTCGTAAAATGTTTCGTTTTAGGGAATAAGGGAAATCTCAATAATTACAATCGATCTTAAAAATTGGTTGAGGAAAAAAAACTTTCCCACCGTTTAACTAAAGAGAAAAATCAAAAATGTTAATGCATGACTTAAAGCCAAAACAGATTAAAAGACAGGATGTGGATATTAAAGTGTGCGAAAGAGCGTTTTGTTTAGAATAATCAATTAAGAAATGGACTTAGATAAAGGAATAACATAAAAATTTGAGTTGAAGCTTATATGTTACACACACATATGTAAGAATAGACCAAATTGCATCATCCGTCATTATGTAATATTTGGGAGAATTTAATCATCTACTTCCTCATTGAACGGTGCCAGAGAGTTCAGGCGGGATAAGTCCCGCATTTATAATTAACTCTCTTTTTCATAGAAACATTTAGGAGAAGACAGCTCTCACCAATCATATCACTGTTAAACTTATTTCCTTTTTTTCTATTAAATGTTAAGTTTGATTATTAAATTATTGTCGTTATTTCCTCTTTTGCTCCTCAAACTCCTACACACACAGGCGCACACTCACACACACACACACACATATATATATATATATATACAGTGAAACCTCCTGTTATGGACACTCCTGCAAAATGGACGCCTCTCAATACGGACATATTTTTAATTCCCCGGGAATCTTCTATGAATAAACCATTATGCACATTCTCCGCAAAGCGGACACTCCAGTAACCGGGCGCGGACAGTCATTTTGGCCCTGAAACGTTATTTTCTATCTCTTCAAAACGGACACTACTTTTTCTAAATTTGAAAAAAGAACTGTTTTTGCTTTAAATAGCAAGCTAAAAAAAATGCGACTTTTCACCATTTTTAAAGCATGTAAATTTTTTGCCTTATCCATAACTAAAAATATTGTTAAGCTATTTCACTACTGAAGAATCAATCTTTCTCCTCTCACCTTGCCTTATTTTTGTAAAGAAAGGAGAGAAAATGATACTGCTCTCCTGAAATAATTCGGACATCGGCATATTTTCATCTGGACCACACAGGTTATGAGATCCCTCAAGTTGAAATGACATCTTAAATACTTCTTCCCCATTGAAAATTTCTTTATTTTTTCTTATCAATTTGAAGACTGTATTTAACACAACTGGTATAAAAAAAAAAAGAGAACAGAAGAATCTTTGAGGCGTTCATGCAAACGAAACATTATTCAGACACTTGATAGCTGATCAATTGTGAATAATCAACTCCATAGGTCCTCATGACTTACAGGTATGCATTGCTTTTTTTTTCCTTCTGTGAATCATGGGAGGTTTACTTTCAAGAAGGTATTAACCGTGTTCCCTATCAAATGATAAGTAGTTGTAAGGGGATGTAAACTTAATAATTGAAACCGACTGAGCTCTTATTCGGTATCATATGTCTAACTTAAGTATTTATGCTAATAGGAAAATTATATTCATTTATCTGTAACTACATCTAGAATTATGTATTTATATCAAACTTCTTTATATATTCTTTTTTATCTTTCTTGAAGTTTAAATAAATATTCTTGTACATTATTTAATTATTTCTACATCTTTGAAAATATTCTAAAAATAATTTAAGGTGTTGAACTTCGTTATTAGGGTACCCTTCCCGTAAACGGACAATTTTTCGGTCCTTTAGAGGTTTCAAAGTGTTGATTATTTTCCTCTAATCACTAAATATATTGAGAGGACTCCAATATGTGAAAAGAGCAAGGATGACGATTCTAAAACTTAACAAACATTTATTGAAACTTAACAACCTTTTGTGTGACCGATCTCTGACGGGATACTCTCCGGAAATGAATTAAAAATCCTTAATCCCGGCCTCTCAGGGTTGGCTGAAGAGGCACAATTTGGGGGTTTGATCTAAAAATAGATTTTAAAGAAGGGAATCGCTACAGTCCCAAGAATGTCCGCTTAACCGAGGTTTTACTATATATATATATACATACAGGGAGGGGGGGAGAGTTCCCCCACTCTTGCGGTACTGCTAATTTAATATAAAAAGATGTTGGATTACAGTTAAGTGAAGTACTAGGATTAATATACTTTAAAATAGTCGCTTCCTTTGATATGTATATTCAGGGCCGGATTTAAGCTTGACGGGTATATGTTCAATTCTATTTCTATACATCTAAAGTAAATAGTGATTATTTTTTATTGCTGAGTATTAATATTATATTATTAAAAAATTTGATAATATTACTTGATTGTTAAATATATTGATTATGATGAGGCTATAATGTAAAACCTCTTTTATTGCATATATTTTTTGAACATTTTTGGCTTATAATTGAAAGGCTTTATTAAAGAGTCTATTAAATCAGAAAGAATAAATGTAACCGCATATCCAGCTAAAACGCGCATTCAGTATATCAATGGAACACACTAAAACTTTATATCAATTAGTTTTCGATAATGACAATTATTGAATAATTATTTTTATTATAGAATAAAATGTTTTAAAAGATAAAGATCTGTTAATGTCGAACATTTAATGGATGAAAAAACATAACCCATATTGAAATCTAACAAATTGCCCCTGATAAATTTTGTGACAGAAAAAAAATTAAAGCCTCATAGATTGCCGCATTTTAGAAACCCCTCCTAGATTTACTATTCAATCAAATTGGTTTCGATGTCTTTCATTCCACCTGTCTCATTAGTGATTCAACATATTTCGATATCATTTCTGTTTCGTTCTTACTTAATATTAATTTGGTTGCGATACTTAATTTGTATACCTTTTTTTAGGAGTTTAAAAATATAATATTGAGGGGATTAACTGAAATTAAATTGGCTTTTTCATCAGTAAATAACTATTAGATTTGATGTTTCTTTAAACAGAATTATCGTATTTTTTAGACACTTACTTATTGCTGTATTGGTTCTTTACATACTCACCCTTCAAAACAAAGAGGGTCAAATAACCCTTTAGTGAGAAGGTTTGACCCAGTTCTTTAGCTCTTAAATTATTTATAAAACATATTTTTTAAACTTGACAAAGTTTCTAATTTAAGTAAAAAATATTGATGTAAACAGGGGACAAATATTATAAGTTATTAGATAATTACTAATTTCAACTTTGAATTAGAATTGATTCAAACGAAACGAATTGAACGAGGACCATTTTAACGACTATGTGACACAATGGAAATCTCAAAACAGAGTGACCCAAAAAAATACTAAGAAGACTTTAGCTTATACGTATATTCAGACTTGTGTATATTCAAGAAATGATAAATAAATGATACACATTTTCTTTTGATCTTTATTTTTTATTTATTTTTAGTGGTAAATAAGAGTACAGCGTAAGTGAAAAGTACAAAATAAAAAATACATAGTATATATATCAAGTTGGATCTGACAATTTGAAGTATTTCTATTCTTTTCGTTCCTATACAATGGACAAACAGTATTGGTAGCCAGCCTGACCCTCTGAAGTTGTTGCAGGTGCAATCATATAAGGTCTATGACTACTATTAGTGGCAACATCCTGAGAAAACAAGTTGCTTAAAGTCTTCTTTATAACTATTGTCTGCTTAGTCAGCTAGAAAATAGAAGCATCTTTCTTGATAAAAAAATAAAAATCATGTTACCATAAAATTTTGCAGTGGGTCAGAATCCAATAATAATAATATCTGTCAACCATGTCGGAAAATAAAGAGTTCAATTAGTTTCATGAATTAAAAGAAAAAAAAAAAAAAGAAAAAAACAATTTCATCGAAAATTCAATGCCCGAAATGTTATCTTGTTGCTGTACAGAGATATTCTTCAAAGTAAATGAGAATCTGCATACACCATTGTAGAAATATTAAGTCCTGGTAAACATATCTCACAGAAAAGCTTTAAATAGACAATGCTGTGAAACTATTCCCCGGGACAAATATGAATCATCACTAGAAAAACAAACTGCAATGTGAATATTAATTAAATTTTTAAATTTAAGACAGACTATATAAAATTATAGAACAATTCCAAATATAATCCAGGCAAAAGCCAGAAAAGAACAAGTTGCTTCAAATTAACATTGCAATCAAGATACCTTGTTAAAATTTCAAACAATGGTATATAGTTGAAAGCACAACTTTTCAAATTTTAAATATAATAAAAGATTGCATACATTAGTTGGAATCAACTTGAATTATAGAGAGAAAGAGGGACATTTCACACAGAAAAGAACATTTTTAATTAACAGAAAAGTGTTATAAGCATGCGCTAGAAAATTTCATGAAACATTATTAGGAAGCATGCATACATACATACAATCATTATATATATATATAATAACCATGAACAATTAACCTAGGCTTATCCATCCTTTTCCAGACGTACTTGCGACATCTTCAGAAAAGCCTCACTACTCCTTATCATAATTACGAAGCACATATACAAGTTATGTTAAATGTATCACATAATATATCGTATATACACATATTATATACTGGTTAATCTTATTCAATACTTCTATTGCAGCATCCATCAGGGTTTAGACAAAAAAGACTAACGACATTAAGAACAAGACTATCACAGGACATTACATCACAACATCTAATAGTCAGTCACAGCACAGTTTTTCCCCCTTCATTTTATTCTTTTCATAATTATTATTTTTTAAATATGATATAAATGACCTCACGGCCAACTGCTCGGTTGGCGTAAACATAGTAACACACAAAAACACCACAATTCATATTATCTTTTTGAATTGCATGGGATAGAAGAGAAACCGATCAATTAGAGTTACAATTTTTAATCCCATTTAACTCTTGAATCCATTTAATTATTTCTTTCATATAGACTTTTGGTTCGGCAAGACCATATGGATCATAAAATTCTATTTCATTTTTTTCAAAATTAGCTACCAGCAATGTCCAATGATTTTCTTTATTTATAGGAATAAAAAATTTCTTTGCCTTAGATAATAATTGATTACTGCTCAAATAATTCAGAGGAGATCCATTAGACCTAATATAAGGGGTATGAGAGCAAAGTGCAGCTAAATTATTAGAACTTGGAAGATAGTTTTGAAATAAATGCATTAATGATACTGCCATACAGCCAGCCTTTCATAAAATTTTTATCAACTGCTTTTAAGTATTTATCTTCTCTTTCATGAATAAAAATGTCTAATGACTTCAATTCTAAAAGTGATATGTTAATTTTATTGATTGTTAGATTTATATATTTTTTTTTATTTAGATTTGGAGTGAAAGACATACAGTTAACTTCTGAATGATTAGATTCATCAAGTTCTTCTAAATTATACTTAGCTTTCTTAATGGTAGTTTTTAAGTTATTCGAAGAACCTCTCTTCATTATATTTACCTTTTTCTTAGTGATATCCTGTTTTTCTAATTTAGCATTAAGAAGAACTGGAGATGGAATTGCAAATTTAATAGATGGTATATCAACTACTTCTGATATGCAATGACAACAAGATATTAAATGTTTTAAATTTTGAATAATATTTGGCAACAAGATGTTTTGCACTTTCTCATCTTCAATAAAATCAGTCAACCGAGAGATATATTGTTCACATTTAAAAATATCTGTACTTGATTTACAATTTAAATTAAATGGAATGGAAGGAGTGATATAATTTTCCGGCATTAATAGGCTCCTATGTTTCATTAAAATATCTGCTTTTAAGCGACCTGAAATATATGTATATACACAAATTATAAGAGGACTTCAATCAAGATTGGCCTACATTAAAAGTACCAATATAAAATAAATACATACTGCTTCATAGGTAACTTTTTTTTGTAAGACCTACAACATGGAAGCAAACAGTTAAGAGAATGCCAAGTAATATAATAGCCACTGAGTGTGCTTTTTTACAGGGACAGAAATAATTTACTTACGGTTCAGATTTAGACTATTTTATTTTATCCAAATATCCACTTTCGGAAGATCTAAAATATGGAAGCAAGCAACAAAACACGCGTTTCATAATCAGAGTTTACTTTGTAATATACATCAAAATAACACGTAAACAAACATTTAACAATGGACTCTGCAATATAACAATATGGAACTACTTTGTAGTGTTTTAGTTGAATTTGTATTCTCAGATAATAAGCACCATTTAAATAGTGAAGTTTTTGACATAACTATTTAACAGACTTTTTTATTTTACTATTTAAATACCTCACATATAAGTTTTTTTCTCTATGCTGATGTATCAGGTCAAGGAAATAGCCAGAAGTTTTCTTATGAAATCTATTTACAGAGGCCAGATAAATAAGGAATGCTTAGATTAACTAAATGATATGCAGAATCTGAATATGCAAGGTTCTATTTGGTATAATACAGGAAAATATGTTGCCTGCAAAATGAAAGGAAAAAAATATTTTTGTTATGTGAAAGGGATAAAAATAGCGGAGGAATTAGTTTCATAATTTAATGTATATACTATTGCTGTGCACTTATTAAACCATTGATAAATTTAATAACTAAGTGGCATAAATATCAGATCTATTTTGTAGAAAAGAAGTAAGAAAAACATTTAAACAATTACATATGAGACATTTATATATATCTCTTTTGTGGTAAAATTTGACACCAGAATCTAAAATTAAATAAATACATACTTGTCTGTCGCAGACAACTTGACTTGATCCAAATATCCATCTTTGTTGAATTTAAATCAGGTAAGCAAACATTTAAAAGCATGCTTGACAATAAAACAAAATGAATATAGCTTAGTAAATACCTGAATGCTTTACACGGAAAGCATTAAATTTAAGAACTTATTGAAAGGCAAATAAAATATAACAATAACCTATCAATTCATATTTAATAGTAATAATTAAAATTTTATTTAAATAAGCGGCAGCGTTTTAGCAAATACCAATAAAGAACATATAACAATTTTTACTTAACACATGCCTAAGGATTGTATTTATGGGGCTAATCTCCTCCTGAACCCATGAGGCTTTTCTAAGAAGCACCACGAGAAACATAAATTTATTGAAGTTTATTTGTTTAATTAGGTTAGTGAAGAAAAGAAACTTAAAAATAAAAAAAATAGTGAATCTATACAGAGATAATACTTTCAAGCCAAAGTCACTTTTACCAATTAATTGACAGGGAAGAACATGTGTAGGTTAAGCATCTTTTAACCTTAACTAAATAATAAAGTTTCTATTTTACATTAATAATGAAAACAAACAGAATATTTTCAAATCACGCTTTAAAAATCCGAACATTAGGTCAGATTAGATTGAAAATTATGTAGATAGAACATTAAGTATCTTTGCAGAGCTAAGAAAAATTTTGAAAATTATTTCCTTATAAATTTCAATTCCAGTCACATTAAAGAAATAATCAATAAACTTATAGGCATTTTAACAAAAAATAACAATAACAAAAATAACATAAGTGATATATATATATATATATATATATGTCAAACATATTTACTAAAATAGCTTCAAAATTTTGAATTAAAAAAAATTTATAACAATTAAGGTACAATGCCACTAATAATAATATACAATTCATTGAATAATAAAAAAAAACAGCAACATTATAGTAGCAATAGAGATAGATACTAACACTAACTGAGACACTCTTAATGGCTCTTGTTCAAGCTGCCTTTCATTTAAGCTAAAAAAGAATAAAATTAGATGAATCTCTGAGCAACAGAGAAATTTTTATCAACAATTTTGTCGCAGTAATCTCGGTCTTTAGTGTTGCACAATATACAAATTGTTATTTTGAAATAGTTCATTAATCTTAATGTCTGGTTCAATATTTTAACAAATTGCAGCCTTTTTAAAAATTAATTTTAGTCTTATTATTTTGTATTAGGATTTGCAACTCACTGAATTGTACCTCTTCTTGATAAAGTGATGTGAACAAAAAAAAAACAGCTAAACCTTTGTAAACTAAAAGGGCATTATGCAGTTTTTATTTTGCTGTTTAACAAACAAAATAGTTGCAAAATGTATATCAAAATCTATTAAGGCTAGTACCATTACTATTACTAAATCTATTAAGGCTAGTACCATCTGTGAAAGAACAATTCCTCCACAAATTTTCTTAGCTGTATAAACCAATTTCTTAAAGTTGGGCATTGTACCCAGCTGCACATTATTAGTACCTTTGAAGATAAGCAAAGCAAATTATTAATAAATAGCATAATCATATGATATGTAGAAAAACTAATCAGATGTAATATAAAACAACAGTCTCTGAAGTAGAATAATTACACAAGATACAAACAATGCCAAGAGTTTATCTATATCATCATTGAATAAATTTAAATAAATTACATTTCTACTTACCAACATGAATTAAAACAACATAGTATTGTTCTTTCACACACTCTAACTTCTCACTAATCTATCAACATTCCAGGATATGAAACAACATCAACATCCCAATTTGGTTCAACATTCAAGTTATTACGTAAATATTTCACCATGGAATCACCTAATAAAAAGAGTAACAGAGAGATAAAAAGAGTATATATGTAAGCATTTTGTGAAAGGACAGAAAAAGTATGCAAGGTTTGTTTTACATTGTCTTTTATGACTAAAACATTAACTCTAAAAAATCTTGGGGTGCTGAGATTAAAATATAAATATACATATATATAGATCAATATAAAAAATACAAGTAGTTTTATTAATAATCTAAGACAAACTTCAAATTAAAATCCAATCAAATTTGTTAATATGAATTATATTCTAATGAATTATTAAAGTAATCTTTGTTATGTGTTTTAAATAGAAAAACATTAATGTGTACAAATTGTTTTGCACATAGATGTGATACATATAGAATAAAAATGTTAAGGAAAGTATGCATGCTCATAATCAATTCAATAGTTAAGACAACCTAAAATAATAATAATGAAAGCAGTACTTGCGAATAAAAGTGAGAAATATTAGATAAAACCCAAAATAAGGATCTTTCCATATTTATTCTTTGATTTTTTTTTTTTTTTTTTTAATTTTACAACGAAAAAATGAAACAACACTATTTTAAACATGATCAAAGAACTCTTCACTGTTAACAATAAAATTCAATATAAAACCTTTGTATTATGTCACTGAAATAAACATTAAATATCTAAATTTCATTACTAAGCTGCTTCACACATTTTTGACAAAACAAACAAAGGATTTCTAAGAAAGCAGAGAAAAATATTGATGACTGAAATTTTTTTTTATTACGATTTTTTTTAAATACATAAATTTTACATATAAAGAGAGACAAACTATGCAATTTGAATTCTAAAGCGTTGTATTTTCAGAAATTTAATATAATTCATTAATCTTTTTTAAATTTCATGTAAATTTTTTTATATAATGCTTTGAAACATACACTAATGTTATAAATTTATAAATAATAAGAATTACCTGTAATTAAAACTTTCATGATGATACAATATCAAATCGCGCGCAACCAAATCTAGAAAATGGCTTCCAAAAATGCTTTTGCATAAACAACGCCAAATACTTTGGCGAATAAGTTTGGCACAGTACGGACTATACAATCAATATAGGGTTATAAGAAGATTGATGGATAAAAGCTAGCGCCAAGCTCACTCCGCCCAGTTACCAATTCCTAAATTGACCAAATATCAATGTGTCACCCTATCAGGTTGTTCAATTCAGCTGCGGCAATCTCATACTATTAAGCTAGGCAGAAGTGAGTAGTCTTGATTCAAATTTATTTAAATGACTTAGTATTTACTAAAAAGATGTAATTTGTTTTTTAAAAAAAAGTTGTTTTATAGATTTGAATGATTGTTTTGAATTCTTAGAATTTTGTGCATTTGCACAAAATTCTAAGTTAGTAGCGAGCGAAGCGAGCTTGGTTTGCGAAGCAAACCATATAAGATTGCGTAGCAATTTTGGAGGTTGTCGAGCGTTAGAGAGCAGGGGGCGCTGCCCACTAGTTCATAAAATTAAGCGTATTGTCTCCTTAAAGTTACACTGTGAAATTTAATAAATAGAATTACGTGTTAGATAAATAAATTAACCTATTGTTATGTGAAATGACCAAAAAACATCTATATTTTTTTCAATAACAATATTTTAAAATTAAAATTAACCTTAACTTGCATCGAGAAGCCTTAACCACCATGACCCACCCTAGACCACAAAGAGTTTTCTTTTTTTTTTTTTTTTTTTTGATAAATTTATATAATATTGCTAAGTTAACATATGTTTTTAAAGAATATGAATAGTTCTCACAAATAAAAATATTCTCTGATATAATAAACTTATCTTATATACTTATTCTACTAATTGATCTACTAATTGAATCTACTTATTCTACTAATTGATGATCTACTTATTCTATCATTTATTAAATTAAGCTTGTTATCAACTTAAAGTTACATTGCGACATTAATTATAATGAATTATGAGTTAGAGAGTTAACTGATGCTAAATTGAATAAACTATTGATTTGTGAAATAACCTAAAAAATATATTCATTTTTTCCAATAAAAAAATTTAAAATTAAAATTTTTTAATTATGTCTATGGAATCACTTGTTACATACAAAACTGATTATTTAAGTGAAATAACCTGCTATTTAATATTTGCATTGTACTAAAACAAGCTTCAATAACACCCATTTAGAAATTGAAAAAATATAAGGAAAAATATAAACGAAAGAAAAAAATGTGAGGTTTTTGACAATTTCGTTTACTTGGGTTCTGTAATCAACAACAGGAACAATATTACAATGGAAATAGAAAGAAGAATTACTATAGCTAATAAATGTTTTAATATAATTCGAAAATACATAAAATCTACATAAAATCTATAGAAAAACAAAAGTCTTATTATATAGATCTCTTTTAAGACTAATTTTAAAATATGCCTGTGAAACCTGAACCATATCTTGTACGGGAGAGGCTATGTTGGGTACCTTTGAGAGAAAGGTCTTGAGAAGTATATTTGGAGGAGTTAAAAAAAAATGGTGTATGGCTTAGAAGATCAAATCTAGAGCTTTATCTCTCATTAAATAAACCTGACATTATTAATTACCTGATATGTTATCAGAATGGACGAAGACCGTACCACAAAAAGAGTTTTCAATGCCAGACCAGTTGGCACATGAAAAAGAGGCAGGCCGAATTTGAGATGGATAGATGGCCTGGAAAAATCTGATCTTAAAAACTAAACATTGGAATATACTAGCAAAAAAGAGGGTAGCTTGGAAAAAACTTCTTGAGAAGGCCAAGGCCCACTCTGGGCTGTCGAGCCATTGATGATGATGATGATGATGATGAACCTGCTATTTAATAGAATTATCCAAAAAGCATCTTTATAATTTTCAGTTTACGAACTAATTCTGTAGAACTAAGAGTTAGATTGATAAATGACCAGTTCTGTATAATAACATGTTGATCTATAAAATATCTCAAAAAGTATCTAAATATTTTCTCAGAAAAAAAAACCTTTCAAAATTAATATTTACAGCCTATTTCCTTAGAATAACCAGCTAGACAAGTAACTGACTATTTTAGTAAAATAAAATGTTTTTTTTTTATTTTTTTTCTATAAAATAATCAAAAAAGCATCTTAAATTTTATTTCAGCGAAATTCAAACTTTCAAAAATTAAAGTTTTTAAACTACTTTTTTTCAGAATAATAGATTAGATAAATAACTGACCGCATCTGTAAGATAATATTTTTTTTCTAAAAAGGCTAACATTTTTAAAATTAAAGTTTACAAATTATTTATATATAAAAAATAACCAACTATAGAGACAACTGACCAGATGTGTAAAAACAATATGTGTCTTACAGAATTACCCAATAAAATTTCTTAATGTTTTGGTCAATAAAAAAAATCAAAATTAAGAGTGAAAAACCGATTTCAAATAATTGCTACTTATGGAATTATTTGCTTGAAAAATTCATTAATTTCCACTCTTTAAAGTATTAAATAATAAACATAAAACATTCCAAAAAACTTATTCAAACAATAAATTGAAAACAATACCAATTAGCATTTCAAGTTAACAAAAAATTCTTTAATTAATTCTATAATTCTTTAATTAACAGAATTTATCTTGATCACGAGAACAATAGAAACTAGAACATAAAAAGCAACTTTAGAGCAAATAAGCGTATTCTTTTATGCAACCTGACTAAGGTTTACCGCCTTTTCACATGCCCCACAAATTTAGAACCTTTATTGTAAATGCAATTCCAAGCCTAAAGAAAAAATTTAAAAGACTCTACCTCGAATAATAATGCTAATCAGAACAATATGGTGAAAACAATATTAGCATTTCTCACTAACGAAAAATTATTTAATGTTTATGCAAACAAAAGCTATCTTGATCACATGGAACAACATAAAGAAAAGCTTCAGAGCAAATAATGGTATTTTACAAGTAATCCCAAATAACTGTAAATAGTGTTTTACTGTTCAACCAGAATAATGTTTTGGGCCCAAGACCATACCCCACAAAAATAGAACTTCTAAAATGAAATCTCCAGTCTAAATAAAAAATGTAAAAAACTCTACTCTCAATGATTCTAAAATATTTATCATAGCAATATGTTGAAAATGAAACTAGTATTTCAAGCTAACAAAAATTTTTTTAATGTTTACACTTGAAGCTATCTTGATCACGGGAACAACATAAAGAACAACTTCAGAACAAATAGTAATATTTCATTAGTAAAGCCAAATAACTACTTGCGCCGCTTTCAAGACCATACCCCACGAACTTAGAGCCTCTGTTGTAAGTACAATACCCAGTCTTAAAAAAAAAGTTTAAAAAACTCTACTCAAAATAATTCCAAAATACTAATCTGAATAATATGTTGATACCAATATTAGCCGCTCCCGTTAACAAAAAATTCTTTAATGGTTGCACGAACAGAAGCAATCTTGATCACGGGAAGAACATAAAGAACAGCTCCAAGGCAAATAAAGTTTGAAAAACTATCTAAGCCATAAAAATATTTTTTCTTCAACGTTGATGCCACAATAAGAAATACCGTTGAGATTGACCTCCTTTTTTACTCTCGAAAAAGTGAAAAAGTCGGTCGCAAAAGTCTTTTGAGAGTTTTTTGACATTTTAGAATAATGGCAATGGTACGTTTTAGACACGAGTAAAAGATAAACTTTACAAAAATAAATGAATAAAACATATAGATTTCAGTTTTCGTTCGTTTTCTGAAGTTTTCTTTTTGCGCACGATCTTAACGACCTGAAGTGATATATTTGGTAACTGTCATTTTCTTTTCAGACCCCTGACATTGCTCAGACAGTATAACTATTATACTCTGGAGTAGTTTAACCTCTCCGATTCCGATTTTATATCTTTTATGGACAACTGTATAAAAAGAATAACTTTTATACACCAGAGTAACATTTTTACACTCCAATGACGGCAATTTTGGAGAAAAATATTCCGCAAATAAATTTTTTCATCAACAATTACGTGTATTTATTAAAAGAGAAGTAATACCCCTGGAGAACGTAAGAATAAAAAATTCAATTTTCCTTTAAATGAAGGAAAATATTATGGATCAATAAAAGTTTCGTATGCTCCATTCGTCATCATCTTTTTATTATTATTATTATTTATTTATTTATTATTATTATTATTTATTTATTTATTATTATTATATTTTTTTTTGCCATTCTTCTTCATTTGCCCTTTCTATGCTATCTAGACCATTTATACCCTATCATCATAACAAAACTTTTTTTTTTTTTTTTTTTTTTTTAAATAGTACTTTTGTCATCATCTTTTTTTAAAAAAATGTCAACACTATTAATATGAGAATTCATCCGAAAATTGGTATGGATAAACGGAATGTCTTTTGAGGATTGCACAAAATAGCGAGAAGCATCTCTTTGTTGTAACTATTATTTTATTATGTGTTTTTATAAGTTGTGAAAAACTACCTTAAAAACGTAAACACTTCGATTGATATTGAATTAAAAAATAATAATCCTGGAAATAGAGTTTAAAATTTGTAATATGTTTTGCTTTTTCATTGTCTTATAAGAAGATGAGGTGATATTTGAACGGCTTATATCATGATATCTTGATGCATTTTGTTCTTAGCAAATAATTAGATAATTAATTAATAAATAAATTTGTCTGAGCTAACAGTTTTAGCGGTAAAAGTTAAATGTATTTTTATAAATTTACTTTTATTTCATTAAAGTGACCAAAATCGATTTGGATGATGATACAATATTCACTTAACGTAAAACGCAAAAACAAAGATATTTTCTCAAAAAATTAAGAACACCCTAAAACAAAGCCTTTAAATATGCAGAATTGTATGGTTGAATTTGTATAATTTTGTGATAAAAATATTGAAATTCTTATACACAATGCGCTATGTTTCTCCATATCTGAATACGAGTTAACCTTGTATTTAACATATCTCGTAAGATACAGTATTATAATGTATACATAATATTTATGAAAATATTTGGGAAAATTAATTATCAATAATTACAAAAATTCTAAACTTTTTTACCCTCTGTCTACATCTTTTTGACGGTTGAGGTATGCAAAGAGGGGAGAGATCTCTCAAGAGAACGTTATATCATGAGAGAAACTTTTCACCGTCAATTCTCATTCAACTCCATAACTAATTTAAAATTTAAAGTGTAGATAAAGTGAGTTTAGGCAAGCCTAAAGCAAACCATGAAGTTCCAAATACTGTAAAAAAATTCCAAATATCAAAATGAAAATTAATTATTAAAAGACAATTTAGGATTACACAATGGGGAAGTTCTCTTCCAAAAATTTTACGAAATGAAAATAAATTATGAGAAAACAACTTAGGATGACACAATAGGGAAGTTCTCTTCCAATAATTTATTTGCATTTTGATAATTTTTTTTCCAGCAAATTAAACTTCATGACTTACTCTGAAATTTTCTTACCCTTTTCTATACTTTAAATTTCAAAATAGTTATGGGGTGAAACAGAATTTGCGATAAAAATTTTCTCTCACGCTATAGCGTCCTTAAGGTGAATCTAAACCCAATTCCAATTGAATTTCATCATAACAAAAATCAATCAACGTCCACCTTTTATTTTAATTGTCACATACTATTTACAGACGAAAGTATAATTCATTTCGAGTACAAACATAAATAAACACTGAGTATTGGAAAATTACTTTGCAGTAGCTGTTTTAAATTTATGTTCTTCCAGTTGAAAAGTCAATGTCTGCAATTCATCTGAAATGAGTCAATTACATAAAGAGAGGAGCAAAACATATTAACTAATTACAAATGTCTAACGACCAATCACGAAATGGCGCAAACTACAAAGCAAAGCAGGCGTAAATTGCTTGGAAAGGTTAATTGCAAGTCCTTCTAATTTTTTTTTTTTTTTTTTTTTCTTTTCAGTTTTGAGAGGAAGGGGAGGAATCATTTCAAAGTCGCATTAGAATATAAAAATAACTTCTTTTGACAAACATACGTTCCTATGATAGCAATGAGAAATTTGAGTTAGCATAACACTTGGTGCAATTAAGTGAAATAAATGCGTCCAATTCTCTTTAATGGACGCTCGAAACTAAATGTTTGCAGTCCATTCTTATTTTTTGAAAAAGGAAATTTCCTGTAAATCCAGTGACTCCAATAGGAGATAATTGCTCGACACCAAATTCAAATATCGGGATTTAGTGAGGCGATAATAAGTTAATTAGTTTTTCGAATTGCCATTTGTAGTCTCGATGTTTGGAATTGCATGTTTCGTTGTGTTGACTTTTAACGATGGTTATTAAAAATAAAAGGAAATTGTTATTTGAACGGTATATTGTTTAATAATATTTATTTCTTAAAAGAAAAAGAAATCTGGGTTAATGCTTGAATTTTCTTTGCTTAAATTCAAAATTTCATACAGTTAAAATCATAATAAATTAAATTCATAAATTAAGTTAAAATAAGTTAATTTTAAACTAATTTAAGTTAAATTAAGTTAAGTTTAAACTAATTTAAGTTAAATTAAGTTAAGTTTAAACTAATAAATTAAGTTAAAATGATCTGACATTTCATCGGCTATTCATTTCATCATGGTATTCTAAAATTCAATTCTAAAATGATTAAATGATTCTAAAATGATTGAATGATTCTAAAGTGATTAAATGATTCTAAAATGATTAAATGATTCTAAATTGACTAAATGATTCTAAAATGATTATATGATTCTAAAATTATTAAATGATTCTAAAATTATTAAATGATTCTAAAATAAATGAATGACTCTAAAATGATTAACTGAATCTAAAATGACTCAATTCTAAAATGATTAACTGAATCTAAAATGACTCAATTCTAAAATGATTAGCTGAGTATGTAGTGTACTAAAGAGGACAAAATACAAATCAGGCTGTGAAAAAAATGTAATCTTCAAAATTTCGTTTTTTAACTTTTTCAATGTGAAAAGATATAAAATCGATGTAACGCACATCTATTTTATATAACGAATTTTATATAACGATTATTTTATAACGGGCTGACCGGCCAGTGTAGGCGGCAGGGAACTGTCCTTGCATCAAAAAGGTTCTGGGTTCGAATCCTGGGCAAGGCATGGATGTTTCTTTCTCTCTATCTGTGTTCTATGTCCTGTCTACTTTGTGTGTTAATGTGATCCGCCGTATAAACGGGTTGTGGTTGTGTGACGTGGGCGAATGCTGCGCCACAGTTGCCAACTGGGTAACGAAAAGAGAGTTAGCAGTTCTGGCACTTTCTGTGGCCAATGGACAATAGTTCCAAGTGCCCGCCATTTAAAAAAAAAAAAAAATAACGAATAAGTGTTTTTGCGTTTTGTTTTTTTATATCCATTTTTTAACAGCATTACAGATTAAAACTGGTACGGTTCAGAAAAAAATAAATATTTTAATATTAAATACTGTTTCATTTTTCGCAAAATTTCTGTTAAGGTAATTTTTTTTTTCTTCTAGCAATTTGCTTCTGGATATTTCAAGAGCTTTTTTTTCTAGTTTCTTTTTTTTTTTTTTTTTTTTTTTTTTTTAATAATAAAGTGAATAAGAAAAAGTTATTTCCCATGAAATTTCAAAATAAGTCATCCTTTACCTATATTAAAATTTAGATTCAGACCTCCAATTTTCTTTTAATTTAATTTTCTTATTTTTATAAATAACTTGTAAATAATCATCATCAACTAAAGTGTTTTTACTTAAATTTGTCTAAAAATTCTAATACGTTTGATAAATTATTTCGACAAAATATCTTTCACTCTGCTATTCTCTACATATTTTCTAAGCCATTTTTGTTTAGCAAAATGCGGACTAACTATGCCTTGTGCTTCGTATAAAGAAAAACAATATGGATAAGGCTTAATGGGGTATAAAGCTTTTAGTACAGGAATGGGCATGCTATAGTTTCGGTTATATAAACAGTAGCCTTCCTCAGTGTCAAAACACAAAATGTGTATTTTTGTCACATGTATATCAAACCCATATCTGTATATTTACTTGAGCTTTATATTCATATTGTTTTACTTTACTCTTATTTTTATTTCGATTACGTTTGGAATATATTCAGGGACATTTTTTTTTTCTTAAGAAGCAATTCTCTTATTGATAAATAAAATTAGATATTCCCTTTGCACTTGTTACAGTTTTTATGTTGCTGTAAATTGATATTTAAGATTTATAAGTGATGCTACAGGTTTGATGGCAATTAGTCGAAAAAACTCAAGTGTGTATTAAACAGTAAAAATCATTGTTTAACCTAAGGAGTATTCATTACTTTATGCGTATATAGGAAGATTTTTTAAATTTTCTTTTATAACCGACGCTGAACAGTCGACCCAATTTTATGGATGCGGAATTCGTATCGACGGGGATTCGAATTCGGTTGGCCGCATTGGAAGGCGAACGCTCTATCCCCTGAGCCATCGCGGCTCATTGGAAGATATTTTATTTTATTTTATAACCGTCGTTGAACAGCCGACCCAATTTTATGGGTTTACGACTACTAATGCTCAATTCGGTAGCCTTGTAATTGCAATCCAGAAGACAAGGGAACTCCTGGATCGAGTATTAGATGAAATTTGCCTTCGTGGAGGACTTTTACCCACATTTACATTACATAGAGAAGAAGATAACGAGAACCTCCAACGGTTAGCCTGACGGCAAGGAGACTCTAACTTATGATCCGTCTACCACTAAGGATATTTCACGGCAGCACTGTTGTCGATGCAAGCCGGATGCGGAATTCGTATCGACTGGGATTCGAACCCTGTTCGCTTCATTGAAAGGCGAACGCTCTATCCCCTGAGGTAATGAATAAAATATGCATAGCATGCCTTTTTCCACATCACTTTTTTTCTTTATACAATAATTTTTCAAAATCAACAAGGAAGGGGTGGAAAAGCCTGGTTGGTGGAAAATTGAAATCATGCTCATGAGAAAGGGAGTTCAAATCCAGCAGGGTGAAGAATCCCCGTGTATTAAATGGTGACTGGTCCACGTTAAATCAATAGGGGGTCACAAAATGCCAGTTCCCATAACAAATCAATACCTCGAGGGATTTAAGAGTTCCCTTGTCTTCTGGATTGGGCTCAAAATTACAAGGCAGCGGAGTTGAACACTGATAGTCGTAAACTCACATTGGAGTCGGCTGCTCAATGAAGGTTATAAAATAAAATCAATATGGAAGGGGTACCTACTTTTCTCTAACTCAACTCAGAAACGTGGCAGCCCATGGAGGGTCAAAGCCTACTGAGCTCAACGCAGTTTATTTTTTATCTTGGGCCCAGGCATGCAGGAGTAATCGAAAGTGGAACTCCCAGTCTTTAGTCTCCCAAGCATGATTGGTACTCATTTTAACGACCCATTGAAGGGATGAAAGACTGTTTGCCAAATTTGCCTGGTTCGAGAATCGAACCAATGACCTGCAAAGCGCTGCTACTCTAACATCGGGATTCTACCTGAACTAATTAGGAATCAAACGAATTAGGATCAAATTAGGAAAACCAAATTATTAAAAAAGATATTTCTTCTCGCTGTCTTTCTCCTAGTATATTTATTGTTTTTCTCGAAACATTTCTGATAGAAGGTAGATAATTCTAAAATCAAATAGCTCATAACATACCAGCACTATGGGCTATTTATTTAAGCAGATCATAGTTTTTTTTTTTTTTTTTTTTTTTTTTTTTTTTTTTTTGTAAGTTATATATCTTCATAAACGTTTTTTATCATCAGCTTCGATATCAAACTTCAATTAAAGTTGGTTTTTTTTTTCATTCGCGAAAAAAAAAATAAAATAAACTTATAATTATATTATTATATTAGTAGTAGATAATATTTTTTTTTTTTTTGAAAAATGTTGCTTTTTCTTATTTCTTAAAAATAAAATAAATAAATTATGAAACAATAAAATGCTTATGCTAAAATAATTATTTCGAACACCAGAGGGAAAAAGAAAAAGAGGAAGACCTAGAACAAGATGGTTGGAGAGAGCAGAGAAGTAGTTAAAGGAATTAGGAGTTATCAGATGGTGAAATATAGCATCGAATAGATGTAAGATGGGCTAAACTGACTGAAACAGCCTAGGCCGGTAACCGACTGTAGTGCCTAGGAGGAAGAAAAATTTCTGCATAGGCATCGCACTGCTTTTGTAAAATTACTATAGCACATAACTAATCTGATTTTGTAGAATTTTATAGAAATTGCTCAAAACTCACTAGTTGAACATAGTTATTTAGAAAGTATAATTTAAAAAATATATATATTTTGATTTTTGTTGCTGTCTAGACAAATTCAAATCTGACATTGAAAATGCTTAAATGAAGAGTGAAAAAGAAAACGAGACTAAAATTTTCAAATAGCCAAGTACATATTTGCGTCAATATAATCCTACATCTATGTATCATTACTATAAATTTCAATACATAAAAATTATCCTAGTACTTATTATCAAATAAAGGAAAAATTTAATTGATTTAATAACAAAAGAGAACATAAGTTTTTTTTAATTGAATTTTTGAGAAAAAAAAATCTTAAATTGATTTTATTTCAGGTAAATACTAAATTTTTTAATCATCAGATTTAAAGGCATAAATAATAGAATAATATCTTTAAAATTTTTATTCATTCCTCATTCGTGCAAGGACAACTTCAATTAACAAAATCATTAAGAAGTAAATTCACGCTTTGTTTTACCCTTATCAACGGTAGCGCCATCTCTTGATAAATATGAAAACTGAAAAAATGGGTAAAATCATTTGCATTATTGCCAATTTTTCACGTATTTTGAGTAAAATTTTATTTTTATATATAAGTGGTAAAATGTATGCTTTCTATTGATTTCTTAGATATATAAATTTAATTTCAGAGGATTTTGACAAGAACTTTATAAAAATGAATTAAACATACATATATGTATGCGAGTATGAAAATCATATGATAGTGTATTTAAGTACCTAGAAAATAAAAATATTTTATTATTTTATTTATTTTTTTATGACCATATTCCGAAAAAATTTTAAAAGTGCTTACAAGTGTTCCACAAAGTTGTTTGAAATTTTAAAAGTTTTTATTTTAATGAAATTAGAAAAACTTTATTGGCAAGTTTCAGCGAAAATATTGAATTTACGAATGCTTTTATTAGGTAACATTAACTAAAATAGTTTGTTTATTGTTCCACCAGTTTTTAAAATTTTCAAGACTGTGGCCACCCTGTATTTTTGCCTATTTCACTACCACTGGAGAAAATCATCTTCAAAAAGATTATTAGTTGGCAGGTATGCATTTATTTGTTTCCCTATGATATAAATTTGAGAAAAATATGCATAAGATTATTTAATTCTATTTTATAGTAAGTTTTTTTACTCTGATTAATCGTTACAATTTGTAATGGTAATAGATAAAATTCTAAATCAAACAATGTAAGAAAATTGATAACTATTACAAATAAAATTTCAATTTATTTGTCGTGGTTTTTAGAATTCATTGAGCTAAGAGCAAGAGTTTCCAAAATGTAAATATTTGATCAGGTCGTAATAATTTTCAATTATCGAACTTACTAGCATTTTCAATCGCATTAAAAAAACGATAAGCTTCATAAAACATTTTAATAATTGCAGCATTCGAACAACTGATTAATCACAATTAAATGTTCAAAATAATACTAAATCATTTGTTCAGCATATTCAAACATAACAAAAAAATTTTAGTATCTAAATATAATGTGTATAAGGCTAAACAATATATCAAATCACATCAAGTTCAAAATTCTAATAGATGATTTAAAAGCTTTTTTTTTTCTGTTCGACATTAATTTCAATTTGATACCACCACAAATAATGAACAACATTTAAAGCATCAAATGCTTTAATCATTTTCAGCTAAACTGTACATTAAAAAATTAGATTTTTCAGTGGAATTTTACTTACTAAAAATAGAGTCCTGGTTGGCAGAAAAGGATATACTATAATGAAATGTGCCAAAAAATTATGTACAAAAATAATTAACAACTCGTTTTATTTAATTCAAGGATTTTTAAAAAAAAAAGTCATAGAATTTCTGAAAATGGCCTATTTTTTATGCATTACTGACTTATATACACGGTGTTTCGCAACAGCCACCCTTAATTCATATTTTTAAAATCCTCGACAAAAATGAAATCCAAGAAGTATACATAAAGGGATCTCTGATTAATATTAGTGAGTTTTTGCAAAGCGTTACGGTTTTCAGCTAGGCTAACGTAATTTGAGTTTCACATCGCTTATGCGAAAATTTTCTAACTAATCACAGAAACGTTATGGGATAGAATATAAAATTAGCGCTACAGTTAACGAAAGACAAACTTAATGCAAAATCTATGAAAACACCAAATCACGATTAAAGCCTGTTTTATTTTATCTTCGACAAGGATTCTGAGAGTATATTTACTGGGAGGTCACTTTATTAGGACCTCTTGACCGTTTTATGCTAAGCTATTACATTACAGAGTTACCGTAGTATAATACTGGTATGCTTTAGTACTTTATCTTCGACAAGAACTCTAAAAATATACACTGTGAGGCCACATTATCAGGATCTCTTGCCAGTTTTATGCAAATAAGCTATTAAGTTACAGCAGTGTTTCCCAAAGTGTGGTACGCGTACCCCCAGGGGTACGGGAACAGTTTAGCGGGGGTACGCGTTCTTTATGCGAAATATCTTGCAACAAACGAAAATTTCAAAAATTTTTATTTAAAAACAAAGCTAGCCATGAAAATTTACGATTACTTATTTTTCTATTGGCTATTTTTTGCGGAGTTAACAGTTAATAATTAGTGGTGTCAATAGCTAGTTGTGTAGAGGTTTTTAACTTTCGAGCATTTTTTTTTTTATAGTGAAAAATACATTCATTTTTTATTAGTACTACACTACGAAAAATTTGGAAAGGGTACCAAAAGTCATAAGTTTGGTCATAACACTGAGTTACAGAGTTGCCCTGCCGCCAGAGAAACAGTGTAGCACTGGGCGTGCTTCCTTCACTACTTCATCTTCAACAAGGATTCTAGAAATGTACGTTTTACGGCTACCATATTAGGACCTAATGGCATCTTTATGCAGTTATTACGTGATGATGATGAGTTATTTATCATGTTTATTATAAAAATGAAAAATAAAATAAAATAAAATATTGAAAGGGGTATTGAAGTGAACATTTAATATATACTAAAGGTATTATACACTTTTGTATAAGTATATTTTTTTAGCAAAAACATTCCAAAAATTGGTATATTTTCAAAGGTGAAAATTGTTCACAGCCCCTTGACTCTTCTTTCTAATTGTTATTTTTCCTTTCCAGATAATGAAGATAATAAATATCTTTTATTTTACCTGGAGTTTAGGATATACTGTGAAAACCAAAAAACATAAATTGAAGTAAACACTAAATATATGAACTAAGACTAAAGATAAAGTTATTACCTTTTATACCATTGTTTATAACCTCTTTTTTTCCCAACAACTATAAATAGCCCAGAGGAAAATCGTTCTTCATAAACCTATAATTGAATATCGATTTCCACTTAATCGTCTATTTATTATTTTTCACTTTTCGGGTGTATCTTTTAAAAAGAAAACATAACTCGTAATTTCTGCAATGTATATTCCTCACATCTAGTTTTGTTCCATTCAATACGAACTGAAACTGCGAAATTTGTTATCAATAAGATATTTATAATCAATAAAAAATTTTATGAAATTCATTTATGATCTTAAAATAAAAGTTAATAAATATGGATAATTAATCAAAAACGTTTCATTGTTTTCCTAAAATCAAATATTAAATCTTTATTTATTGCGACCAAATGCATCAGTTACTGGAATTGTATATTCTTTCTAGTGAATATTTCTTAATAAAAATACATATTTCTTTTATATTTTCTCAATTATGTATTTCTTCTAAAATTATTATTAAAAAAAGTTTTAAAAAAAATTTAAATTTTTTTTTATTTAATCGAACAATAAACTATCATGTCATGAATATTATATAAGAGCCTATTAAAATACCGCCTTCAAGATTTAAAAAAAAAAAAAATTACGAAGAAACTCACACCAAAATGTTAATAGTGCGATAAACTATGCCTGACACAAGAAAAATAAATAAATAAAACAGAAAGGCCGTTACTGGTACCCTTAATAATCCTATTGCTGATTCTTTATTATCTTTGGAACATACGTCATTTTGTGCTCTATGAAATAATACCACCCTATTTTTCATAAACAAAATTTATTTATTTTTCGTAATTGTATTTTTTGAAAAAAAAGATTATATACTTTTTTATATAAAAATATTTTAAGCCAATGAAATATACAACTTTAATAAATATTTCCCGCCTAATTTTATTAATTAATATCTGCTTTAATCTAAATTAATTTAAGTTATTCGGAGAAACGAAAATAAGCATACACAAACCATTCAGTCATGGCCAAGCACCTATATTATAGTAGTGTTATTTTTAGGACTCTTATCTTTTAAGCCGTGGTAGAAATCGGAAATAAGTTTAGTGATGATTTGGCAATTAAGCCCCATAATAGCTTAAGTTTCAAGCCTTAATATTAAACTTATTAGTATAATTTAGCCTTAATACGCATTAACAACATATATTTTCTTTTATTAATGTTTAAAACTACGCAACATTAATAAAGGTAAAACAAACAAATATTTACCTTTATTAATTTTTAACTACGTAATCCATGTAATTCTAAACAGTACCCAGATGATAAAGTGAGTTTTGAATCAAGCACTAGCCTTAATAAAAACATTTTTAGAAAATTAACCTCTATTAACGTTATATGAAGAAGAAACCCATAACAAAATCCCGCGATTATCCCGGTGGTAAAAGAAACTCTAACCCTTACTCTGATACTTTTTTTAAGTTTACGGGACACTACCCGGTATGCTCCTGTTCGGTACTCCCAACACTGATGTTTTTCAATACAAAGTGTCATTTCCAGGTACACAGTTGCTTGTTATTCAATTGCACTGATGTTTTTTTTTTTTTTTTTTTTTAAATAAGTTTACGCTGTTTATTTTACCCAGTGAAAGTTAAGCGTCAATTGAGAATGTGTGTAGCTGCCATTCATGAAGCTGTAGCCCCTGGTGATCAGTTAGAATCTCCTCAAAAGTTAGGAAAATTAATTCATTACAATGAACGGGTCGACAAGCTTTTTCTATAATAATTGCTCATCGGTCATTCCCTATTTAGCTAGCTATCGCAATCCTCTCGAAACAGCAGCTACAGTATAAAATTGAGTGTGGTTAAAGTTTATACAAAAAGAAAGCCTTAAATATTTATTTCTTTTCTGTATGGGGTCAAAAGGAAGATGAGAGAAAAAGGATGTTCTTCTAAAGCGTTGGTTTGGAGCTAGAGATTTTTAATTTATTTACAAGCAAGAATCACAATGGAATCTGTGCAAATTGAGCGCATTAAAAAGTGATGACTCAAATTTGCAATTCAATATTTTTTTTTTATTTTTTAGAAGAAAAAAAATTTATTATGTATTATAAATTCAGAAGCTACCGCAGACTGCAGGTTGTCAACCCAATTTATGCTTAAAAAAACATTGCTATGAGCACAGAAAAGTCTCCCAATAGTCTCCTTTTCCTGAAAATAGTTGCTTTTATAGCCTTTTCAGGCAAAAAAAAAAAAGTAGCCATAGTTGCTTCAGGTTGAGAATAGTTGCAAATAGTCGCATTTTAGTCACCTGTGGCAACCCTGTGTAAACAACAGCATAGATTTTTATAATGGAAAAGTTCGGTCTGCTTACGTGAGTGTCATATTTAAATGAACTTTAATTTTTGAATGACAGATCCTAATTTACAGAATTAATAAATCTTTAAACAATTAAAATAATTTAACAAGGCATTTGATTTTATATATTGCTTACAGTGCAACTATGGTGAAAAATATTAGGGGGACCGGAAAGTAATGTCGTTTCGACGTTATTCGTTACTTTGAAAAACCAATTCCTTTTTTTCCGATCCGACCTTGACAGGTTGTTGCTAACAAGGGTGAATACATTATTGATTAAAAATAAAATCTTAACAAATATCAAATGCACCGAAACGACATTACTTTTCGGTCCCCCTAATAACTGCTCATACAAGGGAAGGACATACACTCTAAATGCCGTCCTGCTCTTTCTCACTAAGGGTGAAACTTCATCATGCTTTGACCCCTTTTCTCACATGTCACGCTATTTTAATGATGATGACTCAATCTTGGAGACAGAATGTTATCAATATTTATTTTATATCAAAACTGAGCTTAAAGCTTTTGTATTCTTTATTATTATGACCGCATTTCTATTTTTTACTTTTCTAGTTGTTCAAAGGATTCTAATTTTTCAATTTTCTAGCTATTTGAGTAGAGCATTTCCTAGAACATTACTAAATATATACAATTTTATTTTTTTAGCGTTTACTTAAAAAGCTTGACATGATCACTGTCAAGCATTTAAAAATCAATTTTTACTTTTGCTATCTAAAACCACCATATTCAATATTAACTTGTAATAATTGTCAATCATGATTAAAAATTGAAGAATTATATTTTAATTTACATCATACATATCCATATTGGACCAAATCCAGGAGTTTTTAAAATGATTTATAATCCTAATTCTTAATTAGTTCCATATTTAACAATTTATTAATGATAATTACGTAATATTAAGAATCTGGAACAGTAAAAAAAAGTTTTAATTAAACAAATATTTCTTCTTTTTTTTTTTAGTTTACAGTTGACAAAGTCACTTTTTGCATTTTTACTAACATATTTATCAATCTTATTCCAAATTGTGTTTTAACCAATTAACATAGTATAAGTAAATAAAATGAGCAATTTTTTAAAAAATTCCTTTTTTTAACTATTTCCGAAATTTTTAACCAAGGTATCCCCCAACTCGACGCTTCTACGGTCCACTTTGGTTTGACCGAGTTTCTTAATATCAGCTCAGTTTGAAAAACAAGAGCTGTCTTTCGATCAAGTTTCATTCTATAGGTCAAATTTACAAAAATTTTAAAATGTACCTTCAAAAAGAATAATAAATAAAATAAGGAAAAAAAATTTTATCACATAATGGTGACAGGTTACTAAGGGAAGGAGTGAGTGGGGGCAATTAGAGCAATTGATATAGAATTAAATATTTAGAGATAAAATCAATAAATTCCTACATATTCTTTTTTTTTCAAATGAAATGTTGGCTTTTTTTTTTTTAAATTATTAGTAAAGTTGGCATTTATTTAAAAAAAAAAAAATATTACATTTATATGTAATTGTGTTTGTTCCATTACTTCCATAAGCTGGGCTCTATTGGAACTTGCTGTGGGTTTAATAAAATATATTAAAAATTAACAAACAAAAAAAAAAAACAGAGTTACATCACCTACATAAAAAATTTCAGTCATATGAACATTTTATTTTATCGCACACAATTTTATACTTTATGTCAAAATAGTGATATATACAGTGAGCAAAAATAAATAAAACAAGCCAAATAACTTTTGATTTAATGATCGGATTTCAATGTATTAAGACTTTACTTTAAATTAAGTCCTATTAAGTTAATTAAGACTATTATATAGCTAAGATCATATTTACACTATTTTAAAGAATGTAATTTTATAGGGCAAAATTTTAACAAAATCGTTTGAATAGTTCTTGCGAAATTGAATTTTAGATATAAGACTTTTTAAAAATTCGTTTTCTCTGGAACTACTCCACTAATTTTGTTGAGTCCTAATATGTGAAGATCTGATCATTAGATCAAAAGTTACTTAAGGTAACTTTTTATTTAGTTATTATTTTCTCTGTGCATTTTGAAATACTATACTGCATGTGTGCATATATGTGTACTGCATATATGTGTAGTGTAGTATTATATAATATATTATATTATATAAAATAATATATATATTATATAATACTATTATATTATATAAAATAACTTATTTCATATAACAGTTTGAAAAATTAAAAGATATCAAAGTTGATAAACAAATATTTTTTTGTTTTATTGTGATTAAGGCAATTTCATAACAATTTTTAAAAAAATTTCCAATACCTAGGAATACAAGGAAAAGATTTCCGACTGGAATTCCATGAATTACAAAAAAAATTGTTTCTAGTAGCACTGAGAAACACAATTCATAATAAAAAAACGACATATTGTTACTGTTTTCCCTCTTTGCAAATGCAACTTGGCCAAACTTACTCCATCCCTTTTGTTTAATAATACTTGGTAGCTTCTGTATAGTTGTGGTTCAGCAGCGTTTTCGAAAGATTTCTTCAAAATTTGAATAAAATTTATCTATAATAATTGATAAACTTAATATGTTACATTAAACTAGTGATTCCCAAAATGGTCTATATCGACCTTCAAGGGTCAACGACAACCTACAAGGGGTCCATGTCAAGTGGAAAAAAATTGGGGATCCATGAAATGAAAATTGGGGTCAACGATAGTGGATCTCATATAAGCAGACTTTAATTTTGGCATTTCATAAATGGAATAATCAACATACACTGATAGTACCTATTTACTTACATTATACTACCTTATTATATAAAGACATATATCTACCTACATTCAACATAATTTATAAAAGTAGCTATGAAATAAAAAATTTATTAAAATTTAAGTTACTTGGATTATTTTGTGATAAATGAAATTAATGGCAAATGTTGATAATTTATTAGTGAAGCATCAGGTTCATCTCTCCCACTAAGAGCATTTATTTACTGCTTAGTTATTTTATTTAACAGATACTAAATTTTAATTTGCTTCGTTTTAATTTTAATTTAATTAATAAATGTATAAAACTAACATGTGTTTTTTTTTCTTCAGTTTTACACACTACACTTCACTACAGTTAGAAATTTAAATCTTTTACAGTGAGTAGCACTATACCAACAGTCAAAAATACATTTGAAGTTGATGAATTTACAAAAAATCAATATCAGGTAACCAGGGGATCTACCCAAAACCGAAAAACATGGCAATGGGTCTACGAAACAAAAAAGTTCAGGAACCACTGCATTAAACGATAGTGTAAAACACAGCCCACTTCACTATCACAATGAAATCGCCTGTTTTCTAGTTTCCACCATTTTTAAACCAAAGAATATAGAAAGAAGAAAATGTCTAACTATTTGAATACGTAACTAATGCGGGAAACACCTCGGTTCAGTATGCTATACCAGAAAAACAACTTGCAGGGTAAACAACATACTCAGATTTATCAGAGCATCAGCATCATATGTACTAAGATCAAGCGAACATGCATAAGCTAAGTGACTATCAGGAAGTACAACACCTGTGAATCAACTGTTGGGCAACTCTTCATGTATGGTTGGGATAAGCTACCACTCACACCGTCATTTTATTCTTTGTTAAAATGTGTTAGCAGATTTATTCAGCATGAAGGATATTAATGTACTCTCAAAGGAATACAGTATAGTAATATTTATCAATAGTATAAAATTTCATCACAAACTAATAAATAAAAAGAGAAAACTTTTTTTCATCACCCAACCTGATAGTGGTTGGAAGAAGAGGGTGGAAATCAGTTTCAAGAACTGCTGCTGCATGCCCTTAAATATTGTTTTTCCTTTATACACGGGAATCGCAAACCTTGGGGACTGGTTTACATTACGCCTACAGAAGTTAGACATCTACCCTCATGTATATTCTTTGGTTTAATCATGATGCATTTTTGATGTAATTACCATATGCTCAACCAGTTCATTTTCCTGTATGTGGGAAGACATTTTATTTGGAACTCTTCTACCAGTTAGAATTAACTCTCCTGTGTTTTTGCCTCACAGGAATGCCTAGAAATTTCTGATTTCGAATTATTAAACTTTCTAGTTACTACTCAAGTTGGTTAATTTTCATACGGAACTGATTTTGATAACAGTAAGTTTTTGTGATGCCCGCTGTTTGTGTCTTTGCTGTTTTTTTTTTAATTCATTGAAAAGCCTATAAAATATAAAAACAGCTATAGAAATAAAGTAAATTTTTAATTTCAGATTTCATGTTTCAAATTATTAAAATCTTCTAACTGGAAAAAAAATAAAAAATAATTTTATTTATAATTTATGTATACAGTAGTTTAAATTAGTTATCTTTTTTAGCAGTTATCCCTAAACGCTCCTGTTAAACCTAAATTTAAATAATTTTGTTAATTAATGAATTGAGACTTTACTTAAAATTGATATCATTTCTAGCTAATTTATTTATGGTTCATGTTTTCCTTTCACTTGTTATAGTAAAACATTTATCTACATTATCATAAAGCATAAATCTTTGTAATAAATCATGCATATCATTAGTTCAAACCTCTAACAACATTATCAATCTAGATGTTCCGTAAGACAAGTTTTTTATTTCTATTAGTCCTATTAGTTAAAAGAAGAGTAGATAACTGAAGATATTTAATGAATAACACAAGTTAGATGGTTGTTACATTTTCGGTAGTCATTACCTTACTTTTGGTTACTCCCTATCATTCACAATGCCATGATTTAGATAGTTAACACATGAAGAAACTTTTAGAATTTGGAAGTTAAGTTATAAAATAAGTATATTTCAGAAATCGTAGTTTCATTAAATTGTGTAAAGCATGGCGCATGTAGAGTGAAACACACAAGTAAGAATTACAAACTGCAATTATGAAGTGAAAAACTACTGAAAAGAACTTATTAGGAAGATAAAGCTCAAAAACCAGCTTCTAACCAAAATTGTTGACTTCAAAAAAAATTAGCCCTGTTGTTTCAGAAGATCTCTTTTGTTTTAAAAGAAGAACAAATTGGCCTTAATTCCATATTTTAAACAACATGAAATACAAGTGAGACTAAATTACTGTTTGTCTAAGATAGGTACTCTGACAGACATTCGTCTGGAGCTGTGGCATTGACTATGGTAACGAGGTATGATTATTTCAAGTAGGGGTGCAGGGTCCCTCTTTAGGACAGGCTTCGGCGAGAGAAAAAGAGACCTCTTCATCGAAGCTACCCTCCCTAAAATGCCCTCTTCTTGTTTTCACAATTCCAGACTGCCGCAGACTTAGTGGCGGTCAGAGTACCTATCTTAGACAAACAGTAGGTCTAGGGGTACATATCATGGCTACACTATTTATGTGCTACAGTTCACCTATTTGAACTGAATTTAAATAAAAACTTGTTTTCATTTTGAAGTGTTAGCATACATTTTTAGTTTACTCTAAGTCAGCATAAGTTAAACTGAAATTTATGAAATTACTTTTTTAAAACAAAAATTAAGTTATAAGATTTTGAAATTATTTTAACTTTTATTTAAACAATATTTAATTTGTCAATATATGTATATACATTAGCAAAACAATTTTTTTTTTAAATAAATAGAATGGTAAAATTCAAAAATCTTCAGAAACAATAAAGGTGAATTACAAGAAATCAACATGGATTTAAAATTTTTCAAAATCCAAAAATGCCTAAGAATATATCAGAAGTTTTTCAGAAACATATTTAATTTTTCAACAAAAAAAATAATGAATAAATAAAATAAAATTAAATATATATATATATATATATATATATATATATATATAATATATCTTACATATATCGTGTAGACAATAAAGAGATGATTATAATAAGAATCATGCAAAAATAATTTCAGCCATCGAACAAATATTATAATCAAGTTATAAGTAGCTTTAAATATTCTTATTTAATAATATAACTTTAAGAACACAAGATGTCAAAAAACTTTTCTTTAAGTCGCATGTGATGACGAGTCCAAAAACTATTACATTGATGTGCATTTCGGGATGGTACAAGCTCTGCTACTTTTCCCCAATTCTCTATTAAATCAAACGATTTAGCATTATTTTTGATTGCTAAAACTAAATGCTCAATCTCTTCTTCAGACCATTGGCCTGTTGCAACAGGTTTCTTATGATATGAAAAAATATTTGCACAAAAAGCAGGATCTAATCCCAAAATTTGTCCAATTAAAATCCATTTTTTGCCATATTTTTCCTGCAATTGAATAATTTGTTCAATTACGACTTTATCACTAGCCATATATTTTTTACCTGGTCTCTTTGTAAATGGACTAAACAGAGACCTAGCTTTTTTATATAGAGAATGAAGAGTTCTATGATTGATGTCTTTACCCAATCTTTCATAAAAGTGTTTAACTTTCAAGAATCTTTTTATACGACTATATTCATTTTTAAAGAATGGAAGTTGACGTCCAATCCCAAGCAATAAACGTGTATTAAAAACTTTAAATCGAGATTGAAAATCTCTCAAATTTCTTTTCAGCAAAGTTTCTTCTTGTTTGGAAAATGGGCCATTTTTGACAATAATACCTTGTGATTGCCATGCCTTAATTTTTTCAGTAGAAAATGAAATAGTCCCCTGCATGTGAAGAAAAGGAACAGGGAAATCAACAGGTTCTTCTTCAAAATCAAGAGATGGTACAATATATTCAGAATGTTTTTCAAATTTCTCATTTAAGCTCTGTATGTTTTCGAAATGATCAGCTTCTTCTTCAGATTCTTCAATGCATATTTCAGGGACATGGCTTTCAACATTATTTAAAACAGTTACGTTACTACTACTCTCATTGTCTGTATCATCATCAACTGTAATTACATCAGAAAAATCAACTGTTTTTAAATAATGAATTTCAGGAGTTTGACGAACATTTATTTCTTTTTCAATACTATTTTCAGATATAATTGAGATATCATTACTCATACTAGGTTCAACAATATATCCCTTTCTATTTTTGCACTGTTTCTTAATACCTTCATTTGTACAATTTGTTTTATTTTTTCTACTGCAAGTAACCCTGTTTTCATTACCTAGTATTTCATGTTTTTTCTTTCTATCATTTGAGGAATGACTAACATCACTAAGATAAATTACATCCTGATCAATATTTTCATCAGAAACAAAATCATTTTTGTTAGACATTGAAAGCTTTGATTGTTGACACGAATCCAAAACATTAGACAGATTTTTTTTAGACATACTGAGATATTGGTATTTAGCTGCAGATTTAGAATGGTTTCTATTTGAAAAATTTAACAAGTTGCTATGATAAGGGCTGTCTGAATTACATTGAATATTATTGATATGGTTTTGGTTAATGTTAGTGGAAACCAAATTTGGTTTACTATTATCAATATTCAAACGAGTGTGAAATGTATTTTTAACAACAGAACATGAAGGTAGGTTCCGTTTCTTCCCCTCTACCATTTTATTCTGAATAGGAGTTGTAAGAATATTATCACTGTTATCAAAAAGTTCAAAAACTTCCACTTCATTTTGGCTATCACTTAGATCATTTTCTTGATTTTTTCCCTTAACGGTATGTTGTTTTTCAACTATTGATGTGTGGTCTATAAGAAGTTTATTTCCATTGTTAATAGATGAGGCTTCTAATTCCAATACTTCATAACTGCTTGGAGTTGAACACTTTGCAGTTTTCTTCGATTTAAGTCGCATATTTTTTTCTGTTTTTCCTAACTCGAAAATTTTTTTATGAAACATTTCAACCACAGAAACCTCTTCTTCATCCAGAAAATTACATTTCATTTTTTCTTTTAGCTCACTGTCTTTCAAATGTTTTTTTCTATTTTTAAAATCTTGCTTTAAAGACTGGCGAAAAGCAATATTTTTTTCTTTGATATCCTTGATTCTACGGCGTAATTTGATTATATCTACATCGATATGTGAGTGAGACCTATGTGGAGTATGAAACATTTTCTCAGGTCGATAATATTTTATACAATTTTAAAATTTATTCCCGCCAAATTAAGCAGTTTACCCACAAAAATCTAAGACACTCACTATTTTGAAAATAAATTTGAAGCCATGGAGTCTAGAGTATCATATGGAGGCCCAGCTTAATGTAAAATTTCCCCCACAATGTGATTGTTTGAAGCACATGGGCATAGTTGATGGAATGATTGTTTAAATTTTTGTAGGCGCATATTGGATTGATTGATTATTTCTGTACAGTCGAATGTTAGATGAAACCAGTAGTCTCGCACTAAAGTCTAGTGCGAAATTATTATCCCCTCCTGGTAACGAGAACGCACTAAAATGATTTGTTTAAGAAATAAAGGACTGTTGTCACTGCCTCCTTTTTTTACACTTCGCGTGCAATTGAATACCTGATTGATGTTTTTTCATTGGTATAAAATTTTCTCTTAATTGCCATTGTCACTTAATTTATTTTATTGTTTATTAAAGTGACATCATTAGTGCGTGACTGTTTTGAGTAAATGCAGTGTAAACGAATGTGCGAGAACAAAATAAATACAGTGAGAATATGTTGTTGTTGTTGCAGAGTGAGAATATTTCCTTAGAAATGTGAGAAAATATATCAACAAAGTTCAAGCCAACTTTAAATTGTCACATGAGCTAAAAAAAATCAAAACAAAACCAATTCTGATCAATCGAATTTAAATTTAACAGCTTTAGTTTCATTTTATTATTTATTTAAGAAAAGTTATAAAATTTGGCCATGACACCTTTCAAAAAAGAATCTGTTGATGAACCTCCTGAAGAAAACATGATTGATAACGTTCCGATTGAAGATCTAAGTTTACAAGACGTCGACCTTGAAGGTAACAATTTTTTAAATGATTAGTTATGATGTTTATAAAAGCATGTAAAAATTTTTTTTGGTTTCTTTGTGTTAATCGGGGATATTTCCGTGTCGTGATTTTTTGCCCCAACTACAATCTCCCAGGTTTAAACTTGCAAATTTTAAAAAAAACATGTAGATACGAGTTATATCTTTCAGGTTGTTTCTGTGTTTTTTTTCTAGTTACTCGTTGGTCGCTACCCGGAAGTTGCCAAGACTCAGAAATCTCCCCTGGTGATCAATGCACAAACATATTTCCTCCTGTTTTATTTACATCAGTTTGCTTGTCTTGCCAAATTCATCTTAAAAAAATCTTTAATAATTACACATTTTCTTCTTTCATCTATAAAAATGGGGTTAAACATGAAAGATGTTAAATTGCCCTCTGATCATTAACTGATAAGAGTGTGCTACAATACTCTAGGTTCTATTATCATGGTGGTAAGAAAGCGTTTTAATGTCTTGAAGCAAGGGTTTAGAATGGCTAGTATTCATGTCAGCAAGCCACCTTCCAAAGGCGTTTTACAACCATAGTTAATTTGTTTATTTGTATACATCTGCTGAATCTGATTTTACTTACTTCTCTTTTAATGCTTTAATTTATTTAAATGCACCAACGCACAAAATTTGGATGCAACTATATGTATAGCCCTGTTTTAAGCTTTTTTTTTTTATTATAAGAATTATGTTGCACAAATCAGTTGTTAAAGGTCAAAATGATGGTCAATTTTGTAAATTAAAAAGATTACTGGTAAGTAGCAATTTTGTCTATAATAATTTATTTATCTAGGTTTTTAATTTAACATGCATTTATTTTGTGCTACAAATAGCTGATTATGGAAAGTTATAGCTTAGGTTAACTTATACTTACAGCTTATATCGTAGATTATGGAAAGTTATAGCTTAGGTTATGGAAAGTTATAGAATATGGTTACACTCGAAATTAAAAAAAATGGTGCGTAAATTTTGTGCTGTGGGTGAATGCAACAAAACTAAATAAATAAAGCACGAAAATAATTTCTGTTTCATAAGGAAAAGCCTTTCATTAAATGTGTCACACTTCTTGTATTTGACTCTAAAAGAAAGTCTTAGAAAATCAAAACTATAGATGCCCATTGTTGTGCTTTTATTTGTGTTTTATTCATGTATTGCATTATTCATGGTTACATTTTTTAACATAAGCAATCTAGCTTTTTAATGTTTTTCTAGATGTTGATATGTGTATTATTATAAGTATACCTGTGGCAGAATCGTGGCAACACAGCGCCATTGTTGCAGAATGTTGCCGAGTTCTTGCAGTAAGATTTTTTCTTTGGGAAGTAAAAAATTTTGCTTTTCTTTTCTGCAGAAATTTTCAAAAGATTTTATTTCTTTAGAATTATATTCTGAAGATGCCTTTCTCAAGCATCAGAGTGGGGAAAGAAATGCTTGTCGTTTTTCAATTCTCATTTTAGAATAATGAAAAATAAAAAAATAATGAAGTAAAAAAATTGGTTTTCTCTTTCCTGTAAAAATTTTCGTTCTATTTTTTCATGCAGTCATTACTACTGTTTTACACGTAGCATTTAAAATGCAGTATTTTTAATACAATATTTATTACAACTGATTTTCGAAATGCAAACACGCATTTAATTTTTAATAGTCGGTTTCGCGTGATCTGCCGTCGATCTCTTTATTCAGTAGTTACTACTACAGATTTCCAGATTATTTTTTTAATGATGAATTACAAAATGTGAAAAAGGAAATATTGAGTGTGTTATCTTTCAACAAAATGCAAGAATATTGTTCATAATGTTAGAATAAAAAAAATGCATATTCAATTTAAAAAAAATATTTCATTTTATCTGATTTTTTATTTCGGTTACTTTAAATTAGTATTATATTTGTTATTTTTAAGTTTCTAGCAGAAAGATATTAGTATTAGAGAGGTATGTCGCAGAAAGCCTGAAAAAATTCTGCCACAGGGTTAAATATTGTACATTTAGCAGGAGTTTTGTATTATTAGAGTACAGTATAGGTATACCAGGCAGAAATTTGGGTTGCTTTATATGCCCTTTTTACAAAATTTAAACTCTGAAAAACAGCCCCTTCACAATATTCAAACTCTAAAAAAGAGCCCATTAACAAAATTTAAATTTTAAAAAATGTTCAAAAACTGTTCCTACAAAAAATGAAATTCCAATTAATAAGAATGGTCTCTTTTTTAAAGTGATCACGCAAAATCTTACTACCTTGGATTCTTGGAAAAATCTATCAGAAAATGATGTGATTTTAAAGCATCGTTTCTAATCAAAGATGTCTAAACTCAAATTAGAAGTTCACTTGTCAAACTTCATACACATCATATTAAAAATATCTGTATTTGAGTAAAAACATGTGGATGGAGCTGAAAAATGATAAAGAGCTGCTGAAAATTTTTTTCATTAATTTATGTGAAATGGCAATGGAATTGTCATGTTTTGAACGTGTCAAAAAGTGTTAGCTAAAATGTAAGATTTGCATGTCGTTTCAACATATTAATTTGAAAAACCATACGAAAATAGCTGGGGAGGGGGAAATGATAAGAAAACATTAAATATTAACAAAAAAATATATCAGAATTAAAAGTAGTTACTGCTCTATAACCAAATCTTTTTAATTAAAAAAAAACTATTCTTAAAAAAAAAAATTTTCTCATAAATTAATTATTTTCCTTCAAGAATAGGATCAACCTGGTTTTCAAATCTGTTTATTATGCATTTCAAAAGGTTTCTGATCAAACTAGCTTATTGCAGTCCTCCATATAATGGACCTGAGAAACATTTCTGTATTGCACTGTTTCCCAAACTTATGATTTTTGTGAACCCTTCTAATTTTTTTGTAACGCTGTGTACCACCAATGAAAAAAAAAAAAGGAATGTATTTTTCACTATAAAAAATTGCACCAAATTTAAAAATCACAACTGGCTGGTGACAACACTAATTATTAACTGTTGACTGCAAAGTATAGCCAATAGAAAAATATGAAACACTGCTGTATTTATATCTACACCAAAATAATCGCCAAGACTTGGCGACTTACTGGCATTGGCCAGCAAGTACAGAACCAGAGCAACTTGAAGGGTATAACTTGTAGCCACCCTTAGACACACTCTACATATTTTTTTTTTACTAAAAAATTTGCACGTTTTTAAAATTTTTCATCTTGGTTGTTGGCGCAGGGGATCACATTGTAGAAATATCTCCTGGACCTGAGTGGATACTTCCGTGCAATTAAAAAAACGTGTCTACATTTAAGGTGGATAGGGATACTTCTATACTAAATAATATAAACAATTATAAAAATATATGAATTTTCGTTTTCTTTATTTCAAACCACTGCAAAATATTTGAATAAGATTTTTTTCCCCTCTATAACTTGTTGCTGCATACATATGTATGCAGTCGATGCTCTTAGTGTGACTCCCGTTACTTCTACTATTTCATCATAATGACCGGCACATAAAGCCCTAGGCTAAGCCTGTAGCTTTCGTAGATCTCAAAGTATTCCTATATATCAGAAAATAAAATTTACTTTTTTTTTCACTGAATAAGATGTTTTTAGGAAGAATTTCAATTATATGTATATGCCAAAATTTTTAGGCATCAATTTAGCCTTGACTTATGAGTAGTAAGTAACTATTAACCCTTAGTAAGTAACTGTTCACTTAAATCAGTTCATTAAAAAAACGTTTCCCGAGGATCTAGAAGATTTACCAATTGATTTGGAAATGGACATTAATTAAATTGCAATTTTCAAGCATGCATAAAACAATAGAATACTGTAAAATACCAATTAAGCCCAACCCAAATTTCGACAAAAATAAGCATGATGATGTGGGGGTTATAAGTGGTAGAAAGGGAAAAGCGAATTTTTTAAAAAAAGAAATCGAACTTATTTAATTGTTTAATAAACATATGAGGGTAAGATTAAAGAAAATAAATTGTATTTTGAATAATTTCTCGTTCACTTTTAAATTATTGCGATTGCATCATCAAAAGAAATTATTGAAAAAGAGGAAAATATTTTATTAAGAATAAACACGAAGAACGAAAGATTTAATTTGATTGAATATATTTATTTCCAACATTTTTAATCAGAAAAGCTTTCAAATGATGCGTCTGAAATAGTGCGAATAATAATTACGACGTTTGTCCAAAATCGTGTGAATACAAATAGCAATGTTTGAATTTTAAAGATGCTTGAATGTGAACCATGCTTTTTGAATTGTGGTATGTAATTTTTAAATCATGCCAATAGGAATCACAATGTGTAACTTTTAAATCATATAAATCAATGTTAGATATTAAAATTGCATGAATATTGATATTGGATTTTAGAAATACATGAATGTGAATCCGCTTGAATATGAATCACAATGTTAGATTTCAATATCACTCAAATTCGAATTGCGATGTATAATTTTTTAATCTTGCTGACTGCTTTAAACACTGTGGACACACCTATTAAGTTTCTTTTATACTTCTTTTTTTTATTTATTTCTGTTTAGCTTTTGTGTATAAACTTTTGTTTTCGTGGCACTGTTATGATGGCGCAACATGTTTAAAAGCGTTTCTGATAGACAATATTTCTTTTAACGTTTCATACATATATTTTTTTTCGGAAAATATTACTTTTTGGCATTAAAGTTAGCTTAAGAGTTAAGAGAATTTTCTCTCTCTCTCTCTTTTTTTTTTTAATTACAACATCATTTTTTTAAAAAACTGTTAATTAGTTTTTTATTTATCTTAAATATTACAGATGAGTTTTTATTAATTTTCAATAATAACTTATTCATATATAAAAAATATCTACTTATGATTCATTTATTAAAAAATGTTGCTATTTGGTCGCTGAATTTTCGGTATTCGGCAGATTTTTTTGGCCAAATATTTGGTATTTGACCGAGTTACTATTCGTTACATCCCTAATGGAGACGTTTATGTAATAATGATAATTAAAAAAAATATATAACAGACTTTGGATCATTGGAGACTGTAATTATTCTTCATGCCACATTTGGTTTTTATCAATCAATTTTGTATTTCTGTGTAAAAGATTTAAGCGCAACATTTTGTTTTCATGCTAAAACATGTAATTTTGTTTCCGTTCAGCCTACCAACAATTAAGCAATGAGTTGGATGAAATCAACAACTGTCTTGATGCACTGGAGAGAAAAAACGACAGTCTCAATGAAGAGCTGTTTAAATTGCTGGAAGAAAGCAAACAGATCAGATCTGAGTTACAAGAAGCAGCATCTAATATGAATAATGATAAATGAGAAGCAAATTTGTTCATGTATAAAAGTATTATCTTGTTAATTAATGAAAAAGTTATGTAATTTGAATGGATTATTTATTTGGTGTTTCATGAATCAAGATGTAGATATTAGCTTTATTATTATTTTTGTGTGCATGGGAATGTGTATCCAGAAATATATGTGTATATATTTTTAAATGTTTATATTGTTTTGACTTAAAATACACTTTTGAATTCAATTGGTTTTTAAATTAAAACTTATAGGCATAAAAAAATACACCTAAAGGGAAATTTCAATGGAAAGTTCCACCATTTGCTAATGCCATATTTGCCGATTTTAAATGCATATAACTCAATTTTAAAAAAAATTTTGCTGTTCTGAAATCAAGTCTTGGTGACATTTACACTTGCTCCAATATTTAATAATTTTTAGAAACTAAAAGAATTTTTAAAATTATTTGTTACAGTTTGTACTATGGACAGGTCTTACAGAGGTAACAATATGTACAGATGTAACTTACAGTGTTACGTCAGTAACACCTAGTTTTTAATTTTTTGAAGTTAATGTAGTTATTATTAAATAAATTACAGTTAAATTAAGTTATTTGAAATTAGAGAAATTGTTAATTTTACCTCAACTTATTTTCCTATAATGACGTCCGGTGGCTGAGCGGTAGCGCTTAGCGCTGTCGTGCCACAGGTCCCTGGTTCGATCCTCCGGCCGGGCAAGTCTGACTCAGCCTTTCATCCCTTCAGTGGGTCGATAAATGATTACCAAGCATGCTTGAGAACTAAACACTAGGGGTTCCGCGTTCAGCTGACCACCTGACCGGAACATCTGCTCCTGCACCCCAGAGCCCAAGGTCAAGAAAACTGAGATGGGCACAGTAGGCTTTGGCCCTCTATGGGCTGTCGCGCCACTGAGTTTAGAGTTTATTTTCCTATAAATTGCAAGTATTGCTTGAATTTTTTTAATCAATTTGATGCTTTTAAAGTCTGCAAATGCAACATTTTTTAAGGGTGGAGTTCCTGAAATGTATTTTACTGTTTGGTGCAGTTATCACTCCATTAATTAAACTTTTTTAAAGACATCTTAATTTTTGCATTGGTATGTTACATTGCAATGACATTTTTGAATACTATTATCTGAACAAATAATATAATTTAAATAATGCTGGAATTTTAATAAAGTTCAATGTATGTAATTTTTTAATTGTGAAGAATTCTTCTTGGCTTTCAGACTTCATGCTATTATACTGAATTCACTGCTCTGGCTTACTATAGGCTGTTACTAGAATGATTTTCGTTTACTTTGAATCCTTTTAATTTAGAAATAACTAGTTATTCTAAATCCAATAACTAGTAGCTTTTTAGTGTCTGTTATATTGCTTCCTATCGTAACAGTTATTCTTTTCCCATATAGCACTCCTCATGGCACTTTACCTTTTTTAAAATTAAGTCTTTTCGTGTAAGTATTTGAAAAAATACTTGTTTAATCTGCATTAAAGACATCAGGATTGTAGCCCACTAGCAAAGAAAGAAACACATCGCAATTGTGATCTTCACAATCAACCTAGGCTTCTCTTTAGTACATAATGCAAAATTTTCTTTTCTCTAAAATGCTTAACCTGGCAGTTCCCAAATGTTGTTCCGTGGAACCCTGTGTATTCTGTGAAGGAGTTAAAAGGAATCTGTGAATTAGTACTTTTTATTATCTATGATGAGTTTAGAAATTTCAAATTATATTTCGATCAAACCTGTTATTCATAATTTATTTAATCTTTTGGTTGCCTCTATGAAATTACTTCAATTAAAATACCAATGAAATGGAAATGGCATTTTTGAAAAGAAAATATAATATTTTTAATAACTATATATATGAAACAAATTATGATAAAAACCAGCATTGTAAAACATTATATTAATATTTTCTATCACGCTTTTTCAATAAAAATCGAATAATTGAATTCTTTAATAAAGAAAGATGTTTCCCTAATAACCATGTTTAGCAGTTCTTTAAAGTTTTCATTTGGAAGTAAACCATAATTGGGTTTATTTTATTCATTTTCAGTTTATATACACCAAAAATACATTTATAATAATAATATTAAGCTATTGCAGAAAATCATATATAATTTTTGTAATAAAATAAAATAAATTATTAAGTTTTTATCAATGAAAAAAAAGATTTTAAAATTAGTAAACATATAAAAGTGTAACACCTGCCACCATAGATTTGTCCATTGAACTTATATTCAGATTTTCTTGTTACTCTGTACAAACTGTACAACAAACTTGTTTTGTACAACAGACAAGCATGTTATATTAATTTAAAGTTATATTTTGTTTTAAATATAAATTCTGCGTATTTTATGCATGTATGTAATAAATTTAATTATAACTGTATCTCTGTTATTACTAATATTGAAGTTCTTTAAAAAAAAAATCTAGTTTAAATTTTGCACTTAGCTTCACTCAAAACATGCAATTCTGAGAATTTAAATCAGCAGGTTAAAGCTATTATTTGCACATTTATTTATACCTTATCATACCTGACCCAAAAGTTTAAACCAATTTATAATTTTCCATATTTAGATTCTTTTTGTACATATATTATAAATCTATTTTCAGAAATCGTACAGTTTTTTTTTTTTTTTTTTTTTTTTTGAAAATTACATTTTTAAAATACAGATTACAGCAAATGTTTAAATTGTGTGATGTCTCTATATCCTGGAGAAAAAAAATTCCATACATTTTTATGAAATTTTATAAATTTTTATGTTTTGTATGAAATTAAAATAAAGAAAAAATTATGTAATTCTAAATGTATATAGTGTTTTAAATATTCATGAAAAATGATCAAAATGTTTTTATTTTATTGTAATCAGAAATAAAATTTCTGTTGAAAACTTATTTATTATTATTATTATTTTTTTTTTTTTTTTCAATTTCATTAGTTCGCGTATAAAAACATTACTTCTTTTTATACGTATTAGGAACTTTAATTTGTAAGTCTTGTTGATTAAATTAGAATGTCGGTCTGAAATACTTCATTAACAAAACTCAAAAGTTTTAATAAAATAAAACTATATGATCAATGGCCATGTGCCGCATAGTTTTACCATAGGTATGGCACATTTTAAAAGAGGGCGTTGTTTTCCTTTGGTTTAAAAGTTTCCTTTTCATTTGGTTTGCTTGTGAATTCGCCGTTTGACCTGGTTAATGTGAGTTTTCATTTTCTGATGATTTTTATTTTAATTTCAGATGATTTTGTTTGAGTTTCTTTTCTGAATTAGTTCTATGTTTTACATGTTTTTTTCCTGGACTTTTGTACAAAACCTTCGGGATACTGAGGGAGTTTCTTTAGGCTTTTGCCATCTCTCTCAATAGAAAAGGTTTTGTTTTATGGCCACTGGGACCGGTACCCCCTGAAGACGTTGGCTTCAGCGGTCATATTTTTAATTTTATTTCCTTCGCTTCTTTTATTTCTACTTTTATTCTCTCTTTTATTGAAATTTCTGCTGTTTTTAGTGCATTTTTTTCAAAAAAGTTTTGTCCATTTTGATTAAAAAAATTATTTGTATTCTTTTAGTATTATAGTTTTACCCAGATTGAGTATGTAAAAAGAAAGATGAAAAGAGAATGATTTGAACTTGCATAATGCCCTATAATATCTATATATATATATCTACACACACATTAAATTATCTGTACGGAGTACAAACTTTTCATATGATTAACCTTAAAAGTAGCGTTCTAGCGTAATACTGTTATAGTGCAGAAAATTACAGAGATACACAAAGTAAAATAAAAGTCTAAGCATAGTCTGTCTATGAAAAGAACTCCCCTCTCACCATTCGTTTGAAGCAGTGATGATGACGAGGTTTAACTATTTTAAAATAGGGATGTTGGGTCAATATATAAGTCAGTTCCGGCCCGAATCGGCGAAAAAAAGAATCGAGGAGGGGAGGGGGGAGGAGAAGCACCCTTGTTTCTATAGTCACAGGCGGTCGTAGACATTGTGACCAGAGGAGTTCTTTCATTAGACAAACTATAAATATTTTCGTAGAATTTTTTTATCCATATTTATTGAACAAAAAAAAAATTCTGCTATTTAAACAGTTAGTAGTTCTCAAATTAAATATTGAATGATAAATTTCTTTATTGCATCAAATTCCTTGTAAGTTTTTTACATATTATTACTTTCAAGTTTCTAAATCCTGTTTTTTGTGCAACTAAACGTAATGCAAAGCCAGAGGAATAAGAAATTCGCAGAAAAGCATTTAAAGTTGCAATTAATTTATACAAATAAATATTTCCAAAAAAAAAAGCCCTTTCAACATGTCAAATTTCAATGTTGTAGTTGAATTTCTGTGGCCTGCAGAGCTGCCTTAGGTATTTTTTTTTTTTTTACTGCAAATTTAACGATTAATAATTCTTGAACTAATTTAAGGTTAATTTTCTTTTACGTACTCCATGCTTATTGTTTCATACTTCTTCGTAATTTCAAGTCTTCTAGTTTTTACACAGCAAAACAAACTCCAAGTTGAGCACCCAAAACAGCGAGTGAAATAATAAACATGTCATCTTTCTTCACAGAATAACATAAGAAAGAAGAAATATTAGAGGGATCGAGACTTTTAATATTGTATATTTCCTTTTAATTTTTACTATTTTATCAGAAATTAAGCTTATAAAATTGTGACGGAAGTCCTAGAAACTGTGTCAGCTTAATAACTTAATTAGTGACTACTAAATTTGATGAATCAAAGTTCATTTATTGCTTTCTATATAACATTCATAATCGATTTAGCGGTTAAAATATTATATAGTTTTTCATGTAAATAATGTGACTAGTAAATCTAATGAATCACAGTACATTTTTTTCTTTCTATAAAACAATCACAATCGGTTTAGCTGTTAAAATGTAAAATTATTTTTCATGTAAATAATGTGACTAGTGAATCTGATGAATTAAAGTTGATTTATTATTTTCTATATAACGATCACAATCGATTTAGCGATTAAAATGTTAGATCATTTTTCTTGCAAATAATGTAACTAGTAAATCAGATAAAACGAAGTTCATTTCTTTCTTTCTATATAACAATCACAATTGATTTAGCGATTAAAATGTTAAATCACTTCACTTTTTATGTAAATAATGTAACTAGTAAATCTGACGAATCAAAGTTCATTTATCGCTTTCTATATAACAATCACATTCGATTTAGCGATTAAAATGTTAGATAATTTTTTTTGCAAATAATGTAACTAGTAAATCAGATGAATCGAAGTTCATTTCTTTCTTTCTATATAACAATCACAATTGATTTAGCGATTAAAATGTTAAATCACTTCACTTTTTATGTAAATAATGTAACTAGTAAATCTGACGAATCAAAGTTCATTTATCGCTTTCTATATAACAATCACATTCGATTTAGCGATTAAAATGTTAGATCATTTTTCTTGTAAATAATGTAACTAGTAAATCAGATGAATCGAAGTTCATTTCTTTCTTTCTATATAACAATCACAATTGATTTAGCGATTAAAATGTTAAATCACTTCACTTTTTATGTAAATAATGTAACTAGTAAATCTGACGAATCAAAGTTCATTTATCGCTTTCTATATAACAATCACATTCGATTTGGCGATTAAAATGTTAGATCATTTTTCTTGCAAATAATGTAACTAGTAAATCAGATGAATCGAAGTTCATTTCTTTCTTTCTATATAACAATCACAATTGATTTAGCGATTAAAATGTTAAATCACTTCACTTTTTATGTAAATAATGTAACTAGTAAATCTGACGAATCAAAGTTCATTTATCGCTTTCTATATAACAATCACATTCGATTTAGCGATTAAAATGTTAGATCATTTTTCATATACTTAATAAAAGTACCAATTTTTTTGAAGTATATTAGGGTTTGTTTTTCGGGTCAAATATAGCTCTACCAACAGGGCATCTAGGGGAGATCTTTTACACCTAATTATCTATCAAAAATTTCTGAATAGATTTTCAAAGACTTTTACCTTGCCTTTTTTTTTTTTTTTTTTTCCTAAAAATAATGCAAATATTATCTTTCTAAATTTAAAAAAAAAAATATTTGCTATACAATTGACTTAAGTAAGTAAAAAATTACAGATATTTATTTGAAAAAATTACTTATGATAATTAGTCTAGAATTAAAATTTGTCCCATTATAAGAGGAACAAAAAAAAAAAAAAAAGTTAATGTAAACTGATTCAATATATTCCGAGGAAATGTCCTTCAAAATTCGTTAGTTAATCTTTCCTAAACTAAAATTTTAAGCTTTTTTTTTTTTTTTTTTTTTTTGCGCCTTAAATATTGAGACAATCAAACGCTCCAAAAATTTTCAAGATTAAATCAACCAAACATTTCGATTTCCCTACGATTTCCTAATATTTGTGGTTATTGCTATTTTTTTTAAAAAAAATTGCGTAACTATTCATTAAGAAAAACAATGACAATTGTAAAGTGGCTTTAATTCGAGATTCCTTATCCGCGAGCCACGTTTAATAATTTGCCTTGCTTTCCCCCTTCCTCCGTAGTCTACTTCACTTAAATAATATCGTTGTAATTCAATTATTATAAATGAAGTGGCAGACCTTCCATCCAAATTCAACTCCAAGGGCAAAAACGAAATGGAATAATACACCCACTCATGTTAGAGATAAGGAAAAGGACAATTCTAGCAATAAGAATGAATATGTGTAAGTCTTGAGAATAGTTTTATTTATTAGTAAATCATTAAAATTACATCATTTATTTATGTCATAGTTTTGTCAGGTAAGTAATATTTTGTTTATTTCTGTTAAAGTTGGGCTTTGATAGTATAGTGCCAAAAGATATCGTTGCATTTATTTATTCTAAATTATATATATATAAAAATACTATGCTCGTAATTTTACATAGTTTGATTAATTTAACGTCTACGCTTCGAATCTATTAATAGTATTAATAACAATAGTTAATGGCAGTAATTTATTGACTAAGTTATATCACGAATAATATTAGTTTTAGTAATTTTGGTTTCTAAATTGTTGAAGTTCTTTAATAAAATTTTATGTCTGGTTTAAAAAAAAAAAAAAATTAAATTTCTCTGGGGCTGCGGGCCTTTCTCTCTCTCTTCTAACAGTGGATCTAATATTTATCAACCAGTGATCTTTTTGGCTGCTCGTTGAAACAAGCTAATAAATAAATATCATTTTGGATTTTTTTTTTTCTGTACTGTATACGTATGAAACAGTTTTCATGCAATTTTTGTTCTAATTCACATTGTTCAAAATTGTTAAATTTAATAAAGGTTATCGCGTAAG